>JAUMJM010000020.1:19517500-24335000 GCA_033558235.1 Neomorphus geoffroyi | reverse complement strand
TAAAATCATGTAGCGCGGCCACCAGGCAGACTAAGCTTCAGCTACATACATTGAGTTTTTACCTTATCACAAATACCAGACAAACATGAAGCATAGAGATATAAGTAAAAACAATACATCAGCCCTTTCCAGTTTCTGAAATATGAAGCATTATCTAAATGTCTTTCAAAAATAATAATAAAAAAAGCTATTTTTAAATTGGAGTGAGAAAAAAAAAATCCAACATAGAAAGCTCAGAGCTGGACTCAGGGATCCAAGAATGTTATTATAAGAGATCTCATTACTTTTCAAGACATAATAGATAGATTTACTGTGCCTTACTCTGCTTAAAAATGCACCATAATCTAATGCAAGTGGTGATGCATTAATTTATGACTGTTGTTTGATAGAGTACTTTTGAAATCAGCATCCGATCCAAAATTAATTCTGCAGTTGTGAACCAAGGTCCATAAGATTTAAAACTTATTTGAGTGCCACTCTGGGTATTTGATGCACATCAAATAAAGTGGATAAAAAATGCATATGGATATTCACAACTCAGTGTTTTCTAAAGATCATTACCAGATATTTGCCCACTTTTTTATATTTTGAGAATATCTACTGATATTTAATAAAATAAAGCAGCTGACTGTACCAACTTATTTTTCCTGATGAATGACAGTAACAAAAAATTATGTTCTTAAAAAACATTTGCCCACTTTTTAGGCATAGTGACACTGGGTGTTCTCCTGGAAAACCTGACTGCTCATGGCTTGGACAGGTGTTATCTTCACTGGGTAAAAAAATGACTTGGTGTCCAGGCCCAAAGAGTGGTGGTGAATGAAGTTAAATCTAGCTGGTGGCCAGTCACAAGTGCTGTTCCCCAGGACTCAGCATTAGGGCCAGTCTTGTTTAATATCCGTATGAATGATCTGGACACAGGGATTGTTAAAACATCTTAATTTTTGTGGAAATTTGGGGTTGTATTTTTTCAGGAGACATATTAAAAGACCATCAAAATGTAAGAATTATCTGCTGTCATCCTTCATTTTTGAGATTAACAGTGTAATGAGCCTAAGAATGAAATCTGAACTATTGTTCTGGATTAACTAGATTAGGATATACCATTCATTATAAAGAATATGTTCTACTAAATCTAATAAATGTAAATGATAGTTTTATGGAGTCACTAGTAGTATATGAGATACATTTTAGACCCATTAATAAATGGAAGGATAAAGGTTTTACTCAGGGCAACTTCTTGAGCCTTAGAGGTCATATTGTAGCTGTATAAATTTTTCATGTTAAAAAATTAAAAAGTGCACATTACTTGATGTGAGTCGGTGCCTGTTCACCACGTGAAGTGAATTTCAGTTATCACTGAATGACCAGAATTCTAAGAATTACCAGAGACTGCTAACATATGAAGCTTTTATTCATTGCACTGTTGTCCTTTACTTGGAATGACATTGAAGGGTGAACCTTATTTTTAAATGCTGATAGGTGAATTCCCAAGGTGAGATTCAGTTTAGTTTTCATTCAATTTCAAAAATTGTTTGTTTCCTTTTATTTGTTGTAAGTGGTCGTCCATCTTAAACTTTGTTATAAATTAAAAAATATATATTAATTCCTAAAGATTGAAATATCTTGGCCCATCTTCATTAATGTACCATTTTAATGATTCCTCAGATTATTTGGCTGGATGACAGTGACAGTGTGGGAACTTTATTTGACCTCCACCCCAATAGGCAGGAGCTGGGAGTAAATGGGAGGTCGGTCCATTTGTATGTATGTCCAGTCAGGCTTTTCGTATTCAAACTAACTACAGCAACCCAATGTGAGCATCAGTTTCACTCCAAATTGAAGGAATGCTTTAGGATTTGGAATTTGGGTTTCTTTTGGGGCTTGGGGTTTTTTTTCCAGTTTTGAAGGGAATTTAATCTTAGACCAGACACAAATTAATGTCTTGTTTACTTAAACTTATTTAGATGCTGAAATCCCAAGGTATTAATCTTTCTGGCAGTAGGAATTTTAATCAGTTCTCAATGCAATGTTTCCAAGTGAAAGTTAAGAACTTCTGAATCCCTCTCATAGTCTTGCATTAGCTAAAATAGTACTTCTAAGATGGATAAAAAGTATATGAGAAAAAAGCAGGATTTCTTTTTACTTAAAATGTGTGAAATCCTTACTGTCTCCTTAGCACTTGAAATTTTAGTCGTTATTCTAGAAAAAACCTCTTTTCAATAAATTTTCTAGAATAACTACTAAATAAATTGCTCACACTTACAGGAGCAATTCCTATTGGTGTTATAGTGCTATTCTTGTGCCTGAAATTATACCTGTGCTTAAAGGATTTCTGGGTCAAGGAAGTGATAAAGATATAAGGAATTGGTTCAATGTTATTTCATTTACTTATTTTCTCCCTCTGTTCACCACAACTTCATGTAAATCCTTTTGTTGTAACTAATAATGGAGCTATAGATGACAAAAGGTTATATAAATCTACTTCGAGAAACTCTTAGGGCTAGTAAAAGTACTTGTCTGTGTCCATCAAGTTTCTGCTTCTAAAGAAATTAATAATTTGAATACCTTCTCCCTGAAAATACCAGAACTGAATGCACAATGGGTAGCAAAACAATAATAGAATCTACATGTCTACTACTTTTTCTGAGATTGCTACAAAGCTCCCTATTCAGCCAACCTGGTTTTCTTCCCCGTCAACTCATTTTACAGCACACGGGGATGGCCTGCTCTTGTGCCACCAGGATTTCCTTCTTGAGGAGCATCCAGCCCTCTTGCACTCCTTTGTCCTTTAGAGACACCTCCCAGTGGACTTTATCAAGCAGCCTTCTTAAGAGTTCAAAGTCTGCCCTACGGAAGTCCAGGGTGGCAGTTTTGCTGACCCCTCTCCTCACTGCCCCAAAAAGTGAGAATTGTATCATCTTGTGATCACTCTGTCCCAGGTGTCCTCCAACCATAACCTCTCCTACAAGGTCCACTCTGTTCACGAACAGCAGGTCCAGTTGGGCACATAAAGACACACTTTGCATTACTACATTACAGTGATAATATTGTAAACATAATTTGGAAATAATATTTTTTTAAAAAATATACTTAAATGTAATGACATTTCTATCTTTGCTATATTTTAAATTTACTTTTCATTTTACTAATTTATTTCTGTATATTAAATGCGAGTTAGTTTTTTGGAGGTTCACAAGGGTTTATTTATATTTTTTTAGTTCTTCAAGATTGCAGTAGGTGTCACTGGGAAGAATCTGGGAGACGTCCACGGACCCTTTGAGTAAATTTAGCCTTCCAATTACGTGCAGCCCTCTTAGTTCTCTTATTCTCCTTGGAAAGCATGTTTTCTTCCTTAAAACACTAAAATCATAAAAGTGTGCTGCACAGGGAAATATGAGATACTGAAGACCACACAGTAAGCGTTTAGAATTTGAAGGATTTTTCTTCCTGTTAAGAGTTCCGAATTTTAACTTCTGTGTGTCCCAGACAACTGGAAACTGTTCTCAGTTGATAATATGGATAGAAAGTATTCACTGACAATGTGCAGGCATCTGTAGTTTTTCATGATAAGCATTAATCTGTTGTTAGTTGCATGTATAATATGCAAATGTCCTAGTGACCAAGACAAAGATTCTACTCTTCTCAGTGTAACAGTGCTGGCAGGAATAGGACCATGCTGTTCCTGTTAATGGCGATGCTTCCAAAGCTGTTAGAAATATCATTTCATTGAACTAATATCCAAGACTTGGAAAAACTTTATTTTCTGGAGTTCTTCACTTATCTTACTGAAGTGGGGAGAGGCAGCTCACTATCAAAACTCCTGTTCAGTGAGAAATGGCTAACAGAATAAGTGATGGACTGTCCTGAGCAAAACTGCTTTTCAGCTCTTAATAGAGCTGGCAGAACAGATGATACCAGTCGTAAACATTTTTGGCTTAAACTTAATTGTGTGGGGACAGAAATTGTGAAAGACACTTGCTTTAATCATTTATGTGAAAGCAGGCAGAATAAATGACAATATTGGAATCTCTAGACTAATGGAACTGTCTGAGTAGGTAGCCTGTTCTACTATGTTTATCTGGTGAGTTGATATTGAGGGTACTGTGCCTTTTGTAATTTTTACTGCTTGTGGTTACCTGCGGAAAAAATAAATCAGTAAATATTTTCTATTCAAGTAGACACAAAATGTGAAGCCAAGAATGAACTGAAAAAGTAAATCCCTCTTTTCAATAAATTTTCTTGTTTTACTTTTCCCCCTTTACTTCTTTTTTTCTCCAATGCACTTGCTTCCTATGATTTACTGTTCT
Organism: Neomorphus geoffroyi; assembly: GCA_033558235.1. Classification (NCBI taxonomy): domain Eukaryota; kingdom Metazoa; phylum Chordata; class Aves; order Cuculiformes; family Neomorphidae; genus Neomorphus; species Neomorphus geoffroyi. The sequence goes on along the minus strand of JAUMJM010000020.1, from coordinate 24,330,690 downwards.
TTTTTCCTGAATAGCATGGCATTCTGTTTTATTTATTTTTCAGCTGGAGTAACAATTCACCCTTTGTACCACACAAAAGCAGAATAGTAGCAATGCTCTTTTAGCTTATAAGGTAATTAGTAGTTAATGCAGTTCATATAATGTAATTAATATGATTAATCAAAATAATTCAAGTGATATCTTTGGGTTTACCCCAAAATAAGTTTCCAGTTAAATAAGGAGAAAAATACTGTTAATGCATTTACATCAACTTTAACATCTGTAGTTTTGTAGCTCTCAAACATCAAGGTGATAATACTCCTAGTAGTTTTGAAGAATCATCACCATTAAATCTCTTCTTTCTTGGTGCTTTAAGTTAGTTACTTGTCAGATTTGTCAGTCCGTGATAGGTATTGGGATGCGTGCAGGCTCAGTGTGCATGGCAAGGTTCAGCCTCCTGGGACCAGCCTAGCAATTTGAATCCATAGGGGTACAGTTGTTTGACAACACTCAGCCACTTTTTCAGATGCCTTGATCATGACCAAGTCTATCCAATACTTTTTTGCATCACTTCTGGGGTGATGAGTCTAGGACACCAATGAAGAACAGAGAGAACTTTGTTGCGTTGTCACAACCAGGTTCTTAATTTCTCAGTTTTGATTTCTTTCACACCTGCTAAGCCTGATTGAGAAGACAGTGAAAGCTATTGGGTCAGCGCCATGTATCAAATCGCATATGTGAACAGTATTGGCAGGCAGAAGATAGCCTCAGTGAAAGTATCTTGGTTCCTAAGGAGCAGCCATACAAACGCTGATAAAAATTCTGCATAACGCATACACTTGGGAAAGTAACTTGGGATTCAGGAATCATGGATGTTCTTCTATCTGATCAGACCAACTGGCCAGATGTTACCTGACATGTCTGTCACACTAGACAAAGCCAGCAGTTGTTTCTATATTAGATCCTTTACCACGTTCACAGTCTGGTATCAGGAGGTGAGTTCCTTTGCCCAGGCTGTGAGGCAATGTAATGTCTGAGGTTATGCTGAGTAAACTAGACTTGGTGGACTGAAGGACTAAATTGGTGACATTTCATCAGGGAAATGGGCTGTTGTAAATGCTTTTTGACAATTTCAGCTATTTCCATTCATGTTATCTGTTACATATTAAAGAGAGAAGGGAGAGGATTCCTTTCAGATATGTACTGTCATTTGACTCAATTTAAACTGCAGTATTTGAGCATTCACTGTGCATGTTTGCAGTAAATGCGAGGTGTAGTCGCTGTAGTGTGAGCATGCCGATACAGAGAATGGGATGAACATAGAAAATGATTGTTAAAAGATGAGAGGCAGTTGTGACACTAATTTCTTCTCATGTGTTCAAGTGATCAATTATTCAACTCCGCTACTCTGGGATTATACTGAAGCTGCGTGGAAAGGTAAGGAAAGATGTGAGAATAATGCAGAGGAATTTTTTTCTCCTTCGCAATCTCACTTGTGGTGCTTGCAGAAGACAAGGCCTATGTGAATTGACATCTCCATGCTTATATGTCTCAGATAGGAAATAAGGAGAGAAAAATAGTGGAAAAGAGCAGAGCAATATGTCTACAGTTTTCCTACTTCTGACTTGCCTCTCCTTTATTGCTACTATTGCTGATGTGCAGAATTTGATGAAAATAGGTACAATTCAGAGAAGGGGGGGCAGAATGGTGCAAGGTGGAATTTATTTCCAACGTAGATAGTGCAACCCTCTGCAAATTCCCATCTTTATATGAAAGTAATGTTTACACACAATGCATAAACTGCTGTGCTGCCAAAGGCGGTATACAGCTCCATATGCAAAGCAATATGAAACATGCAATGAGTGCATCCTCACTGCGGATGCGTTAGCATTTTATTTTGACGAGTCTGTGTTTGTATGTGTTTGCATATGTATGTCCATACTTTTTTAAACTATATTGTAAATATGAACTAAACTCTTACCACTGAATCCTCAGTTACTTTTACTTTTCTAGGTCAATAGTGAACTGAGTTTTACCATTTAATTTCTGAGTGAACTTTGACCTGACACATCCACATAGTCAACACATTTAGGAGCAAGTCCTCACCTGATGTACATGTTAATTCTAATGAGACAGTGAAACTACAGCATTATTTATGTATCAGCTATAAAAAAGCTATAAAATGGCCCCTCTTCCTGAGAATTTTTGTGATGTTTTTCCTGCATTTTTCTTCTGGCTAGCCAATATAGAATCACACTCTTAAAATGTTTACAGCTGTTAAATTGGGTTTATAATTTTGTTTTATTATCTAGGTGTTACTTTGGGAATATCCAGTAAGTTTATAGAAGTTTTCAAGCAAAGTTGGGAGCAAGGATCCATTTTGATATAATTTCCTCATCAAGCCTGCCTTGAATTTTTATGTTCCTCTATTCCAAGTGAAGTCTCTTGTGATATGTTGTCACCTTTTTTATTAGTATTAATTCTTCATTGAGGTTTATCTGGATTTAGTTTATTGCAACTGAAAGCAGAATTCAGCCTCATTATTTAGACAGTCTGAGTAAAAGTTATTGCATTTTTTTTTTTTTATTAATTGGAACCAATCCTCCATTGACTCTGAGTGAACTACTTTGACTTTTGCCCACTGAGATTCAACAGAAAAATGCAATGTTTCAAGATATTTTACAGTCAAGGTTTAAAATTTCCTTTTTGTCCTGTCTTATTGAAGTAATTCTAACACCCACAAGAAAGAAATCTAATGTTATTTAAAATATTGGCACGTAGGAATTAATACTGCATAACAGAAAATGGGATACAGAGTCCTTTTTCCTGAGTTTCAAGGCCAACCATAGAGGCTAATATATCTAATGAAGATGTGCTTAGAATGTATGAACATAAAATGCATTCTTACAGATCAAAGAGTCGGGAGAATAAAAATTAAGCAAGTCTTTATTAGGAATCAGACGTCAGGAATGAACCATGTTTTCAGGTTGTATTTTAAGATTAGGTTTTTACTCAAAGAATCAAATAAGAGTGTAAAAATGTCATACAGAGAAAATAAAGTAGGATGAACTACTGGCTCTATCTTATCCAAGGTAAATATGCAATTAATTAGACTTTGTATTGCCACAGATGATATGTCTGTGATCCAAGATGACAGAAGTCTTCTGTAAACATTAAATGATTTCTCCTTATTGATAAATCTTTGTTCTTATGTCACATCTAAGAACAGCAGTCTCGCATAGTCTGGGGTTAGGCGTGGCAAACACTTCTGGAAAAGGTAAGGAAGCTTTCTGTAGAACTAAAGTTAAAGCAACAGGAATTTGTCTGGGGTGCTGCAGTTTCTCTCAAGAGTTTCAAAGGGGCCTTCACTGACCACCATTCATTCACTAGTTTTGTATCTCAGAAAAGTAATAATCCCACCAAAGTCTTCCAAGCCCTGAAATCAATACCTAGTGTTACACTACAGTGATGAAAACTCGAATACGTCACACGCTGTGCAGGGTAAGTTAATTCTATAGCAATTAAAAGGAAATAGCAGAGAATGAAATATCTGGGTAACCCTTACTGTTCGAAGTAAGGCCTATTGCCGTTAAATGTGAACAACGAATTACTAATTTTTTCAGTTTCTCAGTGTTCTTTGTGAACCACTGGTTTCTTCAGACTTTGAAGCATTTCTAATATTTCTCCTGCGTGGCTGTACAATTAGAAAAGTCTTAAAAAAAATAACTAAAAGGGAGGTCAGTGAAAGAGGCAAAAACTCTACTGTGTTTTCCGTGTTTTGTGCTTGTATAGTGCTTTTTCGCTGCCTGGTTCAGAGGGCTATACTGTGGCAGGAGTTTCACAAACAGCCAAACAGAAAGAAGCGGCAGAAAACCTCCGGTTGGAAAGTCATGACTATCAATAGTGCAACTTACTGCACAAAAATCCTTGGTGACTTATTTTAACATTGTTGTGGTTTAACCCATCAGACAGCTAAGCACCACACAGTCGTTTTCTCCCCTCCTCCCTCACTGGGATGACAGAAAGAAGCGAAACAAAGTTAAAACTTGTGGGTTGACATAAGGAAAGTTTAATAGAACAGAAAAGGAAGGGATAATAATAATAATGATAAAAGAATATACAAAACAAGTGATGCACAATGCAGGTGCTCATCACCTGCTGACTGATGCCCAACTTGTCCCCAAGGAATGGCCACCACAGCCCTGGCCAACTACTTCCAGTTTAATGGATCAGCATGAAGTCATATGGTATGGAATATCCCTTTGTCCAGCTTGGGTCAGCTGTCCTGACTGTATCCCTGGCTTTTTGTGCACCCCCAGCCTCCTTGCTGGCAGGGCACTATGGGAAGCTGAAACGTCTTTGACTTGGTGTAAGCACTGTCCAGCAACAACTAAAATATCAGCATGTTATCAACGTTACTCTTATCCTAAATCTGAAACGCAGCACTATACGAGCTACTAGGAAGAAAATTAATTCTATCCCAGTCAAAACAAGCACAAATGCTCTTATCTATGTGCTTTCTCTCCATAAGTAACTCTAAAAATAAATAAAATGCTGTACTACTGCTATTCCGTGCAAGAGAATCCCATGATAATGGAGTCCATCTGCTGCTTCTTGGGATCGGAGGTTTGGAAACAATCTATTATAGAAAACCCATGCCAGCTGTGAAGGGAGGCTTTTCAAAGGAACTGAAAGAAAATTTGTAGTTACAAACCAAACAAAAAACAAAAAGCAAGAAACAAATCTTGTTTCAAGTATAATTAATGTAAATGGTTGAAGGAAGGTAAAAAAAATGCCAAACTTGAAGTTCTGGTTTCATGTTACTATGCTTATAACAAGCAAAATCATAGGACAGTAATGAAAAACACTAGCGGTTACTTATAGATGAGAAAAAGACCGGTCTAAAATAAGAGTACTTATTTGCTCCTATCTTTAACTTAAGGGATTTGGGTTCTGTTACACATGCTGTTACATCAAACTCTCCCTGGCCAGGGGCTTTTTGCTGTTTCCTTTTCCCTGAAAGCAAGCCTTGAGTGTCTAAAAATTCAGCAATAGAGAGGGAAAAGTAGAAACCACAAATAAACACGTGTCAAATTTCATATAGTTTGCATTTTCCCATAGGCCATCAAGGGTACGCTGTTTTCAGTTTCTGTTACAGAAAACGCAAAAGCACCATACGTTCTCTGGAGCAGAAGATCCTCCTGTGACCCACGGAAGTCAGGGCTGGCAGCCTGTCCTGCTGTTTTCCTGTGTTGCTTCCTCTCCAGAGTGAAATGTGCATGTCCTCCTAAAGAAGAACAGACACGTGGCTCTCCCACTGGGAGTCTATTACCATATTGCCCTATATTGTCTTTCTTTCTGATGATATTCCAGTCAGACAACCATTGGCTACTGTGAAAGCAGGTGCTCTGTTCTCAACAATACCTTTCCCGCGGGATTCCCATCTTCGCAAGTGTAGTGCTGCAGGAGATGATGTTCCCCTCTTTCAGTTAATGGGTTGTGGCTGTCACTTTAAGTGCCTGCAGCTCGTTACTGCTTCATCTTCCAATATGTGTGCAAGGCTGAAAGAGAATAGCTTGAGCCCTTTTCTCTTTTCCACCTATCTCTAAACTATTCTTCATTAATACTCTTTATAAAACTTGTAAGGTTAATCACCAAAACAGAGGAACTGTGAGTCTTGTTTAATATCTCAGTGCACTGTCTTCACCAGTTTTCTCATAAAAGCCCTTTTATACGTGCTCTAGTAGATTTGCAGTTTTCGTCTCCTCTCCTTGCTTTTAAGCTACTGCATGTTTTTATGAATTTTTTTTTGTCTTTGTGAGTTCTTCATCCTTCTCCTGTGATAGTCCAAGCCTTTTCCTTCCTGTATTTTTGGTATCCCAGCAGTCACCATAACTATTTTCTTCCATGAAACTGAAGGTGAGCTGAAATGTATTTAAGTGCCTAGATTAATTTGCAAGCATTTACATTTGCTCTTCTGAGTCCTAACATCTGTGAAAACAAAAGTTAGTACAGTGCTGCAAGATCTGTTTGATCTTTTCCTATATGTACTTACAAACACGTAACTACTATTTGTGCCAGGTATTTTTTTGTATTTACCAAAACTGAGTTCCCAAACGTGACTTTTTAACCAGATTGTTTATATTTAAAAGGACCTGTGCAGTCCTTTAAAAATATTGACATATGAAATGGAGTAGTTTCTCAAAATATGTTTTTCTTGTGATTCTGTCTTAATTTTGATTTTTTTTCTTTTTTTCACTTTCAGCACAAGTCTTACTCATGGCTATTTTCTTAGATTCTGTATTCAGACTTCATCCTAGCCAATTCCTTGTTGCAGAATCTCAGTACCTGTCAGTCTGATCTGGGATAATCCTACGTTGTTCTTCACGATTGTCTTGAAATCTTTATTTGATAACTATGAATCTTATGGTGCCTTTTCCCATGAGCAGCTCTAGACTTAAGTTCCATGTCCTTATTGATTGTGAAGGAATTCCAATCCCTAATTGGGATTCCTAATTTTGTGTTGCTAAATCCATATGCTTGGTTTGGACTTTAAAAAATTTTATGTGTGTCCCTTTATACAGAAGGAAAACAAGAACTTAAATTACTTGTGTATTGTAAGGCTTTAATGTTCTGAAATGTTTGTGGTTATCAGGCAGTGCTGATTACAAGAAAGTCCTAGGACATCATGTCAAAAAACCCTGATAAAAGCCAAGGTGCACTGCATTTTACAGTATCTCAACCAGTTGGCAGTTAAACTGAGAAGAAAACAGAATTGGTTGAAATACTTTCTATCTTGTTTGGCTTTTGTTTTCTTTTCCTCTAGTACTTTTTCAAGAGTTTGAATCTATTTGGACTAGTCTATAAATTCTCAAGTTCTCAATTATTCTTCCATTTTATAAAAATAGGTACCATGTTTGTTCTTTTCTAGTCCTCTGGGATGCTTAACTTCCATAAGTTCACAATGATGGTGCAGATATTGCTTCAGGTGCTTCCTTAGTTACTTTAGGGTGAGTTTCATCAAATGTTGTGGGCTAGGCTGCACCTTTTGTCCTTAAGTTTAGATTAATGTTGCTGAGTAGCTATACATAATTTACTGTTCTTATGAATATTCTTTTTTTATTCAAGTCTTCTTGAACCATGAAGACCTCCTTAAAGCAGATACATTATGTCCCTTATGTCACAGTGTTTTTCTGTCACATCAGGCTAGTTTTTCAGGAAAGCATATGATGTTCCTTTCTAGCAACTTTCACCCTTGCTTAAAGTCTGTGATTTTCTCAGCAGCCTTGTTTTGTAAAACACTGTGCCATAATGTTCTTTCTGGTGCTGTCTCCAGTGCTGTGCATTTGCCTGTGGTGATATTTCAATGAATGCCTACATAACGGAGGGATCTGAGCCTGCAGCAAGTAATGCAGTTCGGCAGAGGATGCTTTGCAGAGGAAACAGTAGGTGCTGAGGAGCCAAAATCTGCACTGTTATTATTAGAGGGAGTTACTTTGAACTAGTTTTACTCTCATCCCATTGCCTGAACATCTATTGGCAATAAAAAGTTATTGGATGTGATTCTGGAAGGCATCTTCAGATTTAATATTTTCCAAAAGCCCCATCCAGTTTGCTTTCTTTGAGACTACTCAATGAAGTGTACCAAAGCATGGTAAATGGACACTATTGTGAGAGTAATTTCTGATTTTGACTACTTTTGCGTTTAGTTTTAGTTAACGTCTTACAGTTTGACTCCTGCCAAGTAATTGGTTTCTATAAATAATGAGCTGCAAAACAGGCAAGGCTTTCATTTCAGTCCTCCTCCAAGTGGTGTTCTTGTAGTTTTCTATTTAGAGGAGTCAAATATTCACCCAGAGTTTCAGAGATTTCCTCCTCTGTACTTATATGACTGATGCAATCTGCATCTTTTATTTAATTTGGAGTGTTTCCTAATCATGAAACCGTGGGTTATTCTTGGTTCGGTGCCCTGCCATTACTTTCCCTCCTGAGGCTGTGCTGCTCCCTGTGGCAATAAGACAGAGTGACAGCAAGATGACTCTGGTCCACTCCTATTGGGTTTCATTCCAGTACCGATTACTGAAAAAATACATTTCTTTTTCATTACACTTTCTTATATGCTTGAAGAAAGCCTTTCTTACATTAGGGACTTTATTTTGGATAGGAATTGAAAAGTGTCGAATCCAAGCCAAAGTATTTTGTTTAATTCCTTGGCTATTAACTTAAAAAAACCGCAATTACTTCCAGAGCCAAAAGGCATTCATTGTTTGAAATCTGATCAGCTGAATCTCATTTGGTTATGGGACACTGTTTTGAGATTTGACAGGAAGATGAGAAAGAACTGATTTGCACCTTTGTCTTAAACTTAAAGCCAGCATCAAAAAAAATACCTTACAGGCAAAGACTGGTAATAAGGTAGATTCTGATATTTTTAGTATGTTTTTAACTGGTTTTTGATAAACAAAGTCTCTTTTATCTATTAATGTGTAAAATAAAATTGCCGCAAATGGTTTTTTTAACTATGAGTTAAGCAGACGTGAGAGGTTATATGTTTTTAGCTATGGATTTCCTTCATTGTAGTATGTGTGTACTTTTGGTTTACTTTTATTGAAAGTAAAACAGTAAGCTCTGGCTAGAAAAAATTTGTATTGTCATAAAGAAGATGGGGAAAGTTTCCTATTTCAGTATTATGCATGAGCTTGGACTAAATGGTAGGTTGAAAAAAAGCAAGTAAATGCTAAACATGGTTGCATAGATTAAATATTTATAGGACACTGAGCATCTCAGTGGAAGATTTAGTGCATTGTAGTGAAATTACCTAACTAGTCCTGGTCTGCACTGGTATGGAGAGATATTTAAGAAATTATGAGAATATAAAAAGGAAAAAAATGGGTCCATATTCTATGAAGTGTATCTACAACATAGAACTCCTTCTTTCAAGATCCTATGAATACCGCTAGTCTATGTGTAATTGGATACGCAAAAAAACCTTGTCAGATGAAGTCATACAGATTAGATTTATTGATTACTGAGAAAAATGATGTTCCAGATGCAACTTCTTAGCCTGTATTTCCCCAAATTGTGAGCTAAGGAAGCATTACTGTGGAAGGATCGCTTTATACCCAGCTGTTTCCTTTTGATTCTCTGCTATTGAGCAGTGAAAGAAGTGGGAAAGTGCACCACTGTGCTTTTCTGTGGTTCTGGTTGTAACAGTCTTGCCTTCAGTGAAACCTGGACAGATGTAATCCTGATCTGGTCCCTGGAAGATAACCACATCCATCTGAGGCATTAAGCCTCGTCTTTCAGGACCACAGTCGGGCACCTATAGGACTGTACAGCTTTTAAATGCTTACATTTCATCTGTATCTCCACTGAATCTTTGCAAAGACAACTTCAATGTATATGGTGTTTTACATATAAGAGACAGAAAATGGATTATTTTTTTAGCTCTTTAGCAATAGGAATAAAATATTTTTACAAACTCTGACGGTGTCCTAATAGGTCTTTAGAATGTTTTTACTGCTTCCCCTCCCCCCCTCCAAATTCATGTTTGATTGTTACTGGTGAAATTGCATATGCTATATTATATATTATAGCGCAGACAATTCTTTTCCATGTGCAGTAGGAAGAAAAATACAGTCTGCTTTTGATTTAAATAAAACATGAAAGCTTCAAAAAGGGATAAATACAGCATGTCGATGCCAAATTCATACTGCCTTCAAGACATTAATATCATCTTAATGTGTTGAAGGAATGAACTCCTTAGTTCTAAAAGTAATTCCTACAGAAGACAGAGACGGCACTTTATCGGTGCAGTCTTGCTACTATTTTTCTTTGACTCTCACTATAGGAAGCCCATTTGCTTCCATTGTAATTCCACTGGCATCTTTCATAAATATTTTCCCCAATGGAAAGAGAGAAAGGCATCACTGTTATATAACTACTATCCATTATCAATAGTATCATTGGACTATATAAACTTACTTACTATAACCTATAGTGCTATTACAGTGATTTAACATAGGGTCTTTTACATCAAGCAAACCAACTATAATCTATAGAATAAATTTTTGATTCTGAATTCAAAATAATGCATCAACTGATGGTTATTTATTATCCTTTAAAGTAACTTAGGAAGGATGTGAATATTTACAGAGGTTAGCCCATGTTATTTAGCCATTTAATGTAATTGTTATTTTAAAATGTGATGTTGATTGCCAGATTTATTTTTAGCTCTTGAAAGAAATTCTGTAGTCCTACCTTCCAACTGCATGCTAGTTCCATGCGAAAATCTATCCCAGACTACTGTGTTGTTTACCCAGCTACATATACAATTGCAATATGCTATGTATTTATTCCACGTAGTTTGATGTTGTTCACTTTGTTTCAGCTTTCCCTTGACAAATATGTTCAGAAATAGGCCTCATTCACAAGGGTTTTGGACACAACTACTGCAAAGCAGCAATCTGTACAGTTGCTTTTCACTCGAATTGTTTCATGTTCCCAATCCTTTTTGCTTATGTATTTTATAAGTCATAAATTTGATTCTTCTACTACAGTGATTTACTGTAAGAAAATTAATATAATCTCTTCAAAACTCTCAGCTGTGAGCCATAACTCTCTGAACTCCTGTTTAGTTTTCCAAGCATTATAAATGCTTTCCCTAGCTGCTCCATGTGGAAGTCATCTTGTAGCGAAGTCTGATTTTCTCAGTGGACTGTGCTTAAGTGCAAATAGTAAATATTTTTAAGACTTGTGGTACAACAATCACAGAATGAGAAACGTTCAAATAACTTTGTATTTTAAACTTAAAATCCTGTCCTCAGTGTGAGGTGTGATGTGTCAAACAGGTTCAGAGCTACATAACCTGCTGAGATAACTGCATGAATATAAACTCAGTAAATTTGTGGATAGCCTTGTGGACCGTAAAATCCAATTATAAAGATGTAGAAAAAGCATGTATGAGAGAGCTCCAATGCATCAAAGAATATTCCAAATATTAAAATTTTAATGAATAATACTGTTGTGTTGCATACTTTTAAGTACAAAAGACAAACAGCAGGCCAAGAATACCTTTTTTCTTGTACCTTAAAGGAATACCATTAAAATGCTTCAAATAGCAGGTGCTTCAAATATTAATTTATAATTGTTTCAAATACTGTGTTTCTGAGCATTATGTAGCTTGTCTCAATTATTTGATTATATATTTGATTTATAGTATTGACGATTTATGTATACTCAGTTTTTTCATACTGGTTGTCTCAGTTTAAAGGAAAACTAAAATGTGTATCTGAAATTAAGAAATTTTAATTAGAAGAAAATGTTTAGAAAGGATAACAGTTCTTAACTACAAATAGGTATATATATATATATAACCAAAACCAGAACAGGACACACAACACCACCGTAATCAAAAACCTTAACGAATTAAGTTCTCTCCCTGCTCCTTTTGGTGCAGTCTTATTTACAGACAGCAGGACACGGTGTCGCCATCTCCTTGTCCTTTTGTCTGAAAGCGTTGGGGGGGGGGGGGGGGATAGAAGTGAGGGGGGAGTGTAGTGATAATTGCTCTCTCTCCAAAGGACAACACAGGGTGTGTGGAGTTGGGGCTGAGTCAAAGGGGCTCCCACTCACAGCAGCTGTTGAGCAAAAGTTCCCCCAACGGGAAGAAACCTCCCCTCTGCCCAGCTGTCAAACTGGAATTCAGAGCAATCAAACCACCCCGCTGCCACCCGTCCTGGGTTCTAAAACCCCCTGTATTGGTAAGGGAGAGAAAAATTCCCTGAAAGATTTTGAAACTATAACACTGGTGGAGGGGATTCTTTCCTAACACTGCAAAAAATTCATTCATTGTTTCCAGAGTGATAAAAGTTGTTTAAAAGAGGACACCTTACAAATGGTGAATGCATGCATGAACACAGACACACACATTTTTGCTTTTTTTCTCTATAAGGGCTACATAGCTTTCTGCAACCTATGTAGAAAATTTGTATCCTTTCAGTTTTTGGGGATGGAGTTTAGGCATCTTCAACTGAGCTTAATTTATGCTGCTAAGAAAAGAGGGTCACTATGTGCATGTAAGAACAAAGATGTCAAAGGGGGAATATAGTAAGAGGCACTGAATTCTCATCGCCTGGTTGTCATCCTTGTAACTGTATGCATTTTGAAGATTGGTGAGATAAGAAATCTATAGAGGATTGTATTTTGCTGAGTGTTGTCTGCAAATGTGAATTGAAAAAAAAAAATATATACAGGTTAGCTAGAAAATCATTGCATTTGTTCTCTCCAGATCTGAAATGGAGACCTCTCGAGAAGTTTCAGAAGAGCATATGCTCACTGCAAGGGGACTAGAGGACCTTTAAGGTCCTTTCCAACCCAAAATATTCTACGGTTCTGTGTTCTCTTGGAAGAGGAACTCAAAACCAGAGAAAATTCTTACTTGTTTTTATAACGTAAGAGAAAAAGGATATCAGTTGTCATATGAAGATTTTAGTTGCTGTATAGAGGATGTATTGGCAGACCTTACTTCAAGATTGCCTCTGACAGCAAGGACTGTGGCCACAAAGATTTCTTCTAGAGGGTGAGGAGTGGTGTACATCTATGTGGATCTGAGATAACCTTTGGGAATAAATTAGACTTTCTGGTATTCAAGGAAGAGGGTTTCTGTTCTTTAACCCTGCACAAGGTGGGTTTCCTCTCCTCTATCATGCATAAGCTATTCTGTTAGGACAGTCATGGAGGCTAGGGGAGGAGTAGGAAAAAGCAAGTTGCATGTTCTCATTTGCCTTTCATGGAAAGTACACCTCTCTATACTGCAAATACCTTTAGGAGAAACTGTGAGCTTTGGAAGGCAGTGAAATTAGTGTTATGTAACAGCTGTGAAGCTGTATCATACTACATATTTAAGGAAAAATTAAGGAAACAAGGTGTTATACTGATTTCTAATTATCTTGAATTTTTCAAGGCTCTGCTGGTCATATACCCTGTCATAATCAAGACTACAAGCCTTGCATTTCTACAGTTTCTTGTTATGCATCTGTGGTATTTAAAACTATATAAATATGTTTATGCTCCAAAAAAATTATTCTTCAATTATTATTTTTTAATGGTTTGGTTTATACAGAAGTTTCAAGTATCTGCAGATGTGATTATTGAAGGCATCTTAAAACTTCATAATGCATGCTTAGGACTGCAAGTATTGCTTATATTAGCTTTCCTCTGTTATCATAACATTATTTCAAGTAGGTGCATTTGGGTGGGAGGAAGGAGTAAATGCATATGCAACTCTTGTTGCTTTGGAATACATTACCTAAGTCAAAGAGGCAAAAAAAGTTTGCATCTGCAGGGAAGAGCAGACAGGACAGCTGTCCCCAAGCTGGCCAACAGAGTATTCGATCCCATATCAGTCATACTGTATATAGAACTGAGAGATTACAAGAGTCAATTCCTCTTCTTCAGTGGCCGGGCTCCAGTAAAAACCCTGTCTGGCTTTTTGCCCCTGATCCCAGATCCGTTCAGTTCCTGAGTCCAGCTCCCATCTACCATTGAGTCTAGTTCGGGTCGTTTCCTCCTACCTGCCCTGCAGCTTCAGTAGTGACGTTGTCACAGTGATTTTATTTATTATGATTATTATTATTATTATTATTACTATTATTACTACTACTACTACTACTATGTCATTAAAGCTATTGTAGTTTTAGCTTCCAACCCACAAGTTATTCTCTCTCATTTCCCTTTCCTTGGTGGCAGAGTATTGTGAGTGAAGCAGCTCGCATTTAGCTGCCAATCAAGTCTTTTTATTACCTAGCCTACTCATCTTGTTAATGTGTATCATTACATACCCACTCTAGCTTTTATTTTTACCCTTCCTGAGAAGGCATGCCTCTGTCAACCAGGATTGCTTGTCCTTGCTGCTTCTAGTGTGTCTGGCATCTGATTTCGTGTCTTGTAGTTCTTTCACCACCTAGATGTGTCTCCTTTATGGCATTAGGTTACAAATTGTATCAATTGCTTCTCACTGACCTTGATGGCTAACAACAGCTCTAGGCTAAATGAACTTAATTAGTTTGTCAGCCTTGAACTGCTGCCTTCTGACTCTCTCTACAATATGACAGTTGAGGGAAACAGAAGGTATTGAGGGAGACTTAGGAAAAAGAATGTTGATAATGTACAGGCTGTAGCATGGAACCCTGGAGACAGGTGAAAATGAGACAGGAAACAAAAAGAACTGTTAGATGAATGACTGATTGATTTGTCAGCATCTCTTGCAGATCTAAATTAATTCATCACTAATAACTTCCACGATTAGCATTTAAACAGAGCTTGCAAATGAGATGTCCCCAAAACTAATATATTTTTGATTATAGTATTCTTGAAAAAAAAAGAAGTATTAAGGTGCTTATTATTCACAGTTTGTAGTTCAAGGAAATAACAGAGATTGACCATTCAAGTGTAGAACAAAATACTTTTAGTCCCGCTTCCAGGACCTGCTTCAGTGATTTGCATAAATGCCCACGTTGGAGTCATATGGAAATAAGATTTAAATGTTGTTATTGTTTTACTGTTTCAGGGCATAAATGCAAATGTTTAATGAACTTGCACTGCATATATCTTCATCTTATCAGGATATCTTAATACAGAATGACTCCTGCTCAGATTTTCACTCTCAGCCTCCTGGTTATGTTTATTCTGGAAACTTTAAAGCAATTGGTAATTTTGCCGCCAATGTACACTGCTTTTGTGGATAGATTGCTCAGCTATGTCCCATATTTATTAAATAATACTGTGATTATTTAGTTTACAAATTTTTATGCTGTCGTGTTAGCCACATAAATTGCAGTTCAATGCATATGAGTTCCTGAATAATAAGGTACAGTAGGAACTGGATGAAAATGTGAGTGAGCAGTCGGTGTTGTTCCTTTAAACATACGCAGCTTGAAAAGCAGATGGAATTGTGTTCTCATGATGTTTAAGGACTTTTAGTGCGCTGCGTATCACCAGCATCTGGAGACCAATTACTGAATAGGCTCCATAGGGGTCCTGCCTCAGGGCTTTTAGTTGGATGAATAATATATAAACTCTATAGTTTCCCACAGAGAGCAACTGTAGCAGTATCAGAAGGAAAAAAGCCTTTTAGGAGTTGAACTGAAAATGAAATAACAGCACAGGATTTGAAATGAAGCAGTTTTGCTTTTACATACAAATTCAAACTTAGTGGATGAGTTATATGAATTTCAGGGCTTTTTTTGCCTTCATCATTTCGCCTTCATCATTTCACTTTCATCATTTCAGAATCTTGTTTTTCCTGATTATGGCACACACCTATTTGAAAGACACAGCAAAACCCTATAAGGCTTATTCAGTTACTTGAAGAATTAGCACACGAAATTTCCTTTTAAAGAAGTGGTGGAAATTATGTTTAATATGTGCATCATTCCTTTGATAACACGGGTTCAGCATCATAGTACTCAAACTGTAGCCAGATTTTATCTCACCTGTCATTTTGGCTGGCACTTGGTTTACTCATTGTGCTTTTTACAGCTAGAAACAGATTGCAAAACAGTGTATCCAGTACTATTCAAACCCCTCTTTCAACTCAAATTCCTAACAATTTTCCTATTTCAGTTTACTTGAAAGCAAAATACTTTTGAAAAGGAAATAAAAATATCTGAATGGTGATACTTGGATCTATTGCTTGCTTAATTGTAACAGAAACCCTTCTCTGCTGATTCATTACAATATAGATGCAAGTGGAATTTCACTGAGTGGGCGCTTTAGGGCTGAAGCAATACAATAGCTGGAGAACATTATTGTGGAGATGTAGAAGAAAACAAATGAGAGTGTACCTTATACTAAAAAACCCCCACAAAAACCCACCAGCATTGTCATTGGTGCTATGCTTCTTTTAGCACAAGTTCTTGCCACATATTTTTGGTAAATCTGTAAGCTCAGTCCCCTGAATTTTTAATTGTGGTAATCCTCTTCCTGAGCCAAGTATTCTTACCAACTTCAGAATAGCTGTTCAGCTGAATATGCAGCTGAAGCATTTTCAAGTTTGATTGTGATAGCAAAATCTCCTAAATGAAATTGAAATTGAACAGGAAAAGGTAGCAGTAGAGTGACATTCCTAGGAGAAAAGGATCAGAATGTGGAAGCCATGTGTTGTAGTAACATTGATTGATTTGATATTCAGAGCTTTAGAAAAACAAATAAGCTTACCCTCCAAGAGAACAGAAAGTGCTCTATTATTAATTAAATAATTATTGGCATGCAGTGGAATGCTAGAGCCACAATAAAAATCAGGGTGTGCTTGTGCCAGATGATGTGTCAAATTATATTGAAAGCATGTAAATTATCCTGCTTTTTTGCATGAGAAACTACCTATGTAGTAAAAGCGAAAAAAAATAAAAGGTAGCTACCTGGATTAAGTATCAGGCTAAACTGAACCTGGCTAATAAAGCAGAGCTGAATTTGCCTTTTAATGAAATTAAAACAGTCCCTTGGCTTTGACTGTTCCAAACCTGTATCTTTATCTGAATTGCTTTGAGTTGTTGATGTGCCTCGTTTCTTTCTAGGGCTGGAGGTATATTTCTGATGTTTGAAAAAGTCATTCATCGTCTTTCCTCCATTCCCATTTTTTTCTTTCCCGACCCTCTTTTCATTCGTGTTTATTGCATCTAGTGTGAGTTAGTGGTACCTAATCATTCTTTGTCTAATGGTCAGTCACTATGCCACTGCTTCTTTGTGCAAACAGTATAAAGAAGGTTATTGACCTTGAAGCTTAGAAGTGGCTAATGCTAAACTTTGTGCCTCCAAGTTTACTCTGGGGGTTTTAAAGGCAAAGAAAAAGTTTGTTTCATCACAGCAATAGTAATGAAAAATAATTTGCAGTACATAGAGGTAGTCAAAGCAACAAGGGAAATAAATTATGGTTGATTTTGGAGCAGGGTAGTGAAAACTGATGAAAAAAAGAGACAAGGTTTCCAGATGTTACTTCAAGGGGAAAAAGAAGTGTTTTTCTTTTTAAATTGATGCTTCCATTATAAATATAGCCTAAGGAACACCATTGGTTTTTTTCTGTATGTTCTTCAGCTCTTAGTCTTGAATGTCCAATATCGATTGACACCTGAGCTACAGAAACAATTATGAACTGGCCAGGATGTCCAAGATGATTCGGGAAAAATGAAAGGACAAAGTCATTGCAAAGTCAATTATAATAGCCCTCACTGAGTAAAAAAAACAGTGCAAGGAGGGAATTTGGGGATTACTCATGTTGTTGTTGAGTAATGCTCTTATTTTTCTAACTAAGAAAACTGAAAACTTCAAAATCAAACAATCAAAATTTAATTTGTGTGGAAATAGAATCTCTCAGTAACTTCTAATGGCCTCCCAGGACATGCAAGTGAGCTGAACCTAAATCCCCTGTGAACACGTAAGTCCCCATACACGTAAGTACTACTCGAGCCTGCAGTCTCGAGTGGTGCTGCTACGAAGCAATAAAGCAGCTCAGAAGCATTTCTGCTTCTACTGATGCTATAAAAGAATATAGAAACAATGCAAATGGTCCCTGTAAGTTGATCACTATCAATTTCTGTGCAGAGCACTGGCTTAAGTCAGGCAAGGAGGAAAGGAGCTGCTTGTTTCTGGCTACCTGCACGCAGGGACTTACTGTTCCCTCTCAGAAAGGATTGTATCTATGATATTTCCTTTCCTTATCCATGGGTCAACCTTAGAGGCTGCAGCCAAGTATGTCACCTATCTTCTAAGCATCTTCATGGCGAGATGAAAGCTCTGTGGGCTCAGCATAGTAAGTCTATAAAATGAGAAGTCTGTAAAAATAGTCAGTAATAAGGTATGCTTGATCCCTCTAGGCTCAAAGGCACAGCTCTCCTAAGCTGCTGTAATGAATCCTTCCACTCTTTGGTATAATACGGTTCCATCTCTTGCAATGAGGACTATTGAACTGCATTCAGCTACATGTGGGAATGGAAATGCACACACCAAAATGAAAGTACAAAGAAAAAAGATATAGCACATTGATTTTAATGCCTTTGTTTCTATTTATGATGCCACTTTCACTATGCTATTACAGTTCCTAGGGATGGGAGACAAATACCTGGTTTAGCATCTCATCTTAGTAGCTCTTACTGCTCCATGCCCCTTTGAATATAAACGATGAAAGCTTTGCCTGTGCCCAATTCTAAATTGGATTGTATCCATCTAGCAAATGCCCACACTCATTTTAGTATCAGATATACTCGGGAATCTAATTACCAATTAAATATAATTTTATCCTAGTTTGTCTGGTGTGATTATTTTGTCGTCTCTCGGTTTCTGTATAATTTATATGAATTTTGCAGAAAATCATAGCTTATAAACATTTTGTTGTGTAAGATTCTGTTTGACTCAACAAGTGAAGTTAATTTACAAAAGCAAACCATTTTCTAGGAGTGGTACAAAAAGAACAATTATAATTTTATTTCAGATCTGGACTTTACAACATGGAAAATAAGAAAAAGTACTTTTGATTTGCAAATTGAATGATTTCTGTATTGGACCCATTTGGGGAAAGTAAGTATCCATACCAGAAGAATTAATCTTTATTATTTTTTTTAAAAAAGAGGAAATCACACTTTAATGTGTTACAGTAAGCTAAGATATGCTTGTTCCATGCTCTGGGTCTCAGCCTCTGGACAACTTGCTTTCTCAGTAGCCTGTAGGGATAAGCAGGGCTGTCAAGACTCTGATTTTCATCGGCTTACAACTTCAGCGGGGGACGCTTCCTTTGAAAGTTTCATGAAATATTAAAAACTTTTTTCCTCTGGTATTTCTCATCAAATTCTGCACATCTGTACACATTTCGAACAGGTCACTGTTTCAGTTCTCTCTCTAAACTGATTGGGTCTTTTAGGAGTACTTTTGAGCAATCCCTAATGATAAAAGTTTAAAACCCAAAAGCAATCTGTAACTAGTAATTGCAATAGGTGGCTCTTTTCTTTTTTCCAAAAGAACTGCATACATTATTTCTTTTCTCTGTTATGCATGGTGGAAGAATTTTTGAGTAAAAATAATTGTATCTGTATGTATGTGTATATATATAAAAATTTACAATTCTGTTTTTCATCTTGTTGTAATGGATAGAAGGTAGGATTAAGAATCATCTTCTCATACACTCGTTTGCTATGCTGTAGTTTAAATGAAGGATTGCTTGAAAAATATATTGATCCTCTTGTTAATGAAAAATTAATTGTATTCCAATGCTGCAGTTTTACATTTTTAATGTTTGTTTAACCTTTTAAAGCTGGTTTAGCATCTAAAAGAAGAAACAAGTGTTTCGACTGCCTTATGTAGTGTATATATGATTGTACTCCATGCTCTTGCTATGTTTACAAAAGGTAGTATTTTATGTATCTATTGAATAACCTCATTCTTCCTTTTTTTTTTTTTTTTTTTTTTCCTGCTGGTTGTTCTGCCAAAAGATGTTTAGTCAAAAACTGTCATCTTTCCAGCAAACTAACTGCTTTGTCTGATTCATTCCTTGCTACGTGAGCCTAGCGTTGTGACTGCTCGGCCATTTCCAAGGAGGTGAATTGTGAGGTTCCAGGTAATTACTTAGTTCTCTCTATATTTTTTGCATTGTATTCAGGTGATCACAAATCAAAAATCTTCACTTTGACCAGAGGTATCCTGCATGTTACTTTATTAAAGAAATTACCTTTTTTTATAGTTTGCCACAGTGTGGCAGTAGTTCTTTTTTACTCCCATGAGCTGATCCTGGCTTCTGTTGCAAAGCTTAGACGTTTACTACTGTACAGCGTCCATCTGATACCTTTCCACAAATTCCAAGTCTTGTCCCACTGATAGTGGCCAGCTTCCAGGAGCATTAACTACAGTATAGTACAGATATAGCAGGATCTTTTAGTATACAGTGTTTTCCTCCTTTCCCTTTTCATGAATATTCAGTGCTGAATTTCCTGACTATGAAATAAGTAATGGAGGCTGGGATATCTCTGGCAGGATTTTCCTGGGGCACGCACCCCTGAATTTCTACTGGAAGTTACTACTTTAACCTTTGAGCTGAACCCCTCTACACTCTTCTTAAGGCTGTTGTTTCTTCTGTTTCGTCTTTCTTGGTAATGGTGGCAGCGGTCACACTCTATCTCACTGGACCAGTTCACTCAAAAGGGCATTGCAGACTTGCAGCTTTCATTTTTCATTTACTTGTCATTCTAGCCTTACACAGATACGAACTCTAGATGCAGCAATACTGTGTTGAGGGATGCTTTTGTGACTAATTTCTGTTTAATTCCACTATCGCAGTCTGGTATAAGTCTATAGACTAGGAACAAAATTTATTATACAAGGTAGCTATGTGTGTATGCACTGTGATTACAACTATAATCAATAAGGTAAATCACTGAAGTATTAAAGTTGTGCCATCTTCCTTTCAGTAACCTGATTCAGTAAAAATTTGCACATTCATAACACTTCTGAAAATGTGGTTCTTCTAAGCTTTTGAGGGGCAATAGCACCTGATAACATATTGTCTTAGAAAGGTCAATCTGGAGATAGTAGCCTGCTGCTTACTTCCTGAAGGTACCTGAACGTGCGTGACTGTGGTCTGTTTTTGTTGCATGGACATAGGCAAGAGATACTTTTGATGTCAAACGTTAATAGAAGTTTTCTTTTACACTCAGAACAAGAGAAAGGTTACTAATCTGTTACATACTTCTAGTAAATAAATAGTTATGAACTGGATCTTTAGAACAAATGCTGAGCATTAAGCAAAAGTAACATTTTCTTTTGAGTGAAATTTCAGACTCTTCTGTGACTCTTACCCATCTACAGGGTCATTTTCACGGAAATTCCTGACCTGTTGGTGGAAAGTGACGGTATCTCAGGTAGACTTTGTCACTGACTTTAAAATATGGAAGCTTGAATTACGAGGTTTTAATTCCAGCAATAGTGACTACTTTAGGCACAATACACGACAATATATTGCTGGTACATGGAAGTAACTAGACTGCTTCGTTAGCAGCCATACAGAGAATAATACTTCTTTGTCTTTAGATTAGGCATGAAGAATGATACACACAAGATGAAAAGATGTTGTGGGGTTTTTTAATTTGATTTGGAGGGCTAGTATATGCATTTGTCGTGATGAATGACTATGTATATTACTCATTAAGAGATTACAGTTTATCAAGAGGAGGCAGGGTTTTTTAATAGAGAATGCCTTAAACATCGGAATCCTGGGAGTTTGTAGAAGTTGATGTGCAATATTCATTAACAGAACAACTAACTGGAGATCAGCTGGATATATATGATCCTATCTCAAGCTAAATAGAATCTTGGCCGCTTGAGTATGAAAGGATGAGGCAGTTGCTGATGTCTGGGTGGTGTGAATGATATCATACCTCAAGCTGTATCAGCAGTGATCAGGGGAAATAATTTCAACTATGTTAGTTGTATAACATTTGCTGACAATTCCAGAAATCCAAGGTTTTTAAAAGAGAAAGTAACGGTAAATTAGCTCAGTAAATTTCTACAAAGATTTGAAATGTTTCATAAATCTTTCTTAAACGGGAGCGAGAGAAGAAGGAGGGAATGAGAACTGTTATCTGAGAAACCGACACTGTATTATAATCAAAGATCTGATGAATCCTCTTTGTCGTCTCTCACATTGGTGACTTCTTCAAAGAGAGACAGCATGGTTATTTCTTAGCTGTGAAAAATGAACCAGCTGCAGAACATAGATAGCAATTTTAAAATGCCCTCTGATGTTTTGCTGACTAAAAGATAGAGCTATGCTAACTAAAATTAATTCCATGCACAGTGACTGCAGTTTTAGGGCATGTGTAAAATTCAGATGCCCTTCATCTCACATATTAGTTACCGTAAGGGCTGCATTTCCTCAGTTCCTTGAGTTATAACATTATAGTTTAGGGATTTTAAGATTTTTTTCTTTTTCAGCTTCTCAATGTCGTTTAACTTGCTGAAATTGTCTTAGAGGTATAGCTAAAAACAGGTGATGTCAACTGAAAGATTGACTCTAAAGAAGTGGCCAAATATGCAAATAGGGAAGTTGTTGGGTAAAGAAAACAGAAACATCGTTATACCATTAATGTACCCTTGATCTAGCCACAAGTTGAATCCTGTTTGCAGTGCTCTCATCTCAAAAATGGCATGGCAGAATGGATATAGATTTGTAGAAAAGTAGCAGGGATGCTCAAAATATGAAGTTGCTTTGCTGCAGGGGTTATGGATGCTAAATGATTATATTGATTTGCAAGACTGGAAATATTTAAGGCTAATTCTTTGAGGGTTCATAAATACAAAGTCCGACACAAAAACAAGACTGTGCCTGTAACTCTTCTTATATAACAAATTAAGAAAATCAACTACGATCACCTTCAAAATAGTTCCCTTCTGAGTCGACACACAGCTGCAGACAATACTGCCAACATTCAAAGCAATTCCACAGATCATTTTTTGAAAGGCTGTTGAGGATCTCCATCATTTTTGTTTTGCCATCTACCAACAACAAATGGTTTCCTTTGAGCACTTCGATCTTTGGGAAGAGGCAGAATTCACAGGGAGGCAGGTCTGGAGAACAGAGTAGGTGCTGAAGCAAAGTGATTTTATTGGCTAAAAACTGCTTGTCGTGTGGCACATTGTCTTGGTGTTAACTCACTGTTCGGTCTTGCACTTTGACATTTTCTGACCAAGGATAAGAAAACATCTGTATTTGAACACATATCCACTTGTACTTACGAGTGAAGCGATTGAGTTAAGCCTTGTCTCACTATGACAGGTTAGAACGTGTTCTGTAACCATCTCTTTGCCTCTTCCCTCCCACCCTTGGTCCCCAAGCTATATAGTTTGTCTCATGTTTTTTTGCATTGGAGCTCAAATGTAGGCAAGCCCTTTATCCTGAACCTCTCTGAGGTTCACACTTATAGAAACAGAGAGGTGTAGGAAGATATAATGTTGAAGTTACCTGTTCTCGTATGCTTTCAGAATTACCTGCTATCAATCACTCAGAAGATGTTAGCCTAAGCTGAACCCACAAAGGTCTTCTATTCCAAAATGATTCAAGATAAAAGTGAAACTGAGAAATTACATACATTAAAAATTCCTTTAAAAAAATAAATTAAAAAATGGAACTAGAATAATATACAATAAAATCCAGGCTTATAAAAAACTTTAACACAGTTGTGTTAAACTTGGCATGTAACCCTGCCTCAAAACGCTTACCTACCCTCTCTGAAGTGAATGAAGTTTTCCCTGGTATACGACTACAGAGTTACTCTACTCTTTATTTTTCCAAGGAAAATAATTTATGAAACGATGCTCTGAACAGACAAAATATAGATCAATGAGTAAATATTTAACGAGAGAGGAATATTTGGGGGAAAAATAAATGCTGTTTTTAGAAAATGAGAAGAACTGAGTTTAATGGAAACACATTTTTTGGTTTTCCTACTCTTATTGAGATATCATGATGAAAATTTTCTGTTAAATGACCATCGTATTAATTCTTTATGAGATCTCTTAAAGTTAATGATTCTGGGGTGAATTTTGCAGCTCACAAATAAAAATCTAGAGATTTGTCACAAATTATTGCAGGTTTACTCTAAGTTAGTTAATCAAGGTCTGATTTTCGGCATCTTTGTTCTTGGTGAAAAGAGATACTACAACATAGAATTTTAGACTACCTATGTAACAAAAAATCTGGTCTTTAACGTTAAAAAAAAGTCATATATAGCGCGTTTTCTCCGTCTTTCATTGTCTTCTCACTTTATTTTGTCACAACAGGAATCAAGTCAATCTTCAGAAGTCAGATCTCTTTCCAGTTCCATGAAACGTGAGACACGCTTTCACTTGTGTGAAATAAAAGTATTGGCTTTTCATGGTTATTCTTCCTTTTGGTCTGGGATCTGCTGTAAGCGAACAATACATCAAGCAAACAGTAGAAGTTGATGTGCAATATTCATTAACAGAACAGTACATCTGGAGGTGTAGGCTTAACAAATTCAAAGAATACAAACCAAAATTATCTGCCAGGAGTGGAGTTAGACTGGGCACGAAGTAAGCCAATTTCATGGTGTATAGAAAGCCCATTAAGGAGTATTGGAAAAATTTAAAACTTTAGATGAAACATCATAGTCACTTCATATTACTGATATATAAATCATTGCATCAGTATTTTTTCTGGTTTTATTCTCCATATATGATCTTAATGTGTACATCTGCTACTAGTTGTGAGAAACTGTCTAGAATTTGGAACTTTAAATGAAAAATAAAACACAGTTTCCACAATGCCAAGGTTAAAAGTTAAGAACAATTGTCATTTATTTATTGCTACTTTTTATTTCATACTGTAGTTGTGTACAGGACATGGTAATCATTATGAAAACAGAAAGATTGTTTTGGCCTCCGGAGTTTTCTCTTTGTCCTTCAGATCATGTATTTTACTAGCATTTGCAGATTCTACAGTAAGGCTATTAATTTAATTTTGACATTTTTTAGCCAAGGGAAGGAAAATAATTTCTGCTGTGAAAATTATATAGAAAGTCTTCATAATTTTTAATTGAGATATTTCCCCTTTGGAATATAAGGTTTTCTGAAAGTCAATAATTTATTCTGTGAAGAATTATTGCTTTCGTGGAAACACTTCAACAGTGTAATAATAAAAAATTAAAAAGGAAAGAGAGGAGAAGCAATTTGAAACCATTTTCACTTTACCTGGCATCATAGTTTACTCTTGGAAATAAAAACAATTCTGACCCTTTCTTAGATTTTAGGAGTGCATTTATTTTAACTTTTTGGCTTTGCTTAACAGTTTCAAAAGCTGTTCAAAGAAGTCAGTAATTATCCCTACATTTCCTTTCTATTTCTTTTTTTTTTCTGTTTTGCATAGTTTTTCTAAGCAGGCAAATATAAATGAGAAACAATAATAAATTATTAAGCATTTAAACACAAACATGTATGCAGCATAGTGTCTTGAAAGCTTTGTAAGAAAGACATATCAAAGAGTAGCCCTGTTCTATTCTAAGACTCAGCAAATCTGTTTTGAAAAATATATCAACGGAAACAGGATTTCCAACTATTTATTAAGTCTATTGAAAGTTTAAATAAAGTCTAATTAAAGTGTAATGAACACAGAAAATGTTGATAATATAGCAGTGTTGTGTGTGTCTACTGTGGCAGTGCATTCTGTTGTGAATTAGTTGGCAGAACACAGACTTTTATAGTTCACACCTACAGCTTTCATAAAACTTCCTTTTGATTTTTCCAGTTCTGCATATCTTTAGAAGGCACAAGCAATTTGAAAAGAGAGCATTATAATCCTAGTGCCCAGGCTGAAGAAATTGTTCTCACTTCAGTTGCAGTGCAGATCCTTACTTCCTTCGCACTTTCCAGTGCGATGATATTTGTAGCACCTTGGATCTGCAAATGCATTTTTGCTGCAGGTATCACTCCTTGTTAACGGTTAGTTTTAAACCCCTAGTGGTTTTAAAAATGTTCAACTATTAGTAACACCACCAAAAAGATACTTTATGAAGAATACTGTATGTTGTCCTACAAATGCCTCCTAAAAGGCTCTAAAAGCACCAAGATCTAGAAGGTAAGTATAAGCTCAGTTAAAGCTAGCCTACATGGTATAAAAGGTTCCACGGTACCAAATCTCTCTACAGCAGCACGAGTATATGGACCATACATCACTAGGGCACTGACAACTCTAGAATGTCTCTTTCTTTTACTGCTTTCCAAAATGCAGATTTTACAGCTTCCTCATCATCTGTTTGTACAAATTGGATGAAGTCTGGATCTTATCCAGAAAATTTAGTTTGTAAGTGTATCATCAGGCAGTCAGGTGCAAACTGATTTATCTTTTTCAATTTAAACTGCCTCATAAGATTTGAATAGCCCTTGCAATATAGAAGTGTTACGTTTGAACAGCTTTGAGAAGTTGATCATTCTTATAATATCTGTGTTAACCTGGTAGTAGTTACTAGAGCTGGCTCCAGAATCCACTTTACAAGATATGTATGTGTATGTCTGTATAGATAATATTTTGTGTATTTGTGGAACATTTCCTATTCTAGAACATTTTTTACCCTGTATTTGGAAAATGAGCCAAATACATCTGGAAAACTGTATCAATGATAAGCAATTAAATTCCATATAGATTATTATTGAGGGTATTTTAAGTATTTCAAGTAAATGTCATTTAAAAATTTATAAAATTTCTTGTAACACAATTACTTCCTTATAAAACCATAACAAGTAGATTAAAAAAAAAGGGGGAAAATGGGATAGGTGTTTTTATATTTACATGTTCTGTGGGTATTCTATAAAATTCAAAATGGATGTTTGAAGAAATGCATTAGGGACTAAAATATGTAGCTATGAAACATGTCTGTTTTTTTCAAATGTACTCAATATGGGGATAAAAAGGAAGTTTCAGAAGGTTTTGAACCTCTTTTTATCTTCAGTGGCATTTGTCTTCCCATTAATTATTCTTTTTCCATTTGTGCCACCCCATTGGAAACATTATTTTCAGGCCTTTGAAAGACTCAATAACTCTAAATTTAGAGTTGGGGAAAAAAAAAGATCTTTTAGCACAAACAGACCTTTGGCAGGTTTAACACATCCGTAACAGCTGTTATAATTTGCCATAATTTTTTATGCAACATCATAAAGAAAAGGCCATAACTCCCATCTCTAAATGCAAGTGGCATATTTCTTCCTGCTTTTCCCGCTGTGGACTGCCAATTATCAAGAGTGAGTAATGAAAGAGTGAAGCCTTTAGAGCAGCCAATTCTCAGAACCATTAGTTTTCTTTTATACTCCAGCCTAATTCCAGGAGTGTGCTAGATGAGAAATAAGACATATCATGTCATTTCAGGATAATACCATGTAATTTTGGGGTAATAAAGAATTCATTTCTGGAGAGAGAAGTGATCTGATATGGAAAAGTTCAATTTCTTTCTCTCCAGAGAGCTTTATCTCTTCAGATGTGACCTTGTATAATTAAATATATTTCAAATATCAAGAGAGATGGCAGCAGAGCAGACAATAGAATTCTCTATTTTATGTAGAAATGAAATTATATGAAGCAGTCAGTGTAATATAAGATGAAGTAGATTGCTACTTTTCATTGTTTCTAGTGGAATTCCTGCTGTTTGATTTTATTCATTACAATTTCATAAGAAGGCAATTGTATCGTGTCTGTGTGACTAGAGTTTTAGACTCACACTTAATTGCATTAATTCACAAAGTACTGGCAAAAGTCAGTACTTAATTGCTGTCATTTCTTAATATAAAAGAGAAAAGGGATGGTGTCCACTATACGAGAAGTGCAAATTTCACCCATCAAATAACAGGTACCTGAAAGCTACAGTTGTGATTCTTAAAGGAAGATGTGTTTAATAAAGGAGGATCTAAATCCCTTTTTATTCCAACAATAAATTAAAAATATTTTCAAACAAATAAAGTAATTTATTTCCCAAACCATCCATTTTTCCTAAAAACAACAAACCTCGCTAATCTAAGTTAGATAGTTTTGACTCTTTTAGGATGACAGACTTAGATGCAAATATTCCTTCATTTTCTTTGTCCTGAATCCTATTGCTTTTGCATACCTGATAAAATAATGATTGTCTCAACATAGTTTTAAATCTGTTTTCATAAGAATCCGTATACTGAAGGAAAGTGACAGAAGATAATTGGTGACATGTTAACTGCTAGAAAGCAGTGAGAATGGCCAGAAATACTTTAGCTGAAACCAGCGTGCATCCTCTGTTGCGTTTTCACATTTCACGTTCAGTCTTTTTGAGCTGTTACTTAACTCTAGTGGTTAATGGCGCTCAGCTAATAATTGTTATTGTGGTGTTCATTGTGTAACCTTTGGAGTGGAGGCATAGGATTCCTTCTAAGGCTTAAACTCACATCTGAGTGAGCTAAGAACGAAAGAATGAGCGTGTGTTCGCCTGTGTCCTCACCCTGTGTCTCCCCTGCTTGTGGCCTGGCTGCACTGGTGATGGCAAACTTGTCCTCAGGCCCCAGGTGTGCTTGTTCTGAAGGTATTTTGCCGGTGACAATGTGGATGCACAGAGACCAAGCTACAGCCTGCCCTATGACACTCTCCAGAAGGCACAGTAAACATGATTTTTGTGAATGTTTTCTTTAGCTCTGATTTTACGACTTTGGCTCTAAGTGATATTGTAATGTCAGATCCTGTCTACAGAATATAAAATAGCTGAAATTCCTCACGATGGATTGGCTCTAGACCTTTTCTTTGTCAGTGGTGTCATTTTTAAAGCAGTAACATAACTTAATGTAACGTGGTAAATTTTATTCTATAAATGAAGCCTGCTAGAAAATCAGATTTAGATTTCCATTCACTTACAGTGTTTGGGGTTAATGGCATTTCAGTACTCGCTGAAAAGGCAGTTTTAGGAACTCGTGGTCTGAAGTCAATTAATAATGCAAAGTGACTGAGTATTGAGATGGGCTTTTTTGTTTCCTTCAAATCATATCAAATGTTTATGACTGTAAGGCTTGAGCATAAAAATTTGTTAATTTTTTTATATGTTTTACTAGAAAAAGAAGTGTGCTAATTTCAGCATAAAATGTAAGGTGTTTTTTATAGATTGGGGGTTTTTTTCTATGGTATTGGTTATATATTGCCTTCCAGTCTGGGATGGGGAAAAGTGTATTGAAGCAAGTCTGTCTCAGAACAGTACTTTATATTTTGGTAAATATAAACCCATGTTTTGTGCCAAGATAAAGGCATGAATTAGATGTTATCTTTGTGGAAAGCGGCTTCCATTAAAATCTCTTTAAACAGAAGGATTTCTGCATATTCTCAATTCTCACATGATAGTCTTTTACTCTACAAAAAATTATAATTTTCTAATGTTAATTTTCCTATGATTTTTTTTTCTTTTGGGAAATATAGTGGAGTTTAGAGTGAGATGCGAAGAGAGGCATTTTGAGCTGATTTACTTTGCTGGTGTCTCAGCTGTTGGCTGATGTGATTGTGTTCAAAAGAAAGTCTTGTCTTGCAAGTGTCCTGTGGACATGATCTAAACAAGGGTTAGAATAGCAAAGCTATTCATTATGCAGGTCCAAATACTTGCCAGCTTGCTTGATTCTCTCTTGTGTTTTAAGAAACTAGTATCTTGTGAAGTCAATGTGAGGAAGAGCTTTGAAATGGATAGATGGTTTGAATGTAACCTCAAAATTAATGTTACTTTCATTACCTTTTGAACTATACTATATCCTTTGTGGAAATCATGATTCACCGTGAGTTTAAATCATTTCAAAGGTACAACGCTGCTGGGCTTTTGTAACTGATGTACAGCTCAATAACTGTTCAGTTCATAAAAGTTTGTCATCTTTCTAAATCTAGTAAAAATGAATGTATTGAAGTTACCAATTCATATATTTTTGTACTGCTAGAATATTCACTTTTATTCTGTAAATTGCAGTTTTATATTTCATTTGGTTCTAAAATCATATGATTAATTTACTATTTATTATTTTTTCAAAGTGCAAATTGCAGCTGAGTATCTGAACATGAATTATGCAAATTCACATTCAGTGTAATATAAAAAGTCCTAGTTTGAGCTTATTAATTTCAATAATATGACTCAGTGTCAGCTACACATATGAATTTGGTTGAAGTGCTTAAGAGTTAAGTATATTATAAACATACCAGGAATTTAAGTAGTATTCTGCACTCTTAGGGTTGCAGAATAAGTAGAATAAAAACATATGTGAGGAATACAAGAAGCCACCGTTATTTTGATGGCTTTTAATCAAAAACTCAGGAATTTGAGCTGAAGAGCTGATTTCACACAGATGTGTACATAGTTTCCAGTTGTATATTTTTCCTTTCAAAGAAAAGGTTGTTGATAACGTGATCACAGACTTTTATAAATATAAATGCAAAATGAAAGGATTTTTCAAGGATTGCTAAATTGATGGAGGATCCCAGCAGGTCAAGGATCTGAAAATGCATGTCATTTATTTCCCATCTTTTCTGGTTTGTTGCCACAAAGTGATATAATGATTATAACAAATGATTTGACAATACTCATATATTGTTTATTTTTTTACATCACAACAGTGCAACTATTTACATGAAATTATAGTAGTGTTTGGCAGAACAATATCAATGACTGACCTTTTCTAGATATTCACCTTTACCACTGTGTGAGCCTAACATGCTCTCAGTTATGTTGGTATCTGAAAAAATGCGATGATTATGAAAGAGTTACATTGGTAGTGCTCAGGGTGTAGTTCACTGTTATATGCATGTGCAAAAGTATGAAGAAAGGAAAGTATTCCTTTAGAAGAGTTTTACATTTAATTTAAGCACTATTATTTTATAAAAGAATGCTTAAAAATAAGAAAACCTTTAAATGTAACATTATTTTCTGTGTTGTCAATATCTGAAGTAAATGTAGATACAGGTGTTCAGTTTCAGTGCTATCTTTATTTGAAGTCTATTTATACTAAAACTTTTCCAACTACTAACAATTATGAAACGTTATTTCTTTGTCCCCACTTTTTCTTCTCCTGATCACACCTTATTTCTTGAATAAGTGTGTGTGTGTATACACAGCATTTTTATGTGTGGTGGGGACAACAAATCTGTAGGCATACATGTGGAGCTGTCACTAACTTTCTTTTAAAAGAAGTGATTGCTTGTGAACGAAGAGCGTGGAGACCATATATTTGTATGTCAAGCAAGTGCAGCAGCTTTTGTCTGGCACCCTGAAAGCTTTCTGATCCAGCTGAGTCCTACCAGTAGTTTGAAGTTTCACTTTAGACATTCTCTAAGGTCAGCACAACTGACACTGTGGTCACCCAATCATTACTTTCTATTTAGGTTAATCCAAATATCATTCTTTTTTTTATTAACTATATAATGGCATAAAGTAGCTTCACTGTAGCCTTGATTTGTAAAATGCTTATCTTGAGAAGGGGCTTTGCGGATATTCACTAAAGCTGCAATTGCAAGGAATCTAAAGTAAAAAGTGTGAAGGGAAGCTCCAAAGAATTTAGCTGCTAAAACCTCCATCTCTAGGGAACGTATGCGAACTACACTGAAAAAAATGGCAAAACCAAACCTCTGACATAAGCTTCATCCACATCTGTCAAATTTCAGTTCTGTGTTAGGAAGCAGAACTTCTCGAGAGGATTTTTTCCTTTTTTTTTTTCTTTCAAAACAAAGATGCTGAGAATTGTTTTTTGCAAAGAATGAATGTGTTTTTTCTAGTTACTTCATAAGCTGTTAAACCATTTTCTAAAGTTACTCTGATTATAAGAAAATTAAAATATATCTTCATTAAGTCCATGACATGGAAAATTTCAGTACTGATCTCATTAAATTTTATTGAGGTTGGCATACTGAAAACAGTCTTGAAACAAGGAAATTATGAGAAACATTATTAGTAAATAATGCTACAGTTTGCTCTGTATAAAATAATTAGCAAGCACATTCAGTTTATTCTGACAACATTTCAAAGGCAATTTATTACACTCACTATGGATTAGTATGATACCATTTTCTTCTAAAGTGTAGATCATTTAGAATGCAGTGAATTACTAACAGAGAGAGTTTGCAATATAGCCAGTAGAAGTGTCCACATTTTTCATTTCCCTCTCCTTTGACTTACCTGTACACTCATGATGATGCCTTGAGCAAAGATTCAAGTTTCATGAACATTGATTTTCTGTGATAATACATATATAATTACATATATAAATACATAATTCATTTACAAATGTAAAAATGTTATTAGTCCTACTATTTTTTTATTCTAACTAGAAAGCTAGTAGTCAGCAGCATACATTCTCTGACATCATGAGACTAAAATTTAAAAAAAATAGTTCAGAATAACTGTATGGAATTCTTATATTCATGAATTCCCTTAACCTTAAATGAAAGTACCTACCTATCTGAAGCCTTGGATCATGCTACTTATAAAAGAACAGAAAAAATCCTTTTCATTTTGATGATGTTTTCCTTTGATCTTCCCTTTGAAAGTCAAAGGAATTTCTAGTGCAGATATTGTTCTGTTACCCACAGTTGTCCTCTAGTGACTCTTTTCTCATGGGTTCCTAAGAAATGCCTTGATATATATTAATAAGTTTTCAGATTAAAAGAGTGAAAATTAGTTAGATTCTGATCATTTTGTGAAATATTATGTTTTGAAATGCCTTTTTCTTCAGTCTTTACCTTGCAAAGTTAAATTTTTATGGAGTTAAAAGTAGAATATATCTCAGATAAGGAAATGAGACTCTTTCAACTACGTAGTGCAGAATCACATCATATTAAAGTTTTAATTTTAATAATAGTTTCTTAGTATTTACTTATTGAGATAATAAAGAACATTGCAATCATAAATAATGTAGAAAATGGACCAAGTGTGTAAAAAACATTTTGTTTTCGTACTAGCCACTTAAATACTATCTCCAACAGACTAGGTATGATTTCCTCCTGAAAATATGACAGTCAGGGTCAACAAAATTAATGAACTTCAAAGTCTTACAAATCCTTCGTCCCTATAAAAACAAGCATTCATTCATCTTTGTGCCCTGCTCATGGCTGT
This sequence comes from Neomorphus geoffroyi, assembly GCA_033558235.1. Taxonomy (NCBI): domain Eukaryota; kingdom Metazoa; phylum Chordata; class Aves; order Cuculiformes; family Neomorphidae; genus Neomorphus; species Neomorphus geoffroyi. The sequence continues at coordinate 24,298,078 of JAUMJM010000020.1, read as the reverse complement.
CCCCATCAAATAATCCAAATAGGTTTAAGAAGGTGAGGTTGAACATATAATCATTTTCAGCATAGAGAAGTAAAACAGTCATACAAAGTCTGGGCAGCAACAAAGCTGATGCTTTCAGAGCTAATTATTTGGGTTTTGAACTGTTTTTCTGCAGTACTTCAGAAGGAAAAGTGAGATGAATCTCTGGGTGTTTGTTCTGATAAAAAGGAAGCTAGTAGATAACAAAAATGGATATTGTTAGCCCTAAAGATTACACATGAAAGCACCTTTTCCAGTTGGAAGGGCATGCTAAACTGGACAGTTTCTTACATGTCAGTAGGGGCACTCAAAGTTATTGTTCTTGTGTAGATTTGAAGAGTTGCAGAATCTTGATAGCTTTTTAGAAAGTCTATTATATTTCATGGAGGTTTCTAAATTTTTCATAGAAGAACTATTTACTGTGTTCATCCTTGGCTAATGCATTCTTCATACCAGCAAATTGCTACAGGACTTGGAAGAGGTGGTTTTGCCAGGTCTAAAGCAATGCCTATGGGCTGTCTTAAAAAAAAACTGAGAGAAGCTAACTTGAAATTCTAAACTTGTGCTCCCTTCTGGCTTTCCTTACTTGTGTTCAGACCCAAACATCACGACCTCTTTATTTAGACAACCGTGCAATGAGGAAGTATTACCAAGTTCCCTCTTCAGATGAGATGACCACCAGATACTTACAGTTTCTGCAGAATTGCTGACAAAATTCAAACTGAGCAGCTCCTTTTCTTTCTCTATTACTGTCTTCTATGAACTTTTTTAGCTTTAGGTGCATATTTTGAAAGATATAGTGTGGGGAGTCCCAGTTTGTCCTTTAGGCATTCGAAAAGGTAAAGATTTATTCGTAAACATTTTAATATGGAAAACAATGAAATTTCCATCTAAAATATCTACAGCAATTTAAGAGTTTCTGAAAATATTCACCACTATTAGGTTTTTGAGGGTTTCGTAAGATTTGGTTTCTTGCAGTGTAAGATTTCCCAGCTACAGGGTTAGGTGTGCTTCTGTTTCCTTCTGCATGTTTCTGAATGTTTCTTCTGTGGAGGTTTTTAGAAATTAATCTTTACTTGTCACGTAATATTTTTGACTGGAAGGAATAAAATGATGTAGCAACAATTTCTTTTCATCGGGTCTGACTGTATTCTGTACTTGTAATTCTTTTCTCGGTTGTCACCACTAGCATATGCAATAATCAAACAAGCCTTTTGAAATAGCAGTGTTTATACTAAAAATAGACAAGGTTTTTTAAGGGGAAAAAAACATATTTTGTAATACTGCACACATTTATTTTCCTAAAGGTCTTACTACTCTGTAATTTTTGGCTGAACAGACTTGCTTTCAGGTAACCTCAGTAAATTGTATGTCTTTCCTTGTTTTCCCTGTTCCTAGTTCCTTGCTGTGTGTAGAGATTGTTACTTTTTAAACCTCTCAGGTTTTTTTGATGTCTGTTATGCTTCAATCATCCCCTAAAAGCCATCTTTTTCTTTACTGAATTATCTCTTAGCACTCCTTTAGTATTTGCAGAGAACTGACTTATCCTGAACGGTTCTTCATTTTTTATCTTTATGCCATACCTTGAAGCAAAGTCATGTATGTATTTAGTAAACAGTGCACCAATATAACATCACCTGGTGTATGTGTAAGCAATTCCATAGTTTTTAATTCTTGTTGAATACATTTAGGTTCAAATTGTTTTATGAACTGTCCACTATGAGGTTTTGAGTTTTGAGCTCATTCTGTATCTTGCAGAATATTTTGAGCAAAATTGTTTCAGCTTGTAAGGTGAGCTGAAGTACTGCCGTACTAGAAAGATATAAAGAGTATTATCTGTTGTGTACTGATATCCTAGCCTACATTAAATCATAAATTAAATTCTTACTTTATCAATTCAGTATAGCCATATGGATTAACTCTAGCTGTGGTTCTGTTCCAGAAAATTCCTTTTCAGCTTTCAAGTATACAGGATTGGGCCACTGTAACGTGTACAGTGGCTATATGTTATTCCATATACCCAGACTCCTTGGAGTGATGAAAGAGAACAGCTGTACTCTAAAGAATGTTATTAAACCTCTTCTGTAACTTCAATGTATAAGAAAGAAAAAAATAGCTACATCATTATTAGCTAATTTTGTCCATTGCTAACAGCACCAAATACAATGATTCTGATATTTTATCTGTACCTCGTTACTTTCCCACCAATAGTGATCCCTTTGGTAGACTTTATGAAGTTCATCAGAGAGAGTAATTTCTATTTCTCTAAATTCAACTTAAGTAGTTTTTAGCAGCTATCTTGGAACCACTTTAATCTGCCACGTATTAAGAAGTTTTCCTGGCTAACGCTGACTCTTGACAGTGTGTCTTTGCAAACTCTGTAATTCCCAGCTAAAGCATTTTAAGGGGAGTTAACGGTTTGGTATTTTCTGAGCATTCAACAAAAATAGTGGTTTGCTTAATGCAAAGTATTCCAGTGCCCAGGATTTACAAATGGTCACTGTGATGGAATGTCTTGATGTTACTCAATATCCATGAAATCGTTCTTAACACTAAGAAAATTAAGATATAAGATGTCTATTAATGTACAAAATCCAAAATGAACTGTACACAATTTAATGATGGAAAGAAATCCATGTGTCACTCACTTGTCCCTAAATGAAAATCAAAAATCTGCAGTCCCCTTGCTCTTTCCTTCATGCAGCTGACAATTAATGTGATCAGGAATTCAGCCCTGGTACAGTTCTGTTAGCTTTTAATTTTTTCAAGGAAATATTCAAATTCACATTTTCCTTCTGAAAGAGAGTGTTGATTCTTCAGTGCTCTTGTCTTGTGAAAATATTCTCTAAAAGAAAGTGACGAGTAAGCTATAATTACAGATTTTCCATGTTAATATTTTATGTCTAAGAATTTATTTGACTTAGAAGAAATTACATACCAGAAGAACATTACTTATGGTTTTCCCTGTCATATCCCTCTTTGTTTTTGATTGTGCTGAATACACATGGTCATGTGGAAAAAAAAAAAAAAAAGAATTTTAAAGGTTAGGAACGTGATATTTGGTATTTAATCATGGAATGGCTTGGGTTGAAAGGGACCTTAAAGATCATGTAAGAAAATGTTGTAATTTGTGCACTATAAGTGAAAAGATTTTGCAAACAGCCTAATTAGACCTTCTCTCATGAAATGCAATCAGACTGGTATTATTTACTATCTTGGTTATAAATACATATCACTAATGAAGAGATGCCACTAATCTTTTCAGAGCTATGTATTGTTATGAAGAGACATTATCATATATCAAAATAAAAAACTCTAATGAAAAAACTTGAAAGCAGAACTGAAAGAAACTGGAGTTTTTTCTCTTTTTTGATTCTAAAATAAATACTAAATTACTTCTATAGTGCACATACAGGAAAAATAAGCTTAAGCATTTTTTGCCCTAATTATTTGTAGGTTTTCATTTTTGTTTTCGTTTTTCATTTTTATTATTGGAAGAAAAAAAGAACTACAGGTTTCCATGATTTTAGTTACTGTTTATTAACTAGTAGCTATAGCTGAAAGATTACAGGATTGTATAAAGTCATTCCTCTAAATCTGTGATTGTGAATCAAATGCAATATCCGCTCTTGCAAATAATCCAAAAGGACCTTTTCAGTGACCGGTTCTAATGTTTAATGGCAAGGTAGTAGTTGCACTGCAAGACAGGTTCTAAAAAGTAATTTTATAACACTTAATACTTTGAAACTCTAACAGCTACCGAAGATTTAACCTAGATAATCTTTGGTTCTGGTTTAATTATTTTTTTTACTACTTATTATTTTTACTTAGGTTTCATAGTCAGAATATCTCAGTATTATGATATATGTCTTTGTGTTTCATATAAAGATCCTTTCTTAAGAACAAAGTATTTTAAAATATTAATGCATTCATTCATGGAGGGAAGTGAAGCTACACAGTTGACTTTGAAGTCTCCTGCATTTCCTTGTAATTATAATAATTCAAGTTAGTGTAACCTAAAGTCCTGCACAAATAAGTGGATATGAACTTCTGTTGAGCATTCTATGCTAATTAATTAGGAATAAGATCCTTGACCTAATCCCTTTTCACCTTCCAGGAATTTTGTGGTTTGACACATTGTTACTGTTTATTATACTGAAATATGCTTTGGTTTATGTAACTAAAATATGTTACAGGTACTCTGAAAGTATTTATAGGGCTACTGAACACATAAACTAATCTGACTTATTGAGAAGTACTGCAGAAGTACTCTCAATATACAATCAACATTTAAGTGAGTTCAGTCGTCTGTTATTTTCTTATGGTTTTTGATGCCACTAGATAAGCAAAAATGATGCAATGGTCAAAGTTGTATTTGGGCAGATGAAGTATAATGGTAGCCTCGATGTCAAGTCTTAATTAGTTAACATTGGTTTTGAAATCAGTGGTTCCGTCTTTTAAATCCTATCCCAATATGCACGAAATACAGAATCTGAATTTCCTAGAGCCATATACTGAATCTTCTGATATTAAAGCTTCCAATGAAGAGGACGCTAAGTATTTCCTAGATGGTGGATCAGGCCTTTACACTGTGGATTATTTTCAATAGATGCAAAATGAGTGAGATTAGGTACTTTTTTTATATACGGTACTTTTAAATGTCCCCTCAATATTCAAGCATTTTCTCGTTCATACTATACAGGCTATTAGTTTCTGAGATGGGCACACTGTTTTACCTGGAAAAGGTGGAAATTTTTTTAATACAAAAACATTGCAGAACTCTATTTTCCTGGTAGCTATGAAGATTCCCAAAATGGTATATTAAAAATAACTGAACCCTTACTACAGGAAGGAAGGCTTAAGAAGGCTAAGAATTAAGCTGGAATCAGACAAACATGACAATACTGATGAATTCTATTTTGTTAAGTACTTTAAAAAGCAGTACGAATAAATCATTGAGTTCCTGTTGCCAAGATTGTCTTATGATGGGGAACAGCATAGTGCACTTCCCAATGCAAGAATGCATGGAGCTTAGTTTATGTAGTAGAAATGCTCACAGTGCTTTCTTGAAATGAAGAAAATGAAAATCTGTATTCCTTTCTCTGTCTCTCTCTTCCCATAATTACAGTTGAGCAACCAAAGTCATGTGGAAGTCAGGTTGGTCCTCATTGTTCTGAGTCTGCAAAATCATCTAAGCCTTTGCACGACTGATTATTTAGTCTGAATTTCCTGTGAGAGGGCCCTTGTTTGTTTTCCCACCTAAACCTTTCAAAGACAACAGTGCTTAATCAAGGGAATTGCTGTTATTTAAACTTGGCTAATAGAGAGGATCTAATACCAGCAGTGACTCTCTGTGCTGCCAATAATCTTCAAACCATATTTGAATCTGGACTTTGTATTTTTAGATACACTTAAGTAGCTAGAAATTAGCTGAAGGGGGAAAAATGCTGAAGATAACTTGCCAGGCCCAGTCTAATCTGTATGTTAAGTGTGGTACATGCTTCCTTCAAGGTCAGTTAGTGCTAATAATCATAGTAAATGTTGAATCAAGAGGAAGGAGAGAATATTTTGAGGAACTTTGACTTCAAATTTCAGTGTTTCAGAGGAGGGGAGGAAATATACCTCGTAATGATGCAACACCACTGCAGCTATAACATTTAAGATGCCATCAATTTCCACTAAATTGGCTGGCAAGATAAATGCCAGAATTGCAAATCTAATGACATACATAAAAAATCAAGAGAAAAAATGTTCAAAAGTAATAAATCCAGAAGTGATGATGGAATTTCTCGATGGAACAAATGTCCCAGAGTATAATAATTTTCTCAATTTTTCACATATGGGTGTGCATCCCTGTGACAAAAAATTCAGTTTTGCACATTGAATGAAGGTGTCTTGAAGTAGTTCTGCCAGCTACTGTGAGGCTCATATACGGGTCCAGCTTTCAGATTAGTCCTTGGCACATTAACTGAAAACCAGCATAAGAAATGCACCTTCTACAGCAACATAGATAGTGTTTGAGGCCATTAGTACTATTTAAAGTTTGGCTTTAAATGTGGATCAATTGTTTCAGTAGTAAATGTGTTTGGAAAAAACAAGCAAGGGAAGTGTATTGTGGTTGGAGGAGGAAACACTGATTTACCTAAAATATTGCTATTTTTTTCCAACTGAAAGAATGTAACTGTTATGATAGGTCATTTGTGATTACTTGGCTTGGTCAATCCTAGTCTCTTGTGGACAACAGAAATCAAAGGTATGAAAAAGTAATAACCAAAACTATGAAAAAGGTTGCTACTTTTGCTATCTCCATTGCTGAGAAGGCCCTCATTACAACAATTCTTTTCTGCCTTTTCTTCCAAAAGCCTTCTAATCTTCATGGCAAACCTTTGACATTTAGTAGTCATAATCTACTCAGAGGTTCCATTGTCCTCTGAAATGCTTTGTAGAATTGGTGCAGATGCAGCATATTGAAATACTTATTTTCATTCCTTCTGTTTTTCTGCGTGGACACTGGCATCTGGCAAATTACGGAATGTTCTGCCTCTCACTGCCAGGATAAAGAAGTAGTTTCAAAGAATGCACTGTGAAAAACTTTCAGTTACTTCAGTTGTCTCCCCATAGGTGGATAAGAGAGGACCTGTTGCAGCCTTGCAGTCATCTTACCGATTGGAGTAGGTCTACATGACTGCTGAGGAGCAAATGTAGGTCACTGCTCACCATCCAACATTTCTTGATAGCACAGTGCCAAGGGTCAAGCTCAGTACTCAATTTGCCTTTAGTAGACCATGTTCATTCTCTTGGCTTCATGTTAGCTGCATCCATCGTGTAGGTGGCCTCTGGTCAGTCTACTGTCTTGAAGAAGATCTAGGTGTGTCCCCTGTATTGTTTGGGTCCCATTCAAAAGCTAGGAACTGGGCTGCAGCCAAATTTAATTCAGGGTCTTAGTTCTAGTTGATGGACCTTGCACAATACGTGTGTAGCAACAGTTTCAGTAGGATTTCAAGCCAGTTTTCATACTGAGGCTTCTCCATATCAGTAGCATATTATAACAACCGTAACATTAATGCGATGAAACACTTCAAATACCTGTAACTGTTATATGAATGAACTTTCAGTAACTCACCCAAGATTCATTGCTTTAGTGTTTTGAAAATATGCTGTTTCAAGAGGCAAGAAGTTTCTCAGCTCTGGCTGTCGTCTCCTGAGATGAAGCTTTTTCAGGCTGATGGACTTGCATCTGTTTTCTCAGACTATCTCAGTTAAACCACCAATTTAGTGTCCTAGATCACATTTCTTAATTTTTAAACAAAATATTCCTCTCCCTGGAGTATATCAGTGTGTGGGCACCCTTGTATATTTATATGCCTGACTCATGTCAGAAAGTGAGGGTTGTTTCCTGTTACAGACTTACACTATGAGTTTCAGGAAGCAGTAGCAACTGTCAGGTCTTGATTCCTATTGATCAACTAAATGACAGAAATTATTATATATCTAAGCAGTCTCCACTTTCCATGTGATATCAGACAAATGTGGTTATGTACTTTTCATTTTTTCTTTTTGAACCAGCAGTTTAGTTATTAGTCTTGCTTAGCAGCATCTTTTCTTCAGGAATTTAACTGTGAACTGCTATTTGTAAAAGAAAAAAAATAGCTTTGATATTTTCTAGGAAATGTTTATTAGGACCTGTTTGGTTTTAATATAAGCAGTCGATATTATCTAACATGGACTTTTCTAGCCTAGGATGTATTTTCATGTGAATAGACATTTTTTATACAGATGGGCTACCACCAAAGCCCATCTAGTGAGTGAGTCAAATGTAGTGAAATTGTAAGAAATAAAATGTAGGCATCAATAAGGAGCACAGTTCTTCAACCTTCAAAATAAATCTGCATAATTAAATCCAGTTATTTATGTTACAAGGATAGGGCTAGGATTAAATTTCTGACCAATATTAAAAATGGAAAATCATAGTAATTAGTCTCATGTTCTTGATATTACAATCTGTTTGTTATTCTCTGATAATATTAGCATTCTCATATGCTTAATTGTGCTTCATTAAGTTTTATTTTCTATCGTTAGACTACCCTATACATCAGCTCTCCAAGATTTTAAGAGATTAATTATATTTTAGTCATGCAGTAGTCCATACTAGTATGGCCTAATTAAACCCATCTTCCCTGCTAATCCAGACAGGTAATTAATAATGATATTGACATATAAAGGTAAACTGCTCCCTGAGCTGTATATGCAGAAGGGGCGTAGTTGCATGCTGAGGGTAGAGGTAACGACTGTTTTACAGGCAGCTCCTGCTGACGGATTGACTGGGGCGGTGACGAGTACCTCCCTTAGATGAAGCTTGTGGTCCATGAAGTGAGCACAAAGGCTGCCACACTCTGGATTCTAGAAATGGAAAACATAACTGCCCGGCATATGCAAAGGCAAACTGAGTTGTCAACTGCCTGACACTAAATACTGGAAGTCTCTCAGTTCTTGGCAAGTGAGTTCTGTGTTTGCAAAGCAGTATATTTGATGGTGTGTCATGCCAGGAGCTAAAAAATTACAGTCTGTGAGCATCTGCTGTGCAGGCAAATATTCTCTGACTCTTTAGCTGCTTGTCCTGTAAACCTCTTCTAAAATAACAGCCTGTGATGGCATGCCTGCAAAGTACCTGTCTTCCTCTACTGGTGATGCTGATCTTTTGTTTAATCTCACTAGGTGCTCTGTTATCCTGATTATCCTCTTGTTGCCTTTTGTTCTTATCCGTAAAGTGCAAAGCTTTGTGTTATGTGTGCTTTGTGTGGTGGTGACTGATGCTTGCCAGTCCTCCTAGAGCTAAGACTCATTCAAACTCTGCCTGTAGATTCTGCTGTCTTTGGCATGTGTTTTGCTTCCTTTCTGTGCCTTGAGAATATATTAAAGGTAAAAACTGTGGCAGTGTTGCTACTCAGGAAAGTAAATATAACCTCTGCTTCACTTAGCATACCTTTTAAACATGGCGCACCCTCTTGGACAAAGTCCTCCCGTCTGTCTCTTATCTGCCGAGGGACAGAGGGCCACGTACCTTGATTCGCATTCTTTCTTTGCAATGCCACATAACTTCCACCATTCTGTAAGAGGCTAGGAGCAGTGGAAAATAAATGTAAGCAAACTGCTTTAGCTTTGGTTTAAGAATTAATTGCATTATTCAGCTCTGATTTGCTAGGTAGGATGTACCATTTTCTGTGTCAGCTCTCTGAATCTTCTTAATGGACAGATAGTGAAAATATTTCTCATTTCTCTGCATTTCCTAAGTATTCCTGAGTTTCAGAAAAACAAAATCAGGAAGACAAAAAAATATGTAAATTAGTTTAGCCTCTCATCAATAATGTATTCTCCAGGTTATCAGCATTTTCTTTCGTACTCATAAAGATACCTTTTCTTGTTGCTGTTCATTTGTTAAAGCTATTAATTTTTTGTTTCTGAATTCATAGGCTTCTATTCTCCTTCCAAGTTTAATTTTATTGGTTTATGCTCTGCATTTTTCTCTGTGTGTCTTCTGCATTGTATTTTAAGCTTGTAATATAAATGGTTGCCATTTTGTCTTCTTTCTAATTGATTACAAGGCTTTCTCTTCTGAGGAGGAATTCACTGACATGCTTGGGACTCTGTGCTTTCCATAGACACTGTATGACTATACTCCCAGTGGCCCCACTGGTAGTCAGTGTGAAATGAGAAACTGGCAAGAAGTGCTCTGTTGGGATGGAGTTATTACACATCAGATACTGGATGATTAATGAGGTTTAGATCTGGAAAGGAATATTATCATAATCTCATCTCTCTTGTATACTTGTATGTGGTTTTGAGAGATCATACTCTCAGGAGCACCAGTGCAGCTAGAATGTATTTCCTCTCCCCCTGCACTGAAAATGTCAGTAATTTCAGGTTAAAAGACCTGCTGTGTAACTAGGCCTTTAGAGAAGACAGCAAAACTTATCTGAAGAGCTAATCTCTGGCTGCTGGTGTGTCCTCATTATCATCCTGAGCAGCGATTGATTTTTTTTCTAACCAAGCCTGAAGAGGGAACAATGCCAATGTGATTTCTAGTAGTTAAATAAATAATAGGGTGGTGTATAGTATTTTGTGACTGCACAACTTTGATACTGTTGCTTAAATTTTTTTGTGTGAGTAGCCTTTTTCCTACATGTTTAATTAATTTGTATTTAGTGATTTCTCTGGCTAAGAAAGATTTTCCTCTTGGAAACTCTGGATAGGGACAGTGTTTATCTTCATTTGTTAAACCTGTGTTGCATAGATATTTTTATATTTGTCGTCTCTGATTTCCATGATGCTGTGGTTTCCACAGGGTTTCTAAAGCTGGTGTCTTGTCAATTTCTCCCCTTTTTAAAGTTACCAAGAGATAGAACAGAGAATAATTGCTGCCATAATTACTGAAATTGTTTACACAGCTATATTATTTGACAAATTTTGTCCCGTTTAAAAATAGTTCTTCATAGCTCCAATTCACCAGGCATCAATAAAGAATAAGGACAATTAAACATTGAATTTCAATGCAAATGTGGCCTTTTCTATATTCTGCATGAATGCACATTTATCAGGCTCATAAACCCTGCTGTTGACAGCATCCCATTGAAATAACCAAGAAACAGACAGACTGTTATTGTTTCATGATCTTTTCATATCAATATTCATTTCCATTCAAAAAAAAACCTGAAACAGATCAGTAACCTGTCATGGAAGTGTACAGAAACAGCTTGCCCAAATTTGCAGAGTCTGCATCATGGTTCAGCCTGATCCCTGCAGACTGACCTAATGGAACAAGCATTTAACACAAAACTGATCTTGTCGTTCATTCTTATATTCTGTTATTACTGGCGAGTTGTGATAATAGAATCACAAAATGGTTGAGGTTGGAAGGGACCTTATGAGATCATCTAATCCAGGGTCAGATAGACTAGGTTTCCCAGGACCATTTCCAGTCAGTTTTTGAATATCTCTCCAGATGGAGATGCCACAACCACCCTGGGCAATCTGTTTGAGTGTTTGGCCAAATTCACAGTTAAAAATAGTGTGTTTTCACGTTCAGATTGAATTTCGTGTGTTTTCATTTGTCCAGTTAATCTAGTTCTTAACCCTACACTAATCCCGTGTATAGCAGAAGATGTGATACAGTCTTTCAGGACAGATCATTCTGTGTATAGAAATTTGACAAAATTTCAGCAGATATTGCTGCCTGTTATTTTCTTCTTCAACACTTGTATTACTTTTTAATTAATGAAATATGCACCAGCCATTTAGGCAATGACAGGCAGTGGAAGTTTAATTTTCTGTTTATTCTGTACGACTGTGCTTTTAAACAAGATTCTTTACAATGTAACAAGTTGTTGGATGAACTTCACTGACTAAGAATATTAAAATTTACTTTTCAATTTCACACTCAAAGATTCTCTAATGGGGAGAAGTAGGCTTTTAAGTTTTAAGCCACACTAAATGAAATTCTGATATTTAAAATCTGAATGTTTATTTATGAAGAGTAGACACCCAAAAACGAAGCTTCTGAAAGGTAAATGATGAGTTACAAGACTCATTTCGTCTTGGGAAAATTCAATCGTGTTCTCAAAATTTGTGGAATCTAAAATTGTAAATGATGTTTAATGCATTGGTGCATGATATACATAGCGAAGAGTAGATGGTGTCAGTTTTGTACCACCGAGCAATTCATTAATGTACAGGGAGACCAGAGGTGAAAAATGAGCAGGACAGTTTGTGACTGAGCAGCTACCGAGTTCCCAGAACAAGCCTACAGCTCTAGGTCAGAAATACATGCTGTGCAAGTTAAGGACGGAACTGATAAGAAACTGAATAGTGCTTTCACCTTTCCAAAGTATGGGTTTATGTTTTAAAAATCTTTTCTCCTTAAAGACAGTCATGAAAAACTGATCTTTTTGCCATTACTCAGTAAAGGCTGGTAGTAACTTCTCATGTTTATTATTTTTTATTATTAATCTTACTTTTGGAGTTTTTTTCACTAACATCAGAACTCCTTCGATCAAAGCCCTCTTACAATTCAATACTTAAAAACAATGCCATAGCAGAGATTTCATGGTTAGGAGCTTAGATGGCTTTCCAGCCAACAGCCACATTCAGAATGGAATTAAATCGTCTCCCATATGTGGAGCTAAACCTGCCCACAGCATGCAGTGTTCAATTTGGATTTTTAAAATTATTTTTTAAAATATTTGTGATTAAAAACATGAAAAACATGACATCAAGAGGAGTTTATTACATTAAAGGTTTATTTTACATTGTTATTTTTATGCAGTTAAGTGTAGGCACGTTTCTGCTAGAAGAGCATCTGAGATTGCCATATAAAGATATGGTGTCCAGTCCTAGTAATAATAACAATGTAAAAAAGTATTGGTCTCATTCCAATAATGATACTGCGTAATAGATTTCCATGGCAGACATCATCATCATCGTATTTTTATAGAAAGTTCTGAACTACTGTCATCTGAAGTGATGTGTCCACAGTGACCTGTTTGCACAAATCAGGATGCTAAGTAGTAAGGCCAGAGTTGTACAACATGCACATTACCGCATGTGAGCTGCATAGCTGATTTTTGCAAGGGCAGAGTGTGTTCGATACTCTGAATGTGCTGGTCATTCACGGTCTCTGTTGTTAACGTTTCTCTACAGTTATACTCTTTTCAAAATCACAATAAAGAGAGGCTCTCAGATCTTGGAACAGAGTATTTATACACACACCAAAGTTGGAGAAGGAAGGAGAAAACACTGTGTCCCCTAAATTTTTCCTATGAAAATAAAATCACCTTTTCCCATTGTTTCATAAAGTGTTTTTTACTGGGGGACAAAGTGGCTGAGAATGCATTTGCATTTGGGAATTAAATATATTTGTGTGTCCATTTATATTTTTTTCAGTAATTGAAGTACAAAATTAAGAAGTCACTTTCCTACTTTTAGAGGAAGTTGTACAGTTTCTATCCACATTTGACATTTATTTCATTTGTAAGGGTAGTTCCTTAGATCAGCTTTCTATTTGGTTCTTCTTTTGCTTTGTAAACCGTTTGTTTGGATCTGTATTATACAGCCGAGTAAATGTGATTGAGGATAAATAATCATTCTATCTCACAAGATTAAATGCATTTTTGGATCCAGAATTCTTTTATGTGTTTGGAACCACAAAATGTCACGCTATTATAACAGGAAATATAATTTAGCCTATTGGGAAGGAAAATCTATAACTTTATTATATAGCTATTGGGACAGTAGCTTTTTTCAATGGATAACTTTATAAATGAAGATAAATTGAAATGCAAAGATAAAATTATTGTGCTCTTAATAGTCTTGATTATTACTTATGCCACCAATTCCAGTGGATGTGAACGGGATTGTCGTTGTGAATAGCTGTGCACCAGCTTATAGCACATTCTAATCAAAGTGCTTAATATCTCTTAAGGTTTTTAGGCCTAATAAAATTTTTAGTAGATAGAATTTTATTTCAGGTTCAGTGATTGTTGCTTAAATGCTAAACCAAACATTACAGACCAGACCAGAGTAGCCACTGCTTCAGCACCGTTACTACTGTAGATGACCCTGTGCCAGTACACAACATAAACAAGGACTGACATTGATTTTTGCAAAGTCTGTCTCTCTGTAAGTTCAGCAGTTACGGTGCCAAGCACATCAGCAACCACAGCACTACCTATGGCCATCCAAACCAATTGGTTGTACGTGAGACAAATACAGCTCACCAGGCCAAGAATGATGCATGTGACAGCTGGAGATAAAGTGTTCTTGGTTGAGGAGTTTTGGTTGTAGAAAAAGCCTTTTATAGAGACTGATCTATGCTTTCTACATTCTGTTCATGTGGAGGGTGTTTTACAGTGGCTTTTATTGATAAAACTTTCCCACCGCAACAAGCATAACTTACTTTCATAAAAGTGGAGGGAGCTGAGAATGATTTTCAGCCGAGTCCACAGGTGACATTTTAGAGCAGATTGACATTGCTTCCATGGTGATTGGTTCCATAGATAGATTATCCTGTACATCATTTGACAGCTAGATAATTTTCTCTAAGAAGTTAAAATATATTTTTGTTTATTTTGAGCTGTTTGTTTGGCTTATTATCTAGTTATCTTTGTGCTGTTCTTCACAGTGTACTGGGGTAGGCATGCGCCCTAGCCCTGCATAAGCATGGTGAGTATAGTTACGAAAAGTAGTGAATTCCAGCTTTGATACAGTATTAGGTGTTCTGACTGCAGTTTTTGGTTTTATCTGCTCTGGCTCTCTAAATTTTCTCTTATATTTAGGCTACAAATTTCTCTGTTCAGTGCAAGTGGAGAATTGGGCAGTTCACGGGGTAATACAAAATGCCGTACTCTTCAAGAATTCTCTCCAGAAAGATATGAGCCTTGACTCACCAAATTTTGGCCCTGTTTCTATATCTTATGTGCAGTGGTTGCCGCTTCAGTATTGTTTAAGTCAGAAGCAGGTACATGCTTTTAAATAAACTCTCTCTCATCCCACATCACTGTGCTAGGCTCACATCACGAAGTGTTCAGGACTGAATCAGCTAAATTCATGACTGATTCATTCCTTTGCAGCCTGTTGCTCTACAATGCCATCACCGACTCGCAAAAGGGTGGAGGTTGGACAGGACCTCCTGAGGTCATCTTGTCCAAGCTCAAGCAGAGGCAATTAGGGCAACTAGAGTCAGATGCCCAAGACCTTGTCAAGCAGCTTTTGAATATCTCAAAGGATGGTCACTCCAATTAGCTGATCATTGTGGGGGAAAACTGGAGAAAAAAAGGCAACAAAATAAAAGTACAAAAAGCAAAAAACTTCAATAAATAGCCAATTCAATGGCAAAACCAATTTCCTATGTATAAAATAAAAATCTGTCCTAAAAATATTTTCTCTACTACCAAGGAAAAAATAGATTATATCACTGCAACATGGATATTATGGCATTCCCATAAAAAGGGATGTTTATCATATGGGAACTACTGTTTGAACACTGTCCAAGTTCCACCTCTTTTGTTATGTATATTTTTAACTTGGTGTCTTTTAAAAGTACTTGATTTCTACGGAATTCAAAGCCCTTACGTGAACACTAGATAATGTCAAAGGTAATAGTCTGTAATTTCTTGGAGGTTTAGGAGCAGGTGGCAAAGAAATCTGCTTCTGCAAAAGTTCTGTAATGATATTCATTCTTCCATCATGTGGATGGGAGGGAATAAAATTGGTAAGCTTCATGAAAAGCACAAAGATCCTTCAAATAATAGTCAGTTATACTCAACTATTTGATAAAACGTTATGTATTATTTCAACAAGTTTTTCTTCATTGTAACAGTTTTCAGATGTCTTTATACAACTGTTGTACTTAGAGGAATTGTCTTTTTGTATCTTTCAGTAAAATCATGAATAATTTGGGTCTATCATCTCTCACTACTCAGAATTTCGGTGGCTTCTGTGAGCTTGATTGATAGTTTTCAGACTTTCTTTTCATATAACCTTTCTAGATTTAAAAAACAAACCATTGATTTTAATGAGAGCATTTCTCTTTGAAAAACACATCCGTGAGACAGTCATTAATAAAACTATTTTATAGAAAAATGTTTAATACATTCAGTGTAGCTTTTTAAAGTTCCAGTTCTGAGTTAAGTAGAGGGAGGTCAGTGAGTAGAACTGCAACTATCCTGTTAAACATTCAGCAAAGCAGTGTTTTTGACTCAAATATGGGAGTATACGCTATATTTAGGGCATTAAGTCCCTTATCTGGAGCAATGGGGAACTAGGAAGACAATTTTAACCATGTCGTCAAAAGCTTTTGGTTAATGGGGCTCTGAACAAAGCTCCTCTCTAACTTTTCTTTAAGCTTTGGTGCAGTTGTATTGCTCTTGAGGTTTTCTTTCGTATTACTTTTCATGTCTTCAATTCAAGTAAAGACATTATTTCAAAGTAATTTTCTTTAAACAATATTATTCTCACTCCTTTTTCATGTTCTCCTCTTTGTACTTTTCTCTATTCCATTAGTAATTTTTCCCACGCAACCAGTAAAGCGTGCAGTAAATCTCTACTGTCCTGCAATCTGTTTCTCTTCCTTTTCTGAAAAATGACAGGATTTTAGGGGGTTCCATTTTTTTCCTTTCCATTCTTCTGCTAATATCTAAAGTATAAATAACAGTGGATCTTAAACTACATAGGGTTTTCAATCCCTGTTTGAGTCCTTCATTTTCCTATGTTCATGGCATTGTCTTTCCTCTTTCTGCCAGACACGACACAATTCTTAACAGCAGATACATACATAGATTCCAATTTTATTGTGTGTATGACCAATATTTTGTTGTGCAGTAAAAAAAAAAAAGGAAAACCAGAAAGATTATCTGTATATATTCTAATAGCAGATTACCTCCTATTTCTGTTCCAAATACTATCTAACCTTTCCACAAATATATATATTTTTCAGGGGGAAAATGCAATATGTGTGGTGTCTTAACAACACAGATAACTTCTACCTCATTAATTAATCTCTGTAATATCATAGGCATTCATCACGTGATATGGAAAGGCAATTTACCTCTTCCTTCTTCAAGATTCTGCTGTGGGATAGAATTATATTCTTTAAGCAGCACTGAAACTGCCATCTCCCATCATAGTTTATGTTGAGTGGGAACTGAGTTGGTAGGTTCAGTTTTGCCTATCTATGTCAACAAAAGACATTCCAATCCTCTAAATCAGGAATACGCAAAACAGGGTAAAACATCCTTCCTGTATGAGTAACTGCTGTAACAGCAGATCTCAAATTTTGTTGTGGCTGAAATTGCTATGTAAAGGCAGCATGGGAAGTATTCTTTCTAATTTATAGTCTTCTGTGAGGCCCATGAAGGTCAGAAATGCTTTTCAGTGCAGTATCCAGTTTTGCATTTTTTTTTCAGCTGCATTTTTAGCTTGTCTTTTCAATGCATTGATCATGAAGCACAAAATTCTGCTTAGGTATTTGAAGAGTGAAAATGGAATGTGGTGTCACCTCATAAGTGAAGGTGAAACTGAGAACAAAATTATGGAGAGAAGCTGAAATACACTATTTCTAAAAAATGTGTATAGATAACAAAGTTATAGTCATCAATGGTCATTTAGTGCGCAGGTGGCTTACATGTTTAAAGGATGTTTATAAATGTAACTTTAGCTGCCCCTTAAGTTTGTACCTAAACAGAGATTTTAAGGAATATATAGTACTGAGACAATCTGTCATCCAGCCCTTTGAGAGTTAGTATGTCAAATTGTTTTAATTCTTAAGCAGCAGTCTTAAAATAACCAGATGGACATCAATTCTGAGTAAAACCAGGGAAACACTGTCAGCATTGTAAGCTTAATAAGGTAGGTGATGTGGATCAATTCATGCTGTTCTTGACTTTCTGCTTCTGATAGGATTCTGGAAGATCATTAGCCACCTCTGGGATGTATTTGATTAATAGGTTTGGTTAAACAAAAGAGGTGAGGTCAAGCGTGATCTGAAATTATGAAAATTGTGTGTTCCAAAGGGACTTTGCAAAATACAAATGAGGCCAAGTACCTTCTCTATGGATTCTGATTAATTTAACTCTGTTTTGTCATAGTGATAACCTGTAAGAGCTTTGTTTTGCCTGTAAGTTTTATGTTTAAAAGCAGTATGTTAAAGTACATACTACTGGTATGCATGTTAAGGAATAATAAACTTAAAAGACAGTTCGAAGTAATCAGTGTCTGACACAAAAAAACCATGACTAACCCCAGAGCTGGGGAGCCAAGACTTGTGAGGGGAGAGACAAAGAGGTGGTTATAGAACATGTTCTAACCTGTCACAGTGAGACAAGGCTCAGCTCGATCGCTTCACTCAGTACAAGTCGATGTGTTTTCAGATATGGATGTTTTCTTCCCCTTGGCTGGAAAATATTGGTGTGCAAGAGTGAACAGTGAGTTAACACCAAGACAACATGCCAGCCCACAATACTTTGTCTGTGAAGCAGTTTTTAGCTGATAACAAGAGCTAATAACAACGGGTGTGTGCTTCAGCGCCCACCCTATTCACCAGACCTGGCTCCCTGCGAATTCTGCCTCTTCTCAAAGATCATGTTGGTGCTCAAAGGAACCCCTTATTTTGTCAGTAGATGTAAAAGCAAAAACGATGGAGATCCTCAACAAGCTGTCAGAAAATGATCATCAAAATTGCTTTGACCATTGACAGAGCTGTCTGCAGCTGTGTGTCAACTCAGAAGGGAACTATTTTGAAGGTGATTGTTGTTGATTTTTTAATATTTATTAAATAAAAAGAGTTACAGGCACAGTATCATTTTTTTTATGTCAGACTTTGTATGTAAAAACACCATAAAGATTCTTTAACGTAAAATATGAAAGATAAGTACATCTCTTTGTGATGTTGGGGTTTTTTTTCTCTGAAGATGATGATGTAGACTTTATTTTGTATCTGCATAATTTCATGCAGATGATTAATCAACCAATTCATGTTCCGTTATCTATGTGCACATATTTATCCATGCCACGATGGAGCTATTGGTTGATTGTTACAGATTAAGATGTCATGGTGATGTAAAAAAAGTGAAAATGAAAATGTATTTTAAGCATTAGTAGTCTCCATATTTTTCTACTCCCCTTCTTCTTCAGTCCTTTCTCTTCCAAAATTTCTCAAGCGGATAATTTATTTCAGGCAATGATGAAAAGCAGAAATTACATAAACATATGAGTAGCACGACCGTTTACTTATCAGTGGCCTTGTGTTTTTTCTGTTGCTTCTATTTTCTTTTTCAGGTCAATTGGTTTGTGCAGCTTAAGCATGCTTTATAGCCTAAAGATGCTATTTCAGTCTACTTAGTTCCCCTTGAGATGAAAGCAATGAGTTTCATTGTATTTATTTCTTTGCTATTCACAATTAATTTTATGATCTATACCAAGAATGTCTGTGTCTTATAAATCCAATCTGTAACTCTTACTTCTCTGATGATGGCAATGAGTCCCTAGAGATGCAATATGACTTAATTTTCTTATTACAAAATACTTTTCAGCTTCTAAATTACTGTTGCCCTAAAAAAGGCTGCCAACTCAGACAGCAGATTTGCACTAGGTGGATCTTAATCTGGAACATTGCTATCATTCTCCTAATTAATAACATGAGATATTTTTTCTTTATTAACCTCCACAGGCATGGATTTGTCTTGTTTTAATAGGTAGTTTTGCCTTTTTTGCCATTTTATGCTTTTTTATTTGAAAAACTTTGACAGTTAACACCAAAGATTTTGCCAATAGAGTAAAGCTTACTGGGTTTTCATCTTTTTAGAGCCATTATTACTCAGTCAGCATGTGCTTGCTTGTAACTTAAAGATCTGTACCACTTTCTTTAATAAGATCTTGTTACTCAAACATCATCTTTCTGCAATGATCTTGGGTTGCTTTCTAACAAAGTAGTTTAGTTTTCACTAGATAAATCAAATTTAGTGTAAATATTTATGTTTACCACAGCTGTTCCCTTTATTGACAGACTTCACAAAATCTGCTGTTTCCACCTCCATCTCCTGTTTCTGACACAATACAACTACATATTTTCTATTAAACACAGTCACATCAATAAAGGAAGATGTGCTAGAAACTAAAGCTTAGTAGAGATTTTTTCAGCTGAAACCAGTTTTCCCAGATTTGTTCAAGCATTAAGATCACATGTTATGTTTTAAAACGCTGATCTGTTTAGACACTGGGTTGTTGTACAGAGTTACAAAAACAGAATGTAGATTTTGAGTGCCACCAAAGGAGAGAAGAGCAGTAAATGTAAGTGGCCATAAAATCTTAATCTAATGCATATGGAAAGGTCTTTGTCATTCAGCCCAGAGTTGTATTCCTGAATTACATTTTACATAGTATCTAAGTTGTTATAAACTTAAGTGACCGTAACTTTAAAGGTTTTTTCTTGTTTTTACACATGGAAAATCACATGGAACAAAATCCCGGTGGAGAATCTCCTATTCATTTTGCAAATGGTCTGTTTTCCTGCTGTGAAAAGAGAATTTAAATTTACTTATGGGAAAGTGATGTTAGAGGAGAAAAAAACAACAGCTTTCGCATGTAAGCTTTTTAAGATTAAAACAATATTTTTCAAACATATAATTGTAACCCTAGTTTTCAGAGTTTCACTGCAGCAGATGGATGCTAGTTCATCAATCCCATGTATTGACTGGACTCCTCTTAAAGGTTCTTCTGTGATTCTTCACACCTGGCCATGATCTTCATTGTATAAAAAAACTTCCTATCAGCAGCAAACTAACATCACCCTGTGATGTTAGATGATCACCGTTACTCCTTGTTTTCCGGATAGTTTTTGGATATATTGAGTGGTCCTAGTAGAGGCTATGGCAACACTTAAGCAGTGTTCTCCCGTGAGAACTGTTTTGTTTTACCCTCTACACCATGTATTTCAGTCACTGTATAATTGTACATTTCAAGCTTTTCTTTTTATGCTATGCATAAAAGAATCGGCCCTGGCAGTGATAATACCAGGTTTCGGTATCCTGATCCTTAACAGCAGAATACATTATATTATTGTTCAAGGTATTTCATTGCTTGCAGTTCACACGTAAATCTGTTACTAAATTTTGGACACCATGTACGTTTCTGGTTGTCTGTGATGAATAGTATTCAGTATGAAACGGTAGTAAGTGGTGTAACATTTCCTTGTCTCACAATTATGAACTATTTTTCCAATATGAATGAAGAATACAGATAGGATATTTTTAGGAGAATATAGGACCTCTCTCTTAATCAGCCGGTTTGTGGATTGCTTAAGTTTGTGTTAAAACATACCCACTCCCTTCTTTAAAGTGTTTTCATATTTCCCTGAAATTTCTCCTACTGTGCCTGATGGCAGTGAAACTGAACTTGAATTGTTGGAATAGAAAAAATGCATGCGATTCAGTTCTTCCTTGGAAGTCAAATATTTCCATGGTAAAACGGATGTCAAATTGCTTGCAGAAGAAGCATTTTAGCAAAGATCTAGTAATAACAGAAAGATTTCAAATAATAATTAAATAAACTTTTCTTTTTTTGATGTTTACTGTTTCTTGTGAGGTGAGTCATGATTGAGGCTGAGAGACCTGATTCCACAGGTTTCTTGTTTCAGAGAAATACTGGTGTGTTTGCATCACAGTGTAGCTATCTGGCTTAAAACTTGCACAGCCTGGTACTAAAATGTGCTTTGTTGGCATATATGACAGTCACAATGCTTCCTGTCAGAAGAAAGTTCCATAGAAACACTGTAGTGGAATAAGGGAATATTTATTTCTTACCTGGTGGAGTACATTCCCTACATAATGGAATATCTATGGTCTAACTCTGCCTAATATTTAATAAACCTGTGATATTTGATATAATCAGATATATTTCTCATTTTTGTATATAGGCTAAGCTTTTGTGCTTTAACTTTACCTATAGTGTGAGATGTTTTCTATAGATTGGTTATTGTCATGTGTCGTGGTTTTAGCTGGGATAGGGTTAATTTTCTTTCTGGTGATGAGTGTAGTGCTGGTTTTGATTTGAGAGGAAAATAATGTTGGTAACACACTGATGTTTTTAGTTTTTGCTAAGCACTCAAGGATATGTCAGCTTCTTATGTTACCCTGCCAGCAAGAAGGCAGAGGGTGCACAAGAAGCTGGGAGGAGACACAGCTAGAACAGCTGACCTCTACTGATATTCCGTACCATATGACATCATGCTCAGTATATAAACTGGGAGAGCTGGCCAGGGACCAGCAATTGCCACTCAGGAAAAGACTGGGCATAAGTCATTGGGTGGTGAGCAATTATATTGTTCATCACTGGTTTTGTAGATTTTTCTATTATTTATTATTGCTATCTTTCCCTTTTGCTGTCCTATTAAACTCTCTTTGACTTTTTTTTTTTTTTCATTCTTCTCCCCTTCCCGCGGTGGAGGGGATAAATGAGTGGATGGCTGCATGATGCTTACTTGCCAGCTAGGGTTAAACCACGACATCATGTTACAGTGTTTTTAAAAGTCCTAATCTTTGGCTGTTGATCCCTTATGATAGTAAGTTATACAATTTAATTTCATAATCTTTACTGATAGTACAGTGATTGCAATTTTTGTCTTGGCTGACAACATGCCTGTTGAGTAGATATGGATAAACAAATGATGGGGTTTCTAAGTAAAATTCCTTAGTGTTATCTTATTAAAAATGAATCAAATGTATGATTTTTGCAATGCAATGTTCACAACAACCCTGAGCAACTGCAAGCTGCTGCTGTCTTTGTGCCTTGCCATGCTGATTCACCACCCATATCAGACAATGCTGTCATTTATTGTATAAAAATGGAAACCACTTCAATAAAACACCTTTAGTTTCAAAAATACCAACAGCAATAGGAACCCTTTTTGTTTATTTTTTACCCAGTTAATTAGATGACAGCTAAATTCCTTAGAGGAGGCAGTACAAATCTCTATATGTGCAATACCCTTTTCTAATTTTGCAACTGCAATTGTTAGTGAAAAGATATGTTATAGCTACTGAAGATAGTGCTTACAATGTTCTAAGTATAGAGCACTTACAGTTCTTATTTCAAATTGACTCAGTTGTGAGAACAGTTGGGTCATTGAATGGCAGGTTTACTTTGTATCCAAGTGCAAGCAGATCTTGATGCTGCAAGGAAACTATGTGAAGGTACCCTTTTTCTTTTCCTTCCTTAAAACCTATCTCATTTTAGCCTGCCACTCTCATGCAGTTAAGTTTCAACATATGACTCAGTGGCATGCAGCCGATTTATGCTTGAAGTGGTCTATCATCATATATCACAAAAGCGCATCAATGCATAGCCTTCCCTGCAGCAGGATTTTTATTCTCTATGCCCACCATTCTAATTTCACCTTAATGAAGAGCTCCACTCAATAGTTATATTTTTGGTTTTAGAAGTCACACTAGGAGGACAGGAGAATAAAAGGTTATGTATCACAGGACCAATTCACTATGAGAAAAAAATATACTTACCTTTGTTTTCTGGCAGTAGCTGGCCAGTATTGCTGAGTCTCCGTGCCTCTCTCTTCCTGTATATGTTTCTTGTTGAATTGAATCCATGAGGGACATGAACACGAGTAATACTTTCTGAACAAGCAAATTATTTACTTCTTGAGACATCTATTGCCTCTACCTACTTTCCTTTAACAAAGGAAGCTTTGTAAAGGAAGAGGTAGGCTAAGAAGGCAACAGTCTCCTCAAATCCTTCAGGAGGCAACTAAAAACAAGTAAAGAGTGCAAACACAAGTGTGAAAGGAGCCTTTAGATGTCAGACTTAAGAACATCCCACCTTGTGTGATTGAATTTGCTGTAGACTACTGAAGGATGAAATAGTAGGTAGTGCCTAGCCCCATCAGTATCTGTCTCGTTGCCCTACTGACTTCAGTTTTGAACTCTTAAGAACTTACCGTAGTTCAGAATCCAACTTTTATTTGTCATCTTAAAAAGAACGCCACAGTCACTGTAAAAGTTTAAAAGTTTTCAAATATTTTTATGATCGTAACCATGGTTCATTCCTTCAAGAATCGGAAACAGTGATGTGATTTTTATAAATTATTAAGCAGCACAGTCAAATTCTAAGTGTTCAGTACTATAGACTACAGAGTCTATAGGTTCAGCATCTAAAGATGCTGTATTTCCCAGATGATTTGTTGTGAATTAACCACATTGCTTGTCAGCTATCTGTTGGTCCATATAGCTATGGTACTGTGCTGATTGTTTTGATAGTCTTTGTTTTTCGAACTGCATTTCTTTTCCCTATCTTACAAAGTATTTGCATTCATCTCTCAATCCTGCTAGTTGGTTGCTCCAGTGACAAAGACTGTCAATGACTGTGGTTAGTAATTATGCTGATGTGGGCAGACAATCCATCATGGTGGATTTTGCATGTGGCAGCTGATAATTAATTATGAGGCCATTGTGCAGAAACTACACAGCAGAGCAGAAATTTGTCTTTCAAAGGCCAGTTCAGGGTTGGAGCATGAAGAATAATGAGGTCATAGCTGGTAGCTCTTGTTTACTGATCATTCTTCCTATTTTGCCTTTTAAACTCGTTTGTAGGATTTGATGAAATCATCCATGGAAGAGATAATAATAGCTCAGTGGAAAAAATGCACATTTGAAGATTTTGCTTTGATGCTCTTGGGTGGTTTTTTTTTAATGTTGCCATTCGGTACATAGCAAGAGGAGTTAGATACTTGATAAATTAGAAACTGGATATATTAATTTTGCACCAGGTAAGGAGGGAGAAGTCTGTATAAGGGTGAAAGGTCTTGTTGCCCTACTTATGACAGCCATAAAGTGTCCCTGTAGGATCAGTAAAAGATGCCTGAAAGCGATGTGTATATCTGCAGTCACACTGTGGCTGCATATCTGGAGGTGACTTATGTTCTGTCAAGGCATCTCAACTCAGTTTCATGGAAAATATTCTTCCTTCTAAGGATTCAGTATCTTGGCTGTAGGTTATTGTATAAAAACAATCAGAAACCGTGAAGCACTTTGTGACTTGTTCCATGAGCTTGCTTAATATTGGCTGAGGCAGCATTGTTCTCACAAACAACGTGGTCTGCCATTTGCATAATGATAGGGTTCCTCAGCCACACTGGATATAGCCAGGCAGAATGGCTTGTACTTAGCTGCAATAATAAAGGTTTATGGATATTGAATGGAGCAAGCCAACATTGTTTTTTGTTACTTGACTATAGGATCTCATAGCTTCTCTTTGAAAATTTTGTGGGATTCTTCTCGTTGATTTTTGTTTTACTGCTAAGTTTCATCTTCCTTAGAGGCTTTCTTGAACCTTGGTGAAATTATTCTTTTACTACCTCCCACAGGTATGGAGACAGGATGGAGACATGGCAAGCACTTGCAGAGCAATTACTGACTTAGTGAACACATCAGCAGGAAGTTGGGCCTAGTGACTGATAAAGAAGAGCAGGCAACAATGATTGCACTATTGCAGCGTATGCTTGTTCCCACCTGAATGAGTTTTGTCACAAAAGGTGGATGAGATAGGATACCCCTCCTTTCTACTTCTGAGGAATGGTCGGCTGAAGGTAGCCTGGCAGAAAGGCAGTGCAGAAGATCAATCTTCAATTTCTTTTTCTTTAAAGAAAACTACATTAAAAGAAACCATTCTATAAAAAGCAGCACTTTAGAAATTCATTAAACTGAGTGTAGTTTTTGTGGTGTTTTAGAAGTCAGTGTCTGTCTGACAGAAATAGGATATTGAGTGAGATGGACCTTTAGTCTGACTCATATGGCTGTCCATCAATTAGAATATGATCCAGTTTCTTTGAAAGCCCTATGACCATTTATATTCTTTAGACCGAAAATTGTAGTGCATCTGTTATATCCAATGAACCTTAAAATAGCCCCCAAGTATACCCTTAAATAAGCCTTGCCTTCCAGCCCAGTGGCTTGAGCAGGTGACTTCTAACATCATGTATGGCTATGCAATGTGTGCTTAATGACAATGTCCTTTTCTTCTGAAGTGAGAGGTGATTTTTTCACCTACTGACATCAACTGCCCAAGATCAACTTACCTTATAATTATCAGATTTTTGGGCCTTTTCATATCAATTCATATTTTTTCTTTACAACAAAAAGGTTTTCAGATTTGAGTTTCACAACATTTCAGTTTTCTCCTGCAAGTAAAAAAGGCCTGATGATGATGAAAGCATTGACAAAGTTTTTATCATATTTCCTATAAGTAATGTCAAACAAGGCTAGCCCAGTAGTCTGGATTCACTTACTGGCAGTCTTTAAAAAAAAAATGTAACAACAACAAAAAAGTAGAGCGAGAGAAAGGAAAAATACCCAACTTATTTCTTTTGTTGTTCTTTTCAGTGAGAACTGGATGAGGCTAGTGAGGAGGCTAGCAAATAAGCCCTACAAGGAGTGACTGAGGGAAATGCGGTTGTTTAGCTTAGAGAAGAGGAGGCTGAGGGGAGACCTCATCACTGCCTACAACTGCCTGAAAGGAGGTTGTGACAGGGTGGGTGCTGGACTCTTCTTGCAAGTGACGGCGATAGGACAAGAGGAAATGGCCACAAGTTGTGCCAGGGGAGGTTTAGACTGGACATTAGGAAGAATTTCTTCACTGAAAGAGTGTTCAGGGTTTGGAACAGGCTGCCCAGGGAGGTGGTGGAGTCGCCACCCCTGGAGGTGTTTAAAAGAGAAGTAGATTATTTCCTTAGGGAGATGGTTTAATAAGGTGACAGATATGGTTGGACTCAATGATCTCAGAGGTCTCTTCCAGCCCTATGAATCTATGATTCTATATGTTTAGGTTATTTTCCTGTCCCTACATGTAAAAATGAGATAGATAAGTAATATAGTACTGTTGTATGTATTGACTTCAAACTTTTTTTAAACCATGAAAAATAGTATTTAATGTATTGCAAAAATAAAAATGCAGAAGTAAAATGTTCACTGCAGAGCTTTCAATGATATCACAGGCAGTTATGCTCTTAAGAAGAGATTTTAAAGTTGCAAGAGCAAGGCGCATTTTAATTAAGGTGAAACCATCTGTAAAAAGGAGGGACTGCAAAGCTGAAATAGGCTGTAAAATGATTATGTAAAATATTAAGATTTTATATGACTTGCAACTATTCCACTCTGTGTTTATTCCTTTATTTTGTATTTTCCTTTCCTTCACCTGTAGATTCCGTATGGTCTCTCCATTGTATATTTCACAAGCCTAGTGCTGTCTAGAAAGGACCTCTCTCCTTTTCACTTGTCTCTACTCCAGCTTGGTTTGTTTTCTCATTTAGGTCTTTGGTAACCCCAAAAGTTACCAAAAGATAAATAATAATAGTGATTCTCAAATATTTAAAAAATCCTATTAGTCTTATTGTTTTAAAAGTAAGAACAAGGAGATAGATACATATCACAGTATGAAGTACAGGAAATACATTTAGAAGCAGCACAATTTGGTGCAAGTGTCAGAGGTTGCCTGGTTTGTATCAGTAAGAGTTTTACACATTATTAAAAATTATTATTATTGAATATTTTTGTGTGGCATTTACATGCTATAAACCTACCTACAGTCAATGCTGTCAAGTAGTAAAGAGTAATATTTTTCATTCTGTATGTAATTGTTTGGCATCTTGGCCTGTATCAGACACAGCGTGGCCAGCAGGAGCAGGGAGGTGATTGTGCCCCTGTACTCGGCACTGGTGAGGCCACTCCTCGAGGGCTGGGTTCAGTTTTGGGCCCCTCACTACAAGAAGGACATTGAGGGGCTGCAGCATGTGCAGAGAAGGGCGACGAGGCTGGTGAGGGGGCTGGAGAATAAGCCCTATGAGGAGAGACTGAGGGAACTGGAGTTCTTTAGCCTGGAGAAGAGGGAAGACCTCATCACTGTCTACAACTGCCTGAAAGGAGGTTGTGGTGAAGTGGGTGCTGGTCTCTTCTCACAACTGACAAGCGATAGAACGAGAGGAAATGGCCGCAAGTTGCACCAGAGGAGGTTTAGACTGGACATTAGGAAGAATTTCTTCACTGAAAGGGTGGTCAGGTATTGGAACAGGCTGCGCAGGGAGGTGGTGGAGTCGCCATCTCTGGAGGTGTTTAAATGACGGGTAGATGAGTTCCTTAGGGACATGGTTTAGTAGAGAGACAGGTACGGTTGGACTCGATCTCAGAGATCTCTTCCAGTCCTATGATTCTATGATTCTATAATTAATACTCCATGGAAGCTACCTTTGTAGTTTCTGCCAGTGTACCATGGAAGCCCTTCTGGCCCTTCATCTCTGTGTCCTTGCTTGTTGGACAAAGATGTTGGAACAATTGCTGTAGTTTGAGGGGTAAAAATACTATCCTTGAAGAGTGTTTCCTGACCCTTCCTCTGGTCACACTGTAAAGTTACCAAAATGTAATTCAGTACTTGAGCAGATGCCAAGACGTGACTCTATCACAGGCAGCAGTGTAGCAACAGCATTTAAAATGCATGAGACTGAGGCTGACCTTCATAAAACTACATCAATTGAAGTTGGTACACCGTAAACTGGCAAGCAGAGTGGCACTAATGAAATGTTCATGTTAAAAATGTATGAATCGGTATAGCAGTTTCATTAAACTATAATAAAGACAACAGCCTCCAAATGTTTTGAGACTACCAAACAACTGTTTTGACTGCACTGTTAGGATAAGATTTGTAAAGACCCAACAAGATTCAGAAGCGTTGTGTTTTGTATGAGTTAAAAATTTGCGTGGTAGCACCAAGCATAAATATTAAAAGGATAGATTGGGTTAGTAATGGCTCATAATATTAGGCAAAATATTTACTATTTTGCAATATCAATCCTTTGTGAGACATGACCCCCAAGTCTTAATATTTCTTATAAGTCACTGAAGTGCTGCCTACGACTGCACTAAAAGTACCAAAGAATCTGTTCGGCACAAAGGAGAGATCACTCTAAAATAATAAGAACAAAAATCTCAGTTCCTCTTATAAGAGTGTTTGCCATTGCAAAGTAATTATTCTTCAAGTGTAAGGGGAAGGTCTAATACCCATTGCATCCCCCTGCATAGTATTTCTTACTTTTTATGTGCACAGTGTCAATTTTGAGGTACTCTATTATTTACCCGAGAGAGGTTTTCTTCCCCACTGTCTATGCTGTAAATTGGTACTCTCTTACCTGTGATGCATTTAACTGTGATAATTCTGTTTACAATAAGTTTTTTATTTAATGACTGTTTCCGTGTATTTTTCCACTGATTGAAAAGTGATACTGAGTTTATAGACACACAAAAAGAGGACAATAAATGAGAAGAGGCTTGGAGGTAGACACTTGTCAGGGGGACATAGGGACTAATAAGCTGATGCAGAAATGAGGCATGAAGAAGCTGAGTTGCTAAGAGAGGCAGTTGCGTTGACATGTAGTTTACAAGGTGAGGTCCCTGCAATGTGTAGGACTTTGAGGGCGGTTTCCAAGCTTCAGTAACAGTTTTAGTTAGTGGGGAGGACTAAAGAGGGGCAAACAGAATACTTTTGAGTTACATCAAAAGAAAACAAGTTTGAACAGAAGAGCTCCTGGGACCACTGCAAGATTGCAAGGTAGAAATACCACGTTTGTGGGAACTGCATTGAAGGAAGTCAAAAATAGGAATTTTCTTTATGCTTAAAGTTGGGAAAGTGGCAGCGTATTAGCTGTAGGAGGAACATGGTGATGAATAACTTTTGCAGACACAGACTGCCCACAGACAGGATTGCAAAATGAAACCATTATCTCTTCTTTTCTTTACACTGGGGAGTTTCTAGGGCTTGAGCCTGAAACTTGGTGTGAAATACATGCCGGGAGTTGGTTAAGAGTTGACTTCTGATCTTTTAAGTCAATTCCTAATAATTTAGGAAGAGTAAGGTAGAAATTATAAGTTAGGAAGAGCCATCTGACCTGCTCTCTGCCTTCTGTATTTCTCTCCAACTCAAGAGAAATTGAAGGGATGTTAGTTTTCATTTTTTCATAGAGGGGGATTGAGCAACAGCTATTTTAGCAACGAAAGTGGAAGGAGCATGGCATTCCCAGCATAAAGAAAATGAAATGCTTCAGGGGACAAAGAACTGCCAGTATTTTCCACAGCCTGCATTGCTGCTGCCTCTGATACTGTTTCCCACAGCATTCTCTGAGAGAAAATGGCAGCTCAAGGCTTAGACAAGTGTACTCTTCACTGTGTAAAAAATGGCTGCATGGCTGAGCCCAGAGGGTTGTGGTGAAGAGAGTTAAATCAGTTAAATCGGTGGCCAGTCACAAGTGCTGTTCCCCAGGGCTCGGTGTTGGGACCAGTCTTGTTTAATATTTATATCAGTGATCTGGATGAGAGGATTTGGTGCACCCTCTGTACGTTTGCAGATGACACCAAATTGGGCAAGATGGTTGATCTGCTCGAGGGCAGGAAGGCTTTACAGAGGGATCTGGAAAGCAGGATCAATGGACCGAGTCCAGTTATGTTAGATTCAAGAACGCCAAGTGCTGGGTTCTGCGCTTTGATCACAATAACCTCATACAAAACTACAGGCTTGGGGAAGTGTGGCTGGAATGTTTCCCAGCAGAAAAGGACCTGGGAGCGCTGGCCAGCTGCCAACTGAACATGAGCTAGCAGTGTGCCCTGGTGGCCAAGAGGGCTGATAACATCCTGACTTGTATCAAAAATGTGTGGCCAGCAGGAGCAGGGAGGTGATTGTGCCCCTGTGCTCAGCACTGGTGAGGCTGCACCTCGAGTGCTGGGTTCAGTTTTGGGCCCCTCACTACATGAAGGTCGTTGGGGGGCTGGAGCGCATATAAAGAAGGGCAGTGAAGCTGGTGAAGAGTCAGAGAATATGGCATATGAGGAGCAGCTTATGGAATTGAGATTGTTTAACCTGGAGGAGAGAAGACTGAGGGGAGACCATATCGGTCTCTACGAACTACCTGAAAGGAGGGTGTAGTAAGGTGGCTGGTGGTCTCTTCTCCTGGGTAACAAGTAATAGGACAAGAAGAAATGGCCTCAAGTTGCACCAGGGGAGGTTTAGATTGGATACTAGGAACAATTCCTTCACTGAAAGAGTGATAAAGCATCAGAACAGGCTGCCTGGGAAGGTGTTGGAGTCACTGTCACTGGGGCTGTTCAAAAAGCATGTAGATGTGGCACTTCAGGACATGGTTTAGTAGGCATGGTGGTGGTGGAGTGACGGCTGGTCTCTTCCAACTTTAATGATTCTATGGTTCTATTCTACAGTTCTATAAAATATGAAAATAACTGGTTTGGTTTTAATTAAATATTTTGATCAAAATAAGGGTTTGAGATTCTGTTTATATATATTGCAGTCTTTCTTTCAGTGAAATCATGGCATGCACTTGAAGTGAATGATTAAGTCAGGAAGTGGAAATGTTTCATTTGAAAACTGATTTGACTGTACATTCCTGTGTGGGAGTGTAACTCAGGAACTGGCTTGCTTTTTTGCTCCGTGTGACAAGAATGGCCTGGTAACTCTAAAACTAAAAGGTTGCTATTGTTAACTCCACATTTTTAGAATATTTTAGTTAGATTTTGTTCTCTATAATTGTATATGACCATCTGTATTTTTAAACTACTGTGTCCCCTGTGTTCCCTTTGGTTGGGTTTTGAAAAAGAAGAATGGGAAATAGAAGGAGACAGTTCTCTTCATTCTGGCGTGGACTTGTTGAATCCAATGGGAAGAACAACAAAAATGAAGACAACAGGCTCAAGTCTGCATGTTCCTGGGCCTTGTTTGATCCTTTGCACCTTTGCATAATCAATGTGAAGCATAAGCACACTGATTTTTGTAGCATGCCAAATTTTCGCTCAGTTTTCATAGAATGAATTACAATGAACGGTTGTCCTTTGGTCAGCAAGAGCACAGCATGCTTTGGCTCTCTTCTGATAAGTAGTAGTATTGTGCCTATAATTTCTGCAGCCTGTAAGAGCGTGTTAGACTGCCATTTTAAATAATGTTTTTAGTGGCAACGTGTATGTTGTGACCTCGATGTTAGTTTAATTAGCATTAGTCCAGCAGGTTCATTCAAAACTAAAACTATGGCATGATCCAGTACACTTAAATTAAACAAAGTAAGTACATAAAAATAGCTTTATAATCAAATAATTAATTGAAGACTCTCAGGGACATTTATTAAATGAGATAGGTGCACAGAGAGCACAGGAAAATGCCAGAGAGGAGTCTGCAATCAGCTCTTCACATGTTTTTTTGTGAGCTTTCCATTTACTCAGTGTAAACTTGATTATTACTGAGGGAAGAATTTAGTTTGATATCATATTATGATTGGAGGGAAGTCCACTAAATAAACTGGGCTTAAATGATTCTGTGGAAAACATTTATAAAAAGTTTTCAAGACAGTGCTGCAAAGATCTGTCCTCTGTGAAGAGAAATGTGGTTTTGTACACACAGATGTAGTCACACATATAAATTATTTGGTTGCAAAGCTACTACATTGAAGGTGCTAGTGAGAAGAAAATTCTATGTATTATGGAATCCCAGCCATTATACACTGGGATTCAATTGTCATGTTGCAGATTTTTTGCTTATTTTTAGGGGGACACTCAATTATATGTTGCAAAGCTGTGGACTCTGTGTGGAAGGCAAAAATAGTTGGACTTTGGCAAAATTTGTTCAAATGCTTTAGAACTGTTAAAGATTTTTTTTTTCTGAAACAGAATGAAGTGCAAGTATATTCTGAATTCACTAACAGTATGTATCACATATATGCTTACAATATCTATATCTTGCCAGTTTCTTGCCATTCTCAGGTGGGCTGACTGCTTTGAGTTTTAAATCTCAAACC
Source organism: Neomorphus geoffroyi (assembly GCA_033558235.1). Classification (NCBI taxonomy): domain Eukaryota; kingdom Metazoa; phylum Chordata; class Aves; order Cuculiformes; family Neomorphidae; genus Neomorphus; species Neomorphus geoffroyi. Next base: position 24,265,671 of record JAUMJM010000020.1, on the reverse strand, counting down.
AATCAATCTAATTATCTCTTAGGCTTAACTAAATACTTGTAAAGAGAAAAGCTGACCTGTGCACAGAGAAAAAAACTGCTGCTGTTTTTTAATAATTAAGACAGAGTAAAGCACTTTTTTGTTGTTTGTAAGTATTAATATTAATGTGCCCTTCTAGGCATTGCTTAGTTTGATTTAATTAATAAAATATAGTACCCCTTAAGCAGAGAAAATATTTTAAGTTCTGTAAATAAAATAATTGCATTGATGGGTAACTGAATTGATTACACTTTTCTGTGAAGAAATTACTGCTAAAAGAGAGGAAAATTGGGAATTTTATTTGAATTCCTGACTCTTAACAGCTTTCATGCCTGATTTTGGCATGTTTCTGGTTGTCTACACATAATTCTCATTCCTCATCTAAAATACCATCAGCTTGTCTAATCTCCAGCCATGCTGTCAGGAGTAATTCACTAATGCCTATAAAAGCAAAAGGGCCTAAAATTAAATAAATAAATAAATAGTTTTGACCTGAATTTCCCTCATCTGATTTACAACACAGCTGCATAAATGCTTGTGCCAGCATAAAAGGAACAATATCAAGTGATGGGGTGAAAGGGTGGGCAAATTGCTTCTTTTGGAACAATCATCCTAAAATGTTCAGGAAATAAGACCTTTAATGGATCTTAAGGCCCCTGAATACACAAAGAGGAGTAGCAGCCTGATTTAATCATATATGACCATTTCTTGGTAAAGTTAGAAGGAAAGCTCACTGTGACTTCAAAGCAAACAAGATTTTAACTCACCTGAAAGAATGTAATTGCCTACACTGTTCTCCATGACAACTATTTAGCTTAAGCTTAAAAATGCTTACTAGCATACAAACTTTACACAAGTACTAATAAATTTCCAGATTTGAAAGCTTTTTCTTTTGCCTTTTATTTTAAAAAAACAAAGTCAAAAATTAATTGGTGTTGGAAGAGAAGGGACTATCAGGTTGCTCAGGACTTTGTCCAGTTCAGTTTTGAATATTTCTAGTAGTGGAGATTCTGTGGTCTGTGTGGTCAGGTGTTTGATCCATGGAAAACTGCTTTGTTCGAAATAATGCAAGTAGTCAAGCATAAGATTTACATGCTTTGATAAGTAATGAGACAAAGCTTTCCTGTTTTATCATATCAGTGATATCAGAGGAGTGTTTCAGATTATTTGCACACATTCTGACTTCTTCCCATTCCTCATCATTGTTTGAAAGAATGCTTTTTCCAGGGTTGCTGACTTTTCCTGGGGGTTGTTACCTGTGGGAATATGGCAGTGTTCAGCTGTTATCATTTAGGAAAGCTAGGATTGCTTTCATGGAATTAATTCCATAGCTCTGTCACTTTATGGAGCCTGCAATACCTTTAAAAACAGTAGTGTAATAATGGTCCATTCACTAGACAAAAAACCTAAACACTACAGTAAATTTCTTGTAGAAGAGCCTGCAGGATGTAGAAGAGACAAACAGTAAGAAAGGCATTGAATTAGATGCAAATTTAAAATATTTCTTCATTGATTTGTTGAATTTTGCACATTTAATTGATTCTGTTATTGTGCCCTTTCTTATATTTCTGTCAGTTAAATTAAAATGGAATGGAAGTCTGTCTTTGTTTCTAAAATATTCCAAATGAAATCCTTGTGGTGCTGAATCTTTTTTCACAAGTATCCCAAGAGAACTGTCTTTTAACTTCACTATCCTTCTCCATTGTACTATGGTGTGGCAAAATATATGTTCAGGAGACTGAGAACACCTGTTGTTGCAATTAAGACAGCTGCCATGTGTTGTTCATGCTGTAGTAGCAGCTAAACTGAGAGGGGAAAATCTGCTCAGACAGCAATCTAGTTTTGCAGGCTGAAGAGCTGCAGGGGATGTCTGGATTTAAGCTCAGGCCTCTTGCACCTTATCCCTTTAAATTCTGCAGGGGACCTGAATGTGGTCCAACAAGGCATTAGTACTTGGCATTGTAATATTTACACACTGGCATGGTTTACGAAAGCTCCCTTAAATGTTAAGTATTTCTGTGGGCTGAAATGGGAGTTATAAAGATCCATAATAGCTTTTGCCTCTGCTTCCAGACTATATTAAGATACTTTGCTTTTTCTATACCATTTTGTACACAATATGTCTTTTTATGGAGGATGAAAACTAGTCTAGAGTTTCTTACTGTTTTGGCAGGCAAAATGCATCTACTTGGATAGGTAGTTATTGAAAAAGTAATTACACTCTCTCTTAATAGAAAGAAATTAATCTAATTTTGTACCCGTATGTCATAACTGAAGAAACTGTAACTGGTTTCATCCTAAGATATTAGGATTTTGAAATAGAAAAGGAATAGACATAATCAAGTGTGCATCTTATTTTTTTAACGTGTAGATACCTTCAGAAGATCATGTGCAGCTAATAGCGTTTTCCATTAACTAGTTGTGGGTTTGATTACATGTAATCCAAACTTGATTTTATGTGGGAAAATTATTTTTTTTTTCCTTTTAAATTGTGGAATTGACTCTTCTGTTGTACGCAGGACAGAAAAGCCAACAGTGGGAAGAATGGATAAAGATCATTGGTGTAGAAGGTTATTTTGTCTTACAAAGTGATACGTGAAGTATTTGTGGGAGGGTCTGTAGTTGTAAGCTAAACAGTACTGGGCACATCTATGAATACTTAATTGCAGTGATCTAGATGGCTAAACATTTTAAATTTATAGAAGAGTTTCTGGTACAGCTTTAGAATGTGCCAATCAATCGTGAAAAACTGTTCCCAGTTTTGGTTTGGAAGAGAGCAAGGACTAGAGCTATTCCTGGTATGCATTTGGAGAGTTGGTGTGGCTGTTTGAGGTTCATAGAAGTTAACAGCATGGTTGTCACCAATCATCAGGTGACCTGGGCAAATTTTGGCAATGGGTACTTCATTAGGATAGATTCAATCTGTGAGCTCTATGTTACACTGACGCTTACTTTACAGGTTACCTGTTTGTGCCTGCCTGCTGGCTAAGTTCCTTTACAGCAGAGCAGTACTGTACTAAACCAACAGAGATCCTCGGGTGCCTGAAGCTCTACCTAAGGCCATGCTTTCAACCTGCTTCAAGTGAAGGCAGGTGTGGATCTGGTCTTGACTTTGAACCACTCCTTCCATGCAGTCAGCTGGGGCTAGCTTCCCATTCCAGATTTCTGTACTGTAAGAGTCAGAATAACTGTGGGTAACCAAAAAATAGAGAGGGAAGATCAGAGAAAACCCTCCATATTCTGTTCATTTGTGGGAGGAATACATATAAACTTCCATGGCTCCACCGTGTTCTTTGTCAGCTCTGCCAGTCCATTGCCACAGACTCAAATGCAGATTCGCTGCAGAACAGCATAGGAATCATAGCATAAATCTGCTTATATGCATAGTAGCATATAGTGAAAGTCAAAGAAAATAGTAGAATGCTTATGCCAGTTTGCCCTGGTAGTGGGACATTCCTGCCATTCTAGATGTCAGAGGAAATCACCAAATAAAATTCTGTGCTCTATAGTACGCAAAGAGCCTTATTAAACAGTAGGAACCATCTCTTCTAGTCCTAAAACTAATGCTTTTATTTAGCTAAATGTGAGGTTTTCTGAAGTCCCTTCACTATGATGTTGGAACACCTATGTGTTATTAATGCGTTTGCACAGCCTCTTAATCCAATAAAATTAAATATAAACTGTTTGGGTTTCAAGAACAGGAATTAAGCAGTAGAGTTCACGTGATTTATTGAAAGTGAGAGAATCTGTGGCAAAACCAAAAGCAGAACCCAGCACACACTGCTGTGAGATGCAGTAGACGGATATACAGACACACATATATTTTACATCAATTTTCTAATCCAGAAGGATTGCTAATACTTAATAAGATTGCAGCTGTTCCACTGGTAACTGAAGTTAGCTGAACTCTGTAGAAGTAATGCATAGAGATACCTCTGTGCCTTTTTTTATGTGTGTGGTGTGGCGGTCCCTTGCAGTCAAATACAGCACTATGTCTGTTCCATCGGACTCTAAGGTATTAACCCATAGCCTGTCATGGATATCAGGATTGGAAGGGTCCATTTCAAGCTAGGATCACTGTGTGCTTGTTCCTGCTGACAGATATTTGTCTAACTTGCCATTGTGGTGCTCCCAGAACCACCTAGGCTTGCTTATTCCTCTGCTCACTTCCCATTTCATTTCTATTTCTAGACTGAATCTCCTCTGTTGCAGTTTGAACTTATTACAGTCTTACATGCCTTTGTTTAAAAAAAAAAAGATCATTCTTTTCCAATTACAGTTGAAATTTCTTCAGTCTTTCCTAATGTTTTCTAGGCCCCTGATCATTCTCACTGCTGTTTCCTGGGGCCACTCCAGTTGGCAGAAATTGGTCATGAGAAAAACTGGGCACAGTGTTTCACCTCAGATTATGTCACTGCTGAAAGCAGCTTATGGATTTCTTCCTCCTGTTTATATGAGTCTTATGTGTTTATATTTTTTTCCCCGCGTAATGATTGCTTTTTTTAACCTTGTTGACAGCTTCTGATCTACTATAAATGAGAGAACTGTTTTGAGGAACTACGAGATGAAGCTATCTAGCCTTTGTACGACTGCTTATTGACCCTGAATTTTGGAGGCTTCCCTTTGTTGAATGAAATCCCTTTTCTTCAGTTCATCTCTCAAGTTTGACCAGATTGCTTTGGATTTTAATTCCATAATGTCATGTTACAGCATTTTTCAGCTCCCTGTTATGTGGAAACTTAACTGATGTGCTATTTAATGAATGGTGCTCTCTTTTTGAGATCATTATTGGAAAAAAATAGAGCAAATTCAGGACAGATTGTGGCAAATCCACGTATGATACCTCCTTCTGTTTTATAAAGCTAATGATTGACAATGAAGAAAAAATAATTGACGTTATATGTGCAGTTTTCAGTGGCTGAGGAAAAAAGCGTGAAAAATAAGATGCATGTTAGTAAAAGGTACTTGTTTCAATTTCAACTCATTTAAGCTCCTTTAACTGAAACAAAATGTTCTGTATGAATTTGAAAGGTGTAGTGGGAATGAATGACAAGTATCTGGCTCTAAAATTCAAATTTTGTTAGTTAAATGTTTGTACGTAGCTCAAGTTTGTTGTCCTTCCCTGACAGGAGGACAATTTATTTTTTAACTTTACATCCCATTACCTTTCTGAGGCCTGATCTTAGGCCGTATAAGGAGTACTCGTAGAATGAAAACTAGGGGAAAACAGAGAGTTGGTGGGACATCTTCCAGATCTCTGGTATCAGGAACCATGAACAGGCCACCAAGTATGGTCTGAAAACATTAAAGCTACGTAGAGGAGCTTGAATACGATAAAGGTACAGTTTTATTAATCCGTCTAATTGAAAATCTCCATTAATCAGTTTTTCTTCTATTACTTTCACTAAATTCCAGTATTATCTTGAAAGAAATGCCTTGTAAATTTCTCATATTACAAACAAGCAAACGGTCTCAGGTAGAACAAGAGAAAAATAACCCCAGTGTAGGTTTCAATGTGACAAAAAGCAAAAAAACTCCTGAGGTATTTGTTCCTTTAGTCCAAGACTCCATTAACACTGAAGGCTGGTAATGTGTTGAGTTACAGCTTTGATCTGTGACAGGCACAGAATGGGTCAGTCATTCCTCTGATAACCTTGTTGAGCTCCAATTTCTGCAGTTCCTCCCTCAAACTGGACAAGCTGCTTGAGAGGGGGGGATGTGAAAGTGAACCTTTTTTCTTTGACTAGCAGCTGCCAGAAACCACAGATTATCAAATTTCATTCCTTTCCGTAGGCTATGTGGAAGCATCTGAGGACAACAAATTCTGTCACATATTTGCAGCCTCATAAATATTGAAATCTCCAATTTTCAATGTAAGGGCAGCAACTATGTATTTTCATACACACAAGTAGAACTGTGAGGACACTCACCAGGAGCTTTATCTGATTGCCAGCTTTAGCACATATCTGACAAAAAAGGCCATAAGTATCTGGCATTAAAAGATAGTCATTAAAATGCTTTTCATATTTATATGTAGAGAGAATTATGAAATGGCAGTCTCGGGCACAGAATACATTGCTATGATTTTCCCCGCACCTGGTGGAATGTATGAGGTTTAACAAGGCCAAGTGCCCTGTCCTGCGCTTCAGTCACAACAACCCCATGCAATGCAAAAGACTTGGGGAAGAGTGGCTGGAGAGCTGCTTGGCAGAGAAGGACCTGGGGGTGTTGGTTGGCAGCTGGCTGAATATGAGCCAACAGTGTGCCCAGGTGGCCAAGAGGGCCAGTATAATCAGAAATAGTGTGGCCAGCAAGTGATTGTGCTCCCTTTCTTGGCCCTGGTGACATCACACCTCTAATACTGTGTTGAGTTTTGGGCCCCTCAGTACAAGAAAGACATTGAGGTGCTGAAGCGCGTGCACAAAGAAGGGCAATGAAGCTGGAAAAGTGTCTGGAAAAATGAGACTGAGGGAACAGGAGCTGTTTAGTCTGGAAAAGAGGAGGCTGAAGGGAAACGATATCACCTTCTACAACTACCTGAAAGGAGGTTTTGGTGAGGTGGATGTTGGTCTCTATTCTCCCAAGTAACACGTGATAGGACAAGAGAAAATGGTCTCAAGCTGCATCAGGAGAGGTTTAGATTGGATATTATGAAAATTTATTCACTAAAAGAGTAGTCAAACATCAGAACAGGCTGCTCAGGGAAGCTGTGGAGTCACCATCAGTGAAGGTGTTAAGAAAATATGTAGATGTGGCACTTTGGGACATGGTTTAGTAGGCCTACTGGTGTTGGGCTGACGGTTGGACTTGATGAACTTAGAGGTCTTCTTAAATGATTCTGTGGTTCTATGGTGTTTTCACTTGCAGTCGGTGAGGTATGGAGGGATCCCATTTAAATTCAGTGGAAGGATGTGGAAGCAGGTGTCCCAGAGAAAGCCTGCATGGCTTCCGCAGCGGCAGAGCATCCACTGTGGACTTGTGTATGGCAGGTAGGACCTGGGTTTTTCTCAGCAATTCGTGTGGAATACCAAAGGGCTACTATTCTGGTCTGTAAATTAAGAGTTTTCTAACGCAGAAACTTGCCTAATAAGAGGTCTGCTAAAACTGGAAAGCATCAGGAGACTCCAGACCAGGGGATTTGTTCTGTCCCACTGAGCACACGAAAAGAGTGTAGCAGCTCCTGAATCACTACTTGCTGCCTACATTATTTTTCCACTGTAAACTGGAAGAAGCCAGAGCTGTTTTTTCCCGGTGACTTAGAAAGGTTTGCTTTTTGCTTTCAGTCAGATCAAATTACAGCAATTGTGAAATCTCTTACTCAGCTTTCTCAGAAGATAAGCAGCTTTAAGTCTTAAATCTGTAAATTTTTTCAGATTTTTTAGGCTGACCAAGCACAAAGCACATCACCAATGTATGAAAACTTGTCCACTGATTGCTAGCAACAGGCAGCCAAGAGTTGAGGTAGACGTTCTTCCAGAATTTGGCAAAGTTTGAGATGTGTGGAGACTGAAGAGGTCATGAGATGTCTTAGGTGACTTCACTGAAGGGACATGTCTTCGTGTTCTTAAAAAGCTGCTTTGTAGAGAAAAAGACCATCTTAAATTCACAATGGACAGGAAAAAATGAGCCTAACTATCTGCAACAAGGTAGATTAACATTGGACTGTAGCAAAATCTGTCTCACTGAAGGAGGCATAAAAAATTGGTGTAAATGGCTAGGGAAAGTGAACACATCTTTATCTGTAGAACCAGATTAACCAAAATACAGTAGGAGTTATGTCCATATAGGTATCTCACCATGGGTAGTCAGAAAAGACTTGTAATTTTGATAGTAAAAATACCTTACTTAGATATTCAGTCCTAGTGCACAGCTGCTGAAATAGTATATCTGATTCTGGAGTTTGTAACTCAGGAAAGACAAGGATAAAAATTGAAAGAGTTTAGAGGAAAGCCATAAAAACATGTTATACAGAAGCACAGTCTATATAAATTAATAATGCAAATTTTAACTATCTATAGATGTCCACACAAATGTAGAAATGCAGTACTAGACTCTTAGACCTGTGAAACAAAGATATAATCCAACATCTGGAAACTGAACAAAACAAGAACTCTGCTGGAATCACCTCCCTGCTAATATTTAAATCAAGTTTAGATTGAGCAATAGCCCTGGATTTATTTCTGAAGAGCCGTCGTGTAAGTGTTGACAGAATCGCACACTTCATAGATTCAAGGAAAAAAAAAAATTAAAAAAAAATAGAGAGAAAGATGGAATTTTTTCATAGCACAGTCGTGTATTTGTATGAATCTAGAAAGCATGCTTCAAATGAATTGCAGGGGATGGGAAAGGAAATTGTTTGGATTATTTTTTTCTTTTTAAGTCTAGTGTCTAATATGAACAGTAATCTAGTTCTAATGAAATAAATCATTAAAAAGCAGAAAAAACTAGGAAATAATCGGCATAAATGAAAGGTATCTTTTTTCCAAAATTTAAAAGAGGGTTCAGGGAAAACTGAGTCATGCATTACTGAAACTTTTTATTAATAGTCACTTCAACAATCCCTTATCCATCAAACAGGACTTCTGTGTTTAGCAGCTTGGGAAGGAAAGTGTTAAAAATAATACATATGATAATTACAATGATCTAATTTATATAAATAGTATCATATATACTAAAATAATTAAATATCAGTTTGTGTGGTGGACCATTTCATGATATAATAGAATAATCAATGAGTTTTTAATAATACCTGTTGATAGCACATGCCCTCTTTTCTTCTTTCTTATTATCTTCTTAAAGTCATTTAAAGTTTGAGTACAAAGGACAGGGTGAAGTCAGAAAACATTATCTAAGTCTTTCTAGACTTTGAACTCACAATTTTTGTATGTTCTTTCTAAGACTGATCTCTTACATAAGCTGCTTTTATAGCTTCCTCTGGAAAAGTGTTCAACATTTTTATTGTCTGTTTGGGGGAGCCAGGGGACTCGCTTGTGTTTCTGCTGAAAGTTTTCTAACATGAAGCAACAATTCTTGAAAGCTTAGCCTATTGCTTGCTCTTTGGAGTGTAACATCTTTAGTTATTGTGTGCATTGAGAGACAAATTTTGCTAATAGAGGATTTGCTTTGAATGACAGCAGCTAATTCATGAACCTGAGGTATTTTTATTTTTTTAGTGTTCTTTTTATGAAAGACCTTATTTTAAATCTTTCAAATGCAGACTTTCAGACAATGCTTTAAAAGTAGAAAAAATTACGTACATTATCTATTAATGTGATTTCATAAAGTTTGGGGATTTTTCCTCTGTGAAGTAGCTGGTAGGTGCTCCAGTTGTTATCCAAAACTGCTTTGGAAGTGATATACTAACATAATGACTTCCTAGAGTGGAGGATATCTATGTGCAAGTTAGCTATTTAGAAAGCTTTAGAGACCAAAGTATTTTAGGTCCACTTAGATTAATATTTCACCATAATTTTAGTAGTTTGCAAAGTGATATAAACTTAAATCTAAGTGTTCTCTCAGTGATTGCAATAAGGAGCTCTAAGAACTAATTCATAAATATCTTTATATTGAAAATGTGTTGTATGTGTTTTTGTAGAAAGGTACCCACCATAAAATGAATTGTTTATTAGAAATATTAAGTGGTTGTGGTATGTTAGTGTACGAGCTGTATATCAAGCTTGGAGTGTTTAGCCTCATCAGTATCACTTGAAAAAATGTTCTACCAAGAAAGAATGCAGATCTTGAACAAACAGATGTCCTTTATTATTTTTGTAAGCTATGCAAGATCAGTTTTCAGGCTGTGACAAACAGTTTATATGTATTTATCATATCCTTGTTTTGCTACGTGTTGGGCACAAACCATGCGACTATAGGAATGAGCGTATGATGGCATAGGACTGTCAAATTTTGGAAGTAGGATTTGATACATATTGGGGTCAACTAGGAAACACCGTATGAGCTAGGCACAGATTCCTGGCTGGCTGAGCCCCCTTCATTCAGAGTTGTTAGAAGCAGTCGTGGAATCTATTTGAAAAGCATCTGTGTTTGACTGTTCAGAATCAGCATGGGCTGCTGCAGTTGCTGTGTCACTTTCTCGCAATGATTGAAGGTAATTCCTCTTACCTAAGATCTGTCTTATCTGGGACATTTGATACTTTAATGCTGGTCATATCCTGAGTTAAAATGTATGCTTTGATAGCACGGAAATTAATACTCAACAATATACTGGGTATTGGTCGGGTCTACAGGTATGGTGTCCAGCAGACAGTTCCTCTGAAGGGTGCTGTTCTGCTTTAGAATGACTTTTTTTCTAGCTAAATGATGTTACTTAAGACAGTTTTTCCTTAGCCTGTAGTGCACTAGGAGAGATGACCAATAGGCTTAGTACAATATTTAAAAGAGTCATAAGCTGTAGATTACTCCAAGGCTTTTTGATACTTCCCTATTATGTTATTTCAAGGCAAATGGGTAGTATGGTAACAGTCAGACATGCTGACTGACATGTTTTTATGATTGGTATAGGCTTTTCCCAGTGCTTCACTTTCCCCTCACACTACCAGGGTGTACCTATGAGTGATAAATCCTTCCATTCAAATAGCTCTTGCATCACTTCTTTCATGATCTATTGAACTATAAAAGGACTTGAAAATATTAGATGCCGAATCTTAATATTTTCTAAGTGCGAGTACGCTTTTCTACCCCAGGCCAATATCTGTTAGGAAGATGATTTTCAACTTTAGCATCTGTGGAATTATCAACCCCTTTGCAGAAAGAATTCATCTGAGAAAATATGGGAGTGAAACATTAAATTTTAAGGAGAATAAAATATTTTAAAATATTGCCGAAGAAAAATTTCCTGCATCACTATAATCCATTCCCAGCCAGAGGTATAGCTCATTTCTCTTCAGATGTATGAGGTTTTGCAAGATCTGGCTTGATTTTCGTCCAACAGTGTTGAAGTTCTGAATGATAAATCCAGCTTATTGGAGTACTGAAGGACTTCCAGCATTAAATTGCCCTGAAGATTCCTTGTCTACATTTGAACCTGTTCTTGAGACCTAAATGAGCAGGAAGAGCTAAAAGGAAGTGTGCTGCAGAAACAGTAATGGCAATTTCTTTGTTTCGTTTGATCACAAATCAGAACAAATAAGCCTTTCTTTTATGTTCTGTGAAAATAGAAATGGTTCCCCCTTAATATTGCACTGCTGTTAAGGCTTTCTGTATGTATTTTTGCAAAGTTGCAAAAGAGGCACAAACTTTCACTTCACTGCAACAACAGTGAAAAGTCTTTACTTTTTAAGTAACAGGGAATTGTTATGAAATGCTCAAGAAAATATAGAAATAGCTGTACATCTGATAGAATTAGCTGGGGCAGAGCTGACAGCTGTCTGTGAGCCTCCAGTTTTATCCTCACACAACCACAACTCGCAAGCTAAAGATAATACCCAAAAAAAAAGAGAGGCATGGGGAGAGAAGAAAAACTGATTGAAAAATAACGTTGAGTATTGCACAGCACTGCATGCACTCAAAAGGCTTCCCTTTCCTCATTCCTTTAACAAGCAAGTCTTTAGAAGATTTTTTGGGGTCAGGCTTCTGTAAAATTCACTAAACTGCACTGAATTTTCGCTTAGATTTGAGAAAAGCTTGTGCTGTAATATGGATTAGAGGAAAGTGATCTGTATTAAAATGATATTAAACTTGTAATTTATACCAACAACATAAACAAAATGCAGAATACTGCCAGTCCGTGTTTGCTGCAGTTAATCTACCTAGGGACGATGCTACATATGGGAAAAGATGCTTCCAATATTTTATGTCACTTTGAAGGGATGTAGTGGCATTTGAAAGCAGTTTGCAAGTTCACCTTAGTGTTAAACATTTTAAGCTTTTTTGGAGGGAGGGAAATAATTTGGGAGGGAAACCATTATTTTGGACTGAATTTGGCATGTTGTTTCTACTTCAGTGCCACAATTTGAAACAAAATCTGCTTGGAACACAGAAAGTTCTTGGAAGCAAGTCCTGTAAAAAGACATATAGGTGACAGCAGAAGTAAAGCCTACAGTCTTCTGCGGTAGTCCTTGATATGATATAGTATGCCATGTTACTAGTTCTGACATTTTTCAATAATAATTATGCAAACCTAAATTCTCACTATGAATCCCCTGGCATGCCGCTTTTGTCCCCACACCCATCTACCACCTACTGCACACTATGTGAGTTTAAATTTTCTTGGTTCAATTCTGTTGTAAGGATGACTTACATAAGTATGATGATTTGCTTCAACAGACTATGGCTCTGGGAGCTTTCTGGTGCTTTCTGTCTTCAGTTACTATGATATTGTTTGGTTTACTCTTGACTTTAGTAACAGATTTTTGCTTATGAATAGTGTATCTTTTGAAATGAGATTAGAAATTGGTGAACTTAAAAAGCTGTCTATTTCCTTTATGTCAAAACTGCATGGACCAGGAAAGTGAGATGCCTTCTTACACATGACCAGAACGGTTTTAAGGAGGAGGGTATCGTTTCTGCCTTAGATGAAATGTATACTGTAAAAAAAGCTGAAATAAAAAATGTAAGGCAAAAGGCAAATTAAAAGACAAGAAAAGACAATGAAAACAAAGTGAAACCTGCACAGGTGTGTAAAGAGAAGAATAGAAAATGCATATCCTATTACACACTGAATTTGTCTCTGTTGTAATTAGGTCTGCCAGCAATGTACTCTGCAAGTATGAAACAATATGTTATTCTGAGGTTTGCAAAAAACTTTTGTATCCAAATAATTACATGTAGAGCACATTTAATTAACAGATTATCTACTGACATTCATGCTAAAGGTGGTATGCCTGTTGCAGCGAGACATGCTGTGTGGATGAATTGTGGGTAAAATCAGCATAAACTTGGCCAGGAGTGTGTGTAAGGAACAGCATTTTAAGGTGCCTCTGTACCTGTTTACTTGGGCCTTTCTCATTCCTCTTTACTGTGAAGTCAGTACAGTGGCTTCACCCACACAGTGTGATTTAATCTATCTGACTTGGTAACACAGTGAAGGAGGAGCACTCACACACTTGGTCAACAATTTCACCTTCAAGATCTGGTTAACAGCCAAGATGTAATTTAAGATGTTCCTTGCCATTGGCTGCTGTTGCTGTCTCTCTTCTAAGAAGAAATAATTGGCATTTCTACACTGTATTGTGCTATCACCTAAATCATGTGTCCTTTACCCTAAAATTCTCAAGTTATTACAGGCAGAACAAGTAAATATTTTCTACCAAAGGGACTTCTGAGTTAGAGACTTCAAGTGTCTCTGGCTGAACCTAAGTATCTGCTTATTACTCAGTTTTGGTAGTGCTCTGTTGTAGTCTGAAAAGACAGATTCATTCTTCTTGGAGTTGCAGAAAACTTTCTTGTAGGTTGGTTTTGCATTTTAAGTCTTTCCAACCCTGAGACTGTGAGGTTTGGAGTATAAAATTGAAAACTTAGACTTCAGAGTTATCAGGTTTCAGACGTTTATCATCTTTGTATGAATCATGTCAATCCATTAATGAATTGTTTAAAGATTCCAGATATGAGTTGTAAGCCAAAGCAAGTGATTTTCTCCTAGATTTGGATTTATTTGCATATAATTCATAGAGTCACAATGTCTGTGCTATTAGTTTTTGCAGGAATTTGCATAGCTAGATCCTTATAGGTAATTCAAGACAGGTTTATGTCTGTATGTTGTAGAGGAAGATAAGAATCAGCAAGACTGTTTTAATAGGATGTTGCCCAGAAATTGTTGTTTGACAGTACTATATGTCTATCATTTTCTTATTTCTTTTTGTTCTGTATTGTTGCTCTTGCGTCAATGGCACAAAGTACTTTCTTGTTTGTGGGGCAGTATATTACACATTAAAAGGATGAGCCAAAATGAATGGCAAGCAAAATAAAACTTTATATACATGAACAGTGAGCTGACTCAGTACTTGCTGTTGTCTTTATGCTGAGATCCTGAGCTGCTGCTGCTCATTAGCCTCCACAGTGTTCGTCTTGTGTTGCTTCAGTGTGCACAGAGTTTACAGTTACAGAAAATCAGGATTTTAGCTAAATAGCAAGCAGTAAAATGGAGGGGGAAATGCTGCCAGAAAGATTATTCAAACTAATTATTAATTTGTTTACAACTCCAAGTGTTGAAAACACTGTGACAAACTTTTACTTACTGGTGTGGAACAGGGACTTAATAGAGCAATGACAGCAAATGCTTGCAAGAATAACCAGTTTTCTGCATTGCACTGTTTTTTCTTGGAACAATGTAGTCTAATCAGTGCCATGTAAGATAATTTAGAAAAAAAGACATTGTAATCTAAAACAGAACTGTAAGAGTGCCTTGTTCTATGTGGTCACATAGCTGATGATTTCATCTATTCACTTCTGCTAGCCTGGAAAAGCCAAGGCAGCTATGAATGATTGAACAGTATCGTATTCCAAGTCAACAGAACTGTTTCTCAAAACAAAGCCAGCCCGGCGAATAAGTTAGTAGAGATGCTTTGGCTCATAGCTGCAGTACGCATTAATAAATACTGTATTTTGGGGAGTATAAAATGTAAGCTGTTCCTAATTGTAGGATATGACCTCTTCGGGGGGGTGGGTGTGGAACTTTTTAAAGGTGCTACATGGCTGAATTATCCCACCTGAGGGTAAAGCCCTAGAAGAGAGATGTAGATGCAAAGACTCTGTCAGCACCCCTGTTAGATGCTTGGAGAGTGAGTGCTTCCTCTGTCTCAGTTGAGGCATTTAATGACTGTAATGCTTATGCACATGGATGTCTGCACAGTTAAGAGATTGCTGTGGCATTCAAAAGAACCAGCACACTGCCTCTTGCTTCTGGTAGAAAACTTTGATTTGAGGGATTTGTGTAACATCCCTTCGTTATCTTGGGCAAGCTACAAGTTGCTGCCCGTATGCTTTTGGCAAGAATTTCTCTGACTTGTGGCCTGGGGTTATGTACTTTCTTCCAGATAATAGGAAAAGGTGAGACAATTCTTTTAAAGCATGATAAATTTGAGAGTAAAACAGGTGCCGTGTGTACTTGCCAGAGGAAGGGAAAGTGAGTGAATCATCATTATGTAACGTAGTTTCCCTATGGAAGTGGAAGTTTTTATTCTACAGACTGTATACTTATTTTGTCCAATGGATATTTTATGCAATAGCAGCAGTAGGGTGTAAAATAATTACCCTGAATCGGGTGAAGCGGATATTTCCAGATTGCCAGATATATGTGTGTACCAGCTCACACATGTGCACACACATACGCATAGCGCTGGTGGCCTTGAAAAATCTGTTACTGGTTACTTAGGTACCACAGGAATTAAGTGGTTTCCAAGGACTGCGGTCCTAGACAGAAACACATATACTTTTCAGAAGGGTTTTTGTCAGCCTCTTCTTAATATTTATGGTTCTAAGTAAAGATGAAATATTTTCTATATGTCAGTTGCTTAAAAGTGGTAGGAGTTCATTCAATTAACCATTGTTCACAGGAGTATTTAAGAAGCATCATTATATTCAGTATTTTTTAATCTGACAGCAATGGATAGAGCTTTCTAATCCTACTGCCCACTCCATCATTTTCAAACAACATTTTGGCCCATGCTATCAAAATCCATTTTTTTCTTCAATAAATACTTTTAAAGAATGATTTCTGTGCTGTTAAATCATTCTAAAATTCAAATCACTATTATTAAAGTAAAGCATTAAAATACGTTCAGTTTCTTTCAAAAACATTACTCTCACAGCATCAAAATGGATATAAGCCCATATTTCTCCCTTTGAAAAGCCTCTTGGCATGAGTCTAGTGAATTTTTTGAACACTGTGTAAATGTAACTTACAGCCAAGCATAGTTTACGGCTTTGAAAGCTAACTCAATTAGATTTATTGAACTTAAGCATTAGCTACGACATTAGCTTATAGCCAAAATATTATTGCTTATGGTTTCCAACAGTTTATATTTGTATTTTTATTTACGGGAAGAAGACTGCGTGCTATGTAAGGTGCTAGTCTGAAGCTTGTAGCTAGTGCTGACGAAGATCACCTCAGTAATGTTCATGAAGTCAGGAGCACCAAACCCCAGATCTTTTCCACCACACCAAGGGCAGCTGAACTTTTGGAAGTTTTGTTTTCTTTTTTAATCACTGCTGTTGCCACTTTGATTCACAGGCCAAGCATCAGCTAATTAACAACAGCTGAATTTTTGATGGGTCGATATTTCTGTCATAACTGAGCTCCTGTAGTTCGGAAGCTGCAGCCTCACCTGTAGTCCTGTGTTGCACATCTCCCACCAGAAGCATCAGAAGAAGGATCTGGTGTTTCCTGTGTTCCCAACGAGATAACAGTTGTTTCCTGCTATAGCTCAAAATTGCATTAACTCTGTGGCTAATATTTTAACTATGTCAGCACAGGAAAGTTTAGAAGGTCCCTGTCTTAACTCCCATTGGTGGGTTCAGGGGAAATTATGGTGAGCTGTGCCAGTGAAGTTGGCCTTATTAGAAAATACAAAATCAGTTTACAAGAAAAACCCAAATAAAATCTACTTATTATTTCACTAGCCAGCAAAAAATAATACAGAGTGTGAGCTGCGGTCAGACTGCTCCTCCCACCTCACCAGCTCCTTATTCTGACACCACTGATGGTATCGGAGAGTTTCCAGAGGAACCCCAAGATGCATTTCCTTTAAACTGAGACAACGCTTAAGACACTTTGCTTCAGGCAGGCCAAATACCATCCAGTGTGAACCAGAACCCTTACAGCTATTGTGGTCATAGTGTTAAGTCCAAACAAGCGTGATTCAGGTGTGCAGAAATTGTGCCTGTTTCAGAGTTGGATAATGTCAGGTCTGTTTGCAGATTGACTCTAGCAAACACACACAAAATCGCCCATGTAGACACAGAAACCTTATGAGTGATCAACTTAAAAAGCCATTATATTTTTAGGCTTTCAGGTTAACTTCCAGTAGCAGGTCTTGAAGTCTGTCCACTAGAATGAGGCTTTACCAGGCACATATTTATTCTCAGTGCATGATTTTTTTTGGTTTTGCCCTTGAATCTTTTGGATGAGCAATGAGGTCTTGACCACTCATGAGAATGGGATGTGATCTCATTTATACTGCTGCATCTTCTGGCTTGAATCCAAACAAGTTATTTGACTGCAGATCTTGCAGGCAGTGTGGTTGTGATTTAGATTTATGTTACAGTACAGTGTATGAAAATCTGATATATTTTATTTAAGAGTCATTAAATTATGAGTATTAGCCTTAATATCTTGGAGATATTTGAGTTCATGCAATTTTTTGATAAATATATTGTCTGTACTCTCAATTATACATAGTTGTCCTCCCTGTCTCCTCTGTACCTCTCCACTAATGCTCTGTGAAACATTTCTTAAGCTGCTTGAGGGCACCACTTTTTAATCCTGAGAAGCATTTCCTCTTCAGTTAAAGAACAAAATGCAACATTGAGTTACACAAACAAAAATCCAGGTTAACTCCACTAGTTTCTGTTGCCTGTGTTTATAGTGATGTAACTGAAATTCAGAATTTCATCTCATATAAAAACATTTCTGAAAATCAATTTTAATGTTTCTCAAACTACTATTTTATATACTATTGTTAGTACATAAATCATTGATCACGTTGTACAGTGCTCTGATAGGGACATCTCAGAGCTTCCCTAGCTTGCACCCTATTATGTTTCCCAAAGTTGTAACATACACAGGATTTATGCCACAAAGCATCTTGAGAATTGCTATGTCCCACAGCTGGATGTACATGCTGGAAGTCACCTTACCTTATTTTCTCCCTTTCATCCTGCCTCAGACACCAGGACAAATTTAAAGCAGCTTTCCTTCAACCTTAACTCTTTTTCCACATTGCTTAGTTTTATTTAATAACCACGAATGGTGTGCAGTGTCATAAAGGCTGAACGTCATTTGCTCAACCAGAACCCAGAATACATTTAACAACATATTTAGGATGAAGTCATATCAATTTAAATGTTTAGTAGCTATGCATATTAAATGGCTGTTAGTAGAATCCTCAAAATCAATACTTCATTTGTCTCTCAGGTTGTGACTGCACTAGAGTTTCATTCATTCCTTTTCTAATTATCCCTAATCTGCTGCTCCACATGCTCAGCAAGTAAAGCAATTGAGATAATAAGTTGTATTAAGGCAACCCTGGCAATAATGCAAGTGGTTTTGAATTTTTTTTTTGTTCGTTTTGTTGCTTAGTAACAAAAATATTGCAAATAGCTTGTGTAAAAAAAAAAAAGTAATTTTTAGTCAGGTATTCATATTCTGCATACTTACAGATCGTGATTAATGTTGCGCCTCAATTTTGACAAGACACTGTGTTTAGGGTTTGAATCTGCAGTAAATCAGCAAACGGAAAATCAGCTTGAAATTATGTATTCATTCATTAAGATCCCAAAGTAAGTGGGATTTTAAATTTTAACATTTTTATATGTAGAATTATTTTTTTCTTCCCTGTAGAGAACCACAAGTACTGTTTTAAAAACTTTTACTGGTATTTTGTCAGGCTAGGCAAGAGACTGTCTAATTGGTGTGAGTGGTGACATGAGAGGAATGCAGAGCAAGATACAGCAAGTGCATACGCGTGTGTTTAGCTTTCTGTACTGTAAGAACATCTCATGCACAGTGAGAAAACTTTATTTGTCCTTGAGTCCCTTATGCTGCATACAGAGCAGGCTCAAGAGTTTGTAGCTATAGGCCAGTGGATTCTTCTAGTTCTTTGTGTGATGAGACAGGTTTGTTACGTTGGGCACAGGGATAAACTTGGAAATGTACTGCTGAATCTCAGGCAGCAGTTTGAGAGGGGCCCAGCACAGTGCTTCAGCAGCAGAGGAGAGCTGCCAGTACTAATTTCCATAGAATAAAAACAATTGTGTATATAATAAGCATTCTCTTTTCTGGAATGCTACTAACATTTTGCATATGAGTTTATGTGTTTATTTTTCTACAGCCTTGGCCTTAAAGGGTAAAATCAATCTCTGAACTGTAATCCTGACTTCTGTACTTAGTGGGATGGTCACGGGCATCATAGAGCCTGTGCCCCCTTGACCATAAGAATTAGTGCAGAGTGTGTTTAAGAGATCTGAACTGTAAATAAGGAGATAGAGATCTTAGTTCTAATGGGTAGGAGGTTTGCTGTTGACTTCAGTGAGATGAGTTCACCTCAGATTTGAGAGTTTCAGACAATTTCCCACACTTAAATATTGTTTTGTGAAAAATTGTATTGGCTGTTACGGATTGCGTATAAAACAACATGTTAAATTGTCCTGTTCCTACTAAAAAAGTGATATTTGTGAGTTTCTCCATTACAAATGACCAGCCTGGAGGTCATTTTCAGTATTCGTTAGTTCTGAGCTTGTTTGCTAAATGTATAAACTTACTGTAAGATATATTCAACATGTTTCACTTTCAGTAATAACAACTTATTACACTTATTAATATGGCTGGCAAATAGTGAAATTACTACTCTCAGAAGCAGAATTATGACCATCAGAAAATGTGATAATCTAATATATACTTCTAATGAGCAGTCAGTATATTAAGAGGAGCATTCAGTTTTCTGAATGCTGCTGACTAATAAAGCTTGTGTTGAAGTACACTTGAATGTAAGTTTTGGGTTTTTTTAAACAATTCACTTTTGAATCTTAGTTCTTTGTGATGTTATTTTAAGCAATATTATTTATTTATTTCCAGTTACTTATTTAAATGCTTATTTATAGTAAAAGTCAATAGGAAACCAAACAAACTTTAGAATATTGTGTTCCAAGACATTCTGCCTTAATTATGACAGTGAAGTTTAGGTAGTATTGATCTTGAATTGTAACTCTTTCAGTTAAAGGTGCTGAGTTCCTTCAACATTTCTGGGGAACCCATATTGTTAGTGTTTGTAGTAAAAGATTTGAAATGTTTACTCTTTGCTAAAGGTCAGTCAAAATCATTATTATAGAGAAACTATTGCTACTGATGCAAAAGAAAAACATTTATTTTAGTAGAAGAGGCATTATCAGCATTATTCCAGGGTTTTCTGCCTTCCTAAGAATTCAGTTGTGATTGAATTTTCATGGTATCGCAGTTTTATAGAAAAATCGTTAATTGTAAAACATTATGGTTCTTGGACTAAATTGTTGAAAATTCGTGTTTTCATTGAGAGGTCCATTTCTAGAGGATTAGAACTCACCATTTCACACACGGATAAATTTTAAGCATTCAAAATGAATCCCAAATGCCGCCTTTCTATTTAGTTTTCAAATGTATTTGCATTTTAAGTAAATCTGATAATACCCAATTACTATAAGCTTTGAGGCAAACTTGTCTTTCTCTTTTTTTTTTTTTTATAATTATACCATTTCCTAGTATTTTGTCTTGTTGATGAAGAAGGAGCTCCTGGAAGAATTTAAAGAAGCTTACAGAGGGTGGAAGTAAGGGCAGGTAGCCCAGGAGTTTGTCCATGCATCCAGGGACCAGGTTAGGAAAGCTAAAACCCTGATGGAATTAGATCTGGCCAAGGATGTCAAGGGCAACAAGAAAAGCTTCTATAGGTACATCAGTGATAAAAGGAAAATATAGTACAGGAAAGATACAACTCAACCTGATTGCAATCTTTAAATGACTGAAAAATTCTTTGACTGTCCCTGAAACAAATTTGCATTGCATTTATTTGGTCTGCAAAATAATACCACCCCAATATCTTTAGCAGATTATTCATGAATCTGGATCACCAGCCCATTTGTTCAAAGTCTGTTTCTCTTCTTACTGTATATTTATGTTTCCCTTTATTTGAACTTACTTAAGGGTAGAACATTCTTTGCTAACATTGGTAGCAAAAGATGACTTCATCTAAGAGGTCTATGTTCACTCCTTGATTTTTTTCCTGCACTGTATAAATTATCTTACAGCAGTAGCCATATAGTCTTTAATGTCTACAAATGTTTAAGATACTGTGATTCAGCAAGGACTGAATTTCTCTTCATTATTTTTCTATTTTTTCAGAGTGAAAGGAAAAGATTATATTGTTTCAATACAAACATTAATTAACTTCTACAGGTCACTTCAGGAATGCATTACCTGAGAAATTAAAAATACAGTATTTTAGATGCTTTGAAACTTCTGTAATTTTCGTGTGTGTTGCTAAGTGCCTTCAGCATGTATCCCTTTGAATTACAGACCACTAACCTGAATTCACCCCACTCATTTCCTTAAAGTGAGATTACTTATTAACATGTATTTTATTTATGTAACATCTTCTGCTACATTTGAGGATCTAATTGAAAAAACAGCTATATTTATTATATCACCTACTTTAAAGAAAGATTTGATCTGTGCTGCAAACCTTGTTTCCCCTGTACTCTCAGACTGTCAGCAGCTACATGACACTGATATTAGTAATTCTCATGCAGACATAGTTTTCCTAAAACATCAGGGAGTTTCTTGTCATGAGTGGCATTAGGTAACTAAATTACCTGTGTACTGTTTAAAAGAATTTATGTGAAGAGAATGGAAAGATAGGAAACTACCATCAACAACAGCTATAATTAGTTTTCTTCTTCTTTTACCCTTCTGGGTTTTGTCTTGCTTCTTTTATTTCTTGTATCTTCAGACATTTGCCTTAGCATAAAATAATGGGTAGTAGGAACTTGGTTAAACTTGCTCTCAGCTCATCAGGAGTCCTCTCCTCATATATTAGAAATCAAATCTCTGCTTTTTCAGAGTAGCAGTAGTAATGTGTGTATGCTACATATTTTAAATTACCAATTCTTGTATAGACATACTGAAACAGATTCTCAGAATTGATTTCTCATGATGTTCAATCAATATCTGACTAAAGTGCCTATCACCCTGTTCCCTAATGACTCACCTGAGCAGTAGACCATTAAATTCTTCAGCTAACCTGAGTAAGAATATTTTAAGAACATTTCTGAAAGCTTAACATTGGAAGTTTGATTTTGACTGTTTTCTTAGTCTTAGCATTGACCCTGCAAGCTTATAAAAAGCATTTCCACTTTAAACAATAAAGTCCTATTGTCATGGTTTAACTACAGCCAGCAACTAAGCACCACACAGCTGCTCACTTGCCTTCCCATAGTGGGATGGGGAATCAGAAGGGTAAAAGTGAGGAAAGCTCATTTGATGTGATAAAGACAGTTCAGTAGCAAAAGCAAAAGCCACACGCACAAGCAAAACGAAGGAATTCATTCACTGCTTCCTATCAGCAGGCAGCTGTTCACGCATCTCCAGCAATGCAGGGCTTCATCATGCTTAACAGTTACTTGGGGAGACAAACATCATTGCTCCTAATGTCCCCTCCTTCCTTCTTCTTCTGCCAGCTGTATATGCTAAGCATGACATCCTATGGTATGGAATATCCCTTTGTTCAGTTAGGGCAGCTGTTCCAGCTGTGTACCCTCCCAGCTTCCCAGCCTACTCACCAGCGGGACATGTGAGAAGCAGAAAAAGCCTTGGCCCTGTGTAAGCCCTGCTTAGCAGTAACTCAGACAGCCCCGTGCTATGAACACTATGTTCAGCACAACTCCAAAACATAGCCCCATACTAACTGCTATAAAGAAAAGTGACTCTATCCCAGCCAAAACCAGCACACTCATTTACCTGAATAAGATTATCCCAGTTCTTAAAGCAAAATTTAAGCATAAATATCTGCAGTATTAAATCTTTTTATGATTGTCTCAAAATAGATGAGCCTAGTTTAGTCTCCTGCAAGATCACACCACATTTTCCAAGTATTGTATTAATGGAAAATATTTAATATAATCTGTCTTTCTCAGAAATTATCATTTTATTCATCCCTGGTAGGGGTAGCTGGACACAATTTGTGATGTTTTAGCACACAAATGAGCAAGTAGATACTAAATTGAGGAGATCTAAAGTACAGAGTTCAAATATGGTGATGTGGTAAAGTTTAAAGATTTAAATTAGCAAGAGAAAACCCCAAGACTTTATGTGAATCCAAGTTAATGTGTTGCTAAAGCTTCTGGTTCACATAGTCAGGTATTTTTGTCACATGATATACACAATATACGTAAGACATTTTTAAATCTTTGAGGTATATATATTTTCAGCATCTTAGCTCATAATGCAAGGGATTGCTGTGAGGATAAATATAGAATTCTATGCAGTTGTTAATATCTTCTACTATTATTAGTGACTGTGTAAGAATTTGTGTTGATGATAAACGTTATTACCGTTAGCATCGTTAGCATCCTCTATGTTCATCATTATCATCATTTTCTTTTACTATATCCAGTTCAAATATCCTACTTATCTCTCCTGTAAGGTCTAAATCTTTCGTTTCCATACCCGTACCATGGCTGAAGTCATCACGTTCTCTCGTTCAGTGCAAAAACTCATCTAATTTTGCAGGTGTGGAAATGGAACATCTCTCAATGGATCTGGAATTTTTTTTCTTTTAAAGGAAAAAAGAGAGTGGGTCTCTGTGGGTGTTGTGCTATTATGCCAGATTAAGTTCCAACTTCCTTCCCCAAAGGAGATCCTTAGCAAGGAAAATTTTGCACAGTAAAAATATGTAGATAAATCAGTCTTTGAGCACACTGCATGGACAAGTATACTGAACAACCTCCTTGTCTCTAAATTGGAGAGACCTAGATTTGATGGATAAGGAATTAGCTGGATGATCACACTCAAACGGTTGTGGTCAGCAGTTCGGTGTCCAAGTGGGGACAGGTGCTGAGTCGCATTCTGCAGGGGCTGGTATTGGAACCAGTGTTGTTTAACACCTTTGTTGGCAACACAATCAGTTGGATTGAGTGTATCCTCAACGGGTTCGCTGATGACACCAAGCTCTATGTGCAGTCAACACCTTGGAGGGAAGGGATGCCATCCAGAGGGACCAGGACAGCCTTGAGAGGTGGGCTTGTGCTAACCTCATGAAGTTCAACAAGGCCAAGTGCAAGGTCTTGCACATGGGTCAAAGCAATCCCAAACACAAATACATATTGGGCAAAGAGAGTAGCCCTGACGAGAAGGGCTTGGAGGTGCTGATGGATGAGAAGCTGGACGTGAGCCAGCAACGTCTGCTTTCAGCCCAGAAAGCCAACCTTGTCCTGAGCTGCATCAAAAGAAGTGTGACCAGCAGGTTGAGGGAGGTGATTCTTCCCTTCTGCTCTGCTCTTGTGTGGCCTCACCTGCAACGTTGCATTCAGTTCTGGAGTCCTCAGCATAGGAAGGACTTGGATCTGTTAGAGGACAAAGATGGTCAGAGAGCTGGAGCATCTCTCATACAAGGACAGGCTGAGAGATTTGGACTTGTTTAGCCTGGAGAAGAGAAGGCTCCAGAGAGACCTTCTAGCAGCTTTCCAATACTTAAAGTGGGCCTACAGGAAAGATGGGGAGGGGCTCTTTATCAGGGAGTGAAGTGATAGGATGAGTGGTAATGGTTTTAAGATGAAAGAGGGTAGATTTAGATTAGATATTAGGAATAAATGTTTTATTGTGAGGTTAGTGAGGCAATGGAACAGGTTGTCCAGAGAAGTCATGGATGCCCCATCCCTGAAGGTGTTCAAGGCCAGGTTGGAAGAGTCTTTGAGCAACCTGATCTAGTGGGAAGTGTCCCTGCCCAGAGTTGAAACTGGATGATCTTTAAGATCTCTTCAAACGCAAATCATTCTATGACTCTAAGTACACACCACATCAGTGCTTAAGTAACTATTTCATTATTGAATTCTAATGGGAAATGCTCATAATAACATTTATAACTCCTTTTATTATATGTTATTACAGTGCCAACATTTATTCTTATGGCACACTTTTTTTCTTATTCTGGCTCATTTTTGAGAAACTGATTTTATAAAGTGTAAGGTATAATATAATAATGAAGATTTTACCTCAAATCATTAAATAGACTCACAAGCTTTCTTCAGAGCACAGCAGTAATTTGGGGAATCAGTCTAGACTGGCAAATATAGATCCAGATTCTAAATTCATCAAGCTTAGGCCAGTTAAGACCTGGAATACTCCTTTATTTTTTCGCTTGTTTTTCCCAGCAGATTGAAAAATGTAAAATGCAGATGCATATTGATATTCCAAATGCTTCATGGGCCAAAGTTCAGAGATAATAACCACTCGAATTTTTAGTAATTAAAACTGTTATCTTTTTCTACAGTCTGTATGATCTTAGATTCATCCTTCACAGGCAGCCAGCGTCAGTTCATCTCTAAGCATACTGCAGAGTCCTAGACTTGTAGACATACAAGGTTATGTCTGGCTTCGTCCATATTTCAATACCTGTACGTGTACCTTCCACTCCCTGGACTTTGGATTCCACTGGAAAGGGGCCTATCCAGATGGGAACAGCAGAAGGCTGGCTCAAAATGGGGAAGAGGGTAGGATGGACCAGAACTGGAGGAACTCTCTGCACAATCTGATTTTCAACAGCCTGAATATCAATAAGCCACAAATGCTCATATAGCATGTTAATTAGTTAACAAAGGCTAAATTGACCAAAAGAGCTTACTTTTTTTGCAAGTCTGATAATGCCTAATGACCAAAAGAGATTTCACTACTTAAACTGCCTTGTACTACATTAGGTACATCAATAGGAATTTTGTCAGACTTAAAACTGTTGGATCAAATTGTTAATTTGTGCAGATATTGAGACAACTTTGCTTACAGTACACGAACTTTGAATAAAGAGTTTCTTTAATGTGTACATTTAATTTTAGTTTAACAGTGGGATGCATTAAAGCAGAGGTAAAATGTATGGTCCTATACTGTAACTATTAGAGACCATAAAAACATCCTTTCTGTGGCAGATGAAATGTAGCTTTGTGCGATTTTATTAATAGCAATACTCAAAATTCTGCTTTTACTCAAATCTTTTCTCCTTATCTGAGTTACGATGCTTGTTACAGTACTTGTGCACTGCTTTTAAGTCATTGTACAGTGATAAATATTGTGTGCAAATTATATCAGATTCCATTTTTCGGGTACCTTTAACAAATGAACTTGCTGAAGAAAAACAGGAGGAAGTGGGGGCAGAATATTTTTACCTGTTAAGTTTTTAATTATTAATGAGAGTTTTTAAAGTACTTTAATGCTTATCTCTCATTGTTATCAATGAGCACTCAGTGGTTGAAGACCTTTAGCATTCTGGCCATTACTTACCGATTAGCTTATCTGATATGGTGGTTGCTTGTTAGGGGATTTTCTCTACTTAATTTGACTATATCGTTTAATGAGAACTTAAAAATGTAAGCAAGGAAACTTTTCTAAAAGCACCTGACTTACTACTATTAATTCCTCTCACTTCAGATAAAGAACGAAAGTGATCTTCAGAGTCACTGAAGTCACATGTCACTGAACTGTGAATATTTTAGATTACACAGAAAAATTTTCCTGCATGCTGTGTGCAATTCATAGCTGTCTGAAGTTGTTAATGTGAGGAATTGTTGCTAAAGCATATATTCATATGTTATCCATGCAAGGATGAATTGTGCAAAGTAAAAAGAACAGGAATCTGCTTGTGAGATCTTGTTGAAAACTATATTTTTTGTTTGGCTTCAGCAAAAACATTTATGGGATTTAGGTTACATTTGGGTAGAAATTTGCAGTTCTGCAATACTGTAATTTAACTTCTGCTACAGGATGTATTGTTCCGTGCTTCCCATAAGCGTTGGTCTCTGGTAATAGCAATTGATGTTTTCGGCTCCTGACCAGTAGACAGTTTTCATTCAAGAGCAGGTGTTAATGTTGCAAATAAAGGGGAAAAGACAGTAACCAGATAGAAAGGAAGTAATTTATATGAAGTGAAAAAGGAGGAAGTATAGACTACAGTGATTTAGAAAAAATAAAACTCAGCAGAGGCTGGATCTGTGTATTTTTGAAGGGCCAAATGCTGTGTTGTTTGAAATTAAGATGTATAACAATGAGAGAAAACAAAGAAACAAGTTGTTTTTTACATACGATTTTCAAGACTGATGACAGAAAAACCTGAATGAAATGATACTGTGAATTAGATGACTATTATTCTGCTTTGCTATTTAGCTGAAGTTTTCCAGGAGAAATTTAGTGCAAGGAAACCATTTTTTAAACAGACATATATTCACCTTGGGTTTGTTTTCAGAAAAATTCAGAAGATTCATAAAAGCTTATTGGTTTTTTTAAAGTGCATGTGGGAGTACTATAAAACATTAAAAAAAAATTTGGTCTCACAGAGTCTTTTTAGTTTAGGCACTTTTGCAAGTCTTCTCAACGTGAAGTACTTCCAGTGCAGAATAGATAAGAGTGTTTCACAAAGTTACCAATAGTAATCATTTTCCATTTGGACTAAAGCAATCAACTTGGTCACTCAGAAATATGAAAAGAGGATTAACTTTTGCTTTTAATAATGAAAAATAATTAGTGATGTCTATCTTTTTCCCTAAACCTATGCCCACAGTCTAGTTTCATTCTTTAATCTGATGTAACCATAGCTGTAATGGCAATAATGTAAAGCATATGAAAATGTATTAATACTTAATTGATTACCTTTAAAAATCCATCTCCAGTTTTTTTGCAGTACATCCACTTTTATCCAGGAAGAGATGTTGTGAAGAAATGTGGTACCTATGGAAAAATAGAATTGAATGCATCACAAAAATTTGTAGATTCAAAGTTACAGCTATTCTAAACAGGTATATTTAAAACACAGGCTAAGTTTTGGAGAAACAAACAAACAAACAATCTGGCTTCATTAAAAATAGAAATGGAGGTTCCTGCAGCCTGACAATTAATTTGATGAAAACATGGAAGTGTAGCAGAAATACCTAGAAACGCTCAGTCATGTTATTAAAATGACTCCTACTATTTTACCAAATCCTACTTGTATTAACATCTAACTTATTATTTAATATTGAATTATTTTCTCAGTGAACATAATCTGTTTTTTTAAAGTGTTTAGTGTCCTGAAGGGTTTGACTGGTTTTATTTATCTGTTTCTTCTTTAATACTATTTTCCAGGTTACTTTCGTCAAGACATTTTGGTGCACATATGGGTTTTTTCCTGTGTCTGTGAATAAATTCATGGCAAGTAGTTTATGATAAGCCACCTAATTCTTTTCAGCAGGTGGATCCCAAGGTATATCTTACATTCAGGTACTCCAGGGATGCAACTTAGAATAAGGCCTCTCATGTATACATTTGCTGTTATTGGTTCCTGCAGATAACTTTGGTTCAGAAAGCGTTTCATAAAATAGCCCTAAGTCTGAGTAGAATTATTTGTTCTCAGCTTTAGCTACCTGAGTGAGATGGTAATCAATTCCTTTTTGTTGTCTAACCAGTCACTGGAGTGAGGCAGGAACGGTACAGGGAGTGAATTTCCCACCCTCTGTCACCTCTCATCGTCATGTGTATACGTAACCCAGGTAGAGTGTTTTGGATTATTATTAGGAGGCATTGTCTTAAAGATCTGGTGCTACTTTTGGCCGTCTGTAGTCTACACTGGCTCGCTGGAGTCAGAAATTTTACTGCTGCCTCCTCAGCAGTTCTTAAAGCTCCTCTTGGTAGTGACATTTGAGCCCTTCATGTTCCCTGGAAATGAGGCCCAGAAAAAAATGAAATGAGACAGGAACTGAATTGGGGTCCTGCAGTACCTTAGCAGCCCTGATGAGCAGCAGCCCTCAGGGAGATTGTGCCTGGCTGAGGTTTAGTGAAGCTCATGCTTGCCTGCGTTATCAGATACAGAGATGGCATTATAAATTCTACCTCCTGTTCTTCTGCGTATGCTCAAGTTTTCCCTTCCCTTTCCCTGTATAGCTCACAAATTGTCTGTGTTACATGAAAGTCCTTTTCAGAAGATCTCGGTTTAGAATGAAGTGCACTTTCATACCCTCACTAGATATATAAAGCTATTGCCTGTGTGTGTAAAGCTGCCTCAGTCTTATGGCAGATACTGAATCATTACACTAACAAGCCCTAAGTCCCATGGTAAATCGTTGTCTGATGAAACGGATAGCTCTGGTATTCAGAGGCTACAAAGGGTCTTAAAAGTAAAAACAATATTGACATTGACAAATAGGTGAAATACTGCCTTGCTGACTTTGTTGCTTTCAAAGTATTCTGCTAGAATAGTTGCTGAAGAAAAACACACAATAGGGTTACTGAAACGAGATTATGGGAAGTCACTAAGACGTTCAAAGGGAACTGAAGTATTTTTTTATTTTATCACATACCATGAGAGCCTTCCAAAGCATAACGTTAGTGTGCTGAGATATATATATATAGTTTAGTCATGGAAAACAAAATAACACACTCTTGTACATTGATCCAAGAATTACAATGTGTTGTTAACCTAATGTTTCAATTGCCTAATCAAAATTCCACAATCAGTTGATTCAGCGTTACCAGCAGCCAAAGGGAGCTGCTCCCGAGCTGGCCCGATTTGCAGCAGAGCAGTGGACCTCAGCAGATGTGGGTGCACAAGGGTTTTCCTGAGGCAGATAAACACCAGGGCAGTGGAGAGACTTGCCAAGAGCTGGCAGCTCTCATGGGAGCTGCTAGCAAGGCCTGGCATTACCAAAGCAATGGTGCCCTCCTCACCTACATAAAACAGCCCAGGGAGTAAAAACAGCAAGGAGCTCTGTGACCAGAGTGGGCAGACAGACCGTAGTGCATCAGCCAAGGTGTTGCGCAGTGGTTTGCGAGGGAGGGCATAAGGAAGGGCACAGAGGAAGGGTATACTCATCCTGCCAACCCAAGTGGTGAATTCATTCAGTAGTGATCATCCTCTCAGAAGGAGCTGAACTATGCTATCTACCTGGCAGAAATCTCTGTTCTCTGCATCCACCAGAACAGATGCGGGAACCCAGACAGGGCTCCCACAAAAACACGCAGCTGTTCAGGTCTCAGGCTGCAGGGACTGCCAGAGCCTTTCACTGGTAACAGATGGCTGTAGGGAGAACAGCTGCGTGAGGTGTGACAGGGTGCATGATCTGCTCAGTGTGGTGGTAGAGCTACCCAAAGTAGAAAAGTTAAAGGGCACCACGGAGTCTGAGATAGAGTGGTAGTGCCAGGTTCTGAGACAGAAAAAGGAACAGCTACCAGAAAAAAACAAGATCAAGAGGATCCTATATCCCTTCCCCAACAGGCTGAAAGGAGTACCTTACAGAAAAGGAGTGAATGGAGGTGAGTCCACACTTGACATGGCAGGCAAACACTCTCCAGGTGCCTGTGTACAACAAGTATGAGGCTCTGGAAGTGGAAGACCAGTCAATGGAAGATGAGAATGGCAGTTGATCTACACCAGAGGTGCCACCAATGGTAAAAAGGCCTACCCACTGTATCAAGACTACCTCCACAATGAAGAAAAGATGGATTATAGTTGCAGGCAATTCCCTTCTGAGGGGAGCAGAGGGTCCAATGTGCTGGATGGACCCTCCTCTTAGGGAAGTCTGCTGCCTCCCTGGGGCCCGGGTTAAGGACATCACTAGGAAACTTCCTAGCCTTGTACAGCCCTCAAGCTATTACCCATTAGTGCCCTTCCATGTGGGAGATGATGAAGCTCAATGCATGTTCCAAGGGCAATGAAAAGACACTTCAGGCCTTGGAAAGGCTAGTAAGGGAATTGGGAGCTCAGGTTGTTTTCTTCTCTTTTGTAATTATCTAGTTATTCCTTGTTATTAGTAACAATGCAATTAAAATAGTTGTAAGCCGCCTTTTCTCTGGTGTTGCGCTCACCCTCCCTTTGCATTGCTCCATTGGATTGAGTTCTTTGCCAGCAGGATTATGTAGTTGAGGGTGAGGGTTTCTTTCTCCCAGGGTTATTTACCATTAGAATTGCCTTTTTGGCAATTTTTATTGATTTCTAAAAGTAAATCCACTAAATGAAAACAATTACAGAACTGGTACATGGGTCACTGGTGGCACTGGTTCTCTGATTGTATTTGTTTTTACCTATTCTTTGTGCTTTCTACCTGTATTACTTGGGTCTAAGCAATGCCCTTACATTAAAAGAGAAAAGTCAAACCTTGAGGAATAAGTTATTAAAAATTAAACAAAACCCAACAAAAAATGAGAGAAGTGATTAAAACATTTCCACAGAAAACATACCATCTGTACAGGTCAAATGACAGGTAAAATGCAAAAATATTTGTGTTTTTTCCAGGCAAGCTATTGCTGGAGCTGCCATAGAGATCAGCAAGTTGTTCTTTGAAACGGGCAGCTGTCCGTGTAATTTTGAGTAGTTGGAGGAGGTTATCTGTAGCACAGTACATCTCTTAATATGTGACTCACACAATGAAAAGTTTTCCCAGGGAGAATATTTTCTTGATCTTCTTTTCATTGCACTTGCATGCTTACCACAATAGATCTTGGCATGGCTGGGTTTCAGCTTAGAGTGCAGAGGACACATTGATTAAAAATATTAAGTGTTTGCAGTGAATGACAGCAACTTTCCCAGTCCCTTTAAGTACACCTGTTTTTTAAAAGACTTTCTCTGCTAAAGGTTGGAAACCTTACACCAGCACAAAATTGTGCAGAGGTCTGAGTGACGCACTAGGTGTGAACCACAACACTTCAATTCAGCAAAAGGATGGTGAGGCAAAGATACGTGTGATTCTGGTCAGGACCAGTGGGGTTTCCTGGATCAGCCAAGGTATTGACACCTTGCTGAATACTTTTAAGTATAAAGCACTTTAAAATGAAAGTGAGACAATCTTGGTTTTCTGTTCATATATTTCTTAAATTCAAGCATTTCTGTTAGAGGTTTAAATGCAGTTTTATACAAGGTTATTTTTTGTGTGTTAAGGAAATCTGAAATACAAAGGTTATTTGCTGTATTTAATCTGTAATCCATAGTCTTAACAGTAATAAAGGTGTGAGAATTTTGTTTAGAAGTACAATATTTTATCCCTCTTTAAGGATTGGTAAAATGCTGTAAAGTAGATATGACCAGTGTGGGTTTGAAATACCTTTAAACTTTACAAGAGCAATAAAACATGCCCATGGCAATGATTTATTTGTGCTTCGTATCTGCTAATCTGTTAATACTTTGCTTATAAAGGATTAAAAAAATCACTAGGAAGAGGCTGTATTTATATAAGTAAATGCCAGAAGTAGCAAATTCTTGTGTTCGGATCTAGATTCACGTGGCTGTCCATATGAAGAGGGAATGAGACTCAGGTTTAGCTTTCCAAAGTGATTTAGAACAATCCATGCTATCCTTATTGGTCGTGTCCAGACATTTTAGTGTAGACTTTTATGACATGTAAAGTAAAACGTACTGAATTGTACCCTATGTCACATCCTCTGTCTTTTGACAATGCAAGAGAGACGGCAGTTTGAGGCAGGTAAGGTAATACAGGAGTTTTCAAAATAAACTATATAGAAATTTGTGAGCAGTCTCAGCCTTATTCCCTTATCATCATCATATGAAAGCTGCTAGGAACAAAATAATATCTTCTAGTTAATAGTCAATATAATATTTATTTATTTAAATTTTGAATCTTAGCTGTTCATTTAATATTCAGTATGTCTTTCTGTTTCTTAAATGCACATCCTTAATGAGGGGAACCTGACAAACTAAAGAGGATGTGAAGAGCTTCAGTGATACTGCAGAACAGGTGTGACAGCTGAGAGATAGGAAAAGACAGGTTGATTCAAGGTGTAAAACAAAGGGGGAAAAAAGATAGCAAAGAAAAGAAAAAGCTTAATGTCTCCTCTTCTAAAGCTTGACTTATGCAGCATCCCATCTATTTGTTCTTTTTCTTGTTTTAAATAAAAAGTGAAAAGCCAATCATCTGTCCATGAAAAAATATGGTGTTATTGTTTGATTGATAGCTTGTATGATGTTAGGAGATGCCTAATTATGCATCAACGTTTGCCTCATTATGTGGTGGAACATCATCATAGCAGATTAGTCTACGAACAGAGAATGGTTTCCTTTTTGATAATTAATTCTCATGCTTCAAAATATGTAACCCAAACAGCAGTCTAGTTCTTTCCCTGTACAAATTATATAGACCTACTTTTGGAAGCAAATTATTTGTTGCAAATAATGAAAGGAGAAAAAACCACCCGACCTAATCTCAAAAATATGGCTCATGCAGTTTGCTTTTCTTTGCCAGTAGGTTAACAGAATTCCCAGGGATTGCAGCTTTCTGCAAAACTCTTCAGCAGTATTAACTCCGTCTTCTTTCATTCTTTGACATAGCAATGACTGCAAAGGTTATACCAAGAACATGGCTAACTTTTGCAAATAAATGAGTGAAACAATTTTGAGATCTACAGTTCTCAAAAACTACAGTAAAGATAGAGACTATTTATTATCAGAGTTTTAGAATCCCAGAATCATCTGGTTGGAAAAGAACTCTGAGATCATTGAGTTCTACCATACCTGTCCCCTTACTAAACCATGTCCCTAAAAAACTCTTCTACCCGTCTACCTGATCTCACCTCACCCTTGTAGTCCTCCTGGGATGCCTGTTGCCTCTTCTTCCTGAGATCGATACAAAGCTCTCTACTCAGCCAATCTGGTTTTCTTCCCCACTGACCTGCTTTATGGCACATGGGGATGGCCTGCTCATGTGCCACCAGGATTTCCTTCTTGAGGAGCATCCAGGCCTCTTGTGCTCCTTTGCCCTTTAGAACTGCCTCCCAATGAACTTTATCAAGCAGCCTTCTAAACAGTTCCAAGTTTGCCCTCTGCAAGTCCAAGGTGGCAGCTCTACTGACCCCCCTCCTTACTCCTCCAGGAAATGAGAATTCTGTCATCTCATGATCACTGTGCCCCAGGCATCCTCCAACAGTCACCTCTCCCACAATTTCTTCTCTGTTCACAAACAGCAGATCCAGCGGTGCAGCTTCTCTAGTCGGTTCACTCACCAGTCGTGTTAGGAAATTGTCTTCCACACACTCAATGAACCTCCTAGATTGTTTCCTTTCTGCTGTATTATACTTCCAGCAAACATCCGGAAGGTTGAAATCCCCCACAAGGATGACAGCTAGCAATCGGGAGACTTCTTCCATTTGCTTGTAGAAGAGCTCATCAGTTTCTTCATCCTGGCTGGCAAGAAGGAGGGATGTATTTCCACTCTAGACAAGGTGAAAAAGAGAAAACTCTTGAAATAACAACTAAGAAAATAAAATGTTTAGGTTATGGAAAGCAGCAATCAAGAGAAGGAACTGTATACTTGCTTCAACAATAAATGTTCTTGAAGCTTATAAAGGCCTGGATTCCAGCTGTGAAAAGTGTAGTAATGCCAGGTGTTGTGTTGAAGGAAATAAAATTCAGGAGATACAAAAGATATTTAAAAGTTTAGATCTAGAATTTTCACTACTAGGAATTTAAGGCCTCTTTCAGTAGGTTAGAGAAACCTCGTGGAGTATCTCCGTGTTTATCCTGCTGCAAAACTGCAGTATGTAGGTAAATTTATCACTCCATAGGAAACACTTGGTGCCTCAGAACTCCAATTCCTATATTAGAGAGGGCATTTTTTAAAAAACGAATGTTGATAGAAAAGTTGGAAGAACAATTTCTAGATATAATACCAAAATTCAAGGAGAATAAGGTATTGCTCAAACTCTCATTTGTATTTTGAATTTCTGTATCAGTTTCAAAGCATATTTCAAGGATTTCTCTTATTTACAAGAACAAACCCATGCACTAGGAAAAAGTACACATGTAATTCTTGAGGAAAAGGACTAATTGCAAACTATGTTTAGGACCTGATGATTTACTTGGCATGGATGGCACATAGAATGTACAAGAGCTCCAGAAATGCAGCACCTTCAGTTAGGCATAAAGTCATTACAATACTGTGTTAGGAGATGGCCATATTCCAGTGTGTTTAGGTTAGTAGAGCCTAAGGTTTGCAACAAGTTGTAATTTCAGTAGAATTACTCTGGGAAATGAAAGTGTTTAGTGGAGGGAGCTGTACCAGAATTTGATGCTACTTAAAAAGTAGTTGCATGAATTGTGTGATTTCTATTTTCCCCTTTCCCAAGGACCAGCATTACTGTCTTCTGCAAATATAAGGTCAGAGCCATCCTTGCAGCAGTGTTTCACCAGTTCTCCAATACAATCTGTCCTTGGCATTTGAAAGGTTAAAAAGAGCATTATGTGAGAAAACTGTTATCTCAAGACAGCACCTACCGTAAAAAGTCAGTGATATATTTGCAGGAAGAACTGAAGATATGCCACGGATAGTTTCAGGCAAAACAGAGAAAGTGTTAGTGTAAAGACTTAAAAGGTCTCAAAATGTGCAAGACTGTTTACAATGTTAGAAATATGTTCCAAAAAACAGTCTTGCTTAACAGGTCATCATTTACAATTTTTAACAATTAATGCTGTCAGGATACAAAAGTGTGACTCTGAAAACAAGAGGATTGTGTTTGTGAGCAATGTATTGATCTCAAGGAAAGTTACAATTTCCTGGATTCTCTTCAAAGAAACATTCTTCTAATTGACCTTGCAACCTGCAAGAAACCTCACGACGTGCTTCCCTTGAGGAGGAATTACTGTATATATACACCTATGTAGTAAACAGACCTGTTAAAAAGAATCAAATTTTCATGCAGTGAGGTCACCCTTTTGACAGGTCCGTACTACATAATTGTGTCTAGAAATGATCTGTAAAGGCAATTGTACATTTCTTTGTTATCTTACTATGTAGTTATCTTCGTTTCTGTGATAACTAATGCAGTTGCTCAGATTCTTGTTTGAGCTGTGGCCACAGTTATGTTTGTTCAATTGGTGATGTAAGAAAGTGCCAAAGTGACTCCATCCACAGTAAAGTCTTGATTGTAAAAAAAAATTGGCCATAAAAAAAAGCTTTGCAACCTCTTCCACCTTCCTTTTCATCACCCGCGTGGGCGATATATTTCTGAGCGTGCTTGTGCAGGTCACATGAGTTTCAGGACTACCATGGAGATATGGGAAACAAATTCTTTCCACTTTGGCTGAACTTTGGCTGCTGCAGTGGTGAAGCTATTCCAGGGAGTGAAATGTTCTGCAAAGTGCCATTCAATAGGAATTTTATGCTTTCTTTTCACCCTTAAGGTCAAGCGCTGCACTTTCAGTGCTGTTAACCCATACAGTTTGCAGGAGGATAAACAGAGAGGAATACAGCTTTCATTTCGTATTTGTGTTCTAAGAGCTCTCTCCCGTTATATCTATTATGTCATTAATTGGGTTTAGTTCCTTAGTCACATTCCAATCCAGGTGATTATTACATTTGCCTTGCAGCAAAAATAATTTCCTGATAATTAATTTTTACTTTCATTGAAGACTGCTTCCCTCGATGTTCCTAACTAGCTTCATCCAGCATAGGGGGATTGCATTTTATAGTGTGTCATTCCTTTGGTGAACAAAATTATTCCTGCTCCTATTATAGTTGCCAAACCATTAGGATAGAACCAGAGGAACAGAGCTTTAGGAATAACATATTTTCTTGCTCCTTTCTTTAAAGATTTTTCATAGGAAATACAATATTGGGGAAATAGTCAGAAATAGAAGTCATAGCCTTTTGTTAGGCGGTTCCAAACCCCTTTTTTGTAGATGGACACCAAAGAATGTGAAAAGCCTTAATAAGTAAATGATAATTGCTTTAAAATTAGACACAAAGAAAAGACAAATAAATAGAAACTGTCTTTGTTTTAAATATTTTAGTTAAAAAGTTCTTTTACTTTTGGGGAGATACATTTAGCTGTTAAGGATGCAAAAGACAGGAAAAAGCAGAGGTGAATACAAAGTTTTTTTAAAAAATTATGTAATTTTATGTATTAAGTGCAAAAGATAAATTAATAAGGAGTAAGTGCTTAAGTTCTTTTTGCCTCAATTTTAACCTATAAAATACATTGATCATTGATTAATTCCTGGAAGGGTTTAACTGTGACATATAAAGTACAGATTTGGTAATTTTGTTGCTTTGGGGGCTTTCAGATAATAAATAATGATTAGATCATTTAGTCTTTGGGTAAAAGGTAGCCTTACCTTTCTCCCAGCTGCAGATGCCTTTCTCAGAGCTAGAATGATGCAAACACAGCAAATGAAGCAGTTTCAGCTGTGGAAAAGACATGACTTATCATACTACAACACAAGTGAAGGTATCAACAAATAGCTTGTACAACTGGCAGTTGGAATAAATCCATAAAACCAAATAACCATCTTTCATTCATTTTCTCATGCAAAGGGAAAATGCCCAGTCATGCTAGCAGTGCCAACAAACTAGCAAGCCAGCCCTAGCCACCCATGAGGTGATCTAACTTACCATGCTAAATTACCCTGACCTAAAAAGGAACTGCTTTGCTCCTTTCCCTAGTCACAAAATTTGGAAGACAAAAACACCTCAAGATTTTAGTGATGCTTCCAGGGTATCTCTATAAGAAGTCACCCCACTTTATATCTCCTGCATGTATTCAGTTACCTGAATGCTCACATTGTTAAGAAAGAGGTCCTAGGTGCTTCTCTTCTGGTGGCAGAACAACTGTAATAACTGTCACAATTACAAGGGCTCAGGGAAGTGGAACAAAGAGGTACTAGAATCTCTGCATGTCTCTGTTGACTGAAGCTATAGTCTGAGAAAGTCTCCGCAAATGTGGCTTGCCTCACAGACTCTGCAGCCCCAGTCACTTCTTTCGTGACTGTATGAAAGCCTATACTTTACAAAACAGATTTGTTCAAAGTTTATCTTAAGACTGTGTGAATGAAATCAGGCTAGGCTACGTATTCATCTGCTCTGTTCAGCCTCCTCATCTCAGTAATGATGACCTTTTCGGGCTGTGGCAAAGGAATGCACATTTACTTTCAGGTTTGGAGGTTCTTTCAACTTTAACAAGCTGTAGTTGAAACTGAGCATCAAAATGAAGGTACTGTCTGGAAGTTTATATTCATCGATGTGCAAGTCATGAACAGAACTGTTACACATTCAGGATACTCTCCACAGTCCCGTGGAATATTACCCAAGGACTTTGGCTCATTATTGATATCAAAAGAAAGAGATTGCGTTTTAGCTTGCCCCGAGCCAGCTAACCCAAACATCACTGCTGGGAGAACAAGTTTCCAAGTGATTGGCACTCTAAACAGTGCTACTTCCAGGTCAGCAGTAACTACATAGCTTTTCTCAAGTACCCTTATTCTTACATATACAAAACTCTTCAGAAAGAATTAGTTTTCTGATGCTCAAATGAGATTGTCCTTAGCTGTTTGCTATTATACCAAACAGTTGTAAATTTTGCTCTTATTTATCAATCTATGTCACTTAACCACATACAACAGTTTTTACAGTACCTATCTCCCTCTGGAACTTGTGGTGGAGTCTGGCAAGGCTGTGGATCAAATGCTAAAGTCAGTCTAGCAGAAAACCTCCCCATCCTTCCTCTGGGATTACTTAGTCAGGAATTAGGATCTGGGTACCTGAAGAGCACTCTTCTAGGTGAGAAATAAAGCTACAATGGAAAATAACAAAAAAAACCCCAAACAAACTGGGCAGTGATTGGAAATGGCAGTTAATTAGAATGTGCGGCCAACCTAGAAAAGGTGCTACTTACATCTTTGAGAAAGACAAAGTAGAGGATACAGTAGCTTTAGACCAACAAGCCCCAACTCACTGCCCAGAAGGATCATGAAGCATACCCGCTTGTAGAGTAGTGCCCAGCCATCTGCAAGTACGTAAAGGACAAGAAAATACTATAGGATGTTAGTCACATATTTACCCAACTGCAAATTATGTCTGAATCGTCTGATTGCCTTTTATGATGGTGGTGGTCAAGGAAGGATAATGGATATAACTTATCTTGAGTTTAGGAAGTTCTAGTCCCTGCATCGTTCTCATTTGTAGCCAGAGGAAGCATGGGCTGCGTGAAGACGGTTAGGTGGGTTGGGTTGCTGGACTCAAAGGGTAGCTAATCAATGACATGATGTCTGTCTGGCAGAATATCCGAGTTAAGTATTTGGGGCAAGTACTGGGGGCAACGTTAGTCAATATCTTCATCAATAACCTGAATGATGACACAAACCTGTGAGTAATACTAAAATAGAGGAAGTGGCTGACACATCAGATAGTACAGTGTCAGTCTGGAGAAGCTCTGGAATTGGGCAAAATGAATCTCAAAAAGTTTAACAACAAGTACCAAACTTTTTTACTTGGGTGAATAATCCCATATGCCAGTAAAACTGCAAACTGTCTAGCTGGTGTGCTGTGAAGGACTTGTAAAGGTCATAGTGGATACCAGGTAAATAGGAATCATAGAATCACAGCATACCAGATTGGAAGGGACCTCAAGGATCATCTAGTCTAACCTTTCTTGGAAAAAGCATGGTCTAGACAAGACGGCTCAGTACTCTGTCCAGATGAATCTTAGAAGTGTCTAGTGTTGGGCAATCCACCACTTCCCTGGGGAGATTATTCCAATAGCTGATTTTTCTCGTTGTGAAAAATTTTCCTCTTGTTTGCAATAAGAATCTCCCCAGGATTAACTTGTACCCATTACCCCTCATCTTTTGCATGTGACTCCTTGTAAGAGGGAGTCTCCATCTTCTTCGTAGCTACCCTTTAAGTACTGGAACATGGTGATAAGGTCTCCTTCTTTTCTCAAGGCTGAGTGCCGGGTCCTGCACTTGGGCCACAAAAATCCCATGCAATGCTACAGGCTTGGGGATGAATGGCTGGAAAACTGCCTGCAGAAAAGGACCTGGGGTATTGGTCAATAGCCAGCTGAATGTGAGCCAGCAGTGTGCCCCAGTAGCCAAGAAGGCCAACAGCATCCTGGCTTCTATCAGAAATACTGCGGCCAGCGGTTGGACACAATGGTTTGAGCAATGCCACTTTGGACCCCATCCCTTGAGTCCTTCAGTTTAAAGCCTGCCTCACAAAGTTGACCAGCCTGCTGCCAAAGATTCACTTGCCTCTTCTAGACAGGTGAGTCTCATCCATCCTTAACAGTCTATAGTCATCAAAGAGTGTCCCGTTGTCAAAAAAGCCAAAATCCTCACGATAGCACTAGCTGTGAAGCCAGAATTTGATTTGCACTATACATCTATTTCTGTCTGCACCTTTTTCTTTAACTGGTAAAATGGAAGAAAAGATAACTTGGGAACCAGTGCTTTTCACTTCCACCTCCAGGGCTTTGTTGTCTTCCTTGATTCTGACCAGGTTCTGGCTTGCAGTGTCATTCATACCTACATGGAAGAGTGGCAATGGATGGTAAGTCTGTGCTCTTGACAAGTTATGGTACGATCTTGGCAACATTTCAGACCTTAGCTCCTGCAAGACAGTATAATTCTTGTGACTTCCTGCCAGGTGGTAGATGGGTGCCTCAGTGCTCCTTGACAGAGTCACCCACTACAAGCACTTATCATTTCTTTTTGCGGTATCCACTGCGTGCTGCTGGTACAGTTTCTCCGTGCAGACCTTGCTTATAGATGCCTACAGCTTTAGAGCCTCATGTCTGGTTTTGTATGTAATGCTGAAGGGTAGGGACTGAAACAGAGTCCTGCTTTTGTGGGTTACCAGGGTCTGAAGTGTTTCATTCTCTGTGATGTTCGCCTCGGGAGCATGGTTTTGAAACCACTTATCTCTCTCCATCTCTAATACTGTAAAGCCTTTTAACTGTTTCCTGCAGTTCAGCCCCCAATGTATCAGATCATCAACCTGTGCACACCTTATGCAGGTACTTACCTTTTCTCCAGGAGAAGGAGCTTACTGCCTGTACTGAAGTCTCCTTCCTTACCAGTTGCATCTAGGTGGAAGTATCAGATGTCCCAGGGACTTTCTCTATAGAAACACTGGTTTTAGCTCTGAAGGCCAGTGCCTGCCATTATGGCGTAGACCTAGAGCACTTCCCTTAGGCTGTGGGCCTCGAAGCAGGGTGCACGGCCCTTCTCACAAACCGCTGAGCAAACTGCTGTGCCTTCTCAATCCTTTTTTGTACAGGAGAAAATGATGGCCTTTCATGTCCCAGAATGCAAACTGGATTGGGCTGTGTTAGGGTGAGAGTGAGCAGATAAAGTGGAATTATGCCTTTTATGATGTTGGTGCTGCATACGCTTGGAATTCTGCATCCAGTTTTGAGCTCTAAAGTTCGGGAAGGATGATGAAAGCTGGAATTGGTTTAGCAAAGGACTAGCAAGGCTGTCATGTGACCTTTGAGAAGAGGCTGAGGAACCTGTGCTTGTTTAGTCTGGCACAGAAGCAGCCAAGTGGTGATCTAATAGCTGCTCACAGCAGCTTGAATGGGAATTGCACAGATGGCAAAACCCAGTCCCTCCTGGTACTGGCAGATGGTACAATAAGAGGCAACAGCCCCAAGATAGAGATTGGAAGATTCAGTTTGAACTTTAGGAAAAAATTATTCACCAGAAGGGTAGAGTGGCACTGGAGTAGCTTAGCCAGAGGTGTAACCAGGGAAACTGTGCATCCTGAAGTCTTCAACTTGGCTAGAAACACCGGCAGCTGACCTGCTACAGCCTTGGCAACATTCCTGTGTCCAACCAGCATTTCTGACCAAACTTCTTCAAATAAGAAACTTGAAGGGAAACTGGAAGAAAGGAAGATGAATTACCCTAATTCATATGCTCATTTTATATTCTCTCTACAGACTGATTTACTTTAATGGTAGCGTATATACAGGCAGTGAAAGTAAAAATAATAGCAGTGCACTGGAGAGGGCTATTTTGTTAGTTGTAACAGGAAACAAAGAAGTGAATAGTCATAGGCCACTAAGTTTCCTTTATGTATTTTCTGTCAAGCATAAGACTTAAACTAGACAAAAGCATTTCCCTCATCAAAAGATTAAGATGAGGTGTTGCAGGAAAAATGTATGCTCAAGGCCTCAGGAAAGGAATGGAGGATATACCCTTACTAATTTTTACCTGGGAAGATATTCCCATCTTGCAGAAAAGGACAGGTTCATCTTGCATATTTGGCACAAAGCTCTCTGCTGCTGGCCAATGAGAAAAATCTTTTTGATCTGGCCTCATTATTGTAGTATGTCAGAGCAGCCATTTGACTGCTTTAATTTTCACCAACAGAAATAATGACTTAGAGATTGTTTTACTAAGATCACAGATTACTGTGGTTTTGGCCACATTGCTTCTTCCCATATACCTGTGCTTAGGTAACAGGAGAGGCCAGCATATGTTTTCTACTACTGTAAATTTTACTTGAACTGTTTTCACATGGCTCACATTGGGAATGGCAAAACAGCTCAAATTACATACTTTTCACCCAGTGAAAGTTAAAAAGAAGCAGGTTTAATTCAGAATGTTTATCAGGATACTTAGCAGGTTCTGTCACTGTTCTTAATTATTTGATAATTTGCAAGTCAAGGATACTATAACAGATGTACTTTGGGGCAGAAACTGGAGGTGCTACAGGGGTGGAGAGGGTTAACTGTGTTACAGGTCCAGATCTGGGATGGACCTGTCTGGCTGTCCAGATGAGGGGCTTAACAAAAGACTTTATTTTATTTGTATTGTCCTTTCTCTTTCATAATCCGTGTTGCACTTGAGCAAGTCCAGCTCCAGCCTTCACATCATCTTTTAACTCTCTCTTAACACCTTTTCAACAACCTTGGAGGAACATTGCTTGTCACGTAGTACATGTTGCCACGGGATACCAGTGTGATAATGAAATATTCCTTGTATGCATCCCAACAGGAGAGAGGAATTGCAATTCTGCTTTTTGCTACTATGTTGGGGTTTTTTTCCAGACAAAGACGGAACCTTGATTTCCAATTTATTTCTGGGCACCAAATTAAGTAGCTGAGTACTCAACCTGAGTAGATCTTTAATTACCATGACCAGGCAATTGTGTCTCTGCTATTCTTTTAGAAAAACTTCTCCAGACTTTAAATGAAGACAGAGAAGGCCCACACCAAACAATTACAATGGAGAATTTGTTTACAGCCTATTACTAGAAGAGGCATAATGCTTCCCTTTATCATCACTTGTCATAGCAGTGACAGCCTGTAAAGCTCCTGCCTGTGCATTATTCTTCATTTGTCACCACCTGTGCCAACTCTTGGCCTGGCAGGTGCCTGGCACATGTCAAACATATGATTCATAGGTTCATTTGATCAACACTGTGAAGAAAAGACTGATGTATTTTCGTTTAAATTACAAATTAGACATTTACTTTCCGTATCTAGCGACAGGAGGTTTGGCTTCTTTATATCCAAAGTTCACCATTTCTAGCTCACTGTAGAATTTAAATTCAGGCTTCTTTTTTATGCCTAACTCTAAAAGTGAAATTTGTGTAATATTGCAACATATAAATGAAACCATCCTACTTCCCTGTTTTATTGTCATGGCAAGCTTGTATGAACTGTTTCCTTTGGTAATAAATATGCAGGATGTGTTTTCCCCTGGACATTTAAGGCATTTTTATATTACAGGTTGCTCTTTTACCCACCACATTATAATTTCTTTTTGAGAATTTCTTTACAATTATAGTTTTGGTCTGACATTGATAGATGCATGTTTAATTGGGCACTTGAGTTTACTTGCTTCTAAATGTATATGTCTAATATGTAGGATTTGTGTGTGAAATGCTTATTCTGGAGATATTAGCAGCACAATAAATGGGAACTGTGAGAAAATGCAGTTGCAGTATAAGGAATAAAACATCATTTGGTTTTCTCTTCTGTGATGGAAATCTCTGAAGTTCTGTGAAAGGCAATTTATTTTTGTATTTTGGGGAAATAAGAAGATTTAAAAAATTAAAATTTAATATTAATCACAAACATAGATAATTTCTTCATCAAAAGTATTTCCATGCAGAGAGCCCTAAAGACTTGTCTCGTCTTTTTTAATCTCACTTATATTGTGAGATTCCCACATATTGTCTTTGTCAAAGCACCTATGTCTTCATGACCCCTGTATCAAACACTGGCTCTTTTTTTAAGTAGCTAGCCTTTAAGGCCAGCTGCTGGCTGCAGGTCCTGCAGAATTGCCATTTTGCTTTAAAGAATCTCATCTATGATAATACCATTATACTGAGTAGTGCAGGAGTGGCTTTAATGAGTGGGTCAACATTAAAGATATGTTTTACTACTAAATAGTAGAAGATACTACAGTTTTCTTTAAAACTGTTACGGTTCTACTGTCTCTGTTGCTCTGTGTTTATGCTTTTAGAATTGGTAAGATGTGAAACAAGTATGTGACTCAAGATATTGCAAGGGAAAATACAATAAGAGAGCACTTTTATATTGATTTAAGTTAAAAAAAAATCATTAGTTATGG
The DNA here is from genome assembly GCA_033558235.1 of Neomorphus geoffroyi. Taxonomy (NCBI): domain Eukaryota; kingdom Metazoa; phylum Chordata; class Aves; order Cuculiformes; family Neomorphidae; genus Neomorphus; species Neomorphus geoffroyi. The sequence continues at coordinate 24,221,413 of JAUMJM010000020.1, read as the reverse complement.
ATTCAAAAGGGATTTTTTTCCTCTGCTTTAAGATATTTTCATTCTCACAACCATATTGGAGTTGGACGTTAAACTTAATGATGGTTTTGTAGTTATTGAGAATTTTTCCCAAATAAATTCCCAAACTATCTTCTTGTCCAAGTCTCAAAACTGAAGATATCATAGCTATTGTTACTGACATATGTGTGACTATGTCATGACTTTCTGTTAGGTTGTTATAATGCTAACATATTTTAACTGTTTTAACACATCTGTATGCCCTGTGTAACTCCAGTAATCCATATACTAGCTTTGTATGTAGATCTGGTCTTTTTATGTCACTTGTTGAACTATGTTCTATAAAAATTAATACTTGTTACTTCTGTTTTCTTCCTGATTACTTCCAGGTATGTCTAAATGAGGATATATTTAGAATTCTGTGTGAACACGAGAGGCAAATTTTGTTTATATACTTCGACTTTATATACTTCGAATTTTACTAGTTGTTCTTTGAGGAGAAAATAATAAAATTATTCAATCATGGCACTAATTTAGTAGGAACAATTTTGGTATATTTGATACTGGCATCAAAAGATGTGCTGGAGGTTTAATACAGTTCTTCACAAATCAGATGACGTGCTGTCTGAAACGTGTGAAGAGCTATCCGAGAGAGGGAAGAACGTGGTATAGACAACTCTTGTTTGTTCCACAGAATTTCAGGTATTATTGTGGCCCCAAAACCCACTAAAATATTCAAAATTTGAGAGACCTCTTTTCGTGAGTTTGCAAGGAATCTGAAGCGATGAAAGAACAGTAGGAACTATCATTGATTTCATGGAGTTAAAGCTCCAATACAAGTGATGACAATCAAATTATATTATTCAGCTCTCTTGTTCCTTGGCAAATGATATAAGAACAGAAAAGAATGTAGCAGAACATGAGAGTTTACCTCATCTCTCCTTGGAGTGTTTTCCAGAAGAGACAGGCACTCAGTTTTCAGAATTTGCTCATTGCAAGATGTGAAAGGAGTAAAATTAAGTCCTTTCTATAAGACTGAATTTCACTGAAATTTATTTGGCCCAAGGCAAGGGATAACAATCAGAATGCATGAAAAGAGGGTATTTATATTAGTTCTTATAAACATCTGTGGTGGCCATATTCAACCTGTCTATTGCAAGGTCCTTACCTTAGCCATTGTGACACCTAACTAGTGAAGGTCCAGTTCAGATGTGCCTTCAATTTCTGTACAGGCGACAGAACGTCTACCAACACCACAAACTTAGATTGTCCAAGGCTCATGCATCTCTCCATCAGAGAGATTACGTACTCCACTGGGAGCTGTCCTCACGTACAAAGAGGGAAACTGCCCAGAAGCGGGTCACAGGGAACAGTAAAGCAATGATATCTGATACATAGCCAAATTCAGAGCTGTGCACTAGGATCCTTTGATCAGCCAGAGTCCCATCAGGGATTCTGCCTTTGAGAGGAGCCAGGTGAAGATGGAGGATTTGCACTATAGCCAAAGTGTTAAGTGCTTGGTCACATAGTTGGAGAGCTGTGTTCAGGTTGCGTAAGATGAATCTTATTAGTTGTCTGTCCAGTGTTGCCCTGCTTTTGGTGCAGGTTTCCTATGTGCTATTCAGTGCAAACAAACTTAAGAACTGTGGGTGGAAGAGATCAGAGGGGAAAGGGTTAGATGACATTCCACAGTGTCTGAGGTCTAAAGTCATATTGACAGCCTTAGCAGACTTTCTTATATTACTTGCAAGGTTTTGTATCTTTGGTTTTAGGGTCTGTTTCCCTTTTTCTATATTTCTACACTATGGGAATAGCCTCAATGGAGCTCATAAAAACAGGAAAATATTTTGATAAATATACACTTTAGACAGTCTTGCACTTGGGCACAAGGTGATCTAAGACTTGATTTAACCTCAGTTCAGTCACGATACTGAATTGTAGCTCATACCTAAAATGAGTCAGTGGCACACAGCCCATGTCTTTCATCATTATTCAAAGACACAGTACATCCCTTTTTATTGTGTCCATTGGGGATTGTGTTGGGTTTTTATTGCATGTGTAAGTAGAGAAATGGGATGAAAGAAGGGATACCTCTTTTCCTTGTGTTTCAGAATTAAAACCTGCTAGTCTACCATTAACCACAGAGTAGATGACAAAAATATTTGATGTTATTTGAATGTCATTCTTTTTTTTGTTTGTCTCAAACTTGGCCTTCTTATTTTGATCTAATGCTTCTCCTGGGTAATCCTATCAACCCAAACAGCTGTCTTGACTCAACAGGTCTCCACAGCATTCAGTTTCTCTACCCTAAAACCCACAACCTGTTCTATAATCCTTGAAGACTGATGTTCCCAAGTGTCAGGCCTCTCCCTCTTTGGTGTCAACATGCATCAGGATTTGTCAGTACATCCCATGTAGTACTCTCCAACTGAATATGTAAATCTACACACCAGTGTTTCTGCTCCTTCCTAATCTGCAGGCAGATGTGGAAAGTCTTGTGCACTGGTCAGCTAGGAAGGAAAGGAGCAGAGACAAGAACTGTGCAGGAAGCTCTGTTTCAGTGGAGCTTGATTTTGTTTTAACACAAGATCCTGCATTCTCTGCACTGTGACTTGTTGCCTTTAATCTATATGTCAGCATTATATGCTTCAGTGTGCTGCTAAATGGTGGTCCCGTTGGGTAGTTGTTAGCAAACTTCTTGCAATCTCTAATGATGTGAGGTCGGGATTGAGGCCTGTACTGACCACACAAGTCCAAAGAACTACAAGCTGGTGTAAGAAGCAGTCGACTCGGCAAACCCCTTTCAGTGAGACTAAGCTTGAGACTAAGCATCACTAAATGTGGCTTATTACCAGTTTTAATTATTGGAGACTAAGCTCTTCTCACTTTTTTCCTGTCAAATGAAATTGTCAGATTTTTCCAAAGTAGTGAGTCTGATGAGCTGAGGTGTTTTACCCAAGACAAAAAATCACTATTTCCGTTGTAGATGTATTCAGGAAGAGGCAAAACTGCATGGTGTTTTTTATTGTTTGGTTTGGGGTTTGGGTTTTTTTTTCCAGTGATTCTTCGTATGTGTTTCTACTCAGAAGAAAAGAAGTTCCCCAAGGTGCTTCTTTTGTGATACAAACAGAGCTAGGTTATGCAGATCAAGAGAATCTATCAAAGGCTCTATATTTGCAGCTTAATTTTGTTAGGAAATCAACTGTCCATTTGCTTCATGCCGTTATCCATGTATTAAGATCTTCCTACGCGTGTATTTCCCTTCCCATTAACACATACTTTTTAAAAATTGCTTTCCGTGCATAGTCCTTCATAATTAGTTGATACAGGAAACCCACTTGGAAATGACACTGTTTATAAAAAGGCATGCCAGAATGTTTATCTGGCCTTGGGCTGCAGGAACAAGAGGATGGATGAATATCCTGCAGTTGTTTTGGCCACGATTATATTGTGGATGGCAGGTTGCCAGTAGCAACTGCAGTAAAAGATCCAGAGTGTCAGTGTCTTCCTCTGTGTGATAAAACAGAGAACATTTGCACTTTCTGAACTGTCTCAGAGAGGATTTGTGGCAGGTTTTGGAGGACTTGAAGTGACAAGAGATGGAAGTAGATGAGCTGCTTGCAGGTTGCTGCCAACCTGTCTTTCTGTTGGCTCCTCCAGGCCTGGCACCACTGACGCTTTTTTTTGCCCTTCTTTCTAGAACATTTAAAAGAGAAGCTGGAGGAATACATGGTCCGTTTTGCCAAAGTGAGGATTGTACGTACCAAGAAACGAGAAGGGCTCATTCGGACCAGACTACTAGGAGCCTCGCTGGCTAGAGGAGAAGTCTTGACATTTCTGGATTCCCATTGTGAAGTCAACGTGAATTGGCTGCCTCCCTTGCTTAGTAAGTGTATGAGTGTTCATCAGCCACTAAAATAAGAACACACAGCGTAGCTCAAGTAATCAAAGCCATGTCCCACAATAAGCAGGACATACACTCTATAGAAGTGTGTGGAGCTCTGCTGCAGAGTCAATATGAGAGAGAACAGAGAGAAATGCAAGCAGCTGCATTTTATGGTTCTTGTGACTGAAGAATTGGTAAAATTCTGAAGTATCACTTCGGACTATTAGAGTTACAATTTGTTTTGTTATTACTACTACTAAATACACTACTATATCTAGTATTATGCTATGCCCTTACTATACATCTGAAAACTTTTGTTATGCAGGTATTATACTTCTTCCTAGTCCTCCACATTCCATTAAAACAGCTTTGCTGTAAATGTATCCAAGGCCTCAGAGTTAAATCTGAAAGCGACTGCATTCACAATAGAAAGCTCAGAAAGAATGATTTGCTGTTGACTGTTTTGCTGGATTCCAGCTGCAGCTGGCAAAACTCCATTAGTCAAAGGAATGGGAAGAATCAATTGTAGAATTTCACTTCAGAAAATAAAGTCCCCTTCTCTACCAATGTCCCCTTTTCTACCTGACTACACGCAAAGTGTATGGGCTTCACGAAGTGAGTGCTTTTTTGCTAGCAAAAGCAAAGAAAATTTCTGAGTTTACTATTAAAGAAATTAGTATTAATTAAGAGAGTATGCTATAAGTACATGACAGGATAGAGTTTCACTAATTAATGATTATTTTTTCTTGAATTTTGTTGCTAGGACTGCTTTGGCCACACAATAAGCAGATAAACATTTGCAGCTAAGAAGAGATTTCTGCTAATGAACTATCACTTGAAACAAAAAAAAACCCCAATTTTTTCTTAAGATCTGTAACAAGATAATGTATAAAATTCCAATTTTATACCCTTTCTAGCTTCCATATCATATTACACATACAGTTTATACTCTTGTTATTACTTAGCCCTTAATCACAACATCAGCATTTTTAAAAATAACCTCCATATCTTCATGTAAAGCCCAAATGGCATAAAGGGGCAGAGGGAAATACAAGTTTCAGCAAGCCTTCTACAAGCAGCTATGACAAGTAGCTGTTAAACACTCTGACGTATTCTGCAGCCACCTTTCCTGTGCTTTCTGGTTTTGCCCAACCAGGCATAATACGTTGCCACTAATGAAAAATTCTGAAGTAGATTCTTGCTTTTGTCCTCTGAAATCTTTTGCTAAGTTACTGTAGATGAGATGTAAACCTTCTATTTTGCTCATTTAGACATGGAAAAATTGCAAGTTGCAAAACCCAGCTCCTTTTCTTGCTTTTTTGTCTGAAATGAAGGTACAAGTAGCTGGATTTCACCCTATAAAAACTGAAAAATAAATAGAATGGTCACAAATATTCATAATTGCAGTTAGGTTGCAGTCAGGTATTGAATGGATGATCACAACCCTTAGCCTCAAGTCAAAAAACTGGAAACATGAGAGAAGGTTCATCTGAGACCAAGTCCCAGTTCTCCTGAGTTCTCAAGAGGAATGAGGTCTTTCTTGTTCTACATGTACTAGAAATATCCTTAGCTAAGCAGCCAGAGGATCTAGAAAATAATCTGGAGGAACACTGGAGCCCAGGATCAATAGGCTGTATTTTGAAAGAAAAAGAAGAGCATAACATGAAGAAGGACAAATAGAGAATGAATGCACAGTATATTTAAGGATGCCCTGTGCCCTGTTTTCTAAAAGAGATTGGAGAAATTTCTCATATTCATTAGGTGGCAAATATTTACTTCACTGAAATCAGATGACACCTAGCTAGCAATAATAGTAAAGTTAACATATTTGTGCAAGCATTTATCTAAAGATCTGTCCTGTGATTCACTCAATACTGCATTTGACAGAATGTCATTCAAGGAAACCAGAACACAGGCTATACTGGGTATCTATTGCTTTGAAAATTCCCTATTTTAGCTCTGATTGTATGTGCTGTGTGTAGTGTAAAGTCCTCAACAAGAGCCTAGTTCAGCCCTGCTCTGGAATGAAGACTGCCAGTTTTCACTGAGAGGGGCAGAGTTTCCACTGTTCCAAACCATACACTTCTTTTTTCAAAGTGAGACCTTGCAAGTAGAGGGAGAACGAAGACCAAGCATTTAAGATGGTTTACAAACTTATTATATTTAGGCATCTAACTTATTTTCAGAAGTGACTATCACCTTTTAGACCAAAGTAACACTGAATTATTTCAATACTTGTTAGGTATCTAAATAGCTTTGTGGAACTGAGCCATAGTTGTTTTCAGTTACAGTCCTTTGTTTTGTTTTCTTAAAATCAGGGGCAAAATGGTGTTTCTTTAAGCATTATTTGGTTTAATTCTTTAGCTTAAATGGGATCCTAAAATGAGCCACTCAAATCTCAGAGAGTTTCACCTGATGTTCACTGAGCCAGCAGCTGCAGTTGTATAGAAACCCTGGCAAACACACCTGTTTGTCATCACTCCTCAGTACTATTAAGCAAGCAAAAGGAAAACTATGACCCAGCTTCCAGTTACTGTAGTTGAGAGTTTAGTGTTGTGTGAAGTTGTAGTTATTGCAGGCTTGAGGTAAAGAACTGAGCAGTAAACTAGCTTGAAATATGCAGGTCCAGCTTTCCTTCTGCTGATGGTGCTGCAGGAGCAGTAATAGGGAAGATGAACAATAGATAAGTAATGCCAAAGGCTACTGCAACTAGGTTTGTCAAAACAGGTTTGGGGTTTTTTTTCAATGGCCAAGACTTAAAATTATTTCACTATTAGATCATGTTTAGCAAATTACCAAGATACCTGCTAGCTATATCTCTCCATCTTTACAACATTTAAATGATGCATTACTTGCCACTGGGGAAGACTGCAAGTACAAGTACTTTTGACAACTCAGATAACAAGAGATAATCTGCTGAGCCACTCAAATGTTGTCATTGTCTGTAATCACAAATTTAAGTAGGAAAATGAAAATATTTTTAATGTGGCATTGGTACTTTAACCAGGCTAATTTGAAACAAGCACTTGAAATTAAAGTAGTGCATCTTATAAAGATAAAACTAGATTTTTGCAAGTGGCTTATCCAATATTGAAAATTTCTTTCTGTTGCCACATATGCACACTCTGCTTGATACTAAAAGTGCTGAATTGAAATATGTATGTATATATTGCTTAAAATCGCTGGGGAGAAGGCTCTGAGCAATGTGCCCTGTTGATCTCGTACATTTCTTCAAATGAGCAAGATTTTTAAATGTACAATGATGCCTGTTTCTTCTTCCCTTTATCTGCAGCATATATGCATTGAAATAATGGATGGATATTTTCAGATCAGTAGGAATTTGTGAGACGATGATGAGTAAAGGCAGTGGAAAAGAAACTGTAAAGCATTTCAGCTGTGATTTTCACACTTTTGTTAGGAACAGGTGGGATAAAGGGGAGTGGCTGGCGAAGAGCTGTGTGTTCACATCTGTAAATCTAGCACTTTTGTGAAATGTAAGCTAGCCCTACGGCCCTTTTTTCTGTTTCCTAAATTCGTACTGGGGCTACATTTAAGCCTAAAGGATGTGTATGCCAGATTCAATATTTTAGGCATACTGAAAGAAACATTGAGGCTGTAAGTTTGGTTACTCTGCCTTTTGGTGTGCACAACTACAAGCACCTTGGCTTCTTCAAAGGTCAAGGTCTTCCTATGATTCATCATCTTTAAAGCATTTTAGGGGCTGAGAAGTAGGTTCTGCAGATACACACAAGAACAGACAGGTAAGCATTACCTTACTGGCAAAATTCTTGCAGAGCTGTAGAAATGAAGTCTGGGATTGAGTTTGAGTATTGCTCAGTTTTCTCCCTGGATATCTCTGCATGTGACTTGGAGATTTCCAATCCTTTAGGCTATTTAGTGGCAGTAACTTTTAAAGATCAAGAGAAAGATGCTAATATGAGTCTACCTTTGACCTGCTTCAGCCAATCAATCCCATTTAGTTTCCCTCCTCCAATCAATTTGGAAGTGAGAGATCAGAGAAAGATTATTATAAACCCTATAACTATGAGCAGAACTATCATAGGAAAGAGATTATGTAAGAAATGACTTTACATAATGATTACAGATAACACTACACAGTATACCAGTGAATGTAATTATATTTGGCAACAGCAACAGTAATGCAGCCCTTATGTCTGAGGTGAGTTTCCTAGAATCTTGTGAGAGCCTGTGCCTTAAATTTATTGCACTATTAAAGGATGTAAAAACCTGCTGAACTTCCAGACAGTGATTTCTCACTAGCAGTCACCATTGTTCCTCCATCTGTGTAGCCTCTAATAACAGCTGAGAATAAATATGAAAACACGAGATGTTTTGCTGAAATAATACTTTTTCTTAATTTCAATCCTTCATAAACAAGGAAGCAGAAACAATTAATCAGTACACCTATATTATCTGCCTTCCTAAGTGTTCATTCCACATTCGACCCTCTGATGGTTTTTTAGGGTATCATTAAGCACTAATGAAATCTTATCCTTAAAAACAGAAACCAAGTTTTCCACATAAGCCCAATAACATATTACATTTGTAAAGAATCTAGGCTACCATCCTGAGAAAAAGATTTATTATACCAGGAATCTTTTTATTTTGTTTTTTCAAGGGTTCATAGATAGTTTTTCTGCTGTCCTTTCATGCCAGCACAGCTGCAGGTTTCCCCTGTACTTCCTCATTTCGGACGATTATTCTTCTGCCTAGTTCTTACAGTTGGAATATCTTCTTTACTTTTCTTTCTTTTCTGAGGAGCTCTATGGGATCAAGCAATAGGATTCACCAAAGCAGGGTCAGGCGCATCCTGTCCTTATACTAGAGATGGAAATTTGATTTAGACTCACAGTTCTAATATTTTTTTAAAAAGGCAAAAAGAAACTCCTTTCTTTAGAAAACAGGTGAGTAAGAAGAGTACTGCAGGGCCTTCTTTATATCTCAAAGATCGGTATGAAAAAAGGACGCAAGCCCTGTTTTGTTCTTTGTGTTGGAGTTTGCCTTTAATTTGTAGCTTTTGATCTCAAAGCTGATGCACACTGGAGCCACAGGAACAGGGACTGAATGGTTGCAAGGGTTGAGATTCACATTTAGGAACACAAATCTGTCTCGCAGGAGCTTGCCATACACACTCCCGACAGCTGAAGGAGTATTTTTACATTTTGCTTCCTGGCTTGTTCCATAGCTGACAGATTGGGGACAGCTCAGAGCAGCAAAGTGACAGAGATATAGATGACTGGACTCCTGTGGGTCTCACAGGGATATGCCTCCCTTTAAAGAACTGTAAATCCTTCTAATCATTTCCCAACTGCATTAAGTCCACTTTAGATAAAGGTTTGATACAGATTTGAAAAATGAAATTATTTGGAGGCCATAGGGAACAAAGCAAGCAATCTTCAAACATCAGAAAACCTGTGAGATTCACTTTGCAGTAATATGATAGATGGCTTGACTAGACATGCCGTTTCCTATTTTCTACTTTCATTTTTCAGACCAGATTGCACTAAACCACAAAACCATCGTGTGTCCTATGATCGATGTCATTGACCACAATCACTTTGGCTACGAGGCACAGGCGGGGGATGCCATGCGAGGAGCTTTTGACTGGGAAATGTACTACAAAAGAATACCGATTCCTCCAGAGCTCCAGAGAGCTGATCCCAGCGACCCCTTTGAGTAAGTAGCAATAAAAGGAAGAGTGGGAATATGAAAAAGAACAAGCAAAGAAGGTAACTTCAGCAGAAGGACCCAAGCCCAGAAATTTCCATGTAACCCATTTGGTACTAATGAAAGGTAGTAGAAGCAAACAGCTTCTGTACAGGCTTATAAAACCTCAAAACTAGGAAAAAGATCAGGGCAACAAGTTGCAGAATTCGCAGGCTCTGCCTGGAAACAGAAATCTTCCCCATCTTTTCTGGTGCAGTGGTTTTGCGTAAAAGAAATAGAAACGTACTTGTACGTAGAGGAAAGTATTGGCATTGGACAAGGAGTGAATGAGACTAAAGTAGTTATGTTTATTCCACAGAGCACTTCCTGAAGAGACTTTAGTTTCATGTTTTCTTTACTGGAGATTGACGCAATACATTTAGCAATAGCTGAGTGCACATTCTGCCAGCAGATGCTTTGTTTATGACTGGTGATATTGCTACTATATGTGTATTGCTGTAACCTAAACATAGGGCTGTCAAACGTGGACACTGTCAAGCTGATTTGTAAATAATTTTTTATAAGCTAGCCTCTGATCCTAGTATTGTGTAGATCAACTCATTCACAAGGATGATCTCCTACTCTTCACAAAAGTAGATCCTTTTTTCTTTTATTTCAATTATTCTCATGTAAGGATCAACTGGGATTAATCTGCATCAGCAGAGAGAGGACAGACAGACATGATTCAATGTGGCAGAGCTCCAGGTCTCTTACACAGCATGCATCCTAGCAGGGGTAGCAGCAGGACTGGCTCTGATGCTGTCAGTAGCCCTGGCTGAAACTCCACACTGCAGGTTCTGGCAGTTTAAAAACTCAGCATTTCCGCCTCCCTGAAACAAAAGCTGTAAACAATAGCAACAGAAGACCTGTGTCTCGGGTCCAAACCCTGCCCTGTTTTGAAGTAATGGATTTGTGCAGAAATTGACCCTTATATTCAGGGAATGATCAGCTCTGTACAGGGTGAAGTGGGCAACTACAGCTTTCAGTGGGCTTATTTTCATTACTCGTTCCTTTGTACTTATCTCCATCTAGGCACATCAGTCTTCATCTTGCATTTGTGTACACGCTGATGGAATACTTGCAATCAGCTGCCAGTGCAAGCACTTCACACCATAAATGCAGCTAGTGCAGACACATAACACTCCAGGGTTGCTGGAGCCTCCAATCCTCTTTCACAAGCCTTCCTGGTCCTCTGAGCAGCTCTAGTTCTTTGCCATTTACTGAAAGTCACCTAGCACATCATATAATTTCGTTCAGCACTCAAAGTTTGTCTTAAGTAAAACTTCTGTATTGCCAGCGTAGATATGGGTCTGTTTACCAGCTGTTTCACACGTTTGCAGTTTGTAGTATCCATCTCTCAAAGATAAGAAAGGCTTGAAGAAGAGTTACTTGTAGGAAACTTTCTAGAACAGATGAGGCTTTGTGCAGTGCACAAAGTGATGTTTTTCATGAACTGTTGTTACAATAGTTGATACCCACCTTGTCCTGCCAGTACTCATAAGATGCACAGATTAATGGCTTTGCAAGGAACAACATACAGGACAATGCAACCTATAAATCTCTTGTAATCTGAGTAGCCGTCTCTCCAGAAAGATGAAAGGCTTCTCAGTCCTTACACAAATCGGTGAGAGTCTGCCTCTGTTTTCACCATTACAGGATCCACATCAGAGCAATGCGGGTGGAAAATCAACGTTGCACACGGGACCACCGTGTCCATCCCCACACATGGCAGCAGGATTGAAGGGTGGCTGGGCTAGGACAATGTCTTTGCTCAAGAGTACCCTCTGCCTAGAATGGAGACGGTATAGGAGTGCTTTATGTAATCAGTATGAATTTTGCTTAGGTGAGGAATTATTTTCTAATTCAAATTCAGTACTGCTTTTCTACTAGGGCCTTCTCTGTTGACACCTCAAGATTTTAATACTTTGCTTACAACAAATAGGGTAAAAGTTACAAACTATTTTAGATATCAATAACTTAATGGACCAAGACAGCTTCTTGAGAAGAGAGAGAACAGTTTTCCTTTAGGTGTGTATACACTAAAACTAGAAATGACTTCAGCCAGCACCATAATTATTATGTTACTATTTTGTAATCAGTAGGGATTTTTTTTTCATTTAGGTTAAATATTTTGCTGTGGGTACCCTAATAGCTTTGCTTCTTACCAACAGCATCAGATCTGAGCTGATCCTTAATGAACTGGAAAATTGCCATTTTTTTTAGTAAAACACCAGCAAATAATGTGTATGCGATCCAAAAATTGCGCTGATGAGTTTTTCCCCTTCACTTAAAATGCCAGCTCAGTACGTGTGTTAAGAAGAAAAGGTCATATCAGCCTAAGAAATAGTGTACATAAACCCAGATCAAATTAGAAAAGAGCTAAGAGCAGTCTGAATGATAACCTTTGCTTTCCATCTGCACATGATCAAAATACTGCTGCAGTAGGCATCAGCAGTGTTTGCTGTTGACACAACAAATTGAAGTGTTGTCAAGTAGGCTTTTGGTGTGAGTGTAGCATAGAGCTTACTGAACTCTGGTGCCAGCTGAGCTAGTGCTTCTGGAATTAATTCCCTACTGCCCCCTCCTCACCTTTTTTTTTAAAAAAACCTTACTCTACAATGGTCAATGTTTGACCGGCACTCTCCTGTTGGACATCATCTATCCAGATGCAATCTTTCAGTTCAAAATCCCTCTTGTGAAGAATCTTGATGTTCTCAGCCATTTGTGATGTAAGCGTGGGCATGTTTTATTGTTCATAAACCTGCAGTGCCACTCAGGCAACATCTCCACATTTTGTTGTGACAGAACTTGGAGCTTCATTTCAGATCTCAGCTTTTCCGGGTGAGCACACCACCCCCATTCTCAGACCCTCTGCAGCTGTTCATGACAAGTAGCTTTACACCAAGATTTGGTTTGCTGGAGCACCTCTGCTATGAGGACAGGCTGAGAGAGCTGAGCTTGTTCTGCCTGGAGAAGAGAAGCCTCCGAGGAGACCTCATAGCAGCCTTCCAGTATCTGAAGGCAGCCAGCAAGAAAGCTGGACAGGGACTTTTTACAAAGGCAAGTAGTGGTAAGGTGATAGCATGAGGGGGAATGACTTTAAATTGTAAGGAGGAAGATTTAGATTAGACATTATTAAGAAATTCTTCACGCTGAGGGTAGTGAGGCCCTGGCACAGGTTGCCCAGGGAAGGTGTGGATGCCCTCTGCCTGGAAGTGTTCAAGGCCAGGCTGGATGGGGCCTTGAGCAGCCTGGGCTGGTGGGAGGTGTCCCTGCTCATGGCAGGAGGTTGGAACTGGAGGATCTTTTAAGGTCTCTTTCAACCCAAACCATTCTATAATTCTATGTTTATGACTTCAGGGATGTGTAACACTCTCAGAAGATTCCAACCTGCCCAATGTCAAGTTCAGGTACAGATAGGTACTAGCACCAACCTGGAAGTCACATGCAAATTTATAACTGCTTTTGAATCAGGCTGCATTCATCTACAAAATGTATTGTTTTCACTCACATGGCATTTGTCTCTGGCCACACCAAGTTTCCTGTAGGTTTCACTGAACCAAACTGTAGCCATATAAAATGTATTTTCAGCCAAAGCTTGTATGTGAATTATTGAATATTGCTGTGTTCATTGTAGTATTCAGGAAAGTTTAAGAACTATTCAATAAATGGATCTCATGTAGTCTTTAAGAATAGCTATTTTTCTGAAAGATCTGTATTACTGTTTTTCAGGATACATTGAATCCTTAAAGACATGGAACTCAGCCTAGCAATCTTCCTATTCAGAGGCAAATATGTGAACTCCTTGTTGGTTTCCATTTTTCATGTGCTACAGAAACAGTTTTATATTGCGTTCGGCTGATCTATCACACTTGCAGCTTGTCACAGTTGGCTGTAGTGATTTTTCTCTTGCAGTTCATGTTAAACTACCCCAACATATTTTGAAGTGGGCTTCATGCTATTTTCCTCTGATGCATTCTGGGTTGTATAAACAAGACAAAACAAATTGGTGTTCTGATGTATTTTAGGAAATCGTCAGAAATGAATTGTCAATCATGAGAGCATCCTCATGTTGTGGTGATTCTCACTGTCTTGATCCCACGGCCAATAAGCATTCAGCAGAATTTTAGATTACTTGGGAAATTTTCTTCTAAGTCTGTAAGCAGGGAGCACCAGAGATCTTTACCTCCTTTGTGGCAAGGATCACCTTGGCTTATAATCTCTCATCGGTTTGTTTCTCTGTCGTGGCAGAGGTTTGGGAGCATGACCTTATGGGATGTATGGGTTAAGGATGTAGAATTATGCTGTTGTGTGGCTATTTCTGTTTCTGTGGTGTAAGCACTCTGCTCTCTGGAGGACTTGCCTAACCCAAGTGACTGCCACTTAAACTAATAGGGTAACCTTGTTACTATAATGGACTGTGATATACAGCATGTCAGTTTATATGATTTACTAGCCTCTCTGGGCTAAAAGCTCTGTGTAAGTGTAAGGCAGAAGTTTGATATGCTCAAGTCTACTGGGGATGACTGCTCTTTATTTCCTGGTAGCACTTAAATTACGTCAATTACGTCAATTCATGTTATCACATGCCCAGTCTGAAAATGGACATCTGTGTCCATTGATGCCAGCAGCAATGCACTTTTAACCAGACAAGAAAACATCAACAACTCAAAAAACTATTTGGAAAAACCACAAGTGAATCAAGAGGATTAATATAGCACAGATCAATTACAGTAAGAAAGGGTTGCACAGCTCCTCAGAACAATTTTATGCTGGTGTAACTTTAAGATACAGGAGGGAAGGAAAGGTGTGGATGAGCACTGCTATTGAACTGCAACACAAGATGGAAAGCCTAACCAATGAGTGTTCTGCTACTTACTAGATGCCAAGACTTCCAGCTCCTATCTGAGAAGGTTACAGTTTTGTGGTGTATGACCACTCCTTGCTCCCTGAGGGTTCCTTTCTGTAACAGCCTGTTTGGCTTCTGATGTAGAGCTGTCATCTCCAGACTCCCCTGAAGGGAGATGAAGCTGGAGAATCATGTAATTCTAACAACGGACTAGAATAATAATTTGGCAAATAACTGAGCTAGTGAAGGAAGTAGAAGCAACTCTGTAACCTCTGGCAAGACATTTTAGTTCTTGTACTCAGTTTCCCATTTATAAAACAGAAATAGAATCATCTACCACCACAAAGCTACTTTGGGTCTCACAGTAATAGGGGCTGTTTATGGTTTATGGATGTATTTTTTGCTAAAATTCTGGACGTACTCAAGGGATGAAATTACGAGATCAGTAAATTTTTCTCTTCTTGCATCACAGACACTTAACCTTGGATGTAGTGTATGACCTTAATGTAGCGGTTTGTGTGTTAGATTGGAAGATTACCTGGCACTTTCTGTTGATTTGTGTGCATAAAATATTATTATGCAAGCTGTTGTCGGTATGCTCTTTTATTTGAATATGACATGCTCTCAGAAATACTCTTTTTCTGCAGCTCCTTACTTTCAGTATTTATATATACTTTTAACAACATGTTGGTGCAAAGAAAGTCTCCACTAAGACCACATTTCAAATCTGACAAGTACTTTTACAATTTTACAATCATTTTCTGAAGTTTAGAAAGTGCTTTGGAGAATGATTTCTGTTCTATAGCTCCCAGTGCTTTATAGTCTGTCTTTTATGGCCGATTTCTGCCTATAAACATATTCGTAAAACCTCTCGCAGCCAGAAACAATCATTGTTTTTTTCAAAGCCTGAGTATAATCTACTGTTTTGAACTGTGCTACAGGAATGTTTGATGCAAAGGCATTATTCTGCAGAGAAGCAGTCTCCAGCCAGTGTGAGTTTCTGTAATTTAAAGTATTTATTTATTGTTTTGACAAGCTATGGTCTGTAGAAGACTGTTAGGAGAGATGATAGCTTTTGCTATCCACTACCATCCACCTGTGGCCCCATGAAAAGCTCAGAATTTTTTCAATGAAAAATGCTGACACTAACACACCATTTATGAGTCAAGATATGAATATTTGACCATTTTCTCCTGCCTCTAGTGGAACTTCAGTGTAAACATTCAGTAGAACCAGTACATTTTCTCTGAAGGCCAGGTCAGTAGATATCTCTATAGAGACTGTAATCTGTTAGAATAATTAAAACCAACCAAACAAAAACCAACCAAACAAAAAACCCCACAAAAAACCTGAAACCATCGAGGGTAAAAAGCTACTGCTGATATATTTTTTATAATCTTACAAGAATCACTCAAGCAATTAGTTGAGTCCTACATATTAGTTGTTTGGGTAGATTCAGGTTCGATACACAATTTTCACTGGATGTTGCTAGTGGTCATGCCTCCAAGACAAAAAGGTACCAATTTTGTTCATAATGCCTTGATGCTGCAGTGCTGAAGTAGCTGTGTTTTTTCAGCTTCTGTGGCAACTCATATTTCTGATTTTCTTTCACATTTGGAGCTTCATGCTTAGCTGTAAACATCTTGAATGCAGTGTTCCTAGAGCTGTTAGCCTGCTACTTCATACAAGTATTAACTTTAGCACTTGACAGCCCATATGCCAATTTTCTGGGGCTATCGGTACAACATGGGGCTATTAGAAAACAAAGTTTCTGGACATATATCTACTATTTCTTTACATAATCAAGACTGGAATCATGGCCAAGAAGAAGACAAAGATAGGTTGTTCAGTGCTTACAGGTGACTTATTTAACACTATCAATATTCTATTGATAGAGATCACTTGGCTTTCAAAATTACAAAAATCATGTCTGAACAATTTTCCATGAAGAAAACGAGGCCATACTTTTAAAATAATTACTTCTAGTTTTAATTTTGTATATTCGAGACATTTTCTCTAGAACTTTCATGCAGAATTTGGTAGCATCTATTGGTACTAAAAACCAGAAAGCCAACGCCCTTCTCTTACCAGCATAAAGTTGGGTTTGACCTCTGCATGCACTTCCATTTCTCTTTGGTGGTGGTTGTGGGTTTTTTAAAGAAAGACCTGTTGCTATCTAAAGCCCATATCTGTGCTACAGTTGCTTCAAACAGAAGAGAGAACAAAGACTAAAACCAATGATAAATTTTGTTGGGCCCTTCAGTGTGTCACACAGCTTCCAAATCTGTACATTGATGCAACTTCCATACGTGCTTGTTGGCTCAAGTTTACTAATACTCTTTAGCGTTTGTCCAGTACAAGCATTTGGAGTTGGGAGGGGTGTGTATGTCATTTCCCCTGCTCTACAGGATCTGCCAGATACTTCACAGTATCACAGCACTTTTCTTTGTCTCCCCTGCAATGCCCATGGTTCTTTTTTCAGAGGAAGTTATCAACTAAACATGACACAGAAGCATCTTCACCTGCCAATATATACCCTTTTTGTCTATATAGACTAATTCTGAGCATCCAGCTGTCTTGGTTGTAGGATCTTCTTAGCCCTGAGGTGAAGAGGATTTTCTGGCTTTTCCACTCTGAAAAAATTAAGCTGCCAATGCAATGTATGCTGGAAGCATGAGAAGAAAGGGCTGGGAAGAAATTTATATATATAGCCAGTGTTTCAGTACTATTTATATAGTATCTAATCAGAAACTCTCTTGCCACAGCTTCACAGAAACACAGGATGGTAGGGGTTGGAAGAGACCTCCGTAGATCATCAACTCCCACCCCCCCGCTAGAGCAGGTTCATGTTCAGTAGGTTGCACATAGGTGCAGCCAGGCAGATTTTGAATATCGCCAGAGAAGGAGACTCTGCAGCTTCTCTGGGCAGCCTGTAAGCCCTTTATACTTTGTAATATACACTGCACACTCAGAGAAGACCTTTTAAGTACCTGAGGACTCACGTTGGATCAGTTCATTGTTTGTTTTCAAGTAAATTATCTTGGGTTTTTCAGTCTCTATTGTTGTCATGCTTTCTAGGTTTCTGATTATTATCTTTGCTTTCCTCTGGACTTTTTCCATACTCGGAGCAGGTACTGCACCAGCCAAAGCCTAGTAGAATAGTTGTGTGGCTTTGCCTGTATTAGAGACTCTGTCCTTGTTTATATTTTCTTGACGTTGTCGATTCATGCCAGGGCTGTGCTGTGGTGTAACCTCCATGTCGTTTGTGGCAGAACTGGTATCTAGCCAAGTGTTCATCATCCTCCTCTTGTAATTCAGATTTCACATATTTGAAGGTAAGACATTTGTCTTCATATCTGTTTCAAGTGTCATGTCCAAAGAGGTGATCCGTCTTCATTATCCCTAGATTAGTGTAATACTTTGTAGCTGAACATCTTGAATTTTATCTTTTTCGTCTTTGTTTACTTCACTCCTCTTATTTGTTAAGATTTTGAATTCTGATCAACCTTCCCAATTTTAACAGGCCATTCCAATGTTAGTTGAGCTCTATTTGAAGTTCGTGGAAATGGCAAACCCTGTTCTAAATCCTGATTGTAAGAGTGTGTGTTTGGTCCATGCCAAAAATCGACATGCAAACTCTCTGGCTTTCCGACAATACATCCGGTGGTTCCTGCATTTTCTCAGCCAAAAATGTAGCATATACCACTTCTGTGGCCCTGGAATATTTGTCAGATTTGGGAGTCTTGCTTCCTGACGAGCAAACTTTTATAAAATAGTACACAAGTCTTCTTCCACGTGCTCTAGATGGAAACAGATTTACAACACAATGGCAGCTGGCTTTTCCAGGTCCCTTTCCAGACCTGAGACCAAGATTTAGGACCTCATGGGCACTTGTTCAAACTGATACAGTTATGCGCAAAACCCTGCTTAAAGCTCCACAGAGCAGGGCTACTGAATAGCACCCTGCAGGTTTTTAATGCAACACTGAACTGAATCAGCTGCAGGACAATGTTTGCAGACACTTGAGACAATTTCTATTTTGATGCTAAGTTGTAGGTGATTGCTTTTTAGTAATGACTGTCAGCAATTTTTGTATCTCTCTGATGGTCATTATATCTCTCCCGTATTTCTGTAGTTGTTAACCCTGGCAGTTATCTGTGAATCAGATGTTTTATCTTAGTCTTGAGTGAGAAAAAGAGTTAATACAAATTTTGTTTAAAATATTAGGAGAATTTAGTATAGGTGTTGATATGATGAAGGCCTTAGAAATAAGAAAAGCAAGATCACATTCTGAATCATCCTCAGACACACTAGCATCTCTTTTCATGTAAGTAACCAAAATATAATTATTCTAGCTGGAAGACAGGTTTTTCAAGAGGCAAAGGCAAATTACCTCCAGCAACCTGGATATGATAAACACTCCAAATTTTGCTCTCTTAGTTTATTTATAAGATGCTATGCGTATCTTTTGAGAGATCAGGTACAAACAAGGCTCGAAACAGTTAACATTTGTTCTTCTATAAACCGCCAAGACAATGTCCTTTATTAGAGAACAAAGTTTGTATATCAGCTTTGCTCATTTCTAAAAGTACCCATTTCCTTTGTGGAAAAACCAGCACATATCTGAATTATTTGGAAAATCAATCCATCTGATATTTTCTGTTCTTAAGTTGGTGTGTCAGTGTTACTTTCAGTGCTGGAGAGGCGCTGCAAGCTTTAAATTACACAAGTCCATTTGCCCCCTACAGAGAACGAGCTGCCTGCAAGCAGAGAGAAGACCCACTCCCTCTGCTCTCCAGATGAAAGTTTAGCTGATTCTGCAGAACTTCCCTAGCTTTTTTGTGGTAGGGCAAATAACCACTCTGTTTTCCCATGAGTACAAATGACCTATGGATGTGCAGTGCATTAGGAGTGGAAGAGATGGTTATAAAGCAGGAACACACTGGGAGAAGAGTAACAATATTTTCTCTTTCAAGATGTTGTGAACATGCAAAGGACCTCTCAGAGTATCTGAGGAAAAGGTGAACAGCGGGGAAGAAAGTAGTTCGGAGCAGTATTTTCAGACAACTGTCTGGAGACCTCAGTGTAATGGTTTCGAAGAGACTCCCAGAAGGCACCGAAGGAAAGCAAACTCTCGAGGTTCTCAGCCCGCAGGAAATGCTTCAGGTCCCCAGCTTGCTCTTTGCAGTAGGTTTTAATGCCTAGCCCATTTTGTAGTGATCCTTTTTGACAGAATGACAGTTTAGACAGCACAGCTGTTCAAAGCACAGTCTTTCTTTGTTCTGGACTTATTCAGAGGGCATTCAGGGAAGAAGAATAATCCTTTGTTATAGGTTACCTGTCTCCACTGTTGTAGATAAAACATATATAATTAGTTGATATAGCTAAATCATATGGGCCCTGTCAGTTCAGGGGGGTTCTCTTTTGACCTTGAATCAAGCAGCATAAACAAAGAATTTATTAATAAATGTCCAACTGTATGCCCTTAATTTTTACACTTTCTCTCATCTTACTGTAATTGTTTGCATTTCCATTTCTGCTAAATAGGCATATTATTATATAGCAGAAAGATATTGACATGATTGCACTTTTTGTAAATCACAAGATATTATCGCTATTGCAACCAATTTCCAGTATAAATTCCTTTAATGATAATTTAATAGATTCATATATTTTCAATACCAAAAGAGAGTATTGTGATTGTCTCGGTGGAAGTGATAATACTTTAGGAATATTCACATACCTACTGGAAGGTAATAACATGCTCATAATTATGTAGGCATGAAAAGATTCAGAAGTTGTCAAAATGTGAGTATTGGGTTGACTGAGATTATACATTTTTTATACTGCTGTTTGCTCTTCTTTAATGGGGTATATCAGAATAAACACTTTTAAAATATTTGATAACACATTGTCAGGTATTAGAAAATATTTCTTTTGATTACCTGTTCAGGTTGCTGCCTTTTTACTTTCATTAATAGTTTTTTTAACATGAAGATTTCCTAAGCTCCATGAGCACAGCTGACCATAGGCTGTAAGAATGTCTGTGGCAAGGAAGGCTGATAGATTGGCCTTAACTGCAGACAGATTCATCTGTCTCATCTAATGCTTATTAAGAAATCTAACCTCGGTTCAATTGTATTATACAAACCTTCAATTGCATCAAGGACTGCCAAATAGCTGTTTTCTGCAGTAATTACTGGACTTACAGCTCCACCTGCTGGCTGATGGAGCAAAGTCCCATTGAAATGTTTAAATGAAATCCTAGTATTTTGCTGTAAAAGCTTTTCTTATATTAAAATTATTTACAGCAGTGATTTTCAAGGGACGTTTGTTCAAAATGCTTGACTACCTATATAATGAAGCCACTGACTTCAGACTCGTTGACCTATGCATATTAGCCTAGGTCTTAATAAGGAAAATATGACAGGATTTTTAAATCAGAAAAAATTGTTTAACCCATCTGCAGATTCCGTCAGTGGGAATGCATGAGCACATCCAAGAGTGAAGTACAGAACAGAACCATAGAAAGTTATTCCTATGTAATTCAATAAAGCTTAGTAGCGTAACAAGAATGATGTCACTAGAGAAATTATTTATAAAATAGAAATGAAAAAATCTGTTGCAGTAAAGAACTCAGCTAGTCCATAGGGTGATTATCTAGCACCAAAAAAAAGGCAATAAAAAATTCTAATAGCAGTTTAGAGGTTAGCAAATAGAAGAGGCTGCAATTTAGTAACAAAAAATTCAAAGTCAAAGTGGACTGAAAATGAGAATTTCTTTCAGAATAGCTTTCATCCATTGGTAACAGTAGAGGAAGAGAAATGCTTTTTGTAAAAGATGAGCATAGACAACAACTCCTCTGCAGTGTGACAATAGCTGTGAAAAGGGCAAATGCAATCCTAGAACTTATTTTGCCGTAGCCCTTGACCTTTCATGGTTATAGAATATTTCAGAATCTCAGATGCCTGCTGCTGCTTTTCTTCACAAGTCAGGTTATCATCTCCTCTCAGCCTTAGATGGAATCTGTCATGCTTCTTTTGTCTTCTGGACTCTACAACCTTTTCCTCATTTCCCCAGGGAGAGGGAAGAAACATAGAATAAACAGACACACAATTACAGTATAGGGGGATTTTTTTATACCTTAATTTTCTCCAGAGATTTTATTTTCTTATTCTTTATGATGAGGCATTCATCTTTGGGTCTTGATGTCACATCCCTTCTACCTGATCTTTAAAATCTTTTGACTGGCATTTCTACTGAATCTGCTTAATTTCTGCTTAATTCGCAAGTTTCTGTCTTCAGGAAACTCTTGCACAAGATAACATTGGTAAAATCTTAAGTACTGTGAGAAATACTAAGTACACAGTCTCCCTACTAATTATATTAAGTAGAATAAATACAGGACAGCATCAGGTGCATCTAAAAGTGCACTTGGAATTAAGAATATTATTAGAATGCCACTTAGACTTAATTACCGTGGGAGGCAGCTCTGAAGTGCAAAGGAGTCCAGGAAAGCTGAACATTCTTCAATAAGGGAGTCTTAAAGGTGCTGAAGCAGACTGTGCCACGTGCCAAAAGACAAAACAGCAGGGAAGAAGACTGGCCTGGCTGAACAGAGAGCACTGGCTGGAACTCAGAAACAAAAGGAAAGTTTATAACCCTGGGAATAAGGGGCAGGCAGCTCGGGAGGACTACAAAGATGCAGGGAGAAAATTAAAAAGGCCAAAGCCCAACTTGAACTTGATCTGGCTACTCAGTAAAGGACAATAAAAATGTTTCTATTAATCTATCAGCAGCAAAAGGAGAGCTAAAGAGACTCTACATCGTTTAGTGATTATGGGGAAAAACTTAGTGATGTACAACAAAAAAGCTGAGCTACTTCATGCCTTCTTTGCCTCAGTCTTTAATAGTAAGATCAGTTGTTCTCTGGGTACTCAGGCCCCTGAGCTGGAAGACAGGGAAGGGGAGCAGAAGGGAGCCCCCATAATCCAAGAGGGAATCATTAGTAACCTGTTCCACCACTTAGACGTACACAGGTCTATGGGACTGGATGAGTTCCACCTGAGAGTATTGAAGGAACTGTCAAGGGCTCACCATGCCACTTGGCATCATTTATCAGCAGTCTTGGCTAACTGGGGAGGCCCCGGTTGACTGGAAGTTAGCAAATGTGATGCCCAGCTACAAGAAGGAGTACCTGGGGAACTACTGGTCTGTCAGTCTGACCTCAGTGCCGGGGAATCTTGTGGACCAGATCATCTTGAGTGCCATTACACAGCACTTAGACTAGCCGGGTCATCAGGCCCAGTCAGTGTGGGTTTAGGAAAGGCAGGTCCTGCTTAACTAACCTGATTTCCTTCCGTGACAAGGTGAACTGCTTAGGAGATGATGTGGATGTTGTCTAGCTAGACTTTAGTAAAGCCTTTGACACCACTTCCCACAGCATTCTCCTGGAAAAAAACTGGCTGCTCATTACATGGACAGGCATACTCTTTGCTGGGTAAAAAACTGGCTGGGTGGCTGGGCACAAAGAGTGGCAGTGAATGGAGTTAAATCCGGTTGGCAGCTGGTCACAAGTGGTGATCCCCAAGGCCAGTTCTGTTTAATATCTTTATCAGTGATCTGGACAAGGAGTTCAAGTGCACCCCCGGTAAGTTTGCTGACGATACCAAGTGGTGCGGAAGTGTTGATCTGCTTGAGGGAAGGAAGACTCTACGGAGAGATCTGGACAGGCTGGATTGATGGGCTGAGGCCAAGTGTCAGGTCCCGCACCTGGGACACAACAACCCCATTCAACATTACAGACTTGGGGAAGAATGACTGGAAAGCTGCCTGGCAGGAAAGGACCCCAGGGTGTTGGTTGACAGCGGGCTGAGCATAAACCAGTAGTGTGCGCTAGTGGCCAAGAAGGCAAATAGAATCCCGATTTGTATCAGAAGTAGAGTGGCCAGCAGGACTAGGGAAGTGACTGTCCATCTGTACTTGGTGCTGGTAAGGCCGTACCTTGAATACTGTGTTCAGTTTTGGTCCCCTTACTGTAAGAAAAACATTGAATTGCTGGAGCATGTCCAAAGAGCACTGAAGCTGGGAAAGGGTCTAGAGCACAAATCTTGTAAGGGGCAGATGAGGGAACTGGGATTGTTTAGCCTGGAGAAAAAAGAAGCTGAGGGGAAACGTTATCAGTCTTTGCAACTACCTGAAAGGAGGATGCAGCGGAGCATTGTTCGTCTCTTCTCCCAGGTAACAAGTGATAGAACGAGAGGAAATGACCTCGAGTTGCACCAGAGGAAGTTTAAACTAGATATTAGAAAAACATCTTCCACAAAAGGGTTATCAAGCATTGGAACAGGCTGCCCAGGGAGGTGGTTGAATCGCCATCCATATTTGAAAGATGTGTAAGTGTGGTGCTTAGGGATGTGGTTTAGGGTGAACTTGGCAGTGCTATGTTTATGGTTGGATTTGATCTTAAAGGTCTTTTTCAACCCATGATTCTATAATTAACTTTTTCTATAGAAGCCCACGTTAAACAATGTTAGCATTCAGATGCTAAATTAAGTAGGTTTCTTCAATTTTTTTCCCCCTGAGCAATTACTTCAAATAGTTACAGGGGAAAAAAAAAAACAACCAGGAGCATGCCATGAATGAAAAAACAGCTGTTACCCAGCTGGAAAAGAATTTCTTCAGAAACATAGGAGATAATTGGAAGAAGCTTGAAAGGCACTTTGCTGTGTGACTGTATGCAACAAGCACCAGCAGAAACATTAATTACCCAGTGAGACAGTAGCTGTAGTTCTCAAGATAGCTGATTTTTGAATGGTTTCATTTGACTCAGATTGAGAAAGTTAAATATGCAGTTTATTATGAATTTGTACGTTTCTGGATTCTAGACATAACAGAGAATCCAAAATACCCCAAGACCAGAAGAGAAGCAGAAACACCTGGAGTTCAGCCCATAAAGACATGAATCCAGCAGGACCAGAGGGCTTGCTGCGTCTTTCTGGAAGTGAATTGAACACACCTAAGCCAAGTTGTTTAAAAATATTTGATCTGACAGATAACTTCTTGGTCTGTTGCTAAAAAGAAATAACATCCTGTTTCTGTCTTCACTCTTACGGGCTTCTTCTTCAGCCTCTTCTCATAAAATACCAGATTTGTAATTCCTCTGATTATTCTGGCACAGCTCTAAGTTTAGTTTCATTTCTTCTATTTTGAAAATAGCAAGCCAGCTTTGAATGCAGACTCATACTGCATGCAATCCTCAGCAGTGCTATTGATCTATATCTGCTGGAAAGATTTCTACTAATAGATCTTAAAGTTGTGTTTGTCCTTTCCAAAGCTTATGTGATACTCTTTTCATCCATTCCTGAACTATGTGACCTTGTGCATTTCAGATATTTGGAACAGCTATTCTTGACAAAGTTCAATGATGCAGCCTTGGTTCTGCTGAGGTAAAGGGCACAAGATGTACAGGAAAGCAGCAAGATTATATGTTTCTGAAAGGTTCCCTGATAAATTTGTTGTTGTTTTTCCAATACTTTAGTCCATTTTCGTTCAATAAGCTTGGAATTTTTTTTTCACTTCTATTTCTAATGAAGCTTGAAATTAACATAGGTTTTTTGTTTACTTTTTTATTTGCAATAACATTGTTGATAGTAGTAGCACGGTACTGGGAACAGTTCTTGTAAAGCTGGAGCTAGAAGTGAGAAGTATTTTGGATAGGCCCTGTACGTTGGGAGGAGAAGTGTTCTGAGTTATTGTACCCTTAGAGATATATCTAATATTTAATATCTCTACATTTAAACTACTGTTTGTTTGGAGACAATCCATATGAATCTAAGTTAAAAGCTATTTTGATTCTAAACTTTTTTGGTGGCATCACTTTACCTTAACACAGATGCTCTTTTCTTAAAAAGCTCAAGTAAACACATTGATTTTCTTTTTGTGATTTAATTTTCTTATTGTTATTTGTGTGTGTAATAGCATGGAAACCCAATACGTTTTTAAGGAAAAAATTATAGCAATTAATTATTCTGAAATTTCTGAAGACCACAGATGAGCATATTAGGATCATAGAATGCTAGAATAGCTTAAGTTGGAAGGGACCCATAAGGATCATCGAGTCCAACTCCCTAGTCCTCGCAGGGCTGCCTAAAACTAACCTATATGACTGTAAGTGCCATTCAGGCACCTTTGACTTTGACAGGCTTGGTGCCTTGACCATTTTCCTGGGGAGCCTGTTCCAGTGACCAACTGCCCTCTCAGTGAAGAACCTTTTCCTAACGTAAAACTTGAACTTCCCCTGATGCAGCTTCATTCCATTTTCTCATGTCCTGTTGCTGATTACTAGAGAGAGGAGATCAGCACCTCCTGCTTTGCTGCCTCCTTGTAGCCTTCAATGAGGTCATCCCTCAGCCTTCTCTTCTCCAAGCTGAACGAGCCAAGTGACCTCAACCACTCTTGCTAAGGCTTGCCCTCAAGAATTTTCACCATCTTGGTTGCCCTCCTCTGGACACATTCTAATAGTTTGGTGTCGTTCTCATATTGAGGTGCCCAAAACTGCACGCACTACTTGAGGTGAGGCCACACCAATGCAGTATAGAGTGCGACGATCGCCTCCCTCAGCTGGCTAGCTATGTTGTGCTTCGTAAACCTCAGGACATGTTTGGCTCTTTTGGCTGTCAGGGCAAACTGTAGACTCGTATCCAATTTGCCGTCAACCCAAACCCCAAGGTGTCTTTCCAGAGAGCTGCTCCCAGCCTCTCATCCCCTAGTTTGTATGTATAACCAGGATTGCCCTGTCCCAGATGAAGAATACAGCACTTGCTCTTGTTAGATTTCACACGATTGGTGCTTACCCAGCTCTCTAGTCTATCCAGATCTTTCTGTAAGGCCTTTCTGCCACTGAGGGAATGTACTGCTCCTGCTAGTTTAGTATCACTGGCAAACTTACTTAGCCTACATTTGATTCCTGCATCCAGATCATTTATAAAAATGTTGAAGAGAACTGGCCCTAAAACTAAGCCCTGGAGAGCCCCACTGGTGACGGTTTCAGCACGATCAGCCATATTGTACCAATAAGGAAGATTTTAGTAAGTAAATTTTGCCAACTGGAAATGTGACAGGTTTGACTAGCATTTTGATATTCAAAATACAGCTTGAGGCTTCTAGTGTTTTATATATTTGCACCAAGTTTAAATGAACTTGGTGTTAGCCATAAGGTCAGAGTCTGTTAATATTTACTTTGAGAAATCTGCCTTTCTAAGCCCGTTTTTTTTTTTGTCTCTCTGGTTTCTGTCCCTGTAACAGTAATGTTAACACTATACACATCCTTCCAGAGATACAGCAGTAATGGAAAAAGTAAAGTTTGGTGTCCTTAATCCGTTTTTCAAAGTCAGGTATTTCAGTCTACAGAATGCACTGCTTTGGAGATTCTCTTGTTGGGACTCAAAAAATCTGTAGATGATAAGAATAGCTGAAGCAGTAGTCGCTCATCGCAGTGCCAGAGGCAGGGCTGGTAAGTGATATGCTGTCAGATTTGTTAGCTAAAAGAGATGCCAGGGGATTTTCATGTCAGCTTTCCTTCCTGCGTTTTTGATAGTCCATATTTCTGAATTATTCAGCATTGCTTCTGCTAAGTCAGATAGTGTCTCTGGAGTATAATTAGCTAAGCAATGGTTAAAAAAAGGAAAAATGAAATGTCCCAATTATATACTCATTGCTTTGTGAATACTTGAATAGCATTTTAGAATACCAACTGTAGTTCGTGGGAGCCAGAAAGGCAGGGCTGGGAAACTCTGGAAAAGAGATCCTGGTCTTGGTCAAGCTCGTAACAAAATTCCTATTGTATAAACCAGGGCAAAAATGTATTTGATCTACTGTTTTTATTGCTGGAACTATGTTTTGCTAAAAAAAAAAAGGAACGACATTTCGGGATTGGGGGCTTGGTAAGCTTTTGATTAGGTATCTTGGTGCTTTAATATTTGTCTCATGGTAAGTCAGAGTATTCCCAGTTGGTTTCTTTTTGGTTTGAATAAGCTGGTTTAGCTTGCAAAGCATTGTTCTTGGCAATCATCATGCATCTCTGATCTATGGCAAAATGTACCATCAGGCGTGCGGAATTCATGACCTCTATCTGTGCCGTCACTAATGTATGTGGGAGAAACAGGCTCTGCTGCTGTTCCCTTGATCACCAAGTGAATCCACTTTGGTTTCCACTTTTGAAGACAGATGTCAGATGGCCACTGGCTGAAATGAACCCTGAGTCAGTCTCTGAAAGACAATGGACACACTTCTTCTCAGGATTGAAACAAAGTTTTAGGAAATTAAATGAGAAAATTATTTTGTTGGGCCCATGAATACTTAATGCAAAGAAACTGCTTCTTGTTTCTTTGACCTTTCTTTCACTGGGACCTCTTAAAGTCGGTATTTCTTAAAAGCTTTTGTTTGCGTTATAAGCTTTAGAGAATGTCTTCTTATAACATCCTGCTGAAGCAGAAAGCTATTAGTATTGAATTTAATAGACAAAGCACAGAACAAGTGGCTTGCCAGACAGGCATGTGGCAAAGCTAGAAACAGAGCAAAATTCAGTCCAGTTATCACAAATATCTCCTCCCTGTCTTGCAAAAGACTTAGACACCCTAGATTTGGGTAATTTTGATATTTCAAACCATTATTATATGTGAGGTCTTGAGGAAAGAAACGGAACTTTCCCACAGGAATACGGGATTCAAAGGGCTGTGCTCCTTCTTATTGCTGGATGCCACTGGTAGTACATATGCTTTTTGCAGCTACTTGCATTTGAATTTGTCAACCATCCAATCTTCTGTAAATTGATTCTTACTAAACTCTATCATGATCTAGGGCTGAAGCATTAAATTAAAATGGAAGTGTCTACAGAGGACTGTCGAGACCAAATTTTGCTACCACATCCAAAGCCTTCTTCCATCATTTTCCCTAACTGTTAACTTTCTTTTTCATTTAACTAGTTTAATTTAACTGGCAAAAAAAACCCCAAACCCAACTTAACAAACATTTCCTGAAATATTTTTGGTCATTTAGCTGTCATATGTAGATTTGAGAAAATAACACAAAAAGAAATTCCAGCAATAGTTAATGTCAGCTGTGTCCTCTTTCTGTTTGTCTTCAGTTTATGCAAACATAGCTTTATTATCTCAAAAATGCATGGAAATTATATTTCGGCCTTCTGTGTACAGGTCTTATTGGAAAGCCAATGAACAGCTCTATGTTTACACTGAAAGGAGAGAGCAGTATCATACTACGTGACTTGGTTGACCAGTCACAACAAATACAGCTCAGAATATGGAACTTCTGATCCATGAAGATAAATCTCAAAATACTATTAGTGGAATAATTTTGAGTGACAAAGATACTTGGAGAAAATTGTGCACAAGTATTTTACAAGCCTAAAAAGGAGCTGATTTCAACAAGGAAAAAGTTTTGAATCTGACATTTCTGAATGTGAATGTTAATGTTATGGAAAATAAATGAGAAAAAATCAGAAATGCCAGTATCAACCCAAATGTTTTGTTAGAATATTTATGTATTGTCATTATCAGAAGTAAGCTTGATTACTGAGTAGAACATCCTGGAGGACAGGCTTAAAGCCAAATTAGTCACCTGTCCATATTAATTACCTGCAGGAGTGATATCAGAGTTGGCTCCAGGGTCACTCCACCTGGTGTTCTCCAAGGGAAGTACTGGATGTCATCAGTCTAAAAGCAGCTTACAGGCACGCTTTCCTGTCATGAAGCTAAGGTCAACACACTGATAATAACAACAAAACAAAAGAGGTGAGCCAGGGAAAAGTTGTTTGAGACAGAGGTTGTGCTGGCTGTGGCTTACCCAGGTCCTTCCAAAATTGGAGTGATTCTGCAATTTCTATTCCAAACACCCAGAAACCTGTGGATTTGGGCCATCACTGCATATAGTTTATGATTCTGTTATTAGTAGTATTTTCCTTATTATTGTTTCATTAAAGCTGGTTTAGCTTTAGTTTCCAATCCACAAGTCTGTTTCTCTCATTTCCCATTCCCTCTTCCCTGTTGGGGGTGGGGGAACAAAATTGGGAGCATGGCTGCCCACGGTTAGCTGCTGGTCAGGCTGGGCATAAACTGTGACAACCACATAATCAGTAAAAAGTGAATAAGGCTCTCTCAAAGAGAGAAATTAGGAAAAATACTAGCTTGCAGCTAAAATATAACAAAATGATTGATATGAGCTTGTCACGAGCTGACCTTGTCCTAGAAATTTAATTTCTTTCTTTGATAGAGGATGTGGTGTCATAAGACATGGGGAGAACTCAACCGGGCTCCCTGCCACTGGGTCAGGGAGAGCATGATGCTGCTGTGAGGCAGTTTGTTACACTGCTGACTTTGTGTTGCGTCCTGTGCTTTACAGTACCCATCTTCAGAACCCATGTAAACTCCCTGGAGTGGGAAAATAAAAACAACCCACCACCTGCATTCAGGAAAAAATGTCTAGTTTTCTAGAGTTTTAGTGAATTAAATAGCTTAAGGAGGAGAAAGCTGTTCCATGGGAAGGAGACCACACACCTGCAAGCTACAGGGAGGGGGATTAGAGGGGCGAGCAGGGAACACATTCTGTCCCTTTGGTAGCATTAATTCAGTAGATGTGTTAAGCAATATTAGGAACTTGGAAAAATAGGGAGGCAGTAAATGCATTCTTGCTTTCAAGGTTTTTGGTGTTGCCAGTGTTGCTGTCTCACGAAGTTGAAAAAGTGTGGATAAATCTTTAATTTTCATCAGATGACTACACAACGGGTTGAATAGAAATGCTGTCAAAAAGTAGCTATGAATGGTTTGATGTTAAACTGTGAGATTGTCTCACATACTGGTGCAGGTCTCTGAGGCAAATATCTCTGCAGAACCCCACATCCTAGTTCTGTTGAATGTCTTCATTAATTATATGAACAATAAATTGGTAGTAAATTTTTAAAAACCAAGCAAGCTGGCATTGGTAGTGTCATACAGGTCATTAGAAAGACAAGTTCAAAATGCAAGTTAATCTTGTCAAATTGAGGAAATAATTAGAAAGAAATAACATGAGACTGGGCAACAAAAAGTATCGAGTGCAACAGCTGAGGAGAAATTTAAAACATACATTCAAACAGCTAGTTAGTCAGCACTGTGACAGGAAGGCATGAAAGAGTTTTGTTAAATAAACAGCAAAGTTGAATTTTCATTGTGTAGTGTATTAACATTCTAAGAAAACACAAGTAACTCTATGCTGTGTCCAGATTTGGTCACCATACCTGGGAACTATGCAGCAGTCATTTGGAGACTCCAGTTGAATTTCAGTTGATTAGTCTAGAACAAGGAGGACTGAGAGGGAGGACACAGTATCTGTTTTCTGATACGAAAAAGGTCATTTAAAAGGGGATACTGATTAATTGTTTCCATGGAGACTGTGGAATTTTTTTTCAAAAATCTGTAGCTTTGTCCTCTCCTTTGTTTGTTTATTGAGGTTTGCATCAGGTAAAGGCAGTGTGTGAAGTTGTCAAGGAGAAGACAATCTGGCTTGATATTAATATTCCTTAATATTTTAAGGAATGCTATATAAAACTTCAGTGATAGTGGTTTACTCATGCACAACTATTTGTTTTGGTATGGAAATTGCGTTTCCATGGACAAAGAATGTGCTTAGTGATTTGGTGAACTGCAGCTCCATAAAGGGGCTTAATTTAGTAACTGAGATGTAGAAAAGAGCATTCTTAATCCACTCAAGTTCTTCATTGATGGGTTTGTGTCCAAAGAGGGGAGATATAACTTAGTAGTTAAACCGTTTGTGGTAAAGTCAGTTTGCAAGTCTTAAATCAAGAGGAAATGTTTACCTTTAAAAAAAATATTTTACAGATTAAGAGTTATAGTACTGACAAGTAATTTGAGAAAAAATTGAAACAATATATTCAAGGTTTTAACATTAGGGGCATGTGTGAAATCATATTTCAAATTATTTTTTTGAAATGTAACCCTGCATAGTAGCCCTGAAAACATTTTATTTGGTATTCTAGATCAGTATTTTAAGTCTTAAAATTAAAAATAATGCTTCTTAAAACAAGGTGTTTTCAGCAGCTAGCTAGGTTGTTGTGAATGCAATATGGCTAATTGTACTGAGGCTGTAGGAGACAGGCCCTGTTAGAACGGTTTGGTGACTGACAAAAGCCATCTTATGTATCAATTTCTGTACAAACACCTTTTTGCAAGAACTGATATTTCAGTGAGTTATTTACATCAGCAGACAAGCCATGGATTATTTTTCTAGTTTGCTACTTACTGCAATAGATTGCATGTTGACTTCTTATTAGAAAATGTATTTAAAAGATCTTTAATTTATCTTTGCCTAGAGTACAAATTAGCTGTGCGTCATCGATGAAACTCCGTAGCTGGCAAACTAAACTTCAAATCTTTCATGGAAGAAGAAAAATGTCCTTGACTATATTCCTTTCTCTGAAACAGGAGCTTTTTATTACTTACACTATTTGTCAAGAATATGATACATATTTCTTGCTGAATACTTGGCTGTTGGCTTTTGTCTTGATAATGAAATACGTACACACATGCTCTGAATGTATCTTGACAGTGGAATGAACTTCATTATTCCACAGAGAAGTGAAGATCTATTATAGGAATATTGGTTTGGTGGCATGGTGTTTATCATGTAGAAACCATTGCACATGGCAACAGGAGTTTGCAGAGTTTGGTACTGAGAGTTTTGCCTGGTACCAATCTTTATTATTAGCACACAGCAAATAATGCATTGATCTTGAAGAACTACCAGGAGTGCATACATGGATGTTTTCCTGGCATCTACTGTGGACTGTCAGAGTTCCTCAAGTTCCAGAAGCGAAAAATAAGAAAAGTTTTTTAACTGTTTCTTGATTTTCTTCTTATTCATTACTTCAATTGGTGCCCGTAAAGTTGGTAATGAGAGTCTGTGTCCTACAGCAGTTGTCTTTAAAAACTGAACTCCAAACAGACAGAGCATCTCTTGCTTCGTTGCTTTCTGATTTAATAAATTCCTCAGGAAGGGAAATTAAATCTCAAGGTGAATTCCTCCCCTGTGGTGCAGGTAAAGGAAGATTGGGTTGTATGTTGCTTCTACATGGGGAGTTGGACTACGCTGAGCTTTCTCCTTGGGAAATGCAGGTGTATGAACCATTCCTAGATTAATAGGAAGGTATCTAAAGGGTATTGGTATAGACAGAGTGATGTATGAAGGAAGAAGACCAATAATGCAGAGCATGCTGTGTCAGATTTGCTTGAAGCTGCTGTCCCTGCTCTGGAAGAGAAGCAACAAAGACAAAACGCTGACCTCTGTGAAGCTCATTCTTCTTCTAAGAAAATGTACTCAGTCTTTCTTTCTTGCTATTATTCTTTGTCAAGAAATAGTATCTTCCAGCGAGAGCGGGTTTTGTCGTCCAGGAATAGTTGCACCTGCAAGTGATTGAAAGATATTGTCAGGAATCCACTTCACCTGACCCCAAAACACAAGTTTAGTTGTGACTGTATTGCTTTTCTGCCTCCACTAAGAGATTGAGCCTCATCACTAAATGGCAAACTCAATTATGAATGTGGGTTCTTTTAGCAATAATTGGAAGCAGATTTTTTCCCTTTGGCTTGTTTGCTTTCCCACTCACTCTTAATATTAGTTGTTAATGGAATAGCATCTTCATAATTACAGTGGAGGCATGATTCTGCTTTTAAAGTATAGTTATGAGGGGAACATATTTGCAGTGTTCTGTTTCATTTAATCTTTATTTATAAGCACAGCCTTTAGAAGAATAGCATCCTAGGTATAACTTCAGAAGGAAAGCTGTAGAAGTGATTCTGTCAGTGCTAATAATTTTAATCTTTGACCTGCATTTCTGTGTTTTATGATGTGGTTTGCAATTTGTATTTAACTGTGTGTCTGAGAAGGCTCGTGTGTGTATTGTTTGGTTATGCATTGTTATACAACTGGTTTTTTTAGGAAAATATTTTCACAAATATAGGACAACAAATGTCAGACTGATCTAATCACTGCTCTTGTCAATAGTTTCTAATGGGCTCTCTTCTATTCTGCAAGCTGGAGATGAGTGGTTTGAAAATGTATTCATTAGCAAAGTGTTCAGATTTATTATCCTGCTGTTTATGGCATCATAATTCCCATTTCTGTTTAGCTGGTAGTCTGGGGATATTTTTACTTATGAAAGTAAAGGAAGGACTGCCCTAGGTGAAGGGAGTGAAACTTGCTGGTGGGATCCATGCTTCTTGGCTTACACTAGATGCAGAGAGAGGCATCTCCTGAGAGCTGGCCCCCTTTCAGGGTTTGCTGGCAGAGTTTCCCAGGGGAGAGTTGGGAAATGAGCCAGGATGGGGTCAGAGCAGGTACTCAGGGGACGCAGGTTAAGAGATCAAAAAGAAAGGAAGTTACAGTGACAGTATAGACACAAACAGTCCTCTCATCAGTGGACTTAAGTCCTTCGAAAGCATACAGGTTTTATTCAGTTAGCATAACCCATGCTGACCTTGGCCATTGCCACTAAATAACAGACAGTAATCTCAAATATTAAGAGTAGATTACTGAGCAGTACAGGCAGAGGTGATGTAGGTACCTGCAGGGCTAAAATGATGCTCCATAGTGAGAAATTTCTGGGCAGATGGAATAGATTGAATCCTCCTGAATCGAGGATCTATATGCTGACACTGAGCATGGGTTACAGCAGCTTCTTGATCTCTTACTGAGATTCAGTTTACGCTTCCAAGGACAGTTTCTGCATTCAAGGCCAAGAAGCTGGGGAGAAGTGAAACTCCTCAAAGTGTAGGCTCAGAGCCTTAAAGCAGCCACTGACAATCTGCATTCAAAGTATTTCCATGAGAAGCTAAGAAACCTGTTGGATCAGAAGCACTGAGCACTCTGTGTAGTCTGTAAAATGATAACAGTATTACCAATTCCCTCCTATTAATATCTACTTAATGATACTATCTGTCAGTAACCACCTAGACAATACAAACCCCACTGTTCGTGGTGGTGAATGGGACCAGAATGGAGATCAGATGAAACAACAGTTTCATTGGGGCTGGTAGCTGTGGTTTGTAACAAAGATTATTCTGATTATTTGTTATTAAGGATTTGCTTTCTCTTTTGGTTTTTTTGTGGGGTTTTTTGGTGGATTTGACGGGGTTTTTTTGTAAATTCTTAACAACAAAGTCTTTATAAGTCAGTTGCAAGAGTCCTTATTGCTGTCCAGATTACCTTCCTGCCAGTTCAGGATTTGGTATGCCTTTTGCATGCTTTCTAATTTAATTCTGAAGCAACAGTGCTTTCACTAGCAGATTTTTGGAAATTATTCTGGGGTGACCAATTGCCCTAAATTTCTCCAGCTCTTCAGATGTTTTTAAAATAACTATATCATTTATTTTATCTGCATGCTATTTCTCTAGATAAATACGAAAGAATACTGTTTCCTAGAAGCAAGTATAGGCAGGAGTCTGGGGATTTTGATTAATGTAGTTGCAGTGCTTACATGTTGTTGGTTTCAGTTCTCAATTTTTTCTTGCAGTGTTTCCTTATAGATATATATAGGTTAGGGTGACCTCTCCTGATCCTTGCACTGTCATGTGGCAGGCAGTGGGACAATGCTGGCACAAGGGTAGCTGGGCGGCATGAGCCTCTGAATCCAGGAGGGAGAAAGCCTTCAAGGTAGCTGCAGACTCTATCCATGAGTCATCCAGAAACCAGCTATGTATCCTGTCCAGCCCTATCCCACATGAGGCAGCTTTACTTTGGGGAACTGTCATTATCCTGCCTTTGAATTAGTCCCAGAGGTCCCCTTCGGCTTATTCTTCTCAGAAATATGTGTTGTACCTTCCGACTGTATGAAAATTTTAGTGTGCAACTCCTAGGGTCAGGGCGGTTGGCCCTCTCACTAGTTGGAGGTGCTCTTCTATGCATGGGCAGTTACACTCTGTAGGAATTCTCATTTCAAGCTCTGAGATCAATGTGCTTTGCTCAGAACAGTGTGCACAATGGCCTGTACAAATTAGCAGAACCCTATGGCAAATTCATTATCCTGATTTGCCTTTAAGGTCAAGTCCAGAGTTCACATACAGCAGCATAATTTCACTGGCAACCTCTTCTTTGTACACTTAAACCACCTAAAGACCCAGCTGCCAGTTCCCAAGACACATTGACTGGAAGTAGAATCATGCATTCGGTCATACAGATTTCTAGTGCTTCGCCTGTAGATGTGACCATTTGTCAGTTAAATAGCGTAATAAGTGTACTTGTGACACTTCTGTAAATATCCACTTACATTTAAAATAAAATAAAAATGTGAAATTTCAGCTGGGATAACCCATTTTCTTCTCAGCTGCATGTTAAATTATTCACATAGCTGAAAGTTTCTAACAGAAGCGAGCATTCATAACAGCAGTCAGCAACTCATGCCATCAGAACGTTTTACTAAGAGTTAATGAAATCTTTCTATATTTTTGAACACAATCAGTTCACATCCATATTCTGCAAGCGAAATATTACATATAACTCTTTTGAGGAAATAAAATAAGCTGTTGAGTATCTCCTGCAATTCCTGACAGCCTGGCTTTTGAAAACCTCAAAAATAATAATCTCCCATAGATCACACTCTAGATATTTCTTTCTCTAGCTCATTATTGTTAAGGCCTATTTCCATGCACTTTTAGTACAGAGTGAATGAGCTTAAGCAAATGTGAGAGCTATCCCTAGACCAGACTTCCATTTTATTTATATTATCAAATGGAGATTTTTTGTGTGTGTGTTTTGCTGTAATGATATAAGAGGAAGGTTCGTTTTCCGTGGTTTCCACAGCCCTTCCTGCCCATCTTTATGATATTGACTTAAAAATTAGATGCTTTTGTGGGACAATGAATTGCTCGACCTCATCAGTTTTCAACTCCTTCTTTCATTATGAACTGCTTTCCAGCGTTTTTCTATTGGTTCCGTTTTTGAAAAACTGCTTTCAGTGTTTCACAGTTTTTGCAAGATAATAGTGGTGTGCCTCTGGTGCAGACAAGGAGCAATCTAATTTGGTTCTAGTTAAGTGCATTACCCTCCATAACAGGGTAACATAGCAAATTATAGAGCTTTAATAAATAGCAATGATG
The DNA here is from genome assembly GCA_033558235.1 of Neomorphus geoffroyi. Lineage (NCBI taxonomy): Eukaryota > Metazoa > Chordata > Aves > Cuculiformes > Neomorphidae > Neomorphus > Neomorphus geoffroyi. The sequence goes on along the minus strand of JAUMJM010000020.1, from coordinate 24,184,791 downwards.
CATCTAGAAGCACATTCCCAAGATCCCAGAATACTTTTGGCTGCATATTTGCCTCTTCAGGCATAATTTTTTTGCTTTCTTGTAACTTAATGGTCTTAAAATTGTTCACCATTGGCAAGTCATTGACCTGCTTTTTCTAGCAATGGCGTGGCTACACAGGCTCCAGTGTTCCTCCTTGTCAGCATGTAATCATTTCAGGCTTCTGCATTTACCCCCAAAGACAGATATAAATGAAATATCAAAACTACCTTTTTTCCCCATTTCCTGCCTTGAGTTTGAAGCAGCGTGTGTGCGTAGGGTAGAGTGGGGGCAGGTGCTGACAGTACTGCTGAAGAGCTGATCAAAGGAATAGTATGCATACACATCCTCAGCTCCGCGGCAGATCATAGGCCATATCATTAACTGCGTCTCATCCACACAGCAAAGTGTGAGGGCTCTGTCTGCTTGAATCAGAGTCGCTGTGGGTAGCTGGTGGGAGCCTGAAGAAAAGCCGATTCCCTCAGCATGCCAGGCAGCAGTATTTTAAAAGACTTTGCTAAAAAAATCAGGAGCGGGTTATTGTAGCTATGCTTCTGCTGTCTTTAATCTTTGCAACTCAGAATTGTTCTGGAATGGCCTTCACTCAGTCTGATCTGGCGTATGAACGGTGGGGTGAACTGAAACTCCTGTTGCCATTTCCTTGCAGTGCTTCAATACTGACTCTCCGCGTTTGCCCATCTTAATTCAGTGTTGCACAAAGAAAGCTTCAGCCAGAAATACTGCAGGAGGGCCAGAAAAAAAGCCTCCTGTTTCGTGTGGAGTTTATGGTGGTGATAGTAATTTGACTGCCTTTTTGTCTTTTTGAGTTGTTGCAAATGTGCAAACGGTACTATACAGTAGCATGTAGTACAGTTATTGGGATGACCCCTTTTCTTCACCTGGCATCCACAAAGAGCCCCAAGCAGCTGTTTTACTAGAGCCCTTGGGGTGCAAATGGCACGGGAGAGGCTGCTGGCCCCGCTGGTCCTACCTGCTGGGCAGACACCGTGGTGGGGCAATCCCTGGGCCAGCTGGCTCAGTCCACATCTGAGGTTGTGCTGGAAGGTGTCAGCGGTGCATAAAAAGCTATTCCTGGTTTGTAATCCCCAGTTGGGAAGTCACTTTCACACATTATGTGCAAAGCCATTTTTCTGGCCTGCAGTGCCTTTAAACCTGCTTCAATCTACAATAGGTACCTAATGTTTTAGAGTTATAGAAATCAGAGTCATAAAGTTATAGTAATCAGAATAAGTTAATCAGGATCACCTGTAACTTTTCAAAGTGGACTGCTAACCAATTAGATTTATTATCATTATTTAGCTAGGAATCTTTCATGGGAGGACAAGGTCTGAATTAAAGGACTGTTTTAGAAATCAGAACCTATGTTCAGGCCAGTGGCTATGTTTTAAGAGGGATTATTTATCATCTTTAATGAAATTTAAAAATTTCTGCTTTAATTTAAACTTTATTCATGATGCTATACAGGACTTAAGTAAATAAAGCAAAAGTAAGCACTGGAGAAGGAGGATAGTTTTCTGGAATGTACCTCTGCATCTAAAAGAGGGGAAGATAGCATTGTAATTGAATAGTAGTTCTGCTCAGCTACTGCTCCCATATATCCTGGGAGAACATCCTTGAGGGTAGGGATGGGATTCAATGAACTTTTGTTGTTCCCTAATGCTTGGGAGGTGGTGATGTTCAACCAGGATGAATAATCTTAAAATATGCTTCCAGCCTTGTTTCTTATTTGAAAATAGAAGTTTAATCTCAAACGAGATGTCAGTTTACCTAAGTTTTGCTTTCCATAGACACAGATATCTCATTAGCTTAAACAAATTTTTCCGTTTAAAAGTAACATGTACTCTCTCAGGAGAGAGTATTGGCATTGATTTATAATTCCAGCCTCATATTTCAAAATAACTCAGAGGGAAAATATGATCATAGGACGATCATTGTGCTTTCATAATAAGAATAATTAGATTTTCACAAGAACCAGGAACATGGTGACTTCCTCCACTTCCGAAATTCCTAGGCTGTGCAGAACACTACTTACCTGCTTGAATTTTGACCTTGGGTTACGTTCTGTAGAGAATTTAGTGTAGCTGAGAATCTAGACAAGTGGAGAAAGAGCATATCATTTTTAGAAAGAAAGTTTATCTTTTTGTGTTTAGTTTTAGATTTGCTTCAAACTGAAGCTTGGCAGAAACCAGGAGGGATCAAGGAAGTTTCTGTTTTAGAGACAGTTATCTGATTGATCATTATGTTTATGTTTAATTTTCGAAAATTATATTTTCAAGGTACAACTTTGACTAAAATAGAAATGATACCCATCAATATGACAAGATACTATAAATAGACAGAGTCGTATCCAATTTTGCTTCAAGATTGGGTTTTTTTCCCCAACAGTTCTTACTCACTTCCTACAAATAGGCTGAAGAGTGGGGTTGCTGTAATTGAATTCAGTGTGTCCAAGGTCCATTCCTGCTCATGACGTGACTGTGGGTCAGCCAAAGTGCTGTTCTCAGCTCCCCTTTCTTGCTTCTACTGTACTGAGGCCTCAATCTTGTAAGACTGCTCAGCTAGTAGACTCATTTCTTTAGTACAACATGCAGCATAATATTCCAGCTGTTATTTTGCTCCTCAGTTTTGTTCTTCTGAACGCCTTTGCCTGTGGGACATTTTCAGAAGCTTTCATTTTCTCTTTGCTTGAGGATAATTTCTGCTTACCCACCTCCTTAGTTTGAGTCCTGTAGGTCTCCTTTAGCAATAATTTAGATAGATTTCCCTTGCATTATAAGAGGTAATTATGAGGAAGGGAAGCCTTCTCTTCAGTCTTCGATCTTTGCCCAGCTGACTCACCTGTTCTACAGCTTCATTAATTCTCTAAATATGGGGGGAAAGGATAAATGGGCCTCAGTATCATTACCCACATATGGGCTCATCACTTTTTTACAATATGATTTTTTCAATGAAGTTTAGCAATGAGCTAAGAAAAATATGCAGAGAAGCTATGTGATGAAATCACTGTGCAAATTTTTATAAATTGAACTTTAAGTGCTTTCAGAGCTTTCTCTGTGAGTGACTCTCTGCGGCTGACTTTCTGTCTGTCCATTGGAGAAGAATGAGGTTTTATCTTAATATTTCCCAAGCAGAAGTCTAGTTAAATACTGTAATGGAATTTTATATGGATTTGGGAGTTAAGTGACACAACTTGGCTGTTAAGTGTTTCAACACAGTGAGGATTTGAACCGATAGGTTATATAGAAACTAAGTCTTATGCTTTTTTCTTTCTTTTTCACATTTGTTAGAATATTTGCTTAAATGCCAAAAACTTATACTTTTAAGCTTCAAGCGAGTGAAACATACATAATGCCATTTACACAGGTTTCATATAATTAAACTAAGTGAACATTATCTCCAACAACAGTCACTATATAAGGATGCAAATTTTTATCAAAACTTTCTGAACTCTGCTGGTCAAGAATAATTTGCCACGTTTGGCATCAACATGAGACCTCATTACAATTTTAGTAGAGAGTTGATAATGTGGAGGTGCAGGCTACAAGAGTGCAATTCAAAGTAAATAAGCTTTGATCTCCATCGTGTATAACTGTATCTTCTGTGCTGTGGAGTAGCAGAGAATCAGGAAAAACTTGTGTGACTTTACCACAACTTGTCACAAGCAGGTACTATTACTAATGGGTACAGTTGGGTACGTACCCACTCTTCTGCTACATTCGCATTTCACAGGTTTGAGTTGTCCAGGAAAGATGGTACCTTAAGTTAAAACATAATGGAACTCTGCTAAATCTGAATGCAACTCTGCTCTGGAAAAGGGAATGATTTCCTTGTCAACGTTGACTAGAATTTAAATGGAACTGCTTAAAAAGCAAGATACTTATCATTGCAAAGTTAGTAATTTTGCACTTGCCTATGGATGAGTGCTCTTTTAGATTTGACTATTTTGCAGGTTGCTTTGCGAAAAAAAAATCAGGAGAACACTTATCACAGAAATAAACATGGATGAAATTTTAGTGCTGTCTCTTAAAGGACAGATATCTCGCAGTTTAATTATCACTTGTGGAATAGTTGACTGGATACCAGCGAGTAGAAATGTATGAAACATGGATGCATATACATGGGTATTTATTGTAGGTAAGATGGAGACAGTATGCACCTATATTAAGTTTATCAACATGTGATGGATTTTGCAAACAACTCGTTAGAAAGATGCAGCAAAGAAAAATTAACATAAGAATATCCTAACAGCTTAAGCGTGGCAATAAAATTATACAACAGTTGAATAAGAGAATACAGATACTGAAGCCAACTGAATATATAGAAAGAGTCTGCACAGCTGGACATAGCTCACACAAATTTGAATTTGTGTGAGTAGCTTCAGTTTGCTTGTGAAAATTGCAGAGGTACCTTATCACAAATAATTAGCACTTCAGAGTTACATACATTAACAGATGAAAAAAACATCTTGCAATTTACAGTGTATTGTGGTGATAACCTTGAATGTACAGTGAATTAACTGTTGGGATGGAGGCAGTTTTTATGGGGAGCAAGTCAGCTTTTAGACAGACCTGTTAACTGTTGATCTGCCATATATTTGAAGATGCCATTTCTATACTCTTAAGGAGATTATGATGTAGAAATCAGGAATGCAATGGTTTGCAAAAAATGTATGATCATTTGGTACAGACAGGAGCACAAATTCAGAAAGGGAAAGAGTTGTTCTGAAGGCTGGATACTTGCTCTTGAGGACAAAAAGAAAGAGTAAATCTCATAGGCTAATGTCAGAGGTACAAGTTTTACTTTTTAATTTTTGATTGCCTTATAGAAATATTAAATGTTTAAAAAGTCAGTACATTTAAAAATGTTTTAAAATACATTTGATTAAAGCTTCCAATTTTTATTTTACTTCTTGAAAAAATCAGTAGGTCTGATCAGTATTCATTCCAGCTACATCAACATCTTCTTCTATGCACACTATAAATGTTGTCCCTCGATTTATCTTTAGCTGGAGCAACCTTTAAGTTCATATTTTGGTCATTTAATTTATTAACATATATCATTTCCTTGCCATTTGGCCAACTCGTCTTAATTTCACTTTCTTTTATTTCTGCATTTACTTCACTTGATGTGAGTGACTAAGTCTGTCTCTAATATTACACATACATAGATTTTAATTTTTAATTTTACTAGAACCACTTATTATCTAAGATTACTGTCAGCTTCTGATGTTTGCTGTAAGAAGCTTTGATGCAGTATCAGGAATCACTGCAGAGAGCACCAGAAGCAGTAACCAGTGAAACAAGGTATTTGAATTTATTCACTCTTCTGAGGTGCCTGCCTGCATGTGGTAGCACAAGGGTGTAGGGGCACAGTCCTTGATTGACAAGACTTTGAAATTCGCTATATAAAGAGCACAAGCCCGGCTCAAAGCTGCACTCAGTAGGTCACCAGTCATTTTTGGGACTGTCACTGTGCCAGCAGCAACACGGTCCCTTTCCTCCTCATCTGTCACATCCACAACTTCGCAAGGTCAACAGGACCCAGCACTGACTCCTGATGCAGGCTCACATTTAGTCCAGATTTTGTACTGTATGCCAATTGGTTTGGCACTGAACGTCAGCTTTTCCTAACATATCCTGCATGAGGTGGACACATCTTTTTGGCATTTGTCTGTTTCTATTCAGTGGCTCAGCACAGAGCCTTTAATCACTCTGGATTATACAAATGGAGGCATAGTGCAGTATGCCATTCACAGGGTGTGATTATAATGGCCAAATTTCAACTGTTCCAGGCAGGTGATCCCTATCAGCCCTTCCTAAAGCACCCCAGTATGCAGCAGCACCATCTCAAATCAACGATGATCAATGCACAGTGTAATATTTTCTTTTTGTTGAATAATAGATCACACGAACCTACATTCACCTACTGACATATGATACTAAATAGGTGTCATTGGGCATCTTCCAGTCTCAACATCAGTGTTGCTACTGCACACGTCATCTAGCACAGGTGCTTTTGCAGGTGTCTTTCTGAATGCTGTCAAAGCTTTTCTTTCCTTTTCACACCATCACAAATCCACTGTATATATCACTCTTGCAATGTAATGATTCCAAGCCCTGCTATGCAGTTCATTTGTTTGCAGTGTATCACATTCATTTCTAGTGCAAGTAACTTCACACTCCTTTTAAGTCTGTGTCATTCTTTCTCTCACCTTGAAAATTTATAGATGATCTCTTTTCTTCCTCTGCATGTAAATTATAAGAAGTTGCAAAATTCTTCGCTGGCTTGCGTTGGGGTGAGGTTTTTATTGCAGTCTCACAAAATCAGACTCTATTTCTGTCTCAGCACAGGAAATTGCGACCTCTTGGGCCATTTTTTCATCAAATGACTTTTACTTGCAATATTGTTCTGTTTTTTCTAACTATTTATAAGTCTAACAACATTACCCTTTCCAGCTTTTCTTGATGTTTTGGGAGGCTTAGTCTTTTTCAGTTTTTGACTATAAGTATTTTACATCTTCCCACTATAATTACTCACATAATATTATCCTACAGCAGCTCAAGTCTGTGCAAGTGTCTGAGTAGTACATTTCATGAAAAATTACTTTTACAAACCTAGCTTTGTACACGACATTTCTATACAGCAGCCATTAAACAAGTGATTAATTCTTCCACTTTGGCCTCAGGGCAGTTCTTTTTTGTTTGAGTGATCCTATTGACTACAAAAGGATTTTTCACGTCAGTCATGATTGTAGGACTTGACTCTTGTCTTCGTATTTTGGAGACACTTTTAGCCGTGTTCAGCAACAGCTGCTCGTTGCATGGCCATGGAGTGGAGTAAGTATCCTGGGCTACACAGTCAGGTTCACACAGCTTATTGCTCATCCCACTCCAATAAAAACCAAAAAGCCATCTTATTTGTCCTCTCCATCACTCCTCCCTGCAAAGTAAAAATGTCAGAATATGTTGTGGACTAAAAAGAGTGAAGTAGCATTATATGCAATATCTTTTTTCCTTCTTTTTTTTTTTTAAATAATGCAAAAAACAAGAGTTTGCTGCTGTTTCAGTCATTGTTTGGAAGCTTTGCTAATAGTAATAAATGTACTGAACTTTCATGAACTAGCCTTTAACTAACAAAGGGTTTCTTTACTCATTATTAGTACTGGGGAAAAAAAATCAACAAATTAGTTACAAAGTATCATTTGTAAGTATCTGCCAATTATTTTGCAATTTAAAGCGTCTGATTTTTTTCATTTTCCATCTGATACATTTGCAGGGATTGTCTTTTTCATAGGCCATTCAGCATGTCGAGAGAAATGCTCAGAAAAGATATTGTACCTAAGAGAATTAGATAAAACTTGCATTTCCCCAATGATTTCTGGGACTTCATTGCTTCTGCCAGTAAAGATTTAAGTTATAAGTATTCTCCGTACAAGTCCAACTTTATAAAAGGACATTCCGTTTTGATTACTTAGAACCTGAAGTGACAAAGGGCATGTTGTAATTAGATTTACTTCAGTAGAAATTGAAAATGTATTGTAGTAGTCAGAATCCCATGGGAAAGGCTTCTAATAAAATCTCCACTGAATTTATTCATATGTGGAAAGAACAGTCAATATTTGAGGTATGAGATGTCAATAAAAGTGAAAAGCATTCAGTGTATGTTACAGTGCAGGGCCTTGCCAGTTATAATAGTGCAGCTTTGTTTCACAAAGCTTCTGTGTGCTTTTAAAAATATAATCTCTAAATAAAAATAGACTTAATCTGCTAAAACCAGAACTCCCTAGGCTTGAAAACAGGTAGTTTAAAGTAAGATATATTCTAAACTTTATATATGTGGTTTTTAAAAAAATTATCTTTTAGAAGTGAAAGGTAAAATATCTGTAATGTTTTTCATTACCATGGATGCAGATGAGAGGATCATTTTCTAATGTGGATCATTTACGAATGTGGGGATTCGCTGGCATCCTAACGGTGGCAGAGACCACCCAGCTATCTGCTGGCTATTTTATCTTCTTCACTGGCTTGAATAAAGGATAGCAATTCTTAAAGTGTTAAGATAGAAAAAATATGGCAGAATGGTTTTTCATTAACTTGCTGACCTCTTTAATAAACTTCTAACTTACGCTTGATTCCTGCGATACCTAACAGTCCTAAGTTCCCTGCCAGATCTCTAAATTAGCAGCAAAGGTGACATCTTTGTTTTCCAGTAAGTTCTTCAGGGATGGTACCATCCACTTCCATTGCCTCAAAGAAACCACCGATAGTGATTCAGACAAAAAATGCCCTTAGATGGAATCATTTTCCCCCAGGGGCTGCAGTGGTAGAGAGCACACGGCATACGATCCAGTTTCATGTCTGTTTTCTGATAAGGAGGCACTGCCTGGAAGCTATCCCGATCTCTCTTACGTAAGGAGGGTTATGTGTCTTTTCTCTTGCTGACCAACCATCAACAAGAATGTGTTCCCTCGAGCCTCTTGCAGTAAAACTCATTATGCAAGTGTTGACCTGCATTGATTGAATTGAACAGTTGGACTAGACTTTCTTCAAGCTGTTATCTCCTCACTGTTCAGTGTAGATCCCTTTTATTGCCCTTCTACCACAGCTTCAAGGGATTGGTGAGCAACATTTAAATCCTGACAGCTGTCAATGTATTTACTGCATTAGAAACATGGTATTCTTGGTAGCAGAAAAAAACCTGTTTAGTTTCCAGTAAAAATTCCTGCTTATAAATTTAAAATGCAACTTTTCATTAATATTCTCTAACACTAACTTTAAATATCTCATTTGTTTCCTATATTGTCTGTGGAAAAGGCTGAATTAATTCAAGTAAATTCACTTGTTTATTTGTGGAATAAGTGGAAACATGGGAAATATAGCAAATTATTTGCCTATGAGTTAAATTACCATTGTGTGACAAAATTTAGGAGTTCTAAATGCTGTTGAAGAAAAGCAGATGTTTGACTCCCAGCAGCTGCTCTGTAGCTGTCTGCTGTCACCTTTCTGCCTTTCTCTTGCCAGCACCCATGATACTGAAATGAATTGAAAAGTTTTGCTGACTTTCAAATGCAAGTTACTTCATGTGGAGTACTGAGACTACATTAAACACTGTGGCAGAGTCCCTTTGTTTTCCTGTTACGTGGGTTTATATAGTAATAAAAAGATTTTTAGTTTGTTTTTTTTTAAAAAAAGGAATGTGTGTATGACTGTCTACCATGCCCTGTATCTATTTACGTGTCTATCACATTGCCTTTTTCTCATCTAGAATCCATTTGGGAGAGAATAAAGGTAAATGTCGTTTGTTTACAGTACCCATTTTCTATGCCCTCCATAGCTTTGCAATTGTGGAAGCCAGACCACCTACATTCACACAAATACACATATAGGCACACCCACACATCATCCAAACATCTTCATTATTGCTTGTCCTTGTACATTGCTAACCACCTCAGGATTTTTAAACATGACATTATGGCTCCTGTTTTATTCATCTTTCAGGTCTCCTGTAATGGCTGGAGGTTTATTTGCTGTTAACCGGAAATGGTTTTGGGAGCTGGGAGGCTATGATCCAGGATTAGAAATATGGGGAGGAGAACAGTATGAAATCTCCTTTAAGGTAAGTCATGAAGTCACCTTACATGCTATTTCCTTACTTGTTTTGTACAAGACTCAGTCTTACACCTCTGGACTTTCACTTCCCATATTCTTTGTGATCGTGATGCTTTCATTCATATTGGCTTTTGTCTTTTAACTAAAATTAATTTCATACAATGCTACTTTTTTCCATTAGGAATTTCCACTAATTTTACAGAAAGCTATACCATAAACATATAATCCTGCCATACAAAAATCACACTGAGTGCAGTTCCCGCTGAAAATCTGGTAGCTTACCACCATCAAAGAATGAAGTTCCATCTTCTTCCTTTTGTCAAGTCTTTTCCACGTACCTTCTCTCAGATGCTGCATTTACTTCATGCTGAAGCATAGAGCTGAGCTCAGTAAGCCAAGAGAGAACCAATACAGAAAAAAAGAAATTTGCATGTTTTTCTGCCCAGCTCAACAAAGTTAATCATCTCTAGGGGCAGGCTCCCCTGGAGTCAGCTCAGGGAAATGAGTAGAAATGAAAAGAGAAAGTTGTAGGAAGAAGGACCCCTTTCTAATAGCAGTAAATCACTAAATCTGCTCAGCAGCTATGAGCTGTTATCTACTGGCCAAATTTTCAAAATCGGATGATTTTTCAGTTGCATTTGAATCATTGTAGTGAAAAACACGTGGGGAATTGTCAAGTGCTTGGGTTATGTACAACCAGCCATGGTATATCCTCATATCCTCTATGTCAACATATATATTCAAATCAGTTACTTGGCTTTTACATGTTGAGTTGAAAGACTTGTTACTTTCTGCATGTAAAATAGGCCTTTGCGTTATTTTGGTGAGGACTATCATGCCTACTTTTGAAAATTAACTTTATTATGTTCCAGTATACTCAAAGGCATAAGAACTTTATGCAAAGATTTTCAATGACTTGATAGAATTTCATGACAAAGATGAATTGAGTCAAGCATATTTGGATAAAGCTTGGAAGTGAATTTAGAATTCACATTTAGCTTCAGGATCTTTCCAACCTACTTCCAAACTCCGACAGTGTAAAGCTCAGTAAATAAATTTAGTATGTCAGCCATGACTAATATCATACATTGTGCTGCATCTGAGTTTCAACAGAGATTAAGACAACAGAGCTGAGACTGTTCAGTTGAACAAAACATACAGCGTGACCTGACACTGAACTTCCAGACTGTCTGTACAGGAGTTACCAAGAATAGCAAAATGGTTTGTATTAGCTGTGCTACTCTCATGCTTCTCCGAATCATTGTTATACCCCAGGAAAATAAAAACAGAAGGCAGGGGAAACCCAACAGCTAGACAGTGTATTTAGAATATATTGATTTACCTTCTGTCCCTTTAGGTTGTTCAGAGGCAGATATAAGTAGTCACTAGTAGCTGTCACAACCGTCTCTGACAGGTGACCCAAGATTTTATTATCCTCTTTCAAATATTCCTTTTATTTGTCATCACAAAGAACATATGAGTGCTTGCAATGCTCGTCAGTCTTTGTATAGAAACCATGGTAACAGCACTGGAAATTGAGATACTAGATTGTCCCAGTGTGTTTTGCTCAAGCAATAGATTTTTTTTGGAGGGAGGTGAGTCATACTGGGTCTCATTTCAGTCATATCTCTTGATTCATCTTATTAGTACATACTGACCTTAGGGTCCCTGCCCTTTCTTGTTCGTGTTAAAAGAAGAAAAAAGTACTCTTTATATATCATTGCCAAATAGGAAAAACTTCCAGTTGGAATAATTCAACAGATGTAAATTTTAAAAAGAAGACTGCTGTTTTGTTAGGAGAAAAAAATATGGCAGCAGGAGGGAGAAACAAAAAAGGACTGTTCTTTTATTAAATCATAATCACCAATATCACTTTGGGAAAGATTTCTATTTCAACTGTAGCTATAGATTCAGACAACTTATTTACATAAGGACAAGTTAGCCAGACAGTTTAACTTACTGGCTTTATTCACAAAACCGGGGAAGGTGGTGGACTTGCCATCTCTCTGTTATTCACAAAATCAGTGAAAAAGGCAGATGACCAACCTGGTTCAGTTTCCTCAGTGGCTTGAGCGGGTGTGTCTTTCTTTAAAGTGTCCACATCTTTGGCCTGTGGAAGTGTCATAGGATGGGTGCCCTGTGTTGATGCCATGTCTCACGTTAATGGTATTTTTCTTGGCAAATATTTATTCAGAGTATCCTGCCTCAAGAACGTATCTAACCACCAGACATTTAGCTGTTATCACTCATTTCTTCTTTGATTCCATTATTTCATAGTATTTTGTAAAATCATGACAGATTTTCATTAAAAAGTTCTAGAAAGCAGCTGATTTGAAATATCTCTTAATTGTGTGAAGTTTGTAGAAGTCTTTCAGGCTGATCTTTAACCTCAGTAACAGGCAAGGTATTCCTGTTATGTTCTTGTTTTTAACTTTGAGATTCATTTATACAAAAACTGCTATATAAAGGTAAATAAGTAAACAATTTAGCTACTATAAACAGAGACTATGCTGATGACATGACCCTTCCCAGTGTCAATCTGGAGATTCTTGTGGCTAATTTAAATAAGTGATGAGGGCTCGCATGCCGGAGCAAAAACTGTCGTGTGCTCACTAAACTAAAGTAGTGTCTGGTTCATCTTGGACTGGTTGCCCTGCTCTGTGAGCTAGAGTAAGGAGTGTCTGCAGATAGTTTGAGGTCCTCAGTGATGCATTTTAAACTCCATGGATCAACAGACTACTGTAACCCTTCTGCTTAACATTTTAACAGTAGGTCAAGGTACTATAGAATAGACAAGCTGTGGCATGTGTCTTTAATCAGCATCACTCAATTTTAATGCAAGGGTAAGCTTACAAGTGTGTCAACGAGGATTTTTGATAAATATCATGTTTATATATCCAAATTCACTGGTGGCAAATGTGGAATCCTGTTTAAGAAACAGTAGATTTGATATTCTGTGACCTTTATTTGAAGAATTTCCTGTGTGTTGGGATTAAACTTCACCCCACAGAAACATTTGCGTGTCAGGGGAGAAAGATCACTTGATAACCAATATCCTACTAAAGAAAAGCATCTTCTCAACCAAAAGCCTCTGTGTTACTGTACCGGAGACATCCATAATCACCTACACAACTCATGTTACAGGAGTGTTTGCTACAAAGCAAGTGGGAAGCCTTGAGAGCAAAGTGTGGGCTTAGAGAGTCAGAGAAACTGGATTTTCCAGAAAAGTATGATGGCTAGATCTGCGCTAGACAAGACTCAATAAAAGAGTTTGTCTAAGTTCTTCTGACTTAAGGAATTATTATCTGCTTAATCATGAACTTAATATTAACTACTTTGCTCTGCTCACTGTAATCTTCTGCTGTGCTTTGTGAACCCGAGACACGCAATGAATTAAAGTCTGGTGCTGGGTCAAGGGCTATCATGCAAGCTCAAAGGAATCACTAATAATAGCAAAGCCATATTGCTTTATGAGTTCAAGATGCTAAGAAGGAGTTCAAGGACTGATTAAAAATTAGATTAGCGGGACAAGTGGTTGCCTGGGGAGTCAGGCAGCCGTTCTTGACAAGAAGAGGTCGAAACAGATTTAGGAAAGGCACTCAGGTTGGGAAGCTTGAAGGGAAAGTGTCGATTTTGATGTTTCTTTCTGGCTGTTTCACTGTATGTGACCTGGGGAGAAAGGCACCAGGCTTCAGTACAGAGCATAGTCTTAAGCAAAAGCCGTTTTTATGAGGGGCGGTGCATTATCTCACTTTACAGGGACAGAAGGTGGGTGGTGTGAGCAAAAATATGTGTTTGTGTGTGTTTGGGGGGGAAGAGTGTTCGATGGATAAAGAAAGATGTGACAGTGAGTCTGCAGTGAATCTAAGTTGACTGCAGCATAGTTCAATAAGTTTCTCCAAAATATGGTATGCTTTAATAGTGTTTCTGTGACATTTGGAATTGTGCCATAGCAGGAAAGGAGACTTCCTCGAACTACAAGCATGACTATTCCAAGTGCTGAGTTGTAAGGAACACGGAGATAAATTTAAAAAAGAAAAAAATAAAAAAGTTACTGTTTAAAAATTTGCTTGACCTTTAATTCCTCGACTAAAAAAAAAAACAATGTGTCTCTCTTTTGTCCTCTTCTTGCTTGGAAACGTTGCTGCAGAGGACAGCAGTAAGTGTGGCACTGGGTACCATGCTGATTAACTGCTGTTTCAAATCAGAGATGTGCTTCTAATACACATTTAATGGATGGTGAGGTGTCTCAAAATATGACCTCTTCATTAAATAGTTTCTTAAATTAATTTTTACGTAAGAAATAATGTGCAGCATTTAATTTTTTTGGCAGCATAACCTCAGGATCATTTTTTAATTAAAAAGAATGTATAATATCTAGCTGAAGATACTGTTCAGTGTGTGCTAAGCTTGTGAAAACTGGCAAAGTACTGGAATTGACCTGATTAAATATTATCTCTCCCGAATAACTCGGGAAGCCTGTATGTAGGAAATCCTAAATTTAAATCTGTTAGAAAGACGTAGTTTATGTAATAATATCCAAAATATAGAACAGTGAAAGACACTCATTTCCTGTGTCTGCTGAAGATCCTTTACACTGGATGTTCCTCAGGTATCATAAATTATACCTTAACAAAAATGCTAATGATGCTACCCTAGCTAGTCAACTATATCTAGAGTTGTTTTATTCTTATCCATGCCAACACATCTTCCAGATTCTCTTCATCTCTGTTTTCCAATACACACCTCCAAGTTCATTAATCCATTTCTTTATCATCATTATCATCATCATTATTCATTTCCTCTGCTGCTGGCAATCTTGGCAGGAGACAGGCAGTGCAGGAGTATTACCACTTGTCAATGCGGTTGAAACTTGTCTGAAGAACTGACAAACATGGAATATTACCACTTTTCTCAACATTTTAGAGGTGCTGGTGAGTATTGCTGAAATATCCACTGTCATCAGTTCCCAGTTTACGCAGTATAGTTTTAATATCCCTGACAGGAAATCCCACTGCACCCCAAATAAATGGTTTTGCTGTTTGTGAACCCATTGACTGCAGATTTGTGGTCAGTGATCCTGTTTTTTCAATTTTTTCGTGCATTTAGCTGAATGTTCTCACTTCATGGAAAAGTTCACAGGAAGGTATTCTTTCTCCTTTTCTGCAACTGCTAAATCTGTTCTTTTGGCATATATTTCAGGAAGAGTAACTGAAAAATCCCATAAAGTTTTTATATTCTTATTTTCTGCAGCTTTTTCAGCCACATTGTGGTAATGCATTTCTCCTGTTTGTAGTCTATACTTCTTGCACAATGCTTAGAGCACCAAGCTGACAGCTTTGCATGGCATGCTTTATATTCCTCTTCTACCAGTTTACTGTTTGTTTGGTTTTTTTCCATCCATTTCAGTGTCTCTAACTGTTGTCTGTCTTATTACTGACTGTCATCAGCAGTATATTTCTCAATTAGTTTTGAAGCTTGATCCAAAATCCATTCAGACCCTCCTCAGTCTTTTACATAATTTGCTGTGTGTTTATGTTCCTGTTCCACAACAACACATTCTCCACTGCTGAAAAATCATGAGTCTCTTACTGCAGTAATTATGATTACAGTGTAGCATATGGATTGAAGTCTCATTCTCATGTGCACAGCATTTACATTTTCCAGATAGTCCTTGGGCTGGATCACTCGTAAACTAGATAGATAAGGAAAGGGGAGGAAAAATCACAAGAGCAAGCAGAATTCAATTTTAAAGACAAAGAAGTGATGTCAAAAGAGGGTGATTCATCAAAAATCCCACAAGAGCTGTAAAGCAGAGCAAAAAAAAATGCATCTTCAACATCCAAGCTCCAGTCGGGAGCAAAGCCACATAACTACAGTCTAATCTCTTTTAAAGCTTGCGTTAATGCTTGCCATTTGCTTTCAACCACCCCTATAAAGTGTTTGGAATATTCTGTTGAAAGCTGCTGTGTAAAGATAAATTGTGATATAGTATATAGTTGACATATAAAGTACTCTTCTTTTGATCTTTCCCAGCTGAAATGGCATTGTTTTGGTTTTCGTTTTGGTTTTTATACTTCAACTGCAGACCAGATTTATTGCTTTTGTAAGAAGGAGACATTAGCAATCTTGAGAGTTTCATTGCTTACTCTTTAGATAAACAGAGAGGCATTCATGTTGTGATACCATTTCACCAAATGTCCCACACCACCTGAATTCCTTTCATGGTACACTGGATGTCTGTAATATTTAACACAGATGTCATTCTCTAATTTCATGCATTTAGCACAGGTGACATAAAAATGCACATTGTAAAGACAAAGTTGCTAGAATTGATCTTCCCAGGAAAATATAAAAAATGCTTTTAAAATCATTCTGAAGCTAAAAGATAAACAGGAACAGCTGCTAAATGTTCTTCAAGGCAGCCCAAGATTCATTTCAATTACGCTACACAGCACACCTCAGGTGCCGCACAGTATTTTCAAGTTTTATAGCTATCAAATGTAAGCCTAACACAAAGTGTTATTTCCTCCTACTTGTTATTGCCTCAGCATATGACAGGGTTTTTTTCTAATTCCTTTTCTCCTTTTCTTTTCTTTTTTTTTTTACTGATACCCTACTGCTTTAGAGAAAATGCAATATATGTCTCCTTCAGCTCTCGTTGTCCGAGTTCAGTAATACTGGCCTATATGTAAATATTTCTGCTTACTGATCTTTTCAATTTGTTTGGTGGCTGGCCTTCATCTGAATCAAACTGCTGTGCTCACCACTCTTCAAAGGCTAAGAAATCTTAATTAATCACTGTAATGTCTTTTCTAGCCCTTGAAATAGCACCTGAATTTAAAAAACAAGAACAAATGGTAAGTATAGGTCTGCACTTCCATTGGTGCACTGGGGTGTTTGAAGACGGCCACAGAGAGGAAATGTCCTCTTAAAAAAAGGTACAAATGACGTAACATATAAACAAAATACAGGCAAAAGGGTGAATATTTTTTTTTCTTTTTTAACAGTGGCACTATCCACTTTATTTTAACATTTTCAATATGTTTTTGAACGTATTTTCCAGTGAATTAGGTGACATGGGATTAAACAGGTGAGGATTTCAAGGTTTTCTTTAAAAAGTAAATTTTACAAAATGTTTTTGGAAAGAACATAGTGATTGTGTCTATGGCATAGCAAGACTGCTCTGGGCTGCAATAAGCTATTTTGGCATGGAGAAGTACTCATTTGGGTCTCCATTTCCAACCCACCAGAAAAGTTCCTCTCCGAGAAGGACTGTGCTTGCTATAAGATCAGGCTGGACATCCTTACTGCAGAAATAGGTACTGAAATACTCTTGATTGTGTTAATCTATGTACTTTGGCAGAGTAATGCCCAGGCCAGCTGCCTTTATTACCCTGTGCCACTCTCCTGCAAAGTTTATCTCCTCTTCTGAGAAGCTGGTGTGCATGAGAGCACCTACCCAGAGCTCCTGTGCCTTCGTTAGGAGTTATCTAAGTATCAGGAGGTGGTAAGTAGCAGCTTCCCAAGTGGCACTCAGCTGTACCTGGCTGCTCCCAGGTGTCCATGGAATTTCAGGATAAAACCAAGCATGTCATCTTGTCCCACCTTCAATGATTTCAAACCTTCCTTAACAATTTACACCAATTTACATAGGTTTATCCTGTAATGTGGTGTAGATCCTCGAACATTGCATTACCAGGTGTCAGCTGAATACCATACCTAAAAGCTAAGTGGCTGTAAGGGCTAATACAGAAATGACCCATGAGACAGAGCTTCCTGCACACTTTGCAGCTCGAGCCTTCGTTCTGAACCCCCTGTTTTCTTCATTCATAGCATGAATAGCACAGCCAGTCTCTCAGGCTGAATTCCAGCATGTTACTTTCAGCAAGTGTTTAAGTCACACTCAAGCACTAGATTATCCCATATTGCAGTGTTTAAAATCTGCATGTTCAGATTACTAAAATTTAGTCCAGGCCCACAGCTGTACTGCTGTGGCAGATATACCCACTGTAATACAAACAGGCAAGCACAGCAAAAGAGGCCACGCACTTGCTCATTTACACTATTGTTTTAAATGAACAAAAATAATTATTTTGTTTAATTTCAAATATCTAGTAGCTACATCCAGCTGGTGGGCAGGGCAAAAGTGTTGGAATGAGAAATTTACTGTAAAAGAAGTGTAGAGGTATACATTATTCTCTGGAGGCTTCAAGGAGAATGTCAAGTATTTGTGATCACATCATGTTTTCTGATTTTGTTTTTGAGGGTCTGGTTACTGTTGTTTTCATTCAGAGCGTACCAACTTTTGGATAAATTTCTTTCTGTATGGAAATTGTTGGTGAAACTTTCATTTGTTTGTGTTCCGCTCTGCTTTAGCCTCAGTTGCAAAATTATTTCATGCCGTTTTGCTCCAGAGTGCATCAAATATACATAAAATTCCTTCACATATGTAATTCATGGACCATCCAGATTCGTGGAGATGTTTCATGAAGTAGCTTTATGTATGTCCACATAAATAGATGTGGAAAGTATGAGACAGTTGTCATTTCCAACTTGGTTGTGGGTTTCTTTTAAATTGGGTGGTAGGATGTTGGGAGATTTTTTTGTTTTCGGTCTAAAGGCTGAAAGCTGAGGACACAAGTGTAACAGCAGCCATTCTATTCTAATATTTGTGGGAAACAAAAAGTTGTTTTGATAGGATTAGGAAATAATTTTTATAATACTGATGTTTTCACTCTAAATTAATTTTGAACTCTTGCAACGTGGTTGGTTTTAGATACCTATTTAGGACTCCTATTTGGGGTGGTTCAGTTGTTGTTTTCCATTTCCCTGATTTGTAAAGTAAAATTGCTGTTTTTTAAATCAGAAAGTTATTAATGCTGTCAGTATGCTGTGTGTCCAATAGCCATGCTGGAGTTCAATGGCTCTGCATTGCCAGGGCGTGGAAAGTCTTGCTCGTAGGTGTTACTGCCGTGAGTGCCGTAGTTGCTCTGACAGAACAGACAACCTTGCTCTCACGTACACTTGGTAAAACAAAGTCATGCTGGTTAAAGAATTGTGAAGAATTCCTTACTCACTGCCCATTAGGATACAGCTTGATTTTTAGAGCTGTGAAATACTTGCAGCTCCCATCAGTGTTGGCTGAAATTTGGTTGCTCAGACCTGAAGTGCCAAACCTGTCCACTCCGGATAGTTCCATCTGTTTCAGTATTAAAGCGTTAATGATGAAGTGTAGTGGCATGATTTTCAGTCTCTACCTACATAAATTTCATGAGAAGGAAATTGATTTTTGTTCCTTTTTCTTTACAAAATGAAGAACGTCTTAGTGCTTGGGCTTTGTATTAACCATTCAAATCAAAATGTAAGGCAGGTGTTTTGGAAAAAAAAATTTACTTCTGATTGATGGCTTGCTTTATTCACATGACCTTTTGAAATTTTGGCCACATATGTTTTATACAACAGACACAATAACATCTTGGTTGTGTTGCAGGATGATCTTTAGTAGATATTCTAAATATGTTTTATGATTTTATTTTAAACAGACTCTGCTTTTGCATGGTGAGATTCCAGGTAGGAGAGTCTGCCAAGTTATTTTAACCCAGATATCAGCATGCCAAGAAGGCCACAACTAGGACTGTGGAAGCAGTCAGTAAAGAACGATGTGCCATCTTCACATACCCATTGCTTAAAAAGCCTGCTTTGTTGCCTTTGTTTTGAGGAATCATTCTTTCATTTGCTTTGTATCCTCTTTCCAGGTATGGATGTGTGGAGGTGGCATGTTTGATGTTCCATGCTCTCGAGTTGGGCATATCTACAGGAAGTATGTCCCATATAAAGTTCCTTCTGGAACCAGCCTAGCCCGGGTAAGTACTTGGCTGTTGCTGGTTTTTATTTTCATTCATCTTATCTCCCTTAATTCCCTGTGAACTAGTTTCCAGTAAACCGTTAACATAGAAAATGAATGTTTTGTTATTGTTCTGAAATGAGATGTGCAATTGCTGCGGTTATGCTGCCTTCGAGAGATAAGATTGCCAAGAATAAAATGAAAGCTTAAAAGTACAAGGTTGGATGTTTCAGCACAGAAGCGTGTTTCATGCTGATTCAAAAAAACCTAGGAATAACCTAAGGCTTACGTTCTCAAATTGCACAGTATTGTCAGTCATAATTTTTACAAGCAGGACCAATTTGAATGCACATTTTCTTATCAGTCAGCAGAACAGGCAGAATATCACAAAAGGAGCGATTTCTGATGCAAAAGGACTGAGTAACAATGATTTGAGCGACTGTCTAATGATTCTGTAAAACCCGGTTGTGTAATACAGCCAGCTTGGAGCTGTGTGAGTGAGAAATTACAAGACCTCTAGATGCTTCTCAAAGACTATTGAACACATCTATATCTGTGAGGGGCTTTCAGCTCAAGAGAACATGTTCTGTACCTTTCTGGAGATGTTCACAAGATGTCAAAAGATGGGAGACAAAGAGCACAGATGTAGCTTCCAGGCAGATACTAGTATTTATTCAGGCTTGAGTTTAATCTTTTCTGGTTTAGAGGATTATGTTTTTTAATAAAATGGCATTAATATTAAAGTCTGAGTGTTGCCATAGGGTGATATTTTATGAATCATATTTTTTCACAATAATGAAAATGTGCTATGAATAAAAGAATAAATTTCTTGCTTTAAGGCAGAGATATTCTTGGTTTCATCACCACAGGACAAGTCTTGCTGTGGCAACTGCAGCAGAGGAAAGAGGCTGCCTGTGCTGCCTGCCTGACAGCTGGCTAGACAGAAAGATTTGCCTTAAAAGAGCATTTGTGCAGACAGTGAGACACACAATACAGTAATGGAATTGGATTAGCGGTGGTGTTAGTGATGGTGACAAAAACTGTATTGACTGAATTGCAAGATGAAGATCTTCTCCCAGTATAGCTCCATGTAATATCATTCTCCCCATCCAGATTTATGCGCTGGCTGAAATAAACTGCTTTGGTTTTGGCATCCCTTGCAAAAATCACAACTTGAAATAAGAAATCCAAACCTCAGGCTCTGCTTTTCTCTATTACAGCACAAAGTATCTCATTAGAGAATATGGTATCTTATGCATTACCTGTAGGAGCAAAATAGTAATTTCCATTTGGACTATTGGCATCTCATACAGTTCAACGCTTAACTATCTTTCATGGAGGCACTGTGAGTACTTAAAGCCATCAGGCAGCCAAAGCCTGCAGCCTCCCTATACTATTTATTCCAGCTTAATTTCAATATATTCCTTGTAAAATACTACTAATAAAAAAACAATCTCAGTTAAAAAAATGAAATCTCTGCCCACACACAGACTGATTGCCCTGTATATCGTGGGGAAAAAAACCAGTGTGCTGATAGAATGGGTGTTACCCTTCCCATTCAAGTAATGGATAGTCTCTTCTGTGTTGTGGGAGTCCAGAACTTGATGCTTAGAAAAATTTCTGGCATATATTTATCACAGAAAGAAAAGCTGAATTCTCAGGTCCTCAGATTCTTTCCAATACAATATTCTAAACCCAAACATTGCTGTTTGGATACATTGCATCAAGACTGACAAGAGCACAAGATTTTCTGTGCGTTTTAGTGCTTGGCGCTATCTCAATAACTAACCAAGGAAGAGAGTATGGTCCCTGACCCATCAAATTGTGTGTATTTTTAAACCTAAAAAATATGTTCTTTCTCTCATCTAAGTGAGAAAAGGAAAAGTAAGGACATACTAATCTTCAGCGTGTCAGTCTCTTTGGTACAAACCACTTGTGTTTCCAAATAAACTGCCCCAAATGGAGCTGTTGGCCAAAGTAATACTGGGGAGTGTGCACAGAAGTGGCCTGGATATTTCAGCTATCTTTGCATTATCCTTCAAATACTATATTATACCCTCCGAAGATTATAGCCTGCCCTTTATGAGTGTTTTATCTAAAACTTTCCTTCAACTCGAGAATATCTGGAAGTATTATGTCTGCTGCCAAAAGCAATACCTTTCACTACTAAGTAATTTCCACAAAGATTTTTTCCACTAAATTATTTTCCATCTTTTGCTATATAAAGGAGGATGCTGGAGATGCAGTTCACAAAGGAATGAGCTCTTGGAAGCCCAACTGTGATTGTATAAGTTATTGCAAGAGCCCCTTCAGTAATCAAGAAAGAATTTCCCTTTGTGCCAATACAGCATTAAAGAATGACAAGATTTCCCCGTCCTATCCCACAGCAGCAGCACAAGGGATGTGGAAGTTAGGAAGAGGATGGAGCTTCTAGACAAACTCGGACATAGCCTAAATCATGCCTTTCAAGCTGTTTCAGTTTATGTTTGCCCTTAACAAATAATGCTTGAAGTGAGCATTTGACCTTCCCATGAGATTTCACCTCTGTATATTTTTTACAGCAAGTTTCAACACACCGTTTCAGCTGGCTACATAATATCTGACCAATCTAGATATCTTTTTAAAGAGCTGTGACCTAGCATGAGGATCACATACACTTTATTAAATGAAAGACTTGTCAAAAACACTGTTCTGCCTCCCCATGACTAAGTAACAATTAATGTACCACGCACAATAGTATGTATTTTGACATAAATTTTTATATCCTTCTTATCGAGACCTGCAAGGCCTTATGCACATTTTTTGCTGACACGTATCCCATAAATCGAAAAGCATCCACATGTGAAAGCTCTGTGAGTGAAACTGTTTGGTGGTACAGAACAAAAGTAAAACAAGTTCTAAACATGTGCATTAGATTTATAAAAAGACTGTGACTACCAAAGGCAGATAGAAAACCTGAATATTTTTTCCTGGAGATATGTTAAGAAGTTACTGCTTGCCAAATTCAGGCAGTGTCAAATTTACAGCTAATCACACATAAAGCAAGATTAATGGACATGCAGATGTCAACACTGACTCCACATTATAATGTGGAAGCCCCACATAATTATTAATTCATTCCAAACCTGTGAAACTTGCACAAAACTGCAGTGACTAATAACCGATTTTGCCTATTCGTTTTAGGTAAAACATATATAAAGAGCAAATCCTCATATCTTAAAGTCCTATGCAAGATGTTACCCCACTAAATACTTCTGAATTGTTTTACTGAATTATTTTAGTTGCTTTGTGGTACTCAACTGTTGCTGCATTTTTAACAATTCTAGCTGAGCCAGTTTCTTTTAGCTAGTTACCTATTAAATTAAACTTAAAAATATTAATAGGAATTTTTTGTAGTGTATCCCAGTTTATTATCTATTTTATTTGGTTTCCTATTTGGGGGGACATTTTTTTTCTATTCATGATTCTATAAAAGCCATAAGAACCTTATCAATAAAAGCTCACTGTTCCATAGGATATGCAGAGATAAACTCAGAATTTCAAAATATATCTACAGAATTTTTTTTCATTTGCAGGTATTTTACACAGCACTTTAACATTAACTACAGAACATTAGAGTATTAGGCCTTTCTGAAGGGAAGGGCAGTCCCACTGAAGTTCAAGTTTGGATGCTAACCCAGCAGCATGGTGAATCCTAACCTTAAGCTGAATTCCTCCCTGCACACCAGGACGTGGGATCTCAGAGCACAGTGATCCTGTGACCCAGCAGGCACAAGCACGATGCCATTTGCCTCATTACACAGTGTCGCTGAGTTGGAACTTGCACAAGTTTGGGGTCGGGAACTCAGCTGATAAAGGTGGGTTCAGACTCCCACCTGAACCATTTACTCAGCCTTTTTGTGTGGCTTGAAAAGGGATCTATAAAGAAGATTTCAGTAACTATGCCATCTGGTGTGTGACTACATTTGCGTTTTTCACAGAGCTTCCTTTAGTATTGAAAGTTTATGTTTTGGGTCTTTTTCCAGCTGCAAATAATGTTTGGTGTTTTCTTAAAGCAGCTCCTGAACATTTTGCTTTCAGCTTCCAGCCAAGATAAAAAACCAAGGAGAATCAGTTAGATAATGGCTATGTTTTCTCGTGACTGGAGTGAAAACTGGTAGATGTGACATGCTGTTAAGGGAGCACTGCTGGCACTTCCACAATTATTTCTTTGGGGCAAGACTGTAACTCGAAGTCAGTCGTATTTCAGCAGTTACAGTAAGCAGCTGAAACATCAGCTTAGAATAAGCAAATTATTTAGGAATCAAGAATCACCTTCATGCAACAGCTGTAATATATGATAATGATGGTGATAATACAACTTTTAAGTTTACATTCCAACTTTTTTCATTTAACAGATTTATAAATTCATCATTAAAATTAATTAAACTAAGATCTCAAACAGAGCACTTACAAAGAAAATCTTTAAATTGATATCTTCTAATCCTTGAATACAAGAAAGTCAAAGTAATTTTTAAATGCTAATTTTTTATATTTTCTCCAATCTGAATAGAAGGTTTACTTTTAAGATAATAAATGCTACAGGATCGGCAGCTTAGCTATC
The DNA here is from genome assembly GCA_033558235.1 of Neomorphus geoffroyi. Classification (NCBI taxonomy): domain Eukaryota; kingdom Metazoa; phylum Chordata; class Aves; order Cuculiformes; family Neomorphidae; genus Neomorphus; species Neomorphus geoffroyi. The sequence continues at coordinate 24,160,694 of JAUMJM010000020.1, read as the reverse complement.
CAAAAGGAACACAAAGAAGATTAAGAGCTAGATGTTTCTGCACAACATCATCAAAGTGGCAGCAGCTACTTTCAAGAATTCATTCAATACATCAGCACTGGAACCCAAGTTACGTAGTTAAACCAATCTATTAAGAATAAAATCCCTTAATCTCTCTTCCAGGTTTAGCTGCAGGAGTGGCCTGTGGTCTGTTATGTTCCCAGAAACTACAGGGCTGTGAAGCAAGCGTGGCAGTAGCCAACATCTGCAGGGATGTTGTTACACTGTCACTCTGCTTTCTGCAACTGCCCTGCAGGCGGCTGCAGAGACCTGCAGCCACACAGCTGGGGGCAGGCAGCATCCGCACCTGGAACTGTGCCTCTCCCCGCATCCCAGACCCCCCTGGCTGCCTGAAGTAAGCCAGAGAGCAGAGCTGTAGCCTTCAGTGAGTGGACTGTTGGGGGGCTTTCTGGGGCGTGCGGGAATCACTTTTTTCAAATGTATAGTCACAAACTTTTATAGAGAGAAATCCTGGCTGTTTTCAGATGACATCTGTGAAATTTCAGGTATTTGTAGGCTACAAGCTGAGAATAAATCGTTTCTTGCTTCTCTGCCAGCTGTGCTAACTCTCACCAGAGTTATTTATATACACCACCAGCTTTGTCGCCTAGTTAGCATGCTGTCTTCCATGGAGAAGCATTACTTTTATGCCTCCAGATATCTCTTTATTTGGTTGGGGTTTTCTACTCAAACATTGCTAGAATTAAACCTTTAAGTTTTAAAATTAAGTTAAATTTAAAGGATCAAAATAAGATACCCAAAAAGGGGAAAAATTGAAATATAGTGGCACTGCCTAAATTCAAAGGGAGTTAGGTAAGAAATGGAAAGGGAACAAAACTCCCATTTAGTCTTAACTACTGTAGGCAACTTAGATATTGACGTTGGAACATCACAATGCTGTAATTGGTGTCTAGGGAATGTTTCATCTGTTTTCACATTTCCTCTGTAGACATACAGGAAAGTGAGAAATGGTTGTGTTCCAACACTGAAGGAAGGACGTTTGCATGAAATTGAGAGTACTGTTATTCTTGTGGATAATTTGCAGTTCTGTACCCTGCTGCCCCTGTCATATTAATCCATATTCGTTGGATGGCTCCACCAGTCATACTTTGTTCTCCTCCTTTGGGATGATTTATCATGTCATTATGCTACCTATATTCCAGAGGAACATAAGCATAGTTGTCCTGTCTGGCTGGATCCTAATGCACTTTTTAAGTACTTTTTACATATAACAAATTGCATATTATATTATTTCCAGCCAAATGAAATATAGCTGCTTCCAGAAATATACATGGAACCCATTCTGAAATAGTAACAACACTATGCTTCACAAAACAAACAATAAAAGACATTTAAATGAGGCGGAGGATGTAGAAGGAGTGAAAATAAACCCCACTGGAACTGTGCTAGGAAAGAAAAGAGATTAATTTGTCAGTTGTTGCAGAGACTATTGTGTTATTTTTAGCAAATAAACAGTCATATCCTCTTTTATATTTCACAACTGAAATACAGTCAGACCTTAGACATGATTCATATTTGATTGCTGTGATTGAAAGTGATTTTTGATGTCCTGGCTGATAAGGGAAATGACTATCATGATAAATAAAGACTATACCAGCTGGTGACATCCAGCTTCCTGGAAAATGTTCAGATTAAATGTAGGACAACAGGAACTTGTTACAGGATCCAGATGTTTAATATTGACAAAAGTAAAGTCTGTGGAGTGGGGTCAGGGTTGCTTTCATGCAAAAAGTGAGATAGGCTCAGAAGCAGAAAAAACAGGTTACGCAGGTGGAATGGAACAAATAATGAAACCATTGTGCTGCTTTAGTGCCACTGGATAAGAAAAATCTACTTTAGAACATCTGTAGAAACTGAAAATAAGAATTACATGTCTATATTAGATTATCTGCTGCATCTAGAATGTCAATTGGAAAAGAAGCAACCATAGGATGAAGTTGTGCAGGCTCGCAATGAGGAATAGCTCATAGCTAAGTAGCCCTCTGATCAATGCTGTCATTGAAAGCCAGCACACCAGCCACAATTATGAAATGTGGAACTACCCCTTTCTCATTAGGGACCAATCTAGTTAAACCTTGCTTAGAGGGAATATTTATGAATCTGTCCTTTGACATGTCCCTGCCTCACTCCACTATTCTGTTCTCATGGTCAGTATCTACTTTCTTCTCACTGTATTTATTAGAGTAATAGCACGTCTCTTCAAAATGATGGACGATCTTACATACTTGGAAAGAAGAGACAGTCTTTTGGTCAGAAAGATTTATCTTCCCTACTCTTAAGAAAGTGAAAGGGATAAAATGGTTCATGAAAAATTTCTTTTTTTCAAGTGGAGAAGTCCTCATTTATCTCTCTCTTTCTCTAGTCAAGTTGACTGAAACTCTTTTATTGAAGTCCAGGTATCAGTGACATTGAAACTTACTGTCTTATAAACTATTGCTGAGTAAAAATACAAGATAAAGTCACAGTCGTAAATGTGTGACTTAAAGAAAACTTGTCCAAATGTAAGCCCAAAGGTAAGGTATTCACTAGGGAGCAAGATTGTAACAGTGACACAAAACTTAAATGTGACAAGAAGGCATACATACATGGGTAACTGATGACAGCAGATGAGTCAGTCTTACTATGGTTGCAATCACTTTTATATGCATCTCACAGCTTACTGGTGACAGCTGTCACAACCTTATATATAGAAATAAGCATCTATTGAAATATCATCAGACTTTATTTATTCTCATACAGAATTATTTCACTAAAAATTACAAGAAAGGGAACAAATTATCTATCATTAATAGATCCTGAGAAACTCCTCGGATGTCCGTCGAGAGTCCCTTGACTTCCTTACATTGTGTGTCAATTTGTGTAACTGATTAATGTGGAAATGATTTTCACTTAATTGCTCCTATTTAATTTTTATTTATCCTTTTTTTTCTATTAAAAGACCAGCGTAACCAATCTGGACATCAGTGACAACAGATTTGACAACAAAGCTAAGCCACAGAAGTTTGCATCTGTAGAAAAGTATCGTTTTTCCTTTCTGTATACGTTTATATGAGGTGTTCAGATTGAATCCAAGTAAGCCTGATCTACCACAAAGATATCCCAAAACTGATTCTTCTCATTGAAGAAGATATTTGATGAAATTTGGGAAACTGCTATTTAAATTCTTTAGAAGATTACAAAAAGAGTAACAGAGAAAAAGCCAAGAAGATTCAGATCTAACTCTTATTTTTTTTGTTATAAATTCTTTGTAGATTAGCTTCACTGTGAGACTGGTGAGTTTCAACGATGCTATAAGACATTCTCAAAATGACACCTGGTCTGGTAGACTCTTACACTTGACCTATAATTTCTAGGGCAGTATACACACATAAATAGTAAAGACCAAACAAAGTTGAACTGCTTAGCAACTAATTTACAGTTAGACTCTGTCAATATTTGGTAGCTATTCATAATCATCACCACTAGTGAGACTTAATATGTTGGCATGCTTAGATTGTATCTAGCCTTGCCTAAGGCTCAGCTGGGGAGTAAGTGGCTGTCTTGTTTTCGGCACCATGTCAGACATTCGACTGGATTATGGGAAAGGCAACCCTCGGAGATCCATAAAGGACTTGAAATCACATCCTTATCTTACAGTAAGTCACTTGATCAGTAGATCTTAAAGTGTTCAGAGATGAGCACTCTTATTTTGGTTGTGCTCCTCTATCTTTCTGTTACGGTAAGGTGAGTAAAAGACCAGTAGCTAGTTGACATAATTTGCAGAGAAGAGTTATGATCGTAGAATCATAGTATGGTCTGGGTTGAAGGGACCTTAAAGATCATCCAGCGCCAACCCCCCTGCCATGGGCACAGACACTTCCCACCAGACCAGGCTGCTCAAGGCCCCATCCAGCCTGGCCTTGAACACTTCCAGGGAGGGGGCATCCACAGCTTCCCTGGGCAACCTGTGCCAGTGCCTTACCGCCCTCAGCGTGAAGAATTTCTTCCTAATGTCTAATATAAATCTTCCCCCTTCCAATTTAAAGCCCTTCCCATTCATTCCCATTCTTCCTGCTTGCCCTTGTAAAATGTCCCTCCCCAGCTTTCCTGTAGCCCCTTCAGGCACTGGAAGGGCTCTATAAGGTGTCCCCAGAGCCTTCTCTTCTCCAGACTGGACAACCCCAACTCTCTCAACCTGTCCTCATAGCAGAGGTGCCCCACTGATCATCCTCGTAGCGCTCCTCTGGACCCATTCCAACAGTTCAGTATCCTTATTTAGTTGGGGATTCCAGAACTGGACACAACACTCCAGGTGGGATCTCACGAGAACAGTGCAGAGCGAGAGAATCACCTTCCCCAATCTGCAGGCCATCCTTGTTTTGATGCAGCCCAGTATATGGTTGGCCTTCAGGGCTGTGAGCACACATTCTTCACATACAGCAACTTCTCATGGTGTTAGACATCCATGGAGCTGGGATCTTCAACTTACCTGAACTCACTAATGTTGAACAGCCTGAATTTTTGCTTCAGGAACGTGCTAGGTTATCATGTTCTAAATAGGAATATAAATTATGTTTGCCCTTATTGTGCAAGGTTGTTCCAGACTAGCTTTCAGGACAGCAGCTCTACCTGATTGCATTCAATTCAAATGTGGGGATTAACTGCAATTTGAAATTTTAGTACTAGTCTGTACATGTTTATGTTAAAAGGCAGTGCAGTGATAACTGAGCTTGCATAGTGATAACAAGGATAAGAAACCCAAGCTAACTGAAGTCAACAAACCTCTCTAAAACATCAGTGTTTGGATGCTGGGCACTTGCTTCCTAGTAACAGGCAACTTCAGAAAGAGCTTCCCACTACTCCAGGACAGAGGGTTCCTTGCAGTCGTGTTCATAAACAGTCTGGAGATGTAGAGCCAGCAAATCAAGAGTTTATATTTTTAAAAGGGAACCTATTGAAATTCAGAGGGCTGCCTCATAAGAGTTATGACAGGAATGTATAAACATGCTAAGGATAATATATAAGTTTGTTACAGAGTCTGGCAAGATTTGGATTTGGAAAGATTTTTAGCATACGATGGAAATAATGGTCTTAGATGGGGCAACAAATTTCCAAATAGATTTGTCTAAAGTGCCTTACCTGGTACTTGGGGAATTGTGTGAAGAACTGTTTTTTTTTTAATACAGTGTTTTGGTGGGTTTATTCGCACACACTCTAAACAGTGATAAAGGACTTATTGGAAAACAAACAAAGAGTTTTTGGCTGGTGATTGAGAATTTTCATCTAAAGCAGAATGTGGTTCTTTCGGTGCAGCCAAATAACTAAAGAGAAAACTCTAGCAGAGCCTGCTCTTAATATTGAACACTGCTGGAGTTATTTTGAATTTTTCATTCCTAAGAGAATTTTTGTACTGTACTTATTGTATAATTCTTTTTACAGTATGTTTTTTAAATATGAAAATGGCACTGACAGATAAGGTGATTGCAAAAAAATGTGTATTTTCTAGAACAGACTTAACCTGCATTTGCATTGCAGTAAATGAGGTTGTACAGCATTGCAGTGGAAAATATGCTAGAAAGATCACACCTTTTTTCATTATTTTGGCTTCTTACTTTAATGAGCTTAATCATATTTTGGTCTTATCTACAAAGTCTCATCACATAGTATTTTTACTTGTCAGGAGATTTCTGTGTTACACAGTTTCTGCCAGAAAGATCTGATTGTCATTTAGATGTTGTTCTTAAATTTGTTCTGTTTTCTTTGTCCTACTGAGTTCCTGTATTCTTCAATTCTAATTTCTTCTAAAGTAATTCAGGTTTTCATGATATTACAACAAAAGTCAACCTTGTGTGGGGCCAACCCATTTTTTTAATAGGGATATAAGTGTTGTGATTTCTTATACTGCTTTATTTTTACTTGCTTTATTCCTGCAGATTTTAACATACTTGCTTCACAGAGAGAAAGCACATAGAAACTTATCTTGCAGTGTCAGCTAGAAGTACTTCGTTTGTTCTATATCTCGCTTTGTATTCAGATAAACCTTATTAATTCAGAGTCATTTAGTTTGCATGGATTAATAAAATTCAGGAAAGAAATTTTCAAATTAATCATGAAAGCAAATCAGAATATGAGTCAGGCTTACTTAGATGCAGAGAGTGTTCTGAGAAGAAATATTACCTTATGTTGATGATAATCAGATGTATATTGTCCTCCAGCTTACTACAGAGCAAATCTCAGTGTTTTGCAGTTAGTGTTCTATAAAAAGAATATTACAAAACTTAATGATCTTGTTTTCACAAACAAAGCAATAAGAACACCATTGTGTACCAATGTCATCCAGTGCTTTGTTGGTGGACTGGGAGGTTATTGGACAGCTGTGGAAATCCAGAATAGACTAAGCCTGTACTCCACTAAGACATCTGCATATAAATTTGTGTGGATTAAGTTGCAAAAGGTCTTTTAAAAACAAACAAAAATACAGAAAAAATTTGTCCCTAGCCTATTTAGACTCTGTAGCACTATATATAACTCTTCAGTCTCATCTATTCAGGATTTTTTCTTATTAGTCTTTTTTTTCTTTTATAATTAGTTATCTAATTTAATTAATTCTAATTTGAATAAATTATTATGCAACAAAATCAGAAATTTTCTTTCCTGTAAATACCAATGAAAATAAACATAAACCAGAACTGGGTCTCATGGAATAGAAATAACCTTAGATTTGTCTATGGGATGACTATAGGAAGCCAGAAGTTGCCATACTTATCCCATGAGCTGCGTTGCCTCAGCTCGGCTCTACTTCAGGATTATATACTGTACATTTGTACAAACTTACTAGTACACCGACACTGTGAAGCTTCCAGTTCCAAGCTAGTGCAAAACCAGCTGTGAGATGGGGCAAAAGCAAGCTCATGATTGTTTGCCCCATACATTTTCATGTAAGACTTGACCATAAAATTTCAGTAGGAATTGCAAGGTGACTAAACAGTATCATGACAGCTGAAAATTCAGATGCCTTTCAAATACAAACTGAAATACGATAGAAGGAATAATGGAAACCATTAATGCACAGTAGTAAGTTCTGAACTAACAGGAAAAAAACCATAGGTACCAATGTGAGCAGCTGAAAGAAAATTTCTGTCCAACATCCATCATTAGTCAAAAACCCATGTGAAGATGCATAAAGAATATGAAGGAAAACTAAGATGTTCAACAGACAGAGGACCATATCTTACAGAGTCAGTAGGAAAGCAGAATATTTTAATACTCTGTAACATTTGGTCAACACTGTAATGAAGACAACATACATTTACCAGTATTTTTCCATGTTTTGAGACAGAGAAATTGGACCAGCTAAGCTTAAAAATTGTGTGGCCTATTGAAATGTTTTTGCTTAATTCTCCCCATTAGAAATGTCATTCAGTCAAAGCATGAAGAAATTAGTAATTGCTATTTTCTGATTCACAGAACCTGAAGCGCGTGGCAGAGACGTGGATGGATGAGTTTGCAGAGTACATTTATCAGCGACGGCCTGAGTACAGACACCTCTCAACTGGTGATATCTCTGCCCAGAAGGAACTTCGCAAGCACCTTAAATGTAAAGATTTCAAGTGGTTCATGGCTGCAGTGGCTTGGGATGTCCCCAAATATTACCCTCCTGTGGAGCCTCCACCTGCTGCCTGGGGTGAGGTGAGGAGTACACAAATCAGATCAAATTTAAATGAGTCTGACATTTTACATTACAGGAAATTCTTCTATGATAAGTAGTGTTATTAAGGGAGTTCACAGTGATTGAAAATATCTCTGGACTAGCCCTTAAAATGAGAAACTATCATGTCTTAGAACTGTCGCTGTCCCTTTTATTATTCATTACCAGTTGGTGTGTACAGGCCATTAGAGGCATGCACAATGCGGGCGAGAATGGGGAGAAGAGTTCCTAGCTCTCGTTACTGCACGTCGCAAGATGATCTGAGATACTAAGAATCACCTTAGTAAAACGGAGATCTGAAGTCTTGGTTTTGCATATCCACCTATATACCTCCTTCTGTTCTTACAGGAATCTATGTAGTTTGCTCTGTTTTGCTCTCATGTGCAAGTGTGACAAGCAAAGCCTGGATAGTTTTCTCTTAAAAAGACTGGTTTTACCTAGGTTGTGGTCTGCATTCTGTAGGTTCTGTCACGACCAAGTACCAGTAGCAGACAAACACAATTTCTCTTTTAGGGGATGAGGGGAGGGAGAGACCACTGAAGAGAAACCAATATCCAAGCATCACTCCAGAGCAGAGGGTGAGCAACCAACCTGCTGAACTCTCCACTCGTGATAGATCTTCAGCATTCAGGCCTCTCTGAAGAGTAGAGCCATAGCACACCTTGTTTTGACTGTTTGTTTCGAGTAGAAGAAATGAAGACAAAAAGAGTGCAGGGACAGGAGATTGTTTCTGTAGCTGCACAGAAAATTGCAGTGGGTTTTTATGCCTAGGAACTGCAGTGGATCCACTCTATGGGAATGTGGCATGTAGAGGGCTTTTTCCTCACAATTCATTAAGATTTACAAAGAAGGCTTTGCTCTTTCAGTGTATTATGCTACTTTTTAAAAAAAGCATAGAAATACCTGTACTGTGAGTTCCTGCCTTCTCTGATTTTGCTAAAGGTGTTCTTGGGGCTATCAGCAAATTACCTTTCAAATTTGAAACCAAAGAATAAAGTTGAAACTTTGACCAAAAATTTGATAAGACCCCTTTCACCTCTGCATGTCCCAAGCAGTCAAGGCTGAACGGTGCAGGGGATTTCTAAGCATAGGTGCCTCTACTATTCTCTGTTTTTTGTTTAAAAAAAAAGCAAATAACCTCATTGCAAAATTTTAAAAATAACTTTCCATGGCAGTAGCAGTCTTTAATTCCTCTTTGTAAGCTACCAGTTACAGAAGTTCCATGAAACTTCAATTTATATGTGCCTTAGTGTTTGCTACTTCTTGACAATAATGATTTCCTTTGTTGTTAAAGTTTCTTATGTTGCCCCCACTTTATGGGATTAATGTATACCAAGAATTAAGGAGTTTATTAGTAGAAGTCAGACTGGATCGGGTTGCTGTGACTGCTACTGCGCTCTTCATTCACCATCTTCCACATGTACACATGTGCATCCTTGGAGGACTGTGATCGTGAGCTGTGTAGTTTCTCTGGCCAGCTGAACAACACTTAACTCAATTAGAGGGTCTAAGTGAAAGAGATTGTGATTCAGGTATTCATTCTTTTCACAGCAATACTAAAGTATACTCTGCATAAAAGCAAAACTTATTAAAAGTAAATCGAAGATCATAGTAGTGGTATCAAATCCTTACCTTAAAAGCACTTTCTGAGTTCTTAGGAAGGCAATTAAGACCAAAGGCTTTCTATTTCTTCTAAAATGTACTTTCTCTAAAATAGCAAGAGAAGTTTCAGCCCTACTACTCTATTTTTTCCTGAGACTATCGCATTCCTGTGAAGTTTTAATTACTTTGTTGGCACTTGCAAGGAACTTGAACAAAGTTGAAGGTCAATGGATGTCATAATTAGAAGCTGAAAGAGCAAAACAGGCTGTGTGTTATTGCATTGTAAGAATCAAGCAGCTCTAGAAACCTTGCCGTTTATATACACCAGAAGTCTGTGCCAAGACTGACTGTCATTTAGTACCATCTCTGCTTCCCCTTGGAACGACTTTTCATTTGCGTGCCTATGCCAGTCTGAGAAAGAATAAACAATAAGGTACTCAGACAATTTGGGAGCTCCAGTATTTTCATGTATAGCTAGTAAAAGCATGTGTTGTGAAAGCAGATGTCTCATAAACAGACTCTGCAGGGCTCTTGTTTTTTTGCAATCACATTTATTTGAAATCTGACTCATATTTCTTGACAAAATCTCTCATGATGGAAAAGAAAGAAATTTGCAGAACAAAACCCAATAATATTCTTGCTACACTTGTCATGGCCTTATCTTTTCTGCTTGTTTCTGCCTTTGTAGCTGAAAGGGTGTACGTTCCCTTGATATTCTGTTCTGCCTTGTAACGTCTGAAATATGAGCAGTAAAGCAATGTAACAGCGAATGCAGACAAATTAAGGTTAGTGAGACTGTCGCTTCCATGTCTGGGTGAGATAACTGTACTCCTTCCTATCCCACCATGGAAACAATGAAAGTTTTCAATTAGATTTTGTTCCTATCCTTCTGAATAGATTGAGAAGTATGCTACCAGTGGAAAAAACAGTAAAATGAACCCCTTTCTCTTTCTAAAACGGAGTGATTTATTTGTAACGTGCATTTGAAATCCTGTTAAAGGAAGTTGAAACAATAGCTACATTAGGTGAGATTTTGACACCAAATGTTTACTTAGGCAGTACTCATCAATCTGCAGGCTGTGATCCAGCATAAATATATTGTGCAGATATCACAGCTTCCAAGAGTATCTTTGAAAACACATTTTACAGTAAATCAATCAAATATCAGCCGTTGTCGTTTATTTCAGACTTCATGAGTCCTAGAGTCAAGGTGATATGGAAAAAATGATTTCTTTTATTCCGTCAAAAGAGATGTATTTAAGCTTTGTTTCATTTGCTGTTACATGAACTTGTTACTCAGTGATTTAATACACAGCAAGTCTCTCAGTCACTGCAGCAGTGCTAAGCTGTAGGACCTGAAAATACTCCTTTCTCAATCCTGAGCTTCTTGTGAATTTTACAGAATTGTTTTACAGCACTGACATGAAAATGTCACCCAGGATGTTAAGTCAAGTAGCACCTTTGAAGAAGGATTAAAGTCTAAGATCTCGCTAACTTCTCTTTTGATTACTGTCTTCTTTTAAACTGTCATTCTTGTACCCTTAATGAGTCAATCTCAGCCCACCAAATGTCACACATCTGTGACCAGCTATTCCCCACTCTGCACAGACCAAGTGCTGCACATCTGGGCTGGTCAAACATTTTCATTGGCGTCAGTGTTGCATTGAATAACATAGTCCCATTTCTTCATTGAAGTCGTTGGCAGTGCTTGACTTCTTTTAATTTTGACTTTCCCTTTTTGTGGCTCAGACAAAGGATAAATACTTTTAAAATTACCATGTATCAGTTGACAGGAAAAGTATTTTTCCATATTTGATCTATAGATGTTGATTGCCCTAGGGTTATCTGAGAATGCAAGCAGTGCACTAAAACTGACTTTAAGTGAAAAAAAAAAAATGAAAAAAAAGCAACGTAAATGAACATTGCTAATGTCTTCCAAGAACCACAGCCATGTTCTTATTTGAGGAATTAAATCAGATGTATGGAAAGTATTACATAAACTGTTCGCACCAAGGTGCCTCTCTTGTTGTTCTATTGGAGCTTCCCAGCACCATCTCTACAATCATCATTCTAAGAGGTGACCATACTGAACAGAAAATAGTCTTTAGATTGCTATGCTTTCCCACTTCTGGCTTTTGGTGCAGACATTTTCCTGCTGTGATCAGCATGCGGGGTAGCTCCCAGGATCCCTGGGAGTGCTTCTGCCTTTCTGACTTGCCCCCTTCTACTCCCAGAAAGGTCGAAGTGGCCATGAGTGACAGCCTGGCTCCCGTGCAGGCAGGGCAAGGCTGCTGGAGCCAAGACATCACTCACTACTTCAACAGCAAATCTTGCAGGAACTCATTTGCCTGTGAACAAAGTTGCAGAGTTTTAGAGTTATCAAAGAAAACTGGTCACTATAACTCTGGACCTTGGGAAGCTTTAATTACCCTCTGTAATTTCTCTTACAGCCTAAAATACATTCCCTTAACAGGAAAGGCAAAATTCATTTTGTTTTAAATTGTAGGGGTGTGGGGGAACGTCATCTTTTTTTTTAGTTTTTGACATGGAACTGCATTATTACACAGCTCCCACCACAATGTTCAAAAATCTCAAAATTAATCCTAGTAGGCTGTATCAATGGCTTGTGACCCTTCATTTTCCTCAGAAGACTGCAACCTTCTGCCAAGAAGATTATCATTGTAATCAACACATCTGTTGCTTTCCAGTTTCCATTCCATGGTGCATACTCATGACAAGTACAGTGTCCTTGAGAGTGTAGTACTAGACCATCTTAGTCTGCCCCTCCCATGGGGAACTTATGAAATCGCGTAACAGCTGGCTTTCTGCAAAACTTCAACATTAATTTAACCAGAGATCAAGTTATCTGGGAGACCATATATTCTGGAGTATGTAAACATATTTCTGTTTGGGAACCTTTTGGGGTTTATTTATATATTTATTTATTCCTTTCTTGATAGATGTCAAAAATCTGTTCTCCATAAGGACTGCAGGGCCTGTATCTTAGTATCTACATCCCAACGTGTGTTAGGATGGCATTTCAAGAACTAAACATGCATGATGACTTATATATAGTGTCCTATGCTTTTATCAGAATGCGTTTAATGCATGTTGATGTAGAAATGAGAAAAAAAAAAAGCCTTTCCTGACTGTGCTTCCCCTTTTCTCCCTTCATCCATGAAAGCATCTTAGGGGATTTGCAGGCCGTGTGGTGCTCAGCAGAACATTCCCTGTGGCTCTGGCAGCAGCGTGATGGCTCAGTTCAATTTCTAGCAACTGCAAAGGCCACACAGAAACGCCAGAGAACAAAAGCACAGACTTGACTGAAATGCCTGTATTGCAAAAAGAGAATGAAAAACAAACCACAACCCCCCTATAGTTGAAAGGAAGGATAAAACAAAGACAAAGAAAAAAAAAAAATGAACAAACGTGTAAGCTGCAACAAACTAGAGGAAAAATTAACTCCAGGAAACCTTTCAGGAACAGAGGGAAAAAGAGAGGAAATAAAGAACAGGGGAGACAGATTCCAGTAATGAAGGAACTAAATGTAGCTTCAGCTCAAATGTTTTCCAGAAATGCATCAAACACATTTACCACACAGCCCAGATAACTGAGAATGGGATAGAGCAATGCCATTAATGCAAAATTATGAAACCACTTCAATCCAATAAGCATTCATTGGGTGTGGAGTGTATTCACTGTTATTTTATAATTCTGAATCACATAAATATACCCCAACTATTAATGGCAGTTGTTAGCGGCTCCATTTTAACTAGTTCATATGCTCTAAGAACAGAACTGATGTACCATTTAATTTTGTATTAGGCCAGTAATCTTTATTTATATGATATAAATCTGAGTGCACAGAGAAATGATTGAACACATTCAAAAAATTGTACTTGGAGTAGGTATTTCACATCAAACTTTAAAAATATAAAATTAAAATCTATTCCCCTCATTATTCTTTCTTGTCTCTTTTGCTGGGTGATATGAAAATTAAAGCAGGATTGTTGAGAACAAATTACCTTTCATCCTTTTTTTTTCAGTTAATGTAACTCTCTGTACTGTGGGGCTCAGTGCTGAGTTTCTGCATCTGGTTGTGTGTATGAAATGCTAGTGGTTTACCTCATCTATAGCGAATTTTATTGTATGAAAAAAAAAACAGAAGAAAAAATTACCCTAGAACTGGGATTGTCCAAGTTTCAGAAGAATACTCTTCTGAGCAGTGGTGAAGGCTCAAAGCCGGTTGCTCAAACTAATGTCATTTGCTTGATCTGCTCTTTTCTAGGCTAAACAAATGCAGCTCCTAAAACAATTCCTGAAGGTGGTGGTTTTTTACATTTTCCCCATTTCCTCTTGCTTCCCCATCTGTGTGAATCTTTCTAGAACATAGTGAATAGATTCGATTCCAGTTCTCCAGAATCAGAAAAAGGGCAGAGTAGTTCTCCCATTTACCTAACAAGGACAAGCGTTGCCTCTCCTTGCAGTGTTTTGTGCTGTGCCGAGAAGTGGCCAGAATGTCAAAATGTACACCTGCTTTCTCTATGTTATACATACAGAATTCCTGCACATCTCCAAGCATGTAAGCGGACTTTGATTACTCAGTTTCCATTTCACTGACAGGGAAAGTTTTTTAAGAAATCGTCCTCATTCTGGAGATGTCGAAAGGATTTTTAAATAGCCCAGCTCAGGTACTTGAGGAGAAACGTGCACATATTTGCAAAATAAATTTGATATTTTCCTCTTTTGGGCGGCAGTGAGCAACCAACTCCTTTTCAATCCAGTCTTCCAGAAAAATATACATGGTAACAGTGGTATATAACTGGTGTGACAGAGTCACAGTTTGTTACTCAGTTGCTTCAGTCTCAAAATGAGATTTGCCTTTTAAGTGTAAGTTACACTGCAGAGTATTTGCAGAAGGCATGCAGACAGCACAAGGAATCTCCATGGGTAAGCATAGTTTCAGTACAGATTTGTTAAGTGCTTTTTAATTTTATGTACTTTGGTCACTGGTGTGTGACCTTATCTACAACAGTGTTACTGTGTCAAATTTAGAACAAGCACTGAGACAGAGTGCCTGAGTTTTCAAGAAACACTACTCCAAAGCTTATAAGAGACTCATACAGAGATCATTTCCTCTTAATGCAGTTGTTTTCTCTTGCTCTGGTAGGAGGGAAGAAGTATTCAGACCAAGCATTGAACTTCTCAGACTTTTTATTCTCTTCGTTTCTTTGCATGAAAATATTTCACACAGATCTGCTTTTCATTTGTTAAGCAGAATATTTCGAACTTTGCTGCTTCTAAAGCTGTTCAAAGAAAGAATAGTTTATTCCAGGATATGGCTCTCTACCCTGTAAAAAGTAAGTCCCACCAGTTTTATGTAACTGATGGTCAGTTTCGAGCCCTTCAGAGCTAAACTGCTAAACCTTTAATGTTGGAAGCTCTATTCCGCAGCCTGGTTTAATGTGAAATGTTGCTGTGGTTTTGTAGATTCGAAATGTGGCAGCCAACCTCTGTGTGGACAGTAAACATGGAGCCACAGGGACTGAGCTGAGGCTAGACATCTGTGTGAAGGATGGCTCAGAACGGACGTGGTCACACGAACAGGTATTTTAACTGCGGAAAGAGAAAAGCAGGGTAAAATCTTTTCCAGTTTCTAAATATTTCTCTGAGGGCTTCTCCTTTTCCTAAGGCAAAGCAGGGTGTAGAAATAATTTGTGAATGATTGCTGACCTTAATGGCTTTTACAAATTGCTCTTTAACACAGCCTCAGAAATTCCAACCACCATCTGGGCTGTATATTCTTCTTAATTTCCAAAAGGAATTACAGTGCCCAAAGAGCTTTGGATGCTCCATTCTCCCCTGCTCTGTTATGGAAACATGTTGATTTTGGTTCAGTTACCCGAAAATATTTTAAATGTAATACCTGGGCTTGTACAGCTCTAGTGGTTGTCTGCTTCTATGCTTTCATCTCAATAAGTGCCACAAACTGTTATATTTTAAATTAATATGAGGCATAAGCAAGATCAATGGGTAAAAGCTAGAAAGAGTTTCACAAAGACAAGGGATGATAAAGGCTCAAAAAAAGCTTTTATCTAGGTTGGTTAGTTAGAAAAATGTTATCTCTCAGGAGTACGGAGGAAAAGAGCTGATTTGTACTCATTATGACTGTGAGTGCCTTAGGAAAGGGTTCATGACCCACAGGCTGTGAGTCTGTCCAACGTGAGCAAAGGGAATCTGGATGAGAAGCGCAACCTAACCTTTTATTAGCAATTTTAGTGAACATGTCTCTCATGGGGCAAGGTACCAGATTAGAAAAAATTCCCAACGCTGAGGAGAAAAATTGACCTGGCAAACTGCACATGGCACTTCGTAAAAGCTTAAAAGCCCAGAAGAGAGGAGTTCTGAGGGGTATTTGAAGTACTGAGGTCAAGAAATTATTCTCTGAGAATACTGAGAAATGCAGGGGGAGAGGTGGAAGTGAATGAAACAGAGAAGCTGAAGGATGATCACAATTTAGGTGTCAACATGGGGAAAAGAAAGCTGCTGAAAGAAGGCTTCTTCACGTGGCTACCAAGGATACAGCAAAGTGATAGGATGCTAAGACTAGATAGCTATAATCAGGTTTTGTTTGTCTGAGACATCCAGTAAGCAGAGGAAGTTATATGGTCCGAACTAGATCATCAGAGTGGTCTGTCTGGCTTTAAACCCTCCTCTAGAAGGGTGAGAGCCCTGAAGCTGCCAGAGATGAGGAAAAAGAAAGGAGGGAAGAAAACTGGATGAAAAGGAGGGAGAAGAAAATAATTTTAGCAGGGGAAGTTGAAAAAGGGAAGGCTTGACATAATCTTTGAATGAGTAGCTGTTGTGAGGAGGGCGAAGGGACGTGAAGGGAGAAGGAGGCTGGGGGTGGAATCCAGGCTTCATTGTACTCCAGTGCATTGCCACGTTTGGGATCAGACTCCATGTAAAGGTCTCGTTCCATAGTAATGATGAAAAGTGACATCACTAAAATAAATAGAGTTAAGCTAGCACGAAAGGACTTAGATCAGCCAGCTCCTCAGAGCACAGAACCAGAACTAGGAAGCCTCAAGCATGTCCATGCCTGACGTGTGCCCCGCGGACAGCATTTGTTATTTCTGCCGGGCTGGTGGGGAACAGCGTCGCTCCTCACCGCAGGCCCCGCGGAAAACGCTGCAAGGCAGCAGCAGGGCGGTACGGTTGCACAGGGAGAGGACTGCTGGAACGCAAGCCATTTCATCAGTTTGCTGCAGAGTGCAGTGGTTTCTCAGGAGGGGCGGGGGGGGCCTCTTTTCGAGGCCGATGAGGGCCTGCAAGTTGGCATCCAGGCAGCAGAGGGAGCTCCGGACAAGCAGAACGCGGGACAGACCCAACAGCAGCGGGATGAACGGTCGGCGGTTAACGCCGTTTCACCCGCAAAACAATCCCTTGTCTTTGGTTTCCATTCGCTTGTTGGGGATTTTTCTGTGGTGTTTTTATTCCCCCAGGAAGTAGCACTACATTCAAAGGTTGTTCTTCCCACTGATACCGATAGTTTATCCGCCTGTGAGTGTAAATCCTAGAAATCATGTGAGAAATCTTGAAGAATCTTTAGAAAAAAGAAGGTTGCTAAATAAAGCTGTAATTTATTTATCAATATAAATAGTACCTAAAAATATAATTTAATTTATTATAATAAATGAATAATGTAATTTCACTTTCTCCTGGAAAAGAACTTTATTTTATAAAATTAGGAAATAGGTGTTTTAGAAGAAAGAGTATTTTGTGTCTTCCCTTACCAGAGAAGGACCCAGCGTAGTATCTACTACTGTATTACTGGACAGCTTCTTATTTTCATAATTTTAGT
This sequence comes from Neomorphus geoffroyi, assembly GCA_033558235.1. NCBI lineage: Eukaryota > Metazoa > Chordata > Aves > Cuculiformes > Neomorphidae > Neomorphus > Neomorphus geoffroyi. The sequence continues at coordinate 24,143,481 of JAUMJM010000020.1, read as the reverse complement.
AGTGGTAATCAGAGAATCATAGAATGGTTTGGGTTGGAAAGGATCTTAAAGCCCATCCAGTTCCAACCCCGCTGCCACAGCAGGGACACCTCCCACCAGACCAGGCTGCTCAGGGTCCCAGGGACCTGCAGGGCCCTCAGCTTCCAACCTGGCAAGCAAAATCTGTCTCTGTGTTGGTGACAGTCAACAGAAATGCAAAAATTCCCACAAAAGTGTGGTTTAGGTTTGTATATTTTGTTGGAAATTTCTCAACTAGCTCTCCTTACTCTATCTGAAAAGCTGCCTGGTCAGGAGCGTTACCTGCGGTGCATGCCAGACCATTCAATGAAACGTCTCCCAAGGAGAAGGGATGTCATTTTCACTTGCACCACAGTAAGCTGTTAAGATTAACTTTGTTAAAGAGCGTTTGGGAAGGACTGCTGAACACCGAACCAACCCTCAGAGAGCTCCTTTTTATTGCTTATGGTTCCTTGAGTTCGTTGCCTACAAGATTTCTACATATGGCAGTAGAAACTAGCAGTATTCATGAAAATATCAAGCATTTTATTATCATATTTCAAATAGTGTGGTTTGACACTGAGCTGTTCCTGTAACTTCTGGTATAAATTTGTACAGAGCTCAGTGGCAAAATGTAATAGCTTGATGGTATCAGTGCTCATACTAAGTAGAGATATGATCGTATGTGCCACTTCATTCACGTGATGTTGCAAGGTTAGGAATTAAAAACTGACAGTCTCAGCAGCCATGCTGGAGGGATGCAGCCCTTTAGCAGCCCCCGGGAGAAGGGGGAGACTTCTGCCCTGGGCTATACAAACCCCAGCAGGCAAACAGCAGACAAAAGGTTTGTGGGGCACTTGCAGGCTTTCTGGTGAATAGGAGAAGGGTGGAAAGTGAGGATGAGTGTCACTGTGGTTTCTGGAAACTTTCCCAGAAGTAAAACCCAGGAAAGTAAGAGGCAGGAGGCTGGCACGGCACAGTGTTCTTCCCCCTTTCTTCCCAGAGCTAAATTCTGGCTTCAGGGGAAACTGGGGCTCTGCTGGGCTGATACCAGCAGCAAAGAAAAATGACAGGCATCGCTCTCTCTTCTAAAATACCTCAGCCTGGCCAGGGAGTTGGTGGACAGGCATCAACTCTAACATGGCACAACAAGTGGCCATGCAGCCTGCCCAGCTCTTTCTACTCTGCTTGGAGATACGGTTCAAATCAGAGCCCAGTTCTGAAACATGGCATTTCATCTTCGAGTAGGGCACTTTGTGTGTCTCCACTCAAGTTTAATGTCGTCGTCAAAGCACAATGCCAGCTGATGGACCCCAGCCATGCAGCAAGTAATTGAGCAACACTGTCAGGCTGGAAAGCACTAATGATATCAAAAGAGCTTTTGTCCTTTAGATGGTCCCAAGCCAATGGCTATATCAGGCAATCATTTTTCAGGCCCTGTGCCAATTACAAATGAAGCTCCAAAGCTATGTTTGGCCCAGTCACTGTGTGACATGGCTAGGCTGCATTAAAAGCTAAAGCATGAGGACTGAGGGGTTGCTTGGTTGCAAATGCAGAGAATGGAGCTGTGTTTTACAGGCTCTGTGGTGTGATCGAAGGTGGACGAGGAGAATGAGCATCTACTGAGCCAGGACAGAGGGTTTCTTGGGTGCAGCAGGGCACAGTGAACAGCAGACCTGTGTACTGAAGGTGAAGAACTAGCCTGCTGTTTGTTAGTAACATGTCTGGAAATTCAGCTGTACTCTTGTTTCAAATCAACAAGCAGACAGGAATGAATGAAGGATATAAAGCTTAGGTCAAAGGAAAAACAAAAATCCAAAGTGACAGGTGGCAGCAAAGCTGGGCATTATGTACTCAGGACTTCAGCTAACAGCATGTAGCATTGTTACACATTGTGCAGAGGAAAGATAATTTTTGTATCAGCCAGATGTAGTGTAAACTAAAGATAAATTACTATATTATGGAGGATAGCATGGAATGATGAGATTGGAAGTTCCGTAGGCCTTCAGATTTTATCTTTAATATAAGATTTTAACATTAATTGGTTATATAGAGAAGTATAACCCTTTTTCTGATATTTCTTTTTCTCTTCTTCCTCCTAGTCCTAAAACTGTGTTTCTGTCCCAACAAGGCTGATTTTATAACAGTATCAATAGGGAGAAGTTGTACTTGTTGATTTGAAAATGAAACTTTTATAAAACAGGAGGCTAAGAAAGAGAAAAAAAATCTGTGTTAGTCTAAACATTGAGATCTAGTATTACATAGATCCTGGTTTTCATTTGAAGCCCTTATTTGTTACCACGTCTTGACTTTCAAACAGGACACAGCCCGGGCACTCCAGAAACCACACAGGAGTGGAAGGGGCACAGGGATGCCCTGGATCAGTATGATCTGATTTAAAAGCTAGCTTGAGATCTTTCAGGTGTACCGATGCATTCAGTGGAGTAGTAATCCTCAGGGCACGCTCCAGAGAGCAGCAGGAATTGGCCTGTCAGCTCACCAGTCATACATAGAATGAGGAGTTTGGAGAGCCACGTACTGGGAAAGCTAAGGAAAGTCCTACAAGAGAATCTCTCTCTTGTAATAGTGATGAGGGTGAGAATATCACAGAACCACTGTTCCACACCATTCTTCTAGGTATTTGTTATTCGTTACTTTGAGCTCTAGGTTTTTTCTACTTAGCTATAGAAAGATAAAGACTAAGAGAAAGGAAATTGCTTTTGTTGTTTTTTTCCTTATAGAAAAATCATGTCAGGCTTCTCTTTTTCTAAAGAAGCAGCAGCATAGCTTTTTTTCTATACCAAGTCTTCTGAGTTTGCCTATGAAATGATAAATTATCTTTGTGGGCAGTTCATGAAAACTCCAAGAAATATGAAGAAGAGTGGGAGAAGACTTAACCTTTTAAAAAGCAGGAATTGGTTTGAAATTAAGTTAAAGGTGTCCATTGCCTTTTACTGCAGATAAATGAAAAATGCGCTCTGGAGGGAAGAAGAAATAAGCAGGATACAGGGGCAGACTGAGAAAATGCTGTCTAGCACACCTATAATACAGAAGTAATAGGAAGTGACAGCAGCTAACAGAGAGCACAAGGGCTTACAGTGAGACACACACACAAAAAAGCGCAAATATTCAGATCTATGCTTGTATTTTGTGCCTGCAGGCTGAGAGAAATAGTAGCACCTCTCAAATGTGGCATTTGGAATATGGTACAGCATTGAAGATGAGTATTTTTAAAATCTGTATCTTTTATAAAGACCATGGAAAGAAGATAGCTATCGTAATGAAAGGGTTAAAATCTGGGAAACGCAAGAGAAGTGTTCAGGATCAGATCCCTACCACACCAAGCTTCAGTTTGAATTTGTAGATACTTCTATCAGGGAACATACACACTGCAGGGAGCAAAGTACTAGGACCGAAACAACCCTGAGATGAGGTAGCTACGGTGCTGGAGGCAGTCTGAGCACAGTATGGGGAGTTTCTTCTCTGGATAATGAGCCTGCATGCAGTTCCACATGAACTAAGCTTCACTTCCTTGATGTTTTGTGTCTGTTTATACTATGGAAAATCAAAAGTCATAGACAAAGCTGAAAACTAGCACTGGCACCAAAAAAAAAGGGAAAAAAACAACCACACCTTACAGCAGAACTTCTAGGTAACAGTTTACGACCTGCAACCTGTTCCCTGCAAGAACGGGTCCATGGGAAATAAAAATGCACTCTGCATCTTTAAATTTGGTGCTGTGAGACCTGTCACCTTCATCTGATGATTGAAAGACTGCAGTGTCACAGCATCTTTTCATACAGCTGGTGTCACATGGAGAAGGATTCCTCTATTAACTGTGAGCCTCCCCGATCCCTCTCAGGCAGTGAGAAAAGGGGCTTTAACAAGCTGCCTGTACCTTGTAGGGTTTGCAGTAGAAAGGTGAAGATCATTTAATGTGTGGTTTTGGAGGGAAAAAGACAGTTGAGAGAGGATATGCTAATGGTGCCCCATACAAGCAGAAGAAAACTGTTCATTAAACGTGGGAAAAATGCTATGACGGGAAGATCTCTCCAGGCAGCTTCTTCAAACCCAAATGAGAGCTAGGAAAAGGTCCCTGTCAGAGGCTTTCTGAGTCCCAGGTAGCTGTAGGCCTAGTGCTTCTTTAGCTGGGATAACTAAAGGCTTTAATACAGTGAATCCTCCCTTCTCTCCGCAGAACCATGTTGCCAGAGATTTTTTTTCTTCCTTACCATAGGGGTTGTGCCTTCCTGTGGGATGTTCTGCATTGTCAACTGTGTACTTTAATTAAGGCAATTAGATCACTTAATCATACACAGACAGGGTCTTGTTTAATCAGCAGCTGGGACGTGTGGAGTAGGGAAACATGCATCAAGCTTTGTGTGTGGTTCTAATTTATTTTTTTCACTAGTAATATATCTTTGCAATGTCTGTTTGTTTTTCTAGCTCTTCACCTTTGGTTGGAGAGAAGACATCCGCCCTGGGGAGCCACTTCACACCAGGAAGTTCTGCTTCGATGCCATTTCACACAGTAGCCCTGTCACACTGTATGACTGTCATGGGATGAAGGGAAACCAGCACTGGAGCTATAGGAAGGTGGAGTAACTCTGGGGCATCTCAGAGGTTCAGACTGTCTTGAGCCTATATTCAGTTTAGCACAGGCTTCTGTTTTCCCATCAGAGAAAATTTGTTTTCAAATCCACCCCATCTTATTCCAATTTAATGTTGTGGTAATCTCTCTAGAGATTGTTCCTTTTGAGTGTTCAGCTATGTAGGTCAAATTTAAATGAAAATGGATCTGATCCAGCTCAGAGGATCTGTTGGATTGTTGGATCTGTTCCCTGAAAGGTGTTTTACCATTCTGGCACTTCAAGATGCTTGTGTCATTTTAACAGAGGCACTGTTGGAAATACTTTTATCCAACATGACAGCAGCAAGAAATGCTGCTCACAAGTTAAATATGATTGTTTTACTATATTTTAAAGGTTAAAAATGGCAAAAAAATCTCCCTCAGGAAAAAAAAAAAACCCACAACAAATCAAAACCAACATTAAAATCAGTGCTGTAAGCCCAAAGAAGGCAGGAGTTTATTAACTAAAGATGAGCAGCTTAAACACTACTTAATCTGCTAAGTTTCACCCATTTTTATAAATCGTTGAAAACAGTAGAACTATCAGAGCCTCATTTAGGGCAAAAGGTCCTGGTAATGCTCCCAAGTTTTTGCTGTTAGGTTTTTTAAATGGTTAATAAGCAAGTTGCCATGATTAAATATTCTGTGCAGGATAAAGATGTACACTTACGATTCCCCTCACAAATCTTTCACTTTTCTGTGACCACCCTACCTTGCCCACCACCTTGCTTAAGGTGCCAGGAACTGGACTTTGCCAGATAAACTTCAGTACTGCTTTCTAGTTTGAAATTATATATATGGTAGAAAACTATTTCATAATCATTAAAAACAGGTTTGCCTTGACCCTTTTTCTGAGTGCCTGCTTATTAGCCTGTGCCTTTTTTATCCTTATTTATGCTGCAATTGGAGATCCACCACAAGATTTACCAGAAGTGTAAGCCTTGTGAAACTGAGGTATTACCTGTAATAAAGTTAGAATGTATGGGCCAGGTATTTCTAGGATATAAATCATCATGGCTGTATTGCTGCATATCTGGCTTTATAATGCCATAATAATATCTTCTTGCTTCAAAACCCTTCCAATTTATCTTTTTGCCTACCCAAGCTGCAAGAAAGAAGCTTTCATACCTTTAGCACTTCATTGGTGCCTAATGTAGCCAGTTCATAAGACAAAAAACAGGTCTGGAGCTGTCCTCGGTAAGGCTCATCACCTTTGATGTGGACAGAATACAGCAGATAACCAAAAAAAATGACATTTGAAAAAAATATGCAGTGTGAGTTCTATTAAATCCTCTGCACAGCTTCATTTTTCATTTCAAGAAGGCTGACAGGGCTCACATAAAAATTCTCAATGCAAGACAGGCATTTCCATCTCAGCAAGAAACACCACAAAATTTTGTTATGATGGAACTACTGACACAGCCTTAACTGTAATACCAACGTCACAGCAAGCTGATTAGTTTGCATCATACTTCAAATTAAGAAACTGCATTGCAATAATAGAATTATGTATACCTGGTTTTCTTTAGGCTTAGTTTTAGTTTGGCTACATATTAAGTAGTATTCCTCAGGTACAGGGCAGATTTACATTAGAGATTTTGGTGGTACAACTATACCTCCAAAATCCTGCTAATATAATCCTTGTCTAGTTTTGATAGCATCTTGACAATAGAAGTTACAGTGTTCCCCCCCCCCCCAAAAAAAAAAAAAACCTACACAAGAAAAGGATGTTATATCAGTTTAACTGCATCTGTACTAGAGCCCTTTACCTAGAGGATGGTATGCTACTAAAATTGCACCCTAAATAAAAAAGAGTAATAGTCTGGTTGAGCAAAGCATGCCTCCTTTTAAAAATAAACAGAGAGCAGGTCAGCAGCACTTTTCTATTCTCTGCACCATTTACAGAGACTGCAGCTTCCTTACAGTCACCTATGTATCCTGCCAATAATTCTTGCCGTGTTTTAGGAAAAATTACCTTGTTTGTCAGTATCTTATAAGATGCTTAATATGAAACATTTCTTACAATGCTGTCATACTGTTCCTATAAAACTAGAAAATAGGAGTTTTTTATTCTTTTAAGGATGAGTCTCTTAGATCCCTGAGTTACTGGTAAGAAGAAGTAGGACTATGAAGTGATTACAAAGTGCTGCAAATACAGTTTGAAGCCAGGCACTATTTTAAGATTCCATATTCTTATAGCATAGAAACCCTAACAACCTGTAGTTGGGTAGTGGCAAACAAAACCAACTTAAATATTTTAGTGGTAAGTAGAATACATTAATATCTTACTTTGGTTAAGGAGTGCTCATCTCAAAAAATTTCCAGCTTATCCCCATTATCTGCACTTTGTTTCTCATGCTATCTTAGACTATGCAAACTGCATCTTCTCAGATGAATAAAACCAAAACTATCACTAATAAACATGCCAAAAACTATTCTTATTCCCATATTGCTAATTACATATATGGCTGCATGTTAAACTACATCCGAGCAACTATTTGAAAGTCTAATAAGTCTGTAATATTAATTTTTTTTTTTTTTACGACCAATCCAGGCCAGCCAAGTATACCTTTAAGAGATGACTGTAAGAAGTGATGGAATAGAATGAATCCAAGTAATATCATAAACTCTACTGTTGGTTGGAAATAGAATAAAGTTAGTTTAATATTGGGAAAAAATAATATTGAGACCATAATAGGGCTATGACATCAATGACGGGAGAAATATGATAAACTAGATATATAAATATAAATAATCTGAAATTATTAGAGATTTTGGAGAATAGTGGCTTCCCAAGCTAAAGGCGATTCCTTGACTCTGAGATTCCTAAGCATGCCAGAGCCAAAAATTAGCAATGCCTACAAATTTTCATTCCTCTCGGTGAAGGAATAGACCTCTGGTTTTCAATGTAGCATTGTTCTGTGTTAATAGGTAATACATTGGTTCTAATAGAGTAAAATTCAGTTTATGTGCTCTAGTCCTATTATTGCTATTTGTAGAGTAGAAGTATCCTGAGAGGTGTCTGATTTAGTAAGAAAACAACTGTGCAAAATCTGTTTCATTATACTATATTTCTACCCTGAGCCTACCGATTATGACATGCTAGAACGACAATGTCAAAAACCATGCCCAGGACAGTGTGGTTTGCTCATACTCTCCTGACAGCTTCACAGACAAACTCTAAGAGTAAGTTCACTCTTCACACAGTAGGTACACAGATTATTTCCTCAGACAACCGAAGACATGTCATTGTGATAGTGGCTTTTATCATAAGGACATCTGTCCTGCTGAAACTGCACTAGGGCTACCAACTAATTTCAGATAAACTACTGCAGCCACCAGCTGATAATGACTTCCAGTTCCTGTTGACCTTGGCCATAGTTATAGCAGTGACCTAGAAGAAATGAAAGGCTCTGTGCCTCATTACCAACCCCCTGAACTGTCAAGGCCCATTATCTTGTGGAGAAGTTTCTCCTTCTGCAAATAATCTTCAGACTTGTCTTCGTGCAGAAGAAAAAAAGTTGCTTTGCTGTTTTCAGATGTTAGAAAAGTCTGGACAAGAGCTCTTGTGACTTTTTAATATTGGTGTAAAGAGGAATTCAGATATTTCTCTTGGAATGTTCTTCTCAGAGATGCACACAACTGTTACCCCTTAAAGTTCTGAGCCTGTTTCCAAATCCATAAGAGCAGCGGGCTGTGACCTTAGGTCAGTATAAGCTTGAGATGACAAACTAATAGGCATTTATATATGGCTAAGTCAGCCAGAAGTTTTTCCAGCGTGGTAACTGTGTCCCTGTTCTTAAAAGATGCTCTTCTCTCCTAATAACCAGGCTTTCTAAAAGAAAGCGACAACAATGCTTCACTCAAAAATTTCTGTGAGAAGAAAGACTGTCATCTCTCTTCAGAAAGGCTGGAGTGTTTTTCATACCACGCTTTTTGTACTGAAGCAGCTTCCTTTCTTCTTGAACCAGCCATCCTATTAAAGCTTCTAGTATTTGAACTTCAGCTTCCTAATAGCTTGGCTGACCCTCATACTCCGCTATGGCAGAAGGAAAAACAGATGCCACCATCCTCCGAGGCCCTGCAGCAGGCGAGGTGGCCATGGTACGGTCATTGTGTCCTGATTTCGGGCAGTGCTGTTCCCTCAGTCTCTCACAGAAGGACAGGAGGAGCTGGCAAGGTGCAAACAGGTGCCTGCACGTCCCATAGGGTGCTTGGGAGTTCTTGCAGGCTTTCCTCCTAGAGAGGTCACAACAGTCCTTTGTACACAGTACAGTTAGCACCCTCTTACAAGATAAAGTATCCTACCTGCTCGCTTCTAGGGCAAAAAGGAGCATGAGAGGAAGGCCTACACATTTGGCTTACTCCTGTCAATTCTGATGGCATCCCTCAGAATTACAGTCTCGTGTGCACATGTGTTTACAAAATTTTTGAGGGGAAGGACAGACACTGGAAGTGAAAACCAGTGTTTGTGAAAGGCAGATGTAACACCACCACCCTCAGCCAAAGAACAAGATGGTTTTTACTTTGCTTATCTTGTGTGTGTTAATATAAAAAAAAAAAGAGTATTGTGCTTACTAGTGTTTCATATCCCTCCAAAATCAAGCAATTTCATCATAACTAAATTTTTAAAAAGACCCTTTCTTTTTCAAAAGTGTTTTAAACAGCTGCTATTCCTTGTTAACTTACTGTGTTATATTTGATTTTGTCTTCATACTTCTTTTTTTGAATGCGGGGTAGTTTTAGTTAAAGAGAAGTTTCTCTAGGATTTTTACTCAGCACACAAAGCACTTTTCTGAGTTTTTAAACAATTGCAAATTGACAAGTAGCTTCCATGGGTTTTTTCCCCTCTCACAAACTCAGCTAGCAGGCACATCCTAAGAGTAGTATTAAAATACTGGCAGGGCATGATTAGCATGGATGTGGTTTACCAAGAATTATCTGAGATTTATTTCAATAGATACAGTGAGTGTATTGTCCCTGGAAACTTTCAAACCATCTAATCACTCCCACTTCTGTCTCTCTCAGACACTTGCCTACATGAACTAAATATGTTGAATCTACGCAACTCACAAATACCGGTTGCCCATCTGGATAGTTTCTGCTTTACCAAAGATTCACAGTCAGGTTACTTACAATTCACTCCAGATTTATGCAGTAAAAATTAATAAAACTAATCATCATACATATCCTTTTAAAGCAACTTAATCTGTGCATATCCTCCCAAAATCTTCATAGGGAGCTAAAACAGTGTTAGAATTTCCTTCTCATTTGGAGAAGAAGTATTTCAGTGGCTGGTCTTATTGAGGTCATAGGCAAAGTCTGCATTTCATGGGTTGAGAACTGAGATCATCAGTCCTGTGTCTGTCTGTCTGTCACACCACTTCATAGAATCATAAGGTTGGAAGAGACCTCTGAGCTCACCAAGTCCAGCCGTGCCTGCCTCCCTACTAAAACATGTCCCTAAGAAACTCATCTACCAGTTTTTTAAACACCTCCAGGGATGGTGACTCCACCATCTCCCTGGGCAGCCTGTTCCAATGCCTGACCAATACTTAATTAAAAGTTAATACTTAATTTTTAACATCTTCCTCAAGTTTAAAATTATCCATTTCTAGATAGATTGTTACAGATCATCCTGCCCAGAAGCACAGTAGAAAATGTCAAAACCAAATCCAAATAAAAAAACCCTCACTTCTCATGTTCAGACATCTTACACGGGGTCCAGCAAGCACTTTATATGCAAAGATTATTAAAAGACATTCTGTAGTTTCATTATATTATGTGGTGGTTAGCTAAAGACCAGACTATGTCTCCTCGTTCTTTCTGGAATTCCAATTTCATGAAGGATAATAACCCAAGGGAAAAAAATCACTTGATTCTCTACAGCTTTCCTAGTAATAGCTGTGGTTGTTGCACAAGGTTAATGCACAGAGACATAAAATCATTTCAGACAGGGCTGTGTTAATCCATATTTTGTAAAATGAGAACACTTCCAATGACTTGGCATTTGCTACTTAATTCTATCTTTTTTTCATTCCTATAGGACAAAACTTTGTTCCATCCGGTAAGCAGCAGCTGCATAGATTGTAACCCAGCCGAGAAGAAGATTTTCATGAACAGATGTGATCCTTTATCTGAAACTCAACAGTGGATTTTTGAACATATTAATATGACTGTTCTAGGAAAATTTAACGGCAATGACAGTTCTTAGGAAGAAAAAAAAAATGAACACACCCAATTATATACAGACTGCAGACTACATTTTCGCCAGCATTTGGGTCAAAGGAATCAGGAATTAAATTTCCTAGATCTAGGAAATCTGTTCTGAGGCTTAAGAAAATGCCACAGCAAGAGCCAGCAGGCTGTCCTTGTGGATGTACAGTGTCTGAAGAACTTGGCCAAGAGCCTCACTGGATGCTGCTGAGAACTTCAGGCTGAAAATTTCCTTGCTGGTCAAGGGAGAAAAAATGTTTTAAAACTGTTTAAAAGTACTCCAAGTTAATAAACTAAAACAAAAATCTAGAGTTTCTCAGGTCAAATCCTGCTGTAGTGAGTAGCTCAAAACAGACGCTATAACGTGGGATGGGTATATGGTGTGCATGACAGCTACAGCAACCTGAAGAAATCCCAAGTTTTAGAACTAAACATGCTGGTAAAAGAATAACGATGTACCAGCAATCCCTAAACAAGGTATATGCTCTCTTGACATTCTCTTAATAAAAGGTTGGGTTAAGCAGGTTTAACCCTTAGAACTGCTGCAATTAATTTTAAATACCTCCCTTTTACATTCCATTCATTACCAAAATAGGAATGGTAGAAATCTTAGGGTCTAGAATTACACCGTAGTGAAGCATGAAATAAACCGTAAGGGTTTGCCTTCACATTTCGCCACTTCTGGAAAAAAAATGTAAAGCAATCAAATTTCTATACGATATATTTAGCAATTGTGATTCAAATTCCATTGTCACACAAGGTGAGATTTTTTTTTTTCAGTGACAAATATAATAGCAGTAGCTGCAGCATAATGGAAGGCTTGCAGACTAGCTATCTTTTGTAAAGGTAAAATCCTTACCAAAGTATAAATTAAATTGAACACAGGCTGGAAAAAAAAGAACATCAGGAAAGTAGGAAATAATTACATACTGCATGTTGAACTAGGTTAGTCAAATTAACATTGGTACACTGCCATCACCTAAACGTGTGTTGACTCCCTGCAGTGTAGCTTAAAAGGTCTTGCAGAGATCTTGCAGTGCTCTTGACAGATAGTAGAAAAACTGACGTGAAACTAGCTGGGCAGTTTCAGAGTTTTGAAAGCCATGATGGAAATTACATGAATCTTCCAGAGTTAGCGAGTGAATGGCTTTGTAGATCTCATGACGGAGGAAACAAGAAGTGCAAATAAGTTTAGTGTTACAATACATTGGTGCTTTAGATGTGAGCACAGTTCAGATTAGGAGAGAATTCTGTCACACTGGTGATCATTATGGCCCATGGTGTCCCTCAGACCCACCAAGCTGTTGGCATGAGAGGCCGCTAAAAATTGGGGGTGGAACTATGGTTGCTCTCAGCAGAAAACAGTTAATGTTGATGTGTGGAACATAATTGATAGGTTTGGGATTTTTTCAAGGTAAGAGAAAGTATAAATTTATATCAAGTATGATGGCCTGCTTTTACTTCAAAGATGAATTGACGGATGAAAGCTTCATAAATGCAGATAGATCACATCCTCTGAGAGGTAGCTGTAACAGCGCTTTCAGGTTCCAAAAATACCATATGTAATTAAGTTGCTTATTCTGATTGCTGGAGAGGTGGCTGACTAACCAAAATACTGATGTGCAATCTACCCTGTTTTGAATAAGTAGAGTGACTGTGTTTTGTTTATTGCTCCTTAAACTGTGTTATTGCACAAAGAGCATTGATTGCGTCCAGAGGATCGTTCTAGTACCAATAACTATGTGATATTTTATGGCAGCACCTTGTAGTTGTAGATTAAGACCCAAAACTGTAGGTCATAGGAACTTTTGGGGAGGGGAGTGAGATCCTGTAGCATTCAGGATGCATGCACTTGAAAAACAGGGAAATACATCTGTACTTTGAGCAATTGCTGTAAGTTAGTGAAGACCTTTCAAAAAATCTGAAAGTAATACATCTATAGAGTTAGACTTCTCATTTTATGATTTTAAAAATAAGTGAGTTTGTTTAGATATTGTTTAAATTTAATTTGAATGTATGGTGCACTGAGGAATGGAAGCAGTAAGGTTACTGTATGAGGGTGCTTCAGATTCGTTTAGCTATCAGTACACAAAACTAGTCTAGGCACTGCAGACTGTCAGCCTTCCTAGGTGCAGAGATTGCGGCATAATTTATTTGCAGCCTGAACATGAGGAAAGAGGATTTGGTGAAAGAAAAAAAATGGCTGTCTAAAATGTAAATGTAGCCCTCAAGCTCCTGATGGTAACTGGCCCCAAACTGTCAAAGTCCTGGAACCAACACTGTATGCCCAAAATAGAGGCAAAGGAGAACTGCTGAACTAGCTAAGCAATTTATGTTATGCACAAATTGGTAGGGTTCTGTCATTCAGTGTCTGAATGCATCTCAGTGGTCTGATTTTTGAAATGTCTGTGGGAACTAGGCTGCTATTGAGGCAAAGAACTTCCATGCCTTTTACATCCCTCATTGAGTAATATTGCATAACATCTTGCACTGCTAAAGAAAACCTTCCCCTTGCTCATAGCTGAGCACTAATTGTAAGATCTAGCAGTCCTTGTCAGAAAAAAAATCCACATAACTAATATTCAGATGTTCGGGGGAAAAATATGATCTAGATAATATTTTCAGGTTTTACAGGCAAAATGTAAGAAAAAAATGTTGGAGATTGTAGTGGATCAATAGTGAGCAAGTACTGATCAATAGGAAAAGATAAAGGTTAAATGAAGGCCCGTATCTTGAGAAGAGTTTAATAAGAACTTGCCACAGTGCAGCATAGAAACACACACAGTATATATGTGTATGTGACCAGTGGAAAGAGGTAGAGGGAGGACAGAGGTTTGTTTTCACTTCATGCATTGATCTTTCAAGTATTTAATATAACCAGAACTGCACAGAAAAAAAAATTAGACACATTAGAGCATTATCTCACTGTTTTCAGCTTAAGCAAATTTCTCTTTTTTAAAAACTGAGACAAAAAAAGCTACCATGCGGTTTCACCACAGCCAACTGTAATCCTCCTACTATGGGTATAAGGTGGCCCTAGGGACCGTATGCTTCAGAGCTATACTCCTGTAACGTTTGAGATGATAGATTCCCAAAATGGTTATGGCTTGCTAAGCCATTACTCCTTCAACAGAAAGCTTTATTAATAATAAATGATCATCCCTACCTCTAAATTAAATTCTGTCTTGGGTGTTCTCCAGAGCTTTCCACTCATAACAGTATTTCATGACAAATTTAAAATTCAGAATTTCTTCAAGTATTCTTACAACCGTATCTTTTCCACCCAACAAACATCAGAACAACTTGATAGGATGGACAGATATATCTTCCACTCATATTTCACCAGGAGCATTTAGTTTTAAATATGCATTTCTCAAAAAGGCTATGAAGTATGAAGTTTCTTCACAGAAGTTTTTTAGAATACCAGATAGTTTTGAATATATTTTTAATCTAGTGCACAGGTAGCATTAACTGACCTGGGCTCATCATTGTAGTGGAGCTATACTAATCTGCCCTAAATGATTACTTGCTTTAGGTTTTTTTCAATTTATTATTTTATGGCTGAGCAGGCTTTAATCAACATGCCTGAAAAGAAGATCTTTGTATCCTAAGAGTTCATCAGCACCTACCCTAAACTTTTTCCATTTCAAGTTATATCTGACTCGTTTTTTGTGGCCAGCAAACTACTACCACAGGAGAGGGCAACTGCAAAAGCTGGAATAAACACCAAGTGCAAGTAAAATGCTAAAATCATATGTGTTTCCTTGCATATATTTCATAATCTAAACTAAACAGAAGCCTTGGGTGAGAGGAGCTGGGAAACAAACAATTTCATGTGTCAGAGAGCAGCCTTGTTGCAGAGGTGTGGCAAGACTTCACTTCTCATTGGGCTGTCTTATTTCAGAAAAATGAAAGTGCTTTAGAACAAATGTTTCTGCAACATTATGGATATTTTAATGATATAATGCACACTTTGTGGGTGTTACCACTTTACAAATAAATGGTCTGTAGCTGCTGAACTAGGTCTTCCTCATGATAAAGATAGAGTTAGCTTGAAAGGAAGCTGAGAAGCATTTAACAGCATTTGATTACTGGCAGTTTGCAAGGCATCAGTGTCTCCATGACCTCAGTGAAATCAGATGCCGTGGATGATCACAGAAGAAACATATATTAATAGATTAACCAAATTGATTTGACTGGTTGCACCTCTATTAAATGCCACCTTTGTTTTTAAAAAAAGTAATCATAATCACAATTCATTTGCATTTTTACTGATAACTTCTGTAAAGGACTGAGTGAGTGGGACATCACATCAGCCCACATGACCAACACCTAACCCAGAAAAGGGGCAGGCGTGTAAATGCTTACTCCATAATTACCCAGACAGAATGAGGAGGGAGCATTTTAGGAAGGCAGCATTGGGAGGCTTTTGAAATGGCTGCTAGGGATGTATCCATTTTCTGTTTAAAGAGCATCAATCATTAATGCTGTTAGCCCAGTGTTTTTCAAGAGAACACAAGAGGTACGTTAAAAAAAGAATACAATGGATTTATTTGGGGGTTTTAGCCCATTAAGGTTGTTATGTAAACCATTTCAAAACCCTTGAAAACAAAAAAGCTCATTTTTTTAATAGCTGGTATTAAGCGTATAAAGTTAATGAATTTGTTTCATTAAGTTGCCTCCACATGTGGTCCGTATATCTTCTTAGAAAGAGCACAAGAATCCAAAAGTGCTTTTACATAAGATTTTTGGGATCTCGCCCTGTCTGAAATAAAGTTTTGAAAGACCTTTAAAAAACTCTCAGGAATAAGCCAAAAGGTAACAAAACCAACCAACAAAACAAACAAAAATACCTGGCTATTATGCCTAGTATAGTAAGAGATTTTGCTAAACTTCTTGTTCTAAAATAGTATCCATTGAGTAGAAAATTTTAGATGGTAAGTAACACGGTTTAGTAAATCTGTAATGTATAGTGGTTTCTGGTAAGATTTTTACTCTTTAAAGAATCAAATTTTAGGGAATCTGTAGTTATTTGCTGACAGGGATTTATTCTAGCTATGTGTAATACATAAATCTGTCTTGAAGTCTCCTGCAACCTCATATTTCCTTGTTATAACTGAATGCACTGGACTGAAAAACAGCTAAAAAAAAAGACATAAAAAAAAATCCAGCTAAAAACTATCTCAGAAACCTATGTAAAAGCAAACAAACAATGAGAAAGTTTAGCTAGAGGTGATGAGAAAAATGCATCGCATTTCCTGAAAGCTTCAGCAGCATTCAGAAAATACATTTGTTCTGTGCACTGGCTTTCTGTTCTTTCAGTGTGTCATTAATATCAGGGGTACAGTCCCTGAAGCTGAACTTCTGAAAATGATGTCCAATCATTTGGAATGGGAGATGGAAAGCATGGTGCAAGAGAAAAAAAAATTGGTATCTAGGAACAGTTCCTGAAAAAATTGCATTCAAACATTGCAGACTGGTATGCCCAAAGAGTCTTAGCTATTTGTAAAGTTCCCATTATCTTAGTATTTTGTCTTTTTTTACAGGACCTGGTAGTGTGATAGGTGCTTCAAGGAACCTTATTAAAACAATGCAAACAACAGGGACCAAAGAAGACATGGGTTAAAACAGTAAGAATTTGTGGTTACCAAAAGATGTCATGTCCACAGCACTGTCAAGCAGGTTAATTATACACAAACAGAAATCTCCTTCTTTTTTGTGGCCACTGTGGTAGATGCCCAGCTCCAGTGAATCCACGAATTAGAAGGAGCCTTGTAGGGTGGGCCAGCAGGAAGCCTATACTCGGCCGAAGATGCAGGAAAAAGTCACAACAGCCCATTTTTGAGAAGCAGGTGAATAGGGCACTGAAATAGATATCATGGACGGTGTAAGAGATGGGAGAGAAGCTGCAGTGGGGAAGTCTGGTAAGCGGTACAATCTAAGAGACATTAAGATACAGGAAAGGAAAACTTGGACCTCATTAACCTTAGCCTTCATTAGCCTTGTCAGTATCCCTAACACTTTGTCAAAGTATTAGTTGATTTAATTAAGTTAATCCTTCACCTCTCCCAGTTAAATGACTCAAGCTGGAAGGAATCACAACCCAAGCAAATTTTTGATGATCAGCTTGGAGCATCTAATTGGTACAAAACACCACTAGGCACAGTTTGGTCAAAAACCCAGAGTGGCACCAGGACTAAAACAATGCCACAGACTGAAGGATCTGTAGGCACCTGGCATGTCTCTATGGAAAAAAGGTTTAATTTGCCTAGAGGAGTGATTGATGGGAATGATCCTAGATTAAGAAGATCAGGAGTCATGAGCTTGCACAGAGGTGAAAGGCCAAATGGTGAGATTAGGAGATGACGGTTTAATTGAGAAAGGAAGGAGGAAATAGGTGGTAAAAGGAAAAAGGCAGGAATTGGGTTTATTTCTGAGTATGAAGGAAGCATGACCTACAAGGGTCAGCCCCTGATAATTTTGGATACCTCTTCATACCAGGGTTTGCGTGTTTATTTCCATCACACATATTCAGGAATTGAGAAGCAATCAGTTTCAGCCCCTCCTGCAAAGGACTTAAATTTAGAATAAAGAAAATAAAGCTTTGCTGGAACCAAGCTAGTGATAAGACAACGTGTTTCTCTTCAGACATCCCATACAGTTCTAAAAAAAAGAACGGGGTAGCTCTGCCTTCATGACTTCTTGCAGCGTTCGCCTCTTTTACCTTTCAGTTATTTTCTTTTTTCTTTTTCCTGTTTGGGGTTTCTCCCCTTCTGTTGGCTCCCCATCTGTAGCATTCTGCCATAATGCTGGTCCTCTTTCTTCCCTCCATTCTGGTTTGCACTAAGAGATGTTTTTGCTGTTGCAGGTCCCCTCCTCAAGATAAAAGTGACTAAAGCTGCTTTGATCTTGACTTGGCAAAGCCACAAGCCCTTCTGCCTCAGGTACTTCCACTTGCTGCAGCTTGTGCTAGCAGAAGGGTGGGGAAAAGAGAGGCACCTGAGGAGGAGGAAGAAATCCTGTCCTATGGGTCAGTCTCACTACAGATTTTGTCAGTGAAAGCGTTATAGCTCATAGTACAGACAAACATCTTTGAGGGAGAAAATTGCATTGGTGATCTACTTTCTTACCCATCTTCAAAATTCAGTGCTACTCAAAGAGGGGAATATTTAAGAACAGGAGCATCTTATTCAGTGGATACACTTCTTACAAATGTTTAGAAGCAGCTGAACTTAACCTTAGCAAGCAGATTTTAACTTGTGATTATCCTTATTGAGTTAATATAGATACAAGAAAAAAATGTCAATTGTGGAAGCCACTAGGGGGTTATAACAACTTTAACTGAAGCCATTATTTCAAATCTGAAATGGATGTGTAATCTCTGGTTAATGCGTGATACAAGCTAATGTCTAGTCAAGCTGCATTACCAGAGGTGGCAGTAAAAGATCACCTTTTCTTTCCTATTAGCAGAGAACTCTGTCATTTGTTTCTCATTTTTTTTCATACACCAGCAGAGCCATTTATTTCTAACCAGGATACACGGATAGAAGCTGTACCATGTCCCTTCACTAAACGAGTTCCTAGGAAGTCAAGAGTACCAGTGCGAAGGCTGTACAAATGCACTGTTGACAGGTCTGTCAGCCAAGGAAAAGAGTTTTCATAGAGAAGAAAAATGAGCCCCCCTGAAGTTTGTTTTCCTTTCTTCTTGTCACATGAGCCTCCACATCACAGCTGCTGCTCTGTATCTAAACATGTCATGGTAATCTACACCTGGAAAAATAATAATGCTTCATCAGGGCTCTGCTGCTAGGTTTCCATCAAAGCCTGCACCATGGCTATAGAAACCTAATCTTTGAGGTTGAGAGTCTTTCTTCACAGTTGCTGTCACTGCAAGGGGCACATTCCTTCTTGCTTTGGCCTGCCCTGTGTTTTTCAGTTCAGACTGTTGGCCAAAGTAGTTTGGAATTGAACAGCTCTTCAGACAATCTGGTCCACTGCATATCTCACAATGCTTCACCGCAGTCCAGCCCATATAAACACACACACGGTTTATGAAGCATTAGATGGCAAAATATAAATTTTTGGTCCCTCCTGAGCCTCTGAGATGCTTCTGTTTATCAACTAGCTTTTCTGATGGTCAGAGTGTTTTTCAGGCATCTCTGTGAATAAACACCCTTTCCTGCAGGTATCCTGCAAAATATCCATTTCTCTCACTTTTCTGAGAGTCTGGAATTACAGCCTTCACTTGCTGTTAAACAACATTCAGGATAAAACATTCCCTGGAAATTTCAACTATTATAAACTATTTTTAAAGGGCCAAGAAGAGGTGGAAACAACTTTGTATAGTCCTTATCCAATGTGCTAGTAGGTAAAGCAGCCAGTGATGAGCTAGGCTGATAGGTGGCTAGTAGAGCTCAATTAGCAAAACGGGATTGTCTAATTTTCTGGGAATCAAGTTCAAATTCTTTGGTAATTGCAATTTAGGAAATACAGCTCTCTGGAAAAATGGGGAAAATATTGGCAGGTGTGTGCATTTGATGTTGTTATACAATAGACTACAATTAGTATATACATGAAAATAAGTAAAAGGAAAATACACACTTCTGTGCTGACTAGTCTGAGATAGTTGGCTTAGATGTTATTAAACAACAGCTATAGAAGCTTTGACCAACTTACTGATGCATTAAAATAATGTTTTCAAGATGTGCTTAAAGAATTTACAGAGAGCACATGCCTGTAAATTACTAGACTGTAATTAAGAAGGTGAACTATGGAATAAAAATTGTACACCTGTCCTATTTTATATTTGGATGTATTACGTGATGGAATACAAAGTAGAAGATTGCTGAAGTACAGTTAAAAAAAAATTACCATTATCTAAATGAATAAATACCTCTCAGAAGCTACAGCATTAATGTTTCAATTTGTTGTACATCTACTGCTGCTAAAATAACCTGCTCTGTTGAGTGGGTGAAGGACTGGACAAGCACTACCAGTTGCAGGGCTGCCCAGGGCCATCTGACTGCTCCCCATTCCCACTGCCCCCGGCCACACTGGCTGTGTAATATTAACAGCAAGAGAAACCAAACTCGTCTTCTCCAACAAAGAGTACTGTTAGCTCTGGCAATATCAGATCTCGAATGGTCACTTAAATAAGAGGCAAATATAGAACTATGTACCAAACATTCCTCAAGTAACAAGTAATGAAGGCTAGGAAAAGTCAGTGAGGGCTTGATTCTAGTAAAAAGTCACGTAAGCAGAGATTTATTTGGCCCCCTTCCACACCAAAAAAACCCTCAAACCACACTAGAAATTCCCAGCCCCACTGGTTCTTCTTCTGTCTACAACTAATAAGATATAAAATACATCATCTTCCTAAGCAGGATTAGCTTACTGGAAGTGGTTACCCGCACTGCAGATGTTTAGGAGTCATATAGTGGAACAGCAAGAGTCAATCAATAATCTTCAAAGACTAGGGAAAATTGCTTATTACCTATTATTTTATTAATCTTTAAAGGAATTATTTTTCTTTTTTTATTTGCATTTCTTTACTTTAAGCCCTTTAACTGAATTTTATGCATACCCTTCAGTTCTTCACTGCTGTACCTCTACAGTAAAATTTTCTAACCTACATTAGTTGGTTAAATTCATCCCTGACATCTACTGCGTATGGCAGAATTTTGGTAGGACTTTACTGGACATAATCTAATTTGTATGTGTTCAGTCAGCTTTCTGAGACAACAGTTAAAGTGAACATTTCTTCTGAAGACCTCTGAATGTCAAAAGTAGCCTAAATAAGAAAACCATAAGCATGTACTGAAAATATGTACCTATTCTTGTCTAGAGAGCTTAAATGGTGCTGTAGTCAAATGCAAGCTGAAGGCATCCCCAGCTGCAAAAAAAAAAAAACAAAACCAAAAAACCCCTGTTATTTTCCAACTAAACTGTTTGAGACTAATTCTTTACAGGCAGTTCTACTGAGCAAACCTTAGCAAATATCACTGTAGAATGATGACAAACTGAAATGGTGATTAAACAACAAAAAATGCGAGTCGGGGATTTTATGAATAACAAAACCTCCTATTAAATCCCTAATCAGGCTGGAGTCATTAATTTACAGGCACTACCCTTGGCAAAGGAATGACTAGGAATAAAGAAAAAATATTATTAAAAGAACAATAAAGTGATTTTGATACATTAAAACCAATTAGGCATTAGTTTTAAAGTGGCCTAAAGTTAAACACATTAAAACAATAGGTGATTCTCCCATTTGCATCACCTAAAGTTCATAGCCTGAGGAAAGCACCACATATAAAGAGACCAGAGCACCTTATGTGAATTGTGTATGAATCACCTAATTACCTTTGATAACATCAGGTGCAAACCTTCAAGGAAAGAGCTTTTGCAGGAAGGACACATCAGGAGAATAATGAGACCTGAAGTAGAGCCTTCATTTTGTTCTGAAATGAGTGTCTTGTCCTTGCTTGCAGGGTTGAGCAATGGGCAGGAGTTACACAGCAGTTATTGGTGCATGTTTATCAACTCAGGACACAGAATTTCAGCAGGGGAAGAGGGACAAGGCAACTGAATAGGTTTCTGCTTTGACTCTTCTTTTACTTCAAGGCTGACGTGTTGCCGCGTGTATTCCTGTTTGTCTAGAAGCAGAGGAGCATCCAAGCCCTGCTGCTTCCCCCGTCCATGATGCCTATGGATGGGTAAAGGTGAGGGCATCTTGTGATCGTTCCGACTGGGCAGATCCTTGTCCAGAAGGGAGACTGCTGAGCTAGGGGAGGTAAATGGCAGCTACAAGATCTCAGCCTTCAGATACAGCTCCACATCAGCAGCAGCCATTTGGAAGTACTTGCAAAGCGCAGCTGCCCACAGCCTGAATTCCCATCATGAAAAGGCAGTGACACCACCAGCTCATGCAGTAGCTCCATAGATTGGCTGCCTGTCAGCTTAAAGGTGACACTTGGCATCCCGGCTTCTCTGACTGGTCATTCCCTGCACCTGTGAGTGACATGTTGCCTGTCTTGGTAATGCTACGAGCTCTGGTCAACAAACTGCCCTAGCTGGATGGGAAGGAGATACATCTGTGAACTCCTGGTCAGTGGCAAGGTATCCTCCTCGGTTTTGAAGAGGGATTGTAGTGACCTCTTCAGCTGGAGGTCTTGGGGAGTGGAAGAAGAAGAGGGTATCTGGTGGGGTGTTTGAGTTTGGATTACTCTAGTTACACTCTTTTTGGATTTTGAGGTAAAGGGGGGCAAAAAAAAATTGGGATTTTTTTATTGCTTCTGCCTAAGTGATTCTTAAGTGACTTTCACCACTGTCTTAGTTAAACACGTCTCCTGATTTAGAACTTAGAAGCTTCTTCTTTAAGAAAATGCCAGGGTAAACTTTCATTCTGGAAGGGGGAAGTAAAACTGGCAGGCAGAAGGAAATTAGCTCCCAACAAGCAGACAGACAAGCAGGAAGAGTTGAGAAAGCACAGCCAAGAGACGTAAATCCAGTAGTGGTGCCTGCAAGCTACTAATTCACAGCCCTTTGCCTAAGCAGTTAACTCAGTAGCTACTGACTGAACTACTAGAAGATGGGTACTATATCCAGATTACTTGGTTATCCCTATCTTCTCAGCACTTTCCAGAACCCAAATTGAGAGCAGAAAGCCAGTCATCTGTGGGCAGCCCCCTGGGATGCCTACTTAGGCCACCTCACACACTTCGGGTGGCCCGGGAGGGTCCCTACTGGCACCAGCAGCACCACCAGGACAGGAGGTTTAGTCAGGGGGGAACTGCTGTCACCTGCACCTCCCAGCTTCTCACTAATCCCACCCAGCCACAGACCATACCAAAGGGTATGTAAAGCCTTTACAGATTCACTCTCAGGGGTTTTTTGAGCTGTTTTGCTTCAGGGGCTCCTGTTTGTACCTCGTGATTAGTGACCAGCTATGGCTCCACCATTTTCATGCCAAGACACCTGCAGTTGCAGATTTTGGAGAAGATACGACCTTGACTCTCCAAGAACTGGGACACACAACCGAAAGGAGACCATACCAACCCAAGATCAGGTCAGTGACTAAATTATTTGATGCTGGCAAGTCAAGTACCATAAGGGAGCTTATGAAGTCATTTGCGGTTATCTCTTAGACCTGACAACAAGAACTGTCTATTTAACTGTTTCTGAAATAGCAGCTAGGATGGGGAGGAAAAAGTGGGGAAATAGGGGTGTGTGGGAAGACAAAATTGTGATGTGATCCACTGAGAACGCAGATGGTTTTTGCTACTAAATGCTTATTAATGTGCTACCAATAAGGGACACCAGATGACTGACACACGGGTCTTGAATAACTGTGGTCACAGGACTATAAAAATTCATGGCAAGGTGTGTTTGTGATTTCACTTTATTTCTTTTTAAACAGCATGCTACAAAATTAAGATCTGTGGCTCTGACCTTTTAGGAGCTCTAACCTGCTTTTCAAGGTTCTAGCTCAAGAAATTGCAGCCTGCCACTTGTGCATGGTGGCCACTTGGCAAAGATGCTGGTGGGACATGTACCTGGCTGAGCAAAGGCAAAATGGCATTGCTTCCCATCCCACCTGGCTGTCAGCATGCCCAATGCTATTTGTGTCGCTGCTGTGCTCGCTGCCATTTCTGCTAAGATAAGAAGACACTTTTACTGTAGTGTAGGCCATACCAGCAGTCTTAGGCTGACAAGCAACATGGTATGGCCTAGGTGAGCTACCTGGCAGCATATCTAGTGAAATATGACGCTTTGTGGCAGGTTAGCAAACATTTCTCATATAATTTGTGTGTCTGTGTGTAATTAAAAGAGAGTTTAGTACTTTGTCAAAAGCTTTGAATGCAGTGTCCTGCCTATTCCCTCTTTCTGACATAGCTTTGGTATTAATAAATGCAAAGTACTGGAAGGGCATGTGTTGGTTTACGAGCTACGACATTCCAGCTTCCTGTAAATGAAAAGCAAACCCAGAAATATCATGTCCTACATGGAAATTTTGTTGTATGCAAAAAAGTTTTTCTCTTGCATCACTCTTTCACCCGTTATTGAGATCCTTTTCAGCTAGATCACTCTTTAATGGCAGTGGTGATTCTCAGGACAGATGTGTCAATGCGTATCTGAAGAAAGTTTAGCCATGAACAAGGTCTATAGTATTTTCAGTTCCCCTGAAAGTTTCCATGAAAGTAAACCTATAGTAAAATATTTCCCATTTTAAAGCACATATTTGAAGCAAGGTAAACTAAATATTTATCTATTATTTGCCTGCCACGACACTCTTTACTTGGTGTCTAAGCACAGTGGTTGGCACATGTAAATATTACAGCTCATGTTTTAAGAAAGCGTGTTATATCAATAATAAAGAAAACAGTTTGTATTTCGGATGAAGAGACAACAATATATCACAAAATATTTAGTCTACCCAGAACAGAAGCAATTTACAGGCAATTTAGCAGCCATTTAAGACTTTTTTTTTTGCCAGTATGTGTAAACATTTAAAGCTTACAGCTTTATTTTTAACTAAGGTATTGATTTGTGTGTTAAGTAGTTTTCTTTAAGTAAAGGATTAGATTTTGACTAGTTCACCTCTTTGAATTTATATTCTTCCAAAAGCAGTAGTGATGTAGATCTGAGTTTTCATAGCATGTGGCACATAAAGCATATTTAGCTTCCTGCAGAATTTTTTAGATTTTTTTTTTTTTTTAATAGTTCATAGCATAAGCTCGGAAGTGTTCTACTTTTAAGCAAGATAGAAAACCTAGCCTCTTTGCCTTTTGTAGTTTAGTGGTCTTAGACCATTCACCAAACAGGAACATTTTCACCAAGAAAGGATCTTAATCCTTCTTGTTCTCTCTGGCTCTCAAAAAAATATAATAATTCAAAATCATGACCTCCCCAGGCCATTTAATTTTTCAAAGATCATGTAGAGGTAATGACAAGTGAGGGGAGGAAGTGGCAAGGTGTAAGAAAAGGATAGGAAGAGCCCAGTTAAAGCATAGCCCTTGGGCAGATTCTTGCCATCCCTTGGTCTTGCTCTGTTGCATAAGCAGAGACAACTGGTGCAAAGGAGTTTTGTACTGCTATTATTAGAGTGTTTCTAGTCCCAAATCTGTATCGCAGACCCCTCTTTAAGCTTTATTGATGGTAATGGCAACAGCTGTGATTAAGGACCAAATATGAGCTTACTTGCATGGAGACATTTCTATAAGTGAAGCCAAACCCAAAAAAAGGTGCTTGGGCTCTGCAGTGCCCGATGGTCTGTGACTCTGCAGCTGCTCATGTGGCAGGGGCAAGGAGTCCCTGGGAAGTGTTGCATGATTTGATGTCACACATACAAAAAACTGACAGTAATATTTGCTTTGTGCAAACAAAAAAAATATCTTTTTGGCTGAACAGCTGAGGCAAGGGCAACCTTGCCACCTGCACAGGCAAGTTCCCTAAAAGTTAAAGTTTTCTAGGCAGTTTTAAATATTTAAAGGTTTTTTCTGCTTTTTGTAAATTAAGAACATGATGTGCTTAACAGGGAGGGAAATGTTAACACCACGTGTTTCTCAAAGGGTACAGGATACTGCATTGGCCCAGTAGAGAAGCAAAGGGCAAGATGACAAACTCAAGTGCGGGTGCCAGGGCTCCATGAAGATGCAGGGTCTTCTCTGGGCAGAATAGGTGCAGGAGGATGTCCCCACCTCCCTGGTGGAAAGGCTGCTGTAACTCCCCTTACAGGGAATGCCACCACCCACTGTGCTGAAGCCTGTGCTCTCAGGCCATGGTGGTGTTAATTAAATACAGAAGAGATCCCAAAATGGGCCTTTTGAGTTACCAAATTTACCAGAAAAGTAATGTGCTCTATGAACAACAGAGCTACCCATCTGCAGCAGAGGATGCCATGTCACATAACCCAGGCAGCATATATACTGAAGGTTTCGCCTAATTGCCACCTTGCTTGCAGCAGCAATGCCTCAGAAGAAATTCCCCAAAGTCGTTGACTGGAGCAGGGGCCCTGGCTCCTACTGCCATAGCAACAGAAGTCCTCCCTGCTGACAAAGCCAGCCAAGTTCAGAAAAGGTCACCAGAAACCTTTAGAAAGCCCAGAAAGAAACTCAAAGAAACAGGAGAAGGCACAACACCGAAGATGGAAAGACAAAATGGTTTGCCAGTGGCAAGCATCCAGAATTCACCATCCACAAATTAGCTCATAAAGTATATTCTTAATGTGTTTGCCTTGACTTTAGGGCTATTTGAGCTCTCAGCGGGTTTGGGGGTGGAGTGGAGGGTAATAGGGCTTGGGGAGCGAGCATGGGAAGATTGCATCTTTCTTTAGTTGTCATGGCTGGAAGTTATGAATAAAGTTGCAAGGACTGAGGCCCTGTGGAAAAAGCCCGAGCTGCAAGCGCTGATATCAAACTGAGAAAAATATCCTCTCTTTGGCATGTTTTCTGTGCTCTCCTGTTCCAGTGCTTGGCAGAGCAAATGTAAAACATGGCACGGTGCTTTTGGGGATGCTGGTTACAGTACCAGGTCAGGGGTTGTCAGAGACAGCTTCATCCTACTGCTTATAACAGGTTGAATTTGTGGGAACTGCTGGGTCCATTTACCAGGTCCAGGCAGGATCGTCCTCTGGTTGGAAAGCTTTTTAAAGAATTATGATTTTTAATGTGCCCTGACATGCTTGAAGCTGTATATGACTGCAGTTCACTCTTGCACACTTAAAACACTTGTGTATCACGTCCTTAAATCTGTATAAACCATAAACATCTGATAACTATTTTGAGAAGAAAAGCAAAAGGTGAACTAAGACTGCTAGGGTTAATACAGGGAAGAGGCTGAATGCACAGCAGCAAAAATAGTCTGGCTCACTGACCTGAAACACTGCACTATCCAAGGAACAAAAGCCTGACTCTGGTCTCTTTTTTTTTTTTTTTTTTTCCCACTCCTAAAGAGGCTATGCCAAGTAACCTCACCGGGTAGCGAAATGAAACAAAATCCTCTCTCTCTGTATTTATAGAGGATAAACTACAGGGTGCTGATGGGAATGTCTATTGAGGATTCAGCCACATCCTCAGTACTGCAGCCTCCTGTAGTCCCAGTGCATGTACATAGGTTAATTCTAAATGCAGGAAACTTTTTCTTCAAAACAAAAGCACTTTAAAATAGCTACGGAACGCACTGGGATGTTAAAGTGTTATTACTAAGAAGTTACAGATTTTAAAAAAAATTATAAAAGCATAGTTGTTACAAATAGAGCATAGATAAGAATGAAGCCTTCTAAACATCCTAACATGTAGAAATACCCAACAGACTTAACTTTTTATGCTTTTTCTTTCTACCTGTCATTCAGTTGTTCATATCCACCTGTAATGGATATTATTCTTGTAACTCTAACATTTTCCAGGGTCTTTAAAAAGTCTGCAGCTAACAGTTTTATTTTTTTGTTCCTGCAGGGATCAGTTAAATCCAAACAGTGGGTATTGTCTTAATTATGGAAAAGCCAATACACTTACACATGTTTGGGCAGTGTGAAGAACAGACCTTGCACGAAGCTTAGTACCTTGGTTATCAAATGATGACTTAGGCATGTGCGTAACTTCACAATAACAGGGTCACCATAAAGTCACTATCCCATAATCCCTGAGGAAAGGGGAGGGCAAGTGAGGCCATGTGTGAAAACCCATGTGTGCACTAGATAGTTACAAATAATTGAAGAATAAGAATGCTATGCAAGTCTTCTGGAAGGGAGGGAAGGAAAAAATTGTTTCACATAGCTCATTATTAATGGAATCAGCTAGTTAATCAAGAAGCTGCAAATGAGGCAAAATCTTGGAATTCCAAATGTGATCTGTGGAGGAAGCAGTAGAATAATGTGCTTTTGGGGATGCAAAATGCTTCAGCAAATGCTTTGATTAGCTCTGAAGAAAATAACAGGATGAGAGTTTAGTTGTGCTGGGGGAGGCAGGCAAAGGAGGGGAAAAAGCAACAATACATGACTGCGCCCTGGTTCACATGAAGGAGTGGTAACCTTGGGTTTAAGATTGATGGCTGGCCCGCAGCACCCAGGGAAAGCACACACAGTCACAGGCACGGGCGGAGTGCTAGTGTTGCCTCAGACAATGCAAATACTCCAGGAGTAACCAGAATAACCAGTGAAGCCGACCCACCTTGTCTGGCACAGCCAGCCACGTGGCACGCTGGCATACCTGTGCTATGGCATCAGTGGGAAAGTGAACAAAGGCGTCCAAGCTTAGGCTCAGCAAACCCAGCCCCAATTACCAAGTCAAGCATACTACAGGCAACAATTAAGTGCTAGATTCGATTTGTAATAATACAAAGCATAACAGACTATGAAATGTCAGGAACAATTGTGGGCATCAAGCCAGCCTGCAAAACCCAGGCATTTTAGATTAACATTTTAGGCATTACTAAGTTGAAAAATGTGACACGAGTCTACCATTTTGGTTTGGACTGAAACTTTACATAAGATATCTACAAGTTACTGCCACCTACAAGCTACTGCCACCTACGCTTTACGTAAGATATCTACAAGTTGCTGCCACTTATTGGTGAAAATCTTGGTCATCCAAAGAAAGAGAATGCATCTCCTGTTAAAAGGAATGCCTACTGCAAATATCATAATGTGAAAATGCTAAGTGCAGTCTGGAAAAAACTGCAGACCGTATCAGCTGCTGCCAAGGATGACAAGCCTTTAGGTTATAAATTTGAACATTAAGGTTATATGGTCACAAGCTCTTCAAGCACAGCAAGTATCCTGGAAGAAAAAAAGAGTAACCATGCCATAAAGAAGGATGCATGCTCTGAGCACAGTGTTTACAAGCCAGCAGCACAAAGAAACTGATTTTTTAAAAATCTTTTAACTCTAAAGAGTAAATCTTTAAGGCAGTGCAAGGGAGTCATGCACACAAATCTCATTATTCTGAAAGCTGCTTAGAAACTTTAGCCCTTAGAGTCAACATACCACAATGCATTCAGAACTACAATTTCAAAGACTTACAAATGCTTCTAACAATTACCTAATTAAAAAAAAAATAAGGAAAGAAAAAATAGGATTTAAAAGGAAAGAATTATGGAGGGGTTATACGTTAAGAAGGAGGTAATTGAAAGGGGATTGAGAGGGGTACAGTAGGAAGTGGATGTGGTTAAGGCATTTGCAAGATTAGTTGAAGAAAAGTCTAGTAAAACTGGAAGTGGGAAGCCAAATCCTAGGACAAATGACTACAGTCTCTTTGATGTATTTGGAGCTGCATGATTTATACTTATTCAACATCTGGCCTGCGGACCTTAAGAATGATTGGGTAAAAATACTGATGAAAGCTTATTAAAATACAAGTAGGAAAAGTAGTATATCATATTTGATGCACAAAAGGTACTTATATTTCCAGAGATGGAATACCCAGTTAATGGTAATGAACAGCTGCAGGTATTTCAGCCTAAGGGTTCTTAGGGAGTTAAGCAACTTAACAGTAATGGAAGCTGTGACTTGCTATGTAAGCTGGCTATTGAAAACAAAAATTTTCACAGGATTTATTACTGCTTTACAGGTGGATTGTGAGTGTGAAACTCATTTTCAAATGTGTCCTTAAATAACCAGGATGATATGAATGTTAAAACCTGAGGGGAGGCAGGCAGCTGGAGGTGATGAGGAAAGCTCTGCAAAGGCTACAGACTCTAATTAGTGCAGATACACCTTGTGAAATTCCTGTGGGGCTTTTTATCTATAGAAAATATATTGAAACTCCCAGGTAAGTAGGTTGTGTTTCAACTTATTCCAGGATTAAGAGATTGTAAGTATGTGCACTATCCTGTAGGTGCTCTGGTAATAGACTGGACTAGTCTATGTTAGCCACTGAACAAACACGGGACAAAGATACACAACAGATGGTGTACAAAGCAAAAAGGCAGCAGAGAAAGATAAATAAAGAGGTGAACCACATCAGCACGACAGTACCCAAACTTTGTACTTCCTTGCTGTGCCACAGAGTTGCTAGGATATTTTTGCATTTTGCATACCAACATTTCAAAACCAGAAGGCAAGGGAATCTCTGTCATGACGTTAAGCAGACTCATTTCTATGATGACTCTTATTTAATTTTCATTGCTTGAGTGAGCCAGTGGCATGTTAAGAGCACTGTCAGAGTTGAGGAAGAATAGATGAGCACTGAGAGTTTCATGGTCATAAAAATAAACACTTTTGGCAGGATATATAAAATCATATATTGAATTTGAAACGTAACATCGCAGGAGAATGAAGAAAACCAGATTCATCTGCTAAGGATTTAGATCAATTTACATAATGCCATTCTTTAGCCAGGTAACTTTAATAAATACGATAGGACAGTGCTGCAGATCTGCAATAATGAGCAATGGACACCAGATCTTTATCATGTCAAAGAAACTCAAAAAAAGCAGCATCTTTTCTACCTCAGTTCAAAACTCATCAGGATGATCATCCCCAGAACCCCTAAGCTTATACTTGGTGCGAAGTTGGGTGTGTTCAGACAACTGTGAAAATTTGAAAGCTTGATTTATACCCTTTCCTTAAGAGTCCTTTTGTGAGTACACTTACTATAAGGGCTGTTGTAACAAAAGCACGTGCTGCTGTGCAGAGGTGAGGTACCACAGAGTTATGAAATTGGGCAGCACACACGTACTTGTTAAAGAATTTGCCTGACAGAAGTTCTTGAACAGTGAGAGATGCTTACTGAATGCACCTGCCTGTTCTTTGCCTTTTACACCAGGTGCCAGGATTGAGCACCGGCAGGCTGGCATTACCCTGAGGGGCTGGAGGCTTGTTTGATCACTGTGAGGAAGTTCTCCTACCGTGCAAGTAGCAGGGAGAAAGCTGTGACACCAGAAGCTTTAAAAAGGTCTGGCTTTTTCTCAGTCTATGTAGTGTGTGCGTAGACATTGATGCTATCGCTGTTCTTCTCCATTTGCCATGGGGCAGGATGAAACACTTGCCTTCATAATGAAGATTATTGCAGATACTTGAATGGAGAAAATTGTTTAACTTTACCCAGATAATTGACCAGGAAACTGGAAAACCTAGTATCAAAGCTGGATCCTGATGAGCAGCTTCTGTAGTATAAAAAAAATCATTTTTTTGAGGGAGAGAAAAGAATGACAAACAAAGGGGCAGTAGCAGGAAAGGAAGGATTTGGTGAAAGCTTTGAAGATCAGAGAGGACACCATTATCAGATGAAGCAATTTCTAGAAGGCCTACAATGAATCATTATAATTTTTCAACAACAATTCAAGCTGTGCAGCCACTCATAAAAATGCAAAAGCTCTTTTTTTTAAGATAATTGCATTCATTTTACAGGTACTATATGCACTTACTCTTTTAGAGAGTGAAAGTTATTGATCACTCCTGCCTAAATTAATAGTGTATCTCTGGATTGCAAAGCAGTAACTACTTGTTTCATTAACTTCTGTAGTTATTATAAGGCAAATTATGCCTAGCAGTCTAAAATCCAAATTCTTGAATGTAGAGAACTTTTAAGTTAACTTGACTAATATACTTTCTGAATAGCAGCTTTGTGTTGTTCTGCTGTATACAGGGCAATGACACTCAATGTTTAGAGCCTGTATAATACACACAAATAACTCCCCTTTTCAATGCCCACCTATCTCTTTCTCATTGAGCTGATACAGAAACAACAGTTAATTCCAAGAACTGTAACTTTACCTAATGGTCTACAGCCTGCTCAGATACCTGAGGCTGATGAATTCGAGAGGCTGGCAGAAAAAAATGGTGAAAATTTAGTAGCCTAGTGAGCATTGTACACAATGAGGAATGGTAGGTTTAGAGAGGTTTTTGGTGTCTTTGTATTGCTACCATCACCTCAGTTTGTACGGTGTTTGAACTGAGTGATGAAGCACATGATGGGGTAATATTCCTTATGCAAAAGGTCAAATATGCTATAATCTCTCAGTAACTGTACTCTGGTGTCTTACTTAATATATGGCATCAGGAAGCCCATCGCTGTTAGAAACACTTGTACATCTGAATTCAGACGAGTCCCTCTCCTATGGTGAAGTCCAGTATCATAGTAGGAGATCTCGATGGAGGAACAATGTGAATTGTGATGGCTTACGTTAACTTGGAATATTATTACCACGTCACCAGCCTCTGTGCATTTTTTTTTAACCTGTCAAAATGAACTATCTGTGGGTTCGTCCTAAAACCTAAAGCACCAGACAGTGCACCAGATTTGTCACTTCCACAACACTGGCTATGTAATGTGCTTTTGGTGCAGGTGCACTCATCTTACATGTAATAAAATCTGCTTTCCTTCTTCTAACCTGAGCTAAAACATAACTTCTACAACAAAATATGTAGATGTGAGGCATGTTAACGCAGGTATCAGCTGATCCACAACTGCACATTTGAAAGGCAGATAAATCTTAATTCAGGCAAAACTCATGGCTGATACTGATTTGACTAGTTCTCAAATGAAATTTTAAAAAGAGAGCTTCAGTATGGATTTTTTAATGTGTTGGTATCAAGCATTTATGAACAGCATTTCCTGCTTTAGTAATCAACTCACTTAGGAAAGGAAAACAAGTATGTAAAAAAATCTACATCTTATTTACATTTTAATATTGTATAATTCTGAAGGTATCAGTAGAAGCATTTAAATGAGGATTTTGACAAAAGTGCTGAACCAAATACAGTGGAAATCCTTTTGATGTTTAAATAAAGGCGATTGTAAGGACATGATTGGAAAAGCTGAAGGTGGGGCTTAGAAACATACCTCGCCCACTACAAAAATGTCTGTGGTGCTCTTGGCCTATGTTTTAACTGCATTTTAATAGATCACCAATAACAGGTGTTTCTTGTTCTGCCAGTAATGAGTTGTCTTCTAGTACTTTATGTATGAAAAAAAATCACCTGACTTTCTGCATACTAGATGAATGCATGTTTTTCAAACAGTGATTTTAAAAGTCACAATACTTTGCCCTTGCGTCGCAAACATGGTACTACTTGAGACACTGAGAACCTTGCATAATTACACATAAATTCAGCTTTGCTAATTAATGCTTTATTTTTAGTACTGTGATTCTATGCATCACTACTGTGATACACAGAACATGAAAGCCGTGTATCCTTAGTTCAGTAAGTGTGCTGGATTATTTTTTTGTCACCAGTTGTGTATTCACTGCTCTACAGTGGCAGCTCATCTTGATTTAAGCACCTCCCCAGGCTGATGACTGTATTTACAAAGTGTTTATGTAATTCTGGTCATGACCAGGAAGATTGTAGACAACAAAAGTGCACGAATACAACTCAGCCCCGTAACTTTTCCTGAGCTATAGTAGGCTTTTAGGTGAATTTCTTATTTATTTTGCATCTCTCCTCTCTTTTCTGGTCTTAATGTGATTAAACACTCTGTATACTCATTTGGCTTAGAAAAAAAAAAAGTGATTCTTTTGAATAGCAACATCAAATTTAGAGTTGAGAAGGCCATGGCCGATGACGTTTATCCTAAAAACAATGGGAGGTGAAAACTTGGATCTAGTTAAATCAGTGGCAACATTCCACTAATTTCAAGCAAAGTTATTCACCCCAGCTAAATACTTTATAACCTAAGGGCTCCTATAAGTTGTTGCATAAACATTACATAGTTAGACTATGGAAAAAACCCACTCATTTGCCTTTAGAAAAGGGAAATTCCTCACCTAAGGTAAAAATGTTTGCTGCCAGGTTTCTGTGGGAGAAGCTGACAGAGGTAATCTAGCAGTTATGGAATATTCTGGGATTAATTAGACGTGCCCTAGATACACGGCAGACAGCACCAAAGCTGACCTAAATGTTGCAAGGAACACTGCCTCTCTCTCTTCCTTTCAGTTAATCAACCCTGACACCAAAGGCTTAGCAGGGCAAGTTTGAAGACAGCGTTTGGATCTAAGCCTGAAAGACAGGCAAATTGTTACATTAAATTTTATTCCTATTATAAATCTGCTTATTTAAATCTAAAATGTATGGAAGAGATGTTTTGGCTTCCTGTATCTTGTAGGTTAATAAGAAGTCAACCACGTTTTTCAAGTAGTTAGCCAAAAGTCTGCAAAAGCCCTGCTGTGGATCACCATGCTTTATCAGAATATGCAGTTTTCCTATTGCTTCTACTTTGTCCAAAAGCACCATTTCAGGAAAAAAGAAACAAACAAATATTAATTATATCATTTTCAGTTATATTCCAATATGCCAAAGCTGTTGATAGTAAATGAGGAATGGAAACAACTTTGGCCTACGGTTTACCTGACCAGTTTTCATTATTCAAAAGGACAGGGAATAGGAATAAGAAAAAATCAGTAATTCTTCAAATTAATTTGAAATAATATTAATTGGAAGTCTTCTGCTCTATAAGCATGCTTTTCAAGTTGCAACCAGTGAAATAAATCGTGTTATTTTTAAGGACAAAACTCTGAATTAATATTTTCCCACTTACTCTGTACACTACAAATAACTTCTAAACTTAAAGGATGTCCCTGAGTTGGTTAAACTACTCAGAACTAAGATTTAGCTAAGCCAGTATTAAAATAAAAATACAGTCTAGAGATCTGCTTCCTGCTAATTGCATGCACCTGGGGATTCTAAAAACTTTTTGGTTTAATTGGAATACTCATCCAACTGGTTTTTAAGTCATTGCAGTTATATGTTATCTAAGAGGGTTGAATAGCAGTGAACTAAAAGATCTGGAAACCCACAGTATTTGAAGATGGATGAGATCCTGCCATTGTCACTTTTACTTGTCACAGATAACTAAAAAGCTCAGAGTTCAGCTTGCCAAGATGATGACTTTATTACAGTTCTTCACCTTTATTTCAAAGTCTTTTTGACAGGTCTAGGATTTTTTTTTCTCTTAAATAGTTTAGGTGGGGGGGATTTGGTTTAACTGTCATTTTGGGAAAAGGATGGAAAACATACTCAAAAAAAAAAAGAACTGAAGGAAGTATCTATATCAATATCTGAGATAAAACCTTACAAGTTGGAAATTGTTCAATTTGCATCAAGTAAGGATATCTGTATGTAACTCTGGACCTGCAAAAAGGGAGACACTTCCACAAAATTCTGCATCTGCATGTTGTACTAAAGCCCTTATGAAATTTATTTCATTACGATTATATTTAGTAAAAGACTTGAATGTGTGCAGTGTTATAATCCAACGGCTGCTATTGCCTGCAATTCCACAAGCAATTCCCACAAAACATGCCTTTTGTAACAGAATCATTTCATTGAATTACTAATCAATACAACTTGGTGTCAGATGATACATAAAAGAAATAATCTACTGTTTAAGAATTTCTCTTCAAGTAGCAGCTTGGTAAGAAAAGAGGCTGCTCAGCACCCTCACGTTGGTTCTCAACCACTGGTAACATTAAACCTACAGCTTATGCAATCTGCAAAGAAGTAAGGAAACTTGGAGCTGTCGAGTGAGCGTAAGATTCGTTACTACCAAGACTCTGAATTTCCAGTTATCAATTTGTGATGAAGCCTCTGTACCACAAACTTTAAATGACTAATGGCGATAGTCTTGCTGTCATTTTCTGTTGCAGACACCTTCCCCATTTCCCAGGCATCCAGGGGACCCCAGTTCAAGAAACAGAGTCCAGCTGATCTCTGTGATGTTATTTAGTTTCTATTATTTCAATGTTAATATATAAACCTATCTACTGGGATGGACTTTTACAGTAGTTATTGACCTTTTACGTGTTTATGAAAAATGAGGCAGACTACACTTCCTGAAATAGTACTTTGCTCACTGACTAGGAGAAGGAAGAAAAAATGATAATTGGTTTAGCAACTAGCAACTTACACGCTCACACTTTTATGCATAACAGTTTTCAAGTGTCATTTTTTATTTGTCTATGAAGTTTCATAGGGCTTTATCTTGTTCAGCTTTGACACACTGGCTTTATTGAACTTCTCCAATGCTTTAACAAATGTTTACTATCTTCAGCAGTTAGGTTTTGTTTAATTTTTAACAATGCAACAGAAAATATCCTGAAGAAAAAGCTATCAAAATTACTGAAGATTTATAGCCAATATAACAGGTATGATACTGAATCGATTACAAGTTATTTGTTAGACTATCAACAGTTCATCACTAAATAGTAAACATTTACAGAAATATGAAAATCTAATTACTATATAGTTGTAAAATGTTCTATTTTGTGCCTAGAATACACTGTGGATCTTGTTCAGACTGACAATTTCATGAAATTAACTCCACTAATTTACTATATTTTAAAAGATTTTTTAAAGTAAATCAGCATCTGAAATGTGGGTGTTTACACCATTCACTTTTTCACCATAACAGAAATCGCAGGAATCTATTTCAAATTTCTCTGCCCTAGATTCAGGAAATGATGAAAGTTAATTTCTGTTCAAAGTGCTCAGAAATATGACACCTTGGAAAGCTATATTTTCTGGACCTGAGATATATGACTACTTGCACTTACATCTGGCTCAGGATACAGGTAAGATTTCCTTTTAAAATAGCCATTAAAATATAGATTTTTTTCTAAAATGGAAAAACCATGTTTAGATCATTCCAATTCTCTTTGGCATGAAACACCTATGTAGCAGACCACTATTTTAATGAAATCTAAATCTGTCAAGGATTGTCAACACTCAGCACAGTGTGGATATTTTGAGAACCTGCAAATCCAAAAGAGGTTAATTTCTTTAGACAAAAGCTATATTAATAATACAGCATTGTTCATAAACATTAATTGGTACTCAGTACCAGAAAGTGCAGCTGAAAAATAATATAGACATTTTTTATGTTCTAGTCTTCAGAACATAGGTAGAATACAGAACCAGTACCAAATAATGAGCTTGCTTACTGTTGCTGTGTGGGAAAAGAGAAGAGGAGGCAGAGGTGATATTGCAGAAGAAAAACCAGCGTAGTAGGCATGACAGGAGTATGGGGGCTAAATGTAATGACAGGAACTTCATAACACGTTCTTCATAAAACTGACAGGCCAAGCAACGGAGGCAAACTGCACTTTGCCAAAAGCATCCATTCAAACTGTGAAATACTGAAGGATAATTTTTGGTAAAACATGCATTGGTAAACCTCTGGCTTAAAAAAAGATGGATAAATGAGAATTAGAGGAAGAATGGTACTAAAGACTAGTGATCATGAACACAAATCAATAAAGATGAAGCACATCTCAGTCTCATTTGCAAAAGCATGTATTGAGTATTATAGACCAACTTATTTGATTAAAGTACTTTAAAACAATCAAAGAAATTAAGAAAAATTTAAAATCCTGCTCTTCAGTTCCTTTTTATCAACTCTGAAGTTAAATATCAATACATTGGAAATAGTTAGCATATAGCTTTATTTCTATCATAGTGTATTCCAAATGCTGCTCTTCTGGCTTATTCCAAGCAGCAACCACCTTGTTAATCCAAAATCTCTCTGCAGATCCCTCAGCGCTGCAGCCAGTGTCAGAAGCCAATATGAGCTTTTTTAATAGAAGTTAAGGTAGATCTGGCCAGGGTCACCAGCTATGCCTTCAGCTTCTATCTTCTCAGATGCAAACTCAGGAAAGACTGTCTTGGATTCCACCTGGACACCCCAGGATTTCAATATGGAGCACAAATGGATCAGCTGTAGTGCTAATACAGTGCATGAGTTTTCCGTAAGTGTTAATGGCCAGCTCTCCTTCAATCCAAAGTAGCAATGTGGAAAACTGCATAAGCTTTGTTCAGAGATGACCACTTAAATACAAATAACTTGAGAAACACTGATAGTAGAGTAGAGAAGGTCAAAAGGGACGGGAAAAGGGACTGCATGGAGCTGGAAGTTTTCACTGGAGCAGAGGTGTTATATTTGTTGAGGGTATTCAATTTAGGAAAGCAAGTTACTGTCTGCCAGATGGCATTTTCCAGCACTTTCTTCTTTAATCAAAGCATGACCAAGTTTGCAGTTACATGAAGCCTAGAGTATATCGTGTAGTGAAATACTGCACTAAATGAAGTGCTGCTAGTTAATTCCAGAAACTTCTAAGGAAAGTGAAATTGCTTGAGGTCTACAATCCATCACTAATTTCAAAGAACCTACTTACATGAAAAAAACTATCTGTGTTTTGTGCTCACTGCACTCAGTAGAAAGAGAAGTTTGTCTATGACTAACTCTGCAGATTTTACAAAGGAAACCTGTATGTTGTCAGAAAAAAACCTGCAGATGAACAAAATGGGGGATTTTATGTACAGTGAAGCCTTTACAGCAGCTTGCTGTGTTACAGAGCTTTGTGCTACATGTTTTTCATCTTGATAAGTACAAAAGTTTGTAAGAATTTCCTTCCCAATACTGCCTTAATGAACAAGGAGGCCAAATACTTTGTGGCCAAATATTCAGGACAAGAGTTAAGAGATATATCCAGATCCTGACATTTCTCCAGTGGAGCAATGGCATGAGATTTTGATATTTGCTAGTGACCCAGCTCCAGAAACTACCCCCCAAATCCCCAGCAGTAAGGCAACTGCATGGCTTAGGGGATTAGTAATCAGATACTTCACCTCCAGGTCATCATAGGTCTCTGGTTCAAGAGCAGCAAAGCTTTGTAATGACTTAAACACCATTGAATATTTATTTGGAGGCAGATGAAGAAGTGAACATACGATTTCCATGCAGCAAGCAGTAGACATGTCCACATACAGATACAAACATTATGACAGTTGCCAGTCTGTTAGAAATGTTTGAATGACAGAATAGCAGTCTAACAGAGGTTGATTTACTCCCTAATAACAGTCAGGATTGTGTCTTGTCTTAATGCTGCTCGGTAGTAAAGTCACCATGGTTTATATAGTATTCTGCAACTGAGAGCAAGAATTCGTGTTTAACTCTCCTTCTCTCTCCAGGCCATAAAAGACTTTTAAAAGTGGTTTAGAATGTTACTGGAGACAATCCAAACCCAAATTTAATTTGAATTTTCTGTCTTGGCTAGTGCAAATTCAGCAAGAGCAAAAATATGTTCTGCAGGTCTTTTTAGGCACTTAACTACACAAGAGAAACTGCAGAATGCAGAAATTTAAAATTCACTGTGTCCTTAATGAGGATAAAACTGAAAAAAACTACTACCGATGTCAGTATTAACCTGATCCTTCTGGAGTCAGACTGTATGGCCTGTGCATGAGGAAGAAAAGGTGGATCATGCTCCTTGTTGTGGAGGGAGCAGGGCAGGCAGGTGTAATAGTAATACAGAAACACAATGCCTTCTCCAGTCTCCTGTCAGTGGCAGTCCCAGAAGACAGAGAGACTGTCTGGCATGAGCACTCTGTCCAGTGGCCCTTACTGTTTCCCATCAGGTGTCAACTACTTCTCTTCCAGGGGAAAAGGCAGGGGTTTTCAAAATGCCCTGTACAGTTACAGTCCTCAAACAACTAACAGGGGAATTCACTGACTGGTATCTAAAACCACAACACAACAAAACTCTAGGTCACTTTCCACTGTTGAGCTCTCTGATAATCACATATGCATGGTTCACCCATGGGTTTCTGCAGACTGTAAGCCTCCACTTAAAAGTTTTGGCAAAAAGCCTTAGAAATGTGAATTCCTGTAGTATCCACTCACACACAGAGGGCTCTGTTCCTGTCACTCTCGGCTTTGACAGGCAGCAGCAGAGCAGTATCACATCACATGGCTGCAGCCAGTTTTGCAGGACCCTCTGTGCATTGCCAAGGGTAATTTTTTTTGTATTCATTCTTCTTGAGTGTGCTCAGAGCACCAGCACAGGACAGTAAAAACAGACACCAAAAATGGAGAATAAAACAAGAGGAAAGAACACCTTTTGCTGCAGAAAGGCCTCTGGAAAACAATGAAAGAACAATCAAGGGCAACATTTTCACAGCTCTTCGGCAGCCTATGGAGATCCACAGTTTGTAGTCCCAGCCTGCCTTTTCCTACCAGGCTCAGCGAGCCAGGGGCTCTGTTCAGAGCTGGGAACGTCAACTCTATGCCTTTCCCAGCAAAAACCCGAGTCCCTCAAAGCCCTGTACAGGTGCTGTTATCTACCTGAAAACAGTCACGTAAACCTTTGTGCTAGGATGTTTGTATGGTTACTGCAACTGCCAACAGGAAAGAGGCTTTGGGGGAAACACCTCTGGGGACTCATGGAAGTCCCAGAGCTGTGCAAACACACAAGGATTAGAGCTCTTGCCCACACTTTAAACATTGCATTTGTCTACATCTCATACTGTGATCTTACAGAATGGGGGGGGATCACATAATGCTATGCCATAAGTCAGATGAATAAACAAAGACTTCGGTGTCTGGGTGTGTCCAACTACAAAGGTCACTTAGGTGTGGGGTTTTTTTTCCTCCAAAGTGATCCTGTTCAGGGTGTAAGATCCTGTTTTGTTTTACAGAGCTTATCATTCAAAGTTAACATTCAGAATCCTTGAATCTGTTACCCTCCCAGGGCACACAATAAAGAGAACTGAAAAACGTCAAAACAAGGGCATAGTACTGAACATATAGAAAAGGCAAAAGTATTACACTGGAATTATCGTTCTTGCATCACTGTGTTCTGTGGAGTGCTAACATAATCAGGTTTGTGTGTATGTGCGAGAGACTCCTTCAAAGGAGGAAATATGATGCCTAACTTTCAGTGCAGAAAATTAGTAACAGAGCACACACAAACTCAGGGCTGATAAGATCTCTGCAATCTCACACTTAATCTGCTATCCTCAGGAAATATCTGTTGACTTTACAGTTGATCCTGAACACACCAGTGTTGTTCTGCCCAGCCTGCACACAGTAATTGATGGGCCTGTGCTCCCCATGTCCTATGGCAATCAATCACTTAAGTTAGGCTTATCATAGTCACAGAATGGTCCGGGTTCAAGGGACCATAAAGATCATCCAGCCCCAACCTCACACCAGCCCAGGCTGCTCAAGGCCCCATCCAGCCTGCCCTTGAACACTTCCAGGTAGGGAGCAGCCACAGCTTCCCTGGGCACCCTGTGCCAGTGCCTCACCACCCTCAGCGTGAAGGATTTCTTCCTCATGTCTGATATAGATCTTCCTCCTTTCAATTTAAAGCCATTAACAGCGTTTGCACCGTAATTTCTACAAGCCCGTGCGACGCGCCAACTTGCCCACCCAGCTGCGAAAAGCCAGCGTTCCCCTCCACAACCTCTCCCCATTCCCTCCCGTTCTCCAGGTGGGGGCCAGGAGCGGTAACCCCCGCCGCAATTTCCGAGCAGGTAAACAGGAGCATCCGCCTGGCGCCCGCTGCGCGCGGCGCCCCCGCCCTGGCGCGGGGCGGCCACGTGGAACGGCGGCTCCCGCGGCGGCGACTTCCTGCTCCGCATCGCCCCGGCCGCTGCGCCCAGCGGGGAGGCGGGGGAGAGGGAAAGAAAAAAGGGGGCAGAAGCGGAAAAAAAAAGAAGGGGGGGGAAAAAAGTTTGTTCGTGCAGCAGCGGAAAGGCTCCCGCGGGCGGGCGGCTGCCGGGGAGCGGAGGCGGTGGGGCCGGGCGGGGGGCGGGAGCCCGGCGGTGCGCGGGGCCGGGCGCTGCGTGCGCGGCGGCGGCGGCGGGCGGGAGAGAGGATGCGGCTGAAGCTGGGCTTCCTGCTGCGCGCCGTGCTGCTGGCGGGCAGCTTCTTGGGGCTGCTGCTGCTCTGGTCCTCGCTGTCGCCCCGCGCCGAGGAGCCGCCTCTCCCGGGACGGACGCGGGTGAGTGCGCGGCGCGGCGGAGCGAGCAGCGGGGACCGAGCGGGCGGCGGGGACCGAGCGGGTGGCGGGGCCGTGCCCGGCGGCGGCTGCGGGCGGGCGGGGGGCGGCTAGCCGGGCTGCGGCCTGCAGGCCCGAGTGGGGAGCGCGGAGCAGCGGGGCTGGCACCGGCCACCCGCCCCCCGAATTCGGCGTCCCTGTCCGGGCGGTGTCGCTCTGTGGCCCCGCTGGGCCGGGCCGGGCTGGTCCCCCTGCCGCCACAGCCCCCCGCCCCTCCCGGGAGCGCCCTGCCCGTGTGATGGTGCGGACAGTACCCTCCCCGGGACTCCTCCGCGATGCCCAGGGCACCTGCACCGGGAGGGTGCCTGTCACCCTTGGGGGCTTCTCCATACCACGGCAGCGGGGTTGGAACTGGTTGATGTATAAGGTCCTTTCCAACCCAGACCATTCCGTGATTCCGGGACTCTATGATTTATGTTCTGTAATAACCGCGCTGGTGCAGGCTGCGTGAGTGTCCAGCAAAGGTCTCCCTCGGTGCCTCAACAAAGGTTGCAGGTTTCCCCTTCTCGCACCCACCCTGCGGCCACAGATCAGCTTCCTGACGTTTTGCCAACCAAACGGCATATTTCTCCAAGAAGAGGCAGCAGATGAGGTAATTTAAGAACAGCACAGGGAAAGCCAAAAAGGTGTTGGCATTGCTGATGCTGGTGGTGCAGTTGTCCCACCCTGAAATAGTGGGGCAACGTGCGAGGCACCTCGGCTGAAAGGGACAATAACCTCTAGCAATGCTTTGGGAGGTGAGGCAAATGAATCTGCAGAGCAAGCCTTGTAATAGTCACACCAGGTGAGAAAAATCTGACCCTTCGACACCAGGGTCTCGAAAGGAGTCAAAGTGCTTTTTCCTTGTTCGTCACATGTTCCAGAGCTATGTAATGTAACCAGACTTCAGGAGATTTGCTTGAAGTAAGGTTAGTCAAGGTAATTTTCATCTTGATAAAGTTGTAAAATTCAACAGTGATGGTCTTAGAAAGTTATCGTTTGTGATGTGTTATGATCACTAGTGATCTTGGCCCTCTCTAGCGGGCTGGTTTCAATAACTGTGAAAGGGAAGTGAGCTGACAGAATTTGCGCTTTTGAAAATGGCAAGTGACTTTGGGCTCCTTCAGCAGATGCTCTGTCTTCTGAAGCTGTTACAGTTTGTGGTGTCTTGGCAGTTACTGCTGAGATAATAGGCCATAGCATTTCTTTCAAAGATGGGCAGTTTATTAGTGATGAAGTTTCTGTAATCTGTTCTTCTAGACACAACACGGGCTTTTCTGTGTACAGAAAAATCTCTGGGAGTTTTATTTGCATACCTCCCAAGAAAATTTCAGGCAGTAAAGATTTTGCCTTAAAAACAGTTGAGTTACTTTTTCTGCTTAAGAAAGTGTAATAGAATTGTAAAATGACATCCTCTGGGACAAAAATTAGTTATGGTCGCTTTGGTGCATAGGGCAGTGACCATCTTCAAATAGTTATTCTGGGGTGACAACTGAAATATTGGCAGTCCTGCTCTGTGTGTGTTGTATCAATTTATTCAGGTGCTGTAATGAATCAGGCTGTCCTTGCTCATAAGCCTGAAGGGTTTCACTTGGATACTTTTGAGCTGAACCCTTGTATCTACCTCCAAGTGAATATGAGGTCTAATTTGGAAATTATTTCTAGCTGGTGTGTGTGGCAATAAAGGAGTAGAAAGAGTTTTTACTGTCCAGCACTCGATAAAGCAGCATTCTGTTTTGATTACCCCTGCCTGTACTGGAGGAGGAAATTTCCATGACAGCCACCTCAGGAAATAGTCCAGTCTTTGTTTGGAATGAATATAATTATATTAAGTAAACACTGTCAAAGATGAAATCTAAACAGAGTATCTGGTTCGTTAGTTAGATCAGCTCTTTACTTATCATTATGATACATATAAGAGAGGGTAACACATGCTTCTTCTTCATTTTCTGGGAAACAGTATTGTTATTATAAATTCATATTATGGTTTCAACTGCTTTGCTTGTCAGGCGCTGCTCAGGTGATGAATACAAGTTAGGCTCGCTACTAGCAGTATGCTAGCATATTTCTGGAGAGCTGGCGGAGCCCAGGAATACATCGGAAGGTTAAGGCCTGTGTATCCTGCATCCTGCTAAGCGAGACAACGCTGACCCCGTGAGGTGGGCTTGTATCTCTGGGTATGCTCCCTGCAACACCTGCAAACAGACTGTGCATTGTTACAGCTTTGGCATGTTGGAACTAGGATTTTAGTAACTGGTGCGCACTTTGTTCAGTCATACAAATTTGTGTGTTTGCTCTTTTGTTAGCTGCCGGAAAGTTTGTTAAGATAAAGATAACAGAATAATTCTTACTCTTCCTGTACAACACCCTCCTCCCTTTGATTGCACTGAAAGCCCCAGCCAAAGGTACTGTCTGAGAAGGAATTTTACCAGCTTAAAATAGAATTTAACTTTTTATAGCTGATCTCAGGCAATACGCTTTCCGTCCCTGCACTGTAACACTGGGCAGTTTTTAATAACACTAAGGCATTAAAGAAGCAAATATGAAAATTTCTGCTGTGTTGTTCTTTTGTGTTTATAACCTTAAATCTTTTCTTGCTTACAGCAGCAAACAAGAGTAGGTGATACTGAAGAACTTGTGTTATAACTTAAAAAATATATATATATTCGTCCTTCAAATACTGTTACATTTTTTCCTACTGATTTTAAAAGATTTCAGAGATCTTTTGGAGAGGCAAGATGATTACTGTATAGAGAGTTTTCAAA
The DNA here is from genome assembly GCA_033558235.1 of Neomorphus geoffroyi. Lineage (NCBI taxonomy): Eukaryota > Metazoa > Chordata > Aves > Cuculiformes > Neomorphidae > Neomorphus > Neomorphus geoffroyi. The sequence continues at coordinate 24,099,117 of JAUMJM010000020.1, read as the reverse complement.
GAAAAGCAAATATGGAGAGGTGGCTGTTTAGGAAGGAAATGAGGGAACACGGAGGTAATACCAGTTATACAAACTGTTGGAAATAAGACCACTACAGATGTGTATGTTCACTGAAAGCATATTCAGAAGTTGGGGACATAAAGTCCTTCTCCAGGTAGCCCAACTGTGGAGCTTTGTTTGTGCAGGACACCATTTGAAGAAAAAGGAGAGGTTAAATATGTGTTTATCTGTGTTATCAAAAATACCCAAACAGAATAAAGTAATCCTTATCCTAAAGAGCTTTTAGTTTACAATCTAAACCAAATAGAAACAATAAAAACATATTAAGTTCTCTCTTCAGTCCTCAAGAACATACCTGCTTTTGTGTAAGTAAGGACCCCTGCTGTCTGTAAGGATTAAAAAGGTACCCAAGATTTAGGCAGGGATGCTTTTGTTTATAGCTGTGAGAAAAGATTAGGTAGAATCATTGATTTAATTATTGTGTGCACTTTGTGGGGTCATTCACATGTTTTCTGATACCTTCTGCTCTTCTGGATCAAGGGATCACAGTTTTGGAGCTAGCAGGAAATGGTTAAGGCTACTCATGGTAAAAAAGATTGCTGTAGGGATCCCATAGCTATAGTAGTCATTGGTCTCAGGCGAGATGTGTTGCTAATGATCAGCCTCAAAGGTACAGCCTTAAAAGCCGATGTCATCAAGGAGTGGGTAGTACAGCAGGCGTAACCAATGGACTGAAACAGTAAAGAAAGGTTAATTACTGAAAAGTTGAAAACAGTGTATTTGGAGGAGTAAATATTGTGTAGGTCAACTTTAACTCCCGAAATCTATCCAATTACAAAGTGTTAAAGTGGCCAAATTAGTATTCAGAAGCTTTAAAAGTTGGGTATAATTGGTGGTTTGGGATTGGTTTGGGTTTTTTTTTAATAGAAGATCTGTTTAGCCTGCCTGAGGCAAATCTTGAAGTACAACTTTGCATGCTCCTGGTCTATGTCATAGTAGTATGATCAGTGGTCTCATACTTCCCTTTATCTTTACTGGAGCACTCCAGGAAGCTGATAGAAATGACGCTGTACATTTGCCCATATGAAGGACAGTGACAAAGAGTGTCCAGTGTGTTACTGCTCCTCTTCTGTAGCCTAGGAAGGCAGTAAAAGATTTGCTGGAAGTGTGTGACTGACCTTGCACAAGTCAGAAAAGTGGTGGTGATATTGCAGAGTCCACAAAAAAATTCCCTATTCTGCCCTCTTTTCATGTCCAGCAGGGGCTGGGCATGAGAACTTGAAGTCTTGGCATGGGCTGCCTGGCTTTGTGCCTGGGAACCTGCTGCTTCACATTTGAAATACTACAGTATTTGCAGTATTTCCGGACTTTAGCTACCTCATAGCCACTGCACCTGAGCCACTGACAGTTTGCTATTGCCTTGCCTTGCCATGTATTAAAGGTGCTTAATTTTCTGTGTCTGTAAGTGGCATGTTGTCAATGGGCTCTTTTTTTCAGGAATATGTGTTATTGACCGTTCTCAGATTTTCTGGACTGGGATCCCAGGTGGCTTTTTGTGTCTATAAGTAATGGTACAACTGAGCCCTTCTTCCTACCACCCCTGAAAGTGCACTTATCTCCTACACCAGGTGTACTCTCAGTCCTCTGTAACTTAACAGGAGTTTTTAAGGTCACAGTCTCCCACCCTTAGACAGTTATACCCTCCTTTCCCTAGCAAGGACGGTTAGCTCTCCTTGCTGTCAGATGTCACAGCAGCCATGCAGTAGCAAGGGAAGAGCAGTTGCCCTCAGATTGGTAAGGGAGGCTCTGCTGAGGGCTCTGGTCTAGTTGGCCATTCTGGTATGTCCCTCTGTTTCAAGAAACCAGATGATGGGCTTGCAGCCAGGGCTGTGGGCCTTCACCAACCACCAGGTTTAAATGATGCAGTTCCCACATGGCTTCTAGAAAGTGGAGAATTTATGATGTGGAGGCAGAGAAGTTGAAGGGGGGGAAGGAAACAAAAGCTGAATGGGCATTTTCTGAGCTTTCTGCTGACACCCTTTCTCCCCCACTTTCAGGACAGCTAATATCCTGTATGCCTTGGCTGGATTGTCACTGAGAACTTAATGATAAGTTGCAGACTGAACTTGAAGTGTTATTGTGGTTTAAATTAGATTCTTTGTGGTGGATCTCCCAGTGGAAATTTTCCGCTTGCCCTTAAGGAGTAACAGCAAATGTGCTTAGGAGAGAAACAGACCTAACACAAGGAGTGCCACATCAGCTCTGCCACTCTGGCATTATCTGGAAACTTAATGCAATCATTCATCATCTGGGTGTGAAAAGTTCTCTGCAGGTGCAGGGCTAGATGCAGGCACGCCACCTTCTACAAACAAAGCCATAATAAGTCACTGCTTCCTGTGTGCAACTCAACAGAAATAAACACCATGGCACATTTTTTTGTTTTAACAAATTTGGTTTGAAATGTGTGCACAGGGCGGCGGTGAGCTTGCTATAGCCAAAGTATTGCTGTTGTAGGAAGTAAGGATCACTTTCTTTTTCCTCTCTGTTTATTACTGTCGCTAGCAACACTGAAGATTACTGTAATAGGCAAAATGTTTTGAAACATTAAATGCTAATTCTTTTTAATATGTACTTTCATCTCAATTGGCTTTGAAAAAGCTTGTAAAAATCTGTCACCCTTGGGAGAGTGTAAAAACCCCAATCCCTACCATATTAAAAATGAAATCTTTTAACAAATGCTTCCATTTATGTTGCAGAATAAATGACCACAAAGTGGTTTCCTGAATAATGTGAAGAAATGGAAAAAAAAAAAAAAGCTACATAATTCCTACAATTTATATATACATACTTAGATTGTATTAAAAATTCCTCAAACTCGTGTCATTCAGATCCCTTGTAATAAGTTAGGGAAGTATCTCATTATTATCTCAAGGCTATTGTTTAAATATCTATTCCTCTAGAGAGAGCAGTTTTGCACCATTTTATATGTATGTGACAAGATTCCCTTTGTCTGTTCTAGCCCCAAGTGTTACCATTTGTGATAACACCTAAAAAATTGAAGGTCTTAAGGCTGGCATTGCTTTGTAAGAATCTCATTGCAGGAAAAGGAACCAGGGAAAGCTATCTCTGCTCTCTTAGGTGGAGCAAAAAACTTCTATGTGTCCATTTAGGGAACTGTGCAGGTAAAATAATCCTGTTGCAGTACCTAATGGAGAAACTGTAAGACAACAGAAATTGGGAACAATCAACACAATACGTTGGGTAAGTTGTCATTTATTTTAAAATAAAATAACAGAACTGGTAATTTTTGGTACTTAATGGCTGAACAATCGGGCATTGAAAATAGCTTTAAATAAAAACCTAGGTAATAGATAACTCTGTTTTAAAGGTGGTGAATTAAGAGATGATGGTGAAGCTGAAGTAGCAGAAATTCTGATACTGGTAAATCTAGTTATTGGAAAAAACCGAGTGGGTCATCAGGACACCAGCCTTGAGAGAAGGCATGTTACATCCAGAAGTATATACGTGGGGTTTTGCCACATGGCTAAGCAGCATGCGCCTTCCGTAACCCAAGCTCAGCAGAGTTAAAATTGTTTGTATTGAGCCAATGTTCTCTAATGAAAAATGACAGTATCTTTGTCCTATTTTTGTCAGATATTAAATCAGTATTATGGAAGACTGCCAAGTGGAAATAGGGCAGGATAAGCTGTTACATTAATAGGTTTGACTTCCACCTTAGGGGGGTGGGGTGGGGAGGAATGCTTTTTACAGAAACTAGGCCGTATAATCTGAGAGAGGGGTTCCAAGTCTGGTAACAGTTACATTTAATTACTAGATTTCCTCTGTAAGTGTGGAAAACAAACATCTACTGTGAACGATTAGTTTAAAAATAGCAACATGCTGCTTAAAAGGATGCCTCCTCCAATCAGTTTTCTTCAATCTTTTTGTGAATTAAAGGGAATTTATCTTGCATCTACCTTTAGCAGCCCTCCTCTGTCCCTGTAGTGCTCTAGATTTAGACACCAGTTTGGTGAGTGAGGTTTGCCCCTCTGTGACTTACAGCAACGTCAAGGTAACGTGTTGAGAAAGGAGGATGTTGCCAGAATGGTCAAAAAAAGCGCAGCAATAAGCAGCCAGCAGCTTTGCAACCTGTGATACTATTTAGGCTTGGATTTGGGGGTGTTCTTGCCTTTCACTTAATATAGGGTTTGGGGGGGAAAACCAAACTCGATAGATTCTAGTAAACTTTGAAGATTAAGTTTGTGCTTTATAGCAGACTACTAGATTGGTATTTATCAGTTTTATGGTAGCCTCCTCCTTGGAAGTACGTGCTGGGAAAGTATGGGCTTTTGTGGAAAAGGGGTGGTTTGTGGTTAATAGTTCTAAAAAGATGTAAAGGAGAAGGCTAATACTTGTATTCTACATTTGTTTTTCAAATAAACGACCTTATTATGTTTCCCCTGCTTGGGACTAAACAGTTTTGAAGGGTTTGCTTACTCTTTGGATTGGTAGATCTGAAATTTGGAGGGAAAAAAAAAATATTTGCTTAGTGTGAGCTTTTTTTTCAAGTAGCTGATGCTTCCCTAGGGATGCGTTTTATAGCACAAAATTCCTATTTTCTGAAAACCCACTGACTTCCCATATGGGAATAAAAATGTTGTTCCTACCAGGCTGCATACATACTTTATGCCTAAATCAAAATGGGTATTTTTTGTAATGAAGAGTTGATGCTTAAAAAAAGGATTGTATTAAGTAGGAACTAAGCATGCTTCTAGCAATTTGCAGAACAAATTGCCTTCCTTTTTCCCCCGCCCCCCCTTATGATATTCTAATTGTTTATTGCTCTGTGGCGGTCTGTATTTCTTTTAAGTTTCTCTCTTACCACCTCTTCTTGAACCCTTCATTCCAACCACTGACTCCAGTAATGTTGTTTTAGTATTGCTCTGGCTTTCCTAAGCTACAACTTATTTTCCTTTGACAACTTATTTTCCTTTGATTTCCTCGTGGAACACTCAGTTCCAAATAGCAGCAGACACTGATGTGCAGTAAATCCCTGAGCAGCAGGAAAGAATTGTTGGAAAGCTTAAGGTAAAGACAGTATACCAATTTATATGCTGTTTACATTTGGAAAACTTTCTTTACAGATGAAGGTCTCAAAATATAACTGTTAATGAAATTAAAGCATAAGCAGATGGTGCTCAGCCCAAGTTTCTTACTTATTTTGTTGTCTTTAAAAAGATGGCAATGAAAATGGCTCAGCAGGAACTGCTTTGACTTGAGTGACTACAGTTGATTTTTCTAATAAGGCAGAAAGTATTATGTTAAATATTGCGCTTTTGAGAAAATACAAATTTTTAATGAAATTGAGGTTTTTTTCATATTTAGCATTTTTTTCACAACTTGGGGATTAAAATTTGCTTTGGTTTTAATCTGTAGTAAAGGATTTCCATTTTAGGGATGACTGGGAAAAAAATGAGAATAGCATTTCAATAAGGCTGAAGCATAGCAGCACCTCATTTTATTTCTCGGATCTTGCCTGTGTAGATTTGAGATATCTAAACTGTCTTTGTTTTGAGCTAGTTAATAAGAATAATAATATTTTGAAGCAAAACAAAAACAAGTAACCAGGCTACCTCTTCAGAGTGTCTAGGATGGTACTATCATGAGTTTTATATTCTTCCTGTTGAGGAAGGAAGACCAAGAAAAATAACATTGAGATAACATTTTTCAGAGAGAGTAAATTGTTCTCTGCATGCTTTAGTCTTGAAACAAGATTTGCTACACTCACTTAAATGAGACCTTGAAGTCAGTTCGTCGAGGTTTGTAATATATGTCCTTTATAAGCCATGCATGTGTCAATGGTGCATTTATCATGCACCTTAGACTCCTTCACCTGCTCTGGCTTTGCTAATCCATCTCCCACAGTGTTATTATAACGTGCCAACACCTCAGAGAAGCTTTAAACAGCAGCTGTGACATATATTGGGTTTCTGTCACCTCTTTCACATTTTTACCCCTTTATTTCCCTCCTCTTTATGAAATATCTTCCTTCTGTGCAGAACTGAGACCTTCACTAGTGATTGGCTTAAAAACTATCTCAGTAATCTGCAGAGGTGAAAAAGGGTGGGAGGTGGGTATTTTTGTTGTTTGCTTCTTTTGATGGAATATGAGCTTTTAGTGATTTGGCTTTAAGTGTATCGTCTGCCTCTTGATTCAGAGAGTTTTTAGCCAGCAGCTCTCAAGTCCAAAAGGGTGATATGGGGGTTTCTGGTATCCCGGCTCCTGCTGGTAAGGGAGAAGACTTGCCTGATGCATCTGAGTATCACTTCTTGGACACCCTCAGCTTCAAATGCTGATATTTCACTCACTGTAGGAGTATCTTGCATTATCAGATTTACGGAATGTGTAAAATGGTCTTGAGTACTCTCTGTTGGAGATATCATAGCCTTGGATGTCTGAAGTAAGACTACAGACTAGTTTCTGGGATGCGTTTATGTGATCTCGGTGTCTTAGAATTGAAGACTTCTTTTGTCTTTAGTTCCTTTCTGTGTTTTCCGATACCAATCTAAAGTATTTGTCTTGGAGACTTGCTTATTTTTTAGTTACCTAAACAGCACAAGGAAGGATGGGCTAAGGGAGGCCAAGAAGTGTTGACTTGACAGTGAGGTCGTGAAGCTCTTTGAGCAGGTCGAGGAGTGAGCTCCTCCTTCAGTGTCACCAGCAGAAAAATCATCGTCAGGGAGTGCAGCTGTCCATCGCACTGGAATCAAGACTGGGAGAGGACTTCAGTGTCAAACCTGGGGCAAACAGTTATTCAGTGCAACTTTGTCAATGTATCATGAGACCCTTGAGCGCTAACTTAGGGAGCAGTGTGTCTATACCATCACTGTTATTTCATGTAGAGAAACAAAAGATATGGAGTCTCTGTAAGGTACAGAGTTGCTGTATTAGAGAGCAGACTTGCCTTTTCCACCAACAGTCACATCAGTAACCTCTTGGGGAGTCACCAAGTTTTTCTCCTGTTACTATCTTCCACCAAGGCTGGTGATGAAAGGGGAGTTGTCAAGCTGTTGTGATAAAAGGGAGTGGGCTGCCAGGATAGTTCATGTAGCCTTTAATCTTTGTGTATGCCTGAGGGGCCTTGGGAAAAGAGGATGACAGGGAGCAGGCTGCATTAATTTTTCTGGATGAAATGGATATGTCCCGGGGGTTGGCCTACTTTAAAAATAATTAGAATTCTTAGGAATCTGCTGTCCATTAGCGCACTTCACCTGTCCTACATCCCCTTTCTCTGACTCCTGTATGCCTGCATCTTGTGGTTGAGAGATATGAGAGATGCGTTGTGCCTCTTTGGGAGGTGTTTGTTCTGGCACTGTTTCCCATGGGTGCATAATTTCTAAACCCAAGCTGACTTGAATGTATGTGTGTGGTGAAGTGCGCACAGGGACTGCAGGTGATCAGAGTTACCTACTTATGGTTTTGCTGTTAAGCTGAGAACAGAGAGGCTGCTGGGCTTACAGTAACCCATGGAAGACACCGATTTTCAGGTCTTAACATATAGAAACTATCTTTTTCCTTTAAAATTAACTTTTTTTTTAAACAGTCCTGTGTGTTTGCATCAGGTGATAAAGGTGTGATTGGATCCTTAGAAGGAGACTTGATGGTGATCATTGACTGCAGACAGTGTAAGTCCATGTTAGTGTAATGAGGTGCGTTGATCTTTTGTTGTTCCAAGTTCTTACTCCAGTCTCGTCCTCAACTGAAGGATTAATACCTCAATTTATTTCTTTTGTTTTCTGGTCCTTTTTTTTCCCTCATCGATTCCTTGTGCAAATTTGGGGAGCTTATTAGGCTTATTATCATGACCCACCGTTCAACAACTTGAGAGTTTTCTTGCATTACTGTAAGATATTAAATGATATGGGTATCTGGAAGTAAGGAAGGAAGATAAATTATCAGACTACTTCTCTTGACTTTATCCTTTGTAATAGCTTGGGCAATCTATCTTTTAACAGGTTTGTCACAGAATATAAAATACTAAGGTTTTTATGGGAAAAAATGTTTCATTTTAAACTCTGCAATTCAGGACTATGATTAAAGATGTCTTTACAGCCTTAAACACTAAGCCGCCAGTTAGTGTTGCTGCAAAGGAGAGGCGGCTTGAACAGTTTTTTGAACAGGTTTTATCATGCACAGTATTTGCAAAAAATTTAGTCTGTACTGATGACTTGTCAAAATACAGTTTGCAGCTTAATTCCTGCAATCCTAACTTTCAAGAATCGCTCACAACTGTTAATTTCTAAGAAACAGACAGAACTTTTATTAGCTTATTTAACAACTGTAATGTACTTCTTAATTTTACCAAGGGTGTAGCGTTGCAAGCAGAATTTGTTATACTTTTTAAGTTGATGCTTTAAAAATATGTTTTAATACCTTAACTGAATAATCTTGACTCTGATTCCTTAAAGTGTTCATTGATGAGAATACTTTTGAGTATCGGAGTTGTATTTTATCATCTTCCTTTTTTGGTTCTCAGACCTGAGTTTTCATAAGTCCAGAGCAAAATACTTTTTACTTATCTACTAAAATGCATGGGCATTTATTTTTAAGTACAGCTTTACTGATGAGAATGTTAAGGTTTTGGTTATAGAATCGGTGTCTTATAGCTGAACTCATTAAATATTCCAGTACATGGTTGTACGTAGCTGACCTTCTGAAAGCACTTTGACTTTACAGATGGCAACCTTCAGGCAGTGAATATTTATTTCCTACTTTTCTGTAGGAAGACCATTGGCTCCCCCATGTGAATTTGTTAATTTTGTCAGCCCTTATTGTTGCTTGATGATTTTTATACTATATTGGCTATAGGAATCAAGGAAACTTTAAGCTGTGTGAATAAAGACCAGTTATGGTAACTCCGGTGTTTTGTAACCAGTGCTGGGTTTATCCCAATGTGTGATAACCTCTGCAAATTTCATAGATTTTTGCTTTTAAAGTTTCTGTTGCGTTACTTATTTTGATTTATTTTGTCCATAGGCTGAAAAAATGTGGCCAGCACTGGACTGGCACATTCCTTAACACCCTTTCTTATCTAACTGTAGTGGTGTAAGAGATTGGATACAAGAGTGAGACAATATATGGAAGGGATTTTTGCCTGACATTTGAGTAAATTTTCTAAGGAAAAGGTGGTACCAGATTTTTATATATTTTTAACGAGAACTGGATTGAGTCTTGGAGGTTTTCTGAAAAGAGAAAAATGCCCTTACCTAGTGCAGTGCAACCATAGGTTATGCACATATTCCCTCTCCTCCCAGAATTTAGGAACATGCAGCTGTATTCTTAATGTGTAGCAAGAGGCAAATAATCTCTTTTTTTCCAATAGCTATGTTTTGGTTGAAAGAAGAAGGGGAAATCCACACTGCTAAGAATATTTAACAGAAGTATCCTTTTGTTTAGAGCAAAACAGCGTTCCTCTGTTACCATTTACCATGGCAAACACTGGGTGTCTTGGGAAGCGGCACAGCAGCCACTGCCCAGTCCACCTGAAACAGTCTGTTTTTACCAGATGGAGTCTGGGTATGGTGACTCAGAAAACTACACAACTGGGCAAGCCTGTGTATTTTTATGCTGCTCTTAGTGCACCATGAGTGTCTGGCCCTGAATTCGGAAGGAAAATAAGTGTGCTGCTTTATGCCTCCGCCTCTCAGTATAGTGAGTCTCCTCCAAGGGAGAAGAAAGGTTTAGAGAAAGGCTCTGAGTTTTTTTATGTTTGTTTGGATGTTTTGTTTTAAAGGTACAAAAGAAGCAAACCCTCGCTTGAGCCAGACTGGAGGTGCTTGTTCTCCCCAGACCCCGGCAAAGGTCCCAAGGAGGGCTCTAAGGTGGCTGGAGACCACTTGAGGGGAGTAGGGCTGCATGGCCCTCGTCTCCTCTGTCTCCCTGTGCACCAGTATGGTTCAAATGACCTGGAGAGGCAGCTGTGTTCTGTGGCATTTGCTGCTAAAGCATTCTCTTGCTTGTATTTCCGCTGCCCCTTGCTTCCAGCAGCTTTTCATTCACGCTTCTGTTTTGAACTGGCTCAGCACTGGTGTTGACTGGCTTTACAGTCAAATGTGTTTGGCTTGCCTGCAGAGCTGGCTTTGTGGAGTCCTTGATCCAGTTCAGCATGTGGATATAAAGGTGCTTGGGTTGGCACACAGACAGGACGAAAATGCGTAGCAGAAAAGTAAACTGATCATAGAAATTTATCCATCCTACTCTGGAACAGCAGCTTGAAAAATCCGGCACTATCAAACAAAGTTTTAAATCCATAACAAATCAGCAAAAAAATGTAAAGGCAACTCATCCGCATTAGCTAAAATATATTGTTTTCATTAATTTGTTCTGCAAGAGCTAGGTGCATCTTGTTTTCATATACCTGGTGTTCTGCAGTTCACCCAGCAGCAAAGATGAAAAATATCACCTTCAGGTTTTACTGTATATCTGCAATCTTGGGAAGATAAATGTCAGCATAATGCATCATAATATTGACATGCAGAATTCTTCCAAACTCTTTTTAAATAAAACAGGGAAGTCAGACTTGAGTCTCTTTACTCAGTAGGAAGAAAGGCAAGTGATTGTTTTTTGCCACATCTTATATAAATCTGACTCCCTTTACAAATCCACTTGTGTCATATTGACCAGAATTCTAGAACTGGAACTGCCATACTAAACAAAGGGAAAATACACTGTTTGCAGGTAAGGCATTATGGCTGAAGTGACTTTTATTGTTTGTGGCTTTCATCTGCTTGTGCCTAAAGAGATGCATAGAGTTTCTGCTGTTGATGTTCTACTGAAATCATTAAAACAGTGGTTTTAAGCTTTTATAATTTTTAATTGAAGTAAGTTGAAAAGTTAATTCCAGCTTTAATGATGCTGGAAAGACTATCCAAATTTTTTGTGTCAGATCATAGGGTAATTCAAGCTGGAAGGGACCTCAGGAGGACCCTAGTCCAACCTCCTGCTCAAAGCAGGGTCAACTGTGAAGTCACATAGACTGCTTGGAGCTTTGTCCACTTGGGCCTTGAAAACCTCTGAGGAGGGAGATGGCACATACTTTCTACCTAATTTGTCCCAGTGCTTGGCTGTTGTCATGGCACTAGTTTTTTTATATCCAGTTAGATACTCAATCAATTTCACCAAAGAACACACTGACAGTCCTTCATCACTGTCCCTGGTATTTTTAGTTTGCCATGACACTTAAAACTGTAAAACTATTTAATTATTATTTAAGAAAGAAAAATAATGGGGTTTCCAGTTGCGTTTTGTTTTGGTGCATATTTTTGTGTGTTTGTTTACTGGAACTGTTTAGTGGGATAGTGACTCAATCTGTTTTTTTCTGTCTTAACTTAGAAGATTTGTTGATTTGAGTAACTTGCATATGATGGTTTTAAACAGACCATATAGCTTTTGTGTTGTGCTCTTGTCGCTTATGTGCAAGAACTTTAAAAAAAGAAAGCACCTCATCCCAACAGGCGACTGATTCATGTCAGCAATAATATTGTCTTGTTTGACAACCATGTGAATATATTGTCTCTTACAGAAAAGGCTCTTCTATATTGCTTTTCCTTAAAATTTTCAAAGTAATAGTTTTGCAGGTTATTGAAAGGTGGCAAAACACTGTAGATTTTATTTCTTTTATATTTTGATTAGGGTATCTTCCTTTCTGATTTTTGGGCTTGTTTTGCTGAGTCTGTTTAGATGTACAATAAGCAAGTCTACATGGTTTACTGTCCTGTCCTGGTACGTCTGTCAGTTCATCCTTCTCTGGTATTTGGTGGCTTGTGCATGTAGCTTCTCCTTCATATAGAATATTCAAATACTGAAATCTTTCTTCTTTTGCACTTCTTTCTCTTGGAAGACACTGTCTCTCCCCAGCCAGACGTAAGTATTGGTGACCTTATCCACTCTTCCTTCTGCAGCTGCTGGCCATGTTTTGCCCTGTTAGAGACAACAGACTCTTTCTTGGGCACAGCAGAGGGCTTTTGAGGTTAGTTTTCTGACAGACTTAAACAAAATTGTCTTTGTTAGAAGTTAAAAGTGCAAGGCTAGCATGTAAAGGTCTTGATTTGTCGAACAGCATTCTGATTTAAACACCCATTTAATGAACTGGGTAGTTCATAAGTATGCTTTGCTCATATCTTTTCTGTGTTACATGCAGTAAGCGAAGGGCACAGTTTTCGTAAGTGCAGTTATTAGCAGGTCCATTTGAAGCCTACCAGCAGCGTGCATGCTTTGTGCTTGTGGAAGTAGCTGTAGCTGGGAACATCATCGCTGGGGTTAGTACAATCTGAGGAAAGGCTGTTGTTTTTGAGATCAATCTTCAATCAAAATTCAATTCTAATTACTTACGTGAGGAGTGTGAACTGCCAAGTCTTCTGATTTCATGACAAATATTTTTACAAGGAGTGAACACTTCTTAAAGAGATTACAGTGCTTCAAATGCCTCTTGCTTATGCTGTTTGGATGGAGAGGGTGTCTTGCGCTTAGACCAGGTGCTGGGAACACTGATTTCCATTCATTGCCAGCAAGAAGGATTTTGGTGCATCTTTCTTTGTGTCAATTTCAATGGCAGAATGCTACAGTCCAATTGCAAAGAAATCAGTGCACACTGAAGGATGATGTGCATTTGTATCTTCTCTGAACAGAAATGCCAGACAGTGTACCTGAGCTGGAAACACAAAGGTCATGTGAAAATTCTCTCCGGGATCTGACAGGTGTAGGTGGGTCCCTTGGAAGACATTCAGAGTTAGAGGCTGATCCTTTGTGCCATGTTAAAAGAAAGCAGTAGGATATCAGTTCTCAAAGTTAGCTTTGAGAGTAAAGTTTTGAATGTTAGTCTTGGGCAGCTTCAGGTTTAGATTGCTGATGCTACCGTGGATCATCCACACTAACAAAGTAAATGTCAAGGAACTCAATTTCTTAAAGTCCAGGTGCAGCATTTCTGCCTCTCCACTAGGTCTTGTGGTTTCAGTGTGACCATAGCAACTTCCACAGTTGAAATAAAATACACTACGTGGAGAGTGCAGAGCTAAGGGCAGGGCTGGAAGCATAGTGAGGAGCAGACAAGTTCAATAGAGTCCATTTGAAGAAGTTTATAGATGGTATTAGAGTATTTTTGCTGGCTGTCTAAAAGATGCAAATAACCTGGCTGTGCTCACATACAATGTGGCTTCTAAAGCAAAGCTATAAATAGATTTTGGTATTCATCATGTTTACTTCACAGCAAAACAAGTAATGTCGCTGTGTATTTGTCACAGAAAGAATAGTCAAGATTTTTATTTTACCAGGATTGATGTATCTGTTCAATAAATTGGTTCTTATTACTTCAGTATCTTTTTTCCTTTTTTTATGCTCCAAATGCTCGCATTGTCTTGTTTTGTGGGGTTTTTTTAAGTATTTAGTACAGGTACAAACTCACCTCAGTGATTCAGTGGAAAATAACTAGTTTATTGGCAAATATCACACAGATTCTCTTTAGTATCCTACATAAAAAAGCTGCAGGAAGGGTCAAGGAAAGATGAGGTGGAGAACACACCTGCTTGTAAAAAGTGATTTCCCCTCACGTATTTAGTCAAGCAGTATGCAAGCTAATTAGGTAAATACTCTGAATTTCTCAAATCTTTTGGGAGTTCAGATGAAAATTTCAGAAATGGGTTTTAGACTATATGTATAATTTTCATATAATGCAGCTTTTTACTTCAGCTGGCTGTTTCTTTGAAAAAGCTTTCAAAATTGTAGAGTGGATCAAATTGTGAAATACAATTTATAAGAAGACAGAAATAAGTTGCTGTAAAGCTTGGGAATGGTAACAATATTTCAAAGTAAATGAAAATCTGATCATGGAGTTTGCTTCTTAATAGCAAGAAATATGAATTGAGATTGACGTATATGTGTATAAAAATTGAGGCAGACAAGATATAGCACAGAAACCTGCATCCCCAGATCAAGCGTGTCCATCAGTGATGGATTTATTGTATTGTAAATGTTATTTGCTCACTGAGGTATATAAAATAAAAGCATGATTTTTAAATATCCATCTGTCTCAGATGATTGAGAAACAAGGATGAAGTTCTTCTGCAGACTTTAACCAGTGCAGTGTTCATAGCTGTTGCCTGGAGGGCCAGAAGAGCTGTCCTCAGCTTCTTTGAAAATGAGGATTGATGGTACTTTTTGTTTCTTGCTGAGGCTTTTTCTGTATTGAGGGAGGAATAATAGAAGATGGGTGTCTTCGGTAGCAAAGTATGGATTATAAATTGTAACTCTTTGATCGCTTGCTTTTTTAAATTCAACCATATCCTGGTTTTTACCTTCTTATCTCTACGACTCAGAATTTGATTACAAAAATTTGGATTGTTTAAGTCAAAAAGAAACAGCTTCATCTATGTCTTTCTTCACTCTCCAGAGAATATTCCTAAAAGGTGTTCGATCCTAGTAAAATGAAAAGCCTTGCCCTCTCATAGTCTACTGTGTAACACTAGTACATAGTAAAAGGTGGAGAATAATCTCTCTTTTATGGAAGCAAATGAAGCTGGACAGAGGATATCTCTTAGAAGTCCTTAAGAATCGCTGATGTCCATATGAATAAACATGAGTTCTATTTTTAAGATCTCTCTTAAATGCATGCATAAAATGGAGGATATTTCTGAAGCAAGACAGAACATGGAAGGAGCAAGGACTCAACTACAAAGGTCACGAGGTTCATAGAATGTTGAAATGTAGTGATGAGAACAAATCTCATACTAAACCTCTTCAGTGATGCTATGTTTTAAGCCTTTTGCCTTGGAGGGCATGACTTTCTGGGGGGAGAAAACATGAAAGAGGTTTTTGGGAGGGGAAAGAGGTGGCTTGTTACTGCTGAACCATTAAGGGCTATGGAAGGAAGTTCTTAGCAATTGTAGTAAATGCTTTGAGTGTAGGTGTAGAGCTGGACGAGACTCGCTCCTAGGCACAAAAGACAAAGCAATGCAGGCAAAGATCACAGGGTGCAAGAGTGAAATGAGAGAGTACCATGGAGAAGGTCCTAGCAATAGAAATGGTAGTGTTATGGATTATGGCAATACTGAAGTAAAATTCCATTCTCATTACTGTTTTCTGTCTTTGTCTTCCATTTGACTAAAAACACTGTTGGAGTTGTTTGCCAAGCACTTGAAAGCCTGTTTTACTAATTTAGTAACAGTATCTGCTCTTCTACTAGCCTCTGATTGGCGATGCAGGCAAAGATAGCAAAGCTCAAATAAAAAAATCAATGTGGGTTTTTTCCTGAAGAAGGTGTCATAAAGACCTGATATCTGGAGGTTTTACAGTCAACTCTGATGGAGGTGATGTCTTAAGCAATTGTCTGTTTTGTTCCTAATTCTCATAATTTTTCCAGTCAAGCATTTATAAAATCCTTCTAGAGAAAAAAAATTTGGACAATTATCTAATTATAGTGTGGTCCCCATTTTCCTTATTTCCTGGGAAAAAAACTTCATAGGGCAGCAGTGTGTTGATTACTCAGATTATCATGAAGCAAGTTATTATGGCACAAGTATGCTTCTGATTATCTTTATTGTAAATGTGGGATGGTAAATGCCTCTGTCTTCACTCTGGTTTGCTGATCTTGACTCGAAAGTCCACTTTTCTGTTATCAAAAAATGGATTTCAGTTTATCAGGCACCATGAGAAAACTGTATATTATGGTTGTGAGGTGTTCTGTATTATATAGACCAAACACTTCTCTTACAAAAAGCTTAGGAAAGGTGGAGAAAAGCATAAAATACTCAACTATGAAGCCTGTGTATGCAAGTAAAAGGGCAGAGTTATGTTTTCCTTTTTTGTTAAAAATTGTACTGTTTTCTAGATGTGTTATATAAGCCGTTCAGCACTGTTTTCAAAATCTGATTGAATGCACAGGATTGCTCCAAACCACATAGCAATGTGTAAATGTGGTACTCCTAATCATGCACAGGAGGGAGGCAGGAGAAAAAATCTTGCATTTTCTGCCATCCATTTCTGCAATCCATTTGTCAAAAGGGATTTCCTGATATTCAACTTCTATTTAGAAGAAAGAGTTGGAAAAAAAATTCGCCTCCGCCTTCTGCCCTTTAAAATAGGATAAGCAATGGCACCATCTTAATCACAGCACTGTAAACAAAACTGGAAATTCGAGAGCAATTAAAAGGAGAACAGAAGGTTGCATTTGAACAAAATTCATAACAACAAATGTTTACAGAAGTGAGCTATGATAATATTGAGTAGAGCCAGCCAGGATTCTGAGCATTTGGAGACTTCCCACAGCCTTCATCTGCTTTAAGATTTTTCTGCGGTTGGCTTTGTCCCTAGAAGCCAGCTTGTTGCACTTTTTGTTCAGAAATGGCGTCACTTCATCTATTTCATTGCTCCCCCGGTGATGTCTACAGCAGCTGGCACGTTTGCTTAAGGAACAGGTCATCTTGCTGAACCTCTCATGCAGCCAGGTACCCCTGTGGATCGTCTCCAGATTGAGAAGTTGAAAAACAATTATTTTCATTAAGAGAAAATAAGGTTTAGCTTTCTAGGTAATTAGCGTTGTTCTTGTGAGTAGATGCAACTTGACATCTCCTAAGATTTCAGGTGGAGAGTTGCTTGGGGGGAAAAAAGGAAGACAGGAAGCAATTGGGTCTCTGTTCTCAAGACTAAGAAAGAAATTAGACTTTGCTTTGGAAAGATGGGATTGGTGACTGGTGCTTACTTGGGACAGTTTTCCTCCTCCCTGGTGCCACAGTAGAATAACTGTGCCCTAGGGCTTGGTGCTTTCTTTGCTGTGTTCGTGGAACTTGGTTGTTGTCATAACAGTGTTCTGAACAACTAAATGACAATAAAATATTTTAAATGTCTGAATTGAGCATGAAGTGAGTCAGCCAGCATAGAAATTTGATTTTTTAAATTATTATTGTTGTTATGTGTTATTTAAATTTGTGTGGCATGTCATCTATGGGATGGCAACCCATATGGTGCATTCAAGAGTAAACACGCTGAACAGGTGCTTCTTGGAGGTCTGAGTCACTGCAGTCTTTGAGAGTGAATTACTGTGGATGATGCTCTACAGAAGTTTGCAGTTGAATACCACGCTAAATACATGCTAATGAAAATGTAAGCTGTAATATATAGAAACGTGTCTGTTGTGCAGAGAATGATGGAAAGTTATGGGCATTTGAAATGCAGTTGATGGCAGACTCTTAGAGTTGAAGCTGTCTCTGGGTCAGCTGGTGGTTGATTAGGCCAGTCATAAGTATTTAACCTAAAATGACTTAACTTGTATGATGTACAATATTTGTATTTTCTCAATTTGTGTCATGTTCCATTAAGAAGAGCAGACCAGGATCAGTGCAGGCAACCATCTTGGTAGGCAAGGAAAGTGTGGTCTCTTGTAGTCTCTGGTTTCTTTTGACCAGAGAAATGACACTTCAATGCAACAGGGAAAGCCATTTAATTATCAAGAAGCAAAAACACACCTGAAAAGATGCAATGTGTCTGGAAATACTTACTTTCATGTTTTTTTAATTTATGTTCTATTCCATTTGATCACTTTGAATTTCTTCTGCTGGAAATGTTGATTATGCTAACCATAATGAATTTGTAATTGATTCTTGCAGTTCTGAGTTTAAAAGCCTTAAGTTACGAAGTTAAGGAAAGATTTCTATTTAAAGTATTTATCTAAGTCTTTCTACTTTAAATCTCCTTAATTACTATTCCAGATTACACAGTGCTCTTCAGAGCCACAGAGAGGTGCATTGCTTGTGGTCACCTCCACGAAGTTCTTGGGCATCTCTTAAGTTGAGGCTTTGAGTGAAGTGGATCTCTGGCAAGACTTCTTTTAACTGTTGAAGTACAGGTGAGACCAGCGGCAGTATCTCAGACATCGAGGAAGGCTATTGGAAGGTTTAATAGCCGGTTTGATATTCTCCTAACACTGAGTGCCAACAAAAATGAGGACGATAAAAGACTGCTCTTTTTGACAGTGATTTGTTCTGAAGCACTTGGTGTCTTTATTTTTACTTGCTTTCAGACAGGCAGAGTCTAATTGTGAAACTGCCTGTCACACAGGAATTTGAGAATTCACTGCACCTCTCTCCTAAGGAGATGCTGTGTGAAATAGGTCAGGTACAGGCTGTGTTCTCACTGTGCTTTTTGTACTCTTGAATCTGACTGAAGGTAAGAGAGACAGAGAAGTTGGCAAGTTTTGACTGGCCATTGGCATCCTGACTGACTGACAGTCCTTCATCACTGTCCCTGGTATTTTTAGTTTGCCATGACACTTAAAACTGTAAAACTATTTAATTATTATTTAAGAAAGAAAAATAATGGGGTTTCCAGTTGCGTTTTGTTTTGGTGCATATTTTTGTGTGTTTGTTTACTGGAACTGTTTAGTGGGATAGTGACTCAATCTGTTTTTTTCTGTCTTAACTTAGAAGATTTGTTGATTTGAGTAACTTGCATATGATGGTTTTAAACAGACCATATAGCTTTTGTGTTGTGCTCTTGTCGCTTATGTGCAAGAACTTTAAAAAAAGAAAGCACCTCATCCCAACAGGCGACTGATTCATGTCAGCAATAATATTGTCTTGTTTGACAACCATGTGAATATATTGTCTCTTACAGAAAAGGCTCTTCTATATTGCTTTTCCTTAAAATTTTCAAAGTAATAGTTTTGCAGGTTATTGAAAGGTGGCAAAACACTGTAGATTTTATTTCTTTTATATTTTGATTAGGGTATCTTCCTTTCTGATTTTTGGGCTTGTTTTGCTGAGTCTGTTTAGATGTACAATAAGCAAGTCTACATGGTTTACTGTCCTGTCCTGGTACGTCTGTCAGTTCATCCTTCTCTGGTATTTGGTGGCTTGTGCATGTAGCTTCTCCTTCATATAGAATATTCAAATACTGAAATCTTTCTTCTTTTGCACTTCTTTCTCTTGGAAGACACTGTCTCTCCCCAGCCAGACGTAAGTATTGGTGACCTTATCCACTCTTCCTTCTGCAGCTGCTGGCCATGTTTTGCCCTGTTAGAGACAACAGACTCTTTCTTGGGCACAGCAGAGGGCTTTTGAGGTTAGTTTTCTGACAGACTTAAACAAAATTGTCTTTGTTAGAAGTTAAAAGTGCAAGGCTAGCATGTAAAGGTCTTGATTTGTCGAACAGCATTCTGATTTAAACACCCATTTAATGAACTGGGTAGTTCATAAGTATGCTTTGCTCATATCTTTTCTGTGTTACATGCAGTAAGCGAAGGGCACAGTTTTCGTAAGTGCAGTTATTAGCAGGTCCATTTGAAGCCTACCAGCAGCGTGCATGCTTTGTGCTTGTGGAAGTAGCTGTAGCTGGGAACATCATCGCTGGGGTTAGTACAATCTGAGGAAAGGCTGTTGTTTTTGAGATCAATCTTCAATCAAAATTCAATTCTAATTACTTACGTGAGGAGTGTGAACTGCCAAGTCTTCTGATTTCATGACAAATATTTTTACAAGGAGTGAACACTTCTTAAAGAGATTACAGTGCTTCAAATGCCTCTTGCTTATGCTGTTTGGATGGAGAGGGTGTCTTGCGCTTAGACCAGGTGCTGGGAACACTGATTTCCATTCATTGCCAGCAAGAAGGATTTTGGTGCATCTTTCTTTGTGTCAATTTCAATGGCAGAATGCTACAGTCCAATTGCAAAGAAATCAGTGCACACTGAAGGATGATGTGCATTTGTATCTTCTCTGAACAGAAATGCCAGACAGTGTACCTGAGCTGGAAACACAAAGGTCATGTGAAAATTCTCTCCGGGATCTGACAGGTGTAGGTGGGTCCCTTGGAAGACATTCAGAGTTAGAGGCTGATCCTTTGTGCCATGTTAAAAGAAAGCAGTAGGATATCAGTTCTCAAAGTTAGCTTTGAGAGTAAAGTTTTGAATGTTAGTCTTGGGCAGCTTCAGGTTTAGATTGCTGATGCTACCGTGGATCATCCACACTAACAAAGTAAATGTCAAGGAACTCAATTTCTTAAAGTCCAGGTGCAGCATTTCTGCCTCTCCACTAGGTCTTGTGGTTTCAGTGTGACCATAGCAACTTCCACAGTTGAAATAAAATACACTACGTGGAGAGTGCAGAGCTAAGGGCAGGGCTGGAAGCATAGTGAGGAGCAGACAAGTTCAATAGAGTCCATTTGAAGAAGTTTATAGATGGTATTAGAGTATTTTTGCTGGCTGTCTAAAAGATGCAAATAACCTGGCTGTGCTCACATACAATGTGGCTTCTAAAGCAAAGCTATAAATAGATTTTGGTATTCATCATGTTTACTTCACAGCAAAACAAGTAATGTCGCTGTGTATTTGTCACAGAAAGAATAGTCAAGATTTTTATTTTACCAGGATTGATGTATCTGTTCAATAAATTGGTTCTTATTACTTCAGTATCTTTTTTCCTTTTTTTATGCTCCAAATGCTCGCATTGTCTTGTTTTGTGGGGTTTTTTTAAGTATTTAGTACAGGTACAAACTCACCTCAGTGATTCAGTGGAAAATAACTAGTTTATTGGCAAATATCACACAGATTCTCTTTAGTATCCTACATAAAAAAGCTGCAGGAAGGGTCAAGGAAAGATGAGGTGGAGAACACACCTGCTTGTAAAAAGTGATTTCCCCTCACGTATTTAGTCAAGCAGTATGCAAGCTAATTAGGTAAATACTCTGAATTTCTCAAATCTTTTGGGAGTTCAGATGAAAATTTCAGAAATGGGTTTTAGACTATATGTATAATTTTCATATAATGCAGCTTTTTACTTCAGCTGGCTGTTTCTTTGAAAAAGCTTTCAAAATTGTAGAGTGGATCAAATTGTGAAATACAATTTATAAGAAGACAGAAATAAGTTGCTGTAAAGCTTGGGAATGGTAACAATATTTCAAAGTAAATGAAAATCTGATCATGGAGTTTGCTTCTTAATAGCAAGAAATATGAATTGAGATTGACGTATATGTGTATAAAAATTGAGGCAGACAAGATATAGCACAGAAACCTGCATCCCCAGATCAAGCGTGTCCATCAGTGATGGATTTATTGTATTGTAAATGTTATTTGCTCACTGAGGTATATAAAATAAAAGCATGATTTTTAAATATCCATCTGTCTCAGATGATTGAGAAACAAGGATGAAGTTCTTCTGCAGACTTTAACCAGTGCAGTGTTCATAGCTGTTGCCTGGAGGGCCAGAAGAGCTGTCCTCAGCTTCTTTGAAAATGAGGATTGATGGTACTTTTTGTTTCTTGCTGAGGCTTTTTCTGTATTGAGGGAGGAATAATAGAAGATGGGTGTCTTCGGTAGCAAAGTATGGATTATAAATTGTAACTCTTTGATCGCTTGCTTTTTTAAATTCAACCATATCCTGGTTTTTACCTTCTTATCTCTACGACTCAGAATTTGATTACAAAAATTTGGATTGTTTAAGTCAAAAAGAAACAGCTTCATCTATGTCTTTCTTCACTCTCCAGAGAATATTCCTAAAAGGTGTTCGATCCTAGTAAAATGAAAAGCCTTGCCCTCTCATAGTCTACTGTGTAACACTAGTACATAGTAAAAGGTGGAGAATAATCTCTCTTTTATGGAAGCAAATGAAGCTGGACAGAGGATATCTCTTAGAAGTCCTTAAGAATCGCTGATGTCCATATGAATAAACATGAGTTCTATTTTTAAGATCTCTCTTAAATGCATGCATAAAATGGAGGATATTTCTGAAGCAAGACAGAACATGGAAGGAGCAAGGACTCAACTACAAAGGTCACGAGGTTCATAGAATGTTGAAATGTAGTGATGAGAACAAATCTCATACTAAACCTCTTCAGTGATGCTATGTTTTAAGCCTTTTGCCTTGGAGGGCATGACTTTCTGGGGGGAGAAAACATGAAAGAGGTTTTTGGGAGGGGAAAGAGGTGGCTTGTTACTGCTGAACCATTAAGGGCTATGGAAGGAAGTTCTTAGCAATTGTAGTAAATGCTTTGAGTGTAGGTGTAGAGCTGGACGAGACTCGCTCCTAGGCACAAAAGACAAAGCAATGCAGGCAAAGATCACAGGGTGCAAGAGTGAAATGAGAGAGTACCATGGAGAAGGTCCTAGCAATAGAAATGGTAGTGTTATGGATTATGGCAATACTGAAGTAAAATTCCATTCTCATTACTGTTTTCTGTCTTTGTCTTCCATTTGACTAAAAACACTGTTGGAGTTGTTTGCCAAGCACTTGAAAGCCTGTTTTACTAATTTAGTAACAGTATCTGCTCTTCTACTAGCCTCTGATTGGCGATGCAGGCAAAGATAGCAAAGCTCAAATAAAAAAATCAATGTGGGTTTTTTCCTGAAGAAGGTGTCATAAAGACCTGATATCTGGAGGTTTTACAGTCAACTCTGATGGAGGTGATGTCTTAAGCAATTGTCTGTTTTGTTCCTAATTCTCATAATTTTTCCAGTCAAGCATTTATAAAATCCTTCTAGAGAAAAAAAATTTGGACAATTATCTAATTATAGTGTGGTCCCCATTTTCCTTATTTCCTGGGAAAAAAACTTCATAGGGCAGCAGTGTGTTGATTACTCAGATTATCATGAAGCAAGTTATTATGGCACAAGTATGCTTCTGATTATCTTTATTGTAAATGTGGGATGGTAAATGCCTCTGTCTTCACTCTGGTTTGCTGATCTTGACTCGAAAGTCCACTTTTCTGTTATCAAAAAATGGATTTCAGTTTATCAGGCACCATGAGAAAACTGTATATTATGGTTGTGAGGTGTTCTGTATTATATAGACCAAACACTTCTCTTACAAAAAGCTTAGGAAAGGTGGAGAAAAGCATAAAATACTCAACTATGAAGCCTGTGTATGCAAGTAAAAGGGCAGAGTTATGTTTTCCTTTTTTGTTAAAAATTGTACTGTTTTCTAGATGTGTTATATAAGCCGTTCAGCACTGTTTTCAAAATCTGATTGAATGCACAGGATTGCTCCAAACCACATAGCAATGTGTAAATGTGGTACTCCTAATCATGCACAGGAGGGAGGCAGGAGAAAAAATCTTGCATTTTCTGCCATCCATTTCTGCAATCCATTTGTCAAAAGGGATTTCCTGATATTCAACTTCTATTTAGAAGAAAGAGTTGGAAAAAAAATTCGCCTCCGCCTTCTGCCCTTTAAAATAGGATAAGCAATGGCACCATCTTAATCACAGCACTGTAAACAAAACTGGAAATTCGAGAGCAATTAAAAGGAGAACAGAAGGTTGCATTTGAACAAAATTCATAACAACAAATGTTTACAGAAGTGAGCTATGATAATATTGAGTAGAGCCAGCCAGGATTCTGAGCATTTGGAGACTTCCCACAGCCTTCATCTGCTTTAAGATTTTTCTGCGGTTGGCTTTGTCCCTAGAAGCCAGCTTGTTGCACTTTTTGTTCAGAAATGGCGTCACTTCATCTATTTCATTGCTCCCCCGGTGATGTCTACAGCAGCTGGCACGTTTGCTTAAGGAACAGGTCATCTTGCTGAACCTCTCATGCAGCCAGGTACCCCTGTGGATCGTCTCCAGATTGAGAAGTTGAAAAACAATTATTTTCATTAAGAGAAAATAAGGTTTAGCTTTCTAGGTAATTAGCGTTGTTCTTGTGAGTAGATGCAACTTGACATCTCCTAAGATTTCAGGTGGAGAGTTGCTTGGGGGGAAAAAAGGAAGACAGGAAGCAATTGGGTCTCTGTTCTCAAGACTAAGAAAGAAATTAGACTTTGCTTTGGAAAGATGGGATTGGTGACTGGTGCTTACTTGGGACAGTTTTCCTCCTCCCTGGTGCCACAGTAGAATAACTGTGCCCTAGGGCTTGGTGCTTTCTTTGCTGTGTTCGTGGAACTTGGTTGTTGTCATAACAGTGTTCTGAACAACTAAATGACAATAAAATATTTTAAATGTCTGAATTGAGCATGAAGTGAGTCAGCCAGCATAGAAATTTGATTTTTTAAATTATTATTGTTGTTATGTGTTATTTAAATTTGTGTGGCATGTCATCTATGGGATGGCAACCCATATGGTGCATTCAAGAGTAAACACGCTGAACAGGTGCTTCTTGGAGGTCTGAGTCACTGCAGTCTTTGAGAGTGAATTACTGTGGATGATGCTCTACAGAAGTTTGCAGTTGAATACCACGCTAAATACATGCTAATGAAAATGTAAGCTGTAATATATAGAAACGTGTCTGTTGTGCAGAGAATGATGGAAAGTTATGGGCATTTGAAATGCAGTTGATGGCAGACTCTTAGAGTTGAAGCTGTCTCTGGGTCAGCTGGTGGTTGATTAGGCCAGTCATAAGTATTTAACCTAAAATGACTTAACTTGTATGATGTACAATATTTGTATTTTCTCAATTTGTGTCATGTTCCATTAAGAAGAGCAGACCAGGATCAGTGCAGGCAACCATCTTGGTAGGCAAGGAAAGTGTGGTCTCTTGTAGTCTCTGGTTTCTTTTGACCAGAGAAATGACACTTCAATGCAACAGGGAAAGCCATTTAATTATCAAGAAGCAAAAACACACCTGAAAAGATGCAATGTGTCTGGAAATACTTACTTTCATGTTTTTTTAATTTATGTTCTATTCCATTTGATCACTTTGAATTTCTTCTGCTGGAAATGTTGATTATGCTAACCATAATGAATTTGTAATTGATTCTTGCAGTTCTGAGTTTAAAAGCCTTAAGTTACGAAGTTAAGGAAAGATTTCTATTTAAAGTATTTATCTAAGTCTTTCTACTTTAAATCTCCTTAATTACTATTCCAGATTACACAGTGCTCTTCAGAGCCACAGAGAGGTGCATTGCTTGTGGTCACCTCCACGAAGTTCTTGGGCATCTCTTAAGTTGAGGCTTTGAGTGAAGTGGATCTCTGGCAAGACTTCTTTTAACTGTTGAAGTACAGGTGAGACCAGCGGCAGTATCTCAGACATCGAGGAAGGCTATTGGAAGGTTTAATAGCCGGTTTGATATTCTCCTAACACTGAGTGCCAACAAAAATGAGGACGATAAAAGACTGCTCTTTTTGACAGTGATTTGTTCTGAAGCACTTGGTGTCTTTATTTTTACTTGCTTTCAGACAGGCAGAGTCTAATTGTGAAACTGCCTGTCACACAGGAATTTGAGAATTCACTGCACCTCTCTCCTAAGGAGATGCTGTGTGAAATAGGTCAGGTACAGGCTGTGTTCTCACTGTGCTTTTTGTACTCTTGAATCTGACTGAAGGTAAGAGAGACAGAGAAGTTGGCAAGTTTTGACTGGCCATTGGCATCCCCCCATGAGAGACTGGGTCTGACAAGAAGGACTCTGGCCAGGGTCTCCTCATAGTCTCTGCTTTTGATAAAGGTAGCTGCACTTTGGTAAGTATAGGAAGTGGCTCAATCAGGACTGGATGCGTATGAGTGTGACCATTACATTTATAGAAAATCCAGACTCCTCCAAGAGAAGGAACAGCTACAGAAGAAGGTTATGGGGGAGCAGCGACATTGGAGAAGGGAGAGAAGGAGCAAAGGCAGGGGGTAAAGCAGTACAAGTGAAAACAGCAATTTTGGCAGGACTGCATTGCTCTGCAGGAGTTTGTGATCTTTGCATAGCAAGGCTAAAGAGGACAACAGCAGCAGCATTAGCCCAGACATCTTTCACTTGTAAGGGGAATTTAATATTGCAACAGAACCATTTCACTTAAATAGGTTGCTTAGATGGGTATCATACTGACTTTTATAAATGTGTATATATATCTTTAAACAAGGTACTCTGCAGGTAAGCAGGTAAAAGTCAGGATTTATGGTGTTCCCCTTTGTTAGGCAAATAGCTGGGCAATCACGTTATTTCAACCAAAAATAAGTATTCTTGCCTTGTTAGAAATTTGAATATCAGAGTTACTTTCTTCTACAGATATACCACAAAAAAAAAACCAAAAAAGGACAAGAAGCAGAGGCTATCTCCATATGATTTCTTACCTGAGGGCTTCCATAGCTTTATTCAGCTTTGTATGCAGTGACCTTATGAGGTGTTGGCTGCAAACCATGGCAGTATGCAAGCTTGAAGTCACTGTCCTAGATGAGTGCTTCTCATCTTCACGAAAATCCAAGGAGACAGGAAGAGCTAGTTGGTCTTTTTGCCCAGGGAACTGTTACAGCATCAGCAGCCATTTAAAAAACAAAGTTGAGAAACTGAGCCTTACCTTCCTAAGTGGCTTTTTTGCACTCGCAG
This sequence comes from Neomorphus geoffroyi, assembly GCA_033558235.1. NCBI lineage: Eukaryota > Metazoa > Chordata > Aves > Cuculiformes > Neomorphidae > Neomorphus > Neomorphus geoffroyi. Next base: position 24,072,838 of record JAUMJM010000020.1, on the reverse strand, counting down.
GTTCAAACACCTGCAGAAATTACCTCCAGTGACAGTGAATATTTTCAACTCATTAGTAGGTAACAAGTAGGGGTTTTTTACCGTATTTCTTTTTAATCAGTAATACAGGGACTCAAGTAACTTCATGCCAGTCACTTGGAAGTTGAATGCTAAATTGTGTCAATCTCCTTTGTAATAGCCGAGCATTCAGCTTTTGCCAAATTCACATTTATACAAACAGTTCCTCTCCTTTATTATGTGCCCTTTTCATTTTTGAACATGCTGCTTGCTTTTCCATAAACAGTGCTCTCAAACCTCATGAATGCCAGGTGTAAGATAGAAGAAAATTGTTGATCTTGCTTTTCTAAGTCGTTTTGCTTCAACTGATTCTAGTAATTTTGGGGCTCAAAGATACTGCTATCTGATTTTTTTTTTTTTCAGTGGGCTGAGTCAGTATTACTGGCTGCGGTCTGCTGATTACCTATTAAAAATTATTACACTTCTACAGTTACAGAAGTACCTAAATACTAGTGATGGTCCTGTTCTACCTTATTGGATAGGACAAAAGGAATGGAAAAAGGGACTTCCATCAGTGCTGCTGACTAGCAATTTTGTTACAGGTGTCTGTCCTTGGAAAAACAGTTCCCTCTTAAGGAGCTTCTCAGGAAGTGAGAGAAAGGGGGCAAGAAAAAGAAAGCTGAGTAAAATATGCTGCATGGAAATAAGTAATGCATCATATATCAATCAGTTTGAAAAATCCAGTGAAATCTAGGTAGCAGATGTAAGGGGAATGTGCCATCCTTTTTTATGTTTTTTTAAAACACCACAACATGTTGTTTTTCATTCTTCAGATATGGTGAAGAGGCTGGAGCACAAGCCCTATGAGGAACGACTGAGGGAGCTGGGGTTGTTTAGCCTGGAGAAGAGGAGGCTCAGGGGAGACCTTATTGCTCTCTACAACTACCTAAAGGGAGGTTGTGGTGAGGCAGGAGTTGGACTCTTCTCTCAGGCGACCGGTGACAGAATGAGAGGACACGGTCTCAAGCTTCACCAGGGGAGATTTAGGATTGACATTAGGAAGAAATTCTTTCCTGAGAGGGTGATTGGCCATTGGAATGCGCTGCCTGGGGAGGTGGTGGAGTCACCATCCCTGGAGGTGTTCAAAGAGAATTTGGATGAGGCACTTAGTGACATGGTGTAGTTGACAAGTAGGAGTAGGTGTAGGTGTTGGGTCATAGGTTGGACTCGATGATCTCAAAGGTCTTTTCCAACCTTACGATACTGTGATACTGTGATATAGGTCGGAGTACAACACACAGTAGTATAAAATCACTGCAGGACACCCAGTTCTCAAATCTGATTGTGGCCCTTGCACCTGAGTTTCACTTCAGAGTTATGTATTTTTTTTATTAGTAGAATATATATGTATAAATTATGCATATAACGTAATGTTTGCTTGTTTAGATCATGAAAGTTCTTTTGAATATTTTGGAGTTTTCCTTGTGCTTTATAAGTGGCTTCTGACCAAGTCTTGTGTAGAATACTCCACAAAGTAGGCTGAGGGGGTCATTGTCTCATAGGATTACTTACTCTTTGGAGATGCCATCATGGTATGGTACAAAACTGTAGTCAAGTTAGTTCTGTGTACCAACACTTATTCCTGGTTGGTGTAAGACAACTTTAGCACTAATAGGTATGATTTAGATCTTGTTTAAGTACATTTTGTTTCTTCTAGGGCAAAAATCTACTGTAGTCAGGCGGTATTGGTTGCATAATGGACTTCCATTTTGTCAATGTAGCTGTCAAAATTGAGTGCAAGTGTGGACGTAAGAATATATCTTGCATCACTTTTGTTTTCCTGGAAATGCTGGTGATAAATGCCGTCAACTATAGATTTTCACTTGGGTTGCACAAAGCATGCCATTACGGTGATTTAGCAATATGTTACTTTTACAAACATGTATTTTTGAACTTAAGAAGTTTTCTATAATTTAGCGGGAAATTATATTTCATTCTGTGTTTCTGCAGTTCCCATAAATGCTTTGTTCTAAGTTTTAAAAGTTACTTTAGGAGCTACTGAGTATCAAAGCATGCATTCTGTCACCTTTGGACTGTCTCTGAAACACACAGAGAGGAGAAGCCAAACTAGAAGTGTTTTGCCCTTTTCAAGTCAGGTGGCTTGAATGCCACTGCACTTATTCAACAAAAGAATTCTCCTGGTCCAGCTTCTGCCCTACTTTGAGTTAACGAGGTTGCCTTGTGATAACAGTGTTTGATGAAAGGTTTTGCAAAGTGTGACTTGAGGGCAGTGGTGCATGTGGAGCTTAAAACAAGCCTTTTTGTCCCCGTTTCCCCCCCCCCTCCCAAAAAAAGGTAATGATTACAAAAGGGCTTTTTTGATCATTTATTTCTTTATTTTCTGAAGTAATGACAGTTGTGCTTTTTATCCTTGTCTGAGAAGCTGTGGTTTTTTGTTTGTGTGGGCTTTTGGTTTTGCTTTCCTCTCTGTAGCAGGTCCAGCAGTAGCTAGAACTTCTGGTTGCTTGGATGGAGATTACCATGGGTGATGGAAGTGGAAGGAATGCAATCTCCTGGAATCCCTTTTGACAGTCAATCAACTCTGTTGTGGGAATAATTTCTTATTTTATTTCTTCTGGATTTAGTGGGTACCTAGAGTGGAATCCTTTTACACATATGTTGTTGGATGTGTTGATTTTCCTTTTCTTCTCTTTTTGATCCTGTATACTGAAAAGACTTCCAAATTTTTGGTCATAAAAGGGTTGTGGAGTCTTTTTCTATAATGTGGCACAAAAATAGTTGTGGGACGAAGTAATTCAGTGTGGCACTTTATTTTTTCCATCTATGCCCGGAACTGTAGCCTGCTAAGTAATACCCACACATAATGATTCAAAGCAACCCAAAATATACTACATGCTGGGGTTTTTTTCCACTCTCTCTTATTAGCTGGTAGAGCATAGTCATGCTAGATGCTTGGCTGAGAACAGGCATTATTTTATTAGTAGTATATTCTCAACATGAGTCTGGTCAATAAGGAAATCTGTGAACCAAGCTTGTAGTCCTTTTTTCTCTTCCTTTTTTTTTATGAAAAAAAAAAACAACAAAAAAAAACCAAGAAGAAAACAAGGTAACAATAAATTAAAACTGCCTCCTGTTTACCCAAATAATTGAAAATGCTAGGCTCTATATAATTTTGCTCAAGTGACTTCTCCAAGAAACTAGGAGTGCGGCTGTATTAAGTTGAGGCAAATAAAGTAAAATATTTTTAGTATATTGAAATCTTCCCTAAATTGATAAATGTGTGATCTCTGTCACACTATCTGTGATGGAGGTTCTATCCAAAATGTTTCTTTTACTGCACAGAAGACGAACTCAGATCAGGGGAGCTCTGAGAGCTGTTAATTCATCCTCAGTTGAAAAACCTTGAACCATTACTTATAGTAGAACAACATGTATATGCCGTTCATGGTTAATTGCAGTGGTGTAGATGCAGCCAAGAGTTAAGAAAGGTAAAAGCTAGACTGGAGAAAATAGAACTAGGTAGGGATTGGTCTCCTAGGTTATTAAAATATTAAACTGTATCAATTTTTATGTTTTTTTCATTAGGAACACCAGAATCTTAAATAAACCGGGTATGAAAATGTATATTCTGAGAGTGTAAGGGTTTTATAAAAATTACTTTTAAAGATATTTGCAAACTTTTTTCAATGTAATACTCTTCTGTTTAAAATATGAAGCAAACCTGTTTTTTTAACATCAGTTTGTACTTCAGACATTATTTCATAGGGAGTTTTAGGGAGTTGTGAGTCTTGAACTGATTGACTGAAAAAAGCAGATTATGCAACTTTTACATTTGCAGTTTTACTGCCAGCAAGAACTCCAACCCTCCTACCAGTGTTGTGGCCCAGTGAAGACCTCTCTCAGTTTCTCCTTTTAGTTCGTATAATTTAAAAACATGTTTCCAGAGGGATATAGTCATGTTCTCTGTGCTTTTAATTGTATTCCTCTCTTTTGCAAAAAGGAAGAATCTAATTCACAAAAAAATTTACACCAAATACCTCTTTTTTTTTTATACAAGTTAGGGATTGATTGCATTTGTATCATGTCACTGTTTCAGAAACACCCATTATAGTGACTCATACATAATCCCCTGAAGAGGAAAAAGAACATTTAGAAAATAAAGAGGCATGCACTGAACTAGAGCTAGAAAAGCTGGCAGGAAATCCTAGATCCAGCTCTATAGAAAAAAGCAAGGATCTGTGGAAAAGACATTTTTCTATGTTACTGTATATACTGTCTATGCTGTATATTTCTGTATACTGTAAACAGATTACTACGTGTCCTTTATGAAGATGTAATGAGGTTTTGTTGATGTTTGTCTTCAGATGTGAGAGAATTCACGGGTATTTTGTTTCTCTCTCCTCGTTTTTGGACAATGTATTAGTGCAGTGTTGGGATGTATGTCATGCTCACTTCTCATGAGCCTCTCGTCCCCACCTTGTCATCAATTTGTCTCTTCCAAATTTTTTGAATAATTTTAAGACTACCTTATTTTTCCACTTCAGAAAGATTCTTCGGGGTTTTTTTTAATATATATGCCTTCTAGTTTGACTGTCGTTGTTGTATGAATCTTTTGTAAGTTGGATGCTACATTTTTAGCCAAACTTTAATCAGTGAGGCACACTGTTTAAAAATTATTTCATTTTTTGATATGTCATTAAATTATTTTTTAAAAAAGGGGAAGGAAGTCATAATTCATAAAAGCAAATAAAAGCTCTAAAAGTTCCTTATTGTGGCTTATATGATGTCCAAAATAATTCTTTGATGGTGGTTTGACTTTGTTCTTTTCCAGACAGTATTTGGAAAATCTTCATCTCTAATCTCTGGAGAAACATATAACCTCCAGGAGCTGTGGTCTGCACTGTGCACTTCTTTGTAGCATCCCATTTGATGCTATGTTTTAGATTTGTGACCAGAGTGGGGAGAGAGGAGTGAGCAGCTGCTTGGTGCTGACCTGCCTCCAGAGGTTAACCCGCAACAAATGGCTTCCATCATATTTGTCCTGGGTACATAGAAACTGGAGGACAGAGGTGAATGAGCGTGCCTGTGTGTTTGTGTATAGTTTTCTTGTTCTGTGCAATATTTTCCTAGGCCTGCAAAAATGGAATATACTTAGTATCTGGAAGGGAACAGCAAAGAAATGCATCATAATGCAAATTGTGCATAATGGTTATAATGAAGCTAAATATAATACAAGATAAGTCATAGTTCTGATGACAGCAAAATAAATGATAAATGTTATGTTTCAGTCAGGGAACTGGCTAAGTGGAAGCTCGTAACCCTATTATAGGTGATGGAAGTGAGGTTACAGAGAGACTGGAAATAAAATCTTCTGAAGGGTGCATACTGAAGGGACAAGAGGCCATCATCACAAGGTGCAATGTGAGGAACTCCTACTGAGCTATGAGGAAGAATACCTTCACTGTGAGACTGGTCGAGCAACTGGAACAGGTTTTCCAGAGAAAGTGGAGGGTTTTGGGGTGTGACTGGACAAGCCTCTGAGAAACCTGATCTAACTGTGAAGCTATCTGCGCCTCCAGTAGGTTTGAATAGGTGACATTCTCCTGATCTTTTTTGTTTGGTCCTGTATTAGTGAACATACAACAGTGATACATTGCTAATATGTGTTCTTTGCTCTCTCTGCAGATTTCAGTATGATCTAACATCTGTCCTGTTTACAAATAGAATATTGTAGCAGAAAATCTGAAATTTTAGCAATATGTCCCTGTTGTCCTTTTGGACAGCAATATTGGAAAAAGCAGTGACTGTTTCAGGGGGTGTTCATGGGTGGGGCTGTTGTAGTCTAGAGACTTCACACTCAGACACTTTAGAGCCTTTGTCCAGTTTCTTCCAAAATCACCCATCCTTGTTCTAACCCTGCAAGCCTCACTGATCACTGAACATGCTGAGCAGTTTTCATAACCCTAGCCTTTCTTCTCAGTGAGATCTTCAGATCTCTGGGTGGGGAGGCAGGGAGGAGTGCTGTAAAATGGTCAAGTTGTTTAAACAAGAATGCAGCAAATAACAGCTTCCCCATGTGGATCTGTCTCTGTGACCATGCAGCAGATGAGGATTTGATCTTATTTTTGCCTTCGGTTTATCTCACGGCTCTACAAACAGTGCTGCTGTTGCAGTGATGCTTGGTGGTTGGAAGTCGGGGGAGGGGGCCGGCGGTGTGTGTGAAGGGTAGGGATTAGATGTGGCTTGAAGCTGCTGCTGATGTGCGTGCCAGATTACACGTAGTCATGGCACTCTTACCCAGCACAGGAGGGTGTATCTAGCATCCACTGAGACTTTACGGAGGTCTCAGCAGCCATTATGCATAGTCTCAGGAATACCCTGACCAAGAGCGGCTCCAAAAACACTGTGTTCTGCATTGCATCGTTATCTGCCTCCATACCACCCTCACCTTCCTAAAATGCTCTGTTGGTTCCCCCTGCACATTGGTTTGGTGTGCAGTCTGAGCTGTGTCCAAGTTAACATGTCTTTTGTGGGTATTTGATCTTTGGGAATGCTTTGGGTGTTACTCCATTTCCAGGGCCTACTCACCAAGGTAAGTGTGGACACCGGTTGGTGTTGTTCTCCAGCAGCCGGTTGCTGTAGTAAAACATATTTATTCCACCCCTTAACAGAGTCTTTTCCCTTCTTGTTTGACATATATTTAGTAGCAACTCTCAGTGTGTTAAGGTACTGTATTTAAACAAATAAAGGGTCATAAATTTATATCCTGCTGTTTCTCTGTGTGTATTTATAGGATGACAAGGAAGCCAACAGACCTGTGCCAAACAAAGGAGACCATGGGCTAGGAAATGAGAAGTTCAAACCTGTGGTACCTTGGCCTCATGTTGAAGGTGTGGAAGTGGACTTGGAATCCATTCGGAGGAAAAACAAGGCCAAAAATGAACTAAATCATCATGGTGGTGGAGATCAACAGCAAAACATCATCCAGAGGCAGTATCTCACATTTAAACCTCAGACATTTGTATACCGAGATCCTGTTTTACGACCTGGAGTCCTTGGTAATTTTGAACCCAAAGAGCCTGAGCCTCACGGAGTTGTTGGTGGCCCTGGAGAGGAAGCGAAGCCATATGTTTTAGGACCAGATTACAAAGAATCCATTCAAGCCAGCATTAAAGAGTTTGGGTTTAATATGGTGGCAAGTGATATGATCTCACTAGATCGGAGTGTTAATGACTTGCGTCAAGAAGAGTAAGCAAACTTTGTTTTCTTTTAGTTCTGTTTTTATGGGATTTAATTATTTTCTTCCCATATATCTTAACTGATGCTTAAAATAATATTAATTAGGCCAAATACTTAAGGCTTCTTGTGCTAATAGACAAGAGTGCTGTACTCTGCCATTTTTTTCCATACATTATTCTTAATGCTGTTCCAATTATTCCTTTCATGAATACTTAATCTATATTGATTTATCTCTGAAGTCATTCATTTTAGTGTCCAGTTGCGTGTATTTGCATGCTGCAGGTCTAGCCACAGTCTTCATGATCATGTTTTCTTTTCTTAATCTGTAACTTCTTAAGATTTGTTTTTAAGAAAGAGTGCTTATTATGTCATAAGGACCTATAGAAGTTTCTATACTGTAGTTAGTTTATTCGGTTTTGTTTTCACCTCAGTGCTTTAAAAAATGGATGAGGGGATCAAGTCCTTCATCAGCAAGTTTGCAGATGACACCAAGCTGGGAGGAAGTGTTAATCTGCTAGAAGGTAGGAGGGCCCTACAGAGGGACCTTGACAGGCTGGAGAGATGGGCTGACTCCAATAGCATGAGGTTTAAAAAGTCCAAATGCCGGGTCCTACACTTTGGACACAACAACCCCATGCAGAGCTGTAGACTGGGTGCAGAGTGGCTGGAGAGGAGTCAAGTGGAAAGGGACTTAGGAGTGCTGGTGGACAGGAAACTCAACATGAGCCAGCAGTGCGCTCAAGTGGCAAAGAAGGCCAATGGTATCTTGGCCTGCATCAGGAACAGTGTGGCCAGCAGGATGAGAGAGGTCATCATCCCTTTATAGTCGGCACTGGTCAGGCGGCACCTTGAGTACTGTGTCCAGTTCTGGGCCCCTCAGTTTAAGAAGAATGTTGAGATGCTGGAGTGTGTCCAGAGGAGAGCGACGAGGATGGTGAAGGGGCTGGAGCACAAGCCCTATGAGGAGCGACTGAGGGAGCTGGGGTTGTTTAGCCTGGAGAAGAGGAGGCTCAGGGGAGACCTTATTGCTCTCTACAACTACCTAAAGGGAGGTTGTGGTGAGGCAGGAGTTGGACTCTTCTCTCAGGCGACCAGTGACAGAACGAGAGGACACGGTCTCAAGCTTTGCCAGGGGAGGTTTAGGATTGACATTAGGAAGAAATTCTTCCCTGAGAGGGTGATTGGCCATTGGAATGCGCTGCCTAGGGAGGTGGTGGAGTCACCATCCCTGGAGGTGTTCAGAGAGAATTTGGATGAGGCACTTAGTGCCATGGTGTAGTTGACAAGTAGGAGTAGGTGTAGGTGTTGGGTCATAGGTTGGACTCGATAATCTCAAAGGTCTTTTCCAACCTTATGATACTGTGATACTGTGATACTGTGAAAAAAAAGAGAGAGCAGAAACAAAGAAATATTGTTGCTTTTAAACAACTCTGCTTAATTATCTGCATTAGCAGAAGTATAGATCTGCTCTGGTGGTGTTTGGAGTTGACAGAAGAGTAGTCTTCTAACAGTCTCTCACCACATTCGTCATAAAGAAGGAAGCAATCTTAGAAAAAACATTTTTTTACTTGCTGGGAGGGTATCTGCTTTGGTGTGAGGAAATTCTGGGAAGTTATTAACATTTGCTCAAAGATTACTAACAGGTTTACACAGTCTCTTCTGATCTTCGGTCTGTGCTGAAGCCAGATTTGCTGTCAGGCAAATCTGCATTTGATATCATTTTCCTTGCTAAATACCATTTAAGGACAGGTCTCTGAGCAAACTGATAGATTGCTAGGCTTTTTTCGTTTGCTTGTTTGGGTATTTTTGTTTGAGGGGGGATGTGAATTGGCATTTGGAAGGGAGTGTATATGAATTTAGATACGAAATGGAGTACTTGCCTGTTTTCACTTCCCTCATCCGTAGCAATGGAGCTATGCCAGCGCCTGGATTGGGTGTCAACCTCTGGATTGTGTCACTGGTCAGTTACTGAGGCTCAGCTGTGGCCTTTTATAGTGGGCGTTTTTCCATTTTGCAAGGTAGGAGAGAACTGGCCAGCTGTGAGTCTGACTCACGCCTCTGCGTGAATTTACTACCTGGTGTGTGCTTACTGAAAGCAACTGAAGTACAGCATTTCCCTCCCTTCATGCCATGTTCCTCCGGTGACTCTCTAAAGGTTTCCACTTGCTGGCACCCAGAGGTGAGGACTGTGCCTGTCCACTGCTGGTGGTAAGGAAGTGTAGGCTGTCCTGAGGTTCACTTCAGTTTTCTTTCTCTGCTGTGGTCAGCAGTTGGAGCTACAAAATAAAGAGATTTTTATGAAAGGGAAGGAACAGTCTGGGTAACCTTTGTAGGTTGACATTTTCTTTAGGAGGTTATTCCCTGGACACTGCTGCTTCTGCTGAGGCACGTGCAGCCACTGGGGCCCCTTTTGTAGGAGGTGAAAGGACGAAGGAAACTCAAAGAGAAAAGCAGTTTCTCCACCAGTGATTAAGTGAGCGAGGGGAGCTAGTGCCAGGAGTTCACGTTAGCAGAGCTTGCTTTGACCCTACCTTCCCAAGAGAGAGGGGGAGGAAGGAGGGGGAAGCGCACTCACCTCCTCCCGCTCCACCAAGACAGCAAAGCAGAAATGGCAGCATGTCATGTGATGGTGGGACTGGTCTGCCTTTGCCTGGATTAGTGGACGTAGTCTTCAACAGCAGAACTCAAGTACTCTGCCCTCATTTCTTCCCCAAGGTGGAGGGCATCAGACAGCATATGTATCTACTACATAGTTCCATACCTAGAGCTTCCTAAAGTGGTTTTTTGCATGATTTCACAGTTTGTCTTCTACTTCTGTTCTGAAGGACAGTAATAAATAGGAATTCCCGAAGAAGAATTAAATACTTCACATACTTTGAGGAACAGGAGTGACAGGCATATGACTGGTAAGAGCAGAAAAGATGAATTTTAGAAACAGTTTCTTCAAGCACACTTGCATCTATGTCTTCATAGAGGTCAAAGCTAGCAGCTCAAATCAAAGTTAGGTTTTACTATTTCATATTCTGAGCAAGCAAACAAACAGCACAAAAACCAATGTGAACAAAAGGAATCATTCAGACAACTTTATATCAAATATTTTATATATTGAATAATCGGGATGCTTGCAGCTATCTTAGGTAGGTTAAAGTGTATACCTGCCATGTATTTCCTAGGAACAGCAGAAGAGAGGGGAAGAAAAATAAGATTAGCTGATGTTGCTGTCTGCTTTCAGGTAACAGCATGCTCACTTTCCTGCTCATACCCCAACACCCGCGAGAAATGCAGTAAAAATTGACGGATTGCCTATTGGATGCACACCTTTTATTTTCCTCCCATTGGTCTGTTTAGTAAGTCCAGACACCATTTTGGTTGATAAGGCTGGTCAACATTCAGTTTAGTCCTACCAAAGAACAATAAAATCATCTTTTTTTGGTTGATGTTATCTTGGCATTGCTAAATGAAGAAGATCTTTCAGGTTAAGACTGGGTTATTGGTTCATAGACATTCAAATACAGGTTGACCACACCTCAGTGTTGTACTGTAGGCATCAAAATTCTTGTCACCCTAAGTAGTCAGGTTTGTTGAGTGAAGTGCTTTCCCAGGCAGTGCTAGCGGGACTGGAATAGTGATGCAAGAGCTGTCTCTCCCAGCTTAAAAGCCACGTAGCTTTAGTGCTTGTCCCTGGTGAAGAGGGAAGAATGGAGAAATGCGGGTAAAGGGGAATTCAATCTTGCTATGTTTAGATTTGACTTTGGAGTTGGACACATTGCTAAGATGATTTGCTAGCTGCCTTCATTGATTCAGTAGAAACTTTGCTAGTGATTCTGGGCAGTCTCAGCTGCTGTAAAAAGCCTTAACTCTTGCTGTGCCCTGTAAAGGGGCTAATGTTAGCTTTAGATAAGAATGATGTTGGCTTGATTACTCCTGGGATTTTTTTTATTTTGTTTGTTTGATTGGGTTTTGGGGTTGGGTTTTTTTGTGATCAGGAGTATGCACAGAGGTAGAACTGAAGTAAAAATAGAGTGATAAAGTTCTGGATGGTCTTGTATTCAAAATAAACACACCATGCCAGAGAAATAAAAAATGGACCTAGGTTTGAGGATAAGTGCTGTCAGGTAACAAGGTATGTCCTCCCCCCCCCAAAAAAATAACTGAAGAGAATTGCTGCTAGGGAGAACAAGAACTGAGATGGTTTTCCAGCATAATGAACCACTTGTCCAGAGCATTTTAAAATAAAATAAAATTTAAAAAATACAGCTATTCTGGGACCAACTAGAGGTTATTTTTCTTTGCAGTCATTTGTCCACATCTGGCATATGCTTGGGAGAAAACAGAGAAGAATGGACTAAGTTCCATTCCGGGCTGAGACACTTGAGCCAAAAGTTGCCAACAGGATTGTCATGCTTCATAGAGGTCTTTTCCTTGCACAGACTTGTCTTTTAAATACACTTATACTCTTGAAATTAATGACATCCTGAGTCAGTGACTTTTTCCAGACTGAAGTATATGATGGTTTTTTAACCTCTCCTCCCAGATACTGTGATGTACCTCTGTTACTCTGCCATCCTGTGATATGAGAGTATCGGGGATGCTTACAACAACTTACTGTATAAATGTTTCATATTCTTTCCTTGTTGTTTCTACCATCCTATCTACCCTTTCGTTTCACATTCAGAAACTGTCTGCCATGGGCTTGGACAGGTACACCCTCTGCTGGGTAAAAACTGGAGGGACAGCCATGCCCAAAGATTTGTGGTAAATGGAGTTAAATACAGTTGGAAACCAGTCACAAGTGGTGTTCCCCAGGGTTCAGTGCTGGGTCCAGTCCTGTTCAATATCTTTATCAACGATCTGGATGACAGGATCGAGTGCACCCTTAGGAGTTTGCGAATGAGACCAAGCTGGGTGCAAGTGTTGATCTGCTTGAAGGAAGGGAGGCTCTGCAGAGGGATCTGGACAGGCTGGATCGATGGGCTGAGACCAGTGGGATGAGGTTCAACAAGGCCAAGTGCAGAGTCCTGCACTTGGGTCACAACAACCCCATGCAGCGTTACAGGCTTGGGGAAGAGTGGCTGGAGAGCTGCCTGGTGGAGAAGGACTTGGGGGTGTTGGTTGACAGCCGGCTGAACATGAGCCAGCAGTGGCCCAGGTGGCCAAGAGGGCCAATGGCATCTTGACCTGTATCAGAAACATCGTGGCCAGCAGGAGCAGGGAGGTGATTGTGCCCCTGTACTCGGCACTGGTGAGGCCGCACCTCGAGTCCTGTGTTCAGTTTTGGGCCCCTCACTACAAGGAGGACATTGAGGGGCTGGAGCATGTCTGAGGGAAATCAAATGTTGAGTTTCTCAGTCTTCTCTGTTTGAAAAAAAACCACCAAGTTGCATCTCATTCAGCAGTAAACCTGTGTTTTCTTCAGTTTTCCTTTTGCCAATAAGTTCTTCTTTTTGCCCTTCCTGTCTCATGGTTTTCAGCTCTACTGGAGCTTGCCTTTAGTTCTCCCTGCATGTGCTCAGGCAGTATTTCTGTTCCCCTTCTCGGTAGCCAGTCCATGCATTTACCTTCCCTACTCTTCCTTTTTTGTATTGAAGTTCCATCTGGAGTTCCTGGTGCAGCCAGGTGGGCTTTCTGCCATGTCTCTTTGACTTACTGCACATGGGAATGCATTATTCCTGTGTTTTGGGGAGGTTGTCTTCAAAGAAGCTGTTCCTGGGCCCTTTTGGGGCAAAATTTTAACACTTGAAATCATGACCTTCTCATGGCAGATGTCAGGAAACATTTGAGTAATGGTGTCTTTATGGAAGAGTCAAAAAGGAAGAGAAAACTGCCTGATGGCCAAGAAAGAGCAGTGAAGACTGTGAGTATGGCGCTCTGAGAAGAGTCTGTCTGGTGTTTGGTTCATTTCAAGAGCTGTACCTGGTTACACAAGACCAAAGCAATCCAAGTTTTTGCAAAGAATCTACATTGAGTATTTCTAAAAAACCCCACATATCTACAATGCAATAGTTGCAGTAGTCTCTTTGTAGTTTCTTTTATGTGTAAAACACTAAGAAGCAATGCAAGTTTTTCCTTTATGGACTCATTTTCACTGTAGAACAACCCCGGTCCGTATCTGCTGTTTCCATTGGTGTATTTTGCTGGGTTTGAGTCATGCTCATTACACTTTGGGTTGAAACATAAGGCAAGAAGCATTCTCTTAAAATATACTCTTAGGGAGATTCACAGAGCATCTCTTATCTGTCCTGTTAACTAACTGACATTATTGTAGAGCCCTTAAGCCACGGATGCTCATACTCTTGATCACATTTCATGCCAGGGTAATTAACTGCGTTAGCTGTAAGAAAGGGTCAGTTCTCAAAATGCTTTGCTAGGCTTGACGTGCTGTTCTTATCCAGCCTATTGAAAACTTGCTTACAGATTATTCTTACTGACCTAGAGGGTTTTATTCTCACAACTCTATTTAAGTTAGAATTTTTTTGACAGATGTTTCAGGAATTTTATCCTGAATAGTTTAGCTGTGAGAAAAAGCATCATGACTCTTTGTGAATATTTATGGTATGAAACAAATTAATCTTTTACTAGATTTTTTTTTTCAATATGACAATAGATAACTGCTGTCTGCCCACTAGCATGAGCTGGAATTTCAGCTGCATCACCCACACACATCTGTCACTCAGACTGTGGAAAAGTAAATATTTTTAAGTGCTTTTTCCTTCCGTTGATTATTTGGTTTGACTTTTCCTTTTTAATGACGTTGTTGTTACAGGGCATGCCCTCAGGGCCATACAAATTCATACTACAATAATTGGATCTGTTGCCATGGGTCATCTTTTTAGTGCAAAGAGAACAACTGGCAGTAAGCTTTTGTTGAAAAACCTGAAAAAAAGTAACTCTTCCTTATTTGAATACTGTGCGTCTTGTGTATAGAAATGTATTTTTGGACAACTATTTTTGCAGCCCAAAACACTTTACAAAACAAATCAAAAGAGAATGAGAATTGGCTTGTTTTTAAAAATCATACATGTAGTTTTGAAGGGCATTTGTTTTATTTTTTAATTATTTTTAATAAAAGCAGAGGAGGGAATTCTTTCAAAAAATAAAGACTTCTGGCTTTACTTAAGGATACACACAGTCAGAACTGTATGTTAGTAAAGCAGAGCTAAAGATATTTTTCGTGTCATAGTTTGCTGTTGACAGCTTGGACCCATTAATTGGTCCAGGTGCTATTAAAAATATCAAACTGTTTAGAGAATTTTTGGTGCTGGACTTGAGTCAATAAGATACCAAAACCTTTAGTTACAAACAGTTACTCAGGGTATGAAGTAAGGCAGATGAATCTTGGCTGCCCATTAGACATGGATAATCTTTTTACTCTGGGCAGATAACATGAATTCAATACGTTCTCTTACAGGAAGTTGTCCATTCAATCTTTTTTGTAGCTAAGGAGACTGAATAGAAAAGCTTTGGAGTGGAGTCATTTTCTTCAGGAATGTGATTAGTTCTTTAATTATAGCACTGTGCAAATTACATATTTGATACCGTTACACGAAAAAAGATTTCAGTAATTACTCTTGGTATCTGTGTCAGTGGAAATGGAGCATTAGGGGCTTGATTTCATTTCACATGGTACCTTGGGAAAATCCTTTATTCAAGTGCCACATAGTACACTGGAACTGTTCTGTAATCAAGAAAACTAATGTTATAGTATGCGCATAAATCTTTGTGCACCTTAGAGTTGAGGTTGAGAATCAGGTGACTTTTTTTCCTCCTTCATTTAAAATGTAACTAGCCATGTATTGACAGAGCATCTCCTTGTGGTCAGGAAAGATTAGAATTCAGGCATTGACCTTAAAGCAAAACCAAGTATTTTCTGTTCATATTTCTGGTGCCAGCAGAGATGGATCCTATGTCGCTTTAGGGTTGGCTGCTAGTGTTTCACGTTTTAAGTTTCAACAGAGAAATAGTTCACCCAAAGAGTACGAAGAAGTTGATAGAAGCACTGACTGTATTGTCTGTAGTTGGATTTACTTACCTGTGTGTATGCATCTAAGATGAGAAGACTGAGCTCTGAACAGAACCTCTTACTTAACAAAAATGTGTAGCACAGCACCTGGAATATATTTAAATTCTGCCTTGAACCTTGACTTTGGAGGAGAGGGCAGAGAAAGTCTGAAAGATTTCCTGCAGCTGCTTGTGTGACCCTCCAGGTGCATCATGGAAATTTTGGGGCAAATAAAGGAAGTATTTTATCAAATGAGTTGTAATCTGAATGTGAAGATAAAAAAATAAATTAACTTCTTACGCTCTGTTAACCAGAACTTACTGTTGTAAAGCGCTTGAATGGACTTGACTCACATAAGTTACAATTCAGTCCAACTGAGCATGGGCAGGAACTCAAAGGGTCTCATATCTGATGGGAAAGGCATGGTGGAAGTAAGGTATTTCCATGGGACAAAGCCCACTGCCCCAAACCAACAGTGTCCTGTAGTGCATCAAGCACAGCATTGCCAGCCAGTCGAGGGAGGTGATTGTCCCGCTCTACTCTGCACTGGTGCAGCCCTACCTTGAGTACTGTGTGCAGTTTTGGGTGCGGCAGTATAAACAGGACATCAAACTACTGGAGAGTGTCCAGAGGAGGCCACGGAGCTGGTGAAGGGTCTAGAGGGAAAGTCATATGAGGAACGGCTGAAGTCACTTAGTCTGTTCAGCCTGGAGGAGAGGAGACTGAGAGGCCAACTCATAGCTGTCGACTGTTTTCTCATAAGGGAAGGAGGAGGAGCAGGGGATGATCTCTCTGGTGACCAGTGATAGGACTTGAGGGAACAGCAGGAAAATGTGTCAGGGGAGGCTCTTTATCCAGAGCACTGGAACAGAGCCCCAGGGAAGCAGTCACGGCGCCAAGCCTGATAATATTCCAGAAGGATTTGGACAATGCACTCAAACACATAATGTGAATGTTGGGATTGTCCTATGCAAGGACAGGAGTTGAACTCAATGATCCTTGTGGGTCCCTTCCAACTCAGGTCATTCTATCATTCTATGATCTGTGAAACTTACTTTTAGCCTTGTGTTTATTCTATTAGGTAAAATCTGTCAGTGTTGGATAAATCCAGAATTCTTTTTTTCCTTTCTCTTCTGAGCTGTACATAGGCAGATGCATCAAGCCCTAACTTCCTAAACTAGTGCCTACCTCAATGGAGAAATAATAATTGCCACCTGCAGCGAGTTGTAGCTTCCTACTTGTGTTTTCTGAGGACACAGCGCTAGCTGCTCCAGACGAGAGTGTGAAGTGCATTGCAATAAAATGCTGAAGGCTGGCTGCACAAGAGCCATGTCCTACGCTGCTGCTGAGTGATCTCCTCCCTGCAGTACTGCACAGTGTGTCACTGTGCTGCAGAAGAACTTGAGACCTGGCGGGAGATATTATACCTCTTTAAAGAAAAACCGGAAAGAAGAGGGGTTTGATTCCCCTTCCTGAGGAAATTGATTTATTTTAGCCACCTAGCTACCCTGGCTCTCCTGCCCTATTGTGTTTGTCACTTCAACTTCTTCAGTGTTAGGCAAGTGATGCTATGGGCAAGAATCTTGTGATTAAAAAAAAATGTGAAGTTTATTCCATTAATTTTCCTGTTAACCCTGATGGGTCTTTGTACAAACCTTGACTTGAATTTGGAACATTCCACTTTCAGAGGTACGATAAGAGATGTAGCTTGTGCTCCCAGGGGCACTGCTAACAAAGTTCAGTCACATAGCCTTGCTGCTTCAGGAATGGAAATAGACAAAGCTTGTAGCTATTGTAAAAAAAGAAAATACTGTTTCAGCATAGGTTTAAGCCATTAGGTAGCGTATAGTAAAGGGTTTGTTGCTGCCTGCTGAAGGGCAGGAAAAAAAATTACTCAGCTGATCAAACTGACCTTCTTGTGTTGTCTGTTCACTTCTTGTCCAGAACTCCTGTTTTGTAAATTGACTACTATAATCTTCTATTGATGTTGATATAAAATACCCTGTAAACAAATCCAGTATTAACATTAGGTTTACTTAGTTGTATCTTAACAAAGAAATCCCCAGTTCTGTAATCTGTTTCTGTCTACTCTAGACTTAGGCAGTGATCCCTGTGACTTGTAGGCATCAAGCAGCTGGGCTCAGCTAGGACCTCAGTGGTGTCAACTGTGCAGATGAGCAAACCATTGAATGTGTTTTCTGAAACAAATGCATCCATCTTCCTAGGGTGTAGATGAAGCTTACTGCAGTAGCCATAATAAACTGATAATCTGAAATAACAAGCAGCCTTGAATTCAGCGTTGGAGCAGGTCAACGGTATGCTATCTGCTGAACGACTGTCCCCTTATATAGGAAAAGCGCTTCCTAGAAAAGGAATCTACAAATAAAAACAGAGCTCTGCTAGTGCTAAACCCTCTTTAAGAGTGAGAAAAATGCATGCACTATAAAACAGTTATCAGTAGGTAATAACTGATGTCACTTTCAATCTCATACCACTTTAAACATGGAATAAAATTCCAGTTTTATTGCCAATTACAATTTTGGAATAAATGATAAATTGGCACCTTCAGCTTTGTACTGATTCAGGGCTGTTATCTTGGAACAGTTGACCTGAGCTTCTTAGGAGTTAGCTACTGGAGTAGTTACAGGAATCTGATGGTGGCTGCCTGCAGAAATCTGTGCTGTTACATTTTGGTCTGAGCACACAAGTACAATGCTTTAAAATCGAGAGAGGGGACTGATGTGCCTTTCTTTGCTAAGCATGGGTGCTAGTTAGATAGCTGACCTGAGAGAGATCATATCAGGGTTAAGAACCGGTGTCAGACAATATTTTTCTCTGGAGCTTAGGTAGTGGTATGCTAGGAAAGTCAGGAGTTTAGGATGACATGAGAAGCACTTCTCTCGACTCAGATTGCCCTCTAAGTTATCTGATTGGGGCACACCCTTAAATTGCTGTTGAGGTACTCTCTTTGTTTGCTTCTTGCATTTTTGCTTGATGCCTGGAGTACTCTACCAGGAGAAGCAGCCTCTAGCCTGATATTTTTTTAGCCTGAGGAAATTTGAGCCTATTTCTGCAACACTGGTGGTTGCTGACAGGAAGGCTGTAGGGTCATCAGGGCCTTGGAGAATGTGTATACCCATGATTATGTTTGTGAGGCAAGGGCACATCAGTAAGAGCAAAGCAGTGAACAGAGTACAAAGCTGTAAGAGCAGAAATTTCCGCAAGCCAAAGAGCGCTCCAGCCCAGAACTTCTGCAGAGGGGTCCCCTCTAAAAGGGCTCGTCCCCTGCAGCGGTGGGTGCACAACTTTCTGATTGAGGGTCAGGGACGTGTGTGTGGCACAGTCTTGACAGTGCTGTTTCCTCACAGGAGTGAAGATGGAGTAGGACTAATTCACATCTTCAGCATGTAGGCTAATAGTCAGAAGAAACATTACTCACTGTTTCTCCATAGATCACTGTGGTATCTTTCGAAAGGTTTTTTTCTTGCTCCACTGATGAGTCAGTCCATGTTTTTTCTCAGTGATGATTTGGGAACAGGAAGTTTTTACTCATGGACTGATCTGAATATGTTGCTTCCTTTCATCCATGAATTGCCTGAGAAAAGGAATCAAAAAGAGCTGCCCTTTCCTGCAGCGCTGCCCAGGGAAGGTGTTGACAGCTCTTCACAAATCCATGCCCACCTGCTCCTTCTTGGCCCATAAAATAACTCTTTACAGAGGTCAGGAAAAGTGATATGAAGTGTATAGAGGCAGGACTAGGCTAAGGATGCAGCCCTCTCATTCCTGTGTTCACTGCAATGTGCTGTCCTCTCAGCTATACCAATAAGAAATTAAAATGATTTTTTTTGCAGTGCATTTATGTTTATTAATGTGGTTCACAGCACAGCTGGCCTGCAGGCAACTTCTGAAAGGGCACCATGCCGCCATGTGTGGGCAGAATGGCAACCAGGGGATGAAGCCAGAGGCTGAAACTTACTGAAATTCTCTGTCACAGACTCTTTTGTACTTTGAGTCTGTCCCATGCCAGTTTTCAGTAGCTGGCAGCTTTTGCCTGGATGCCCATATCTACTTGAAACCCACCTTTTAAAACTGAAGCATGAATCTGGACGTTCAGGCCTTTTATATTCCTTTTCTGGTGCCTAAAATTTACAGGGAAACTAGTGCTGTAAAATTCAGCTTCAAACACAAAGAAAAAGCATTCATGATTACTTGGTGTTTGGTTTGCCAACCACTGGGTGTCAGTGCTGCTTCACTGGAGAAAGACACTTGCCTGCCTCTTTCCCTGTGGATGTAGAGGGAAAGGAGAGCAGACACTCCTGATTTTTGTACTCAGATAATTGAGTGACATTTGAATTTCTTGGGGAAACTGCCACAGAGATTAAAATATGCATTAATTGCATGTATCTGAAATAACCATGTGTTTTAAACCATGTATTTCTCAATGCAAGATGAGAGGAGACAAGGTTGTGCGCAGGAATGACTGCAGTCTGTTGGAGGTTATAGGCTTGATGAGTCAGTCTGAGGACTGTCCAATAAGTGAAATAAAACCTCTGGAAAAAACTAGAAGTGTGATTTTACTAGAGGTTTAAATGTAGTGCTTGCTTGCTTGTTGCAAATGGGACGTTTAGCAACACCTGATTTTTCAAGTTTAAAAAGTGAAATGTGCTGACAGATTTGAGGAGATTAAGTTGGATATGTAGCAAAAGGCCTGTCTAGACCTCTGATTTTATGTTTAAAAAATGTATTAAATACAGATCAAAAAATGCTTATAAATCACACACAGATATGTTGTTTAATTCAGGCTTTTGTAGTATGTTTGACTTTTTAAAATTATGTTTAGTTACTGTCTTTCATTCTTATGCTCTTTACCATTTTGTGCCTAAAAATTACTCACCTGTACTGCAGCAAGTGGGAGAAATAAGCAGTCGAAAGATTTGGGATTTTTGCAGGATTTTCTTTCTTTCTTTTGTTGAAAGAATTCTGAAATGTGGTGGCTGTCTGTCTTTTTAATTGGGAGAAAAATTTTCGTAGATAAACTTCCAAAGGTGCAGGTCAGCATCCCAGTGCAGCCTGGCCTGCATCAGATACTGCCTTTTCCTTTGAGGCAAACAGGTACTGTTATTTTCCACTGACTTTTACATGAAGGCTCTGAATGGCGTTCAGCTGACATGCCAGTTTTGAATGTGTAACATCCTGTTTTCCTGCATTTTAACATCACTGTGTCATCAGAATTAATCCAAGTGAATATGTAAAGCAACCACTTCTGTTATTAAACACACGATGGAGAATCTTTTACACAGCTGACAACGCATCTTGGTAGCATATCCATTTTATCTCTGCAAATATCTAAATAAGATGTTGACAGCTTAAATGCTTGTGCTACAAATAGAAGTATTGCGATCTGTAATCAGCTGAAATCTTTGGAGAGGGATCTGTAGAAGAAAGACATCAGTGGCTGGACCATGCATTTTAAACAGTCAATCTAGCACTTGTAGCTTATAAATATGATGAGCTGTGGCTGCTTCAGGCATAAAAATAATTGAGCTGGAGGATTTTACTCAGCAGAACGTACTTGTAGAGATCATGCTGTTTCAGAAGTTGCTTATAGCCTGCCTGACTAAGAGAAGAAATGCTTTATTAGATCCAGCTTATTTATTGACTGTTTTGATGCTGTAATTTTCTTTTGCCACAGGACCAAAAGAAATAGTATGTTTCTTATTTAGTTTTTTTCTGGTGGGTGAGAAATACGTGTTGATGCTATTTCCTGACAATAACTGAAATATATCCTTCCTCACCAAACAAATGTTCTTTGAATACCTATAGATCTGTTAGTCAAGTTCTTTCCACGTTTAGCTTAATATAGTTTCAGAAACTAAAATTCTAATGATTAAGGTAATTTTATTTCAAACAAAGGAATGTTTCTGTGCATTTAAGTTTTTCATTTTATGTAGAGAAATATAACTATGGAAATCTGTTCATCTGTAAGTTTTAAAGTTTTGATTTATCAAGAATAATTTCATAATGCATTACAGTTGTCTTTGAAAAGTCACATTCTGTCTAGTAGAAACTTTGCTTCCTGAAGTATGAAAAAAGGAAGTCTCTTGCCCATTGAAATTAAAAGTGCTGTGTCTCTGGGTCTGGTGTTAGGAATTGTATTATTATAGTTGGAAAAGGGGCTAGTGATGAGGTAGGGAAACTTCCAGGTAAGTAAGTACCTGGACTGGTGGTAGTTAGGGAGATTGTGAAAACTCTCATTTAGGGGTGCAGTTGGAGAAGTGGACATTATAATTGCAAATAAAATGCATTGTTGATAAATGTGATCAATAAATATTGTAAAGCATGGACTGAGTTACTTATATTGTTTGTTTCTAAACTATCTGTAGTACCTCAGGAAAAAAAAGACCTGAGACCAAGTCCACATTGAAACTGAAATGCAAAATGTCTTAAATAGAAAGAGAAGTGCTTTTCATAGCATGCCAAGCTGGAACCCTTAATGGGTTTGGTGATTTTGAGGGGGAGGGAGATAGGGGGGCTACATTTGTTGTACTTGGAAGTTTAACCACAAATAATAAACAGTAAAGCTAATGTTTTTTTCTGCTATGTGATTACTTTTTTTCCCATGAGCATCTATGCTTTTCTGACAGTTTTTGCAAATGGAGATCGTTTTATGTGGATGTGAGCATTTTATATAATGCAAGTCTGCTTACTATGTTTTAATCTATTTTATTGTGAAAGGGCAGAAATGAATGACTTACAATGGCCTTGCCACAACAATGTAACTTTGCTAATTGTGCAGATTCTGTATGTGGACTGTCTAAAGCCAACAGAAACACTTCATAGACAGTCCTTCTACTGGGTAAAGCTCATATAAAGAGGCTTAGGGGAAAAAAAAGCACTGTCTTATTGTGTGTTACGCAGTAGGTGAGTCAAATGCAGTCCATCCAAAATTGTGGCATCTGATGGTTTGAAGAAGACTCCCATTTTGGCAGCCACAGTTTGGGGCTTTTCTTCCACTGTTTGCCATGCAAGCAGCAAGGGGATGGTGATAGTGGTAGGGCTGTCTCTCAGTGGGTGCAGTGCCATCCACTCACAAAAGAGGAAGCATGTAGCTGTTGAGACAGCAGTCGTTCACCTGGCTACATCCTATCTCTCCCAGGAGGCAAAAAGTCTTGCTGGCTGGAAGCAAGCTACTATTTGTACCTCATACCTCTGTGATGCACTTGTTATATTACCTTTTATATCCTGTTTCTCTTTAATGCCAAGAATAGTTATTAGTGAAGATTTCATTTGCACAAAAATGTTGTTAAGCAGTTCTGAAAACCATAATGTGAAAACTAATAAAATGAAATGTTTTTACAGATGCAGATACTGGCACTACGATGATAACCTGCTCACCTCCAGTGTTGTCATTGTCTTCCATAATGAAGGATGGTCCACACTCATGAGGACAGTCCACAGTGTCATTAAGAGAACACCAAGGAAATACTTGGCAGAAATTGTGCTGATTGATGATTTTAGCAACAAAGGTATATTTGGAATATTAGCACACTGTTTGTAGGAAAAGAACCTTCATTTGTTTTAGAAATAGTTTTATTCTGATTTATTACCTGCCATGGATTGAGTTGACTCTGCAAGAAAAATAAGTTGCTTCTTCACAGTCCTTTCAGTTTTCAGAGAAGGGGAAGCTCTTCTTTGATGAACTGGTTTCATAAAGGTGGCGATCCTTTATGAGTATACAGCTGGTTGAAATACAGAATTTGTGGTGGGCTCTCTTCCGCAGTTGTGAAGTTCTATATAATAGAAAGCTAGCATAACTACTACCTCTCTTAGCCCTTGTGAAAACAACTAGTTTTAAGAGTATTGAAGGAGTTTGAGTTAAGCCTGTTAGGAAACATTTATTTCTTTATTCCAGATTCTTTTCTATATATATATGCACTATAATAAAATTGTATCTAAGGCTATTGAATTATTCTCATTCATTTGCACTATCTTTTTAATTTATAAAATTCTTTCTTTTATTGAACATCTTGTGGTTGTTACTGTTTCTTATTGGGGGAGGACTTTTAAGAATTTAAGTGTGTTTGAATGAGTCCTGCATATTAACCTTTTTGGAAGTACAGAGATTTTCCTCTTCCTTTGTAATATATGTTGTGGTCTTGGTTTATATTCATGATGTATGTACTTATGTGTGATTCTTATAAACATACACTGACTTTTCTCCTTTAATAGTGGTAGCTTCAGCGTTCATGCAAACCAAGGCTGAATATAGAGGAGAACTGAGGGTGGTGTACTAGAGGTATAGGATCATTTATATAGAGGAAATGAGTCTAAGTTTAAACTTTAAACAAATTTCAAAACAGTGCACCAAAACTACATGTTCTGCAAGATTGTATTGCAGCATAGTTCTTGAATAGAAGTTGACAGAGAAAACGAGTAGACATAAATAAACTTTGAGTGTGCAGTGTCAGTCTCTTCTAGACAAGGATGATGATAGCTTTTTGGACCACAGGCAAGTTTGAACTGGTCAGCGGCATAGGATACATTCCCTTTACCTTTTCCTCTTTGTTTTTATAATAGCTGCATTGGGTAGTGGCATGGAAAGTAGATGACCCTGTTCTGAAACTCTCCATCAACGGATCTGGGTGCTTCCCAGCTGCAGCCTCATGGGAGGAGTTGTTTTCTGCAGTTGTAGTCACTATACATTTTAAAACCAAACTCATTACTTAGTCACGATTGCCTTTTTTGAGTGTAAATCAATAGTAAAGATCATTATTTTATGTTAATCTTTACATCATAACTATAGCTAGGTGGGTATCATTTTCTGGTTTTACAGGAGAAGAAAAATTACACATATTGTAAACCTGACTGCATCTGGCTTAGTGTAATAAGGATACTGAGCACTACCTTGTAGTCTCATATATCCTTTTACAACTTTTGAGAATTTGGCTTAGATACATATACACGCTATAAAACAAAAATATCTTCTCTCTTAAGGGATATGGCTTTAGTAACTCAGCAGTCATGTGCTGTGTTTTTCCTTTTCAGCTATGATCACAACTTTTCTTTAGAGCTATTAAAAAACTGGGTTAGCTGTATAAAACAGCTATGACACTGATGTTCTCTAGAAAAAACTACCATTTTTTACTAATGATTGGACTCAGTACTTGGGTTTCACATGACTTGTAGCTGTGTAATGTGTATATAATTCATGGAGTGAGTTTGTCTGGGTAACAACTGGCACTACATTTTTCCAATATATGACAATTGTTAAATAAAAGCAGTATTTTTTAATAAATTTGTTTTGAAATACAGCACATTGCTTATGCTCTCTGCTCATATCTGAATGGTTACAGCTAGCCCGAACCTAACATCCAGCAGATCCTCATCTCTATATTTCCCATACTTCATTTTTCAAAAAAACTTTCTTGAATCAGAAGATGCAGGAGAAATTGACTGCTTATGTCTTGGACAGATGTACGTTTCGCTGACTAAAAAATCCAGCTGGATGGCTGCGCCCAAGGAGTGGCGGTGAATAGAGTTAAACCCAGTTGGCAACCAGTCACAAGTGGTGTTCCCCAGGGCTCAGTGTTGAGGCCAGTTGTATTTACTGTCTTTATCAATGATCTGGATGAGGGGATTGAGTGCACCCTTAGTGAGCTTGCAGACAACACCAAGTTGTGTTGGAGTGTTGATCTGCTTGAGGGAAGAAAGACTCTACAGAGGGATCTGGACAGGCTGGATTGAGTATGGGGTTCAACAAGACAAACTGTTGAGTGCTGCACTTGGACCACAACAACCCCATGCAGCGTTACAGGCTTGCACACAAACAGCTGGAGAGCTGCCTGGCAGAGAAGCACCTGGGGGTGTTGGTTGACAGCCGGCTGAACATGAGCCAACAGTGTGCCCAGGTAGCCAAGAGGGCCAACGGTATCTTGGCCTGTATCCGAAACAGCGTGGCCAGCAGGAGCAGGGAGGTGATTGTGCCCCTGTGCTCAGCACTTGTGAGGCTGCCCCTCGAGTGCTGGGTTCAGTTCTGGGCCCCTCACTACAAGAAGGACACTGAGGTGCTGGAGTGTGCGCAAAGAAGGGCAACGAGGCTGGTGAAGGGTCTGGAGAACAAGTCTTACGAGGGAACTGGGGTTATCTAGTCTGGGGAAGAGAAGGTTGAAGGGAGATGTTATTGCTTTTTACAATTACCTGAAAAGAGGTTGCAGTGAGGTGGTTCGTCTCCCAAGTAACAAGTGATAGCACAAGAGGAAGTGACCTCAAGTTGCACCAGGGGAGGTTCAGATTAGACATGAGGAAAAATTTCTCCACTGAAAGGGTGGTCAGGCATTGGCACAGCTGCCCAGGGAACTGGTTGATTCACCATCCCTGGAGGTGTTTAAAAGACGTGTGAATATGGTGCTTAGGGACATGGTTTAGTGGTGGACTTCACAGTGTTAGGTTAAGGGTTGGACCTGATGATCCTGAAGGTCTTTTCCAGCATAAACAATTCTACTATTCTATTCTGTGATTCTAAGATGCAGTTGGGCTTGTGCGTGGATGACTGGAAAACAAGCACGGACTGGAATGGCTCTGAACACCTTGCTGCAACTGTACTGTTTTGCTATAGTGATTCTTCAGACTGCTTTAGGCTATTACTTGGTAAACATAATTAACTTAATTTTAGTAATTCAGATTATATTCTAGATGGAAAATGGCCAAGAGTGTAGAATCGGGCTCCGATTCTTTCTTGTCAGAGAAGCATGAACTAGTACAGACTGTGAAACATGCCAAGCCACCCAAAGAGATCTGCAAAATACAAACACTCAAGCACAGCAGAGCTGCTGGTGGCTTTTTGCTGTTTCAGCCATAAGAAAAGCAGTGCTGACAGCACAGATAGAGAATTTTCTCCTTCCCCACCTGCTTTCAGACTTCACACTTAATATCTGCCTTTTTGCTCAGCAAAGAGTGTCTTAGACTCTTTGAGACCAATGTTGAGAGGAACATAAGTGCTGATCTGGGTAGATATTTGCTCACACTCACTGTGGCTGACCTTTTTCCTTAGTAACAGCCTTCTCCAGTGATATGAAATTAAAATGGAGAATAGCTGTTGCAAACACTTCTAAGGGCTGGCTTATGAAGAGCCTTGTCTGTCCTTCTTTACGAGAAATTCTCTTTCATCAGAAGGGAGTTACAGCTGCGTAGAAGTTTATATATGTTATGCTTTACAGGGAGAAACAGTTGCAATGCTTGGAAAATGTTCTCTTTATTATAATTCTTTGTATAAAGTCAGTTGGGAGCAGTTTTTTTACTGAACAACGCTCTCCCTTCCTTCCTTAATCTTTTCTGCAAACAGTGTGGTTTCACTGTGAAGAACTGCACGGAGAGTTGTGCTGAATTCTGTTCCAACAGTTTTTTCCTTTGTCAGAACACAAAGGGAACAGTAACAAGATGATGCCAAGCTAATCGAGGGATGCTAGTTCTGATCTTCTCAATGGAGACCTCTGTATTAATGCACGTGGGAGTCCAAAAAGTGTTGCAGCAGCTTCTACTGCAGCGTCAGTGTGGCCATGCTGGTACATGTGGGGGTTTGACCAGGTTTTTCTTGTGTTTCTTGATAGAAACAGTGTATTTTACTATGAATGCTAGCTGTGTGGAGGACACAGCTGTTCTGGGGGGCAACGAGAATTCTAACACCAGATTTTCTGAAGCTCCCTACAATTAATTACAGTTAGGTCTTCAGTGACTAGTTATTATGTATTTAGGTACCAGCTTTATTTCTTTCTGAGGCACAGATGGCAATGTATCAGCCAAAGCAGGTTGCTTTTGTAGCCCGTGCACCTTTAAAGAGAGACTGTGAGGTAAATAGCTGTGTTCACAGCAGCATTTAAAGGCTTTATCTACCTTTTGCATTTGCTTATTTTTTCTTTATACTATCTGTATTTCTCACTAATGCAGCATGGCATAAAATAACTGTAGTGGAAGTAATGAGCATAGACAGATAATAGTATTTTTATTAACTTGTTTAATGGTGCTTGCAGTGGGGAAACGGAAGCATTAATCGGTGCTTTTGTCAGAGCTGAGCACCCGACATTCCTAGTGTTACAGCAGAAAGGACTCACGGACGGCTGCTTAAGGGAGGATTTCTGATACAATTTTTCTAGTTCTCAGACTGACATCAATGAGTAGAGCGGAAAAAAACTATGTTGTTCCTCGCCACCCCCCCCCCCCCTTTTAATCTGCAATGCCTAAGATCTTTTAGAGAAAGGACATGTTTTTAAAAAACATTGATTCACTCTTTAATCATGCACTGAGACATAAGAGAAGAACCCAAACAAGGGATGACTAGATTGGTAGTTAGAATATTTTGAAGGGTAAAATATACATTTTTAAACAAAATACAGGATACTATAAGGCTGTTGACAGATATCATAAATACACATTCTAAGTGAACAAAATTTAATGCTAGCCAAACTGTTTCTAACTGTAGAAGTATCAGGATTTTATACACTACTGTCATGCAGGCTTTGTAGTATGGGAAGGAGGGAAAAATCAGTTTTCCTGTGGGAAATAGCACTTGCTGCTAACCCTGGCACGGTTTCAGGTAATGGACTGCAAAGTCCTGAGACTCGTACTGTAGAAAAGCTTTACACAATCAATATGACAGGTTTTTACAGCTCCCTGTGAGCCTTGCATAGTTGAACATTTGATAACTAAAACATTTGGCTTCAGAGGGAGGAAAGCTGGAAATAACTTCAGGTTTTAAATCTTTAAAACATTCCTGGCAGTTCTTCTGTAACATGTACTTGGAATTTGCAGAATAAATAATAGTGTGGTATAAAGACTCTCTCAGTACCATTTCAGTATGACCTCATAACTCTGTTGATTTTATCCTATAAAAATTTGTCACAGCTATCATATATTCTATATATATTACATGGCATGTTATTCTGTACAGCATATGTGATAAAATTGTTCTTTCTTTAGTATGGTATTTATGTCTCCTTGAAGTTTTCCTAATGCACAAGGGTTTACAAAAGAAATTGTAAATGTGTGGGAGAAAGAAGAGAATACGTAAAACTTTTAGTTGAGAAAACGTATTATTTTATAAAGGTGAAGAGGAGAGATAATAAATTAAAAAGTGGTTTCAGAAGACTGTTCTTTCATAGAATTGCTGAATTTTCAAGTTTGGAACTTCATTTCCAAAAACCACCATTTCCATTTCAATTATTTGCATGCAGCTTTTGTTTAAACTAGAATTTTTTTAATACTTCAATCATTTTCATTCAGGCTGTGGAAAAGATTGCGGCTTACTGCTGCTGCAACGGTCATCCTTCTCCTTGCACCTCTGCATGTCCTGTCTCCTGTTAGGTCAGCACAGGCATGGCATCTTACTGCCTCTTGGAGTTGATACAAACCCCTGCATGGATGCTTCTGAAGCTGTAGTTTAGGTGGCTTATTTTGGTTCCTGATTGAGAGAAACTGAAGCTGTAGGCAATTCTTTGAAGCCTTTCAGTACAAAAACAGATTTTAAATGAATGCCAGTAGTTAAATCAGCGTAACCTGAGACAGCAGGAACCTAACGCCAGCCCTTCTGCCTTTGTGAATCTTCTCAGCAGAATCATCTGTGCAAAAATATTGTGCTACCTTGGGATCCTTTTTTCAAATTGTGTGGTAGGAATGTGTTTTCAAGATTTTTTTTGTCGAAGAGCAATGTACAAGTACAAGTCTGTAACCATTTAAGCGTAGACCATCTTGATTCTTATGTGGTTACTTGTCCCTTTACCGACCAAGTCGCTTTGGCTAAAACTTTCCTGTCTCTTTTCATCGTGTAGAGTGTGTAATGTGCTCACCGGTATCATATGCCGTAGCTTGTTCACTGCAGTTCTGACCCTACGATAGTTCTTACTAATTTCGTCAGAAGATTAGCATAGGACCACTCTAACCCCAACAGGGCGCAGGTCTAGACGAGGGAGGAGAATAATTTGAGCGAGGTGGATTTCTGTCGAACATTTCCAGATTTAAGACTGACACAAAAAAAAATGTGAGGCAAAAAGAAAACGAGTGAAGAGAAATGTTTAACTGAAAAGTGGTGCCTTCAACTGTACCTGTGACATTGTGCAGTGAGGAAAGACCGTAAGCTGAAGTGTAGAAACTTCTCTAATCGTCTGCCTGATTTAAATATAGGCGAAGACCTGAAAGCCACTATAATATATGTTGAAGTGACTGAGAATTGATGATCCAGCATCCCTGTGGTGTGGCCAAACACTTCAGTTGGTTTTTCTGCAGGTGTGCCAGAGACAAACCTGTGCCGTAGAGTCAGAGAGCTCCAAGTCTTGATGTCTTCACATTTACTGTTTGTGAATTATAATATGAGCAGTTGAATTAAAGATTCTGTTAATCCTAAATGCCTATTGATATTTTTAAGTACAGTTGGAGTTGGGTTGTATTAAGAGTACAAAACTTTGTTACTGAACCTCACCAAAAAGATTTTTTTCTTGTCATTTGATAGCACACTTGAAAGAGAGGCTGGATGAGTATATTAAGCAGTGGAACGGCCTTGTAAAGGTATTTCGAAATGAGAGGAGAGAAGGTTTAATCCAAGCTAGGAGCATTGGAGCCCAGAAGGCTAAACTTGGACAGGTAGGAGCCAGTTCACAAGCACCTCTATCTTTTTTGTTTCTTTTTTAGGGGAAGAACTCATGGTTGTTCTGTGTTCAAATAGATGTGTAGAAATATAGTATTGTGTTATTGATATTGTTTTTAAAAGATATTTAATTTTATTCATTTAAGCTTCATTTTTTTGATTTATTTTGGTGTAAAAAAGCTTAATTAAATTTTTGATTTATTTTGGTGTAAAAAAGCTTAATTAAATTATTGTAGCCTCATATACAGAAATATAAATTACTTTACTTTCTTTTTTCTTTTGAAGGTTTTGGTTTACCTTGATGCCCATTGTGAGGTGGGAATTAATTGGTATGCACCGCTTATAGCTCCTATATCTAAGGACAGGTAATGTTCTCTCATTATTTCCAGTTTCTGGCCTCTTAGGAAGAAAAAGTCACAGTAACAATCTTCACTTTTCAAACTAGAGTCAATATGTTTTATATCAATATCAATATGTACCTATATCAATATTTGCTGTTTGATGGTTCTTATTCTCTCCCAGCATAGAAGCTATGTAAGGAGGATGGAAAGTAGTAAGGAAAGTAAATCTCCGGATAGTTTATTTTAGTGGGCATACTGAATATTTTGCTTAGTATAGATTAAATATAAGACAGCTCTTGTCTTCTGCAACAGTCTGAGGGACTGTTATAAAAATGTTCTGTTCTGGCTGAATAAGAAGTCTGATTAAACAAAATAACAAAAATGTAATTTTTGGTAGAGGAAAAGTAGCAGTAAGTGTTTTGATTTAACGGGGATTTAAAGTCCCTTTGATCTCAAGAGTTTTATAACTTTATAGTCTTTAGTCTTGTGATATGGTCTTATTTGTTTACTTTGAAGCACTTTGGAGTGTTGTTTCTAGTGAACTGAGGCCGGGGCTTGGTCCTGTCTCTGCCACAAGCCCAGGTGCTTGCTGGGAATCAGTGGTGGAAATGTTTGCGCTGCGTGCATGGGATCTGCGAGAGGTGACAGAAGAGAGACATCCCCAGGAGCTTTCATTTCTTCCAGCTGTTGAAATGCTGTTGCTGTGTGCTACTGCGCTCTTGGCTTGTGTGGTCGGGGTTATGTCTGTTTAGGAAACTATGTGCTTGTTTAAACTCTTTAATCCCATAAAATAACTGCTTAATCCTAAAAACTATTTGATAACATGTTGTACTACCAGAACTTTCTTAAGAGGAGGGTTTTGTGTGTTTTAAAGGCTGTAACACAGCTTCAAGGCTATATTTGGGCCAGGATACTACGGAAAAGATTGAAATGCTTGCTTGCTTCTGTTGAGTGTGTGCTACTCACACAATAAAGTCAGGTGAGAACAGGCAGCTTTAGAGGCATCCGTCAGCACCACCTGCAGAAGTGGAGGTTATGAGAGGACCAGGGGTGCCAAAGTGCACAGCACCAAAAGGCAGTGCTCGGCAACGTTCTTCCAAGCCCTGGTACGCCGAGTGCAGTGTGCTGCTGCTTCTGCAGAAAGAAGAGCACAGCGTTAGCATTTCTTCTCCCCTCGCTTATTTTTCTGTCTCGTAGGATTTGACTTAAAAACATGGAAGTGCTCTGAGTTTGGTCACCGAGACACCCATTTGGAAAATCTGGGGAGAATAACAAGATAATGTATTTTCTTTGGTGAATATTCCATATGATAAATCACAATGAGGAGCATATTGCTAATCAAAAAGGAAAAAATGCATTGAAGACTGCTGCTAGGAAAGCAATGATAGTGCTCTTTTATCCTGAGAGGCTGGATTTGCAGTACAGATGAATAGGACGGAATAGTGAAAATGTATGTTTGCACTAGTAAAAACTAAGAGGTTATCATACTTACTGAGAGCTAAGGTCTTATATGAATAGAAATTATAGGAAATAATAATACGATGGGAACCCTGGCCCTCTAAGGGCTCATCTTTTTGCCTCCAGCAGTGCTTTACTAAAAGACTAATGTCAAGAAGTACGCATAAAGGAAAAAATATTGATAAATTAGCATTTCAGACCTAACTTTTCTGCTTTCAGAACCACTTAAAACAACATAAAGAAATGACTTTTTTCTTCTAATGAGGCTTCATTTTTTAATTATATGTTTACAAGTGACTTTTCATATAAACTGCTCTATAAGATTAATGATTAGTGGTGTAAATTTTAGATTAGACAAATTACTCTTCTGAAATTGTATTTTGCTCTTTCTTTTCTTTCTATAAATGTTTCAGAACTACATGTACTGTACCTCTAATAGATTACATAGATGGGAACGATTATTCCATTGAGCCACAGCAAGGTGGGGATGAAGATGGTTTTGCCAGAGGGGCCTGGGACTGGAGTTTGCTATGGAAACGAATTCCGTTAAGCCACAAGGAAAAGTCCAAACGAAAATATAAAACTGAGCCTTATCGGTAAAGAGAGTTGTTTACATACTGTGAATTGCAATGAATAACTGTCTAAACCCTTTCGTTTTTCCCTCCCCCCTCTTTTCCCATGAACTACGGTCGGTGCACGTGTGCCATGGGGGTCCTTGCACATAACCACATCTTCCCTGCCACCATCTGCCACCCTGCAGAACCACATGCACTGTGCCGCTTATAGATGTCATAGATGGCAACACTTATAAGATTGTGCCCCAAGGGGGTGGTGACGAAGATGGGTTTGCTAGAGGAGCATGGGATTGGAGTATGCTATGGAAGAGGGTTCCTTTGACCAAGCGAGAGAAGGAAAGCAGAAAGACAAAAACTGAACCGTATCGGTAATCACTAAATCACTTACCCGTTTCTTTTTTTTCTGAAGTCAATATTGATCCACTAAAACTTGCATGTCCTGAAAATCTCCGTATTTCTAACCACACCAGCTGCTTTGTTTAATCAGACCTGTTTGCCACGACTGATGATTTGCTCAAAATACTTTTGCTACCTTGTGCTGCCTGTCCATTCCTGCTCTTGTGTGGTTAATAGGCGGTACTTCAGAATAGCAGGGGTTTGTTTGGCAAAATGAAATATTGTATGATTTTCCAGGGAAAACTTTATTTAGCTATGATGTTTTTTTAAATTAGTGTTGGAAACAACAGTGCTTATTTAACCATTTGATTTGAAATAACAAGCATGCTGTGAGTATTTATGATAGCCGATAATGCATAAAATCCATAGCCTGCTTTCATGACTCGATGCATGCATACAGCTTGTGGATTATGCATGTGCATCAAAAAAATCCCATTTGTCATATTTCTCCCACTTGCTTCATAATAAATCACATCTGACAAAGAAGTATACTATTTAAGAATCTTAGCTAGATCTTTTCTAAGGTCTAGTATATTTGAGGATTTTAATTTAATACACATAACACTTAAAATAAAAATTAAAAAAAGAAGAAAAAACCATCACCTTATTTTCCAGGAAAACTCCAATAACTTTCACAGAAGTCCCACCTTTTCCTTAAACTTTTTAGGGGGGTATGTTTTCTTCCCAGCAAACATAAACTAGCTAGAAACTCTAGCTTAGAATCTAGGGTTTCTGTATGGCTTTTCAAGATTGAGAGGTTGTGGTTCTGCTGGTTTTTATTACTTTCCCCTTCACACGTAACTAATCGTGTTACTACATTTGAAAGCAATCTTCACATCTTCAGAATCTAATGTCTTCTATTGCCTGTATATATGATTTAAACATTGTCAGAACTGATGCTGGCAATTCCCTATCCTTACCCGTGATTGTTCTCTGCTAAAATGGCAACACATGAAAGGAAGTTACGAAGCTTTGATCTGTTTTGTATACAGTATAAATAATACCATTTTCTGACAAGGCTGTCCACATTGGAACTTTAATATTCACTTAGAGGGGGATAAACCATTTCAAAAATGGCTGTTGTGTTCTGTGTTTACCATCCAAACAGGTCTTAAAATTCTTTAAACTGTTCCCAGAAACACAGAACACATGTTCACAGAATGATTTAAAAGATGACTTTATTTTTAATAATACTTTCAGAGTTACGATGCTGCTTCTATTTTGAGTCGTTCCCTGCATCTGCTTATGTCCAGGCTATACGCATTTTTTGCAGAAATACCAAGGCAAGTAACACCAAGTACAAGTCTTGCTGAAATGGTAACCTGGATTGCGTAGTTTCAAAAACCAAAATGGAACAAAACCAACTTTTTGTGATATGAGACTTGCCCCAGGACTGAATCCTTATTTCGGAAATATTATGCTTACCTCTTCCTATCCTATAAAACTATAAAATAAACTACTGGGCTTACGTGGATTTTACTGTGTTAACACACTTTACAGCAGGTTGGAGGCCGGGACTGAAACTTCAGTATCTGAGGTCTCTACCCTTGACAAGTCTTTATATCACTGAGGAAAACCACAAATACAGGAAAGCCACAGAGCTGTGCTATGCAGCGTGCATCGCCCTGTTGTGCTCACTGGATTATTACCCTTTGAACCCTATGATACCACAGCAGTGTTGGAGGAAAATACAGTAGGCAGACAAGTAGAAGGAGACATTTTAGGAGTAATCCAACATCTGATCAGGTGATTTGGACAACAACTAACCCAATAACCATTATATTATACTTAACTCAGCTGATAGACCCAGCAGCTCTGGTTTGTTGTTGCCCTGTGCTTGCTATGCAGATGTGGTATATGCTGGCCCTGGATATTACTTTTTCTTAAGTAGTTCTTCAGACATTTATGTGCAGAAGGGAAATATGTAATAATTGCTGTTAAAAGAAGCATGACTAAGTTACATATCTAATGGAATGAGGAGATTGAATGGTGCTAGAAATTACCCATCTCTCAATACTGTGGTCATGAAGGAATATTTCCCTTGTGTTTTACTTGACTCAAGAGAGTGATCTGGACTCTTGGATCCTCCTCCTTTCAGTGCTGCATATCATCTGAAGTCAGAAAAAATTCACTTTTTCCTTACCAGATTTTTTTTTTTTAATTACCAACTTAGTGGGAGACTCCAGCTTTTATCCATTAGGGTTTTTATATAGTTATTGACCCTCAGGTGAAAAATGCTTGGTGTGTGCACTGGAAATGGCTTAACATATCCTGCTCTCTTATTTCAGTATGAGCAAGCTGCCAAAGAATATTGGTTAGAGCCATTCTGCAAAAATACTCTAAACCAGGCCATGTCTTTTTGACACATTAAAACTTGCTAATTGAACCTTGACATACAGGGAGGAATTTACAAAGCCATTTAAAAAAATAAGCTAAAATGTAAAGCTTCTACAACTTAACCCAGGCCATTTTAAAAATTTCCTTGAGTATAAGGAAGATTGTCTCATATGACAGTGGTATAAAAAGAGCCAGAGGGTGAAGATAGGAAAGTATCATTTAGCCAGAAAAACTCGGTTGCTTGTTTAACAGACAATAAGTTTCAATGTGGCAGCTCCTCAGAAAATAAGACTGACTGTTATACAGTCTCATTTGTTATCTCAGCAATTGAATGACTTTGAAGACAAAAGTGTCTTGCCACACTGAGTTTTACCTTTTTTATTTTAATAGAGGCATGCTGGCTAGCTGAGTGAACAATACCAACCAAAATTTTGTGTAATAAAACAAACAAACAACCATAAAATCTGTGACTGCGCTAGAAATTATGCAGATGTTGCTTCAGAAAGCTTTGATAAGAAAGCTTTGTGATTTTTCAGTGTATTGCCATTTATGTAATCTTTATTCCATGTTAATAGTGAATTGCTTCCTTAATTAATGCTTCCTCTGAGTGTTATCATATCCTTTTGGCAGAAAGAGTTACACAGTCTTCCTCTTTCAGGTCCCCTGCGATGGCCGGTGGATTGTTTGCCATTGAACGCAATTTCTTCTTTGAACTGGGTCTCTACGATCCAGGGCTTCAAATTTGGGGTGGTGAAAATTTTGAGATTTCTTACAAGGTAACACCAAAAATTGATAACTAATTCAGTTTAGATATCTTTCTTTTCTGTAAATAGTCCTGTTTGGAGTTCAGAGAGACCTGCCTCTGATTTGTACCACCTCTGCCTCATGAAGCCCAGTAGGTTTTGTTATGAGGAGATGGTGGCAGGGATGTGTTTCCTCAGTGTTTTCTGGTGGGCTTTGGGGCAGAAGTTTCAGAGAGGTGGCCTAATGCTGAGACCAGAATGCTGATTTATCTAGATTTTAATGGTTTGGGTTCACACCAGCCACCTAAATATCTAATCTGAAACCAGACTGGCTAATTTCATGAGGGAGAACTGAGTGCTGTCATGGTGAGTATAGAAAAATGTTGTTTCTAATGCAAGTGATTATAGAGAACAAGTAGCACTCACTTTATGCCTGTAAAGAATATAACAATGCAGGAAAAAAGTAATCTGCCCTGGTTTCCTCCTCCCTACCATTTTTATGGATGGAAAAGTGGTCTCATGTACTTTTCAAAATTTCAAGAACTTCTTTACAAGAAGTCTTCATAATTGAAACACTAACTGTATAATTCACAATCACTGCAGATTTTATTTTCACTCCCAGGCATATGTGTGCTCTTCAGTTAGCAGGAAATGCAAGATGATAATCATTAGCTTCTTGTAGCTTCAGTATTCATAATGACACAAGTGGCAGACAGCAGGAATCTGTCCCAGTTAACAAACAAAAGTGAAAACGTCTAATATCCTCGTCAGCTATCAGTGAAATAGTAGCTGAATTTTACTTAAAGTACATTCAGAGCTCCCCTAGCTATTTTTGCTCTTCATGATTTTGAGGAAAGCTCTGAGTGCATTTACTCAGCTGTAAGTCTGTATGTAAAAGGTAATTATTAAGGATGTTACACATACAGGATCGTTATCCTTCTAATTCTTCATCTTACTTAGAGCTAAATACATTTGAAATTACATACAGTAGTTTTGTAATTGAAGTGCTGATTATGTAGACCTCCAGATTGGCTGCAGGTAGATCACAACCAATCTTCAAAAGAACTAAATATTTAACAGTCTTGCATGCTGGTAACAAATATAATGGCCACGCATATCTGAGGGGGTTTTTGATGAAACTTAAGGAAATTAATATGATGATACAATGAAGGATGTAAACCATGGTGCCCATTTTTCGTTATTCTGTTAAGTCATATTTTTAATATGGAATTAGGACTAATTTGGAACATCCCCAGAGTTAGCTTGAATTAGGATTTGATGCTACATTTCAAACTTGTTGAAACTATAAGCACCTAAATTCAGATTTAGATATGTTTTATTTTCTTTATAAGTGGATTATCCAGGCATGTGTGGGAGGGAGAGAATTTCAGAATGGTAATAAATTTTGCCCATTTTTTATTTTCAGCTACTATATTTAAAGAAAAATCTGTTTGTACTTGGAACAATGGGTTACCAAAGACATCCTTATCTCCTACTAGGCTTACTTAAGTAAAACTTAAATGTGATGGGCATCTAACCAAAACCCATCTTAGTGATGGTATGTGAATTGCTTTAATAAAATCAAAACATTATTAATTCTGTCATAATAAAGATTACTCAGTTCTGGATTTTGTGCACATTACTGTTATTTCAAAATAGCAATGGAATAAGATGGCAAACTTTTTAAAAGGTTTTTAAAAAGTAATTTAGTTGAGTAATTTTGTGGCTGAGTTGAAGATGCACTCAATACAGCCCTTCATTTCAGAGAGTTTTTATGTTGATGCTTACACCTGAAGCAAAAATATTTAAATGTTTCACACGGTCAGTATAGCAAGAAAAGTAGTTGACATTTCTTCCGTAATTTATTATCTGTTTGTCTGTCTTAAATTCCTGTACATGTATATTAATATCTCCACCTTTGCTTTAATTTGTAGATCTGGCAATGTGGGGGAAAACTGTTGTTTGTTCCTTGTTCTCGTGTTGGACACATCTATCGTCTCCAGGGCTGGCAAGGAAATCCACCTCCTGTGTACGTTGGGTCTTCTCCTACATTAAAGGTACTGTTTTGCTGCAGCCTTGAAGGTGGTTTTTTTTTGTTTTAGTTATAACTGTTTCAAATAAATCTAAGTAATTATCAGTAGCTATTTAGACAGCACTTCATCCAAAGCTATTTAGTGTCTAAAGCTAAGATGGTCATGCCATGGAAGGGAAATCTTTTGCCAATCCTGCTTCTCTGTACAAGGCAGGATGCAGGAATAGCTTTCTCCTTCTTCAGGCACCCTTCTATCCCTGTAGTCAATGTGCTTTTTAATAGCTTTGTTTAAGTTATGCTGCATATGGATTAAAGTAAAACTCACAAAAATTTGTGTCTTTAGTCAGATAATCCATTAAGACTGATTTAACAACCAGGTCATTAATACTAGAAGAATTGTACAAAGTGAGGTGTGTATCTAAAACACGTGAAGGTAATATAGAGACAAGGGCCATCGAAGAGACTGAAAAGAAAGATTTGAGGGAGAGGCTTCTTCTGCACGATGTGTCCATTTTTTCCCTTCTCCAAGCTGCAATAAACTGCATTACTTAGGAAGATAAAATCTCCTTGGTGTGTCATAGCTGACCTGTTTAAGACCTATTTTTTCACCCTTAGTAGACTAATACGTAAAGCTGTAGAAAGTGAATATAAACTCTAAATGGCTGTTCTGGTACACAGCAAATGATTGCAATGTTTTTTGCAACCATAACTGAAGAGCTTTCATTTTCAAATAAACATTTTCTAAACATAGAAAAAGTCTTTGTGCTCTCATTAGGCAAGCCAGGTGGTTTTGCTGGCTTCAATCTTAAATTGTCATTTGAAAATAATATGCATATGTCTTGCGTAATCTGCTGAAGGTGACAAACTACTGGTGCTCCATATCCATTTCATGCTGTCACTTTTTAAGATTATAAATCTTATATTTCTGGAATTAATGTGCAGTTGCATCTGACCTGCTGTGTGTGCTTTGAAGTAGCAACAATATCCTTGTTGTTCACAGAACTATGTCAGAGTTGTAGAAGTGTGGTGGGATGAATACAAAGATTACTTTTATGCCAGTCGGCCAGAGACAAAAGCGCTACCGTATGGAGATATATCTGAGCTGAAAAAGTTCCGTGAAGATCACAACTGCAAAAGTTTTAAGTGGTTTATGGAAGAAATAGCATATGATATAACTTCATATTATCCATTGCCACCTAAAAATGTGGACTGGGGAGAGGTAAGTGCAGCACATAACCTGTATTTATTTTAGGAGTATTTGGGGGAATTCAAAAGGCAGCAATTCTTACTTGACATCAGACAACAGGCTCTTTGATTACTGCTATATTAGCTAGAGAGCTATAGAGATATAACCTAAGGGAAAAAATACATATGATTTAAGAGGTGTGATTTTGTTCATGTCTAAAGCTCTTTTTTCCATAAATGGAATGTAGGGTTTTCTAAGAAGAAAAAATGTGAATCCTCTGTGTGTGTGAGTATTGGAAAAGATTAATAGGTGAAAATATTTTCCTGTGAAGGCCTAGAGAACAGATCATGAAATCCAGGTGGAGCACATTCTGCTTGTGTTTGCTAGCCTAGAATGTACTCAGACTGTTATAGCCTTGGTAAATACCTTACCTGCATGTAATAATTTGATATGGTTTAGTAACAACCATTTCCAGCACTAATGTGTAAGAGTATGATTGTGCTAAGTTAAGGAGGTGGTTACAAAATTTGCATTTTCCCGTGGTTGACACAGTGTGTCACCAGGCAGGTGAAGGACACTTTGCTGAATCCTGCCTGTTTCATTCCAGGTTTTACCCCACACTTTGAGGACCTCTTACTGCAGGTCTCTTGCCTGCTTTCAAATTAGTTGGGCGTTTTTTCTTTGGGATTTTTTTTTTTTTTCTTTTTCAGCTTGTTCCAGCCTTGCCTTTTCTCTCCTATCAGTTTTACTTTTGTAGTTTGTGGAGGCAAAAAATCAGAATGTTGTCTCACTAGCAGAAGAGAAGTCCTGTGTCCCACCAAATATAACAACCTTCTTTCCTAGAGATACAATGAACTCGTTCCTGTAACTTCAAAAGAGCATTAGAAAGTACAGATCTATGCTGTTTCCTATGGCCAAGATTATGTCACCTCTAACTTCTCTGAGGAACAGGCAATATAAAGGACACGCATGGTGGAACGGGCCACAAATAGTCTTGTATCTGAGGGACCACGTGAACAATGCCACTTTTATTTCTTACCTAAAAGTTACTACAAAGCGTTGGTTACTACATTAGCCTTAGGCCTCCTTCTGAATGCACATAAAGGGCTGGGAAGGCATGTTATATATTACTCTTCACTGAGGTGAGAGTACCTGAAGAGAAGAAAATAATAATGGCCACCTTGTGGGAAGTCATCCCTGATAAAAGCGAACGGCTCTAGTGAAGCAACAGAAAAGTCTGAAGTTCAGAGAAGTCTCTAAACTTTTCTTCAACTCTTCTTCACTGGCTACTAGTTATCCTACATCTGAGAATTTTTTTTCCCCGCCTGTTTGTAACACTGCAATAATTGCATTTCCAAGCCATTAGGAATAGAAGTGTGAGGTCCGTCTTCCCTAGCACTCCCTCTGAAAGTCAGGTCTTATCTTAGTCTTTCAGATTTTCTTCTGCCATCTTGAAAAAGAAATAGGCGAAGAAAACACATCTGCAAAGAATGTTATTTGAGTCATAAAGTCTTTTTAAAGCTGCTTGCTGGCCCATCTGAGAAGGGAATGGGATAGTCAGCAGTCTTAGGCATGCTTTCTGACAGGACTTTTGTTCTTTATCCCTGTGCCTGTGCATGCCCCTCATGAATTTTATCTCTATTTTTTTCCCATGTAATTGCTGCTCCAGAAGGTGCTTCTGATCAACTGGGTCAGTGGGCTGTGCTTGGCTGTGGTTGTTAAAAGCTGTACATGACTTCTCTTTATCCCGTTTCACTCATCCACAAGATGAGAGCAACTTAGCTAGGCTCTTGCTTTATTTATGAAAACCTAGGAGACTGAACGTGCTTTGATAGGAGATTAAAGAAATTAAAATACTTGAAAGTCCTACATTTCGATGTCATTAATTTGGAACTGAGCTTTTCAACTCTAGCTTTATTGGTGTACTCTAACTCACCTAAGAGCCTGCACAGGCAGCTTGAAGTCTATACCCCAGAAGAGTTAATATCAGTATTTAAATATCATGTGCAGGTTTGTCTCGTATCTCTCTGTCACGTATCTGGTTTTGGTTTGAAAGGTAAGTGGGAATTTTCTGAACTCCTTCGCGCTTATTTTTAGCTTGAGACTAAGTTAGAGTGCAAAACCTCTTTTCCAGATTAGAGGCTTTGAAACAGCTTACTGCATTGACAGCATGGGGCACACTAACGGTGGCTTCGTTGAGCTTGGGCCGTGCCATAGAATGGGAGGAAATCAGGTAAGGAACTTGGAGGCAAGTCTGAAGGAGAATTGCTTTCTGTCTATGATAACAGGCTGTTTTTCTGTTAAGCCTGTATGTAAGGTCACTTATGTGCTAGCTACAAAGATGGGAGATGGAAATTTTCCCTAAGCGTACTGACATTGCTAAAATATGGGGATCTGAAGATACAATTTCAAACACAAACAGTACAAAATTGAAGGCAAATTCATAATCTCTTCGTTAGTGAAGCATATACATGAGGAAGGAGGAACTGTGTTTTAAAACAACCATATCACTGCATTAGGACAACTGCAGCTTTAGCATTGCTGCTGATTTCACCATTTATCTTCACCTAATGATTAATCCTTCAGGAAACAACCCCTTTACTCACTTTGGCTCAGTTACTTCACAAAGTTGTTTTGCTTTAATGGAAGTATAAGCCACTTCTGTGCAGTAACTCATCTTCCACCACAGGAGACAAGACCTTGAATACAAATTTGTCTCTGTTTTATTTACAAATTGATTGGCAGAGTGTGATTAATAAGAGATGGTTGCAGTGCAGGCTGCTATTGTGTTCGACCTGTGTCTTCACAGACTTACTCATTCTACCACACAAACATGATGTTCTGTCTTTACATCTCCTTTTCTGGTTGGAAAACTTTTCAGTATTTAAAATATTTATTTATGCTGATATAGACTTGAACCAGGAAAGTTTTGTCACAACAGTCGTGCAATCACATGCAGGATGATGCTTTTAAAAATCGTATTTACTTTTAAATATCATTATAGGGTTAGCTCTTAGTCGCCCCTGGAAGTGTCTCTCTTATTTTGATATTTAATGAAAACATTCCCTAAACTACTTTTTATATATATGTTGATCCTAAAAATCCTGTAACAGTTATTTCATAAGAAGTAGCTAGGATGATGGTTTTGTATCTGAATGCATTAGTTTGATTTCCTCCATGGGTAAAATTTCACTGTGTTCATGTGAAATTACTGTCCAGGACCAAGGACTTGCTATGAGATCTTCAGAAAGATAATGGATTGTTTGGCTTCCAAATCATACAAAGGCTTTTAATCAAACACTTTCAAAGGTCTCCCAAATAGACATCCCATTATTTTTGTCATTTTTGTCTTGCTAGGTAAGTTTCTTAGCCTTCAAAATCCTAGACAAAAGTTATCCATGAAACTGAGTGTCATGATAGTAAAAGGGTGTTATATCATGTAAAAAATAAAGAGCCCTCCTGAAAGATAGGCTTTGAATTGTGCAATTTCGTTGGTATTTTCAGTGTTGCTAAAATATTTGTTATTTTGAGTCAACTGTTGAAAAGGTGGCTTTTTTTTTTCATTAGCTTTTCCGAATCAATGAAGCTAATCAACTTATGCAGTACGATCAGTGCTTAACTAAAGGACCAGATGGATCCAAAATTATGATTACACACTGTAATCAGAATGAATACAAGGACTGGCAATACTTCAAGGTAAGCAACTGATATATAGCAGAAAAGAAATTATTATTTGCATCCTGGTTTTTTGCACCTTTTTTATTTCTATATTTTTTATTATATATATCTGAAAGTAAATATCTGTGACAAGGTTAACTGTACCAAGTAGAGTAAATTGTTAATTGCACATTCTCAGAAATTCATGCTTGCCCGGAAAACTTCCTCTAGGGGAAGATGCTTTTGCTATCGGTTCTAGTTGCTGTCTTCTGTAGCAAAACCTTTAAGGACAATCTTATGAGGCAACATGTGCTGCCATAGGTACATTAGGAGTTAACACTTGTCTCAAAGGGAAAAAAAGAGGATGTCTACTATGAGTGACAGAGTTTCTAAAAGCTTTTTGTGCCATCACCCTCTCTGCTTGTACGCTGTTTGTCAAGAAATTTTCTTTGTCTAATGGAGAGTGAGAACATTACTTAAATGCTGAGATGCATTTAGCAGCTAGGGTCAACATTATATCTGATTTTGGGAGGTCTAAATTGAAGTGTCACTCTTCTTAAAGACAGAAGGTCCTTTAAAGCTTATATAGGCATAGGTAAACTCTAAATATAGTGTTACTCTCTGCCTTTTTGTGTTGTTGTTACCTTCTTCCGTATTTCTTTTTCCTGTTCATTAGCCATTCTCTAATAACATGCTCTGTTGCAAACTCTGGGTGTGGTGCCATTATAGTGCTGTTGCAAAATCTATGAATTTTTAATAAAGACATGGAATGTTGGCTGATAGACATGTGAGGGCTATGCAACAGGCTATTTAGTCACTACATCTGTAAGTCTTCTATTGATTCTAGTTTCGAAAGTATCATTTTAAGAAATGTCCAAGGTTATGTTTCTGTGTGCTGCTTAAAAAATGAGACTGAATAGTCTAAGGTTGATGTTATCCTTGGATATAGCTACACATAACTTGCTTCTGTGTCTAAGAAACTCTTCTGTGTTGATTTTTCTTAAGTCTATCTAGCACATGGCATATTTACTAATTCATTATCTAGTTATCTGGATTGTGTTTGTCTGAAAGATGTAGACAGTGTTGAGTGCATTGTAATCTATTAATCCTGTAAGCCAGCTCACTTTTTCTGGTATTTGTGTAGAGCTAGGAAATCTCAAGCACCAGAATGCCATTTCCACCCAACTTTCTTGTGCCATGTAGCCAGACAAAAGTCCTCAAACCTGAAATTTAAAAATCAGTCAGCAGTGTTCCTGTGCCTGCTGATTTTTGCTTTAATGTTGGAATAATACATAGCACTTGTTAACTCTCCAACCATTCTGGTGTGTCCCAGCATGTTACTTGGCTCTCCTCTAAGCATTTCTTTTATGCAAGAAGATCCATATCCTCCACAGTAGTACCAAGTGGTGTAATTGTTTGCTTATTACTGCAAGTTATAAGGAAGCCCAATAGACATGGTCTGGGTTGTAGAACAAAACACTGATTAGCTTCCAGGAGAAAAAAAAAGGGAGGGAGGGTGAGAGGAAAAGGACCACCAAGGGTGTGTAACCGAGCAGATACTAGAAATTTGGCACACTCTGCTGTGCAGTACAGAGGGTTTCTTCTGGTGAGGAGGGTGTAAGGAATGAAGTGCTTATGAACTGCTGAAAAATGTTGTGGCCTCGTGTAAACGAAAGCTGCCAGATTTTATCTGGTTGGTTGGTTGTTTCTGGAATGACTGTTTATGCACTAGTTTGGTGAGAGTAACGTCTGTGTTGCTTAAGTTGAGCAGTAGCAGGACTTCAGTGTCCGTGATCAAACATACAGACCAGGACTGACAGTTGCCTGCTTACTGCTTTTGTTCAGGCATCTGCTTACCTTTCCAAGTAGAGTCTCCCATGTCTGCCTGTGTGGCAGGAGCAGGTATCGAGCTGAAACAACATTTGGACATGCATATGCATGTCAGAGTGGGAGAGGGTCCCTGTGCTGGGGGACCATGTCTTTCCACGGGCACTGTGTGTGGGGCAGGGCTGCAGAGCTGCAGTCCACCTGCAATGCCATGGGTTTGCTTCTGCTGTGTTGTTCTCCATGCCAGATGGAAGTGGTCAGCGAGCCAGAGCTGTGTCTAGTGTGCAAGGTCAGCAAGGGTGCTTTGCGAATGCATGAGACTTGCGTTTTTGCAGCACCAGGGATTTGGAAGGAGCCAAATGCACGAGTCAGGCTGAATAGGTCTGCAACTACTTAGGCAGCCTCCTGTTGCTCCAGAGGCCAGGCTTGCTCTCACACCCTCCTTTATTCCTTCTACCAACCAAACAGAGAGCAAAGT
This sequence comes from Neomorphus geoffroyi, assembly GCA_033558235.1. Lineage (NCBI taxonomy): Eukaryota > Metazoa > Chordata > Aves > Cuculiformes > Neomorphidae > Neomorphus > Neomorphus geoffroyi. Next base: position 24,027,920 of record JAUMJM010000020.1, on the reverse strand, counting down.
TACTGCCTTTTTTTATTTTTTCCCCAGTGCAGTTAATGTTGGTGAGTTCTCATAGAGCTGTCCTCAAGAGTTAATCTTTAGGTTTGATTATAGGATGGATGAGAAGCTGGAAGCATTTTAGACGTGGTTTTTCTTAACAGTTCATTGCTTAAGAGAAATGCAAGGCGTTACAAGTAGACCTACATGTATCAGACATTTCATAATATGAAGGCTCTGAAAATCTACATTTTCTATTCTGGGACTCTGAAACCTGGTTTTGTAGATAGCTATATTGCAGTTGTGAAGAAAATGCTAAAAAAAAACCCAAAACAACACAAGTTCCCAATGGTTTTGTTTTCCAGAATCTGCACAGATTTACTCACATTCCATCAGGGAAGTGCTTGGATCGCTCCGAAGTCCTCCATCAAGTTTTCATTTCAGAGTGTGACTCCAGTAAAGCAACGCAGAAATGGGAAATGAACAACATCCTTAGTGTGTAGACAGACAAAAACCTACCTACTGACACATTAATTTGTACAGGACTGAAAATAGCCTGAAAACTGCTGCAATTATTAACTTTGTACAGCTGCAAGCCTCCTGGCTTGGATGAAGGACATAGATGAACTGTGATTATTACAATAACATTATCATCTGCAGTTAATGTTTACAAAACTGCTTTACCTTAAACTCTGTAGATGTTTACATCTTTTTGTTTTAAGATGTTGGTAAATTAATGTGCTGTTAGCTATGTTTTATAGGAACATAGTTAAAAGCGTTGTCGTCTTCTTTGGGATTACACTCAGGGGTCTGAAGGCAGTTTTTTTACACACACTTGAAAAGGTTGGAGTAACCAGATTTTCATAGAACTTGGTGATTATCAACCTGTTGTATATTTTATTTAATTTTACATCTTACTAAGCACTGCCACAGGTTACTAGCCAGGGTGGCCTTCTCTCACAGTCATGCTGCTTTTTTGGAAGGTGAATTTCAACATATTTAGTGCCTCTCTCATTTCTCTCTTTCACAAGAAAAGCATTTGTTGGAAATTATACAGTGGATTTTTCTGAGCTGTCACCAGGGGTAGGGACAAACTGTACCACCCTGTGTAATCATTGTGTTGCCGAAGACAAACTTCTATTGCCAGTTTGGTTGCTGTACTTCGACTGGATGCTTTGTACGGTGCAAAGAAGAGCTTAGTGTCGAGTTTAGTGCTAATGTGGTACATTCTGCTGGAAGTAAGCACCCTCACGATTCCAGTTAAGAATTTGTAAGCACTAACTTGCTTGTTTAAACCATGCCTTACATAAAAATAATTTAAACTAAGATAAAATAAAATAAAGCTGCACAATTATGTAAAACTTAGAAAGAATCCAATGCTTCATTTATATTATTATTTTAAATGGAAATCACATAGAGGGACTAGAACTTTTAATTAAGAAAAAATATCCAGCTCTTTAACACGTCTGTGTAATTCTTTGCAAGGACATCTGTCAGCTACTTTGAATGCCAGATTTGGGTTTGAAAAGAGAAATGGAAATCCTGGAAATGCATTTATACTTACTAATTTTCTTCTTATTTTTGTCATTGGAAACTTCTCCTGAGGGATTATGAACACAAAATACAGCCACTTGGTGCTATAGTGTATAGACTAGAATGCCAAGAAATTTCTAAAAATGTTCTGGAAAGGAGTTAGGAGTATAAATATTTACTCTGAATGAACAGAGGTGGAGGAGAAATGACTTATCCTCACTTCCTTATTCCAGATTTTGTGAGTGTTAAATGTTGACATCAGGGGACTGATTTCATAGGAGTTATGCCTATAACACGTCACACTATTAAATATGACTAAATACTTCCCTGAAATCTAGAATAGCATTGCATGCAACTTCCATTGATGTTAATAAGGGTTATGTATCATATTCGGTGACAGAGTTTGACCTTATAGGGCTGTCTGCACTGATCTGTTAGTTTGGGATCTTTCCTAGTTTCTTCAAACGTCTTATCTGTCCTTTCAGAGCTATGAAAAATAGAAAATAAAAGAGGGAGAAACTGGAAAACAAGGAAAATAAGGGTGTGTGCCGGTACTTGTTCCTTTTGTGTATGAAAACTGACTCCATTTTTGTGTGTTGAGTGGATTAATTTAATCACAAGACTATGCATAAGAGAAAGAATGGTGGCACATAAATTGTGCGGGTGTGCATTTTAAATGGATATTTTGTGCAATTCACTGAAAGCTGATGCTGTATGTGACTATGAATCTGTATGTGAGGTTGAAACCTTACAAGATATGAGATCATAAGAAGCTGTTGCTGTAATGACTTTCCTACTATAGCCAGCTTGGAAAAAAATAATTCCCATATTCTTGCTTTGTAAGTTGATAATGTCACTATGCATTTCTACATTTTATAAATTTGATTTATGCAGATTTTGATATACTGTATGTTTCTGTAGAAATTGTATAAACCTTTACAAAATTTATTAGCGATAAATCTGGGAAACCTGTGTATCACTTACTTATAGGTTGCTTGTTTTTTAGGTGAAGTAAATAAAATATTTGAATTTTTGGGTTTGCTATACTTTTACAGAGTAAAAGTGGATTATTATCTTTATAGAAACCCCACATCTAAATCTAGACAATTTTAATGTTACAAACTTTTTTACTTTTTATCTAGGTACCTTTTGTCGTATGTGTAGGGACTCGGGTTTTTTTCCAGTGAAATGAAAAATTAAATTCCCACTGAGAATTGTCACATGAACCTATTTGGATTTTTGTGTCACCTGCCCTGATCTAATTAGGTAGATGTAATATGCTTATAGAAAATTAACTCGAGAATTATTTCTAAAGTAGGAGAACCAAAGGTCGAGACTAGTTGGTAGCGTTTTGACTGTATTTTTTATCTTAGTCCATGTGTGCTTCCACCAACAAACATGCTTCAATCAAGCATTTTTTTTTCCCTTGAGAATGTTTCTTAGCAAAAGAGTATGAAATTAAATCAGGACATGATGGTGCAAGTTCTGGCCGAAGAGCAAACCTAAATGCTGAAATCTCTAGCACGTTTTTACAGATGGGATTCCGTTTTCCTGGCTGTGTATTCAGATACCCAAAGGTTCCTTTGGCAGAACTACAGGAGTACAGATCAGTATGTGTAGGAACAGGGACTGATAGAAAGGAGGGGACACCTTTCTTCATTACCAGAGATCCTAGCACAAGGAGTACGACAGCAACCTCTGAGCAAAACCAAAGACATGGTCTCCATAGGTGGCATTTATTCTTCTTCCCTAATGCCAGTCAGTCTCCTTCTATCTTCTTCCATTCCATGTCCTTACAAATTGCAGTCCCTAAAGCCAACAGTCAAGTTCAACTCACTGCTCTGAAACTAGACCAAGAAGCCTGAGATTTATTACACTACACCAAATAAGGAAAAAAATCATGCATTTCTCTCAGCTTTATAGGTCTGTGCCTATGAAAACACACAAGACGCTTTTCTAGATTTTGCTGCATATCAAGCATGATTTTCCCTTTAGGTGAAAAAAGGTTAAATTGTGCAAGATCCATGGAGGCATAGCAATAAGGAAGGTAATTTCAGAACACGCAGAAGAAATTATCCACACCATTGAACACAAACTGTTTTTTTGTAAAAGCATTTCTTATTTGTTCCCTGCTGGTGTGCCTAGATCCATCCGTTGTAATAGGTGAAAAGAAGGAGGTTAGGAAAAACAGATTAGCTGTGTTTCTGTTTCTTTTCCTTGCTATAAAAGGCACAGGAATACTCGATCTGGCTGTGTTCTGAAATCCTACCTTGCTACTTTTATAAAAGTGATCCTTGAGAAATGTCAGCAATTATCTTCAAGGGTAATATTTACTTTCTGGGAACATCAGAAGTCATTGCCTGTATTTAATCCTCTGGTTGTTGGCTTTGTTTACCCTGCAAGCCTCCTCTGACCTCCTGTAGTGTTGGAATGGTAAGTTGTGTAGCTGGGCTGGCACTGTGTAGGAGGACTCTCCATGTAGGCAGAAAAAGTGATAGGCTAGCAAAAAATGTAATTGAGTTGACTTCCTTCTGGATTATTTTTTTTTAAAAAGTACATACCTTGTGAGTGACCCCTGAAGTCTGAAGCCACTTTGGCCCTCCTTTCATTGTGGGGAACTTTTGGTCACCTTCCTCACACACCACATCCACAAGTGTGTGCACTGGTGTGTGCTGCCTTGCTCGTCCAACCCGCAGCTGCATTAACTGGCATGGAGCACAGCAAAAGTAGTAAGAAGTGTTTGTGTGGATTATGCATCTTATTAACCCAGTTCATTTTTTTTGTTTTCTAAATCTTAAAAACATAGTGTTCTTTACACTGAAAAGCAAATATTCTCCATTACTCTGTAACATGGGTCCTGGTAAAAGAAAAAATAAGCTATCTGCACAACCCTTAGGATTTTTACCACATTGCACTGCTCCATGGCTGTTCTGAAAAACAGTGTGGGTGGAGACGCTTCAGCAAGGTAGTGGCAGTTTATGATCTGATGGGTCTGAACTGATTGATAAAAAATGCATATTCCTTCAGTTAACGTGTCGACAAAGGTGACAAGGATCAAAGCCTCTAAGGAGGAGTTAGAGCTGTTCACACACCAAAATGAAAAGGTGTACTTGCATGTTAGATGAATGGAGAGACGATATTTTACTTTCCTGGAAAGGGCTGCTGGTGGCACTGTGTGTTAGTCATGAAGGCAGCATTGCCCAGGCAGTTGGTAAAGCACAGTCTTCAAATGAAAATGAAGTAGTCCTGCTTGGAACAGGCTTTTTGAGTCATTTGAAGGCACTAGAGTAAAAGTGGGAATCAAAATACAGCCGTTTTCCCTTGAAATTGGCGGAAGGATTTCCCCGAGAAAATAGTGTAGGCCAGTATCTTTGAACAAGCCCTGACATTAACAGTGGTGAGTCTTTGAGTATAAAAGTCCTCTGGATCTTCTGTGTGTGGGTGCATGCTCTCTGAGATAGACCTGTCACGAGATACAGCATTAGCACTTAACGGGTACCAGCTGGGCCACAGCCATGGAGACTGGTACCTGCATTTCTGAGGGTTGTTGGGTGAAAATGCATCCTCTGCAAACTGCACTTCCAACACTGCCAGGGATCGCATCCCACTGCAGAAGCAGCTTGTCATTCTGTATGCTCAGGAGACGCCAAGCCCTACATGGCAACAGATACCTAGCTAACCCCAGTCCTCAAAGCCATCACGGTTATCCAACAGACAGCTACAGTTGCAGTTTTCATATTTTTATTTCTGAAGCAGCAGAAACAATGCACAAAAGTAGAACTGGATGAAAGCAGAAACCTTATGGGTACATTCATGTGGGTTCATAAGAACGGAGATTTGTGAAGAGCTGACCACAAGAAAAAGCACACAAACTCTGGAAGTGTTTCTAGTCGTACTGCTATTTCAATTGCACCAAGGAATGCCCCGAAGTCCTACCTGTTGTGAAGACGCCAAGGAAGCTCTGAAGACAAGAGCTAATCAAGCTGGCGATGAGAGGGAAGGCTGCCTGTTCTGCTGTCTGGGAGTGAAGGTAAGATGGTCTAGAGTGTTGATGAGGAAAATAATTCTATAACCCTACAGCAGAGTGGAGTCTGGTTAGTACTGATACTAAAGTTATTAGGGATAAAGTAATAATGGACTCAGCCATTCCCAGCTGGAGATATAAACCACTCCTTCCACTTTTTTTTTTTTGGCCTGTTACAGTATCCCATTGTCTTCTGTATGATGATTATGAGAGGAATGGAGTACGTGCTCCAGAAATGTCTTCTTTGATGGACAAAGTTGAAAAATATTTTGACTTATGATAAGAACTGGACTTAACATAAGAACTTAAAAAACGCATACAAGGTAAGACCAAAACTCCAGCTAACACCCTCAGGATTGATGTGCGCAGGGCAGAGTGAAAGGAGGTGACAAGGATATTTGTCTTAACAGTGTCCCAACTTCTGGCAATATACAACTCAAGCACTCTCTCAGCTAGAGATGGTATTTTCTATTCAGTAGTCTAGAATTTGTCCAACCACTGTTTGAATCTAGGCAGACTTTGGTCATCCATCACATCTGTTTATGCAAAAAGTTTCAAGGTTTCTGAAGAGATACTCTGGCTTTGCAGTTCATTCCTGTGCTTAGGTCAGTGAGATGTAGGAGAATTATGAAGGCTTGTTAAAGGTCTTAATTCCTGAAGAATTAATTAGTCATTGGTGGCCGCAGCCAGCTAAGAGCTGTCTTCAAGGTAGCACCACTGATAATAAACATCATCACAGCACATTTTTCAAAAGACCTTTTACAGGGTGTGGTCTTGTCCACACAAACATCATCCCTTCAGCTCTGCTGCAGAATTGATTTATGGGTACAAACTTCACCATTAGGTGTTTGGGCCAGGAAACACTGAGAATAGCCATACAACTCATAGGCAGAGGTCTGGATTTGCTGGCTATAAAGATTTTTCTGATGGTTGACTCCATATTCAGTGCGGGAACATCAGGAGCCTCTCCAACACTGAGGCTAGGGGAGGTAGTTGATCTCTGGGTATCAGGGATAGTTGGAGCAACATTTGGGTTCTCTCACTAATTGGTGCTGCCCTGGGGCAATTACTTAATTGCACTGAAAGAGAAATTTGTGTAGGCAGTCAACTTTTTTAGCAGAATCTTGTGCACATCCCACAGTTAGCGGAGTTAATGAATCCCTCAAGGGCCGTGTGCATTGGAGAATGCAGCAGCAAGCTCAACATCTGGGCTCTGTTATGGGATTCTTGACACTGGATTCAAACAGGATCATGGAAAAGCAGTCAGGGCTGTATTGCAGCTCATTCAGGAGGCCCAGCAATTTTTTAAATGCAGGGGTTGCTGGCAAAAGACTTACATATTTCAAGATGTGGAAGAAATATAAGCCAAAATGAGAAAACAAACAGAAAAATAAATACATGCTAAGGACGGAAAGGCAAGTGAAGTAGGATCAATGATAGTCGCCACCACAGCAAATAATCCATCACTGAGAAATATGTACTAGATTATGTACCAATACAAGATGCCTGTGACACACTATTATGAAATGACTAGATCATTAGCTAATCAAAGATAAAACTCCTATTCAATATTTTCTGATTCTTCCTCCATACCCGTTTGCAATTTCTTTTGTTATTAGAGTTCTAAAGCCTGTATATACTGCAGTCAGTTCACAGGTCTGTAGCTGTTCTAATCAAGCTTTTCCTTCTGAAAATATAGCAAAAAAACTCTCCAAAAACAGAAGAGGCATATTTACAGTCCTTCAGATCACAGATTTTGCTTAGGAAAAATAAGACCAACTTTGTAAACAGATTTTGTTCTAAGAAAACAGAAACTTTATATTCCTTTAGGAAGACAGTAAGGAAATACTAAGTATTTGGGTTGTTCTTAACTCTTTACCTAATAATGCCTAACATGTTATTTGCTTTCCTGTCAAACATCTGGTGCATCTTCACAGAATTGTCTATTATAGCTCCAGCATCTCCTCCAGACTAATGTAATGTAGTTTATTGTCCACCCACATAACCCATTACAAAACATTAGGCCAGCTTCTTCCCCTTCCCATGTGTTGGGGAAGCACATATTAAGATGTAATACGCTTTGTATTAACGCCGTATTTCACCTGCTGCTTTTATTATCCTGTCACTTGAGGCTGCAGGCTGGCTTTGCAGTTCTTCGCTGCTAGCTCTCATCTTTCTTGCAGCACCATTCACCATATCTTTTCCAAGTCACTTCTGTATACATTAAACAATCACTGGTCATTAACCCCATCTCCAAAAGTAACCTATGGGTTTTCATAAGTGATTTTCCTCCACTGGTGAAACGGATGACTAATTGATATTTTGGTCCTGTATCGTTAACCAGCTATTTATTCACGTAAGGCTTTCAATTATTTCTTTAATGCGTAGAAAAAAACCACACTCAAGTAGACAAGAACTGCCTGATCTCCTTTACCTTCATGTTCACTGATTTCTCTGAAGAATATTTACAGGTCTGTGGAACAGGATTTCCTCTTGTGAAACTGCAAGTCCTACTTAGTCATTTGTCCAGCAACTCACGGCTGTACTATGGCTCCTACCAGCTTGGCATGTGGGTATTTCTGGTCTGAAGTTCCTCTGTCTCCATAGAATGCTTTCTAGAAATTAGTGTCATATTTGTGACCTTCTATTCCTCTAGCACTAAGCAGTTTTAAGTGAAAAAAAAAATATAAAGTACAGTTCATAGTTCAACCATTTCATCCTGGAGTTTCCTTAGAACTCTTGGATGAATACCATCTGTCCTGTCATTTTATTTCAAAACCTTTTACACTTGGATTTGAGACAGATGCTCTCCCATGCCTCTCCCATTAAAAAATTCTGTCATGAAAACTTCCTGAAGCTCTTCTACAAGGTTAAAAAAAAAAAATAAAAAAAAAATCCTGAAATCTTCTCTAGGCATTGCTACTGTATCTTGAGCATCTATTGTCCCCAGGAGAGCTCGGCAACCCTCCTGGTTCTGATGCACTTGAAAGTTATCAGTCTGTTTTCTGAAGTTATTCCTTTTTTTCCCTGTCACACACCGATGTGTCTGGCCTGCTGGAGTGCAGGTTTCTTCTGGATTAATGGTTTAGAAATCATCTTCTTAAAGACTGCTTTCCTACATTTGTTATTCTCTCATACCTGCTCTTTATCCACCTCAGTCTTTTGGTCTGCTTTACTGGATAGTATGCCTTTGTGCTCAGCCTTAGAGCAGTGTGAGCAGTCTCACTGATGCCTAAAACCATTCTGGGCATCCCATTTAGTTTTGATTTGAGACAGACCTCCTAGTCGACCTCCAGTGAAAAGTTTCTAGTGATTCATTTCATAAGATTGTCCATATTGAACACGCATGTGAAAAACTAATTTATCTTTAATTCTATGTACTCATCTTTTCTCAACATTCCTGTTATACTGGACCCTTCCAGCACTGGTTCTTCCAGTGCTCACAGATGGGCATTATCTGAACCCCCTGACCTGACATACCATACTCCTTAAAGCTTGATTTGAAAGTAGTAATATGCTCTTTTCCATTTGTCTTTATATATCTAACATCATTCTTGTAGAAAGGACAAAATATTATTTAAAAACATTACATATTATCCGTGGCCATGAAATTGTTCTCAGTTGATAGATCAGCCTGATGCAGAGCCCTGCCATGGTTTGCTGAAGCTCACACTGCCGTGGCACGCACACAAAATGATCTGTGTAATGATGTAACGTGTGGGCCTGCTGTAGCCCAGCAGTTCTGTCAGACCTTCCCCTATCAACTGTCTCCCCCAACAGGATTTCAAGCCCGTGGCTGCCTCTGGCTCACTTTTTTGTCAAGCATCAGAACAAGCTGCCCAGGGAAGTGGTGGAGTACCCATCCCTAGAGGTGTGGTGGTGTTGAGCTGATGGTAAGACTGGATGATCTTGGGGGTCTTTTTCAGCCTTCATGATTCTGTGATTCTGTTCTGTGTGGGCCAGGCTAGTAGAGCAGTGCAATAGGCTACTTTTGCAAGATCTCTCCAGTCAGGATGTATTTGTAAATGAGCTCGTAAACAAAAGTAACCTATAGGTAGCTTTTCATAGAAGACATGGGCCAACGGAGTGGCAACATCAGGCAGTTCTGGTTTGTGCAGGAGTTGTGCTGAAGCCAAATTAGCCAACTAACGCAAAATGAAATAGAACCCAAAAGCCATTTTACCTCACTGAGAAAAATACTGGACTCCTTTATTCTGAGTTACCTCAAGATATGCTCTTATTCTAACACAATATTTAAAATTCTGTAACCTATGCAGCTTTCTAGGATATCTGAAGGGTTGTATTTCATTTCAATTTAAAAGCACTTGAACAGGCATAAAAAAACATTTCAAATAATCAGACTAGTCAATTTATTCTGACGCTAAATGTCCACTACGAGATTATTTAAATCTAATCAGGACTTGAATCATCACTTTTTCTGTTCAGGGAGGGAGCCTGAAAATTGAGGGGAGGTGATGGTGCGTTTCTACAGCGAAATTGGAACAGAATATGGTGCAACTGAGTAAGAGCAGCATAGCCTCAGCTACATGCGATGACAGGGAATTGCCTCTAGCTGGAAGAATTTTTGAGCTAAGGATAAAGGCACTCTAAGATTGCAAATTCTCTACAGGAGAAAATGTTCTTGAGCACAAGCTGTACTGCACACAGAACAACAGCCGCTCACTTCTAGTTTATGCCTGCAGCTTCCCAAAATCCGCACTCGCAAAATGGAGCCATTGATCCCGCTTGAGCTGAGTATCTCCAGCAGGTCTAACATGTAATATAGCAGCTAATCCTTCTGATACTACCTTATGTGTCTTAGGGGCAGGGTGGGAAGGGAAAAAAAACAGCTCTGGGTTTCTAAGGCCTTCAACAATTAGTACCTACTTCAGTATAAAAACATTTTAATTGCCTTTACAGTTAATACTTTGAGGAACAGACAGTGTTTTTGTCAAGACTTATTTCAGAAAGTGTTATGTTATTCTTAACCTACCACAGTGACATTTAGTATGGTTATAGTGATGAAATAGTTTTATCTTACACATGTGTAACAACTGTATACAAATGTATTTGAGAAGGTGATGGACATTAAGAGGCAGTTTAAAAACAACAATAAAGTTGCAAGCCTGCCCTTTATAGTACTTAATATTTTAGACATTAGTGTTTTTTCACTGCTGGGCATTCAAGGGCTAGTAAAAGCTATTGCCTACTATTTATCTCAACAAATTCAACTTAAGCTAGTAGTTTAGCTATAGGATCTCCAGTTTTCCACTTAAAAGTACATATCTAAACTTTTAAATATACTAAAGGTAGAGTAAAAAAATAAAACCGAGGGATATTTTAACTGGCAATACTAATAACCACCACAAAGAGGAACATACAAGGAGCACATGTTCTTTACAAATGCCTCCCCTCTTTCCAGCAGGAATCTATTGGCATGTGTGGAAACATTCCGACATTTTTCATGCTGTTCTGCAAGCTGTATACTTTATGAGAAGCTACTAATACTGGGGCCACAAAGAGAGGAAACGAGTAGGGAACATCTGGGAAGACATAGCTCTAACCACATCTGTCTTATAGACAATATTCCTTCCTGATATGGACAGCAGAAAAGGCCAGTGACCCTTAGCTCTGAGAGAGAAAGTTCCCAAGATTCACTTATTATCAGCTAATACACAAAGACAAAACTTTTAGATCTGTGCTTCAGTAGTATAAGGAAAGAAACTATCCAGGAATAATGATCAGCAACTTCAGTACTTAAAAAATGAGATATTTTTCACACTCACATGGTGATATAAAGCAATTTCAAGTATGTGGAAAACATCAGTTGCAGCTAGCAGTAGTATACGTGGGAGAGAATTGTGGTTGAAGTTTGAACTCCTGTATAAACTCCAGCAGTCAACACTTCAAGAGACTTGCCAGTTTGGCAGTAACAGCAATAGTCCAAGAACAATCTCAGTCAAGGCTTCAGCATCCTGGGAGTACCCAGCCTCACAGAAACATCAAGAATACAACAGTCATGTACAACATTTTATTACAAAACTGTTAAAAAAGTAATACAATGCAATATACTACAAAATATAAGATCAGCTATTAAGCTACCTCCTTTGTTTTACTTAGCTATAAGGAAACACCTGGCTATCAGTCACTGAATTTCAACAAAACCATTAAATATGCAGAAACATTCCACAACGTTTTCCTTCTTCTTAAACCAAACTAGTAGTAGCCCTCAGCTACTACTTACATTAAAGAGGTCTCCCTACAAAGAACCACATTACCTATACACAATTCTGTACAGATTTTTATACTGAAGCTAACAATGAGCTGCACTCGAGTTCACATTCTTAGCAAAAAATTGGATTTTGAGCATAAATCTTTACAGCAGGACATTCACTTATTCCTCATCCTCTTCTTCTTCCTCCTCTTCATCTTCTTCTTCCTCGTCCTCCTCCTCTTCTGGTTCTGCTTTCTTCTTAGATCCTGCAGGCCTACCTGGGCCCTTTTTTCCCGCGTCACTCTTGCTCTTGGCACGATACGCTGCAATATCCTGCAAGAAAAATGTCGTTTAGTTGCTGGCAATGTAACTCCAAAGACAAATTGTTTGCACTGCTTCAATAACTGAACACTATACTCTGCAAGGGAACACATGCAGCTTTAAGAATTTTATGACCGCAGTGTCATTTGGAGTATGACTGTGTATTTTACCAAGCAGGTGACCTGTTTTCTGGAATTAAACCATCATATTGGTAAAATCTCTACACATGTAAAACCACATCCAGCTTCACTATAAACCTTCCAGATACCTTCCACACCATACCTTTCCATGCATTCTGAAGCCTGACAAAGAGTGACACTTAGAATTATGAACTGTATGTGATTTAGGTGCAAAACAAGTTACGCATTTACAGTGACCTCTACAACTTTAACCGCTATTTTATTGTTTTCACTGTACCTTTTCATATTTCTCCTTTAGTTTTGCAGCCTTCTGTTCATAGGGCTGTTTATCTTTGGCTGACTGTTCAGACCACATTTCACCTAATTTTTTTGCAGTATCTCCAATAGACAAGCCAGGGTGATCATTTTTGATTTTCGGACGATGTTCAGAACAGAAAAGGAAGAATGCAGACCTAAAATGAAAGACTATGATTAAAATTAAGTAACAAGACTATCTGAACTAACACTTTTTGGTTTTTCCCAGACACAGGAACACTCACGGTGGTCTTTTAGGAGCGTTGGGGTCCTTTTTCTTTCCCTTTTTCTCGCCTTTGGGAGGAACATAGTTTTTCATCTCCCTGTCATAACGAGCTTTGTCTCCTTTAGCCATTTCTTCAAACTTTCCTTTCTCCTTGCTAGACATTGTCTGCGGACACACGGAGGAGAGAGCAGAGTCTGAATCAGATAAAGCGCCGCTGACCCACTAACGCCTAAGCAGCAGCTGCTGCCAGGGTTCTTTTCCCAGCATCCCGCCGCAGGGGCGGGGGCCGGCCTGGCAGGGCTCACCTTCCACCGCTCCGAGCACTTCCGCGAGAACTCCGCGAAGTTGACGGACGAGTCCGGGTGCTTCTTCTTGTGCTCCTCGCGGCAGGTCTGCACGAAGTAGGCGTACGAGGACATCTTGCCCCGCGGCTTGTTGGGGTCGCCTTTGCCCATGGCGAGGTCGGCGGGCGGGTCCCTGCGTGGGGGATGGGGGGGGCGGGGTGAAGGCGTGTTCGGGCAAATCCCTGGCTGCGCCGAACTCGGGGCCGCTCCCGCCCCCCGCCTGCCCGCCCAACACGCCCCCCCGCCCTCATCGCAGCCCCGCGCTCACCCGCCCCGCAGCGCCCCCCGCGGTGCTCCGGGCGCGCGCCCTAGCCCTCCCCGGCGACGCCGTCCCAGCCCGCCCGGCGCGAATTCCCCCCATCCGTCCCGCACCCACGGCCGGCGGTGGCGGCGCCCCCTCCTTTTTTCCCCCCCCCCGCTGCCCTGCGGGCTTCGGCGGCGCGGGGCGTTGGGGCCTTGCCTGGCTGGCTGGGGCGCTGCTCCCTCCGCTGCTGCTGCCAAATGGCTCCCCGGCGGCGCACTTACAGCCTCTTGTTTTCCACAGCCCTACCCGCCACGGCAACTTGACCCGCCGTGCCCGCGGGCCCCACCCCCCACCACAGCGGATTGGCTGCCGCGCCGGTTCAAACTGCCTGCCACCCCGCCCCCCAGGGCCGCGGCCGCCGGCGATTGGCCGCCAGCCGCTGTGATGTCAGCGGCCCAGCGGCTTCCCGGCTGGGCCGAGCGCGAGGGGGTCGTTAGCGCTCATACTCGTTGGAACCGGTTGGGGTGAGGAGAGCGGAGAGGGTGGGGCTTAAACGCGCTGGGCGGTGATTGGGAGAGGGGGACGGTTTAAAAAACCGCGGGGGCTCCCGCCATTGGTCGCTGGGGATTGGGGCACTTTCTGATTGGGCGGAGCTGGATGCTGCAGCGTGGTTTAAAAATACAAAGGGAGGGAGGAGGGTGGTGGGCAAAACAAGAGGAGTCGTGGAGAGGGGCTGGGTGGGGGCCTTTTCCCGCAGCGAGCAGTTGCCTCAGTCGTGGCCTGCTCGCCGGAGCGTGCAGGGCCCTGGCACTGCCTTCTTTCTGCCCTAAGGGGCTCGCTCCTTCCTTTGCCTTCTCCTTCCTTCTCTTCTTCTCCACCCCTTCTCCTTCTCTCCGGCCAACGGGAACTTCACAGCTCCCCAAGCCTAGCAAGCAGTATCTGCCACCAGTCCTAAAACTGCGCATTGATTTCGGTTGTGCCGGTGAGCGAGCCCCGCTCCGGATCCTGCCCTCGCCCTGCCGCGGGAGGAGGGCTCGGGGGCCGCCGAGGTGCTGGGCCCGGCTTGCAGCAGTCCCCGGGGGAACGACTGCTTCCCCCTCCCAGGCGGGCGGGAGGGGAACTCGCGGCAGCCCGGTGGGGTGGGTTCCCTTTCACACCGAGTTCAAGGCACAGAGGCTGGGAAGGGAAAATGCTGTCTCTCCTCGGGTTTTGCTGTCCCTGTGAAGTGGAAGCAGTGAAAGCCTGGGAGCAAAACTGGGCTGAAGCTGTAACGCACAGGACATGTGCCAATGCCTTTGAGTCAACTGCCAGCCATGAACGTGGCACTCTCGGCTCAGAGATAAAGCCCAAGTTTCCATGCAGTAATAGAATCACAGAAGGGTTTGGGTTGGAAGACACCTTAAAGCCCATCCAGTTCCAACCTCCCAGCCACGGGCAGGGACAGCTCCCACCAGAACAGGCTGCTCAGGGCCCCATCCAACCTGGCCTTCAGCACTTCCTGGGAAGGGGCAGCCACAGCTTCCCTGGGCAACCTGTGCCAGGGCCTCGCCACCCTCATTGTAAGAATTTCTTCGTAATGTCTAATCTAAATCTTCCCCCTTCCAATTTAAAGCCATTCCCCCTCATCCTATCACTACTTGCCCTCGTAAAAAGTCCCTCACCCAGCTATCCTGTAGCCCTGTTCAGGTACTGAAAGGTTGCTATATGGTCTCCCTCGAACCTTCTCCAGGCTGAACAACTCCACTTCTTTCAGCCTGTTTTGTTGTGATTTGGCCCTAGTCTACATGATACGGTGTTTGCTGAGGTTAGTTTTTTCTCTGGTTATTTTGATCCAGTTCTCTAGCTAACATCAGTTTGGGTGAATGTTCTTGCTAATCTCAGCAGTTTCTAACACTCCTGCTCTTTTAGATGTCATTTATAGTAGTGGTGAAAAGCAGGTTATAACTTTACTTACTGAAGATACCATGCTTTCAGTAGAGTTTTAATCATGGTGACCTTTAAAATTTAGACAGCCACAAGAATCCAAAAGCTGTCTGTGGGTATTGATTGGTTGCAGATGTGAGATGGGTTAATGTCTTGATCTCCAGTCTCCTCCACTCCAGATCTGCACAGTAAAAGGACTATTGGATAAGCAGCATTTAATTTCCAGTCCTTCAAGATCATTTGCGTTTTGGTTTTTTTCCTTCCAGCAAGGACATATTCACACTGAAAACTTCACTAATATGGTAGTGAATGATTCCTTCATCCCTGTTTCATATTAAGCTTTATGTGTTTGTTCAAACTGCAGTCCTAAAATACATAATGTAAACTGGAAAAAAAAGTCAAAGTCTTCTTAGAAGGAGATGGTAGTGGGAAGATAAATTGACAGAGCAATGCAGGTATCAAAGCCTGTCAGAAGCCAGTTATCCAATTTCTTGTATTGGCTGACTTCTGTGGCTATTCCTTTTGATAGCATTTAACCCACAAACAAAGCTTACACTTGTCTGCTAAAGTAAATATTTACACAGGGGATATCATGTGTTCTAGTATTTATTACTGTAAACCATTCCACTACATCTTGGTAGCAAATTAATATTCTCCCTTTTGTGATACTGAATGCTGTGAAGGCCTAGCCACTGCGCAAGGAGTTGTTTTAATTTGCTGTGTACCTTTAAAAATGCCTTTACTTCATATGTTATTTGGGAAGCGTTTTTATTTGGTGAAGGAAGCTGCCAGATGGGTTACTCATTCAGTTTGTGGTAAACCACCTGTATATGACAGTTTCTTGTGGAGCGTGTTCTAGTTAATCAAATAGCTTTTTAACAGATGGTAGAATCTTACAATATTAGCGTGTACTGAATGCAACATAGTACAGCCATTAGTATCTCTGGTATGAAACCGCTCTTTGTCCACCAGACTTACCTAGAGAACTCCATATCACACCATTCAAACAAATTCATAGGCACTTTCTGCGTTATTTACAGCCATATAAAAATGTAGGTTAACTCCATCAAAATCAGTTTTACTTCCTCACTGATGCAGTTGAAAGAACAATGAAGTAGTCCTCAAATTTTCAGGAAACAAAGTCTTTTGAATATCACCATTTCTGAAATAGCCAGTCATGACCTCTGGGAGTTTGTCCCTGAAAAGTCATCAGCATGGCTACAGGCACCAAAAATTTTTTTTAATAGTTGAAAGGAGAGAATTTTCCAAACTCTTCCAAATCCATTCTCTGTCAGTTCCTGAACACACACACACAAAAAAAGCTTTATGTAAAAAAGCTTTATGGAAAAAATACTTTTTGAACAGTCTTTTGAAATGATGGGATATAATTGCAATGAGACTTCTTCTGTTATGTCTGTTTTCATATCTGCTTTAAGAATATGAAGATTGTGGAAAAGCAGGTAGGGTGAGAAAGTGTAATTAACTGCTATGGGAAAAAATGAGACCTGCCTTTCAAATGACTTAATCAAATGTTTTAAGAAAGAAATTAGGTTCTTTGTTCTTTTAAAGATATTCATTTTCTAGATTCTCTTCTCTGAAGAAGAAAGCTTTTGTATAATTAAAGGTATACATAGAGGGTTATATCATGCAATGTCATGCAACAGCTGTATTCTTTAACATCTGTCTGTCCTTCAACAAGGAAGGCAGTATTGAAAATTTTCCATGCTTGAACATGACACTGGAAGCTTTCCACAGCAGCGCCGATGCTGAAAGCACCAAGCAAGAATGCTGATGTTAGAGACTTGTCAGACGCAAAACTGTTCCTTCCTCCCAGCACCCTTGCACTTGGAAAAGCGCTTCTTTCTGTGTCTGCTTCCACAATAAGCTGTCACCGTTTTTTCATTACACCACACTGTTCCTCTTCAGACAAAACCACAAATTCTGTCTCGAGAGATTCAGTCACTGTTACTCTTCTAAAGCAGCAATCTATGCAGTATTGACTTTGGTCAGTCCATGTGGTGAATTTATTAACCACATGTGGATGACAGTTGTGAGGAAGAAGCGTAAACTCCAGGACTTGAAGCATACTTCTGCTTGAATAATTCAGCTCATGAAATGACTGTTAATTTTTATAACTACCTACTGTTGAGCCTTTATGCGTTTCTAATCTGCTCCACAATTACAATTTTGGGCGCTATTGTTAACCTCACTTAATATTCAGTGAACTGTGTGTGAGGAGAGATAAAAAATGTAGTGACTAGAAACACTGCATGGAAGGAAAGGAAAAGGCCAGGTGGATGAGACCAAGTTACAGAGCTAGATTTGAATAATAGTATGTCACGGGCAAGAAAAATGTGTGATTGGAGTGATAATACTTCATATGGCACTGTATCTCTTGGCTTCTGTGGGCAGCATCTACAGCTTTTCTGGATATCGGAGTCAGTGTGCACAAAGCAAGAAAAGAAAGTAGCAAAGACCTTTTATTTGAATTAACATTTCCATCAGCAGATCCATTGCAACAGATAGATACCATTTAGCTGAGGAAACTGCAAACTACAGTTACATGACTTTAATTCTGACCAAACTTTTATTCTGGTGTAAGTGTATTGTATGGTGCCACTGTCCGTTTGAATTCACTCAGTTGGATGAGGAAGATCTACTGTCTCTTCCCAGAGACTGTGCTATTACCCAAATTCCTGTATGGAATATGCCTTAATGGCAATAAAATTCTACTTTGGAAAGTGATCATTCTTGATTGGTTACTGCTGAAAGGGTCTCCCTTTTGGACCTGAGGAGTCAGTGTTTACTGGATGAATAATGAAAGCAAGTTACTGCTGCTCTCAATTTTAATGTCACCTTACTTGACTAATAATAATGCAAGATATTGTAAGAAACCCCAAATTTAGCTTTAAGCAGTAAATTTTTGTTATAGAAAAATAATATGCAAGACATAAAAAGCATTTTAATAGGTCACTGCTTTAATACCTCATTTTTATTGTGAGGTACAAAGTCTACAGAGAGCAACTATGTTTTTGTCCTGTTTCATGTGAACGTCTCAAACTAGATATATGGCAGGAGCTTTAGGAAGAAAAGCAAAAACAAGGACTGCTTTCCTAAATTCAATACAAAAATTATTATACTGTAGCATACCAGTTATTAGCAGTTACTTTCTTGGTACATAGATAAAAACATGTAACTGTAGCTTCCAAAAAGTCCCCCAAACTGGTATTTCTGTCAATACCTTAAGTGACTGCATTTAAAATAATATATGAGAATTTTTCCCATTTTTCTTTTGTTGTGTAACATGCAAATAATATGTATTTTATAAAAATTATGTATATTTACCTTTTAAACATCATGGTTTTACTCTATGTGCTACTGTAAACCTTGCATAACCAGTTAAGCAGCTCACAGGCAAACAGTGACTGTGTTACACCAGGCTGGTTTAGTCTGAAAGCACAAGCACTTTTTTTGACTTTGTGCTGTGTAGCTAATACATAAAACAAAGGCAGCCTACGTTAGACACTACCCGCGACAGCTGTGGAGCAGAGACTGCACTGCAGCAGTCATATAATAGGAAATAAATACAATAAATCTCTCATGGTACTAATGCAGATAATATTAGGAGCACTAGCTGTTCCTGGTCACAATAATTAACGGTACTTTTTCAGTCTTAATTTGATAAGAGTGTTCTTCTGCTTGCATTGGGCTAATATGGCTTGGTTGGTTGGGTTTTTAACTTCTTTTTTCCTAGACCTCACTTTACTTTCTTATTTACATTCAAAGCAATACTCATGTAACACTTTTCCCCTGGAGATCTTAATAGACCTCCTTTATATTTTGCAGTATTGTTAATCTCAGTTTACAGGTATGAGAAGAAAGCAGTAATTTGCCTTTTTTCATCCATTAGATAGTTTCATAGGCAGATTAGCGGGGTTTCAAAATGTGGATAGCTGAAATGTAACTCATTCACACAATGAAATTGGTTTAAATGGGTAAAAAAGTTTTTCTTCTTTTGCCCCCACCCCCCAAATTCTTCCAGCCTTGGTAACCATTGTTACTTTACCTGAAATGTATACATTACTTACTCTTAAGAAAGAAAATGTAATTACTAGTAGAAATGTTGTGTCAGTTGGGAACTGGAGAACATCCTTCCAGGATAGTTTTTTCTCCTTCTAAGCAGTAGGACAAAGGTTTAGGTTGTGTCTGGCCCTGGAGGTGTGACATCCAGCAAGCAGATCCAAAGAGGCTGTAATCGCTGTCCCTCTCCCAAATAGTCCAAGCACCCATATGAGGCTCACCGCTGGCGCTCACTGCTGCCAAAATGAAGTGTGTGTCAACCCATGGTGACTTACACGTGTTAAAACTTCTACAGACCAAACCAGAATGTTCCATTAGTACCTTGTCTGATCTGAGGGACTGATTTCTTCTGCAGTCATGAGGGCTAGAAATTTAAAAACAAGCTGAACCTGGCAGTAGAAGTTGTTTCCTATGTCATTGCAGCTGCAAAATCAAAGAATACAGTGAGGTGACAAGGCTGTGTGCCATGGGCTGCAGGAGGAATAAGAAATTGTTTGTACTCTTCCGTCTTGCACGGCCAGAAGAGAAGCAGGTTTGGCTGATAACAGTCTGCTTCCTTGTAGGCACTGTGATACTCGTAAACACATCGGTCTTGGGACCAGGTAGTGGAAAAACTTAAATGAATTTCAATGGATCTCATTAAATTTAAATGGATCTCAAATTTTTGGTCACGTGGAGTACCTCTTGTGCTGTTGCTAATGTAGACGTTGTCATAGGAGAATAATTAATTTGTCCTCTTATTTCTGGCAAATAGTGCTGTCATATTTGTCACAGCAATGATCATAGGGTACACAAGTAATCTGAGACTAGAAAGAAAATGCTCAGGAAATGTTTAAATTGTTGATTCATCAGTCTTATTTTTAGTCATGGATCCTGGGGGATTTTCTAGCAATCAATGATTTAAAAGTATAGTTTCTCTAGAGGATCCCATTGTATACCCTGCTCTATAGCGCTAAGTGTTTTACAGTAACAAGGAAGGTTGTTTCAGAGACCTTAAGCTACTATAGAATGGGTCTGTCTATTATACCAGCCAAAAGCTAATACTTCAGTCCACAGCCCCAACTCTTGGCAGCGGGAGGGGGAAACCAACCTAAGGAAGTCTGATAATAAACCTGTGATTAATTTTAATCATTCAGTGTGACTAAGTGTGAAGTAGAAGCTCTCCCTAAGCACTTGCCGGGATAAACACAACAAATGAAAAAGAAATAGATAGCAGCACAGCTGTATATTTGAAGAACTAAACAAGGAAATGTAAGTTTGATCATGTTGTGCAATTTTTAGTCACTACATTTTATACTACTAATTAGCATTTACATGTTAAATTATTGTAATACGTGCAAATATTAAAAGATAAACCTCTCATTCTCCTTTCTAGTAGTTAAAAATTTTCACTGCAAAGATATAATTAATTTTGGACAGACTTTCATGATATAACTAAAAGCACAGATAGCCAAAGATGTTAAAGTTGTATAAGAGGTAAAATATCTATATTATAGTTTTTGTTAATTCTGAAATAATTTACAAGTTCATGTAAAGTTCTGCTCCAGCAGTCACTTCTGGAGGGAGGTAAGGATCTTTTTGTGCTTGTGGATAGCTGTAACAGCAGAATCAGGTCTCATCTCTGGTGTTTATAATGTTAATAAATATTAAGAACCAAACACTTGGATAAAAAAACCTTCTAAACCCATATTTGTTTAAAATCTATAATGTTGAAACTGGAGGTTGGTGTCTATCTTTGTGTTCTGTGCTTTAGGATATGTCCTTGACTGGATTTCAAACTTACCTTTGTGACTAAATGCTAGAAGCTTTATTAGTATGAAAGCTGAGACTCCAATGTTATCTTTTCAGAAAGAGGGTTGAGGCTTGAGGAGCATTAAAGATGAATGGCACTATCTAATGCAGTAATGCTTTTGCTCAGCTGCTGTCTATAGAATAAGTGATAGCAGTAGGTACTATCTGAACATAAGAAACCTGCTACATTCTGCCTAGTGGCCATTTTTTTCGGAAAATAATCGCAAAACAATTTATCTGATCCTTTTCCCGTAACATTTCTTACTTAAAGGTTTATTGTCAAGAAATCAACAAAACCCAACTGCAGTTCAAAACTATCATTATACTTGAGTTTTTCAGAATATAAGCCTATATCTTTTACCCAGAATAAGCTCTGTGGGGAGTCAGGAAAACATTTAAACCCCAAACCCACATGTAATTTTACTGATTTTAGTTTTATAAAAATACCTGTTTGTGATGGATACGCTCCACCCCTTAACCAAACTAATGGCAGTGTGGTTCAGGTTCCAAAGCAGACAAGGGCCTGAGCCGTAGCTGGGCCAAGAACTCCTCTAGTTGCAAGCAGTTCTCCAAAAACCCACAAAAGAGCGGATTGACATGGTGAACATAAATACATATGAGTTTGGAACACTGATTATGCGATTAACGCATAAATAACAGGTGACTTTTCCAAAACTCTTTTATGAAGAAAGTTGTGGGCACAAGGAGTCTCATACACACCTTTTCATTGCATGTCATTTGAGTACGAGCCAATCACTTTTAGCCATAAATATGACAGCCTATGCCAGCTGCCTTTGAGCAATTCCTGCTAGGCAGTGTGGCTGCATGACGTTGATCTCCCCTTGTGCTAAGCCGCCTCTCGAGGGTGCTCCTTAGGCCAGAAAGACCTTTTAGCAACAGCAGGTCTCTTATTCCTCAAGGTTGAGAGATTCCTTGGTAAGTGACCAACAGCTTGTTAAACTTTGTAAGCTTTGCTAACTCAATTTTCCTTTGTAGGTTTATTTCATTTAATAAGGTGAATCTTGCCATCAAACTTACTGAATGACAGTAAGCCACTGTTAAACTTTGTTAAATTCCATTGAATTTATTGCACTCTGTCAAGTTATTATTTTATGCTAATAAAACATATTGCTGTTTCTCTCTTTTGAGTGAGGTGCATTCCACTCATCCATGAAACTGTATTACTATCAGACTCTATTTTGTTTTTACTGACAGAATCTGAATACCTTCTAAAGACCTTATACAAAGATGGATTCTGGACTCAGGTGGAGGAAGTGTTCACCTGCTCCCAAGGGGCACTTAAAACCTGCTGTTAACTTCAAAAATAACCAAGTCAGACCTACAGATGATTAAAGCTCTATTGCAAAGACAAAGGCACTGAAAGAGGCTTCAGGGCTACAGAAGTTTCCCGGTTTCCTTTCTGTAAAATGAATCCATGTTGGAAGGCAATAGGATGGTGTAAGGGAGCACTGTAGTTTCTAGGATCCTCTGACAAAACTGCAAAGATGGTGTGATACATGTTGTTCAAAACAAAAAACCAAGTGATTAAAGACAGTGTCAAATCTGAATTTCTATAAACCGAAAACAGTGGTTCACAAAATGTAAGACTGTAGCAAAGAGTATAGCATTCTTTTTGTGGTATCAAGGGTGCATTTGAGACCAGCAAAATTTTCTGCAAAGATATGAGTGTTACTAACAAAAAAAAAAAGAAAAGAAAAAAAAAGCTGAGCAAGCTTCTTTTTCTTTTCAAGAGATTAAAATGTAACTCTTAATATATTACAATTTTCTGACTGTTATTCATGGCTCAATTTGAATTGCTAAACAAAGCCTCTGGGGCTCATACTTTTCACTGTGTGTTCCAAACAGTTGCATTGCATTTCAGAAAAGCACTAATGATGATTTTGTTGGATCTCTTTCTGACTGCGAGACCTAATATAATGTGAAACAAAATATTAGGCTAAGTAGCCTGGATGGACAAATGATCAGTGATTGAATCAAGCAGATGGAGGTGCACTTGGGTGAATGGGGGCTTGTGAGGAGGAGGGGTGCTGAAAACTACTGTGTACCTTGGTGCAAAGGTGGAGGTTTGCTTCTCTGTTTGCTTCTGGGCAGTTGTGTGTGAGGTTATCTCCCTTATGTGGCATTTACTGTTGCTTTATGAACTAAAAGTAGGTGTCATACTTCATTGTTCAAGTCCTCCAATAAACAATTTGTCACGTACATTCAGCAAAGAACATCTAAAGTTTCAGTACCAGCATTTCTGTATTTTTGCACGTAAGAATGAAGCCTTCTAACAGAAGGTCCTTTGATGGTTCCCGTAACTAATGGCTTATTGCAAAAGTGAATTGGCACAAACTGTTAAGGGGCACGTATAACAAATCTTTAAAGCTTTTACAGTGCACAGGCTTATCAGTTTTAATCCTGTAACACCTAGATTATTCTTAAAATGCAATGTTTATTTTTGGACCCTGTTTACTGCTTTAAATCTTTTAATAAAAGTCTGTGTTACATAAACAGTTTCATACACCCTTAGTTTCCATTCTACAAGGCAGAACACTTGAAAAAGAAACATTCAGCTGGATTACTCAAAGACCTGGAAATACCAGTTTTGCACCAATATCACTATTTTGGTTAAAGGTATGATTTTTTCGCTTAGTATATTACTTGAATCATATACAATAAGCTCTATGTCTGCTAATAGAGATTAAGTTTTGTCATACAATTAACTAACCAAAGTTACATTTTAACTATCCTAGTGTAAAACATATAAATAAGTGAAAAAAAAATACAGTTTGTAGGTAAGTCCCAATATTCATGTGCTTCGGGCTTTATGCTTTAACACATTTGGCAATAAATTGGAGACAGAGCAACAACTAGTAGCCTCATTAGTTGGTGCTGGAGTGGGTAGGGAAAATCAGAGATTCGAAAATCAGACAAGGAGAGCACGGTAAAAAGAATGGGACTGTTTAGGATAAGGAAGGAGAGATTTGGTCACTGTTCTTTACCACAGACAGTTGCTCTTTTATTAAAAACACCAGGGCATGTGGTGGGATTTGTGGAATTTTTAAAATGTTTTAAAGGGATCTATTTTTAATTGTAATAGTTACAATCCAAAACAAAGAAAATGTGTATTTCCTATGAAAAATGTATACCAATAATTTTCTTTATTATTCCATTTGCTAGCAGGATAATCTCAGGTGCAGCACACAAATGCACTACCACATGCTTAAGATTTCAGGTGGACAGTACTTAATGGGCTATAGATATCGCTAGCTGAACCTTATCATGTGAAGATGTAGATACAGTTACAAACCACATTTACTTTTCAATATTAATTACTAATAATACATTTACAATGTGCTTGCAATATATCCAAGGTGATGCATCCGTTTATCATTCTTCTCTCAAATTGCAAACACATCAGTCAGAAGCTAATGGGAGCTCGGGCAAACAGCATCTCAGAGAGGCACAAGCTGCTCAGCTCCCACCTGCGCCTGGCCTGCCTCGATGCCAGGAGGGGCCACTGAGTCCCACTGACTGCGGAGCCTGGGAGCTGCTGCTCCTTCTGCATTGTCACTTACAATGCGGAAGTCATACACGCTTTGGGTTTGGCACCCACAAGGGATGTAGATTACTGCTGCTTTCTGTGTGATTCCGCTCTGCTTGTCTGTGTAGCCCGTAAGTGCCAGCAAACTCTCCCAAACCAGTACAGAGTTGGTGGTTTGGAGCTGCCATTTCCTTTAAACTAATTTAATTGTTGAAGTTTTACTCTGATCAGTGTATGGTTGCAATACTGCATGTTTTTATGATTAGTTAAAATCCCTCCCTATATATGCTTTAGTTATATATCTGAGTAGTTTTACTAACCACTACTACAGCTTATGTTATAAAATCATAATTTTAGGCAACATACTTCTACAAGGGGGGGGGGAGGGTATTTCATTGGGCCCAAGCTTCACGAAAGTTTGC
This sequence comes from Neomorphus geoffroyi, assembly GCA_033558235.1. NCBI lineage: Eukaryota > Metazoa > Chordata > Aves > Cuculiformes > Neomorphidae > Neomorphus > Neomorphus geoffroyi. The sequence continues at coordinate 24,002,841 of JAUMJM010000020.1, read as the reverse complement.
AAATCCATCCTGTAGTGAGCTTCATACTGCCTGATAAGACCATCTAATTGCAGCTCTTTGTATTTTTTGATCCCACATTTGATGCAAGATTGAAAGTGACATGATTTCTTTGTTACTGTAAGCAGGCATTTATGCCAAACAAGGCAGTCACCTGCCTGCCCTAAGTCCTGCCCTTCCACTGGACTTTCTATGTGCTGGGACACCACGCAACTGAGCAGTAAAACAGATCAGGGTTAAACTTAACTGATTTTCTTGTTGCCAGTCTGCTTGTAACCAAATCCAGTTTGCCATATAGCTATAGTAATGTTTATATAGGCACAAAGGACAGGGCACAGGTGTGAAAATGAGCAGGTTACAGCAGAAGCACAAACATCTTTCCCAGCCCCACTACTGTCTTACCATGATCTAATGATGAAACTATGATACTACTCTACCTGAAATTCTACTTATAAATTAACATATTGGCAAGTGTGTCTGGGAAACATAATCAGGCTTTTAACATTTTGCAGACTATACAAAGAAGATCAGAAAACTCGCAAGTGATCTTTCCACCAAACCAAATCAAAGCAGTCAGACCCAAATTGATGTGTGCTCACACACAGGACAAATCCATCGGAAGAAATGAAAGGGACCTCAAAAGACATGCCTAAGAGTCTAGAAATTGTTATTAATGACCCAGAATTCCTGGAACTCACCCTTGTCCCACTTATCCCAGCTCAATCTTCCTATGTTCTTCTTTAAGGCTCACAATCTTGGGGGTAGGGGGTGTTATTATTTTTTTTTAACATTATTACATTTTTTGAAAGTGTGAAATCACAAGAAACTCAAAGTGAGTTAAACATCTGTTGCCTGAGATTATACAGCAGCAAAGCGTAGAATTAAATCCAGGCACTCCACATAGTCTTTAGTTTGGCTGATAACAAAAGGGGGTTCTGTATTTTTTCCAACTCTTCTCTAATTCCCCTCCCTAATCACTGAAACGTGCCTCCTAGGTAACTGCTGTCTGTGACGTTATGTTCAGTTTAGCTTCAGTTGCTGTGTCCTTCAGTCAGTTGTGACAGTGAAATAGCATGAAATAGGACCTATCCTTATTCTCTAATACCAAGTTATGCAATCAGATTAAAGAGCCATCTGCAGTGCAAACTGAAACTGCACTATAATCGCGTTCCTGGCTCACGCAGAACTTTGGCTTATGCAGGATCTGTGTCTCCTTGAATCATTCACCAGCCTCCCCGCTACTCCTCCTTCTGCAGGCTGAAAACACATGGCAAGAGATACGGTCAAATATTTCAGCGATTAAATCACCTCGCTTTGAATACGGTCAGCTAGGATGCCGTTTTCTGAGATTTAAAGGACTGTTCCCGGCAGTTCAAAAGGAAAGCAAAACCTGCTTTGAATGCACTTGAGGACAAATAGTAGGTCAAGGCTTGCTGCTCCTGCCTCTGAATTGTTCAAAGGCTTAATGCAAATAAATCTCTTACGTAGTTTTGTAGAGTCTCGAAACTAAAAATACCTGTTTTATCAAGTATTTTCGCAGTATCCCTTTTAGCTAGTCTTGTGCACAGCAAGGTCTTGGTTCGTCGCAAAAAAAAAATAATTCTGCATTCTCAGTCTTTTTTTGTTGTTAAAGTCATCTTTATTAACAAGAAGTCCTTTTAACTAAACTTGCGCTGCAAGTCGTCTTTGTCTTCAGAGACCTTCACTGAAGGAACCCCAGACGGGCCGCTGATTACACGTGTTTCAAAAGCAGCTTTAACAAAGGACCGAGCTTCAGTTGCTCGCGGTCGAGAGAGGCAGTCGGGAGGCCGCGGGAGCTCCATCCTTCCCTCTTTTCTTCCCGTCCTTCCTCCCTCCCGCCGGCGGAGGGGCCGGAGCGCCCCAGGCAGAACCTGCCCGCTTTGGCCGCTCCCTTTCACGGCTGAGAGAGGGGAAAGAAAGGAGGCAGCGAGGAAGACGACGTAGACGGAAAACAGAAGAGGAAAAAAACATGTCGTAGAGAATCCCAAACAAGCAGCTGGGCGGGGAACATTACAGCCTGAAAAAGTGAAGGAGGGAGGGACTTTTTACAAGGGCAAGTAGTGATAGGACGAGGGGCAACGGTTTTAAATTCGAAGGGGGAAGATTTAGATCAGACATTAGGAAGAAATTCTTCAGGGTGGTGAGGCCCTGGCACAGGTTGCCCAGGGAAGCTGTGGATGCCCCCTCCCTGGAAGTGTTCAAGGCAGAACTGGATGGTCTCTTCTGACCGAAAGCATTCTGTGATACTATGACTCTTAAGTCTGTAAGAAACCGAGTAACTCCTTAATGTTACAGTAATTGGAATCATTGCATCTCTTTGGGGTTTTTTCGTTTTGTTTTTTTAAATCCTTTGTAGATTTTTGGATTATGTCTGTTTGCAGTCTAGGATGGAACTGCATGATCTTTAAGGTCCTTTCCAGCCCAAACTGTTCTATGGTTCTATGATCACAGGTCAAAAAAGCAAAGAGGAGCATCTTCGTTGCAGCGATACCAGCAAATTAGATTTCAAAAAAACTCGCAAGGTTAGCATCGAGCAAATTAGACCATAGAAATACTGCTTTGTTATTTTTACCACATTAAGAAAAACCTTTCAAATCCCAGCGGCCGCGCTGCCCGGGAGAAGACACAAGGAAACAGGGAGGGGGGGTGCTACTGGGGCCTTTTAAAAGTGGGCTGAGGCGACCCCAGCCTCCCAGGGGCAGGGGAAGCAGAGCGGCGCAGGGCGGCGCGGCGCGGGCAGCGGCCCCGCCACGGCCCCGGCCCGGGCGCCGCAGGGCAGCACTAGGGGCGGTACGGCGGGCTCCCCGCGCGCTCCCGCCGCCGCGGGGCATCTCGGGAGCTGTAGTTCCTCCGCCGCGCGGGCCCCGTAGGGAGCGGAGGGAGGGCAGGAGAGGAAGGACTGCATTTCCCATGGTGCCCCGCGGCTGCCGTGAAGGACTACATTTCCCATGGCGGGGGAGAGAAAGAACTACGTTTCCCATGGCGCCTCGCGGCAGGGGAGCCAGCATGCGCGGCGGGGCGGGGCGGCGGGCAGGTTGCTGTTGTTACATAGGAAACAGCTGAAGAGTCTCCACATGACAGGGGGGGAAGGAGGAAGAGGGGCGACCCGCGGGGCGCTGGCGCCGCTCCGGTAGCCGCGGGGCTCGGGCAGTCGGCGGGGAGAGCCCTTCCTGCGGGGCGCGGGGCCGCCGCTGCGAGGAGGTCGGACAGGGAGCGCCCCGCCGGGCCGCGGCGTTTCCCCGTGGAAGTTCGGTGCCGGCCGGGAACCCGCCGTCCTCCCCCTGGGTTTCCCGCCGGCGGCGGGCATGAACGGCTTCGCCCCCGAGGAGGTGGCCCAGCGCGGGGCGGACCCCGGCGCGGTGCTGGGCGGTGCGGGCTCCACCGCGGAGGTGCCGCCGCCGCCGCCCGCGCCGGCGGGTCTGGCTGCGGGCGCCGCCGCGGGCTCGGCGGGCGCCGGGGGAGCGGGCGGCCCCGGGGCCGGGCAGCTGTGCTGCCTGCGGGAGGAGGGGGAGCGCTGCGGCCGCGCTGCCGGCAACGCCAGCTTCAGCAAGCGCATCCAGAAGAGCATCTCGCAGAAGAAGGTGAAGATCGAGCTGGATAAGAGCGTAAGTGCGGGCAGGGGGACAAAAGCGGCGGGGGGTCCCGTCGTGACCGGGCAGCGGCTCCGCGCGGGCTGGCGGCTCCCGTGGCTTAACGGGTTCGGGGGCTTTGAATAAAGTTTAGGTGTTGTATTGGCTTGTTTGCTAGTGTTTTTGGTTTGTTTTCGTTTTGGGGGGGTTGTTGGTTTTTTTTTGGCGGTGGGGAAGCGTTATTTTCCCCTTTTTTTTTCCGTCGCACGGTGGAGTTTGCTGTCGCCGCAGGAGCACAGCTTGAAAACGCACCCCCTTTGCGGGAGGTGCCGGGGTAAGCGCCTGCCTTTCCTGCCTCCCCGCTCTTGGGGTCCCCTCCCACCCCCAGAAGGCGAGGGCACCGGCTGCCTCTTCCCCCCGGTGTAGCTGAAGCGGGGATCGAGCTTGGCCGGGGCGCTGCTTCTCCCCGGGCGCGGAGCCCGCATGGCTCCCTGCGCGCTAGTTTGTGTGTGACTCTGGCGCGGGCAGCGCTCGGCTGCTCCGCCTCGTGTTGCAATGTTGCACGTCTCCCCTTGCCACTGTATCTTCCGCTCGGCAGCCATTCGGCACGGCCCCCCCCCCCACTCCCGCCTCTCTGCGGCACGGAGCGCCCGGGCGTTTCGGAGCAACGCTTTGCGCTTTCCCGGGACCGCGGGGTTTCCCGGCTTAAAACGCGCGGCAGCTGGCGTGACCGCTCTGCATCCCGGTCCCAGCTGCATGCATCCCCGAGCACCCCCTTTCCAGCCCCCCATGTCGGCCCAGAGGGTTCCCGCGGGGCTGGCGCGGTCCCCGAACGCAGCAGCTCCCATTAAAGCACGCGGCTCTGAAAGCCGGGCTCGGCACACGCCGCGGGTCCTCCCGGAGCGTGCGGACCTGTACAAGGGGAAACTTTTAAACAAAAAAAAAGAGGAGGAAAAAAAAAAAGTCATGTCTGTTAACTTGACCTCGCGTGGGTAGTGGAAGTAAAACAAGGAGGGGGCGGGATCTCGGTGGGAAATGAGGCCGGCTGTTTGCCATCCAGAGAACAACTGAAAGCTGGGGGTTTTGTTTGTTTGTTCCCGATCCCCGCGTTGCGATGCGTGGCCGGGGGAGGGCTGTGCTTCTGTATCTCTGCAGTCTGTTACGACGAAATCAGTCGATTGCAGCATTTTGGTGTCCTCTAGGCCAAGCCAGTGGCAGTGATCTGTAGCACAGCACGTTCTTTATTTAGAAAAATGCGGTAGAAATGCTTCCTCAACTCGGCTGATGTGACTGAGGTTGCTGAAGGGTTGTCTGTGTGCATCCATTTGTATAGTGTGGGGTTGATTGAAAGACACCGTGTTGCTCTTCTAGGCAAGACATCTGTATATATGCGACTTCCACAAAAACCTAATTCAGAGTGTGAGAAATAGAAGAAAGAGGAAAGGCAGCGATGATGATGCTGATTCACCCGTGCAAGACATCGACACTCCAGAGGTAGCTAAATAGTTGGGATTTTTCTAATTGTTGTGTTAAGCTTGTCCTTAATGACTACTACATTTGCACAGATACTGCTTTACACTCCTGCAGCTCTCCTTATTTTGAGGCATGCAGGGAAAGGGAAGACTCCTTATTCACTCAGTTCCTTAACAGGAGCTAATTGAATAGATTGGTTGTATGGTTGGACTCGGTGATCTCAGAGGTCTTTTCCAACCAGATGATTCTATGAATTTTATGGTGTATTTCCAATATTAATTGTGCAGAGTAGAATGAACAAGACTCACTGGATTATTTTTAGTGTCTTCCATTTCTCTGATATTTTCAACTTTCTCCTTAGTGCTTTCTCTCCAGCATCCTACTTGAAGAGGTGCTTTACTGCGTATTGGCAAGATCTGTCTTCTGTGGGAGTTGACAACTTGAACAGAATTTTATATAGGACTTGGGGTATAAATGTTTCACTGCCCAGTCCCTCTGATTCTTTTCTTCTGTGCTAAATAGTGGCTCTTGCAGTTATTCCATTGCCTTAGTAACATAAACACACAAAGTTTAATGGTAGTAAGTAATTCTTTGGTTTTACCCCTCATTGGGGCAAGAGACGTTCAGGGAGCTGTGCTAGAAAGGAGAGGATAAGGAAGGATAAGGTGTTTTTTCTTGCCCACTTTCTCCACTGCACTTCCGCTGAACCTTATCCAATATAAAAGTGAACTACAGCTTTCAAACCTTTTGCACAGTATAAGTGGGAGAGACTGCACTGAAGGCCCTCTTTTCCTACATGTGCTCTGGGTTATTTCTGCTATGGCATGGTTTAGCAGTTGCTGTTCAGTGTGTTAATTTTGAGCAGAGTCATGCCTACCTGATCCCTTCTAAGAGGGATTTTTAAAGCATTCTTTAGAAATTGTTCCGTTTGTATTAATTTAATGGCATCCTCATGGTCAGCATCTGCAGATACCAGCAATGTAAGTGATGAAACTTTGTGCAAGAATCCCTGCCTAAAGGCATGTGACTTGTCTGAAGGCTTAGAGGATCCTCTAAGAGGATTTTAAGGGACTGAGAGTAGTTTGATGCTGGGCTGTGTTATTTGTCTCTTAAGTGGGATTGCTTCTTTGAAAGTTCTGTCTAAAGCTGATGTTCTCTGTGGCTTCAGGTAGCTCTCTGGCACAGTGGTAATCACAGCTCTCCCGCAAGCTTATTTTTTCTTTTCATGTAAGAATTAGCCATCTGTTGTAACGCGTTTTTTATCTCTAGAACAAGATCTTTTTAATGGTATTACTGCAGGGAAGAAAACTACCTGGAAAGTATTTTTTAGGAGTTTCAGCTGGCTGTTTGGACAACAGTTTGTTCATTCCATGCGATTTCTGTATGCCTTAGATGCCCATTGGCTCTTGACCTTTATTTTCAATTGCTGTCTAGTTTAGTAAGGAAAAAAAACAATCCTGCTTAAGACTTATGAGGCCTTTGTTTCCACCTCAGTCATGACCATCATTACCTGTTAGAAGGGATTCCTGCTGGAGGGGAAGATATTTCTGCAATACTGGTAGCTGCGGGGATTCAGTGGAAAGCTGGCACTCCTCCGCAATGCTATAGGGTGTGGGGAAGTAGAATTTGTGCCATGTAAGCGTAAGAATACTAAAGGATACACATCTGTTGTGCAAGGTGGCATCACATCAAGTCTGGCATCATTACCAGATATGCAGTAGCACTGCTATTGTTTAAATATTCTCTAGTTGAGGCCACTAAATGTATTTAAAGTAGAAGTGAATACCTTAACCAATCTTTAATGGAGCCAGTTTGGAGAATGCTACTGTAATAGCAACTGTTCTAGCAGAATTTCTCATTTAGCCTGCTTTCTCAGATTTCTTTCCCATTGAGTCATCTGACTAAGCTCTCTCACATTGTCAAGGAGGGTGGGAGGGTAAGGTGTTGCTGGGAGAAGTGATTGTTGGTCAGAGTTCATGGGATTCAAAACTGAATGAGTACTGGGTTAAGGTTGTGTGTTTGTACCGTTGAGAGAATCTTGTGCAATTCTCTCAGATATCAATTCACACTGAAAGGTAGTTTTGGACAGCTATGCCTGTGCAGGTAACTCCTGTGTTGTGCTTATGTAGCAGAGATGTGTTTGGAGTGCAAGAACAGCAGTTTCCTTCTCTCACCTCAAGTCAAAAAACCTGTGTTCTAAACTTCTTCCTGGTGCTATCTCACAGTGCAAATGTGTTGTATCTTGCATGCAGCTTGTGTAACATTTCATGGCTGGAATCACAGTATAGAGGCCTCCTTATGAATCAGCTTCTTCATAGATGTTATATGGAAGTTTCTATGGGCTTTTGTGCTATCGCGCTGAAACTGGGAAACAAAAGAAAAAATGAGAACTGATTAAGGACAATAACGAGTTCCAAATATTTTCCACTGCTCAGTAATAATAAGTGCTCTTAAACCAAACTGGACTGTTTTCTTTTCTGCTGGATGGTGTGGGGTAGAGTTTGGTTTTTGTCAAAATGTGATCTGCCGAGCTGATGGTCTATGCTTGTGTATCTGTGAGATTCCAGAATGTTTTTGAGAGGTGAACTATTAATGACTGAATCCTTTTCAGTTACATTAGATTTGGTTTTCTCCCCCTTTTCTTCTAGGTTGATTTATATCAGTTACAAGTAAACACACTTCGAAGATACAAAAGACACTTCAAGCTACAGACCAGACCGGGACTTAACAAAGCACAGCTTGTTGAAGTATGTATGAGTGTTTGTTCCGTAATAGAAAATGCAAGTTGCTCTGGCATGTGGTTTTCTATACAGTGTATCCTTCCATAAAGAGCATATGTAATCTGGATTTTATGAGAACAAAAGAGAACTGCTTATCTGGCTTCCTTCGTTGGCCACAGCTTCAGAGCCAAGTAAATCAAAAGTAGAAGTTCTTTCCATAGGAGGGACTCTTAATTTCAGAAATGAGCATGTGCTGCTTAAAAATACAAAGGGTTGAGTTGGAATAGTAAGATGATCTGCGTGTCTCAAGTATCACAGAACTGTAGACTTCTAGTCTGCACATCAGTCTCGCCTTTACTGGAGTTGTCCTGCTGAAGTGTCCACTGAGAGGTAGCAGTGGAGTTGTAGCAGAGTTCAAACTTTGCTTTAAAAAGCTAGTTACTGCAAACACGTTTCTCTATGTAAAGTACGGAAACAAGAAAAACAGACTCCTATTTGGTGATTAATTCTGTTAATTAAAATCATTGGGATCTGTCACCAAAGAAACATAACTTTATGAAATTAATTTTTTTCTTATCGATATTCTGAAAGTGCTGAAGCTATACATGAGTACAGATGTATGTAAGCATCTTTGCTGCATGTGAATTTAATTTTAAAGGAATTGTTCCTTGCTGCAAAGATGTAGTTAGAGCATGCAGATGTAGATATGTGGGAGAACTGGTCATCTTCTCTTAACAGGGAGGTACAGCTACTGTTTTGCTGGGGGTTTTTTTCACTTTAGTGTAGTGATAGTCAGTTGTACTTCAGTGCAGACATTTTGTTGGTGTCTCCCTTAATCTGTATATGGATTAAAGGCAAGGTTCTTAAATGTGTGGGAGATCTGAAAGCTAAGCTACAAAAGAATAGTGCTGCTACCACTGTGAGTAAGAATTTAAAACCTGCCTTCTGTTTTTTTACATGTGAGCTGAGGTAGAACTACATCTTGAATTGGCAGGGCTGCTTTGAAAAAGCACAAGCAGTTTTTGGTCTGCAAAACTAACATTTCTAAGGTGCATCTTGTGAGATATTGCACTAGCTTATGCTTGTTGTGCTGCTTGATATGAATAGGCAAAACTTCTGTCACTTGCTTTGTTTGGATTGCAGGTATTTGTGAGCTGTAGATAGAGAACTTCCTTAATGTACACTATATGTGATTCTTTGTAACCTGTCCTGATGTACAATAAACACTCCTCTAGCTGTTACTTAGGAGTCTATTTTAAAGGACTCTGTCAACTGTTTCTCTGAATTTTCAGAGACTGGGGTTTGGAAAGCTTTCTGACTTGCTAATTATGCTAAACTTGTACCCTGTAGTAGTTAAATAAGCAGTTCCTTGTTTCTCACTTCCTCTTGCTAATTTTAATGTACCAAATTATTCTGCAAAAAGACAGAGAATGGGCTCAGGCAAGTATAATATATTTTGAGTGCTTTCTTTTAAATTTGGTGTTTGTTTTGATGAAGGAAAAGACTTCCACATTACAGAAGTGACTTGAGAACTGTTTTGAGATTGTTTTATTTTAGTGGTTACAGCATGGTGAATTTTCATTATTTATATCTCTGTTCTGAAGGGCTGAATGTTCAATTACAATTCTTGACTCTTGCATTGTCGTAGATGTTTCTGTATGTGACTTGATACAGATACACCACACTCCCCTAGCCTGAGTAATCAGCAGTAGCATCTCAGTTCTGTGCTGTTGCTCTGATATTCTATTACTTGCTTGTTTTAAGAACTCTTAGTTGTTGTTTTTTTTTCTTCCTGAGAATTTTCTAGGATTTTTACTTAAGAAAAGAGGATATAATCTGCTATGTTTGGCTCATATGAGGTCTGACACGAAAAGGAGACCACTCCTGTAACTTTATTGAACAAATTAAGAAAATCAACTAGGATCACCTTCAAAATAGTTCCCTTCTGACTTGACACACAGCTTTGTATGATGCTGCCAACATTAAAAGCAAAGCTATTCCACAAATCATTTTCTGAAAGGCTGTTCATCTCCGTTGTTTTCTCTTTCACATCATCTACCTACAAAAAGTGGATTCCTTTGAGCACTGACTTGATCTTTCGGAAGAGGGAGCCAGGTTTGGTAAATAGGGTGAGTGCTCAAGCACAGTGATGTTATTAGCTGAAAACCGCTTCACAGACACTGCATTGTGGAGTGGTGCACAGTGACATTTTCCAATCGAGAGTGAGAAAACTTATATATTTGAACATGTGTCCACTCGTACTGAGTGAAGCAGTTGAGCTGAGCTTTGTCTCATTGTGACAGGTTAGAACATGTTCTATAACAACATCTTTGAATCTCCCCTCCCACTCTTGGCTCCTGAGTTATAGGGTTAGTCTTGGGGATTTTTGTGTCAGACCTCATATTTCTCAGTAAAATGGTTATTGTTATTTTTTGACTTCTAGAGAGTTTTGCATACAGATAGGTTTTAGTTTCTTTTTTAAGCTCCTGGTTTAGGCTTCTAAACTTTAATGTATTTAATTTAAATCTGAATTTTCAGTTTCTGCATATAAGAGTGGTTATTTAATTTCCTTGCGTTTTTCCTTTGTAGATAATTGGCTGCCATTTTAGGACAATTCCAGTGAATGAAAAGGACACCTTAACATACTTCATCTACTCGGTGAAGAATGACAAGAACAAAGCAGATCTAAAGATGGATAGTGGGGTTCACTAGACAGAAAAAGTTGGGACTGAGACTCAGGCCGCAAAACAAAAGACTGAGAGTTTTTGTTGATATGCAAAAGCTTTCTTTGTAACTTTTTTTCCCCAGAGAGTTTCTCTGTTTTATTTTTCATAATTTGCTGATTTGTTTGAAAACCATCTCTTATAAATCAAATTTCCTCAGCAAAAGTATTTTAAATAAATATCACTGATACTGTTGCTCAAGTGGGTGTGTCTGTAACTTATTTAGTGAGTTACTTGTACCTTATAGCTAAGATTTCACTAATTATGTAATACTAAAATATTTTTCAATTAAAGTGTGATAAGGATATATCTATAAATGTACTTCAGGTTCTCATGATGCAATGCCTTTTTGTATATATATAAAAAAAAAGCTGTAGCAGGCTTGGTAATAGTGGGGGTTTTTTTCCTAAGGTAAAAGGCTTTAAAAGACAGTTTTAGCTGTTAGCTGGGCAGAAATGGCTGAATAACATTTTCTTTTTTCCCCTTTGGAAACAAGAATTGATGAGGACTTTGATTTGTTTATTCATCTTGTCATTGCTGGGATATATGCTTCTAAGCACTGAGACCTTCCTGCTCCTATATTAAAATGGGAAAAAATGCAGCTCTAATTTCAAAGCTGTAAGTATGGGTGAAAAGACTGCTGCAGCTTTGTAAGAAATTCTTTAGCTGCTGTCTTTTCCATTCATCTGCACAGACTGTGGCTAAGTACGTAATTGGACAATGGAAGATGGAATCTGTACTAGATCAATGTGGTATCTTCCAATAGGTGTGCTATTTCTTTTTTATTGCATGCATTGGCTCAGGCCTGTTTAAAAGAAAAAACAAAAACTAAAAAAAGCCCCAAGAACAAACCAAACCAAAACACCAAAATGAACACAGAACTTACGGTAACATAAGTATGGGAAAAAGTATCAGCTGAGGCTTTTGCTCTTAACTGAATATGTTAGTAAAGCCTGTTGATGATAATATCATGTATGGCTTCTTTTATAGTCATTTAAACTATTGTGCCAGTTTAAATGTGTGATATATGGAATACAGTTTCTTTCTGCAAGCTGTGCACATAAGCTGAAGAAAAGGCAAGGGGAAAAGATTTCAGCTTGTTCAGTTAACGTTTGTTGCAACCCTTAATTTTATCAGATGTTTAAAAGCTTTTTCTTAGTTTGGGGAAAAATGAGATAGCAATATTTCTATAGTCTAATTTGCTCAATATGTGTCTTGTGATGTTTTTGAAAACTACTACTTTGCTGGTATCGCCACAAGTAAGAGGTGCCTCTTTGCTTTTTTGACCTGTGATTGTACAATCATAGAATGGTTTGGGTTGGAAGGGACCTTAAAATCCATCCAGTTCCAACCCCCTGGGCATGGACACCTCCCACCAGACCAGGCTGCTCAAGGCCCCATCCAGCCTGGCCTTCAACACTTCCAGGGAGGGGGGCATCCACAGCTTCCCTGGGCAACCTCTGCCAGGGTCTCACCACCCTCAGTGTGAAGGATTTCTTCCTAATGTCTTAATTGAAAGGGGAAAGATTTATATTTAAAGCCATTCCCTGTCACTAGTTGCCCTTGTAAAAATTCCCCCCCAGTTTTCTTGCAGGCCCCCTTCACGCACTGGAAGGTCACTCTAAGGTACCCCCGAAGCTTTCTCTTCTCCAGGCTGAACAACCTCAGCTCTCTCAGCCTGTCCTCACAGCAGAGGTGCTCTACCCCTCTGGCCATCTTTGTGGCCTCTTCTGGATCTGTTCCAACTGTTCCATAGCCTTTTTATATTGAGGATTTCAGAACTGGACATGGTAATCCAGGTGGGGCCTTATGAGAGTGGAGTAGAGGGGTAGAATCGCCTCCCTTGACCTCCTGGCCACATTTCTTTTGATGCAGCTCAGGACACGGTTGGCTGCATGAGGTGCAAGCACACGTTGCCAGCTGACAAGCTTCTCATCAACCAGCACCCTCCAGTCCTCCTCTGCAGGGCTGCTCTCCATCATGTTCTCCCTCAGCCTGTATTGAAACCATGTATTGCCGTGATACTTGCATAGAACCAAATGGTGACAAACCCTACCCTCAAACTGACAGCTTTCCTGGTAGCTCTCAGTGGCATGATTTCTCTAATTTGCAGCCTCTTACAAATTTCTACAACAAAGCTCTGTGGTGTTGGCCTAAGTTCAAGACAGTTAGTGATATATGCTAGTAGCAGCTAAAATTGGTATTCCTTGGAAAAGATGTTTCAGTGCCTGTTTCACTACTGTGACTGTAAAGTCATTTGCTAAATATCCTTTGCACAAATTCAGCTTATCATCTTCAAAGCAGATGCAGCCAGGGAGCCTGGCCATGGCTAGGACACCTGGAGGAGAACGGCTTTTTCTCTTGAGTGCGTGGCAGGATGAATAGTCTCACTTAGGTCTGGCAGGACCTGTAGGAGACACTTTGGGAGGGAAGAAGAGTGGGGAGAGAAACAAAGGCAAGCTTCTATGTGCAGTCAGTCTTAAAGTAGTAGGTTAAGTGACCTTTTCCTGCTGCATGTGGAAGGTAGCAAAATTTTTCTCCAGTGGATTATGGATTTTCCTTAGCCAGGATTGGTGGAAAGGAAGTAACAGAAAATAATCTATTAACTTTACTACACAGATCTGCATCTGCCTTAAATTTTTTTGCTACTGCTGCTTTGGAAAACTGTGACATATGCAACATGATTCATGTAGAAACTAGATGGCACCACCCACGGAAGTTATGTGCCCTTTTAACTGCTAGAAGCTTATAGAGGATTTTGCACAAGAGCAGATACCATATGTTTTCCTAGCAGAGCTCTGACTTTGGATATTTTGACTGTGTGTTACCAGATTTATGAAGGGTCTTTTTTTATCCTTTATTGATGATTTGGTAGGAAGCCCAAGTGACTCGGGAATAATTACACAAACCAGACTTTAGAAGCCTAGTGGCAGAAACTGTTTGTTTACAGTCAGTAGCTTAAGAATTACTTGTCAAAAATAGTACACACAGATTTACTTGAAATGTTTATTATTACCTATGTATAATCACCCCCCTCCCGCACTAGCCAACCCTCCTTTGCTAAAAGAGGAAGAAAGTCATCATGATGTTTCATACTTCATGTGAAATAAGTCTGGTGAAGTGGTAGCAGTTTTCATGGTGTAAGATTATTAGATTAACAGTAAAATTTTTGAATGGAAAGCTAAGTAGGTATTTAAGTACTACACACCTTCGATGTGCCTGACTTGATAGTTAAAGTGGTTTTATGTGTAAGGCAATAAGCCAGGCTTGTTCAGGTGGCTTGCTTTAAATTTACAAAGGGATGTAAATTTTTGGCTGTTTTTTTCTTATACTGCAATTGGTTTTGGCAGATGTTAGGAGGTGACTGCGTATCTACAGCTTAGGTCATGATACCTCTTAAACATTAGGATGATTACTTCTAATATTTTGAGATACCTCTTTGTCTTCACTTCTCTGGCTATTTCCTTACAGGGCTAGCCTAAAAACAAAAAGCCAGCATTTTAACTAAATTTTGGGGTACTGTATTTCAAACAAGACTTGATTAAAAAAGATGCTTAAGTGTGGATTTTTGTGTTGCCTTAACAGATATTGCATCAGTCCTATTCTCTTTAGATGTCTTTCTGAATGTAAGTATACTGTTGTAACTGTTACAGTATTTTAAATGTTCAATGTTAAGATTAAGCAATTTAAGGTTTTACAGATTGCATAGTTAGTGTAGTTCACCATTTACACGTAATTAAGACCTAAGTGTGTCTTAGTACTATTAATGTGAGTTTTGACTTTTTTTTCAGTGGAATTTTCAAATATAAATGGTGAAAGTTTGCTTTCTGTATGTGCATGTATGTTAAGATGCTTAAATAGAACATGGGAGCCTGTCTGCAGAAGTGCTGGGGACTGAGTAGCATCAGCTTAAAACAACATTAATTGTTAGGGCAACAAAGCAATAGGAAGCTGCAGTCTGCTACGAGAGTCATGTTCCTAATGATGTGAAGGCTTAGACTCGAAGTCTCTTCATTCCAACTAGTTGAAAATGTTAGGCTCTTCTGGGGGATGCATTAAGAGCTTCTACAGTCTTTTACAACATTATGGAAATAAACTCAGCTACCAAATTTGAAAGGAGAACTTCTTACATATTTGAGATTCCAGAAAGGTATAGAAATGAAGTTTTTCTACAGGGTAAAAAGAAGCACTGTCTTGTGATTAGGAAGGAAGCTTTTTGTTGGTAGTGGTTTTGGTTTTCCCCTTGAAAATGTTATTACGTGACTGTAGAATGATGTCTGTTGTCTTCACCGGCCAGCTTGATGTCCGTTACTGACTGTTGCAGGGGATCACAAAAGGTATCTTTGATCCAAAGAAAATATCCCTGAAAGATATTATTCGATATTTAAATAATTAGATAATTGGTTTAGCAGAACTTTAACATGACATGCATTTCCAGTTGTGGATTTCTTTAGTTTATGGTGGGATTACTATGTTTGTGGTATGCCCTTCCAGCAATGCAAATGTAACTGCAGGTCTGGATGAAGATACTGCATTTTTACCTCTGCTGGCCTGGTTTGGAAGTGATGTCAAAAGTTTCATTGACTGACCAGAGTGGTAGGACTCAACCCTGGTATTTTAGCTTTAAGAAAGTAACTTACCAAATATATAATATTATAAAAATGAAGAACTTTGGCATGAACACGCATAGCGTTCGTTGAGTGCAATTTGTTCTGAGAGCAGACCTGCAAAATAGGTCTTCTCTACTTCAAGATGGTTGAAGGAAGACCTCCTTATGTACTTTTGTCAAAGAGGCTTTATTAGGCTGCTCAGAGCTCAGAGGTTGAAGCTGGCAGCTCAAAGTGGGCTTCAGGGTGAGGATACCATATCTAGTTTTAGGGAGAGTTAAATATGAAAAACTTATTCAAACTTTGCTCTCAGTTTGAATGTGAGCTTTCTGGCTTTAGAAGTCATTCCTGTTTGGTTCAAATCTAGTCCCCTATGGGAGTGCTGAAAAGTTGCCTTTTGTTGGAGTTTTGGGGACTTGAGAAACTTTGGTGGTAAGAGGAGTACACAGAAAATGTCATTTTTGCTTGCCTATTTCATGCCATCACATTTTAGATTCCCTGAAGTATTTGTAAGTTTTGAAGTGCTGATATTTTAATCTAAATTTCCTAAAGTAAAGATGTTGCTGAAAAGATGAACAAAATATTACCTCTTAATACCTTTTATTACTTCAAACCAGTATGAGCTGGTGGTATTTATTAACTCAATATTAATTTGTTGGGATGTACATTCTTTCTGTAAAACAGCAACCAAACCCCCACGTTCAGTGAGAATTTCACAGTTAAGCTTTGTCAGCAGTGCTGGAGAGACAGAAAAGCGTCAATGTTCTTGAGCTACACCTTTTCCCTCCCTTGCAGGCATTTGTGAACCTCTGTTTCCCCTTGTTTGCTTTCATATTTAGAACTGCTATCTTTACAGAATAATTTATTCAACAGACGTATCTGCATGCATATTAGAATAGCAATATGGTCTTTACCGTGGAACACAAAATTAAATGGTTTTGCTTATGGTCCTGGAAACATCTTCGTTGCAAAGTACCGTGATAAAGGATTTGAGGTGGTTCTCATACTTAGTTTATATCAACAGAAGATTAAAAAAATGGGTGATTTGAATGCTAAAATCCCCTATAATAAGACATGCAGTTTTACAAAATATGCTAAGCACGTCTTAGGTGAGCCGCAAAAAACAAAAACTGAAAGCTGGCAGCGTATCAGGTAACTGGCTATATATTGATATAATTTCAAACCATCTGAAGTGATGCATTTCTTTAAAATGATTGCTTATTCCTCCATCAGAAACTGTAAAACAATGGAAATATAATGGGTGATCATATAGTTTGCATGAAATGAGTGTGGTCTTACTTTGGGCAGCAGAGCAATTCATTCAAGTTGCAGTAACAGATCACCTTGCAGCCCTTCCCTTCCCAAAAGTGATCTTGCAGACCATCATCAATTTGTCGAAGGTTCTCTGTGCCTTCAGGGATGTTGTGACAGTTGTGGTCTTTGAGGGCCCTCTTGTAACAAGAGGGGCGCCGGGAGGGCACTGCAGGGGTACCCAGGAGGGTGCTCAGCAGAAGCAGCGCCGAGACCATCTTCATTTTTGAGAAGCTTCCTGCAGCAAGGGTGCTAAAGAGAAATGAGGTACGTGACACAGGTATAACTGCTGAACAGATCTCTCTCCCTAGTTTGCTTTCTGGCTTGCATTTTTCTTTTCTTTCCTGTGAACTTTTAGAAGTTTGAGCCTCTGTGCTGGAGAGTGTTTTCTCCTAGGAGGTAAATAATATTGCAGCAGAATTGATATTAATTACTTTCTGTACAATCTTGGGAATCCTTTCATAGGGAATTGAGGCTTCTGTTGCTGGCAATTTTGTTATTTCTTTGGCCTCTCACCTTGAGAAAATTGCTTTGAGCTGGCTGTGTTCTCTTGGTGGTGTAAGTGAACGTATTGATTGCTAGCAAACTAGGGAAAAATGTCTGGGTGTGTTTCCTTGCCTTCCTGATAATTTTGCCTGTCAAAAGAAGCAGCACTCACATAAAATTAGTAGTATCTTTCCCCATTAAAGTTTTGGAAAACCTGCCTGCTGATTGAATCCTCTGTCATGAACTACTCAAGAAACCGAAGCATTAAACAGCAAAGGAGTCTGAAGCTCTGCAGTGCTGTCGGGGACAGTGGTCTGTGATCCCTACACTGCAGGCTCTGGTATGATACAGCATTGCTGAGAATTTTCCCTTTTTAAAATCTTTTTGGTAGTACTGCAGACTGCTGAGCTGAGTCTTGTACAGGAGGTAGTTATGATTTAATTGATGCTGCTTTTTAAAAGATGGGATAAATTATTCCTTGCACAACTCTGCTGTTGATAAGTAGGCTTTCCATCATCTGTGTGACCTTGTTTAACACTACCTTTGCTGTTCTCTACTGCTTTGCACAGACTCACCCTGCCACAAAGCTTTGGATAAGACCCTTGAACTTGCATTCACTTGTAAATTAGCATGTTGAACAGTGCTTCAACTTAGACTTTATTGGTATTAGGAGAGAGTTTTTTACTTTTTCTCATGATTGAATATGAAGGGTCTGATGCCTTTTTGAATTTAAGTAGGAATTCTGCTCTGAAAACTAACCTAAAGCCATGGCCAGCTCTGCCTAGTGAGCTCTCACCGCATGCTCCTAGCTGTACTTCCGTCTGTCTGAAGGGACATTTTGCTGCCCTCATCCTGTTGGCACTTCGGAGTCAGTCCCTCAATGCCACATCCTTGTGACCTGGTTCTAGTCTTTCTTGTAGAGCTGCAGAATAGAGGGCTCTAGACTAGCTTGAAAATAACTAGATATAAGGCAGTGTCTGATTAAAGAATATCAAAGGCCAAGTTAAGATGGCAGAGCTATTACCTAGATAAGAAAAAAATAAGGCATGCCAGCTATAGGAGTTGATTAGTACAGTCCCCCTTGGGTTACTTCATGAAGTTATTGAGATCACCCTTGAAAAACAAATGATAAACTATTAAATTTATAGATTTACTGTATTTTGTAGTAATTATTCTTGATTAGTTATATGACCACCATAGCTATCTTGCTTATCTTCCATTTCTTCAGCCAATGAATGACATACTAGGAACTATGAGAGAAAATCCGGGAATTTGGATTTGTGTTAGGGTTAAAATACTATACCTCAATGCTGATATTTTTCCATAATATTTAGTGAAAACTTATGTTTTGAGCACCAGTAGTCAAGTAAAATATTACAAAGTGACCAATATATTAAAAAACATGACTGAAGTAAAATTACACTCTTGTGTATTTTTTAACTTCTGTTGTAGAAGCAAAGTTCATTGAATGGTTCCTTTTAGTTTCCATGAACTTGTATATGAACTTTTGAGTGAGAGTCCTATAAACTACCAGTAATAGAGCCTTGGGGATCTATTTTTTAATTACCTTAGAGTGCAGTCTTGAGTAACATACTGTCTTTATTAGTTTTAGACCTCAAAACTACTTCTTAAATAAAGTAAACATTTTTCTAACTTTGCCTGCTATTTTTTAGACTAAATTAAAGAATCTATATTATAATAATGGTTTTATTTTGTAGGAATATAAACACTGCAGTTATGAAGGTTCTGCCTAAAGAAGTGTAATGCTCAAAGAGAACAAGTTTGGTTTTACTATACCTTGATAAATGCCAATGCCAAGCAATACAATTTAACATTCTTCTGTTCAAATAATTGAGCTCAATTATTTAAGTATTTAATGGAAGAAAATTTCTGTGAAAGATAAATTTAGGAAGTCGGGGTTTATGCCTTTCTTTCCTATGACTGGATTATTCTGCAAGTTCTTACCCTGAGGATGAGGCCTTCATCATATCTTGCTCTAGTGTACATTTTTTTTTTACCTAATAATTCGAGTGATCTTGAATTCCCTACCTGGAGTTCAGCTGGAATGCTCATTTAAATTTCCAGCTGCCTGTCTGCTCAAAATTCGTAGGAACTCATTTCGTCCTGAAAACAGTCAGATTTTCTATAGACTGTCAAATTGCTGGATTCAAAAATCACCACCTGCAATTCAAGGATAACTCACTCCTTGCTTTGAAATATAGCAGGATATGCTATAGGGAGAGGGTTTATATGAGTGACTGCCAAAATCGGTATTAGCAAAGTCAATGCGCTGCTGACCTACAGATAGCTTCACTTACAGGTCAGTTATTCATCTTACCAATGCTCAGCATTGCTATTATTCAGAAAAAAATATCTGTTTTATTGTAATTTTATTTCTGCTTAAATATTTCCTTTTTTTTTTTTCAGATCAGAACTTTTAGTCAAAAGATATTTCTTCAAAAGGTTATTCCTTCCCTGTGAGAGAGCGGTCTCTATTTGGAGATGAAAGATTACCAAGGACTTAAAGTGTTTCATCTGCTCCCTGCACAGAATCAATGCTGATAAACTTGGCAGACCTGTCTGATGCAGCATCTTTTTCTGACAAACTCAGCAACTTCTTTTCTTGAATATGGTTGCACAGATGATGGTGTATCACTGATTGCCTAGGTAAAGAACAGCCTAGTACGTGCATATTTATTTCAGAATACATCTCAAAGACCTTGTCTGCTTTTAAATACCACAGAAACTGTGTTTTTTCTTGGAAAAAAAATAGGGAAATATGATGAACAAATCCAATCACTAATGTGACTCAGACTCATTGCCAGTAAACACCCTCTTACATTGCTTTATTTTACAAAACCTTCCGCAAAGGTAGCACTGCCCATCATGCTAAGCCTGACCAGATTGCTTTACCAAGATTATATAATTTCTAATTCTAGCAGGAGTAAAGCCACCTAAAAATATTTAAAATGAGCTCCTTGCATTTACCCAAGTTCTTTTCGATGAATTACTTTGGCTACTTTGACATGGTGTAAGCAAAGTTTGAGACCAAGTGCAGCTGGGATAACAAGTGCTTTGAAATAATTCGGACTTTGTGTAAAGGAAAGTGATTAGTTTGGGAATGTGCACATTGAGCCAGGAATCAGTGCTATCCCTGCTCGTTCAGCTGAGGGGTTTTGAATTATCCTGCCAGGCAATTTGGCACCATATAGTCTTTGGATCCGCTAGATGCGGAGTTAGCCAGAAAAGACCAAAGAGAAAAATCCAAGTTTCGGCCTCCTTGGCTGAGAACAACAGGGTTATATTTGATGAGAAGTGATGCCCTTTGAAGGTCACAGATATTAGCAGGAGCTCAGGTGTTAGAAACAGGGAATAGAAATAGGGAAAACTGAGAAATGGCGCAAAATGTGTATTTTGGCACCTCCAGAGATGCTGCGCATTTGGGGAAACCTTAAATATTTACAATTTGGTCTATCAAAGATTAAATATACTCTTCAGAGTTATTAAACAAGCTGCAGCTCCAGTTACCTAATGTTGCAAACAAGGAATACATTAATCGTTACACTTTTGGTGCGTGATCCTTTCTGATTTGTCCGGTGGCATATGCTTGGTAAACAAGTTGCACTTAAAGAAGCAAATTTATTATACATTTGCTTCTTAATATGCATCGAACTCAAGAACTAAAAATATATCTTCAAAATAAAATGTCTTTTGTTGTTTATTTGTTTTTAAAGTTTCTATCTCAGAAACAATTGTAAAATGCATGTTAGTGCGTAATGGTTACGTTTACCAGTGCATTCCTAATAATATCAGTTATGCAGCTCTTGCATACTGATTTCTTATGAATTTTTTTCCATATAAAGAAAATTACTTCAAATCTATTTTGCTTGAACAGTTGGTGCATTGTAAGAACAACAGCTACTCTGCTGAGGATGAATTCAGTGCTCTGTAATTATCATCAATAACATGATTCTTCCCAGAAGTTGTGTTCTCATTAAAACCTATTTAGTTTTCTTAAAGAGAACAATTCATTGTGAACACACCTCTTTCAATTTTGCACTGGAGCACTGGAAGGCAATATAGTATATTTAATGACTTCAGATGTTAATATGTAGCATCCAACTTTGAAGAAGAGCAAGACAGTGAAAGAATTATCTTCAGCTGGATCATATCCATGCATCTGTCTTTAACAGCATCTCTTGCCTACAATGTATCTGCATCTCTCAAACCTTTTCCTGCATGTTCCGATACATATTTCTATTTCTGTTCTCTGTAATGAGCATTAGTACAACAAGTGCACAATGATAATTTCAGGAGCAAGACATACCTTTTTCTTCTGCTTCAGTCCCTTTCAGTTTCTTAGCAGCTGTACCTTTTTAGCTGTATCCAGAGAGAGCAAGAGCTAGCAGAGATGAGAAGAGGGAGGGCTGCCGGGAGCTGCTGTACAAACAGTCCTTTGTTTGTTCTGACTTCTGCCTGTGACTGACACGCTCTCTTCTCCAGCAAGGGGCCAGAGCCTGGGCTTCAAAACCTACCTCTTTCAGTCACTACCAGCCTGCACTAGGGCAAAAAAAGTGATGTATCCTTTCTAGCAGGAAATGATTAGTTCTTCTAGAATTGATGAGAAGGTGTTTCCTCATAGAGAAAAGCTTAACATCCGGGACAGGGGAAGAGAAAACACCCTGTGGAATAACTATGTCTTGCTGTGGAGCATGAGCAGGCTATGGGGAGTGGTAAAGAGTGAGCTACTGGAATTGCACAGGCAGAAGAAAGTGGTTGCGAGGCAAATGCCTCACAACCTTGGAAGGGAAGAACAGATCTTGCCAGCAATCTCATGCAGTACTTTAATTCCTGACTTTGGGATCCTTTAAGGTTTTTTTTGAAACTGTAATTACGAGATTGCTAATACAGCATACTCAATGATGCTAGGCACTGAGCTCCTTACTGACCAAACATTTAATTAAGAGGTAAACTATTACATTGGACAGTATTTCAGAGGAAGTTATTTTAGACTAATACAACTAATCAAATGATCTGGTATCATAAAAACACATGATGAAGTTCTTAAATGGAATTGGACTGTTAGATAACAATAAGAAAATAGTCTTGGGGGTACAGTGTGTGTCCTCATTCTGTTATGGCCATTCTGAATCTATTTTGTGATGTGGCTAGAGAAATATGATTGCACCTCAGCTGTTGAGTTGTAATTTTTGTGCTTTCTAGTCCGTGTTGTTTTGATTCTGTTGTTGCTTTGTAACTATTTTTCTTTATCTGTTGGGCTGCTTCTATTATTGAGGTGTGTTGGGAGTACAAAAAAATTGCTCAACTGCTTCAACTTACAACTTGATGTCTTGGTGCTTATTCAGTTTGATTTATCATTCAGGCCAATATACCAGAAGTCAGCTTTGGTCCCTGAAAGAGGTGCATGCCCCATCTTCTGCTGTCTCAGCAAGGAGAGCAGGCAAGGGGCACAGATGGTGAGAAGAAAACCTCTTGAAACAGAGCCTACCTACTTACGATAGTACCATCCATCAGGGTATTCCCCCTCTCTGCTGGAAATGGGCTGCTCAGACAGCAGAGAGCAGGATGCATTGTTGTACCTCTACCTCTAATTCACACTAGAAATGATCAGCAGAATATTTTTTGCCACTGCTGTTATGGGCATGGCAACTCAAAAGGGGAAGGAGGAGGTAGCTGCAAGCAGCTGCTGTCAGAGCAGGACATCCTTGCCTTTTCAGAATGAGAACAGACCTGGTGATGACTCTGCTTTTCTGCAGAAATTCTGTTCTGGTGCAGATCCTGACCTTGTCGGTCTGTGCCTTAAATGAGATTATCCTAATGCCTCTGGGAGTACACAGTGCTCCAGGGCAGCGCTCTACTGAGGCAGGAAACCAAGAGCCTGGTGCGGATGGAAATCAGCAGGATGCTGGCTATAAGCAGGGATAAAACTCAGAGGAGGAAATGAGAGCGTATTGTTTGATGCTCTGAATTTGGATGCCTTTTCAATTAATTTTGATATTACTAATCTGAAGTTTTTGTCAGGAGATGTAATAAAAATTAATTAGGATTATTCCCTTGCTGCCCATTTTAAGTTCTTGTCTGTTTTCCAGGAAGTACCTGTATTTCCAGAACTCATTTTGCTCCCTGGGAAAGCCCCGTTTCAAAAACAGTCCAGTGGACTGATAGTTTTGTTTATAAAGTGTGTGAGGATAGTTTTCTTTGGGATATGTCTTGCTACATTTTGAGGAAAGACCGTTTCAACAAAGCTGGTGTTTTGCTGGTTATTTTTTTTCCTCTCCCTCCATAGCTCCATGTATGATGTTTTCAGGAACAGGAGGAAATTTTCTTCTTTGTGATGCTGCTTCAGAGTAGAGACTGGGAAAAAAAACAATATTTGGAGGAAAGAAAGGCTTTAGGGAATTTCAGCAGGGAAATGCAACCCAAGACGATGTCGCAACAGCTCTTTGAGGTGTGAAAAGTGAGATAGTTTATAGGAAAATGCATTGAAGGGCAATGCAGGTGGCTTGGGAGAGAGCAAAGTACAAAGTGATACTTCCAGATCTTACCTTCTTTCCCTTCTCCGCTTCGCCCCCACCCATTGCCTTGAATATCTCTTTCTACCTTGCTCCCTGTCTCCAGCTCTGGTGGCCCTTGTCTTTATTTTCAGTTTCCTTCTGCCTTTTTGCTCCAATACCACATCCCCAGTGGGCTCAGCAGCCAGTGTCTGGCACAGGCTGGCAGAGTTCCAGCAGTCGTGGAGAGAAGGACTGAAAACAGCAGAGGCTTTTTTTTCTCTACCATGGCATCTGGGAGCTGCAAAAGAACCATAAAGAAATCTAGTTTTTCACCCTCCTTCATCTGTGTAGAGAAGGTAATCATGAATTGCCACCTCCGTCTATTTACAGCTCCTTTTTTCGATGTATGTGTATTCCTGTTCCTATCTGAAGAGCGATGGCAATGTTAGAGGTAAGATGCAAAGTAAAGCTGCTTTGGCTTTTTTTATTCTCCAGGCTGGCTGGAGCTGTTGGAACCAGCAAGAAGTGATGGGCCATGAGGAGGCAGTGGCAGATGGAGGCAGGAGGGGGTAGTGACAAGGTAGCAGCAGCAATCCATGGGAGAGAAGTAGTTTTCCAAGGAGGATGGCCCCTGGTATGGTGAAAAGGAAGAAACAAAAACCGCGGCACTGAAACTCAACTGCAAACCCGTGGCGCTCTCTGACATACAGCATTACTCTAGCCTAGATCTGTGTAATGTGCCCCCCAAAAATAATCTTACTTCCTGATATTTTTTTTAAGTACTCATTGTTCTGAATGTTCTTTGCATTTTTAGCAAAAATGTTTAGCTTTTTTCTGTAAACAAAAATCAATTTGCATCTTACTGGATTCTTGATATCAATATTCAGTGCTTTGCAGGCTGACAGTGAAAAATACTGATGTTTCTCCAGTCACATTAAATCTTAAAAGATACTGCTTATGAGTCAGCCAGCTCATAAGTACATAGATTTTATATAAGAAGATCGATAAGGAACCTAATAATCACATTTTGGCAGATGATGCAATGCAAAACCTATACTTGAAGATTTTAAAGGAACGTAAGTATCGTAGGGATGCATAAAGACCCAGAAGACTTAATGCCAGTAGTAGTGGCCGTTCCAGCACAGCGAAGATATTAACTGTTGTTGCTATTTTTTACAAGCTCACAGAATGTAGGCTGCCTTAAAGTGAGTCTTCAGTATAATGTTTTTTTAAACAAAGGTAACAATCTTATATGCTAATTTAAAAAATATTCATGTGTGTAAAAAAAAAATATATAGCATTGTACCCCTCATGTCATGCTTTTCATCACTCAACATCTATAATGTCAGTCAGAAAAAATGTTTTTAAACATTTTTTGTGCTTCTCCTTTGTGTTCTTTTATGTCCTTTGTTCTGTTCGTGATTGTTTTTAGAAAATGTCTGCGCTGTTAAACACTTGTCAATTGCCTTTGCAATTCCTGCATCTGATAATTTGCTGTTTACCTAGTAACTGCATTAGCCTGGGGAATTCCTCTGAGTTTTCTGGAACACTGTTCCTTGTTTCTTCTGAAGAAAATGAGGGTACAGTGCAGGTTCATGCAACATTTCTTTTGTTTCTTGCTTTTTTTGTTGGGTGCCACTTTACTTCCAGTGGTGCTCTTTGTGGAGCTCCAGAGCCCTCTGCTTCCTCTCTCTCTGGTTTTTGACTTCCTGGTTTTGCTGCTAGTTCTCTCAGCTTCTTCTGCAGGCTGCAATCTGTGCTTGGTTAAAATATGTGATACAAAGCACTGGGCTAATCAAAGGCATCGTTTAGTGTATTTCCTCAGATCAGTGGTGTATTGGCAGGCTCAGGCTGTTGCTGCTTTTCTGTGAACGTAGAGAAGATGCAATATAATTAGAACTTGCTGATGCTATCAATTCCAGACAGGCCAAATGAGTTAATGTTGTGTGTGTGTATGTATGAAGTCTGGTGTCTGACTGGCAAATGAAACTGAATGTGTTATGAAAAAAATTACTCTAAGTTGGGAAACTATTCTCAGTTACCAGCGTCACAGATACTGGTTGTCTGACACCTAGAAGTCCATGCCTGGTATGATTATTTGTTGCTTCAGAATGTTGTGGGGTTTTGTTTGTTTGGTCGTTTTGGTTTTTTTTAGTGCTTTGCTAGGAACATAACTGTTGATTACTTAAAGGCATGTGGCCTTGAGGGTGTGGAGCATTCCACAGCTACTGTAGGTAGTTGGTGCCAGGAATCTGATAGAAAAACCAAGAGATACCTTTGCCTCTTTCACTTGTGCTAATTTGTCTGTAGTTAAGGAGAAAAAAATAAATTAAAAGGCAAAACAAGAACCTAAACTTACGCTAATTATAAGGTCTGACTTAGTTTTCCTTACCACCACCACTAGAAATTACAGATAATGCGTTGAATTTTGAAGTCACTGACCACACCGATGCCTTTTGCCTCTTACAGGATAGCTCTGACCCTACACAAAGTTGCTTGCTGGGAGATGAGATCTGGTGCATTGCAGAGACAGTGTAAAGGCTTGTCCAACCCTCAGACTTTTAGCCCTGCTGCTCATCCATGTGGTCACAAACAATACAGTCAGCAGAGACCTGGAAAGTATCAAATGTGGCTATGTGGAATAAAATTATCAGTCAACAGGCTGGCCAATCTGGTGAAGAGAGCTTTAAACAAGGAACAACAGGTAGGGAGACAGCAATCCACAGTTGAGTGAGGAAGTGGCAGCAACCTCAGGAAGCTTGCAAGATGAAGCAGGAGTGGAGGGAGGGGACTGTGCACCTAATGGTTAGGCTGCTACTCAGAGGGCCTGGAGAAACAGGTTGTCAGGAGCACCATAACATTCAACAGAAGCAAATACAAAGTCCTGCACCTGGTGAAGAATGACCCCATGCACTAGGACAGGCTGGGGACCAACTGGTTGGAAAGCAGCTTTGGAGAGCAGGATATAAAGATGCAGGGGGCCACCAAGTTGAACATGAGGCAGCAATGGACCCTTGAAGTAAAGGCAGCCAACAGTATTCTGGACTGCATTAGAAGGAGCATTGCCAGCAAATTGAAGGAGGTGATCCTTCCCTTCTGCTCTTCACTAGTGGGACACACCTGGAGTGCTGAATCCAGGTCTGGGTGACCTAGTATGAGAGACATGGACAAACTAGATTGAGTCCAGCGAAGGGATACAAAGGTGATTAAGAGACTGGAGCACCTATTTTATCAGGAGAATCTAGGAGAGCTGGAACCCTTCAGCCTGGAGAAGGGAAGACTCGGAGAACATTCTATCTATCTATCTATCTATCTATCTATCTATCTATCTGTCTGTCTGTCTGTCTATCTATCTATCATCTAAAATACTTGATGGTAAAGAAGATGGATCAAGATTTTGTTTGCACACTCCTATGGACCCCTATTGCTCTTGTCAGGCCACAGCCTAGGTGCCCTATGAGAATAGTAACCGCCCTGCATCGTGGCAAATTAATGTATGCTACTGTTTGTTTCTGAACTTTAAATATGAATGGACAGCTTAGAATCATAGAATCACTAGGTTGGAAGAGACCTCTGAGATCACCGAGTCCAGCCGCGCCTGTCCACTTACTAAACCATGTCCTTAAGAAACTCATCCACCCATCTCTCAAACACCTCCAGGGATGGCGACTCCACCACCTCCCTGGGCACTGTTGTGCCAGTGCCTGACCACCCTTTCAGTGAAGAAAGTTTTCCTAATGTCCAGTCTAAACCTCCCCTGGTGCAACTTGTGGCCATTTCCTCTTGTCCTATCGCTTGTCACTTGTGAGAAGAAACCGGCACCCACCCCATCACAACCTCCTTTCAGGCAGCTGTAGACAGTGATGAGGTCTCCCTTCAGCCTCTTCCAAGCTAAACAACCCCAGCTCCCTCAGCCACAACTTGTAAGACTTGTTCTCCTTAAGAGCCTCTAATGAGGGATTTTTGCCAAAAACTTTCCTCAAACTGAAGTACTGAATCACTCTCATTGACTTGGTCACAGTTCATCTCTCACAGTGGTGTTCTTCCTCGTGCTTTACCTGCCGTTAATATAGAAACTGACAGGCTTCTTGCTGTTGAGTCTCACCGGAACCTTTTCATTTGTTGATTGATAATAATGAGGTAATTTTAGACGCTTGTTGAGAGGGAAAGGATTTGTTTTTCTAATAACTAACATAGATTGATGGTTACAATTCTTAAGTACTCATCTCATTTTTGCTAATTTGTCCATTCAGACTCTCTCACCGAAGGAACTGATACCTTCAGCATCTATCACATGGTCCTCTGGTAACCTCCAGTTAATCTACAAAGGTTTGTAACCGTAAAGGGTTGCAGCTCCTGAGCGGAACTGCTGCTGTCTAGACCAGGTCTTTACAACTCCTACAGCTGCTGATAGCAAATGTGACCAGCTTTAGGAATAATACAAAATGTCTAGCAAATCTGTTAGCGTTAATGGAGACAATGGTGTTAATAGCTGCGTGCTTAGATTATTTCATATCTTGTGAGATTAAGACTTTGGAGACTCATTAGGTATACTTATGTATGTACCCCAAATAAAGCCCCAAACAAGGCATTTAGAGGTGTTTCACTCAAATATTAGTGTTGTTGGCAGATACAGCATTCTGCAGATAGATATGTACACAGAGGAGCCCTCTGGAATGTATCTAAAAAAGATACGTCCTTGGGCCTTAGGCAGATACGATTCTATTAGAGAATGGAGATAGGAACAGTCCCAGGGACTTCTCTGTGCAAAGTGAGACAGTGTGCTTTACTGCTGGAAGGGCTGCCGTAAATATGCTTGGAGGCCCTGGGCAAAATATTGTCTGGCTTTCTGGAATTTTACTAAAATCACTTCTGAATCCGGACTTTTATTCAGGACTCAAAACATCAGTGTTTTATGTGTACAGGCTATAGATTGCCGTCAGTCAAGTAACTGACTTCTAGAAAGACCGCACCCCAGACTTTTGGGTAGCAAAACTGTAAATCACAGCTGAAACCTTTTTTGAAGAATATTATACTTGACAGTCACCAGAGACAAATAATATGGTCTTATTTGTAACATATATTAGTGCAGCTCATTTATAATCAGCTTTACCTACAAAAGAAGACCATATACTGTTACAGTTTACTATCATCATAACCCGGAAAAATCCACAAAGGAATTTTAGTTTTGGGAATCTGAAATTCAGCTTATCAATCTTTCTTGCTGAACAGAAGCTGAGCAGAGATGAGGATTATTCTCTTGCTGAGGTGTACAACTTCCAATGAATAGCTTTCACATTATTCTCCCAGGTTGCTACGGTCAAGAGTGTTACTTTTCTGATATTGTTTTATGGCCTCAATATTCATAGACCCTAGTTAAATTGCAAAAGCAAGTAGTACACTGATGTCTTCATATGTCTTTTTTTGGTGACATTTAAATCAATAAAAAGTATATCTGTACTTTTGATTTCCAGGAGGAATAGTTCCCGTAACTCCTTCAAGGGTACTTAAGTGACTACTTCATTGTTGCGTCTTCATTGATCTCACAGTAAACAGTTTCCAGAGATTTTAACTTTGCATTTAAATTGAATATGTCATGTCTTATGTTATATCTCTGATTTTCAGGGTTTGATAAAAATATACACCTTTACGAGTTATCTTTTATGGGATATCTACTATATGTGTATCTATAGGTCCTCAGCTTCTTCTTATGCAGTCTTCCTTGGGTCATTCCAATGACTGAGAGCTTCTTCCAAAGAGTAGTCAAAAATACTGTCCCTGCTTCAGCACAGACTAAAAGCTTCATGTTCAGAATGTCCAGAATTGAATATTGAACTTTATAATCTTTACACAGACCTTGATTGTACTAGGAAGACCTGACAGTTGAGCATTAGGTGAACATTATGCAACTCTTCAATTTTGACCTAGTAGAAATCACCGTGTTGTAAGAGTAAGTAGCCTAGGAAAAAGGACAACTTTGCATAAAGCAAAAACTATGATGCAATTTACTGCCTTCTTCAGTAACCTTGGTGCTCATTAAGCTTAAGATATACCTAACACATGCAAAAAAATTAATTTGATCTGAGAATGTTGTGTGTATTTATGTAGATGCTTATATAAAATATTTTCTATGTATTTCCCTATAGATGTCACCACCAAACTAATTAGGACATGACTTTCTCCTCAAAAAACTTCATTACCATATTTTCAAGATACTCAGTTCTATGGGAGTAAACTGTAGAAACCATTCCATCTGGACTTTTGTTTATATATCACTGCATAAAAGTTTACTTGCCTATATAACATACATTTGCAGGAGAGTTCCCACTAAATGATTAATATTTTGTGGGTTTTTTTCATTTATGGTTTTTTTTCTTTTAATAGTCCAGAAACCTTTCTGGCTGGTAGGGTGACAGCAAAAGTGTAAGCATCCTTCGTGTTTCTTGAGGCATAATCTTTGAGGAGAGAGAGCTGGTTGACCAGTTCAAAATGTTAACCAGTTCCCCATTGCTTTTGTCGGTTGTCTTATCCTGTAATGGTACTCTCTCCCTGGGATTCACAACTTGAGTGATAACAATTGCTTGATTTTTAATTACATTCAAGAAGATATTTAAGGCTAAACTGTGCCACCCCTCTTGCCAATGCTATTCCTTACTGCCGAACTTTGTTACTTCTGAGTCAGTTTTACTGATGGCTTTTGTTGGTATTAGCACATTAGCATACACATTTCAGGGACCATTTTTATCTCCTGAAATGTGACAAACTGTCTGAGCACAGTCACTAAAAGAGTTTGTACAGTTTGGCAGATCTGTGCTTGAATGTAACTGGCGTGCAAAGCAACAAATTGACTTCTAGGTGGTGAATATTCACCATTTACAAATTCATCACGAAGAGTTCATGCTTGAAAGCTTTCTACTTTAAATATCCTGGGTTTGCTTTCTCACCAACAGAACCAACATAGGAAGGCTTACTTAAATCCTAGTCCTCATTCTGCCAGTTCTTGAGGGCTTTTGGTTATCCCATAGCAATGTAATTCATTGTTAATTGTATACTATAAAGCTGGATTTGCTGAAAAACATGAAGACTCTTAGTGCAAATACTCCTGCAGTGTTTACTGTAGTGTCCTGTTCTTTGTCTTCTCCATTGTACGTCTTACGTAATTAATGACTTGGTAACTTCTTTTTTTGATAAAGATTCATTTCTGCTTTCATATTTCTTAATGATGAGCCTAATTTAATGTGAAAAATAAACCCAAGTCTAGCTTATTTTCTCCTTTTTCTTACCTTTTTTTTTACTATTCCATTTCTGTCACTGTCCTGTCACATGTAAAGGTCAGAGAACATGCCACCCCCCAAAGGATTTAAATCTTAGAAGTATGAATGCTGTTGACAGTGTACTGTAGCAGCATACTAAAGGTGGATTCTGAAGTGGAATAAATCAACCATCCAGTGACAACAGCTTACCCTTGATTGATCCTGTTCAATGATTTTTCTTAAAAAGGTCACCTTTTTAGGCACCATGTGTTGCTTTAGGCTTTTATTTTCCCTGTGTATGCCTTGAGGGAAGTGTACGTCATTTATAGGTTGTTTTGGCACTGGCTTCTTGGTGGCTGGGTTTCCTCTTAAATTTAAACCCCCAAGGCTTGGTTTTGCTCAGGCTGGCTAATAGAGGAGGGAGGTTAAAGTTTTGCTGTACATGCTCCATTGAACATCTGTCCTTTGTCTACCAACATCATTAAAAATATGCAAGACATGTATGGAAGAAAGAGGTGGAATCATAAGACTTTTCACTCTGTCCCCCTCGCCCCCAGCCAGGTCAGCAGCTAACCTGGGCAGCTGTATCCCAATTCCCCAACACAGCGAAAGGGCAAAGGGAAATGAGAGACAGGGAGACTCTTGTGAGTTGGAAACTAGAACAGCTTTAATGAAAGAATAATAAAAAGGAAAACAATAATAGTAATAAGAACATAATAAAATATATTCAAATATATAGAACAAATTCAGAGTCCTTAAATGACCATAGGTCACCACTCATTCTGCAGGGCAGGTGTGGGAAAAGTCAAGGGCTGGACTCGGAAACTGGACTCAGGAGCATGTGGATCAGTTCAGGGGCAGACGGATGGACGAGGTTCTCCCTGAACGTTGGCCATCAAAGAAAAGACCTGACCTTTGTGATCCCTAAGCTTTTATACTGAGTATGATGTATATGGCATGGAATACTTTGTTGGTCAGTATTGGGTCACATGTCCTGTCTGCTCCTTCCTGCAGGTGCAACTCCCTTCCCCACCAACTCTGGGATAGCCTTGATTTACAAAGGAATAAGTATGACCAGTGGCCTCTCTACAGGCCAATGCCCCGTTACCTTGGTGATAAACATCAGGTGTTATCTGCCCACTAAAGGCAGACACTGTCTGAAAAACACCTTGGCAACTTTCAGAAACTGAAGTTACTCAGAAGAGGCTTGGCTGAAGAGTTAGGGAACTGGTTTTGCTTTAACTCAAACCAGGACAAACAGGAAGGTCTTGTGCAGAATGATTAACCCCTAATGGGTAACGTTGTTGCCAGATGCATGGAGAAGCCTTTCCCTGAGCAAGATTAAAAGGAAAAGAAATAAGACAAGCAGAGAAGGACCACACATTTCAAGATCTCCTGAGATCTATGGCTGTATCTGTCACATGAGGCCTTATGAATTAAACATGCCAGAGGTTTTAAGAGACTTTGTAGCCCAGTACTTTTTGGAGGCAGATGCCTCAACTCTCCTGCTTAAAAAGAAAGCAAGTATCTACTCTTCTCTTTCCTTGAGCTAGGAAGGGAACCACAGAGATGATCAGAGTTTAGCTAACTTTACCAAGATAGGAGAGGCAATTACTTTCCCTGCATCTTAAGACTGCTGTAAGCAATAGGCTTGTGGTTCACATAGGGTAATTGCCAGCTGTTGTGTTTTGTGTAATTACTTTTCTGTTCATGGAAGGGAAAGAGAAGAGAATAACTTGTCTCCATTACAGGTAAGACAAGCTGGCAATTACAGATTGGACGTCTCAGTTCTAGATGGCTGAACTGAAGCACAATTAAATCCTCCCAGACTGATCTTCGTGGTCATTGTGTGTGAGCTATTGCGTGGAACACGGTGTTCCTCTTGCCATCACCTGCATTTTGTTTGGCGCTCCAAAGGACACCAACTGGACTGGGCCCTGAGGGTGAGCACAGGCAGGAGTGCTGGGCTTGGGATAGAGAGTCTTGGATCACCTTTTCAGATTAAAGTAATTAAACCCCTTTGTAACTCAGGCCCATTATTACTTAAATTTATAATTTATATTCTAATGAAAAAATGGTGGCACAAAGGTGCCGATTTTAGGTGTTTTTTAGGTGTACAGTCTGCTAGTTTAACGCATACATTGTTAAGAATCAATCTCTTTTCAAAGGTGGGGGGCTCTGGTTAAAAAGGAAAATGAGAATTTAAAACAGTTCTGTAGAATATAAAGTAATTTTTTAAAAAATAATTTTTAATTCTAGCATGTAAACACTATATCATTGTCATAGGAGTTATTACTTTGAGAGTACTTAAGTTCACCTAATGCAGAAGAACCTAGTCTTGTCACATTGTTCATTGTTCTCCGAGAAAAGTATTTTATATGGCCTGCTTGAATGAGAAATGCTTTGCAGGAATATGCCCTTGACCATTTATCAGAAGGATCTGATCCCTGGTTCTCTGTATTGTGCAACTTGTGTCCAATCTCACAACCTTGTACTCACGTAAGTAATTTTTGATTATTTTAATTTCTCTTTAGGGAACCTCCATGTGTGGATGGAGAAAGAGCAGAATTTATTGCTGAGACAGGCAGTTGTAAAGCAGATAAGTGAGAGATTTGGCAAATAATGAATTCTTAAAAATAGATCCTTTAAACTTTTTTCACACAGTCAAAAATAAAAATACATCCTATATCATGACTTTCTTTAGACTTTAATGGCTAGCAGAGAAAAACAAAACTAGCACAGAAGAAAATGTGAAAGTTATAATTTACTGAAGCTGGTAGAAAATTCCTCGTATCCATCATCACCATCACACTAAACAGTAATCCTGTCATGCAGAAATTGAGTCTGAAGTTTGCAAAATTACATCACCCCTCCCATCCTTCGCAAACCTCTACTTAGAGGAAGGAAGTTTCAGCAATGCACTTTATCTCTTCAGCAGGGAAGGGAGAGAACATTGTTAATGCTGTTGAATTTAGGAAAGATGCCAGTTCTACCATTTAAAAACACAAAATTCAAGATAACTCCCTCATTGCTCATTATGATAAATAATATTTTAAAAGGTTCATGGCCTAGTTGAAAGTCTAAAGACATTCGGCGTGCAGCAAATCTGACAGGAACGGTCTCCACCTTCAATTTAAATTGTACCCCCACAGTATAAATCAGAAAGGAAAGAGGAGACATGGCAGGAAAGACATTGCGTAGAAAATTTACCTTGTTACTGTATTAGAAAGCAGTAATATTTGTAAAATTAACTTTGGACAACTTCAGCTGTAAAATGCAGTAATGTGCAGAACTGGCTTTCCTTATTTATGTTTCTTAAACAGGCTGTTTGGCTTTTTTCAAAATGCACTCTCATTCAAAAGTATTTTTATTCGTTAAAGCCTGATTTGTGTGCCACTCTTCTAGCTGATCAGACAGGTGGGGCATGTCTGTGGCTTTGTGCTGGTTTTTTGCTTGTTCTGACTGGGCTAATCACACCCACAAAGCTGCATGGAGGAATTACATTGTGATAATTGTGAACCTGTCCACAACATCAGGTCACCAGCACAACGGTCACACAGCATGTGTGTACAGTATGGTACATACATATTTTGGTGGGTGACGTGGTCTATTGTATCCTGCCTCCTGCTGCGCACCTGCGTAGAACAGGTGCCTCGCTGTTGCTCTGCCCTAAGGCTCTGGGGATGGGCATCCTGCCAGAGTGGGCACCCATGGGTCACATCGTCCCTTGGGGCCGGGGGTGAGAGGAGGCGACCATCTGGCTGGAATAGCCGCACTCCATCTGGTGGACAATCTCTAATAACGCCTTGAGCTCCTTTTACTGTCAAAACCTGAGGAAGCTTCAGAGCTAAGTTTCTGCTTGGGAGTTTAAGAGCAAACTCTTCCCGTTGGCAAAATATAAGTATAGAAATTCTGATTTCTCCCCTTTTTATCCCACAAAGGAAATAAAATTAAATAATTGACATTGGATTGAAGATCTCTGACGCGTAAAAGACAATTATTCAAATAACTGTATTAACTTTGTGTAATCACGATTCCCTTTCTCTTACTTTTGAAATTCATCAACAGAAGTACTGCAGCTTCTCAGACACTTACGTGTTTGTCTTCAGGTGTGCCGTTTCTCTTGGAAAAGCCCAACCAGAAATACTTTATTGGTTAGAGCAATGAAAATTTGAAGTAACTCCACAGTTATCAATAGAGACATTTATGGCTGCCTAACAAGCAACAGTGTCATACATTTGTCCTCTTTCGGTTTTTGTTTGTTTTTTTTTTTTCCTAATCCAATTATTTCTGATTTTGTCAGACAAGAAATGTTCTCTGAGGGCTCAGGTGATCCACTGGAGGCTCCAGCAGCTGTTCAGTGGGACCTCCAAGCTGGAGGAAAGGGGCGGCACCAGCCTCCAGAAGTTCAAATGCACTGTCGTGCACTGGGGCTGGAGTAATAACGTGCACCAGAGGAGGCTGTGAACGAATCAGTCCTGGGCAGTCTGGCAGCAGAGAACTCACGGGTGCTGGCAGACCATATTGGGTGTGAGCCAGTACCGTGCCCCAGTGCCGGTGAACGTCTGACATTTACTGAGCTACAGGAGCAAGAGATGGTTCCCCTCCTAGTGCTTATGAGGCTGCAGCCGGGGGACTGCACTTGGATTTGAGCTCTACAGTCCAAGGGGGGGGCAGCAAACTGGAAAGAGGGCACTGGAGAGCAGCCAGGGTGGATTTGAGGCTGGAGCAAGTGATATGTGAGGAGAGAAGGCTACAAGGGGATTCCCAGAGAGTTGAGGAGAGGCACCAATGAGATAGAGCAAGACTGAAGGCTGTGACTTCCAAAAGTCCCTTTCGATATTTTTATGATGCTGTGAAACACTATAGTGCAATGCATTCATACCAGGTACAGTTATAATGTTTCTAAAATTATAATTGGGTATGGAAACACTGATAAAGACCAACCAGCCAGTTCACCCTCCCTTATACCAGTGTGTAATTTGATTTTGTGCTGTTGGTCTTCTGAGCAACATTCCGCAGGGAAAAAGCACCACCCTTTGTACCCCATCCCAACACAGCACAACATGACCCAGTTTTGTGCTGAGCATGCAAAATTTCGCAGTTAGGCTATTGAAAAGTGGATAAGCTGTCAGGCTGGCTAAAGTGTGAGGCTAGAAATCAAGTCTACTGGTTGTCCAGCATGTTCAGTCTGGGCTGACGTGCTCTAAAACCATATTTTGTCCCCCAAAGTACTGCCTTTGCTCTTGTTGGCGTGTTACTATCAGATTGAGCAGCATCAGCCAAAGTTGGTGGCAAGGAGAGCCCCACTCAAAAACCTGGTGACTTTGTAGCAGTTAATTAGAAGGACTAATGACTGATCTGTTGCTGTTTCGCGAAGTGCTTATCCTCTTCGCATAAGCATTTGTTGGAAGTTACTGAGGTAGTTACTGCTGTCAGGCCCCTGGCTGGGCACCGGGGCCGGCAGGTAAAGCCTAGGCTTCCTGTCTGCCCTGCTGTCTCTCACCACCTCCGTTTAGATGAAGGCATCACTCTTAGTGAGCTCACCCTGCATTCACGCTGAGGTTCTTGATTGGGTGTTTTGGGTTTGTTTTTTTTTTTTACCCCGTCATCACACATTTTTCCAAGACCTTTCCACCAACTTCCCCCCCTGCTTCCCCGGCAAAAGGCCCAGCTCTATTGAAACTTGTTATTTGGTGCCACCTGGTGTTTAAATGACCAGCGTAGAGAAGGAACCGTGGCTGCAGAGGAACAGGCTCGTATTTTTGGGACACAGGCAGAAATTACTGTGTGATGCTGTAAACAAAAGCTTCAGCTTTAATGCATCTTGCAGATGGGGAAATGCACACAAAACGAGAAACTGCAGTTATCCTAAACAGCTTTCTGCGCTGGTGCTTCTCCTAGGGAGAGGCGATCCATGTTCTCTGAAATTTGCCAAAACAGACGGCAGAGGGCATTAACGAATGCTGTAAGCGTCGGGGTTTGCTTCCCAACAAAAACCTGAATTTCACTGGTAGTGTCAGTATACCCTTTGCCTTTACCCTCCTTTTAGTTTTTGTTTCTTTTAACAATGATGGTGACTAAGCTTATCATTAGTTCAGGCGTATCTTGTTTTCGTATCCACATATTTTCCTATATATCTCCTGTACATGAATAAAGTCAAATATTGCTGATAAACCCAGGTCTACTCTGCTTGAGGTGATGGGAAATGTACCTAGCACAGAAGTACTAAAACATTAGGCATACGGTTGAGCAAGCCTGAGCTTCATGAAGAATAGCAAAAAAGCTCAAAGCTGGTTTTACATCCTTACTGTTTAGTTATGGCAAAAAGAGTCAGCTGAGACATCCCTTTGATGGGAGTAATGCTTGTTTTACCAGACCCGGTGGAGAGCCCTTTTAGAGCTGTAAGACTGATCAAAAGAAAATGCTCAGCTGCTCTGACACTTT
Source organism: Neomorphus geoffroyi (assembly GCA_033558235.1). Classification (NCBI taxonomy): domain Eukaryota; kingdom Metazoa; phylum Chordata; class Aves; order Cuculiformes; family Neomorphidae; genus Neomorphus; species Neomorphus geoffroyi. The sequence continues at coordinate 23,965,719 of JAUMJM010000020.1, read as the reverse complement.
ATAGGCATGTTTCACTCTTGTACTATTTAATTTCTGATAGGCAAGTTCAGGACTGGACTAATTTACTCCTGGCATGAAGCCTGGGATGTAACATGCCAAAGTGCAGTATATAATAACTACAATTGAACGGAGGAGCGCAGGTCAGCACACGTTTCACACCCTTCCTTTTACTACTGGAGTCATGGGGTAAAATCGACTCTTTTTGCCAGCTTTGATGAAGGTGTAAATGCACATGCACAGTGTAATGGCTTTAAATCCTGGATTCCTACTTGTATGCACCAGATGGATCTTGTATAAATGTTCCACTTTACAGCATGTTAGCATTTGCTAGTAGTTAGCTGGAGGTTATAGCTGCCAGACTTTTCTGTGGCAGTTTCCAGGCTTTAAAAAAAAAAAAAAGGGCAAAAAGAGAAAACACAAACAGGCAAAACAATAGTCCACATGAGAAGGAACATCAGGACAGTAGATAAAACTAGTTTTAAGAATTGCATATACCTGTATTTGCTCTTGAACCGTATTTTATTTGTCTTGTCCTGATTTGAACTACATGACGTGCATGAATTTTAGGATTTGTAAGGAAAACGATCTCTGTTTAGCAATAATGATTGAAAAAAATCTTATAAATGTTGGTGTATTCTACACAGGATTATATTTGCGTTAAGAAGTTCGTATAGAGATGTATATATGTGTATATTTTTCTTAAAAATAAGCCTGCAACCTGGATAGGTTCCAAATTAATTTAATCATAATTTAATTTGATTATATAGGCCAGAAATATTTTTCTGGCCTGTATTTTTCTGGCATTACCATGTATGAAATGCATTTGTACTCTCTGTATTTGCTAATTCTTTTTTCTTTGCTAGCTGGAAGTGTAATTCTTACAGACTATATCTTTAAGGCATGACAGTATACATTTTAGCAGGCTATGAATTCTTTCCTCAGGCTCAGATTTGCTCCTCCTATATACCTGAGGCATATATCAATGATCTAGTAAAATATGCTTTAGGGTGTCTACTCTTTATATTTCTCCTTTTCCTTTTCCTTTTTCCTTTCCCCTCCTTTGGAGTTAAACTTGTAATTGCTGAAAAAAAAGATGAAAGGAGGTTCAAAAAATGCAGAAGAAAAATTCATCATTTTTATGATGCACACATTCAAAATCTATAATATTGGCTGGTCAAATTTTTAAAAACGGGCAAACCCAGGTCTGTCTTAGCTGGCTTCTTTCTCTTGATTTCCTTCTACTGCCTCCTTCCTTCTCTCTCCCACAACTCTCTCATACTCCAACCAACAAGTACATTTTTGTCCTCATAAAAAGTATGTCAACACTGTAATTCCACCATTATGCTATTATACACCATTACAGGTGTATAATAAGAAGTAAATGATAACATCGGATACGATCTCACACAGTATTGTGTTGATAGTGTCATGGTTTTTTTAAAATGCAGTGAAAAATGTCTGGAAATTTAATAGTTGCACTTCCCACTATGGAAAACATATTTGCAGAAAACCTAATTGTTACCAATAGCTCTAATTGCTGGTTTGATCATTAAACTTTGCCTTGGGTCAGCCTTTCACTCTGCCAGAAGATTATTAAGTACAGATTAAGAGGCCATTGCTAGCATTAACTTTGGATTCATAAGGCGTCACTGTTCACAGATACCGTGCATTTTATTTGAGTGAGCTTCTGCAGCAGAACATTTTTCTCAAAACATTCATTAGCGACCGACTTTCAGAGAGACTAAAGGCTGTAATCGGATTATTTGCTTCCCACTGCATGTGTAGGTTACAGGCTGCTGCTTGTCTCGCGCTGCTGCTGGGTCCTTTCCCGCTCCCTGTAATAGCTGAGGTATTGTTGAACGACCATGGTCCAGGGGCCGTGTCCTTTTGTGCCACAAGGGCTCACATTCCCTCATGCTCTCTGCCAGTGTCTCCTTACTGGAATGCTCAGTGGAACATTTTAATTGTTGGAAGTGTTCGCTTCTGAGCTCACCATGCATTTTAGTCCTGCACTGTTGGCTAGGATTGATACATGAGGAGAAGAGAGCTTTAAAAGGTTTTTGGATGTCGATTACTAGAAGCTTATTTACCATATGAAAGGCAAAAAACCCCAAACGTGTGCATCGTGCTGGGCCGTGCGCAGTTTTCAGGAATGTTTTACCAATAAAAAAAAAAATCTTTCCTGCCTGTTGAATTTATGGCCGCGATAGCCAGATTACTAGAAACACTTATGTGTTTAATCTTTTCATGTTTTGAACGGGAGAAGGTAGGGCAAGAGAGTCGCCCAAGGAAAATGCAGTGGAATTGCTTTTTATTTTGTGGAGATTGTAAATTCTGTTATGGAAAATGTAATAAAGAAGCAGCTTAAACAAAAAGAGTGGCTGTGTGAAATCACAAAATTTCCATTGGGTGAAAACAAATCCTAACTTTATGTACGTTTCCCTGGAGAGATGTAATGTGAATGCATGCAGCTGGTTTTAGTTTCTTATTCCCTGATTAGGTTTAAATTAAAGGAAGGATGTCATATTGAATTATGAAGAATTACTTATTTTACTTATACATACCTTATATCACAGTCTAGCTGTGACACTTGCAAGGACGTAATAAACATGTGCATGCAAATAGTATTAGAAGTAAACTGGCTGCAATCTACTTCACAGTGTAGCGATTCCTACTGAAAAAGATACACAGCTCCCTCACCTCCCTCCCAGGTACCTTTACCAGGAAGTGAAAACTACCCTGCCATACCTAACCTTCCCATGCAAGACAGGTAATTTCCTGCATGGAGAAGAAGCACTCTGTCTTTGGGAAACCTACCCTGCGGGCTGTCCTGCAGAGGCACTGGCAGCACGGGGCACTTCCCCCAAACCAGATCAGAGGGAACAAGCTCCCTGAGACAGACAATGCATCCAAGTCTGAGAAATACCTGGACCGAACTGAACGGGAGGGGAGGAGAGGAGGAAGTTTCCACAGCCAGCTGTGCCATTCCTAAATGCAGGCGCTTTATTTAACATCTGCTTTCAGCAAGCATCCAGGCCATCCAGAAGCCCAGAGGTTTGAAATTCACTCTCCAGAGAGATTTATGTCTCTCTTCCAGAGGGAAGTGCTTTTTTTGCTGGGGAAGATAGTATTTTATGACTTTCCTAAGCAGCAAGAGCCACGCACGTAGCTCAAGCTGAGTATAGATTTGGTTCCACCACAGATGAAAATATTAGAAAAGCTCAGTTTGAACAACTGGCAAGCTCACAGTTTTGTGAATCAGTTTTAAAGTATTCCAGGGGATGCTTCGACTGTTATTTTTATCGTGACTTGTCACATCTGCAGGAGTTGTAAGACATAAAGGACTCATTAATGAAAACTACTCTGATGAATATATATATACACATACATGCATATACACACATGGACACACATATATATACATATTTAAAATAGAGTAGGAAAAAATACTAAAATTAGTGAATTGGACAGAAAATGTGCTGATTTGAAGAAGGAGGTTTACAGAGCTGTGTTGTGTAGTGCCACATACCATTTGAGGTTGGGATCAAAGGGGATGAGATCTTCCAGGAGCTCCATGCCTGGTGAGTGTCCACATTTTGCACAAGCCAACACCTTCTAGCACAGCCTCTGCAGCGTGAGTTGCAGTGATGTAAACTAGAGATACAAAGAAGATGCTGTTTCTCTGGAATGCTCCTCTTGGACATTCAAAGAGCCGAATAACCCATCTGCATCTTTGTGCTTCTCTAGTCATCTCTCCTCTTTTCTCCATAACAGGTTATTAATACCATGGTATGTTTTTGAATGGAGGAGGAGGAGCCTGCTGCTGATCTGCAGGATAATTGCATCAAGAAGAACAGAAGATGCTCTGAGCTCAAAGCTGACAGGCTTTGAGAGGAAGCTTTGAGAAAATGCGGGTGGAGATGGAAGTGTGTGAGAAGCAGCTTTGAGGTGAGCCTCCAGGCATCCTGGGGAGCAGCATCTTTTAGGTGCACTTGCCTTGACCCCCTCTACTGGGCTCTCCCAAATGCTCTGTCTCCACCCAGTCGCGGACAAGATGGGCTCTGGAGATGCTGTGTCACAGTCTGGTGATGGGGGTGCTGCAGCCCCCTCTGGGGTGTCCTGGTGGCTGAGGACTCCTTCTGTGCATTGAGACCTGGGCAGAGAGGAGGCCATGGAGCAGAACGTGAGGTGAGAGAGCTGCTGGTTGCCACTCAGCTTTTAGAGAGACACTGCTTTAAGGAAAAGAAAAATAATAGTAGTGGTATTGTTATAAATCAGAGCTGGCCACTCACGACATCTCAGTGTCTTTTTAAGAGTAATTATCCTGTCCTACCATTCCATCTAGACCAGAAAGAAGTAAAAAGTTCTTCACATACTTCAGCCCATCTAATCTGATGACCCCTCCAGTGGCCATCAGCACAGCTCACAGTTTCCATCAAACAGTCTAAAGATGATGCCACATTGTCAGTTTGCCAGGTGAAGTGTGTAAGGCTACTTCTGAACCAGTCTAGGTCTGACCTGTGCCATAATGCATGCAGAAACTGAAACCTGTGGAGTCTCTGCAAGGGTTAGCAGTGGTTTCCCAGTCCTTATCCTCTAAGAACTGAATCTATCTTCTTATTCAAGTTATCTTGCATTATCTACATCTTATTCGTCGGTTCCACTCTGCTAGTCTCTGAATTCTTTGGGTTGTTGGTAGTCCCCTGCAACAGCTTTGTATGTAATAATAGTAATAGCAATAGTAATAATAATGTTCACTATACCCTAAGGATTCAGAGGCAGTGACCATCGTTCTTGGAGAATGAGTGTCCCATGACTCACACGCTTGCCCAGAAATTTTCAGAGATGTAAATTTATCTTGCTCTGTCACTGCATGCATCCTATCTGACACTGGGATACAACTGAATATTTCTGTGCCTGTTTCCCCTCTGGTACATAGAGGCAGAGGATACATCTGCTTCTCTGAAGTACACTGTAAAATTAAATACCTTACTGTTTTGAAGCATTTTAATGCAATATTAACAGGAGACATAAAAGTACCTCAGACTGAGAGAGAATCTTTTATTACATATGTTCTGGAAAAAATGCCCCTGCAGAAGAGGCAATGGATAGTTCATCAGTTTCTTTACCTTCTTTTTTTTAAAATCAGGTATGAGACTTATAACTTTGTAACTTGAATTCATCAATGCTTTTTTTTTTTCCTTTTCTTTCATTCTACGTATATTTATGGCTTATTGCAGCTTCTGTGTCTCCTTTCAGCCAGAATACTATTTCCTATTGATCTGTGGTGTTTTGCTGAGCAAATAGAATACCCTTGAACAATACCACTTTTTAGCCAGTCATTCCACTGATTTATTTCAGCTTTGGAAAAGTGACGCTTTTCACGTTCCCAGCGTACACATCACAACTGGTGTCATGTTTTGTCTGCACACAGCAAATGCAACTGGATTAAAGTCACTAGTACCAAAGCAACTCCTAATTTTTTAGATGAGTGAGTAGGTCTCTGGCCTTTCTCATTCTCAGACTTTATGGAAGAAAGGCAATGGGTAAGAATGGTTAAAATGTGCAGGTAGTTGCCCTATACACACACACACAAAAGTCCCCTGTGCTTTATAGAGCTGTGATTTTCCCCTGCATGTTCTTGACTGAGGCAGTGACCAACAAGGACATTTCTCCTGCCTGTAGGTCCCTGCAGTCTCTGGTCTCAAAAAAGAGAAAATAGAAACAAATTTTCCAGTACCAACTACTCAATTACACCCTTGACGTCAGACGAGGTGTTCCATGAAGCGGGTTGGTGTGTTTTGGACATGTTACTGAGTGATGCATTTAATCAAGAACACCTCACAGTCGTGAGCCTTGCTTTTTTTTTTTTTCTTTTTTTCCCTTTTTCTTTTTCCTTGCTTTTTTTCCTTACTTTTTTCCTTCCCCAGCCCCCCTCTCTCCTATTTTCTCTCACCTCTCTTTTGCTTTTTTCTCTCTCTTTCTTTCCTTAATAGCTGAATCTATTGACAAGTAAATTCCCTCCTTCAGTTGCTTTAATACACTTTCGTACCATATTTACCCTACCTTATTTCTCAGCTTTGTTATTTCCACTCCCCAGTAAAATCTATCACCTTTGAGTGAGTTATTTGCTTTTCTGGAGTGCAGCAAATACCACCCACTCTGTTAAGGTCAGGCTCCAGCTCCTTGACTTCGCTATTGTTCTGTCCCTTCCTTACCCACTCTGTCATTGCAGCACGACAGCTCCAGCTGGGAGGGCAGGGAAATCACTCCCTCAAGAGCAGTTTATCATGGCAATAAATGTTATGTGTTTTACTAGGATGCCATCAGAGTTCACCATCATGTTGAAGCCTAAACAATTGTTCCTTTTATTCATCTATTATACATACTGTATTGGATAGGTGTCCATATCCTGCAGATAAGCATCCTGAAGGTGCAAAACATTACTTCTAGCTTCTGCTATGTTCTGAAAATTACAGTCTTTGCCAAGAGAAGTATCATAATATTTTTAATTAATTACTGCTTCTCAGTTTTCTTCCTGTTCTCCCTACTGCCTGGGCTTTAATTGCTTTGCTCACATAGGTGCCTCCAAAGTTACATCAATTAAACGGTAAAAATGGCCTTTAAATTTCTTTCTGATTGTTTTCCTCTTTTTATGGTACTGCCTGTGTGCAGCTCTGCTGATTTCAAAGCATCAAAAACCTGAGATTTTTGTGACTGCAGCTGGTACTCAGCAGAATCCAGCCAGCCAGCTGAATCAGTCTGTCATTCATGAAATTAGATTTTTTTTTTAAGTTACTAGACAGAAAAGAGAATCTTTCTGCTTACAGTCCCTCCTCATCTTCCTATTAAGTATTGATCATTCTTCAGCCAAGAGACCTTAATAAAAACTGCAAATACAATTTACTTCATTAATTTCATCCAGCAGGATTGCTTGTAGCAATATGAAAACAAACCACTGAACGTGTGACAGGGCAATTCACTAAGGACTATAGAAATTTGCTTGAAACGGGAAATTTTTTTTATCTTCTAAGCTCTCAGTGACATATGAGAGCTCCATGTATTCTGGTGGAAAAAATGGTCAGCAGTCTTGCACTGACATATAATGGGTATCATCTCACTTGCCTGAAGTGCAAGTTTAGATTTAGTGAAACTATCTGGAACTTGAGATTAAATTTTCAGCAATATTTTCAGTCAAGAACATGAAGGAAAAATTTGAAAACCAGAATATTTTATTTCAACATTTTTCTACAGAAAACTTTTTAATTCTTCCCATCCACCCCAGAACATTTTGTTTCTAAATCTAACTCAGCTTAGTGAAGTGAAGAGAAAGAAACACCCAAACCTAATGTCTGCAGCATCTCTTCCTACTTCTTCCTTCCTTTTCAGGCAGAAGGAGCCGTCATTTTCCTCCACTCCTGCTGTTTGCTGTATCCTGCCAGTGGCCCTGCAGTTGTCTACAATGATTGGTGCGAGGCAACACTATGGCTGCCAGTGCTCCTGATGACCTATTTCACCACAAAATAGATACACAAAGCCGACCAAGACAGACCAGAACCACCATTCTTGAGATCACCTTTGGGATGGACTGAAAGACAGATCAATGTTTCAGCGGTAGGGGCCGATCACCTCGTCCCCAGCATCAGGCTACGTACCCTTGAGAAAACTATGTCTTCAGTACCAGGAACTTAATTTTGGGACTGCTGTATGATTTGCCTCATTTTGTGTTCTGCAGGAATGCCAGCTGCAGACAAATAGGAGAAAGCTTTGCTTTCGCTAATGAACATTATGATGTATGTTATACACCATGAAGAAAGGAAGATACATACAACTGGTGGATGGGACTGTTTCGAGGAGGTAAATTTCAAGTGGAAAAATAGAGGATCATTAAATGAGATGATACAGCAGGAGTTTCCTATTGTTGTCAATAGCTATTTTCTTTCTCCTGATACTGTCAGTGTTCACTTGTTAGTGATCAGTTGACCTGGTTTAAAAGCTTTGACCAAAAGGCAAAGGACGTATTATCCTACTGCTTATTTTCCTGTTTGTTTTGTTTTGGAATTTGGGGGGTTTTTTTGTTTGGGTTTTCTGGATGGAGATAGATATTTGGCTGCAAATATTATAAAGTTTGTGTTCTTACATCTACGGATTTCAAGGAAGAATGCTGATAAGGCTTAGAAAGGTTACTCAAAGCAAGCTCATAAGCTTGGGTCTGGAAGCAGTGTTTTCTAACTGTGTTCCTACTATGATGCAATATGCCTTTCCACCACCTCAATGTATTTCAGTATCCAGGTCAGGGTTTGGTGTTGTTTTCTGATGGGCAGTTTGGTGGTGTGTAGTTAAAGCAATAAGAAGAGCTGAATGAGGTTTTTCAGGTGAGATAATTCAATGTTTGTGTGACATTGGCTTGAGTGATTTCATGGTTTCGGTCAGCATCACTCAGCACAGGTTTTGTCCTCCAGTGGACTCCAGAACTAGGGTTTCAGTTTAAGGAAGAAACAGCATGGTGCTCTTCTTACCTGACTACCACCTCTTTATTTTCCAGTCCAAACACTGCCTCCATGTAGGGGTACGTGTGTATTTCAGGGCCCCCAGGAGCTAATGGATCTGGCGAACTGCCAGCCACTGGAGAGAAACAAGTTTCTCCCATCTGCCCCGATTAAACAAGGATTTATTTCAGGCTGAAATGCTGTGAGGCATTGTTAAGCTGTTACTCCTAATTTTTACCTCTTGACTCACCTTTAGTTCTGACTAAGCAGCTGCGCAAAACGTAGTGACATAGACTGATGCTGATGGCAAAAGAATGATTGCTTTTGAATATTGTTAAAGGTTCCTTAGGACTTTGAGTGGCTACACAGTTATCACAGTATCACAGTATCACAGTATCATAAGGTTGGAAAAGACCTTTGAGATCATCGAGTCCAACCTATGACCCAACACCTACACCTACTCCTACTTGTCAACTACACCATGGCACTAAGAGCCTCATCCAATCTCTCCTTAAACACCTCCAGGGATGGTGACTCCACCACCTCTCCAGGCAGCACATTCCAATGGCCAATCACCCTCTCAGTAAAGAACTTCTTCCTAATGTCAAGCCTAAACCTCCCCTGGCGAAGCTTGAGACTGTGTCCCCTTGTTCTGTCGCCGGTCGCCTGAGAGAAGAGACTCTCAGGTGCAGTTTTGTACAAATTAAAAAATATAAACAAAGCGTGGATTTATTTATTTATTGCAGCCAGGCTGAGACTAAAGTTGAAGAGATGACCTGTTACCCTTCTCAGCCAGCTACAAAATGAGAGATTATTTAAATTCAACATATCAGCAAAGCTTTGCAGTAAAGGCATAAATGGTTGGGGGTAGCTCTAATGCTTTGTAAGGTCATAAAGCATTATATGACTTATATTTTCATTCAGATGGTCGGGTCACAAAGCCCAATATCCAAACAGTCTTGGGAATATGCAGGTGCCCTTCCAGTCACCTGACTTCTGTTTAATTTGGTTTAAAGTGTTGCCTCTGGTCCAGGGAGTGCCTGTGGCTTCCTGTGTTGAAAAGGCTTTTCACATCTCTTCCCTGTGTAACCAGAGCTGTTCAATAAAATTGTGGTCTTCTTGCCATTCCCTTTTAGAGCTGTGTTACATCACAGCCAAGATAGCTCACTATTTTGACCCCTCAAAATTAAAAGACCGAAACAAACAAAAAAATGAAGTAAAGCCTTACCAAGCCTGTAGTTCTTTTGCATGGCTGTGCTATCTGCACTCAGACCCGTGACAACTCAATATGAGCACGTTCAGTTAAAATAGCGGGGTTCAAATGATAGATGGAATGGCTGCATCATATCTTGGGAAAACATTTAAAAGGGTGTTTTGTTTCTGTGAACACACTTGGGATTTGATGTAATAGTGCTTGCAAGAGTTGATATAGAGGAAATTATTGCTTCCCAATAAAATTCTCCATTTTTATTGGCTCACATACAGAGAATGGCAGCCAGCTGATAAAATACTCGGTGGAATTTTCCTTCCATCTAGCTATGTACTCTACAGCTATGAAATGCATATTTTTTAAAAGTGGAAAGATTATGATTGTTTGAAAACACTTCGTGTTTATCGTGCCACTCTTTAGGTGGGAGTCTTTACGTGTTTTGTGCTTTAACTGAGACTTTGGCTTTTAAACCTGCTGCATGTGACAGTAAAGTGGAGAATAATCATAAAAATAATCATATAAATCTCTTCTCTCTGTCTGATGTTTACAGGCAAAATAAGATTTATATTCTGCAAAAGCAATTTTGACTTTTCATGTGTGATTTGGATTCCTATAGAATATCTAGTTAAGGATATAAATTATATGCACACATACACATATACATAATATGGCTTGGTAAGACTGAAACTGTAAACAAAATTTGCAAAATATTACTTCATCAAGGGCATGAAAATCTAGAAAACAGATCAGCCCCACTGTCCTCCTTAAAATAAAAACAGACTTCCTCAGAAACTTAAACTCTGCTGCATTACTTGTATTTACTAATAACAATTCCTTAACTTTCCAGAATGGAAAATCTTCAATTTCCTACTCATTTAGTTACTGGAAATTATAAAACATTTCATCACATTAAACTGGGTTTTCTTTGTTCACGAGGGGGAATTTGATTCCTAAGCGTTAGGGCCAGAAGAGGACCTAGGTGACAGATTTTAGCTGCCTGCTGCCTGGAAGAGATGCCAGGCTCTCTGGCTTCCCAGGCTGTGCACGAAGACATTACCACAGGAGGGAAGACCCTGAGACCAAAATTGCACAGAGCTACCCTGCTTTGTGGCAGGTAACGGCACCGGCTATCTTCAATCTGGTCTCCTCTGCAGGGCTGCACAGGAGGGCCTCTTCTGCATGACACCGATGGGTGGTTCAAGGGACATGTCCAACACGAAGAGTAAAGAGTCTGTTTTCTGCCCAAGATACCAAAGAGCACTCACTTGGTAGATAACTGTGAAAGCACCAAAAGGCACCATTGTGGCAATTTTCACTGCTACTTGCAAGGAATCAGAGCCTGCTGATGAGACAAGGTGTGTTTGGGGATGGGCTCCTGCAGCATCTCCTCTGGGCACTCAGGGCAGGGGTACTCTGCATTTGACAGGTTAAGAGCACAGAGGAGCTTTTCTACACCCTCAGCAGATGTGGCTGTGAGGGAATCATTAAAACTTAAAAAAAGCAAGAAGGCAGTTGGGCTCAATGCCTGCAGTGCTCAGCTGAGTGAGGGTTACAGAATCGCAGTTTTCCTGCACTCTGCTTTGCCTGCTGTTTTCTGACCTGATCTCCTTTTTCAGTGATTTTTTGGCTAGAACTTGGCAGAGATTGGGGTCAGCTTTGTAAAAACTTGCTCATCGCAAAGAAAAACTTGGTTATCATTGGCAAAGCAAAGCAGTTCAGTGCTGCCCAGACTTGGTCTTGTAAATTATAGACATGCAAGTGGAGGTGTTGATGTATTATACCTGCCTTCTGGAAGAGCAACAGGTGAGAATGGGATCTAGCAGTGGGGAATGAGGTGCTTAAACCCATTTCTTGGCCTAGCCCTCTCCAGCATATATGCAGTAGTAATACATTCAGCCTGCCTACTTTTCTGTCACTAGGAATTTACAAACCACTAGCCAGTTTAGTGTGCTGATCACAGGATGCACCCCCTGCAATACACATCAGTTCTGTTGGTTAGGTCCAGGAAAGGATGTAAAAACAAGCAAAAATTATGATGACCATTTTCATGTCAGTTACCAGCTCAGGGCATGACTGGACTTTCCTCATAGCCATGGAAGATACAAATCCTCTGGCTGTTCCTGCAGAGGCTAGCAAGCAGTGATGAGGGAGAGGACAGTCTTAGTCAGAGAAAACCATTTCCTTTGATGAGAAGCATTCTTCACACAGAAGCCCAGTGGGACACATCTCAGTCCCTAGGCGTGTTAGCCCTGTTTCCAGCTGGCAGGTGTGATTCACACAACTGCCCCCTGAAGTGTATCCACATAATTCCTGTTTGCCCACACTTTGTATATATAAATCAGCTTTCACCCGAAGAACAGGAAACCCTCATCTTTGTTGTCAAATAAGCATGGGCCGTGAAGAACCTGCAAAGTGCATTACAGCACTCCCAAGTGCTTGTCAGTTTTCCAGAAGGGTTATGCTGTTAGTTGGAAATATCTTGGGCTTGTTTAGCCTAGAGAAGAGCTGAGAGCAGCCTTCCAGTACTTAAAGGGGGCCTACAGGAAAGATGGGAAGGGGTTGTTTATCAGGGAGTGTAGTGATAGGGTGAGGGATAACAGTTTTAAGCCAAAAGAGGGAAGATTTACATTAGATATTAGGAATAACTTTTTCCTGTGAGGGTGGTGAGACACTGGCACAGGTTGCCCAGAGAAGTCATGGATGCCGCAACCCTGGAGGTGTCTGAGGCCAGGTTGGAAGAGGATTTGAGCAACCTGATCTGGATGAAGGTGTACCTGATCATGGCAGGGGGGCTCGAAACGGATGATCTTTAAGGTCCCTTCCGAACCAAATCATTCTATGATTCTATGATCTTTTTCAGCTCCTGGAGTTCTTGAGACCTAAAGTGTCCTCGTTTGAATTTTCAAGCCTATTGTTCTCACCAGATACAGCTGATATGAGAAATCACACCATGGAAGAATCAAGTGATATGGCATTTTTGTGAAACAATTTACAAATCTGTATTAAAACCAGCCTCTTATTTCTAATTAAATTAACATCATACCATGCTGAAACTTTTATGCACTAGTTTAAGAGTTACAGCTAAATGATGTTATGAACTCATTATATCAATATATAGCAGCATTGACCCAGACTTGTCTCTCAGTCCTCCAGATCTTATCCATTCCACACTTGGTTTACCACAAAAATGGCCTGGATCACTAAAGCTTAAAAAAGAGGACACGCTTTAACATAACTTCTGTGTTTCAAATGTGCAATGAAGGTCTAGTTAACGAGAAGCAGATTCAAGCATACTCCAGACATGCTGCCAATTAGGCACACATTAGTCCTCCATTCTGCCAGAGCACAGAGTGAAAGGAGATATCCCTCCTCTGGAGCACAGAGAGGACCAACTATAGATCTTAGAAAGTATCCAATGGAAATAGTAGTTTATGAGTAAATACATTATAATAATGAAACTCATTTCTGTGTTGCCCATTGCTGGGAATCACTTCCTAAGGGGGAAATGTAAAGAAGATGGAGCCATGTTTCTCAGATGTGTGCAGCTGAAGAACAAGAAGCAACAGGCACAGGCTGGAAAACAAGAAATCCCAACACGGTATATGCAAAACAGTTCTTTCACTCTGAGAATCATCAGATCCTGGATTAGGTTGTCCAGACAAGTTGTGCAATCCCCATCTTTGGAGATATTGCAAACTTGACCAGACAAGGTATTGACTACCTGCTCTAACAAACTTCTTTGAGTAGGAGGGTGTCCCAGGTGACTGCTTGAGGTCCCTTCCAACCTATGTGTTTGTTGGATTGCATGTGTGCGAGAACTGTGTGTCCTGCGGTGCGGGTGCTGTGGGAAGCTTGTTGCAGACACCATTCAGTGAAGAAAGGGAGAAAGTAAGGTTGCATCGAATGGAGCTTTCTGGAGTATTCTTGAAAAATCTGCTGGAAAACAAAGGGCAATGATTTGGTCAGATGGAGGCTGGTTCCTGCACAGAACTTTTGGTTTTGTGAGTCTTTTCTTTTACAATTTTAAAATATTTTTATTATTGCACTTGTTCTTCCTTCTGCTTCCCTTAGTAAGATCCAAACTATAGTAAAAGATATGTTTTTGTGCATGTAGTCACAAGGACAAATGAATTATGACACACACAGTTGGGATGAAGCTCCACCTACAGCAAAACAGTAACTAACTTTATGTGAAAAGATGCAGGGAACTGGAATATGCTAAGAAGGCAAGAAGTTGCAGGTGAGAAGATGCTCAAACAGAAGATGGTAAAGGTGATAAAGCCTCAGCGATGCCTGTTATGGCCTTCATATTTCTATAGTGTTTACCACAGTAGAGCTCAAGAGCCAAGGACAAACAATCGTCGAGCAATAGTGTGATGGTTGATGTTGATGTCAGCAAACTGGTAGGAAAGTTGAGACAGTGGAACTATGCAGTCTGGTTCTTTAGAGCAATAACTAGTATTTTAGTGATTTCTTACAGAGAAACTTCTAAAAGATGCTTTGTGACTGCCCATATGGGTATACATCTTATGTTACCATTAGTAGAAGGACCCATAATTTGAGACATTGGTGAGGTACTTTTGTGGTTTGGTTGATGACTTCTTTCATTTCTTCAGTAGATTTGGGTTAACATCTCTGACTGGCTTCAAGTAAGCTTCCTTGTAACAATATTTTTGACAACAACTGAAACACAAAAATGGACATTTAAAATTATTATAACCCTAATAATGTAAAGAATATTGCTTTCTTTTTTTCATATTCACATTCACAAGTGTATAGAGATGTCATTTATGGCCTAGACACATTAATTTCTGATTTTTTTCCTTTGACTCTCTTAATTGGAAGAAAGTATGTTGCTGCTGATTTATGAACTCTTCAGAAGTGCCAGGGATCATTTTAAATGTACACAGCTGCTCTGCAGTAGTTTAACTTGGCAGATAGCATTAAACCATTGAATTGTGTCATTTATTTGTGTATGCACACAATAAGTTCCTTGTGCAGGTTCTTCAAAAATAGTCTCAATATTGATTCGGATATGTGGCCTAAAAATACCCTAGCCCCATGATTTATTGTTCGGGTGCTTGTCTCCAAACAGTACATCTAAAATGAAGAATGGGATACCGTGTATACCCCAGATAAGGCAACGGAATGGAAACCATCCATAAGAGAAGCTGTAAACCAAGGTCTAAAATGGAAAAGTTCCCAGGGTAAGCAAGCAAGACACATGATGGGAATCGACCTGTGTTGCTGGTATTTGGGAACACTGTAACTTATTTCATTGCTAAGCAAGAGAGCGTATGATGTTGTGTAATGAGAAAGAACAGCAGTCATGACAGCAGTATCACTGGTTGTAATGGAGTATAAATCAGGGCAATTTACTCTGTCATTCCATTCAGGGCATCATAAAAGTAACACGTGTTGTCTGGAAAAAATCTAAACTCAGAGAATAATATAATGTATTTTGCATACACCCTATCGAGTGTGTGAAATCCTACAGAACCAGAAAATAAAACACTTAGAAATCAAGTCTCTTTATACTGAAGAGGGACATCTGCAAATATATTCTACAATCAATACTATGTGATTTGATTTAGATCTTAGACAATTCCATGAAAAAAAAAAAGCAGTACGGATTCTATTATGGCTCTAGAAAATAACTTCTTAGGCCATGAGACTAATCCCTTTGATCCGCACCACTTAATGCATTGGAAAGCAAAAAGAACTTCCCCTATTTCTCCTTTGGCTGCAAAATGGAATAAAAATAGCCTTCAGGGAATTGTAGATTCAGTTACATCCTCAATAAGAGAACCTAACGGGCAGTGTTTAAAGACTGATTGATAGGCATCATTCTTGATGATCATAGCAGAACTTTTCAGCTGCTGATTGCAAGCACAGACATGCTGGAAAGCAAAATTTATGCCTGTCAGGCTTTCTGCCGTGCTTTGTCTCCTCTTTCCTTCCCTTCCCCTCAAACTAGATTTCAGCAGTCTGACATGAAAAACAAGAAGAATGGCAAAATAATCCTGAAGCAAGGACTGATATCAGGCCCGTAAGTTTCAAATATTTTTCTTTGGTAAATGGTAGAAGGAAGAGAAATTCAAAAGCATATTAAGAGTAAGTTTGCCTTAATCCTGTAGAAAATTATGGAATTTCAGCGCTCCAGAAGATTTAGAAGCCATAGGGACTTCAGAAGGTAGGTGTACCGTCATTTGTTCATGATGGTTCAACCCTTTCATCTATCACTGTCACAAAATTTCCATGTGCTCTGGGCAGGCACAGCATGTAGAATGAGTTGCTTTCAGAAGGTCATGAAATTTCTGTTACCTCATTATGAAGGGCTGTGAAGCATGGATTTACTTCATACGCAGGATCAGTGCTGGTAATGGCTGATGAAATTGAAATATCAATAGGATTTCCCCTTTTTCCCCTTGCCTTCTGAGGTGGAAACTTGGTGTTACCTGTGAGGCGGTTGTGGAGCCGTTTGACTGCCTTACCCAGGATGGCAGTGTAAACGAGCCCAGGCTAGGGTACAAAACCAGAGCACCTTGAGACTTCTGCTTTAAACAAACTGGCTAATATGCTACAGCTCAGGGAGTTAAAGCTGAAAGTAGTGTCATCGATGATTTGAGTGAAGAACCTGATGGACCGTATTGCTTTCATGTCTTACATAACCTCAGGCCCCAGCGTGAGAACGCCGAGGCACTATCATTGAGTGCACGTGGCATGCACTATGGCAACTGAGTTGCACGTTTATGAAGCGGTAGGCACCATGTTTGGCATCTAATTTAATTCCCACTTTTATATGGGACTTCTGGTCCCATTCATCATTCCCACTGCTGTGGTACAAATCATGAATCTGGTATACACTGTTTTTCTAAATTCTACTTCTCCATTGCAATAATAGTTTGGGGGTTGGTTTTTTTTGAGGCGTGCATTGTTCTTTGAAGACTAGAAGAGGCTTTGGCTTAAGTCAATAGGGAAATAAATACTGATGTAAATACCAGAAGATATAACAATTGCCTTGGTAGATTGATCTTCTGTTGTTATATTTAGCACTTTTTAGTTGGACAATCATAGCATAACATTTTTTTCAACACTTTTTTTAATGAATACCTTTTTATTTTGGCATTGTCCTGAGTTATTTCATTTTAATGTTAAAGTACAGAGGGAATTGTTGGAAGTGTCCTCTTGTGCATCACTTCTTCACAGGCCCAGCACAATAGACAAAACAATAATCAATTTATTGAGGCTGCAGCTACAGCTCCATCTCTTCCATTAGCTGATTAGATCTTTATGAATACAGAACATTATATTTTTTAAGAAAACTTATTACTAGGCCAACAGTACAGATACTCCATGGATGACATTGGCATTTTCATCAGTAAAAGTCATGTAGCACAGGCTGAGGAAGTAGTCAACAAACCAAACCCAGAAACCACTTTTAAACCTGAACAGGACTAAGGCTTCTGTTTCTGAGATACCAAGTTTACAGCATTGGCAGTAATGATACCCAGATAATTTGTTGGTAACAAAATAATGCCTTTACTTAGAACTATTTTTTCTATATGTTAGGAATAAAAAAACGAGTAGACTGAATTAATATTTAGATTTTTTTACTGCATTTTATAGTATTTGTGATAAAAAGAGGAGGAAGAAATAAAAGTGTTTTAAGCAGGTCCTGGAGGACCACAGGAAGTTTCTATTTGACACTACTTGCAAACTGTGAATCAGTTTATCATATAGACAGGAGTCAGCCACAGTGGGTTTTTTTGCACAAACACCAAGTGGCAACACTTGTCACTTGCCCCCTGCCCTGAGGAGTGCGATAAATGTGAGGTGAGAAACTTAAAATACTGAATTTGGTTTGTGGATGGGACACTTGTCTGGGACGCTTTAGGACTGCTTCAGACACCAAATGGTAGACATGCACAGACAAGGAGTCTGATTACACATCCAAGAAGCATGACAAGAACCTCAGAGCATGGAATGACACAGAGACCATATACAGCCCTGCTCGTCCACCTCTGAATCCTCATATCCTCACCTCCCCTTCCAGCCCAGGAGCTGTAGCACAGTACACACTATGAACTGACCTGTGGTATGGAGGAGATATAGCTATGCCACAGCCTAGAAAATACTGCAAAAGTCAATCCTGCAAGAGGGCTCAGTCTTGGGTAACCATTCTTAAGGAAAATTTTTTGGAGAACAGCTAGTGATCTCTCTCTCTTAGTCTAGCAAGAAAAATGTTACCCTTATTACCTTTGTGAAATACAGATTCCATTTTTGTAGCAGTGCTAATGCACATTATCAGGGATAAGAAGGCTTAAACTCTCCTTCTTTTTTCCACCTCCTTTATGAAAGACCTCATAAAGGCACATCTAAGGCACAGATGCAGCCATACTCTTCATAGATATTTCTTCAGTGGTGTGGTCTGAATATATTTTGGTGTGTTTGAAATGGAAAGATAGATTTTGCTGCTCTAACATGTTCCTAACTGTGAATGAGAAAGACTACCCTGAAGGTACCAAAGAGAGCCATGCTTTTGGCTGCCTTTCCAAAGCTCGTCAAATACTTGACTTTGATTTCAACACCTATCACTGATTTGAATGAATTGTATTAATTAAGGGGAATATTTGTCTCAATACCCTAAAATATTCTGAAAAATCTCCCTCTTTGGCCTTTCAAAGAAAAAGACCTTTTGAATGCAAACCAGCATGACAAAAATGTTAATCCTTGTGCAGAAACAAGAGAAATGAAATATTCATGGTTCAGGAGGTTGTTAATATTCTATTCTGTGCCAGAGTGGATTTCTGACAATATTCTTTAGGTAGAATCGGAGGGCATCAGAGGAAAACAGCAAGATCCTGACCTTGAGAGAATTTAGAAAATGCAGTTATTGCTGCAGAGACACTGCCATGCCCACCGAGAGATGCCAGACACAGGGCAGTGGAAGCAGACACCCACATCCTGCCTATCAGCTGGATGAACTAGCGTGAACTCGACAGTGATGAAGAAAACCTGTAGGCCAGGTATCAGCTTAGAAAGGCTGTATCCTTAGATGTTAGGACTAGAAAAAAAGGCTATGTTTTTGACAGTAAATACTGGTAGTCTTAATTTTTTTAAGATCAAATATTTTTAAGAAGAAAGCAGTGTAGTTGTAGTCCCTGCTGAGCAGAACTTTGCTTCCTTAACCACTGGAAAAAGCCTTACCCTCCAATAGTCGGTTCACCAAGTACTGCTGAGTAAGTGTGCAAGGTTTCTATGACAAAATGTGAAACCAGATAGAATCCCCCCTTGGTTCAGAGGTTTTTTTAAATGAACCTGAAATTCAGATTCAGGTTTTCCAAAGACTGCTGATTTACTAGAGAGAATTTTGCATTTCGGAAGTGAAAGATAATTCTCTGCTTGCCGAATGTCCGATGCATGGCACTTATAAATTGAGCATCGCTGCCACTGCTATTCAAGCAGAAAATTTGAAGTGCTGTAGGAGGGTTTTTTTCCTAGGACAAATACATTCACAACCTCATTTTCACAGTTCTTCATATTCTGTACAACCTTATGTGAAAGGACACAAAATTTCTATGGAATTATGGTAACTAGAGATAAACTAAATGACTCCCCTACAGAAGTCCTCCCCGAAGTGTGTTTGAAAGGTCGGCTTAGAAGCTTCTCAGTTTTGCATGGTCTAAATTAATCCTGAACAAGAATCTTTCATTAATCAAAATGAATGAATATTTTCCTTTAGCTCAAGCAGTCAGAGACCTGTGGTTTGGGAGCAGCAAAGGATTACTCCTTGTCAGGCTGTGTTCAGACCAAACTCTGCTCTGATACTGGTGTAAGTCAGCAGTAACTCAGCTAGGCACTGGGATTTATATCACAATGCATTGGAAGTCAGAAACAAATCCACCTCAAAAAAGCACTCTTGGAAATGAACTTTCACTGATCATTTTAACATCAGTATTACTGTTGCAATTCTTCTGTTAACTAATTCAGATGCCCACTTGGTAGGCACCCTGGAAAAACAAATGCTGATTCATCCATGGCACTGAAGGGCAGAGGGATTACTCTCACTCTCAAGTGCCACATTCCGATCCCTTCATGCACTTTCCCAGTTCTAGAAGAGCAACCTCTGAAAGTCCCACTCTCCATTCACCTACTGCAGTTCTTTCTACTGTGCCTGTAAAATGATTCTTTTAGACCTGCTTCCCAGAACAGTGAGATGATGCATGCAGTAAAGCTTCAGCAGGAGAACATCAGCTGATACCTATAATGCCAGGTCCAGGCTCCAGCATTACAGCTCCAAAGCCATAGAAAACTTGCTGGGTTGGAGCCTGATTGCACAACTGCCACTGCATGGTTCTGAGACAAGGGTGAAGAGTTATGATCTAATGAGTTGGATAGCAGTCAAATGTTACATTAATGAAATAATTTTGTTCATCAACACTGTGTTAAAGCTAATAAATTACTTCAAAAAATTACGGCTGTTTTTAACACTCAATGCTCAGTGGTTTTAGATGTGTGTACTTGATCACCATCAGGGCACAGCTCAAAATGTTCTTCTTGAACTACATTTTGGGGAAGGATGTCTTCGGAGAGCTGCTCTGTTGGGATCAGTGGTAGAATATGTGCCATGGGAGGTCATGTATCTGCACTGGAACACTTCGCTTTCCTGAAAGCACAGACCTTCAGACAGGGGAGACTTTGTTATAGCTGGCTGAAGCTTGAGACTTGTTATCAGAATAGTTGTACTCAGTTCAGTGTAAACATCAAAAAAATCGCACCACTTTTGAACCCTCCTTGATTTTTTTCCCCAGGTACTCCCTGTAAGATCTGTTAGTAGAGAGATTCAGCAATCTAGCTGTTCCTAGCAGGCAGCAGGAGCCAGCTAACACCTCTGCAGGGACAGTAGACGTGCTTCCCCAGCGAAGAGTGAGAGTATGTATTCGCCTAAAGGTCTCCAGCTGTAATGTCATTCAGCTGGAGCTGCTGTCGGAGACTAGCGGTATCTAAAAGAGGGACAGCAAAGCCAGATTTGGACAGATTTTACTAGCTCATTTGTTAGTTTATTGTGTCTTGAGTACCATACGTGTGAGCCAGAAAGTAGAGTGTGTTTTGCAGGGAGACATTCATGCAGGACTGACATAATAATTGAACATGACCTTTAATAATAATCAACAAATTTTATATAAGAAAGAGTTTAAGGAATATGGCATGTCTCCTTTCTTAAATGTTGCTATAAAATATGTTGCCTTAGCTATAAAAAATCATACACATGTAATTTATTAAATGTATACTTATATATATAAAATTAAGACAAATAGGATATAGTCATTCAATGAAATTTGAGCTTTCCCTTTGCTATATTTTTGTTCTCGTTAGACTCCAAGAACCCAGATAATCCTTTCCTTTTATTTCCGTGAAAGCTTATAAAAATGAAGATCAATACTCCAGCAATCCTGGATTTAAATTCCTGCTTAAGCAGATTAATTATTTATTTTTAAAATATTAATTTTTAAAAAAGCTAAGACATAAGAATTGCAAATAGTAGCAGCAGTATTGGTGGTTGCTGTTTTCCCAAGAGCCTTGTGAATTGGAATGCTTCTTAATAGGACTTTGTAACCTGCTGATGCCTTTTGTTTTGTTCCTCAACTGTGCAACTCTTGTTTCTCCTGAGTTAGATTGGCAGGGATCGCTGACATTGGTGAGAAGTGTGGGTCACTTCCTAGGCTGCTCTGGGAGCTGTATGTGATGATTACCTGCTGGTAAACAGAATAAAAAAGTTAAGTGTATTCTCTTCCTCTAGTATCTTATAGTTGCAGGTGTTGTTTTTTTTACTGTGGATGTTATGGTTTTTACAGAGGAGAAGGACAGAGTTTTACAAGTGTGAGGAGTAAATATCTTGGTCTCCTGCCCAAGTGCATGGCTGCACACCAGTTAACACTGATGGGTTAACTTGGAATGTCATTCCTGTGACTGTGGGTCTTTCTCTGCCTTCTGAGTAGTTGTTTTCCTTCTCCCAAAACCCAGCCATCTTTTTTTCTTTTTTTACAGATAGCACTAAACTTTGCGCTACGTTCCACAGAATAATCTCTGTCTTCTGGACACGTCAACAACTTTCTGTTCTCCATCCCTCTTCCTTCATTGTGGCCAAATGCTTTGCAATAGATGAACAAGGGGTTTATTCTTCCTTTGAGTAAGTACCTTTATATTATCTCTTGGAATATTTTTGCTTTGCAGGCTGGCACTACAACAAAATGAAAAATATTAATGGAACTTTGAAACAAGCCACATACTGTTGGAAACGTTGCTAGTAACTTCGTCTGCTTTATTTTGATCATAATGTATTTTAAGATGTTTATCTTGGAAATGTGAATGGTGCCTGATTCCAGATTTCATGCCTCTCATTAGTTTATTGCATCTAAAAATGACTGCGGAAACTCAAATCTATTTCTAAGTACAATATTATGGTTCTACATATCTGTTTGGAATGAAGTCAGGCACGGCTTCCAAGTGAGCTGACTCTTCAGTTTAGTCCTTACACTGCCACTTACATGGGTGGAAACTCCAGTACCCTGGCTAGGGTTGCATGGCCAGTCACCTCAGGTTTGGATGGAGTGGGTGAAGAAGTCAGCACATGGCGTTCAGCTGGAGCAACACCAGGCTTGGACCTTCAAGCCAGATTTCCTCACGATATGGGGAAGAGCAGCCTGCTGCACAACACAGGGGGTTGTGCTGCCTTAACTTCAGACAAATTATGGCCATTAGTTGTCTATCTGAGCAGGGTGAAATTCCTGTGCTGTGTGTAACGAAAGATGGAAACTCTCCAAAGTGACCCCCTGTCCCCTGACAGCTGCACTTCGGTAAGCTCAGGTCAGGGTTAGCTTCTAAGCAAGCTCTGGTCCAGCCTCCCTCAGGAATACGAATAGTAGGAGCTCTGAGCAAGGACTTTTACCCAGCAGCAAAGCCCTCCATTAAACCAGCATTTGAGGAATCCAGCACGTTACTTGTGCCCTTCCAGAAAAAGGAGACTAACTCACAGGACAGTGTTCGGATGTGAGGACAGAGATGGGCACAAACTACCAGATGTCCTGGCTGCTCCATGTGCAGACTCTCAGAAAAGAAAAGAAAAGATGATCCCACCTTGCACTATCAAAATGTTCTCTTGGGAGTCTCTGTTTCATTGGCATCCCTGTCCTGAGACCCAATGAAAAGGAAGCTGAATCTTCTCCATGAGGTTTTATGTTGTTCCCACTGTTACTATGATAATTTTCACATTTTGAATACATTCCAAGAACATTTTGCATCTTCCTTTTTACTACAGATACAAACAGCTGTTTTAAAAGAAACTGATAAATAGATGAAAACTTGTGTGTTTTCCAAGTATTCGCTTAACTGCAATGACTGCATTGGGAAAAAGCAGATTCTGGACCGAGGCTTGATTTGTAAATGGCCAAATTATGCAAACACATGATTTATGATCCAGTGGGTAGTAATTTGTTCAGTATCATGGGACCTGAGTGCTAGTCTCATAGTCATTATTGATATACAGAGTTAAAGGAAAATGAAGAGAATTTTCTTCAGGAAATTCTCCATTCACCGAGAAATCGCAGACTTGCTTTACAACATTGATAATTTAGAATTCCCCCCAGAAAACACGATTTTCACCTTGGATTAAATCTCAGCCCTTTGACATTGGCAACTGGGATTCCCATTGATCTCTGTAGGGACAAAATTTCATCCACGTATAAAATATAACTGAATTTGAGACCACAGGTTAGAAATCCATTTCATTCTTTAATGAGAACTAAGAGCTCTTTTCTATCTGTTGCCAAAGAGATTGTTTCTCCTTTGCTTTGCATAACAACTAGTACAGAATGATGTAGTTTTTAAATAAAAATTCCAGCAGAGGAATTCAAGTCTGGAGTTATTTGTCAAATTAGTCATGATACTTCTTTGTAGATAATAACAACTGGAAAAGTTCACATTACTCGCTGTAAAGAAAATTAGACTAAATAATTCTCGAGTAATGTTCAAAGGTCAAGCAGGAAGTCCTGCTCACATGGGACCACATCACGTTACACACCTTTTGGGGGCTTTTTATTGAGAAAAGATTTATGTTTCCTTTTAAAACAGTGGAAGGGTTGTAGTAGAAAAGTGAGGAGATGCCTTTACCTGCTAAGGAAGACCACCAGGTGGTCAACTGAGAGCAATCTCGGGTGAGGCTTGGATTCCCCAAGCACAGCACTGTCTGAGACTGACTGAACAGAGTGAATCTGAGGCAGTGATGTATCACTGCTGGAAATGGACCACCTGAGCTACCCACAGCCTGCTGCACCCCAGCGGCACCTCCTGCAGCCACATAGGCAAGAAGATGCTCATAGCATGAGTTCACCAGCCTGCCCATGATCACTGCCAGGAGGCAGGAGATTTTGCTCAGGGCCAACAGCAGGGTTTGATACCTGCAGCACAGGAGAGTGGATGAGAAAGGGAGTGATGCATGAGAGCACCCATATGTGTGTGTTGGGTGAGAGCCGTACATGCCACCACTGGAAGATGATGCTGTCTCTGGAAGCAAAAGTCACCACAATACTGAGCTAACCAAATGTCTCTGAGGGTGGATAGGGTACTCGCACTAGGACTGTCAAGTGTGGCCTCATAGGGCTGCTGCTGACCCAGGCCAGTCGAAGGGCAAGTTGTGGCTGTCAGAGCTGCACTGCCTCTCCAGACTTCAAAGCCTGCAGAGGTGTGTGGCAACTCAGCAGCACACGAAAATACACGCCACAAGGATTATTTTTGTTTGTTTTCTTTTTGCTAAGATACCGTCCTGGGCTTGGACTCCTGCTTTAGACACTTGTGTTCACCCTGCCACGGGGTTCAGCTTACACTGGGGCTGGGAAGAGCAGGGAGGAGAGAGCTGTCCCATACAGTGCTGGTGATCTCTGCCCAAATGCCCATCCTGCCTGTGACTAAGAGTTCAAGTCAAAGTGAGGTGGAGGCAGCCAGGCATGACAAACATGCTGGGGAGGAGGGAGGAGAAACAAAGCAAATTCAGCCTTAGTTTTGTGGTCAGCTATGATTGAGGAAGACTGGGAGCTTATCCCTTCCCCTTGTGACACTGTATGTGGATCCATTTTACATTACATACGTACCTGATTGGGGAAGAGAGACTCCTCTGTTCCCCCTTGGTTACCACCAGACTGCTAAAGCTAGCACACTCCTGTCAATTTGGCAAAGGAAAAGTGTTTTTTCTCCCTAACTGCAGAACAGCCAAGTTTTAGATGAAAGTTGGGTGGGTATTGTCCCATTAGATTGGTGTTTTGGGCATCCTTGGAAGAGGGTTGACCATCTCAGGCTACAAGCGTACCAGACACTGCATTGCCCAATTCCAGATCAAGATCTTGGATTGGAACACTATGAAAAAACAAGCCTCTGCAACCACTCTTACAGTTTCTAAACCAAACTCATTGCTGTCAGTAGATGGTAGGCATGCTTAGAATAAGCTTACGGTGCCAGGACCTTCAGGACACTAGCATCTGCTCAGCTTAGTCAAGAAAAGACAGTATCAACATAACCTATGTTAAGATCAGGATCCAGCTGCAGACATCTATAATGTAAATTTCTAAATCTGACTTAACCTTTTAGAGTTCCTTTAAAGCAAGTGGAAAGAAATTAGCACTTTTAAGGAGTGATTGATTTCACCCAAGAGCAGCCATACAAAACGGATCATGCAACTTTACATCCAATGGGATTCAGTAACTTTAGAAGGACCCTTAATTGATTGTCTTCTATCTATATATGATTTTTTTAGTGGCTCTCTGCGGTGAATATAAATGCTTACAACAACTCTGAACGGCATGGAGTCCTAAGAGACTTTAAATCTGAAAGGGTTGCTTAGATGCAAGGCCTGCCTTAACTAAAGGCTTTTTCCAACGTGTGCTAGCAAAGATCCAGTAAATATCTGTGATTTTCTATAAAGCAATATGATTATTCAGTGCAAGGCTGAACATAGATTGAAAATACAAGAGTGAATATCCATCAACAGCAAGACAGCTAGATAGCTCGCAGGTCCCTTTCATTAACCTTTTCATTTCAAACATAGACTTCTTAGGGCCTATTTCCATAGGTGCGTGTAGGGAGCTGCACACCTGCTCTGCGCATGCTTGGAGCTGCTGGGCAAGGATTAGTTCTGGAAGCCATTTAACACCACAGCAAATTCACATTCCTCATGCCTCTTTAGATCTCCACTGGTGGTGCCTAGAAAGCCTGTGTTTTGATCAGACTTAGGGGCTAATCTTTAACTATTCCCTCCTTTCCTTCCTTCCTTCCTTCCTTCCTTCCTTCCTTCCTTCCTTCCTTCCTTCCTTCCTTCCTTCCTTCCTTCCTTCCTTCCTTCCTTCCTTCCTTCCTTCCTTCCTTCCTTCCTTCCTTCCTTCCTTCCTTCCTTCCTTCCTTCCCTCTTTCCTCTCTTCCCACCTTCCTCCCATCTCTTCTCTCACCTCCCTTTCTCCTCCTCTTCCCACCTGCCCGCCTCTATTTAACCCAAATAACTTAAAATAGGATAATCACTTTTCATTACAAATAAACAAAGAATGGTTTTGGTTCTTCCTCTATGCTTCTACGCAGTATGCATGTCGTTCATCCCTTCTGTGTGACTTCTGGGTTTTTTGAAGCCAAGCAGGACACAAAATGTCTATGTTGTGTTCATGCAGCAACATTGCAACCATCTTTATCAGTAATTCTTAGTGAAATGAAACAAGTTTTAGTATAGTAGTTAATGAAACTATCTTAGAAGAATAGTTTATTAGGCAGGGAAGTACGTGAATATTCTCACTTCTAAATGTTGGTACCGTGAAAAGTAAGAGAGAAATACATACTTGTTCCCCAGGAGGATGTTTAGATATACGAGTAGGGGTGCAAACACAAGCAACGTGCAGAAAGGAATGGAGACAAAGAAAAAAAAAAAAACAATTGGCCTAATGGCATACACTGCCATTATTGCTATTTTTCTTGTTTGAAGAAATCCATATTGAGCTGATATTTCTTCCACATTTCATAAGATGCATGGGCTAAACAAATAACTTTATGAGGGATCTCAACTCTTTTCACATCAGGCATAACAGCTTTGCTCAGTTTATACTGAAGCACTGTACTGAGCCTCTGAAACCATGAGTGCTCTTCCTGCCTCTCCATCAGTCCAGTGAGGGACCGCTTCACTCTATCTATGCTGCATTTTCTTCGTTTGTAGAACAGTGATAACAAAACTGCCTGTTTCCTACAAAAACAGTAAAAAATATTTTTAATTGGCAAAAAATCACTATGAAAACATTATGTATTTTTTTTTGAGTTTTTTAAAAAAAGAACAACCTTTCAAATTATAACAACTAATAGATGCAAATTATTTCTAGAAGCAAAATGCATCTTAGTGAGACTGAAGAGTCAACATTTAAAGCTTTTTTGAAAGCCACAAATTTGCATGTAGGTGGTGCTTGAACTTTGTTTTTCCATTTACAAAACACTTTAGCGTCATTCAGTAATTCAGGAATTGAATCAAGTACAAAGGTGTCAGAGTACAAATTTCATAGAGGAAGTCACACTAAGGTCATTACCCATACTAAAAATAATCAAGCCAAAATTCGTGAAAACAAGGTTTTTCCTGCAGAGAAGATGCAAGGATTGATTTCTTTGTCATGGGGTTTGGGTTTTTTTTTGGTGTGTGTTTTTGTTTCCTTTACCTTTCCAAAACTTTCACAGACTTGTTGAAAATGGAAATTGAGCCTTCACTTCTACCTATGAATTTCTAGCTTTCTCGTAGGCATATACACACATAAACTGGTTTGTTCTCTTCTTGTAGCTCTACTTTGCAGACTAATCTGCAGTCCAAGCCATGGCCACAAAAGTGAGGCTTAACCTTTTCTGAAAATCTACCCAAGGATAATTAGCAAGAAAACAGTTGGCAATTACTTCACTCTTCATCTTCAAAGCATTTTTCTCCACTCAGATTTGTGACACCTTTGTAGGAAAAATTGTTCCTCTCAGTTAGTTTGTGTCACAAACAAGCCTCTGTGAGCTGGGTATGTGCTGTTAGAAAATACAAAGCATCCAAAGTTTATCGGCAAATCTGGACCTCACCAGGCAGCTTAGAATGCTTTTACTTATTCAAATGATCCCTTGTGCAAGACTTACCTGGATTTAAATCTCTGAGTAAAGTCAGGGAGGTATTTAAAAGAGGTGTAGATTTGATACTTAGGGACATGCCTTAGTGGTGGACTTGGCAGTGTTAGTTATATGGTTGGACTCAGTGATCTTTAAAGTCTTTTCCAGCCTGAATGATTCTGTGATTTTTGTGATTCTGAGTAGAAGAGTTGCCTTGTAAATTACCACACACTATTTGTTCATCGAGTTGCGTAGCTTTCTGACCTCTGTTGACTGGAGAAGGCGGTCAGAGCTGAAAGTACTTAAGCAAGTGTAGCCTTGGTTAATATTGTACTGAGTGCATCTGCCTGGCTCCCACCTGCTCCGGCACTGAGAACTGCCAGTGTTATGGCCATCGGGCTCAGCCAAGCAAAGTGAGCCAGCTCCAACTGGAAGTTGGTGGGGTGGAGCACCTTGGAAACTGCTTAAAGAGAAAATGATTCTTTAATGGGAGAAGTGTGATTTTTCCAAGTAATTTGACCCAAGTGGAAACAAAGCTTGTCAGAGTCTGTATTACGTGAAAATGTTTGCAGAATGATGTCAGTGTGCTAGCAATGTTAGAAGACAGTTGGGGCTTTATTCACAAAAAGGGCACATTTTCACTGCATGTAGTATGTTCATAAATGAGACTTTCTGTGTGCAAGTGAGTTCTGTGAAAATACAGCTCTTCCATTTTGAAGAAAACACATTTTTTTTGCATAGACGGGCCAAAAGTGGGTCAGTGAAATTTTCAGCTCTCTGAGCACAGGTTATCAAAGAACCTTCGAAGGCTGCTACACGGATATGAAACTCTCTAAACAAAGGATAGAGGAAGGAGACTGGGGCACAAGCTCAAAGGGGATTCCCAGACATCAGGTGTAGCACCCTGCTCTCACAGGAGCAAAAACCTGTCATGGTGGCTCCAATCAAAGCTCTACCTACCCCTGTCTCCTCTCTCTCCACGGTGCTTGTTTAGGGAAGTGTGTAAGAAGCAAGGAATGTATAAGTGATCCTGTCTCAGATATACTGCTGCCGCTCAGACAGTCTCCACAGCAACCACATCACACAATCCACTCCCTAAGACAGTCGGAAAAATATGGTTTGTTTGGGTGTTAACAGACCTTCCGTCTCCGTAATGTTTTCTGCTGGAGATGATAACCTCGAGGACGGTGTGGACAAGCAGCAAACATGGGTCAAGCTAATTGGAGGGAGGTTTTGCAGAACCTGGGAAGCCTGGAGTCGTTCTTGAGCCTAGAGGGAGGCAGCCAGTTCTCAAAAATATTCTGGGGATGCTCAGTCACCGACTTCCATGTGTGTGGAAGTCTATGGGTGCTAATGAAAGGATGGGATTCACAGTGCCTCCTTTACTGGGAAGCAGAGGCTACTGTATGGATCACCTTTTGCGGTGTTCTTGTTGTCCTTTGCCTCAAAACAGCTCTAAGGAGCCTATGGAGGAATTAACCCAGGAATGCCTTCACTAAAGCCTACTAATTTTCTGTAGCTGGCCCTTGCTCCACTCTTTTGAGAGCAAGGAATGAATATTGCCTGTATCATTTACAGCTTGCTGCTTCAATTTTTATGGAATAAAATAATCCCCTTTCCCCTCTGTTCCAGCTTTTCTAAAAAGAGATGATATATAATCTGCAGGTGGTCTGTGGGTTGGTCTTTTGCCAGTGATCTCATTTCCATTGTGGTGCAATATATTGCTATTGTTATTTGCACATCTTCAGTAGTAACATGCTAGGGAAATGCAGATACTTTTATTAGAACAGGCTGAAGCACCTTAGCATTTGGGAATGATTTGACTTCACGGTACTTGCTGCGCCACGGGGTTCAGTGTACACTTGTGCAAGCACATCCGTAGCAGAAGGTAAAACATTTTACTTCAGGACCCCTTCCATACGAGTTCCCGCACTGCACTGTTCACTAGTGTCTGAAGCCTCGTGCAGTAGTGCATTGAGTGATGTGACTAACATCTGTCATGCATTGTGCTCTGAAGGAAAGTGTGTGCAGCAGATTTAAATCCCTCCTTAGGCCTAATGCACATGTATTTCATTTAAAAGTCTGATAAAGAAAAAAAGAAAAAAAGGGAAATAATTCAACATAGTCACTGTTTAATTAGTTCTTATTGGATTCATAGCCCATTTTCTCTTTATTTTCACTGTCAGTTCACTGTTTTCCTTCGTTTAAGTAAAATTATTTAAAAGAAATCTGAGTTAGGTGATAGTGTCTGACTTCCAGACTTGGGGGCCAAATTCTTTCATTCTGGATAGGTCAAGTACAGTATAGGCAGCTGCAATGAAAGCTGATCTCTGCTAATCTGCCACAAGTCACAATTAAGGGAACAGACAAGGTAAAACTGTCTCCTCATTAATTTCTCCAGCCCATTCTCTTCTTCCTTCCTTGGTCTGTCTTGTGCCTGTTGATGCCTAACTTCAGCGTACCAAGAGTGCAGAGGTGATCCTTGGCCTTCCAGCTATCCTCTCTCCTCAGATCTTCCTTGAAGACAGTATAAAGCAAGCCCAAAGTAAGACAGAGACCTTCACAGCAACTTCTCGGCAGAAATTGTAAGTCAAGAGGCTCCTGACAAAAACCAAATCTCTATTATTTGTGTCTCTGTGCTCATGACAGTTTTAAAGGCTGGAAGCCTTCTTCCCTGGGAAGAGGACTCCGGAGATAGCAGTGATGATTGCTCATTGGCCCCAGGAGCGAGCTCTGCTTCACTTGCTTGCTTTGCTTCTCAGGCATTTTGGGAGACCGTGGCAACACCGCCGAGATGAGAATTCTGCCTGGTTTCACTAAAAGCTGCTGGTGTATACGGTGGACTCACGCCATGTCACAAGGATCCTGGGCCTTGGAGCTCAGGTGGCAACAGATATGGAGACCAAAGGGGACAGGCAGTGACAGGACTGTGGGAATGACGACGGCAGCTCCTTAGGTTGGGGCAGTTTACCCAATTTTCATTCACCCTGGGGCACTGGAAGGTGTTTCCAGACAGGGCAAGAGGCCATGACCACAGACAGCTGGGGACAGAAAGGGCAGCCTAGCTCCTCATCATGCCCTCTGGAGAAGTAGGGCCCGAAGGAATCCCCGCCTTTCGATGTTCTCCCTCTCAGCAGAGGAGCAATAACAACAGGGATTGCTGGAGTCTTAAGGGCAAGGAGAGGGTAAGGCTGTGTGCGGGTGCTGACAAGGAGACAAAGCATAGTGCAAAAACCCACATGAGAGAGGTTGCATGCAGCTCGCTTAGTCCTCCCAGAGAGCAGCTCACAGTGGTTTGCTGCTCATTTCTAGGCACGATTGACTGACCGGCAAAATTGCCTGTGCTATACTACATTTCCCAGTGATATTGCAGCTGCTGAGAAAAATATTTCATCTCAGTATCTGTTGGAAACAATCCTTAGTGAGGGATCCTTAGTGTTTTAATTTTTTCCTCCCTAAAATTCAAATGTCCATGCTCAGGTAAAATTATCAACATTTTTATTGAGGGATAAGGGCTGCAGGTGTTTATTGGCAGAGGAAGATCTTGGAGGATTCAGGGGTGACCAGGATTTAAATATTTACTTTTGATTTTGAGCATCCCCATGCTAATGAGACTCTAGAGTCAGCACATTGTTTTGACCTTAAAAATCGATGAAACTGTGATCATTGTAAAGGGCTAAACTGGGGCGTTACTCTGTGCATTTTACAGTGAACGCTAGTTTTTGTGCTTTCTGCATTGGCATAACTGGGCCACTGTTCAGACGCATATTGCTCGTCAGGAAGGACACATAAGCATGTGTTTAAGACCTATGAAATCATTGGCCTTTCTTGCCTTTCCTAAATCAACAGGACTTAAGCATGTGCTTAAAGTGCTTTTTCCGAACTGGGACCTTAAAGAGCTGAGTTAGCTTATCCACCTTCCTCTTTAAAAGATGGATGTGGAAAAATTCCCAGATTATACATCTGCTCTTCCAATTTTCATTGCGGAGGGTAGGGCTGAGTACAGAGGGAGCAGAAAAGGGGAAAGGAAAGTAAAAACAATCCTGAGCTGGCAGCCTGGCAAAAAGAAACCAAAACAGCTGCCTGCCAGATTCAGAGGGCTGTGCGTTGTATGCACCACGGCAGGGCCATCTGCACGCCAGGCTTGCACCAGGTGCTTTATTTAGAGTAGAAAGAGACGGTGAGCCTGTTGAGAGAAAGTAAACCTGCTTACGTTCAAGAAGTGTCTTATTTTGCAGTCTCCTCTCGCTGTTTCATCTCCATCTGAGACATTCCTTGCTTCTTTTCTGTGAACAGTTGCAATGGTACCAGTTGAGGAGAGCAATGATGGGTTTAGGGAGGCTTCTGCCTTGAGTTTGCATTTTGTCCTAACACTATATGTTACTGGAGCACAGAAATGCAAAGGAAACTTCTGCCCTTTGAACATGTGACAGTTGGGGTGCCTCAGAGACCAAAAAAGTATTATTCTGCTACAAAACCAGGTTTTTTTGAGGACTGGCAACTCCTGGGGGTGGTAGTGCAGTTCAAGCACAAGGAGGACAGGCAGCCCAGTGCCTGTGGTTGTGCATGTGATGCCCACAGCCTGCACTTCAGTCCCCCTGCACAGCAGGTTTGCATTAGTTGCATCCGTGTTGCCTTCACATGCAAGGTGAGCCACTTTCCTCACACCAGTAGGGAGGATACGCTTGCTCCAGCAGTCACATCACTGTGTGGGTCACCAGTGAGGCTGGCTCAAGCCTGTAGTGAGCAAGACACTACAGCTACAACCTTTGATGCTCCAGCTTTGGCCCTGATGTGCTTCTCATCCCAGATGGTTCCAATGAAAGTTTTTTTGTTTATCTTCACTGTATTTCCACCCCCATTCCTTAAAGTTTTCTTTCATTGCAGTGAGGATTTGGTTAGTCTTTCTCTGAGGCAGTGACATAATAAAGCAGGGCCAGTACCAATGATGCTGTAGTCAGAGTTGACTGAAGGCCCAATTGGCCTTAGTGGCCCATGATACGTGCATGGTGGACACTCTGATGACTTCTCCACCCTCAGACTGGAGAATTTACGAGCCTTATCTTGGCTGCTAGACCATTTTTTGTCTTCCTTTACTTGTTTTTTTACTTCCTCTCTTATAGTTTTAAAACTTTATCTGGACCTAGGCTGTTCTTTACACCACATACTCTCTCTTTGATTTCAAAGATGGAAGGGAAGTTATTTAAAAACAGGCTCCATCACAGACAGCGTTCTGGTAATTAGGCATGGAGCTGGACCTTGTAAGTACATCTGTGACTCTAAGGGAGGTCAGTATAGTTTAACTTCTGAGTAAGAGAAGAAAATCAAACTGTTTCACCATTTGTCTGGTGAGACCCAGCAACCTCTTTGTATGAATTTCTTCATGTTGTTGCTTAGCTTTGGTATTTTTATTTAGCTTTTCATTTACTTTAACAACGTAGTAGGTAAAAAATAAACACCATGTAAGAGTGCTCGGTGCTGATAGGGCTGGGTGGCCAACTGGCAGCCTGTGGCAGAAATACACAGTCCCCAAAGAGTGACCAGAGCGTTACTCTAAAGATGTTTGTCTGTTTGAAGCTGGGATGAACCTGCTAAACTGATCTGGTATTAAACATCATTGAGATGATGACCTCTTATTACTTCTTATTGGCAGAAGCAATGAAAAATCAATCCCTGGGAAAACAGCAGAGGTGAGAGGAACATATGGCTATCTGCATGTCATTAGCAATCCCCAGAGCTTCTTGTCCTCCCAAAGCTCATAAAAAGCAATACAACCATTTTAAAAGCAAATTTCTTAAAAAGATGTAAAAGGTTATTTTAATTAAATGAACACATCTTTTCTCTTAGATCATAACCTTGGATTCCAATAGCTATGCTGGGAATTCAGAAGCATTTTAAATAATTAAAAAACAAAAGAGTGATGTTCTTTTATAGTTGGCAATTTTTCAGGCTTCATATATTAAAGCAGCTTTTCCTTTTGTTAAAAGCAAGCTGAAAATCTTTTGTAATAAGATATCAAAACCTGTTTAGTATCCTGGATGATTAAAAAAAATGCTTGAATGTAGACTTTAAGACTTTAAAAGGGCGGTGCAAGTCTATATATAAAATAGATTATTTTATCTGCCCCTTTTTTGTTTGACAGAACAGGATCTAACAAAAATAAGAGTATTGTGTGCCAAAGTGCATCTTTCATTCTGAGTAATAAATAGAACAAATAATCTTACTTCTCCATTGTTTAATCTACTGCCATCACCAGTATAAAGGAGATGAGAGCTTAGGCTTATGGTTTGGGCTCAGCCTGAGGTGAAACAGTGGCTTGCAGACAACAAGGAAAGCAGAGCAGTTATCTGGGGCCATGGGACAGTTGTCATAGGCCTGCAAATCCAGGTCCCAGCTCTGGTGCTCTCTTAGGGCAAGATGTCTTCCCCATCTGTTACCTCCTCTCCATCAAGAGAGGCTTTCACGAAGCATGATGCCTGGGACCTCTTTGAAGCCTGAAGATCAGCTTCATGGGAGTTTCTGCCTCTCTGCTGCTGGAATTCTGCTGATCAGGGCTCAGAACTTTTTGGTCTTGGGCTCAGAACATTTTTGTCGTCTTCAGCTATCAACGCTTATCGGTCACTGCCCATCTCCCAGCTACTGTAGCATCTCGATTTAATAGGGCAGTGACACTGCTTAGATGGAAGTACATCTGCATTACGTGTTGGCTCAACAGCTCTGAAGGAACTCATTTATAAAAGTCAGTATGTTAGTAAATGGTAGCTAATTCATGAACAACGACATAAAGAAGTTGGGTCTACAAGTCACTACAAATTATTTACTGTGTCCAGATTCATTTGCAACAATGGGCTTGGGTGCTAGAAAATTTTGAACTGTGGCCAGAAATCCCTTCTTTGTTGTTAGCAGTTACATCTGCTGCTTCTTTCCAGTGCTATGCAGATCTCTTTAATCCCTAGAATGTGTTCCCAATTTGATTGTATTTACATGTATGTCTATAACCTCACTGAAAATACCAGCACTACTCTTCATCACGTTTCCATGCTGTGTTAAGGTTTGGTTTGGATAATGTCACTTTTCTTGTGCCTGGAAAATCTGGCTTCCTGTGAGCTTTTGGAATTTGATTTCCTCCTTTGTATATCCAGAGGTTTTTTTCTTCCTCTCTCTGTCTTTTTTTTTTTCTTCTTTTTTTTTCTTTGTAGTTCTCTTTTCAGTCTGCTAAGAGAACCAAGGATATGTACTGCATACCCTTTGGCCTGCCACATTTAATTTCGATGAAGTCTCAGTACGAAAAATATACGTAAGAATTTGCATTGTGTTTGAAGTGGGTGCAAGCCATGCTCCATGACTGAGGGTCCTGCAGGAACTATTGTGGAGATGCAGGAAGTGGCAATGAGTCATGTCTGCAGCAAATCCAATTGAACAAAAAAAAAAAGCCAAAAAGAAACTGAAATTGTTATATCTGAGTTAATAGATTTTAGTGCTCAACTCCTGTAATAAGAGCTAATGTCGCTTCACGCAGACTCCTGGCCAACACAATCCCTAAAATAAGTGCTGCTGGTTGCAAGCTCGTGCTCAAGACATGTGATGATTCACTGTCCCCCAAGGAAAGCCTGTGCCTCATTAAGAGATAAAATCCAGAAGCCTAGCACTCATGTTACATACTAAGCTGTGCGCTGGTATCTGACACAGTCGAGCAAAGAAATCTCTCCCACAGGCCTCAGAGCCCCCATCTGTGCTAGCAACCCCCGAAAGGGAGAGACACCCACACCACACCACCACCACTACCCGCTTCCTCCTGGCTCTTGCATGGAAAAGGAGCCGACGCCGGCTCCAAGGGTGCACAGCAGTGTAACAGTGGACTTCTCTGAACACTACCTTAACGCAAAAAGTTTGGGTTGAGAAGGGGCTGGTTCCCACAGTCCCTCTCGTTGGCCCACGAGGGGTTTACTCACAGTTCTTCGGTAAGGAAGGGCATCGAATGTGCTGTTGTGTCCTCCTTTATGTCATGGCAAGGCTTTTTCCATATCATGACCTGCACACCTATACCCCTGGAAGTCCGAAGTCTTCACAGAGGCCATTGCCAACTACCTTTTAGAAGTCAAAAGTATATCGCAACAATTACGGGACCAAAATGCTTCTTTATATATTTTCCTGTTGGTACAGAAAATGGAAAACATTTTTGTCCCAATATTCTGAAAATTACGCACTGAAAAGAACTCTGTTTCCGGAAAAGATACCCTATTCATCACTCCAGGAAAATATTGACTAATTAAGGCTGGTAGGAAAATAAAAAAGCCGGTTCTGTAAAAAACTACTGACCCAAGGGTCAGGGAGTGATATGTAGCTTCGTTCAACTGATGAGATTTTTTCTTGTTTTACCATTGTGCTTATGAGGGAAAGATAGATTAATTTAAAAAAAAAGAAATTAGCAACATTTTTACATTAAAAATCAGCATATTATACCGCATCACATTCCTTTGAAGTTTAAGTAGAAAGTCACAGTTACCCCAACTCAAAAGAAGCCATTCTGCTTCTCTGGTTTAACAGATCTGTTGCATTAATTTACCAAGAAAATCCACTTGATTTAGTTGAAATAACATGTATAAAGTAATAAATGTTTAATTTAAGAGGAGGTTAATCAGCGAAGTTTATTACTTACTGGAAAATCATTGAACTTGAAAGCCACCTATATTTACATAAAGTATGCAGCATCTGAAATAAATCCAAAGAATTTTGTTATTAATTTCTTGTCTTGCTTACATGTGTTAGGGCTATGTTTATTCTAGAATAATCTCTCACAAGGAGTGATAGAAATTAAAGTGTAAAGTGGTTTATTTTTCTTAGTAACTTATTAATTACAGTATCAGTTTTTAATGTTAAATAGATGATATGCAATTACATTATTCTTCAAATATATAGTCATAGAATCATAGGATGTTTTGGGTTGAGAGGGACCTTAAAGATCATCTAGTTCCAACTCCTTGGCCATGGAAGGAGACACCCTTCCACTACATCAGGCTGCTCAAAGCTTCATCCAACCTGGCCTCGAACACCTCCAGAGACAGGGCTTTCAGTGCTTCCCTGGACGACCTGTTCCAGTGCCTCACCACCCTCACAGTAAAAAATTTCTTCCTAATAGCTAATCCTAATCTATCCTCTTTCATTTTAAAACTGCTACCTCTCATCCTGTCACTGCACTCCCTGAGAAAGATCCACTCCCCAGCTTTCCTGTAGGCCCCCTTTGGGTAGCGGAAAGCTGCTGTAAGGTCTCCCTGACGGCTTCTCTTTTCTGGGCTAAACAAGCCCAACTCTGTCAGCCTGTCCTCATATGGCAGGGCTCCAGCCCTCTGATCGTCTTCCTGGCCCCCCTCTGGACTCACTCTAACAGATCCACGTCCTTCCTGTGCTGAGGACTCCAGAATTGAACACAGTACTCCTGGTGAGGTGTCACGAGAGCAGAGTGGAGGGGGAGAATCACCTCCTTCGACCTGCTGGTCACACTTCTTTTGATGCAGCCCAGGATATGGTTGGACAAAATAAGCATATGCAATAAGTGATAAAAAAATTGCAGAGATTGTGCAGTC
Source organism: Neomorphus geoffroyi (assembly GCA_033558235.1). Lineage (NCBI taxonomy): Eukaryota > Metazoa > Chordata > Aves > Cuculiformes > Neomorphidae > Neomorphus > Neomorphus geoffroyi. The sequence continues at coordinate 23,928,283 of JAUMJM010000020.1, read as the reverse complement.
AAGTGAGTTTTTTATTATATGAAATAAAATTAAAATTAATACCATTTTTTCAATCTTAACACTTTTTCTATTAATTCCAAAAGATATTGAATAAGTTGCTACAGATTTTACAGTGCAATGTTAAGCCTATGTTTCAATAACTGAATGCTTATACAATGAATCGCTAATCAAGATCATAAAAACATCAAGGGTTTCATTATGTTTTCTCACAAAGCTATGAATTAAAATAAACAAAGAGTTGCCTTAGCAAATCAAAGATGATAGAGTTTATAAAGTTTCTAAAGCTGGAAGGGAACACATATCACATTTTTTACGGCAAGTTACTATATGTTAAAGCAATTTCTCATTTTTCATATTTGGTATGAAAATTATCCCATGTGTTTCTTAACCTCAGACCATCTCCCCTTAGTTTTGGCATGACTGCAGAGAGCAGCTGGCTTTTTCTAAACCACCTAATGAAGGAAATTATTCATGTTGTTTCCTCAACTCTCAGCCCTGAGTTCTCTGTCCTCAGGTCTGCAGAAACCTCCCTGAAGAAAATGAAAATTTTGCTTTGGAGCAAGTATAACAGTGCAGGACTCGTATGATCCACGTGTGAGCCTGGAAAAAAGAGAGGGTAAGAGTGTGTGTCCTTTCCAAGAGTGTGTATAGTAGCTCTGGAGCCAGCTCTCTTTTGTTTTAATAAAGATGGAGATGGCCAGGATTGAGTCCTTTGAGAATCTTCTAACACTAGACAAGTAGGTTATCTTTGTGTTTTACTGTGCAGCAGTGGAATCACTCCTTTCTTCATCATCTGTCAAAGGTTTCTGGGTTTGGAGTTTGTTTTGCAACAATCAAAACACTCCAGCAATTTAAGGATCAAGTCCTCACATGGCCAATGTACATGCAAGCAAACCCTCTGCTACCAAAGGACTAGCCAGGTGCTCCAGACTCTGCACATGCATGAGGGCAAAAGATTCCACACCCTCCGGAGGGCTTGTGAACATGGCATTTCTCTCCCAGTAAAAAGTAAGGATTTTAATGCTGCCTGGGGCTCACACATCAGAGCAACCTTCACACCAGCGGATGCTGGGGGCTGTGTGTACTTCCTTGGAGCAGCCTCTGTGATACTCCTCTGCAAAAGGGAACAGACTTCTAGTTTTCAGCCCTGTTGCCCTCCGAATCAGTGGGAGGTTTAACACTTATTTAATGAGGACTATGTGTGTGCATACATATGGATGTGTGTATATCTGTCTACACATACACACAATATAAATTAACTAAACATGTTACTAGGATACATCAGGAAAACCACATCCAAACAAAGAGTCCAATATGGAAAAAGCTATTAAAAGATCCCAGAGATTGAGCTTGTTGTGTACAGAAATAAATACCATGATAGGATACCATATTACATCTCATTGTCTTCCTGCTGGTATTTAGAAGAGGTGCTATCCTTCCAGGGGTACAGGGGAGACTGTCTACGATAAAGCAAATCTGATCTTCACAAATAACATGATGCTCATAATGAAATTGCCCACCTAAGGAAAACATGGAGTTGAGCTCCACAGTCAGAATTAAGTGTATCGTCATTTTTTTTTAGTGTTACAAAAGGTCCAAGAGGCCTCAATAGGACTCTAAGCTCTGCCCTTAAAGAAATGCAGGCAAGAAGGACCTCTGTGCATCAGGTACCCAGAGAATCAGAGTACCCTCACATGAGCTCAATACTGAACAATGAAGTTAGGCATGAACTTTACAGTCTCCTTTTCATCACAGCCTTGTCTTATGCTGCCTAGCTGGCCTAAATAATTTTCCCCTTTCCTCTTAAATGCAAATATCTATAGTCAGAGGATGCATTACAGGGCTCAGTGCTGGTGTGCACCAGCCCAAGACAGTGCTCAGGTTCACAGGATGAAGAAGTGCCTGGAGATACTTCTGTAGCCTGAGGTGACAATGGTCCCATTTTGCCAGGACTCTGACACAGCCCTTAAGCAGTGCCCAATGGACCTGTAAGTGGCAAATTAGCTAGCAAATACTCCTTGCCGAGTTAAGGGATTGGACCAGATATGCTTTGCCTGTCACATTTACGTATTTAGGTCTCGTAATTCTCTATGTAGCAATGGTCTGGTTTTTGAACAGCCTGCTGCCTTATCTACTACTTTCCCCAAGCCCTGAACACTATCCATAATCCTGTAAAGACAGAGAATCAGCCAAGGTACCAGAGCTGAGCCCTTCAAGTCAGGTTTCGACAGTGAGAACAGTGGTTTGGGCAGTTAAAATAAAAAAAAATGTCTCAAAAGTAGACTTAGAGGGATGTGATATAGGCCTGTGGCTCCCCCCGGCAGTAGCAACTGGTCCATCTCACATGCTTCAGGTGACATGATGGTGTAGGAGTTGGCATCTCCACCATGCTCAGGCAGCCAATGTGCAAATTCTCTGGGCAAAGCCAAATGTCCTGGCCCCAGATGCTTTCTGAAGTGTCAGGGTGTGTAATGAAATGCTAATTTAAATGGCATTAGTCATGTGACTAAAAGGCTGAGATTTTTTTTCTAGTCATGATTTTCCAAACTGGAGTTCTTCTTGGAATTGACTTTGAAGTCAGTAAAGAACACCCCATTGGGTTTAATACAAATAGAATCAACCCTCACTGGAGATTTTAGTGAAGCAGAGAAAAATGTTTTTCCTGTTAAAAGATTTTCCTATTAGTACAGACACATAAAAGCCTTCTCAAAGCTATAATATTAAATATTTTAATGTCCTGCCAAACCTCATCAATTCTTATTGTTTAGCAAAAACAGCACAGACATTCTGAGTTACCAGCTATGGCATTTTCTGCATATTAAGATCAATAATATACTTCACAAGGAATAAAGGGTCGTCTAATGAGAAAAGTCTTTTCAAAGTCAAGACTATTCCAACTGTTATGAATGATTACCAATTATGTGGTTAATTTTATGGGGTGGGGTAGGGGGAGATTAAGGCCTTGGGCACATTGGCCATGCTTCTGCACTTCTTTTCTTTACCAGCAATTGTACCTCCTCTATTGATCAGCTGTGTGAATCCTAGGAAACACCAGTTTGGCTGCCAGCATAAGGAGCTAAGATTTCCATTTCAGCATCGTCCCTGGGCTCTTAAAATATTTATTTGAATAAATTTCTTTGGCAGGCTTCAGTGATGTACAGAAGGCAAACTTGGTTCAGATCTCTCAAAAGCTTCAGGTTTTGGATGCTATGCTTATTCAAACAGCCTCAGCAACTTTATCCAGTATCTAAAAGCCCGTCACCACTTCACCCAGTCTCAACAGCACAGTCCAGCTTGGACCCTTTCTAAAGCCCCTTCACTGACTGCTTCAGGACAGACATAGGTATCAGAGGCTTAAAAACTCTCCTACCATTTTCCCCAAGAGAACAAAATCTCCTATCACTTTCCTGTAAGCAGCTCAGCATAGGTTTGTCGGAGACCTGATTGTCTGGCTTGTTCACTTTCCTGCTTTGTGGGGGTAGAGATCAAATCCTTTCTGTCAGAAATGGAAATAATGTTCTTTTTTATAGAAATTCGGCTCTGGGGATCTCATTTCAGTTCCTTAGGGAGGTTAGACTTCTACTTCCCACCTTATGTAACAACATACTGATGTCTAGGTAGAAGCTGTTCCTATGTTGTCACAGGAGAAGGGAAAAGGGACCAGATCATTAATTGTGCCATGCAGATCAATACAGCTTCAAAGGAAAGAAGAGAATTTCCTCTTCCTGTGCCTGATGTCTGATATTCTCTAAGCTACACACCAAAATTATGGAAGATGTGGTTGTGAATTCCCTGAAGCAGGTAGATGAAGGAGATGGACCTCTGTCCCTGATGGCATTTTCCCCCTGTGCTTCAGTGTCACCGTGTTTGTGCAGACCCCATTTTTGTAACCACGTGTTACATGTGCACTGCCAGAGCAGGCTTCTCCAGGGGGGAGAAATGCTTTGTCTGTGAATCCGGATGGGATTAGGTGTGACATACACGCTTAGCCCTGTCAGGACCAAAAGGCTTTGGTGCATGTGCAGAGCAGAACTTCAGGCATCTCAGAGACTTTCCTAGTGCCAAGGGAGTTACTTGGTAAAGGCATGACGATATGAAAAAAAGATCATCTGCATTTAAACATCAGATTTCCATCTAATCCCCAGTGTTGATGTGCTTGTGGTGTTCCAGTTAAGTAATAGGAGCTTTCTAGGTGCAGAAGGTATGAAGGATTGCAGTGACTCTTTCTAAATGGTGTGCCTTGGAATCCCCACAAACTTTGTAAGTTTTTCTCTAGATTTGTTTTGTTAATGAGTACACATATAAATATATAGCATTTATTGTAGTATATTAATTGATGCACACACACATCTTGCTCTTCTTTATAACCTCCAAAAATATCCTGGTTTGAATAAATGAAAAATACTCTACAAATCTGTAGAAACAAATTCATCATTAAAATGTGCTACAAATTCCCAGTTCCCTGAGAACTTCATTTAATTTATTACCGGAAACATTTATAGGACTGTTTTCTGGAATACTCGCACAGAACTGAGTGATCTCAAATTCATTTCCCATGTCCCGTCCACTCACCACCAGTCCAGAGCCTTAAAATCTTCTTCCATTTCCCATTACAACCCATCTCGGATCCTGCCGTGCCTCCAGACCCTGTCAGACCATGGGGGAGGCACGTGCAATCACTACACAGAGGTAAAGGGATATCTATCAAGTCCTTGGACTTCAGGTGGAGACAGTTAACTGGTTTTGGCTGAACTAGGAGTTGGCTGGTGGGGTAGATGTAAAGCAGGTGAGATACAGACTGCGAGGGCTGAGTTTGAAAGTGGGTATTGGATTGATGCCCAGTTTGTACAGCAAAAGGGCAGAAGATGAGTTAAATCCGCAGAGGTCCCAAAATATAATTAAAAACACCCCTGGATGACAATGTCTATTAACTTGCCACAAGTCACTGTATCCCACGAAGGAAGAAAAGAAACTGGCAGTTCCCCGACATCACTTTGAGAAGCTGTATCTTTGCACAGCCCATACCTAGAAGTCTATAGGTCCCTGGTGCTTCTCTATGGTCCTGCAAGGGTGCTGGGGGGAGGGGGGGGGGCGGGGGGGCAGGGGGGCGGGGCTAGGTCTGGTAGGGCAGAAATATACCAGGAAACACGTTTTGACAGAAAAGGCTTTGCAAGCCTCCCATATGTGTTCCACATTGCCTATCGCGTGCCCTTTGATGTCAGGTTTTGTTCGTGGGAAGCATGAGGCCAGATCCTCACCCTGGGATGGACACCAATCCTTGCCGACAGCTAACACTGTCCATCCTGAGGTGAGGATCCAGCCGTGTCCCCACCACCTCTCCTGCAGTCCTAAGCACACAAGGCAGTTTTTTCCTCCCCCGTGTTTTTTTTTCTTTTTCCCTTTTCTTTTTTCCCTTTTCTTTTTTTTGATCCTTTTTCTTATTCTCTTTCTTTCTTCTCATTTTTCTTTCTTCTCATTTTTCTTTTTTCTTTTTTTTCTTTTTCTATTGTTTCTTTTTTTTTCAATTCCCTCCCCCCCACTTTTTTCTTATTTTTCTCTCCTCCTCTCCCCTCTCTGATACCTTGGAAAGAGCTTCCTGTGTTCCTCGTTGCAAACACAGCGGTTTCCTCCCTGACAGAGCACGATCTGAAACTCGTGCTCTACCAGGAGGCGCAGCCAAGGGTCAGCAGCCGTGCCCTGCGGGGAGCTGGCTTGGTCGTGTACCTGCCCTGAAACGTAACTCCCACCCCCCTTCAACTTACGGTTGGGAGCTCGCAGCTCCCTGGCTTCAGGGACTTGGCATCTTTTTGCCCTGTTCTCGGCTCTCCATGCAAAAAAACAATGGGAAAATATTAATAATCAAAACTGGGCGGTATGGTGTGTCCTTTTTCCTTTCCTTTCCTTTCCTTTCCTTTCCTTTCCTTTCCTTTCCTTTCCTTTCCTTTCCTTTCCTTTCCTTTCCTTTCCTTTCCTTTCCCCTCCCCTTCCCCTCCCCTCCCCGGTGACGGATTCGGGTTTGAAATCGCGGTTCTGAGCGGTGACGGTTCATTAAAGGAAGGGTGGGTAGGTGCGTTTATCCATGTCTTTGGGACCCCGCAGCCTGCAGTTTACAGGAGAAAAACAAACAAAAAAGACAAGAACACCGGGAGGTGCCTGTTCTTCCATGAAAAAGTGTTCGAAAGCTTTGATCTGTGCGAATTTCGGGAAGCGCAGTTTTGAGCTGGCATCGCAGGACTCGAGGCGCGAGGGAAAGCCCTGCAAACAGAAGTACGGAGAAAAGCCAGAGTCGCCTCCGCGCAGGGCGAGGGGGCACTTGTCCCGTTTGCTGCCAGCAGCCATCTCTCTTCTCCCAACTTCTTTTTTTTCTTTTTCCCCTTGAGGGCAGGGTAGGGGGAGACCTGCCGGTACCTCGGGGTGCCCCTTGCCTCCCCTGATAAACAAGACTTATTTCTGCAGGGAAGGGCCGGAGAGCCCGTGCTGTCAGACAAGGCAGTCGTGTCTCGCTGCTCCTCCTCGCCCGAGCACGGGACCGCGGCGGAGGGGAAATCGCGTCCCGTTCCCAGGGGTCGCATCCTGACCGGGCCGGCGCCGCGGCAGCCGAAGCCCACGAGTATCAGGGAAGGTGTCACCGCCGCCAGCTCTGCGAGCTTCACATCCAGAGGGACACTGTGTGACATCACATCGCACGGCAGTACAAGTCCCACCCTACCAAACAGTCAAAACAGAGCATTTCAGATAAATTCACAGGTGCATTTATGCATACATGTAGTACAGTATAATATATTTGCATGGGTTCGAATATATGGACTATGTAAGTGTATATTTACATATTCCCCGATCTGGACTTCTTGCAGGTCTTCAAATGCTTGAAACAAATGAAGGGAATTTGCGGGACTAACGCACTGCTACTTAATCAGATAACTGAAAAAAATTGATTATTTATTCGATTGTGTTAATTTAACATATGTTAATCATACATGTGCATATCCAGAAGCCTCACAACAACAACAGCAAAAAAACCCACCTAAGAATTTGTGCACGCCATAGTTTTGGCATTTTTCTCTGCTAGTTTTGCCGGGAAGGGAAGGGAAAGGAAGGGAAGGGAAGGGAAATGGGACGTGTTGGGTGCCTGCTGCTCTCTGGTGCCGCCCACTACCTGACCCGCGAAAGGCGGAGGGTTTGCGGCTGCGGATATTACGCGGTGCATCTCCGCGGATGGCAGCTGTTACTAAGGGTCCACCGTGCCCACCCAGCTGCGGCATGCACTACTGCGGTGCCTTCTGACGCTTGGGTCCTACCTCCCCACCCTTACCAGGTGTCTGACCAGAGCATCCTTTCCCTGAAGATCCTCTGTCGACTCGATAGAATAAACGATATCACCAAGTTGAAATGTGCTCCGTGTTGGACAGGGTATGGTTTATGCCTGTCCTCGAGGGTCCAGTCTGCAGCAGAGTGGGAGGGGAGACCCTCTATGTTTACACCTGAGCAGTGAGGACAGCTACGTGGTTCACCCCACCGCGGATACCTCGCTTTGAACAAGGTTTGGGGTCCTGCTGAAGCCTGGGGAGGGTGAGGGAGGAGGTGGCCCTCTCCATACGGGCACTCGCCCTTCGGGCTGGGGCAGAGCCAGGACCATGGGGCATCCGGGTCGGCAACAGCTGCAAGGGTCTTGGGTGGGCGTGGGGAGGAGTCGGGGGCGGGGGTCCAGCGGGCGAAGGGTCCGCTCCCCGCGGAGCGTCTGGCTTCAGGGAGGGTGCTCTCAGCCTGTCCCGCCAGGGAAAGCGAGGAGCTGTCTGCAAACAGAGGGGGTACGAACCAGGTCGTTGGCTCTGCTGCTCTAGGTTCTTCAGTGGGTGGATGGAGACGGGAGAGGCGCTCCTTTCCTGCCTGGTCTGATGCTCCGGCTGGGGAAAATAACGTGACGGCTTGCAAATCAATGGGAAGCCATAAATGTCGATAAGTCCCTTCGTTCGTGCCCGGACACAGCCAAAGCGTCCCCCTCCCTTGCAGCTCACAGAGATCCCCGTGCCTCTTTACGAGCACGGCCCATGTGGGGCTGTGTGCGCATCGGGCAGGGAGAAGGCAGCCGGGGAAATCCGCTCTTCCTCAGGGATCCATCCTTTCTGGGAGATCTCTGATTCTCGGGAGCCGTCCTGGAGGAGCACCCGCGGTTTCTCACAGTGCAAAACACACTGCAGCCGGCCTGGGAAACGCCAAGTCAGGGCAATAGGGTGTCCTGGTATCAATATTACTGACACATTGCCCTTCCCCGCACCAGGTTTTAAAGGATTTTGAGCGGACCGCAAAAGCGGAGCTGAGGGATGCTGCAACGTTTCCAACGCTAAAAGCCCTCAATGGGGAGCTAGGGACTGAGTACCTGAAGCCACGTGCTGCACATTTAGTGCCCACCGACCTGTTGTTTCGGCCTTTTCTGGAGTTACTGCAAGGGAAGGGTGGGGGTGAGCAGCGGGGTGCAAGGAGGGACAACTGCTTTGTTTTGGGGGATCAAACGCGCCGAACAAAAACCCCCTTCAGGCTCTGAATGTCTCAAAGGCTGAGCACAGCTCGCCTGCCCGTCAGACAGTACAGGGTCGGGCCTTCTGAATGAATTCTGTGCTTCTCGGAGAGGAGTGCTCCTGCTGCGAGCTGGGGAGACCCCAGTCGGTCGGTTTTGTTGGGGACGGCGTTTGTCGGTTTGGAAAGAAGTGGCAAGAAATGTCACCCAGAATTTCCCAGCGATTACTCCAATGGGAAAACAGGACTGAAAATGCTCCAGTTATCGTCTCTTTTCTGTAGGTTCAGTTATCAAAGAGTCATAAAACGACTTGAATTGGAAGGGGCCCACAAAGATCATAGTCCAGCTCCTATCCCTGCGTAGGACAACCCCAACACTCACACCTTGTGCCTGAGGACAAATCCTTCTGGAATATTGTCAGGCACGCCATGGATACTTCCCCGGGGAGCCTGTTCCAGCGCTCCACCACCCTCTGAGTGAAGAACCGTCCCTGTGAGCTTAGGGCAAGAGCGGTCGTCTTCCCGTCCTTGGCATTGTGGAGTGAATGGTGAGGCTGGAGACACACCAGAAGCGAGGGTAGCGCCCAGTGCCGGGGCGGAGCGGTACCAGGCTCAAACACAGACATGTAGAACACCTTCCAACCCCGGAAAAAAATAAATAAATAAATGCGCCGACCACAGCGAAGATCTAGCCTGCTTTTGATCCTCTCCTCCCGCGGGACCCTTCTCTGCCGCCCGGCGGTGCTGGCTGCAGAGCCCAGAGTGCTCAGCTGACCCCGAGCTGGCTCTCCACGCCGAGGGACTGGTGGCATCTGAAACATTACCCTGGGAGGTGGAGCGGCTCTGGCAGCATTCCCCATCTCTTCCCAGCAATCCTTCCGGGAATCCTTCAGCTTCTCTGTCCTAAGAAGGGCTTGCAAAGAAAGGCAGGCCCGATGTGTTAGCCTAAGGACGAAGCACGCGAGGAATTTCCACCAGGGAAACGAGCCCTTTCCGCGGGGCTGGCGGCTCTCCCCGCCGCGGCAGCCCAGCCCGCCCCCGGGGCTGGGGGTGGCAGAGCAGCCCCCGGCGAGCCGCACCTTCAGGCATGGAAGCGTTTAGCGGTTTCGGCGGTATTAACGCCTAACAGGGTGTGAAAAGTATTGGGGATTGAAAAAGCTGTGGGAAAGTGGAGGCTTTCCAAGCGAGGCGGGTTGGAGCTTTCCTCCCCTCTGCAGGCGGACACCTTGCAGCCCTTTCCCAGCAGCCGGGGGGGGGGGGGGGAGGGGCAGGCGCGGTGCCTCTCCCCGTTCCACCATGAGCTTTTATAGCTGGAAAACACGGCACTGCGTTTTGTCACCAGCCTGCCCTCCACCGCCACTCTCCAGCGCCGTGTCGCCGGCAAGGGAGATGCCGCTCGGTGACAGCTCTGCCGGGGCTTCCTGGATTCTTTCGCTCCTCCAGCCCCCCACGTGTCTATCCCTGGGCCCGGGGAACCCTCCGAGCCCCGCACCACCGTGCTCGCGGCCGAAATCCTTCTCCTCGAACTTTCTCTTGCTGGTTTTTCATCTCGGGTGTTGGGTGGTTGTTTGGGGGTTTTGTTTGTTTGTTGGGTTTTGTGTAGGTTTTTTTGAAGTGCGAACGGTCCGAAAAATAAGAACGGGACAAATCTTTCAGATCTGGTGAAATTTAATCTGCCGTTTACACTGGTTGTAATTAAAGCAGAGATTCATATCGCACTGCCTCCCCGAGGGAGCATTAGGACCTGTAACCTGTGTCCGCATGATATTCAGAAGCTGCCTTCTTCCGGGGGGGAAACCAACGAAGTTTGCAAAAAAAATATAAATCGTCTCCAGTATGATAAATGAAAAAAAATATAAATAACAGAGGAAGGAAGGAAGGAAGGAAGGAAGGAAGGAAGGAAGGAAGGAAGGAAGGAAGGAAGGAAGGAAGGAAGGAAGGAAGGAAGGAAGGAAGGAAGGAAGGAAGGAAGGAAGGAAGGAAGGAAGGAAGGAAGGAAGGAAGGAAGGAAGGAAGGAAGGAAGGAAGGAAGGAAGGAAGGAAGGAAGGAAGGAAGGAAGGAAGGAAGGAAGGAAGGAAGGAAGGAAGGAAGGAGGAAGGAAGGAAGGAAGGAAGGAAGAAGACGGTGGATTGCGCAAGAGTTCACTCCTGCCAACCTGCGCTTCCCCCCAAAGTGCGACTGCCCCGGGGACAGGGATGAAACAGCGGGCTCCGGTGTCACCGTCATGCCCCTTCCCGGCCTCCCTGACCGCCCAGCGCCACCTTCTGGGTCGGATCGCGTCGGGGCCCGGTGGCGGAGAATAGGGCGGTGAAGCCGCGGCCAGGAGTGGGGGAGACCCAAGGGTTCCTTGGGCGGGGGGGGGAGGGGGGCTGAAACTGTGCGAGGCGAGCCCCAGGGAGAAGGAATCGCATCACATCGCTTACCTGGCTTGGGCAAAAGTCACAAAGAGAAAAGCCCTCCGCTGAGAAAGAACAGAAATCCTCCTCGAGTACTCACGGAGCCGCGCCCCGAGCGGTGCCCGTGGCCCGTGGCAGCTCCTCCGCCGGCAGCCGCGGGGAATCCGCTCCCATCAGGGCAGGGCGGGAGGTGCTGCGGTGTCTGGCTCGCCCAGCGGTTCCGAGGAACGCCGAGGATAAAAAGACAGGCTCCTCCTGCGAATAAATCCATTTCTGAGCATCAGAGCAAGGGGAGCCCCCTACCTCCCAGCCCTCCGACCTGTGATTGAGGGACAGTTAAAAATAATTGCCTGTGTTAAGAGGGAGAAGACCAGGTTACAGGGAAAACCACCTTCTCTCAAAGCCCGATAATGACCATACGATTCATTAGGTTACTTAATCCTAATAACCTCGCTAGCATGAGTCGCGGTGATCCAGCCCATTAAGCACCACCAACGCAACCCTATAAAACAGGCAAGGGCAATGTCCAACATATGAGCATGTTTATTAGTTGTATGTGCCTGAGATAACACTCCCTCGGTTCCTCTGCATCCCACTGCAGGCAGGCTGGGGAGCAGGCAGCCTTGTTTTGGGAAAGGCTGAGAGCAAGACAGCTTCGGGAAATGGATGGCTGGTCCCACCGTCACTGTCACCCACGGTCTATCGTCCTCCCTATTTTCCTCCTCCGGCTTCCATCTCTGCAGCCAAACAATAGCTACATTTGTGGCTAGAATTTTTTCCCTTTGATTAAACCCAGACCAACCAATGGCAGACAGAACGAAACAAAACGCACAGGGTAACATTTCGATCATAAACGGGAGTTAACCACTTAAAGAGGAAAAAAAATACAAAAAAAAAGGGGGGGGGGGGACACTTAGAGAAAGTAAGACAAAAAAGTTCCCTTCCAACCACCGAAATGTGTCAATGAGTCATTGCACTATCACCCTCCGTGGAGGAGACGGCCTGAGGGGAGGCGGGGGAAAGGAAAATAAAGGAAACATCAAACTCTGTTCCTCCCGTGTTTTCCAGAGCTGCAGACAAACCGGGCGCCTCCCCGGCATCTCCCTGCCGGGGTGAGGGCTCTGTAATTTACGACACTCGAGTTGTGATGGTATTTGCCGCTCGTCGGAGCGCGGCTATCGGGACGCAGGCACATGCAAGCGATTAGGGGAGCGGGGAGCTGCCAGGGGGCATGTCTGCCGGCGAGGTGCCTGTCCCCATCCCCTCGACCCTCCTGGGGAAGCAATGCCGCTTTGCTGCCGGCTGGGGATCCTCGCGCTGGCCGGAGTTCAATCCCTCCCAGGATCTGCAGAGGAACAAAGTGCCTTCGAACTTTGATTCTGCACAATTCCCCCCACCAACACCTTCACAACCCCACCCTTCTCGATTTCTGGAGAAAAACCCGCCCAGAAACAGTGGGATGGCTTTGTTTGTGCATTAGAGATGCTGGCTTTCGGTAACGAGGGCTCTCGGTAGCGACCGGCCCCAGGCAGCAGGGATGGGGCAGGCGGGCAGGAGCCGCGGGAGCATCCCTGGAGGCGGGATAACTCCCACTTGAGGGCGACCAGGAAGCACCCGGCCCTCACAGAAAGCTGACACGGTCCCTCGCTATTTTAACAACGGTTTTAGCACGCTGGCAGAGGAGAAAGAAAGAGAAGCGGCGTGGAGGGAACAGCAGCGCCGTGCCGAGCTGCCCATTCCCAGTGCTGCCCGCTTTGCAGAAGGTTTACCGGTGATAAACCCTGTAGACTGATCCCGCAAGCCCTCCTTCCCGGGAGCGACTCCTGGGGTGCTCAGGACACCGGCAGTTCCGCAGCGGTGGGGCTGGGGGAGAGGTGCGCCCTGCCCGACAGCTACGCAACGCTTTTCCCTTTCCCCTCACCCTTTTTCCTCAAGGGCTTTTTAAACTCGTAAAATGTTGCTCTGGCTTGGAACTTGTCATAACAGGAGCCTGCTTTATTTATTGGGTTATTTATTTCTTTTACGTGCAACAACAATATCCCGAACACAGCGCATTTAAAAGAAAGATTTTCCAAAACAAGAAAGGACAGAGAGAGAAGGAGAGGGGAAATGAGAGGACAAGACAAAGAAAAAGAAAAAAGGGAAGGAAGGAAGGAAGGAAGGAAGGAAGGAAGGAAGGAAGGAAGGAAGGAAGGAAGGAAGGAAGGAAGGAAGGAAGGAAGGAAGGAAGGAAGGAAGGAAGGAAGGAAGGAAGGAAGGAAGGAAGGAAGGAAGGAAGGAAGGAAGGAAGGAAGGAAGGAAGGAAGGAAGGAAGGAAGGAAGGAAGGAAGGAAGGAAGGAAGGAAGGAAGGAAGGAAGGAAGGAAGGAAGGAAGGAAGGAAGGAAGGAAGGAAGGAAGGAAGGAAGGAAGGAAGGAAGGAAGGAAGGAAGGAAGGAAGGAAGACGGTGGATTGCACAAGAGTTCACTCCTGAAGGAAGAAAAAGAAAAAGAAAAAGAAAAAGAAAAAGAAAAAGAAAAAGAAAAAGAAAAAGAAAAAGAAAAAGAAAAAGAAAAAGAAAAAGAAAAAGAAAAAGAAAAAGAAAAAGAAAAAGAAAAAGAAAAAGAACATATGCCAGCCCTTCAAAAATAAAACAAGAAGTCCAAAGTATACATTTTGGTATTAATATTATTGAACATTTAAAACTCCAGAAACTTCAAACAACTTTTTTTTGTAGGGAAAAGAAAGGGAAAGAACGATTATCTAGAAACCATTTGTTCACAACTCGAACTGTTCCTTTTTGGCTTAGGAACAAAACTCGAGAAGCCCAAACCTGCCCCTCCTCCCTCCCTTGGCATATCTTTTCAGTACACATTTTAAAATACATATTCTTAGGAGTCTGTCTAGAATACCTCCTTGTTATGAACTGGTAGGATACAACATACCCCAGCTGTGTGCCTGGAAGTTGAGATTTTGTCCTTTAAATACCAGGATAACAGCTGCAGGAAAAACAATTACAGCCCCCCCTCCACTCCCTCACTCAGGAGATGTGCGAGGACTTCGCGGACACTGGCCACGATGTCGGAGTTGCTGAGCAGCAGGCAGGCCCTTCGTGGGCCTGGGGAAAGACCCGACAAACAGTCTGTGCTTCGGTGAAAGAGAAAATTACTTTTTTTCTGACTCTCCGTGCAAGCCCTTTGAATTTTACCAGGCTTTTCGTTGTGCTGCTCAATAAGTGAAAATAAACCGAAGCAAATTCAGCAAACTGATCTTCACAGAATTTAATAAAATAGCAAAAATATTGCCAGAAGTGTACTCGAAGGTGTCTGGCTTGGGATACACGGGGCGAATCCGACAACCTTTTTTTTTTTCCCCCAGCTGAAGATCAATTTAACCTCGCGGATATTTTATTAGGATTTTTGCTTAGTAAAGCTTTCCTGTATCTATTCAATCTAAAAATAACGTTTATCATTTCAAAAATGCAGAAAGCATTTACAGTGTGTTCTCCCATTTTGTTGCTTACAACAGGTGTCAGTGCTCTCTTCCAGGAGACGGTTCTATATGTATACATATGTACAATTAAATAAATTAACTACTTTGTTTATTCTAAACCGTATGTGTGCAAAACAAATAACATAAATGTTAACGTTTTAAACATTTTCTGTGCTTGTAGAGTTTAGACTCAGTTAGAACATAGTACAGGACTTAATCATGTTTCAATCTCTGTTTTCTCGTCACTTTTAACGAGATGCTGCAGTGAGAATTATTTCTCCCTGTCTTTAGCAATCTGTACTCTTTTAACCTCACATTAGTGTATGTCTTCTTAGGGCTGGACAGGTCAAAAATACCTTTGTTTTCAAAAATAAGGAAGACCTGGGAATAATAGCATTGCAAATTACGTAATAAACATAATATTGACATCTATTATGACGAGTGGTCAACAAAAATTAAAAGTATGACTAAGCATATGCTATAGGTGATTTACATCTACTAGAAAATTAAGAAAAAAAAATCCACAAAAAAAAAATCCAACAAAAAAACCCAGAACGACAAAAAAACCCTCTGAGCTTGTTGTCCGGCAGGGAATATCATTTCTAACCGATGTATCAGTGACTAAAAACCGCTGAAGACTGAGCTCCTAACCCAAGGTAGCACAGAGCTCTCTTACCAATGCCCCCCATACATGGATATGTCCAAATATCCCTATAGCTAACACCAGTGGCGTGTTACTCTGGGTCATGGAGGAGGCTTGTCTTTTCTACAATCCCTCACAGGTCTAGTAATTTTAGGTTGCTGGGGGAGGAGGGGTTAGGGACGCTCCAGAAAGTTTAAAAAAACCCCAAACATCTAAGGGTATATATTTTTTTCTCTTTACTTTGGCAACTCCTCTGCCCGCTGCTCCAGGCACCGGCTGGGCGGAGTAAAGGGGGTCCGAGGCAGGCAGACCTGACCTTCCCTTCCCGGGATGCGCGGAGAATGCGCCGGCTGCCCGCGGAGCTCCTGCCAGGGTGCAGCCCGGCACTCCCTGTCCAGCGGCGGTGCGCAGAGAAGGGTCACACGCCCCCCCCCCAACCCCAGCAGAAGGCTGCTCCCCAAACCAAATCACGGCTTGTCTCTCCTCCCCACCACCCCTCCCCCGAGTCAAGCCGGAGCCGATTTCCTAAAAGCAAACGGGCTATTCCCGAGCTCTTTAAATTCCAGCCCCAGGACACGGCGTACACGAGGATGCTGCGGGAAGGATGCCAAGGTTGCATCGACGCGGGGGCTGGGGAGAATTTAGGGAAAGGGAGGAAGAAAAGACTGAAAACACCGGCAGCTTGCAGAGCACTGCAGTGTTCGCTGGCTCTGGCGGCGACCAGGGGTCCCTGCCTCTGGGGTGCTGCCCCGCACCCGCCACACACGCCTCAAGTCAGCAGGAGCTCCCCGAGTCTGCCTGCCTCTCTCGGAGGGTGGATGGACTTCATGCCCCTACCGCGCACGGAAATCCAGACCATCCTGCAAACATGTTGCCTAAATAAAGATAAAACGTGCTGTACATCACAGGCTTTCTCGGTTATTCTCAATGACTTGTCCATCCCTCCTCCCCTCTCCACCACCCCACCCCCCCACCCCGAGCACATGTGCAATGATAGAAAATGGTCTTAAACGACGAGGGGTCACGTAGAGCCATCCCGATCGTTTAGTAAAAATAACAGAGCTATTACAGAGCTGAAGGAAGGAGCCAGGGAGTCGACCCACACACGCTTCATTGTTGTGCCTCGACTGAACACACATACAGGCGCACATATGTAGCAACACACATATGTATAGCAATATACATGTACACACGCGTCTAACTGTAGCAGAATCTTCTCATGTGAGCCCCCTCAGCACCCTCTCATCAGGCCGCACATATGTGTCGGGGAAGGGGCGGAGGGAGCAGACGCGGAGGGGCTACTTGTATCTTCGGGGTGGAAATGCACGTAAAGCCTTTTGTGAGAGTTCGGGAGACAGCATTTGCTCCCCAACCCACACTCTTTTTTCTTTTTCATCTCTATTGCCATATACTGGAAATAATTAAATTCTTTAAAGGTTAACTTCTGAAGCCGTGGCTGGAGTAAACTGTGATTCAGGTGTAAATAATTACCAAAGTCATGAAAGCAGCAACTGCTACACGTGGTTTATTCATTGCTTCTTTTTTTTTTAATCGTTTGATCGTTTTAATCCTTAAATGTTTGCCAAATTCACATATTTGTAATTTACTAAACTTTATCGTCTCTGCCAGGACAGGGATGTTGTACATTAGTTTCCAGACTAGTCCTGCCCTGCCCCGCTAGAGTAGCCTGTCTGGAAAACACTGGATGCTCCTCAAGAAAGTGTAATGCTACTACCCCCTGCATTTGGAAAAGCTTTCCATATCAGTTTGGAGAAATTAGAACTGAATAAAAGATGCTTCCCCTTTCATAAACGCTAACAGACCTACTAGAATTTAGACTCCGGAGAAGAAATGAGTTATTGAAGAAAAGAAATTGTTTAAACACAATAGATCTGTGCCCAAATGAACGCATTCCCTGAAGCAAGACAAGCAGGATTTGGCCCAAGAGCATAAAAATAGACGTATCCATTAAGCAAAAGCTCTGGAGAAATAGGAGAAACATGGGCATATAATACACTCCATATAAACAAAAGCCCAGAATTGATTTCATCCCCGTTTTCTTCAGCCTGCATATTTGTATTTTTTGTTTTATTTGTTTTGGTTTGGGTTGGGTTTTTTTTCCTTTTGCCTACGCTGCAATTTCAACCAATTTGTCTCTCCGGAAAGCCATTGAGGAAAAAAAACAGAGAAACGAACTTTTTTCCTTGCGTGTGTCCTCTTTTAAAATCTTTTTCCACAGTAAGACATCACTTGAACATGTTCTGGTGTTGTAAAAGTGTTTTTTATCAGGCTGTAAATTACTGCCCCTCTGACAAAGAAGCCGGAAATGTAAATCACACCGGAGAGCTGAAGTTATGAAAAAGTTTGTTCCCTTTTCTATGTCCCAGGAAGATCGCCGGGCTGCTGGATTGGGAAGGGACGGGGAGGGGGGCTTGTTTACTATTTTCCTGCTCCACCAAACTGTTTGCTCCATGGTATCTGAGACTTTGATGAGAAAGAATGGACAATGTGCAGAGTCCCTTCCTATGACACCCAGGCCACTGCCACTTGGGAGGTCCTTTGGCCTAATGCAACCACAGCTAACTGCTCCCTACAGGAGGCTTTGTGGATCAGGCAGGGTCACAATTATACTTCTGCTAAAGGCAAGAGTTTTTTTTTTTAAAAAAAGGGGCGGGGGGGGGTGGGGGGGAGAGAGAGTGGGCTGGTTGAGCGGTTGAATTAAAGCCTTTCAGTTCATCTGGGTAAGGAGAAACCGAGAGCGGGGTTAGGAGGAACCGTTTCCAAGGGATATGAGCAAAATCAGGTTGTTTGTATCCAGAGGAAAGTGACGGGGTTGAGTTCCGGGGCGCTCCACACAGAGGTCACCCCTACCCCAGCGCTGTCACACGATATTGCTTGACGGGAGCATCAGGCCTCCCCCTCGGCAATGCTAAGGGGTTCGGGGGGCTCGTCTATGGCGGGAGACCTCACTGGTGCCAGATTACACGTGCATTGGCTCTTCTAAGGTGGGGAGAACAGAGCACCACAGCCCCAGCCCGCAACAACCCCTTAAGCATCACCCACTTGCGCAGAGGGGTGGAAGCTCCGGGAGCTGCCACCCCAGCCCCTTGGCCTCCGATTCCCTCACACGGCGGCGGCGAATGTTTTCCAGTGGCGGCGAGGGAAGGACAGGAGTGTTGATACATGTTGTACGTCTCGAGGAGTGGGCTGAGTTTCCCGGCGCTGCTAAACCCCATACTTCTTGCCGTTTACTTGCAGTGGTGAGGAAAAGATGGGAGTGGAGTGATGTGTGTGCTCCCGATCTCCGCCGGTGGTGGAAGTGGCACCCAGGGTCCGCAACCTCCCTTTAAAGCCCCCGAATTCAGCCCCGCCTGAGAGCCTGAGCTTGCCGAGCCGGGGGCTTTGGGGGGGGGGGCCGGCACCCGGCTGCTGCCTTCTGCCGCGGTGTGGGGGTCCCACCTCTTACTCCGACCCCCGTCTTGCTCGGGGCAAGGACCCCCCCTCTCCATGGCCGCCCAACTCCGTGAGACACTCCTTCCCTTGGCCGACCTCGCCAGACGGCGAGACCCGGCCGAGGGAGGTGGGACCACCCCAACCTTGGCCGCCAGCTTCGCCCCACGCTTACCTGGACGAGGCTCCCCGTGCTCGGCGGGCGTGCTCGCAGCGGGACAGAGGCGAGAGGGGGTGCCTGGCCCCCCTGGGTGGGGAAGGGCCCGGTCGTGCCCCCCCACGCCCCCGCAACCCTGAGAGATCCGGCGGGAGGAAGAGAGAGGAAGGGGGAGAGGAGAAGTCTTTTTTTCCCCAGCTTAGTCTCCCTGTTTGAGCCGAAGTGACCCGCAGTATCTGGAGAAGGTTTTTGAAGACGTTTGGGAGGGAGGGAGGGAGAGAGTTTTCTGCTGAGAAACTCAATCTGCCGTACAGTAGCGGCTGCATCTGGGATCTGTCACCGCTGACAGCACCACAGGGCACAGACATGATCTTCCGCACAACACTGCAACTCCCCAAAATACCCTCCTCGCTCCCAGGGTGTCTGCCGGGTTGCATCGCGCTCCTTCGCCAAAAGGGGGAAAGCAACCTGAGTCCCCGGCAAACAACTACACCGAGGGGAAGGCAAGAGCGAGCGATCTCGCCCCCTCCCCGCCCCCTCTCCTCCACGATTTTAAAAACACGGGCGCCGAGGAAGCAGGGCGAGAGGCGATGTCATGCTCGGATGGCGCAAAGGCCATAAATGTAAGGGCTAGCGCCGCGATATTCCCGAGAATGACTTTAATGAATAATTTCGGAGACAGTTACGGCTTTAGGTAATTACTGCGCGGCTCTATGAAAACCAGATTTGGGAGAGAGGCAGTCAAGACCGGGCCGTGCTCCTGGGCTCGCCCCTGCCAGCTCGTCCCAGTCCTCCCCCGCGTCGCTGCCTGACCCCCGGGCGTCCCCAGACCCCCGCATCCCCCAGCTGCCGGGGTGCTTCTGCGGCCAGAGCTCTCAGCAAACCTGCGGAGGATTAGGAGGGAGAAGAACTACTATTAATATTTTTTATATTAATCTCTTCCGCCTCCTGTATTTTCTGGCAGGACGTTTCATTGTCTTTTAGGCTGGTTTTAGGCGGGTTTGCATGCGTATTTGACTTTTTAAAAAGTTGGTTGTACGCAGCTGTTTCAGCCTATAGCCACATATGGCATGCAAATAGGGACCCCTATAGGAGAATCGTCCTCTCTATTATCCCCACGTGTTTATTCAATATACGTGGCCAGGAGAACGACCCTACTGCTGTACATTAAAATATAATTTTACATTTTTGTCCTGAGTACTTTGGGCTCGTTCCTGCTTTGAACAGCCGTCACGGTTAGCAAATAAACGGCTCCGAGATGCGGGCGCACTGATCTCCATTGTTTCGCTAATATATCGCTGCTCTTCCCCAAGCCCCGCTCCCGGTTGCAGCCCTACCGAGCCCCCGACCGGCGTGGCAGCAGACCTCTTCCCCTTCCCCTGTCTGGCAGCCCTGGGGAGCCTCAGGGCCAGGGGGTCCCCAGGGAGAGAGGCCTGGGCGACAGCCTCAGGCCTGCAGAGGGACCATAACCAGTTACATCTCTCTAGTAAAACTCAGCGATGGGATTTGCTAGGCATTTTTTTTTCGATTCGGGTTTGTTTCACGGAGTAATTTTTTACTTTCTTTTTTCTTCAGTTTTTTTACTCCTTCCCCTGCCTGAGCCCTGAGGTTGCTGGGGTGGGAAGCCGAGCTCACAGCATTCCGCTTGCACTGATTCAAAAGGAAACGTTCCTTTTCCTTTCAAGATAACAGATACACACAGTGGAGCATTGCGTAATTTTATAGGGTTGGTTTTATTTTTTTTAATTTTATTCTGCTGGAACAAAGGAATGGAAGTGTATTTCTTTAGTTTATTTTTAGGGTCAAGCAAGGCTCTTTTTTTTTCTTTTTTTTTTTTCTTTTTTTTTTTCCTCCTGGCAAGCGTTTTACCCAGAGAATTTAATCCTTCAGACAAATATTCTAACATTATCTCTTTCCTCCGGAGACAAGATCAACTGCTTTCTCATCCACCTCCCCCCCACCGCCCTTCCTGGTAGTAGCACTGATTGCAGTGTACAGCTGGACAAGTGTCAGCCGTCCAAGACTTTGCGAGCAGCCGGCGGAGGCTCAAGTTGTATTTGTTCAATCAATATTTTTTATCTCCTTGGGAGGGGGAAAAAAGAAGTCTTAAGAAACGTACAAAATCGTAAAATAAAAGACTTGAGAAAACCAGCATGGCAAACGTGATCTTGGGACCCGCGCAGCCAGGGCTACCATGCTCGCTGCACGGTGGCACCGTGATCCAAACCCATCTCTCAATTAGAGGCGATTCATTATGATTTAATAGCAGGTGCAAAGCCACCTCCTCGCCAGCCGCACTGCCGTTTGGATAGGGAATCTTCTTGTTTTATTGCAGCCTCTAGCTCTCCTGGCTGGTTGTAAACCTGACTACCACTTTGGATAGCGGAGTGTCAGCGCCTGAGACTGCTCGCACCGTGAGAGCTGCACTTCACTTGGCTAATTTCTCCCTCCCAAGACATAAGGTGGAAATATGCCTGGCTCGATATTTACTTTGGAAAACAGCGGTGTGAGCGAATGCGCCGGGAGAAATCGGGCTGAGATAAAGCAAGCTCTTGGGCCGGGGGTTGGGTGGGAGCGGGGGGAATGCATCGCTTTTGCTTTCTCAGTGTCCCAAACAGACAAATAAACAAACAACCTCGGCGGCGAACTCCAAAAGAGCCGGAGCCTCCAGGGGCTTAAAATCGAGCTGTACCCAGGAGCCCCGGGGCAGCAGCGCCGCGTCCCGCTGCACCCGCATCCCAGCTGGCGGCCGCGGCCGGGGCTGGAGCTTGGAAAGCGCCGCCGTGATTACACCCAAGTGGAGAGCAGGATGGCTCCTAGCCGTCTGATCTGACGTCAACATGTCTCTAGCTCCTCGCTGCAAGATAGAGAGAGCAGAGCCGGGGGAGGGAGCGCTCTAATCATTCCCAGATGTCTCTAATAGCAGATATAAAGACTTATACAGTGTCTGAGAATAAATTTGTAATCAATGCTCTACAATAGGATCATCAAAGCAATGACATTTCTAGAGGAAAATGGGGAGGGAGGAACTGAGGAAAAAGGAGACACACACCATGCTGGTTTGTAGGCACAACACCCAGAGAGGTGCTGGCCTCGCGTATCTCCCATGTTTGCTAGAATTTATGTGAATATATAATTCAGGTAACAACTCTGCTTTAATCTCCATTGTACGGGACGAGCTGAAACATCTAAACAGTAATTGGCCAATTAGAAAGAGAAAATATTTGAGTTTGTTTGCAAAGGCACGTAACACACACACCCCAAACCCATACAAACCCTCAAATTAAAAATATATAAAACATTGATAAGCCCCTCGTTACAGCAAAGGGGATTATGTCTGCAGGCGTGTGGAATGTGTTTCCTTCCCATCGCTACTTGGAGGTTTCTTCTGGGTGTATTTGTGAGTCGCTGAGCGAGTACGTGTGAAAAAGGAGGATTAAGGTTAGGTTTCCAAGAGCAAAAGTAGAATATTTTGCTTGGAGTTTTTTTATTAACCTTCCCCCTCCTTCCTTCCCGCCCACCTTTCAAGCTCACGTTGTCTCAATGGCATCCCCGGCAGTGTTTATATCCTTACAGTTGCCCGCGGATGTCTCGGCGCTTGTTCAAGGGGTGTCTGCGGCTTGGCCGAGGAGGCCCTGTTACACCTCTTTGACTACGATAGCAAATTAGCACTAATAATTGCAATAATTTTTGACGCAGCGAAGACCTCCTGGGAATGTGGAGGTGACAAAAACCCCAAACCCACAAAACAAAGCAAAACTAACAAAAAAATCCCCACCACAGTGTATCTTCCCTGTCTGCAGGAATGCCATCCACATCTAACAGCAATGAGAGCGGGTAAAACAACTCCAAGAGCAGGGACAGATCTGGGGGTCCTGCAGGTGGCAAGGAGCCCCCCCGAACCTAGTACCGCCCAGCGGCCCCTTGCTGCCTCCTCAGTTCACCCAAACCGCTACGAGCTCTAAAAAAACGTACTGCTTTTTACCGAAGCCGAGCGCCCCGGCTGAAAGGCAGACAGCGGGGGGGCTCTCGTCCCCTTCCCTGCGGGAAATTAGCCTCGAGGAGCCAAGGAAACCCTTCCTGGGAGAGCAAGGGAGGTGGGACGCACCCGAGGGAATCTTGTTGCTGTTTCTCTCTCTAAGGGGAATAAAAAAATTAAAATGATATTTTCTGTTGAGACGGAGCAGAGAGCCTCACTCTCCTGTCATGGATCAAGACGGCGGTCTCAGATACGAGTAAATGGTGGGCGTGAGTCCGCCAGCGGGGACGCAGCTTCAACTCCCCTACACCGCTCCCCCTTCTTCTTCCTCTCTTTACCAACATAGCGCAGAGAGATGCTGCAAAGGGGAGACAGGCTGCCATTCGTCCTCCTACTTACTTGCCTTTCAGCTCTGAAAAAGCTCCCCAAAATGCTTTAGCCCTAAGGAATTACCGAGCAGGCCGGTGCGGGTAGTGTGCGGGAGCAGTGCTCTGCTGTTATCAGGGCTCGGCTCCGCTGGCGGAGAGCTGGAGCCAGGGCACTGACATCCCCATCTACCATCAATTTACCTTCTGCTTCCCCATTTAGCTTTTAACGTCAAAACCTACATTTTTGTCGGCTCCGGCCTGTCTAGAGCTCTTGTGATTTAGCTGCGGGAATTACTGCTCCTGAGAAAATGACAGCATCCTCATTAGCCAACAATTAAAAGAGATCGTCCTTAGCGGATCCAGAGAGGCTTCTGGTTCTGAGAATAAAATTTAAAAAATGGGAAGTTATTGACGGGGTAATACGGAAAGGCGATTCTCCAGTCGGCGGGGCCGGGGCTGGCGGGCGGCTCCGCATCCCGGCCCTGCCGCGCATCCCAGGGGGGAGCTGTGGCCCGCCGACTCCGTCAAGGGGAGACAGGATCTGCAGGGAGGCTGCCCAATACGTGCTGCACTGCAGCCCTTGCAGCCAGCCCTCGCCCCCCCCCCCCCCTTTCTTTTTTCCCTTTTTTTTCTTTTTTTTCGTGCTGTAAACAAGAAAAAAAGAGGTTTGAGCAGGGCCGGGAGGGAGTGTAAGATGCTCCGGTTTATCAGCTGGGCAGCTAACAGACAAGGAAAAGCAAACAAGGGTGTGTGTGTGTGATTCTTCTCTCCAAGTGTTATAAACAAAAGCAAGTGTCTGTAAACACAGACCCACGCCGGAGCGAAAAGCCGGGCAGTCTGACCTGATGGGAGGGAGGGCACATCACTTTTGTCTGGTTGTTGTAACCCTGCAACCTTCCCACTGTCAGCAGGGGCGGCGAAACGGCGCAACGGTTCTCTTATCTTTTTATGGGCAGTTGCACATCTACCTACGCTCAATGCCAGGTCCCTTCGGGAGCCACTTCCTTAGGTGCGGCGGCAGGGGAAGGCAGGCAGGTATGCAGCTCTGGACCTGGAGAGAGGGTTTAAGTTGAGATGATTTAAGTAAGAGTTTAGAATACGAACCTGAATTTTATTAAGGAAAAGGCGGAAAACCTTGCTCTTAACTGGGAATTACAAAAAATATCCAGAGCAGCTTTATGTAAAAAGCTTTATATTCTTTTCCTTGCCTGCCTACGATACAGAGAGGTGCCACACGTATCCCAGGTGGATGCCTGCAGCTTGCCCCGGAACCGGGAAACAGAAAGCCACTGGTCTGGTACTGGGACTCTTGCAAAGCAACCGGCTGACGAAGCGAGAGAAAACTGAAAATATAATGGGAGAAAGATTGTAAAGCAAAAGAATTCTTCAATCGGGATCTTAATGGGGAAGCAGATGAACGTGCTAAAAAGAGCCAGAGCACGGGCCGCAACGGTTCGCACTCAGATAATTTTTTAAAAAAACCAAACAACTCACTGTGGTGGATTTGAAACATGCAAACCAGGAGAGATTGGGGAACCATGAAGTTTATATAAAGTTCACCGTAGCTCATTGTAAATCTTAAATATCCCCTCCACTTCCCGCAAATCCCTTGCCTTGTTCGCTCTTTCTTCCCTGACGTGAAATTACCTGCCTACACAGTAACTCTGAGCAAAACACTCTGGCCTCCCTCGCCTGCCCCCAGCAGCCTTCCCGGCAAGCTACTACCCCCGCAGGGCCGCCCCCGGCACCCGGCCCCGCTCCGGTCTCGGTTCCCGCCAGCGCCAGGCACCGCCGCCTCCCGGGCTCCGGCGGCAAGGAAACCGCGTACCTCCACAGTTTCTGATCCGCCCAGGGTTTGCACCCTTGTCCGTTTCCCGTTAGCAGTAGGTCTCCTGCATGGAGAACACCACCACAAGGAATTTCTATTCAGCTGAGCTGCCGGTTTCTGTTCAACACTCACGGGACTGGAGAGATTCCTCCCTCTACCCCTCCTTTCACTCAGTCACTTGTTTAAAAATAAACTTAGGAGCCATCTTTATAATTTAGTTTACTTCCGAATATTTTAAATATTATGAAAAAAAGCCATAAACAACGCCGTTATTCAAAACATTTTGAGGTATAAAACATAAAAAGATCTGGGTTCTCTTTTTTTCTTTTTTTTTTTTAGGGGTTTTGTAAAAAACACACACAGTGGTTTATTGAGTACTTACAACGTTTACACCTTCAATATTAATTAGATTCCACTTTTCCCCTTACGGACGGAAGTGCACATAACCAGTAACTGCTGAAAACATCTTCAAATATTGAACGACCACAACAAAATTACAACACTAAATACCGAGTCAATTGGTGCACTGCTTCTGTTGAAATATAACTTTATAATCCCATGAATATTTATATCCAAGAGGCCAAGTATTAAAGATACACTTCACATACACACTAATGCCAGGGAGGGATTTTTTTTCTTTTTTTTTTTCCCTTTTCTATGGTTCTGTTTTCACCGTGTGTTTTATACAGAGCAAATAACATTCACGAAACTATTAGAGACATTACCCCTTACCATGCTGGAGTTTCCTCTTCATATATGGAATGCTTTTCCCTCTCCTTCAAATATCCACATTTGGGGGTGGGGGGGTTTGGGGGAGAAATTGCACATAAATAAACTGGACGATTCCAAATACAAAGAGTCCTCAAAGGAGAGCTCTCTAGCGAGACCAAGAGGACGGCTCCTCCAGTCCTGCCGTGCTCACTGCTTGAGTTCCAAAGCCCAGACATGCTGCGGCCAGCCAGTCCTCCCTTTGGTTTTCTTATCGTTGCTGCTAACTGTGCTTTTCAAGATTTCGTTCTGAGGAGACAGGATGCGAAGGGAGAGAAAGACAGAGAAAAAAAAAGGAGAGAGGAAAAAAATAAGGTTAGAGATATTCGTCCCCTTTCAAAGTCACCTCTGCCCGGCCCCGAGAGGGAAAGCTGCGAGGAGACACGGGCCCCTGCCGAAGCCTGCGGGCTGCAGGGGACAAAGCGGGGCTCAGAGGCACGGGGAGCAGGCTGGAGGGGCACCAACGCGCTACAACGAGCGGGGAGGACGCGCTAAACGACCCTCTATCGGGGGCCGGTAGGGAGATGGGCACAGGCAACTATCCCAGCCAAAATATCGGGCCTGCGGCCACAAAAATCTGCGAAAATATAGCAGCATAGGGCCTACCCGAAATTCGGTTTGCGCTGCCTGGTCAAAGCCGACTCTTCTCATTAAATGTCAGACAATTCCAAGCGCGGAGCGCACGGGCAGGAAAGTCCCGCGCTGCGAATCTATTACTCGCCGAGGATTTAAAATCGGGCTGGACACAGTAGGTATCGCGCCTCCAGCCTTTTATTTAAGATCTGCCGCGATCTCTGTCTGGAATCCGTCACCAACCCAAGCCCGGGCACCAGTTCTTCCGGGGTCTCTACTGACTTGGTGTTTCCCCCGTGACCGCTCGTAGCCGTTGGGCAGGACTCGAACGCTCTGCGAGAGCCGAGGGCCGCCCGGGGCTGTGCCCTATCTCTTTCTCTACCCGCAGGTGTGTCCAGGGACTGGCGGGACCGAGATGTTTTCCCACGAACATCATCCAACCCAGACCACCACCAGGAGCACGGGGATGGGGCGCCGGCGTGCAGCCGAGCAGCTTCCTCTCCCCAGCCACCCATCCCACCCCACTCCGTCCCGTCCCGGAGCACTGACCAGCTCTTTCTTTCTCTTCTCCTCCTTCACGTCTGTTTTCTTGATCTCTGCCTTGAAGGCCTCCGCCTCCCCGTTCTGGTCATCCTTGGCCAGCAGGTCCATGAGGTAGGCGATGTAGCTGGTGGCCAGGCGGAGGGTTTTGATCTTGGAGAGCTTGGTGTCGGCGGGCACGTTGGGAATGCACTCTCGCAGCTCCGCGAAGGCGCTGTTGATGCTCTGAGTCCTGCGCCGCTCCTTGCGGTTCGCCGTGCCCCTGCGCTTCACCGGCCGGGGCCCCCCGAGCCCGGGCGGGCCGTTCCCGGGCGGCACCCCCCCGTAATGGGAGTGGTCCATGCCCGGCGCCCCGTTGGCGTACTCGGGGCTGTAGGACAGAGCCATGCTGTAGTCGGGGGGGGACATCTCCGGGTGGCTGCTGATGAGCCAGCCGTGGAAGTAAGGGTTCTCCTCGTGGCCGCAGCGGGTGGCGGCGGCGGCGGCAGCAGCGGCGGCGGCGGCAAAAGGGTAGCCCTCATGGTGCACCACCGGATGGTGGGGGAAACCGCCCACTAGACTCATCCCCGTTCCCTGGCGCACCCCACCCCGCCCCCCCGGGCCCCAAAACAAAGGTTTCCCCTCCCCGCCCCGCACCCCCCGCCGCACCGGCGGGAGATGCTCCTCGCCGCTCACCCCTCAGCAGTGCCCCGCTGCCCACTGCTTCTCCATAGGGCGCTGTTGGAGAGTCCCGGCGGGTGCCCGAGCGATCCCCCCTCCCCAGGCGCCGCCGCCGCTCATGCGTTGTGCCTCCTCCTCCTGCGCCTCCTCGCCCGGGGCCGGGTCTTCGAGGAAGCGCGCACAGTAAAAAAAACCCAAAACAACAAAACTATGGAGAGAAGTCGACCAAAACAAAATGGCTTGGATCTTCCACGCCTCTTGCTTCCCTTCGCTCTCGCCAAGTCCGCCGCAGCCCGGCCGGGTGGTACTTACACGCGGCCCCCCTCCATGCGCCCCCGGCTCGGGGCGGGCGGGCGGGCGGCGCTCCCGTGTGTGCCCCGCGCGGCGGAGCCGTCAGTGCCGGGCGGGCACGAACAGCATCCCTGCCCGCCGCGCCACGGGGGTCAGCGCCCCAGAGCTCTTCTGGGGCATCCGCGGGCAGTGGCGGCGGGCCTCGGCTCGGCGCGGGGCACTGGCAGGGCTCCCCGGCACGATCTCCATGTACAGCTACATGTTTAGGGCCGCTCGGGTTAATATATGTCGTCAGAGGTGGCGGCCGCCAATGGCTGGTGGCTAGGGCGGGGCCCGCCGCCCTCCGCAATAAAACTTTTTTGATGTTCGCCTTGCTAATTGCCGAGCTCCTCTTCTAGGATTGGCTGCTCCTCCGCATCCATAATGTAATTAAAACAAGGGGGGAAAAATTATCATGGAGGCAGAGGTTAATGCAAGTGTTTAGCAGATGCCTTACTGTAAAATCTGCATTTAAAAAAAACCCCAAAACCACAACCAAAAAATTCCAGAAAATTCATTAAAACTTAAAGATCGGATAATCTCAAACCAGGTACAGTATGGATCCAAGGAATTTCTTGGCAAAAATCTGTGCGAGAGGAGCTTGATGCGCTCCGAATTCTCTTTAACGAAGTGCTTTGTGCCGGTGCGGCAGAGGAACAAATAAAACCGTCTTCGGAGGGCACTTTATCGATTATCCAGTGTGATAGGCATGCCGCAGCAATCTTTCGGCTCATACTTTTATTGCGGGGTAATATACACAAAAAGATCACCAGTTCCTGTGAGGACCGAGAAGAAGCTTCTCTACCCTGTCTGACCGCGGACCCGCGATACAAGTTAGCAAAGACTGGCTCCGGCTTCGCGGCTGGTGGCTTGCCGAGGGAACGGCGGGCTCAGAGTTTGTCCAGGGATGCTGTTTTCTTCCAGAAAAAAATGGAATTGAAACACTAATAATAAATCTGACTTTAATTGATTCTCTTCCAGCTTGCTGCCTGCGCCTACGCATCGCGACCAGTGTGCACCCGGCTCACTTAGGCTCCTGAAATCAGTTTCATGCTTGTTTAACTGGTCTGATCGGTAAGTAACCGAATATTTTTTACAGCATGTTCAGAGCTTATTTTCTAGCTTTTACTAACAAATATATAAATATTTCCCCGCGTTCCTGCTTCTGCAATAAAAAAGACCAGCATCTGCGGAAAGCAGGTTTAGTTATCGAAAGGGAATAGTTAAATGTTTGTTTAACGGCCAGGCCAGGAGGAAATCTCCTGTAGCTATTTAGGTGTTTTGCTTTGGTAAGCTTGAAGACATTACAAAGGGAAAACAGATCTCAAGCTCTAATTCATTGGTAACTTGGAGGCGAGGCCAATTGTTGTCATCTTCAAATGGAGCCCAGCATTACTAAATAGCTGCGAAATATCAAATACCCACCCTTATGTGTGTTGGCTGATGGCTAGGCTGATTCGGCGTATATTACAATGCAATCCTACAATATAGGCAGTGTGGAAAACTGTGTCAACAGGAGCTGAGAGGTCATAAATTAAAGAAAGAGAAATACAGAGATGGAGGGGTCTGCGAAAGGAGGCAGCAAGAACTGCAAGTCAAATTTCTGCAGCAGCTCAGTTCTCTCTCCGGACTCGCTGCAGAGTCGGTATGGATGCCTCGAGGGGGGAGAGCTGGGGTCAAAAAAGGGCGGAAAAATCTCCCTCTGTGGGGAACTGACTCAGCGCCTGGGGAGAGGAGCCGAGCCGAGCCAAGCCCGAGCGATCCCGATGCGGAGAAGGGCTTGCCGCCCCGCTCGCCCGCCACTGGAGGTGCCGCCGGGACACGGGGATTGCTGGGACCCGAGGGTTTTGCGGGAGGGTCCGTGGGGTCCCCGCAGGGAAAGCTCTGTGGGGAGGCCGCCCGCCTAGGAGCAGCTCTTTGCGGTGCTTGGCAGCTGCTTCGAAGTTAAATAAACACCAAAGGCAAAGCTGGGCGCAGGCCCCGCATTTGGGCAGCCGGGGAGTGCAGAGCCCGACCCGGCGGGGGGACGTGCAGTGAGAACAGAAATACAGACTACATAACTATGTACACATATGGGTGTGCGCCTGGGTGTAAAATGAGCACGAAAGTGAAAAACTAGTCCAGATGTAGACCTGATGTGTATACACATACATCTTTTACGTACACACACACACGTGTAACCAACGTGACTGATGGGTATCTATATCTATGTGTGCATATGCACACATATATATATCATATAATTAGCGTGTCTCCAAAACGGATTCTTAAATTTAAGAAAGGCCATGGGCACACGGAGTAGGCAGAGCCCTGAAGCGGCCAGGAGCGTACCCCTGCCGCTCGGGATACTGGGTCTGCAGGGCGCAGCCTGGAAATACACACAGTTTCTGCAGCGGTTCTCCAGTTTCGTTTTGCTGTCGTATTCTCCTTGATGAGAAGAAGACATTTTCAAGGCCAGAAAGGTATATCGGCTTGCAACCAAGGTTGTATTTCTTTGCATTCTTCTTTATTTGTGTAGGACCGTCCCAATATACTGCAGGCTGGACTGCAACAGTGACAGTTCCTGTGGCAAGTCACTACGATCATTCCGATAACATCTCCAATGACGAAGGAAACGGAAAACATAAGGCACAGAAAAAGTAATAAAAGATACAGGAGATATCGATCAGAACACCAGTCTCCAAAGCTAGCATGATTATTACTTAATTAGCTTTGGAGAAAGGGGGTCTCTAAATAAAGCACCTAGCAGGATCTTATATATATTTCTTCCTCCTACCCAAGAACAGTTGTTTATGCTTTTTGTAAAGCGAATTTTAGAGAAAATGCAGCTCTTGTGTTCTTGTGTCCTCCCTCAGCTTTTAATTCAGGCTGCCCCATCAGGGGTTGTAGTCTTTTCTGTTTGATCAACCCGTTGAATATCACTGCACTCCGAAGTACCTTTTCCAACACTAGGATCAGAGTCCACTAAAAAGCGGTAGCGTTTTGCCGTTCTTCCATTTAATGATTTGATTAGATTTTTTTTGTGCACAAATAATTTTCTTTTTTTAAAAAAATCTTTCCAGCCTTATGTCACTTATTTCCTTGCCAAAATGGTTGCATGTTAGGCAGCGATTTATCTGCTCTCTGCTGCCAGACAGGACTTTCCTAGCTCGCTCTAATTAAGAAATTTTGGTGGCGACTCTGCCGATGCTGTTTTTCCCTTTCCTTCCCCTCCTGCTTTTTTTAAATTTTTTTTTTTTTTTATTTATTTTGTCGAGGGGTGTGTGTAAGTGAGGCCGCATCGTTGCTTTTGCCCCATGGTTGTTTCCTTTCCAGCATAACAGCTCTCCGCGGGAGGAGGGGGCTTCCCTTGCCCCCGGTGGCTGCCCCGCGGCGCCCGGGAAGCGGGATGCAGAAGCCCGAGGAGCGGGGGGCTGCGAAGTGCGGCGGGGGGCGGTGGACAGGGCCACCCTCTGCCCTGGCTCTCAGCCGCCGCCGGGCCGCTTATCGCCAGGTCACTTCTCTCCTCCGGCCGACGGTAGGGTGGGATTTGGGGACGACAAAACAATCGATCTGAGCTCCCCCTCCTCCTTTCCGCAGCCCAGAGTTGTGGGAATTAAGCTAAATTGCAAATTAAGCTAATTTCTCCGAATCAGACGAAACCGTATGGAAATGGAGAAGAGGTGCCGGAGCTGGGTGGTCGGAAAACCACATCTGCTGGGGATTCTCGGGCTGCCTGGCTGGCTGGGAGAGCTGCAGACACACCGGACCAGAAGTTTTAATGAGCAGGCCAGGGGCATAAAAGTTCCTGGCCGGTATGGGAGCAGCGATCTTCTCATTCGTTTGCTGCTTTTCTGCACCTTCTTCTCCAGGAGCATCTGACACCGGGGGGCGATTTTAGGGGGCAGGGCGGCGGAGGGAACGCTGCGGTGCCCAGTACTGAGCCCAGCCCGACGCATCCCCTACTCCGTGCAGCAGGGCCGGGTCCTCCCTTCTACATTATATGGTTTTCTTTAAAGCAAGCAAACAATCAGACCCACAAAAGCATCCCAAGTGTCCCTTGCATTTGAGGCGCAGCAGACTGTCCCCCCGAAGGCTTTCCTGCCCGGCATCTCCTAAGCTCAGGGGGATCAGGGGCTGCAGGGTGCCTCCCCTCCCTCCTTCAGCCCGACTCCCTACCACATCGCTCAGCCGCCCGGTGTACGGCTGGAAAAGTCGAGACGCGTTTGAATTTATGGAGAGCATGATGTCATTGACCCAGGACCAAACATATCAGAAAGGGGTATCGTTCTCGGATGGATTTGGGGACTACGAAGCAGCCCAAGTCCCAGAGATGAGACACATCCTATCACCGGCAATTCACACAAGAACCTAAACCCGCAAGGAAAAGTATTTTTGTAAAGAGGCACCGGAGAAATATCATTTGAAGGTCAACCTGTCAGTGCGGGTTAATGAAAAGGACTTGTGCCTAATGGGCCTACTTATACCCTCCGTTACGCTCACACGACCTGGATTTCAACGTCCAGGGCAGAGGCCAGAATCGGGCCCAGCAGGCCTGAATTAATTGCTGCCATTGGAGGTAGAAGAACGCTGGTTTACGTTACTATTATTGGTAACGAACGCCCGCATACTTTAGGCACGATAATCTCGCAGCCGTTGTGTATACAAAAAAAAAAGAAGAAAAAAGAAAAAAAATCTGGGACGAGAAAAACCCAAGACACTGACCATTTTGAGGGTTGCAATGATTGGCGGTAAGCGCGAGACCCTACAGGTTTTACCACTGCATGTGTAAGCAATTATTCGAGGATTGGTTATATTTGTGAACGAGGATCCAGAGGTGCGTTCAGACTCTAGACAGGAGTCGCAGAAAGAAAAGGACAACGAACTGCAACGAAGTTCCCTTCTTTGTCAGAAGAACAATAATAAAGACATCATAAAATTTCGTGGTGAATGCACAGTGTGCCTCTATGTCATATATCTATCTTATAAATACACATGTATAGACACACTTACGTATATAGACATGTACAAGTTTTCTTCATGTAATGTTGTTTGCATTCCTGGGAAAGAGCATCTTAAGGTGCTCTTGAGCTCGGAGCTGATGAAATAGATCGCTAATGTAATTACTTTCAATAATAAATATTTTGTCTTCCAGCATCTGATGTTCAAGCGTTGGAGGAAGTAGAGGTCAGGCTGGCATCGTTTTGGGTTTAGGCTAACAAAAATCAACATTTCTATTGTCATTTTTCAAAGAAATTCTCCATTTAACAAGGCTAGGTTTAAAGCAGTATCCATAAGATCAAAGGCAACATCGCTTGGCTTAAGATAGAAGACCCCTTTTTGATAATTAACTGTAATTTCTTCCTAACAGCATGCCCCGAAATGTTGGTGTCGTCCTGCCGGTGCCCCCATGGCGTGTACCTGCTGCCCCACACCCCATTCCAGCTTGCCCGGGGCCAGATGAAGCACATGGGCTCGTCTTAAAACTCAGCAGCTGACTCCTGCAAAAGTCGGGTGCACACTTGCTAGAAGCATCAGCTTGGATCGCAGTTCCTATATGCGTATCTCAGTGTAATTGATCTGGCCGAGTGAGGTCTTTTTGGTAATTTGGATACACCAAGTCTCCATTTAATGACATATAATCAGCCTTTAGGTCACTTGGTCATTCTCTTATTATAAACCCCTCCTGCTCTCTCTGATCTCCTTTCAAACTAAATTTCACACAAACAAATAAAGCAAGACAGGGACAAGTCCTT
This sequence comes from Neomorphus geoffroyi, assembly GCA_033558235.1. Classification (NCBI taxonomy): domain Eukaryota; kingdom Metazoa; phylum Chordata; class Aves; order Cuculiformes; family Neomorphidae; genus Neomorphus; species Neomorphus geoffroyi. The sequence continues at coordinate 23,894,871 of JAUMJM010000020.1, read as the reverse complement.
AAAATACAAGGGAGAAACACTGGAGAATTGCTTGTTGGGAACTATAAACATTTTAAAAAGTAAAACAGAAAAGATAGGAAAGAACATCTTATCGAGAAAGAGAGCATTGTGTACAAAACACGGAGGGAAAAACGATCTGGTTTTTGTTAAAAAATGACATAAAATTAAAATAAAAATAATTACAAACAGAAATGGCATAACATAAACAGAAAGCAGAAGGCTTTACTAGAAATGCGCGGCTGTACTGTAATTTGTTCTTACAGATGATATAACCGACCCGTGGATAGGCAAAATCTTTATTTGCTTCACTTTAGCTGCGGGGGAAGAAAAGAAAAAAAAAAAAGTCTTTAATCTTCTTTTCAGGAAAGTAACTGAAGGTCAGGAGGAATGGAGAACGGAGTGTGGCGTACCTCCTCAGACCATCAGGGAAACGGAGAAGTGGCCAAAACGCTGGGTGTAAATGCGATTACAAAAATAAATATTTTGCATCACCGTTGTTATAGTTGTTATTGTTATAGCAAAACATATTTTACTAATTCAACACTTTGTTCTTCTACTTTTAGTTTTTCTTCCCTTTAAGAAGAAACAATGCTCCCTTTTTATTAGGTATTCCCTAAAAGATTATTTTGATCTCGGTCCAGGTGTGTGTGTATGTATGTACATACACGCACACGTTCAACAGAAATGCTGACAGTGATGTGTGTGCAGAAGCTGGTGCACTGGCCGGGGAGAAGAGCGACCCTAGGTAAGATCCGAGGGCCTCAGTCTAATCCACTTAATATGTAGAGATTATTAAATATTATCATGCTGGCTGCACGCAGTTCATCGCAAAAGCACATCCTGTTTTGGGGAACCAGAGTTGATTCATAACATTGAGAGAAAGGGCATTTCGGTGTCGTTCAAGCGTTAGCACTTCGAGGAAGAAACCTGAAGGACGATTGCAACCACTCTCCCTCACAGGGCATCAGCACCTTTCAAAATGTTATCAATATACGTTTTACCAAAGATCTCATTTGTATTTAATGAGGGATTCAGACAGGCGCTAAATGAGCACGTAAGCGTATGTGAGGTTCCGAGAACGATCACTCAGCAAGAGAAAATGGAACAAGGAATACATGGACCAGAGTGTCACAAGGCCCCAGGGCTGGGCATGTTCATGTGACACATTTTGTTACTTGTTCACTGCATTCCCGGTCTTCTCAGCGTTTCTAAGAGCCCTCTTTTTGTACCGCCCGCCCTTGAGTTGCTGGGTTGAAGCATTAGCCTGTAGCCACCCAGTGATCCCACCCAGTAAACCAAGGGGCGGCGGGGAGGCAGAGCCGGGGCGCGCGCCCGGGAGCACCGGCCGCCCCAGCCGGGAGCGCCGGGGGATGCTCAGCCCTGGCTCGGCACTGCCCCAGCCCCCCTTGGCTGCCCCGGCGGCGCCCGGAGGAGCCCCGGCGAGCCGGGGGCGGCTGGAAAGGGTTAAGCACTTCCCCTCCTCCTCCTCCTGGAGCCCCCTGAATGCCACTGCTTTCCTCTAGAGGTCTCATTAGGGAAACCCTAACTGCTATTTTCAACGTTTCCTCAATCAAGCGCCTTTAAATAGAGCTCCACAAACAAATTGGCGGCAAAAAGCGCGGATCTTGTCACGGGCGAGGCCGATCCAATATTTCACCCTTGTTTGCTTTGTAATTACAGTCTGGCTTGTGGCTACCTGCCCCTGCCCCGCTCCCCCCGCAGCTCCCCGCACAGCCCCGCATACACCTTTCCCGGGGTCGGGGGGGGTGTGTGTGTGTGAACGGGGCCACCCGGAGGAGCCACTTAGCAAGTAGTCTTAGGGAAAATAACAACAATAAAAAGAAAAAGCAAAAGCGGAATCTCCCTGTCCAAATGCTGCCTGAGATTTTTTGCAACGCTGTTCTGAAGCCACGGGCTTTCCCGCACGAGAGATTTCCCCCAGATCCCGCCTTGCTTCCGAAGCCGGGGTCAGGGATCAAGCGGGCGTCCCGCCCGTCCCCGCGTAGCGCTCTCGAGTTTGCTTTGCCGGCTTCGCTCCCCTTTGTCTCTGTTAAACCGCTCCTATGATTTGTTATATTTTCCACAGCTGCTTATTCTGGCTTGACTGTTGCACAAAGCCGCTTTAAATCCTCGGCAGGAAGAATAAAAGTTAAAACCGCTTGGACGGGTTCCTACAGGCTTGCGGGCTGGTGCGAGTCCATTTCGGTCCCTGCGTAACGACCCCTCTGCACACAGCAGGTCTCGATAAGCCTCGTTATTGCGGCTCGGAGCAGCAGCCCGCTCGCAAGTATCAACAAAAATAGGAGCTAATTCAATTATGTCTGAAAGCCAGGTTGTAACAGAGGGAAACTTTAGCGCTTACGAACTAAGCTGCTATATTTGCTTTGCTATAAACCGACGAGAATATTTTATGATGGAAGGGAACAGTACAACACAAAAGGGAAATACGTCAATAAATCTCTTTTTATGGATTCTCTCTAGCAGCAAAACACGAGGATTCAACGGGCTTACAACTCAACTATTTTGCAGGTACATCTAAAAATACACGCATACAAAATTGACCCCATATCCTCCATCCAAAGCCCCCTGGACCGGGGACACCCGACTCTGTAGCTCCCAGTTCCACGATGAAACTTCCTGTGACTTTCATGGGAGCAGCACTGGTACAAGAGTTCACATCTGTGCACCGCAGGGATAGGCTCCAATTATTTATGGTGCCACCGGCACTACCCTTTCACAGTTTACTGATATGCAAAACTTTAAGTCAGAAGTAATGCTCCACCATCCATCTCATAAAGAGCCCATTAGACTCTTCTTTCTAGTTACTCTGAAACTGTTAATGTTTGAGGTCGTTTATTCACCCATGGACTAAATTACGACTGTAGTTTCACAGAGCCATTTTTAAAAGATATTTTTCCATGCTAAAATAAAGATAGGTACTTCGAGGTGAGGATTTAAAAATGGCAAAGGTTCTAACGCTCCTTGAAATATGCATACAGATCCCTCTGAGGATTTAAACCTCAGATACTTTTGGAAACCAAAATACACAGCTCTCTGCACGTCGATATCTTTAAAAATGTTCCTCATGGAAAATAATTTTTTTCAGAGTTATTTTCCACTGTAAACCAACATTCATACATCCTAAAACTGTTTTATTCAATGCCAATATGTTTGCATATAGGTGCTAGGAATGTTTTGTTATCTGTCTCCATGTTTTGTTTTGGTTCTTTCGTATTATCAAGTCCTGATATTGCTTATCCTGAGCACCCAAATCCAGTTTTAGGTCACCGAAAGAGCAGGGAATAGCTGGTAGGTCCAGTGGTTTGCTGCTGGACTGTAGTGATTTGGAAGTGCAAGGCTTGAAAACAGTTGCTTCACAAATAATCTCACAAAGCAGTGCTTTCCCTATCTTTGCACACACACACACACACACACACACTGCAGTTCAAATGTGTCAATCCTAATCATGTATTGAACAACATCTATAAAATACACCCATAGGTACAAGAAAGGTCACAAACCCTCACAGATACAGATCTCATCAGTATGAGTAGTCTTACAGCAATAAAACTGTTCATCAGAGTGGCACCTATTTGTATGAATTCAAGTTTTGCTTGCGTTTACTATTAACGAAACCAATTTGTACATACTTGAGCTAGCTCATACTGCATTACCAGTCTTCCATAGGAAGGCAGAGCACAGTGCAGGATAATTGTACTCAGTTTCTCACTAAGCAAAGTAGCCTGCGCTGAGCTCTATGCTGTTTCAATAAGGCATAAGGCACTGTGAGCACAGTTTTACAGCCACCTCAAGGACCTCTACACTACAGTTTGGAATACAGACAGTAGTGGGAAAAATGAATACTGGACATACACACATCTTTGCTTATCTGCATGCCAGAGGCTCTGCCTTGCATACTCTGGAGCCTGTGAGGGGCTTCCCGTGACTGCATTCATGTACTATTCATAAAGATATGTCCTAGCTTGTAAAAACACTACATGCCCATTTTGTATGATATGTACATGCACACATCTGGGCTGCATGTGTGGAAAAGTAAAGGCATATACCACAAAAAATTTTACATGTGCAGTTTTCCAAGTATGGGACTATGAGTCTACAATGTGGCATATCTACAGTGCAGAAAATGACATTCTGCACAGGAGGGCATTTTTAAGTGGCTGTCAAATAAGACAAAATGCAGCATTATTCTTGGTAGCACAGTTAGTAGCAGCTTATTTCTCTTGGTGGCTCCTGAATTTTTCTGCAAACCCACCAAGACAGTGTTACTCCTGAACAGCAAAATGCACACAGCAATCAGAATACTTCAGATATTTATTTCTAGAGGCTGATGTTATTAAAATTAAAAACATCTGCTTTAAGGAATGCAGATTTTCTGGATGTAAATGCTTCTCTACTCCCACAGTAAATTCAGCTACTTGAGAAAAAAAATGTGATTCTAAACAGTCATTGCATTGTTTGACACAGTAGCAAATGGAACAATGCTGTCCTTAATGTTGTTGTTGTTCAACCAACAATTGGAATTGGATAAAGGCTTTCAGCTGGGAACACTTCTCTAATACCTCTGTAGGTAATGGGATTCTTGTTGTGTGCTGGTCTCTGACCATTAGGCCCTGCATACTGGGCAGGGGTCCACCCTCATCTTGGCAAGACAGCTCCCAAAGAGATGAGTTTGTGACTTTGATAGGCTTTTTAATGTTTGCCTGTTATCAGCTCACTGACATAGTACTGCAACTGTGGAGAACAGTGAATTGAGCTCCAGCTGCCTGCATTTCAGATACTATCATCTAATCCTGATTAGAGACACAGTGGGCTAGAAACACCTCCACAAGTTCGGGGGTGGGGGGGGAACCTCCTCCCTTTTGTGCGCCCCTTAAAAATCTTTGGGAAAAACTTCAATACTCGTGTTAGCTTTTCTTATATTGAAGCTAAGCTCTGTGTGCCTGTTTAAGAATGAATAATTATGTGTGTTGACCACCACATAACACATTGATGGCTATGCTAATGACGTAAGTGCAATCAATATCAAAGGTGGAGTTGTATTGTGGTATGTCGATGGGACATTTTGTTGCTTTTGCCTGTCAGGCTGACTCTAACTAGAAAAAAAAGTTGCATTTTGGAAATATTGATCCTGCTGACATGGGAACAAAGGAAAAATGAAGATAATCCATGAGAGGACTTTGCCCTAAACTACACGGAGGTGGCACATGGCTAAGAAAGCATTATGTGACATAGGAATGTGTATGGTGCTACTTGGAAGTAAATAATGTAAGTTAAAGTCCTATTTCTTATAAACATGCAACTGGGTAAATTCGAGGGTTTCAGAAATTATGTATAAATGGAAACTTAGATGAAACATGGCATTAGTGTACATTAAGTATACCTTGATGCCTATGTATCTTTCAGAAAATAATATATGTTCAAATACTTTTCTGTATTAAGAAGAATTAGTCCTTCCTCTGGATCACAGGTAAAAGGGTTTGCAGACAGATTCTTTTCTGGTTGTATGGAACATCTCCAGACCATTTTAGATACTGATTAGCACTACACGTTCCCAGAGCTGCTATCAGGAAATCTGCTATTTGTGGGATGGATGCTATGAAGTTCTAGATAAGACAAACCTAAGGTTTTAAATTCAAATATTGTTTATATTCTATAAAAGTTGCTAAACGTACATGCACACATCTATGTGCACCTATGCATATATACATAGGAATTTTTTAAAAAAATAGAATTTAATAATTTCCTTTCTGTATTTACATCTTAATCAAATTATCCACTGTTCCAGTTAAAACAAAAAAGGGATATAGCAGGATCAGTAATGTTTGAGAGCTATCCAGCTCTTGAAAAATACCTGATTCTGCTTCCTTGGGATTCTCATGGATCCTGGTCTTTGTGGAGGCAGGTGTCTTCATTCCAGCTGCTCACAATAAGTTTCACCAAGTAATGTTTGCAAAGAGTGCTTCAGATGCTGGTCACTGTAGAAATGTAAACTATTTGTGGCTTCAAAATTTGATATTAAAATAATAAGAAAAAGGAAGTAGAATCCATTCATTATGTCTGACTTGAAGGAAGTTCTTAAAGAAGGGGAATAGTTGATTGTGAGATAAATCTGAATTTCTTACAATTATGTCTGTGAAACACTGGTTGCACTTCTTGTATGGAATAAGGAACATTGCCAGTGAGCTGTATGTTAGACGTTTGCTCCAAGGACAGATGAATATTTTCTTTCCTTCATATATGAAGAACAGAACAATAGCTGCCAAGCAGAACTCCACTGTTAAAGCCTAGAGATAGGTCTGAAGGGGCACATGAACAAAGACTTGCAGTCCAGGGGATGCTACCTAGGAGGACAGATACAATGAAAAAAAAAGTAGAAAAGTTTTTATTTCAGTGACTTAAAACTATTATTAAGCTAGAATAAATGAATTGGAAATTTGCTTTCAAGTTTTAGAGCCAAGAATGTTCTTTGTGCCTTTATCCATTTCTGTGCTCCACGTACTCTGTGCTGTTTACACAAGGATTATCTTGTTTATTTTACAGTTATTATGCTTCATAGAAACTAATCAAGGGAATATTTCTTTTTTTTTATGACAAAAAGTGGATGTTGAATTGCTCACATTGCTTTTATACAACATTCTTGGGTTTGTGATATTGTGATATTTAATAAAGTGTTTATAAAGGCAGATATAATAGTTTATCAGATCTCAGGCAGTCATAATAACAAAACTGCCCTTAGCCCGAGTGCTACATACTGTACTTTATAATTTACAACACAGTGCATTCTAAATTACTTCATAAACTAAGGAAGTTCACTACCAAAGAATCAATCTTATAAGAACTAAGAAACCTTTTCCTAAATATTTTTTCTCTTACTTAGTCTCCATACAAATCACTATTAATAGCTTGGACTCAGACAGAAACTGCACTTCCTTGCAGCATGCAACACATTTGTGCTGTAAGATTTTTTCACGCAATGCCATCTATTTAAATTTCCAGTGGGACAGACATTTCAGGTTAAAATACTACATGTCTAAAATGGTATCCTGCACAAAGAATGGGATGAAGAGAAGAAAAAAGATCAAAAGGAAGATGAAGACCTTACAGAGGAAATCTAACGGAGCAATTCAAGTGGGAATTAATGGTTCATGAGACCATGAATGGAGCCTTTCATTTCTGTGTTGTTGGTCCCTACCAACTTATCTCAAGTTTGTTTGGTGTATTCACTCTAATGACACCTGTAAAAGGTCCTTCAGCATGAATCAAACCCTGTGCCAATGAGTCCAATCTTCCTCTCAGCTGAAGAATGTGCCAGGAGAAATCCTGCTTGCGAACACTGGAAGACTCAGGTACACATCCCAAGCTAATACTAGCCCCTCCCCATTCTTCCCTAAATTTCACTCTTGTTATTCTCTATGTCTACTACTGCATGAAAAAGAAAGAGAAAATAGACGTTTAAAAGTGGAGAACTATTATTTTGTAACTCAAGACCATTTTTGGTCTACAAGTAGGCAACTACCTCCTTGACAGTCTAGCATTTACTTAATCCTCATCCTGTAAGCAACTTCTACAATTATTCATGACATGCACCTGTAGATACAAAACATGCCTTAGGTCTTCCTTACAGTCACTATGAAATCATCATGCAATTCCACTTTAACTCTCTACATGGTAGAGGAAAAAAATATCATTCGTGCATGTTTACATTGCTCATTTTAACATTCTTAGGGAGCATAAACAAATATCAAATTCACATTCTTCTGTAAGTGGGTATATATTCTGGCTGGACAAAACTCCTCATATTTCTAACAAGCAGTCTTAGTACACAAAATTGATGCCATTCTTCACAAAAGGGACTGTGGATTTTAGTTCTTGTTTAGACTTTGGTCTGAGAGAAGTACAGAGATTGCACTTTGCTGGAGTGCTCTCGCACAGAAAAAGGTTCAACTGATAACTATACAAAGAGCAGTGGCTTTCTTTCACATCTAAGAATTTCTTATCAGATTACAAGAAGTAGTTTGTATCCTTATTGCTAGTTTTAGAGATGATGTATGGAGTCTAAGGCGATTATATGATATCAGAAGTCTAGCAGCATAGAAAGTGAAAGGTTTTGAGGTTGCAAGTGATACAGGTAGATCAGCAATTTTCGCCTATGGGACACGGTAAAATATGTTCTGAAAGGGTTTTGTGGGAGGCTGTCAAATACATCTGATCTATCAAATATTTTCTTTATAAAACGTAAGGATTGCAATCTGGACTTTATCAGGATTGGTTCAGATACTTGGGTTCTTGTAACATTTCCATGGATTCACACAACATTGTTATTGATCAATAGACTGAAGGATAAGGGTCAAAACTTTACATGACTTCATTTAGGCATGGACTCCAAAATACTAGGTAGATGCATAGGCGATTTTCTTATTCTCAACAGAAATATATGCAGCTGAAAAGCTGGAATATGTTCATAGCCCATTTCTTGTAAGCAGGCTTGTTCTCCAAAGTTGTGATTTTCCACATTTAGGTAATCTGTTAAGAATGCTATTGGTACTTCCCTGTTCTGTAACTAGAACTGATACTGCAACAGAATGATGAAGCATGAATAAATTTCTAATGGAGAGTATCTGTGATAATCGAGAGTGTTCTGCCATAGATAATGAATGGATAGGACTCTTGATGAATTCCAAGAATGAAAATTGCCCTTCTTCTTAGCCCTCTTGAGCAATAAATGTTCTTGTCCGTCAACTGGTAAGAAGATATAGGCCACAGATAATTCTATCCTAGTGGAGTGGATGAAGAAGAAAACTATAGAGGACTGGGTAGGAACTTTGGGGTTTTATATGGAGATCTATCATGGTATGACATTTTCTGGAAGGACTGAGGAGATGGAAAAGCAGAGCAGGTTGTGAATGAGACAGTATCAGATGGACAGATACTATGACCATAGAAAAGAAGATTACATTTGGAACTGGACAGACTATTATGATTTAGAAATTAAAGGAATGTTAGATGATGTTGAAGAGAAAAAATAAGGATTTTGGTAACAACTGAACTTATAATGAAAGAGTAACCTAAAAAGTGCAGAAAAAATAGATTTATTCAGTGGGAGTGAGATTACACACTTCAAAGAGAGTCGGAGGAAGAAACTGGGTCAAAAAATGGACTGGAATATTAGAATAGAGAGAGACAAGAGCAAAGATAGAACAGTAAACTGAGGAAAGTAGATGTAAAGGTACTATAAGGAAAGGATGAAAAGAAAAGGATAAGATCTGGAACATGAAAGGAGGACATGAGAGGAGACAGTGAAAGAACTAGGGGAAGTGACTGAAGAGCAGAAAAGCAAGGCTTGAACTGCTCCTCCCATGGGAGGTGCCCAGTATGAGTATATAGGGCAATCCTGCTCAAGCCTGTACATGCCACAGTGCACTGAGACCCTATTCTATGTACTCTGTGTGATTAATCCAATTTCAGCTGAGTAGCAGATACTTTGCGGAATTTCCTGTTTCAAGTCTGGTTGGCTCTTGCTGTAAGATAAGTCAGTCTTACGGCTGCTTTAACAATCCTCTATGGACATTGAAGACCATTTCCAACTTGAGAACCACACATGCACAATGCGGCTTCTGGTTTTTGATGGTGCCCTAAAACTGGTGTCAGTTATGAAATCACAAAGTCACTGGTGCTACTCTTTCTGTGACCCCCCTTTGCAATGCCAGTGGTGAAACTCCTTGGTCCTTGGATCAGCTAGCATCATGGCTGCAGCTGCTGGCTCAGAGGGGTCCCAGAGAGAGTAAAAAAATAGTGTGCATAAAAGATGTCTTCATACTGAAGAGATTCAGAGTAAGTGCCTCATAAACAATACAGCTAATCAGAAAGCTTTCTTGTAGGCATTTCGCTTTGCCCTCACATCATATTATTAAATCCCACCAAAGTCAGAGGGTGAAAGAGTGCATTTGAGAACAGAACCTGGCCCTGTGTTGGCTCAGTTCTTCTGATCTGCTGGAGAGTTTGTAAAAAGATGTAGTATGCAGAGTTACACAAGAAAATTTGTCAAGAGTACCCATGTAACACAAAATTCGTAGTGTTGTAATAAAATTAGGGACTACATATTTCTGGAGGATTTTGTTGATGAACTGTAATAAAACCAAACCAAACTAAACTAAAATATGAAGATGGGCTCATAATAGTCCTATCCTTTCATTGACGCTGTCATATAGCTGTATTAGTGTATAACAGCATCTAACATTTCTTGTGCCTGTCTCATCTTGGTGGACAGTGGTCTCACGCCTTTGCAGTCTCCCAAGTGAACTAAAGCAGTACCACATAGCTGAGAAGGGAGATGTGAGTATGTGAGGAGCTTCAGGCTAGTAACAGAGTGCCATAGCAGGTCTGCCCACCAAGTGGTAGTACCTTCTACCCATCCTGCACAGTGCTTGCTGGTTTTCTGTGGAGTGGCACAAGGTCTTATCAGGAATTTTGATGACCTTTGGATACTGCATGTAAAAGCACCAACTCTAACTCAGAATAGCAAGTCTAGCTGGCAAGTCCAGTCCTTCACCTGGGAAGAAAGTTTCTTTCAGAAAGTCAGTCTGTGGAAGAGACAGATCTTTCCTGAGATCTGTTAAGGTGTGTGGGGTAACATCCCACAGTTACTAAGAGCCATCAGAAACATGGCCTCACCAGGTCCAAAATATGAAGTTTGCTTCCTGTTTTTCTCCTTCAGGTCTAACCTCCTAGTATGTGTTTATTTTAGAAAAAAAATAGCATAAAAAATTTCCTAGCCACCAAACAGTTGAATACACACAAGAGATGGGATGAGAAAGACACCAAGTCCCGTTGCTTGATACTGCATGCTACTGTGGTGCTGAGGGCTGTGTGCCTCTGTGAAGAAGAGAGCAGACTGGAAAGCAGAGTGTTCCTGAGTACATCCTTGTCACTCTGCCTGTGTTGATATAGGCTTGACTAAAAAATCATGTGTCACCTATTGCATCCATGAGAAGACAAAAAAATTAGTAGCTTGGGGCACTCTGATTCTGCTCCAGAGGTTCTATGTAATTTTGGGTAAGGTGTGCCATTTTGGGAAAGCCAAAATACAGATGCCTACACCCTTCAGACAGATATTCTGCGTACTTATCAGTCTGGAAACCATTCTTAGTTCGTCGGTATTCAGAGCTCCACATGGTATTGTGGATTTTTTTCGAATGTAATGGTTGCCGGTCCCTCCACTGACTTCATAAAATCACACATTTTTCAGAAACATCATCCAGACTAGGAAAGGAATAGGATCCTTCGCTACCTGAGATAGAGTTTGGAATATCTAGGTGGAGGTAGAGAGAAGACTGTGAGCTTCAGGGACACCTTAATAAACTTAGACTTCATAGACTTCAGGCTACCAAATGGCTGAATTTCCTGAACACGTTCTTTTTTTAAGCCCAGAAGCATTGTTTGGGCAGGTGTTGAAAAATATATACATTTGTTACAATTTCAAGCTGTTTGGGAGCTGTGGCAGGTCATATGCTCTACCTAGGCTTTTCTACAGGCAGGTTGTATAGAGCCTGATGGTAAACCACAAGACTGCATGAACCCTCATATTCAGGCCAACACTTTTAGAGAGCATCATATTTATTGTGCACATGTGACAAAGTCACCACGTGCCTGCACAGCGAGACTTACACTTCTGGGGATTGTCTAACGGACCTACTGCCCATGTGCTGCCCAGTCACTGGGAACATGCACAGTAAAGGCTCTGTAAATCAGATTTACTGTGAATACACAGAGCAATGAAAATGCTGCATGTGCAGAAGGATGTGTTGCTTCCTGAAGTGTGGGGTGGAGTGCACATACGCTGCACAGATTTCCCAGGCTGAAATATGGGAACTCTGTAGTGGTCAAACACTTAAGTCTTGAGGAGAGGCAATATTTTAAGATGTGTTCAGCATGAGGGCCACAAGGAATTTGCTGCTTGGTACGGTGATTCTGCCAACCTCATTGCAAGATGTCTTACGTGGGTAAAAAGACCCAATGCCTGACTCTTGCTGCCAGGCTTCACTATCAGCCAGGCATTACAACTCCAGGCAACACAGAACTTGTGTTACTCTGTGGCCTTAGTCCATCTATGCCTTCATTTCCCATCTGAATAGGAATACATGAGTTCACGATAACAAGGATGCCTGATAAAGATATTACCATAAATAAAGATTATGAGTTATTCAGACTTTATATTGGAGCAGGCACTATGTAAATTTTTTTTATTCCAAGAATGGCAATAACGCCGGCAAAGCTGAGAACACCTTTCAGGTAATCCTCAATCCCTTGTAAGAGGGCATTTGGTTACAATTAAAGACAAAGTCTCAAACTACTTATTCATGCCTCACTGAACTTCAGACAAGAAGAGATCGTGGTGTGAGCCACCTAAGGGTGTCGGTAAAAATGAAATAAATGGATTTGTTTAAACCTAAACCTCCTGAATTTTGATCACTTTTTTTCAGTACAATTCACTATTTTTCTTTTATTCTTTCTGCCCCCACACAAGAAAAACATGAGCAGACTAGAAGTTGGGTTGATTTTGCGAGGTTGATTTGAGGTCACTGAAAAATTGATAGCAACTTTTGAGATGAAAAAAAATCATCAAAGCTAAAGGAAGCTTCTCAAAGTGGGATTTAATAGCAGCTATCATATTGCCTTCAATGACTTGACCATTTCTTCTGCAGCTGTTTTATTTTAAAAGATTTCACCCCCATCCACATGTATAGGCCTGTACACTGACCTAAGTACACACATCCAAGTACTTTGGTCACTCATGATAACTATAAACCCTTCAGTGAACTACCAGAAAGACAGTTCAAATGGAAATGGTGAAATTCAATATAGTGTTTAACTAAGTCACTGTCTAAGGTTAAGCCCGAGGAACAATCAGTACCACCGGGAAGAAAGGTAAGTATATTAATTGGTACTTGGACACCACATTTATATATATGGCTTTCCTGAAAACTGTCAAATAGTGAAGCTAATGAGTCTATTCGAATATATGCTCTAATTAATTTCTACAGATAAGTGTGTGTATGTAAAAATACATACTGCGTTAGGCACAAAAGAAAAATCAAAAGACAAGAGGATAATTTTAGCTGTTTGTCTTGCTTTCTTTCTGTGTGTCTAACCACCAGTAGAGTGCAGTTCTCAGAAGACCCTAAGTGTGTCAGGCACCCAAAGCCCATTGCATTGATTCTCAGGATGGAGTAACTGCTGATTTAGTATGGGCTTTTTGAAAAGTCTGCTTTTATGTGTTATGCAAATCATAACTGAAAGCCTTAGCTGCCTCTCATACCAGGATATCACCTTGTATCATAGTAAGTGTAGGCTAAGTAAGATACAGGGAAATAATCAAGATGATGATAAAATGGTGAAAAAAATTTCCTTTGGAAAGTGTGCTTTTGTGTGTGTGTATGTGTGTGCACACACATGTGCATGCAAGTGGACAATAGTGAGTCCATATATGTGTTCATTATGGCACATTTCCATTGCTATATTTTCTATTATTTGATTGAACATCCTCAAAAGATGGACAAGAATCATTCCTTAATTGCAGAGGAGGTTTAGCAAAATTAAAAATCCACATTTGATTAAGTAAAGAAATATTTCTATTTACTCATTTTTTCCCTCGTTGATATGAAAAACATATAAGTAATTAAGACATAGTCTTGTACATGGAAATAGTATTACACAATGGAAGTCATAAAGCCGAGGATAAAGAACTGAGAAATAACCACTTCAGTACTGACTGATAGATCCTAACAATTTTACCTTCTCTGAGATTTTTCTTTCATGAGGTTCCTCCTTTTATCACAAAACAATAGCAATAACAAAAAATGGATTGCTAACTGGTCTTCTCTCATCCCTTGCTTATTCTCCACTCCAAAATAAAACAATACGCCTAAAAAGGCAGCCTATAGTTTTAGTTTAAAAATGGGATCTTCAGTGTCCTACCGTAGTGTGAGAGGTAAACAAATTGTAGAGTGATGGGTCATAGAAAGCCAACAGAAAGACAGACAGACACCTGCAAGGCTTATTTTTTTCAGAGCTTTTTAGTCTCTTCCTGCATGTATAAGTGAGCTGCTGGCATGAGATGGAAGATCTGTGGAACAGCTGACCTATCTCACGGTTTTCCACTTAAGTGGTGGAAATCCATACTCTTAATTTCAAAATTGTCTGCAACAACTTGAAATTTCTTCACTGTCAGTGTAAATCTGAGATGCCGCTGATTGCTACTGTTGGCAGTCATCTGCAATCACTGAATAATCAAAGCTGAAGAAAATTCTGGAGGTCTCTAGCCCAAACTCTTTCTCAAAGTAGGGTGAGGTATGGGACCTGAATAAGATCCTTAGGGCTTTGTCCAGTAGGATCCTGAAAAGTCTTGAGATCAGAGATGGCAGAACCTCTTTGCACAGCATGTCCCAGTGTTTAATTATCTTCATATGATCTTTTTCCCACAACATCTAGAATATCCAGCATTTCAACTGAAGAAATAATCTTGATGGCCCTTTACTGGACTCACTCAGGTTTATCAGCTGTGCTCCCTGTCTGTATGCTGCTTTCTTCCATTCATTTCTGAATGATCAACTAGTGAGTTTTACTAGATGAACTTGAATATATTGATTAGGCTAAGCTAAATTGAGAGATGTTTTTTCCTATTTTTTTTCATTTTCCTTGTGCTTTTGTTGGTTACCCAGCTGTTGGGCTAACCATCTTTTTCTCACTTAGAACCTGTAGAGTAACAACTTAGAAGGTACCAGGAAACACCATCATCATTCAGTTTGTCAAACGAAGACTGGGACTGAGACAAACAAAGGTGTTCACTTCCAACATACCAACTCATGAATGCTTACAACATAAGAAAATGAGTAAATCACAAAGTTTTGGGAATTTTGTATGTATGTTCTCATTTTATCCTCTTTTACTGTCAATGGAAAGATAAATCACTGTACCAGCAGATTTCCCTTACTGTGAAAGGAAGCAGTGAATATTTCCCAGCTGAACTTGCTGGTTGTTATTTTGTGAAGGATCAGATATTATAAAAGGGACTACTGAGTCTTCACTAGTGTTGTCAGAGAGGACATCCAGGTCTAGGTAGTATAAACATTTCTCACACTCTATAAGAATATCTTAATTTTACATAATAGATATATTCCCCAAACTAAGCTGTCACCTAAGACAATCTGTATCAGAACTGGTATATTTGCCTGTATTAAAATAAAGAAAAATATCGGAAGACATGATCTCTTAACTGTTCACACTCTGGTTTTGATCACTTGCAACAGGAAGAATGAAGCTAAGCAAAATCTGAGCTTAGTTGTGTTTAGCTGGAACATACTGAATCAGGTCATTGGCAGAAACTATTCTGAAAAAGCTCAGAACAAAAGATTCTCACTGGTAAAATAATAAACGTTCTTTTCTGTGTGCCACAGAGTGTTTTTAAAATATATGGAACAGATTATTCCATATGAATTTTTAGTGTACATCATGGAATGCCTAGAAACCACATTCAGTCTTCCAACTTATAATTTAGCACCTAACCTTTTATTCATCTTTTTTTTTGAATTCTTAGGCTTTGATGAAGGGCATTAATGTTAGAAAATCTTAGGTACTAAAGCTACTAACACTCTCTCTGTGAAATTCTGTCTCTTTAGGAGTCCATAGTAACAAGTTTACCCGTGCTTCATCTTCACTCAGTAGTTTACTCATAACCTCTCTAACTTGGTTTCTATAAAATAAAGCATTCAAGTCTGCTTAATACTTCATTATTTAAAAATTATCTTGCTATATACTAGTTCTCCTGTCCATATTTTGGTACTCTCTGTAAAGAGATTTACAAGTTTTTTTAGAAGTAATACTTATAAATACTAGAGGGATCTAATTTGTCACTACAAGTCTGACTAATAAAATCTGAGATTTGAGTGCACCAGAAATACGGAATTATTTAATAGCTGAGACCTTATGAAGTAATGAGATTTTCTTTGATATCTGTTTTTGAAATAATGATACATAAAAGATGTCTCACATTAGTTTATAGGTCTTTTTTACAACCACAGTGATAACCACGAGTATTATCCTTTAAGTGCTTTCAGCCATTTACAGGGCTTTTATGAAGTTTTAAAAATAGTATCTTGTGGTTGTTCACAACTGAATAGCAAACTGAATGTGTGATAGTTATCTGTGTTACTAAAGATAAAACTGCGAATTTATTAGGCTACGTTTATCTAAACAGTCCAAGGAAGATGACATAGATTTAAAGTTACAGCCCAAGATCAAAGAACACAATAAATGATACAGGAAATAACAATTTAAAAAGGAAAATTTCTGTGAAGCAAAAACTCATTTGTTAGTATGAAGGTTGGTTTTAAGGTGGGAAGAGACTTAATTTGTAATAGGATATTTTACCTTTTTTTTTTATAAAGGATGTTCTAAATTAGACTTGTATTTTTGTAGAAGTAAAATTCTGTTTGTTCAAAAGAATACAAAGTGTCTTAGCTTTTCAGTTCCATTTCATAGGCATTGTGACTTTTGTCCAACAGCCACTGGTAACTAGAAGGTGATGTGAACCAAGCTTTTGAATGGAGTCCCCTGGAGATTCAAGGCTGGTTTCCCTTCGCTTTCATAAAAGCTCGAGAGTTGCTCTGCTTTTCCACTGTCCTGGCTACTAGTTCCTCAGGCGGGGAGCATGCAAGCAGGATGGAGGACTATCCAAAAGCTTGGTAGTGCCAGAATGAGCAACATCTTCCTGTTGTAAAAAACAGCATTCAGAGAAAACGGAAAGATATCCAGAGCTATAGTATACTACAGGATGAGTCTATTTCTGGGCAAGCTGATCTACCATCCCTTCATCAAAAGAGAAATGAATTCTGCTTAAACTTACTTAGGCTTACAATGTTCTAGTATTAGAAGACAGCAAAACGTTTGCAGAAATAAATAGGCAATTCTGTTGAAATCTAGATAGTTCATCAGGCCAGGTGGTTGAAGATATGGCAACTAGGTAGGAAGTGGCACCAACAGGACTGCTCTGCATAGTACAGTGTCCTTCGATGTTTGAATTGATGTCTGTCAGGGTTTAGCCCTCACCCAGCCTGATCAGCAGCTAAAGGTGAGCAGTTGTGATCCCAGTTCCTCCCTGTGCACTCCATGCCTTCAAGGGAAATGAGAGATAGAGACTTGTGGGTTGGAAACTAAAATAGTTTTAATGAAATAATAATAATGATGATGATGATGATGATGATGAAAAGTACTATTAATATGAAAATAATAAGATATGATGTCTGACACAAAAACCTGAGACTCTGTTTGTAAATCTTTTTATTTAACAGATTAAGAAAATCAGCTATGATCACCTTCAAAATAGTTCCCTTCTGAGTTGACACACAGCTGTATACGATGCTGCCAATGTTCAAAACAATTTCACAAATAATTTTCTGAAAGACTGTTGAGGATCTCTGTCAGTTTTGCTTTCACATCTTCTACTAGTATAAAGCATTCCTTTGAGCACTGACTTGATCTTTGGGAAGAGGTAGAAATTGCAGGGAGCCCGATCTGGTGAACACTATGAATGCTCAATCACAGTGATGTTATTAGCTAAAAACTTCTTCACAGACAAAGCATTGTGGGCTGGTGCACACCAACATTTTCTGACCAAGAGTAAGAAAATGTCCATATTTGAACACACATCTGTGTGTACTGAGTGAAGTGATCGAATTACACCTTGTCTCACTGTAACAAATTAAAACATGTTCTCCTCTCTCCTAGCTCCCAAACTATAGGGTTAGTCTCATTTTTTTTTTGTTGTATCTCATGTATATGAATACACAAAGTTGAACCCCTCAATGACTATAGTCATGTGATACTCAGTTGGTCAGTTTTGGATCACCTGTCACATCTGTCCCTCCTTGTAAGTGTGACCCTTTTTTACCACTTTGTCTTGTGGCATTCCACCGAGTAGAGGATGACTTTTGTCTCCATAGGGATAGATGTAAGCAATGGCCTTTCTGCATATTAATGCCATATTACTTTGGTTATAATAATAAATTTTAAGTGTTATCACTTCTAAAGAGAGATGTTGTCTGAAAGCATGTAGCTAACTTTCAGAAAATAAAGTTACTTAGATAAGACTTAGCTGAAAATTTAGAAAATCAATTCTGCTTTAGCTCAAACCAGGACAATGAACAAGGATCAGTTTACATATGTAATATCTGGAAGGGGCCTTCTGTAAAATTTTGGAGATGGGACCTTGGTATATGTTTCAGTCAATTGGGAGATTCGTTAAGAATAAGAGTACATGTTTAAATCAAGAAAGTATGTAGGGTAATGGACACAGGAAAAGAATTGAAAAACAAATGTTTAATTTAAATATAGACACAAAATATGATTCTTTGTCTAAAAGAAAGATACTGAAGCTTCCAGTTGTTTGTCAGAGATGGCAGTGAACTTGTTTTTTTGCAGCAGCAATCTCCCAGTTCTTACTG
This sequence comes from Neomorphus geoffroyi, assembly GCA_033558235.1. NCBI lineage: Eukaryota > Metazoa > Chordata > Aves > Cuculiformes > Neomorphidae > Neomorphus > Neomorphus geoffroyi. The sequence continues at coordinate 23,876,353 of JAUMJM010000020.1, read as the reverse complement.
GGACTTATTGGAATTTCACCTGCTTAGGAGTTAAGTGTGGAATTGCTATTTCTGTAACTTTCTGCTCTGTAATCAGTTAAATCTGACAGTTCTTTTCCATATTAATCTAAATATTGCTGGGATTTATTTTTTGCAGTTATCAGAACTACATAAAATTAGATACAACAGAAGGCCCTTTCTGCTTCTACTTCTCTTATTCTTTTGCAGAATTATCTTCTTTCTTAGTCTAATGTAGATCTTACTTGCAGTTCTTTCCCTCCAAAGTTTAACATGTAGCCTAATTTTTTCTTACAAGTACAAAACCTCATTTTGAAATAGAAGTATGTAACTTCCTGTCCCCCAAAATATATCCCCTCCTTTGACTTCAACCATTCATTTAATCTGCTTTTCTTCATATTTATTTTGCTTCACACATTCTGTAGGTAAGCTTTAATTTGCATTATTTAAAAGCTGTTTGTAGTAGCTCCGATTGCCTTAGCACGTGGGTACGTTGTACTAGTTCAAGCAGAAAATGTTTTTTTTCTCTTAATCCAGACTGCAGAAGTTAATAATGCACGTCCATTTTCTGTTTTAAAATAATGGCTTAATAAGGCTTGATAAAAGGCCTGATAAAACAGATGGTCTTGGATGAGGTCCTAAGTTTCTCTAAACTGAGTCCTGTTTGATTGTAAGAAGGAGTACAATGTACAGTTACAAGGAATTCACTGAGAGGGCTTAGTGGGAGGAACAGAGGTCTTTATATTTAATATCAATAAGATCAAAAGTACTAATGTTTGGCAAGTTTGGTTTTTTTTAACTAGTCACTTCATACATGATTCTGTAGGAAGAGTAAAGGACTTAAGGTAGGATTGGTGACAGCTGGTAAGGACTACAAGGGAAAATGGGAGTGTATTTGGGAGCATAAGTAAAGAAAAACTACACTCAGGTTATGTTCTCAGTGAGGAGTCTTCATACGTATAAACAGGGACGACTGTTGAATGCAGCAACTAAAACAAAAGCAATTAAAAATTAAAAGGAAGGAACAATGTGCACAATATGTAGGAGAGTAATTTAGGACAGAAAGAAATGAAGAAAAAACAGAAATATCCTTTAATTAAATGTGGTTTTTTTCCCAGATAGGAGTCCATCTCCTCTAGGTCTAGTTCAAAAAAATTCTGAGCAATACAAAACATTTTACAAAACCTCTTCAAATCTGTCACTATCGAATACATACGTAGGCTTCTCATGTAAGATTTACAGTTCCACTGCATGAAAGTTACTGAGATGAAGATTGCAATATCTGGATTTATTTATCATCCAATCCTTACTATTAGAGATTTAAAATATAGTACACCTACATAAAAAAATTTATCGTGCTTTTACAATTAACTTTTACTGAATATGAGATATTGGATTTATCTGTTTTGTACCAAACATGACAGAAGCACATTTACCAGGAAACATAATCCCCCCCCCCCCCAATTTGTTGAAATAGATTCTGTAAGTAAAACAAGATCTTTTCAATGTGATTATTATTGCAGGACTAAGTAAACTGCAAATGTTGGGGGAAAATTAGTGGTGTGGTTCAGGAGAAAGGCTATAGACCAAAAAATATTTTCCTCTAGTACCACCTTAAGGAAAATCAGGAACAACCTCTAACCATCTTATTTGGGAATCATGCTGATCTTAAGGGAAATGTGTAGGAACTCAATTTTCCTAAAGACATTTGGTGCAAGGTATCTTTAAAACACCTGATTTTACACCTCTTGCGTATGAGGGAAAGAACTGAGGTGAACTACTTGAAAGCAACAAGATACACTCTCAGAGCTATCCACTGTTACAGAGTTATACAACTTACAAAGTTTTGCTATATTAAATGACTAACCAGTATTTTCTGGTAGCTTTGGTAATAGAGAAATAATTTGTTTTTTCTTTTCAAAAAGTGCTCTGATTTCCCCCCTCCACCACAAATCTTGAAGAAATAATTGAAGCATCAATACCTATAACAGAAAATGGAAAGAATACACCACTGGAAATCTTGGAAGCTTTTCAGGAGTGTGTTTGTTTCAGAATAAATGAAGTCCTCTGAACTAATCCTCAGATGAAAAGAGGTTCATGCACGTCTTTAATTAGATCACAATATTGTGATAAAGAAGATTTAATAAAGCATTTTGTGCTTTTATTACTTTCGTTTCATGCAACATATCTCCTTATCCAAGCAAGATGTTTGACTTCAAAGGAAGTGCTATCCACCCTCCCTTTGCTCAATAAATAACTCCCATAGGAGTAAAACCAATATATGTTTGTAGCTTTGCCGACGCTGCTGAGTGGTGAGAAGATCAATCGTTGTTGTTTTCTGTAGCAGCAAGTCTTAGATTAATCTCTTCCTTAAAGAAATTTCTGTATAGTCTGGTGCATGTCATTAACCCTTCACCTTCAGGGATGAGCACCTTAATAACAAAATGAAATCAAGTGACTTCCCTTGCTGCAAAACATTCATCTGCTCAGGGGCTGATCCCATGCAGAGGGCCTGGTCAAAATTCATACTAATAAAAGGACTGAAAGGTAGCTGAATAATTGTGTAGGATGGACAGTGACATAATCAGAAAATGACCACAAACATATTTTTCTTCAGTGTGAATACATCGACTAGGTTGTTGACATGACAAAACTGCCCTTCTCATCTGTTTTCAAATAAAGCAAGACAAATGTTTTCAGAAAGAGAGATTAGATTTCAAGGTTGTCAGTTTTAAAGTGAATTTGTCAAGATACCTCATCTTACGCTTTAAAAACTAAAAGAGTCTAGAGAAAACAAAAGGCTGGATGGTGTCTGAAGAGGCGTATATTTCACCTTTTACTACAAAGTGTGATCATCTGTCAAGAATAGCATACCTGGCAGAGGTTTGTATCTTTACAGATTTCAAGAGAAGATTCCTTTCTTCTACAGATGATTTATTTCCGTATTTCTTTCTTACTGACAAAAGTTGTTCCTGAATGTTCACTGAATCTTCTGCCACTGCTACTGAAGCTTGTTGTGTCTTCTAGTTGCCTTCAACATGGAGAGTGGTTTGTTCTTTTCTTCTTTCTATCTGATTTCTACATATTTGATCAGCATTTTCCCCTTTAACATCCTTCTCTCTACACCAGATAGCTGTTTTAATTATTTTTTAAAAAAGATATTACACTTCTCTAATGTATTTTGCTGGCTTTTTAATTCAGATGTACCTTTCTTGAAATTATTTGAATAAGAGTGGACATAGTAGGACAACTAGACATCTCCTGTGTTGAGAGGAATTGATAGGTTACCTCACTTATTTCATACCCTGTAAGTCTGTCAATGTCTCCTATTAGCTGTTTATTTTTTATGTGGTAATTTGATATCGATGGTTTATGCTCAGCCTATGCTCCACAATAACTGGTAAATCCTTTCCTTAACAACTGTCAAAAGCTGGGATCTCTCAGTCTTATTATGTCATGTAGTAATGTTCTATTTTACCCTAACAACTGCCCCATTTTATCAAGATAGTTTCGAATTCCAGTCTTGTGTTTCCACCTACACGGACTTCTTGCTAGCTTGATGTTGTCTTTTAAGCATAAACATTGTGTCTAAAATTGACATATATTCTGTAGTTTATTATTTGGATCATTCATGAAGATATTTACAAGAATCAGTCCCTGGATGGATCTCTTCAGAACTCTACTTGATGCACAATTCTGTTTGCAAAACAAGATATTGATAGTTATTCTACGGATACCATTATCCAACCACTGGAAATCTGAAAGTTAATGAAATCTTCCAGATAAAGTGGTTTGAAAACATACCCCCTAAAAAGCTCAAACTGATGAAGACTTTCTTCTACTCAGATTTTGTTCCTCAACATCTGCAATTCCCAAAGTTCTGTGTGGAACTTGGAAATGTACAGCTTTAAAGATGTGGCTTATTATATGTACATAACATCTGTGGAATGGAAAAAAGTGCAGAAGGTATAAACCCATGGCTACCTCTGAGGGTTTTTCAATCTAAATTAGGTACAAAACTGCATCTGAGAAAGAAGCATGATGTCAGATAAACAAGAGTGAGGGAAGGTTATGAGCTAGTTGTTTTGAGATTGTGCCTTTCCATTCTTTCTCTTAAAGTTTACTTTCGAATGATGTAGAATTTGGCAGGATTCTGAGGGAGTGTGTGCTTTGGCAGGAAGAAACAGGATGGAAGAATGAAATTACTGTTTACAATGTAACTAGAATTAAAGGAAGAAGGGGTAAATTCTGCTTTCAGTTGCGCTACAGGAATTTCAGACCTTGTAAGTATGTGCAACAAGCTTTTTTTTAAACTACTGGGTCACTTCATGTTGTTTAAATTAAAACTCCTATTGAATTTTATTTTACCTGTAATTCTCAGATTCTATTGCAATAAGGTAAAACTTTTTAAAGGCATCCTTGTGTGTTATTTTTCCTCATTTATTCACTGTGGTTTAATATGTTTTGCTTCTCACTTTGTATTTTAACAAGCTTGCTCTTTAGTTTTAGAGTAATTTGTTATCACCCCCAAGTGGAAGTTTATTTTGTTTTGATGTTTCTTTCACAACTAATTTGAGTTTATATTGGCTTTAAAGAAATAGTTACATAGAAATAAAAAATTGCATGATGTATATGTAGTGCCATTAAACTATTTAAATAGGAGGAAAGATGTTTAATTGAATATAAAACACTTGTAAAAGGTAAACATTGCTTGGTTTTGTTCCAGTTCCTTTATCCTTGAACTTCAATGATACAAATGAAGTGAAGTAATTGATAATGGAAGTTACAGTCTGAAGTGTCCTCTCACAACTTTACGTGTAGAAATGTTTTTTGCAAATGCTTGTTCCCCTAGTGCCTCTCATTGTGCCTCTAAAATGCTTCCACTGTCTTCAAGATATTCAGTCCTGCATTGATAATTACAGTCACCACAGTGTAAAGTCATGCACTACTGAACATAAAAACAAACAGGTAGAGCCCTCCCTAACCATACCTTTCAAGACTGTGTGCTGAAATAACAAAAGCTGCAAGATGCAGATGGATCTGTGACCATTTTGTTAATGTCCTCTTGTTTGTGTCTCCCAGATTTGAGGAAGTATAACCCCCAGGATTATGACTAAATGGGAGGCTGGCCAAACAGAAGCAGTAACACCTAGGCTTCTGGCAAGGAGAGGAAGGCTGTGTCCCCTTCTGCCTGGTCACTTCAGACACCAAAGCCTGACGTCTAGAAGGCAGAGGGGCCAGTCTCTGAGAGATGACTACTGCTCTAAGTGTTGTGATCCAGAGGGCTATATCTGCTTTTAACTGAAAGTTGCAGCCATTAGATTTACTTTCCTGGAAAGCATATCCACCTCTTTGACCTGGGAGAGCCTTTTGTTGCACAGGACTGGCAGCCTGACTTCTTGTTCTGTCTGTCCACACTTGTGTCTCATTGCTGCTGTGATTCATGGTATGATTTTCACAGCTTCAAAGAAAAATTGAAAGATATCTGAAAGCAGTGAAGTGAGGCACTGTCAGGCCAGGCAGCTCCATCACAAGAGAGGAAGAAAAAAAAAAACAGGGGAAGGAGAGTCATGGCAGAGTGTGTTAGTTCATTCTCAGTCCCTTTATTCGCCTCCTGTTCTCAGGTGGGTGCTGCCACCACTTTTCACAGCCAGATGTACCAGTGACCGTGGCAAACACGTCAGGGCAGTCTGTTTTGATTTGAATTAAACATGAGGAAGGATCAGAGCACAGAGCTCAGCTACAGCTGGAAAGCTCTTGGGGCAGGACAGGGCACCCATCTCCAGCAGGACTAAGTGGTCTCCAGTCAAGCCAGCTCCTGGTGGGGCTGATTATACCAAGGGCAGGATCCAAGTAAAGCCTGATGTAGATTAGGAGGCATTTTCATCCTTTCCTACTTATGCTTCAATTTTGTGCCTAAAACCACCCACTTTCTCACCTTAAAATAATCTTATTTTTGCTAATAAACAGTACTTGCTTATAAAGAAAACCCTTCAGAAATATTACTGTTCTTCTAGACCTTTCTTTTTCCTGTAATTCACTATCCTGTTATATTCTGCTTCACACTATTCTGTCATCTTCATACTGTCATCTTCAATATGCATTTGATATCCATTCACTAGGCTTTCAGCTGCTGCCATTCACAATAAAATGATAGAACTCGGTATGGTAGACACAGAATTATTGGAAGAGGGAAGATATCGTAGTGTGTGCTGTCCTCCATCCAGTTGATTTAGAGCAGGGGAAAAGACACTGGCTAGGGCAGTGCAGCACCATAATTATTAGCAAGATGGTATTATTGCAATGGGTTTTTTTCCATGATTATTTACTTTGACGTTTGCATGAATGAATATCAATCCTGTTGATTCTCCTTCAATGGACTTTGGATGGAAGCTGTGGCTATGGAGATACACAGACCCATTACACAGTCTCCATACTGAGCTATCATTTTCCAGTGGGTATTGTAACAAAGAACAAGAATATTTGATGAAGGACAGCTTATTAAAGTGAGAATTATTGAATGTTCTCAGAATTTTAGACCTGGGTGTGAAAATTATGTCAGGAAAAACTATTTCTGAAAATCTTAATCACCTTATTTAGACACATTACTACTACTTAACAAAGTACTTAACTATTAAATAAAGCCTTTATTGCATTATAAAATATGAAATATTCATGGCTGTTCACCACAAGGATAGTGGTTCTCCACAAGGCTTAAGATTTGGGTGAGAATGAGGAGATAGAGGAAAGACAAGTAAATGTCTTTAGCAAATAAATAGCATAAATTAGACAAGAGAAAGGTGCTACACTTATCAAACTATATACCTTGATCATGAAAATATGATTGATGCCCAACCACACTAGCTTCCAGTTTTGTCTTTTAAATGCTAAAAATGGGTAATGGGTAAAGAAAACGAGTTAGAACTGTAAGAAAATATTTATCAAGTAATTTTGAGCAATAAATATTGTTTAAATCAATCTCATCTTGTTTTGTTTGTAAATTATAAAGAGAAAATGAAAGGGATCTGTGCCAAATAAGTTTGTCTATTGCTTACTCACATCTAGTTAACATTTACCAGTGATAATATTCTTTCAAAGTCAAAGTTACTCAAACACTTGAAAATCTTTTAAAGCTCTAAAAATGTTTACAGATGCTTTGATTCAGAACCACTATACTCTGTCATTTCTTCCCTTACTTTTCCACGAGACATTTCTCTTATTTTATTTTTTTTTCTTTTACTTTCCAATATTTTATAAAGCTAGACACCAAGAAAAAATGTGTTCAGGGAAAAGAAAATTTTTAAGATTAAGATTATTGACTTTAGCCTAGAGGAGCAAGCCTATTCAAAATTAAGACTGCAACCTGATGTTTAATCAATGCAATTGTACCTTAGCAGAACAGGAACAATAAACAAGAGTGATTTCCCAAGCCATGTTAGTCTTGCAGGGTATAGAATTCAAACAGGATGAATTAAGGACAAAGTTGCATATTTCTCTTCATTTCTTCCAGTTTTTCTAGTGTTTGTCAGTCTTTGTATTACTTGAATAGTAATTGGATTTATAGATGATTTTAAACCATGTGTTTAAAAAATAGTGTGTCAGGGGTGATGTTATTAGCTTGGGTAAATGCAGATAATTCTGCATGTCAAAGACAATTAACACGTATCCTGTGGTCTTGATTACCAGGTTCAAGGAAATTCTGCCCATAAGAAATTCTTACTAAAGCCTCATGGAAAGTTAAAGGCCCCTGCCCTACAATTAAAAGGGGAAGGTAATGGACCCCCCACTTTTTTTGGTGATTGAGTATAAACCTTGGTTCAAGGGACTATTCTCAGAGGACAGGGTTAAAGCAGTCAAGAATAAAAAGAGGTTGTTTCAGTTGTGAATGTGTCTACATTCCTCAGTTGCTTTTCTTAAAAAAAATCTTAAAAATAAAAATGAGTTCTGCCACACTAAGAAGGAAGAACACGCAAGCGAGGGACCCAATGTAAGCCAGGCATGTTTGCAAGTGGACTATGTGGAAAGTCTTTTCCTGCTGTGTGTTTCACATATAGGCAAGTCACTTTATATACCTGTTCCAGAAAAAGCAGTCCATTTCTCACAAGCCCTTGAAAAAATTAAATCATTAACTGACATCAAAAGAAAACAATTCAAAATACCTCTTCTGTGGCTAATATTTTTTTAGCCCATTCACAATAATTAATCCTTAAGTGTGCAGAGAAGAAATCTTAACAACTGAATCTTAACCTATTAAGTCAAGAGCTGAGGTGGGCTCTTACAAGTTTTTTTTCTGTTAAGAAACTCTACTTTAAGCCGTGGCAGGATGCTGCCAAATAGAGGAGTTCAGCTCCCCTCCAGTGCAGGGTTATGCTCTGCATACCTTGCCTGATGCTAGAAACCTAACCTAGAATCACAGAATTACAGAATCATAGAATCAGTAAGGTTGGAAAAGACATCTAAGATCATCAAGTCCATCTGTCAGCCCAGCATCACCATGCCTACCTACTAAACCGTGTCCCGAAGTGCCACGTATACACATTTTTTGAACACCTCCAGGGATGGTGACTCCATCACCCCCCCGGGAAGCCTTTTCCAATGCTTCACCACTCTTTCAGTAAAGATTTTTTTCCTAATATCCAATTTAAACCTCCCCTGGCAAAACTTGAGGCCACTTCCTCTCATCCTATCACTTGCTACCTGGGAGAAGAGACCAACACCCACCTCACTACAACCTCCTTTCAGGTAGCTGTAGAGAGCGATAAGGCCTCCCCTCAGCCTCCTTTTCTCCAGGCTAAACAGCCCCAGTTCCCTCACCTGCTACTTGGAAGACTTGTGCTCCAGACATTTCAGCATCTCCATTGCCCTCCTCTGGACAGCACCTCAATGTCCTCCTTGTAGTGAGGGGCCCAAAACTGAACACACTATTCCAGGTACAGCCTCACCAGCGCCAAGTACAGGGGCACAATCACTTCCCTAGCCCTGCTGGCCACATAATTACTGATACAAACCAGGATGCTGTTGGCCTCTTGGACATTTGATCCCACTGCTGGCTCATATTGAGCTGGGTGTCAACCAACACCCCCAGGTCTTTTTCCACCAGGCAGCTTTCCAGTCACACTTCCCCAAGTCTTTAGCGTTGCATGGGGTTGTTGTGACCAAAGGGCAGGACATGGCATTTGGCCTTGTTGAATCTCATCCATTTGGCCTTGAACCAGCCTGTCCAGCCTGTCCAGATCCCTCTGGAGAGCCTTGCTTCCCTCAACCAGATCAACACTCCCTCACAACTTGATGTCATCTGCAAACTTACTGAGGGAGCACTCGATCCCCTCAACGAGTCCACTGATAAACGTATTAAACAAGACTGGGGCCAGCATGGAGCCCTGGGGAACACCGCTTGTGACTGGCTGCTGACTGGAATTAGCTCTGTTCCCCACACCTCTCTGGGTTTGGCCATCCAGACAGTTCTTTACTCAGGGAAGAGTAAATGCTGGGGGAAATGGTATAAAAGTCTTTACTGTATTTGCGGTAGATAGCATCCACAGCCTTTCCCTCATGCCCTAGGTGGGTCATCTTGTCACAGAAGGAGGTCAGGTTGGTCAGCAGGACCTGACATTCATGAACCCATGCTGGCTGGGCCTATCTCTGGGCCAACTTCAAAAACACTGTACAGATGACCGTTACCAACTTAGAAGAGCTGATCTGCAGTCAGGGTAACCGTGAAAATTTTCACTGTGAAATACTCTATATAGTGTAGGGAGATGAGGTCAGGAGTTTTGGAGAAAGCTTTAGGTAGTCACAAGAAGAGATGGAGGGACTGGACATTCATTTTAGTTTGAGAAAATTATACAGGAGAAAGAACATTGGGTATGACAAGTAACTGGGCATGTAATGGAATAATCAAGAAAAATGTCAAAGCAAAGGGGTGAATATAGAGCTGAAACATGCCTACTTTTGTGCACATTTAACCTCCAGGAGCAAGGCAGGAATGTCCCCTGATACGCACATTAATCCTGTTCCCATGCACCACTCCTGCCCATGATCAGCTCCTCACCACCAGTTCCCTAGAAGTCTAGCTGAATTTGCTCTTTTTGGGTGCATGCAGACTCTACTGCCTCCAGGATATCTCCACGCCTTTGCCAGGCTGCAGGTTCACCCTGTCGCTACTGCAAGTGTGCGGGATTTGGGGGACGAACAACACAGTTCCAGCAGAGTTATCAAACTTGAAATTCCGGTGCAGGACAGACACTCTGGAAAGGGAAGGAGCAGAATTGCTCACAGCTATTGATATAATTTGGATATCTCTTCCCTTCTTGTACATACTCTGATGGCTTCTTGTGGTGGGAAAGGCTGATGGGTGGTTCTTGAGTAGCCCTCACCGATTGCTCTGTCCAGGACAGGCAGAGGGAAAACAGCCACTTCGAGCTTAAGTTAAGGTGCAGTCAAGTGGGGAATCCAAGTCTGAGGAGAAACTCTGTGGACCACAGTGGAGGTTGTGCTAGCTGAATTTAGGACCTTCTAGGATCAGGCTGTGCTCAAGAATAGCAATTATGAGTCTCTGGATTAGATAAGAGGGCAGCTAAAATCCTCCTGATTCCTGTCCTGAGAACTAAAAACAACATTGGTCTAGATATGCTCTGAATATAATTGTGGATTAAAGGAACCTCTAAGATGCTCAAAGTTTTAAGAAGAAAAGTTTGGTCCCATATGTTGGAAGCAGGAGGTATTTCAGTAAAAAGGAGTGGGATCTGATGAAGGAAAGATTATTAGTCACTTCAATGAGGGCAGTAGAGAGGACAGAAGCTAGATCAACATACTATCAATGTTAATGCCTAGTGCAAGTGTAATGGTCCTCCAGGAACATATTTCTTCTCTGTAGATTTTTATTTTGGACACAGCCCAAAGTTAAGCTCAATTCTTCATACCATGAAAGGATAAACCCTTCACTGGATGATTAGTTTTATACCCAACCCCTCAAAAAAAAAAAAAGGAAGGTAAAAGAAAGAAAATAAGGAAAAGCCTGTGGTTTCGGGGGAATGAATTATATACTCTAATGGTATTGGAAGCAAAGCAGCAGCCTTTCCATTATACTTAAAATAAATAAGGACATAAAACAAAACAAAGCAAAAAAGAGGCAATGTCAACCTTTCCTGATGAATAGTACAGGTTAGGTGTTTTCCATTTCTGGTTAATTTTTTCTAAGCTAATTGCATATGTTACGCTTATGTAGCCAATTTATTGGTGTGAATCTCCCTGCTGAAAAGATAATGACTTGTATGAGAGCGATAGGTGTTTATTTTTCTCAGTTTGGCCCTGTGGCACTGTATGCACAGAGTTGCCCAAGGCTCACTTTACAAATCTAGCGGCTAGCTGCCAGCCAGTTTATAGTTTTTTTCTGCATTGTCAGTGGCACATAGCAGTAAAAATTCTTTGAAGGAAAAAAAATGGAGCTATCAGCTAGCTATTCCATTCCCTATGAAACAATGGCAACAGATGTCATGAGTAGAGCAGTGGGAATATATTTATGATTTACTTTGCATAGACCCACTCATTCCTTCAAATGAATGTGTTTTGGTGTGAAGTCTCTGTGTAGAGGTGTTAGAAGAGTTAACTGAAAGCACAGCAAATAGGAAATCTACTGGGCCACGTAGACTCTCTTTCATGCTCTGTTTAAGAGCTCTCCTTGCACATACTTCATCATCACTTGTGCTAAGGATGCATACTCTTTAAAGACTAGTTGCTTATGAAGGCATAAAGTCTCTCTTAAAATCTATTACTTTTGTTTGTGCTGGAAACATATAGTTGCCATTCAGGTACAATAGCTCATTTGTACAGCTTTCAGCAAATGCACCATCACATCATCAGCATAATGATTAAGGGCACTTTGAGAAGCTTACGAGACTTTGGCTCCTAGAGAGACAGTACCTTGACCTATTAAACCGCCGAGTGGTACAATTAATAAATTTGTCATTTTCCTAGATTCATCTGTGAACATTTTATTTATAATTAATCATTATTAGAACGTTTCTACAATGAATTCTCTAGTTAAATCTTAGCTCTCTCTTAACGCTTTTTTCAAGTATTCAGTGGAGAAATAATAAAAAGCACATCTCAATGAACTGTTTTGATCCTATGAGAGGAAAATGTTTGCATTGAGACTGCAATTTTGAAAGATGAAAAACTTAATGTGAAAGGTGCAATATTATATAATCTCAACTATTTTGAAAAAGCACTTTCTTCCATCAGAACCGAGCAAGAAATTACATTCTTGCTCTGAACCTTGCCAGAGACCATAATGGTTCGTTCCATATAAACTGTGCACTCTTTCCAATACTTAAGGTGAACCCGGGAATATTAATTGCCAAATAAATATAAATATTCTTTTAAAAAACAGATCTGAATCTTTGAAGCAGTGATTTCAAGCAGTGATTAGCTATAGAAAAATATTATATGTAAAACAAAAAGGAAGTATGTCTTTCAAAGAAGTTAAAAAGCTGTGATGCAATAAGTGCAAAAATGCTTGAAATGGTTCACCTTTGAAAATCAATGGGATTAGGTCAATTATCCATCAAATATTATTGTACTGATTAGAAAATACGTGTATGCAAAGTTACTACAGAAGCTTCTGGGATTCAGGCATGAATAAAAAAGGTTCTTTTTCTTCCATTTTTTTATTATGTGTCAATCTTTTGAATAGAAGGCAACATGCTACATGTGTGATGACAACCAAACAACATATTTTTCACAGAAATAGATGGTTGGTAATCTCTGTGTGTCTAAATATCAGTCAGAGCACAGACACGTTAAGGAATGGTAACACTGGTAATGACTGTGGGTGTCTTGCGTATATCTCAAATCAACAATGACAGAGGCAGTATAAAAACAATTTATGAACCACAGTCCTCTTGGGAACTACATTTCAAGCCATAATTTCATCTAAACTGTTTATCGGCTGCTTTTATTTAATGTATGATGTGTCAAAAAATTTCTCTGACGTTAGGCTTGTTATTGTCTTTTGATTTATGTATTGAAGTAAAGCATAGTAAATACAACGATTGCTTAGTGGTTTTGTGTTTGAAAAAATATTGGAAACATTTGCTAAAGAGGGAAAATCATTCATACAGTAGTTAAAAATTAAGAAATTAGAGTCGTGAACTTTTAAAACTTAAATAGCTCAGGACGGAGAAGACATGAACTGTAAAAATTTTTACTGTCTAAGGCCCATCTTTCAAATACAAATGTTTATGTTATGAGAGTATCCATGACCATATATGTGCAAACAAATACTGGGATATGATTTTCAGAACCGGGAATGCAGAACATTCCTCGGTAGGTGTGTGTGAAAGCATAAATCCATGTACCCAAAAATGCCTGCGTGGACCGCTCCATGCTTTTGGCATTCATTTAACTTTACTGGTGGCTATCTGCATTCTCTTATCTGCAAGGTTTTAATAACCACTGAAGTATTCCTGTAAACTTAGACATCCTTACAGTGTGAAAAAGTCTTTGGATGAAATTTCTTGAAACCACACAGAGATCTGTCATTGTGTGCCTGAGCTACATCCAGCTCCCATTCCAGGAAAGCAGGGATGGCAGAGCCATTGGAGAGGTACACCAGTCTTCTGGTTGTGAATAGACCAGAGGAAAACAATCCCCATGTGAACAGAAGATCAGCACATGAAAAGTGCAAGTAGCAGTCTTGGACAGCAAAGTGTAGTGGGACATGGCAGATAGATGACAGCTGGGGAGGCGTAGCGCCAAATCAGCACAAAACCCTTTAGAGTGAGTCTACTAACAGCACATGTCTAAACAGCATCTAATCCCAACTACAAGCCAAACTCTCATGTATGATATTTCTTACATTACTGCATTTTTCTAGGTGTGGTTGCCCTTCTATGCTGGTACATAAAGAAGTATATAAACATCTTTAGAATTTGACAATTGAACATCTGAAATATCAACTTATGGATGTGGAGGGGAAAGCTTGCTCATTGTCCCATCCCTTAGGGGGCCTGGCAGGAGCTGAGGCCCTTTTCCTACATCAGGTGCAATCCTGTGAAAGGTGGGGGAGACATCCTGAGGATATGAAGGGAGCAACCCTCTACAAGGCATCCATAAACTGAGATGAAAGATCCTAGGACACTTCAGCTTGGGGTGACGAGGGAAGCACATGGAAGGAGTTAACGCTTTTCAAAACCATCGTCATGTGGTACGGGCATTTGGACAGGGATTCACCAATAGCTTTCCTGGCAGTGGCTGGATGGCTGCCACCCATAGAAAGACCTGATGTAGAATGACAGACTTGCATAACACAGAAATATCAGACTTAAATGGGGGAGGGAAACATGTGCATTCAGGAGCATCTTGCACTACATGTTCATCCCATCTTTACTTGAATACTCAAGCAGCTGTTTTCTATGTTATTTTGATCAAAAGTGTTTTACCTTGTCATGGTTTTCCTGCAGATGTATAACCCACATGTACAAGAAAAGGAGTGTACAGAAGAGCCAAACAATGGACTTGGTTTTAGTACCTTATGTAATTGTTAAGAGTAAAGTTCATAAAACACCAGCAGGACTGATATTTAACACTTACATGAACTGGGATGTAAGCAGAAAATTGTGGTCAGCTGTCTGATAGTAGTGCATTAAGACAGAATTTACCTGGTTTTTTATTTTCACTTCCTGACCATGAAGTGTATCTTGCAGAGATCAAGATATGAGGAGGATACCTGTGCTTAGCAGTCTACTTTGCATGTCTTTGTTTTTGAAGCTCCTTCATGTAAAAAGAATGCCAAGGTTGATACAGTGAATGTAAATAGTATGTACTTAACATATATGTAAAAGATCCCATTATTTTCATGGGTTTAAAGTAGACAAATTTTGCCACTTCATACTGCAGATTTACTGGTCTTCAGCCTACACAGAATTACACCTGAATATTTGGTCATCAATATCCTTGAAAACCAGAGTGATTTCAGGCTTATACCCCCTGTGCGTAGATCTCTGGGGCAGTTTATAGATGGAGAACTGTTAATCAGAAAGATTAGCAGCTGCAATAGACTGAGAATGCAAGTAAGTTTTAATTATCTTTTATGCTTACCTTGTATGTCTCCTAACTTATCTCTGTTCTATTTATTTGTGAAGGGAGACTATCTGGGAACTGGGAGATATTCATTCTCACCCTGTGAATAAAACTGGTCTGAAAACTCATAAAGTCTGATGGGATTGTGCAGCTCCTAAAGCCCACTACCCTGTAAAAGCACATTTTTAATGGGTTTGCTGGATTTAACAGGTTGTGTTCATTTAGAAGAGGAGAAATCCACTAAACCACCGTAACACCAACAATGCAATTTCTTAATAGGAAATGAGAGTTTTGACAAATAGGTGCTGAATTTTTTTTTTTTAAGATGCGTAAAATCCACATTTCCACATGGCTTTTAGGGTCTTTCTAAATGATACAGTTCTTTTTCTGAAGTAGGGACTAAATGCAAGAGGCTTATTTGTTTATTTGCAATCCAAACAGGCTTAAAGTGTAATATAGGTTATGGCAACGCTTAGGAAATTTCTCTTTTCCTTCTTCAATAGATTTCACAGTTCTATGCGAGACTTGCAAGGAGACTTCTCTTGAGGCATTTATCATTATTAATCTCATAACCTGAGTCTGTCAGAAAACAAACCAAACCCAAAAAATGTTTTGGAGACAAAAAAGTTACTTGCCAGGTGAAGGGATAGGTTCATATTTCCTCCATGAAGAAAAAGATGTTTGACACTGAAATTTCTTTATATTAAATGTTAACGTACATAGACAAACATCAGAGTCCTTTACACACCACTGTAACTGGATGCCTGCCTTAAAGAGACGTAAATCTCTAGAAAAATTATGTCAAGCCACAGGTTTTCATTTAGCTTTTCAGAGGAATTCACTCTAGGAGACATAATAACAGGTCTAAGTCTGGATTCACACATAACAGCTATAGTTTCATACTTGACCATACTGAAGACAACTCCTAATCTTTGCTGGAGATGGAGCAGAATCAGGCCCCTATATTTTAAAAATCAATTTGTTAAAATTGATTAACCTACATAAAACCAGCATAAACTGGATTAGTGCTTCTGAGCCTTACAAGTCTGGTAAAACTGCGGTTGTAACTGATGAGTGCACACACACGGAATTGTATTTGATGCTCATTGTGAATAACAGAAGTGAGAAAAACCTCTCCTTACTTTTCAGTTTCTTAATGAGCTATGATGTAATGTAGGTTTTTTCCTTTCTGCTGTTAAAGATCTGTGAATATCGTCTTCGGCAAGCACGCTATTTTATGTGGGAGCCTGCAGTGCAAACAGGAATAATATGGCATCAGGCTTTCACCAGCGAATTAAAGGCATGGTATTAAGACCTTAAATCGTAAGTACATATTGTCTTTAATAGGAAGGTGTATCACATGGGATATCCTTTCAGTTCATTTGGAAAAAATATTCTTTTTAGCTGAAGAAATACATATTACAGCATTTTTAAAATCACAGCTAGAGAATATAAATTGAAACAGTGAGCTCAGAATAGAGCAGAAAGTGCCTTGGGGAAATTAATCAGAACACTGTTAAACAGAAGTATTAAGTTATAAAAAACCTGCAAGTAGAAAATTTATAGCTGAAAAATTTTCCTTTGCAAAATGCTGATCTGATAGTTTCACAAGTTTAATAGAAAATATAGCTTTTGCTGACTTTTTACAAAAACGTCGGAAAATATTTTATTTTGTAAACCCCCAAAATTTTACAAGCTATTTAATTTTATGAAAAACTCCTAGATTCCCTTTGTATTTGTCCTTCAGGTTTTCAAGTTCACGCAACTCTACAAGCTAGAAATTCAGTCTGTTACCAGGTTCAGAATAAATGAAATGGTTTCATAATTTCCTTAATTGTGCCATGGGTTTTTTATCCCTTCGCCAATTACTTTTATTCAGGTAGTCCCTCAAAGCCGTGTCTTTTCCATCTTGTCACTACCAAACCAGCAAAAGGACCAGAAAGCTGAACTGTTGCAGCTCAGTGTGTGATCTTAATGTGTCTGCAAACAACAAGAAGAGAAACACAATTTTCTCCAGAGTACTGTTTGGTGTTGAAATGATTTAGGTCTGGAAAATCAATCTGTTCATCCTTCTGGACAATTTCTGAAACAAATATTTAGCCAGATTTATAGTGTTGTACATACGCAGGCCCAAGGATTCTACTGGAAGGCAGATTTTTGTAATACCATATAATCGACTACTCAATAAGTTGTTTTATTATTTTGGTTTTGTGGTTTTTTTTTGGTTTTGTTTTTTTTTTTTTTCCCTGAGTAATAAATACAATTCTGCAACATGTTTTAGGGCCATACAAATATAACAAATCATTCAATTTTTCATTTCTTCTATAACTAGATGATTTTATATTATCCTGTTTATAGAATAGATAGAAAAACACTGGAGGCCTTTAGATGAAAGCAAGTGAACAAAAACCTAAATGAAACACCTCCTCTTACGTGCAGTTTAATTACCAAAATTTAATTTTCAGCTTAGTCTTTGAACCCATTAAAGTGTAGACTTTTCAGAACTGCCTGAATAATACAAGTTCAGCTGAAAACTTAGCACACAAATATAATGCGAATACAGGGTTTAAGAATTAAAATAATTAAGGTTGTTTTTAACACGTTAAGGCTATTTGCTTGTCATTAGTCATAATTTTAGTTTACTCCAATCACATAGTCTAGGATTGTTGTTGTGCAGTGTTATCCCTGGCACACTTTCAGGCTGCAAACACCGAATAAACTCATCGTCTGAAAACCTTAACACTTGTGCATGAGATGAGAGGAGACAGATCAACGCAGATGTGTGCAGCCAGGAGAGCCCTGTCTATCAGTGTTGGCTGGCACGACTCATGTTGGAATCAGTGCACTTGCATCTGGAGAACTTTTCAGTCGCTGTTATGAAAACTGAGGATGTTTTAGCTGGAGTATCTTACAGGGAAATCCTACCAGGTGTGAGGAGCTGCACAAGAAAGGCCTCAAGGCTTTGGTTTTAAAATGCAAGTGGTTAATTAAGCACAGAGCAACTTCAGTGGCTTGGGCAAGCAGGAGCCACAAGGGTCAGTTAGGCATGAGCCTGCACAAATGAGTAAAAAAATGCCCCAGCAGTGTGTAGTCCACCATTAAGGGCAATGGAAGCTTTGATCCTTTATGGCTTGTCTCAGGTATTTCAACTGTCATGAGGCAGAGAGGAAGAAGCAGGTGAGCTCAAGTGAGTCTGTGCACCCAGGCGCTCAGGGGACATGTGCTGCCCCAAGCAGAGACCTCCAGCCCACGAACAGCACCATTTACAGCAGCAGAAGCTACAGGAAGTCTGTGTGTAAAAACAAGGTGACATTATTTTCCAAACACAAACCCAGGGCACCTTTGCAGCAGCACTTTTTAGGATTCTGACTGCTCTGCTTTCAGTTTCCTCTAATCAGCTCTGTGAGGACTGGGGGATGTCCCACACGCGGTAGCTGGTTTTGAAAGCCCTTGAAGCTCTCACACCTTTTCTATGGTCATCCCTGCCAGGACGAGCTGCAGCACGGCAATAACAGGACTCCTCCACTGCCCCTGGCTCTGATGCTACAGCCTTGTTACCTAACAAGCCCCGGTGCCTCTTAGGCACAATTTCAGATTAGGCTGAAAAGTGGGTTCATAATGTGTAACAGGAGTCTAACAGAGGGAGAAAGCAGAGCAAATAGTTTATATCTGAGCAGTGTTGTGAGCGTATATTTTATCACTACAAGCAACTTTTCTATTAATTTACAGAAACCTTTTCACGTAGCTATAAATTGGAATGTACTTAGAATTTCAAAGGTAAAACATGTGACGGTATGATGAATAGAAGAGACAGTCTTGGCAAAATTAAGAAGTATTTGCATTCAGACACCAGGCTACTTCTCCTCCATTCTCTGTATTTAGATAATAGCAGTGAACCCAGTGAATCAGGGGCCGACACATAAACCTTTTGACAGCATGCAGAAGAAGCATGAAAATATCTCATATAGTATAACAGACCAAAAATAATTTTGAAGCTCAAGAAAATAATTGTTGCATCCGATCAACTCTTTAAAGTGGTTAAGAGAAGGTGCATGAAAGCAGGTCTGTTCTCCCTGCCCTGAGTTTAGGGCTTTAGTTTTAAAAATTAAGGTTAAACTAAAAAAAGGAAAAAAAGAGAGACAAAATCTCTTTGAAAAAATAGTGGGCTTTATACAAAATAATTCCTGTAACTTTTACCATAGAAGAGACCAAATAATTTTTGAGCCTTGCTATAGCTTAGACTCACTCCTCAACGTATGGAGTGAATAAAAAAGTAATCCCTTTCCCAGTTCTGAATTTGCTAATTTTTGTTTTTGTTGAAACTTTTCTTGTTACTATCTTATGAGGCAAGGCCAAATGATCTTTTAGTTAATCTTATTGATGTTTTTATCAGAATCTTTCTATGATCTTTTAATGACATAAAGAATCTTATCAGTTCCTCTTCATATGAGAGTTTTCCTGCAAACAGCAATAATTTCAATTTTTCATCAACCCATACTGATTCTTCAGTAGCCTTTAAAAATGAGGGCAACAATGCTGCACAGTTTATTGGAGTTGCTGAATAGCATAACTGTTATCTTAGAAAAGTCCATATTCTCTTCTAACCTGTTACATATCTCTCCAAACAGTGTGTTTACTCTTTTGACCACATTGGTTCATTTGGAACAATTTTTGTGCAACACCATCCTTTCCTGTTTTAAGTATGGTGAGCTAATAGTCCTAGAGAGTGGAAGAATCAGCTGAATTTTTCACTTCATAGTTGATAGAAAAGTTTTTCCTATGTACCGTGTCCTCTGTTCTGATCTTTTAGCAATTAATTGCAGAATTAATTACATGTAGTCAAAAAGTTCTCCTCTTTGCCTTTTAGCAAGTAAATCCATTTATATACATCTGAATAGGAACATTTTGGAAACTTTCCTTAGTCCATCTCTGTCTTAGGGCACTCAAAATCTATCTCCCTGTAGCTGGCCATATTCCAAAAAATACATATTCTTGGTGTTTTTTCCTGGTTATTATGACCAACTACCTTTTTTTCTTTAATTATTTCATTAACAGTACAACTGAAGCTGAATAAATTGAGTCTTGATTTTTGATAATGATTTGGCATGCGCCTAAGACATAAATTTGTCTACCTTTGTCACCAAGAGAAACTCTGGAGATTCTCTGGAGGTATTTGACAAACACTTCTATTATTTTCCTGTCAGCTGCATTTATTTCTCCTGATATACATCCACAAATTGCTCTGTGGAAATTCTTCAGTGGTTGAACCCTTCTTTGTTTCGGAATACTACACTTATCCCACATTCTTGTCAACTTAGATGTCCCTAGATAGTACAGGGAAATGGAATGATCTACTGTTATTTTTTATACCAATTAAATAACCTTTGTTTGCCTGTTAATTTTGGAAACAATCTTTTTCCTTTCCATGATGAATTAGCATTTTTCTGTTGCGTTGATCTGTCTGCCTCTGTTTCTCTTTGTGTGACTTTCTCTGAATTAATGCATCTATTGACTAGAGGCATGAAATCAAGCCTATAGGTTTTCCTTTCCCATTCTGTTTGTATGTATAATAATTTGTCAGTTATTTTCTGCTTTCAGCCTTGCTCATTTTCAGTTATACGGGTCAGTAGGCCAGACCCTACTGACTGGATAGCTTAACACTGAATGATGCCATTTGCTACAGTGGAAATGTGTACTGTCATCCTTGGTAACACTGATATGGCCATACAGGTGCAGAACTGTTTGTATAAACCTAAATTGCACCAATAGATTAAAATACATTCTGGAGATGAAAAGACAAATACAAATTCAGGCTCTTTTCCAACAGAGTGCACAAGCCGGTTCTTAAGTTTAAGCTAATGGGTTTTAAGTGTGTGCTTCTCCTCTAGGTGTATAAAAGACCTCAGTAGTGTTTTGATAGCGTTAATAGCTAATTTTCAAAGATGCTGGACATCTATTAAATTGGCTGAAGTGAACAGAAGCTGCATATGATCAGAAGGTGTTGACACAGAACAACTAAGTCCCACCAAGTGGAGGGAAACTTTCTGCTGTACTTGCCATGGCCGAGGACTGCCAGGATTTTGCAAAAACAGGTTTGTTTTTTCAGTTGGGACATTCTTCTCTGAAAAATTATATAACCGATTAATGCTGGCAGCAGACAAGTAACCTAACTTGTAGTCGATCTTCAGTGTCATACATACATATTGCTATATTTATGGATTGCTTTTTATATGCTCATAGTAGGAGAGCTGTAAAGCAAAACCATGCACAGAGTTTGTAGCAGTTGGTTATAAAGCAATTGTGATTGTTAATTTTCCAGGAACACCTGAAGAGGGCAAGTTGCATTTATGTGATCTAAATCCACTGGTCGCATTCAGGGGGGATTAACATCTGTTAAAAGTATTATGTTTATCATGCAGGTGTTTCAATATTTGTATTTATTATGTGTTGCAGCAACAGTCTCTGAGAAAACATTCGTGTAACGATCTGGTTGTTTTATTGTCTGAATCTGTCAGGACAGTCATTTTGTTACTCCAACATTGTGATCCCCTTGCAAGCTGTAAACTGTTTAATGAAGTGAGTATATGGAGAAAGATGACAGACTTTCCAGCCTTTGGAAGACAGTTTTACATCAGAGACATTAGTTTTTGCACTTGGGATTGTTCCTAATACATGTATGGCAAAAATGTTGAATTAGATTGAACATTTCCAGAATTCCAGTGTATTCCCCTGTGCAGTTCTATATTTGATATTACTTTCATTTTGTCAATAAACAACGCACTTAGATTCCAATATTAATGGAGATAATTAGTCCATGAAGTACCTCATAGAAAGTGTGATTATATCTGACTTTGAAGACCTTTGCTTCACATATCTATAATGCTTTTATTGTTCAAAAAGTAACTGCAGATATAGAGACTTACAGGAAATGTTGTTGCCTGTTAAAAAGAAAAAGAGATAAAATTTAAAAGCTTGACATCTGCTGATTTGCATTGCAATGTAAAGTGACACTTCCAGTACCACAGACAAAACAGCTATGTTAAAAATGTTAAGGTTGCAAAATCAAGTGCCCAAAAGCATGAGGAAATGCAACAGTCACCTGTGTGATCTTAATTTGGCTCCCTTGAGTGATAACGTTATGACACAATCTTTATTATATTATCATGAATGTTTTTGTTCACAGGACCTCTTGAATTCGATCCAGCTCATACTGGAGCTAATGGAAATATTTTCATTGACTTCAGTGAGTTTCAGGCCAGGTTCCAAAAAGCCATTTTAAAAAATTATTTTATTTAACCCATATTTCTTGAAATAACGTAGGTGTATATAATGACAAAGTTTATCTTGTGCATAAGACATGATCCTTGTCCTCAATGATTTACAAAAGCCCTGTTCATACAATGAACTGGAAGGGATTGGTTCCCTCTGCCTAAATGGATCACTGTTTTCCTTTGATTAATCCACAAAAACATAAGTTTGTTTTTATACGGACTTAATTGGTATATCAAAAAGAAACGAACAGAAAAGAAAATAAAGACACTAAGTTGGGTTTATTTTAGCAAATAGTTTATACCAAAGACAAAGACAACACAATTCAGCTGCAGAAAGGCACATAGTAGTGATGATTATGGAAAAGGTAGGAAGTAGAGTTGAACAAACGGGTATTTTTTTCTTTCAGTTTTTGTGGACCAATTGATTACACAAATTATAATGATTACTCTAGAAAGACAATTTTTAATAACAAATGACTAGCCAAAAATGGTATTTAGATAAGGTATGATCAGTCATGAGATGACAAAATTACTGCCAAAGACTGAGATGGGATGAGATTTGTACCAGCCATTTCTTTAGATAAGTTCCCCAATGTACCGTTTTGCTTTGACTGAATATCAGCCTGCTTGTCCTCTTTTTGGTCCTAAACTTGACCAAGCTGTGATTAAATGGCTTATCTTAAATTATTAGAGTTGCATTTAAAGCACAACTTCCAGGACCAAGCTTCCATATTCTCCCCTCCATGTATACTGAGAACTAAGATGATTTAATATATCACCATCTCACATAACCCCTCATATAACCTTCCAGATCATTTTCATCCATTTCTATTGTGGCCCTCAGAAAGGCAGGATTAGACCCAATTTATTTTTTACTTTCAATCAGCAATTTAACTTGCTGCATATTTTCATTCAGTACAACTCCTTCCTGACCACTGAAGTCTTCAAACAATATCAACAGCAGCAGCATTTGTTGTTTTAACTCTTACATTTATCGATCCTACAGTCAAAAGAATATGACTGAAATGTTTATATTTTTATGTACGTATAATTTTATTCTTTCTTTTGGCCTTCTGAATTAGTAACATCTGTTACTGCTGATGGAAAATATCCTCTGGGCCACAGAGGAATCACAGTCACATGTTGCTGCTGGAACAGCCTGTGTGAATCAGCAGTAAGATAGACTCATCACTCCGCACCTAATAGATATAACACCAAACTGGAGCCAAGACATTCCTGTCCAAAGTGGGAGGTAACGATCTATCCTCTAGCTTGAAAAGACAAGCCCCAAACCATTTTTCTGAGTGCTTGCAGCATAACAGGCAGAATTTACTCAGTCTGATCCACTATAAGCTTTGCATTTTCATCAGAAATTTACCTTGCCTTCTTAATATAAGGAACAAAGCGGTCCATAAGCTAACTATAACAACAACAAAAAGATTCAGGAGTATAGAGTACACAGCATGAGAGTCCCCCGAGTCCTTGGCTATTTTTGATTCTGTAAGAGGGTTTTGGAGGACTTTTCATAATTTCTCATTTTGTCAGGTCTAACATTTCAAAAATCTGTTAAGTATCACACGTTACCAATGTTCTCGTCATTGCTTGAAGAAGCAAGCAATCAGCAAAATACTATTCTTTGTGGTGCTGATGTGGGAGGAACAAAAAGAAAATTTTGGGTTACAAAGGGGCAAAATTTCTCCGCCTTGGAAAAATGAAGCAGGGTCTTTCATATGTGGTATCCAGAATTGCCGTCTTGAGTACCAAACAAGTGACACCGTCTGTTACTCAAAGTAGTGCTGTTCTAAATGTGTTGATCTTGATGCATACTAGCAATTAAGGTGGTAGTGAGGTGTTTTGCTTTATGTTTGTACAGAGTCTAACACATACACAGCTGGAGCTTGTGACCAGGTCAGCTACTTAGGTAAGCCATGCATAGTCTAAGCCTATTAGTCAGATAAACAGTAGAAGCATAATAAGTATTTAACATTTTCATTTCATAATTTTTTTGGAAGACCCACAGTGAAAGACTGTCAAGGAAAATCCATGAGAAACTGGATCTTTGAGTCAGACATCTACACTGAAGGCAGTTTTTTGTGCAAACTTGCTCATGTAGCTCATAGATGACCAATAACAGTGTGTATATATATATAAAAAAATATATATTTCAGATTTATTTTATAGACAATTTTTATTTCTGTGCAAAGCTTTAGGTTCATTATATTAGCTTAATAAAATCAGTAAAATGTTATGGTCTCCAGACAGATGATTAATTTATCTAGTGTTTTCCAATGCTATCCATGCAGCAATCCTATCTGTGTCATTTGCATATACTTTTACAAACACATTTCTCCATTTCACTCGGTACCTATAATAATTTTTAGTTAATTCTGTAACTAATTTTTTTACACTCGTCCTCTGTCTCTCTGTCTGCCTTTCTTCTGCATTTATCTCAAATTCAACTATTCTGGGTGGAGAACCTCCAGAATGCATATCAAAAAATACTTAAAAAAATTGAAAATTTGATCAAGCCAAACTGATTCACTAAATGCCATAAGGCACATTACATGACTTTTTGTAATATCATTTATATTGCAGGGAAGGAAAGCCTCCAAGAATGTAAAAATCCAGTTCTCAAGTCTCTGAGTGAACAGAGCAAGGCTAGAGTGTATCCCTGGTTCTTTATCTCTTGAGCCACATCATACCATTTCACATGGTAGTAAATTATCACAAATGGAGCAATGCAATGTATGGCTAAAAATGATGCCCACGTTTTGCACAGCTGTAGAGTTTTAATTGAAAAGCTTAAGCAGCTCTTCAGAAAGTCACGGCAGCTGATCTGTAAGGTGCTATCTACCTTTGTTTTCAGTGGGAGCTGAGGACGTACAGTTCTCCAGGGACCTGACACCTATAGTTGATATTACAGAAGTCAAGTAACTGACATGTGATAGTGTGGTCCATCCAATAAGGAACAGATTGTTTGAAACAGACAAAGTGAAGTGAGTAACTAGCTATCAGAGACAGCTTTGACATAGAGCCATAAAGTGGGAAGCGGCACGCCGTTTTAGCAGGCATTAAAGCAGCAGACAGACGTTCCTTATGATCTATAAATAAAACAGGAAAAATGTCTTCCTGGCTTAAGTGAATTATTGTTGCTATTAAAGATGATAGCATGACGTGGGAGGAAAGGTAGTGCTGCTTCTTTAAAATGGAGTGTTCCTCCCGCATGCATTTTATTAACTCCAGCTAGAAACTGGAGTAACACAAACACAATCTTCTTCTGTCCGGGTTTGACATTGTATCCACACAAGAGGAAAAGATAGCTTTTTTTTTCCTGAAAAAAGCCAGGCAGCCTCCGCCATACTTGCAGTTGTTCTTTCCCCAACACCAGCTGC
The DNA here is from genome assembly GCA_033558235.1 of Neomorphus geoffroyi. Classification (NCBI taxonomy): domain Eukaryota; kingdom Metazoa; phylum Chordata; class Aves; order Cuculiformes; family Neomorphidae; genus Neomorphus; species Neomorphus geoffroyi. Next base: position 23,850,612 of record JAUMJM010000020.1, on the reverse strand, counting down.
AAATAAGAAAACATTCATATGAATAACCACCTATATCTTTACCTGCTTTCTAGTGGGAACTGCAGTTCCAGTGCATTGGGGGCAGCACAGAAAAGAAGTTTTAATAATTTATTAATCTTCAACGATCAAATTGTTGACTGTTCATGTTCTTGTTTTGGCTTAAAAATAAATTTTTAAAGTAATCTAACCTCAGCTGAAATAAGGAATGTAATCATATGATCATAGTTTAAGTACTTGGAGGGTACATTATGAGGGATCTACTGTAATCTCCTGCTGAAAGCAGGGTCATCTTTGAGATAAGACCAGGTTACTCAGGGTTTATCCAGTTGGGTCTTGAAAACCTTCAAGGATGGAGCCTGCACAACATCTTCGGGAAAGCTGTTCCAAAATACAACTACTTGTAGCCAGTGGGGTTTTTTTCTTGATTGTTTTTTGAATATAAGATAGAAACAATCTCTTTGCCTTCACTAGTGCTGAACAGCGTGATCTGGTTGTTTTGAATGAATGGCTCCATGAGATTGAGTATGATGATTTTTTTAAAGGTCTGTACAATTACTCAGAATTTTCATCTGGATCTGAACATGTCTTTGTACAGGGCCACATTTTATTTCTTTTTACGTCAGAATGTGGTAGGATTCTATGTTTCTAGTAACTTTCAACCCACTTTGCATCAGCCATGAGAACAGTTGCTGAGATCAGTAGAACATGTAGAATAACCTTGTACAGCACCCATGCTATTGAAGCATCACAGCTTGATCATCTTGGTGGCTGTGAGAAGATTGAGGTGAACTTGCTTTTGCAGATACTCCTTTCTTGACTTCGTCATTAGCCTTCATTCAAGCAACCTACCAAACCTACCGAAACCATTACTCTATCTCTTCTTGGACTCTTTCTGTCCTCCTGTGTTTCTTTTGTCCTTTGTCTTTTCTAAAGAACATGTTTGCAATTTAGAGATAGAGAAGGGGATATGTGCTTGGTGGGTTTGTCAAGTATTGATCCTCTATTCAAAATCCCTCTCTTAGGACTTGGATTCAAATTTAGTTTTTGTACTGCCAGTTTTAAGCTAGGAATGCACACAAAGGAAAAAATTCTTTTTTTCCATTTACTGGAGCAATATTTCTTTCAATACTTCAAAAACATAAATAATAAGCCTATCTCTCTCTCCAGAGATGTTTTGAAGGTGCTGCTATCCGATGTTCTGGGTGCCAGCAGACGTGCCCTTAGGCACTAGCTCATGTCCTCTGCTGGCTACATAGAATCACAGAGCATTTGGATTGGAAGGGACCTTTATAGGCTGTCTAGTCCAAACCCCCTGCTATAAGCAGGGACATCTTCCACTAGATCAGGTTGCTCAGAGCCCTGTCCAACCTAACCTTGAATTTTTCCAGGGATTTGGCTTCTACCACCTCTTTGGCAAACTATTCAAGTATTTCACTGCCCTCTGCAAAAATTTCTTCCTAGTCTAAATCTACCCTCCCTTAGTCTAAAACCATCACCCCTTGTCCTATCACAATAGGCTCTGCTTAAAAGTTTGTCCACGTCTTTCTTATAAGACTCCTTTAAGTTCTGGAAAGCCGCAATAAGGTCTCCCTGGAGCCTTCTCTTCTCCTGGCTGAACAACCCCATCTCTCTCAGCTTTTACTCATAGGTGTTCTTTCTCTCTGACCATTTCTGTCGTCCTCCTCTGGACCCATTCCAACAGGACCAAAACTTTCCTGTGCTGAGAGCTGCAGAGCTGGACGTAGTACTCCAGGTGGGGTCTCACCTGAGTGGAGTAGGGGGGCAGGATCACCTTGCTCTATCCATTGGCCACACTTGTGTTATTAAATGGAGTTGTGGTGGTAAATGGAGTTAAATCCAGCTGGAGCCTGGTCACAGGTGGTGTTTCCCAAGGCTCAGTGTTGGGACCAGTTCTGTTGAATATTTTGGTTGATGATCCGGATGAAGGAATTGAGTATATCCTCAGTAAGTCTGCAGACGACACTAAGCTGGGTGGAAGTGTTGATCTGCTTGAGGGTAAGTAGGCTCTACAGAGGGGTCTTGACAGGCTGGATCGATGGGTTGTGACCAACAGTACGGGGTTCAACAAGGTCAAGTGCTGGGTCCTGCACCTGGGACTCACCAACCTCATGTAATGCTACAGGTTTCGGGAAAAGTCGCTGGAAAGCTGCCTGGCAGAGAAGGACCCGAGGGTGCTGGTTATCAGCTGGTTGAACTTGAGCCTGTAGTGTGCCCAAGTAGCCAAGAAGGCCAATGGCCTGTATCAGAAACAGCGTGGCTGGTAGAAGCAGGGCAGTGATTGTTCCCCTGTGCTCAGCACTGATGAGGCCGCACCTCGAGTGCTGGGTGCAGTTTTGGGCCCCTCACTACAGGAAGGACATTGAGGTGCTGGAGCATGTGCAGAGAAGGGCGACGAGGCTGGTGAAGGGGCTGGAGAATGAGTCTTCTGAGTAGGGACTGAAGGAACTGGGGCTGCTTATCCTAGAGTATAGGTGTCAAATTCATGGCTCCCACCGTTCTCCTACTCCTCCTCCTGCAGCGTAATGCACCTCACATGCTGCACAAATGACCAGCGCACTGACAGGAGAGTAGGGGCAAGGATCTTGGCACTGCTGCTGGATAGAAACAAGGTGCCTGGCTGGATAAAACAAGGTGAAGGTCTGGATTTGGCCCACAGGCTGTGAGTTTGACACTCCTGGCCTAGAGAATAGGAGGCTGAGGGTGCCTTATCACTGTCAGGTGAAAAGGGACTTGGGAGTGCTGGTGGACAGGAAACTCAACATGAGTCAGCAGTGGCCCAAGTGGCAAAGAAGGCAAATGGTATCCTGGCCTGCATCAGAAATAGTGTGGCCAGCAGGACTAGAGAGGTTATCATTCCCTTATACTTGGCACTGGTTAGGTCACACCTTGAGCGCTGTGTCCAGTTCTGGGCCCCTCAGTTTAAGAAAGATGTTGAGATGCTGGAGTGCGTCCAGAGGAGAGCGACGAAGACGGTGAAGGGGCTGGAGCACAAGCCCTATGAGGAGCGACTGAGGGAGCTGGGGTTGTTTAGCCTGGAGAAGAGGAGTTTCAGGGGATACATTATAGCTCTCTACAACTACCTAAAAGGAGGTTGTAGTCCGGCAGGGGTTGGTCTCTTCTCTCAGGCAACTGGTGACAGAAAAAGAGGACATGGTCTCAAGCTTTGCCAGGGGAGATTTAGGCTTGATATTAGGAAAAAATTCTTCACTGAAAGGGTGATGGGTCATTGGAATGCACTGCCCAGGGAGGTGGTGGAGTCACCATCCCAGGAGGTGTTTAAAAGGAGATTGGATGAGGCACTTAGTGCCGTGGTTTAGATGACGAGTAGGTGTTGGTGTTGAGTCATAGGTTGGACTCAATGATCTCAAAAGTCTTTTCCAGCCTTATAATACTGTGATACTGTGATACAAGATCCCACTTCTCAAGCTTGGCCATGTTCCTCTGGTTGATATCCTGTTCCTCAGCCATGTCAGCTGCACAAGTCAGCTTGGTGTCACCTTCACCTACAAACTTGCTAAGAGTGCACTTGATTCCACTGTCTGTGTCTCTGATGGAGATATTAAACAGTACTAGTCCCAATACAGGCCCCTAATGGACACCACTTGTCACCTATCTCCTTTGGGAAATTGAGGTGTTGACCACTACCCTCTGAATGTTACTGCTCAACCAATTCCTAATCCACCAAAGAGTCCACCCATCAAATCCATACTTCTCCAGTTTAGAAAGAACGAAGTTGTGGGGTACTGTTTCAAAGGCCTTACAGAAGTCCAGATAGACAATGGTCACAGCTCTTCCCTTGTCCACTGATTTAGTGACTCCATCATAGAAAGTCATTAGGTCAGTCAGGCAGCACTTGCCCTTGATGAAGGCATGCTGGCTGTCTCAAATCACCTCCCCGTCCTCCATGTGCCTTAGCATATCTTCTAAGAGGATCTGTTCTATGATCTTCCCAGGTACAGAGGTGAGGCTGACAGGTCAGTAGTTCCCAGAGTCCTCCTTTCTACCCTTTTTTAGAAACAGGTGCCATGTTTCCCTTTTTCTAGTCATCAGGGACTTCACCTGACTGCCGTGACTTTTCAAATATAATGGAGAGTGACTTAGCAACTCCATCAGCCAATTCCCTCAGGACTCCAAGATGCAACTAGTCAGATCCCACAGACTTGTATATGTTCAGGTTCCTCAGGTGGTCATGAATCTCATCCTTTCTTACAGCGGTCGTGAATTTCTTCTCTCAGTCACCATCTTGCAATCCATCTGCTCAAGAGATGTAGGAAGAGAGGTTACTAGTGAAGATTCAGGCAAAGAAGTTGTTGAGTGTCTCACTTTTCTCCTTTGTTGTTACCAGCTTGCCAGTTGCATTCACCGTTGGTGGTACGCTTTCTTTGACTTTCCTTTTCTGGCTCACATACCCACAGAAGCCCTTATTATTCTTTGCATCCTTTGTCAGGTTCAGCTCCAGCTGTGCCTTGTCTTCCTGACCCCATCCCTTAATAACAGGGCAGTGTCCCTATACTGTTCCCAGGATATCCAACCCTACTTCCACTGCCTGTGCATTTCCTTTTTGACCTCTATTTTGACCAGCAAGTCTCGACTCTGCTACCCAGCTCTCCATCCTTCTTTTCCAGATTTCTTACACCTGGAGATCAAGAACTCTTGCACTCTATGGAAAGCATCCTTAAGAATCCACCAGCTCTGTTGTGCTCCCTTGTCCCTAGGGGCAGTTTCCCAGGGGGTCCTACTGACTGACTCCTTGAACAGCTTTACTCTTCACCTGATCCAAATCCCTCAGGACTGTGAACTCCAACTGTGCATGATCTCTGCAGCCCAGGCTGCCTTCAGTCTTGATGTCATTTGGTTGCTGAGTTTTCTGTCTGGTATAGGACAACAGTGTTCCTTGTCTGTCCCAGTATTTATGTGCTTACATTAATCTTTTAGTTGTAATCAAACACAGAACGCTCAAAGTGCTGTATTTAAATATATCAAAATTCAAGGTCTTGGATTGGGTATTTAAAAAAGATTGTTAAAGTTCTCCAATCATTTTCATGTTTGTGGTTCTAAAATTTAATTTTAGAATTCAAAATGCTATAGATTTTCTTAATTTGAAAAATATGGATGAAAAAATATTCCTTGTCTTAGGCATGCTTTCTTAACCTAGAGACCAGTTTAGTAAATCATACAAAGTGCCCCTCAGCACTTTTCTGATATTTTACAGTGCTTCATTACTGCAGATAAATGTAGTTATAGTTCACATAATATGAACCCAGAATTCCTGTGCAGGTACTTAATTGAAGCGGATAAATTTTTATGCAGCAATACTTTGTTACTCCTAAATCTTTAGTAGTCCATGGGTAATAATATAATTGCTAGTAGTGTTAGGTAAATGTTTTTAATGAAAAGAAAAAATACTGCAATTTGTTTTGTGTTTTCAGCCTCTGACAATTAATGAAATGAAGGAGACATATTCCAAGGAATTATAAAGGGTTAAAAAAACATAGATCTCCATAAAGAAACAGCATTTGTAGGTTTTATGGTTAAATCAGCCATTGCTTTGCTGACCAATAAAATGGAAAATGTGTGCTTTTATAGGTTTATAAAAAAGGCAAACTCTAGTTGCATGAAAAATAACTTTCACCGATTGAGTACAGGTGGCGACTTGTTTAAACTCTGAAGATGTAAAGGCTTAGTATGTATGACTGAAAAAGGGAACATGGCACAATAAAATGTCTTCCTTTCTTTACTCATCAATCCTTTGGGTATTCCATGTCAAATAAATGTTACAACAATTTACAGTAAAAGTATACAGTGGAAGTGCCAACGTTAACACTTCTTAGGATTGGACATGGTCCAAATTTTTCACACCAATATTTAACGTGAAGTAAAATGTCTTTTCCACTGAAAGTGTCAGCTGTAACATGCTTTCCTATATTTGGCAACATGCTCATGTGAAGTATAAAGTCAAATGCGCATGATGTTCTCTTTATTTCAACCATGATAAATTGTGTTCATTTGTTTAAGTGTAAGTGGCAGTTTTAGTGTTCCTACTATAAATTTTGGTTAGCTTCTATTGACATGCTGTATTAAACTTAAGAAAAACAAATTACACTTCACCCATTTTAATTGACTAAAAGTGTCAAAAACACAATAAGTATAACACGAAGGGTCAGAGTCTCAGACTTCACCATAATGGGTGTCATGGCAGGGGTCCAGCTTTTTGTACATTTCATTTTTCATAAAGTTTTAGTATAAGGCATACATTTAACATGCACTTCCACTTCAGATTTGTAGCTTAAAAAAAATATCTCTTGTGTTCTGTTCCCATTGCATTCACAATACTGTTAAAAGGTCCTCTTCTTTTTTTTTTTTAAGGTGATAGTACTGATGAATATTGATGATCCGCTATAAACATAAGATTTCAAAACTGACTTTGGTATTTGAAAGAATGAATTTGTGATCTATGTGGTACAAAAGGATTTGTGTCAAAACCCATGTCTGAGACCATGGTTAGGAATCCTTGAGACCACTTTTCTAAATAGGCAAATGTGGTTGCTTGCCAGATGAAACTTGGCATGCCTCATTCCCAGAGGATTTGGACGGAGCCTGTCACTTTTAATGCATGTATTTCATGCTAAAGAATTGATGTCTATTTTTATCTTTTGGAAATCTTTACCTGTTTTCTGGATTTTAACAAGTGAAAACTAAGGAAAACCACTAAGAGATGGAATGAATATTGGCAAAATGCCCATAAGCACTGAATTACCTTGGTGTAGTTCAAGCCATTTGAATGTCTCAGTATGGGTTCATTCTTATAAATTGTGAACAAGGGATCAGTGCCTGTTACAAGTGCCAGATTTTTTTTCTGCTCTTGTTGCTGTGTTAAGCCTGAACCCACTGAAAGACTTTTGCTGTCAGCCTGAACCTCTGCCTGGATAGATGTAGCAAGGTGGATTGGTCAAAGAATGCATGGGCCAGACTGCACGTAGGACACTCAGCAGGGTTTATCAGCTCTCAAGGGTTTCCAGCAAATCCTTTCAACTATGTTCATGTTCCAGTGGACATCATGAAGAGGATGTCATGTGCTGTCAGATACTGACAGGTCGAAGCCACATGAACAGTACCACTAGCTTGTTTTGCATGTCTGCAGCTTGTGCCCTCCTGCAATGGCTAAGTAATGGCATGCAAAGCCTGCTCCTGCTTGCTGTTGGCATGACATCCCTCTGACTTGTGCAGCAGCACTCTTATGACAGTGATAAAAAAGGTGCTTCCAGGTGTACATTAGCATTATCCAAAAATAGAAAGCAAGATTATCAGCTGCAATGAGTGTGCTTTTAGCTTGAACTGTTCCTGTGTAGAAGTCTATTAATCCAAAATGCACTGACACTTCCCCACCTGTGGGAAATTTGATGAGTTGTATGAACTCCATACCTATTAAGAAAAAATTAAGAGCAGCCAGAGAACTGCATTAACTCTAATGGGAGCTATTTGGAGGCAGTTCACTTACTTTCTACTTCCCCTTACTCAGTGGGGTGGCAGCTGGGGGCAGGTCCCTCACCCTGGTGTTTGTCTCAGTCTTTCTGCGGGACAGGAGCGAGGTCTGCCCATCTGACTGCTGCAAGGGCAGTCGTGTATGTGTGTGCGAAGAGCAAGGGGCTTGAAGAGGAGTTCAGGAGAGACTTGAGCCTTGAACTTGCGGTGTATATACAAGTCCAAATTCTACTGGAAGGATTCCAGTGAGAGGACTAGGCCTCGTTACTCTGAAACACTGATTTATTCTCCTATTTGCAGCCTTCTTCATTTGTGCTGAACAAACCCATGGGTTTCATAATTGTATCCTGTTGCAGCCTCTTCCACAACAGGAAGTTAGCTTTTAATATGCAGCATACGGAACGTTTCTTACTTCTGAATTTTTGATGTAAATTATTGTTCTTTTATTCAGAGGCACCATGCTGCACCCACCTAACTCGAAATTGTTAATATGGGTGTCTTCTGTTTCAAGGTAAGTTTTATTTGCTTTTGGTGGCTTTATGTTCCTCTAACAGCTTAAGCAACTAGCTTCATAAAGGTATTTTTAGCTACCAGAGGAGGCTAGGCATTCCTCAAGACTGAAAATACATCAGATGGAATCATATACATACACCATCCCAAAGGGAACTTAAAACTCTCTTAATGATAGACTTAAAACCAAAAACGCTCCAAAAGTTATAGTTCATAGTTATAGAAACCTAGCTAACTCTGTGCATATTGTCAACAGAACAGGCTGTGCTGTCTGTAGCTCCATTTTCTTGCCGCTTTCAGTGTAGAATCTCAGAACAGTGAAAGAATGGTCAGGCACTGGAACAGGCTGCCCAGGGTGGTGGTGGAGTTGCCATCCCTGGAGGTGTTTAAAAAACGGGTAGATGAGTTCCTTAGGGACATGGTTTAGTAAGGAGGCAGGTATGGTTGGACTCAGTGATCTCAGAGGTCTCTTCCAACCTAGTGATTCTATGATTCTATGATTCTAACATGTTGTTCTCAATATGAATTTGCCAAACTAACTGCACAGAAATCTTCTTTGTTACTCATTTTTTTTTAACCTCTAATAGAACATTTCTCTTTTGAGAATTTGCTCTACCAGAAATAAAAAAAAAAGAAAAAACATTATTGAGAACTGTACCTATACAGCCTTAAAATCTGGAAAAGAAAAATATTCCATCTGCTGTTTAGAAAGTGCCTTTTACTGCATCCCTAGTGATATAACTAAACTTGGCTAAGCTAAACACATGGAACACCTTCCACCCAGCAGCAGCACTGAAGGAGCACTATCTGCTGGGACCCCCCTTAGAGTCTGACAGCTAATTTGCTAAGTATTTAGTTGGGGCTGAGCAAGCTCTAGGCCAGAGCTGGCAGGCTAAATGGTTTCCCCGGAACTCTGATAACGTGATGGTGAGCACAGAGACAGAAAGCAGAGACTACCTCAGTTTTCCTTCCTTTCATGCTGAGAGATTATAAAGAAAAAAGAAGAAATTTCACTGTAATGAGAAAGAGCACTGATCTAAGATCGCGTGTGTAAGAGACTGCAAAGAAGTAGAGAGACCAGGACCAGAAGCCGATACTGTAAAGATTACATACATAGTTAAAGATTATTTAATAATGCACAAGTGAATAAAGGACAAAATGAAGATTTGTAGAAGGCTGTTGAATTCTGGTGATTCCTATCTTCTGGTGATTTACCATGCCTTCTTTTAAAGTTTCTTGTGCATTTATTATATATTTCATGTTATTGTGGCTGTATACAACTAAAGTTTGCCATTTATTGTTATAAGAAGATACAATATTAACGTTATACCATAATATAATTATAATATCACAATAAACAATATGGCAGTTGAACTTATGACAGTTATAGGAATGAGGTCCAGGTACATGTGGTTGCTGCAACCTCTTATAAATTTTACCAGATGATTGCTACAGGACAGAAAGATATAATTACCGGAAAGATCATTCTCATCTTACAATAGGAAGGCAATTCAGGAAATGTCAGGAACCGCTATTGGAGCTAAATAAATCTATAGATCTAGGAGAGAGGAGAGATGACAATGACTAAAATCAGTCAATTTTTTTCTAAAGATAGATATTTGTCTCAAATGTTTCTTTGTAGAAAATTTGCTTTATTCCTGCCTTTCAAATTTGAGAAAAATTTGCATCAAATATTGATAGTAATTATTTTTTATTGTCTTAACCTTTGAAAAGCTAGGCCTACAAGTTTAAACAGGATACCTTAATAGTTTCGGAAATATTAAAAATCCATTTTTTTTTGTTCATTGGATGGATATTGGGGAAAATTGGAAATACATACATAACTTTGAAGAAACCCTGGCTTTATGATACTCTTAATGACAACACTACCCTGCAGAAGTCTCTGCCCTTCCACAGTACTACAAAATTAATGTGTTATCTGACTACAGCAACCAAGTGCCAGTGAGATAAGAAGAAGCACAAACAGTCCATTCTTACAGAGAAATACTGGTGTCTCAAATGCTCCAAAAGAAAATTTTGACAATTCAGCATGAAAGAAACATGACAAAATTGTCAGTGCCACTGGAGTTCTCTGACAGTGATCATACAGACTTCCACAGCTCTCCTTCACCTCAAGGTTAAAGGCAAAACCCAGCTGCATTAAGCTGAAGTCAAAGTTCTGATTTTTTTAATATAACCACATAATTACCTCATGTCTTCCACTATAAAATTCTTGAAAATATTCTGTGTTGTAATCTAGGCTTTTCTAGAAGTCTCTCTCCTGAGTTTTCCTCTAAGAAATACTCTGAGGAACACTCCACCATTCTTGATTGCTGCTTATCATGACTGTTAATTCATATCACATACCTCCCTTGTCATTCTTTTGCCCTGTACATTATAACACAGTGTTTTCCCTTGCTGTCTGTTATTTAATAAATAATGTTAATCAACCAGTACTCCATACCTTATTGCTAAACCTTGCTTATCATGGTAAACATAAAATTCTTGGTTCTTCATAAAATTATCAACTAATTTCAACTGAGTCTTTTTATGCTACAGCATCCTCTTGATGTACTTTTTTTCCCCTACATCCTGTGTAGCAAAGGCTTAAAGTGATTTCCCTCACCCACACATACACATACTCACATGCACACATACCCGCACAAAGAAACATCAGTCTGACTGTAATTAAAAAGTAGCATTTTCAAATATATTTCTGAGTGAGTATATAAATTATTTCTTATCATAACTATCTGCTCTTGCCTCTGTTTTGGAAATTATTATTATGGGCCAAGAACCTATGTTGATACTAGCTATAAAAATGTATATATTTCTTTTCCTGTTAATTACATTCAGTTAGAAAATTGTAGTCCCCAGAAACTAAATAAAGCCTTCCGTTCATCTAGAAAATATTCTTCCATGTGACTGGTAAGAAATTCAGTAGGTTTCTTATAGTCAAATGTAGTAATTCATAATCTGTATAATATTCTTTTGTTAGTCAAAGTGTGTATCTGTACTTTAGAGATTTTGTTTTGTCCTTTAATATATAGAATCAAAAGGTATATTTACTTTTGACAGTAAGCCCTGCATTAAGTATACAAAATAATGATTTTTTTCCTACTTTAATAACTGTATAAAATAGTTTAAAACTTAGAAGAATGAATAACTTTTGTGTTTTCAGTAGAACGTGTATCATGAGCATGTTGAAAACTAACTAGATACCAAACTTATCAAAGGTAGGTGTAGGAAGAAATGTGAAAACTTCTTTACCTATAAACTCTGAAGCAAGTAAATGGAGGCCACATAAGACATCACTGCACAGCAGAAACAGCTGTTTTCCTTTCTGGCTGCTAGAGACATTCTGTCTATATCTCAATTTAAAGTTGCTGATGCACTAGGGATTTTGTCCTTTGGAAAGAAAAATGCAGGAATGCTGCCTGTGTCCTCATGGCAGCACGGCTACAGCACCTTTGGAAATTCATCAAAAAAAAGTATTATGCACCTGCATGGACTTGACTGGATGCACCTGAGATTTGGCAGGGACAGGTAGACAGAAGGAGACTACTCTAAACCCATAAGCTTCTTCCACATTTCCAGGAGGCTCTTTTTTCCAATGAGCTTACACTGCTAAAAACCTGAACACAGATCAACAGTAATGAATAATCTTCATTCACTCATATAGTCATCCTATAGAAGGAACCACTTCAAAATCCGTGAGGTATGAGGAGCTTCTAAAAAGTATTTATACTAAATTACTAAGTGGTGTATCACAGGAGAAGACAAGGTTTTTTCTTACTACGTGTGCCAGCGTGGGTTCATGAAAGGCAGGTCCTGCTTAACCAACCTGATCTCCTTCTATGACAAGATGACCCGCCTAGGGCATGAGGGAAAGGCAGTGGATGCTATCTACCGCAAATACAGTAAAGACACTACTTCCCCCAGCATTCTCCTAGAGGAGCTGACGGCTCATGGCTTAGGCAGGTTTACTTTTCCCTGGATAAAGAACTGTCTGGATGGCCAAACCCAGAGAGGTGTGGGGAACAGAGCTAATTTCGGTCAGCAGCCAGTCACAAGCGGTGTTCCCCAGGGCTCCATGCTGGCCCCAGTCTTGTTTAATACGTTTATCAGTGGACTTGTTGAGGGGATCGAGTGCTCCCTCAGTAAGTTTGCAGATGACATCAAGTTGTGAGGGAGTGTTGATCTGGTTGAGGGAAGCAAGGCTCTCCAGAGGGATCTGGACAGGCTGGTTCAAGGCCAAATGGATGAGATTCAACAAGGCCAAATGCCATGTCCTGCCCTTTGGTCACAACAACCCCATGCAACGCTAAAGACTTGGGGAAGTGTGACTGGAAAGCTGCCTGGCGGAAAAAGACACCCAGCTCAATATGAGCCAGCAGTGGGATCAAATGTCCAAGAGGCCAACAGCATCCTGGTTTGTATCAGTAATTATGTGGCCAGCAGGGCTAGGGAAGTGATTGTGCCCCTGTACTTGGCGCTGGTGAGGCTGTACCTGGAATAGCGTGTTCAGTTTTGGGCCCCTCACTACAAGGAGGACATTGAGGTGCTGTCCAGAGGAGGGCAATGGAGATGCTGAAATGTCTGGAGCACAAGTCTTCCAAGTAGCAGGTGAGGGAACTGGGGCTGTTTAGTCTGGAGAAGAGGAGGCTGAGGAGAGACCTTATCTCTCTCTACAGCTACCTGAAAGGAGGTTGTAGTGAGGTGGGTGTTGGTCTCTTCTCCCAGGTAGCAAGTGATAGGATGAGAGGAAGTGGCCTCAAGTTTTGCCAGGAGAGGTTTAAATTGGATATTAGGAAAAAAATCTTTACTGAAAGAGTGGTGAAGCATTGGAAAAGGCTTCCCAGGGGGTGATGGAGTCACCATCCCTGGAGGTGTTCAAAAAATGTCTATACGTGGCACTTCGGGACACAGTTTAGTAGGTAGGCATGGTGATGCTGGGCTGACAGATGGACTTGATGATCTTAGATATATTTTGCAACTTTAATAATTCTATGATTATATGAGTCTATGATTATTATTATCAATTTATACAGCACTGCTGTTGTTGACTGTGCTGAACATCAGCGATAGAGACAGTTGTTACTCCATATAATTAACCAGAATGAGCTCAAAGCATTTAGCTCTCTGAAACTTTTGCCACATCACGGAAACTAATGAGATTTGGAGGTATTTATTGCTGAAAGCTGATCAAGGTGAATTTAACAGGTTTAATAAAGTAGCAATATGGTAGAGCTGTAGTTCGGTGGGGATAATATAGATGCACTTTGTGCCAGTGTTCACAGCAGACAACTCCTGTAAGATCACCTCAAAAGTGCACCTCAGACCTTGCAGCTTGGAAGAATTCCCAGAAATGAGGGACACGTAGGTTTCAGATATATGCTCCACATCCAGAAGCACGCATGATATATTTTTCAATCTGTCCAAATGGAGTTGCTCAGCTCTGCGAAGAATGATGTAGCTTAACAGGGTGACATATTAGAGATACAAAAGCCAGCTCATTCAGATATGGCTAGACATTGCCCTGGGGAACTGGACTTCACCAATTTCTATGGGAAAGCCCTGGTGAAAAGATGGGTTCATGTGCCATGCAATTGATCTGCTCACATATAATTGTCATTTGTTCACAATTTCCAGATGTTCAACAGCCTAGTTGAGCTATTTCTTTTTTTCAGGGTTCCAGATGTCTAGAAGGCACAAACAAACAGCCAAATTCTTCTTCAGTCAAACAAAATTTCCAGACTGAAAAGGAGGATTTGCCCACAGAATAAGAGAAGTATGATACACAGTTTAAGAAGATAGGTCTTTACATAGGAATACATATTAGATGTGGTGGTGACTTGGAGTAGGTATTCAAGGGCTGCAGGTTCTTTCTCTCACTGAAAGCTATCAAGGACTTGAAAGCTTTTTGATGAAACCTGGCATGGTGCCACAAAATTTCAGTTTTGATAAACTGCTGTCTTTCTAGTAAAACATGGTTTCATTGGAAAATTCCTGACTCACTAGATTAATCTAAACAGATGCTGACAATATGGTTCAAACATACGGGATGCACAGGAAGATAGAGCAAATTTCAATTTGTATTTGGACTCCAATCCTACACTAAGAAATGTGTAGCCTCTCTCCTGAGCACTGACAAAGCCTTGATGTGGGATTGGGGTCATGGTCATGGTCAGTTACTATTGAAATTCTTCCCAGAAGAAATTTGTAAGGGCCTCGATATAATTCTGCCATCACATTCTCACCTCTGCAGCGTGACTGAAGGTATTCCGCGTGCGCCTTTTACCATATCTGCCTGGTCTACAGACATGACAGTGTGGCTGGCAAAGTTGCAGGCCAGATGTAAGGCTCTTCTGCTTTCCTTTTGGGATATTTGGCAGGGGTTCACTGATGTAACCGTGTACTGCCTTCTAAACCTTGATGCACAAGACAGACCAAGACTAATGGCTTCCTTTAAATCTGGGGCCGAATACCATTGTCGGCTTTGAAAATTGCAAGAAATGTAATTTCACTTTAGATCACTATAAATTTATAAGCTGTTGTACAGTGAAGGAATAATCTCCTGGGAAATGATCACAAACGTATTATATTTTCATTAACAATCTGTTTTCACCATTGACTTAATCCACATTTACCGTTGTGGAATTTGATTATGCATTATAAAGCACCATAAAACTAAAATAGATATTTATCAAAGTATCCATTTTCCTGGTCATGCTGAATTACCCATTACCTTGGTTTAAAACTTTGGATCCTTTCTATCAAACTCAAACAAAGTTAGCCTGTATGTTTACCCTCATCCACCTGAAAAACAACATAGTAATCTATTTTGATTTGTTCCTTTCAATTAACACCCCTTTTCTGCAAGGAAAGAAAAGAGAAGGAAAAGGGAAGGGAAATGGTAATAAATATTTTAATAAATTTAGTCTATTAATTTGATTTCAAAGGGTTATTTTAATGCTCTGCACCTCTCTTTTTATTTGATTGTGTAGTAGTTAAACATGCAGATTTCCCTCCACAGCTCAAGGCTGCAAAACACACCCAAGAGAAATATTAATCTACACAGTGTAACCTGCTTCCTTGGGCCTATTTTAGAGGTGTGATATGATCAGGGGTTGGGAGGAGAAGCGGTTAGAAAGGCTTTGAAGTTGGTATGCCTGTGTTTTGGAATAAATCCGTATTTTTTGCATTATGTGGAATTTTGTGTCACCATTGTCTGGATGAATTTTCTGAAATTTGGAATTCCTTGCTGTCATACAGTGATAGCTTCTCTGTGAAGCTGAATTATACAAACCAGTCTACAGAAATGTCTGACTCTTTTTTAAGTACTTCATTGCATAGTGGTCAAATAGTTTCACTGCATTTAAAAAACATTACTTATTTTAAATTACTTCTGTTTAACTACTGAAGCAGGAAATCAACTAATTGTGAATAAGTTCACTGATCATCATTAAGTAAATCAAATATGTTAAATTTCATCTAGCTTTCAAGCAGCTGGCTCATATTTTATAGCAGCTACACTTACGGAAGACTGAGAAGAACTTCATGTCAGTGTTACATTTTTGCAGGTAACATTTCCAACTCAGTCAACCGCACCAGTTTTATAATAAAAATCAGGTCTGATGATGTTAAGCGCTGTATTTTAAAATCTGCTGAAGTCTGTGAAACATACAATAATATGGCTGTACAGAATATTTTGCATCCTCCAACGCACCAGGAGAGAAACTAGTGTTAAACACAAGTCTATAATTACAATAGAAATCTTACTCATGAAAGGCATAGTGTTTTCTTTATTACTGTTCAAAATGGATCTAAAACAATCAAAGAAACAAGCAAAAGGAATTTCTCTTTATGTTCACAAGTTTTCTCTTTAGCAACTTTTATCTACTTTCATAATAATACTATGTACAAGCACAGAGGAAAAAGGGGAAAGGTCTTGGAAGTCATATTGATAAACTATGTGTGGATCCCACAGCTGGCATAAAATATCTTGTTTGGGCTGTAAAAATATATTAGTATGTCATGTTATCTTCATAAATTCTTCCAACACATAAGGTGGGTAGAGTCCCCCTGAATCCCAAGACTCATTACCATTTCTGCTTGCTCTTACCATTCATCAGCCGCTTTGTCATACAGAGCAGGCGTGTGGTTGGGGCCGGAGCATTACGATTCTGGAGGGGTAGATACTGAGTGAGTTATTAACTGTTGCAGACAGCCCTGTTCCCAAACACTCCTGAGAAGGTTCTTCACTTAGGCAAGAAACAATTATGGTGGCATTCCCAACCTGCAGAATGCCAGAAGGTTCTGAATATAGCTTGCAGGTTTTGGTTTCTCCTTTACAATTACTCTGATTAGACATTAATCATGATTTCCAGAGCTTTCAAAAGTTCACTAAAGAAGTTCAAGCATTTAGAACATTCACAAGTATTTGAGTTCCACTAAAGCAATCTGACTTGCGTGTTATTCTTGGTTGTAAGAAAGCTATGTATTCTATTCCTGTGTGAAAGGCTGGAATACGAGACCCCAAGCAACTGTGAATTTGGATCTCTGGCATAATGTGAGACAGGAATGAAATCTGCAAATGAACAGATTAATTATATTGCTTTTCACACTTGTATGAGTTTAGAAGTACCAGAACATTTTTCCTTTATATTTTATTTTGATTTTTGTGTTTGTCAAATTTATATATTTAAAAATATCTATATTAAGAGGATACATTGTCTGTTTGCTCTAATGATGAACGTTTAATTTATTTTAAATAAAACTATTACATTTTTCTTACTATGTGGAGGCAGGGAGAAAGGAACACTTTTCCAGACAGCTGAGAAATTAAAAATTAATTAGGTACTATTTAAAAGCCATGTTTATTGATTTTAATAGATGAAGCCTGAGTGATCTAGATATGTATCTACCCTCTTTTGAAGTGACTTAATCAATTTTAGTGGGAAACTAACTAATTTGGCCTGTAGTAATGATTAAGATTTAAAAACAACTCTATTTATTGTTTAGGATTTCACTCATCTGGTATGACGAAACAACCTTTGCTTTTAGTCAAATCAGCTTTGATGTTTGTTTCTCTACAGAACTAAATCTTGCAGAACTAAAACTGATGACAATTTTGTGTTTGCTGTTTAATATAATATGCATTGTCAACAGCAGGATAAGAACATGGAGCAGGAGCACCCCATAGGAATTTTTAGTGAAAATATATTTGTTTTAATCTTTTAAGAAATATTACATTCTCTTCTCCTAAATGACGTTTTTATTTAAACCAAATCAGTTTGATGTTCAGATTTTCATTATAGGGTATAGATAGACGGGAAAATACCCACGAAATGTTATGATAAAAATAAGAATTGCAGTCTAAAAAGACATGGGTCAGTTTATGAGATTGTATCCTAAAATGCATTCCCTTTGATAATAAAAGAAATTTTCACATCAACTTTGATACATAACTCTCAGTAGAGTGCATATAAATATTGGTCATTTTCGGAGCACATCATACATCACATAACTGCAGTTTTCATATCCATTTTTAAGTATTTCTGTTCTAATTTCAGTCTCTTTCCACTTCTAAACAAAGATAAAAAAATACCTACATTTAAAACTATTTCCCACATTTCATTCCACTGAGCTATGAAGTCTGAGAGCAGAAGCAAGTTCAGACGCTTATGAAAAATATATTCTATTGCCTGACAATTGAGGAAAGTCTCACACTGATGCTTTAACATGAAAAAACTTTACATGAGAGCAGCATGTAATGATCTGCCTGGAAAAAGGCAATTACAGTTTTATCCTAAAAGCCATTATAGGTCTTGTAATTTGCTCTTCCACTTGATATTCTTGCCTTCTCCAGGAAGTGCCAGCCCACTATGCCATACTTCACCCAGCCTGCTCTGATGACAAGGACTTTTGGAGATAGGACAAAGAATCTTGCACGGTGCCACCCATTCCTAGTCCTGTTGTGGCAGTGAGGACATGGAAAGCCTCAATGCCTGTCTTCCTGCCAATGCTGCATCCCAGGCTACAGGTAGCTATTTCCAGAGAATTTTATATCACTTCCTACATTAAGCGATTTAAATCTTTAGTGATAACTTACGTCCTTAGGCCCCCAACATTGCAGTAATATGGGTAATATGGTAATATGGGCTTTTTGTTGCCTAGGTGATATTTTTTGATAACACTAACTCTGTTAACCTTTGCAATTGTTACATGATGTTTAATTTTTTCCCCTTTATTTTTTCCCACCAAAGTAATTTATTGTGATTTATCAAATATATGGAAAAGGCTCTTTCAATGTTAGACTCTATAATCACATAGGAAGGAAACAAATCTCTCTCACTTTCTTCATATTGGATTATGTCAAAGATTAGCTTCAATTTAAGCAATGTTGTATGAAGTTTTCCAAAGGATTTTCTTTTTAAACTACAACCATATGTTTTACTCTCTTGAAACAGCTTACATATTAGGTATATGAGATTGATTGATTGATGACATTTGCTCCAGTCATTTCACTAGTCATTTATTCACTTAAGGTTAGGATGCTTATTAAATGATTGGTAAAGTAATTCATTGATCATCATTCCATGTTTCTGGCAAGAAACAACAGAAGAACAATCATTTTAACCTCCCGAAATACTAGACTGTTATCACATGAATACACAGAGACAGTCATTATTAAACATCATCATTATCGTAAATTTTTATAACAAATACATCAGTTTATCCTAACATAAGACCCCAAACAAGCCTATAGAGTGAAGATTCACTGGCCCAATGGCAGCCTAATCGTGTGCCTCCCTCTTTGCTGTCTCCCACTCACCAACATAGGTCATAGCACACATCCTCATTTTCAGTTTTCCTCATTGGCACATGACTGAATGTGTAAAGTGATCCTCATTCTGTCTAAGACTCTTGAGGAAATGGATCCAAGTTGCTATGGCTCCACCTTACCTCTCAAAGCTGCAGCCTCCCTCTTGATGGTCTCCTTCTCAGTTTCTCAGCAGTTGAGCATTCTCTGTCCTTGGTGATGGTTTCAATAGACTGAATTTTGGTCTTTCCTGGCAGACTGCCAAAACCAACAAAATTCCTTTTTTCAGGAAGGAAGAGCAACTTGAGGAGTTGTTATTTTCAGGTTGCATATAGAAACAGATTTCTTTGATTTTGGCCTTCTACAAAGCAAAAGAAGTTGGCAAAAATAAATAAAAAAAAAAAAAAGAAAAAAGGAGAAGAGGTGTAGGTTAAAAAGCAAAGAAAGCAAACCAGAAATATAAATAACTCCTCTAAGTAGGATGGAGATTTTATAACAGCTTCAGCCATCTCACATGAATGTTCTCTGAAAGACATTTTGAGTAATTCGTGAGTAGGGTGGAGGAAGGCAAAAAGTGGAGGGAGCAGGTACGCACAGGGAGGATCTGAATGGCTGACTTGGTGTGGTGTGAGGAGGGAAGACTGGGATTTCATCACCTTAGTGGATTTCTGTCCCAGGACTGAGGCTTTATGGACTTAGAGACCAATCGATCTGACTTCCACTTCCTGAAAACACTGGAATAAATAATGTCCATAAGCAGAATTAAAAGTACAAGATGATGACTAACAACTCACAAGATTTGTCAAGAATCAATGATATTGAGAAATATGAATCAGATTTCTACTGTTGATGGCATGAATAGGAAGGAGCAGTAAATATCATACGGATGGACTATAGTAAAGTTTTTGGTGTGGTCTCAAGTGTTCTCAGAGGTAAAGCAGTGAAACATGGAGGAACTTAAACTTTTGGCAAGTGGGTGAACAATGTGTGAACTGTTCTGTGGGAGCAGTTGTCAGACCGGAGTCATTGTCGGATGGGAAAGATTTATCACCCAGGTGCCTGTGGAACTCTATGTAGGATCTGGGGTCCAGAGTTACCAGTGCTTGGAGTCCGGAGTAAGCACACTTCTTAGTCTTAATGGGCCATCAAACAACTTGGAGAGTCAATGAGTATTTGAAGTGATATCAACAAATTGGAGAGGTCGTCAGATGTAAATGGCATATAATTGACAAAGTAGAATATAAAGAACTACACTAGAGACTGAATAAATCAATCGTGCAACCAGAGGAAGGGAAAAAATCTGCATGGTGGATCAGTGGAGCGTATGGTGGATATACACATGATCAAAAAAGTGTAGAGACACAAAAAGAGATATTGTCCAACTGAGTTATATAAGAAGAAGAATCATGAATGCATGTCACCATGTGAAAAACTCCACTTGTTACTTAACACTTTAGATTGGGTTATGGTGGCCATAAAAAGATTTGGACCAACTAAAGGGTACTGGCAGAACAAAAAAGAATGACAAGAATGGTCAGAAAATGGTCCAGAAAACATAAATGGAAGCAAAAGAAGATAGAGAATATGCAGAATAACAACACTCTGAACATAAAAAAGTTGTTACAGAAATAAAGAAAAATATATCCCTCTCTGCCAGTAATAGAAAGAAAAGTAATGGAATCTGGAATAGGGAGATTTGCTAACAAACCTATTTGACAAACTTCCTTTAGGTGTGTTAAAAACACGCTTGATATTGCTGTGGGATGGGGACCATGGCTCCTTAAACTCTGGAAGAAAGTAGACAACACCTTTTCTATTTATTCACACATTTGAGTGCTGTTTTCCAATTTACAAGATTTGCTATAGTAGCACAAAAGCACTCCTACTTTGTTGTAATTAAGTATGTCACCTAGTAATGCAAATGAGTTTAGCAGAACTACTCATTTCAAATTTAAATCACCTGTCACAATTGAATTCCCTGACTAAATTGTAAGACTTGTAATTTCTTGAAGAAAGGGCAGAAAAAGAAGATCCTTAGATCCAGCTAGACCAAGTTTTCGCCAGTTTCTGGCTCCAGGGTATAATGCGTAATTCTGGATAAGAAGAGAAAGATGATTGGAGAGAACGATGCTCAACTGTTATCACTCACCTGCGTTTTCCACCTAACTCTTCTGGAGAAGGAACATAGAAAGATTTGCCCTGCTGCAGAATACTCTCTTCTACTAGGAATCAGATGAGTTGAGGTGATGCAGGGATTTCTCAGTCTAGACATACATACGAAAATAAGATCTTTTCTGACTTCCTCACCTTGAATCATGTGCAAAGCTGGCAACTTCAAAAGAGACCCTGTCCTGGTTTGGTTGAAGAGGTTTAGAGTTGCAGAGTTTTAGAGTTGAACAGGGTTGAGATCCAGGTAGCAGACTTGAAGTCTACCATGTCCAGTGCTTTGGCTGACTTCAGGATGGTTGCAGACTGACCTAGGGGAAGAATTTGGAAAGTCTCATCCTGTTACTGGAAGGTAATGGCAAAAAGTAGCGTGAGACAGGCCATGCCCCTTGTAAACTGATATGAGTGTGCTTGGTGGGCCTGTGAACCAACATGCCTTTAAAGGTGTTTCAAGAATTTTTAAAATAAATGGAGGAGTCTTTATACAGTGTTCATGTGGGTGTGTTTGGAGAAGGTCAAAGACGCCACACAAGACTGCGAAGTGCGGCTTGAGGACATTTCATTTTATGTGACATTAGCAGTACATGTGAGCTAAAGCTCAGCCTCTGCGGAGGGCAGGCTATTAGATCATGTTTTTTATAAAATGAGTCCTTGGTGAATGAACACTAAGGAAATAATATTACAATAAGAATGATTCCCTCAATTTCACAAGTATCTTATCCGTAATAACATTTAAGTGAAGTACTGTAGAAAGTGCATATATACTCTCTATGAATGTAAAGGTCAGAGAAATTTATATCTGAAAATTTTGCATTCTTTTCAGGATAAATGAGGCATTATTATCGATGATATTTAGACTCTAAATTATTGCATCCTGGAGTTGATATCATCAGCTAGAAAAAATATTTTATCCATGTTTATTCAAAATTATTTTATACATGTTTATCCATGTAGCAGCTATATACGATACTTATTATACGTAAATAAAGCTGAAAATAAGGAAAGAACAGTCCAGGGAAGGGACACAAATTTATCTATTCCAAGCACACAGTTCCAGCTGCAGTATTTGCATGCATAAAAATGCACATTCCCATGTTTTGAAAAACACATTTACAGTGTATATAAACCTTGTAATTTTATCATCAGAAAGAAAGTAAAGCTCTAGCAGCTTCTGATGCACTGAAGGGAGCATACAAATTTTACATTACACGTTACTTCTAATAAGTAGTTTATTTAGTTTATTGAGGAACATTTAAGGATAGAGGAAATGAATAAGCATGAAGTACAGCTGGTATATTAAAAGGGACCCTACATGACAACTGCCAAATACCCTGCAGCAAAGAGGTTTAATAAAACAAATAGAAAAAGCACTAGGATTCTTTCTTTATTGCAGCATTACCTAAGTGTAATAAAGAAACCAAACATACAACAAAGTAAACTAGAATACTGATCCTACATTATTGACCTGTTAATAAATCATACCGTTGGCCCACTGTTAAATGCAAATGGATTTGTGAGCAATAAATATGAAACAAATATGAAAACTCATCTAAAATAGTTGATGTAGATCCTATTGATGATAATGCCTTCCAGGAAGTAATCACTGTAAAATGATGGGGAAAAAATCAAGCTAATTTGATGACCTATTTGAGGCAGCTGGTGGGGAACCTAAACAGCAGACTAGACTTGGTGTTTACTACTCTGTGAGGTCTTCACCACCACCAATAAACAGAGTGTGACTTCTGGGTGATGGCTTCTAATCAGCCTGATATTACTCCCTGTATCGTTAAGGGTTTGACTCAGGTGAAAGTAGCCTCCATGGCTGCCAGCCCACACTAAACTAAAAAAACCCATTAAACCCATTAAACTCCGTGAGGGCAATATTACTCCTGGTGGCCACAGAATACTGGATGAAGAATGAATGGCCACCAGCAACTTAGCAGATGCTGAATCTGCTGATGCTGGGCTGTACCAAGAGCAGAGCCTTTTCAGAGTGGTACTATGGGACTACATTGCACACATTCAGAGAAAGTCTCAGCTTTCTAATGTAGTTGTGGCTTGTGCAGTTGCACAATAGATGAGCAGCAGAATTGAGAATAGAAGTGTCTAAGTCCTGCCTCCTAATCCCATTCTTCGATCGGTGGAATAAAGTGCAAAAATTTCTCTCTTTAGAGATACTTGCCAGATTTGTGTTTTGGTACTACTTCAGGGTCTCATGGTATCAGAAAATCTTATAATCCATGGATATATGTGCATTCTGTCATTTACAGGATTTAAAATCAATTCAATTGTATTTCCATAAATATTTCTGCCTGAGACTTTCACAGAATGTTCACAGCGACAGGTTTGGCTATTAAAGATACATTTCTGTGTTAAGCAAAATTTTCTTCCCTATTAAAATTGACAGCCAGGTCCATATATTCCATAAAATAGTGGAAAGGGTCACCGTGAACAGTGTTGTAATGGATCCCAAAATTCTAATAACCCTTTGGAGTGTGCTCTCATAGTAAATTCACTGGAACCTTTCAAAGTCAGTCTTACCTCTCACTTACATAGAGCAGAAAAGCAGCCAAAACTAAATTCTGACCACATTTGCTTATATAGAATTCCAAATACGTGCAATAGATTGCTTGCGACTTCAGGAATGAAGAAAAGTTTTCTGACAAGATGGTTTAGGAGCTCATATTCAGTCTGCCTCAGTATTTCTTGGATTTAGTGGTGCATTCTTTAATGTCCCAGCAACGTCAGCCCAAGGGCTGCTCTACCCTGCCAACACCAGCTCACTTGCTGCCGCCCTGTCTGTCTGTAACCACTCTTTGGAGAGTGAGTATGGCATGCCTTGAGTTTTGCCAGTCTCATAAGGTGAGGAAGCACCCACAGATTTAAGACTCCTGAGGGTGTTCTGTTGAGCAAATGTCTTGAGATGCATGCCAATCATAAATTGATCAAACAGCTCCTCACAAAAGATGGTTGCAATTCCAGAAGAGTGATAAGGCAGATAACTACCTTGAATAGAAAAGATAGGCTGTCAGAATAAGGGACACCCAAGTTTATGAAGCTGAGAGTATCTAAATGGACCTTTTCTAACATGCTGAGAGAGTTTGCTCACCATGATGCTCAAGGTAAGGTGGGCAGGAGTATTTGCCACTGTTAGAATTATAATGCTGTTGCATTATATGATTATATGATTGTATGATATCATCATTATATAATGAAAGTAATGTAAGATGAACAGATCCTGAGATGGATTACAAGTGCAGATATGAGGGAGTGTCCGCTGGATCTGTTACTTGCAACGGAGAGGATAACTTCCAATGTCTTTTGTCTCAGTTCACATTAACTAATGACTGAAGAAATTGTGTTAGAACTTTAGAAGACAAGACTGGGACCTGCTCTGTTTTTCCATGTCTTTCTTTGCAAGGAAGTCTTCTCTACAGTGGAAGTCCCACCGAGATGTAACCACTTACATACAGCCATACAATGTGTAGGATTCACCCCGGTGCTTAGAAGACATATCTTCTTCTCCTAACATACTGTGGATCACTCTGAGTTCAGAACTCCGCTTTAGAGGCCAGGGACCCCAAGGTTTTTTGTATGTGGTCCCAAATATCTTTAAAAATATTATTTCATTTGTTGTGCACTTCTGTGGTAGTCCATTTAGTCTTCTCTGCCTTCTGCCTTGCTGTTCCTTCTTTTCTTAGGAGCTAAGCTCAAATTCTCCCTCTTCTCCTAATATGGAAGGTCAACTCATGCTGCTAGTAGAGTTTTTGTGGAATCCTTTTCTATCATTAATGGTTCCATTTTACTTAAAGTTTCTCTCTAGCCTACCACTCTTTCAAGCCCCCTTATTCCAGTGCTAGATTTCGCTAGGCTTAGCTACCCAGGGAGCCGATGCTTTGCTAAGAATGTCCTTTGTACCTATTGCTATTCTAAGAAAGGACAATCAGGTGCAGAAGATGGCACTGCCAGATGCTACCTTCTCTTTGATATTAGTTTCCTCCTCTGTGCCACTGTAATTACTGCTGATACCAAGGCACTTGGGATAATTTTTCCCTCCACTGCCAGCAACTAGTTTTCTTCTCTATAACTTCTCAGCTGAGCTTTCCAATATATTTACTTCTCTACAAAAACAGCTGCAAAATTCCCTAGTCTCTTCTTTCAGTGGGAAATTATCCTCCACCATCTTAGATAACTACGAGACTGTTGCAGTCCAGACATTGTAAAACTCAGCGATTTACTCTATTGCAATGTTATGCAATTACAGTATTTTAGCAGCTAGTGCATTTCTTTTGTGCGTAAGCTGTTAAATATAACAAAGCCCTATTGTTTTCAATGTGGGAAAGCAAATAATTTTTAAAATGTGATTAATTGTGTAAGTATGGACCTTTTAAGTACATATGGTAAGCCCTATGCTATGGGAATGGCACTTACTGCTCTCTCAGTGTGAGTCTGATGAAGTAAACAAAAAGTTAAAATATAGCCGATAGTCTCCCTGGCATTCATTAACATAGCATAGAAAGCAGAAACTAGCCACATTTTATTTAAAAAGACTCTAGAAATCTGTGTCTACTTACATTAACATTAGTCAATTGGTGGGTGCCAACTATGCACATAGCATGTTTTATTTATAGGTCTATATAGTAGTCAAAAACATTCTATCACAGAAATGTGTTATTCATTAATTCATATTTTGCTCAGCCTTACTTTACTTCTTGAACCCATCCAGGTGTTTTTTAAACGAGGAGGGTAATTTAATACCAAACAGCATTCACATTCACCCTATTTTTCAATTCCGTGTAACTAAATATTCCTCCTGATTCTGTCTATTATTTACCTTTAATTAGCTCACATATATTACAAACTAGAGTTTGTCTGTGTTTTTATGACAAAATTACGCACAATGGTAAAAAATAAAGGTGGAATAAATGGTCAGCTTACTGGATAGAGTATTTCGCATTAACTTTTTCTCAAATATCCATTCTTTATATCAACTGGAATGGTAAATAGAATGATAGAATGATAGAATCGTAGACTCATAGAATCATAGAATGGTTTGGGTTGGGTGAAAGGACCTTAGAGATCATTTAGTTCCAACACCCCTGCCATGGGCACAGACACCTCCCACTAGACTAGGCTTTTTAAACACTTTTAAGTGTTTTTAAAGCATTCATTTAAAATGTTTAAAATGTTTGTTTTAGCTTACTCTTTCAAAGCTCTGTATGAGATCTAGTCACACGTTACAGAACATAGTTCATATCAAATGACCTCAGCAAATCCAGCAATGTATGCAATGTATATGTGTTTTCAGTAAAGGGGCTTTATAGGTTTCCATGACTTAACCTATGAGGTTTAAGGGGGGTTTGAGGAGGAAAACTGAAACACTTTTCTTGGTGGTTCTTTTTATCTTATATGTGAATGGGAACTCAACCTAATCTAATTTTAATCATGAGGAAAAATTAAAACAAAGTTAAACCACGGACAATATATCAACATTAATACGCTGTCAATTATTGGTTATTACCATATTTGTTCTGTGAATCAGTCATATAGGTTGTTTATGAATAGTCATAAAGAAACTTCTTCCATTTGTAAGGCGCACCCAACCACTGCCATTCAGTGACGTATGCAAATATTGGTGTCAATGCTGCTTCTAAACCACCACCGCTGGGAAGAGAGAGAGAAACTTTCCTGCCATTGAGACACACAAGCCTTCACACTCTGAAGAAAAATAACGATTAAACCAAAAATAACTTTTTATACTTAAAGCTGATAAAAGAGAAAATGTCAACATTGTAAATTATTTCTGCTGGTGTTCAGAGTGTTAATATCGGGTAGGCGGCTTTTGATGAAAATTCACAAATTTTTGCTAATATCTTTGAAATAAAAAAATACTTTTAAGTCTTACTTGCAGAGCAAGATGATTATTTCCTGTTAGATATTTTTGTTTTCTTTTAATTTAATTTCAAATTGAATTTAGTTTATTTTAATGTATTTATTTTCCTTTTTGCTTAAAAAACCCTAATGACTGCACTGTTACAAGTGTTCTGTACATTCCAGTTTTCAGATACAGATAGACTGAAAAATCATGTTTTCCCTCTTGTATGGAAACTAAATTCTCAGCCACTTACAATATCCTCCCTGAAATTCACAGCCCTAGAAAAACATACCCTTGTTTGTGGAACAGTACAATGTTTCAGAAGGGTTTCAGATATGTACAACATTTCAGAAGGTATAACCAACATTTCTTGATCTTCTCTGCAGTTCCCAGAAGGATTTCAGAGGATGCAACTAGACATTTGAAAGAATAACCAGAACAAGTTCAATTCTGCAAGTTCCTGTTTAAAACATGAATACTGTGTTTCACATTTTGACTTTTAGAAGTCTCCAGCAGAGGTAATACCTATGGCTCTCATTTCTTGTATGATTCCTAAGGCAAAAAGGAAAAAAAAATCAGGCTGAGTTTAACTTAATCTGTTTCATTGGGCTTTATGAGATTCGAGAGCTCATCTCTTCAGACTTATCCAGCTGTAGCAGCATTCATGTTACAGTCATTCTGTTCCTTAGCCCAGAATTTTTAGATAGGAAGATTGCTGCTGCTCCTGTATTTGAAAGAGTAAGGCCAAGGTGGTCACATTCTACAAAATTAAGCTACATTAAGTCTGAAGGACCTATCAATCAGGCTGATGGACAGCTGAAGAAAGCCAGAGATTAGAAGGAAACATTGCCTTGGGTGAAACTTTCTCATTAGAAACTTTACCCATCACTTTATCAGCTGCCTGAAGTCCAGAATGTAGGATCCTCTGCTACTCCAGTAAAAAAAAGTCTATCTTTAACAGTGTTTCTCTATAAATAATATTGGTCACAGTCATTTGCCAAACACTGACTTTATGAGTCGTGAAAAACAATTCAGGCAGAGATTAGGTTTCCATGTCCAAACCAAACAACCTTAATCATTACACATCCTACATTTTGCTATTGCTCGTGTCTGCAAGTATCATAACCCTAGTCAAACTGAGCCTATCTCTAAAACAGTTTAGGACACCTGGAAGTCCCTTGAGGGGCCTGGTGTTTTACACAATGGCAGAGGAATCCCAAAACACTTTGTCAGCAGCAATGAGTTTGGCACAAAGCAGAGCACCAGAGCCACTTTCATTAAATAAAATAATTTTTAAAAAGAGTAACCCTTATCTGTTTGCATGATTAGTGACTGCTAGTGATTAAACATCTTGCCAGTAAGTGAGAGGTTTAATTTCAACTCCTTCATCCAGCCCAAGACATCCAGATTTCCTTCTCTCAGGAGAAAGGGAAAGCCATGCTTGCAGTGTTAAAATATTGCATAGCCCTGGTGCAGAAGTTGTGACAATGAACCACTGAGGGAGAAAGAAAATCAAGAACAAATATATCCCTGTTAGGGTATATTACTGAAATGGGATCTTCCTGTTGACAGTGATCCTTGTCTTTAGACATCATTGTTTCTTGAGACAGTTTTTGAAAGGGAGAATATCTGTGCTTGTTGCCGAGATTACTGCAGTTCCAAGACAATTACATTTAGTCTAGTCAAAATCTAATCATGAGGACATATCTGGAATTTGCATAATTGATTTCTCTTCCAGTAGGAACATGGTCCTAGACACATGCAAAAGAACAGAAAAGTCTTTTAGCACAGAAAAATGCTGAAAAAAAATTTAATATCTTTCCTGTCTTTGGTTTGCTGATGTGTACAATTCTGAACCTGATGACCAAGGCAAATAAGCCTTATATCATATATATCTACAGTATTTTTCTAACAGGTGTTTAATATAGAGTGACCAAGTGGAAGCCCTTCAAGATGCACATGTAATCACTCAATTTTACATCAAAGCAGAATTTGTTTTTCCATATTGCCCTGAGAGATCCTGTTGTGAAGTCAGCCAAATAAAAAAAGATGATGATAAAGAAGTGGATGAAACTTCCAGAAGCAAATCGAACACTGTCTTCAATATGGCAGTGATTCATGTATACAGCAAACATCAACACAGGCTGGTTACACTGCTCCGTGTTTTGCTTGATGTTCATTAATAATGTTTACTAGCAGTGATGAATCGTCCATAACGTATGTGTAAACAGTTAAGCTGTAGGTGTTTTTCAGGTTCCACCACATTGAGATGCTAAGGACTCACCCAATTCAGTTTCTGATTGTTTACAATCTCCTGCTGTGCCTGCAATATGCTTGAATTGTGCTTAAAGCACATAAATCTACCTTCAAAGGCAGCTTGGGAGGGAGAAGTGTGGCTAGGGAATTTTAAATGGAAGGGACAAGCAATGGCTACAAAGAACTCAGTTTTTAGTAGTAGGTGTCGCAGTTTGTTCCAATTACAGCACACACTAGAGTGTGAAATGTTCATGCCACTCTAGTAAAAAGAAAAAGTACACGCAATACTGAAATTAACACCTTTGTAATTACAGACAAGCTCCTTTACTACTGCTCAGCAAGTGGAGCTGGGGCAGGTTTGGAGAAACGCAAGAATAACAGCTTGTGCAATAGGAAATCTGACATTTTTTTAGTCTGACTTGATAATTGGAACCTTCTTTGACAGCTAGATAAAATCATTTGCATTTCTGAGCAGAAGAATTTAGAAGTGTACTTCATCTGTATTTGCCTCACTGAAAAACAGACAAAAAGGAGATTTTTTTGTTATTAAATTACTTACATGCCCCTTCTTTCCCTCATGTAACATTAACATCACAAAACTATACATTTGGTGTTCTTCAACAAAATTTATAACTCTTTTTGCAAATCAAGCTAGTAACAGGCCATCACAGAGGCAAACATGCCTTACATTTGCATTGAGTAAGCTGTCTCAGGCTCATGGCAAAATGAATAGTTGGATATCCCCCAATAATCCCAGTCCCTCACTATTCATGCACATTCTCAGAGATTCACCCAGGAAAATATCGCTGAGTGTGTCTTTTAATTTTATTCATGTTTCCACTCTAACCCTGCAGAGGCTTCTTAGTGCTTGTAAGATTATTTTAGTTAGCTTCACTTGCCAAACACATCTTCCCCCACTTTATTATATCATCATTATTATTTCTACTCTATAGGAAGTATATTGTCACATATCATATATCAAAACATTACTAATGCCATTAAGACAATGCCAAGACTAGTCACATGATGTACATGAAAAGTCAGCTCAGTTCTTCAGAGAGCCTCAAACATCAGCTGATCAGTTTTTGTGCAATTAGTGTTGTATGTGGATGCCAAAGTCAGAAACAGACATCCTGTCTAGGGTAGAAGAAGGAATCTCTTTTTCTGTTCTTAAATAAAGGCTGAGAAGCAGACACCACCTTGTTGCAGAGTACCTTTTGAAAAAACATCATGCTCTCATCCAAGTACTTTTAGATTTAGTTGATTTAGTACTTTTTTTTTTAGTACTTTTTTAGTTGATTTAGTAGATTTAGTACTTTTAGATTTAGTTATCTGTGGAAGATATCATTTGACAAGATTTAAAAAACTTACTGCAGAAACCTTTTGACACAACTGTAGCACTTTGTTTACATAGATGTTTTTGCATAAAGGTGAAAAACCCAGTATCATTTGATTATATCTCAAAGGACAGAAATAAGGCCACAAGTGACCTTAATGCTGGTGTTTCCTAACCTCTTAAATCTTGCCTTTGCAACCTCATCATCCATTTGGCAATGTATCTTCCTGTAATATAATGAGAAATCTCTTCACAACACATGGAAATTAAGGAGGTGATTGGTGACAGCCAACACAGCTTTACAAAGGGCAAATAGTGCACGATGAGTTTGGTGGCCTCCTACGATGGGGCTGCAGTGTTGGTGGAGTAAGGAAGAGTAACTGAAATCATCTTCCTGGACTTGTGCAAACCATTCAACAAAGTCCTGCACAACATTCTTACCTCTAAATTGGAGAGACACTGATTTGATGTATGGACCACTCAGTGGATAAGGAATTGAGTGTATGGTCGCATTCAAGGAGTTGTGGTCAATGGCTCAATGTCCAAGTGGAGACTGGCAACAAGTGATGTTCCCGAGGGGTCGGTATTTGAACCGGTGTTGTTTAACATCTCTCTCTGTCAGAGACATGGACAGTGGGATTGAGGCAGCCTCAGCAAGTTTGCCGATGACACCAACCTGTGCGGTGTGGTCGACACACTGGAGGGAAGGGATGCCATCCAGAGGGACCTTGACAAACTCAAGAGGTGGGCTTGTATGAACTTCATGAAGTTCAACAAGGCCAAGTGGTGTTCATGGGAGCTGGCAATGTGTGCTTGCAGCCCAGAAAGGCAACCATATCCTAGGCTTCATCAAAAGGATTGTGACCAGCAGGTTGAGGGAGGTGATTCTCCCCCTCTACTCTACTCTTGTGAGACCTCACAAGGAATACTGCATTCAATTCTGAAGTCCTCAGGACAAGAAGGAGGTGAATCTGTCAGAACAAATTCAGAGGAGGGCCATGAAGATGATCAGAGGGCTGGAGCACCTCCCATACGAGGACAGACTAAGAGAGTTGGGCTTCTTTGGCCTGGAGAAGGGAAGGCTCTGGGGAGATCATACAGTAACCTTCCAGTATTTAAAGGGGGCCTACAGGAAAACCGGGTAGTGGTTCTTTATCAGGGAGTGCAGTGACAGGATGAGAGGTAGCAGTTTTAAAATGAAAGAGGATAGATTAGGATTAGCTATTAGGAAGAAATTTTTTACTGTGAGGGTGGTGAGGCACTGGTACAGGTTGCTGAGTGAAGCAGTAGAAGCCCTGTCTCTGGAGGTATTCCAGGCCAGGCTAGATGAGGCTTTGAGCAGCCTGATCTGCTGGGAGGTGTCCCTGCCTGTGGCACAGAGGTGTAATAAGATGATCTTTAAAATCCTTTCTGACTCAAACCATTCTATGATTTCATGTCCTCTGTCTCTTTAGGTCTCTAGTTCAGCTATTCCCATCTGCTTTCGCAGATAACCAAGTGCACTACAGTTCTGATATTCACTGCCGATTTTTGGGGGGAGAGAAGTTGAAATAAAATACTAAACCAATTAAAATTCTTTAATTTTAATTCTTTCTTTTATCTAGTTTGAACTTTCTGGTAATCATAATAAATACTACATACTTAACAAGAAATTCGTGAGTAGTTTTTAGTATCAGCTATAACTATTAGCAGAAAACTGACTATAATTAGCCTAGCAACAATTAGTGTTTGGCCTTCCCTTACTGCAGTCCACGTTGCTTTTCATTTGTATATCTTAGCAGAAAATATAGTGTATCTGGTCGCCATAGGAACACATTCCGCATCTACTCTATTATCACATTTTTCCCCCTTGACTTATGTAGATTGCAGTCCTCTCTACTATGTTGTCAAGATATGTAGGGGCCAATTTCCTCCTCATCTAAAAAGGGTTATGACGGACATGAAAGCCGTCCTGTTTCTTAACTCTTGGAATACCATGACTTTTCATGTACACAAAGTTTTCAGCAGTATACCTCAAACCAATTCCTCCCTTTCTAGCTTTTCTAGCAATATTGCTTTTGAAGAAAGTGGTTTGGAAATCACGCAAAAGGCTTATAAGCAAAAAATGCAGTTTCTCTATGCATCATGAGCTCCCCTCTGACCAAGCCATGTGGCTCATCATTAGAGTCGCATGCTATGGTGCAATGGGAAAAAGTTTGCCAAGAAGCCTAGCCTGTATGAAAGCATGGGAACTAGGGGGCACTACTCAGATTCCCATGAGGCACAATAGGCCAAAGCAGATTAATGTTGAACTGACTTAAAACACAGTGCTTGAGTTCAGTTCAAGAAAATAAAACACTTTGATTTAGTAAGTCAAAACTAAACATAGACATTTCCAAATTGAATTATTTTGGAACATTTTGTTCCAAGAAAAAATCCTGATATTTCAACTTCTTGTTCCTTTTCTGAAGGAAAATCATGTTGAAATACTGTTTTTTCTTGTGGGATATTTTCTGTTCCCAGTGAGGAAAAAATAGCTTACACAAAACAACAAAATTATTCAAAGTCAATAATATCTGTATATTGTATTCGGTGCTGTTGTTGACATTTATTTCCAATTTAAAACATAATGAGAATTAGTGTACATGCATAAGAAGAAGGACACGAAAACATTCGCAGTTTTGTGAGTTACTGGAAAATGAAAAAGACCTATGCTCCATACATAAAAGTCAATTAGATAATTCATATTTATAAATGAAGAAGTAACAAAATTTTATACAAAGACACAACATAACCGCAGGACTAAATTAACTTTTTTAAACTTTTGGTTTTGGTTTATACAAGTTTTGGTCTTCTCATTGTAAAGGGATTTAAGATTTTTAAAATATTTCATTAGGTTTAGGAATATGGAAATACTAGCCTGAATTTTCTGTGATTTCAAACCAATTTTTGTGAAGGTAATCATACTCTCTATTTCTTTGCATGAATTCATCAGGCTTGATCTTAAAACTGTTTGGTTTTTACTCCTACTAATCCTAACTGAACAATAGTTTTCTGCTTCAAACTGCTTAGCAGAAAGCCACAATTTATTAATGACTCATATTCTCAAAATATTATTGTAATTATGTTCCTTCATCAAAATAATTTTCTTTCACTCGAGTTCTCCTTTCTGACAAATGAATTTGAAGATTCTAGCACTTAATTTCCCTGAATCTTTTGCTTATCTGCTGAACATTTACTTCTGTCATGCCCTCATTCCCATTAAGATGGGAGTCTCCTGCCCCTGTGTTCAGCTCCCACTATCCACAGCAAAATCCTGAAGATGCAGTCAGTTGGTTTTGCCCCAGGTCTTCACTACTTTAATCTCTCTGCTCCTTCTTCTTTTTGCCTTTTGTTTGTTCTTACTGCTGAACAGCATTTTGCTATGTGTCACCTAGCAGAAGAATCTGGTGAAGTGAGGGGTGGTCCCTTCCAGGCTTAGGTTCCTTAAATGCTCCTCAATCAGAGAATCACCTGGTTGGAAAAGATCTCAGAGATCATCGAGTCCTACCATACTAAACCATGTCCCACAGAAACTCATCTACCCACCTTTTAAACACCTCCAGGTATGACGACTCCACCCCCTTCCTGGGCAGCTGTGCCAGTGCCTGACAGCCCTTTCAGTGAAGAAATTTTCCCTAATGTCCATTCTAAACCTCCCTTGGGGCAACTTGCGGCCATTTCCTCTCATCCTATCACTGTCACTTGGGAGAAGAGACCAACGCCCACTTTGCCACATCCTCCTTTCAGGTAGCTGTAGAAAGGGATTAAGTATCCCCTCAGCCTCCTCTTCTCTAAGCTAAACAGCCCCAGCTTCTTCAGCTGCTCCTCGTAGGACTTGTTCTCCAGCCCCCTCACCAGCCTCATTGCTCTTCTCTGCACATGCTCCAGCCCCTCGATGTCCTTCCTGTAGTGAGAGGCCCAAAACTGAACCCAGCACTCGAGGTGCGGCCTCACCAGTGCTGAGCACAGGGGCACAATCACCTCCCTGCTCCTGATGGCCACGCTGTGTCTGACACAGGCCAAGATGCCATTGGCCTTCTTGGCCACCTGGGCCACTGCTGGCTTATGTTCAGCCACTGTCAACCAACACCCCCGGGTCCTTCTCTGCCAGGCAGCTCTCCAGCCACTCCTCCCCAAGCCTGTAACGCTGCATGGGGTTGTTGTGACCCAAATGGAGGACTCTGCACTTGGCCTTGTTGAACCTCATCCCGCTGGTCTCAGCCCATCGATCCAGCCTGTCCAGATCCCTCTGCAGAGCCTCCCTTCCTTGAAGCAGATCCACACTTGCACCCAGTTTGGTGTTATCTGCAAACTTGCTAAGGGTGCACTCAATCCCCTCGTTTAGATCATTGATAAAGTTATTGAACAGAACTGGACCCAGCACTGAACCCTGAGCAAAACCGCTTGTGATAGGTTTCCATCTGGATTCACTTCCATTTACCACAACCCTTTGGTCCCAGCC
The DNA here is from genome assembly GCA_033558235.1 of Neomorphus geoffroyi. Classification (NCBI taxonomy): domain Eukaryota; kingdom Metazoa; phylum Chordata; class Aves; order Cuculiformes; family Neomorphidae; genus Neomorphus; species Neomorphus geoffroyi. The sequence goes on along the minus strand of JAUMJM010000020.1, from coordinate 23,815,658 downwards.
CATGGCAGCCAGTTTCTCCAGCAGAATGCTGTAAGAAATGGTGTCAAAGGCTTTACTGAAGTCCAGGTACACCACATCCACAGCCTCTCCCTCGTCCATTAAACAGGTAACCTTGTTGTAGAAGGAGACCAAGTTGGTCTGGCAGGACCTGCCTTTGGAGAACCCATATTGGCTGGGCCTGATCATCTGATTGTCTTCTGTGTGCTGTGTGATAGCACTCAAGACAATCTGCTCCATGACCTTCCCCAGTACCGAGGTCAGTCTGACAGGCCTGTAGTTCCCCAGATCTTCCCTTCGACCCTTCTTGTAAAAAATGGGCATAATGTTTGCCAGCCTTCAGTCAAGAGGCATTTCCCCAATCAGCCAGGACTGCTGGTAGATGAGGGAAAGGGGTTTGGCTAGGACCTTTGCCATGTCCCTCAGTACCCTTGGGTGGATAATGACGTTCCTAATCCAAGAGAAGGAAGATCCAAGACTACTCTTGAAGTGTGGCTCACAGTAATACAAACTGAATTAATCTTTAGACTTCCCTCAGGTCTGCTGCATCTCAATTTTGTATCTCAGACTCCCTCAACCTTGTGCCGGAGTCTCTCCTTTTTATTCCACATCCAGGTGAGCTAAAGAGTCGCTATCGCCAGCAAAACACACTTAAGTTTTTCTCAGTTTTAATAATTTAAATATTAGTGATCAGATTAACTCCTGGCAGGCTTTTTTTCCAGACATGGTGTATCTCTATGGAAACACAGATATACATGGAAAGCTGAAAATTGAACATACATAGTAAAAGAAAAATTGAAACAATGTTAAGACACATTTACTGTTGTTGTATAGAGAAGTTATTAATTGGTAAATCCATATAATTGACAAGCCTAACACTTGCAAGACCACTTAAAAGACTTGGGTAGTTATGCTTTCCTAACTTTTAGGAGGCCTGAACAACTTTTTCATGTTACTGAAAAGTTCTTGTCACCTAGTTTGGATTAGGAGTACACTTCTGAAGAAAATTTATGCCTACTCAACAGGGTCTCAGTCTGCATCCTGGAGTGGTCTGGGAGTGTGCAGAACTAGATGCTGAAACTGGAAACTGGAAACTGGAAGGCATGACCTAGGAGTGCCCATGCCTGACCTTCAGCAGCTAGCAGGGATTGGCCTCAAGAGCAGGCTAACATGAGCCACAGTGACATGTACTGTGCATGTCACATCTTCAGCACCAGCTCTTGTCTTCACATCTGCTCCTATCAGGATCCTTCATTGATAATGAAGACATAGCTTCAGAGTCTCATGTTTTATGCTTTGCTATCTTACATATTTGTGCAATCTTGAACTTAATTATAATTAAATAAAGTTCTAATACAAACAACAACCACTTCTTTTCTATTTTGAAACTGTAGGCAAAACCTAGTACTTTCTTTTTGGCCCAGTTTTCCACCACAGAACAGATGTGGTTGGCTATTTAAATCACTCGGTACACAGCCTCAAAAGAGTGCATAAAGCTCCTTCAAGATCATGGGTATTTGTTCATATAGCATTTAGTTCCAATGATATCATTAAGACTTTCTGTAGTTTGTGTGCCTGTTAAAATCATCATATAATCATAACCCACACTTGGGGTAGAGGCTGAGTACAAAAATCAGAGTGAAAAAGATAGGGGGAGGCACAATTATAAATTGTTGTCAGGTGTATTGGATCATCTTGCCTGTCCAAATTTGTGCTTGTTGAAAGGTTTATCCTAAATGCTGCTGTTCAGTTTTAACCCTCTTTGAAGTCAATTAAGACCTGAAGTCAGCAGGATCATCATGCTTAGATTCCCTACTGCCTGTGTATATTGCAATTATCCCTGTTTCTATAATTACACTATGCAATCATCAGCTGTTCAGGAGAAGATCCTTATTAGGCTAATAGGAGAACGTAAAGGGGTCAGGGTGCCCTTTTGGCATGTTTCACATACCCTGTGCTTTTGTGGAAAAACAAAATCACTGCAAAAATGTTATGCATGGATGATAATTAAACAATCACCTCAAAGCTTATCATGTTCAGTTTATAGCTGTAGTCTAGAGATTACTTTTAATCTTGCTTCTTTTATTTCTGTGGTTTATTTTTATTTTTGCTACTGTTAGCATTGTTACTGCTCTCAGTCATCACTTAAAATAAGTTATTAAACTCATATTGCAAATGCAACTGAAGTGCAGAACTCTCACAAATAATGTGAATTAAAAACAGCGGGCTCTTGAGCACTTCTGTCTTTAACACTTCAAATATTTGCATTAAGCAAACATTAATCCACTTTAGTTGGTGATAATAGTGGAGATAAACTATGCTTTATAGAATATGAAGACTGTAGGTTTTTTTCTGCACCAAATCATCATAGTTCTTACATCAGGCATCTGAGATATGATATTTAAGAATTTTTCAATTTTCCAACACTAAAATTTTAAGTTTGCACATGACTTTTATAAAACAGAGCCATCAGAAATATGAGTGATTGGCAACAGGGACTAGGTTTTGATAACTTGAAGTGCATGACATTATTTTCTCATTTCTGACTTTTTAATGTAAGTGTTTCAAAAGTTGTAAGGGAAGATTTTCCCAATGTTTACAGTGTTTTTCTGTCATTGCTAAAATTACAAAATCAAAAGGATAAATATTTGTGTTCCATTAAATGCAAATATTCAGTCTAAATTATTTAATTAATGGAAAAGTATATGTCTATATTTTTATTTATCTCCTTTTTCTGCAGGCTTATTTTTGTTGTTTCATGCTGTTTGTCTTCATTACTCCACCAGCTCTAGATCAGATAACTGTGCTATCTTCAGCTTATCTGAGCTTCCAGCCCTGCTGCCTGGCCCAAGACAGTTTTGTAATATCTGGGAGTTTTTGCAGTTCGATTGCATTGTAGCCACTTTTCTCTCAGGTTGCCCAGAGCATTAACTGCCTCATTTGCATCTCCTATCACCGCCACTGCCACTCAAACACTGCCAGGCCCTTCTTTTTCTGCCATCAGCACTCAGCAGCTCAAGACCAGGTTTGCTCTCTGAGCTGAATTGCAGTGTTCCTTTTCATATACAAAATCAATACTTTTCCTATGGAAATTTACTGAATGGTCATTGTTAAGGCCAGAATTAAGAAACAAAACAAACAAAAAGTAAAGAACAAGGTTTGAAGAATCTATAGCCTTAAGAAGGCACTGAGAAATATCTGTAACTTCTGTAACATACCGCAATATCCTTTTATGTTAAAAGCTGTTTGGGAATTTGTTGTCAGAATAATTGAATGGAAAAAAGGACTTCTGCAAAATGAGAGTTTTTCCAATGAAATCTAGAGTGCCATTAGAAATATTCCTACTTGAAAAATCAAAATTAAATATAACTTTTCAGGAAGATTTAATTCAAAGTAAAATACTGTAGTTTGCTGGAAAAAATCCCAATTTCTCTTTTAAAGTCGTCTGCATTAAATTTCACTTACACTAAATCTGTAGTACCTCACAGGACTTGTAGAAATGGCAGCATAGGTTTTCCTGTTCCTTCTCTGTGAAGTATTAATAGATATATAGACCAGAAAACACACTCTCATGCTCATAGTATTGAAATACCTTCCCAAATGCTTCATAAGGCACGGCATTTGTCCTCATTCGGGTAGCACACATTCATATCGCCAAACCTGCCTGTTCTTAAAAATCCCAGGCTGGCTGCTAGTTTTAAAAAGATAGATAGTTACTGAGTACTCTGAGTCATGGCCTGCTTCTGGCATGAGAGATATTTCACTCCTTTGCCAATGTTTAAGGCATATGAATCACATTGATGAGTATTGCTTTGACTCTGTGATCCCAGGTGTGCTGCAAGAGGTTTTTAGGATATAATATAAAGTTTCTTGGTAGCAGGCTGTGTGCACTCCACAGTTGAATGCCATATAAGACTCGTGTGCATACGAATGCTTTTTCAAAATATGTAAAATTTTGTTTATTTCTACGGATTGATGATGTGGGACATTTATTACTTTGGACCAAAATTAGGGAATGTGGGGGAGTACAAATATAATAAGAAAACTTGCACATTCAAATATATCAAGCTAATTCATGTTCCAGTTTTATTCCAAAGAACACTATCTTAATTACATGAATCACTTACAATGACACGTGACCTATACAAAATAACTGCTTCAGTCACCATTGGAAATAATTTATTGCTACACAGAATATTTCAGAACAAGAACAAGCAACTGAAATTTTCAAATGAGATTTCCAAGATAACTGGACTTAGCAGGGTTGGTACAATGAATGCTTTTTCTCTTACAAAAGTGCCAAACATCCAGGAAGTCCCAAAAGACTGGAAACAAATTCTGAACATTGGTCTGACAAGTTATATAAAAATGGCATCATTAGAATGTGTATTTTCTTTTAAGTCCTTCTGGGAGAAAGTCTACCACTATATCGTCTACCACTATATACATAGTTTATATGCCTTTTTTGAATTTCTAATAGAAGAATTATATCAACTGTTAGACATTGACACAAGAAAACAGGGCAATATTGCCATTTGTTTTGTAGGTGCAAAAATGATTTGATATTTTACATTGAAACTCTTTCACTTATTAAAAAATTATTTTCTTAAGCATGCATCTTCAACTTAGAAAAGTCAGAATAAAGTCCGCAATTTTTTTGAGATCGCTTAATACAAATGTATTAAATTATTTTGTACCAGTATAACCTCTTCTTATGAAAGATTATCTTAATCATAAACTTCAAATTTAGCTCTGAACGTCTTTTCTTCATTAAATTTGGCTCTTAGTGGCATATTTCAATTAGTACTAAAAAATAAGACTCTCTGCTGCTACGAACAAATCAAGAGCCTGAAAAGTTCCACAATTAAATATATATAGTACCATCCAAAGTCTAACATTGAAAAATCTGTAAGTGGCAATTATGTCATGATGTCTCATTTTCCAGTAACTATCAAAATATGCATTCAATGAGTTATTGAAATTCACTGTCTGGTCAGCAACAGGATTATTATGAAATTCATTATTATTAATACATTTTAAATATTTTGACTTCTTGAAAGAATAGACATATAGCACCGTCAGACTTCTTTGAGATGAACACTCTTCCAGAAGATATTTTCTGACCTGAAACCAGAAGTTACTCAATCTAATCTCAGTCATAGCATACTCATTCTGGTGTCACATGTTAGCTAAAATTTCTTCCTAGGGAAGTAAGTAACCCCCCCCCCAAAATCGCTGCTGATATTAATGAATATGACATAGGATAACTTTTGATCTTCTTAGCAAAAACAGTAAGCTGCACACTAACCTGCTGCACTAACCTAGAGCAAATATTCATTATTTTCTAGAACCACCTGGTTTAGAGGAAGATTTTAAGATGGCTTTTAAAAAAGCCTTTTAAGCTGTGTGCTGGATGAGGCTCGGAGTTGTAAGGAAATAAAAACAGGATAACGCAAAGGTCCTAGACACTGTCTAGAGAAGAAACCCGGTATCTATCCAATATGATCACTTTATCCATTGCCTCCTGTAGGTGAAGATATTAACTTACATTATTTGCTACTTAAAATCTGCAGATAGTTTTAACCTATGTAGACTCAGAAACAGTTAAATTTGCACAGCTACAGTTTTTACACAAGCAGTGCTCCATGAATCTCTCTGCTTTCAAGCAGTTTGGCATAGTGTGATTGTTTCAACACGTAGGAGTTATGACATGAGGTGGGAAGTTTATTAAAATGTTCTCAGTGTTTTGTTTTGCATGATACTATTCAGGGCATTATAGCAGGCTAAGAGAAGAAGATTTTTAGTGGATCGCTGTGCTCACTGGGTGCTAGAAGGATATATCCATGGCATTTTTTCCCCCGAAGATATGTTTGAAAAATTATCTAACCGCACTATTACTCCAGTAAAGGCATTGCTTCTGGTCACTGGAGTTTAAAATACAATTCAGTGTTTAACGAAGTATTCTCTTTGGCTACTATACATCGTCTGGAAAGTTGTGAATTTTTGTAATGGCTCAGGACAAACCCAGTCTTACTCAGCAAAGTCTTTTCCTTGGGATCATTTGTGAAGCTTAGAAAGATATGTTCACACCCAGAGAACAACATAGTTCAACACATGTAGAAAATAAACAGACCCTCCAGCTTCAGCCCAGTCCCATGACCCCTGTACACAGAGCTTAACCTTCCAAAAGGCATTTAACTTTGTTGGGTCACTGGAGGAGGGGTGAAGATGTCTTGCTTACTCGAAAATGCCACTGTGACCAAAGAAGTCTTTTGTGAGACAATATCCTGATGCAAGCATTTACCTTTCCACCATATACCTATGCTATTTCAAGTCAAAGATCAAGAAATAACAATCCCTTTGGACAAACTATTATGATCCATCAAGTGCTAGTTGTTCAATCACTTTTGATAGAAAGTTGTAGTACTGTGCTTTAAAGTGGGATGAAGCCTGTCAAGAAGTATACTCTGATTTTGGCAAAAAAAATTACAAACATTAGTTAAGAATAACAAAATCATTTCAAATGAGAACTATAAACACTTTAAATTGTGATATAAAATGTAATTTTTGTGTAACATGGGACAGTAACACATACCTGAGATGCAATTGAAAGAACTGCTAGATATGAATGTAATTTTTACCACTGGAGACCTAGGTTGAAATTCCCACTAGGGGATACCTTTATAGATCTCATTTTAGTATATTGTAGTCATGCCGTTATAAACCCATCAAATGCAATTTGGCACAGCATGATACTTAAACGGTGGTCTGAAATTAACAGAGTGAGTTACCCTCTACAGGCAGCCAAGTTTATTTATAAATTGGAATTCAGATAAGTGAGTGAAGTGCCTTACTGAACTCTGTACTTTTATACTCCCAATCTCTGTCTTCTATGCTTTGAAATACTTTTTGCAGTCGTCCTTTAGTTGAACTTCCAGAATATTTAGCCACTTAAAATGGGAACAACAATGAAAGCTGGATGCTGTATTAGGTAATTCCAAGAGATAGTGCTTTTACATTTGTAAACTATCCTGTAAAAAGTTTTAATTAAAAAAGCTACATCTTGGCATCTGTGAGGTCTAGTGCAATTAGCTTCTTTAAACTCCGTTTTCTCCTCCCGCTGCCAATTAAGCAAAACTTTTGTGTAAGAGTAATGGTTGCCTCAGTGACAAAATCAGAACATGCTAAATAATGTGATTAAACTTGTTAAAAGCCAAAATAAACACTTATAATTATCTCAAGAAAACCTGCATAGCACAAGTGAGAGCTCTATAAAGTGAAACTCTGCATCCATAATTTCAGACTTTCCTACACAATAGATCATAGTTAAAGATCTGTTAACAGACCTCTGACTGCTGAACTGGGCAGCTTGTGGTTTTCCTCTAAACCTACTGGCATAATGTGGATTTATGCGAGAGGTGCAAATTGGAAGTTGTCTGCTATTGGAGCCACTGGCAGAACAGAAATCATACTGTAGGGTTAGCAGCATGAAGTACATTGCTTTGAAATTACACAGCAGGGTTTCTGCTTGTTGCTCCATTTGCCTTTAAGACCAAGGTCTTATACTGTCTGGCCATGATTAAAATCAAAGTGTAGGCCTCTTTGCTGGGTGCCAGTAAACGAAGGTGAAAACCAGAAACAAGCTGGATCCTTAATTATTTTAAAATGCAACACAATGAAAAAACTAAGATGAAAGCATTTGTTACTAATCTATCCTAATCATTCCACATAAAATGATTTCCTAAAGAGGCCTGTATCTTGAGATAGTCACTTTCTATGATTATGCAAGATCTTTTCTCCATCTTTTACATAACCTCCCCCCCCATATGTAGAAATCATGAACTGCCAAGCAGGCTAATTTAAATTCAGTGTATGTGTACACCAAAAATAGAAATAAACCAAGATATCACACCAAATTTACTAAAAATTTCATGATCCGTAGCTTCTATAGTACCACTACTAAAAACCTGCACATTTGGAAATGGTCCGTGTTATTACCGTACTATGGAGGTTTAGGTAGGTATGTAGACACTGGCAAGTGGGATCAGAAAGAAAAAAAGAATTGTTACATTAGAAAATAAAGATATGGTAGAAGGATAGAAATCCTCAATGTAAATCCAAGGCTCTCTGCTCAGAGGCTCTTATTCTGCTTTCGGTCACTGTGCTCCGTTTGCAAGTAAAATCATAGTAAAATAGTGGTGTGGGGCAGAAAGTCAGTGCTGAAAGTGGGTACCATGAGAGCTATCTAAACTGCTGTCAATTTAACCACAAGTGAACAAGGGTCTTTTTATTGACTTGTCAGCATATTCCAAAGTACTTGCTGTCAGGATATTTTTCCAAGTTGACACTTGAAGGACTTATTGATAGACAGACCTCTTGAGTGAGATGAATATGCTGAATTGATGTCTGGAGACAGCCAAGTATAATCATTAAATTTACTTGAAATTATTCATTCCAAAGCTAAAAGCCAGGTTTTTTTGGCCTCATATGAAAAAAAATCTTATTTTTTTCCTAGTCTAGTGCCTTTTCTTTTAGAAGTCAAACACCTTCCAGATTACCAGCAGAAGAAATAGAGTACATATGAAAGAGTAAAGGATTCAAGCAGCTGCTTTGAAATGTTCTGTATTTTACTTTTTTAAAAATATATTTAAACACATTTTATATACTTTTTTCCTTAATAATTTGTAGCCCATTGAATATTATGTAGCTGGTTGATTCCCAGACAATTATATGTGAACAAAATTCTACCTGCCTTTAAACCTACAGCAAAAAGAGGGAGATGTTTCTTTCATGCACCTGTTCAGAACAGTTCTTGCTATTAAATTTATATGTAACTCACAGCTACCTGTGTGTGACCTTCTGAAACCAGTTATACTAATTCGGTTTGTCTCCAGTTCAGCTCTGGCAAGACAAAATCAGACAGTGTTTGTGGGAACTGGAATGGTGAGCTCCTTGCTCACCTTGTCCCTGGGAAGAGGGACATCATCTGTGCTGCTTGTCCACTTCCACAGTAAAAGACAAAAATACTTAAGACCACTGTGGAAAGAAATTCAGAGCTGTTACTGCCCCCAGTTTCTACTTCTTCTGACAGATCCTTGTTGCTTTTTTCTGTTTTGCCTTTTTTCCTTTAAATAAGCTCATTACTATTAAGGATCCCCATTGTTAGGGTTTTTCCCAGTATCAAAGCATGTTTAATACATACTGTGGCAAACTTAGCCACAAAGAAATTGCTATCCTGGCTAACTTCTAAAGCATATAATGCAAAGTGCTCCACTAGAGAGTTTTAAAGGGATTTAAAGAAATACATTCCACATCCTCAAAAGTCGTAAAAATGCCAAATAATTTAATACAATGCATTAGAACAATAGCAAGACAAAATCACTAATAATGTTAGTAAAGATTGTTTTCTGCAAAACACTCTTCTCTTACAAGACACACATGCAGTTTTGCCTTATAATATTCCAGCTCCGCTGTCAATGTTGGAAATTGTATTGAAAACATCAACCAGTTCACCACTGCTACCAGTAGTGCAAAGACTTGATGGAACGGTAGTGTATACAGGATTTTAATGATTGCACGCTATCAATGTCTTTGTGCAGCTTCTGCCATAAGAACAACTGCATAAGGGGAAAAAAAGCAAACCCAAACAGAAGCACAGGCAGGAAGGACATACTTCATGTCACAGTCCATTGGAAAGGAAGTTCAGAAGCATATTCTGTATCTGGCTGCTTAGTTTGAGGATCACCTAGAGAAGCCGAACGCCGTGGCTGAATCTTAGAGCAGACTTTGTATTTGTACATTAGGAATCCATGTGACACATTTTTTCTTTTTAGTATTAGGTTTAATGTGTTTGTATTTATCTGTAGCTGATGTTCTGTAAAACAACATTTCTAACTCTATTGATAAAAATGGTAGGATTGGGAAAGTGGTGATAATCATATCTAAAACTCTAAGAGGTTAAAGTATGCTTGTTTGCTATGCTACATCTAGTTGCAAAATCTTTCTTTTGTGCAGCATGCTGCAGATCAGAGGAGTTCAGGAAATGTGTCTAATCCACTTAATATCTAGAGGTTATTAAATATTATCATTTGATTGGAAAACTGAGGTGGATTGGTATTAATGTATCACAGTATCATAAGGTTGGAAAAGACCTTTGAGATCATCGAGTCCAGCCTATGACCCAACTCCTACACCTACTCCTACTTGTCAACTACACCATGGCACTAAGTGCCTCATCCAATTTCTCTTTAAACACCTCCAGGGACGGTGACTCCACCACCTCCCCAGGCAGCGCATTCCAATGGCCAATCACCCTCTCAGTAAAGAACTTCTTCCTAATGTCAAGCCTAAACCTCCCCTGGCAAAGCTTGAGACATGCCTCTTGACATGCCCTCCTTGAATGTCATGAGTCGTAGTAAGGCAATTAGAATGCTTAATGTACTGAAAATTAAAGTATGTCCAAGATAATACTGTTTTTAATAAAGTCTGAGCTTTGACCCAGTGCTGCTGAAAATTTAGGACTCTCTCTACTTATGTAAATGAACACATCTTTGTTTCCTAATAGTCTAAATTTCTGATCCATGCTTCTCTCAACAAGGACTGACACCAAACAAAGCTGAAAACATTTTTGCAAGTCATTGTCTCTGTTGAGCTCTTCTAAAATAATTTGCAAGTCCTTGTTCAAACAGCAGATTAGATGCTCTTTTTTAATGTAAAATGCCTCTTGCTCCAGCATGAGGGATAACTGTTAACTGACATCACATGAAAAACAATTCTGCAAATAAACCACCCCAAAACAAAACTACTTTAGAAGCAAATTTGGTTTATCTAAATTAAAATCAAGAAAAAAATAGACATACTTGGTGGTGATTAAAATACAAAGACAGTTCTGCTACTTAATGATGTGAACTTTAAAGGATAGGAGGATACACAAATGATGGAGACAAATGTTAAATTTAAATTAAAGTTAAGTTGAGCTTCATAGAGCTGATGTTGCATTCAAAATTCTGATTCTTTATGTAGTTAAACAAAGCAGAAATTAAAAAATGTTATATAGCTTATTCTTTATTTTTAAAGTATGTAAAATAATCTAGGGAAAACTCTACAACTACTTTAATAGAATGGTAGCAGAAAAAGCCTGTTCGCCGAAATGTTTTTCTTTTGAAGAAGAAACGGCAGCATTGAGTGATCCTGTAAAATACCAAAGCACCTAAAATTTAAAGAGTGCTTTAAAGAGTTTTGAAGCAGAAATCAGAATCCTCTTTGAGGTACTGAACTATCTCAAGTCTTGCTCGGAGAAGTAAAAGAACACTAACACACAGGTTGAATTTATGTGCTACTTCTCAAAGGGCAGCAAATAGGGGAAGGCTGAGGACAGACATACAATTGAACTCCTCGAGCACTTTCATTCAAAAAGCAGAGTGGCTGCACACCAGAGACTTAAACCTTAAGGCTCAGTGAGTGCTGAGAATTGCAGCTAACGTATCTTTAGCCTTTTTGCATAAAGCAGAAAAATCTTATGCTTCTGTAATTTCCAACATTTTTGAGAAAAGTACTAGTCAAGCAAAAATCCTTCCCTTAAAACTTCCTACCACCATTTTTATAAATTGGATTAATTCATAATTAAATTATATAAAAATTCATCCTCTGATATGGAATATGTTCAGTTTCAAAATCTTCGTGTGCAATTACTGGCCTATAATCTTTTTAAAGTAAAACCGCAGTCTAAACTGTAAAACCGCATTTAGACAGAACAAAAATTGTTGAGCAACTGGCTGAAAGAATAAATGTTAATAATAAAGCCCTCCTTCCTTGAATCAAAATAAAAAAGACTTTCAAAGAGAATTTGGGAATGGTGGATGATCTTGATATAAAAGGACCTGTCAAGGAAAATCCAGATCATCGCAAAAAGCTAAGAGAATTTCTTGCACTGCTATTCATTACAGAAGAGATCATACGCTCAAATAATTTCCAACTGAAACATGAGTAAAAGAGGTCTGTTCTGTAGTGATAAATTAAGGAGCAAAAATTTTTTAGGATCTAGATGGTATTTCCAGGAGTGCTGAAGGTGCTCAGATATGAAAATACTGTACTGGTAATTGGGATGTGTTAACTATTGCTTAATTTGGCTTCCATAGTAATAAAATATGACACAAATCTTTGATATCTTATCAGCTACTAATCCAGAATTGTATTTCTAGACTGTCTTTATGTAAGCCTAGACAAATTGATGGAGAACATGGCAGAATGTGGCATGTAGATATGACACTTTGGGGCAGAGTCTGTAAGTTTCACAGATGGCATGACTTGCAGACCCCATAACGTTCTCTGAAAGAATGATATACCATGTGAATAAGGTATCCATCCAGCTACTGTGATGTAGCTGGACTTCCAGTCTTTGCCACATGTTCTTACAGAAGCTGTGTGCAGGGCTTGTTGTGTAGCAACAACTCAGTGACAAACGTTTAAATGATAAGAAACAAAAGGCAGGACTATATCGTCAGCTTTTCCTTGGAGAATAGTTAGGAATATTCTCCCTCAGGATTCTGTACTGATGTCCATACTAGTAAAAAGGTCAGGAAAATGGCCAAGTACAGGTCTGACAGTTTGCAGGTCATATGGAATTATTTCGGAAGGACAGTAGACTTAGTGGGACTAGTAGACATAGGACTACCTTGTATTTGCCACAGTTGAAGTGAATATATGCGCATGATTTCTGTGATGAGATTAAATTATTTAGGATGCAAAAATTTGGTGGTAGGTTTAAATCCTACATATCTAAGAGCTGTGGGACAACACAATTATTGAGGATAATAATTTCAGTAGTGTACCTGAAATGTTTGTGCAAACTGTATAAAACCAAGTATCTGGAGCAGGACCTGCATTTTATTTTCTTGAAAATGGGGCTATATAGACACAGGAAAAAATGAGATAAATATCATGGGAATTAACAAAGGGTTCCTGACTTTTCTGACCTATTTCCCTCATGGATGAAACCTCTGTTTTCAAGGAAATTTGATTAAAAACATATTTTCTAACAAATCTACAACTGCCAAGCCACTCGTAAAAATGTTACTTTTTAATATGCATCTACTTACTTCTCCAGAAGCACATAAGATGGGATAATGGTTAGTGTTGTTGGAGAGACATTTAACTAAATATTTATATTGTAATATTTGGGCAATTTATGATGAACGCAAGAGAAAATATTCACTAGTAGTTATTGAGACTAAATGCATACAATGACATATTAGGTCTTATCCTGAGTGCAACCCAACCAGTGGAAGAGAGAAACCATGACAGCTATTTCTACAAGTGCTCATTTTTAGCACTGACATGCTATATTTATGACTTCTTAAAATGTGACAAAGATGACAATCTCTTGTTAGTAGCTGAAGCTGGGCGTATAAGTTTTTGGTTTTACGTTTTGCATTCAAACAGATACGCTACATTTTAGGGTGGTTTACGTTGCATTAAGTATTCACTATGCAATACTGTCACTGTTGGTCTTCTCGTGGCTTATCGCAGGGATAGGTCTGTCTCACTGATTTCATTCTCCTTATAGCAGTTTGAACTGGGTATAATTTCTTACGGATATTATCAAATAGCCCTGCCCTCATCAAGGTTTATCAATCAGTGATGTCCGTCAGTGGTAGATGACCCCATGAGCTTTATGCAAATCTACAGCTTCCTGCTGTCCTGGATGTCACGTCTGAGCAACCTGGTGTGCAAGCTGAGCCTACCTGTGCATACAGACCTGACTGGTGTACTATGAACTTTTAATTCTTTTTTTGGCTTATATGGGTTTAACCCTGTCTGTGCAAAACACTTCTGTAGCTGAGAAAAAGGAGAAAAAAATAATGTGTAGAGGATAATAGGGTCATTTCTAGCTGGATTTATGCAAAGCCATGCAGATCGCTATGTTGTGTCTACTGACACTACAGTAAAAAGATAAAAACACACTTCAGATGTCTGATAGATTCAGGGACAAAGTTTCTCCTTCAAATCAGACAGAAATGGCTTCCAGTGAGGTTAATGTCAGTAGAGCGCTTACACTGTAGGGTCTCAAATTGTTTCTTGGCTGGCTAGCACTTGATGTCATGACACATACAGTCACTATTAACGTAGATGTGTCATATCAGTACGATCAGCTAGATGATAGACAATACCCGGCCGTTAGTCCTGACAGGAGAAAGAGATTTTAGTGCACAGTCAAGAAAAGTAATTTTTAGAAATGTAATAATTGCATATAGCTCCCTGATGAATTACTGCACCTTAAAAACAAGCTTTGTTTTTATGGGCTATAAGCCAGCAATCAGGTAGCTAGACTGAAAATCCTTGGGAAAAGTTCTAAGTGGCTGTAGACTTTAAGATGGGGATGAAATATTTGTTATGCTGTCTTCATGTATCTTTTTTGACAGCTTTCACTTTTTGGTTCTGAAATTAATGATTTTACTCTTAGTGTCAACTTGTAACTAGTTAAAAATAACACATAACTTACTCGAAAGAGAGCATTATGTTATAATTAACTGAATAATTTTTAATGGGTGACTTCTATAAAAATTCCTAGGTCATTGGAGGAAGTCATCAGATAATGCCATTACTACAATAAAGTGGAAAATTTCTGGACTAAATGTAGTGCAATCAAAGATAATATTAAAAAAATCCAATGAAATACTACAAATATTGACTACAAGTGAAAGACAATAAATATAAATAACACAGAGGTCAGCTTAGGCATGGGTAGTCTTCAATTCATATTTAAGCACGTAAAGACTTCAGAAATTTTTTATGAGGTCTTAATTTACCTTTGCAATGGAAAACATAAATGCAGATCCCTCAATTTTGCTTAAAACAAAAGAGAAAAATTCAAGAAAATGTAACTGAGGTATCTATGAAAGAAGATAAACAGATATGTTGTTCATTGCAATTAATTAATCACCTGCAGAATTCTCTAATACCCAGATATTTTGTGGGTTTCTTTACTAACAGCAAGATGACCAGATAGATTTCTCTCTCTTTCTTTTTTTTCTTTTTACTTTTAGCTTTCAGCAGTGTTTTCAGTGCTTTCCTTGAAAGGCAGATGCAAAATACCTATGTCAAGCTATTGCAATATTCTTACAGCAGATAAGCCAAAGCTGCTTTTCTCTATGGAAACAATAATTTTGGCCAGATTTGTTTGAGAATAAAATCAATCTGGAGTTTTGTATTGCTTTTTTTTTTGCCCCTAGTTCCAGGCTATGACCTCGTTAGGGTATATCATGTGAAATCAGAAATATCTGAATGTTGAGTAATAGCTCTGGCATTCAAATCTCTGAAAGTCATGTGTTAGTGTTCCGATAGCCTCATGTAGATTGCCCTCTCTCACAGATGTCCTTCTTTACATCAGGATATACACGTCGGTTTATATTTTTACTTTATTTTAAACTCCAGATTTCTCAGATCTCTCATTACATCCTGTTTCAGTGAATGGAAATAGCCTGTTGACTCAGTGGTCTCAGTTTCTTCCACTTCCTCACACATCACCAAATGTGAGATGCTGACCTGGCATCAAGTTTGTGACTCCTGATTGCTCTGCAGCTGCTTCCTTCCTATGGATCTGGGCTGCTGCTCTGGTACATCGAGCGCTTGAATCCCTTCTCCTTCCCCCAACAGAGCATGAGGACACGCTCTCTCAGGCAAGGACAGAATAAGCGGGAAGAGGAGTGTGGCTGAACTCATTAAATTCTGTGTAGTTTGACCATGAGGATTTTACATTGGTTCTGCTGTCCTAGCAGCCACAAAATGCCTGGGAAACAAGCAGCTGCTGGTTATAAACACCCTGCTGAACACTGCCAATGTGATATTTATCACTCTGAGTTAGTGTCAGAGGAGGAAACATTTCTAAAACAAAGGAGTTTTGTTTAATGCTTTACAAGTGCTTTGAGTGTTCCTTCTTCTAATTTTTTTTTTCAGGTTTTGATATGCAAGTGCTTATATATAGAAACAGTCAATGGATTCAGTAGGATTATTCCAGCAGATCAATGAGTTAGGGTCTTAAATCTATGGCAAATGAACCATTTGCTCCAAAACTCTGTAAGAACTTTAGAGAAAGAAATATTCACTCCCTCGTCCTCCACAAACACAGTCACACTACTGCACTGGCCTATGTTGTCCTCAAAACACGATATGGAAGCACACTGATAAAATCACGTGGCAAGAGAAAGCCTGTACAATAAATACAGTTCGATCTGGAAAGAAAACTCCTGGGTCCAGCCCTACAGTTTTCAGGCAAACAAAACTTGTGCTGAAGTCACAAGGAAAAAAAAGTCTTCTGTCCTACGTGGGCATGTTTCTTTGAATTAGACACAGTGTATTTACGTCAAGAAAAACAAGTCACTCAACCTGTAGGTGCTACAGAGTAGGATATACCTGATAGATATTTAAGTAAGATGAATGAACACAGGTCTTTTTCGTGATATAAAGATAGTTATGACTTGTGAAAAAAAAGATTAGAAGACTAGTGGAAAATGTAATCTTTCTGAAAAGGATATGTTAGTTAAGTTTAATCTGGGTATCTAATGTTTGGTTTACAGAACATGAAAGAACAGGGAATTTCAGTTTAAGATTTAAGATGAATTTTTAAACCATTAGAGACGTCTAACAACTGCTCTGTGTAAATTATTTTCATATGCTGACTTGCATAAAAATGGTGATATAGGATAATCTCATGTTTTAATCTACACCTCTGATAGGTAAGATATCGCCAAAATTTTTTAAAGAAATGCAAATGTATAATTTGTTTTTTTTTTAATGTGGGTGGGAAATTTGATAAAGTGTTAATGTTTCACAAATGATTTTCTTGTATTACTCTTCAGCAATGTCTTTACATCCTGAAGCAATATTTGGTCCAATTCCTGTGGCCATAAAATGGAGTGACATATCCAGCCCCCCCAAATATAACTCTTTAGAGCTGTGGTTTTCAGTTTACAGAGGTAAATAATGAAAACATTAATCTGATGTGCAAATATTCTGTTTTTCACTTTGTTTCACTTTTGCAATGAACAACATCCACACAGTTTCAGAGCACAGGACTCAGTATGCTAAACTGATCTACAACAGGGTTCATTTGGAATAAATTTCCCAATTCTAATGAAGTCACTCATCAATGTCGAAAAATACACTGGACTGATTTCTTCAGAGACTGGGAATCAGATGGGAGAATTACATACATAACAAACAAAACCAGAAAAACAATGTTTATCATAATCAAAGAATAAAATCACCATTTGACGGTTGAGTGTGTTCCAAGACAGTTTTTAGAGGCCAACAACACTGAGGCACTAAAGATGCTAGGGAAAAAAAAGGTTCGTTGCTTGTGAAGGGGCTTATTTCTCATTTTTCATTTCTGTTTGTAATTGCTGTCATCTTTGTTTCTTATGCTTTGGATAAAAAAGGTGACTTTTATATTTATTAGAACTGGGTTTCAATAAACATTATGCAATATGGTAGACTGGGGAATGATTTATTGATAATTTGTCACTTATATTTATGGAAGTGCAGACCCTGGAGCCCTATAGCTGGTAAATCATATTATGTAGCTACAAATGTTTTTTCATTCTTTGCTGCCAAAATGCACCATGTAAACTGATTGCCTCACCAAACCCCTGGGGCTTCATAATGATGCACTTGCTAATACAAAGGGAGGAGGGGTCAGGAGAAGACAACTAATTATAAGTTTATTTTTGTTTCAATATGTTTGCCATTTAATCTAGAGTTCCATAAACAATAGATTGATGAAATATAATTAGGAGGAAGATTACCATTTAATGAGGCAAAAGATCGGGAAAGAATGTAAATGGAGCAGTAGGCTGTGTAGAGTTTTTAGCTGTTTATTATTGTACAGCTGTAAGGCACTTTCACATAGTTCCCAGATGGAAGCAGCTGTTAGCTCTTCATCTTTCAAAAAAAAAAGGAGGTTCATAGTTCATTTTTATCCACTTGTTCCAGCCTAGTCATGTTCACTACAACACGTCACCAAGTCACAACCCTCAGCTACGGCTGAGACTGTCAGGATGGGCACCCTGTCTTCATTTGCCACTTTGCCATTCACTTATCTCATCTGGCAACCTCTCAAGCAACAAACTGTTCCACTCCTTGTAATATGTTTATCTCACACGGTGATGTCAGCAAAAGTCAGCAAATCTAATATTCACGCTCAAACAGATTTGTTGGTGCTCTTTGTTTATAAGAAAGGACTCTATATCACCCCTGCAGCTGCTTCCTCTTCATCAAGCTTTGTTTTTGCACAGTACTCTTCAGATAGGCTTTGGGAGCCGTACAAAGTACGTATCCATTTGATTTAACAGTAGGTTTTTTTAATATAAAAAACCCAACCCACATCTCTTTTTTTCCACAGCATATTATGAAACTTAAATTTTCCTTCAGCTTGTTAAGATCTTGTGCACGGGACAGAATATAAACGATGAATAAGAGAGGGTTTTTTTTAAAAAAGCATTCACCAGGAAGGAAAAAAGTAGGCAGAATTTCAAGAACAAATACTACAGTAACATTTCTCTTCTAGCACTTAAACAATTCCACATTATGGGTCAAGATATCCACTGCCTTGCACTCTGCACAGGCATTTATATTAGTGTAGAGCGAGTGTAAATCTTACTATTTCAGACAGGTTGTGTTGTATTTGGTGCCAAGGTATGGCACATGCTAAAGGGAATTAGAGAATTTGGTGCTATTTTTGAAAAAAATTATTCGATTTGACTTTCTAATTTCAGAGTACTTGGAACTATTTCAGTTGTTTTATAAAACATTTTCTGAGAGGCCTCAGATCAGTCTATAGTTCTAAGGTACCTTAGGGATGATAGTCCCATCAGTCAAGGTGAAGGCAGTTTATACAGGGCTGGCATTAGGCATGTTTCTGAAGAATTTACCCACTTGGATGAGGCATGCTTTTCTTCATTTGTTTCTGTTTTGAGATGAGATTTGCTTAATTTTTTGGGGGCTAGTTCATAATTTATTCAAATATTTCACAAAAGTTTCATTGCAATTCCACAATTTACTTATCCCAGCACAGAACAAATACAGAGATCTTGGTTTAACCAGGTGCCAAGTGTGTCACTTCCTTTTTCACTAGAATATAAACCAGTCTGGTTCTAAATATTTTTTTTAAAGGAAAAACAAAGATTACTGCTTTAAACAATGAATAAAATTCTAGTCTCTTAAAGCTATTTTGTCGTTGGCTGCCAAAGGAAAATTTATGTTGTAGTTTCCAAAACACTTTTCAGTATTAATATAAATTACACTTTTTAAATTTAACATTTATGAGAAACTCAGAAGTTGAATTCTGTCCTGATCTCTAAAAAAATATACAAAACAAAAAATTCCAGCAGCATAAAGTTTTGGTGTTTTGGTTTTTTTTTAAATTCTATCACTATTGGCAGGCCACCCACATGCTTAGTATAGAAAAACCACCTCTAGGCTACTAGAAAGGCTATTCCACCTCTGTGCTGCTACAAAACTTGGCTTTTTTGCTGACAAGGATGCCAGTTAAAGCCAATTATGGTGGGGAGTTTTATGGTCCTAACAGCTGTCTGGTTGGAATTGGACTAAGACCACCAACTTATTTTGCATGTCACAAACAAGCATCTGACGGGTTAAATAAGACTGCATATATATTTTTATGAATAGAAGTGGAAGATTTAATTTGCTTTTGTTTGTGGGGTCTTATTTATTGCTTGAAAGTGTTTGGATGCCTGCTGGGTATTTGTGAAAAAGTGCTGCAAATACTACACATATTTATTCTGCAGTTCTGTAGCAGAAGTACAATGTTCCGGTTAAGAATAATCAGAGTAGAAAAACTATATGCCACTGGAGAAATATATGAAAGCTATTGCGAAAGTTGGAGACCAAAACCAAAAAAAGATTATCTCAACTAAGAACCTCGCCTGTTATTTATGTATGCATTTCTGTATATGTGCATGTGTTTATTTAACATTAAGTAAATATTTATGATAAAAAATTTTGTGTCCTGTTCAAATATATCACTACTTCAAATTACAACACTTAAAATGACTTCCTTACCTGCTCTTTAATGCCTCTTTTCTCTTACTTGATTAGTTCATGCACCTAGAGTACTTTCCTTTGTGCAATTTTCACTGTTTCCGCTGTTTCAGCAGTGTGTTTTTGCATCGTGTTTTTAACTTGAAAATCCTATGCAGCAACTTAGGAGAGAAAAGCGTTTTAAAATTTCAAAATAATGACTTTTACAAAAAATTAAAGATGCAATGGTATAATTTGGAACACTAGCAAAAGAGGTCAAAGAAAGCCTGAGTGCCTGTAGCTATGTCTAATTCCCAGAAAAAGACCTGTTACCTCTAAGTGAATTGGTTGTTCGTGGCACAGAATCAAAGCTCCTAAGTCATATTTGTTATCTACTTCCAAACTCCATTACACAACACCAAAAAGATTTACTACAGAATATTTTGTTATCTTAAGTATCAATATTTTCCTTTGTTTTCTCTCACAGAATGTCTTTACTCATTTCTTTTCCATTAATCGCACTGCATTTTTGCTTATTTTTGCTTTTGTTTTCTTGCCTTCCGATGGCTTTCTTTTTTGTTCACCTTCTGCATTTTTCCTCTTTTCTTTAAATAACCCCCTATCATCATCTGACTGATTTTTGCCTTGTCTATCTGCAGTTTTCACATCCAAATTTTGTTCAGAATTATATTATATTATAGATTATATTATTGACTTCTTATTCCTTGTCTGTCCTTCCTTTCTTACTCCATGTTTTACTCTTCTCTTCCTTTCCAGTTGCTGATGTGCTGCCTGCCTGCTGTTTATTCTCTCTTAAAAGTTTTATGTTTAATTAATAATTATTCCTATCCTATTGTCAATAGAACTTTCATTATATTTGTCCTTCCCCTGGTTTCCTTTTTCTTATCAATTCCAAATCTTGCTCTACTAATTTAATTTATCTTATGCTGTTTCGGATTCCCTACATGTTCTATTGTTGTCCTTGGTCTATCAGCTCTTTTCTCAATCTATTTTCAAATGTCATACCTTTTCCAGAGAAATTCCACAATTTCATTTTAACATTTAATTGACTTGTAATATCACCAACGAATTCTCTAAAAGTACAGTTTTTAATTAGAGCAGCACATTTTAGTACAAGGAACAGTGTTCCACAGTGCTGCTTAGATAACTGAATCTATAATTTCATTCTTTGGAGTAAAGATGGCCTTCCATAGGAAGGCACACAAACATTTTAAAGACTTGGGAAAACAAATCTTTCTGTCTTAATTTCCTCAGCTGTATTACTTTCTTATTTTCCAGTGGTCCAACATATTAGGTAGTAATATGTTGTAAAGGGTCTGTAGGCAGTATCTACATCAAAAGTGGCATATCTAATAAATAATACCTTTATATGTTTATAATTAATTAATTCCCATTTAATATCGTATTATTCCTAAGAATTGACACCTAAGAGCAAGATTTCCGTGATCTGAAGCAAATACGATATATGAAACGAACAATTAAGATGCGGATTTATTTTCTCATTCAAGCAAGAAGAGTTATGACAAGAAGCATATAAAAATATTAAGTATACAAATCTGTTTTCCTCTCGGTTAAATTACTGCAAAACGGGGATGGTTGCATGGATCCTAGTGAAGAATTTCAACTCCAAGATACCACTTGGCCAGAAATAACTTTTATGGCCATCTAGTTTGTTCTTTAGAGTAAAATAATGGAAAGTACTTACTCCATCCTTAGGTTCTATTCAAGCCTATTCAGTATATTTGAGATTCAATATATCCTTTGCAAGAGCACCTAACTGCAAATACCACAACTAATGGAGAAGCCACTCCCCACCAGTTAACCGGAACTTGACCAGAAGGTATCCCTCCTGTGTAGGTAGTTTTAATCAGATGAAAAAAGTGCTTCAAAAACGTAGGTTTACAGTGAAGATGCAAGTAGTTTCGCAAAACTAGAGGAAGGAAGTTTTCCACTCTAAAAATTTCACTGGAGTTTTTGTAAGTTTTGTCGGCTTGATCCTGTACTGACATATGGTAACTATCAACTGTAAGGCATTGGCCAGCCTGATATGTTTTTGATAAGAAAACAATAAAAGAGAACAGAGGAAAGAGTTCCAGGGTTTTCCCTGAAACCATCATCCCCCCCCCCCCCCCAAAAAAAAACCCAGAGAAGTTTTTAGCTTAACAGCTTAGAAAGTCTTATATTGAAAAGATTTAGATTGAAGGTCTATTTGTCTAAGCATTTCAGATGTACACCAAATTATTCTGGATGTGTACTACACCTGTTAATATATGCAGTACTTTCGTAGTATGATAAACAAATCTAACAAATCATTGTATCAAGGACACGTGGATTTTAAAACTCACCAAAAGTTGAGAATTTCTGTGTATGTGCCTGAATATCTGCCGCTTGCCCTCAAGGCTGCTCCAAGTCCCCAAGTAAGCTGATATTTAGCACCTCATAAAAAAGTTGCATACACCTGAGTAGGGGGGAAAAAGTGACATTTGTTGGTGGTTTATATAGATGATCATATTATCTTTCTTAAAAGTAAGAGAAAGAAAGATCTTCATCTCTGTGTTTAGAGGAAGGAGGAGGAAGAGTGGTTTTGTAAAAATCTTTGTTTTGGAGAGGATGTTATTATAAAAAAGAAAATGATGTTTGCACATCAGCAAGTAAGTATACTGATTTATAAAACCGCATACAATCGTCTTGTATTTTAATCTGAATTAGAAGACTTACAGTACATTCCTAAGGAAAGCTATTGCCACTCTTCACTTACCCTGCAGATACCTGGTGGCTTTTTGACTATCATGTTCTGAGAAAGATCTCCCTGAATAAGCCCAGACATGTTTTGAGCACGCATGCTTTAAGGCCATACGAGAAGGCTATGAGCTGCACAGTCTGTTCTGCTTTGTTTTCCTCAACTGAAATATGATTTTAAATCTAAATACTGAAATAGCACCAAATATTTAAAGCATGTTATAGTTGGTGAGCTTTTCCACACTGCTGGTTTGTTTTCCATTTTCCCCATGACATCTCACAACTCTAAGTGCTCAATGACAGCCTGTAGAGGTTTTGCCATAATCCACCTTTATCCATTAACAGACACTCAATCACTAAAGTGCTTACTAGACTAAACATATTTATCCAACCAAATCACACTTTACAATGCAAAACTGCCAATCAGACCCCAGCTATTAACAAGGAACTGCTTTAAGGGGATTTTGGTGTTTGTGCTGTGAAGAGCATGCTTACCTCCAACAAACCACTAAACCAAATTAACATAGCTGTATCCTCATAAAAGAAACCAGATATCCTGTTGTGAAAATAGAAAGCTTGGTAGGACAGGGCTCCTTTGATGGCTAACAGTGTGGCAGATGAAGGCTTCAGACTACAAATCTGGTTACCACAGGCTCATTACAAAACTCTAACATTAAGCTTTTGCTAACTTTAAAAGCAAAATAAAAATGTATCATTTGGGTAACTCAGTAAGTCATCAACTTACTAAGTTACTATTATAATTGAAATAAGTGCTGTAATTGTTGGATAAAGCTCCTTAATTCTAATTGCTTCTTTGTCCAAGATCATGTTGTAAAAATGCTTGCATTAGCCAAAATAAAATCCAAGAGACACAAATGTGGTAGTAATAATAATTCTTTTTATTAGCCTGGAAAAGAGGAAGAGAACAAAGCTTTAAAAAGACTTCAAAGTTCTGACCAAGAGAAAAAAAAATCTAAAATCGGAGAAACATGCGTACACTCTGCCCTTTTATTAGACTCATACAAACTAAGTGCCATCACCACAACTTAAAGCTTGACATTTCTTTCCCAGGCAGCAGGAAAAGTTACACCATTCATGTTACAGGGCAAATTTAAGTTCTCTGTCAAAAACTACATAAAACAGTCCTGTATATTCTCACTAGGAAGCCCTAATAGTTTTAGACTTATTGGTATTATACCTCCTTTAAATCCCAATATTTTAAACCCGGCTTTGACATTTGCTGAGGCTTGGGATATTTTCCCTCCATTTAACCACAGCAAGAGGAAAGGTGAAGTTTTAAACTCTGAGGTAAGTGACTCATGAAAATTTGTGTTTTTAAGAAACACTTATCAGTTTAAAAATACATATATATCCTTCTTCTTCAATTCCAAATAGCTTTAGCTCTGTGATTGAAATATGTATTTCCAATCCTTCACTACTTATCAAAAATAATGAGCACTTTCTTTTTTACTAGGTTTTATAAACACTTCTGGGGAAAAGTTTATGAGCAGCTAGAACAAGTTTTACTTCTTGGAGAGAAGGCTTCATGCTGGAATCATATCCAAAATGAGTAAACCACAACATGAACAGATTTTCCAAAAATTGTTAGAGCAGACTTCGTAAGTTAGATTTGGAACAAATTAAGTTGTCATGTAACAGAAGAGTATAGTTTTGTGTGTTACAATCAAACACTACATTCTATTAAAATACATATCCATTGCCACTAGGCCTTTACTCTACCTGTTTTGAACAATTTCAAATAACACAAAAATTTGCAAATTAATATTGTTCCACAGTTGTGCATATGAATGTTAATGTACGTGTTTATATGAAAGAAGCCGATGCAGGTTTTCAATGCATAATTATACCACTTATAGAAAGGAAAAAAAATCACTATGGAACTAGAAGTACAAGAATAAAAGAACAAATTACAATGCAAATTAAAAAGAGGAATTATTGTAGACCACAGTGAATCTTAGCAATTAGAAGACACTTGCTGTGGCTTGTAAGAAATACGTGCTTTCATGTCTTTTCTACATATCCATGTGAATACAGTCTATATTCTGTATTTTATACATGTGTTGTACACAAACAACAAAAATACACGCAGACAGCACTAAGGAATTACTAATGTCAGGAACTGTTTTCTCCTGATTAACTGAGAAAGCAAGTCTAATAACCGTAATGCTTCCAATTTGGTTCTCTACCACCAATTTGAAACAATTTGTTGTTCCATGGAACATGATTTTCTTAGTGTTCCACTTTATTATTCTTAATTGGTGTTTTGTTTTGAAAGGTACCACATATAGCATATTGAAGCTTTCCAGCACAAAGTCAAGAATAGTGCAAACACTGGAACAACAAAATATTTCATTCTTTCATAACTTTGTTACTTAAGTAAAAAACACAAGCACATCATTAAAGCATTTTACTTGAATCCTCATGTTATGTTTAGATGCTGGAGATGTTAATGAATGATATGCCAACTGCATAAGAACAAGGAAGGGAAAGAAATGTTAATTTGTTGAATTACATAATGAAACTCCATTGATACCGGTAATGCGTACAAGTAGTAAGAGAACACTGTGCATAGCTCCCATTCTAAGTACCTTGCCCCCAGTTTCTACGTACAGTGGCAGTAGTCTGCCTTTTCACTTGTGACACATGAAAGTGCAAACTTCCTGTTTATTTTCCAGTTTTGTATTTAAATAGACACAATACATTCAGCCATATTGCCTATATTTTCGACCATCTGCCCAGCATTGCTTGATCTGTCTTCTACAAAGTACTCGATTCAGTCTTTAAACTTATTCCAATGAAATTCTCTGCAGAATCATATTTGCGAGAGTTTCAGTAAGTAAGTGCAAGATTTGTTATCTTCTCTCGGAACATCTTTGACTAATTAATGAAGAATAAATAATACTTTCCATAAAATACTTTAAATTTAAAATAATTTCAGAACTTCCACGTCCCTAAAACCCATGTGAATAAATTAATATGTATATATACAAAATGTATATATTTATCAAAAAAGGACAACATTGTATCATATTTTGGAATAATTTTCTTCCAACTGAAGATAGAATCTGAAAATTTCAATTAGAAAATACATTGTCAATAACACGATAGACCTTACAAATGTCGGTCTTTTTTACAGTTGTCCCTTTGCTCACATCCACAATACCTCAATATTGTTGTCATTGTGGCATATTTTCCAGTACTCCAGTAGCACAAACTTAGGTGCTACTGTTAAGTTTTTTTACTGTATGAAGCCTTCCAATCATATTTTGATGTAGCTTTACATTCAGCTGAAAATCTTCAAAGCTACTGCACCTATTCCTTTTGTCCTTAGCCATGACGTTACCATCAGGCCATTTTCCCCTCAACCAGCTATTGGTAATTGGCCTAAAATGAGAGGATAATTATACTATCAATTTTTCATTACCCAGCCCAATATAGGCAAAAGAGTGGCAGTATTTGACATTACAGGAACTGTTATAACTGACCACATGAAGTCAGGTCCATTGCGGGTATCAGGTCCTGCTCAGTATTATTTCTGCTGGACCACAAGCTCTCCCTGGCAGAGTCATCTAGGTTTGTTACCTGTTTCTTACTAGTTTACCTCAAGCAGATGTTACAGGCATGTATGGAATGAACAGACTTCTTGTCTATGCTCAACTAACCTATTCTAATTCAGTGATGTTAGAAAGCTATTCAGAGAGGTGTTATCCAATTTGCATTGGCATAGGAAGGGAAGAAATGGTTGCTTGGTCGTGCAGTTGTGGCTGTGTTTCAGAAGCATTTTTTCTACTGGCTGGTGCCCAAGGGAAGGATTGTTGCCATCTTACTGTCATGATAATATTGAGTCTGATTTTTTTACTCAGAAATTTATTTTTTTCTAAATAGAACCTGGAGCCTTTCTTTCCCCTGCTCCCCCCCAAGTTATTCACAATATCCAATTTGCTTAATAGTTCTGAGTCAAAATTGTTTTGGCTCAAAACGGTCAGATGTGGCAAATGATATACCTCTGGAAAGTTGAGGAGAATCTAGTGCTTTCTCAGGAAGAAGCTCTTTTTTAGGCTTGACATCTCACAATGCAGGAAAAGTTTTCCTAATGCAGAGATGTACTGACTAGGCATACAACTTTTCACTAAAAACATATAGGTAGATTGATCAACCAGTCTGTCTCAGTACTTCAGTCTGAATCCATGGAAAGCCACAGAAAGATCTAAGTTATCAGGCCAGGCTTTAACAGCGTCACAAGTTTTGCTCAAATATCTGTGAAGAACAGTATATACTCATTAGTTAAAAAAAAATAAAGGATTGACAAGGCATTACTGTTATAGAATTGTTCCTTAACTGTTTCATAGTATTGCTGCAGCAGCTGCAGCAGGATCCGTCGCATAAAGCTCTTGGGACAGTGTCCCTAGACAACAAGCACACACTTAGCATTTAGTAGCCGTTCTGTTCTTACGTAGTGATGCACTGTTCTTTTCCACCAAATTCATCTTTATCTGTTTTCTACCCCTTTCTTCCTCCATAATTATTTTAGAGGTTGACAGTATTGAAAAAGAAGGTCATCTTTCTTCTAGATACCAAGTCCCTGATAGTCTTGCATGAAGTTGTGTCATTTTTGCTGCAATGAAACTACACCAACCTATAAATTACATATAGATTTAAATATTAATATTTCTTTAGTAACAGAAAACAAAACATCATTTTTTAGTTCAATTTGTTTGTTCAAGGAAAATATTTATCTGAATGCCTGTTTAAAAGTCCTTTACTGAAAGGTCAAAGATTAAAACCAAACACCCTTCTCCTGTGCCCTCAAACTGAGTATAGCAGACAACTTCTGTTTTCTTGGTTTCCTGCTACTCAGTATTTGTCAGGCGCTGATTACGAATAACACCCTGAGCAGTTATCTCTATATGGTATGTTTCTAACAGAAATGTCATAATCAATGAGTCACCATGAGTAACAGGAATAAGATTAACTCTTAAAATAAGTTCACAGTAATCTTTTTCTTGAATGTCTTAGCTAACAACTCATTCTTTTGCATGACATGAAACTTTGAAGTAAACCCACTTGTGAATGTACAATGACTTGGTATTTCCATGATGAAGAGAGAGCGGATTACTTTTTCCATACATCTTTATTTGTTACGTTTTGGAGCTCAGATTTGTTTGCAATATAGGCTTAAATTCATGAGTATCAGTACAAACACACGTTCATACATTTCTTTTATTTGGAATTCACAACAGTTCATAGGCAGAAAGGAAATAAGTCAGACTATTGAAAATTGGAAAGTTCTAAAATAAAATAATGAGCAAAGAATTTTCCAGTAGGTGGGGCAATAAAAATGAAAGGCGGGTCCTCCAAGAGTCATAAACATGGAAGATTATAGTGCAGGAAATGGCCAAGATTGGATAAGCTGGCTGAACAGAGAGAAACAATACCAGAGACACAGGCTAAATGGTTCCACAAAGGAGAATGGAAAGGGCATTTTGAATTGGTGATAAAGGATCCGTTATCTGTGTTTCTTTAATTGACTGATGTTACAATGAATGTAAAATCGAAAAACAAGGAATCCTGTGGAACCACTAACATTTCAGTAAGTGTTTTAAGGGATAGACTCAGACGCAGAAATTCATTTGGAGTGGGAGAGTTTGGGCAGGATATGAATCTATTTCCAGGAATAGTGGTGTTGCAGAGATTAACAAATGCTACAAATTTGCCTGTGTGCATGGAAAAAAAAAATCTGTATTTGATCCATTTAGCTTATTCATTATACAAAATGATTTATATTGCTGCTGTATCTTCCACTGCATTGCAGACCTGAGTAGAAGGTGTGTCCTGGCAGAGGTACAGTTAGTTTCTGTGTTTTGGACTCAGTGCAAGCAAAGCATCCCTTCAAAACTGAAGCAGATCTAGGCCTACCAGGACCATGTTCCCTGGCAGGATCCTGGTCTGTTCCAACACTGAGGCCCCCAGCCTGGAAAATCTTACGCAACTTGTGAACTTTATGTTCCTTATCTTGGAAACAGACGTATTTGAAACTTAAAAAGGGTTGAAATCTTCATTCGCTATTTGCACCAGATGGATATGTTGGAGCAACCAGAAGTTTTTGCTCCCTGTTGCACTAAACTGTGCACACAGATTTGTGAAATGAATGTGGATCCAGGAGATATATAATCCTTCAGCCTAATCTCACCTACAGGCGAGCTTTATCATTTTATGCTTAAATAGCTCTTTGAAAAGATTACTTTAATGGATAAACATTTTTTCCATTTATCAGACAGTCTCAAGGAATTTTCTGTGAATTATTAAACTTGCAAACTGAAATGATGCCAGAACTGGGCTGAAAATACAGATCATCTGAACAGCCTTAGGCCCTCCCCAATGAAAATACTCCACTACCAGATCACAGGATGCTTTTTTTCTGAAGATCCTCAGGCTGGAAAGCCCATATTTAGGTCTCAGAAATTGGTCTTACTTCCAAGACATCAAGCATGAGTGACCATTTCAAAGAAAGGTTAATTTAGCAAATAGAACACTAACTGTGGACGCAGGAGTGTAACTTCTGCTGGAGTAGAGTTGGAAGGTAAAAGTCAGTGTCTAGCCTTGTTTCTTTACAGATGTGTCTCACCTCTGCCTACCAAGAAGTTCTTCTCTTGAGACTACTAAAGCATAATGTAGAGGAATCACTACATTTTTCTTGAAAGTTTGATCCAGTCTTTGAAGATGTGCATGTCTAAAAATGAGACAAAACTTTGCAAGTTACAGATTTAGTGCATAATCTATGAAACTACCAACTATATCAGCTTTTTTGAAGGAACCTACTTAAAGACATGAGTTTTCTGATCAAGCTATGCTATAATAATCAGCACAAGTTTCAGTCATTGTTCCTTTGGATACAGGAATTTTGATACCCTCTTATTCCATGGTCTTTATTCCCCTCATTTATATTTTTTTTTGTAATTG
This sequence comes from Neomorphus geoffroyi, assembly GCA_033558235.1. NCBI lineage: Eukaryota > Metazoa > Chordata > Aves > Cuculiformes > Neomorphidae > Neomorphus > Neomorphus geoffroyi. The sequence goes on along the minus strand of JAUMJM010000020.1, from coordinate 23,785,886 downwards.
ACACATGAAAAGTCGTTAATTTTCAAACAGGCTTTGATTCCTCTTATTCCTCTGGTTCAAGACAGAGAACCTTGTACTTTTTAGGACTTGAGAATGTTCTCATTTTAGAACTAGACTCTTCTGAAATTCTCTTAGAAAAAAAGTATTTTACAAATCTAATATAGGTCCAATGCAAATATGTATTTTGCTGATGCCGTACAGTTATCACTCTTACAGGGGAAGAGGTAAAATAATGCCTGAATCACATTTAACAGTTTTTTTTAAAAGAGTAAAGGCAAGCAAAACAATCCTATCATGTGAAATTTAAAAATATTTCTAAACACAAATATACTTGAAACTTAAAACAAACACTATAATTAGTTGATATTTAAGAATGAAAATGAAATATCATGTAATGCATACAGTACTTGTCTCAACACCATGGATTTTTCATTATATCTTAACAGCAGGGAAGATCCAGACTTTAAGCACTTATCTTGAACATTGCCTCACAAGAATTTTGTGTGCCTGATCATTGACAGGAGAATACACAACCCATTCCCCTTAAATTTCCCCATAGAGAGATGTCATTGGTTGTGAACGTGAAGACGTGGAGATCTAGTCTAGTCTGACTAAAGAATTTAATCTCTCCCTCTCAGTAATAACGCTATGTAAAAGGGGAGTTGGGGCATTGTTATAACATTTTACTCTCCCTGGAGATTGATACTAGTTTAGACGACTGATAGTCTAAACCGAGATGGCAAAAGAGCTGTAGATGGGACACAGTAGATCGTGATGGCCACTCATCCACCCTTTTGAAAGGAATATCCTTTTGACACAAAGTAGAAAAATCTCAAAAGCATGCTGGAAGCAGAGGCCAGAACCTTATGTCTCTGCTGCTATTTCTTTAGCCTTAGTCATCTCTCTCGTGCTCAGTTCCATAACCGGTCTGTTTCAATGGTAGAAAATCCAACCCACCAGCAGCAGAAGAGCCAGCTCAGCCTTGATTGCAGATCTGCAGCTATAAGCTCTCTCAGCAACAGGCTATTTATTATGTAGCTGGGGAGTGTCGGTGTAGCCACCACATTCTCCTCCTCCTTCTCTAGACATGTTAGGTAGGACTTGCATGTTCATCTGTCTAAATAGGGATAATACCAGTGTGTTCAGATAGAAATGTCTCCCAGAAGAGGCACGCTGACAGGTATGTGACAAGCTGATAACCCAAAAAACCTCAAGGCTATCTAGAGATGTGTAGGGCAAGCAGTTCCAGAAAACAGGACTACTGGCATTACTGAGAGTAATGATTTTACCATTATTTGTAAACCTTGACTACATTTCTCTTTTAGCTATGTTTCAAAATACTTGTTGCACTGGTTATCCCCCCTCAATCATGCACGAAGACCACTGAATATAAGAAGGACCATACTGGATTAGGCTAATGGTCTACCTAGCCCTGTATTCTGTCTTGAAAAATGGCAATATGGGGTGTTTAAGGACAGAGTGCAAGGCTGGTCCTTTCATGCAATCCTTTTCTCTTGTACTTTCCCATCGCCAGTGATTGATACAATTGGGATATGAGAGAGAATATTCTTCATAGTCATTCTAGAATCCTTTCATGGATCTGTTTTCCTCTAATGAATTTGTTGAATATCCTTCTACTGTCTGCTTCCTCAACCCCTTTTGACAATAGGTCCCTAAATTTCCCCACTTGCTGAGAAAAGAAGTACTATTTACCTGTTTTAAATCAACCTTATACTAATTTAATGGAGTGCTCTTATTCTTATCCAGAGAGACCAGCTGAATAAAAATATCTCTGTTTCACTCACAAGAAATTAATGACTTTAAACATGAAATATATTCACCTTTAGGTTTTTTTCCTCTAAATTAGAGATTCCTAGCCTTTTGAAAGTCTTGCCTTTTTAAGGGTCCCATCTCGTTAGCCGGTTTTGTGGCTCTTCATCTAACACCTTTAAAATGCACCGTTCTTGAGTTATGAAGGTCAGAAACTAATGCAGAACTGACACTGGTGGATATTTTTTGGTAACTTTGATGCTGAAAGGTCGGGGTTTGAGCTGTAGAGATCAGAGAATGCAGAAGACCTGCTCTTTGCCCATCTACTGCTCAGTAGTAGGCAAGCAAGTTAGTGCACAGTAAATGTGAATCCTCAGCACCTGATTCTCAAAAGCTCCTACATGAATAAGTTTTTCCTATTATTTGTAAGAAATTAATTTGATTAATTCTTTCTCCCTCTGTATGTTTAAATAACATACAGTAACTCAATCAGACAATTGTATTTCTTTAAAAGTTCTTTAAGGCAATAAACCAACTTTGACTCATTGTTGCACTGGAATGATTAAGACCAGGCCCAATTATCTCAAACTTTATACAAATGCAAAACACATTTAGAACTGAGAAGTTTGTAATATCAATGAGCTCTGCAAAAATTATAGCTAAGTGTTTCTGATTATATTAGTTTAGCATTTTGGTGAAGTCATTCTATGGGCAAGTCTACACACAATATTTCCTTTTAGGAAGCTAACAGATTCTGTTTCCAATTCAAATCAGAAGGCTTCCAGCCTGTGGAGCACTCCTACCACTTCTGCAGACCGTGTGCACTTTGTCTGAGCGACAGCTGATATTGAGACCTCATTATGACAAACCATTTCTCGAGCTCACATCTCTTCATTTATGCAGTGATTCAGAGAGTTAAACTGACCCTTCAAAAGGAAGGTTTTTGTACTTGTGACTTCAAGTTAACCCAAAAGTCAGATTGGGATCTTGTAATTCAGTATTAAGAGATCTTCAGGGAGCAAGACATTTGGGATAAATGGCTCCTATCCAGTATGTTTCTCCTGCTCTCAAAATCTGCAACTTCACTTCATCCCCAGTTTGTACTATAGCCTCTCAAAGTAGCAAGCATACAATTTCTCCTCTAATTTCCATTTACCGTTTACTCAAGTGCTAATGCTCATCTATTTCCTCTCTACTGAGAGATGATTAAAATTCTTCTGTTTGCTGATGAGCAGACTTTCTCCAAAGCAGCATCCTGGTACGAGGATCTCTGAGCTTCCTTTCTCAGTTAGAAACCCATAAGCTGCAAATTCTAAAGAGGAAGAAAAGATTATCTTCACCCAGCCTATGTTAACCTGTGTTAATTAACCCACAGTAAGGTTCTGCTGGAGATAAGATTGTTGCAGGCCGAACCATGTCAGCTAGCTAGGAAAAAGCTAATATTTTTATCTTTAAAGCTAGTTATATGAAACTAAGTGTAGCTATATAAGGTACCTGAAATTAAGTAAGCTTACTGAGGAAAGTAAAATTTTAATTATTTTTCATTTAGAGACCTGGTGAAGTCAGTTAAATAAATGTCACATGCTTCTATTACTTAGCTTTTTAAACTGTATTTTCTTCACAGTTTTCACTGCACAGACTTTAAGTCTATAAGGAAAAACTCAAGTTTGACATATCTTAATTTTATTAGAACTTAGAATGCAGTTTTGAGAAATAGCAAAGACTTGTTTAAAATTAAGTGTTTTTAACTTTTTTAACATTTCAATATACACATACATTTATCAAAAGAGTTCTTTCAGTAAGAATTGTTAATTGATTGAAAGTGAAATATAATAATTTGCTATAGTTTGCTTCATATGAAAAAATTCTTATAAATCCCTATTGAGTTTTGAAAATCACTTGACTTCTTTCCTGCTCCTTTGCCTGAATCCTGGCTTGTGCATTGTGATGAGAGGAGCCTGGGAGCCCAGCTGCCTGTCACTGAGCACCACAACAGACTGTCTCTAAGGGCTTTTCAATCTCCTACCCTGGACTAGCCAGAAAACTGTATCCCTTAAAGTTGAAGACGCTAGATCCACTTGTCCTCCATCCTCTAAAGCAGCCTTCAGGGAAAGTGGACAAAAAGTGCTGAATTTATGTTTGTGGACGTCATGAAGCCACATGCAGAGATCAGATCGTTATGGAATTAAATTTCTCGGCTAAGCACTACAATGAAATGATAGACATTCCGGAATAAAATATTTATTTAGTTGCTGCATCTAGACAACCTGAATCTGCTTTCCACTGCCTGGCCAAATAGCTGACATAAGTAGTGCTTAGAATAGCTCTCAGGGAACGTTACAGAACAGGGTCTTTCTTTCATGTTATTTATTATCTGTGTTGGCTGATCTTCAATATTTTCATCGTCTTCATAGCGATTATGTTTCCTTCGAGTGTCTTTCACCATCCCTGGGGACTCTTAAACTTTTGTGTCTGCACTCAACAGGAGAAATTGAAGATATTGTACGTGACTTCAAGCTAAATTCTAGAGTAATATATTACTAGGGAAATGATGAAATTCTGGCAGATCTGCCAATTTTACTTGCAAGGAGAACTATAGGAACCCTGTACTTGTAGCAGTCAACAGGCAGATGTGCACAGTAACACAATAAAGTATAAGGCAAGTATTTAGCAAATCATATAATTGCTTGCACTTCAGGCTTCTGTAGATTATTACTGGCCTATCAGCATGTGGACCCTTGAATTAAAGGGGAGACTGGTAGTCTTAGCTCATAGATACCACACTTATTTTTCCTCCTCTGTGCTAAAACTTCAAAAGAGAAATGATAAGGGAAAACCAGAATTATCAGAGAAACCTGATTTCTAGTATGCAGGTACTCAACACTTTTTCAAGACTATCAGACTATTTTGAGGGCAATGATTTGGATTATCCATTAGTTATGTTTCCAAAAATATTTGTCATTATATATAATCTTATCCAAGACCACCTCTGCAGTAAGCAGATCAGCATTTACCTTTTTTTCTTAAGAAGTGGTCTTAAAAATAGGCAGTTAACTTGGAGATATTATTAGCCTATTTAGAAATATTGTATGGGATTTATCACCACTGAAATACTATTATTACCCAAATATACTATTTTCTTCATCATGTTTATTCCTTTATGAAACACACTTAACTCATTACACTTGAACTCCAGCTTGTAATTTCTTCTGATACACAACTGAATTCAGTATTCCATTAAAATAGTTAATGACAAAATGCTGACATTTTATTTCAACCAAACTCTTTACAAAGAAACACAGTAGCATAACTAATTCCCTAGTGAAACTACCTATTGCAAACAGAGTTTGAAAACGTCGTTTATTTTTAGCTAATAACAAGGAGTCCAAAAATCCCACAGTATTTACAATATTAATTAAAAATTTTTAACTTTATTGTAAATTAATATCTAGCAACTAAATAAAAAATATTTTACTTTGTGTTTTGGCTACCTTCTACATCCTAGTGAGCAGAACTCTTTTCTACCCACAGACTGTTTTGTCTTCAACCAAGTCCAGGGCAGCTTGAGAACTTTGCTCCCATATTGAGTCATAAATGACTCCAATAATTTTAGTCCTGCTGCACTCATTCAGTGGGAATCTTCCTATTAACTTCAGTGGGATCATGTTATGACTTTGAAGTTAAATAAAGAGAAATTCCACATCTTCTTTGACAAATCATTACATAATTAAAAAAAAAATTAAACTCTAGTTCTATATGAAATAGGAAATAAAGAAAATTAACAACAATTTGGGTTTTTCCTATTTTTTTGGCAGCATTTCTGTCATAGAAAAGGTGTCATTTTTCTCTATGATCTATCAGCAGCTTAGCAAGGATGCCCTTTTCCAGCCCTTCTCTGGCAGGTAAAAATTGTTTTGGGAAGAGTTTAAGGGTTTCAGGGGTATATTATGATGAGAAGTTAAATAGCTACTTTTAAGCCTATGCGAAAACTTACTAGTGTTTATTCCATGCACTTAATGTAGAAAAAACCCTCCCAAACAACCTGTGCACGAAAAAAATATTGCGCACACATGAGATCATTGTAAGAGGGCAAAGAAGTAATATTTTAGAATTATAATACTTTTGCATAGTGTTTTAAATTTAATACGTGGCTGATTACAAATGAAATAAAGTGGCTTCAAGTATGCTAGATTTTCAGGTGGTTAATTTATATCCATCATAGAGGTACGTTTTCAAGGTAGCCTTCAAAGTTGTCTACTTTCACCCTTCAACACCTTTGTTTTCTGGAATCTATTTAAAGACAATCTTGAAGAGGCTGAATGAACATTCATTTAATATTTTAATTACCGCGTGTTTACAAGGAAGTCTTTAAATTTTATTTGCCTAGATTTTGTACTATCCTCCTCTCCCCCAGCTCTTGCCCTCCTCTCTCTGAAGGCTGTATCTCTTACATCTTTTTCAAAAGCTGTCAGCTTATGTTTTTGACTGACTGGAAAAGACAGTGCCTTCAAAAGTTACATTTGTTTTATTTTTTCATTATGGTCTCTGGTTCATGGTTTAGAAGGGTTGTTATGTAAGTTCTTGTTTCTGTTACCTGGCAACAAAATGTATTTCTTTTGATATGAGATCGGTGTATCAATTCTTGAGAATATTTCTGGAGATTACTGTGGTCGTTTTTCAATCTTATTCATTCTCCTTGAATAGTTCATTCTTTGTCGTGAAGTATTGTGAAAATTAGTACTTAAAATTTTATGCCATTTATAAAAATTAAGAATGACTGTCTCAAAAGAGCATCTTTGGGCAAGAAAACCAGCTTAAGTAAGCTGCTAAATCTCTTGTCTATTCCAGGTTTATACTGGGTTCTCATCAGAGAAGCAAGGCCGTGCTTTTCTATGGGCTTGTGTCACTACAGAAACAATGCAAATTAGTACAATAAACTGTTTCTTTTTTTATGTTAAGATAAAGATGTTTTCCTAAAGGTTTGCTTTGCAAGGAAAATATTTTGCAGTAGTGGCAACTCATTGTGAGTTGTTTTGTTATTTTCTTTCATCTGAATTCAGCTGTAGGGATCTATTTAGATTTATTCCAGAACCTAATTGACTCTCAACTTCTTTGAAATAAGAAACTTGTGCTCACGCTCATATCAGTTTCACTGGCAAAATGTAGGAAACTAGAAGTTTTCCTGCTTTTAGCCTATGAACCATCTTTTTACAAGCCAACGGAAATTTGACATGGAGAATAGGGAGAAAATCAGTAAGATTATTTTCATACCTGCTAATCTAGTGTGTACATTTTGATCCATACTGGCGCTCTACTTGGCACAGAAGGCAAAGAACACAATGTTAATATACTATTTTTCTCATGGATAAAAACTCATTTCTTCTCCTCTAGCATCTATTAACTCAGACTGTAAAAAGCAAACATTTTGCTGTTTGGTGGACATGCTTCCCTGGGTAGGTGAGCTTTCTAAAACGATTTGGATACTTTTCTCAAACACTAATGCACAAAGTCTGGAATCTCTAGCTTTGTGATGGTTAGAAGTAATTTCCATGAAAAAATACTGCTGTGGACATTTAACTTTTGAAACAACAGCAGCAACAAAACCTCAGAGAAAGTTTTGTGGTTTCTGGAAAACCAAAGAACATAAACGTATATGACATAATTTTTTATTTTCAGCTGGAAGACGATGTGCATTCAACATGTTTTTCTAACATGATATATTAGAAAAAAGTGTAATTTTTATTTTCTATGCAGAATGAAAAGCTGCTTAAACAGGATTCGCTTTCATTTCACTTCAATTAAGCAGAATGCTAATAGCTGAAAGTGTTAAAACAATGTAAACAGCAACAGTAAGGGTAATTATTAAAAAGTATTGGACTGTAATTTTATCTTTTAAAACTCTGGTTTTAATTTTTCCCTACATAACACTGTCAAAAAGGAAAGTTTCTTCACAGAGACAAATGAACAACAATGGCATGGAAATATAAAAAGGTATCTTTTCACTCCTTTTGGCTTATATTTTTAACTCCATTCCTACATCATGAAAGACAACTCCTGCCTAGGAATTCACCATTTTGGTCTTCCCTTTAGTCACTTTATGTAATAACTTACAACGATGCTTTTCCAACTTATGTAACAGTGAAAGTGACCATATGATGCTTTTTAGTCTTTTAGACTTTCCAGTTTTCCCTTGGAGAAGAAGGTGATCCCATTCTTGCCCAGTTGACAGGTGCCTCTCTGTGGGATGATAGTGCCATAGATTGATATCAGTTTCCATATTTATTATTGTCTGAAAAGAAGATCAAACATTTCAGCTTTGTAGACCTTCATTTTCTCAACGGACCTAGGTAAAGAAGAAATTTTGGGAATGGAATGATAGAAGGTGAGCACATGTATTTATGCACTAAATGAATATAAATAAATTAGTTCTTTCCATTCTGAAGTCATACAATAGGTTGTCCTGGTGTTCAGAAGTGATTGTAGAGTAGAAAGGTGCTTCCTGAGTTTAGAGCTTTCATATTCCTTACTTCTGTAAAAAATACCTATATATAAATATTTCCCTAGTCCTATACCTTGTATTTTTGTCAAAAGTACTATCGACTATCTGCAGTCTCAAAATTGTAAAAATTAAAGCTACTCAGGTCATTCTTGATGAAGAAGGAAGGCTAACATTGCTAGTAAGACAAAAGAATCTGTTAGAGGCAGTTTTACACTAGCCTTTTATAAAGACCAGTAAAAAATATTACAAATTATGAGATAGCAATTGATTCTATTAGTTTGACAGCTTCAGATTTCCTCACAGTAATTGTTGTAACTAATGGGACAAAGAGTTTCAAAATGCGTCTATTTATTTATTTATTTATTTTGCAATTAACAATTGAGTTCCATACAAAGAAGGAGAAGTAGTACAGTTTTTCAATTTATCAGCATGTGTCTTTATCTCAATACATGAGTTACCTCCCTTTTGCCCTTTCAATTTTCTCCCCCTACCACTGGGGGAGGTGAAGAAGTGGCTTTGTGGCACTTAGTTGCTGGCTCAGGTTAAACCACAACAGCCATGAAGGAAATCTTCACAATTCAAATATATGTAAGCATGGTTGATACTATAATTATTCTATATATAGTTTTAAAAATGTCTCTCAGATTACTGACAATTTGAGCCATGATATGCAGTTATTTCTAAATCTCTTTTCAATCGACTTACAGACAACAAAGGAGTTTTCAAGTTCAGTTAGACTAGAGAAAAAAAATAAAAATAAACTGTAATTTCTGGTATTTTATAAACTCTTTTGGATGAACATAGGTATACCTGAATGTTGAAAATGCTAAAAGACAACTTAGACACTTTTTCTAATACTAAGAACGGTTATGCACTGCTTCATTCTTCCAGTTTAGGCAGTTTGTGCCAACAGAACAGGAATTAGATTCTTAAAAACCTTCAAGTAAGTTACTCTTGCAGCATCCGGACTGGTGTTACTTTTAAGGGTCATTCCACTTTGTGATCCCTATTTTTACTGATTTACAGATTATCTGGTTTTGGAAAATATTTTCCTCGCAGCAGAAAACAACCTTTTCAGTGCACTCAACAAAACACTTAGGATGTGGGTCAAATAGCTACTAATGCCATGTTTCATGCTTCCTTCCATGATCTGGACTGTAATCCCACTCTATGGCCACGTGCACCAATTTTGTAAATTTAGTATTATGTTTAAATCCCAGTGAGATTACTGAAGTTATTCAAACATAAATCTTTCTTGAATTGGGACCTAAGGCTGTGTAGTCTCAGGGCAAGAAAATTCTTTAGCTTGCCTTCTACAGGGCCAAACGCACTGTCAGACATAACAAATAAATAATACTGTGGAAATATTATCATCTGAATCACAAGTCTATTTTTGCAAAAATATCATGTTCCCTAGTGGTTGAAATGTTATTCCAGGTTAGATCAATCTTGAGTTCGTATTTCAACATCACATGTCATAGGGTAGCCAAATATTATGTAATTCATCCTGTGGACTCTTATTTACCATTAACTACACCCTAATATTTTTGAAGAAAACAGTAAAGATTTTACCACTCTCTTACCACAAACACAATGAATATAGTATTAAAACAGAAAAGCTCTACTTAATGTCAAATATTTCCTTTCTTATTTATAAGAACCATGATGTGCTTTGACTTTCTAATTTTACATCAATAATACCTACTTCTCTGCATTCAATTGCATGTAGTACCTGGAATTAATTGCCACGCGTCTTCTTCTTTCATGTTTACATGCATGGGTTATCTCTTGAGGTCAGCCTAATAGTGACACCCTTTCTGGATAAATGAGAACTGCAAAAAATCGGTAGGTGTCTTTTAAGCATTTCTCTTCCTGAACTATAAGAAATTCCATTTAGGGGTTGAGACAGTATCATGTGCTGTTGAAGAAGACTTTTTCTCACTTGCAAGGCAGGATCTGCTACAGCACTGTCACCAACAGTTTTTAGTCAAACTTATTCTGAGAAACCTCAAACGGTGAAGGCTGTTCCACCTCTGAGCAATACGCTTCAGTCTTTACAACTAGAGAGTCTTCCTTCATAGCTAACCTGAATCGTTTCTTTGTAATTAAAAGATAGTAATATTTTGGTGAATGGACTTAAATCTAGTTGGTGGCCAGTCAAAAGTATCATTGCCCAGTGTTGGGGCTGGTTCTGTTTAATATCTGTACAGTGGTCGGGACAAGGGGATAGAGTGCACCCTCAGTAAGTTTGCAGACAACACCCAGTTGTGTGGGAACGTCAATCTGAATGAGGGAAAGAGGGCTCTGCAGACGAATGCTGGACAGGCTGGATTGATGGGCCCAGGTAAGTTGTATGAGGTTTAACAAGGCTAAATGTTGGGCCCTGTGCTTGGGCCACAACAACCCCATGCAACATTACAGACTTGGAGAAGACTGGCTGGAGAGCTGCCTGTCGGAAAAGGACCTAGGGGTGCTAGTCAACAGCTGGCTGAACATTAGCTTATATCGGAAATCGTGTGGCCAGCAGGAGCAGGGAGGTGATTGCGCCCCTGTGCTCAGCACTGGTGAGGCCGCACCTCGAGTGCTGGGTTCAGTTTTGGGCCCCTCACTACAAGAAGGACATTGAGGGGCTGGAACGTGTGCAGAGAAAGGCAAAGAACCTGGTGAAGGTTTTGGAGCACAAGTGTTATGAGGAGCAGCTAAGGGAAAGGGTGTTATTTAGTTTGGAGAAGAGGAGGCTGAGGGGAGATCTTACTGCTCTCTACAACTACCTAAAATGAAGTTGTAGCAGGATGGGTGTTGGTCTCTTCTCCCAAGTAACAAGTGACAGGATGAGACCAAATGGCCTAAAGTTGTGCCAGGGGAGGTTTAGACTGGATATCAGGAAAAATTTCTTCACTGAAAGTGTTGTCAAACACTGGAACAGTCCTTACAAGGAAGAACTAGGAAGTCCTTCACCACTTACACGGTGCTGGAGTCACCATCCCTGGTGGTATTTAAAAGATGTGTGGATGTGGTTCTTAGGGACATAGTTCAGGGGTGAGCTTGGCAGTGTTTGGTTAAGGGTTGGACCTGTTGTCGTTAAAGTTCTTTTCCAACCTAAACAATTCTATGATTCTATGATGTTCTGTTTTCACAATCCATTTTGTTTCCTTTTCCTTTCATGTCAAACCTTTGAAATTCTTTATCAAAATCCATGCTTCAGCAGCAAACAATAAGGTAGTTAAATGCTAGATCATTCAGCTCTCTGGTTTCTTAAGAGCGCAGATCAAAAGGTTTTTTTTGCTCACCTTTTGGTTTTGTTCATTTGGCAGAACTGAAAATACGGGCATTAGGGCTCAATTTGGTCCATTCCCCCATCATAATAACCACTGATTTTCCTTGTTGTTGTTTAATTCCTAAACATCTTATTTCCTAATCACAGTATAACCTCAAATTATTCTTATATGAAATTATTCTGAATTACATTGATGATTTCATCCTACTCTGACTACAGGTACCAGAGGACATTCCTCTCAAGTACTTTGTTTATAGTTGTTCCTGCTCCCCAGCTACCTGACAATTAACCCTTTGTTACCAGTCAATTTGTCAAGAAACATTGAATGGGAAACAAAAGGAACAAGGTAAGGATGTGAACTTTATACTGTGGTTCTGGAACCAGAAAGCCAGTTCTTCAGTGGTATGATGCAAAACCTGACAGTAAACAAAAGCCCCAGCACCATAATAATAATAATTTTGCCAACTCATTTCTCTTTCTGGTAGGAAGTGTTATCCAGAGAAGCCCCATGTGCAGTTTCTTTTCCTGTCCTGGAAGGAATTCTGCAAATATGCCCATAGATCACTTGTCTCCTCCTACTTTCCATCTCCTGAACTGAGAGCTGGCAGCCCAGCATCCCTGCCTCACACACCATCCAGTTTTTCAGCTGAAAATCACTGCCCTTGCCCGATTTAAGTGAAGGCATTGGGTAGTCATGAAAGAAAAGATCAGTTCAACCTTTGGGGATTGTTCAGGTATATGTTTTGATTCACTCTCTCTTTTAGGACTGGCCTACTCCTGATTACATTCCCGGTGCAAGTATTCTTGCAAATCCTCATCCATTTCCATCTATCACATACTTTGTCTCCTGTCACCTTTGTTCTAGACTGACTCTACTCTTTAATTGCTCCTTCTGGAACAAGATTGTTGATATTTTACCTAGTTTACTCAGGGTCCACATGAAACTATTTAACAGACCTAGATGGTAGCACTGAACATGTTATATATGCCCCTTTAACTTAAGGGACTGCATAGTGAACAGGACAAGAGTGGACTGAGCCCACCGAATTTTCCTGCTCTTAAGTATGTGCTGGTGCTTTTTGGTGATCTGGTGAAGTTCCTGGATTCTGTTTAAAAATATGTCTGTTAATGGAATCCTGATTACCGTCAAAACTGTAAAACAAATACAAAATACAGTAATCTTTCATGTGCAATAAAAAAAGACAGGGAAAATACAATGCATACTGCAGGTTTCAAAAGAGCAACTTGCTTTGGTAATGACCTAAGTCAATCACCTAAGACAACAATGCTACTAACAGTTGAAAAGTTTCTGCACCCTTTGAATCAGTTTGGAGGGAGAAGTTATATCAGGTCTTATTTCATACTAGTGTTTTGCTGTGAATATGCAACCAACAACAAAAAAGAATCTAGTTTAAAGATCTAGTAATACTTAGCAAGCAGAAGGTCTCTTAGCAACAAAACCCCATAACTAATGTGAAGCAGCTGTGGTAATTTTAGAAAATGGCTCAAACTGTTGAAAAGCCATTAGGAAGCTGATATATAGAGAATAAAAAGAACCACTCAACTTTAAAAAGATTTCCAAGTATGGAGTGTTATGTTATTTTATAACCAAATCTTAGTTATCCAAAGTTTACATGCCACAAAATGCTATTTATGACCATGTGGCTGGAGTCTCTACAAGTAGCTGGAATTCCGTCACATACCTGAAATTCCTCCGAAAAAAGAAATTGCCAATGGCTAAGCACATATACTTCTGCGGTAAAGGTGCAATTGTTATATTTCAGTGAAGCTGATGCCACTTATGGTTTGATTTATTATATGCACTTGGAATGGGATCCTAAATAATTGGAATCAATTTCTTTAATCCTGTAACTTTCAGTCTCTATTGGAAATAATGAAAGCCACTTGCTTTTAGTAGACTTCGCGTATAGCTGATTGTCAGACATTAGCTAACAGGGTTTCTAGCTTATTTGACTGCTTCTTTAATTGGAAATATCCAGTAGCTCACAGAATGGCATAAAACCAGTACCTGGGGCCAAAAATTAAAGGTGTCAGGTACAACAAATTTTGTCAGTTTACTCTTCATGCTGCTGCTGTTTGACGCATTACTAATGATTTTTACTACTCATATTTATTATTGTACTGTGGTCGAAAAATAGCCAAAAATCTTGGGCAGGCAAAAATTAAGCATAAGGCTTCAACTACATTCAAGGAGGTTTAAAAGGTTTTTTGAATAAAGGCCAAAGGTTGGAAAACTAAAGAATATTATTTAAATAATCTTCATTAGACACAAAGAGCCATACAAGCTGAGTTGGATGGGCTTCCAGATATTCAGCAGTCCTAGACAGATGTGGACGGAGCTACATAATTTATCTCTGTGTTCAATATGAAAAACTGCTCTGTGCAAACTGGACACTTCAGGTTCCTTCCATCGGATTTGACTGCACATGAGGAGACCAGTATTCAGTCGCGCTCACTTACTTCGGGCAGTTCATCTCCCATTTGATTACATTAGAAATAGTTGTACTTGGATATTTGATCACAGCTAAACCTACTCAAAGGATTGTTGACAACCTCTATTTGCCAAAGGTTATCTGCTTCCTAGCAGAGATAACTGTACATGCTGCCTAATAGGAAACCAGAGGCAAGATAGATTCTATCATAATAAATGATGGTTATCAGGAAACCACATATCTAGTCAGCTCTAGAAAAATTAAATTTTGAGGAAAATAATTGAAAAAAACCAGCAACAGAATTTTATGGTGATCAGATGATAGAAAGCATGGAAACAGAATTTCCAGCTCTGACAGCTACCAAGTAAGGAGCCCAAAGATTAGCATTATCTATAAAAATATGCAAAAATAAACAAGCTTTCACAAATAAGTGAATTCTTGAAAGCCAGTACATTGTTTTTAATATTCCCCAAGAAACAACAAGGAAAGATCAATTTTTTTTTAGTATCATGTTAAAGTCTGCCTTTTTAGATTCTCTGTTTTCTGGCCGCTGAAGTAAACTGAGGCTGGACTGTTTGTTGAAAAACATGTGCTAAAACACAGCACAGAAAAGACCATATCAAGATTTCAAAATATGATATTTAGGCCACTTCTAATTGCACTGACTCATACAATCTCTTTCATCTGCTTGATTAGATAGTAAGTCTATTAACATAAAAATAATGAATCAAGATTATCAGAAAAATAAACCTAAATCTAGCAAAAGTTATCGTACAGAAATTGTACAGAAATTGTGATATTTAGTGGCTTGGACTGAGAGTTGGGAGTAAATTGGTAACAGTGCCAAAGCTTTACTTTTGGCTTTAAGTCATCTCAGAAACCAAATGAAGTCGAGTAAAGAAGCAAGAGAACATTTTTTTTAGCAACATCCATAAAATTCAAGCTGTCAGAATTCATGTACCTGAAATAAGGGTCTTCAAGCCCATTTATTCATGCAGTTAATTACTTCTTTTAAAAATGTTATAAAATAGCTATTTTATAATGTATTATAAAACATGTAGTGAACAATTATCAGGTCTAAATCACTGTTAGAAAACCCAACCAGAGGACACAATTTGTGCTGAAATTTTCTGCAAATGCAAAATGCATAATTCTGTTAATGAAATACAGGGAGGGACATCTGTGAAGAGAAGGCAGGAAAGGGGTATAATTTATGTTCAGCTGCTCTTTTGTTTAAAAGTTAATTCCGTTTTCCAAATTTATTATTAAGAGATCTTGACAATTTTTATTAAACTCAATAGCAGCTCAGCGTTGGTTTTTGGTGTAGTTGGTAAGATTTTATTCACAGTAAAATCGGTTGATTTATTTTTAGTGAACCTACTATATCTGTCAATGATCAACACAGAAATATAATTTCTTTTCATTGTTGACAAAGTACAAAAGCCATTGCTCAATACCAACTGTCAGCGCAGCCATCTTTCCAACCAAGTCAGGCAGACAAAACAATCTGTACTACCGCTTGGAGGCTTCTTGATATAGGCACCTTCTCTTATCACTAGTTTTCCAGGTTGTATTTCTTGCCATCTAATTTCCATCTCTCTCATGCAGCTCCTACTTTCTTTGAAAATATTCAGTCTAGTTTTTCTGCACGATTCCCCAAGATCTTCTTTCATTCTACCATCCTTTGCTATTTATCCCTCATTACCAAATGCATAGAACTTTTAGCCTAAATGAAGTAGACTATCTTGTTTTTTGCTTGGGATTTGTGCTTCTGTCAGTTTTTATTTTACACTGTGTTTAGTCATCTGTCTTCTGTCTAACAAATAGAAATATCAAGAAGTTACAACTACCGCATATCTTAGAGCCAAGTCAGTATCCACATTTTTTTTTAACAGCCTGGCTCTTTGGAAAGTATTCAGCAAAACACTTAGAGTCCTCAAGAAGACAATCCGAAAGTGCCTTGAAGCCCTCTTCTGTGATATACAGTACTAAATCATAGCAACCAGTACTTAAACTGATATCCTTTCACAGACAGGAAACCATCACAGGATGAAATTGTCATACTTGGCTGCTAATTAGCTAACTTTTGGAGTAGTGTAATTTGAGAGTAATAATAGAATAAGAGCTCTCTTTCAGTACTCCCGAGTGATGTATTGACTTGAAGTTGTGCCACTGGCCTCACCACATGCTTTGGAAATGTATTCGTAACAGTCTTGTTGAGAACCAATATTGTGTTTATACCATGCTAATGAACTACTTACTAATAGTAAGTGTAGAAGATCCTTAGCCCAACAACCAGTGTCCATATTGATCCATGGATTCAAATTTAATAGTATTTTTACATGTCAATATCCTTACTGGGTATCAGGAATCTTATTCTCTATGATATGATCCTTCTATGCTTATCTAGTATTTCACATAACAGAGATATACAGCCTTTAGATGTTTAATTTAAGAGGCCAGTCTCTCACATACTCAGTGGACAGAGTTAGGCTCTTCCAAATTTAACTGGAGGCCATTAGATTATGCTCCTGCTTTGAACAACTATCTGGAAAAACACCCTATGCCCATCTGCAAACAAAAAGGAGAGTTATTAGCCATTGTTAGTTACTAGAGTGAATATCAACCTTCATCTTTATTCCGATTTTGTAACTATATATAAAGAAAAAAAATCAGAAGATTTATATGTTGTTCACTTTCCATTAATGTGTCTGCAAGACCATATTACATGCCCGACTTGCCTCTATGGACAGGTGGTCTGGATTTTTTTCTTAATATCAGCAAGGGAACACCTGGGAGGAGGATGGACTGAACCTCCTTAACACAATCTTAATGTTGAAACCATTTCCTCAATTTTGACTGCTCAGAGTGAGACTTTCAAGATGGTATTTCTTTAACTGAAACTGCAAAATATATAATGACAAGGAGTACTTTAATTAATTTATCCAGTTGACTTTCAATCATTTTAAATACGCTACTGATGTGTCTTAATTTGTGGATGGAGAAAATTATAAGACCTATAAGTCAAATGGGAGAGATGATAAGCACTCCAAACTGACAATTTGACTAATATGAATTGTACAAATCTAGTTTAGTACTTTATTATTCCATGTCAGCAATGATAAAACCCAGCATTAATGATGATACTGAAATGCTGAACTTCTAAAGTTCTAACTCAAGTGTTCCTGTACATGCTGCAAAACAGTCTTGTTGACCCTCAAACACCAGCTGTAGTGTTAGTCAAAGAGGAAATGTAAAAGAATAAAACTGAAAGAATGAAGAAAAATTTTGTTGGGATGGATACGTATAAGTTGAGTAAGATTTTCAGAAACATGATGATGTTATCATTCTTAGTTTTTAATTAAAAGAATTTTTCACTTTTGGTAAGCTGGTACCAGATATATGTGCTGTACTCATATACCTGAGTCTTTGAAATAAAGTGAACTCCTTCAATGATTGATGTGGGAATTATCTCAAAGACTGAAAGGAAAAGTTCACATTGTGGGAGTATTGGATCCAAGTCCATAATCCTTGTGAAGAGAATATTCCTATCACCAGATCCCGATGGTATCACATTTAGGGAGAAACACAAGGAGTAATCAATCAAATAACTACAGCTTAGTTTACGAAGCATCCTATATGTCAAGGCTAATATTTTAAAATGGATCTCTTGACACAGGGGCAACAATTATAGAACAGTGTGTAGGAGGAAGAAGCTTCTTTATTGCTTTCACAAGTTAAGGTAGATAGGGTGACAATTTGAGAATCCAAGCTGATTTATAAAGAAATTAAAATCTAGACTGTTAGTCCAGCAGGATGATAAGAGTGTGGAAGACAATGGGAAACTTTGTACACTAGAGAAATATATGAAGATTACCATGGCAGGAGCAGGATTTTCATGTTGACGTTGTCAGTATCCACCTTTTCATCATGATTGTGCTGGGTCTGAATGTTGGAAAGTCATTCAAATGCATATGCCTGTCAAGGACACAGGTCACAAAGAATTATATGAGAAGAAAGAAATGTGTCTCATAAACATTGCATTGGAAAAAAACTAGGCCTGCCATCTTTCTTGGGGAAAGAGAACTCCCAATACTGCACAAGTATTATTTATTGATTTCCATCTCCTAGAACCGTTCTGGAGACACCTTGTCAATCTCCACACAATCCCATCCCTGACATTGAAGTTCACTGACAAAAATGACCAAATGTGAGCCTTCAGTTCCTAAGGAGATACAATAATTATGATTTGTTCTTTTTACCCAGGACTCAGCTCCTGTGATTGTCTCTAAAGGGATTGACTTTTTACATCTTTACAGGGCTCTGCTTAAGCCACTGACTCTCTGCACGGTCACAGGAATGTAGTGTGTAAACATAGGTGGGTAGCTTCAAATTTATCTAACACAGAAGCTGAAATCAACGCATTTGCAGGTTTACGTCTAAGTTCTTGTGTCATTGTTCTTCAGCCTGTTAAAGTGCTGTAAATAAAGTGAATGTGAACGGCAGAATAATTAATGTATAAAAAAATCTAATCCTGTTGACATCAAAGACATAACCACCTCATTTCAGTGGGCTGCTCCTTATTTCTGATCTGGTTATAAGGTAATAATCCCCTATTCTTGAAAAGGACTTCAGCTCAAAAATCTGAAGAGCTAAGCTTCAGAGTTTATTGCCATTTTTTCTGCTTACAGGTTTATTTTATGAGGGAGGCATTTTAATTTTTTTTTCAAAACACTTCTTATGTGCTACTGTACTAACTATTTAAGGTAAATCCATCCTATATATGGAGCTACTTTAGGGTGGTGTTTTTTCTTTTTTAAAATCAGAACACTATTACATTACTTGGTATAACAAAAACAAACCAAAGGGTTTTCTTCCAGGAACCAACTTCACTGTACTTAGAGATACATAAAGGGATAGCCTCGGGCTTTTATGATGTAGAAGTAAAAATTAATAGCTAAGTGGTAAGCTATACTTTGTCTAAAAAACTCATATAATTTTACGGCATGGGGTTTGCATCTGTTTTCTTTTTTTGCAATGATATTTTACAAAGGTTTCAGCCACAGCTTTCAAAGTCTCTTATATAACACAAAAAAGACTTTAAAAACACGTAAAGAGCTATTGTGGAAAAAGAATAATGAATTTCTTCATGTTCTCCAGTAAATATCCTGTATGTTATTGGGAGATCCTTCATCATAGAGGGTGGTCCGCTGGTAACATACAAAAAAAGGATAGTGTACAAAAATTAAATTATTATTTGACCCAACATCATTATATGCCACATAACTATTTAAAGCACACTTTAACAATGTGCTCTTAATGTGCTGTCTGTTACTTGCATGACTCACTCATCTTTCACAAAGAATAAGTGACTTGTATTAGATGAGAGTTGCCAAGGATGTTTTGGGGGCTAGCAATTGCTGTCATTGCTATGTTAAATCACAGGCCCAAGCCTGGGATAGAAAGAGACAGGCTTATCATGAGCCAGGAAAACAGCACCACAGGACTGATAGCTCTGACTTAGGGCCTTGTTCAAAAAGTTATGACTCAGTGCAAGCAGCCAAGGATCCTTAGCCTGCCTCAGTCCACTCCAAAGCAACCATTAAGAGCCCTAATGTTCAGGTTGCGTGCCTCACACTGATTATTTTGGGGAAGTTGTTCACAGCAAGCCTTTTTTTTTCCCAATAAGCATTCATCTTCATTTACTGAATGAAGGGAGCTCTCAGTGAAAGCTCTATACATGGGGCAGGATAATGGCAATTTCTGCCAAGCTCTGTAACTGTATGGGTGCATGGACTATGAGCTTCTCTTTTATTTCTTTGAGTCCTAAAATAAAAAGCATGTATCATAATAGCTCTCCTGGATACAAGTAATTATAGATATGGATAATAATTTGTGAGAGGATGGAGCTCTCCAGTCTAAATTTGCAATTAGTGCTGTTAAAACTGTATCATACAAGTACATAGAATATATGAGGGTGTTATGCAGTAATACCAAAATTTTGGAAACTGCACAAGATTATTTTTTACTTTTTTCCCTATGTTTTTCCATACTACCTCATTCTTACAGCCAGACTTCTTTTGCAAACGTGACCTTAGATAAGAATGTTATATAAAACTCTGGGAGTGCTAGCGTTCCTTGGAAATTTTGAGAAGTTTTACTTTCCTCATTTGCCATGAAGTCTTTATTTCCAATTCAACAATACTGTGCAATATCTGAATTTTAAAGTTTACTAGTCTAGAACTGAGTGTTGTCTATGTGAGCACAAAGCCAATGTAATTTTGAGAGAAAGAGATAATAGATGATGAGATAAAATCCATTTTTCAAGGGGGTAAGGAAGTTTTTCTGAAGTTATTCAATGCCATCAGCCCTAAACAGATATTTTAGCAGATGGACAGCAAGTACAGCAGTAAGAGATACAAGGGCAACATTGTGAAGACACCATTTAGCACATATCATATAAGCTGATACCTATTTATTTATGTATGAGAATATGTAGTTACTCTAAAGCAAAAGCAAATGGGTTGTCAAGATGATGATAATGTTAAACATATAGAAGTTGATGAGTCCAGCACTAAAATTGTAAATATTTCCCTAACCCTGTCACTTGAGACTATGAGTCACCAAATGCACTTTTAAATAATAGGATATAATATGTCAGAGGAGATGGTACTGTTTGAAGGACAAAAATCTAAACCATTGGCACACTGACATCTACCAGCCTGATTGTGAAAATATTAGAAAAGGTTATCGATATGAATGAGGACCCATTTGGTATGGTGGTCCTGCTGACTCTATAATTAAAGTTCATTCAGATTCCTAGCAAGTCATTTACTCATACATTTACTCATACTCATACTTATACATTTACTCATACAAAATGTCTTCTGTTCAATAGAAAGTCAGCTCTCTAAGTACTTTCTTACAGGGATTAAAAAATACAATGACATGAACAAGAATTTCAATAAAATGTAATGTCCCACTCTCATCACCCATCTGCAAACAAAAGCAGTCACTCTAGAAGCCTTAGGAGTCCAGACTGGTTAAAACATAAAAGCAGTTGTTTCAACGCATGGACAGAATCTACCATTTTTTAAAGGAAACATCTTTGTTTCAATCTATATAAATTTTCAAGTTTTGCTTACATTCCTGCCCCTCCTTCCAAAATAAAATTTGTTTTGTTATTGTTCTGCCTTCTGTTTTCTTTTCCTCTCCCATTTTTCCATTTTCACCATGTACAATAGGCTCAAGAGAGGAAATCATAGAATTATAGAAAGGTTTGGGTTGGAAGGGACCAAGAAGGTCATCTAGTCCAACACCCTTGTAGTAAGTAGGGACATCTTCAACTAGATTAGATTGCTCAGAGTCCCATCAAATCTGACCTTGTTCCCTCTGAGGTCAGGGTCAGGTTGAAAGAGGCTTTGAGCAACCTGGTCTAGTGGAAGGTGCCCTTGTACCTTGTAATGTTGTGTACCCGACTGTTGTTGACATTTTTTTATTTAGTGAAATAGATTAATTCTTCCCTACTGCAGTTCTATATCTGTAAGTGAAGGTGATGGCAGAAGTTACATTAATAGTAAATAAAAATAAACCAGGATTTCCAAAATAATTTGTAGTATTTTTTACTTGCAGTTATCTACTCATGTTTTGTGTCATTTGATGTTTTTTCCACTATACCTTTCAGGAAGTTACAAGATTGAAAGACAAACTGATATGAGCTTTTTTGAAAAATTGCATGTGAATTTCTGGCCACAAGCCAGAATGTTATACGTCAGCAAAAAAGAAGGGAGGAGAAAGAAAAAGAAAATAGGACTAAGAGGTGGTCTTATTGATTTTACAGATATTCCTTTTGGAGAAGACTATGATGAGTGATAGAAAAATCATACATGAATAATACTTAAGGAGCAATAACATTTATAAAAATTACATGTTCTCTTTTACAAAAACCGATGGAAATGAAACCGATGCTTTAGATCAGTAATAGCTATGAAACAAGAATACATGAAATCGTGGTCACTTTTCAATGTGTTCTTAAACTAAATACTAAGTAGGTTAAATGAATTGGAAGACATGACTTTGGGTGATCTAGAGTTACACTCCTTAGCCCACATTGATAACACTGTACAAGTGTCACACACACTTGAATAAATGATGGTACTCTTCACTACATTAGACATTACTCTATTCAGACTCATAAATATCAAGATGACACAATAGTTGAATCTTGGTAAAGTAACAAACCATCAAGGTATTGAAATGCAGACACGGTGAGGCCACGAGCAAATTCTTACATACATTTAGCAGAATCATCTGCCAACAGTTCCTCACAAACACTGAATAATGAGCAGTTGCATTAGAGAAAGTGAAAAAAAGAAAGTTTTCTGAAAGATGGAAAGTGTAAAATGGAATGTTTTAGGATTATGCAATGGGAACAGGATTTATAAGTCAATGTCCAGGGCTGGTTATGCCTGAAAAAAATATGATGCCGAGATACTACTGGAAACAGAGAGGCTAGGATGTAAACCAAAAGCATATGCAAACACAGCAAAAGCCAGTTAAAAGTGAGAATCAACCACTAGTTAGAATGGAGTTCATTAGCTTGGCTGTAGTTTATGATGAAGTGGTTTGTCCAAGTTGTTCTTTATGAAAGGAGTTGTCCTCGATGAGAACAACCATTAATACTGTACTTCAAAGATCTGACAGAACGCCCTAAGACTAGAAGGCATCTTTAATGTGGTAGGTAAGTTGATACATATTTGAAGCTCTGTAAGAAGATAATCTTGATTCTTGCTGGTTTTTACCATTTTGGGGAAGTAATAGGTGGAGGGTATTATAAATAAGCAGATTCTAGCATCTACAAATTTCAAGCTATTGTTAGGCTAAAAGAGACTTATTTTACACAAAACTGCTCAGTAAGACACTGATGAGTGGACTTCTTCCAGGCCCTTTTGTTCACAGTCATCATGGAAAAGCATTCTAGCCTAATGTGGGTGGCTGGCTTCAGCTTGCTAGCTTTTCTTCTTCTGTTTCTGAATTTTCTTCATGTCTGGTTTTTTTTTTGCTTTTCTGCTGAAAGTGTCTTTGTTCACATCAACAACATTATGAACTGCTTGGACACTTTTCAAAATGTGACAAAACTGGTCTCCTTTGCAGCTTAGATTGCAGAATAACTCTAAGCATGTTCTGGCATCGGACACGCTGAAGTTCACAGATAGAAGATCATTCAGTGATAAGAAATTGTCTTTCACTCCAGCAAAGGATACACTGAAGTTTTAGAGAGCTCCCTGGGGGTTTCTGTTTTAACTTATTCTGATAGTGATGCAGGAAAGAAATGAGCTATGTGGTATATATAACAGATGTTTAATTGCACCTGGGGAAACATTCATTAGGGGTATCGTTCACACCATACTTTACCTGTTCCTCTGGCGTACACCTGCATGTTAGTAGTGCATGTGGTGGTAATGTGAGAAACTCTCACTACAAGCCTTTTAAATTTTACTATGCCCTATTTTTTTTTTTTCTTGAAAATGCGCTGAATTAAATACAGAAACAAAGAAACGCACCTAAGTAAACAAAGGAACATGAGGAACGTGAGCAATGCCACACTGCCAGAAAGAGCAGGTGGAAATGCAAGCTTAAGGGCCATTAAGCACTGTGAAATTTTTCAGTGTGTCACAATTAAAAGAACACGTGGGTCAAATAAATAAGGACTAATCCTTTGGGGGTGTTCTTTACAGTCTACTCTGGCCTCAGAATTTCTTGACCCTAACCTGTAGTTCCAAACCCCAAAAGAACAAATTACAAGAAAAACGCACCAGTTCAAGTGGCTGTTGTCAAGGTAATCAATTGTTTTCTAATAGACTACAAACAAGGCAGGGAAAGAATACATATAAGGATATGTCTCCATGGACCTTAAAGAGGAAATCCAACTTGTGTAAGTGTTTGGCTAGCATGTGAAGCTTGATAAAGAGCCTATCTTTGATTACCACTTAATTTCAACCATAATGAAGGCAGTACTGATGCACAACTAAAGAAAAACTGGAGTATGAGAGCTATTTTCTGAAAATTCTCCAAACACTAGATCAAATTTCCTGTTTTACAAAGACTGAGAATGCATTCTGGTCAAGAAATATGTATGTAGCTTTAAGGTAAAGTCCACTACAACACTTCTTTTGCTTTTCTCCTTCAAAAGCAAAAAGGGATCAGTAGTCATAAATTATCCTGGAAAGGAGCGGAAACTGAAGGCTTTCTATTAATGTACCTCATATACTAGTTTCATCAGTAGGAACCTCCAATTTTCTTGCCAAGCACTAGCTGACACTTCTGTCTTGGGGTCCTTTACCTTAATTTTATCCACCATGACAGTGGAGCAGAATTTCCTCAGACTGAAAATAGAGTCAGAAAAAGGTCAGGATTCTGTTAAAGATACTGTGTTTTTCTCTTCAGAAAAACAATGATAAGTTAAGAGTACAGATGATCATCCCTGTATGTTGGTTCCCACGGCAAGCCTTTCTTCCATGATGCTTCCACTGTTGCAGGGATAGTTTTTCAAGGGCACAAAGTTTAATTTAATTGAAAGATTAAAAATGGTTTAAAAGTAAAACCCGAATCTCACAATGGCTATATGTATATTACCTATACTTTAATATCCTACTGTGCTAGGTAATAACAGCTTCAGCAACTTCAGAAAGAATACAAGAGCTACCATTCTAGCACACATACACACACACTCAAATGAATCTTACATAAAATAATAAAAAATACAAAGCAAACCACTTCCATATCTTCTGTGAATTCAGAAAGCAGAAACATATTGACAGCTAAGTATGAAATGGTGCTTTCTCTTCTGAATAGTATGCCACAGCCTTAACAAACAAATGCATGAATTCCTGGAAACCTGTTGAACCATTACAAAGTTCTAATATATCTAAGGAAATTCAAAGAACATTATTTCAACCTTTTTAATAACTGTGTCAGCATTTAAAACAAAGGACCTTTCAAAGCAAGAGTTCCTCCTTTTTTTTGAGGATTCTTCTTCCTGTTAGATTTAGGCAGTACTATCTCTGCTTATGAAAACAGATCATCTAAATCTACATGTCCTAATATTACAAATACGCTGAATTGTAGTATTTTGAGGACATTGATGAATGGCAGTTGAAATGAAGGAAAGGGAAGACTGTACCAAGTGAAACAGTATTAACACGTCCTTTCCTTCAAGGAAAAAAAAGAGCTATTCTTAGCAGGATGTGATTATTATCTCGTTAGAAAAAACAGAATGTGAGTTTCATTAAAATGTGGGCAAGGTTGTAGGATGACCCATCGCCTTGAACAGATGCAGAACCCTAGGTCAAATAATCCTTATTTCAAAATGTAGTCCTTTGAAGATCAGTGTTTATGAAAGGAAGAACATTGAAGATGAGCTTAGGCATCACAAACTGAATCCATAAAGGGTCTAAATGCTGCATCAGGAATCTGAACCTGCATTTATATAATGTCTTTCAGAAGTTCAATCAATCACAGAAATACACCAGTTTTGAAAGAAAATACAAAGAAACATCAAAGCCCTGAACTAAAAAGTTGCCCATGTTGTATCTCCAGTAGCTGTCCTAAATGTCATACTGTTAAGTTTGTCTTGCCAATAGAAGACAAATCTGTTTTGAATTCTTGATAATATTTGTCTAGATCATAATTTACGTGGTTTTGCATCAGTTTTCATGAGGTGTTTCTGTTACCAAAATTTAGACATTGAATATATCTACATATATTCAGCACCTGCAGCCAAAGAATTTGAACTAAAACACAAACCCTTGTAGAAGGCAGAAGACTATACATTAGATTTTCAAGCATTACTTCAAGGTTAAAATAAATTATTTTCAAGACACAGGATTTCAATGTAACCCATATCTAGAAAGTCTTGCAACATTAGAAACTGAAACAATATTAGAATAAGGAATTACACATAAAAAGATAGTTTTATATTCTATCATAAATCAGACACAATTTCCATTTGAAACTTTAATGTATATATTGATTCACAGGTACTTTTGTATGTTCCTAAGAAAACAGCTAGGTTTTTTTAAATAGAATTCAACGTAAATTCAGCTGAAAATACTTACAAAGTGGGCACAATTAATCTGAAGTACTTTCCTAGTAAAAACTTGACTGCAAATATTTGGCATAGTGTTCCAGCAATATACACACAAAGATAAAAGAATTTGCCTAAAATTTAGTATAGATAAAAGACATTCTGCTCATCTTTTGCATAGTTTCCCTGCTACTGTTTTTTTCTAGTAGCTTTCCTCATAGGGATAGAATATAGAAAGAAAAGTAAATTCTGACTCACATTATTCCACAAAAATGACATTTTCTACAAGTCCTGGTATTAGTAAACACCAATCAAGACATTCTCATTAAAGACATACCTTACCCTATGCAACATTACAGACTTGAGGAAGAGAGGCTGGAAAGTTGCCTGGATCTGGGCATACTGGTGGATAGCTGGCTGAATACGAGCCAGCAGTGTGCCAAGGCAGCCAAGAATGCCATTAGCATCCTGATTTGTATCGGAAATGGTGTGGCCAACAGGACTAGCTAAGTGATTGTCCCCCTCTACTTGCTGCTGGCGAGGCTGCGCCTTGTATACTATGTTCAGTTTTGTGCCACTCACTACAAGAAAGATGTTGAGGTGCTGAAGCATGTGCAAATAAGGGCAACAAAGATGGTGAAGGGTCTGGAGCACAAGGGCTACAAGAAGCAGCTACAGGAATGGGTGTTGTTTAGTTTGGAGAAGAGGAGGTTGAGGGCACACCTTGTTGCTCTTTGTAACTATCTGAAAGGAGGTTGTAGCGGGGTGGTTGTTGCTCCCTTCTCCCAAGTAACATGTGATAGAATGAGGCGAAATGTCCTCAAGTTGCTCCAGGGGAGGTTTAGACCACATATTAGGAAAAATTTCTTTACTAAACCAGTGATCCAACAGTGGAATGGACTGCTCAGGGAAGTGGTGGAGTCACCATCCCTGGAGGCGTTTAAAAAACGTGTAGATGTGGCACATGGTTTAGTAGGCCTTGTGGTGTTGGGCTGATGGTTGGACATGATGATCTTAGAGTTCTTTTTCAATCTACTGATTCTATGATTCTAAGTGTAAAAACCCAAGCAAATGAAGACCCATGTTGATGCAAGTCCCACCAAGTTGAAAGTCTCAAGAAATGTGGACAGAAAATTTAATATCTGCGTCTAAACAACTTGCTATTTTAACAGCTTTTCAGTTAATTCAGCAAAGAAGTCTATTTATGAAATTGTAGAACACAAATTTCAGGAAATACTTGCCCCCATGCAGAACTAGAACATCTCCAATGGATATGGGAACTTAGTTTAAAGTCAAAGGGTCACTCTTACTATGCAGGTAAAAAAAGGCTTAGGACAGCATGTGAGGTAGGGTGCTGTCAAGTGGGAGGGATGGGGAAAGGCAAAAAGGACTGAGCAGAAGTTTCTGAAATGAGTGAGGATAATATGCAAATTTTTGAAGCATTCGATATTTTTTACGGCAGGAAGATGTGCCAGGGGAGGTTTCGGTTGAATATTAGGAAAAGATTCTTCATTCAAAGGGTGATGGAGCGCTGGATCAGCTCCCCAGGGAAGTAGTCATGACGCCAACCTTAACAATATTCAAGAAGCATTTGGACTATGCCATCAGACACAGGGTGTGAATGTGGTCATTGTCCTATGCAGGAATAGGAGCTGGACTCAATGATCCTTGGGGGTCCTTTCTAACTCTGTGATTCTGTGATTCTGTGAAGAGTGTCACAACAGGAGGAACTGGAAGCTAAGATACATTAATACAGAAAATTCACATAGGACCTGAAAAAACCCCTGATGGTAGGAACAAAGGTATGTTAATTTAAAATGGACGCTCACAATAAGGAAATTGTTATGTTTTGTCACAAACTCCAAAACCTAGACCAAACCAACAGGAGAGCACTGGACAGCGGCATAGAAGTTGGCATAGATTTTGGTTACCTGGAAGAGAAGTTGTTCTTGTCTGACCTTCTGTTCTGGTTTTTTAAGAAAATCTTCCTAGGACTATTCTACAGCAAGGCACATGGTTTTTCTTTTACTATAATGGCCTGAGAGTGGGCCACAATTTAGTGAGTGTAAGTTTAAATCATTTGCAATGAAATGTCGACTTACTCATGTGTTTCCTAGTTACCAATATACTCAGAGCAGTGGATCATAATAATCAGATCGCTGATGGTAAATGCTATGAAGCCTACTGTGAAATCTGTCAGGTTAAAACTGTTAAATTATAAATGTACCAATGGAATATGATTGTTAACACTTTGCTGAATGGATAATAAAAATGTGGTGCTCCTAGAGAGTCTTGTGAGAATTAATGGAGATCTGCAGATATTTAAAGAGTGTCTAGAATAACGAAATGCTGGTAAAACCAACTTCATGTTTTATACACATACACCTGTGAATTTATTTATTATTATGGCTGTTGAGTTTAATATTTGCAAAGGCTATAGTTTTAGTTGAAATGAAAGTGAAATGATCTTGCAGCACTTGTATCCAGATTTTTAGGTATGACGTTATCTACAGTAATAAGCCACTGTAACTTGAAAGGAATAGAATAAAGAGGATGACGAGAACTAAAGGACTGAGTTAGGTCATAAGGAAGATTCATCTCCTCTCCTGCTCCTTTTCTATTCCACCATGATCACCCTAAGCTATGTTTTCTAAACTGTGGGATAGTCCCTTACAGCCAGTTGCAGGCACTAAGAAAGAGTCCACCATGTCTCCCAAAGGAGTTACACTGCCACTGCTTCTGATGGAGGGCTCCAAAGAGGAAAGTAATTATCTGACCTCCATGTCCGTGCTGGCTGCAGCAAGGAAGAATAGATCTGAAATGTATCCAGGAAGATTCATTCCCAATCAGTAGGCAGTGAGTTCGGGGTAGTTAATCACCAAAAAGGGGATTATCTGGGGAAGTTTCAGGTATCCCAGCTCTCAAGGGTCTTTAGATGCAAGTGAAACAAACATTTTAAGAAATAACACAGCTAGAACTGATCATATCCTGGAGTTAGAAATAGACCAGATGACTTCTTAAGACCTTTCCCTAGTCTATAGCCAGTAGTACTGGCTATAAAAAAATACTACCCAATTTTCTATTGCTGAGGAGGCTAATCATTCCATATTCTAGCCCATGTAACGAGACCAGAAACTATTTTTATAATTTCATCTGTGAACAACAATGCCCCTAAAAGCAGCAGCTTCCAGCAAAATATTATGCATGTGCTGAAGGACAAGTATGAATCTCTGAGTATTTTCTACATTAACGTATTTTCACACAATCTTTTCCCAAGTGAGACAGCAAGAAAACCAATAGATACAAATAATAATGTTAGTTCAGAAAGGCAGGCAATAAACCTTTAACAAAAAAATGTCACTATAACCTTTAAAAAGTAATTGTAGTGCCTAAGGCATCTGATAAAAGATTCTAGTGTTCTTGCTATATTGTGTCAGGGAGATGCATCAATCAAACTCCATAATGGATTAAATTGGGAAATAGGGTACTTGGAATAAACAGTTCTAAAAAGAGGTGAAACTTTGTGACAAGCAGTCTTAACAGGCCAATCTTGATTCTAAACATAGAAGCAATTTTAGGGCTTCTCTGGAGGCAAAGGACAATTATTTCCTAAACAAATAAACTAGTGTCTCAGTATCTCAGGCATTCACTAAAGTTAGTTTGAAACACAGTTTTGAGACCTGACTAGTGGAGTTCCAGGGATGTTGTAGCTTGACCCATTAACTTTCATTGAACTGTACGTGGATATCCTTTTAGATAATCCATAAACTAAACTGAAATAGAATGAGAGAAGTGGAATGTGTTATGATTTTAGCAGCTATTCTGCTGCCAACAAAAATAACTAGGATAACTAAGATTGAATATATGTCAGGCCCTGAATTTGAATCCGCATGAACACTGCACACTTAAGGTTTTTAAGTTCAACAAAAGACCTGAACTTCAGCTTCTATTTGGAGTGTTTATTTAAATATGTTTGGCAAACTGGCAGCAAACTTGAGTATTTTTTTTTTAAAAAAAGGCTTATCTGGCCATTTATTCTATTGTGCTGAATGCCTCAGTGCCTTGCAGGTGAGCATGGAGTCAGAGCATGCATATTCGTGCTTGCATTCATACTTACACCATGTACTGAACAGTATCATACTACTACAGAGGAAAAAAAGTTTCCCAAGAGTTTTTCTCCATGAAGAGTGGTTATTCCAACTCTGAGAATAATTTTAAATGTCACAAGGATTTAGGGTTCTCTGAAATACTTCAGCCTCTGTTATATCTTGCAGTTGAATTTTACTCATGTCCTCTCCCAAGATTAGCTGAAGAGATTTTCTCTAAGGATTAAGAGATGGAATCCAAACAAGCTGTTTATGTGAATATGATCAGTGTGGTACTCTTGGCATTAGGATTTTAATGAAGTCTTGAAGCTAATGCATCATCTTATTTATATTCTATCTCCATGGTGTGACATGGCATCTAATGCCATCTTACTTTGTACGTGAATCGACATCAGACGTATTGTGGAGCAGCTGTAAACCGGATTTGATACAGTGTCACATTACTGCAGTGGCATGATTTGGTGCTTTTGCACCTGAGAACAACATGGCTGATAAGCAGCTGCTCACTTCTGAAGTTGTTCTTTACCAGAAGAATTTAAAATGGCTTCCAAATCACAGTGTAGTGCCCTGTTTAAACATTTACACCTGTCTGAGAGATGCTGCTCACTCACATTGTAATACCTATCCCTATGGATTTATGTTTTGTGTACACAAATATACAACAGATTGAAAAATAGAAAAGAAAGGGAAAGGGAAAGGGAAAGGGAAAGGGAAAGGGAAAGGGAAAGGGAAAGGGAAAGGGAAAGGGAAAGGGAAAGGGAAAGGGAAAGGGAAAAGGAAAGGGAAAAGGAAAGGAAAGGAAAGGGAAGGGAAGGGAAGGAAAGGAAAGGAAAGGAAAGGAAAGGAAAGGAAAGGAAAGGAAAGGAAAGGAAAGGAAAGGAAAGGAAAGGAAAGGAAAGGAAAGGAAAGGAAAGGAAAGGAAAGGAAAGGAAAGGGGAAAGGAAAGAGGAAAGAAGGAAAGGGAAAAGACATGATATCAAATGCTGTTGTGTTTTTTTTTTCTCAACTAGAAAATAGCCACCCATATTAAAACTGGAACCCTGAAAAGAGTAGGAAAATGGGTAAGTATAGATGATATTTCCCCCCTGTAGTTTCCCAGTTATTTGTGGCTCACCAAGCAGCTCAGTTCAAAAGGTTCAAAATTTGTAATAGAAGGGAAATCTAAATTTTTACATAGAAATTATCTAATATTCCATGCAATTATTTTCTTAATGTTATAAAAATTATCTTTCCATTCACTTCTGATACACTTGCTTATATTTAGTTTTTCTATAAACACAAAAATAGAAAAGCCAGCAACTCAAGGTAATTTATCTGTAGACTAAAACACTGCTTACTTTAATAACCTATACATAGGATTTTTCTCTAAACTCCACTACTTATGAGTGAAAAAAGTTTTTGTTAGATCAGGTTTTGTTAGATTACATAGTGGAATTGAACAGTTTGGAGCCATTTCAAAATTAAGTTTTCACAATTTAGTTTGACATTTCACAGAGTTTGAGGGTACAAAGGCATGTAGCAACTGGAAAGGGAAAAAAGTACCTTGTGTGTAACCTCATTAGTTTTTAAGGTCTTTTTAAGGGAAGTTAGTTTGGGTCTAATCCGAGTAGGTTGTTCATCTCTAACATTACTTGCTTGGTTGCAGTACAGAGAACTGGTAAAGATCTGTGTGAACAGGTAGCAGCACTGTATTCCTCTCCTACTTGTCATTCCCTCTATGTGGACAGTATCCAATATTGTAATACCATCACATGAAGTATTATTGCAGCAAGACAAAAGTCTCCTATTTCTTGGAAAGGATGGAAGTAAGGAACACATCATGAGTTTAAAAGTTAGTTTGGATGTGCTGAAGCATTCATACATTCGATGTGTGCTTACTGGTCTGATCAGCCATTTAATTGGTCTGGTGTGAAGAAGGTTAATGTTGCCATCGAACACATGATCGCTAAAATCTTTCATTCAGCTATACAGAGCTAGCAGTCTGAGGTAACTTGTGGGAAGGCTATCAGCAGTGCCAGACTGATAAAGCATTTAGCATGTCAGTTACTGGAGAAAAAACGGATAATAGTATATAAATCAAGCACAATATTTTGGCCTGAAAATACTCAATGAGATTAAGTTACATTACTTTTTTTTTTTTTTACTTTTTTTTAAAAAATAACACAATTAAAGGGCTTTGACAAAGATTAAACAGAAAAACAGAAAACTTATCTCAAGAAATGTAATACGTCTTCACATTTTATTTCAGAAGTATTAGGACTATGTAAAGCACATTTTCTTTTACAGTTGGTTCCTGTCACTCCTCTTACTCATCTGTTCTTGAAAAATCTTGCAGTGGCTACTAAACGAAGTGGCAAATTACATACATGCATTCAATGCATTTCTTCTAAGCTTCTTCATGTCCCATTTTTCTTTAAATCTCTGTTGTAGTTTCTAAAACAGTTCCAAAAAATCTCCTGACAAGTCCAGTATAAGACTGATCTTACTCATTTTTTTGAACTATTTTTCTGATAATCATTTTCACACATTAGGATGAATCTGTCCATTATAAACAATGAATTGTGGATTATTTTCTTGGTTGAGCAAAGGACCTACATTTCATGAAGAAACTGGTTGATGATGCACTGTGGACTTCTATTTTATTCACAAATCTCTTTTCCAGTCCCACAAGCTTTTCCTATACTCCCCTGAGCTGATGTCCATGCAGATGTACAAAGCTATACTTCTCACTTATTTCACATGTAGTGACTTTAGGGAAGTTGTCTCCTTTGCAATCCTTACTATTTTAATCTCTCTACCAAAGACAATGCAGTTTAGGGAACACTTTCATCTATACCCACAGCCTCCAAGTTAGCTATGGAATGGAAGATACCCCCTAACTGTTGATAGGTGTATTCTCACTATGGTTACATACTGGGTGGCTAGGGACAACCTACCTATCCCAAGTGGGATTCTTCAGCGGAAAGGATGAAAAAAGAAAGAACTGCTAAAAGTTAGGAGTTTTCTTCACCTTGTCTACAAAACTTTTTTCCCGTTGTATTCTCTCCCATCCCAAATTTCTGCAGAAAATGAAGCAGGTGGAGAGGATCATCATCAGGACACTGCATGGGTTGAGGGGTGCCAGGAGGGGAATCAGGACAGGGCATGACAGCCAGAACTCATCCCTCCATGCCAGTAAGGAGTAGAGCAGCCAGAGGACACTGGGTCAGCCCCAGTTCTGGGCACTGGGCTCCTCCCTGGGGACGGGTTGAGACTAGG
The DNA here is from genome assembly GCA_033558235.1 of Neomorphus geoffroyi. Taxonomy (NCBI): domain Eukaryota; kingdom Metazoa; phylum Chordata; class Aves; order Cuculiformes; family Neomorphidae; genus Neomorphus; species Neomorphus geoffroyi. Next base: position 23,752,438 of record JAUMJM010000020.1, on the reverse strand, counting down.
TTGGGTCATTGGCCTGTGAAGCTATGGGGAGCTGGAGACTGACACTGCTGCAGCATTTCTGGGACAGGGACGTATGGCCGTGGGGAGATGAAGTGGTGTCCTAGACCTGGAGTAGTAGGGAGAAGGTCCTGGGGAAGCTGGGAAATGACAGTCGGGGCTATTGGTGCCCTCCAGGCATGATAGTTATGTTGCCCCTTACCCCTGCCAGGTATCTATTTTTCACTTCCTGGTCCTTCCCATCAAATCTGGCTTCCATTCAATTTCTTCTTCCTCTTTTCTGCTGCCATTGTCTTGATACCTTCTAAACTACACCCGATTTCTAGCTCCTGATGTTCTTTTCCTGCTCTTTCTCCCTTCTTCCGTATTTTTATCTAATCATCATACCCATTTCTTTCATTTTCTCCTCTCTCACCACAGGTCCCAGCCCATAAATGATGATAACAAAAACCCCTATAGGATTTAGGAAAGCAAAGTAGGACCACTGAGTACACATGCTCACTTGTTTTTGGGGAGTTTCAGTGGTTTTTTATCCCCTAAATTTTTTCCATCAGTTGTACAGACAGTTCTGGCTAACAGTTTTAAACCTGTTGTCAAGCAGCTGGCTTTTCTCTGTTCACTCATCTCTTACAAATTACTTAAGGCACAGTCATTCCTCTGTCAACTTTTGTGGAGAGGCTTGGCTCTGTCAGGCTATGTCACGTTAGCAACTACTAGGATCAAACAACAATGGAGCTGAGGATTGAGGTATTTAATGCTTACACTGTTTATGCAAGTTTACAAGCTTTAATATAGGAAGTGAGGAGTGCCCTGGAAGAGTTGGGAACTTCACCTCTGAGGAAGTACAGACTCTTCTCTTTGTCCACTATAATCACTTGTGCTATGTTCAAACCCTCTGTCTTCATTCCAAGGCAGGAACCCCATTGAAACAGTAATTGCACTGTAACACTGGGAGAAGAAAGCACCCCATTCCTGTGTCCTCCCATTCATGTGAGCGTTAACAAGCCTAAAATTTCTCCCCAACCCTGGGTCAAAAAGGCAGCAGAAAATACTGCCTTTCTGTCCTTAAGAGACAGGAGACTGGGGATGGAGGTGTTAACTGAAGGCAGGCAGCGTGGGAAGTAGTGCAAGCACTTGAGACATCTCCAAAGGGCTGTAGACTTTGGAGAGAAAGTGGTTCCTTACCTCTGCCTGATCCCAAGCTTTACTATATGCTGTCATTTGCTAGATATACTTGAGTGTCTGAGGTCCCCTTCACTAAAGCAGGCTCACAACTGCTCCTGAAGCTGATGTGAGTTTGCCTTTAAAAGCACAAGCTTCAGTGAATGTTACTTTCTCTACCTTAAGCAATGGGTAGAACTTCAACCAGGTTGTTCTTATATGCAGCAGCTCTTTAAACATTTTTCTTAAAATAAAATACCTGAGAACCAAAATATTTTAGTTTAGATAGCCAGCCACAGTGTCTCAGAGAAACTATATTTGGATTTTTTCCTTCCTTTCCCTAACACCTCGTCATGGGCTGAACTCTGCAGCCAGGCTATGTGTTCTTTAACACTGTAATGAGAGACTGTATAAGAAAGCAATCTCTTCTTACTGCTGATTGTCTTGCTCAGAGTGCCTCTGCTACAGAGGAAGATGGGAATATTCAGATTATGAACTACAGCTGCCTGAGCTAGTATGGTACTATTTCATTACTGAAGTATTTTTATTGTGAGCCAAAATATTTCAGTTTTTGTTTACCTTTGAAGTTGAAATTTTCCACTGTTTAATTTCCTTAAATAGCTTTAAGGCTACACAGTCTGAAAATGGTCCTAGATATCTCACACTGGACATCTAAAATTAATGAAACTTTTTCCTTAGTCTGCTCGTATTGCTAGTCTTAACAATAGACATAATAATAGAATGTCACTGTTAAGAGTTGTGAAATTAAATGAATATTGATATATGTGATACTAGAGTATGAATTCTTTGAAAAAGTGTTGTGAAAGTAAGAATGTGTTCAAATAAGATTGCTGGAGGGTCATAGTTTTGGAACAGGATTTTGGTTGGAATTAATGTAGCTTGAGTTCATACTACAGACCTGTGATTACTTTGAAAAGCTGCTGTAAGAGCATTACACATTGAATACAAGGACTACTTCTGAAAACACTGTACAGCATCTTTATTTAAGAGCTCTCTTTTCAGTAAGCATAAATAATTTTCAACATGCTTCTTGTATCAGAATGCGTTTGTTCTTCACACATACAATACTGTAGTATTTGCTAACAAGTGCGACCTTTAGCAAGATTACACTTGGATTTCAGTGTTTCCAAGGTGGTCATGGGGAGGAAGAAGTATTCTTGCCAACAACCATCTTCAACATTTTTTAGTGCTGTTACACTTGAAATATTCACATATCTCTTCTTTAGAATACTAATCTGTCCATGGCGATGTACTCTCAGGTTTGGATTACACAGATAATCACACTGGGTTCGTATGAGTTCATGGGCAACACCATATCTGCTTATATGCAAACAACATAACCCACACAGGACAACCCCGATGGCTATGGAACTTTAAAGTCTGATGATGATGTAATTCTCAGCTTTGGAAATGTCACTTTTTAAGAGTGGCACACGCTTGCTTGTTCCTGTGACATACTAACGACATGTAGTGTTTTGTCATACCTGCTTCGTGTTTACAGTGCTTGCTCCGTGTCAATTGGAGGAGACACTATGGCTTAGGAGGCTCATGCACAAATTTTGTAGGATGTCAGAACAAAATGATTTTTTTATTGAGGAAGGGTCGAACAAGTTGTGCTTTTTGTTGTGTCACACTAAACAATATAAGAAGCATGTTCAAAAAGCTCAGGGCTCTCACTAGAAGGCAAAGGCTACAAGAAATGATTTAAAGCTACATTATCCTGTTTCTAATTCCTTTTCTTTCTTCCTGCGGAAATGTAATTGCAAGAGGCTGGAAAAAGGGATTGGAGCATTGGCTTCTATGTCAGCCTTGAAGAGAGTCATAAAGTCTCTTTTATGGGTTTCTCTCAAGCCTAGTTCTACTTTTCCAAATTAGAGGAGACAATATGACAATCTTAGCTGGATCTGATCTTACATCTTAATTTGCAAACTCAGCAGCAATACCAGTCCCAAATTTTAGTGGCTATGAGGAAATATTTTTGAATTTAAACAATTTTCATTGACACACATGTAAAGGTCCTTTTTACAATTGTCTGTACATTACTTTAGAGCCCTTCATCTCAAATTTAAAAGAATTTGACCATAAATATTCTGGATATCTAGTATCTGTCTCAGTTAAAATGTCTGTTAGCTCCTGGATATAGAAGTAAAATATGCAGCTGGAAGATTCAAACAATAAATTAATTGTGGGGATTTTTTTCAGAATTGAGTGCAGCAAACATAGACACTAGAAATGTATAAGTCTGTGAGACATTTCAGCATTTTTTTTTTTTACTAAGCTGCTAAGGACTGGCTTACATGGTTTTATGTATTTTGGGTAATTTTTAACTAATGTTATTATGTATAAACCCCCAACAATCTTACAGTACCTTTTATAATCTATTCCTTCACATATCCTGGCATCAATAAAAAATCAGCATGTTGCTGCTGCTGCTGCTGGTGATGTACCTTGGTCATGACCTGGAAGGACCACCCACTCCTGCAAGAGAGAGGGTAAGTCTGTCTCTATGCTAACTTGATTTTAGACCTCCTTTGAAGAAGAGGTATGTGTATCCTTCAGCCAGTTTCAGTCTTGGCTCAGCTACTTCTGTGATGCAAGTTTTACTCTGCAGAAGCCAATGAGAGCTGTGTGCGTAAGGCAGAGGATGTTTTCTGTGTGTATGTGTGAAGGGGAAGGGAAACCTTTGTTGGTACTTTTGTTTCTTTCCCACTTGAGGAAAACACAGACATTTTGCTACTTATATTTGAAAAAGTATCTAAGAAAAATCAGAACATTAATATTAGCCAAAATGAATCTTTAGTTAATGAGAAATGATTGATGATTTTGAAAGGAAAAAATAATATCCCATGACATATAAATCTAAGTGTATTGGTTAAAGATCTAAATAATTTTATTTGCCATGAAAGAAACATTGTAATTAGGAACCAGAAATGCAGTAAGCCAATGAGGAGAAAAATGCATTGAAGTGATTTTTCAAATCACTGTTAATTGAGCTACAAAAAACCCAGCAAATAAAGGAAATAATGTGGTAATTGGAGCCCTTATTCCTTATTGGCATATATTATGGGTTGCTATCTTTTAGCAGTATTAAATCATTGCATGTGAATGTTGCCAAAAAACCTCTTCATTTCCTTTTAGTGACTTCTTACTGCCCTCAGTTGAAGTTTAATAGAAAAGGAAGGACATGATGTAGTTTTAATGACAGGAAACCCATGGCTTCCAAATGAATAAATTCCATCACTGGCTGCCACAAAGTGTGCTAATTATTTCCTTTGATAAATTAAAAGCCGTAAAAGCCCAAAGTATATAGCATGTGGTTTACAGTTATAGTCTGCCTGTCTGCATTATTGAAAGTTCATATAAACCTCATTATTTTAATTTAATAAACATTATAATTATTTTTTACACCAGTAGGCTGTATAGAAAGCATATGTGGAAGACAAACTTGTGTGACAGAAGGATAAATACCCCTTGAACTGAATAAGCAAGGAACACTTATGTGTCATGTTTTGATAGCCCAGGGTTGTTCCGATACTCTCAAATGAGCAAATGCATATTTTTTTATCTCTATAACAAGTGACTGCCTTTATCCTGTAAATAAGCATTTCATTTTGCAAAAAGCACTTTGACAAATGATGCACTGTGTTTCAGAACACAGGCTGAGTAGCCTTGGGAAAAACTTAGGGAAATGTAGAGAGGAAAATGGAGATTTTTATAATAAAATTTCAAGGCAAAAAAATTTCCTATTTTATCTGAAGGAATAAAATGCATAGCCAACACTGATATAAATAACCAGTTAGTTTTTTGGTTTGGGATTTTTTTTTTCTGACATCCAAAAAAAGGCTTTATCCAGTGAAGGCCCGAATATCTTTAATGACTATTGTACTAATGACATTCAGGCCTGTTCAGTGCCTCACGGGATTAGACCCTAACCTTAATAGGAAAAAAAAGAGACTGAAGAATGAGAAGCAAAACGTTTTTTCTAGGTTATGTAAGTTAATCTTGGATTTTTGTTCTAAATATTTTTAAAAGCAAATACTTCTCTTTCAGATTAGCCAGTCAATTAGGTAAAAGAAATCTGTTACAGAGCCAAATCTTTTGCTTTGTCCTGATCTGATGCACCTGACTCCAACTGTAGACTGACTCAAATGTGCTTTATAATAACAAAAAGAATTTAGCTGGGCTGCTTGACTAATTGTGCTAAATGTAGTCACTCAGTAATGTAACTAGGAGTTTCTGGAGACATGAGACAGAAATGGTGTGTTGGAGTAGAGTGCATAGGATCATGCAACACATATCTGGAACCAGCAGGAAGATGAACAGGACTAGGTCTGACAGGACCAGGAAAAGGCAAAAGACATATGCTACAGGGCTGAAGTTAATAAAGTTGTATCTAGTTGCAATGTCTTGATATATCAGGTAGAACTTACCAGTTTTAGAGTGTCTGTTATGGGGAAATGTGTTATTCTCTAGAAGGAAAAAATATAAAGAAGTATTTGACTTTATGAGAAAGTCCCCGAGTCAGCTTCTGAGACACCTTAATTCTGCCGTTTGGTGAAGTGAAATGAAAACTTTTTTTTCTGATGTACTGTACCAGTACTTTTCTGTCATTTCATTGCCACACATTAACAGGAAAAAATATTTTAGCTGAAAGGGAGTAGGCGAGTGAACTGGGAGAAGTGTTTTAATATTCTAGCAGAAGTAATTGTGTTGGAAGGAAATGCAGGAGGGTGACTTTTTCCACCTTGAGACATACTGCAGCCTAAGGATTACTGAAATATACCATACATTCTGACTGAAGTATGCTTAATTGCAAAGAACTAAATAAAGTCAATTGAAAATGCCAAATCTATAGTAAAGCTTGCAGGAATATCACCTTGAAGAGAGGCACACTCCCTTTACGTTTATATGTCACTACTCCTCCTTAATAATAAACCTCTGAAAAAGAGAGTAAAGGGCTATAAATAGTATAGTAAGGTCAAATCAAGTAAAGAGTAAAAATATAGTAACTGGCAACAAGATTCCAGTGGACAAATGACTGTTGGCTAACAACTAAGGGACCTGTCGCACACTTGTTTTGTCTGTTGTGTGAAATTTTGAAGAGTCATTGTAGTACCTCTTTTTTTTTTTAGTTATAAAGACATATCAGTGCCTGCCTGGAAAATGCAAACATTTTAATTGTCCAGAGGAGTTATCTTCCATTGCTCTTTCTTCTTTTTTTCATCCTTTTTTAATTAATGGGAGGAAGATAAGATTACTGTTTCTCTAGATATTATTTGCTTCATTGCTTTTTACTTCTGTAGTCATAACAAATCCATTTGTAAGCTGAAAATGACTTGCATAAGAGCTAACTATGTTTATTTTCCTAGTATTTTACTTGGAAGGATAATTATTTTTTTATTAACACTGTTGTGGAACTAGCTATAGACACTAAAATATATTATAAGTGTTTTCTATAAAATACTAGTGGAACCTGAACACCTGGTTAATATTGGTAGCATGGAGCAGAAATATTTTGAAGAGTTTCATTATCTCTGTATTATTTATTCTCATAGTTGTTCTTCAGATAATGATACATATTTTGTATCTTAAATTATACAGGCATTGTTTTTTCACTTTGATAACACATTATTATATTTAGAGAGAGCTATGCTCTTCCAGACTCTAAACATGCCACTGGAGAGCAGGATGGGGCTTCTTGGTTTCCGGTTAGCTGGAAGCAGGAATTTTTTTCTGGATAGTGTGACTACTTCTGCTCTATCCAGGGAGAACAGAGCAGGGAGATGGTGAGACTGGTATGTTTTGTAACACCGGTCCACCTTCACGTTACAGTGCATATTTACCTCACTGTTGACTCATCCTGCATATCTTACTTTCTGGCCATCTGTAATTTTGGGAAAAAGAGAGGCTAATTTTTAATGGTGATCATGGTATTCCTACTTCATACCAACAGCAGTCCACTTGAACTATGGGTATTTCTGTGTAATCTAAACTTCAGTTATCTAATTCCTGTGTCACACCTGTAGTGAGGCTGTGTTAGCACGAGCTCCGCAATCATCCTGACACGCAGTTTAAAAGAACCGAGATTTAGGACCTGCCTGCATACACAGCCAAGCCTTGTCATGCAGCAGAGCAGTAGGGTTCCTGGAAAGCCCCTTTGAACTGGTATGTCCCCCTCCCCTCAGTTTTCTGCAGGAGATAGTGCATGAGACCCAGTGCTAGGGAGCTTTCTATGTACATTTGATAAAGATTAGCCAGCTTTACACAGTGAATTTTTTTTCTGGGATTTTTCACCAGCTGTTTTTCCAAAGAGAGGTCTACTTACAAAGAAAATCTAAGCCACCATCTGACTTGTGGCTATGCAAAATGGTTAAAGCTTAGGAAGAGAGGATTTTTTTTTAAGTTGGTCTTCAGGCATTATTGCTGATTGGCAGAACTGGATGTATAGTTAGCACACTATTTTCTCATTTCCAGATGCCATGACTAACATATACTAGTGCAAAGCTGTACATGTAATCAGCAGAAAAACGTTAGATGGCTGCATTTGTTGAAACATGGGGTTTCTTATTGTCACAAAGGGTTTTTTCTGCTTTTATCTGGTTTCTGTTCTTATCAAGTGAGTGAGATACAATAATATTATGCCATGATACATAATGTTTCTATTGCCATGAAGTGAAAAAGCAAAAAATGGTTTGCTTGCTGCTCTAATTTGAAATCCCACCAGGGTCACTTGTTTACTAGCACTAATACTTAACTAGTGCACAGCCTTTAAATTACTGCTGATTACAGTGGTGCTGTTCACACCACTGTGCTTTAGGACGTGTCAGCATTTCCAGTAGAAAACTCTTCTTTCAAAGGCTTATGCCTTTGCCATGAATATTTGCTTTGAAACTTGCCAAACGTCATCTCAGGCCAAACTCTGATTTATTCCTTTATAGGAGACTGCTTGACTTGAGTGGGGAATAAATCAGTTTTCAAATTATTTTGAGCATAAGAAGAGCTAACTGAAATGTTTCCTCCCCACCATACTCTACTGTATTTAAAATAATGTAGATGAAGACTGTTTTGGGACTCTGAACTAATGAAGGGATCATACAAAAATGTAAAAGTACATTCATTTGTTGCAGCTTTGCAGTGAGTTCTGTTGTGGTAACAATATCCATTTGCAAATTTCTCAAGTGTTTGCAAAATATTATTGAGGCTTTGACTGTTAAAATTCAGATTTTCCTCAGTGCTTTGATACTTCAGTTTCCTCCTTTATGTTGACCTTTTTATTCCTAGTATAAGAACTAATGATACTCAAACTGATGTGACTTTGGTTTGATTCTTAGCCGTCCAAAAATATATGTCTAGCCTCAGATATGTAATACAGATATATTTGTGTCTCATTGCCCTATAAGCAACGCTACCCCACAGGTACCTTCCAGTCCCTAGGGACTGGTCACATGCTAAGGAGATGAGAGCTGCTTTAAGATCTTATCTTCAGTGCTGTAAATGGGACTGAGAATCCTTAAGTTGGAGCAGTGATATTTTGGGGAATTTCCTCTTGCCTTTCAGAAAACAGACACTTCTTTATGCCTTTCTTTTCTACTGATCAGTATTCAAGGAACTTTTTTTCTCCAGAACACAACTTAGAGCTTTCAATGGTGAACATCTTATGAAGGAAGAACTTTCATCTTTTCTGTTGACACAGTGGAGGCCTTTTTTTTTCTTCTTTATTTTTGCTTTTGTTTCTTAGTTTTCCTTGAACAAAAAAAAAATATACCTCGATACCAATGTTTTAAACTTTGATAAATTTTGTTGACTTTCTTACTTTTTTTTCAGTTGGAGTCACCAGAATACTGGATGACTCTAATTGTCTTCCTTGATGTCAACTTTTACACTGTACCGAACCTGTGCAGATAACAGCTTAAAACTTTCAAATATTTTTAATTTTTTTAAAGTACTGCCTTGATAAAACTGTTATTTTCAAAACTCCTACATTGTGCTCAAGCACATGTACAAAGATTACCATTTTGGGGATTTCAATGCACGCTTTCGGTAAACCTACGTATTGGAAAATAGCTAAGTGTGTAGCAGTCCTGTATGGTTAGCTTCAGCTACATAGTTTGGGATGCGTTTTCTGCCGATCAGCTTTCAGTATTTCCACAGCAATATTTTCTTTTTTGTTGTTCACAGCTACATTGTGTCCTATTCAGTCTGCTTATGTCTCTTGTTTTCTACTTGTAGGTATTAGCCAGGGAAAAAGACGCATACGCTAATAGATTATTTTTCTTGGAGATGAAAACAAAAGCATAATTTTCAGCAAAGTGTGTTTTACTTATAAAAGGAGAGCACCTGATGCAAGTAAATATAATTTTGTCTCTGTATTTTGCAAGAGATTTAAAGAAGTTACTGGACTACATACACATGCAACTGCACCAAATAATCACTAAAAAAGTTGGGAGAAACTACAGCGTGAAAAAAGGCCTAGAGGAAAATAAATATGACAGCTTTAAAATTAGTTTTGAGATTTGATAGGAATTGATATACGAGCTGAGGAAAGGCAAGGTCAAATTCAAAATGGGGCAGTAAGGAAAGACCAAGCTAGCAGGCCCATAGACCTAAATATATCGAGTTTTTTGACATTAGAGTCACTGCAGGAGCGGGAAGATAAGTGAGCAGATTTTGAGAGGTATTTATTATTTTTCATGCAATAAGATACTCAAGGAATTAGAAAGTAAGTGGGAAATGCACGATATTTGAGTCATATTATCAATGCTATCTTTAAACTGAACAGGGATATTCCATGTTTGTAGAAAATGGTAGCTTTCATCCACCAAGTTTATTGTGGATCAAATGTACAATGATTAAAGTCGAAAAGCTGAATAAAATTTAATTGTAGTGATGTTACAGTGGAAGATTAAAAGGAGAGGATTAAAGACCGTTTTGAGGTAAAGATGTTCTGAAGTGCTGGGACTATCAGTGAAGAAACCTATTGTTCATCAATAGTGTAAGGTAAATTTACAGGAATATTATTTTAACCCCTTCACGTCACCATGAAATCTGTGTAGAATTCAATTACTGGACTTCTGAACACATGCACACTCGTGTTTTCACTGATCTGAGTGCAATGCTAACAACATTGATTCATGGTTGTGCTGATTATGCTCAATGCAAAAAAAAAATTAACTTTGAAAACCAGTAAATTTACTTTCCTTCGAAATCTTTGTAGCACGTGTAGATGTTAATTATTTCCTATAGTGTTTCTGTCGTTTAGGTGAAGGATCCATGTGTGCCTTCCATGACCCCAACTATGTTGTTAGCCACAACAGAGAAACAGGACTTCAGAGGGAGCTGCTAACCTTCGTTGAATAGCCTGTCAACCAGAGAATGATACAGAGCACCTTCAAAAGCTCCCCTAAAGTAATGAGCACTAAGGAGGCTTATAATGGGCTCATCATTAACTCCAGCTAATATTTTGAGCAGCCTGGTCTAGAGGGAGGTGTCCCTGCCTGTGGCAGGGGGGTTGGAAACAGATAATCTTTAAGGTCCCTTCCAACCTAAACCATTCTATGAATCTATGTACTGCAGGTGTCATGAGGGGCCACAACAGGATTAATCTGCAGGATGTTTGGTGGCTATATGATGACAACACATTTCTTCAGCATGTTTCTTGACTTGCAAGCCTGTATATGTATTTTATGTAATGTGAGTAAATCATGACCCCTTGCATACTTTTTTTTTCTCAAACTCAGTCACCCCAGTGACCAATGAATCAAGTACATAGTCAGGTAAAAGAGAAAAATAAATGGTAGTGCAACAGAAATGGTAAGGCAAAAGAGAAAAATGAATGGCTTATCCTCTAACAAGGATGTAACAAAATGTAATACAGCTACTAGGAAAACTCCTCCTTTCTCCTATTGTGTGTTCTTTCCTTCAACTCTTTTTTTTCCAAACCCTGGTATTACTTATAATTTTGAAAAGGATGAGGACCTGTGCACTCCACTTCTGCATGAATTTTTTTGGGGTCTCCTGTAAATACCTTCCACGGAGATCTTGCTTTCATAATATATAATTTAGTTTAGTCTTTCCTTTCGTGTGTCTGTTTTATACTTTATCAAACTTATTTACTTTTTCACTCAAAGATGAAGAAACAGAGAATTCACACTCATGCTCCAACATTAGATAATAAAAACAGAAACATCTAATAAGATGGTGAAAACATAGGTTCTTTAAAAATGACACAAACTGAGTTAGAATTTCACCTCATCTTGTACATGGAAAGTTTATTCCCCGATTCACTCAAATACAGAGTGCAGGCTATGTGTGTGTTTGCATCCATATAGAATTTTTTTCTTTAAATTAAGTCACTGCAGATGAACTGAAGTTGCTTTTCTCTCTGCGCAGGAACTTGTTAAGAGACAAGTACAGAGTTCCTGAAACAATGTCAGATGTTGGTGTAAAATCACTATTACCAAAACAGTCTTACTGAATACCTTTATAATCAACATTTATGTTAACTATGCACATTTGATGCTGAAACACTTGTTAGAAAAGGATTCTGCATAGCTCTGCTGATTTAGATAACTTATTAAAGACTCTATTTTTTTGGGGAGCTGGATAATGTTAAACTCTAAAAGGCCAATGCAAATAATTTCATTCATTGAGAGATAACAGTTACCAGAGAAGAGAAAAGCAAGTATTTTGGATGACATTTAGCTTGCCTTCGTTTGGGCACGAGACTTTGAAATTCTCATGTGGGCTTACTGAGTACAAATTAACGTTTTGTTAGTGGTTTTTTTCTTTTTTTTTTTTCTTTCTCAATTATTGTCAGAGACATTCAAGCACCCTCAGTGCAGTCTTTTTTCCTTAAAAAAATAAGATTCAAAAGAATGAAGACTTTTCTTGAGACCAAGCTATTCAATGCTTAAAATGATAAAATCTGGTCAATCCATATTTGTTGTTTCTTTCTCTATAGCCACTAAAAATAAATCCTTCAGGAGAACATTTCTTTAGCTCACTTTTTCATTATTTCCAGAGGCAAAAGCTGGCAAGGCAATTTATAATTCAATTTTTGCTAAATCCGCAACACCTAATATATATGTCAGGCATTTCAACAGCAGGGTACTTTGGGGATAGGTGATAAATTGTACTGATTATAAGTGCAAGCTGTTCTTCCAAAACATCATATCAGAAAGAAGGCAAGTATTATTAGGAGAATGTAATGTATCTTTAGAATGTCCAGAAACATAAGAGATAATCACTTCATGTGAATATATTCTCCCTTGAGTTTTACAGCTCAATATTAAGGTCTTACCATGTTTTTGATAGCACTAGTCTGGAGGGAGGGACCATCATGGGTTGATAGTCTTTCAGCAGCCACATAGCTCTTAGGTCTGCAATAATTCATTTCTCCCAAAGAAGGGCCTACTATGAAACCTGAAACACGGTCATAATAATTTTCTGACTATGTTGGTGTATGTGAAAAGTATAAATATTATTTTATAATATAATCTCTCCTGATCTTTTAAACATCCTTTCAATGTTTCCATGTGTTTTCCTGAGAGATATGCAGGACTTCTTTAACTATTTATCAATACTATTGAGCAACATTAAAAAAGTTCTTCATGTTCATCTGGGATGTCAAGCTAATCGGAAAACGAGGAAAAAGACATTATGTGTTGGGACCTTTCCTCCTAGTTTCTGCTTTTTCAAACTTACAAAGATGAGTTGATGTATCAGTTACACATAGAACCAAAAAGTAGGCAAATGAGACTGGATAGTTGAGATTTGCTGGAGTGATGCAGACCTTTTCACCTTTATGTCGTTGGTCTGAATTTAGCATGTCTGATTTTGATTTGCCTGCTCACCAGATGCTCCTTTTTTGTCTTGCCAAACATATCTGTATCCTGCTCAGACTGTCTGAGGAACTGACTGGTTTTTGTGACCATGGTATTGGTATAGCACCCATCCTATACTACCGTCCTATACTACCATCCCTACCAGCATTTCTTCTCTTTAGCATCTCAGAAAATTGTTTTCTAGCTTTAAGGGCTAGAAAACAATTTACCTTTATTAATTTTTCTAAAACAGATAAAAATCAGCTTAAAGACAAGAAAATAAAATCACAAAATTTAAGTACATCTAAGATTAAGTGATCAGTAATATCAGCAGTAAGACTTAGAGCAGAGAGAGTTACAGCAACACTTATTCTATTGAGTTTCTATTTGTCTGCTACTTTTATGTCTCAGTTTCTTCCAAATGGTGTCTTAAGCCTTCTTAGAAGTTATCTTTATTGTGGATAATATTGGAAATGTTTTGTAGATTCAAGTCGGTATTCCAGGTGGTAAAAAATATTCTCTGCCAAAATGCTTTTCAACCAAATTTTTCTACTAGAATTTCCATTTTGCTTTGAATCTACAATTTAATCTACTCTTTGTGGAAGAATGAGGATTTTCACTGTAAAATAAATCCCACCTCTCAGATGCTACTGGCTGGAAAATAAATGTTAAACTTCTCAACAGCATGTTTCAAAATTGTGAAAATATCAATTTTCTTTCACATTTCTAATGAAAGCATAGGATACATTTTTGTACATTTTAGTTGGTGTTACTTGACTCCATGATCCCAGTTTTAAACTGAGCCTTGCATAAAAGAATACAGTAGTGAAAATGAGAACTGAAAGTGAATGAAGGTAAAATCAATTCTCCCTTTCTGCAAGAGAATTTTAGACCAGCAATTTAAGGGAATTGAGTGCAGAAAAGACTTTTTCTTCCTTTCTTTCACAGCAATCCCCCTCACCTTCAGACTCAGATTTTTTACTTTTATATCACCTAAACTCATTTAATGAAGGAGATGAACACAACTGGAAAATAAATGATCACTCACAAACCAGACCAGCTTAGTGTGCACGCTTGTCTGAAAGACTGATGAGATAATACCTGCAAAAGAATGGTCTGCTTTGACAGGAAAAGGAGAACCAATGTATCCAGAACACTCAATAGCTCATCTGGCAGTAAATGAGGGGTCAAAATGTCAGTCTTTCAGTCCTGCCCCTCGTGGTGTTAGAAATCTATTAAAGAAGTCCAAACAACTATTCGATAGTATTATAGGCATTCTTTTGGCATGGATGGCAAATTAAAAATAGGTAGAAGTATGGAGAGCTAAGAGCTACTCTCAAAGGAAAAAAATGAAACAAAGCTGGAGAAAGATTGAAAAATACACTGTAAAAACAAAAGGTAGTGAGAAACAGAGAATCTCTTGGAAGAGCCAGGGAAAGAGGCGATTGAAAATATTTGAAGAAATAACAAAAAATAAAACGAGGAAGAACAATGAAGGTGTTTGCCCTCTTATTTTAGTTTTCCCTTTCAGATTCAAAAATAAATCCTTAAAAAATGCAGAAAAGTGTGGCTAAGAATTTCCTGTTCATGACCGATGATATCAGACAGGCATAGTTTCTGTTTGGCTACATTTCTTGGGCACAGAAGGACACTGCTATAGTACCCTGCTAGATAAAGATATGCTGAAATTTAGAAGGCTGTTAGTTAAATCTTAAATCTCACACTGGCAAAAGCTCTTACTACAGTGAGGCAGACTGAATCAACTATTAATAGTGCAAAGATGTCATTGCATCTCAAAAGAGATTCTTAGCACAGTTTATTAGAGGCAGACATAAAGACAGACGTTGTCTACTAAATAAATAGAAAGGATTTAATTTTCCCTGCAAAGCCTTTGAAAGACTAAAGAAAGGATCCATACTAGAAGGGTTAAACAATCTTGTATTTTCTCCTAATTTCTCAATTTGGGCTTTCACTTATACAAAATTCTTATCATGGATACATGCAAGGCCTTGAAAAGCATGGTGAAGAAGAAGGTAATTTTTTTACAGTGAATGTTTACCTTTGGACATATTTTCTCATGCCCTTATGAGACATTAATAGACTTGTTAGGGACCTTATGACTTTAATGGGATAGGACTGAGGTTGGTGTTTAAATATCCTCACACCAGTGTAAAAGGCATAGTTCTGAATCTTCTGAAATACAGGAAGACTTTTGGTGCAGATGTTAGTGTTACGACTTCACTTTTTTTTAATTCTGACTTTTCCTTGGAAGGGCTTACTAATTAGTCAGTGGATTTGGGGGACAATATCTTCTGCTCTTGGATGTGGAATTCTGCATGAGAGTCTAGAATTTGGCATAGGATTTCTAAGACTTCTCTAGCTGACAATACTGAAGAAGATGGGAAGTTTGTATGTTTTCATGACCTTGAAGCCTGGCAAATCATAAACTAGATGTTGAGATGCAAACAATTATTTTCAAAATAAATATAAATGTAGCTCCTCATGACCAGGATCAATTTTAAGCAGAGTGTTAAGAATGTCACTTACCCTTTATGTGTGAGATTGAGAAAGACAATTTCAGCCCTTACACAGGGGTCAGCCTTCTGCCAGTCCCTTGGTTACAACAGTCTGTTTCTGTGCACTCTCTAAAATGACTGAATGAACATCCATTCTTTTTCTCTTCTCTTTGTAGCAATGAAGACAATGTAACATTGACTTTCAAAAGATTTTACAGAAACATCCTGTTAGACGGATATGTTTCTTTAAGAGATGCTGATATGGCATAGAAATGGTGGGTGAAGAAGATGAGTAGTTCTGAGCAGTGTCTAAGGAATATGAAGTAAATGCTGAGATGCAGCTAAGATGGCCCTTTAAGCTCTAAATTATTTTCTGTTAAAAGAGAACAGTCAGCCTCATGACCTCTAAATCTGGACACAAGTAAATCACGTCTCAACAAGTCTGATGAGATTTTTAATGAATGAAGGCTCTTTGGGAAAAGTCTTAGGCCTAAAAATGTATAGTAGCATGAAAAAGTACAATGGAAGGTTTCCTTATATTACTTCAAAGTAAATGTGATTTGTTTTCCAGTTAGTCCAAAGGCTTCTATGACAGGATTCCTCTCAGCTTTCCTTTTACTACTGAATGTTGAGGAAAAAATAGACATGGCATCATTTGCATATGAAACAGTTGGTTGTTCTGTATTAGATGCTCCCATGACTTCATTGTAAAAATAGGTATTTAGGGTTGAGATTTTTGTAAGATACATTTCGGAGACTGCTGGCATTGAGGGGGTGCAATCAGGGAAAGATAAGACTGCAGTTAATTTTACAATGCTGAGGGAGTTTTAGTGAAGTTAAAACAAATAAATAGAGTTCTTGGGCATACAGAAGTCAAACTTTCAATTGCTCTCAAATAGATTCAGGCTCATTCAGTCTAGCTGACACTCTGAGGAGTTTAAATCTTTGCAGACGCTATGTAAGAACTGAATCAAGCCCAACTACACCCCCTCTGTTCTTGCAAATGCAGAAGCAGTGGTATCTAAACAGTAAGAGTATCAGCTCCTTCAAGAAGGAAATTTGTAGAGATAACATGAACAGTGGCTGTCATTAAAAGTCAAATGACTACTTTTAGATGTTGTTGGCAAGGATTATAAGAAGGCAAATATGGCACATTAGATTATACAATCTACTTTCAGGATTTTGCTCTGTTTTCTTGCCTTAAGAAGAGCATCTTGTGCTTTCTGATAAAACGAAGACCATGTTGCGAAAGTCCTGATTCAGCAAAAGAAAAAAAGGCAACAGGCATAGAATCAATCTTACTGTATTTCAACAGTATTTCCATAATCAGAAATATCTTTTAAAATATAAACCTTTTGCATTTCTACAGTTAATATCCTCAAACTGCACAACCATAGCAGTATTTTTACAGTGAGCAACAAAACAAATTATTTATATACTATGGTGTTTGCAATGTACCATTAGAAGAAAAGTTTTGCTCTCAACATTTTCTGTTACGAACTGACACAAAAGAGTTAGGAAACATGAGGATACCCAAATGCAGTCTACTTCTAACACACAGTTTTAATTAAAATATTTTTCTAGACCTCATGCCACATGTTACTTGTGTATATTATCAGGATACAGGATTGAATAGGAATTTCACTAAGGTTTGTTAACCCAATACTCAAGGCAGCCCAGTGAGGATACTGAGGCCAAGCAGACAATATGTATGGAAAACTGTGAAGTGTAGAAGAGATTCTTTCAGTGAAATCAGAATGATGGCACTTTCATAACACAAGATTCTATAAAGTGATTGAAGGTTTGCAAGGATAATTAATCCTTTATTTGGTTTTGTGACGTATTCTTCTGAAAATATTAAACACCAGGAACAACTGCTTACCAGACCTAAAGCACCATTAAACAATTAAAAATTAAATATTTCCTGAAGGAAAAAAAAGGGCAGCTATTCTGCAAATGAAAGGCCTGTGTGTATCTTGCAGGGTTTTTTCCCTTTGCTTTTCACACCAGTCAGTGACGTTCTATGTCAGTATTCTAAGCTGAATTCACTGATTGCGAAGAGGGTAACTAAAAAAGAAGAATCTGTAATTCACCACAGGCTGGTGAATATCATGACTTTGTAACTCAGTCTATAAATATTCGAGTATATGATGCAGGATTGTAGCCGAATAAAGCACTCTGATGGATTTGTAAGTAGATAGGAGGGTGGATCAGCTGAAAAAAGTTGTTATCTGGAAAAGGATTGACTTCCAAGGCTGCCTGTGGAATAGCTTTAGCCCTGAAATATGGGCTAGAACAAGAAAGGAAAACCACCAGATGACAAAATGGGATGGATAAAGTGCATGACACAACAAAATAAAAAGCTTTCCTTAAAACTCCATTGTCATAACATATTCCTCTGCTGGGTTTGTGAACAAAACACTTCCTGGGAAGTGCAACGCAAGAGCAGAAGGTCGGTGAAAGTTATGGATGGGGAAGCAAATGCAGCTGCTGAAGACAGAAAATGAGAGCTTCAGAACAGGGTATGAAGCACTGAGCTGCGAGTGGGAGCGTCTCCAAATGGTGTGCTGCGTATAGGACAGGAAAGTGCATAGGTACAAGCATATTCTGGCACTGAGCTGAGCTGGGTATAATTGAAGTGTTCTAACAGACAAGCTACTTTAAGAAAAAAAATGATGTCACTCTTTTTACATTGCAAAAATGTAGTCTAGCATAACCTCATGATGGGGAGTGCAGATACAGCGATAGGGCCAAGAGAGCTATGCTTGAGGTTAACTGAATGTCTAACATGTGTGTCCAAGTGGGAGGAAGCTGTGGTGAGACAAGAAATGAAAGAAATATTTCATTTAGTGTCTGGCAAGATGACTGTGAATTTCTTTAAAGATAATTTCTCTATATTGTGTATGTTTGTGGGCTTTTGTGTCCTTCTTTATTGCTGCTACAAAGAAGTACATCTCTTTGCTAGGACTAAATTATGATCGCTTCAGTTTTGTGACTATTAATCAAGAGAAGGCATTTGCAAGCCTTTCCCAGCCACATATCCTTTGAGGGTTTGGAAAGCTATAGAATGCAGTTTGTTATCTGTCATTGCGAGGCCGTGCCAAGTTCCATGATGCAGTGAAAGCAAAGTCATACGCTGCAGCTGACACTTTCCCACTGACCTCAGCTTGTTGCACTGCATAAACAGAAGCTATTACAAGTCAATAAGATTCTTGGAGTGGGGTTATGCTGAGAGGAGTGTAAGAAAGTTTTCCAAGTTTCTACAAAGTTCAAAGTGAATGATGTGCTTTTTCTGTCACACCAGCAGATGAGGCTGTCATATCCTCAGTTCACCTCATAAATAACAGGCACAGAGGATGGTTGTATAAGGCTGTAGTTCAAAAGGATTGAAATCTGACAACAGGCATTGCCTTTCCTAGACAAGCTCACCTTTAGCCATGCTTAATGGTTGGTTTGTTTTGATTTAATACATACCTGTTTCCTTGGTGAATCGGCACCTTGTAGCCTTGTAGACAAAAGTTTGCAAGGGGAAGTCACTGGGGCAAGGGATGAAGAAATAATTGCTGGGCAAAGCCTGGTAGCACTGTGACAGCTTCTGAGAGAAGACACAGACTTGGGAGTGGGTTGACAGGCTTCAGGATGTGCCACAAACCCAGCCTGAGCTGGTGGCATTGGTGTGGGAAGGGGACTGTGGACTCCAGGGAACTACCAGCAATCTGGAGGTGACGGTGGGCAGGGTTTTATTTTCTTTCTCCCCACCCCCCATCCCCAGGGGTAAATGTGAAGGACTGGAGAAATAAAGCAGGGATTTATTGGGAGGGAGCAGATTTACTAGGAACTGGTGGACAGGGGAACACTAACCTTCTGCTCCTTCTTCGAGCTGATCTGATTGCATGGCGCACAGGTCCTCTCCCTGCCTGTCTTTCTCTCAGGTCCACAAAAGAGGCAGTGGGGCCATGGCACCCTGTACTGGGGCATTTCATTTCCTCCCTCCCCCCTGTGATCTGCCAATGTAAACAAGTGCCTGCATTAACCTCAACTGAATCTAGATCTGCCTCTAATCATGTTGGGTGACTGTTGACGTGTAGAGTTTGATATTTTGATAATATTATATGCCCGTGATAATACTTCATTGCAATTATGGCCTTGGCTATAATTCTTTCAACATAGTCACTTGTGTACAGACCTTTGAGTTATAGGAAAGTATTGTAAGGCCAAGTTTTGCTCTGATGATCACATTACAATTTAGAAGATTTAGAATTAACAGCATTTGACGCATGTCCGAGAAACAGCAAGCAATGCATTTATTTCTATCGTGTTTTCTTCTAGACGAAATTGTGCGTGTGTTTCAGGGAAAGGGGAGAAGACTTTAAAATATTTTTTTCCCCTGGCCAGCTTTGCTTGTTATTTGAAACCATTACTGATACGTTGTCATATAATATTCTATTCCTCCATTTTACAGACTTTCAGTTATTGCCCTGATCTCTTACTTAGGCAGAGAGGAGAAAACTAAACTATGACTTATAAATTACTATGCTGATCAACAGTCTATGGTTTTTTTTTTTCTGTATACATAAAAAGACGTATGTTAGATTGTATATTTAGTTTAATTTCTACAAAGTAATCTCTCTTGTTTTTTTTCTAAATTAATTTGTTTTCATATTTTGAATGATCAAAGTGATAAGCCTATGCTATCTTTCATTAGAGGTAAATTATCTGCTTACATTCTATCTACAGTTTGAAAATTCACAAATGTGCTACAGAAATTAATATAGTATTTTACTGTCTGCCAAATTGAAAGTTTGAACTTGTTTTGAAAATGCATTTTGTGACCTGTAAAGTCTTTAAGAATATTTCCAATACTTTCTTGAAGTAAAATTTTCCTTTGGATCAATCAAAACAACTCATTTAGATATACATGAAATGTATTCTGTTGATGTTTACCATTTTTTAATAATCATACAAAGAAAATTAAATTGGCTTTAGAAATAGGACATTCTGACAGTCGAAAATATTTCCACTGTTTTTGAGATCAAGATAGTAATTGTGCTTGCAAAGTTACAGATTTTTTTAATAGAAATTTTTTCTGAAGATCACGGGAACAAAAATAACAGTTTACCCCAATAAAATCTATTTTGCAAAGAAGGTAGGAAATGAGTGCTTTTTCAGAAGATCCTATGCCCAGACTAAAATGCCGTTTGTTTAGTTGAATCTAATTTCTAGAAAATTTTCAGGAAGAAGTGCCTGATACCTCTCCAGTGTCCAGAATTTTCAAAATATATACATATTGTGTCTGCCAAAGCATACATCTGATGCACCTCCCTACCTGTAATCACGAGCCCACAGGATTCTGGGCAATACCAATCTGCCTGTTTTCCTGTGGATCCTAATGAGAAAGGGAGATGGACAAATCTGAGGAGCAACTGGGAGTGTGGTAACTTAATCCTTCATGAAAATTGTAAGAATGCTTTTCTTATGCAATCTTATCATTAGACTGTCGTCAGTAGTCAAGACACCACTAAAATCCTTTCAGAGGGAGTCAGGATTATGGCCTTTCTTGGTTCATTTAGATTCAGTTTACTAGAGAAGCCTAGCCCCAAGGCAGGGTTATTTTAATGCCTCCAGATGGTACAGTGTTTGCAAACCTGCAGAGCATTCAAGTTTAAGTATCTCCTTGTCCACAAAATTCAGCTTAAATCTTCATCATGTGAACAGTATACACATATATTACAGTGCTCATGCTTCTGTTTCCCAGCAGAATGGTGGGAGGTCTTCCCTGATCATGTGTAAAAGTCTATCTGGTGGAGTTTTGCACCTGAATTCCCAATATGGTCAATATGGAGGTATTTATCTCAGATCTAAAGTAGGTCTGAGGATGCATGCCCAAACACTATCCATTTCTCCACAAAATCACTACAAGGAGATCTCTGTAAACACCTGAATTCAGATAAGGTAATGCCTCCTCTCTCTACAGCACTGCTACAGTATGCAGAGTCAAAAAATACCTGTAGATTTGAGATAAAGATGAAGGTTTCTTCTTTCTCATATTAACTTGAGCTATCTTATCTCATTTTTTAAAAAAATTTTTTGTTTGTTTTGTTTTATGTGGAGTGGGAGAGGGTTGTAAAGACAGACGTTGTCTCTGCGAAAGTAGGAGCTTGGATACATATTTTGGAAGTGAAAGGAGAAACAACTCAGTGAGCAACCTGAGAACAGCTTCTGTTCTCCTGCTGGCCCAGCTAGTGTTTAACTAGAGACAAAAAGAACTGGCGTAAGAATCAGGCAGGAACTAGACCCAAATGCCTTCATTCTTTCCCATGAGTATTCAAACCACTGAGCTTTCTGTGAAAGTCTCTCTCCCATTTTGATTTTATTCAGGTCTGAATTTTTTTTCCCGGCAGATGCTAAATGAAACCCAACGTTTCTCTTGCAAGAAGTTTTGTTTTGATGATTAAGCATAGTCCGGAAAAAAAGAGAAAATGTTCCCAATTAGCTTAGTTAGATAAACAAAGAATAAAGCAGTGTGGGGGTACATAATTGACAGAATAGTAACCTGGTTGATTACAACACCAGCTGCTGGTGTTGCTTTTACTGAATTAAATATTCACAACCTCTTTTTCACTTAGGTGTTCAAACTATATATGGATCTTTTCTTTCTCAACGAACTTTTCATCCTTTTACTGACATTTATTCTTTGTTTATTCAATTAACCCATAAAGGTTCTGGCAAGGCAAGTCAGCTGTTGTCTGCAGAAAAGAGACATACAAATCTTGTCACATAGCTTTTATTTTTATGGTCAAGAACCCTCAGGCCTAGTATTAAGGCAACTTAGGCTTGTGTGGAACTTCACTGTCTCCTGCACGCTCTGAAATAAGATTACATGATGGAGAAGATCAATTTACTGAGGTCATTTAAGCTCAGAATATTAAGCTTCTGTGCAATCACATCTCCTTGCTTGCTGTGTGGCAGAAAAGCTAGCCACAAGATCCTTGACAAATTAGATATTACCACTTTTAACTGTGTATATTTAAGCTTATCAAACTGAATCGTTGCATTGTAACTGTGCTCTTACACAGACAAGGACTCCATTTAATAAATGCAGTGCCATTTAATAGTAATTAATCACCCAACTAAAATGTCACATTAAGGTCAAATCGACCAGAAGGCAGAAAGAAGAGAACATTAAATTCAGCTGACAAACATAGGAAAGGAGAAAGTGGAGGCAAAGAAAGTTCTGGGACATTGGCACTGGTAAAACATTTAATCCAAACTTCTTAACTTTCCGTTCAGTTTGGAAGTAATCACATTCATTAGGTTCAAAGCAAGGTCATTTTTGTGACTTTTAAATGAAATTTCCTCTTTGCGTGTACAGTGACAGCCCATTGCAAGACTGGAATTATTGGCGGATTTTATACATGTTGTGTTCTCAGTATTCACTCTTTGCTTCCTCCCTGCTTCTCTCTTCCTTTCCTTTTGCTATTATAACATTCTACATTCGAGTGGAATTCTCCACATCATATCCTCAAATAGAAACAGTTTGGAAATGTAGTTTGGAACAGTTTGGAAATTCTGAGTTGGAGTCAAATAAGTACGCATGAAGAATAAAACACAATCTTCAGTCACGTACTTTACTAATTTGAGAAGTAATTTAGGAATAAACTCTTTTCAAATTGTAGCAAAGTTCAAAAGCATACTGCAGAAGTTTTTGATACGATTGCTCTTGGTCTTAGAGCTAATTACAGAACCTAAGCATCTTTGAAAGACTTATGGATATACAATAAGGAATTTAATTTCATGTTATAACTGTGTAATGCTTCAGCATTCAATAGTAAAAAAAAGAAAAATTATTAAGTTGACTAAGAAGATTATTTCTGAACAATGTCCTTATGAACCAGATCTCCATATAGGGAACTCTGTTTCACAGGGAGTGCTTTTACCACCTGCAGAAGTAAAAATTTCTTGAGTTCCTTGTCCTAAAAGTATGGAAAATTGCAAAATGGTAAATATTCATTGTTAATTCCACTTCTTCAAGATAGTGTTTAGCGACTTTAGTATAAGTGTATGAATAGGTTCATACATGTTCACATTCTCTCTCACAGTGTTCCTTCCTTGTCCTTGTTTTTCATGAAACGTAGGAGTAAGCAAGTGCTTTCCACTTCTAGAAGATATATTTTGAAATGCCTTGGGATAAGTATACTTCTTTCTGTGCATGAAGAAAGGAGTTAGTACAGTAAAACACAAAAACATATTATTGTCGGCATATGTTATAGAATTCAGACAAACTGCTTCTAAATAGACTCATTCTTTAAAGCATCTATCATTTCTCCTTCCTGTTCCAGAGTTTCCATTTTAAGTCCAAGAATTTTTGTATTAGTATTGTGAAAAAGAGTAATTTTTCAAAAATTACTCTACATTTGGCAAGATCTATCTTTATAACTTCTGCGTCAGTTCAAAGAATTTTGGCCTTTCCAAAGGTTACATATTATCTTTCAAAATTGTGAAACTCTGGCTTTGTCAGGAAATGTGTCCATTTTCTAAAATAACCTTTTCTTCCATTACGTTTTATGTTAAAAAGCTATAATGGGCCAATCAATTATAAATTACTTTTCACATATGAAACCCCAGACTCACAATATTGAATTATTTGGCATTCATATCTCACATTTAGCTATATAATAAATATTAACTTAGTATTAGCCATGGCTGTGACACATCCAGGGAGACATTTTCGTACATAAAGTTGAACCACAGTTTATTCTGCGGTTCACCAAGCATAGATGTACGTCGTAGTTTTTAACAAACGTTGTAATGATGCAAAATTTGAGAGTTCTGGTGATAATGTCTGAATGACATTTACAGGCCTTGTAGATGAAAAAATACCATTCTTTCTGAGTTATCTATTCTTGTGCTGATTTCTGGAAGAGCATATTTCTCCTTCACATACTTCCTGTATTTCAGCACAATTTCTGTGGCAATCCTACAGAAAAGTCTATCTCTTATTCAGCCCTGACAGTCCTCCAAGAAAAGGTCTCTTTTGCATCTTTGGTAATATAGATTTAAAGATTAATGTGTTTATTTCATAATCCAAAGTTTTCCGCACTGTGGTCTGCCTTCCAACCTAGTGGACCATCTTTAGTGGTGCTTGGCTGGTCTGTGGTCTGCAGCGGATCCTATGCCCAGGAGGGGTTCCATTAGGGACTCCTAGTGCCAGCCACAGTGCAGCACTACAGACTCTTACAAACTATGCTATCCATAGCACCTGGACCACTGCAGGGCCCTACGTTAGATCTCACACATGTATGAATGAGCAGCATGAAATAAAAAAATGCGGACCGATTCTCCTGAAACGTGAATAAGTGAGAGAAATTAAAATCACCCGGACAACCTGAATATTATACATTCATAAGACTGGGAGGTCACTTTTGACATGTAATTGCACATTTTGCCTTTGTTTATTAAAACCAACTGAAAAACCCCATCTCAGAGTTGGTGCAGTCATATGGAATGATGTAAGGCACCAACAGGTATCACAGGCAGTTTTTGATTCTCAAAACCTTGTTTGCTCTTCATTTGAACAAATGAATATTTGGCTAAATAGCAATTGAGAGCTGTAGTAGTAGGTGATTCACCTTTTTAAGACTATTTTCAGCTACTAGAGGAAAGCTTATAATTTCTGAAAGTGCATTTCACAGCTTATAGCAGAGGCTGTTTGGAAACTTTGAACTAAAGCAAAACATTCACCAGCATTTATAAATTTCTGCTCCTTAGCATCTCTATAATGATTCTTTCTCTCCTTCTACCTCTGCTTATGTCTTGTGTTCATCCTTCCATACATTCTGTTTCTGGCCCTTCTTTTTTTCTCTGACTTTACCTTTGGGTCCTGCTTTTGGTTTCCTGCCCACTCTATTTCCTGCCCTCTCTCATCTTTCTGGCTCTTACAAACCTGCTGTGTCTTCAAATACACCTTCTACCACTCCTGGCTCTGTGAGCTTGTTATTTTCCTCCATTGCCTCTCCGCCTGGAGAACAATGAGAGTGGAAGGACTTTGCTTTCACCTCTGTCCTTCCCAGACACCGCTCTCCTGCTAGCTGTTCCCTCAAGGAAAAACTTTGTTCAAGTCCTTGTAGCTCTAAACTGAAACATGCTCTTCTGACAGACTCCTTGTAAAATGTATCTTCTTTTACCAGAAGATTTGCCTCTGATGTATATAACACTTTTATGTCTGTACATTTTGAAGTTACTTGTATAACAGTATGGGTGTGACATTTTGTGCTAATGATTCACCTATTCTCTGCGTGTCTTTTCTATGTAGTTGTTCCCAGACACTGGGACTTTCCTAAACCTAAAGAAATACAGAGCAGTTTGTAGTCTAAATGAAATGTTGCAGCTTGACTTCCATTTTGCTATAACCAAAGAACACTGTGACAAGATAAAAGAAGACTTTTAAAATGAATTAGTGTAATTAAGTGTAGTTAAAAAAAAGAAGTCTCGAGCTAGTGTCTGTCAAACATGCCTGCATGTGATGCTTCTCTTGGTTGTGAGATAAAACCACTGTTACTGTTGCTTCACTTTAAATTCCCAAGAAGTTATTTGTTGTATTGTTGTAGTA
Organism: Neomorphus geoffroyi; assembly: GCA_033558235.1. Taxonomy (NCBI): domain Eukaryota; kingdom Metazoa; phylum Chordata; class Aves; order Cuculiformes; family Neomorphidae; genus Neomorphus; species Neomorphus geoffroyi. Next base: position 23,726,312 of record JAUMJM010000020.1, on the reverse strand, counting down.
TCTCTCGGGCAGAAATAAACCACCAATCCAAATGCTAATTTAATCTTCAACAAGCACTTTCACAAGGCTGATTACGACAACACCGTGCAGTAACTAGCAAAAACTGGGGTGCTCTCCTATCTGAACTCTCACCTTCTCCAAGAGCAAGGCCCAGTTTAGTTGGTTTTTGTTTTCTGAGCTGAGCTTAAAGTAAAAAATCTAAGCACAATGCCATGACTTGGCACAAGTACTGAAGTCCTTATACATATAGGAACCCATTTATAACCCAGGGAAAGAAGTCTTGCAATGGGGGATGAATATGCCCTTGATACAGTCCATTCCTGAGCTTCGGGTGAAACTGGCACCTTTAAAAGATGTGTCACCACAATGGGGCTCACAGGGAGTCAGAGAATATGCTGTACACGCACACGCATGCATATAAAAGCTGTATAGCCCAGTCACAGTATGGAGAGGACAGGCAATCCTGACAAAGTCCCTTTCTTTCCGAGGCACTTGCCCGCCTCCTGAGCCCTGCCATAAGGAGATCCTCTTGCTCAGGGCTCCTCACCCCCTCGAGAGGATGGTGTTCCCCAGCCTGTGCCTGCTCTGGGACATGCTCCGTGTCTTTTATTTGTTTTCTTTCCTGACGATACTACCCCTCTCGGGGCAGGCGCTTTAGTGAGATGGATCACACTCAGGTAACTGGCAGTTCAAGGAAGTCCTTCCTTGCGTTGTTTACACCAAGGCATTTTAGAGCAGCCATTTAGCTTCCACCCCGTCCCACCCCGCTGACCAGTTGTAAGTGTAAAGGCCACCAGTGGGCCTGCAGGTCGCTGATAAACTAAACCTCCATTTGGCAGGCAAGGAAGCCGGGATGATAAGAATGTTGATTTATGTTTTATCTGTCACTACATTTTCAGTAAAGCTGGGCAGCCAGCCTTAACGGAGCGAAGGCTGTTATCACCTCTCCTTAGCTCTTTAAGTGCAGCAGGCTCTTTGGTGTCTCTTGCTGAGCGCCACTTCGTTAATTGCGAGGGTAAACAGGACACGCAGTGCTAGCACTCGCTGTGCTTTGCTCAGGCGGCGCTCGGCATAAAACGGGCAGCTTTGGGGAAGGGATCTGGGTCTGGGGCATGCACAAAATAGAGGCCATAGAAGTACTCAGAATTTCCTAGTCTTGTTTCTATCATTTAAAATATATTGCATACCTTGAAGCAAACGTAATGGTTGGCTTAATTGGAGATAACTTCACTGAAGTGGCCATAGTTAACATTTATGTCAGCAGCGAATGTGCCCCTTAATGTCACACACCTCAGGTATTCAGTGTAGACAAATCCGACAACATTCACTATTGGGGAAATAAATGTTGTCAATTATACGTACGATTATGTACCATTTTCCCCTCATTTTGGAGGTGAGCTTTATTTTTTTGAAAGCATTGTAAGATTTTACACATTATATTTAATGGCAAACACATTTTTAGTTTTGAGAAGCACCACATGCATTTTGGGGTAGAAGTGCCTGTATAGAAGAGGGTGGAATGATTTGGGGGAGAAATGTGAGCATTAAAATACTCAAGTATTCTGGTAAAATCAGAACATAGAAAATCTGACACTCCCCAGCAATTCTTGCTACATTCTATGCAAAACATTAGAAATACAGCTCTTTCCTTTCCCTCATCCCCTTCTGATTTCTTTTTCCTTTATTTTTCTCTCTCTCCCAAATATTTCATTTTACCTTTCAAGTCTGTCATTATATTTCTTTCTAAACAAAACGAGAAAGAAAAAAAAAGTTAGTTCCTGCTTGAGGTCAGTGGGAACTTTGCCATTGACTTTAAATAGGTTCAGAAGCAGGCCCATTTTATAGCTTCCTTTATTTATCTTAGGTTTTATTTTGAGAAATGTGTCTTTTGTATGACTGCATTATTTCCACAGCGGACACCATAATAATGGCCTCATATACATTATTATACACATACGCACTGAACAAAGCATTATTGATAGTTATACTATTCTAAACAAGAGTAAAAGACAATTCTGAAGTACAGTGCAAGGATGCTTATGTATTGCTTGTTCAGTATAGGATTAGTATTCTCTATAAGTCTGTGCTTACTCCATATCAATTTTCAATTATAAACGGGAGTATGCTTGATTGCTGAGAAAGACAGTAGTTAACGCTTTAGTCCCGGAAGCCCAGGTTGCAGTTTCTTTGGTGTCATTAACAATGTCCACAGCCAATTTATTCTTCCTGATGAGGAATGGGGGAAAATGTAACCATTATCCAGATTGGAATACAGTAGGAACCATACTGAAATATTTGAACTTAGTATCATTAGGGTGACAGGCCAAGGAGAGCAATGTAAAGTTTGGCAGAAATCTGGCTGATATCCAAGGACCTCAGCCAAGGATTGTGCTGACTGTTTGTCACACATGATTCACAGGCACAAATGATGGTAGGAACTATTTCTGTTTCTTGTTGATTACAGTTATGAATCCTGAGTTCTTCTGCAAACTGTATTCAAGGAATACCCAAAGAGCCATCTGGTGCATAGAGATAGTTCATCACAAGGTCGAAGTATTACAACGAGTAGAATAAACAACAGTGCAAATAAATGAAAGAGGTGAAGGTGGTTTTACAGTAAAAGTGACTGCAGCCATGAAGGAGACCCATCGGCCTCTCTCTGTCTTGTCAAAAAATTAGGTAGATTCCGAGGTGGATAAAAAATTCAGCTCACAAAGGTCCGGCGATGAGTAGAGATTAAAGGCATATTTTTCTCTCCTAGCCCTACTGAGGGATATTCTGGATCAGCTGTACTCAGGACACATTGGTCTGAGAGAGCTGCACCTCTTCTTTCACCCCTGTCAAAACAGCCAACTGAACCTATCTATGTGCCAATGTTTTGCAGGAACAAGACAAAGTCACTGCTGTGCCCATGCCCTTCAGCTATAACTGAAGCTAAAAAATGAATTTTACTTCCAGTTAGTATGGTTGCATTACTTCTAGGGCAGCTTTTATACTGCTGGGTTTGTCTTCCACAATAAATTACAGCAGCTGCTTGGAGAACATAAGAACCCATTTACTTCTGGTTGTCATGGAAAGAAACCTACCGACAGGCAAAACAGAAGCATTTATGGAAAGCCATTGGTGATCACAGGTCACGAAGCCTGGGGCTTACAGCAGCTGAAGTTCTTCCTTCTGAACAGGGACACACACACTACTAGGCACCCAGGGTGAATACTGACTTGTCACAACATATACAGTGGGACTGGTGACACTGCTTTTCACCTGAATATGTTTCTGAGCATGAAAATGAAATGAAGTCATTAATTACCTCAAAAATATATTGTTGGCAATGAAGTGTCACCCTAGCAGCCTCAAGGGAAGGAACAACTTTTTGTTGGGACATTAGCTCTGGCTGCAGCGTAACAATCTAGTATATTTGTTAGACTGGAGCTGAGTAAGAAATGTTACAATTATAATACGAATTTTTAAATTGATAAATTCCCACAAGTCATCATGGCTGCTCTCTAGTATATTTGTTTTCTCAGGTATTTGCCGAAAGCTTCTTGCAAACCTGACTTTAGAGTTCATAAATGGATTTGCCTGATTACAAAGTTTTCTAGCATTTTTATTTGTGGCAGAACAAATGCATCTCTTTCAATTTGGATCTTATAATAAATGCATAGTCTGGAAATGCCGTGTATTCTTGCACAGGCTCTAGTTTCTGTTTTTCCAAGTTTTTCTACCAGTTAAATGAATATTCACGAAAAATGGATTGAGAAAGGATGTCAATAGCTGAAATAAATTCAGTGATTTATTCAACCGATTATCCAGGAACATTTTTTTGGTCACTTTCCCACTTTGTATTAACAAATAAAAATAGACAGAAATAAGTCCTCCCATCAATTTATGAGTTAAGCCAGTTTAAAAGTTGTTGTATTCCATTACATAGTCCCACACCCACTTGTTTGCCCAAATACAGTTTGCTGCTAGCTGGATCCAGAGCAGTCGCCTTGCCCCAGAACAGCTGCTGATGCTCTATATTTGCAGCTTCCTCTTGCTCTCCGATACTCCATAAAACTGTTCGTGTTCACTGTAAAAGTATTTTCACTCTGTTTGCTTAGTGACCATGCACCACAAATATTCTCTTTACCACTAACAATCATGAAATGAAAATGTTTACCAAGCTTTATTTAGTGCCAGTGCCTAATAAACTATAGAAATGTCCTGAAGTGAATGCATATATGTGTGTGCAGACTTGCATATGAACAAAATACTTGCCTAATTTTTCTGTGCAGCAGAAGGGTGGTGATATACTTTTGCTAGGACTACTCTGAGATTGCATGCATTTGGTGTCTGCTGCCTGGTTTTATAACTCTTTGAAGCTTATTTATGGCCTGTGGAAGAACTGACATGTGAACTAAGCTAACTATTTCTGAAGCTTTTTTTAGGCTCTTGGCCATAACTATTTAAAATCATGTGTTCGTGCTGTATCGAAGTGAACTTGTTTCTTCTGCCTTGAATCAGGTATTTGATCTTGTTTGTCCTGTGCTGCTTTAATGCTACCGGTTATAAACAGTTTATGTTTTTATCCCTGCATTGTTGTGACATCACATGTGCTCTGAAAGAGCAATTGGCCTACAGCTTTTATTAAGCTGACACATTTAAAAACATTTACTTCGACATTTGGAGGGTAAATATTTGCCTTTAAAGGAACTCTGCTCCATAATAGGGGAAATATATAGTATATTTGAGTTCATTGAGTTAATTTCTACCACGCGGAGAGTCTGAGATAGGCTTGTTGTTTGCTGTTCTGCTTGCAGCTGACTGGTCTTTTTCAGACAATACACAGGATGGCTGAGCAACACTTGGTAGCTTTCATCCGTTCCTTTGCTACTTTCATTTGGTATCTCACACAGAGTATGTATTTCCAAAGCCAAATCCTCTTTATCTCACTCACAAAACCAAGCTGTGATGTGTTGCCAACAGGAACAATGTGCAAAGGGGTAAGCTGTTGGAAAGGAAAGTTTTGCTGCTGCACAAAAAGAGTATTCAGATCCAGTAGCAGCAGAATTTGGTCTCTAGCTGATTTGTGTTTGAGGCAGGGTGTGATTTAGGCCGGAAGAACTGTGGGACCCAACCCCTCTGAACTTTAGGGATGGAGAAGCTGGGGTTTTTTCCATTTTTTGGGGGGGTACTTCTTAAACTTGTAGTTGTCTTAGAATATTTATTCTTTATTTTGTGACCCTGAAACCCATGACTCCTACCAACACAGCAGTCAGATTTTTTTTACATCTAGACCCTGTTCCCAGTGTGCATACGACAAAGATTATTCGGTTTGGTAGTTTTTATTTACATATAAGTAAAAAGGATTAGATATATGGATTCCCTATTTTCATACTTCCGGATAACCTTGCAAATGAAATACATTGGTGATTGTTTAAAAAAAATTGTCTAGTTATTAGTTTATCTTCCACTACCAGCTAAGGACATAATTCAAGAGCCTCCAGGAGGATTTAGTGGTTCAGTTCTTTTTCCTACTCTCACCAGGTGCAGGAACCAACACTGCAATGAAACAGAGTGGGAAATTTTTATTTCATAAATACATCTCTCTTTCTTCCTGTATTACAAGAGTCTCAAACTCCAAAAATTAGAGCCCTTCACCTTGCACAGCAAATAATTGTCAGTCCACAGAGAAACCAAGGATCTTGTGTGCTCGCACTGGTAGACCTCCTGCTGGTTGCACTGCTAGACATTCCTCTCTCCCAGCTGGAACTCAAAACATTGAGCTTAATAAACTACCTGTACTGACAGACAACTTTGGGGTAAGAGAGCTCGTAACATGCCAGTGCATAATATCTTTATTTTTTCTGGGATCTCTGTAGTAGAACTATCCTAAAAATTGAGAGTTTTGTGACATGGAGACTTTTGAGGCTTCAGAACAAAATATTTCAGAATGACCATGTCTCTACATCTCTTTGTTTGGCCATAACTACCTTCCCTTTAAAGAAAGACTTGATTTTGAAATCTCTTGACAGTGGAGAGTTTATTTTTCCTTGAAACATTAAACGCATCGTGCCTGCTGCTGTTCTTCCTTTTACAGTGCACACATAGGTAATGTGTGATACTTCCACCCAATATTCTTCTACAACATTGGTGTTGCAGCAGGTACTTGCCTAATTCAATTAAGATATCACAGATTGGCTTCTATGCACTGAGGAACAGTGTTTCTGTTTCTGTAAGTTTCTCTCTGTCTTTGGGAAAGTAGCCAGAGCTACCTCATGCACCCTAATTTTAGAGGGGCCTCTGCTTGTCCAAAGCAGTTCAGAATATCTGATATAAAATGTGTAGGAGAGATGGTTTTATCTCTTAAGCATCTCCATCCATAGCTTCAAGAATAATTAACTTTTCCTTTAAACCTGTAGACTGCATATGTTTTAGATTAGTTTCATTTGTGTTTTTGTAGGTTTTATGAGTTTTTAAAAAATAATTTTCCTGTTTTCTGAGTAAATTATATGAAACATCTGCCCTAAATTTAATCTATCAAGCTCATAAAGGGAAAAGGCAGACGTTTTATGAGTGATATTATAAAATTTAGATAATTATCTTGTTTGTTTTAGCAGTTTCTATTTTGGTCTCTGTACAGTATTCGTCCATTAAAAGACAATTTTAATATGGTGCACTGTTGGAGGGGCGCTGCCAGTGATCACATAAAACATACGTATAATAATGCTCGTGTTAATCAGTAATACGATATGCATTTTAAGTGCACTGGCTTTACTATATCAACATAAACCTAATATCAAGCCTGTTATATGCTTCTCACATTAAAAAGGAAACAAAAACTTCTGCATAGACAGCACATAATTCCACTAATGTTCATTAGCATTGCTACTTCTGCAAGTCCAAGTAAGATATATAGAAGTATGCCTATCGCAATGACTATAAGGCATATTAATGGCAGCCTTTTCCAATGCTCTCTGCATCAGTGTACTGAAATTCTGCCATCCTTTATCTACTATATGTACAAATGATTTTCATGGAAGGTGGGAAATATTCTGGGGACATATCATCATGTGCACGTCCATTCTCATGTTTTTTACTAGACTTCTGCCGCTATCTGCTGTCAAAGACAGTATACTGTGCTAATTTAAACCTCTGCTATTCTCCAGTGTGGTTGTATTTTCTCCTTATGTGGTTATTCTTGCCTTTGCTTTGTCAAAAGCAGCTCCTTCTGTTAATGTTGTAGGATAGACACCAGTATTGTAGTGAAGATCCAAAACTGATGACAAAAGTATTTTATTTAGGAGAATATGATGATGGTCTAACTTTAGACAAAGACACTGGGGTTCTGTTGCCTGTAGGTATCTGTGAGAATATGCACTAAACAAACCTTACGGAAGCTGTAAGTGATCTTCCTTCTCTTAGAGCTGGATCATACCCTTTTAAACCCCATATAGATTCACAATAATGTTTTGACTGCCTCAGTCATACCCCACCTCACCTACGCCGGTTTTGGGTGACACTTGCTCCAGTTCTTCTTATGCATTCTTTAAACTCTTCTAAGTAAGGTATTGATTGCTATCTTTCTTCTAGTTCATACTTTTTTTCTAATTGCCACAGTACTTACCTGGCCCAAAAGAAAAAAAAAAGGGTCAGAATCCTGGTCTACTGGGCCATGAGCTCTGAACTCTGCATTGTTCAGGAGGTCCAACATGTGTCTAGCTAAAGTAATTTCTGCACCAACTTAATGGGAAAGACTGGTTATTTCTGACTTAAAAAAAATTTTATATGGTCTGTAAAAAAAAAAGGTAAAAATACAAATGGAAAAGAAACACCCAATAGAAATATAGCAATTTTTAGTCAGCAGCATGAAATCAGTGAATCTTTCTGAGGACTATTTATGTTGCAGAGGAGCTGAGAGAGAGAGGTAAGAGAAATGCGCACGTTATTTTTCAGTGCAGAGTCTGCATTCTGTATTTTCCCAGTATATATCAATGGATAGAGAATTCATTCATTCGGAACTTGCTAAGTGGTGCCAGAAGGCAACAGAAAATAATAGCAGTGCTAAAGGCTTAGCTGTTTGAATGATATGCAGTTTGAATCCAGAATCTGTTACAGTTAGTTGGAATTTCAGAGTTTAAAAAACAGATTTTTTTACTTTTGTGTTAATCCGAAGACTATACTAACAGAGCTCTAGGGTAATGAACCAATTAAAATTCTGCTAATATATAACATATATTTTTATATATATGTAAGTATAGTTATGTATTATATTATATTTTATTAGATTATATTATGTAATGCTATAAATATAGGTGGAATATGCTATATCATGCGTTCATGGTTCATGTTCTCATACTAGCAGTTAGGAATAACTGAGTAATTCTTGTCAAATATCTGAATTTTCTTCAAATATCTGAATTTCTCTTTCTCTCTACTTCCTTTCTCTTTAAGGATCCTTGATTTCCACTTATTCATCCATGGCACAGTTTTACTGAAGTATTTTTTCACATTTTTCTGACCACTTAATGTTTTAAATTCAAGGCTGTGTTAGTTAGCTTCTCATTGTTATCTTTGCCATTATTCCTGCTCCTCAGTTGGATAAACACAATAATTTTTAACCACCTTTGTGACCAGTAAGTTTAAATGAAAGAAGCACTACAGACCAACCAGAGAGGACTGTGACCCTGTCTGCATTTCAGGCTCTCACTACAAGCCAATACCACGGCTTCACAATGAGTTTGAACTGCTTAAACCTATAACGTTGTTGAGAGGCAGTTTTACTCTCCCTGCTTCTCTGGTGGTTCTCATCCACTGTCCTGGCACAACGTGTCTGGTGAAACAAGCACACACAAAGCTGTGCCACCAAGCACCAGTTTGCCGTGCAGCTGTACCCATCACCTGCTCCGTGGGTGCCTGAGGAGGAGTGGCGTGGGATTTTTACTTTTCAGCAGCCGTAGCAGCCTGTTATCTTGGCTGATCATGAGACTGCGGGCTAAACAGTAATAGGAAAATGTATCTGACTGCCTCAGGACATGGCTACTTACAATTTTTCTCCATTACAGTAATTTCTGGTAGCTGAATTTGACATTTGCTTTCTGTAGATACCGGTCAATAACCAGGCATTTAGACTATGATGTGTTGCCACTGTCTGCTTCCAAGCAGTGCCAGGGTTCCTGAGAAATCACTGGTCTCTCCAGTACTACACATGCTGAGAATAAGAAGTGCTAACTATGCGTATGAGAAATAGGAAGGGACAGTTCTATCCCAGGAGCAAAGGAAGGAATGGGAGTTAAAATAAAATGCTAGGAGACTCCGGGGCTTCTGTTTTGTCACAGTGTGAGTGGAGCCAGAGGGAAAATGCTTCTCTCCCCCTCTGCCTTGTTATTCTGCTGCCTGTGTATCCCACCAGCCCACTGTCATCCCGAGCAAGGAAAAGAAAAACACGCTTTCAGGACCTAGGAGGACTGCTGACTGAGTCTCCTTATTTTCCAGATGTGTAAATCTGGCATAAGCCAAATCAGAGTGCAACATCAAAGTTTTCTCCTTTGTAAGTTTTCTATAATATCATTGCTTTGAGGATTTGAAATGCCAGAAAGGATTGCCGAGCTTTCATCTGGTTATTTTAATGATATTTACACTGTTTGTCTAGCTAGGTATATTAAAAGAATGTTGAGAAAACAGTAGATGTGCTAAAATCCTACAGTAACAGCTCATACATTAGTGGTGTTTCATTGTGAACAGTGTCATTTTTCAGTTGAGTCATAAAGTAGCCTAAAAACAAGTGTGGCACTGTTTGCTTCAAATGAGACTGTTGCCATGTGACCACCATCCATCTGACATCATTACTGACATAGCTTTCGTTAGTATGATATCTGATTAAGGCTCCCAGCCATGGTGGAGCCAGACTAAGTAGTCTGAGTGAGGTGGCTGAGGAAAGTCAATGTGTCAATGTTACTGTTGGGTGAGAGCGTCTGCTCAAAGTTTCCTTTGGAGAAAAAGGATAGAAATGGTTGACGATCTTTCTAATGGGGATCTTCTGAAAGTACTTGAAGATCTGGAAGTAATTAAAGATGTGCTGAACCCCAGTGAAAGATATAATCAGTTCAGTAAAACATAAAGATACCAGTTCTGTGCAAGGAAACATATGAACATGACTAGGAATTAAAAAAAAATTGAAAAAATAAAAAAATAAGCAAAAGAACTGCAACTGATCGTATATTTGCAGAAACTCAACTAATTAAATCTGTCTTGTGTGTGAAAAAATGCCTGGCTTGTATATATAAACAAACAATCAGCCTTGTTTAGGTTTAAATTTCTATTTTTAAAAAAAAATTTACAAGGCTTGATGAGTTCTTGTTACTTGACAAACAAATAATTTTCAACAGGCACTGTAAGATAAACTTGCAGCACCCATCTGAGACGGGATGAGTTCCACTATTTCCACTTTAATTTTTAAAATCCATAATGGTTAGTACTGTACATAGTTATTAAAAAACATCCTGATTAGCCTGCTAAAGGTAAAAAAACAAACATAATTTTATCTCTGTGCAATGGGATGACAAGGCAATTCCTTTTGACAATTCTGTTTCTAAAGTCTGATATTAACCTCGGCTCCGATTTTTGTTTTGGACAAGGGGCTTCTGCTGTCATTGGTCATTTTTTCTTTTTTTTAAACCAGAATATGACAGGTTACTTTCCTTGTAGAGATGCCATAATGTTTGATATATACATTATGCTTTGAACTGCTGTGGGACTAAGACCTATAATTCCATAACTACACACATATCTCCCCCAGAGAGCTGGAGTAATTAACTTCTCATACATGATGCTAAATGCTCAAGTGATTTAGGTGCCCACTTCACACTGTTAGAGGTCACAGAAAAGCATAAACCCCAGTAGTTCCATTGGCAATTGTGAATCCCAGTGTCTAGATCCCTTTGGAAAAAGCATTTAAGTAATTCAAAATACATTACTATGAAAGAGAAGAGTTAAAGATTTGTCATGGGAAAACTGTGACACTCAACAAAGAGTAGTAACAAACATTTTTAGATCAAGGAAACCTTTAATTCTGATGGTAAATTATGGTCTGACCCATAGTGTCTGAATGCTAAGTTTGCTGAGATGATCGGAAGTCAGCAGTTTAGGAGATATACTGTATTTGCATGGCACTTTTTCTTAAAGGCACAGCTGTTGGCAATATCAAGTAATACAGGCCACCGCAAATCCAAAACGGAAAATGCCAAAGGATATGATTTCAAGCCAAACTGTTCAGATGAATCCTTCATTTTCCTGTACAAATATACCTGAAGAATAGATTATATTTCAAAGAAATACTGAAATCTTCATGGCATGAATTACTCATCCACATTCAAAATGTTTAATAAGTTAGACCCAAATTAAGATGGCCTAAGTTCTGTATGATTTGGCCTGTGATCAACCAATGGGAATTACTAAGGTTTTACATGGGATTAAGTTGGTGTAATTTGGACACTAATCCTCTAATGGAACAAGTGAAATGAATGGATAGAGTTAAACATTGCAGTTTATTTTTGCAAGAACGAGTAGTAGAGTCTGTCCTATCTTCATATACCTTGTAAAAAATTTAATAAAAGATATTTGTTTCAGCTCAATGATATAATCACTTTGAAATTATCATAAAAATGCTGAGTATTAATCTGCTACAGCCTTTTAAGTGACTGTTCATATACATTTAGTTTTCTTTTCCTTTAATTAGAAAAGGTTGTAAACTGAAAGATTCATTTGATGTTAGACTCAGCAACACATTACTAAGATGAAATCACACTTAAGAGTGCTGTGCACTAGACCTGAGTATCTTAACTGATAAGGCACTGGTTTGTCATCTACAAGACAACAGTTCAAGACTTCTCTGATTTCTTAAGTCAAATTAATTTAGTTATGTCAGCTATGCTGCCATAAGATGATAATCCAAGCTGCACGGATGCCAGACATACTTTTACCTTCTTTGGCTAGCTTGAAACAGTGTCAGAAACATTGAGGGTGGATAGAATTCATGTCAGGTGTGATAAGCAAAAACAGAATATTTGATTTTCATGCATTATAAATGATCAATATATATTGACCCCTTGATCTGACGGCTCCAAGGTTTTTTTTCCTGTAAGACCTACTGAGACCCACAGTGAAACACTTCAAGTCCACTTGAACGCCAGTTGTATCTAGGATCTATCTATTAAATTTACTCTAAAAAACTCTAGCAACCCCCCCCACCTTACTGCCCTCTCTGTGCAGAGTTCTGGCATGAGTTATTATCATGACTCAGCAGAGGAACTGGTCACTTTGTGTCTTTCTAGGACCCGCTAGCATCTTGCAAGTCATTCCTCCAAAGACACAGTCTCCACTGCAAAACTCTCTCTCCTAGGGTGCATATTTTCTCTATAAATTTCCACTCTGGCAGTAAATCTTTTCAGGAGAGATATGAGGCTAACAGGGCCTAAATGCTTACAGAGAAAACACAAACATTCTTGTGCAAAAGTGACTCACTCAGCGAGAGATAAAGAGACTGGAATTTTCCTAAGGAAACATCTTATTAACTCATGTTTTGTGTCTGTATCTCTGTCAGAAAAAGCGGTCATTCCATCTACTTCCTCAAAAACTTCCATTTCAGTCAAAATATTGCAAAGAGAGAAAGGTCTCAGAGATGCAAATATCTCCCAGTTTTGTGAAAGTATGTGCATAGATAGGGGCACAAGGTCTTGTATCGGTCCCATTGATAAAAACAGTTTTCAGAATGAAGGATCAGATTATCCACTTACGAAAGAATTGTTACAACTATTCAAACTACAGTATGTATACTCACTGCACTACTAACAATTGAGTGCAGATTGGCATCGTGAATTAAGTATGCTGTGTAGTAACAGTACCTAGGAGAGCATGTTGACAGATATCAGCATAAAAGGAGAATGAAATAATTCTGTAATGAACTGCCCAAATTTATGTGGCATTGCACAGAGATCTGGAAACACTTGTACCATTCAGTAATATTAAACCTGGGAATAATGAAGCTAAAATAACAACTTTCCATATTTTAATGCCAAGTGAAGTTATTTAAGCCTGTTGCAAAAGTATAAGATATCAGGGACAGAAAGAGAGGTGCAAATAAAACTTTGGAGGTAGTCTTGAATGTAGGGATTTTGTCAGTTTAGTGTACTTCAAGCATGGCAACAGATAGCTCAGCTTGAAAGGTGACCAATCTCCTGAAAATGTGCCACTGTCATGTTATTTTCAAGACACCTTGATCACTATGGAGGTGTGTAATTGAAATTCTTATTCACTATTACAAAATATGCTTAATTTTAGTCTTCTCATGCAACTTCTACATTGAAATCTCAAATATAGAATTTACTTAGCTGGTAGCATCACTTCAGGTTTTGCAGCAGCCTCAATGATGATCAAATTTCTCAGGAATGATGGTCGAAAATCCATCAGAGCTTGTAAAACTTTTACATTTATCACAGAGCAAATAATCTGGTAAGCAGCCAAGGCTTCATTTTCCACCAAAGAATACTAAAAAAAATCCAGTTCCTGGAATCTCATGCAAATGTGTTTTCCGTGAGTTGCTCTGTATCCATGCACAGTTCAGAAGACGACATCAGAGGAGTTATTTAATGAGTAAAATATTGTTGTTTCTCCCCCTCCCTCCACTAGAATCCCACATATCAAGTTTTCCAAGACATATATGCTTTTTTTAATGACTTGAAATACTTTCCTAATGATTAAATTCTGCTTAGCTGTAGTAGGCTCTTCCAGATCTTTAGAAGCTGGTGCAATGTATGCAACTGATAGGCCATAAACACCACTTTTAGGGCACCAAAAGCCATGTGTGGAAATCTGAGTTGTCCATACCAACATAGTTTAACAGCTTGTGTGATAATAATTCCTAAAATTACGTATCATGACTCAACAAAGCCTTTTGACAATATAGTAGTTCTGACCAGCTATCCATGCTGCCCAGCTTCTTGAAATTGCAATGTCAAATTATTGAGTTGCATTTCTGCAATGCTTCTGAGTCATGTAGAGTATTTTTTGCCTCTAAATTCAGTAGGCTGCTTGACACCTAAAAGGCACTTCCTCAAGATCTGTGGATTGGAAATCAATTGCTCTACATACTGTGAAAGTCATGCTTACATGTTGGTAGTGATTTCCATTTCCTATACTTTTTCATGGTTCAATAATTTTTAGTGTCAAAATATGGAGTAATTTTTTTAGTGTGCAGCGAAAAGCTACCGTATGGCAGGTTACATGTCACAAGTTTCAGGCAGTAACTGTTCTGTACACATGCAGGTGATTGGAAAAAGGCCAGTTTAGGCAAAGACAAGTAAGACTGTGACAAGGTGCCATCTCTGGTGCAACTTCTGTGGTGAGGCAATCAGACTCATTTCCTCAATCACAAAATTGTTCATTAACACGCAAAGTTTTCAGCTCTGCCCCACGTGGAAGACAGCATGCGTTGCTGTTCCAGTCAGCATCTTCTGTGCTCTCTGGTGTCTTAGCTACAGTACATACTGAGAAGCTGGGTACTGCTGCAAAAGTAGGCATCAATGCTGTATATGCAGGTTGGCAGAGATATGATCTTTCTAGCGTATCTTCCCACAGCTGCTGACAAGTAACAAAAATTTGTATGTTGAGAGGGAGTTTCATGTCTACTCATCCACTACCTTATTTAATAAGTTGAAGCATTTACTATAAAAGCACCTTATTAATTGTATAATTTTTGATTGTTCCAAGTGTTGTGAAGAGGAGTAAATTGTGACATAGAGGAGTGAAGTAGATCTCAGCATGGAGATCGTTGGGCTGTGCATCACCTTCCCTCCCACCCAAAACAGTTTGCCTCCTGTATGTTTGTTCATGCAAGGATTAGAAGAACCTTTCAGGACTTCACCAGACAGAAACAGTAGAGGTATTGCAGGTTGATTCTGTAGCCTGAGCAACAAAACTTGCTCAGGCTCCTCGCAGTTCATCAGAGTTCACGCCTCTTTGCCTTGTGCAAGTCCTTCACCAGCTCTTCCTTTCGGTAATTTCTTTGTACACGCCAAGAATTCTGCAGATGAATGTCACTCCAGTTTCCACCTTTGGCAGGAACAGCAGGTTCTGTCCTCTTAGATATCTCCCTCTTTTTTTTCTTGCCTGGTCAAGTTTCTAGTTCTTCTGACGTCTTGACTCTGAATTCCCACTTCTAAACTTGTGAAATTCTTCCTGTTTTCCATTAAGTTTTCTTACTTCATTCTCTGGGTTCCTGCCTTGTGCTCATGTTACCAAGTTCACGTTCTCATTAATTCCTCTTCACCTCATGTCTGCCATTGCTCTGGTGCCTGCTGTTTCTGTCTTCATGCACTGGAGTTTTTCCTTCTTCCCACAGGCTACTCTGGATAGCCCCTTTTTTAGTAGACACAGCCATTATCTCCTCACACATAAGATAAATTTGCTGCCTTTGAGTAAGTATTCAGTAAAAAGGAGTAATAGTAGAATTAAACAGTCTGGAGAGCCTTACAGTTCCTGAGCAAGGTTTTTCTTGTGTTTCAAGCTGGGCAAAAAACAAAGCACTTGTGGCTATGGGTTCCTGGAACATTTTGAAAATTATCAGCTGAAGTGCTCCCAAATTGTCATCGTATAAAATGAGCAGATAGGCCTGATGTTGGATTTTGTTTTACCATGGTATTCAGAAGCTAATGGTACACTAGATATATATATTAAAAAGTTTAAGTGCCGTGAAAGTTTTATGAAAGTGGTATAGATCTCTTGTATGACCTTTCTTTAAAATTTCTACAGTTGCAATAAATACCATTCAAATATATACTTTATCAAACTTCAGAACAGAATGGTTCATAGTTGCTTACTGGTATTTCAATGTTGTTTGTTTAAATTTGGTGCTTTGCACCTCCAAAGGAAAGAATGACGCATGTTGAGGTTTGAGAAAACTCAATAAAACCCAAAGTAAAAACCTGGACTTAGTGTTTTGTTTGCAGTATCACTACTGTAGCTCTTTGGAATAGCTTGGCATTATGGTGCAGTTTTCCCACATTTCAGGTGACATCATGATTAAAGAGGTCCACACAAATCAGTTTATTCTCGACTTCATTGTGTTACTGTATAAATCCAACTGACACCTTGAATCTCTAAGAATGATGGAGCAGATCTGGAAAATACTAAAAGAGAGGAGACAGGATTGACTCAAAGCAAGGAAAGACTTTCTTAGAAAGAAAGGAAATGGCATTTGGGAAAGAAACAGGATGGAGAAGGAAGAACATGAAATAGGTCAATAAAATTGTGGCTGGCATGGAGAAGTTTAAAAGACATAATTTGTTGTTTTTTGAATACTGGAACTAAGTGCCATCAAAGAAGGAAAAGGGATTTTTGTGCAGTTGGGTAGTTCAGCTGTGAAACTCTTTACCAAAGGATATTGCAAATGTACACAATTTGTAGAGAGGTTTGACACGTTCACAGAGAGATAAGCTATTTGGTGTGACTATACATATAGAAACAATTTCTGGCTCAGAAAATCCCTCAGCTAAAAAATAAGAAGATTCTGAAGCTACCTACATTTTCATAATCTTTTTTAGACATGCCAAAGTAATGTAACTCATGGACCATAAGAGGTGTAGCCAATAGTATTTTCTTGTACTTGATAATTTCATACAATTTTCTGTCAGGTGATTTTTGGTCACTCTAACAATCATAAGTCTGATCATCAATTTTTAAAATAATATTGTATTGCAAATATTGTAATCTGGAGACTGAATGCAAGAAAAAAATGAGAACAAGAATGCTACTATTTGTATGGATTTACTATCATGCAGGAACCGATGCTTCAGCAGATCTTGGTTTCAGCCGACTATCCTCTCTTGACCGTCACATTTCAACAGCTTAGTTGAAATTCTGTAAATTATGAAGTCTCCTGAATGACAGATATGTAACATCCATTATTGAACTCATGCATTTTATAACTTTTTGAATAGAAGCAAAAATGTGACCATGCCCCAGAAATGTAGAGTTCTGATTGTGTGTAAAAGCCAGTGTCGAGGAATTTACAGATGCAACTGCTGAGAGGGTATTTCCTGTTCTAGTTCTCAAGACAGATTTGGCAAAGCTCATTAGCAGGACTTTGTTAAGGAAAATAGATTTTCCTGCAGGCTTTTAATCTCTGCAAACTCTTAAAGCACTTGATCACTCATAAAAATTGGCTCTAGAACTTAGTGTGTACTTATTATCTATTTTACTGCTCTGTTCAGTTTTGTTTTAATGAGTACTGTTAGATAACGTGAATTTTAGTGCTTATGTTGGATTTCTTTTGAAGCAAGTTTAATTTTCATTATGATCATCTACATTTTGCCTCCTCTTGTCTTTCCAGCATATAGCTAAACTATTTTTTCTGTGTGCTTTTTTTAGACAGTTTTGCTTAAGATCTAGAGAAATTTCTGAAGAAAGCTACTACAAAAAATTAAGAGATCATAATTCAGAAAAGTATACCGGAATCAAGGAAGATACTTTTACTAACAAATTGAATATTCACATAGGTAACAAAGCCAACTGTACTTATTTTTCTTCTACTAGATGATCTGTATGTATAGGCTTTTAAGCGATTAGCCATTTTTCTTAATTTAGTTGTTAATAGTAAGTCAACACAGAACAGCAAACCAAAGGAGTTCAAGAGCTATAGAAATCAGAATTAGCAATTTCATTTCTTGTATTTCTTTTTAATCCTGGGGGGAAAAAAAGAAAAGGATTAATAGGTCCTTTTCTCTCTTAGAACCTATTTTGAACTTGGACCAATGTGGTGGTGAAACTTGGGTGCCAGCACAAAAGTTTAGTTAACTGTAGACCTCACTACTAGTCTGCTGTGTGTAATATGGCACGATCCTGAGCTACGTCTGTGTGAAGATTAAAAAAGTGAAGCTGGCAGACATGTAGGTCAAGAGGAGGCAAAAAGGGTATGTAATTGTCTCCAGTGCTCACGGTTAATTCTCAGAACGATACTAAGAAGAAATTTGCAATAAGGCCAGGCAAGCCCTCACAGGGTGAACAAAGTCTCACAATGTGTGTAGTTTTTGGAACACGAAGGTCATAGGAGCAATATTGGGCCACTCCAAGTCTATGTCATGAACTGTCCATAAAGAGCTCTTGTGTGAAGCAGATCTCATGGTTTTTTCTGCCTATATTTTTTTTCACCAGCACTCCATCAATTTGCAGTGCAAGGTTAATAAAAATCCACAAAAGTGTCAAGGTGTTTTCTTTAGACTTCTTTTGCAGGCTGTGTAGACGGACAATAACATTCAGCTGACTGAGTTTTCAGACCCCTAGTGGTCTGTGATTTTTATTGCAGTACATTTTAACCTATATTGCATATATCTGGCATGATTAAACTGTAGGGCTGAGTTTTTTAATGAAGTTTATCTGAACAAACGTTTTGCATGTAGCATAAATCCCCAGAATCTGTCATAAGAGGAAGACTTGAATCATCTTGACCACACTGCCAGCATATCTAATCCATTTTAGCACTGCTTGATGAAGACTAACCCCCAAGTCTGGTTAAAGAGATGATGAAGCTCTTCTGTCTGATCTTCCTGGCCCTTGATTCATTTTTATTCAGCTTTTTAAAAGGATATATGTGACCTTTATTCTCACTTTGTCTTCTTAAACATCTTCTGGCTGTCTTCAGATTCCATGACATTTTACAACATTTTGTTTGGGTTGAAAATTCATATTAATAACAAGGTTGAATGAAGCAAAGACTAGTATCTTGGAATTGCAGTAGCTATTCATCAAGTTTAATTGCCATCAAGTCTACTTAAAAGATTTACCTATGTTACATTACACAGTGAAGGAATATTATATGGAATATTATATGGAAAATACCAGAAAGAGACAATTATTTTAGCAGGTGCACACTGATTTCTAAGCTAATGAGCTAAGTTACCAAGTTTCGGGTTGGGTGTTCTGGGGGTTTTTTTTTGAATAACATTCTGAAAAAGGGTCAATGTTTCCCTTATCTTTTATGACATTATAAGTGTGAAAATCCCAAGCAAAAGAGAAAAAAACAATAGAAAACCAACCAGAAAACCCCAACAAACCAATATTTTGAAAATATTCTTTAAAAAGTCAGCTTTACCTAGGATTTCTGTGATCATCAGAAAATTTTGTACCTAAGTAAGAGAAAGCCAGCCTGATGTTCTTCAAACATGGCTTTTTTGTACATCTCACTGTGTTAAGATACAGATAGAACAACTGAAAAATATTTGATCAGTTGTCTCTCAGCTCCACAGGGCTCCATGATGTGTTATCTCCAATTCTAGTCCTTTAAAAGGTCAAATGATTTTTTTTTTTTAAGAAAAGACAGCAAAAGCAGAGTGTCAGGAAGTGAGATAAGAAAAATGCTTTTATGTTTGAAAATACAGTCTTATCTTAAAGTTCACTTTTCATTTAAAAATAAAGACCAGCTCTGAAAAGAACAAACAGTTTTTTATCATGTAAAGGAAGTAAATACAATCAGTGCAATTTTTTTTCAATAGAAGAACACAAGCATGTTGTTTTCTATAATTGTCAGTCCATCACCTATCATAACAACTGTGGGTTTGTGCATATACATATTTTTCTTTTTTTCCCATGACTGGCCTTACCATTGTGGCAAAATGCAGTTAATGAAAGACAACTAGAACTTAAGTTCAAGGAAAGGCTTTGCTGTAGACAAGCCATCTCCTTGCTGGATTCAGAAATTATTCCATGAAAGAGGCTTTAATAAATCAGAACTAATAAGATCATGAGTGAAAAAAGTATCTAGATGTATTTATGAATTAGAGTATCTATCTCTCACAACTGAACACAACATATTTATTCTACAGGAAATCATAACTTTTTTTTTTGGTCTTCTAAACAACACTATGAGACCCGGCCTTGAAAAACCTACACTACACCAGTAACCCAAACATTGTATTTCAGTACTGATGTTTCAGAGGATAGCAGAAAAAATAACACCAGTATGAGTAGTGAAGTACTGGAACACATGCAGGTTATTAAACAAGCTCACCAATCTCACATTCCGATTAATCAAGGAATTGCCACAGCCGAACGTGGTGCTGGCAACAAAATATAAAACCATTTGATATTCACCTGGTTTGGAATGTATTATAAATTTGAAATGCAAACCTGGCCAATTGAAAGTTTTTCTCCATGTTTTACAAACTGTTGAACATAGGTCTTCTCTAACTAAACAATTTTAAAGCAATTTAGCTACTTTAGCGAGCAAGACTTACAAAATAATATTTGGACAATGGATTTCTTCAGAATATTGATTGCCTGCAGAGTTGTTCTTGGATGTGTCTGTGTATTAGTTCCTGAAATACCTTCCTTTTGAGAGAAAGGTAGTAGAGTCCTTGCAGAGTAATCAGAAGTGCAACATTCAAGAGAGCAAAATATATTTCCATTAACCTCCTGCACGAGGCATCAATAGTAATCTCCTTTGAAATGCTTGTAGAGATCTATCTAGACTGCTTTACGTAAGTCTGTTGTTAGGATAAACAATAAAGGAATTCATGTAAGCCAATTAGCATATAAACAGAAGCTACAAAAGCATCTTGCTAACTGAGCACTGACTAATGTGACTGCATCTCTGAGGTATCAGTGTGAGTGATTTGCTCATCATGAGCTCAGGAACACACAGTACATTAGCTGCTTTTGCAATTATATTCTCATCTGAAAGCAAAGTGATTCTTAGAATTAAACTGCGTTTTTCACAGCCCCAAGGTTTAGCCTTGCACCCATTTCATATTTCTTTCAGCATTAACGTACTGAATGATGATATATATAATACAGTATATCTGCCAGATGAGAAGTGTCTACAGATTCTTAGTCATCTATATACAGGTAACATGGTAAAGAAAAGTTAGTGAAAGGTGGTAGCATTGAGAACTTTGTGAAATTGTGTAGCAAAATAAGGGTTGTAATACAAGGTCAGTTTAGGACCAACTGAAAAACTGTGAATGTATTCTGCAAATATTTACTAGCATATGAAGGCAAGTAACCTGGCAATATTTTTGTGTGAAATTCTCATATACTTTTGAGAAACATCTCTTCTTGTAGACAAATTTTTCTTTCTTGGAAAATAATCAAAGAAATAACGCTGAAATGTTCTTGAATGATTAACCATGAAGAAATAGCGTTAGATGTTATCAACACAGGATCCTAAATAACTATTGTATTGAGAGAATTATTTTTAGTTATTTAAATGAGATGAAAACAATTTTTTATTAACCTTGATAGCAAATTCCATCACCCTTTTTTGTTTCCCCTGGGGTCATATTTTGGGATGTAGAAATAAGCCATTCTTATTTAAAGAATCAACCATTACAAATGATTGTCTCAATTCTATTCACCAGGTCAAATCTTTGTTATTACCTGGGAAAAATCACTTACAGTCTGCCAAGAACTCTTAAATTTTTACCACATGAAACAGGAAGCATTATATATGGTTTTTTGTGGAAAACCAAAAGGTAACATTTCTGCTTCAAACAACATCCAGTCTCACAAATTGTTCAAGTGAAAGATATGGTCTATCAAAAACTTAGCTGCTTCTCTGTTTTGGTTAATGTTTTATAGCAGAAAAGTGAGGTATTTTATTGAGACCCCCCCCCAAATTAAAAATTTATTGTTCTCTCACAAAACAATGAAAAAAAGACTTTTGAATCATTGGTCTTGGTAGCAATGACTTATTTCTCATACTGAAATACATGGAAAAGTTAACGCCTTATTTCTATATATAGTTTCTGGGTTTTTTAAATGTAATAATTTGTGAGATACATAGCTCAGAGCTTCCTTTTTTATTTAAAATAATGGGAGACTTTCCATCTAGTTCAAATCAAACAGAATATCATCCACAAGGTTTTAAATGAGGGACTAGGCAAAAAGTTTGGCTAAAATAAAACCGACCTGAAGCTTTGTGCCAAACTGAAACAAAACTTTGTGGCTTGCAAAAATATGATTTAAAATAATCTGCAAATTTAATATGATATTGTTAGGGGGAAGAAGAATATCATTTTTGTCATACTTACTTACAACAAAGCTTGCAAAGGAATTTGTTCTATAAAGCCTACGACGTTATCTTGAGGGCTTGAGTTGGTTCAGATAAGCATTCAGACATTTAGATATTTATTTAATTGAACCTCTAAACCTTCTGAGGCTTGCCCATCTCCAATTTAAAACTCCTCTCTGGAGGGAAGTTATCCAGCTGTAAGCTCTACAAAGGCACACCTGGCAAAACAACATCTGCCTGACAATGACTTAGTGAGCTTCAGTAAGGGCTGACATATGTGCACATACAATTGGACCTTATAGCGACAAAGCTTTTTACATATTAGTATACACTGGGGAGTCCTGACTCCTGACAGAAAAATATGATGGCTTTTACACTTTAAATTACAGTGAAGCACTATCCACAGATGGTGCAGGTACAACGTATGCTCTTATACAGATGGTGAGTAAAAGAGGTCATTTGCATAACTGCCTCCTTCTGATCTCCAGTGTTAGTTTCGATGTAGTTGCTGCACTTTGAGATGAGCATTTTCAGTAGGAGTTAGTTCCAGCTGCTGATACAGCACGGACTGGGAGCCTGCAAGCCTGTATCGATGAAGAGGCTTCTGTTAACACTTCCAGACTATGAAATATCATTCCCTCTTCTTTGTCACAGCATCTCTTTCATGAGGTATGGCGCACAGTTTGCTGTGGCTTGGTCAGTTAGGAAAGGCAGACATTGAGTAAGTTAATAGGATTGCTTTGAGATTAGTCAGCTGGAGAGATTGCACAGCCATTACCATGTGCCAAATGGTAACTCTTTGAAGATAGAGAAAGTAAATCTTACACGGTCAGGTTCTTGAAAACTAACAAAGGAGCTTTAATTCTGGGGAGAAAAGGACTGATACATAGCCCGTGTTCTTACGATGACATTTGTTTTAAGATTATAAGAAAAATTCCAGGAAATATTCATACTTGGCCAATTTCTGAGAGCAGGACGTGGTCCGGCTGAGGAACGGCATCTAAGCGTGGGCTGGATGGATGGAAATTTGCCTTCACCAGACTAAGCAACAGCGCTGCACTGCCTGCTTCAGAGCTGCAGAAACCCTCCGACTAAGGCAATCTTCCTTCTTTTTTCCCCCAAGGAGTGTGTTCATGGGGTACTCAGCCGGACACTCAGCCTCACTCTTAGTCTTT
The DNA here is from genome assembly GCA_033558235.1 of Neomorphus geoffroyi. Taxonomy (NCBI): domain Eukaryota; kingdom Metazoa; phylum Chordata; class Aves; order Cuculiformes; family Neomorphidae; genus Neomorphus; species Neomorphus geoffroyi. The sequence continues at coordinate 23,703,095 of JAUMJM010000020.1, read as the reverse complement.
CTCTTTCTTCACCTGCCTGAGGGCTTTAGGCTTGTAGGATGAAGGGAAAGAGATGTGTATTGAAGAGCATTGTTTAGCATTAGAGGACCAGTATTGCCTTTAGAAGGGCAGGCCTGAACTTTTTTTTAAGGTGACTTCAGATGATTGCCAGGGAGAAAATTTTTCTGGGAGAGTTACTGAAACTCTCTGCCTACTTCTTAGGTCTAACCTAAGTCCAGAATGTCCTCACCCACTTTTAACTTAACCTTTCACTCCCCTCTTATTTTGACACCTGTAGCTCATGGAAATGTTCTTTCATTTCCAGAAAACGAGGGGTGGTTGTGCCATAGAGTGGGATTAACAAGTAATTAAAAGTTAAGTTAAAAGCCTAGTGATACGGAAAAATGAGTCAGAAATGTAAGTTTGATGAATTTGCATCAGGAGGGAGACCAGGTCCTGCTGGGAAGACATAACCAAAATAATTTCCTTGTTTCTGGGCTGGACTTTTTAACGTTGTCTTTAATCAGTTTTACTCTGGGCATGAAACCATTCATGTCTGAAACCTGCGCTGCACTCTATGCAAAATCTAAGCTGTCTCCTTCAAACCATTTCTTGCAAAACTTTGGTTTGTGGCAATTTGTTGCCTCTCATCCCTCTTCTAAACTCCAGATTTTTCCAAAAACATAGGTCCATTAGTGGGACATACAATACGGTGTGGCCAGGTGTGACTTAAGTTAGCCTGTTGGACAACACTGTCAGTGGAGATGAGGGTCGTCAAGGGGTACAACTGTCTTCTTAGCAGAGCAGCTAATGCTGCTCATTATGCTCTCGCCTCTCTTTTCTATATTCACTGCTGTATTTTTAGATGTTGAAAACCCTGAAATCGGGTTTCTTATCCTGGAAATTGATATAAGTAAATGCATGTTAGACTCTCCATCTGGAATCAAATATCCTCTTCAGATCTGACCTTAAAGACCAAGGCCAAATCTTTTAATGAGAACTTAGCCTGTGCCTTACAACGCCACAACTGGCTTGTTGGGAGGTTTGTGTAACTCCTACCAAACTGAATTTCCATTAGGTTATGGCGTTTGCACACTTCAGCATCTTACCTTTTATTTCATGCAGTGTATTTAATTTAACTCTTTCTATTCTGAAAAATATTATGTTCCTTTTTTTTTTTTCATTTTTCTTAACAGGGTAAAATTTTCCGTTTCAGTAGTAGGATAAAAGTTCTGTAAATCATTTGTAAATACTGGAAATAACTGAATAGCTTCAGATTAATATCCCAGTGTAAAAGACTGGGAGTAAATTTGACACAAGCACGGGGAGAGTACATAGCCAAAAGTAAAGCTTCTCTGTTTCAACAGAAATCTCCAAATCTGGCTGAACAGTCAGATGAAATATTGGTCCATTCCTTCATGAACAATGAAGATTTAAATGACTGTCAACACAGCTTTTGAGGAAGGCTAATAACTGTTAAACCATCAGATTAAGTCAGATAATGGAAAGGATACCAGTGAAAGTCAGGGGAAAAGTAAGGCTAATGAACTGAGATTGATTGTGTAATTCACAGGCTTTATCCTGACTTTGTCCAACCTAGATAAAGGAAAAGCAGACGATTGGGAACTTCACATGTGGACTAGAAACTCTGAGTTTCATTATCATAGCAGCCCAGGACAGGATAGTTTAAACAGGCCAAACCCACACAGAAGTTGGATAGAATGGTTACTGAACATAGTGTAAAAATAAGTAGTAGTAAATTTAGGCTCTGGAGTGTTTTAATTAAGGTTATTTTAAATAGTACTTATAAAGTTTATGTTTTAAAATATTTCCTCTGTGTTGACTGAAAGATGTTTTTCAGGGATTTCTTCATGTTAAGGCTGATGTCTAATCCTATCTTTCACTTTTTCAAATACTGTAAAGTGACAGAACCCTAAGCTCTGTTTCAGCAAGGAGTTAAGGTGAGCTCAGAAAAAAAAGGCTATAATAGCTGTGCATAATACTGCCTCATCACCCCTCCACCATTTCAGCCATAATACAGATATTTCAGGGTGATATTGCCGCACTGTGGAACCATGTTAGAGCTGTTTTCAGACTTTCCCATTCCTGGAAGCCTGCCTCTCCCTCAACTCCAGCTGCAAATACCCACACAATAGAAATCCAGTCTTAGACCAAGAGATCAGTCCCAGGCTAACCAAGATTACTCCAGAATGTCTCTGTTAATTTTTCAGCCCCATCTAAGGACCTTTGGAATGACAAAGTCAATCATGAATTCATTAGCTCAAAGTAAGTCACCAACAATTTTGTGAGCTAGTCCCAACAGACCTACGTCTTAATTTCTTGCGAAAGTTGTTAAAGTCTTCAGCACAGTTATGCCCAAACTGCAAATCAAAAGGGTGTAAAGACTCGCAATAAAACTCATAAAAACTACATAGCCCTCATTATGCATGGCACAGGGAATCAATCATTTTCTTCATAATCACGATACTTAAAAGAATACTAAATACAGCATATTAGGATGTATCATTCTCATCCCTAAGGCTAAAAGACAAGAGTAGAACCAAAACGTGACACTGATAAGGGGATTTTTTTTCTGCACTTTTGACATTGTTCTTCCTTTTTCAAGGAGATGTTGTAGCGAGGAGTTCATAAAGATTTTTTTTTCCTTAAGAGGGTTTTTGGCTATGTAGAACATCCTGTGTAGTCAGGGCTAAAATAACAAGGGTTCAGGGTAAATTGTAGCTATCTGGCTGCAGATCTTAAGCTCATTGCTGAATAATAGCACAGATAAAAATCCCCTTTTCTTCTAAGTGTCTTATTCTATAGCTGTCTTTCTACCAAAAAAAAGAAATGTCCTCTTTTTCCAGACCATCAGCACTGGCCTTTCAGAGGAAAGTATTGCAAAACTAGCTGGTGTAGAGGACATACTGCCTGCAATATGATCAACAGCTTTGTGTAGAAAGAGGGAAGACTGCATAAGCCATCTAGGATAAGGAATAATGTCACTGGAATTACTAAAGTTATCATGATAACCTTTGCTGGTTTTTTGGCCAAAATTAATCTTTATTCAAAAAATGTGACAAATTATAAATAGGGCAAGTAATTTCCATGAAAATGGCAAAGAAAAGAGTACCCCAAAATCTTGCTTTAAAACTTGCATTACTTTTTCTTGGTTTGTACTATACAGACAACACCAGAGAGTAGTGGTTATTTTCCATGTGAATAATTCAGGATTCAAAAGCCTGTGAAAATACTGACCTATTGTTAATTCATTTAAAAAACTGGAATTTCTGTATAGTTGCTGATTTATTTTCATGACTCAGTTGTTTGCATGCAACTGCTTGAATGAAATGAGTACAAGGTCTGTGGGAGAAAATGCATTTAGCATTGCATACCCTACTAATCTCTCTCACCTTTATCCTAGAATTCGGTAGTGGGTAGCCCAGCCCATGAGTTACAGCAAAGTCTACAGGCTTTGGAGTAAGAGAATCTTTTGATTTGTCTCCCAAGTTGGCCCTTATAAAAGACAGCTTCTGTGAGGTCATAAAATCCTTGGGATATGTGGCTTTGAAAAGATTGCCAAAGTTACGGTTCGACCAGTCAAAATAAAGAATCTACTCTAAGCCTGTTCTTGGGGACTGAGGAAAGTTCCCACCCCTGCTAATTGTTTTAGGTGGCCTCTTGAAAGAAGACGACATAGATCTCAGGATCGCATATTGCTTCCGTCAGCAAGGAGCTTTCGGTGCATTTTTTTACTAAATCCAGCCCCTAGGAACAGAAAATGGTAGAACGTGTTTCATTTTGGATGCATTCCATGTTTACTTGCAATAACTACCCTGGGAGACACATTAATGCTTTAAAGTTTCCTATTAAATAGAAATCTCACCGTGTTTTCTTTTCAATAAAATAAACTGAAAGGTGAAAATATTTTCTGTTTGTGTTTTGATTATGAATGCCTGTCTCAAAAGATTACTCTTAATTTGTTGGATCATTTTAGGTTTATGTCCTTTCACAGGCATGTAAATGAATAATGAAAAAAGTGTAATAAAACCAAACAATAATTATTCATATTGACCTGAGGCATTTAATGAAATAGAAGGGAGTCTAAAGAAACAGATTTCCTATAGCAGTCCTTTCTTAAGTATACTAGGGTAATTAGCTTTAAGAGGAGATAATTTCAGCTCACTGAGATTGCCCTTTTAAGTCTTTCTGGGAAATTTGGATTTTCCATTGATAGTAGTTTTAACATGTCACACTGGAGCCAGAGTGAATTAAAGTGAAGAGTTACACAGTCTAAACAAACAGTCCTTCCCATTATCAGAAGCCTGACAACATAACAGCATAAACTATAGTCACATGCCCACAAGAAATGCAGGAACAATTAAAAAAAATAACAAAACTTAACTGCAATCCACAAACAATATCTAATGGCTTTTATTGAGCTAAGATTTTAAGTTGTCTTGTTTTCCAGTTTAACATGTTTCTTTCCTACCTGTGTTAATAAAATATACAAGAAATATTCCCTCTGTTCTGCAATCTTTTATTATTTCCTCTGATTAAATGGTGACATAACATTCCACACGAAAAGAACTGACTAAATCAGCAAAAACATCAATTCAGTTCTGATTTCATTTTAAAGGATATTTAGGATATATGCAACGTACTTTTTTTTTTTACATGTCCATATATTTTTGGTACAAGCTTGTGTTTTCCTCGTCCCTACTAATTTTTCCCAAAGACGCATCATCCATTTTCTACTTTTTTCCCCTACTGTTTTGAATGTATCCCATATTAAGTGAAATATTACTTCTTTTTTCTCATTATCTCCAATAATTTTGCTAAACCACATCTGTGCTTCCTCTGCACAACTCCTCTACAACCATTCATTTATTCTTTCTCATGCAGCTCTCTAACTAAAGAAGAGCTTAAAGTGTTTGATTACTGCATGATCTGGGGATCTCTCACTCTTTGGCATGGTTATTCTCCTTATAGGATGTTCTCGTTACATGTAACTGTAGATGGAGAATTCAAGCGCAACGAGATTAAGGGCTCCAACTCATGCTCAGCAAACAAAATTCTGATGCTGTTTTGGGCATTATCACCTTTTCTTGCTCCCTGCAGGTGTGTGACAAAATCCTTCTGCAAGATGCTTGTGCTCCTCTAGGAAGATTACATTTAACCTCTTTTAGCTCACAGTCTTCGATGGCAACTTCAGAAAATATCTGGAAGGAGCACTGGAAAGCTTGGTGTGGGCATGTGGCAGCACACCCCAGCTCCTACCCCTGCGCTTGCCCTGGCTGCGTCGGGGCTCACGGCTTGGTTGCGGTGATACGACCATCATGCCATGATGAGCGACAGGATGAGGCCATCTCAGCAAAAGGTGATGAACAGCCTACTATTTACATCTTCTAATGAAAAATACCATTTAGAAAGGATAAATCAGAGATGAAGTCTCATATAATGCCTGAGAAACAGTAAGCTCTTCAGTAGTTTCATGTTGGTTTTCCTCTCTATAAAACACTTTGTAAGTAACACTAAGACAGAAGTTAATTGTTTATTGTTATGGTTCCATACCAATCACGACAGTTATATTTAAAAGAAGCTTTTAAAATATTAAAAGCCTAAGTGAACTATGTGTCTACATCCCATTTTAGAATGACCTGAGTATTGGGAATAAATATTTTACCTGGGGTCCTAAAATCAAGGCCAGACGTCTTACTAAATACCATACTACAATACAACCATATTTTTATTGGATGTGATACAGGAATTGCAGGGTGAAATTCCATGACTTCTGTTACGCAAGAAATCAGACTCCACGATGTTGCAAACTGTTATGTCAGTAAAATCACTGAATAACTGAAGATGCTATTCCATTTTATTTTCTCAAATTTCACATCCTTGGTTCTTGTGGTGTCATAATTCCACTTGATCTCCAGTCATTGAAGAAGATTCTGGAGAAAACTTTGTAGACAAAATCTGGATTTTTAATGTAATAAACAGGAAACCCCCCAAAACCTTTAAAGAGCCTTCCTGTGGCATTTCCACCATGTTTTATTTCCTTATTTCAATTCAGGAACAAGCTGAAGACAATGCATATTTCTGGTTTTGCATACACTTTAATGCTCTTATCATCCACATGGCAATAAATCGAGGAATTTATGCTGGATTCTTATCTCAAGTATCAGCTTTACCAACAAAACTGGAATACAGATAAAAAGAAATAGAATCTATTTCTGAAATGGGACTTCTCATTAATTCCTAAATGATAATGCCTACTGAAAAACAGAAGCTTTCTTCGTATCCTCAAGTTCCTTTCTGATGAGATTCACAAATTTTCTCTTGAGCTTTGAACTCTTCTCCTTTTCATTGATAAACATTCTAAAAGCATATTATTTAAGCGTAAGCAGTGTTAAAACTCTTGTAGAACTTTAATGACATTAAAGCCTCTGCAAACCACATTCAACCATAATATAAAATGAGTTTTAAACAACTGTTCTTTTTTTTTAGGCAACATTGATTGAATGAAAGAAAACTGGAGATCAGTCCTATCTAACGTAACACTCAAGAACCAAAAAAATCCCATCACCCTACCAAAGAACAACCCACAGCAATCAGCGTCAGTGGGAAATCGAACAGAACAATAGATATGCTTTGACCTCATGATTGTTTCCCTTCTGGCCTGAGAAGTCATTAGAAAACTCTAGTACCCTCTGCTGGCCAAGCAATAAATCTGAAGCCCCGGAGTAGCGCTGACGTTCCCAGGGTGCTGGCATGAAAGCGAGTGAGCAGATTGAAGTAGAAGCCACGTTGACTTGCACCCTGTTAAAAGAGGAAAAAAGAACACAACCAAGAGGCAAACCCACGAAATGGCATATAAGAAAGTGCTAATCAGAAAAAAGTTTCAGATTACTAGGAGATACTAATAAAGAACATCGCTAACATATTTAATGCCATGGCTTTTAAAGGATTTTTTAAAATATTAAACCTCCACCTAAGAACATTAGCTTTTCCAAGTAAACTGTGTAAGTGCCATAAAGTGATTGCAAGCATGCTTGTGACATTCCTCCTCCTGTCGAAACTGGGACCCACCACCGCTAAAGAGGAGTGTGGCATATCTGATACACTGCTTTAACATTAAAAAAATGCATATGCATATTTATTTGAAGCACAGCACTGCCTTCTGTTGCAGGGGTACACGAGCTCACTATTAAGCAGAAATCTGAAGTTAAAACTTAGTTTTATCCATTTAATATAATGTGTGTTTTGTGCCTTTAATGTAGTTGAAGAGGTAAACGGTTTCAAGTATACCGAAGGCTCCTCCTGAAAAGTGGACAATAATGATGAGCCTGCCACTTTTGCAGAGGTGGGAAGTAACTAGTTAGAATAGTTAATCTTTTGAGACACATCCCTGGCATTAAGTGGATTCTTTTCATTCAGCTGAAGGCGCAACAGCTGGATTCTGTCATCCCGGACTGGGGCAGCCTTGTTAGTGTAGGATGACCTCTGGAGCACTAACACAGATAATACTGGCACCTCTCTCCACTCTAATCAACTACCAGTCTGAGCAATTCTACAGGAGATGGGGGCATTAAGGCCGTATTATTCTAAACAAAATTCAGTGATGGTAGCAGAGTATTGTGACAGCAAAAGACAGATTCTACCTTTCCTACCAAAGGTTTTTAGTACTAAATTTTGGGAAGGGTCAGTAAAAAACCCAGAGCTCCATATTTCCTCCCTTTTCTTAAAGTCATGTTTTGCAAACCTAGACTGTTTATATCAAGTCTGTCTAAGCTAAAACTCTCACAGTTTTACTGCCATAATATAAAAATGTTCATTGCAACCACACATAGTTAATATGCTCTCTTCATCTCTTTCCATGTACATTAGAGCTGGCAGCAAAACAAAAATTTCTGGGCATGTAGCTGGAATGTGAACAACTCAGGTTCAAGTTACTGTTCTGTCCTGTCCTGTTCTGGAGTAGAGCATTAAATGAAGGTCTAGATCTGAACAGACTACCCTTATGGCTGGATCAGGTGCTGTTCCGGTGATGAAACTCTTGTGTTTTGACCATTTTCAAAGAAGCTTCATTGAAAACTGTCCACTTCTTATGATATGTATCAACTTTCACTGAAAATATTTCCTGTTGTAAAGTTTTTGATTATGGCTAATTTTGCTAGTTATAGATAAAAAAACCAACCAACCAAAAACAAACAGCAGCAAAACTCCCGGTAGTTAAAAAATAGCATCAATATAAAGGTAGCTAACTTAGTCAAGAGGGATTCATACGCCACGCAGGCATTTGATGTGCCTTTGCATCACATTACACTGCAGAGTACAGGCATGCCATTGATAAGAATGCATTGATGCATGACATATGAAGTACGACATGTTAATTTTATAAGTAGCAGCAATTCTGTTTATTCTTATCATTTATAGATGATTTATTAGAAAACTACCAACATTATCACTGTCAACTAATTTTGGCTTGCAAATGTAAAATGTTCATAATTTGACTTTTTTTGGTGTGCTTGGCCTTTTATAGCAGTTGCAAATGCTCTGAAGTTCCTTGGGATATCAGAGTGTTGCTACAGTGTCTTGTGTCTGGATGACATGGAGACGTTGGCTTTGGTTGTGTTTTGAGAGCGGCTTCAGTTGTGTTTGAGAGTGTTCTTCTCTGAAATTCAGATCCTATTGTTGAAATCACAACAGAAATAAAGGTGTCTAAGGTAAATGTGTCTAATGTGTCTAAGTGCTTACAATTGCTTTATTTCCAGTGAAGAGATGTGGATTGTCATCTATTCCCCCAAAATAAATATTTGGAGTGCAAGCATCTAAAGTTAGTTGAGAAATCTCTGATTTACCTGTCAAATAAGAAAAGGACAATGATCATCTGTGAAAAATTTGGGTCACTTACTTGCCCACAGTCCTTCATGTCAAAGATAGGATACCCAGTTTTCCAGGGTAGTTCTTCTTAATTGGAGTAAGTATTTTGTTCCACTCTGTTGGCAATTTTAGTATGACAACATTAACTTTATTTGCTATGCAGCTGTGATTCTCTGTTGGGAAGTAAATACATTGCTCAGAGTGTGAGGTGAGGGTAGAGACTGTGCAATTGAGGACTGTGCCATAATGAACACAGCCATGGATGTGTAATGCAATGTTTCTTCTATAGATTTTGGTTGAAAGAAAAAGGATTTGGAATTTCAGAAGCTCATCTGCTTTTCCAGTGAAACCTGTTTCCTTTTTTTTGGGTAGGAGAGGAGTGAAGAGTGGGATTCTGACACAACTTAAAGCAAGTAGAAGGATAAAAATGTTAACAAAACCTGTGAGGTTTATATTTCAATTAAAAAAAAAAAAAAGGAAGAAAAATCATCATCATCATAGAAATTACCACTAATGGATTACTTTGGGCACTTACCTGTCCTTCGTTTTCACATCCTTGTCTGCTTGATATAGACTTGGGATGTAATCTTGATCTCCCACACTCCATATGAGTTTCCTTGCTGCCAAGAGATTATTGTCCTCCCTGTCATTTGTCTCTAAAAAAATGTTTACAGTGCAAATGCAAATAAGATATCCTTCAAAACCATCACGACTTTCCCAACTTTCCCACTCGCTGACTATAGGAAGATCAGGTTTCAATCACAGGTCTCCTAGAGCATTACAGTTGGTGATTGTGTATCTTTTGCCACTGTTGCCCCTTATTTTGCCCATCTCTTTATATCTGTAATTGTTCCTACTGTTTCTATTTCTTCTCTCATGAACTCCTTTGAAATGTTTTTTCTTTCTACTGTTCCCTCAAGCTCTTGCAATGCATTTTTTCTGGTTGAACGTTGTCAGCAGGGGGAGCATCAACAGCACAGGAGACTCTCTCTCAGGAGCTACTGGATCTTCATTGGAGGACAGAGACAGACCGGCTGAAGGTAAAAGACAGAATCACAGAATCAGAATCATAGAATGGTCTGACATTTGACCATTTTTTATATATTTCAGATAGTTCTGTGCTGGAAACCCTTGACTCATATGTAAAAGATAGAGAGCTCTAACTGGAAAGGGGAAGATGTCAAGCTACATACACGTTACAATTGCTGTAAAAAAAAAGACAGCAAGAGGAAATGTAGGATTGTGCTTGAGGTCTTTTCCCAATTTATTTTAAATGATGTGTTTTAGGTAGCAAATCCCTTATTCAGTGACTCTCTAGGTAGTTTTTTGCTGGTGAATTTCAAGGCTAATAAACTAAGATGAGATTAACGAAATAAAAATTAAACCAATTTTGAATATGTTGGCATTTAAAGAAAATAACTCAGGTAGTCTGCACTGTCTGGACATGCTGTATCCTTGGCTGATTATTTCCTTTAGTGAGTCATTGTTTTCTGGTAAATGTTGATTATCCCTCCACATACGTTTGTGAAAATTTCAGCTAAGCTGGGCTGTTGCAATTTGTGAGCATGAATATATTACCTACATACATCTAAAGGAAAAAGGTGCACTCTGGTTTCTATCTTAAGAAGCCAGCATTATTGTATATATCACAATATATGAATACTTCTGTCAAATTATTTTATGGTTTTTTGACATACAGCATAAGGAGTGCTAGCAACTTAAATATATATGCAAAAAAGCAAGTAAAATTCACTGTAAGGTTGTTAAAAGGAGATATATGTTTGAATTTTTTATATGCAATGAGGTTGGGACAAAACTATAAGTTAATGAGTAATTTTGCTCTGACTATTCAAGAGAACAAAACACTAGAAACAAATAAACTTTTAAGAATCTCCAGCCAAAAGTGAGGTTAGGGAATCTGAAGGTTTTTGAAATTATGCTACATAGGTACTAAAGCTTGATCTAGGACTTTCTCCTCTGTGGGCTAAAGTGAGCAATCTGTCATTCACTTCATGCCCGTAGCTATTTATGAGTCATAGAAAACATATCCCTGAGACTGAATTCTCTGGAGAGTCTGATGAGTCAGGAACCTTCTGAACGTATTCAACTCACACCATTTATACTGCATTCAGCTAAAGTAAATTTTACAGAGGAAAACATGGTGCTGGCATATATGGTGATGTTGGCAGTACACATTTTTATTATTCCTTAATGGTTACAGTATTCTTCTATATTTAATTTCTCCTTCAGCTTGTTTGACTTTTAATTTGCTCCCCCATCCCTGAAGAGGGCCTGCTCCAGCCGAGGAAACGAAACGACACACTTTTCCCTGACGTGCAGTGAATGTTCCAGACCAAGACTGGGGACAGATCAGAAGTGGACCAGGGACAGATCAGAACAGGACTGTGTCCAGGCCAGGGAGATGGAGGCCTGACATCTTGCCCTGGCTTCTAAAACTGCTTTTCTATTTCATTTTTATGTGAAATGTGTCATCACTAGGTCTATTTGCAGGTGTGAATCCCAACCAGTATTTTCTAAGTGCTTTTACTGAATCCTGTTTCATCCCCGTTTCAACAGAACACTAAGGCAAGTACTTAGCATTAAACATCAACAGCAGAATTGTTACCAGTGGAACATTCATTTTTGTAAAACTGGAATTGTGTTGTCTGTCTTCATGTGATTGAACCTATATATTTGTGCTATCCCACATTTGTGATTTGAGTCTTGATGCTTAAAGAGTCAGTACTAGAGGATCCACATATCTCATTAAAATGTCCTCTCTGGTATAATGACAGAAGTGACCCATAATTCTATGTTTTATATGAATTTAATTTTTACAATGTTTTTTTCACCAAACAAGTGCTGACATGTACAAGAAAATCAGCTTAGAAATTCCATTCTCACCAAGTTGCATTATTCCTGAAATATCTCAAGGCTTCTGCAGCAAAGTAGGAAAAACTGATTCTTACCATGCAAAGAAGGAAGATGTAGTGCTTACCATTCCTGGCATAGCAAGTGTGTAAGGAAGGGTAAAGGATGGCATTAGGATTAAAGCTAGTGACAGCCTTGCTGTTTCTCCAGAAGAGACAGGGAGGTCCTCCTTCCTCCTTGCAGTTTTTCCTTGTGCTCTGCAGCCAGAACAAGACAAGGTTCCCAGAGCTTTGGCATTGACAATGCAGGTAATGGGACTGTGGTTGTTTCAGTGTAAGAAGCTGTTGCCTGATGTAGGTAGATGTCATCTTTGCCTATGTTTACATCCTGTCTTAAGTGCTTCTTTTAGCACATCATCAGAACATGTCACATTTACTTAAATACACTTATCCATTTGATTTTATAAATGCAGAAGTGCTTCTCTTTCCTACACAAGAGGAGAAGCACAGAGTGGTATAGGACCACATAGGAAGTCCCTGGAAACCCAAGACCCTGAATTAAGCTCTTCCATGTCTTAAAGAAGACCTTTAGCGAGCTGATTCTCTTTCTTCTCTGTATGTCTGTGTAGTTTTGCTAGAAAATTTTATAAAGATGCGATTATCTTTTTCTCCCGTGCTGTTCTTCTATAGCCTGTTTATATCTCTGGTTCTGCAAGCTGAGCAGGTATATTTTTTAAACCAGTAAGCCAATTGGTATATATAGTATTCCTATGTTTAAAAATGTTTTTGAAGACTCATCCAAAGCTCACTGAAGCCAACGACATCTTTGTTTAATTTAAGTACAATATATATCAGGATGTGGACGAAAAGAGAAACTGTGGTCCTGCTTCTGCATTGAGAATTAAAGCAGGCATGCTTCAAGGTGTAGGACACTACTTGTAGAAGTAATGAAAGCATCTGGGATCACAAAGACTTCACAAAAATGGTTCACTTTCACACTTCCTGAAGTGTACACTACAGTCTAAAGCAGTGCCCACCTGAACAAAAATTTAATATACAGGTATCTTCTCTGAGGAGATTTTTTTCAGGAAAATTCCTTCTCTTTCGAGTTCAGCAAGACTGGAGGGAAAATGTATCTTACCATTTAAAACAGAACTAGAATAACACTGTAATCTACAAGAACACTGAAGAGCAAGCAAAAGTAACTGCCTGTGTTTTGCTTTACGTAGCAATGTTTTCGTTGGACCAATGGCTATTATTAATTTCAAGAAGATTATTTTCAAATGAAGCTAGAGCAAACTGAAAATCCTGTTGAGCCCATACAGTTAAAAATGTTCTGAAGTCCCCTGGACAGATTTGCTGCTAATTGTAGCAACATTGTGTCTTATTAATTAAAAAAATGATTGAATGGAAATTCTTCATGTATCAATTTTTAGACTTTTAAAAAAATAGAAATTGATAACTCCCACTGTTCTTTAAAGTAATAGCAGCATGAAAAAAACATAATATGTCAATGTGTTATTGTTAACAGAGTTGATTATTTTCTAAAAAGAACTTGCAGAGGTGGTTACTTAAAATTATTCTTTTTAATCTGGGAAAATACGTTGTTTCTAACAAAAAATTATTAAATAAAAAGTGTGATAGCCCCCATTTCAACTTTGTCACAATCTTTTGGGCTTCTAATTTCAAAATATCTTTATTTTAGACTTTTATATACTGTAAATTATAATACAAGAAATCAACTTTGACACAAATTGTTTTGATTTGATCTTAAATTTTTCTAGGAAAGGGAGAAAAATGTGCACCACTCGGGAGAGTGAATAGATGTAAGGGAACATTGAAGAATGCTCATTAAACTCACAAACTTTTCAGCTGCTGGCAGTAGTTCATTCCTGATAAATGCAAGATGATTCCATTGTATTCTGAAAGCAACAGTGCTGTGAGACTGCAAAACCAGCTTTGAACTGCAGAATGCATGAATGTGAGTGAGACATTTGCTGATGAGATGTGATCAGACAGAACTATTATTTTTCTTGTGAGCCTTCAGTACCATCTGAAGTCAGTACTGTTTTGGTAGACTTACCTCTGGTTGAACCACTCTACTTCCACTGTAACTTTGTGTATGAGCACTGCAGAAGTTGCTACAAGGAGAAAGAAAACGGATTTCTGGTAACTCAAACACTTTGTGCTGTCTTCAGCACAAAAGCCCAAATTTCAGGACCTTTCTTGATCATTAAGCCTTTCGAACATCTTCAGTTTTCTCAATTAACCATCCATCTCAGCAGCCAGTCTATTGTTACTGAGGAAATACTCTTTGAGAAGAGAATTAGGAAGTCCATTTCAGTGATTATTTTATAAGGAATAATGACCACTTTGTTTCATTAGTGGCTTTCTGGTTCTAATCAGACATTTATTTTTCACATTCACCAAAAGAGGATGTACAGCATATGTTAAGTGAACTGTGTGTGTACCATATGGCTAAGAATAAATGCTTTATAAAATGGAGAGAGTGAAAGGGGAAGAGTAAGGTAATATAATAGATAATGAATTCAGCTACATTGTAAGATTTTATCATTATGAGGTTGCAAAATGAAGAAATAATGTGGAGCACACATGGATTGTAAACCCTGGTGACTGAATTTGACTTTTAGTATCCTAAGTTGCAATTTCTCTTCCCTCACCCTAACCAGATGGCTCTGGAGTCATGAAATGATAAAGACAGAAGGCTTAATTCTTGTATGTAGTTGCACTATCTATAACTCCAGCTTCAGCACACTGAGTTTGGATATGTGAAACTGGAATCAGCGCTGAGACAGGCCTAAAATATGTTGGCATTGGGATAGGTGTTCTGTATTGCAAAATCGCACTCTGATAATTTCTAAGTACCCAAACCACATACTCTGGCTTTCATCAAAAAATGTAGACTCCAAAATAAATTTGAAGATTTATTTTAGAACCTGGCTGAACATCAGAAAGTAAATTTTCTCATTGCTCTAATCATCTGATATTAAGGTTTGAAGTCAGGAAGCATATTGAGCTCAAATAACTAGAATGAAGGGCTGAATTAAAAATGTTTTGATTTTCTAACCAAGAAGCACAATTTTTAGGAAGTGTTCAGGAAAAATTTCTTGTTGGATAACATGAAATATAGATGGGACTTTTCAAACCATAACTTAGCACAAATTATTACCTGATATTAGACCTACCTTGCTATTTTTTGGATAATGGCTAATTCTATTGTCAAAGTCCCACATATTACTGAAGTCTTCAACCTTGGTATTAATAGTGGAATATGCATTTGGCTGGGCAATTTTCTGGATTGCTAAAGATAAAAATCACAATGTAAACTGTTACAGAGCTACCTCCTTTAATTTTTACAGAGTCTCATCTTAATAATGCCACATTTCACGGGAGTGCTAACTTTGAAAGTTAAATACACTAAATACTCACACTTTTACCTTTAGGTTGTGTATCACACAGTCATGGTTGTACAACACATACTGTCTTTAATCTTGCTTACATAGGTTATAAATTGTGATTGATAGAGCTACAGGTTATTTAATACCAATATTTGAAAACTCTGCTCATTAGTTTCCTAATTCGTGTCTCTCCCTTGAGAAGCATATTATCATGGCTGGCAATATCAATAATTTTAATTAAGGTAAGTAATAGTCCTGTGCTCTGATTTTATGATTTAAAGGAAGTTATTGAGAACCTTCCAGTTCTTAACATATAATTTAGGATCAGCTAAACATACTCAAGACCTTACTTATTGGAGAATCAGAGTAAGAGGTGTATAAATCCATATTAGTTTTTCTTTCCAACTTTTGTTCCAGGTATACATGGTAGATTTATTGCTTGACTATGTTTCAGTAGTCTGACTCCCAGCAATGATTTCCAAAAGTCTGCAGGCAGGAATATACCTTTACTGCTGCAAAAGATTATGACATCATGGATGTTAAAAAGAGAATGAATGATGTGGTTGACCATGCATTCAATATATTATTAGAGAGGGGGTTATATGGAAACATGGCCTTTCTGTCAGGTAGAGTGAATGAGATATATAATTTGTTTTGTCTTTCTCTTAAAAGAACAAGGGAAAGGAGATAATCTGTCTTAATAAGGGCATGCTTAGAGTATCAACCAACTAGAAAGTAATATATTTTTTAACATCCATATGTGATCCCCTTATTAAATTAGGATGTTGAGCTAAATTTTAAGTATCAATATATAAATCAGTCAGTCAGTTAAATTAGCCACTTTCATACTGATAAATGGGAGTTAATAAAGCAATTACTTCTTTCTGAACCATAAGGCTCTGGTTTCCAAATCAGTTCTATGAGTTATAGATTACTGACATAATTTACAAGTTTTCATTTACAGGACTTATATCCTCGATTTCTGAGGAATTAGTCTTTTATTGTATTAAAGACACAACAAACCAGCATTTGCGTAACATTAAGGTTGGGGCAAAGAAACAAACCTCTCTGACTTCTCAATTTATGGTGACACAGGGTTCTTTAGCTGCTGTTGTTCATAACATACAGAGAGTTAAGGACAGAATTGTTGCCTTAATATTCAAGGTCATGACTTCTCAATGTGTGTGTCGTGACCTATGTTCTATACCTGTAGAGTTTTGCCTTTTTTTTCCTCTCATTTTTGTAAGCACACACCAGTAGCAGGCAGTTCTGCAACTATGTTGGCCTTTTGCTATGAAAGAGGTGATATTAAAACTTGTCAGTGTATTGCCACATAACCTTCACATTTTCTATTTTTATGAGGCTCAGCTTTGCAGAGGTTGATGTCATTAAGGAGTTGGAAATCATTACAATGTGAGCAAGGTCAAGCTTATATAGTGTGTGCCATAAATAAATTTTAATTTTTATTTTTCACACACTTTTCTCCTTTTAATGCTTACTGCCTGGTGTTTATCTTATTATTCTGCTCATATGGAAATACCCTGTGTTTTGGACCACACAAGACTTGAAGAGCTGAACAAACTAACTGAAGTCAGGTAGTGTTTTACTAAAGCTCAATTAGTTACTTACAAAGCAGTTCCAAAATTCAAGAAAGAGGTAGTCGTTTCCTGATTAAACTATTATCCCCTACTGTGTTACTGGTCAGAAACACAGTAACATCAATGGTAAAAGTCATTATGAAAGAAATAAGAACATTTCAGGAAGACTTCATGATGCACACTGGTGGTGTCTGAGTAGTGAAGTTCATTCAATGTTTCGAAAACCAAAACCAAAATCAAAAAACTCCAAATCAGTAAAAGAATATTCTGGTTGAAAATGTCACATTTCTCATGAAAAACGTATTTGGATGGGAAAGAATAAGCAGAAAGCTGAGAAATCAAATCTGGTTACATAGTGCCTAAAACACCGCAGATTAAAGTAAGAAATGAATAAGAATGTAGACAAAAAATCCAGGCACAAACAAAGGAATCAACAGCCTGTTTATGCAGTATTCGGGGGGTGCGGTGGGAGAACCAACAAGATTTATGTGGCCAAGAGTAGGATTATTGTGAGATCTGGCCCAAACATCAGACTCTACTTCACAGACCAGCAGAATGAACAGGGGTCTGGTGAAAGAGTAACTTCAGTTTTCTTATTTGCTTTGTGTTTGCTTTGCCGGCAATCCAGGAACTGGATTTAGCACTAAGCATAGGATGAACCTTTTGAAAGATCATTCAAATACCAATAGTTAATAGACAAGACTCATAGAATCTGTCTTTCCTAATGGACCAATTCTGTTGTCAACTTGGGCACTCCTATAAAGAAATTATTCTGAGAAATTATTCTGATTAATAAAAGGAACTTTCCTATGACAAAAAAATCAGATTTTTCCCACTGAAATGCATTGAATTACTGTGAAATACTTACGCCAAAATTACTATACACCAGTAGATGCACAGTGCAGCAAATATTTTAAAGTTCATGGAGCCCGAGCTTCAGGTATTAATGAGCCAAACAATAACTTATGGCAGAATTACTCAGGTGCTGATCTCTCTGGTATGTATTTGTGACTAAGCATGGTTTTCAGATGTCGAACTGTATAAAAAGGCTTCTAAGGAAATATTATAATGGTTTTCTGTAATTTTGCCAAAATTTACCCTTAGGCCTTAGATAATTGAATAATATCTGTTATGTCAAACAGCTTTGACCAGAGCAATTTGGCCTGCACTACTGGCATTAATATTATCACAAGACAATCAATATTGTCTGCCAGTTACATTGACATTACGTGTCATCTGAACCACACGTCTGGCTAACAGAACATAAACTAACCAATGTTATTGAATAGAATATATACCTAATAAAGTACTAAAGCCTCTTAAGAAACAAAATTAAAAAGACCATTGTCTGATAGACCTAACAGAAACTGGTTAAACTTACTAAACTATCTCAGTGTTAACATAAGAACAGTAATTTACACACCATTCTTTTTTTGGCCCCAGTGAAAATGAACTTTATTAATCATTTAAAAGAAATGGAATTTAGGGAGAACTTTATTTTTCCCTCAGTCATCTATAATTTTATGGGATTTCAGATAATACATCTTCCCTTAATATACCTTCCAGGTGCTAAAGTAAAGCTATTTGTTTACAGTATGCAGAGCAATGCCAGATCTGGCTGGTCTGGAGACAAGATTTCCCAGACTTTTGATCTGCAGGCTCTGGTTTCCAGAATGTTGAGATCCATGTTAAAAAAGGAATCTGGTGTACAGAGTCTGTTCATCCCATCTCCACAATTATAAAACAGAACCAAAAAAAGAATAAAAGCTGGGCAGGGATGATTAGAGGCATAGAATACTACCGTATGGGTAGTGACCAAAAGGACAATAATCTGTGTAAAGAACGTGTTACAAAATCGAGAAATATTTGGTAAAGATGAACATAAGGTTTTTATTTACTTTTTCTTCACACCAGAACTCAGTCCATGAAAACAGTGACAACAGAAGGCCTTTTTTTCTCTCCCCACGTAACTAAGTGGTGGTCACAGAGTACTATGGTAGGGAGCTGAATGCTGCAGAAGGCAAAAATACACAAGTATGTGGATTCAACAAACACTCAACTAGTGATTGGAAGATAGATCCATCAGTGGCTTTTAAAGACGTAGGAAACTGCTCAGTGATTGCTAAAAGTTGAGAAAATGTATCAGATTGTTCTGATTTGTTATTTATATCCCTACGTGACCGCTGTTGAAGGCAGGATGCAGGGCTGTACAGACCTTTGTGCTGACTTTGAATGGTTTTTAACACTGTCAGGATCCATGACCCTTTTTATATACTTAGTTGTCAAGGGGTTAAGGAAAGGAAAAATTCTTATCTCATGACTTTTGCCCCATCCCCTAAACTGCCCTCCAGACTAGGTGTCTCTTACTCTGCTGGGGCTTCCTTCTTTTTCACCGTTTCCTTCTTGTTGCATACTCTCAGCGTTCTTATTGGGAGGACATTGCAGAAGGAAAGAACTTAATTCCTGTGTGTTGAATATTGATATTCTCTATTGGCTGTGTCTGTGCTCTAATAACAGTATTTTTTCTTCAGCTTGACTGTTGAGCATGAGGCTTGAACTAGATGATTGAGACTTACTCGCCTCCAATCCTGAAACCTTTGTTTGAACACAGTCTGAGGTCTCTTTTTGCAAGAATGAAGGAGCATCATATCAAATAAAAAAACAGCAAATGAGATACACACAATGCACTAGTTAATCATTTATCATTGTATTATCTGAAGCCACCAGCATAATAGTTGACACACATGTATGAGTAAAAGAAGCACTAATATCGAACTAACGTAAAAATACATAGCTTCGCATCATGTTTCCTTCCATGTTAGGGGTGTCGTAGTTATACAATTACAACAGATCATTGGATGAAAGTACATCTTGTGAGAATACTAAAAACATGGTAGGTTTTAAGAGCTATAAATTGGTATTGCTTAAGCTTGATCCTGAAGACAAGCTACATTTATGCAAAACTGATGGTTTATCTAAACTGGAAAAAAAAATACTCAGAAGAGGAAAAATACATCCACTCTGTAATTATGAATTCTAATTCTAATGAAAAAACTGAGTTGATTCTGAATCTTCCAGGTCATGATATCAGTCATATATATATATATATGTGTGTGTATATATATACACAAGGGGTCTGACACAAAAAACCTGAGAGTAGCCCTATAGCTCAGGAACCAAGAGTGGGAGAAGAGACAAAGAGACACTCATAGAACCTGTTCTAACCTGTCACAGTGAGACAAGGCTTAACTCGATAGCTTTACTCAGTACAAGTAGATATGTGTTCAAATGTATTTTTCTTAGTCAGAAAATGTCGGCGTGCACCACTGTCTGTCTGTGAAGCAGGTTTAGGTAATAACATCACTGTGCTTCAGCACCCACCCTGTTCCTCGGACTTGTCCCCCTGCAATTTCTATCTTTTCACAAAGATCAAGTTGGTGCTTAAAGTAACCCATTTTTTGTTGTAAGAAGACATGAAAACAAAAATGATGGAGGTCCTCAACAGCCTTTCAGAAAATGATCTGTGGAGCTGTTTTGAGCATTGAAAGCATCATATGCAGCTGTGTGTCAACTCAGAAGGCAAGTATTTTGAAGGCAATCGTAGTTAACAGTTTCCTGAATTGGTTAAATATGAACAGTTACAGGCACTGTCTTCTTTTGTGTTGGACCTCATATATAGAGAGAGAATGAGAGAAAGGGGGAAAGAGAGAGAGAGAGGATTCAGCTGCTGTGTGCAGCTCATCGACCAGATAAGAACTAAATTTTCATATCTGAGAGTTCTGAGTTAGTTTAATTGTTTATATTTACCTTTTTTTCTCTATTTAGCATAAAGGACAATGGTTCTGAATGACCACAACGTCATAACAGTTAATGTAAGCAAAAACCAAAATGCTTTTGGCTTTGAAAAAAGAGAAAATCGGATCAAATTCAGGCTGTGTGTACTAAACATTCTCCAAAATGTTGCAGATAGATTGAATGAAAGGCTGATTTTGACAACTGATTCCAACTCTGAAGCCACAATACTTACAAATTCTATTGAGATGATTAGAACGATAGCTTAACATCTATCATTTGAGATAGAATAGCATGATAATGGATATGAATAACTCATCACACACCCCTGCTATTCCTCTTCTTCTGTTATGGCTGATATCACTGATATTCATTTGTGCATCTTGGTGAATTGGGGGGAATATTTTTTTGGTTAAAATAAGGCAAGCCTGATTTTCAAAGGAATCTTATTCTAAGAGAATAAGCACTTAATCACCTCACACATGTTAAATGACCCAATCAGAGAGGGGCTTTTGTTGATTTTTTTTTGAGTTTTTACTTATGACTCTGATGTTGTATTCTTAGAGCTCATGCACAAAACTGTAAAAACTGCAGAAAAAGTTCCCAGGCTGCAAAGACACAATGGAAAATAACCTTATAGACTCATTCTTTGGATTACAATGAGACATGTTCCAATGGCAAAACCAATGTAAACCATTTTGGATGGGTTATCCACTTCCCTCTCCCTGGAAAAGTTTGATGCCTCTTTCTGGCTCTGCCATGTCGTTGCCTTCTGGAGAGCTCATTGGCTGGTGCAGGCAGATGCCCTTCCCTCTGGAGGCAGCACTTTTGAGCAGATGGCTATACAAGGCCATGCAGGTGCCGGGGAGGTGCAGGAATCCAGAGGGATTTTACTTCTGCATGCCTATAGTGGACCCTCAGGTCCCATTCTCATCACCTTTATTTAATCCCCACTTTCTGGGGAAGATTTATATTCTCTTGACATGGAAGAGTTAAATTAGAGGAAAAAAGATTTTTACACAGCCCTGTAAAAGTCATGTTTTGCTGGCAAACAGCAGCAAACTTGCTAGGCTTTCTTCATTAGAGCCTTGCCATTTAAGCCATCAGCGTCATTTTGTGAGGACATCAAACATGTGTACACCAGATGCCTGCAACGCAGAGCAGCACTAAGGACCTGACTCAACTTAACAATAATCTGCGGACAGCGGGTGTGAACCTGAGCTGGACCAACACCTCATCAGACTGCATGGCTAATTGATTTCAAAATTAGAGTTGGTATTTCTGAACAATAATCTTAAAAGGCAGCAATAAAATACATCAGAATCCTTTGAGCTAGCCAAGCTTTCATCCAAATGGCTTATTACAAAGAGCTGGCACACCTGAACTTTGGCATAGACAAATAAATCCCAAAACAGTAAATGGAAACCACATTTGGCACTGGAGGTTTGTCAAGAGAAGTTTGTAGTCATCAGGAAACAAGATTTTGGATTTTTTTCCTTAGTGGCAGGAAATAATTCACTGGATGTATTTTACTCCAAATGTTGTGATTTATGCAATGAAAATATGGGTAGTGTTGAGGAGAATGCATTTGTTTTTGTTTTGTGGGGGTTTTTTTTAGCATTTCCCAATTTCAGGATCCCAGAAGCGCTAAAAGCACAGGGGTTACAGTTTTCCCAACAGTGATAACTTAATTGCATCTGTCGGCCTCCCTCTTTGAACTTTGAACT
This sequence comes from Neomorphus geoffroyi, assembly GCA_033558235.1. Classification (NCBI taxonomy): domain Eukaryota; kingdom Metazoa; phylum Chordata; class Aves; order Cuculiformes; family Neomorphidae; genus Neomorphus; species Neomorphus geoffroyi. Next base: position 23,680,824 of record JAUMJM010000020.1, on the reverse strand, counting down.
GTTGGTTTGTGGCATCATGGTGCAAAAGGATTTAGATCTGACTTTTGTGTGGCTACAATAAATTATACTCAAGTATCTGAGAAATGCCTGGAATCTTATCTTGAAGGCAGGATGAGGCATCTCAAGGCATGGTAAAAGTTTGGAATACAAATCTTTCCAGGAATTTGCATTTCAGACTATGTAGAAAAGATTGCATTTTCCTTCACAATAGATTGGAATATAAGAAACTCAAGAATATGTCAATAAACTCATTAATTTCCTGGCATATTTCCAGAAAAAAAAAGTCTCCTCAGAACCACTTAAAGATAGGATTAAACGCGTCTGTGAAGTCAGAGGCTGACCTATGAAGTACCTGAAGCCCATTTGGGCTGCTTGGCTCTTTCAATTGTTTGTAAATAGGTGTATAATTTTGAATTTGATGAATAAAGATGTAAAAATTTAGAAGTAATTGCAGCTTTCCTCATTAATTTGTCTAAGTTAAATGTTACCCTTGGCTTGATTACTAGCGTTGTGTTTAAAATTAGTGGTTAAGTTTTGCCGTTCTGACAGTCTCAGCTTGAGTTTGTGGTAACTGAGGTAGTTCTGTTCACAGTTTTGAATAATTCTGATTTGCATCTTTCATATTCGTGTAACTATGTTGTCAAACATAGCTCAAAATGTGTCTTGATGGTATGTATTACACATACACAAAAAATCCTAAGTACAACTACAGAATTATACATTACGTTGCAAATAGATATAAGCAGACTTTACCTACGCATCTGATGGATGAAGTAAACTCAGCTTTAGACACTTCAAAATATTGGGGTTTTCTTTCAATTTATGTCTAATTACAGTTTCCAGGCATGGCCTGATTCTCATCTCACAATGTGAGTTTCCAGATGTATTCCTGGATTTTCACTGAGTTATTTGTCCAAACAAAATTGGTCTGTGATATGCCAACTTTCCGATTATACAGGGCCCAATTCAGTTATACATGTTTAAAACCAGTCTGATTCTATTAGCTGTCAATCTGTAGTGCTGTGAGAGGATAATCAGACCTTGGAGATTCATCTTGTTCTTTTGAAAAATGTTGCTACACACACTGTTACATCTCATGATCTTGCCAATATATTATTGTTTCTCAAGCAAGCTAGGCTTGTGAGAGCACCTTTTAGTCATATTATATTTTAGCCATGATTAATTTTAGCAATGTTCTTTAGTTGCACAAATTTGGAGTATGTGGGACAACTCACATTTTAACCCATTAATTAACTGTAAAGATTGTCCTTCTCAGTATTTCAGTCTAGTAGAAGATGCTGAAATACTGGAGTTGGTATTTTATAGAATACCTTATATTACGGGCAGATTTTGGTATAATGACTCGTGTTTGTCACATCCATACACATATTGACTTAACATCCAGTTACCTAGCTGTTAATGCTCATCTACTTATTTGTCTTTAGAATAAAGTGTAAATTAACTGTGCAACATGCAAATAAGGACTAATGGGACAAATTCAGGCCTCTCTTACATCTGCTCAAACTGACTGACTTCAGCAAGGGTTGCATAGGTGCAAATGAGGGTGGATTTGCCTCTAAATTTTACCCCTGCTTACAACAACACTTTCCTTTGCTTGTGTGTTGTGAAACCAAGGACTTGTTTTTGTAAAACCGAATAAGAGACTGAAGTTCATAACTTAATTTCAGCATACGCCTCTCCATGTTATCCTCCTACTTCTACACGTAAAGCAAAAGAGTACATCAAAGTGACACAAACAGCATAACAAAAATCTGTCTACAAAGTCCTGCACCAGCTGGTACTCTTACATGTTTTAAATTAGAGTCCAGAGAGTACTAAGGCTGGACCACCGCAGGAGAAACAGCTTGGGGACACTGTGAATGTTCCCATGCACAGTATTAGACAAACACCTGGGTCAAATTAATCTAGGCTTAACCACTGTGAAAATTCACAGGGTTTAATCGCCCTTCTTACCTGTGAAGGGGTGGTCTAGTTACAGGACTTCTGTATAGAGGCCAATGCACAGGGACAGATTTCAGATTTTTCTTCTTAATGTTAAAGGTCAAAATCTATAGTGAGAGGGAAACAGGTGGGCAGTAACATACAGCAAACAGGAAAATACAGCAAAGGTATGAATTCCTAATTTTTTTTCATTGATTTTTGTGTTTCAAAAAGAAATTTGGATGTTATTGAATGAGTTTTCAAAAGAAAACTAGTCTTGGGACTATGAGGAAAACTAATAAAGTGAATTCCTACTGTGTTCTTTTATTTTATTCTAGAGAATAAAAGGGTTATTTTATTCTAGAGAAAGATAATATTATGTGCGATGTCTGTACTTCTGGGTAGTTAGTTTAAAATATTTTCCCCTGTTTATGTTTCAGACTATGCTACACAAAGACACTTTATTATAGAAACGTTCTTTATTTTCTCAAAGTTTGGTCCCTCTATATCTTCTTCTGATGTTAAACCAGGATTGTGCTGGTTTTACAGCTTCTTTAACGAGGACACAGCAGAAGAAAGAGGAAGTTGATATGGACCCACCCATTTATAAATGAAAAGTTTTACTGTATCGTGTAATTTTAAGAATACATTTCAAATATATCAAGAGTCCCATTAGCTGCCATGCATAAAGAAAGGTAATCAGTGGGTTTCCTAGCTGTAATGCTGCAGTTAAAATAGCTTTGGATTAGGGTTTGTTTGTTTGCTTTATCCGTGCATTAGGCTTTGATAACAATGCTACAAACAAGACTGTGCTTGTCTTCTATATGGAGATGGATGAACTGACTGCCTGCAAAGCAAGGCCAGGAATTCGACAAGATAACATGAGGGAAATCAGAAAGTAACTGGAATTTTTACAGGGCTTCTTCTACACTGTTATTATCTCCTAATGTTATTGAACTGCTGGCTGGAGCATCTCCCTCCCTTGCTTACATTGCTGAAAGATCAGTGAGTACCTCAGCATTTTCAGTTGGCTCCCCCAACTGCAGTTTCAATGTGGCCCACCTCAACAACAGTAAGCTGTGCTGTGGTGTAGTGTTACCACTTTATCTGCAGTGATAAGGCAACAGTCTTGTTGCTGTAGGAAGACTGTTGCCTTATTGTTGCAGGTAAAGCAAAAGTCTTGCCAGTAACTTTTAATGTATATGAAATATTATATTTAATCTGACAATTGCATACACATTGGTCTGTCAGTATATTAGACAAAAGATCTAGGGTTTGTTTCCAGTTTTAAATGAGTTGATCATCAACCTATCAATAAAAAAAACATAAATGAAGCAGAGGGACAGAGAAAAGGAAGCAATTCTAACTAAACAGGGATGCAAATAAACTATTAAGTTGGAAGGCAGGCAGAAAAGCCTGTGTTATGCTTTGGAAGAATAAAGATTTAAGGACTATAAATTACAATTTAATATAACTCAAATCCTAACTTGAACATTTAAACCTGTAATTGCATGATTCATTATGTAATGATTAATAAATGTACAATTTTCCAGAAACTGACTCCTGAAGAGAGCACTATAGGACCCTGCCACCATTCCTGTAGTGCAGGAGATTTATGCGGAAGGAGAATTATATGATTCTCAGGCAGTGAAGAGGAAAACACTCAGAAAGTCCTACAACCTAACAAGAACTGCAGATGAACTTCTTGCACCGTGGCAGTCAGTATAGGTGACGTATTGTCCTCTGGGAAAAGAATAGCATCAGCATGTTAGTCTTTTGGTGGATTTCTAGGGCTTTAACCTCACAAAGTCACAAATAAAAATCCCAAAGGAAAAGGATGAAGCGGACATGACTACAGTTGTGGAGAAACAGATCTGTAATACTTGAAATAACATTAGAGGTATGGTATATCACAGGAATATAATGTTACGCTGGGCTAGAGTTCTTTTTTTCCCCTCACATGTTGCTTTACTAAATCATATAAGAAGATTCAAAATACATAATACACGAGGCGGAGAGCGTTAAAGGCACCAATGATATAATACCGATCTTTCTGGTATTTCTCCAACGTGTCTGTCTCTACTAGCCTTGACTTCATTCTGATGGGAACAGACACCAAGGAAAGTGCAAACTACATTTCTCCCCATCATCAACTACAAAGTAAGAGTCACAGTATGGCCTGATGTCTCAAAACAATGACAGCAACCTGTTGCTCCAAAGAAAAGCATACATCTCACAGAAAGACAGTGTATTAACCACTTTGTTAATGGCTTTTATTTGGGTCAGAAGAGTCAAATTTTCATTTAGACACTTAAAAATTAATTGTTTATATTCTACCAAATATTGCCAGATACGATAAATGTCTGATACAAGTCCACTGACTTGAAGGAAGATTTGCTAATTTATGCCAGACGAAGATCCTGATAGCAGTGATGAAACAGGACAAAGAAAGACAGTATTTTTTGAAAGTTGAATAGTTTAAAAAAGGACAATAATAAGGACATCATGTTATCTGATGTGCAGTATGAGGACAATAAAATCAAGATTAGGCAACATGCTGATTTATATGCCTAATTCAGAGCATATTATTTTCAGAATTGATTTAAATTTTCTAGTTACCACTTTATCTCTCTTGCTGTGGAAATAAATCTATGCAATTTTTCTCCTTTTATAGCCTAATTTTTCCTTCTTTGTCTAGCATTATCAAACCATGCCACAAATTCAATTATGCTGTTGTGATGCCAAAACCTGTGGTCCTGGCAAAATGTATCATGCAGCATATCTACGTAAGTGAATTAAAAGAACATCTGAGTAGGTATCTGGTGTGTGTCACAGTTCATTCTTCCATGATAAAATATATTCTTCTTCTCATTCATTTGTCAATCACAGTAACTAAAGATTATTATTTGCTGTATGTACGTGACACCAGCAATTTACAAAGTCTGTTGGTAAGAAAATCAGGTTAGAATGACAGAGTGAGAAATTAAGCAGAAGTCTGATGTAATTAGCTACAACAATCAGTGCTCTAATTTCTGATTTATTGTTTCCTGTTTTCCTGCTGCTTTCAATCCATGCATACTGTATGTGCTTCATATAGGTCAAACAATTGCCTTATCAGTCCTGGCAAACCAAAGAGGTCAGAGTTAACAATATTTATTTAAACATGCAGGATGCTTCCCACTGCAATTAGGAAATAACTATTACTAATAGGTCTTTGGTGCTATTTCCTCATTTATATAACTTTGTAAAGAAGAAAAGGCGATAGGGAATTCAGATTTCAGACTTCTTCATAAATATTTCTTGCAGATAGACTTATTTGACTAGTAGCACTTTGTTTTGTTAAAATCACTACAGTGAATTCCACCAAACGATAATATGACAACAAGATGTTAATGTGAAATATTTGTATTTATGTGTATCAGTTTAATAGCAATGGACGCGTGGCATAGTTTGCATAATGTAATGCCAGATCTTAAAAAAAATAGTACTGTCCAAATCTTTGGATAAGCAATTCCTTTTAGTATTCCAAGGCTGTGTATAAGCTACCCTTACGCAGTTCTTGCAATTCCAGTAGGAATTCACAACTGCTTGTTTTAATTTGAAATCATCACAGTAAACTGTGCACCTCACAGGAAATATAATTTCTAGATGTGTTCAACTCTTCAGGTCACAGACACACTTTTATAAAAAGTGAAGCTTGGAGAGACCCTCAGAGGTCATCTAGTCTGGCCTCCAAACTGTTCCTAAAAATAAAGTAGAACTAAAACATTCCTAACAGAAGCTGGACCAGCCTGTCCTTTTAAAACTCCAGAAATGAGAATCCAAAAACCTCCTCATGTAATCTATTCCACTGTCTATGGCAGTACCCTTATGGAAAGGTAACAGAGGGAAAATTCCAACCTAAATACCCTTACTGCAAATTAACTACATTACTTTTTTTCCTTCCTATAGTAGACATAGAGAGTAATTTAATGAATTTTTTTCTTTGCAGTAATGTTTTACATAGCTATGTCGTCTTTGGTTTTCTCAAAAATAATCTATTGTAGTTGTTCCTTTAAATTCACATTTTCTTGACCTCTGATAATTTTTTGTTCTACATTGAACCTTGTTGAATCTCGATAGAGCAAGGGCAAAACTGGGTGCTGTACATACAGCTTTTGTGTTTATACTTGCCATTGTGATATTTGCTTTACTGAAATGTTTAGACACTTTTCTCTCGTGTGATGCCCTATAACATCCAGATCCTTTTCTGTAGGACTGCTATATAGGCATGTCATTTCTCATACAGTATTTGTAAAGCTGATTGTCCCTACTTAAAAGTTTTGTCTTGATTGAAATGATTTCTATTTATTATAGCTTCTTTCTCCTATTTATCTTGCTTATTTTGAATTCTGACTTTGTCCTGCAAAAGGTTTGCATTCCTCCCGGCTTTGTATTATGTAAGAGTTTAATAAACTTAACTGCCTTTTGTACGAGTCAAGGCATTAATGAAACGACTGCACAGTACCAGAGTCAAGACAGATTTCAGTAGACAGAAATGTAGTTGATGTAGCCTTTCAATATATTGTTTTCCAGTCTTTCGTGTAACCTCATTACAGTACTGTCAGGTAGAAAAGTTATTTTCCTGTTTGTTTATTTGGTTTAATAAGGTAATAGGTATGCCAAGCAGTATCTACTGTTTTAATAAAGTGAAGATACTGCACATCTACTACCCCTGTCTCAACTTCTGAGGCAAGTTGTCTGCCATAGAAAAGAATCAGCTTACTTGACAATACTGTTCTAGATATATTATTTTTGGATGTTACTTATCATTGGTTAATCTTTTAAGTGCTTAGAAATAATTTTGATTATTTTTCAGCACTCTAAAGTCAGGCTAGTTCTTCTATGGTTCCTTGGCTCTTCTTTTTCCTCGTTGTGGGAGTAAACACCACATTTGTCTTCTTCTGGTGCTCCAGAATCTTGACGTCTGCATATTCTACAATTTCTAAATTACTCTAGGACTACTTCAGTACTTCTTTATAAATCTAGTAGATTTTGTTCAGGCGCAACCTATGTGAAGTCCAAATAACTGATGGCAGTCTGAGGTTTTACCCTGTTGTTATCAATGTTAGTCACAGAACTCATGTAACCTCAAATAACTACTTTTTGTGAAGCATGAATCACTGAGTCACTTTACTCATCTTGGCATATTTCATATCCTGCACTGTTAACAGAACTGTTGGCTTTTTACTCCTGTCAATGACCAGGCTAATCAATTGCTTATAAAATTTAGCTACTAGGAGAAGAACCACCTGCTCAGAATGACTAGGTAAGTTCTGGAGTCAGCTGTCCTAGCCCCAGGGCAGCGCTGGAAAGGAGTCATCACAACTGCAACATATGATAGCAACGAATTTAGGATACAAGTAACACTAAAAAACTAATATTCTATAGGCTTAATTTACATCATGGGAAATCTGTTGCCTATAGAGTTGTGTGACGTTGCTCTACCAAAGGGTGCACCAGAATGGAGGGAAAAGGAGTAATGGAAGAGGAAGAGCATAAAATGTTAAAACTAGAAGAATTCTTAATTGCTAACACTATTTTCAGGAAATATGAAAGGAATAATACTTAAGACAAAGAATATGTCACACTGAATATTTTTGAGAAAGACAAAAAAAATGGACTAGAACACCTTAGAAAGTAGAGTATGAACTTAAACAAGGGGCATTTATGGGTGGAAGGAAGATGGTGGAAAACTTCAGAGATTAGGTATTAATGATCTATTTGAAGTAGTTTTTATAAACAAACTTTATTTGTTTTCTATTTTCAGCTTTTTAGCTGTTTTAGTTTGAATGAAGTATTTCATTATTAATGTGCCACGTTTGGGATTTTTATTTGCCTCTTACTTCCATTTATTGGCTTCTTGAATAGTAAGCATCTCTCTTGTTACTATTAGTGGGTTACTCTGTGTTTCTCTGCAAAGGCTCCTGTATTGACTGAAAGTTGAACTCCCAGTGTGAAGTTTATGTCTTCAGCTGAAGGAAATTTACCATTAGTTCAGACTTTCTAAGTATTGTTCTCTATAATGTAAAAAGAAATAAATTAATGTTTTAAAGCATTACTTCCATTTTTTTCGTAATTATTCTCCTTGGAGTATACTACATAGGCTGGTTTACTAAGTTGAAAATGAAAGGTGCTGAACAATTTTTCTCAAAGTTTTGTAAAATGGATGAACACATAGACTGAGAATCATTTTATAAGCCAACATTACTCAGGTCGAGTTTTTCTTTCGGCTGGTTAATATTCCCTTAGAGTTTGGCCTTGCTCCCATTGATATCAATGGGAAATGTCCCATTGGGATAAAAGGGTGTGGAATCAGGTCTTTAAAGAATTGTATTGAAACATGACATGTTTGTAAATGCTAGTAAAACTTTCAAAAGTGATCTTTCAATAGCCTGAAGAATTCAGGGCTGACCTACACCGACACATACTTTCTGAAAAAGGCTAATGTGCTGAAAAGTTGCAAAATCCTCTCCCACTTCCCAGCCTTCTGGAAGTTAAGCAAAACATGGAACACTTTTCAGGAAACTCGTACATTCAGAATGGAAAGCTGTCCATGAAGCACATGGTTAGGTGTTTTGTGCAGATACCTCGAACATTGTGGTCTGGGTGCCCATCCTCTTCCCTGGGCTGAGCTGCGAGTACTGGCAACGGCGTGACCTCAGACTGCAACAGGACTTGAGCACGTGCCAGGAAAGCCACTCCAGCAAACAGGGAGGAGTCGTGCCTTCGGGTCTGTACCGTGAAGAAGGCAGGACTCCAGAACACAACAGACTTACTCTTTAGGCACAGGCATGTAATAGCAATCTAAAGCAGTGCTTTAGCTTTTCTTTTTGTCTGCTCTGATACATACTGCCTGCTGGCATTTCTGGTGCCCCTGAAGATTCTACTTCTTTTTAATGTCCTGTTGCTACTCAAAATGCTTGTGAGTTTGGAAAACTTTACTTATTAGCATTATTTATCTCTTTTGTGTATGAAAGCACTTCATAAACAGGAAGTGCCTAATTCATCATTATTCACACGCTGAATTCTGGGTAACTAGGGACAGCACAACTAGAACTTAGTTGTCAAATGTGTGTCTGTGAAAGTACTGTTGGAAAACATCACTGTGCTGCTTTGCTGGTTGTCATTCAAGGATACGGGAAAATACCTTAAAGCTTCCAGGGATCACAGAATAAACCACTGTAAGAGCCAACATACAACTAAAGAATTTTTATTTCATGTGACTGACAGTTCTTTACAAATTAACATCTTAGCCAAATGTTCAGATAATATCAATCATTACAGCTTGCCAGGGCCAATTTACACCACCTTATAATAGATGAAGATAGCTGTAGGACATCCTAAAGATAAAAGACACGCTGATATAAAAAGTCCTTTCAATATATTAGGCTGTTCAAAATGTAGGGAAATATTTCCTGCAGAAAGAATATCTACTTGCCCAATAAGTGTTATTTTCAAGAAAATCATTGCCAAAATCCCCCCTACTTTTTAATCTGAAAATTCTTTCTGAATTTAAATCAGTTCTATAGTACTTTTTAAGAACTTTGTTTTGGTTTCTTCATAATGTAAAGGACTGTAGCCTGTCGGTTCTCATGCTCTACTATCTTTGATCCCTAAAACTGAAAATCCTGGCACTTATCAAATGATAACTTCTGTGAGACATTCCTTTGACGTCTGTCACTCTTAAAAAAATGTCAGAGGTTATATAGAACAAAAACTGTAAACCTATCTAGTCACTTCTGCTTAAAGCTCCCGTCGGTCTGATAGAGCCAGGATTTCTTTTACAGACATCCACAGAGCAGAGGCCTGGGGAACAGAGAAGGAGGTCTAAGTAGCAAACCTGTTGCTTTCCACATCCAGCCCAAACAGGAAGTACTTTCGTTCATTCTGTAGAACCTCAAAGCTACAAAAGCATTTATTTAACATTATGAAATGACTTATGAAAGTGGGAAGACTATCTCAAACCATAAGCAACATTAACTGCATAGGGAGCTCCATTGTCATTGTCATCGTCATCAGATATTATAATTTTGAAGGACAAAGATCGATAAAAACTTGTGTTAATTGTGTCCTAACTTTTGCTGACCAAAGATGTAGCATTTTTACTGCCAAGGACTAAAAGTGCTGAGAATTAATATTTTGACTTCCGGTTAAAAAAGGAGCACTTACGACTTGCTGACTCCACTGTATTTATGCTCTTGGTTTAAGATGAAGCTAAGCACATGCTCTGGTGAATTAGTAATATATTTTAAAAAGAAATGAGAAATTATTTCAGCATAGCTAACAATTTCTACATCTCCATAATAGCCAGTTATTTTCTGTAAATGTAAATCTAATGTGACATTTTGAGTACAGAACTTTAATCACAAGTTTGAGGCCAATAATCATTACCCAGATTACTAATATTAGTTCTTAGCTTAATTTTCTGCAATTTCAGGAAAGTGTCAACCCAACAGTATTATGATCTGCAGTCATCCTAATGTTTATGTCCACCAAATTTTTAGCTGACTAGTTTGGGGGAATTTTTTTCTGGCAAAAGTGGGTTAATCTTGCTTATTTTCTTCAAAATATCCATACTGATTTTCTTTGCCAGTTAGTTTAGGGGTAGAAAATATAACTTAGACTCAGTCGCCCTTGTTTAATAATTTAATACTGATATTATTTACACCATTATTTCTACCGGTAAATCAAGGAGCAAGTTGCCGGAATCCAGCTGTGACCCCAGGGCAGGAACTTTCTGCCGGCTGTCACCTTCTGACAGTTTGGGCTGTTAATTACCTCCAACAGTTGGAACACAAGCACCTCTCTGTCTGCCAGCTGGCAGCCTCTGCTTCACATTGGCAGCCTGAGAAGATTTAAAACCTGTAACAAAAGACTGTTATGTAAACAGTTTATTGTATAATACACAATGGCAGTCCTAGACCCACATCAGGAATCAAAGGTAGTCTCTGCACTCATGAGCAGTCAGACTGCAGATGATGCAAGCCCCTACTTGCCTCTTTCTGTCAGTCAGCAGACAAATGCTGAAGTCTGAAGGGAAACAGCATGAGCTAAGGCTTCTCAGACTCTAGTACTGCGGTCTGAGCGTCTGCACGGTTGTGGTATCATTGAACTATACCCATTAACATGTGAAAATAACACAGCGATACTTGAATTGCCTGGTGTCAGTCACTAGCCCAGAGGAACTGCAAAAATCGTCTTTGAGATTTTCTCCTCAGAAAGCAAGTGCAGAATTCATGAGCAAATTCTCAGGTCCTCATGAGTCCTTAAAGTAGCACATATGTCCCTTGGAGCATTAGCTGATATATACCAAAGAAACAGCTCATGATTACACTTCTGAGGGAGCAGTGTTGCTGTGCTGTATACACAAGGTCTGACAAAAAAACCCAGAGACTGTGCCTGTAAGTCTTTTTTTTTTAACAAATTAAAAAATTCAGCTGTGGCCACCTTCAAAATAGTTCTCCTCGGAGCTGACACACAGTTGCACAAGATGCTGCAAATGTTCAAAGCAATTCCACAAACATTTACTGAAAGGCTGTTGAGGATCTCTGCCGTTTTTGCTTTCACACCTTCTAGCAACAAAAGATGGGTTTCATTCAGCATTCACTTGATCTTTGGGAAAAGGCAGAAATTGCAGGGAGAAAAATCTGGTCTGGTGAACAGGGTGGGTGCTGAAGAGCAGCGATGCTGTTAGCTAAAAACTGCTTTACAGACAAAGCATTATGGGCTGGAGCACACTGACATTTTCTAATCAAAAGTGAGAAAACATCTGTATTTGAATATGCATCCACACGTACTGAGTGAAGCTGTTGAGTTGAGTCTTCTCTCACTGTGACAAGCTAGAAAATGTCTATAACCACATCTTTGTCTCTCCTCTCTCACTCTTGGTTCCCAGGCTATAGGGTTAGTCTCATTTTTTTTTGTGCCAGACCTTGTAAAACTTGTGAGCTGCTGGAAAGATGTAAGAACCAGGTTCCTTATTCCAAATTAAAGGACTTCGATATGGCCGTAACTGCTCAGAGCATGCAGCTAAACCAGCGCTGGATCCAGGCAATGGGAATTGTCCAAGAAGTGGCTTGCATTTCAGCTTCTGATAGAAGTTATTTAACGTCTTTTTTTGCCAATCATTTAAGTTTAGAAAACTAAGCCACCCTAAGCAAGGGTCAAAGAAGGTACCAAAAACCCTTTGTCAGCTTTGCCTGAGCAGTTAGAGCACTTGCCAAGAGGTAAGTGTATTGCCACCCACCCCGAGCCTGACAAGGTCGAAGAACGTGTCTCTCTTGTGGCTGGAGAGCAGTCTGATAATTTCCAGGTGAGCTTGAGTCACTGGAAACCTAGAACTGCAAAACTGATGAAGTCAGACAGAGCAAGAAGGTGCATAATTACGGACCAGGATGAGATGGTCTTCCCTAGCAAATAAGTGTTCTGGATTGCGTCACTGTTCTCTGTAATGCTCCAGTGTTTCATGTGCTGGCTGCTTGGTGCAATAAGCACAGCATTTCTGCACCAGAAATTTGTGGAGTTTTATAGTCCTGAGGTAACAAGAAAATCACAAGTTATCTCACAACTTCCGATTGTGTGTATATAAATTTGAAACAAATACATATAGGTAAGGAATATTCCCTACAATATTAAGTATGTGCTTCCAATTTAAGAGTGTTCAGATATCTGCAGTCTCTCTATCATAATTAAATAAAGAATATAGTACTGGTGATAAGCCATATCTTCCTGGGGTATTTAAATGGTATTATTGGAGCAGCTGAAATAATTTTTCAACTATGGGAAGCAAATGAAACAGTAAACTTTGCATTTCAGGATAGGAAATAAGTGAAAAGGAGATTTATAACAAAATTATTACTGTGGAAATGTTTTTAAGTTATCATTATAGAACGTCCTTTCTCTCTCTGTTTCTGTCCTGCTAGGTTTTTACAGAGAGTCAAAATAATCTATTCATACTTTGGTATAAATATTATTTCTTACATGGGAATGAAATTTCATGTCAGTGGTACATTTCCCATAGATGTCACAATACTGTTTATTATATTTATTATAAGAAATATTGCAGTTCATGTCCTTAGAAATGACTCCTAGAGAAAAGGAACAACTCTTTATTTAGGGAAAAAATCACTATCGAACTAGCAAATGCTAGGGGTTTGTGCAGTACAAGTGAGACTGAGTTCTCTTGCATAGATACAGTTCCCAGTATTTTCAACTATTTCACCTAGCTCACCTTTTAGATGGATTTCAATACAGAGTTTGCTTTTGAACATATTTCAGATCAGGTGTGGAAACTGCTCTACCTCCTCCATCCCTTGCTGACAAAAGGACATTGGAACCAGCGTAAAGCTGTTCAGGAAGAGGGGAGGCTGAACGACCAGCTTTGTAAAAGTTAACAATAATAGCCAAGTACCAACTGCCCGGTCTGCTGACTTCTAAATGAATCTAAACCTCCCAGGTCAGAGATGTCTACATTATTTTTGAAAAGAAAACATTTGGGTATAGCCTTTATAACACTACAGATCATACCATTTCACTTCTATACTTGCAATTTGTGTATTCCTAAAAGCTATTTCAAAGCTACAAGCTTAATGAGGCTCAATCTCACAATATCCACTTAAACCAAATGGCTTTTGAGGTAGGATGTACCAAATTGTGGGTTTTGACTACAATGGAGCTTCCCAGTATCTGCCCCAGTACAAGCAGGAGCACAGTTTGGTCCAGTACTTTCAATGCATGAACTGGAAGGATTCCTAAAATGTATATGCACTCTGGAGTTTGAAATTTAGTGTACAAGAAATGGAAAAGTAACTTTAAATCAGTGTTTTGTATGATTTATACATATGAAGCATTGCTTATAAATTCTTTGTACATTACTATTGCAAAATGCTTTGCAAATGATTCCCAGAAATGCAATCCATTGGCAATATAAAGAAAGCCTGCCTTCACCACTAGCTGAGCTAAAGCAATGCTCGTTTCTTTGCATTCTCCTCTCCAAAGCTACGGTTCCCATTCCTGCAGAGAATTCCTCTCTCTCGTGGTTAACTGCTTCACTGCTAGCCCAGCAGTCACATCTGCCCTGTGTTCCCATATCACACGGACACTCCCTTGAAGCCAGCAAAGCGTCAGCACAACATACCTGGGATCTATCACCAGCAGCCAAGCTATCAGACAACTCACTAGAGAAAAACCGCTTAAAGTAATTTTACAAAATTTTCTATGGTTTTCACGGATCAGAAGCAACCCGATAGTATTACATTATTTTCATTTTAATAAATTTCTATTTTATTTGGCAGTTAACACAGCAAATATAGAAATCTCTGGTTATTTTAATAATATTTTAACATATTATTTAATATTTTCTAGAACGGATAGTTTTTAACAAATCTGTTATCCTCTAGCCATTTTATTTGTAATAATCATTAAAAAACAATTTCTTTTGCTTGGAGATTTTCGAGTTCCCCTTTACTTTCCAAAATATATTTAATTTTATTTCAGCTGAGATGTTTCTATGAGAAAATCTTTATGGTCACTCAGGCTGTAGCATGATTTCATCAGAAATATTAATAGCATTTTATTAGTTACATTTTTTCTTTTTTTTTTCCTATGTTTTTCCTAAAATAACCAAATATCAAGGTCTATTTCCTAGAAGCAGTGCTGGGGTTTCAGGGTGTTCTGATACTTGAACTCTTTCAAATGCTTAAAATTTCAAGTTTCACATTTGTATTAATATAGTATGTTTTTTGTTTGAGGTTTTTTTATTGATGGCAGGCCCCCATCTCCATCCCTTCTTTTTATCCTATATTCCTATCAGCTGTATCTTTGCACAGACATTATCTATACATCGCTACATTTCTGATTCACACCAATCGCTTCACGCGGTTAATTTTATGCATATGAGTAGTCCCTCCTAATTCCGTTGCTTTGCTGAAGTTCATCTTGATGTTGCTAATGATGCAGAACCATTAGCTCAGGGAGCATGCGTGCTCCTTGGCGCTCGCTGGCGTAATCTGTCGAGTGATCCTGGTGGCCTGATGGTCCTGTGGTATCAAGGCATGAAATTCTGCGCTTGAGACTGGAGGAGATGTGGCCTGCAGGGGAGGCATCCCTTAGTTTCTCTTCTTTTTGTGATTTGCAGTACCATAGAGCAGAGGGAAGTGAAGGAGAGAGAGGTTCAGGAGGAAGAAGCATTGCTCAGACTTTCTTTGATCTGCTCCAGGTGAAGCTTTTCTGACCCAGGCAGAGCAGATCAAAGAAAGAAGCCAGAATACAGAGTGCTTGAGTCTTTCATGACTGTAGAAAATACTGCCACAAAAGTGCCCCTTTTTTGTTTTGAAAATGTGCTCACCTTACACATAACCTGTAATGGCATTTATTACTAAAACCAGATGATCACAAACTATTGATTATTTTACATATCACTGTCAGGAAGGCACTAACTATTTCGCGCCTCAGATAAGAAACTTGTGACTGGTGTGCATGAAGCACAATAAAACCAGCAGAAACAAGCGATAACAAACTGCACATCTATTTTATTTCTAAAATTATCTTTGCTTAGAGAGATTCTAATTTCAAATCTTCAGTAATCCAATGAATAGTAGAAGACTTCCTTTGATCATCAGTAAATCTTAACTCTCTTAATAATTCAGTCAGAGGCAGCAAACAAGTTGATGTATTACCATCTCCTTCGATCTGAAGCACCGAGCCGTCTTTAAAGAGTAGAGCAGTATAACTGAATAAGGCCTAAGTCCTAGTTGCAGCATATACGCTGTCCTAGGTGAAGTGCTGCGTGCTTTATAGCTGTAATTAGATGACTTTCTGCCCCAGAGGGGCCTCTAGCAAGGGCTTACCCTTGTGATGAGCTTCCTGCGCTGTGCACAATCCCACTGATCTCCATTGACTGCCTGTGGACCTTGTCAGGAATTCATGCAGCGCTTGCGTATCGCGGGTGGGACCTGCCTGCTGCACCAGCCACAGGAACAACCTCTTTGGCACAACAGCCTTGCTTATGTGGTTTGCCGGTTATTTTTCATGCCTGGAGCTATTGGGCAACACCAGCAGTAGGACTGAGTGCCAAATCCCCTCTGAGTCAGAGAAGGGTGCCATCTACTGAGGCACTCACATCCTGTCCTGCAACACACAAGCTTTTCTCAAAACCTCGCAGCTGCGTGTTTCCAAAGCTTGGAAGACCAAATTAAACCCAAGAATTTGGTGAAACTCTTTAAAGAAGTATTTCAGGAAGAGTTGCATTTTTTTCAAATTGCTGTTATCCCATTTGCTGTATGCTCGATAAGAGTGAGCAGCTTTAAGATGAACAGGGATGTGATGCAAAACATAATTTTGACATATATGCTCTTAAAACAACAAAACTCATTATAAAAACCGGCCACTTACACCGTGATAGAATAGGATGAATTGAATAGCTATCATTTAGACTTTTCAGGTTTTTTAACACTGAATTTACTATTTGTATTTTAATGGAAGCTGGAGAATCTATTAAGCCCTTTAAAATCCACTTCAGGTTGATGGTTATACAGTGAATTATCATTTTATGCCACGCATGAAACCTCAAACCCATCATCCTAAAAAAAAATTACAGAAATATTTCTGCTAATACTTTTATTTCATACTAGAAAATCCTTCACTGTGACATTTTGTATAATGAGGCTCACAAATAAACAACATAGAACATTTTTGAAAGTTGTCCTTGAGTACTTTGGTCAGCATATTTGTTTCAAAAGCCAGATCTGTAGTTTGCAGAACAGACTTGTTTCATTATCTGTTAATATCTGTCTTCTTTAATGAGAAAAGCACACTAAGGACACTGGAGAGACAGAGCAAATACCTTTAAACGTGACTGTGAGTAAATCACAGGCTGTGTGTAAGTCCAACACATGCTTTCTGTTCATAATCCACAGGGGAGTGTACTAATCATGTGTTATTACTGCAGCTCAACGTACCCAAACATTTGACCAGGTAAAATTATTGGAGATGTCAGGGAAAAAGATATATTTGCTGTTCTTACTTTCACCTCATCTTAGAACATAAAACCCTGTAAATAAAAGCTAATCTTGGCAAATCATGCAGAAAAATCAAAATCAAGTTGTCAAAGTAATAAACAGTCCAATACAGATGACAGGTTTTTTGTTAAGAAATAATATACAAGTCAGCTGTAAAAAAGATAGACTGAGACCTAAATGTACTGGTTTTGAAACAAGTATGAAAAGTTCTTGTTCTCAGGATCCTATACAACTGTGCTACGATAAAGTTCAAAAGGAATTTTTGATGTTGTTTTTTTCCTCAGCATTTTTCATCAGCTTACTCTGATCTAAAAATTTATTGCAGTCTGATAGATAGCAAAAGCAGATAGGAGCATTGGTCAACAGCTGTACTGGTTTTTGGGACTTCTTTTTCTTTTATCAGTGGATGAAAATTGGAATTGGAAATGGGTCAAGCTCATGCAGTTCGTGTCTTTGTCATTTTTAGAACCAAATTATGAAACAAATCTAGATTTTCAAACACACATGTGAATGCTGTGACTGTGTTTGATATCAAGAAGTATTTAAGGCAGATCAAATTTTTCTTTGATATTTTTGCACAGATTTTACCATCAGCAGGTTAAGTTAACAGGAGTTCTGAATTATATCTGAATGCTCTTTATAAACAACAGTCAAATTTACACATGTGAAAGTATATTGAGAAGTTTGAATAACACCGTCAACATGTCTACAGTTTTTCTCCTCTGCTTTTCTACTACTGGTAAGATTCTTTTTGTGACATATCTAAGTCTCTAACCAGGTATGTCTGGATTGATTTAAGCTTCCAGATAAAACAGAGCACTGCAGTTATTCCAGGGGTTACCTACTAATAAAAGTACCTTTTTCTCGATCTCCCTAATGTATAGTCATTCTTTTAATGCAGCTAAACAGTGTTCAAAATTTTTAAAGTGAAGTACATATTTCTGAATAAGTGCCTGGAGAATAACAATTCCATTTAGAAGCAATATGGTTTAAGTGTTTCTTGGTATTTGATATCATTACCTTGATTTTGCAACACGTGATTGAATACTCTTTTCTGAAAGAGCATAGAAGAAATAACAATTGAGTATGTCTGTTAAAAACTTTAAGTGGATTCTTTTTCTTTTCCATGTTTATTTTTGTGTTATTGTAGTTTCCAGTATTTCTGAGATCCCCGAGGCCCTGTCGTGACAGTCACTGAACAGAATGCAACAAAAGACAGTACCTGTTCAATGATTTGTTGGTTTGGGTTATTTACTGTTGTCGGTACTAAAATTGTGAAGAGTCATCACATATTTAATTCAGTCTGTCTGGACTGCCTCTAGAGAAAGATGTCAAGATGCCATAGTACAGCCATTACCAAATGAGATTTTGAATAAATTTCTTTAAAATTATCGATAAGTAGAAAATAGGAAAATATTGTCCTCATATTTCCTAGTTAAACATGAACAAAATATGCGTGTGAACTTTGTTGCCTATTACATGCATGGGGTAGTATGAATCTTGAACTCCACTATGGCTTTTATATGTGGTTGGTTTTTGGCTTTGGGCACAGAACTGAGGCGCTCCATACTTTACTTTTTGTATATTTAAGAAAAGGGAGGGATGGCAACAGTGTACTTGCCTGCCTCTCCTTTTAAGGGATAATCAGTTAATGTTGCTGCAACACTTTGAAGATAGGCTTTCCAGAACTTAAATATGGTTGAGCATTTATACAGATAATAAAACATCCATACTTACCTAGGATAAGATACGAGGGACTTAAAATATTCAAGCTTCCTGCTGTAACTAACTGCTTGAGATTAGGAGGAAAATCTTTCCTACAGGCAGGTTATTACTCAGAGAATTACTTTTGGTGGTTATGGCATAGATTATGCTTCTTTGAAGCATCACACACTGTCAGCTGGAGCAGGATATTGAATGGCAGTTCTGCGTTTCTAGATCCTCCCTGGCTGGTGCAGACGAAGCCTTTTGCTTCTATGTGCCTCACTAATATGAACAGTTTACCTGGCTATGGCTACACCATATGGCTAAGACGTGTCTCATTTTACCAAGCGCTTAGTTTTCTTAGTTTTTCACATTTATTAAATTACATTGTGAAACTTGTGGTTCTAATTTGGTTCAGTAGACATAATTCATGTAAGAAGAGCCTTACTAATTAGAAACTTGTAAAGCAACCTAGGCCCCTTTGACTGAACTAGAGAGTAATTAAATGAGTAATTGTGGTGACAGATTTGGCATTGGGTTATCTCCACTGACAGACCAGAATAGCACACCTGAGTATCCCACTGGCATACTCCGACCCTCCTCTAACCCATCCGTTCTCGGGGGTGGGTAAAATCCCAGCAGGTTGGCAGAGAAGGCCTTAGTCCACTCTGTGTCACTGACTGCAGTGCCTCTGAGCTGATCACTTGCCCATTGTGGTGCTGGAGCAGGCAAAGCAGAATTTGTTTGAAAGCGTTTTGTTAAGATGTACTGAAATAGTAAAATTGCTGCCAGAATTATGTCCTTTGTTGGATTATTTTGAGCAAAAGCAAAAATAAAGCAATAGATATGGGCTTCTTACTAACAAATAAGAACATTACTCTTTGAGAAAATGCTGTTTGCAGCTTTGCCCTTGTACTTTTAAGTACATACAACTACACGCAGAGCGTGTGTGGTATGCACATGTGTGTTTCTGTAATAACTAGCTTAAAATCAGGCCTCATTCTCTCTTTAAACTTACTTATCAGACAACATGTCTCATTTAATTTTTATTCAGCCCACAGTTTCTGTTTCACTGCCTTATTATATTCTTCAAGTTCACTGGATATCTCTGTGTCTGGAGCCTTTTTTCCTTTTTGTTACATACTTTTTATGTTTAAATATACATATACAGAGAGACAGAGTACAAAATAATCACTTATAAGAAATCTTGAAACTGTTTTCCTTCCTTAAACAGCAACAAGAGATTTACATTTATAAATAGGGAGCCGGGGCTGTGAGCAGCGACAGCACGTGAAGTTATGCAGATAAATTTTTCAGTTCTTTTATCTAGTAAACATCCTAATGATCAACATCAAAGGCTGAAGAAAGAAGCCGTTCTTCTCTTTTCTGCCAGACTGAGAAAGAGTGGGCTCTTTTACATCTCATATGGGAGATATGAGGAGCCTTTGAATGGATCATTGCTTTTTATGAGTAGTAATGAGGTGAGAAGTATTCTAGTGTGTGGCACAGGCCTTCATTAAAAGCGTGAAACAGAATGGCTTATGGTTAAAAGGAGTAATTTGTTCTAACATACTTGCTAAATTGTGCTGTAACCATGCCAGGTCACTGGACTACATTTTCCATAGGATTCCTGAATGCATTTGTGTGTAATTATTCTGCCTATACCGAGTTCAGGGATTTTTCCTATGGCTTGTGCTAACTAGTTGACAAGACTCATTCGTTTACTGGAAACTCCTCTAAGCTCTGTATTTTAAGAGGTGTGGAAGAGCCCAGATTCTGTTGCTCAAGCCTATATTTCCTCAAAAGAATAAGAATCAGCAAGACATAAAATAAGCGTGGTCTGAAGGTTTTACTAACATGATAAAAAAGCAGCAAAACCATCCCAACAGTCTCTGTGCTCAGTTTGCCAAGATATTATCAGAGATACCCACGCAAACAAAAAGCAACTAAGCTGCTATATACTGCTGCTTTTTACAGTAGCGTGTCTGAGCAGCCTGACTTCCTAAAGCACTACTCAGCTACTCCTCACATCACAGCTGATGGCAAACAACGAGGGACGTCACTTTGGAAAATCAGCTGCCTGTATTCTGGTGCTGCTGAGACACACGATAATGAGTTTGCAGCAGCACAGATAACACGATGCACAAATGCGTTTCCAAGCTCTCATTTCTGTCATGCTTGATGAGAGGAAACTCAAACTGTATGTGGACTACAAACGAAAAATTGTGGTTACTGGGAATGACACTCGTGAACTGTGAAGGACTGAAATAAAT
This sequence comes from Neomorphus geoffroyi, assembly GCA_033558235.1. Taxonomy (NCBI): domain Eukaryota; kingdom Metazoa; phylum Chordata; class Aves; order Cuculiformes; family Neomorphidae; genus Neomorphus; species Neomorphus geoffroyi. The sequence goes on along the minus strand of JAUMJM010000020.1, from coordinate 23,659,847 downwards.
TACACTGGCAAAGGAATAGTTTTTCCAAGACCGGTTATATGCACAACAGCAGTCCTTTTCTCAGCTAAACACTCATAGTGTCCAGATCTGACCTCTAGGCATTAAACCCACACAGTCTGCTGAAGAATATACACCCAGTCAGCAGCAGAATAAGGAAAAGAATGCAGACTGCAGCCTTCCCCTGCTCCAGTCACCGCATCACACTGCTGCCCTGCTCTCTAAACATTTATCTGTTACTAGTACTGACAGAAAAGCTGCCTTCGGTCCTTGACGTACAAAAAAATGGCAGTTCTTATTTTTAACTCTATCCAACATAGGAGTAACCACCGATCAGGAGATTTTCTTCTTCCTTTTCTCCTTGAAAAGGAAGCGTTTATTAATCTAAATAAAAAAGCAGAAATTATCAGCTTAAAATGATGTCTTTTAAAATGGAAAAAAAGTGAGAGAAAATCAAAATAGACAATATGAATATTTAAATTATTATTATTTGTCCTCATTTTAGGACAAATAGCGACAACTAAAAAGAGTAAAAATCTTACTAAAATATTTTAATTAATTCAAGCCAAGATTTTGTTTGGAATGCATAGCGATTAAAAAGTATGAGATCTTAACTTTTTGTCCTGAGTCAGAGCAGGAAAATGTTTGAAATCTCAAAACCATCTCTCATTCCTAGCTTTGAACTAAGGAAGGGACTCTGTGTGTTTGTGCATGCGTGTGTGTGTTTGGCAGCAATTAAAATATGAGAGCTGTGCTTCGACCCTTATGCTTCCTCAGAAGCTGATGAGAGTTGTATGTGTATAACTGATAAGTAATTTGTCTCATAATGTTAAGACAGTTGAATTAAGTACAGTTATGTCTTTATATTAGATTATTATTTCTTCCTGTACAAATCAGGACAAGTTAGTCTACTTTAACCTATTTGAATGATGAAAAAATAGAGAGATAGTTTTGTGAAGAACACGTGAAGTCCAGACTTATTAACCATTTGTCTTCTGAGTATCAACCACTTAGAAACCTGAGAAAGAGATGGATTCATTTCTCCACACATTTTCCAGCCATATTGTGAAAGATAGAGGATTTCAATGTTTTACGTTCATCAGTAAGTGCTGGACTCGTTCCTCATAGTAGTATTCACAAAGTTTTGTTTTAAAATGTTAGTGAAAATGATTTAAATTTCTTATTTCAATAATGCGAAAAAAATAGAATAAAGCAGACAGTCTACTTTTCTTAAACAGGCACTCCCTCAAAAGTGCATAGGTATGTATATATGCAAGCATACTGTATGTATATTCTTATAGATACGTATATAAGTAAGTATAATATATTATTATATATGTATGTATTATTATATAATGTATACACATTACACTGCTTGAACAAGCAACAAAATACAATGTTAGATTTTCCTATGTGTTAGATGTTTTCCCTAGTTTTTCAGGCAGAGGGACTGAGTAACAGGACGAAGATTGTGCAGTAGGTCAACAGACATCTGGATACTGTAAAAGTCTGGCCAGAGACTAAATTTTCTCAGAGTACCAGTGAGGAAACTCACTCAGGTTCTTAAAGAATTGGGTGAGCTCTGGTTGTTGTGAAGGTGTCAAAAGATGCCTCTGACAAATATTGTCTACTTACTTATTGTGAAGACCTGAATGTCCTGGCATTGAATGGCAAGATGAATGGGATGAATGGCAAGATAAGTAGGCCATCAAGCCAGATTTATCAGAATGCTTATATCCATACACTCTAAAGTTATGGTATTAATATGAATTGTCAGTTTTCATGCATTAAGAATCACAACTTTTAGTGTATATTTTGGCACTGGTGCCTTCTCTATGGTTTAAACAGTGTTCGAAATGAGACTTCTGGTTTTATTGATGTCTTGGAATTTAGGTCTGCAAAGCCAGCTTTGGCCACCTTGCAAAAAATTAGAGTTCGTGCTGCAACTACAATTAAAACCCATTTTAAATCCAAACTGACTTAAATATAATGTTATTAGACTGCCAGTGTTGTTTGACCTCTCCTTTCTCCCACTTCAGCTGCAGACTGACTTTGGAACCATTTATTTGAAATTGTTTATTCCATCAATAATTGATTAATAAATAGTTAATTCCTTAAAAGGGGGAGAAAATAAAGATGAGCAAGCTGTAATAACTGGAGGCTATTTGGGAAATAAGAACTGCATAGATGTGGCTAACAGAAAGTAGAATTCTGCTCTGCAGCTCTGGACCCAAGTTTACTCATGGAAGAGAAGATGATCTAGAAAAGGTTGGTCCCAATACTGCCTTGATCTTCCATATGGTATTCCAATATATTTTAGTTACAGAGAAACAAAGGTTTTTAATTTTCTAAAGGACTCTCGGATTCTGATAAAAAGACTCTAAGTGATACTATTTATGCCTTCTTTATTAATAATTTAAAAAGCAGGAATAAAAACATGGTAAAGAAAGTGAGTCTTGCTCCTTGCCTCAGTTTCTTTTTAAAGTGTGTGTACAGTTTGCAGCAGATTTCTGTATCTGAGTTTCAGAGAACTGAAATGACTTAACCGCATTCAAACCCTTTAATAACAGACAGAATCTGAAAGGGATATGGTTGTGTATATAGAGTTGCTTTGTTCAATAATGTCATAAAATCCTCCAAACATTTCTTCATTAATCCTGAGTCAAATTATCTTCAATCATTTTTCCACATATTTCTTGCTTCCTGGGACCTAGCAGTGATGTTAAAAAACCAGTGTCAGAAGGGGGCAACTTAGTTTCTGTGCTGCTTTTAGGAGTCTGAGTCAAGCTCCCAGTATTCCTAATCTATTCATAAAACATCACACATAAGAGGAACATAGATGTCCACTGTATTTTTCTCAGACAGATGCGTTACAACCAAATCCTGCTGCTTTCTTCATGTTATACGAGTCTTATGCAGGATGCAAAATCAACCTAGCATTCAGGAAGAAATTGTAGCAGGCAGGGATATGCGCCCTCTTCATTCCTCTAGTTTTGTACAAGACTGGATTTCTAATTTATGTTGGGTTTTGCCCAGTACAGGTCTCCCAAGAAGACAGTTGCGTTCTTTAAGGTGACTAATCACATACTTCTGCTGAAAGCCTTATTTATTTGTCTTCTTCCCATGTCTCCCACTTTCAGGCAGGGCAAATCTTCAGCTGGCAGGCCAGGCTCTATTCAGGCTTTCCAGGGAGGGTTTTGGGGCTTTGGACTGCAATGCTGTGCCCTGAGTCCAGCAGGGAGCAGCATTATTGCTTCACATTAACGTCCAAGTGCTGCCAGAACCTTTGATTTACTTACCCCAAATTTCCTTGCTCTCTGAAAGGCCTGAGTATGTGCTGAAAAGTCTGGTTTGAAGATATAATCAATTTAATAGATTTTGCATGAGAAGTGTCACTTCTTGCCCATGTCCTCCATGCAGGCATACAGGGATATATGATCCTAGTTAAGAGCTGTGCGGGTATGGAGCTTTATGCACCCCAGTGATCCCCTGTTGTTAGATGTTGAACATTTTTGGATCTTAAAGACTTGCTGAGACAGTAAAGGGAAAGGATAAGGGGACCAGAGTAAGAGTTAGCACATTAATGGTTATCACTATCCTGGCACTAAACTTTTATTTTTGGAACCCATAAAAGATTTCTTGGCATAAAGAAATTTCTTTTGTCATTTCTGGTAAAACTGAAAGTCTGTCCTGTGAAATAAGATGCTTCTTTATTAAATTTAGGATTAAACCTAAGCCTGGTGCTGGACAGTCAGAGGTGCCAGAGCCTGGAGTTGGGCGAACAACCAGCAATCTCCTCTAACCTGCCTGGGGCAAGAAACCTCAGCTGTCTGAATGGAAGCTGCAGGTAAGGACATTTCCATCAGTTTTCTGTACTTAAAGATACATCTAAAGTAAACCCACCTTTGACTTTACATGTGGATAGTGCTGAAATTTCACCGGTGCGTTACTCCTCTAATTAGAATTCCCAAAGTGGAGCGCATGAAACAAATGAGCTCATTCAAGAGTGAAATGTAAATGTAGCTACAAGAAATAGAAATAATTCCAAAAATAATAACCTTCCAAAACTATTGTTTACAAGAACAATGTGACAGTCAGTGAAAGGGAAAATTACTAATGGGTTTTGGGGGGGGATTTTTTGTAACATTTTGTATCACTGTAGTGATCAGACATAGAGCACAGCCATATAAACCATTGCATTGACATAGCTGAGCAGGCAATAAATAAATTGGAGATAGGGTTGGGAGAGTAAGTAAATGAAACTAGGAAAAAATAGGAATGTCTTTTTCTCTTCTTGCTGTCGAATTAATCATAATTTGAGATCAAATTTGTGCTTTATGAAATTTTCACTTTCTGTCCTAGGTTTATGGACATCTCAAAATGTCAAAGAAAAGGAAGATTTCCTGGTAGGGACAGTTGGACTGACTGTGCCCAATAGCAGCGGGGAACAGTGGTGATACAGTGCACAATACCGAAATGCTTGATGTACTATATAATGTTCTGATCTTCTGAAAGTGAAGTACATGGGCCACTGCTAAAATTACCATTTCCCATAAAAGCTTCACTGTTCTAATGTGTTTGCTACCATTTTTCTTTTAAAATGCTAAGAGGAAATTAAGTTTTATAGAAATGACAGTTAAGCCTGACCCTCCTTCTTTAAGCTTCTACTTATGCCTTAGAGAGCCAGCACATATGGTACAGTATGTTACTACCAGCTGCTAATTGGGCTCCCTGCAGCCACGGCTATTAAGGTCAACTGAATCAAATGAGGACAGCCCAAGCTTTATATTCAAGGGATATGTGCCCTCTGCTGATTGCATACAGCTCCCGTTGCTACTGGTGAGAGCAAAATGGACTTATCCAGAAAGAACAGCCTCAGTTTCGCTATTATTTATGACGTTTCTAATATCATTATCCAGTTATAAGTGTATTTAGATCTATTCATCAGAAAGTACAAGGCCCATTCCATGGGTACTTTGAAACAAAAGTATATATGCTTTTATAGAAATATTACATGTAATGCATATTGAATTCATCCTTAAGTTTCTGTCTTGGACTTCTTTTCAGTACATTTAGATAAAAATGAAGTGTAAAATTAGCAAACTAGAAAATTATAATATTTTAGAATGTATTAGAGTATTAGAAATCCTAGCTCTTCTGTCCTGTGAGAGCATACTTCAAACGGTACTGTTAATCTTGTTGATAGTGGCATATAGTAATCGATTACAACTTTTAGCAAGTTACGTGGATATGAGAAAAAGCTTATGAGAATCCGACAGCTCTGTCTAATAACAAAAGTCTGCTAATCTGCATGTAGTCTTGACAGTGGCTGCATAGTGTATTTGTTTTTCAGACTATGATTTTGTGAACATCCTGCCAACAGCGTGAACCTAGCACACAACTTAAGCTTGACTATCAAAGTCAAGAAAAAATCTCTCATTGTTCCCAAATGTCTGTATTAATAAATTATGTAAAGAAAACATTCATGGATACATCACTGGTTCTGAAGTCTTACGGAACTGTTGCTGATTAAGTAGTCTCTTTACTTAGCATTTGCCTTTCACATTTATTTTTCAAATTGTTTCCGTAACAGGCCAATGTGACTGAAGTTTCCTGACCCTCTGCCAATCACAATATAACCTTCAAAGGAAAGAGATAACCTCCCACTGAAGTAAGCAACAAAGAAATGTTCTTCAGAAGAAAATCCAGTAAAATTCAAATAGGGTGTGCAAAACTGGAACTTTTTTTGAGCCAAATACTGAGATTAATTTAACTGTTTAACTGCTTAGTCCCATAGTGAAAGGGCTCGTTTCAATGTGCGTTCCACATACCCAGCTGTGCTGCAGGGAGCATAAGTAGGGTAAGAGAAGACCTTCTGTGGCAGAAACTTTGAAAGCAAGTGAGAAGCAAGGATCTTTCAGCTGGGACTGCTTGATGTTTGTCAAATGGGAAGAGCTGAGACAAGCAAGATTTGAATCCTTGTTTGCAGTAGGAGTGAGCAGTGAAGCTTCGGTCTCTTGAGCTATTCTGACACGCTGATAAATATTTTCATCCCAAATCACAATGAAATTTGAAATATTATGGTTTTGTGTGTGTGTGTGTCTCTTTTTCTGAATGAACAGTTCCAAATGAGATTTTGAAATGATGGATTGGTTTGACTGCATTTCCTTATCATGTTATATCTCCTCATGAGCACAGTAATTCGGACCTCTTGTGCCCAGATTCTTTTCATGGCCAGGTTTTCTGGCCGGATGGCACTTCTTGTCAGCCACCAGATGTACCGTATGCTAAGTAAAGAGACAGCAACAGTTCCACAAAACTTCAGAACCAGTGATGTATCCACAGATGCTTCGTTTACATAGTTTATTAATGCAGAGAATAATAGAATGTGTTGCAGGAAGTGCTACCCCTATGACAGCACCGATGACAATGTTGTGTCTCCATTTATAACTCTTAGACAAAGGTGATAACCTCCCCTCATGTAAGCAACCAAACCAGTGTGCTTTAGATGGAAATTCAATTGACAGAAAATAAAAATATTTTTTAATGGTTTACAGAAGTTTCACATAAAAGTTTATCTATGTGTTGTCTTCCTAGTTGAATAGCAAAAAGATAATCATTTTAACTGATGAGAAACTCAGCTCATTTCAACTGCTATAGTCAACAGTGTTAAATAATAATCACTAGATGCTTTTTCTATTTTCAGCATTTATTTTTACTTTTTGTGTGAATGGCACTTACATAAGTTCCCAGCATCTCCACCTTTGGGGCTTAAAATTAAAACTATCTTTCCCCCATGGTGGTCAATTATTTTCTTCTTTATTTTGTTTAAATACCGAAGGTAAACAATTCAGAATCAGGCTGTGGACGGCCCTTGCACAAAGCACAGCCAATGCCATCTTTTTTGCTTTTGAGTAACCTCCCGATTTGTTCATGTGGACTATGGATCTGCAAATACGGCCCACACCCTCACTATCTTCTTTTAATGAAGGAAGAATAGTCATCCCTGTTAAATGCCACAATAATACATCATTGTTATAACCAGCATCAGCCTTGATTTACAGATGTGAAACTAAAGAAGAAACTGCTGTCCTTCTTGCCTAATATTTGTCACGATCCCACTCATGAATCAAATGACCTATTTTTTGTGCGGGCTCGGTGCTTGCTGAAGTCTGGAGGAGGAAGAATGGGGAGAGACTACAATAAATGACAGCTCAGAGGTTAGCTGATCGTGATCATAGAATCATTATCATGTGGATAGTTATTTTTCTCTCTAGAAGTTATTCATATTTCATTTTGCGCACTGGAAATGCAGAGTCATTTACTTTTTTTAATAAACTTCCTCAAGGAATGAATTAACTTAAATTTACTAGTGTTGTGGTAGAAAGATTACCTCATCCTATAACAGAAACTAGCAAGGCAGATTTAAGCTGAGGCAACAAATACAGTGTTATGACAAGTTTTTAAAATTAAATATTGTCCTTGAATTTTTTTTCCTTTTTAGCTTTCACGAAAGCCACTTAAAGTTCTGGTTTGGTATTAAAAGCAAGCGGATAAGAAAGGAGAAAAGGGGAAGAAATCTCAGCTTGTATCTTTAAAGCTCTGGAATGGTGTAAATTATTACAGTGGTTTCACATTTTCATGGGATCAAGGCAACAACAGTAAGCTCATAAAACAGATACCACTAATTATGCAGTGGAGAAGTCATAAAGTCACTGGTGGAAACATGTTTTTTATTCATGAACACATCATTAAAATTTTAAGACGCACTATCAAATTCTACATTTTAATACTATACCTAACAGCATTAAACCCTCCCAACAAGAAAATCAGATTGTTTAATGGCAGTGTTTGTCACACAGGTTTTATATGTCTGCCATTGAAACAGATGTGGACTTTCCTGTTGCTGGACAGCTTTTATCACTGGACAATTAAAAATAATTTTTATCCAAACAATTTATTGAAAAATTAAATACAACAGAAAGAAAAGTAAATCACCAAAATGTTAGGAATGTTTAATTGCAGAAATATTTAAATTTACCCAATCACATAAAAATCTTTTTATAGCATTGTCAATTTGGTTTTACTTCTCTTGTATTTTCTTTTTTAATTAAAAAGTCATTTTAAAGTAAAAGGATAGTGATTCAGGCAGGCTACAACCCAGCATGAAAATGTTAGGTATTTTAAAGGAATCTTTAAATTAAACATGACTTTAACGTAGCCATTTAAATCAAGGGAAAACCTTACAAGATGTATTTCAGGCTTAGCTGCTCAGCTGAATTTCTTGAGAGACCAAGAAGTGTCCTGAGTGACTTTCATTACTGTTATGAATGGATTGAGGTCACTGTGATAATACATATATGAACTTTCAGGGTTCAAATCCTTCAGTACAGAAAAAGGAACAACAGATGGTAAATAGTTGGTTTCTTGTTGAGCCATTGACAGCACAGACAACACATTCAAAGCTGATTCTTGTAACCTACAAAAAATACTCCTATTTGTGGATTTGGACTAACAGATGAGAAGAGTTGTGCGGTTGCAGATTCACGTATGATGTCCCTCCCACACCTCCGGTGTGGAGATTGCAGTCTTACTGTTCCATCCCTCTTCACTTCAGAGTGAACTATGTTCCTTCTAACATTTGGGACCTCCTGTAATAACTACCTCTGAAAGGAGTAGGCAGTCAAGAATATTGATAGTTGTTCTTATTTATCAGTGGTAGAAACTAAAACCTCAAATACTTAACACTGCATTTAAAGGGCATATTTTGAAGATTTAACAAATAATTTTGATTAAAACTTACAAAAGACCTAAACTGGTCTATCTTTAGTTATTTACTAGATGATGTCCAGGTATCGGCTAATACCATAGTTAAACATTTCTCTGACAAAAAGTCAAGCCAGAGTTTCAATTATCAATGTAAAATTGCTGAAGTGAATTCTGCTAGGAGTCAGTGAAGACTTCTGCCTAAAAAAAAATCAGTGGCTCAATGTGGCCAACAGTTAGGTCTTTTCTAAACCTTTCTTTCTCCAGAACCAATATTTGGCCTGTGATATATGCCAGCATCTTTTTAAAGAGAAGCACACATCTAAAACCCCTCACAGCTCCCAGAATTTAGGAGTAAATATTTTTAAATTAAAACCGTATGCTAAGCAGTGCAGATTTGCTGGTGCAGATGTTATTTTTGGCTCATTGTCTTTAACTGATTCGTAACCAATGTACTTCAGCCTATGTTTCCACATTTATTATTATTCTGAATACCAAAGATATAGGGATAGGTGTCAATAAAGTAATAAGATATTTTAATCAGTTTTCTACTTAGCAGCAAAATTGTCACAAAAATTCTGTGAATAAGGTGTATCTTCAGGACACTTTAAATAGCAAAATAGAGGGAAAAAAGAGAAAATTAAGATAAAGATGACTTAAATACAGAGTAGGACAAGAACAACCATTTTTCATGAAACTGTACACTCCACCTCTCTCACAAGGTTCAAACAATCCTTTGGCATTTAATTCTCTATTGCACTACATAGATGTGCAAGCACAGTAGTCAATTCAGCCTTTGGGTTTTTTGTCAGTGGTGCTCCCACACTTATCCTAATTATTTAGGATTCATAATAATATCTTCTGTTGCTGTTTAAATTAATGGCCATTATCCACAATGTCATTCTTCTCTGGAAGAAAGTGAAGTCTCTATGAAAGTTACAGAGTTTTCCATAGCCTGCTAATTCTTAATTTATTCATAATTAGTTAATTCTCTGGTTATGGGGGGCTCTGTGGTCAGCCTCATTATATTGGCCAATGATTTGTTAAAGAATGGTTCAGGCATTTTTTCCATGAATTTGTCTAATTAAACATATTCCTTCACAAATTGGTTATTCTTGGGATCGTGAAACCACTTTATCTCAGAAGAACACAGTCATCTTTTTGGTCATGGATGGAAAACCAGTAACACTTTTTGGTTATAAAAATTAGGATCAACTCATGTTAACATTCAGACTAGACAGTTCAGTCCCAGAAGTCTTGAAGCAGAGAGATGCTCTCTGTGACTCTTAAAATGATCTGTTTTGATATTTTCCTTAGTCACCAAAATTGCCAGTTCTTTCTTAGTTCAAGAGCAAACAATTTTCTTTCAGCTATATTTAAATAAGTTGAACAAGTTTTGAACACATATGATTATACTGTTCTCATAAGGAACTACACTGTAAAAAAATATTTTAATTTGCATACCATGTAGGGTTACTATGGGACTAATATTTAGCCCCCAACTTAATGAAAATATTGAAATACTAAATAATATGGGCAAAAAGATTTTTTTCTAAACAAGACAAGAAATGTGAAATTTGAGAACAAGAAGCTTCTGAGCCATGGATGTGAAGACAAAATTAATTATGTATGAGCTTTCACAAGCAGTGTGAATGTAGGTTTAAAAAAATGTCCAAACACTAAACATCTACTAATTTTTATACTGCTATGACGAGCAGGCCCACAGCTGCTGCAGAACTGATCAAGGCAGTAAACAGCAAGTTCAGCTTTAGCAGTATAGGTCTTTTGGCAGAACTGCATAGGGTTTGCAGGTTTCCCATTTTTGCCCCATGAAATCTTTTGAAATTATTTTCTCAAAATTGTGGATGTCTTTAATAGTGTCATATTTTTTTTTGAAAAGAAACAAAGCTCAAACCTGCAGGTCATTTATTTTTATTGCCTCTGGAACAAACAGAAACACGTAAGTGATGGAAAATGTCAAACCCAACATTTTCACTGAATTATTAAAAAGTCCTGATACTTTGGTAAGAAAAGATTCAGGAAAAAAGTTTTGAATGACAAGTTTACAGACTGCCATTCCATAACCAGAAGGATATTTAAAAATTAAATATTTAAAACAGATAAATCCCCTTGCCAATTCTAAAAATGGCACCTTGCTAGAGACAGTAGCTAATCAGGCAGCAACTAAATCTAGACACAATTTATCAAGCAAACTTCATTAAATAAATTTTATACTGTATATTGCACAAAACTAAATTCTATACTTGGAATTAATTGCTACCTTCATCAGTTTTAGCAAGGTCAAAGGTTAAGTAAGCTTGGAGAATTATCTGACCTTTCATTGCAATTCTGCTCCCACTCAAATGTCTAACTTTCAAAATCACAATTGTGTGTTTCACATGAGCTTGCCACAAGGTCGGGTTTGATGCTGTATGTTATTATCCATGTCTCATTTTACCTAGCTGTGAAATAGTCACACCTTAACTGAAGAGATGTTTTGAAAAGCAATGTGAAAATCATATTAACATGAAAATTTTTCTGTGCTGAAAAATCAACCAAATTAAAAAGGAGAAAGATGCAGCAAGATTAATTTTCTTCTTTATAAGAAGAAAAGGCTTTAAGTTAATATGGCTTGGTGAGAAATCAATATAAAATCTATTAATTTATGGAAAAATGGTTTACGATTTCAATTTTTCATGGAAATGTCCCTAAACAAAATATTTTAAGTGAAAAACTTGTCTGGTTTTGTTTTTTGGGGAGAGAGGAGGTTAAGGAAGAATTATATTTTAACAATATGGGTGTAGAAGTGTTCTTCTGTGCTTGGTCATGTATATTTAAGACATATCTCCCTCCTGGCATGATTTGTAATACAATAATGGAGCAATGTTGAGAAACCCATTCTATTTCTCTCTGCTTACATTCCCAGAATTGTCAGTCTGGCAGCTCTCACAGTACAACATTTACATAATTTTTAAATTACTGGCAATTATATAAACTCTTTCTCCATCAAAGAATCTGTTTCCTTCCCCACCCTCTCCCTGAAGTCAATAGCAAAGCATCCTGGAAACAACAGTGTCTTGATTATACTTGTAGAAGAGCACTGTAATGCTTAAAATCATTATATTTTTGATTTTGCCTAATACTATGGTATTTGAGAAAGTGTGTGAGTAATGAGGATGCTATAAAGAGCAGCTACAAAGACTTTGATAGGTAAGCACCGTCCATTGAGAACGTTCATTGAGACTGTTTATAGAATACTAAGAAATAAATGGGTAGTGATGTTTTTTGGAGGTTTGTAAAACTGCAGACTCCTGTGACTTGAGATTAAAAGAAGCTTACAAAGAAAATTACTCATGGTTTCAGTTTGGGATTTTTTTGTGAGGCATAATTGACATTTTCCTAAATTAATGTAAATTTTAATTGTCAAACAAGGAAACAGTTACCCTGGTGCTTCCTTTCTGTTGCCATCAACCATTCAGCTATGTGGGAATTGCATTCTTTACAACAGCTAGCGTGAAACAAAGCAGGATTGCTCTTATCTGTCACTGGTACTGTGAATTTTTTTAACCAAATTGTAGACAGATGGATAGACAGATGCGAATATGAATGACTTACGGCTCCTTTCATTTCAGACAACAATGTAAGCATGTGTGCACATGTGTATATAATATACAATGTTTATGGGTAGGTTCACACATGCACACATGTATTGTGACTGGTGTTTGACATGTAAGTCTGAGATAAACAAGTGAGAAGGAGAATTGCTTTTTCTATATTTGATATAATGATTCACGAAAGCGTTTAGTTTTAAAAAGCTAAATTTTAACATTTATTTATAAACGTTTTTTTCTTTTGCTAAAGCAACCGTTCGTATGAAAAAGGAAAACAAACCCAGTAACATTTCTTTGGTTTTACTGCAGGATACATGCTCAGTTGCTCTTCTTGTGATGAATAAATAATGCCCACTGTGCCGTGTAATGGTGGACCTTGCCCCTTTTTGTAGTTAACCAGTGGAAAAGGCTACATCTGCTTATTCTCAGACATTAATACAACTAAAGGAATAAGACATCAGAGGCCTGTGAATGAGAAGGTCTTTTTTAAATTTCCAAAGCATTTTCTCCTGAATCTACCTCAGCCAGTTTGGGGAAAGCGCTTTTGGCACCAAGTCACCCTTTGGGGAAAGACTGATAATGATCACTAAAGACATACTATGGGCTCCTGCCTTGCTCACTTCAAAGGCCTTCTCTCTTAATCAACATTAAATCATCATTTCGCCTTGGATATAGGGACAGCTGTACACAATCTATTTGTTTTAAAACAGATTAGGAATGGGTTTTCTGCCAGAGTATAAGCTGCACGATAAATGTACTTTAAAGACGTAACTAGGGAAAACATTGCTCCCTTTGTTAACTAGATCCCAATACTAGCTGAGAACACACAGCGTTGTCCCAGAACTGGGTCCTTCTTCAATTGTTTGGCAACCCACAAGCACACTGGGGATATATGACCAGTTAAAAAAATCTAGTGTCTGTCGATTTCAGCTGTGTACTCCGGTGAGTTGTCTGTGAGCAGCAATAGTCACAGTCAGTAGTGTAAGATCTTTCAGATCTTCTTCTTTCTTCTTCCTTTATTTTTAATCTTTGAGCTACACTGTTGCATCCACTGGCAGTCTCACAAGGTGGCAACAAAGGCCTTTTATTACCCTATTAAAAGCTGGTGGTCAGGTAGTTGTTAAATCATTAAGTAAAGTCCCTAAATTACAGGGAAAAACGATCCCTCCTTTAGATCCATACTGGAGATATATTTACACAGTTGCTAAGCGTCTCTACAAGCTGCACTGTACTCTACAAGCTACAAATGCACTGACATGCGCACTATTTAAAAGAAAAGTCTAGAAATAAGACATATTTCCAGAATAGGACAGTATGTGTTGGAAAGCAGTGGTTCCAGAAAAAGATTTGGGTGTTAAAATGTGTATGCAAATGAACATATTCCCAGTACAACTTTGTGGTGAAGTGAGCTACTCAGTTTTTGTATGTGTACTGAGAATATTGATAATGGATGACGTAATGAGTCTTATTGTCTGCTTTTTAATAAGATAAAAGATATTGAAATATTAAAATGGACACACACAAAAATTACAAAGACTGTGTCTCAAAATGAGAAACTTAGGATGTTCAATCTGTATTATTTTTTAAAAAATCCCAGGAAAACAACAAGCAACTTGATACTATTTTCTTCATGGAGAGAAAACAGTGTAAACTTTTACATAATAGAGAAATACAAAATGAGTTTAAGAGAGTAGAAGATGAAGTGAGACAAATTCAAATAGAAAATGATGTCCAGGTTCTAAGAGGGACCTGTAGAAAAATCTGTCAAATGAGCTGGTCCCTTCTGCACTTGTTCCCTCTCTTGTTGTCCTCAAGCCATACCCAGCCAGCCTTCTAGGGGGCTGTATCTTAAACAAGCACCAGCTGCTTTAATTCAAACTGTGCTTCATTCAGAAGGAGCTGACCAAAAGTAGTATCTGTATCTAGGCAGGTTGATCTAGCAGACCATCTAGAGCACAAACTTGCTTCTCCTGTCCTTAGTTCAAGTGCAGGTGCCACTGCCTGACTAGCATTTTCATGCACCACCTTAACTATCCACATAAACCATAGACCTGTGCATGTGAATTGACCTGCATAGAGGTCTCACCTGTTACACATACAAGGGATTAGGACTGTTGTGTCTAAACAGTGACAGTCATACCCACCTATTAAAAGGGTTTGTCAATTTCTAAAAATACCTACTAATATTAGGAACATTTTCTAAACCCAAGAAGATAAATTACTAAAAATAAAAATACAGATTTTTTTTATTCTTTCATGATAAATCCCACTTTTGCCTTAACCACTTAATAAATCTTTAGATATTAATTTCAAAGTGAATAATGGCTGTTCTTGATACCCTTATGACAAAATTCAGACAATTCTACTCTAGAAAAAGTCTAAGTTATCAATGTATCTCTCTATTATATATATATGACTGTACTATATTGTGATAAAGATAATAGAAGATGAGTTAGTTTACCAGAAAAGTAGCAGGACAGATACTACCACCAACTTCAGTTTTCATGCTGTGTTTATCACATAGTGGATAGGGAGTAAATGACAGATACAGCTTAACTTCATTATGCAGGTGCTGTCATAAAGAACATTAGACTTTCAAGAGGCTAAAGCCAGGTGTAGGAATAAAGGGAGAAGAAAATATGACTAAATTAAATTTTAGCTACCAAACAGTACAGTGAAATAGCTAAGCAAAGGGAGATCAGGATGTAAATGGAGTAAAAAATGGGTAGATATTTGACAAAAAGGGACTTAAAGTTAAAGAGGAGAATATCCTGGTACTACTGGGCAGAAGAAACTATACCACATGTGCAAAAACTCTATCCTAACGAGAAAAAGCTTCACTCACTAGATCAGCGCAGAAGTATTATTTTGAGTGATTGGAGGCCTGTTCTTTGTCCTCTCAGAGAACCTGTTCCTTGGTGGATGAGAATGCACCACATGATCTTGCTAGCAAGCAGGATGCAAGGAAGGAAAAAATATATAAAATTAATTGTATGCATTTGAAAAACAACAGAATGTAAATCAAGGCAACATAAATTAGAGAGAGGGGGAAAGGAGTTTATTCCAGGGGGTTTATTCCCCTCTTCCACCCAGGATACAAGGCATTTCCTTTGACTTTGCAATAGCAATTTCAGAATGCTACTTCTGGCATTGTCTGAGCTGCATGTATCTACAGCACTTGGCAAGAAGACATTTAGAAGATAGAGGTTGTTCTTTTACTTGGGAAAGGGAATTAGACTTCTTGCACTGTGACGGTAAGTAACGTTTTTCTCCACCAAGGTAACCATTGCACAGACAGCAGTAAATTCGGCATTTCCTAATTTTTCCCTCCTTGACTTTGCAACACAAATAGTTTTCTTCTCTTCATTGAGTAGTTGTCCACATTGAGTCCTTTTGTATTGCATGCGTGGGCGTGGCTAGCTTCAGGCACAGGGAGCACGTACAACCCAAGAATGGACTACACGTGGGTAACACATTTCAAAAAAGTACAGTTCCTGAGAGGCTGATAACTCCTTACTAATGTGCAGTATTGAGAAAATAAGATTAAATTAACTTGCCAATGCAAGTTAATACTGATCTTTCATAATGTGCAGTGGATAGACCCGCTCCTGATTTCTCAAAAAATTTCAGTACTAAGTACTTCTACAAAGTAATTTGAGTCAATTAATAATTTGATATGACTGAAGAATTGTGTCCTTTTTCAAAATATATCAGCCTGACTATAAATTAAAAAATTAATATCCCATAATGTACACAAATATAATATATTTCTAAGATAACTATATCCTGTGTTATATAAAAATGCTAAAAGGCATGATCAACTGTAATGGCAAGGGGAAAGGCTATTGGCTTTAATTTATGAAAGGACACAGGAATAGCCATACCAGATTAGACGAAAGCTCCACTTTTTAGAGGTGACCAGTAGCAGAGATTATAGGAATGTAAGAAAGAGATGGTAATCCCTCCTTTTCTATGCAGACAGTGCAAGTTTATACCACCAGACTTTCCTGCGGAGGGGTAGATATGCAAGGTAACAACTGGCAGATATCTTTACCTGTTTATTGACAGAATTCTCTCTTTTCCAGAATTCTGTTTCATGATGTGAAAGATTGCACTCCCTTCATAGGAGACAAAAGGAGGTTTTATAAAATACTGGTATTCACTGACCAAAGAATATCATCCTCTTCAGAGGAGCTATGACATGCTCCATGTCAAGATCAAGGGAAAAACACTAAGTGTAAATCTGATTCATTTCTATCATATCTAATGAAACTGCTGAGATCACTGGGTGTCTGCCACATTGCAGTGTCAGTATATAAAACTGACAGACCCAACCAGATAACTGACCCTTCTTGAACTGACAGATTTTTAACTTTGATTTTTAGTTTTATTTAGTATTAAAAGGAAAAATGAAATTCAATTTGAGAAAAATAAAAAACTTTGATGTGTGCATTTTTAATCAGTGAGTGGTGACAGTTTTTTTCTTGTGGGAAGAGGCACTTGTAATTGTTATATTGGGAAATAGGAAATGCATTTATAGTAGTTTGTTTCAGGACTTGTTTTGACAGTAACTGTAGTTTTGAAAAACTGGTAACCTTCAAAGAATTCAGATTGATAGCTCCACTTTCAAGTAGAGGCCAATGGCTGCCAACATGCAATAGAGACCTTATGAAGGTCTGTTCATATGAAGCTGTTCTGAAAATTATAATGGGATGGTCAGAGCCTTGAACAGCAGTGGAGCTGCTTGAATTCATTGATATATCTGGGTACTAGCTTAGAGGAACTCCCAGGTCTTGTGCAGAATCTGTACAGTGGAGTCAGTCAGTGTTCATGTCTCTCAGTTTACGTGCCTCCCTAGATAAGAAAGGGTTAAGCATGAGTTAAGGATGCATGTGAAAATATATGGGTGAAGTAGGAAAAAAAATTCTCTTCTAGCTTGAGCCAATCCATCTGTTCCTTTAATTCGGTGGCAGACCTTGACTGGACCTTGGGATCTGCTGGTCCCACACTTCATACAATTTCTCTCTGTAAATTAAATTGTTGGCCTGTGTTGCTGAGGGTTTAGGAAGGTGAATGATGACCTCGGTTTGAGTATGTTTGTATAGAAACATGTCACTGCAGGATGATGTCTTTCCTCCAGGGACATAGGGCCCAATACTAACCATTTGTTAAGAAAATACCAAAGCTAAACATATCCAGTGTATGAAAGGATCCAACACCCTTGCCAAGTGTAACTTTCACTCATCTTTGAAACACCAATGTATACTATATTTTAAAGGTTATTTTTAGCACTTGTCTCTTAAGCTGTTTCCCATCTGATGTTAACATCTTGCAACTTTAAAGCTAATATGAGTTATTTTTATTTTAAAATGGGAAATCTCTTTAATATATTGTAGTGTGGAAATATGTTTAATATATGTTTTTAAAAGGAGATTTAAAATAGTATTTATTTTCAACAACGAGGACGCATAATTCCAGAGAAACCTCACAATGCTTTCAAGTTATATGTTTCTTTATGTAGAAAAGATTAACAGTAAAATTTTGAGAATACAGTTCTCCTTTATTGAATCTTCACTGCAGTGTTTTCCTGGCAGTCTTCTGTGTTCCTGAGTTCTGGAGCCTATGTGGTGTTGTTTGGAAAATCGATTGTGGTTGTTCAATTGTTTGAGAAAGTCCTATTGTTAAATTACAGGAGTTCTCCTGCAACATTAATTTTGAAACTAGGTAGGGTGTTCAGTGAGTTCAGTACATTGCCTTTGTTTGTGAAGTCCACAAGAAAACATGAACAGATAAATTCTGATCGGAACCATGTTTTTCAAGCCAAGTAGTCTTAAAACTGAATTTTTCACTGTAGATTTAGATCCGAGCTTTAGGCATCCGAGTCTGAAATTTCTGGCCTTGTTTAATATCTCTGTTCAGGATTGATTAATGTACAGTCAGGATGTTTTTCCATACAGCCAGCCTATAAATGTTACCTTTCTAAAGTTCAGCCCATAGTTACTCGGTATATCTTTAAATAATTTATCTTCCTTCCCTACACTTTTTAAATATTTCAGCCTATTTTAGGTTGTGAAACAGTTGTGATTCGGCACTAGAACTTCCTCCAAATATGAGGGGTAGCTGGTGTGGGGGACAGCCTTTGTTTAAACAGGAAAGAATGAAATCTTAACACCATCAGAGTCAATGGGAGCTTTGCCACTGGCTTCCACGTGGCCTGGATTTTACCCAAGGAGCCACCTTTTGTCTTAAGTGTTATAAATCAGATGTGACTGCACCAAAGACTGTGAGGGTGCAAAATGTAAATCTGTTATGTGAAGGGAAATCATCAAAAAGAGTCTGAAGACCTATGAAAAGCTGGTCAAAAAAAGTATCTATATTTGAAGACCGTGTGTTTTAACATTTTCTCCCCTGCAAATTTTTCTCTAAAAATGTGTTTCAGGAAACATAATCAAGGGGAACCAAGAATGCTGTATACGTGATTTTTTTTCTCTCCCACAATAAATGGCTAAAGATGTTACCATTTCTAAATGTTTTTTTTTCTCCACATGTAAACGGGGGTTTTTTTGTCATAGCTGAACTTTTATGAGTTCCCTAGTCCTGCTCACTCCAACATAAACAGAAAACTACCAATACGTTTCAGTTGTTCCTCTCTTGCGACTGTGCCCTTTAATTTCATTTATTTAAAGAACTATATTAGTAAGGAATGACTTGCTGTAAGGAATGCACTCAAGGTCTTTAGCTCAACATAGTCTTTATTTACAGTCAGTTTTATATAATTTCCACTACTTTTCACATAAGTCAAAGTAGAAAAGAAATGTATTTCAATAGAAGAGTGGGAATTAAAGGTCATTTCATTCAAGAAAAAGCATATGCTTTATTTGGGCCAGAAGAAGAAAATAAAAGATTGGACACTTATCTGAAGAAATGCTACAAATGTGTTCTAGGTGAGAAAACACTTTGAATTTAATAAATTAATAAACTGTGAAATAAACAATAAAATGTGAAGTGCATTTTGTTTTATAATGACCATAAAGAGGAGAATAAAAAACATTTTTAACAGCTGTCAGAATATTAGTCCCAAAATAACTTCAAGATATGCAAAGTCTTGAATTTTTAGAAGGCCACAACTAGGCATTCTTCAGTGTAGGCAAAATGCTCTGTGGGAGGTGGGTGCAAATTCCCTGTAGCATCCTCCTTCCAAAACACAACTTCATTTTGTGACAACTGTTAGGCTTTAATGGAAAACACACAAAATCTGCAAAACCCCCTTAACAGCAGAGACATGTCGGAATTTGAATTTTTCCATCAGGAAGAGAAGTACACATAAGAGGAGGTCGAGTGAAATCCAGAGTGATTTGAGCCAAGGTGTGTGCTGGGGCTGACTATCAGCTTGATTTTAGGTTTTATTTAACACTGTGGGCTATAAGTTGTAGCAGTTGGGAAGGTGGGCTCTGCTCTGAGGAAGGTTTGCTTCCAAGCACAGAAGCAAGTGGATAGGTGAGGTGGTCACATTGGAACCTGCTTCAGCTTCAGGAGTCAAAACCTACAAAGCAGAGCCCTTCATTCTCATTTGAGTTGATCAGAGCTCAGATTTCAGTACCTCTCTCTACCTTACCTGCTGCAGACTATTTTCCTTTAGCAAAACGTTTTGTTAGTTTTGCTGCTTTGGAGAGGAGACATACACAGAACTTTCCCACAA
Organism: Neomorphus geoffroyi; assembly: GCA_033558235.1. Lineage (NCBI taxonomy): Eukaryota > Metazoa > Chordata > Aves > Cuculiformes > Neomorphidae > Neomorphus > Neomorphus geoffroyi. The sequence continues at coordinate 23,639,774 of JAUMJM010000020.1, read as the reverse complement.
ATCACAAAGCTCCTCACCCTTTGGGCTAGCAGTAAATGCCATAACCTGGATAAAAATTGAAACATCAGATGCTGAGATCCAGACTTCAGACACTGCAGACTTTTTCTGTCATGGAAACTCCTCATTTAACAGGGACTCTCCATGCATTTGATCACCATTATTACCTGCAGAGGGAAAGTGGTTCCCCACTTTAGATCGCTCCAATTGCAACGTAAGTGAAGCATCTTTGCATGGTAGATGGAGGACAGCTGTTTTTTTCTGATTCTCTATTTCTTGCTCTGTTTCCTGTTGCTGCCTCTTGCTGCCAGGTGTGAGGAAGAATGACATCCTCCCGAAGCGGTGGTTAAACATAAGACATGAAGAACTACTTTCATTTATCTCCCTTTACTCTTATTTCTCCAAGAGCTCTGGTAGGGAACAAAGTGAATGAAGAAAATGGGACAATCGGGTCTACAATGAAGCATTTTGAAAAGATATGATAGTATCATCTTCTTTCTCTCTTCCAGCTGTGCAAATCTAATATAATTGTAACAGATTTTTAACAATATGTTAGCTTACCTCAGCTTAACAATCAAAACCTTCCTTTCCTTAAGATCTGTTACTGTGTTCACTGGCAGAGGAGAGGTGCATGGGCTAAACAAACTTGTGTTTATGTGACACTTCAAGTGAATTGACAAGCCTACTTGAAGGCTTAAATGAACTCTTGTCTCTAAAAGCTTGTTACGTGTCTTGTCGTCTACTTGTCTAGCACGGATATTTTTAAAGATTGATGTAAATCTGATAAAATATTGGTTTCATATATATCTTTATATGTTGCGGGATTTTTCTACTCTTTCTCCCAATAACCTAGTATTAAAGAAACTTCTCTTAATTTAAATTTATTTCTTGTACTCATCACTTCTATTGTAAATTGGCGTTATCATTTTTTGCCTTGGTTAGTACTAGCATCCATGGTTGCTGTATATTTCCATAGCCACAAGACCTGAGCAGCTAAAGGAACTAAACAGAAGAGCAATGGCAGGAAGAAGATCTTAAATACCTCCTTGCTGTGTGTTTACTAATGCTGAATGTAGAGAAATGCAAGAAAAACAAGTTGCACCCTAAACACTTTGGATGTTATTTAAATATTCGGGATTAAAAAGGAATATCTGTGTTTATTGCATTCTTTTACTATTTTTTTGTTATTTAAGTAAAGTAGATTTATTGCTTATGAAATTAGGTCACCTCTAGATCCCCACTAGAATGAATCATTCTGGTAATAATGAAAAGTGTGATTCTGTACCACTTGCAGACAGGAAAATAATGGCTTCAAATTTTAAACCAGACTTTCTCCAAATGTATTTTTAGTCACATTTTTGATAGAAAGTCTGCAGATGTCAGTCAGTGTCCATGCGCATGCCTATGACTATATTTCTATTTTATTTAGAATTTAATATTTCTTCTCAATATTTCATAGCTGTAGGCAAAAATGTTAATGAAAAAGATATACTTAACATGGTGAGTTCATGACATTGTAAACAAAAAACAGGCTGAGCTTTCAATCCAGATTTGGACTCCATTTTTTTAAAAGTTTATAATTTATTCTTCTTTGCTCCCTTTCAGAGATGAAATTAATATGTGAAATTTTGGCACAATTGATGTCTGAATTTGTCACACCATTTTCCCCAACTGGGATGTTTGGATTTGTATTCTAATGGACTTGTTCCTAACAAATTATGAACGTGTCTCCTGGCAGACTGAGTTTTTCCACAGTAGGTTTAATTTGCTGTCTCTGTTAAGATTTATTTAAGAAAAGAACAGGTACTTCTCTGCTCTTTCCCTTTAGAATTTAATGCCAGATCAGTTTTAGTTTTATCATTCTTTCCCTTCTCTGTTTGGCAATCCCATGAGGAAAATTTAGCATCTGGGGGCTGTAACATGGGAACGTAACCCCAAAATCGCATTGCTGCAAAGTGGAAGGAGACAGAACAGAAGGAATGAGTGAGAGCTGGGGAAGAAGCTTTTGTGGGAAGGAAAAATCAGCCCATTCTCCTCTGAATTTCTTTTCCTCCTGGACTGTCTTGTGGTGCTACGCATTCAGAAATCTCCCACTTCTCGAAACAGGGAGAAAAATGTAGACTAGACCAGGTGCATTGGTTGCCATTATCAAACCGAAGTAGCACTGGTCCTGCTCATGAGGTAAAATCCTCAGTACTCAATAGTTGAACCATGATGATAATTGAAGGAGTTCACTGCAAGAGATTTTGGTGTCCAAACAAAAACAAACCTTGGGAATTATATATAAGACTAACACTGAAGATTTACTGAAGTCAAAAAAACCTACGGTTTGAAAATGGAAACACCAAATTTATACACTCTTATCTTTATGCATAATGAATTGTACAATCTTAACTCTGTCATGTGTATTTGTGTTAGGCTGCGATTTTTCCTTTTGCTAACTCACAAGCAGTGAAAATGAGAGTGTGAAGATTACAGCATAGTGGTGAGTTGTGTATTCAGAGACGAGGAACTTTCTAGCATCAAAACACTTGTGCTAAATTTAAACAACAATCTCTTAAATTAAGATATTTTTGGAAATGGAACTTAAGTTCTAATTTGAAGACTAATTTTCTTCTTAGGTTCCTTGTAAGAGTGACTGAGATTTTAGAACTTGAGAACAAAATGTGTAATGCAGTCGGATGCTAAGTCAATAGTAGTCTGTTTTAAGACTATGAAAGTTTTCTAAATTCAGAAAAGAAATCATTTCAGTCATCTGACTTTTGCGGTGATGGCAGAGTGTTGAATTTATTAAACATAACAGAAATTATCACAATACTTTCCAATAATGCTGAAATAATAGTTGAAAATAAGGCCTGTTAAATAATGATTTGGGGAGAAAATATGAAGATAAATAAGAGAAATTAATACAATTGTACATCAGTTATTCCTTATTAATCTCTACAGAAAATTGTATGAAAGATCTAAAGGGTTTAATGACCAACAAGAGTTTTTGTTTGCTTGCTTTTAATTCAACACTTTCTTAGTTAAAATTGACAGCATAGTGTGTGTAATAGTAGTTTATTTGAGGGGTTTCTATTGCCACCTAGTGGCTACCACCCCCTTCTCCCCCCTACACTCACACACCTTGTGCGCTTGTTTAAGTTCTCATAAGGTTTTCAGTTGCCCGGAGCAAATTACTTTGTTTACTGACAAGTGAGGGAATGGTACGAATTATTTAAATTCTTAGACTTATGAAGAAGAAAGGCATGAATTTAAGTTTCCTCATTATATGGACTAAACCAAAATCTTTGAGTAACAAAGATCTCCCCTAGATGACATAAATTAAGACTCTCCCGAGTAATAAACACCACTTAGAAACGGAGAAGCTGTATGAACGTGCTTTTTTGTTGCCATTTTTTGAAACTAGATTTGATGTGATTCTATCTTACCTGAATTTTAATCTTCTGTAGATCTGTCTGATTTCTGTTGAATTGACCCATTTTTACCCTGAAGCAAAATCTGCTTCTACTCTTATAAAAAGAGTGAGAAGTTTATGTTGGTCTTGACAAGGTATGTTGAGATAAATTGCTAGAAATATGAGGTACTCATTTCTCGTGACTCTTTCTTGATAATGGTAAATATAAAACAATTCCCTGAGCTTTCACCCTTTTGTGAACTCACACCTGAGAGCTGAAATAGAAATGAGTGAGAGTCTCAATACCTCTTACTTACACCAATATAAAGTCTGAGGGTTCACTGAAGCCAGTAGAGGTACTCATACCCATGGAGGTAAGACTTGCTGTAAATAAAATCAGAATCAACCCCACAAACTTGAATAAAGTCCAGAAGTTCTTCTTTCTACTTAGTCTCATGTGGATAGTACAATACTGTAATGTCGATTATAATACATAACACCTGCGTCTAAGTTTCTTGTATCAGAGTTTCTTTCTCCATGAAAAACTTTTTCAAAATATTCTCCCTTTTGAACTAAAACCTTTCCTCTATATTAATAGTTATCTTTTTTTTTTTGTTTCAATATAGGCTAAAAAATGAGATCTTTATTTCTCAAAAGTTCTATTTTAATGACAAGTATAAATTGTAAGCATTAATTTTGCCTCCACTGCTTAAACAGAAATAGTGTGTTCTGGGTGATAAGCACTCCTTTTAAAATAAACCACAGAGTTTTGTCTTGGCAGACATTCAGCTCTAGAAGACTTATCTGCTTGTAAAGTTTTCCTTTGCAAACACAGTCACTTGGTTTAAATACATTTTTAAAGTACAGAGCAAACTATAGAGTGGAAAAAAGTGTGAAAGCTGTTCTATCTTTACTGTGTGTATGGAGTTAACTCTCTCTTTTCTGGTGAATGACTCACCTAGAGTTGGTATGTCTTTTCAGAGTCACAGGAACCACTCATCTAAAGCTTAGCACTTCCTGAAACTGGAGACTTTTCTGAATATTTTTAATGCACAAATTGGCTGGGAAAAAGAGAACTGCTATGAGCCTGACGACTCTGACTTTGAACCCAGAGACATGCATTAATTTTCCCGTTTGGTCAAAGCCTTCTTGTGTTCACTTAGGTTCAGATTTTCAAAGTTATTAAAATACTTTAAGAGGTACTTTTAAAATACTCTTCTGAATCAGTTTTTCACCTATAAAATAACATGCTCCACAACAGCATTTCTTTTCCCTGTCTTGCGCTTATTTATGGAGAGTGTTTAAAGAAGAGCAAACCACTTCCCTGGAATTTGGTTCTGCAAATCCCCCTGAAAGACTGCGAGTTCTTGGAGGTTCTGTCAATCTTATTCCGAGAGGATCTATCTCATTAGGATGAGGAGGCCCCATACTGGGTTTAGACTTCGAGCCGGTGCCATGTTTCAAGCAGTAAAATAAAACAGGAAACGAATGTGAATGGTCATTCTTCAAACCGAGTGTGGCTTATTCACAATGAAACTTCTAATTGCAGCATAAGAAATTACAGTGATTGCACCCTGAAAAATGAACACAGCTGATGGAAGAAACAGCACGTTATGGTGAGTATATCAAAGCTGTCTGCCAGTCCTGCATCCATGCTTGCTTGACAACTCCAGGACAGGAGCTATGCTGGTGTCCTTGGAAACACCAGTATGTGTAGTGGTCCCTGATGGAAAGTAGAGCCAGCAAGAATCAGCAGTGGCTTGCGCTGCCAGTTTTCTTACTTAAATGCCATTGATCTGTCTACCCAGGTATGTATGCATCTGTGCGTATGTGGGTATACATGTATTTACACAAATACCATCAATCATAAAAAACTTGTCCAAATTCCCAGGACAAATTTTTAGTGTCCTCTTGCATAATTTTTTTCAAATATTTCAAAGTTCATCATTCCTATATGCTATAGTAAGCGAATAAATTTAAAAATAGATTTTTTTTTTTACTTTTTTATTCTCTCTGGAGACATTTTTCAGCTGAATGCCATGTCTACAGTAACACAATAATCATCTTTGAAGCACACTTTAAGTGGTTTATTTATATCATATTCCAGATTGCATATTGTGCATTTAAACTCAGGGAGAGTGGTGGTGGTGGAATAGGTTTTGTGGGTTTTTTTCTTTGTTTATTCATTTGTTTGTTTGTGGTATTATTTGTTTTTAGGGGAAAACTTTGCTTTCTAATGCTAGGTTGTTAGCATTTGGGGTTTTGTTGTGTTTTTTTAAAATAGCACAAGGAAAAAATGCTATCAGGTTTAAACTCATCTGCTGTGTTTCAATATGTTGAAACATACAAATACCTTAATTTAGTAGTACTAAGAGTATTTAGAGAAGTAGTATCCAATTGAATATTTTGCCTGGCTAAAGACAGCAGTTAATGGATGTTTGAAACAGTCTTTACAACTCAATAATGTGTTAAGTTTCCCAAGTGCTCTGAGCTGCCAGATTAAGGTACAATTTACAAAGTTAGACACCTGTACCAGGTAGCCAGCATACTGCTTTCACAGTGCAGTTGCACTCCAGCCAAACGTAAACTTTCCCAGTGCAAGCATTGCTATGGCTGAGTTTAAACTGCGGACATAAGAAAAATTTCTGTAAGGACATAACATAGAAAAAACTTGACAGCTAACTGCTAGGGTGAGAAGGTCACAGGGAAATGCTGGTCACTTGGATGCCTGAGATTGTAAATATCTTTCTGAAATGTTATGGCATTTGTATGGCTGCAGGGAGTGAGTGGAAAAAAAAAGAAAAAAAGAGAATGAGGCATGTGGGAAAAGATTGAAACAGTTGAGGTACAGGGAAGTAAGTGCTTCTAGTTGCTCTCCAACAGGCTTGGTGATTGATGATAGGTTTTTCTGAGCCTCTGAGTTGCCAGGGATATAGATGCTCATGACAGCAGCCCTCTGGGATGAACTGAGGCGAGTTCAGGAGTTGTGCCTCTCTGCATAGCAAGATGACTGGGACATACTCAGGTCCTCATCAGAAACCCCCTGGTACTAGAACCAGTACAATATTGGATGCCACAAAGATTTTCTTAATGGCTTAAGATATTTTGGAATATGGAAAAGATTATGTTATTTAACAAAACTAGACATAATGCTGGAATTTCACTTCTCTGGTATGATTATGGAGATGTAAAATCAATTCTACAGCAGCTTCTGAGACGTCTGTGTTACGAGGCGGCAGCGTGAAGTTTATTCCCAAGTGGAGCAGAGCGTTACTGCATTTCATTTGGGTTTAGCAGGTTTGTAAATGCTTGGGTAGACAGGTACCTCCTTGGCCTGGATGCATCTCCTCTGCATGGGCTATCCCCTACTCTAGCAAGGTATCTAGGGGAAAATGAAGATGTGTTGCCAGTTCATTGTCTTTGCCATGACCTAGAGACAAGACAGAATAACTGTTATCAGGCTTCAGGTTTCTAACTTCACATCTTCTCTCAGTACTGATGTAGTAGCATATAAAGTCTCCTATCAGCAAAGCGCATAATCCAAGTGAGGCACGTGACTGGTCCTGTTCCTCCTCAGTGGAACACAAAATGTGTTTCAGTCCTATTAAAGCCTGTTGGACTTAAACACATACTTAAATTTTGATGGATTTGAATGGTAGACGTGGAAAATGACATTGAAGAAACAATTCTGCCTGCGAGTTTAACAAAGGAGTGACTGCACGCTCACTGAGCTGTAGTGGTTTTCTGATACAGACAGGTAATGCCTGTTGCGGAGGATTACCATGCTTTGCCAATAGGTTAGGATTTAATTAGATCCTAACTCTCTTACTTCCCCAGAAGATTCACTGAGGACACATACTGGGCACAAGAATGTGTTTTTCCACCAACAGATATGGGATCCAGTACAAGTACTTGGCAGGGAGAGAGAAACGTTGGTCTATTCTGAAGATAGTTTGCATTTGGAACAGATATTTTCTGGAAACTCGTTCTCCAGGTAAATTAACTATCCTAAAAAAAGCTCTCAAGCACTAAGTTTGAGAAGGAAAATGAAGCACCATCACAGGCTCAAGGAAAAGATTTTTTAAAAGATTCTTATTTTTTAAAAAAAATTGAAAACAACAAATCAATTAAGAAAGAAATTCCAAACAACAAACTCCCCCCAAACCAGTAATGCCACTTATTTTCCACTAATTGATGGTTCTGAATTCCCCTCTGGGAATAGCAAGTCATGCTGCTGAAGTGGGGAATAAAAAGACACCAGTGCTATCAGGTCCTTTGGGAACTCTACTGCTTTGCTCTCCGATGGCACACAATTAATTTCCTAAACTCTGGAGAGATGACGAGGGAAATAAAAAAGATAAAAAACCCAAGTCTCAATGCTAAAGAAAGAACATGGAGTTCAACTTGAAATACAGAGAAGACAATCTTTCAAAAGTTATAGCTGTATTTAGCATCAGAGTTCATGAGATCCACATGTCCCATCTTCTTTTTCTTCAAATCCTAGAGGGGAAAAAGCATTTATTATGATAGTCTGGAAGGAAAAAAAATGTCTCTTCATCTATTTCCCCCTTTTTTAAGAGATAACCACGGACTCTACTAGTATGTTATCTTTATCCTGAGGCAGCAAATTTATCATAATTTATTCTGGTATATTCTAAATTTACCATGTTGATTACCACTGTATAAACAACGTCTGGCATTTGCCTCAGCCGAAGAACTGAGGCTGGCCCTGATTTGGAGTACAGATCTGTGGAGGAGCTTCAATTTACTGAAGTGGCTGTAATATCAGTACAAACACCAGATATAGATAACTAAGGATACGTGGTTTTAAAAGGGAAAAAAAAAAAAAGGATTCTTCTCCTGTGTAATGCTAATGAGCCACTTACTGAAATATATCTGTTTGGAGAGGAAAATCCAAATGACACAGTTTTAAAAAGATTAGAAAGTGGTCTGCAAGAACAGCTGACTGGACTCTCTCATGGAAAAGCTGCTCTAAATGGCTTCTTAGGAATCGGTGGGTAAGGGTTATGAAAATCTTTTTTTAATTACTACATACAAATGTAAGTAACATAAAAGCATTCACATAAGGTTGGAATAGAACCATTTCTAATCTTAGGGACTAAAAAGGATTTGAAAGCAGGACCAAAAAAGAGGGAAGGAGTGCCTTAACTGGAAAAAAATTTCTATTTACAGGAAAAAAAAGAATGATTTAATCAATTGGCAAAACTACATATTTACTGATAAATAACTGAGACTCCTTACAAGCAAGTAGATGGAACAAATCTTGTGTCTGTTCCCTCAAGCCATTTCAATGTGATTCCTTTCTTTACAACTCCTCAAAATTAATTCTAATTTACATGGCAAATTCTGAAATTAAAGTCTACAAACAAAGATCATAAATAACATGAGCTTTTTTTATAAAATGGCATATCCAGGATTTAATTTCCTTTAATCTTTCTTGATATCTTGTTTCCCTGTTGTGTGGTGCAGCACAACATTCCAACACACCACTTCTTCTGCGTTAAGATTATGGGTGAGCTGTGCCTAACTTCAATGAGGCTGGAAAAGTCTGACTGGTTTCCCTGGCCAGCATTTCCCCTGGTCTTTTTTTCTTCTACAAGACATAGCTAGACAAGATGCAATGCATGTATATTAATTTTATTGATTAAAAGTAAAAAAGCACTAATTAAAATATATTTAATAGCTTATTTCTGTTTCAATGATATGTTTTCTATTGTAAATAATAAAATACATCAACTTGCCATTTTGGAGCTCTAGCTTGTATATTAGCTGATTAAAATGAAAACTTATCTCCTGTCATGATCTGTGTGAACATGAGATCTTTTATGCAAAACAATGTATGTACAAGCTTAGAGAATGCATCTTTGGAAGCATCTTGGAAAGTCTGTGTCTAATATTCCATGGTTTTATTTGGAATTTTTTTGTCTTTGCTTAATAGTGTTAAGGAAACCCAGACGTGAGCTGTGTTTCTGATTTTTTGAGTTAAGCTAGAGAAATAATTTCAAATTATTTTCCTCCAGTTTGGCATTCTGTACTAATTCTGCTGTATTCTGCTCTTCTTCCTGAAAAGATTTAATATTAAAATATGATTCATCATTAAACAACAGCAAAGGAAATGAGTGAGGTTATTTACAATAAATGTACTTTCCTCTGTTTTAAAAGACACAGTGCATCTTAAAGGGAGTGAGGATGTTAAATGTGCTTGCTACACAAGACATGCAGTGTCAGAAAATTCTGTTTGGCCTTAAACCACAATTGCCCTGAAGTTCATGCATGACTTCAATTACTTGAATTACATCAGTTGTTTCCTAAACTCATGACATTGGTTGCTTTGTAGATCAAGCTGGACTGAACAAAATCTTTCAGGACTAAATATTAGAATGTATTTTTTATGTCTTATTACTCAGTTGTGTCGTTTCAGCCTCCATTCAGCATCTGTGGTTCATGCTACACACAGATAAGCAGCACAGTGAATATCCCAAATAATAACAAGAAAACATATGGAACTTTGTACAAATAAATAAATAAAATAAAATTCAGCACAATTCCAAAGCGTCTTCTTACCATATGCGTAACAAACTCACAGGCTTGACCCAGCTAGTTGTGGGAGAATGAGCTGCCCTTTGAGCATGTCACTTCCCCTACATTACATGCTTGAAGGTAAGCACTCCTGCTTCAATGCTTTACTTTCTCGGAATGTGTAGAGTATGGGGGCTTTCCATTTTAAATAAAAGAAAGCTGTTAATTTTGGTCTTGGCTCTGTAGATTTGTATTCTGATATGTATTCTGATATTACTCATTCTGCATGACACTGCAGTAGTATGAAATCCGTTTATTTTTGTTTTTTAGAACCTGTCAACGAGGACATGAGGTTATTACAAGAAGAGCTGAAACTGTATGGGTTTTTTGACTTTGAATTATTTGCTGGTGTGCTGAAAGAAACCTATAGAATCCTATAATTGCAGGCCAAATCAGCCTTCCACATGTATGCCCGTGCAAGGCAGGAAAGAAAAGGTCAGGACTCTGCACCAGCAGTGGACAATTCCTTGGCTCACTTGTGCAGCAAGACAGAAGACATTTGGGGCAGCCAGAGGCAGCCGTGAGAAGCATTCTTTAATCATTCTGTGTGACCTTCTGTGGCAGCTTTATTGATATCTGTGCAGTTATGGTACCGACCATGATCTTTAGCCTGTGTGGTTGAAGCACAGATAAAAATGAGGGTGCATCTCTGCAAAGGTAGTCTCTCTATCAAGTCAAATTAAAATTAATGAATTTTAGCTTAGAATGACAATACTCTGCATTCAGCAGATGCTGCAATGTTTGATAAACCATATACTGTGATTCTTTTGCCGTACTTCTCCATTCTTGAATCTTAACCTCTGTTTTGTGTAAAGCTAGCAGTTGCTGTGAAGACTCTTCTGTCAGTTCTTTTCTGTGTTCTGTTATGACTGGTTTCTATATACTGTCTCAAATATCCAGTTCTTATGATGCTAAGTACATGTTTATAGGAATTGATTTTGACGGAGCAATTTGAAATGTTAAATTTCTCTTAATGCCATCACAATCTTCTGGGACTTGAAGACAGAGACATTTGTTCCTACTTGATAGCTTCTGAATAATACTCTCTTTGAATATTGTATTTGGGGTGACCAAGGAAAAACACAATACCTCCTTGTAGACAGTTTGGAGGGGGTTTTGGCTGGAAGACAGAAACTAGGTCTTTGCTAATGTGTTCTTTAAAGCCTGGTATTGTGAAATACAGTATTTTAATGGAAAGCTCAAAACAAACACATTGCCAGGAAAAAAAGCCGTGTTAATCCATTTTGTGGTATAGCAGTTTTTTCTGTGGCTTGTGCAGCTAAGCATAGTATTAGCCTTACATCGATTTGGAAAGCGGTTTGAGCTCGTTCAGAAATCTATAGTTAAAAACAATGTGGTTAAAAAATTACAGGTATTTGCATTCCATTTCATGTACTTCCGTGTTCCTAGTAATGCCATTAAGACAAGATTGAAGTTCTTTCACAAAATATAATCAATCTAGCCTAAAAATAAGTATAACATTGTCTTGTAATTTAGTAACTATAATACAAATGTTCTAACCCTCACAGGCTGCATGCTAGGAGGCAGGATAACAGTGCGGGGAAAAAGTGGACACTGGTAAATTTAAGACATAAAATAGTAATAGACACACTGCTTTTGATAGGGCTGTGTAATAACTTGTTAGAGACACAGAGAACTGTACGGGAGGCTTTGTTTGCGCCAGATCCACAGAGCATTAGATTAGATGTAAGTGGTGACCACTGCTGCAGGGCAGAGCGGCTTTTTGTAGTTTTGGCCATGTTGGTTTTTGTGCATTGCTCTTGGAGTTCAAATTATTTGCTGTGGCCCGACTTCTAGTGCAGATCGATGGTTGCCTTTGGGGAATGGCACAGCCCCCTCTCAGGAATGCACCAGCCAACATCCCAGCTGCGTTGAATGAAATACACTGCAGAACATGATGTTACATGAAGAGATCCTTCACACATTTTTCAATTTGGGTGCAAAATGGATGTTCAAGGAATAGGTTGCTTTCTGCATATAGAGTTCAGGCCACCAAGCTGTGATGCACTGTAGTGAAAATGCTGGAGGTGATAATATCAACGTTTTGGGGCAGAAATTTTTACCAGAAGTAATGAACATAATCTCTGTTTGTAACTAGATTTATGAGATGATGAGCTGAGAGATACCTCACAGCTGTCTCCTAGGAGACTGCTTTACAACATTCTAAAAAGTCATGGAGTTGATTTGGGCATCCAAATACTACCCTGGGTACCTCTAGCACAAATTGAGGGGATTGAAGCCTAAAAATGCCATAAATAGAATTGGCAGTCAAACAGCCTACATTTCCTGTGAAAATTGTTCTTTATGTGAAAGCTGAAGCTTGCCCACACCTGCTTTACATTGCTGACTTACACTCTTGGAAGACTTTCTTTAAATTTGGTCACTGAAGTTTAAGCAGCTGAACTTCTCAGCTGGTTTGCCAGGATGGATACAGGCTTTTGAAGGTAAGAGTTAGGTTTCCCAGAATATCGCTGTATCTGTTTAGTTTTATCCATATATTGCAAGCTGTTTCCACTATTATGAGTCTAAACAGTAAAAAAAGAATTATCTCACTATGTTTATATTTTCAGCAGTTAATTTAAACAAGATATTATGCTGTCTTTGTATCTACAGTAAACACTTTCTGCTTTGACACTGCAAAATGTGATGCTGTAAACTAGCTGGATCTTTTCCAGCTCTACCTTGTGTGCCTTGGTTGGCCTAGAACCAGATTTTAACATTACTATTGGGATTACATTTTTAAAGTAATAAACAATTAAACAGTAGCAATATGGTGGTGAGGAAATTTTTTTACTGTAAGACTTCAGCTGGCTCAGGTTTCCGTTTCCAGTGATTTTACAAGCAAACACTAAATTCCTTCTTTTATTCTTTCCTCAGATGACTTACAATCAAAACAGGGCAGGAAAAGTGCAGCATCATAATTTCATACAAGAAATTAAATCTTATTAATGGTTTAATTCTGTGATTCTCTATCAGTTGCACAGAACCAGACTTTTTTATCAGTGGTCTCTCAAATACTATTTTTATCATACTTTCTGTTGATGGAGATATAGGACTAAGGCTACGTACTATACAAAGTCTCACTGAATTGTAGTTTTTTTAGTTTGATTCAAGGCAACATAACTGTAGCCTGCAAAAGACATGGAGCAAATAGTATAATAGCAAATGAGAAGAAAGCTTTGAGGGACATATTTTAGGAGTATTCAGTACTGACTTTCACAGTATTAGAGACATGGAGTAGCAAAACATTTATGAAAAGCTGTACCTGTTCCTGTAATTTTGAGCATACTCAGAGATTTACTTTCAGGTCTGTTACACTCTTTCAACTCATATTTTATCTCTCCTGGATTTCAAATTGAAAGCTATATGTCCTCCAATATAATAAAAAGTCTATAGGAGGGTTCTGCGTAGATGCTGCATGGCGTCTGCAGTCAAGAGGGAATATTTGAGCTTCAGTCTTGTGGTGTACTAAATGCAGTACCAACTTAATATCCAGTCAGAATAATCAATGGACTCATTAGTACAGAGAATCTTATAATTCAAAACTCATAAAGGATAAACATAAGAGCAAAAAGACGGAACAACCGATTTCATTACACAGGAAGAAAAAAACTCAGTATCTCAAAGTTCTCATCCTATACTTTGGATACGCTGTTTAGTTTCAGTGGAAATATTAAACAATAGTGGATGGAATACTGGAAATGCTGAAAAGTGCTTTTTCTGAGGATTGCTGATTTCTTTGCTCTGCGTGGGTTTCAGTAGGGTAGGTCTAGAGAATCATGATGTTTTCCAGTGGTGCTCCCAAACCTGCAGTGTGTGGTCACTGGCCAGAGCTACAAATGGGCTGAGATGGCACTTCTTCCTCAGGCAGAGCCCACAGGCGTAACTGCTTTCAGGTGTTCTCAGTTATAGTGTTTGTGTAAATATTACCCAAGTTATTTTATTTCCTGCTCCAGCCCTTTCTTACACTTGATCCAGTGCCACAAAATTTCATCTAGCTTCATTCTTGCACAGCTGTGATAAAGCAACACCCATCCTTGTAAACTGAGATCAAGACTGTCCCACAGGTAAAAATAGGGTAAGGTAATCCAGGAAGTCCCTTCCCTTCCCACTTCTAAGTAGGCTTTTTGTCCTGTACTTCTTTCCCAGACAAATTTCCAAAGTATTTAATTGTAATGCCACAATTTACATCCTTGTGCAGTTGATGCTCTTTCCACTGCTTTGGATCATGCCCTAAGTAAATGAGAATTTCTTCTACCTCAATTTATGTTTAATTTCCAAACTAAGCAGTTATGTCTTTCATCTTTATTCTTTGTATTTTTTATGACTGGTTGTTATTTTAAGGAAACAATAATATATACAACATCTATATACACAAAGTATAATATACTTATATATATTCCCCGAAGTCCAGCAGATTGTCTTGATGAAGGGATGAATACATGATTGTATGAAACTTTTTAGAGTTCATCCAGAATACATAGCCACTCATTACTTTGTAGCTTGGATTCAGTCAAAGAGGTGTTTAATAGTAATTCAATTTTTTAACCAGTGCAAACCATGATGAATGGTTTGGAACACATGCACACTTGGGTAGAGAAAAAAAGCCCTCAATATTCAGCTTGCTTCTTTAAGTCTGTAAAAATCAGGAAATGTCAATGTATGTTCAATAACAAGTTAAAGAACAAAGCCAATTGTCTCATCTGCTGATGAATACAAAGTTGTTCCCAACTGCACATTTTCTAATGTTCAGCCCCAAAACTAAGTGCTTTTAATTCCATTCCTGTGTGTATGCATTGATGCGATGGCCTTTCAGTATAAACTCACATAACACTAGAGATATTACCTCCTCCCTTACAGTTTCCAAATTAACTGTTGTCTAAGAATGATATCATCACTGGCATGCTGTCTGTAAGCTGGTTTTGCTATGACTTGAAGTGCTTTGCATCATACTGTACATACTGTCACACACTAGCTTTCATTTTTATTTCTGAGTGGAAGGATAAATATTGCCTTTGGAAAGAGTAGCAACAGAGGAAACAGCACACCACACACCAGAGATTGCTACAGCTGTCATGCCGCAGGGAAGCATTCAGCGGAATGTCGGCTTTGATGCACCCCCCCTCCTGGCAGGGATGGAAACAAAATGCCTAAGTTTAAGTAACCTTAGCTGAGATGATGTTACCTTTTAACCTTAGTTATGCTCCTCACAACCAAAGAAAGGCACCTCCAGAGGGGGATTTGGACTCTAGGTACCTGTCCCCACTGCTGGCAGGGAGGGTAACATGTACCTCAGTGCCCGTGGTTAGGTGTTGTATTGGCAAGGTTGGCATTATTGGAATTTTATGGTACTGAGAGAGGAACAATAATGACTTCGGGAAGAAAATAGTATCTAGCCATCATCTGTGTAAAGACTGTGGCCAAGGCATATTTAGGAGACAAATATGAGAATTAAAAAAGGGACTGTTAAGGGTGTACATAAAATCTTAAGTATATTCATCATTAGCTGTAACTTATTGCTTTCTTTCATTTCTGTACTAATTTTACTTTTGGAATAAATTAGGACAATTTGTTAGCCTTTCCCCTTCTTTAAATGTCATGCTGAAGTGGTACATGATGCTCTTTTTCAGATTTTTTTTTTCAGTTCACCTGTATATTTTAATAACATCTTCTTGAGAACCTCCTCGTATATTTTCCTAGTGCTAGCAAAGCAAAGAATAATAAGGACTGGAAAAGCTATGGGTCAGAGGACAAGTGGAGAAATTATTGTGGATGTATGCTCTTCTGATTTAAAATATTGGTCTTTGGAGAGGAGAGCAGGGAAGGGGGAATGCTGGCAAGTATGCCGTCTCCCAAGAAAGGAAGGAAGGACCAGAACATAAGAAGATGTAATGCTGCATCTCGTGCACATGTAAGAAACAGAGAGAAGGGGTGTGGAGAGATCATTCTTTCTATTTATTTTAGCTTTTAACATGTAGTGACTGTTCATTTAAGATTTTCTTTATACAGAACCTAAGAATTCAAATGTGGTCACTTGAAGTTTATTTAAAAAAAGAATGAAACAAAAAAGCCCTTCCCAGATTGTGAGGAAAGTGTTTCATTTTTGACAGAATCTAATGTATGATTCAAAAGAAGGAACAAAGAAACCTACCAGATCAAAAAGAAAAAATGTCAATACCTAGCTGTTCTGAACCAAGTACATACAACAGCTTTTCCTGGATGTGCCCCTATGTAGAACCAGCCTGGGAACAAAGTTCATCGTAATCCTCTGTGGTCGGTTCCGGGCTGCTCTTTGATATCAAAATTAAACCAAATTAATGGACTCCTCTGCTCAATGTGCACAATGTTTTAATGCCTCTCTTCAGATTTCACTGTGGTCTTTCTATGGATAGGCTTCACAGTTTTACATGCATTTAAAGACAGTAACAAGATGATAGTTTCAGCTTTTGTATTAATTAACGTGGAAATACTGTTGCTTATACAGCAGCTAACTCTTCTCATGACACGGCCTTATTTACATGCAGTTCTTGCTGCAGCCTGGAAGTGTGTTTTTTAAATAGTTCTTGCTCTGTGGCTTAAACGAGTTGCAATATTTGCTCTTCTACTGAGTAGTCTACTTAAATAACTGATATAATAATCCAGTGAACATATCCACATCATGCTATGAAGTTCTGGCTAGCTACAACTATACACACAATTCTTTATGCAAAGTAATTGAAAATGAAAATTAACATGGACATTGGCTTACTTAGTGAGAAAACCCAGGCATGAAGCTTGAAGAGCAAAAGAATTTAATTGATCTGTTTCAATGTATTTAATAATCTATTTTTGTTGTTTCTGTTACAAATGCAGAAGCTGGTGTTGCCTTCAGATTCGATGAGTATGTCCATTGCTGATTAACTGGAGAAAGTGACTGCAGACAATGCAGAGCAATTATTTTACTTGAGAACTTTTCACAGTACTAGGTATGTAAAGATGGTCTCACAAATTCATGACTGCTCCTGATCTGGAATTTTGGTTTCTCTATGGGGATAAAAATACCAGTAATCTCATGGGTCTTAGTAGTAAGGTGGTACAAAAATAAATCCACAAAGCATTCCATTAAACTGGACATGAGTGAAAAAGGGGGTATGAAAACACAAAGTTCACAGCTTTGTACTTAATGTCGGGCTTGGATAACATGCCTCTGTGTATTACTTAAGAATACAACTAGTGAAGAAGCCATTAAAGATGCAGTATTATGCCTTCAACAAATGAAATAGAAGTCCTGTCAAAAAACTGATGCGTGATCATAGAATTAAAGCTGGATAAAACTGCATTTGCAGAGAAGCAACTGATGTGGGTAGGTTGCATGAATTCAGGCAACGTTACTCTGGCATTTCCCAACGCAATGCATCAGTCTTAATACTTTTGAAGTATGCTCTGGGAGATACAAGTTATACAATGTTTCCCCATTTTGCTCAAATTGTGAAGCATTAGCTTTGCTTTTAAATATAATAGTTTGAATGTTTAGATTCAGGAAAGTAAGGGTTCCTCCAAACAGAAGCTGGTATACATGATAAGAACCTCATCATTCCTTGGCACCCTTTGTGGTTACAAAGAACCAATTTGCAGGTCTATCACAGGTTCTGTAATACCTAAGTGCATAAAATCTTTGTTGGTTTTGAAATGTATTATTATATTATTAACAATCATCCAACCTACCTATAGGTCTTTGAAATATTTAACTATTCCTGTATTGTATTAGGTCAAAAATTCCAAATAGGCTGTTTGGATCCCTTAAAATTTGATTTTGCACTGAGTAGATGCTGAATCTCAGAGATTTGATACTAATAAGGAATGAACTGCAAAGTCTAAATCAAGAAAGCTTCTGAGTCAACTCCAACTATATTCTTGCTCTGTTTGAAAGAGGGGTCCTCCTAGTCCCTCCTCCTTCTGTGTCCTTTTTCCTACAGAGAGAAATCCTGTATGCAGAACCCACAAGTGCTACAACCTCTTCCTTCCAGTCTCCCATGGAGGATGAAAGGGGCATCTTACTGTGCTCACCTATGCACTAGTCTAGATATAGCCAATGTATCTGGCACAGCTCTTGTGAAGGAAATTTAGGAAATTGTTTATTTCCTATTTGCTAGAATGAATGACTAATACTGTGATTGGAGGAGATTACAATGTTCTGTGTTCCTGTAGAGCCTTTAAATTCTAAATATCAGCCACGAGCTAAAGGTGGTTGTTGGTCTATAGACACAGGTCCTTTGAGGTTGCACATTTGAGGGTGTTGCCTGAGTTCTTCACCATAGAAATTTTGGCAATTTCTTTTGCTGTTTTAGAAATATCATATTTGTTTAGAGAAAAGATTGAATTACTCTGGAACGTGTATGGAGTGCTTTCCTGGCTGTGGTTTTGGCACATGATATACATAGGAAGTAAGTACAACGCTACAGTTCTCTTGATCCTGTGTCCTAGTGAAGTCAATGTAAAGCTTTTGTTGATTCCAGTGCCTGAGGATCCAGATCAGAGTTTTCAAAATTTAGCTTCAGAAAATTAAACATATAGTCTCACAAATAAAGCCTGGAGGACTGTGGATAGTAGTACCTGCGTAGGTCCAGACTGTGTTTCATCTCTTTCAGTTTCACTTCCACACACAATGCACACAGCATATTTCTTTGTAGTTACACACGTAACGGCCTTTTAAATTTGCTGGGATCATTTCACTTTCTCATAAACACGAATTTCCTTTTGAAAGCAGTTAATGAAAGAGAGATTACATTGCAGAAACTTAGCTGGTGAAGGCATAAGAAAAAAGCTGCAAGATAGATATATTAATATTATTCCTGAAGCAGAAAGAAAATCTCAACTTCAGCAATGTCAACAAAAACATGTTTCTTTTCAGATTTAATTTCCATGAGAAACTATGTTAAATTAAAACCTTCCAGCGCAGTGTCCTTCCATTTTTTGCATTTTTACTACCTAGAGATCAAACAGTTTGACACAGCAAAAATTCTAGTGAGTTAGGAAGAAATGCTGATTGGTTTGTTGGCTGGTGGCCGGGGGAATGTTATGACCAAGTAATTATGTGTTCTGGACAGATGTATTAACCAGGCTTCAAGCTGGAGCCACTGGATATTATTTTAGTCATAAGACTAGAGGAACTGAATCATTTTCAAAGAGCTGGCTGGCTGACACTGCTTTAGTGATGCCTGTTCCAATGATTCTTTGGCAACAACTTCCAATGCTGCACTTATGACACAGTAAACAAAAACTACATTAAAGGTTTGTTTTTCAATCATAAAGAAGTTGAACATTTCCACTGAGCCTTTTTGCTATTTATCAAGAAGAACTGAAAGCTATTGTAAACCTTACATCCTTGTTTCTCTTACCAAAGAATAAGACTTCTTTAACAAAACTGGCTTAGATCCGGTGATAGTAAGAACACTTCAAAATTCAAGGTTTTTATCAATTTATTGACTTCTTATCTCCAAACCTGCTGTGTCATGTTTATTTATTCTCTCACTTTGTGAGGTGAGTAAGAATGGGTTGGTTTTGGTCTTCTTTTTTTTTTTGGCTGACAAGTAGAATGAGGAAGGTCTTCATTATCATCTTCAGGTTAAGAGAGGGTGTGATTTCTTCTGTTCTGGTAAGTAGTAACATTATTTTGCAAGATCCTGGAATATTGTATTTATAGGTGCAGAAAGCATTTAGAAGTGGGTTTTGTCACCTGATAACCAGACATTAAAAAGGCCTTTGAGCTTTGAAGAAAAGTTATTTTATTATTTTTTAAGCCACTTAGTTCTTGCAACTGATTTGCAAATGCGTGTTGCCAGGTTGCCAGGGTTGGGCTGTTTGGTTTTTTTGGTGGTGGTGAAGGTTGTTTTGCGGTTTTTATAGTCCTAATCTGACTTCATCACAGGTTCTTTCCTGAGAACACAACGTAGAACAAGAGCACCCCTTCAGAACAAATTGGGAAAGAGTCTGTTGTTTTGATTTCCATCTGCAGTGATGGATTATGAATGTAAACTATTACGTAAGGTCATTTTGAACATTTCCCTGGAGGTAGTATGTCAAGCGAAACATAGCAAACAAGTCAAGGTTTCTCTTGTAATCAAAATGCATTTAAATGAAGGCAGCTCTTTTCTGCCCTCAGATTCTAAGGATACAGCATGTGGCTGGAAAGATACAGATATGTACCTAAAGCCTTTGCAGCTAGTTAAAGGATTCTTAAGATTTATTTTTAGATTTTCTACTTGCTCATTTGACCACGGTAAATAGCAGTTTCTCTGTGTTCTGGGTTCACCTTTTGTAAAACACAGGTAGTTAAGTGTTGGGGCTGACAACAGCTACCATAGCGCTAAGTGTGTGGGATTTGTGCTTTGTTTGGTTTGGGTATGAATACATAAATACGAAGAAACAATGAGAGAGAAAGAGCATGCTACGGGAAAACGTGAAAAAGTGAGATCAAAAACCTTTCAGAATTGTGCAGGGATAAATTATGCTGTTCCCTAGTGAATCTGTGGTGTCTTTTGACTGTTCTGTACATGTTGGACTGCCTTATAATTTGTTTGCTTTCCACCCTCTACTGACGACAGAAGAGGAGTAAGGGGGCTTGTCTGCAAACATCCTCTCTATAGCTCAATGGCCAAAACTCCAGAGTCAGCTTGCTAAGACAATGAAAAAGGGAAAAGTGATAACTTGCTTATGTATCTGTTTTCTTTGTTTTTTTTACATTGCAAAGTTCTGTGTATTTCCTTGCTTGGTGGCATTTTAGCAAATAGCAGATGCACAGATGCTTCTCTGACAGTGAGCCACTGCAGGAAGAATCAAGAGATACTTACTTGCTTCTGTTTCATTGTCTGTTCAGTGATGAACTAGGTTACTGCTGTGGTTTGGGTCTTTGAAGAGTCTTTCTTGTCCAGAGAAGATCTGAAAGAATTTTTATTTTTCCCTTTTCAGATTCCTATTAGGGAGCAAGAAAAACATACACATCATTTCCTAAGTAAGACTTCACACACTCTACTTCAGGGGTGTTAAAGTCATGGCTCCCGCTTTTCTCCTGCTCCTGCAGCATAACGAGTGTCACACGCTGCACGTATGACCGCCTCACTGGCAGCTTGGCACTGCCACCAGGTAGAAACAAGGTGCCAGGCCATATAAAACTGTATTTTCAGCCTGTGGGCCATGAGTTTGACACCCCTGCTCTATATCTTTGTGTGCATCCATGTATGTAATATCTGTCTGGATGAGCGCATAAATTATCCAGATTTCAATCTGAGAGCCATTCCGTGGAAAACTAAGACAAAAATTAAAGCCCCAGTGACACTTAAAAATTTGTTCCAAACTTTTGATGTTTCTAAGAGCCTGATCAAGACAAGGTCTGAAGATGTCTTCAAGAGCTGCTTGCTTCAGTAGGCCAAACCTCCCCAAGTTGGTAGAAGACTCCTTTTGCATTTATCTGATTTGGAATGGGATCAATGGATCCGACAAGGTGATGTGATGAGAAGCTAAGTGATATGCATAAATTAAATCTTGTTGTCGTGCGTGTCTGAATTATATTCATTTAAATACCCAGAACCCATACTAATGTTCAAAGCCATTAATTCATTAACCACCATAACGAGCTTAAATTGTGAGCTGAGGTCCTTGGAAGATTCATGCAAGCTTTCATGAAAGCTTCTTCTCCTTAATTGGAAAAAGTTGGCTGGTTTTTTTTCTTTTTTAAAAAGTAACAATAATTAAAATTAATCCTTCTGTTTTAGCTGTGATTTCTTTTTTTCTACTTATATCTGAGATTGTTGACATTAATGAATACAATCCAAACACTGAATTTTCGGGAGACAAATATGTTAATGGTTTATAGATTACAATATCTATTACCCCATTTGTTCTGAGAACAAGGTACGATATAAAAAAGAATGGTGTAATGAATTAATCTACTGTAAGCTAGACCAAAAGCTGTTTTTTAAAGATGAAAAGTGGAAGGTCACAGAACTTCAGGCTGACACTTTATTAAAAAAGTGTGCTGGAAATTATGTCAGGTAGCTATAATCCTTAGACTACAACCACACATTATCCTACAAATTGCTGTAAATAGAAACGAACAATGGTGCTCAGGGAACTGACTTAGCTTACACAGAGAAAAATAACCCACTGAGAGTACAAATGAAGAGCATAATGTTCTTTTCCTTCATTAAATTCTTAGAAGTGTGTATATATTATTAAAATTCTGAAATCAAAATTAGAAATATATTCTGCATTGGACATGTGTATGCATGTACAGAAATGGGACGGATAAATGCGCTCAAGTATTGGGATTAACAAATCATGATTTTGGTGTGATTTTTAATGGTAAATGCTCCACTGATACAATCCTAGGAGCCTGGAACCAACAGCATATTTAGCGAGCTATCACCAAGAAGTGACATTTTGTTGCTTCTTTGGTATTTGGAAATCAGCAGGAGATAGGAACCTGAAAAGAAAAGAAATCCTGCTCATTTGCAGATCAGTGCCATCCTTCCTCCCTGAGCTGTAGCAGCTCTTGGATCCTGATTGACTTATACTTTTTGTTTTTAAAAAATAATAAACCCAACTTACAATACTGTCTTTAAAAGCCAGAGCATTTTCATCTTGTGCACCATATGCAGCTGAAATAAAGTGCCGCCTTTGAGCGCTACCTCTGACACACGGATTGGTTTGGCCCTTGGCTGGTAGGTTGCTTCTGAGTGATTAGATTAGGTGTGATTTAGATGCTAATTTGCTTTATCTTGCTATTTTGGAATTGGTAGCTTTTAATTTTCATTCTGGATATTTCTTTTCAATTTTGGTTTGGTTTGGTTTTGAGTGCAAAACTGCTGCTTTTTAACATACACAACAGAGGCAGAGTCTGATTTACAACTTGTGGAGTATATACTGACAATAAATCCGTTAGCACCATTTTGATACTTGGGCACCAAGGTGGCACCTTGGCTTGCAAATCCACCATGCAAGCATTTCTGTTTTCTTACAAACTAAATCGCTTTTATACTGGCAAGACTTCTGATACAAATGTGTTATGGATATAAAGGAAAACAGACTATGAATGAAGATTTTTTTTTTCAAAATCTAAAAAAAAATACAAATCCTAGTGCTAGTGGGTTAGGGATGAGGAAGTTTATGGAATAATTTGAGTGGGGAATAAAACAAAAGTAGCATTTCCATCCTTTCTGATTAATAGATGTTTGTATAACATCATGAAGATGACAGGCATGTTAAGTGTTATTAATTAATATTCTTTCAAGATATTTATAAGATATTTATAATATTTATGTGTTTATGACAAAAAAAATGTTTCAATATAAAAGTGAATTATCCCAGAAAAACGCCAAGCTTTTGATCTGCTTATACATCACATCACTACAACCCTTTTCCTTTCAACCTAGAGTTGCATTCAAAAGCAGAAAGATATACAGCTGACATTTCAAACTGAATGACGCTACGATAAACTAGGGTTTCTCTAGAAGATAAAATACATCATAAATCGGTGTAACACTTACCTCATTTTAAATATTACTGTCTCCTTTTATCAAGTAACACTATATAACCTCCCCTTACCTCCTTTCTTCCCATATTTTATTTGGTATATTAATTCTGAACACTGATCACAAACAGAATTTTTTTTAATTAAATTCAAATATATGGCTTTAGAGGCTTAGGTTATCTGATAAAAATATTTTAATTAAAAAGATAATATTTTAAAATAAAATATAAAATATTTTAATTAAAAAGATTCCCTGATGAATTGATAATAATTGAAATGTACAGTGTTAATTTTAGTCCGCACTCAGTTGTTTAAAGAAATAATTCTTACCCTTCTTCAAAGTCAAAAACAAATAAGTAAAAAGAAATCACTCAAGGAGAAGAGGAATCGCTGGCACAATGGGTTTTTTCTATTCCAAGTTGTCACAAAAGCACCCATTGTTAGAAAAAAGCTTATACGTTTACTTATAAAGCTATTTTTCTAAGAATAAGGAAATACTTGTTTGATTATAGTAGATGAGTTGTTCCTCTTTCATGACACGCTGCCTCTAAAGGAATATTATCACCCTTACAAAAGCACTTTCTTTAAAAAATGCTGGCTTTAGGGTCAACTGGTAAACAGATTTCAATACAGTGAGGATTTCTTCTGGGTCTTGCCCCAAATAGTGTGCATGTAACAAGGACAAATTTCAAACCAAAAAAAATATTGGTATTTTGGGAAACATGGTTGTTGTGTAGCCCTGTTAGAGGTAAGTGGTTTAAGAAGAGGATAGGAAATAGTCTCATAACTTCAAGAAAAAAATCAAGACTGTATGAAACCAGGAAAGAGAAAGTGTATGTTGATTTTTTTATTTTAAAATGTATTTATGGATATTGAAAACCACTATCAAAACAACTTCTTTTTCAGGCATGTCTGAGAAATTCTGGGCCAGACTTCTGTTTTAAAAAAAGATTTTAGGACAAGCTTTTTAAGATGGATCAGATGTTAGGAGTCATTATTTTTTTATATAGCAGCTCAGTGTAACATGAATTTGGTAACTGAGACTGAAACAGAAGTATAGAACTTGACTGGCAGCTACCATATAACAGTTTCTGAGTAATTTAAGAAAAGTTGGAAAGACAAGATACATGTGCATAAGTTACTGAAGAAGGGGATTTTTTCCCTTTTGAGACTGTCATATTTAATTAGATATTAATTCCAGGTGGGATGTCACCTGGAAGTCTTTCATTTTGAATGATTGATTTTTAAGATCTAATCCGTTTTTGTAAATCACTGGATGAGCATTACTCAGTTCAGAACAGTAATTTAATTCCATTTTGACTATTCTGACCCTAAAAATTAAGCAAGCATGGGATACTTAGTAGAAACTGTTATGGTATACTTCTCTGAATAAAAGCATTTAGCTTTAATTTTTTAAAGGAATTTGAGATATCTTTATTTTTCAAATCTGATGATGATTAAGAAAAATCAGCTAACTACAATCAAAAACAAATAAATTCAAATAAACTATCACATTGGGGTTTTCCCCCCCTCATAACAATTTAGGTTAATACACACATGCACTGTCTCTAAGCCACTGATAAAATAAAGAGCTCAGAAAATGAGAGAAGCTCTGTGTGCCATTGAATAAGGGTAAAACCTGTTACTATGCTACTCATAAAAAAACCTGCATCAGCTACGTGCAGCAGCAGACCAAGTACACTGAAAGCATGTACCAAGGATACGGAGAATTTTTCCCTCCCTTTAATATGCCTTCTACCCAACCAAACACTTTATTTAGGCAGGTTTATAAGTGTCACAGTATTCAGAGGTGCAGAACCCTTCCCACTAGCACTAACAAGAATCGTTGGCCAGACTTCATTAGGGGACTAAATGAGATCCTCAGCGCCCAGTTGTAGGCATATACCTCTAATGCTTTTGTTTAGCAGCCTTAACCTGTAAAATTTTTTAACGTATGTGTAGTTGATTAATGCCACTCTTTCCTGAGCTTGCAAATATTCCTGTATTCAAGCTTATTCTTGCGAGTTCTGTAGACCGTGCCTAAATATTTCCTTGTGTATCAGTTTTCACTATGCAAACATTGGTTTGCCTTGATCCTGTAGTAGGGGAAGGGTCAGGACTTATCTATGCATCCTATTTGATATTTTTTAAGTTATTTCTACAAAAATTCCTTAAGTTCTAATAAGATTTGCTATTTTGAATATTTTCTGAACATGTAAGCATGTTTAGGGTATGAGAGAGGATGGTACTTGATTTGGTAAATCAATGAAATCTGGAAACAGAATTTTAGAAATAGGTAGGCAACCAGTTTTAATTATTTATTTGACATTACATTAAAAGATGTTGATGTCTGAAGTGATGTTGCTATTTTCTCATCATTTAAAGTCATAACTTGACACTTTTGCCTTCCTAATATCTGCTTAATTGCCATTAGGTGGCCATAATAACAGAATTAAAGAGGGACTCTTGTTTTAAATGAACTCTAATCTTTGGTAAGCAGTATTCTCTCTTTAGGGTGCATTTGTTATCGGCTCCCAAGAACATACTCAGTGCTTTTTAGTCATTATATCTGTCTTTTTTAGGTCTGTAGTAAGAAAAAAAAAAAAAAAGAAGCTCAGGGTACAAAGCTCTTCTCTACTAGGTCAATAATGTAGTTTAGAAATAGGTTTGTGGCAACCAGACATCCAATGGCTTTTACTTGTCTTTCATCTCGTGTCTATACCATTTGCTCCTTAAGACACAGGAAGAGCCAGCATGAAGAAATTTGGGTTGCTTAAAAGTTACGTCAGCCTATGATTTTCTTGAGTATGGCTTAAACCAACATATTTCTTATCTCCTCATTTTTATTCTCTTTAATGAATCAGTCTTTTATTATCTCTCTTCACAGAAGGGCAACATTTGTTTCTTTATTTTGTATATGATGTTGCTACAACAGATAACAGGATATTGCAGTCTTTGTGATGATTTAGAACCAAGGAAGGGGGTTCTTTCTTTTTCCTTTGTTTTACGTGCTGTTTCTTTACCTCCTTTGCTTTTGGTTTTGCTCATGTTGGATCGACCTGCACATGTGCTATAGACAGTCTTCTGGCTTGCATACATACATGCACATGTGGTGCGTATACCAACAGGATCCACCAAGAAAGCCTGCATGCATTCCTGCAAATAAAACTGCTCTCTCCTTTGAAAAGTGGGTTAGGGACATGTCTCACTACAAACAAACACCCCTCAAATTCAGAATATACTGAGAGAGGAATGCTGAAAAAACAACACAAATATCTGGGAGAGAGGTCTGTGTTCGTGACTGTTTTTAACTTCCCGTGTCTTTACAGGAGAAACCCTAGTACTTTGTGGGGTAAACTTTTGATTTTGAAAAATACACATACCATTATTGCAGTGACTGTGCTCTGAATACATGCTTAGTGCATATTCTGATGACTAATCCATATGTGTTGTTAAGAGCATTTTTTTTGTTTCTGATGATACAGAAGCAGAAATAATCATATGGATCACAGAAAAACAATATCTCTAAAAACTGACATCTTCACCAGCTGAAATATCAGTGGAGTAGTCTGCTAAATGACTACACTAAACTGTTTTACCTTCATTTTTGGTTTTGAAAAAAAAATTTCAAAAAAATTTCTGAGGAAAGTCATTTGTATTTCTTTGAGATAACATTTCTTATTCTGACTATATAGAGAGCAAAACTGTAAACTCATGAAGTTATGTCTGCTCACATATTTTGTTCAGAAATTAGTTGTATTAATGAAATAGTCTTTTTTTTAGCATAAATAAATAATTTGTAAACATCACAAACATTGCCACCAAGCTTTGCATTTTATAAATCTCTTTAGCATTCTTTAAATAACTTTATTGCCTCGTCAGAGAAAAAAGAGCCAACTTGTAACTGTGCTTTACTGCTTAAGGTATGAAGATTTTTTAAAAAGGATGTATAGGATCAGTTTACTGTTAAATGTATTACAGAAGTGAAATGTTAAAACGCTGCAATGGTATGTTGAAAGCATTTAATTTTGATAGGCATGATGTATAGCTAGGGAAGTGAGCGTACTCAAATAATTACTCTGTCTTTGAAAGACTAGGCAATTTAAAAGTAGATTATCCAATGAGACTGAAGTAGTAGTTGTCAAATTTTCAGGAAGTAATTAAACAAGCAGAGGGTCTCTCTTTTTTACTGGCCGTTTCTGGGTTACATAGGGATTATGAAGAGAGACAAGAAAAATGACAGAGCATGCTAAACAGCACATCAAACTCCCCTTGAAGAAAGCTTTTTTATTTTTATTAGTGACTTTCTGACTTAAAAATAAACTGGGTAATGCTTTGTCATGATTTTGGTACAAGTATCTGAGAAAACTTGCCCTTTTGAAAAGTAAGACAGCATACACATTTTTTAAAATATCTCTCAATGAAATCTGTGTTACCCCAAAAGACTAGTTCCCTGTTTAGTGTTTGGGGTGGGGTTTTTTTTCCTTCTTTCTTTTCAGGGCTGTTGTTTAGACCTTGGCTTTTCTGGTCAGCTGCCATCTGGCACTGTGCCTTGTCTGTCCGAAAGCAG
Organism: Neomorphus geoffroyi; assembly: GCA_033558235.1. Taxonomy (NCBI): domain Eukaryota; kingdom Metazoa; phylum Chordata; class Aves; order Cuculiformes; family Neomorphidae; genus Neomorphus; species Neomorphus geoffroyi. The sequence continues at coordinate 23,611,682 of JAUMJM010000020.1, read as the reverse complement.
GGCCACGATTGTTTCTCCATCTGCTGTTGGTGCTGCCTGAGCCTTTACACAGCTCCACATCACTCACAGGGCACCTCAGTCTTCCTCTGGCATACACAGCTCAAATTTGCAAAACACTGTTTTTTTTCAATTTGCATGCTGCAATGCATTAATAGCTGCCTCTGGGTTTCTCAGCAGGATTGTGTCTGGTAATGAGCAGCTATTTGCTTGGATCTTGGTTTGGCTATGAAATTTTGGTGCCTACCCCTTGGAGCAGAGTGCAAGCATATGTGGTAGGATCCTGCACTTGCAGTCCAGCTGCAGTTGAGTTGCAAGTGGAAATACAGAGGGCAGGACTGTGTCTTTAACTCCACCTATTTCCACTTGCCTCACCTAAGGGTAGACAAAACTGCTCCATTTTTTGCAATTCATAAGCCAAAATACTCCGTGTTGGGGCAGATGGGCCAGGTAACTCTATGACTTTTACTCCACATCTTAAATTTATTTTAAATACAGAAATTGTGGTTTCTAAAAAAAAAACCCAAAATGATACTTGAGTCCTTACGGTTTTAAACAGCACTGAGTCTCTGCCTTCCATTTCCTGGGTGTCTGACTAAGCTGAGCATCAATAACACAACCATATGTTATTCCTTTTATTTAAATACAATTGCAGTTGATCAGGAACTCGATCCAGCAATTACTAAAAGACGTCTTTTGGATTAGGCACCTCAGGGAGTTTCTGAAGAGAAGTTTACACTTGCTCAGTCCTGGTTGAGCTCAGGGTTTAGTTGTGGTTATGCAGAGTCAAATTCAAGATATACAGAAATCTTTAGAACAAAAAAAAATACACAGTTATGGAATTGAAGTAATACGGTCACAAATTGAAAGCAGAATTAAATATCTGAGTCCAGAACTGTGATCCATAAATCCTAAAGCTTTTATTGTGCTTGATCCATAGTTGTATTGTTTAGGTTTTGTCACCATAGGCAGATTTTGATAACCATAGACAAGTCACACAAAATTTAGTGGATTTGTAAATTCTTATATAGTTATCCTAATAACCAGCCCTTGAGTATCTAGTGAGCGTTTTAACAAATTAAGAGGATTTCTGACTTCAGGAAGATGAGAAAAACAGTATTTTATCTGCCGTACATATTCTGGAGCATATTTAATAATACAGTGTACCCTGATGTTTCATTGCAGGAAAAGAGAAGTTCAGTAGTTCTTTCTTGTCCTCACTGTAATGCCATGTCAGGGTAAAATGGCAAGCTATCCCAAGAAAAATAACAGCCAACTTCAGCTTAGCTAAAATATTTGAATACTTTAAACCATGGCTGGGTTTTTGATTCTGTAACAGGAGAGAGAGCGCTGAACAGTAAGTCTAGTTCAAGGCAGGGTTTTGGCACACAAACACTTTTTTGAAAGAGTGCTGAAAGGGTGTATATATCTTATATCAGTCATTTTTAAGTGAAATAGAGCTGAAAGTTGAGGCTCTGTAGAATGCAGAATAGTTTTAATGGTGTTTATGAGTTTGTAACAATGAAATATCTAGTTTTTGGCAGTAAGACAGTATTCATGGTGTTTTCTTAAAAAAAAAAAAAAAAAAAAAAGACACACAAAGGAAACCCAGCTCTTTAAAGATTGATTCCACTCAGTCATGCCCTGTTTTGTCCAAACACCATTTCATCATCAAAGATATATTCCTAAATTCGTATACACTGAGCTGATCTCTAGGGAGGAAAATAAATAAAGCTCGGCATATAATTGCGCAGTTTTGTATGTGTGTCACTCCTTTCTCTTCTCGACAGGCACATAGTGACTTTCTAAAATCAGCCTAGCCTCAATTTGTAAGATAACCAAACTAACCAGCACTGCTTGAAAAGAAAGATGTAATACTTACACCACAGGGCTCACGAGCTGTTTAGCAGGGTTGGTGGCTCAGGTGAAAGGAGACAGAATGCTTCTGGATATCTATTGCTGACTGCATAAACCAGTTCACATAGCTCTGCACCACCTTCCCTGCTCTTCTTGATCAGGATGGTTCTTCAGGAACCCAGGCTACTTGTACTCTCATCTTGGTAACAGCTCACCACCCAACTCATGCCTATGTAGTCTTTCGCTCTTGGTTTGTTCCTGAAGCAAGACATTTCTCCTGTGAGCAAACTGCCATTCTCAGTTGCCTAAAGAGCCATTTCTCCCCTACACTGGACAGTGCTTCAGGCACTCTTTCACTTGGTGCCAGGACTAGTGTTGAAACTTTCCATATTGGCAACAGAGCCAGAAAAGGCTCTCTTCGCTTTATTTCTTACCCTCTCATACAATAGCCTAATGCAGGATTTCTCTCTAAGACATAAGGATTTATAGCTGTTTACCTTACCCATTCCATGCTTTAAACTGCAGGATGTAGACTCCTGATTAATGCTGCTGACTACTGAACAACTGCTGCTGTGCTCTGTTGGCAGGATTGGAAGTCACAAATGGGAACTCACAGCAAAATTTCCTTTCAAAAAGTCCATGCCTGTGCAGCAAATGATCCAATAATATCTCTATAAATAAGCCTTAGAAGTGAACTTTTAAATGAAGTGTACACTCTCATCCTGAAAGTGGGACTTTAAGAACTTGAGAAAGATTTTTTTTAAAAATTTTTGAAGCAATCACCTGAAATGTTTTCACTTCTACACCTCACAAATGGTTACAACTTTTTTGAAAATAAATTAGCTTTACTTTTTTTCTGATGAGCTTGGTGTTTCTACATGAGAAATGCACTTTTAAACTCTGTTTCTAATAGTTGGAAAACTGAGATAGTAGGAAACAATGACAGAACATGAAGTGATAATTATTTTTCTTAAGACTCTCTTCAGTCACAGCTGTGATGGCCTGGAGTAAGGTGAGAAGCCATTGCTCTTCTGCAGTCGCCCCATCTGGTTAGGAGTATGTACCACGTTGGATAGTGTTGATGACACTGAGCAGGCTCTTTTCAACCTCTCTGTTTGTGGTAAACAGTTATGCACCTGTAAATCAAGAATATTATAGAACAGTTGTAAAGACACTTCTGACTGCATCCACACTATACAGGAGATGTGTTAGAGGTATAACAAAATGATATTTGTTAGAAATTTGTAATGTGCACACTAATTCAGTTTTAGGACATGTCTGTTAGCAAATTTTCTTAACTGATGCAGTTGAATGGAACTGGTTGTACTGTCTTTGGAATCACCAGCCTGCTGATTTTAATGGGAATGATGTTGGAGTCAGTGCCAGGGAGATGCTGACTTGTGAAGAGACCATACTGTTGCAATCTAGTTTGGCACTGGTAAGGAAAAGCTCCCCTTGATAGGCCAGAGAGGGATACTTGGAGAAAAGAAATGTTTGAGACTTTCTCTGCATGTTATAGCGACACTAAAATCTGCAAACTTCAAATCATATTTGTATATTTAGTATGATGTATCAGGAGGGAGCAAAGAATACTGTATAACATTCGATTGAAGCTGTTAGTTGCAGTTGTTATTAATTACTGTGGACATTGAAGGGATTAGAAGAAGGAATAAGATTTGCAGTCTGAAAGCGTGTGTTCAGAGCACCCTTTGGTATTCTGAACCCTCTCATGCTGACAAGCAAGAGACTAATTCTTCAAACAAGAATAGTGTGAATAACTTCACTGTTCCATGTGAAAGGGTTTTGGTCACATGCAGCATCCTCTGTGTCTGGGGAATTACTGGATATGGTTATAAATTTAGGGATAAAAACTTGTGGGGGTGTGTGAGAGACATCAAAAAATCCTCTCTTGGGATTTTAGCTCTTTATCATATTAGTTCAGAATCAGGCAGCTTTGGATTTTGCCCCAAATAATTAAGATGTAACTGATTTCAGAGACCCCATTTGGTCCTTTGGCTTCTATACAGAGAAATATGAGTATGAATACACTTGCCAAAGCACTAAGTTTAAAAACAAAACAAAACAAAACAAAAAATCCCTGTCAAAAGTAGATCTCCCTGCTTTTTTATTTACCTCGCTAGCAGGCTGGGATCTTTCCTTAGTCTCGTTGCACTCCTGGAGCAGGACAGGCTGTTTGCAGATTATTATTTTTTTTAAAAAAGAAAGAAGTGTTTTTTGCCTTTCATCGCCTTTTCTTTGCACTTTTCAGCTTTACCTCTCGTGTTGCAGGAGCGGCCCGCTGCCACGGCTTCGTGCCGACATCGCGTCCCTCTTCACCCTCTCAAATAAATAACCCCTTGCTCCCCGCAGCTGGCGAAGCTTTCCCTGCCTCTTACCCTTTCTCCCTGGTTACTGGACTCCTCCTCATACCTTTTTTTTTTTTTTTTTCCTCTTGTTTGGGTTGGGGAGACGACTGGGCTGGAGCTAAAGGCGAAGGTAAATCTCCCGCCGCCGGTACGGGCAAGGAGAGCCTCGGAATGCCCCCGCTCCTCGAGCTCTGGTTTTCCTCTCCCTGAAGCACTGTGTACATAAAGGGCTCGCTTCTGCCTTTCAGTTAGGTAACCGAGATTTATTTGCTTTTGCCCTTTCTGCCGTCCCTACACGTATTTAGTGTTTGTAGCGCCTGTCAGTTTTGGGGTTGCCTTTGTGGTTTTGGGTTTTTTTGGTTTAGGTTTTTGGGGTTTTTCACTCCTCCCGAAGAAGTTATTTATTTGTATGCCTCTGGAGGCAATTTTTAATCAAATGTCAGAGAACACTCCGTCCAGCCTGACTCCTAAAATAAAAGGAGGGTGGCAGAGCAGGTTTTAATGAGCCGGCGGGGCAGATGAAGGCTCGGGCCGGCCCCCGCCTCGGCTGGGCTGGGGCTCCCTGCGGCTCTAGGGGACGCCCCGGGAGCCCCAGTTGAGTAGGCGGCTTCTTCCCACCGCGTCTCGGGTGCCAGGGGGGGGCACACGGACCCCAGCCTCAGTACGTTCCCTCAGAAAAGGGAATATTTAGCACCTAAACCACCACAGTGTTGTTGGAGAAGGAGGATTTCTCCGTGTTTAAGGGGCTGAGGAGGGAGTGACCCAGACGGGCAGCAACAACGTTTGGTCCTGTGGGACTTTCCTGGAGCGCCTCATACGGCGCAGGGTTTGGGGACACCGACCGGAGTCAGGGGAGAGCGAGTTGGACTCGATGATCCTGGTGGGTCCCTTCCCACTCGGGTCATTCTGTGATTCTGTGTGCGGAGGCAGCTGCTGCGCGCTACACGCGGCCGCGTGTCGTTCCAGGTGACAGAGGGAGCGGCTGCCGCAGGAGACAGCCTGAGGACAGCCCATCCCACCAGAAGGGAGAGTAATGGCATCCCTCCCGGTCACGAAAGGTAAATCTGATTGGGCCACTGCAGTGGGGTTTGTTTGTTTGGGATTTGAGGTTTTCTTCCTTTTTCCCTCCTCTCGGCGTTTTCTGAATGGCGGGGCAGGGCGAGGCGGCTTTGGCACCCCGGGGAGCGCCGCTGCTCTGTCCCCCGGCAGCTGTCTGTCTGTCCTACGCTGGGAGGCGGCCACCGCCAGCACAAGGCTGGCCCCTCCGCCTCCCCTGCCTCCTTCCCCGCAGCTTCGCCTCCAGCCCCTCGGCGCCGCCGGAGCCGCTGGAGGGAGGGAGCGCTGCCCGGCCTCGGGGTGTCCTTGCTCCCGGGTCGTGAAGATGCCACGACAAATGCTCCTCAAGACCCTCCTTGCGCTTCTTCCATGAAAAGGTGGAGGAGCTGGGGGAGCTGGGAGTAAAGCCGAGGGTTTATCTATTTTCGTTAAAACGAGAAAAGATAACAATTGCGTGGAGCGGCCACCTGCTGCCCCGACCCGGGAAGGGGTAATGGAGGCGGCAGCTTTTATTATCCATAAACAGAAAACCAGGAGCGGCCGGTAATAAGATCAGGAAAAGAGGCATTAAACAGACGAGTGCTCAGGCACCGCACGCGTAAAAGCACGCTCTCGAAAGACACTTCTGTCGAGCTGCAGTAAAGGTTTTATTGGTAACTAAGAAGCGACTCGCACCCGCGGGTCTGGCATTAATGACAGCAGCAATTACACTGCCTGGCTTGTGGGCGAGACCCGCCGGACGAAGAGCGCTGCGCAGTAATAACAAGTATTTACTAAAGGAGTACTGCCAAATGAACGCCGGGCTTTCGGCTTCGATTTGCCGGATAAGATTTTCGTAACTATGAAAGCAGGCCAATAACTTTTATAGAGGAAAGAAAAATATTTAAAGTCAGTAACTTCTCTAGTAGCTGAAAATTAACATCTGACAACAAACGGGAGTTTTCCTCCTCGTTGAATCAAAGAAACTTCTATACTTCGATTTCACCCTGAAAGATCTACTGTTTAAAAAATAACAAACCCCGCAGGGCGATTTTTTAGCTTCAGAAGAACCTTTTAAACCAAACCAAGCCGAAGTGTTGCCTGTGGGCAGATGTGTGCGCTCAGAACCATTGAGAGCAGAGCATCTATCCACGTTATTTTTGTCAGGATTCTCGTGTATGCAAGGAGAGCAGAAATGTTATTCTCCCTTGCAGATTCTGAAGTTCTTCCTACGAGATTTTCTTTCTGTTCTGCTTGTTGTCAAACGAAGTAATCAGTAAAAGGAACTACCCGCCCTGGCGCTGTGCCTTCAGGTATCAGAGGCGCTACAGCTGTAAACTTTGCATTTTCTGAATATCTCCGGCTTATCTTCCTCCTCCATCGACACCGAACCTTCCAGGGTTTTTCAATATCTGCATTTAGTTCGGTGTTATGCAGCTATGAAGGGGTGGGGTATGTCGCCGTCTCTGACCATTTAAAATTAATAGACTGGTTCCAGTGACTTTGTGCCTCTGGGCAGAGGCAGAGTGGCGGTTTTGTGGGGAGGCAGGGGGGCCAGCAGCCTCCTGCTCTGCCTCCACACGGCCCCCTCCGATCCCAGAGCCAGGATTCAGCATTAGTCACTGCTGGGAAAACCTGAGGGGGTGTCAATGAGCTCCCTTCTTTTGTCATTGAAAACCCAACACGCGAATTTCCCCAGGTGGGCCTCTTTACTCTTAAATTTACCTTAAAAAAAAAAAAAAAAAAGGGGGGGGGGGGGGAAACGAAGGCACTTGTGACTAATTAACCTTTGAGTTTACCTTTGAGTTTTTTACCTTTCCTTGGACATGGTGCTAAGCTCTTAATTTTATCCGGGCAAATGAAAACAGTAAAGATTGAGGTATGAATTCATAAAGATACATAAAATTTCTCGTAGATATAGTGTGAGTGTGTGCGTATATATAAGAAGTTTTTTCACTTGTTCAAAAGTACATACGTGAAAAAGAAACTAGGCTGAAAAAACTGTTATTCTTCACCAGATTAAAATCCGTTCGTTGCTTTTAAATTTTTAAATCCTTTTGTCAGAAATATGGCTTTATTCCAAACGATGAAATACAGGGATTTTGCTTGTCGCAGGAAAAAAACCCCAAACACACAGACTCCACCTTCCTACCTCCAAAGCAACAACAAACCCCTAGACCATACATGTATTTTCGGTTTTTATTTTGCTTTCATTATTCAACGCTGAGACTTAACAAACGATTACAGGAAAACACATTTGAAAACAGTAGGGTCACGTTACGACAAAGGTCTGGCCAGCATTAATCCAGTGTTTGGAAAACAGTTGACAGTTGAGAGGTTCCCCCCACCCCACCTCCCTTTCTTCCTTTCCTTTAAAAATAAAACCTTTCAAAAAGAAATCACAAACCTTATCTCGATTATTCTAGGTAGATTCCTCCTTTTTCAGTTGCAACCAGCACAAACGGGTAAATTGAAAGATCATTTAATTATTTTATTCTAATCAGTTTAATCCCCCTTATACTAGGAGCAAATGATGATAATGCGATCCACATGGAAAAGACCCCCGGGGAGAGGTTTGGGCAGGGAGATCTTCTCGGCTCTGAGCCTTGGCAGGTGGAGCTCGGCGGGGAGGAGCACGGCTCGGCTGCCTTTAAAATTTGTAAAGTATCAGAGCAAGGTTCCCTAATTTGTGGGCTGCTTGTTTTTTATTTTATTATTTTAGTTGTGCTCCAAGTGACGCGGCTGTCAAGTGACACGGCTGTCACCCTGTGGGGACGGAGTACCTTCCTGAAACGGCGGAGGTAAAACCCAAGCCCCTGCTTCCCCCCACCTCCGCCGTCCCCCGCCCCCCGCCCCTCGGAGCCCGGGCAAGGACAAGTTGATTAATTTTCTCGGGTCGCCCTAGCAATCCCCGAGGGCCGCTTCCCTCGGCCGCGCCGATCCCTCCGGCTGCAGGGGCTCCGCTGAAGCCCGAGGCGGAGGAGGAGGAGGAGGAAGGGCAGCTCATCGGCCATATTAGTCACAACCACCTCCGGAGTAACATCCCCGTCTGAGGCTCTAAGACCACAGCCGACGGCGAGATCACTGGGCGCGTGGTGGTTTTCTTTGGGTGTTGGCCGATCCCTATCAAATACGGTACCTGCTGGTTTTTAAAAACATCTTTGAGAACTCAGTCAATCGATCATTCTGGCAAGCAAGCAGACCAGGAGCCTAGGATATACACAAGACATAAGTATATACGTATAAACCCCGTCAACTTTGTGGTATTTGATTTTTTTTTTTTCTTTTTACCCAGAGAAACTCTATCTAGAAAACTTCTGGCAAAGCCAGGAAACAACAGTGAAAAAGTCAGAGGTATTGTTCAGAAGTTACATTACATTGTATGTTTTAATACTAACAAGGGAAATGTTAAAAAAGAGAAAGGGAGAAGTGGCTAAGCAAGTTTAAAACCTAAAGAAAGTCTTATTATACTTGCAGTTAGGGACACAAATTCAAGAATATGTGGCTGAAAAGCATGAAACCTGGTGATTTTGAAATGATAAAATAGATATATATGGAAAAGACATCAGTTTACTAGGTTTTCTAGTCAACAAAGCATTTTTTACATTGCAGTCGTTTCTACTTTTACTTTAATTTAAAACATATTTGTATCCAGGGATAGGTCCTTGCAAATGCACTGTATTTTTTATTTTATTTTTTTAAATGGCCTTTTGATAATAAGAGCTCTGCCAGCTTGGAGTCTGTGCCCTCTCTTTCTGACACCAAGTCTTCTGCTTGCAGAAGAACATGTATGAACAAGGAATTCATGACACAAAGAGCACTACAAATCTGAAACATCCTAGTAATGCAGAGAGAATAGTTACATATTAAGGTAGGAGAAAATCAAGTTTCAGGACTTAGAGAAGGACAAATTTTTACGCTGGAGTAAATAAGGAGTCTCACTGAAACGGAGAAGTGGCTAGTGCTGCAGAAATGATGCCCTGTTGTGATCATTGTGTTGCTATGACCCTAAACTGTGGCTCCTCCTTCTGGATAGTGAGCATTAAGGAAAGCTCTGGGCTGCTGTGGCCTGGTGGGGGAGTGACAGTCACAGAGCAGAAGTTGTGTTTTGGTAGACAGTGTCAAAGTGAGATTTTCCCAACTGGTGAAAACTGCCAAATAGTCTTGTAATATTGGGGACCAGAGCATTGATTTTGTTCAGGAAAGACCTTCACAATGCACTAACTTATTTTCCTTTTGTTGTAATTACTGCATTTGTTGTGTGGGTTTTTCTATTAAGAATAAAATTTATATTAAACTTGCTTCCACGCAGTAGTTGTCATCTGTTAAAATAAATCAATGAGCAACCTAAGCCAAATACGACTCATGTTAGGAGAGTGTTTTTTGGTGCTGCCCTTCCAAGCTGGCTGGGTATTAAAGACATAGATAGCATGGAAAGTTGGTTTCTCAGAAACTTAAATGCGCGTGTTTAAAGATGTGTATCATCGGCAGATAGGGATAGGGTCATTCATCTGCTGACATCTAAGACTGCCACTGTAAGCCCTTGTGTTTCAAATGGAATGGATCACTTGCTTAAAGGTCATTTTCATTTTTATATAACAATTTATACTTGTCACCATGTAAGTGAGAGCTCCATCAGTCAAAGCTTTATTCTTGTGAACCTGATGTATTATTTTCCATAGTGATGTATTATGGAGCCGTTTCACAAAAATTTGTCTTGATCTTTGGGAGATAAGACTGACACAATGGGGAATAAAGGCATTAATTGACAATTTCCAGTTAAAATAGTACATGAAATAAATAACAATAAATAAATTAGTAGGTGAAGATTCTGTAAATATTTAGTAACTTTGATGTGATATTTTTTGTAAGCATGGTAACACTAATTCCACATTTTAACCTTTTGGGTTAGCAATTGTAAGTTTATGTTTTCTACTCTCAGCTATTAGTGGATGAATTTGGATTTATGTGAAATTCATAATCTTTATTAACAAAAATTCTTGGCAACCATATAAATGGTATTCTAATGTTATGGAAAAAACTGAAAGCTCATACTTTTTTTTTTTTTTTACCTTCAAAAATTGAGTCCTTTCCCCTCCCCCCCCCCCTTAAGATAAATGATTGTTAGGAATGACATAAGGCCTTTTTTGAAATTAAGGAAGTGGAAAAGGAGGAAAATGGGAGAGAAATACACAATCCACATACCAGTACAAAAATCCTGACCAACAACCAACTTCGATTTATTCAGCCTTTGAGCATACCTTCTAAACTTTGTGATACAGTGAGTATCTTTCTGGAAGATCTTACTTCTAAGGACAGTGCTACTGACTCACCAAATACTCCTTGTGAGAAGCACCATGCAGAGCAGACTGTTTATTCACCAGCCTATGAACACATAAATTCTCCTTTGCAGTTTATGTGGCGTACCTGTACCCTGAGAACTGGCTACAAAGGGAATGAAACCAAACGGGCACTTTAATCACTACTTGAGAAAATTAGATTATCGTTTACCAAACCTGAAGCCTCTTTTAGACCAATGTTCTGCTATGCCTGTACAGGTGGGACTCATTTATTTTACAGATTTCCTATGCATCGTGGGCATTGAATTTGACCACGTCTCTTTTCTCTGAGGTTAAACAATTTTTGAGGTAACTATTACTTGTATTAAGTACTAGTTGTAGTACTTGTAGTAGGCATAAAGCCTCCAGAGAGTCAACCTGCTTTTGTTTCTCCTCTTTATTGGGAATAGGTTATGCAAAAAGATTTGAGACTACTGCTATGCTGCAATTGATAACACAGTGATTTCTCAGCCTAAACAGCATGCTAAGACCATGTGTCTGTCAGAAGGTGAAGCATTAAAGATACTTCTAAGCCTTTGCTTCTTCTAAACTGTAATGACATCCTGACTCTGCTTCTGTGAGTTACTGATTTGTTTTTCTGGGGCCAGAATTTTACTAGGGTTCAACTTGTTAGGTGTGTTGTAAGGATAATGAAGATAAGCCTCTCTGTTATTTCATATTCCATATAAAATTCTGCATAGTTCAAGATGGTAGTGTACAATTTTTAAACTATATTTAAGAGTGCTAATCAGTATTTGTGGAATTAATTGGAGGATGATTTTCAAATAATTATGAGATTGAAGTTATTAACATAAAGCTTTATGATTGGCAACATGGGCTCTGGAGAAGAGCAGGCTTGTCAGACAGGGCAGTAAGGCCATTATGTTACTGCAGGAAAGAGGGAGGAGATATGAATATGGCTGTGACCAGGTATCCTCTTATAGAAACCACTAATCTCACCTCTTTAAAACTTCCAACTGAACCTGCATTAAAACTAGAAAAAGCTCAGTTTTAATGAAACCTTTAATGAAAAATCTTATCCAAGATAATTTATTCCTCTGGGCTTTCCTCCCATTTTACTAATTTGTGCCTTTAAACTCAGACCATAAATATTACTTTCTGTTTAAAAATTTAACTTGATATTACTAAATATTACTAATTTAAAATAATTCTCAATACATTTCAGGGTCTTTATGATTTTAAATAAAATCAGCTTTATGTAGGAAGTCAGCAGAATGTCTATCTAAGTACCACTTAAATTTTCAAACTGGGCCTTTAAGTGCTGTCATTTTCAGTATCTGTTAGGCAGCAGAATGTACATTGTGAACACTTAATACCAAGAAAAGGAAATAATATATTAATACATTTATTTTTAAAAAGCTGAAAAGTTTTAACAAAAGTCGATCACTAATCATTTGACTTCTGTATTTTAGTACATATCTAAACCTTATATATAGGGGAAAAATATTCAAGCTTTATTATAGTATTGTACTATGACAGATGAATGTTGTGTATCTACTGTAAATTTTGCTGCTATGCTAGGGAAAAATAACCAATAAAATGGTACCTTCAGACTCTAGACAGTATGGAACAGTAAGGAATACACTTATTGCTAAGAATTCCTATGTGAAATATAGAAATAATTTACTGTGGAAAAAATGCAGAATGTTGGTTGCCTCTAAGCAGCACACTGAGAGGTGTACTTCTCTAGCATTTTTAAAGCACTTCTGTGATTTCCTTGCTTGTTTTGTCATGCAGGTGATTAATGCTGCAGAAGACAATTAAGCTTAAGAAGTTCTCCAGTCGCAAAAATGTATTTCAATTCAATTGCATTACATATAATTATGACCATCAGTCTGAATTCTGGATGTGAAGACGGAAAGAGCAGTTGTGAAAATATTTTTTTTTTAACACATAAGAAATAGCTAAGACAAAAGTCATGCAAAGGATACCTGTGGCATCATGCCCCATAAGGAGTATGTTCTGCCTGGTAGTAGTACACATACAAAGAGCCATACAAAGTCTTTTTCACTACCTACACCTCTGTGAAGCCTCACAGGATTTTTGCTCTGCTGAGCTAGTGGATAGAACTGACGTATAAAGCGGTTCACAAGAGTGAATGAAAGGTCAGTTTGTTGATATAGGGTTATGTGACTGTAGGAAAACTTGGGTAGCCCAGGCAGCCATATGTTTTCTTGCAAGGGGAAAGTTGCTTTGGAATTAAAGTCTCTTTTTCAGTTTTTGTGTATTTCATGTGTAAGTAGAACACAGTGCTCAAGCTGTAGCTCAACAGACTAAATTTCCACATGGAAAGTGAAAAGACAAATCATAAATTATTTTCAGTATATACCTTAAATTTCAGAATTATTACTTGTTTTCTTATGTTATGGTTACATACAAAAAGGATTGCAAACTTGTTAGGTTTTGGCTATTAGCATATGTGTGCACACAGATGTCTATGCCTCAAGTCCAACAGAGCATTCCTTTCCACTCCACAGTTTATTTATATGCATAGGGATCAGAGAATGAGATTCTCCTAAAGGAATACAGTCAAAACCGAGACAGGTTGCATAGACAGTCTTTCACCAGAAAAACTTACCTGAACAAGCCTTGATATATATTTTTTTGCTTGTAAAGATTTTCTCAGCTGCATGGATTACAGGATTTTCCATAAGGCTATGCCTGCTCTGAAAATCTAAGTTTATACTGGTATCCACTGTCAAAACCAGACTATTGAAATAACGAATGAGGTTCACTTCCTCAGAACGTGTAAATGTCCCAACTTAGAGTTAAACTGTCAACAGCTGAAAGACAATACCATTGACATGTACCTGGCATGAGTTACTCAGGTTTATTTTTTCCTGGAAAGCTGTTTTGGGCGACAGAGTGGCGTCCGGGTTTCCCAGGTTGTTGTGCTGACAAACTGCAGTGGTGGTAAAGGCAGGGAGTCTGACAAAATCTCATTAATCATTTTAAATTAAATCCAACATTCCGCTCTAACACTGCCAAGAAGAAAGCTAACTTTTACAAGTGAATACTCTCTCTGTAGAGAATTGGTATACTGACCACGTTGCCTTCACATATGTATGCTTGATTTCTGTCAGGTACACATAATAAACAGGTAGTATTTTTAAGCTTAAAAAAATGCATTTGTTGGATTGCTAAAAATCCAAAAAGTGGTTTTTGCTCATTTTCTGTAGTAGGTGCTATGAGTGAACTATGTATTTGAAAATTAGAGCCTCTTCATTCTTTCAATGAATTGTAGTTTTTTCCTTTTTTAAATTATAAAGGAAATACAGAAAGTCCCTTTTTAATGCAAGGAAATTTCACAGAGAATGGAAAAATTCTGTGTAAATATTTTCTAATCTATCTCCTCTCTAAGCTTATTTATATGAATAAAAAAGGAGAACTCCAAATTCACTATCTTTGTCAGCAAAAGCACTGAAGTGATGAAGAAGTAATGTGATCTCTGAAGTTTTTTACTTACACATTCATTTCTGTAAGTAATCCTAGCTATCTGGTTATGATTTAATTACACGCATTGTAGGTATGGTAAGTCTTAACTTTTAACATCTGATGAATAATATTAGAAGATCACATAAAATTTTATCTTACCAAAATCCCTATTATAGGTGCATTATAAAAGTTTGTATATTCTTTCTCTTTAAGGTAAAATGAAACCATAATGTGCCTATGAGAGACACAGGAAATCCTTTAAGTCTGTCCTTTGTCCATTTTAATAGTGCTTTTGAGATTAGAGTGGAAGATTTTACAACGGCAGAGAACAAGTCATCAGCCTTAATGTTTATTAGTTTTGATACTTACATGAAATATATGAAAAGAAAAAAAATTCCCAATCCAATCCAACGCAAGTAAATCTGACTTTTATAAATACCTCCTATTGTTATTTTGACATTTTATTATAACATGATCAAGTAGCTATACCTCATTTTTCTTAAGTACTTAAAATAATTTAATACTTGTTTTCTAAAAACGGAACTATAGAAAATATCAGATTGCATGACAACATGACACAGATCAAAACTATTACCACTTCAGAAAAGAACAATTCCTGTTGAAAAATTTGTTTATGTAAAGAACATTAACAAACTGCAGTATACTTAAGAGGAAATAGTAACATTTATTTGCCCAAATAGATATTTTTCCTAAATATGTTAGAAGTATCTATAATATTTTTTTTCCAGTGAGGAGGGAAAAGTTGAAGGGAACAAACTGAATTTTTTTTATCCAAATGTGAATTTTGTGCCCATTTCAAAATTGACAAACTTGTCTCTAACTTAAAATTGTCTGGGCTTTTGTATGTTGAAGCAGCTTTGATTTATTTTTAAAACTCAAAGCTATATAGATCTGTTGTTTTGAGTATGAATGAGTAGTATTCAAGACAGAAGTAGAGTTTGGAGAAAATGTAGAATATCAAATCTGTCTATAACTGAACTATGCAAATATGTAAAATACACCATAGTCCTTGTATAAATGCAATGAGTCTCATAATTTAATATAGGCAAAAATGAGCTGTATTTTGTGATCCTTTACACGGACACAGGCACACTCATTTCCCCTACATGATCAAAGAAAGAACAGCTGTCCTTTCACTATGTATATATATGCTAAACTTCGCAAAATTTCAGAAATAGCTGTTTAGAACAGAACTTCAGTGTCCTTTAGGACCAGAATAACCAGCGTTTGCAGGGGGATGGGCCACAGGCTTTCTTCCTTTAGTGTTGCATATAGTTAGTGTGAAGGCAATATCACATAGCTGAAGTTCAAAGGACATGAGCAGAACCACAATAGCTCAGGAATTGCTTTGTAGTGATTATGATCATGCTCATGTAATGAGGCCTGGGATCTTCTACCCAAGTCTTCTGAAGTGCTCGATCAAGTAGCGATTTCCGTATCACACCACTTAGTGACACCTGGATCAATAAAGTATCCATCACTATTTTCTTTTAAAACGCACGTGGAGATCCCAATAGTGCATTGAAGAAGGCAGTGCCCAAAACTTAGTTTTTAGAAGGCTTTCTCACTTTGTAAGAGGATTGTTATACCTGCTTAAGATTTTTTTAATTAAGATAGAAAATTGCCTAACTTCATGAAAAATATAAGTTCTTAAAATGCAGAAAATTATGTTTCTCCCACTATGGAGGAAGACTAGAACTTCAAAAGAAAAAAGGACAGAAGAAACACCTATTGCCATTTTTTGTTTCTTGGTTACCTCTAAGAGAATTCACACTTGGCATATCGTGTTTGCTGCTTTCTGTTCCACTCTGAGTTAATAACACATTCTACAGTGTGAGCTGGGCGCTAACCATCTGACACTGTTCAAAATCCTGCTGTGAAGATCAGATGTGGTTATCTGTGTGTGATTAGGGTTTGTGTCTTCTTTTTTTCTTTCTTTATTTTCCCCTGGACTTGTGTCTTCTGGAAACTTTACCCACATAATCCTGTTTCTAATTTACCTTCTTGGCTGTTACATTTGCTGTGAAGCTTTGTTAAACCTTGTTAATAGATGTACTTACCTATGCCAGAAAAAACACGTTCTGTTTGCCTGGATGCTTTGTTCTATATCTGTTTGAGGACAGGAATTGGAAATTCAGGGAAATGCAGATTAACAATTCGTATTCTTCTATCGGTGCAAAACCAAAAAAATACCACTTGTGAGAATCAGGCCTCACTCTGCATTTGCAAGTTTGAGAAGAAAACATTTCCTGATAAAATTATTTGTAATTCCAAAATTTATTGAAATCTCCTTTATAACTTCTAAGAATGTTTTCTAGAAAGCCATAGTCTGCAGTCTTCACATAAGCTCACTGGAAGGAACACATATACACTTATCCTTTATTGTTGGTTTTAGAGATTATGGTAGTTTTCCAACTTTTTTGTTTGTTACAGGATCAGATAACTGTGCCTTAAAGAAACCTCCCCAACATATCAAAGAACTCTCTATTGGTGTTTGACATTCATTTACTACTGTAACATGCATCCTTGGGCTTTATGAAATATATGAAATGACATAAGGTGAAGTGATGAGAAGATACCCTGAGAAAGGGGAGTGATACTGTAAAACCTGTCTGGAAGACAGCTGCAGTGCTCCTGCTTCTTGGCTTTGGCTGTGTATGCTACTCAAACAGAAATGGCGTTTCCACCTGATTAAAGGCAACATAATAAAAAAACCTACAGTTTTTTCCTGGTTTGTTTTAGCACGTGGACCAAAATGTACTAAACACTACAAAGAGCAGCAGTAGCTACATTTTTTTTCTCCCTTTGCTTTATGTAGCCCTTATGTGGACTGTCATTGTCATCACTACATAAGAAAAATGTGACACCTCCTAGGTGCCAAATGGAGAGCAGCAGTGTGGGTGAAGTGTGTGTCTATGAAGAGTATGACCTGCATTCAACTCCTGGTTCTGCCATAGGCTTCTTACATTTACAAAAAAAAGATCAGATTACTCTGCAAAACAGAACTAAATATCTTCCTCCACATACCTCCAGTGATAGCTGATTATTCTTTAAAAAAACATAATCAGGAACACCTTTCATAAAACGTAAGACACAGTGTGACCAAAATAATTATTGAAATATTTTAATTCATCTAAAACTATTTACAATCTAGCTACATGACAGATTTAGAAAGACTAATTCAGTATCCGAGTCTGAAATGGCTCTCCAATCCTGCCCAGTCACTCCTCTAATCTTGCACAGTCAGTTCTTAACAGCTTTAGCAATGAGTCATCTGGTATGTATTTGCCTAGGCATTTCCATCATGGACACTTCTAGATGGAGGGAAGCAGTTGAAAGCAGCAACACATTAGTTGCTCTAACACTCTCCCTGTCGAGATTTTTTCCTTGCTTACTGTGCTGAATAGATTATTCTGGTTGTCCTATGTCCCCAGTAACTACTGTCTGCAATAAAGATTAGCTCTCTCTGCATAACTTACCTAGTCTATCCCTGTATGATATCAAAGTTCACCTAAAATACAGGTTGTAATCTTTAAAACTGAGTGAATAGCAGATTGGCAATAAGCTAATTCAAGTTAGTCAATATAGTATTAAATATCAGCTTAGATATTATACAAATGTTTTGTCACGTCCTAGAACAAACTTTATTGTAATGTTTCTTTAACTTATGTATCTGAGGTAGTCAGCATTGTAAAAAATGCCAAAGAAAGACGTACAACACTATTTTAAGAGATAAAAGGAGAAATTTTAGTTAAAATAGTTTACAATAAAATAATTATGCTTATAAATCTCTTTAGTTAAATATATACACATTACATGGTATTCTAAAAAGAATGAACTTATTACAGTTTCAAGCAGATCTAATGCACAAATTCACCACTTTGTCAAATTAGACTGTAATGTCAGTTTTAACATTTGTAAATGGCTGTGTCAGACTAATGGCATTGTTTTGTGCAAAACTAAAAAAAATATGAAAACCAAGTCTCCAAATCCTTCCGTTCCCACAGTAAATAGAAAAGGTAGTTTACACATACACACACTTAACACACAGACTTTGATTGCATACAGAGGTTTGAATGACCAGCACTAAAATAACCCCCATCTCTACAAAATAATTAATTTCTTGAATTGACAGTTTCTGAAAATTACAAATTTTAAGTGCTAGCAAATTGTGCTTTTAGGCAGCCACATGGCCAATAAGGTAGATGTTGTCATAAAGGTGCCCTACAAAATCTTCACTAATATTCTGTGCAGCGCGTCGTGTATTTCGGATGAATTCTCTCTTTGACATTTTGTTCTTCACGTGAGGGCTTGTTAGATCAATGGAAAGTAGAATCAAAGAGTAACACAGTACATAAACTGCATCTAGACAAGAGAGAATAAATAAAAAAAAAAATCAAAAAAGGAAACTGATAATTAAAAAAAATTGTTCCCTGTCCAAGAACCTCATGGTCTTCATCAAGTAAAATTTAACACACAAATGTTGAAACTAATAATGTCCGCACATTGCCAAACGAGCATTTACAGATTTCTTAATATTTCTACATTATCCAAAAGTCACTAGGGGCTTTATGCGCATTCATTTCAATAGACTCTTGAAGTTTTTGTAAGCTAAGACCAGCATCCTACTAAAGCTTATCTTTAAATATGTAAGCAGTCCCACTGCTGAAAACTGGCTCCCCAACCAATCAGAAATGCTTGTTAACTTGAGTGAGGCCCCAAATTCCCTCTCATTTCTGTGGGACAATCCACAAGGTAAATGTTAAACGCATAAGTCATTGCAAGAGGGAACAGACAGTACAGAACTTACGCACCGTCAAAACTGAATGAAAGATAACAAGAAAATAAAACACACTTTATCAGCTAAGAAAAGAATTTGGTTTTTTTTTTACCCCCAAACTGAGTGGAGTGACGTCTGTATATTGAACCCTCCCAAGCCATGTCTGTACCTTCAGAAGGGTTTAGGTGCTGCTTTTAAAACTATAAATCATAAACAGTAGTAGCATCATCCAGAAGTAAAAAGACCGATCCGCTGAATCAAAGCTCTTTATTGCTTACCAGGGCTAAGGCCAAGCTCTCTCATCAAATCAGGGTTACAAGCACAGAATCTGTGAGAGAACTTTGTTATGAGAGTCTCAAGGTACTCCCCACGCTCCTCAGGAGCATGAATGTGTCTGAAGAACTCTCTCAGTGCATTTGGCAAGAACTGATTTCTGAAGTTGTGCAGCGTCACAAGATCATCCAAAACATCTCGCCTGGCAGAATAAAATCCCACATAATTAGAGAAGTTTATTTTAATTGTTGAAATATGAAAATGCAGGTTTTAAAAACAAAATTACAGCTTTATAACAGTTTATGAGCTTTTTTTGCTGAAAAAGAAAGAAAATTATCACTAATAGCACAAAGATAATATAAACACTTGTTCTTCAGACACTTACAATAGTAGCCAAGTACTATAAAAATATACATTAATCGGAATTCTACATTTCTTTATATTCAATCATACTCCACATAGAGGCTTGGCTTCTTTTGGACAAAGCCATTAAAATACAGTAGAGGGAACAGATTCATGTGTCACACATTTTGGTGCCTAAATATAAGCTGTTATAGGAGCATCTTGTTAAAACCAGGCTTGTTAGTAAAATTTGCAAACAAAACCCCTTCAAAGTCTAAGTCCATCAGGGTGCGATGCTCTCAAATGTTTTCAACTGAACACAGAAACATCTAAAAGATTCAGACTAGCTTGCACAAACAGATGTGCAAAAGACATCTGAAAGAAATTTGGAAGCAAATTTGAAATGAACCAAAGAATACTTTATATGTTTATCCTTTCTACTAAACATTTCAGTACTAAGAGCAGAGTTTCAACATTTAGAAACCTAGTTTTTATTTTTATTGCCCAATTACACTTTTTTTATGAAGGGAAGATGAATGGCAGTAGGGGCTGCTAATATGAACTTGCAATCTCATCTGTTAAATGGTTTTCTATTTTTTCTGTTGCCAAAAAAATTGGTAATCTGAAGTTTTACAGCACAGGACTGTCATTGGTGATAACGCTACAGAATGACTCCTCTTATTCCTTCAGCTGTAGAGGCTGAGAAGCAGAAGAAGATTTCTGCTAGAAGCACTGCTGTCCCACTGCTCTTCCTATTTAGGTCCAGTTATTATTCTCCTCTTCTTTCAACTTTGCTTCAACATGTTAGTTCTCTTTCCTGATACTGCACTACCCCAACCTGAAGGTATGCTGGAGGGCAAAAGAAAGCACTGTGGAGGAGGAAGAGCACGCTAAAGCTGGCAGAGTGTTCCCTATCGCAGCTCATGCTGTCTCCAAGAGGATGCTCTATTGCATCTTAGGAAGCAGGTGTGACTTCCACTCAAGAAATATCAGATAACCAAATAATGGTTAGGTAATTAAACATTAGTTAAAAAGCTATCAGTTAGGAAAGTCATAACTGTTTTTTCTGATTAACACCCATACTAGATAGGAAAAAAAGAAACCTGAAATAAAAAAGAAGTATCTATAAAATCAGAACGTCATATATCACAAAGACTATCCCATGCAGTTTAAATGTTCACTACATCTTCGAAATAACTTACGCCCAGAACCGCAAAAATACAGTAAAAGCATAGGATGTGAGATTTACTAGTTATAATTATTTTCAGGGGTTCTTTTAAAATGTTACAGTCACGTAAATACTTGAATAACTGTTCATATTTGGCAGCAGCATTATTTAGTTGCATTTTCTTGCATTTTTACATCTTTAAAATCACATCAATGCAAGTAAAATATAGTTGAATGGTGCTGTACACTGAAAATGAGTAGGAAATGTCTCAAGAGAAATTCAAATTACCTTTCATCAAGGTAGATTCTCAGCTTCTTCCAATTTAGTGTTCTTGTGCAAAAGATAAACTTAGCTATTTCTTTCGGTGAATCATCTAGTATGCCCTTGGACATAAAGTAGTTGACTCCCTGAGATAAAACACATGCGTGCATAAATAAGTTTAATCTTCACAATGTATATAGGAATGAGCATTGTACTTAGCAATGTATGAACATAATCCTACTAATTAGTTGGCTTGTTTTTCAGACTGATTCCTTTTCTTCTAGATCATATTTCAACATGCACAATACACTCTACAATTACGAATCAAATGTAAAGAAACACTTATTGTCATGGTTGATATTTTACATATACTCAGAGTAGGAAATTTAAAATTATGAACCCCATAACAAGCACGATGGTTCTTTAATTATTTCTTTACAGTGTAAATTAGTATTTTGATTTTCATAGTTTTTTAATTGTATTTAAAATGTGGGGATCATAACTTTTAATTTCATAACTTTTGTAAATAAGAAGATCTTAGCCATAATGTGTTTAGTATTCAATGTATTTCATTAAAACATTAATGTTTTCACATGTATGATGTATCACATTCAAATAGATGCATTAAATGCATTTGTTTAAATGTGTAATAATGCAAATAAAAACAAGCACGCTGATTTCAAAGCATAGCTAAATATCAACAGATATAAATACGCATAAACATAAATAAGAACACTGTGCCTAATGTAAAAAAAAAAGTTTTAAAAAGTAGAACTGTGCATATTTTATATTAATATTATAATTTCCAGAATTTTCCACACTTTGCCAAACACACATTACTTACAGAATACACATGCCAAATTTAATTTAAAAATATTTCAGTGATATTCTGGATTCTTTCTGCTCATTTAAATGTCACAGAGCAAAAAACTATTTTCATTATGAACACTGAAATAAAAAACAACCCAACAGATTTTCAAAATGTTCATGCTTTTCAACAACAAGAATCTAAACCTGAGAATAACTACCCAACCAATTTCAATTCAACTTGGCAGGGGCTGGGAGTGGTTCTGAGCATTTGTTACAAACAAGCATTACGATACCATAATGTTGAAATAATTTAAAATTTGTAGGATAGTGCATTTTTGCACAGGATAACATACCAAGGTCACAACCTATATCACCTTTAAAATATTTTTTCATAAATCTTCTGATAACAGAGTTCACAATATTCTGCAAGTCTACCCTTTTAGTTTACATTACATCTATAAAGATGTGGGGGCAACCTGTGACTCAGTGTATAAACTAACTTCCCAGTGCTCTTCAATTTTGCTTAAAAAAAGAATTAAAGGACTGAGTGCAGATTTGGAAAGTTATTTTATGAAGTGTATTAGTAAAGCAAAGTCTCAGTTGTATCAAGCAAAAGAGAAATTAGAATATATGCTTAAGATATGGATAATAAAAGGGAAAAGCCAACAAGCATCTTAATATTATCTAGCTGTTTTACCAGTCCTCAATTTTTTCTATATTTATAGAAAATAGCAGTTAATTAATATCCTTTTTTGAGTTAGAAGAATGCTTTATAGACAAAATAAAAATACAAAGGTTTTATACAGGTAAGAAGAACCCCCCAAACCCTTGCGATTTTAGGTCCTGATTTAAAGAATCTTTATTTAGGACCATAATGTGACATGTATTACTCTATAGGCTTGCCTTTAAGTCCAAATTAGATCATACCTAAGCTTCTCCATAATTTGATAGACAACATGAGGTTAGCTCTACTTCAAGAAACAACTTAAATAGGAAATTAAAAATGGGAGATCAAAATGGACATCGACTACACACTAATTCCTCAAGTATTCTGGCAATTTATACAAGACCAGCAGCAGAATACCTCCTTTATATATATCCTGATTTAATGAGACATGCATTTGCCTCAGTAATAAGTATTCGCTTAACATAACAGAAACTGAAACCTAGGATGGAATTCTCAGTAGTGTTCCTGCTGCAATTATTTAACGAACACTTCTGCAACATACTCAGAAAATACCTCGTAGGATGAAAATAACACCTACTTTAAGACAAACAGTGGGCTGGTTTCTCTGTAACAGTAAATGCCCAAAATAATTTCTTTGATGAGATAGATTTCAAGTCTATGTAGCAACTTCACCTGATAGGCCACCAAGTCTTTGCAAAGCATTTTTATTCTCTGTCTTCAATTCTATCTGTGGCACAGATAATTCTTGAAAATATCTTCCTCTGTGAATGCAGTTCCATTATTCATTTTCCTAATCTTCACAAATAAACAGGGTATACATAAAATATGCTTCAGCACGTCATCAGTTTTGGCTGCTTTTTATTTCTTTCTAAGCAACCACAAATACTTTGCAACAATAGAAATTTGATTTCTCCTTAAAGTTCTTAAATTTTGGTTCACAGCAAATGAAATTTATTTAAAAGATTTACAGCTTGTCATTGCATCTGCTTTGTGTAACACTGTAAACACTGTCTTGAATTCCTCTCAGAATAAATCACTTCTGGTAGCTAAATTGGTTGCTTGTGGCAGGTATACTAGCTGAAATGAGCAGTTCTACACTCTCCTAAAACCTATGCTAAGATGATTTATCAGTCAACTCTTAGGAAACATTTGACCAAAGTCAGGTAGGCAGATCTGTGCCACTATCTACCAGGTTTGAAGAGGTCTTTTCAACACCTAAGAAACACAGCAGGATGAGCACACATGGTATCTTCCTCTAATTCTGTTTTTGTGGAAAAGTAGTGAGGTGAACACTACAACAGCCAAGATTTCCAGTAACTCTGTGTCTGCCTAACTTATACGAGGAGATTGCTAGTCACTATCATATTCCTAGCACTAGAGAATTAGGAAAGATGTCTTAGGGATACCTTGCCTTTGTGGCATGACTGTGACCACCAAATCTCAGATAGGTCTGCATAAAATCTTAATGTATGAAAGTGTTGATTAATTATATATGCAAAAATCATAACTATAAACTAATAATAAAAACAAAAGCCATTTGTTGCATTTCAGTGTGTTATTTTTTACAGCTGTTCATTATTTTTCCAGTCACATGATGCTTGTTTTACCAACCTATTCCATTACAGCACTGGTACTCCTAGCTTGCATTCTACGTGTTCTCAAGAGCCTTTCCATTCATTTATATCCATACAGGATAGCTAAAATTGAAAAGTTTTCTTTTTCAGTATAGGTTTCATTTCTGTATTGATCATTTTCTCTACTAAGAGTACTTCCAGAACATTTCAGTACAGCAGTGAACATTAAAACTTTTGTAGTTGCCTTTGTCACCTTTGTTTAGATATGCATGTAAACAAAACAAACCAGACATTCTAAGTTAATGACACAAAAATTTTGGAATCAGTATTTTCCTACACATATACATCATTATCTTTTTAACATTTAAATGGAATTGTTTGCAAAGTTAGAGTTGGGTGACAAGCTTTTTACCTAATGCACATTTAAAAGTAGTATAGGAAAATACATGGCAAATACATTTGTCAATAAAGACAAATTTCACTTAATATTTGAAATTTCAAAATTCACACACATCATTGTACACATGCTCTATTTGTTTAGCTTAAATAGTTTTAAAAGGTGACTAAGGAAATCACAAGTAGCATATTAACATTTTTAGGTGATTTATAATTGTGAGTTACATTCTTTTACATTTTGGTAGGATTACATAGGTATCAACACGATGTTGATTTCTTTCTAATCTATACTGTATTAAAAAAAAGATGAATTTGATCACGAACCAAATTAAAACATTCTTAAATTAACACTGCGGAAATACAGGAATTTAAGTTTCAATACTAGCTTAATTATTTACATAAATTCTTTGAGGCCAGTGACTTATTTCATTCTGTATATACAGTATCTGGCATAGTAGGGCCTCACTTCCTAATTGGGGCTTCTAGGTAATGCTAAAATTATTAGCAAATAATAATTAGACACATATAATATTTTTCTTCCCATTTTTCTAGGGCTATGCAATATCTTAATATATTTCACAGTGCATCTTCTAAAACAAAAGGCACAGTACTGATGTTATATTCTTCAATAGAAATTTTTAAGATTATTTTCCCATGAATCAAGTAATTTGGTGGCAAATGTGGGCACAATATAGAACATACAGTTCAAACAGTGCCTCTTTCACTGTATGTCTTTAAAGTACAGTCTCAGTGACACACACTTATGATGGCAGAAATCACAAGCAGAACGTAGAAATATTTTCATGTTACACAGAATTCCTAACTAATAATTTAAAAGATTAAATTTCTCTGACTTTAATATAGAGTTTTCAAAAAGCTTCAGCTGTCTGGCCCATTCCAAGTTTTCAGATAAATCACACAAAAGCACCTCTCTTTACAACATACATATTAAATATTCTTAGGACAGTTAAATCAATGTATCTCAAAATTGGCTTGCTTTGTAGTCCAAAATGAAATAGGATAAGTTTTCAAAAAATTTAGTTAGAAATACACAGCACAGTACATATTCCATCATCTAGACTATCTATTATTATAAAGTTAGGCAAGGTAGTTTTATGCAAGTCACTAACAATTCATTTATAATCAGGAAAAGGTCAGAAAACTGATCTTCCTGGGAAAAACTAAGGGCCACTGGTAACGAATGAGACAATCAGAAGAGTGGAAAGCCAGGCTTCGTATAAGGAAATCCTAACCTCATTAAAATCTAAGAGTTTTGGTACAGTCCAGATCCCAACAGATCTATAAATATAAATGTTATTCCACAGAATCAGTTAGAATCATTATCATTAACAATGAAACAAAAATTAGATCTTCTTTCCTGGCAAAAGGATTCTCTTTTCCACCTTCAGTTTAAATTTTAACTACATAGCATAACTCCGTGTAATAAACTTGAGAAAATATTTTGTAGGGAGTTAGAAACGGGGTACAAAACAGTGGGAAATAACTTCTGGTTGCTTACAAATTCTGAGTCATAAGCGTATGAGACATGAAATGAGGACTGCATGAGAAACATTTCAAGTATGCCAATAACTCAGAATAAAATACAGAGAGACCATGTAGGCAGATTAAAACAATGTAATACTCATATTCAAGTGTTAATACTAACACTAAGTCACCCCTCTCCCCAAACAAACAAAAACCAGGTTCCAAAATCTTGGCTACACTGGTCCTGCCATATGAAAAAAACCTCCCTAAAATGGCAACCAACAAAAAACCATGAGAAATTAAACATGCACTGGAGTGTTTTTTCCAACTACATGTAATGTGATTAAGCATATCCTTTTAGCAGAATGTGAGCACCTGCTACGAATTATGCAAGCTCATGCACACAATCAATACATTAAATTACAGCATATATCACAACATCATGCACACAACAATGGCTAACCAGAGAATCCTACCACAAAATGAGTAGATGCTCTTCCCTACCCCGTGAGCCACCGCTAGCTCTGGAGCTGTTGCTGTGGAGCCTGGTTACCCATTTTCATGACATGGGCGGTGTCCTTTGGAGAATCTTGCTCCTGTAGCTGTAAGTATTCCTATTTTTATAGTAATTTGATCAGGTCTGTTATCAAATGTAAAGCAGAGTTTGGCAGGAAATTCGGAGATGCAATTTGTAATAGTGGAATGTCATATCATATATTCCAGTCACAGTGTCCTTATTATAATAATTCTGCCAATATCACAATTGTAAACAATAAAGCTATAGTATTTGTGAGTTCTCCTGAAACTCAGGCCCTAAATGATTCCTACCAGGCTATGGTGCTCCACAGGGAGAGAGGAACAGAAGCCCTTAGGCGATACCCTGAGGTTCTCATCTCTCAATAGGCTTGAAGTAGACTGTACTACTACTGTACAATATAACCATAGTAAATCCAGAAGAACTAAGTGTAGCATAACTTCAATACCTAATTTAGGTATAGTATAGGGTAGCTCTTAATTTCCTTTAAAGATAACAAATTTTTTATTGTGTGTTTTGTGAAGGCTCCAAATATTTTAAACCTACCAAGATAATCTTAAATTAGGTTGGAACATAAGAGCATATTATAAACTAAGATAGTAAGTGAAAAAAGATGTTAAAAGAAATTGAAAGACAAACAAAAATTTGGGTGGTCAAAGCCATTACCAATTAAAACTTGATATATTCTTGAAAACACATTTAAGTTATCTAAATACTGCATTGCATTTGAAAAGCTTTACATTTATTACTAAATTCTCTAACATCTTGCTGAAAAGCAATACTAATGGCTCAAGCAGTAAGGTGCTGATAAGACATCTCAGCACTGTGTATCACAATTCAAGGCAGAGCTCTACCAAAGAAATGACAAAATACTGTAATTTGTTACTAATAAAAATAGTAGGTTTCTTCATGAAGCACAATACGTGATAAAGCAAGAATGTAAACAAAATTACATTATTGTAATGATTCATACATCTGCTTTTTTTATTTCACTCCATGGGCATTAGTTGCAAATCTCCCAGGCAAAACGGTCTGCTCTCAAATTCTTTGTTCTTTGAAAGGTGATAGCAAAAGCAGAAGCTGACCTTTCCAGTTAGTTACATGTATTAATAAATGGAAGCCTTTCAGTTTGACATGGGGTATTTTTGAAAATAAATATATGTTGTAATATTATTATTATGTAATATTATTATATTTTTAAAATTCACCATTATCTCTTCAGTCATGATCTCTGCCTCACTCCTAAGTCAATACATGGTTATGAATTTCTGGCATCCATAGGTCAGACTGCTGTACAGAGCACTTAAGAGCAAGCCATGTAAATGACACGCACCGGTACCATATGCAAAGAAATGATCAGCATAAGACTGTAACTTAGTATTAACCATTCCTACAGTAAAACACTGATTAAAACTTGGCTTTCAATATGGCTATAATTACAAAACAACAATCAAAATTATTTTAACTGTTTATTACTGTCAGTAACAGTTCACTTACCTCATCAGGGTTGGCATTAAAGGTGAGACTGCCCTCATCTAGCTGCATATACAATTTTCTAAAAGAAAATCCTAGAGGTGGATTTTTATTGTATATAGAACAGTGACCCCAAGTGGATTTGCACAACCTAGGAAAGTAGAATTAGTCTGTTATAAAAATTCTTTTCTGTATTTCACCTATTTTACAGAAACAAAATGTATTCAATGTTTTAAAGCCAAATACTCAAACTATAGGAAAAGTTCGAAATAGATTGCACGTAACAGTTAAGACTTTTGCACATGTGCAGCTAAAATCTTCATTTATATTAATATTGTTTTGTTCTCTCTCACACAGGTTTTGGTGAATTTGAATGCACTCTCAAAACATATGCCAGTAGGTGGCATCATAACCACACCGACACCGATGAGACCTCTGGCACTCCTAGTATCCGAACACTGGATAACTCTGACCAGTTTTTCTCCTGCAGCAGTACCATAGTTTAAAAAATTGCGTTTTTCTTGTGCCCCAGTTGTGCAGTGAGTGGGACACTACATCTGCATAAAATTATGCCATTAACTTACTGTATTCCCTGTCTGGCCTTTTCTCTGAATTGAACATTCCTAATTACTTGATTCACCCCATTCTTCTATACATTCCACCACTTCTCAGTTTCTTTCCCTTCTATGCTACCTTGACTCTGCATTTCAGTTTCATTGGTTTCTGTCCTCATTCCAGACTCCTTGAAGACATCATCTGAAATTCCCTTGAACTTTCACTTTCTAGAACTCCGACTGTTATCTAGATTCTTTATTGAACTGGTAGCTCTGCTAAAATGTGTGTTTTGTTAATAATTGGGCTCAATGCTTAGGATCCAGAAACTAGTCATTGAGGACATGGGAAAGACTTTATTTTCAGTCCATGAACCTAGGTCTTATTCAAACTGAGTTCAGAACTGCAGCCACAGGACTTTTCAAAGCCTAAATTCAAACACATCCAATATGTGTGGAATATTAAAGACTAAGATGTCTATGGAGATTATGCAATTTGAGAATTTTATTAATATACTATTTTCATTACTGAAGTGCATACTTTAAACTGAGTATTATTTGGGAAGATTTCACTAAAAATGACTGACCTACTTCCCAGGCCCAACTCTGAGCAAAATACCTATTTTTTCCCCCCGTATGTTAAGAATATACACTGCATACAATTAAGAAACTCTAGTACCTTCAGGTTTTGATCAAGGGAATTTATTTGTATTTAGTGTGGTTTTGATACCAAGAGCTAAGTAAAATACAATGCCTACTTAGTCAACTGCCAAGCTATTTGATATACCTAAAACTTAGCAGGATCTTCACTAGAATTCCTGCTTCCTACCAAGACAACAGTCCCCAACAGGAGAACTAAGAAGTTACAATAGCAATACCCTATTGCTGAGTTCACAAAGCATGACAGGAAGGGAAGCTACTTAAATCAAATGCAGAGGAGCAAAAAAATAGATGAGGAAGGAAGAAACATACAGCACAATGAAAGGAAAAGAAGCAGGACCTAACAACAATCCAACTATTACAGAAATACTATTTACTGTTAAGAGGTAAGAATACATTGTGAAAGAAGACAGAAGTTGTGCTGACCAACTACTCTAAACACAGTGTGATTTCACAAGTCTTTACTAGTGTTATAAAACACCAAATATCAAAGAAAACATTTTTAATTAAATTTTGACCTTATACTATTTTATTTGATAGATTGCTCCTTCATTTCCTGGACATAAAAAGCTCTGCACATCTATGTAACTGTGTTTCAAATGTTAGACTGCAGAAATTTCACACATTTGCAGAACTGATCTTTTCTTTCCCCCTTCCATCATCATCTTCCAAAAACCTTACACTTAAGATGCTCTAAGACAAGTATTGCAGATGAATTCTCATCCCTTTCTTCCTTGAGCTTCAGCTGAATAGGTTTGCTTGCTCAAGCTAGATGTTTGTTTGAAGTTCAGAGAAGTAATAATATAAACATCTGAGATGTGCTTTGAGCTAATAAAGAAGACAAGCCTTTGGTTTTTTGCCCATGATATATCCAAGTGTAGAGCAATATACATGTATACTCGTACCATGCGCACTTGTGTATGTAGTAAGCTCCACTAAAATCTGATAGTAATTAAAAATACAAAATAACAATTTTTTAAACTATATTCATGTTTCCCCTATGTTAAATCCCATACAACTTAGGAAACCTTTGCTAAGGTTAGAATGGCAAAAGCACATTAAGACAAATTTAAAATCTAATAATTATTTTTACTATGCCCAGGGGATACTTTTTATTTTATTTTTTTGCTTACCCTTGCCAGAGAAGTTCATCATTAGCAAGATCCTGCCAGACGCATGAAGCCAGACAGAGATCAGTTGCATTCAGGTATGACAAAATGGTAAAACTAAGCTCTGGTGGCAGCATTTCCAGGTTAATGAATCCTTCTTGTTCTTTAGATTTTCTGGTCTTCAACAGGTGGTAGATGTCAATGCCTCCTTGGGCTTGTTTCCGATGGTTTGTATTTGAAACACTGTTAGTAGTTATTCTCCTACCATGTTCTCTGGTAAGATAGCCTTGTCCACTGTACCCTTGGTGTTGCAGTTGCTGGTTCCTAGCAACTCTCCAAAGTCCCTGACCCATCTGCGAGCCTGCTGGACATAAAAGCCAAATTAAATGTCGACAGCTACTTACAAATATTTGTAAGACAGACTCAGTACACACTAGAAAAACAAAACTGCAGGACTGAGCTGAACAGAAAAAAGTAGTTTTGTCATACTTATGCTGACGATGTAATCTGCCTCCAACACAGCAAGCGAATAAATACTGAAAACAAAAACCATAAAAAAACCCTAGAATACTTTTTCCAAAAATTTCTATGCTTGATAGTTACAAAATTAACAATAAGCTTCTGCAAATAGTACCAAACATTATCTATATCTTACATAGGTTAAGAAGCCTTAAAAATTACAACATTTGGAATTATTATCTTCAGACATCTTTTAAAAATAAAAAAAAATAGCTTCTTTAGATTCAATGAAGTGCTATAAAATGTAAGGATAAACAAAATGTCCCAAGTAGTGGATAGCACACAACTGACATTAACACAATGCTTAAGGACTTGGGTATGGCTTCTACCTATAATATTTCTATCTTACTTCAGTGATAACGCATTAAGGATTCACTTCTCTGATTCTGAGCACCCCAAATATCTTTTCAAGCATAAAAACTTTATGATGAGGCTTCTATATCTTACTTGTCAATCTGTTTGCTATTTTTTGTCAAACTCTGCTGCAGATTGTAATAAAAAGAACAGCTCCTGAATGTTAGTCAGTTATCCAGATTTCTGAATGCCCTATAAATCATACTAATTCAGTATAGGAATGTTGTCTCAATACCATCAGAAGTAGTTTATATATGGTGATCCATCTTATTTTTTCAAGCTTTGGTATGATGACAGAACATAAGTGATCATACTAGGAATCTGCAGGTTCCTGATGCTGACTTCCAAAAAAAGAAACATGTGGCATGGTCTCATAGGAACAGACAAGTATTTGCAATTATTTACACTGTCTTAGCACAGGGAATTAAAAATGGGTCTTTAATGCTGTTAAAGGTCAGACATGAATGAAAATTGTTCTACATAAGCAGAAAGAAAGAAGCCATGGATATGGTGAGTGATTATGGAAGAAAAATGGAGAAATTAGGGAAATTACAGAGAAAAAAAAAAAAAAAGCAGCATACCACAAGGGAAGTAGACAAAAGACAAGTGTAGCTGGCTGACGGAATGGTTATCTACATAAGCATCCATTCAGGGGAAGCTGAAAAATTAATTTCTTGATTTCAGAGGCCTATGTTGGAGCCTTCCTTTCTCACCCTTTAATACAGATAAGGCCACAGCTGTGAAGAAACTATAGTCATGTGTATTATATTCAATTTAGTAATATATAAGATTTTACAAAAATTCATTATTATTTTCATTCTCATTTCTGTATGGGCCCTGGTAATTCATGCTAGTGTTTGCAATTAACTTACAAACTTTCTAGCTGTAAATAAAACATTTCCTCACAAGATGAAGAACTCTGCCTTTATTTTTCATTGCCTGGCTAGATTAAAATAAGAGGTAGCAACTTCTTTTTAGAGACATTCCCAGAGCTACAGTTGCTCAGTGCCACCTTCTTCTGTTTTTGAACAACTAAATCTCTCCAAGGAGAAGGAAGTTACTAAACTTCATCCCAAAAGGGTATCATCAAGCGCTGTTACCAAAAAATCCAGAGCTATTACATGAATCAGTGCTAGGTGTGCCAGAACTGGTGTTTGGGGCTAAAAGCATAAACCCTTCAAGTCTTCAACTCTGGCTGTTACTGCTGCTATTGCTTCTGCTGAGCAGGCAAGAACCTACAGTGATGTGCAGTGAAGAACCAAGCAAAAACACCAGTTTGTGTGGATAGGCAGTAATAGGCAAGGGCTGGAAGGAGAAGATTTTCCCAAGGGATAGAAATAATAGATAAGGAATATTTCTCAGCAAACACAACATTTCAAAAAGGGCTATCACTGCACTAGAAAGTTCAGTTTATGAAGTACCCATATTGCTAGCTGTTGTACATGAGCTTGTTACTTAAATACCGTACTTTGTAAACAGATTTCTCTGAATATCTTGGGAGGCTTCAACCAATTCTTGACCTTAGCCCTGTGTGTAAACTGAACACCGCCAACAAGGCATTAAATTTTCAAATATGCATATGCCAAATTTAGAGGATGTGTTCACTCTGAGAAGACATCAGATGATCTGAATGACTGAACAACTATCTATCAATTCAATTATGTAAAAAATTTAGGGGTTTGAAACACTATACACATACAGATGTAACTCAAATATAATCTCAGAGTAGCTCTTCATGTAAAACCAAATATAAAATCTACCTGAAAACACAGAATTGACTCTAAGAAAATGACAAAAACAGCCTTTATTTTGCTTGTATTTTTGCCATATTTTCTGACATTACTGTACATCATTATAATAAAGCCACATTTATACACACATTTTTTAACTCCAAACTTAAAAAATCTTCCCAAAACGCCGATGATTTCGGTCTAGTATAAATAGAAGAAAAAAATACAGTAACAAGAAATTCAGCACTCTCAAGATCATTGGGAGTCACGCTGTGCTAAGTTTCATAGTCACAGTACACCAGAAAGATGACAGAGAACCACCAGCAGTGTTACCAGGAACAATTTTAGAATGGCTGTGTACCCAGTAAATGAATGCAAGCACCTAGCAGTTTTATATCAGCTTCCAAACCTCTTCAAAGTCAGATTACCCTTCTGTTCTATATACACTACTTGCAAAGAATTTGGTAGTGGTCACAGGGGATCAAGTCTTTCTACTTAGCCCTAAATCAAATATAAACCCCCCATAACAGCTAGCTTAATATCTTTATTTCAATATTCAGCTACATGTTCCTGTTCACAAATTACATTCTACTGTGCAATACTGAGCTAAAACCAAGGTTTTTTTGGCACTCACAGGGCTTTTCTCCCCCACACGAAAGCTAACTGCAATATATCCCTTCTAAATTACTTAAAACTAGAAAGTGGCTCCAAGGCAGAAAAAAAATATAATTTCAGAAACTAGCCTTCTTATAATGTATTCACTTACTTATACAGAAGATACCACTACAGAAATAAATTAAAAAATACTTCTAAAACAAGCATAAAAAAATAGGTATTTGCTATTTTAAGTATCAACAAAAGACATTTCAGAGAAGAAAGTGAAACATACTTTAAATCATTCTAGAACCAGCTGCTGGAAATCCACAAGCTTTAATATGTGTAGCTATTCAGCAGCTTATGATATTTGTTAGATCACATCTTATTTTCCCCATCAAGGAATTACTTGCAGCTTTGTAATAATCCATATGAATAGTTTGAGAACTCGCTGGTAAAATAAGATGAGTAAACTTGTTATTATCATAAGGCCTTTAAAGTAATAGTGCCCAGAACTATACTTCTAAATTTTTTGAAACATATATTTTCAATCTCCAGATTCCATAAGCCACTCAAGTGTATGTTTCCAAGCTTCCAATTATGTAACTTTATCTAATAATTGAAACCTCTTGGTGGCTTGGCTGTAATAACTATAACAATAAAAATAACATTAAGCTTGTTTATAAACTGTTGATCTTCTCTGTCTGATATCTATCACAGCCCAATTTCGATTTTAATCACATAATCTTCATATTACCTTGTTACTGCGTAATAAATTATTTGCAGTGTTGAAGAGCATGATGGGATACTGAGAGCTAAATGTAAGCTAGATTAACGCTGTATTGGTACTGGTTTCCACTCTATTAAATGTGTGGCAATGTGCATTCGCAGCCCAGGCCAACCGAATCCAAGGCTACATCAAAAGAAGCATGGCCAGCAGTTGAGGGAGGTGATTCTCCCTCTCTACCCCGCTGTTGTGAGACCT
The DNA here is from genome assembly GCA_033558235.1 of Neomorphus geoffroyi. NCBI lineage: Eukaryota > Metazoa > Chordata > Aves > Cuculiformes > Neomorphidae > Neomorphus > Neomorphus geoffroyi. The sequence continues at coordinate 23,577,324 of JAUMJM010000020.1, read as the reverse complement.
CACCTGGAGTATTGTGTCCAGTTCTGGAATCCCCAACATAAGAAAGATATGGAAGGGGTCCAGAGAAGGGTCATGCACATGATCAGAGGGCTGCAGCACCTCTGCTATGAGGTCAGGCTGGGAGAGTTGGAGTTGTTCAGCCTGGAGAAGAAAAAGCTCTAGGGAGACCTTATAGTGGCCTTCCAGTGCCTGAAGGCAGCCTACAAGAAAACTGGGAGGGACTTTTTGCACTGGCAAGTAGTGATAGGGAAATGGGGAATGGCTTTAAATCGGAAGGAGGAAGATTCAGATCAGACACGAGGAAGAATTTCTTCACACTGAGGGCCGTGAGGCACTGGCAGAGGTTGCCCAGGGAAGCTGTGACTGTCCCCTCCCTGGAAGTGTTCAAAGCCAGGCTAGATAGGCCCTTAAGCAGCCTGGTCTGGTGGGAGGTGTCCCTGCCCATGGCAGAGGGGTTGGAACTGGATGGGCTTTAAGGTCCCTTCCTATCCAAACCATTCTATCGTTCTGATTCTGCGAAAACACAACATGAACTCTCCATATAAACTCCCCCTGCGTTATGGTAACCGAGCCCTACAGCTGCTGCTTTGCAACCATGATTTTCTGAAGACGTTCCTTCCTAGAATATTCCTAACGGAGGCCGCCTGATCCCCCTTAACGTGAGGGTCTTTCACACTTGACTCCAGGCAACGACGCGGGCGGCTCCAAAGGCACAGCCAGTAACTCCCTCCCGAGGCCGCCTCAGCTGACAGGAGCCCCCGGGGAGCCCCCTCCGTCCCCCTTCGCGGGAAGAAGCGCGGCCCGGCGAGGCACTGGGATCTCGTCCAGGGTGAGCCGGGGCACGGCTCCCTCGCTCCCGACGGCCACGGGCGGGCCTGGCCCCGTGGGTGCCGTCCCCCGCGCGCCACTGGCCCGCACCGACGGCGCCCGCTCCTGATTGGTCGTGCCGCCCGCCCCACTGCAGGAAGCCCGCGGGGGCTCCGTACCTGTGAGAGCTCGGGTCCAACCGCCGCCGCGACGAGCCCGGCCCGAGTCGGTGTGGGAGCCTCGCCGGACGGGAAGCGGCTGGGCGAGCCCCGGCGGCGGGGAGAGGCGGTGGAGAGCCAAGGAGCTCCCTCCAGCACGCAGGAAAACGGCCACCACCGCCACCCTGTCTTCCTTGCCTGGCAGGTTTGACGTTCCCTGTTGTTGCTGGAAGTGACGTTGCCGCGGAGGGGCGCGCCGGAAGCGGAAGCAGCTTGGCGGTGGCGGTAGATTCGGTTGGCGCGCGTGGCAGGGTGGGAGTTGTTGCGGGTAGGCGAGTTCGTGAGGGAAGCCCTGGCGGGTTCCTGAGGAGAGGCAGGGGGTGCCCGCTGTGGCGGCTGTGGTTGGCGCGGGTGAACGTCAGCATCGCCCTTCTCAGGGTAGGGGGTTGAACCCCACGCTGGGGGCCAGCGGCGCGAGGCGGCTCAGGGCCCAGGGTCACTCCCCTCTTCCTTCTTAAGGAAGCCCGGTCTCCCGCTGGTTTAGAGGTGAGGAAGGGCGGGTGGGGAGTTGGCCCGGTCCTCGGTTCTTAGAAGCTTGTCTTGACGCGCTGGCGCGGCCTCTGAAGTGCAGCCGACCCTACATCGAATATTTTATGCAACTTTAGGCGCCACAGATTTAAAAGAATACCCGGGTACTGGAGAGTGTCCAGAGAAGGTCACAAAGCTGGTGAAAGGTCTATAGGGGAAGTCGTATGAGGCGCGGCTGAAGTCACTTGGCCTGTTCAGCCTGGAGGAGACTGAGGGGGGACCTCATAGCCATTTACTGCTTCCTCGCAAGGGGAAGAGGAGAAGCAGAGCTCTCTTCTCTCTAGTGACCGATGATAGGACCTGAGAGAATGGCAGGAAGGTGTGCCAGGAGACGTTTAGATTGAATATGAGGAAAAGCCTCTTCACTCGGAGGGTGGTGGAGCACTGGAACAGCTCCCCAGGGAAAGTCATGGCGCCAAACCTGACAGTATTCAAGAAGGATTTGGACAATGCCTTCAAACACATGGTATAAATTTTGGGGCTGTCCTATGCAGGGATAGAAGTTGGACTCCATGATCCTTGTGGGTCTCTTATAGCTCAGGTTGTTCTGTGATTGTGTGGCCTTGTCCATGGCAGTGATACTTTTTTTTTGTTTTCCCTGCTGGTGTTTTGATGGCTCCCAGGGCAACTGGCCTGCAGCATGTAGCTTCTTGAGCTGTTCACTCGCTTGCATGTATCCCGTGTGCTTTGCAGTGTGTCAGTTACAGCCGACGGAATAGCCAAGAGCAGTATTTCATAACTAGAATTTGAAGAAATCAGAAGTGGTAGGCATTTCAAAGACAGTGTTTACAATGTTAACATACTGAGTAACTTGCTTTTTGTGCTTTGTTTCATTGGGGTTTTTTGATATTTCTTAGTTCTCTGTATACCATTTGTGATTTTGAGACAATTTCTTTAAACCACTTGCAGTTCTAGGTTATCTATTTAATTTTGCCTGATTTCATTCTGGATAGCCAACATTTTGTAACTGTTCTGTTATTAATTCCTACAGGGAAAAGCTATGTGCCACTTTTTACAGTGTTCACCCTCCCAAGATGTTGAAGTATTTTCTAGTAACTTAACTCTGTTATTTCTATGATCTCTTGAGCTGTTTGGTTTGTAGTGACCATAGCTGTCAGTTTTGGCTTCTGGAGGTCTGGTGTAGAAAGATTTGTTGATGCTTCTGTAAACAGTGTGTATGATTAGGTTAATTTCTGTGAGAGTGTCTGAGTATTTGCATTGCAGATTAGAGCTTCAGTTTTGTCAGACTCTGACACTTGCCTTGAGATCTGGTTAAATTGGCAGAACCACAGAGTGGATCACTTTGTAAGGTGTTGCAGGAGGAACAGCTGCCTCAGTTTCCAAATACTTGAGATTAAATTGTCCCTAGCCTCTAACAATGAGTGTTGTGTATTTATATTTAGTACAACTAATAACCCAGAACTTAATAAAGAAGATCCTAATAATCAAATAGGAAGAAAATACTTTAACAAAAGCAGAACACATGAAGATCTTAATCTTCTAGAAAACTGCTGATTTAAACACCATAGAGGCACAAGAATTAAAAACCAGACAAAACTAGACCATTGTGAGTGCAAAATTTAGCTGTGAAGAGTGTGGTCAGGAAGTTCCTTTCAAAAAACCTGATTGCTTTAATGAGTAGGACAAAAGCTTCAAACTTTTGGTTTGAATCTCAGGAATGGTTTGAATGTCAGGATAGAAAACTGTATCTTGAGACTGTCTTTATGTATAGGCTGTGAGGCAATACCTTTTCATTGCTTGGACTGTTAGGCTTTCAAGTATTTATTTTCTGACGAGAAAAATTCAGTGAAGATAGGGACAGACAGTTATCTCCCAGGTTATAACAGAAAACAGAATAATAAATTTCTAAGGCTTTATAATCGATATCATTAATTTTATTAAGGTTTTGGGGGAAAATACTGTAGAGGATTAAGCCAGTTAGTCACAAGCAGATCTCAAGGATGTGAGGAAGGAGAATTCTTTTTGTTGCAAGTTTCAACTGTTTATACTTCTGTTCTTTTAACTTTCTCCTTTTTTTTTTTTTCCTCCTTGTTTTTTTTCTGAACCATTCAAAAAACATGGGGTTTTGAAGTTTGCTTATGGACTTTCTCAAATTCCATCTGTCAGTCCACAGTGCTAAGATGCAGGCCATTTGTTTTCAATTGTGACTTAAGAGCTGGGCTATTATCCAGTCCGTTCTTTCAAGTCTTGTGCTGGAGAAGGACGAATATTAGTTGCTTATAAACAAATGGTTGCAAGATACAATAAATAGTACTGTAGTCTATCTCTAAACAGAAATGTATTTTGAAGCAATGGAGTGAGGGACAAGGTTCTCTAAGATTATGGTTAGTACTGATATTTGAAGGTACTGCTTCAAGTATTTCTTGAAAGGTACCTTTTTGTAGTTTGCAGTGAGTCGTTAGATGAGTCTCTTTTTTGAAGCAAAGCCCACAATGAAGTAGAAGTGGGTTATCAACTTCACAACTGTCTGTTACAACATAAAAGTTAAACAGGGACCTTTTGGTTATCATCCTAAACCTGCGCCTATTTTGAAATATCTACACAGTCTGTTATCCCCTCTCCCCTAGACAATTCTAAGTGTATTTAATGGATCATCTAAATAGATAAGTATTTTCTGTGATGAGTTGCTAGTCCTGCCTTCTGATGTTTACACATCCAAAAACTGCTTTTTTGGCCAGTGTGCTTGGGACCAGATGAAGAAAAGAATAAGAAGCATTCTAAACTGAAAGATGCAAGAGACTTTCACTACTTGTCAAGTTTATGCTCCTTTGAAACAGTGAAGAAACTTGTTTTATCTCAGTTTTAGTGGATTTAGCAAACTCTAAATTCTTAATAGTTGATCAGATTAAGGATTACTACTTGATCCTATTTAGATTGAATGAAGATGATGACTGATATTGAGTGGTATTGAGCCCTAGCTCTGTGCTGTGTTGTAGCACTTTAGAAATAGTAGTATCTAGAAAAGAGGGGCAAACTCCTTTGAATTTCACTGATATTTCTGTTGCATTTTGTGATTTCTGTTTACGTAATTTTTTTGTTTTAAGGAGGAGAATGTACTATATTGCATTTATTTCATAATCTGAAGCATAGCATTTGGAATAATGGCAACAGGAGACCTTAAAGGAAGTTTAAGAAAAGTAGAACAAGGACTTCGCTTGGTAAATTATCCAAGAGATGTTGATTATACAATGTAAGTGGTAGTGTGGATAAATTTACGCTAATGTATGATGATTGAAAGATATGTAAACAAGATATATACAAATATTAGCACTACATCCAGTGATGAGTAAGCAGAACATATATCTATGGGAATTTGGAGTTTGATACATGTGAACTGAGCAATCCTTAGAATAATCCTGAAGTGTGTTCCTATCTTGCTCTTTCTTCTGCTGTTTTTCTTTGATTTATCTGTCACCTTAATTTCTTTGTAAGTACTAGCAAAACTTTATTCAAGAAATTTCATCCTGTAGCGATTAAAAAAAACAAACCTCATAAGATGTTGAATATTGAGATGGAAATGCTGGTGAGCTTTACACCTCATAGTGTTAAAATTATATGAGAGTCACAAAAATATTGTTTTGAGCATTTTACAGGTAATAGTAAAAACTGATGAATGAGATATGCTTGGGAAAAAAACTTAAAATGAAAGAGATACTTGGCTGTAACATGCTGGCTATATTATAACAACTTTCAAGGTAAATGTAATTAAAAGCTTTTGTTATCTTCTGCTGTGTAAAATACTTCTATTTCTCAACAGGTTAGTAAAGGGCGATCCAGCTGCATTTTTACCCATCATCAGCTATACTTTTACCTCTTTTTCAACTTACATAGCAGAACTTCTGGTAAAATGTGGTGTGGAACTCACAGCGAAGAGTGACTTGCGTTTTACTGAAGCTATTTATAAGGTAACTGTTTCCATGCTCATCATAGAAGAGATATGGTTTTAAGTATGGCCTTGTAAAAGTTAAACAGCTAGTATGACTCTTATAGGAAAGTGAAATTTTTTTGGCAATGAATGTGAACTGTAATTCTGTTAGGATTTAAGATGAGTAGTAAGTCACTGTATGGCAAGCCTTTGTTTTCATGAAAATAAGGCTGGTTGTCAAATACCCATTTTGAGACAATCATGGAATCGGTAATATTATTGTGTTTTATGTTAGTTGTAAAGAATACTGAAATACTTATTACACAATACGTTTTAGAGATGTTACCTTAGAAGAAATCATAACTATAACCAGCAAAAAATCACTACAAACTTCAATGTAATGTAAACACAATTAAGAAATACAATTATTTTAAAACACCATGCAAAATTAATATGCAAAGTCCGGTTCTTAACAGTTTATAAGATGGAATCAAATGAAATTTTTAATTGGATGAAAATAACTTTCAACTGTCATTAAAAGTATCCATAAAGACATTTTTATAGAAGGTAGATTGATGCATTAACAAATACTAGCTTATTCAGACTAGTTTTCCATCCCAGGACAGAGACTCCTTTACAAAGAGGCTCTGTGGGAGCCTTAGCCCTCTGACGCATTTGCTGAGATGAATACAATTTTTTATTGTGCGTTCACTTTGGAAAGTTTTTGTTTAACTTTTTTTAATATTAATGTCTACAGTTATATATTTCATGAATCTTACGACTGAGTTAAACTTTACAAGAGTGGTGTGAATGAAATGTTTCTGGAAGAGGTTGAAATGTTGGAAGTCTAGTTAGAACAAACAGCTGAGAATATATAAATAACCAAATGAGAAAAGGTTTAACTGCTGAAGTGCTGAATGAAAGAAAACATTGTAGAAAAAGAAAAACCTGAGCATGCCATTTCTACAAGAAATCACGTGATGTTTTTGAAAGTGAAATAAACTCTTACTTTGTTGCAGCTTCTTCGAGATCAATTTCAATATAAACCAATTTTAACAAAACAGCAGTTTCTTCAGTTTGGCTTTGCGGAAAGGAAAATGCAGATTGTTTGTGACATTATCAACTCTGTGGTGAAAAAACATAACGAATTAAGTAACTCGAGTAAGGTACTGGTTAAATAACTATTATAAGTTTCTTTTGATATGCTGGATTCTGCAGGTATAAGCTGAAGACCAGTTTATTTAAATATACAGTACTGCTGGTAGTTAAAATAGAGGGAAAACTAGTATGAAGTTCCATTGTAAGCTGCTTGAGTGCTATCACATATATAAGACAGGAAGCTGCTAATGCTTTGTATGTAAACAAAACCTTGTTAGAATGGAGATAAATCTAGTATTTTGTCTACAGTAAGTGATATATTTTGTTTTACACTACTCAACATAGTGAATGTTTATGTAAATCAGTAAACTTGGCAGGTAGATTTAAAAACAAAGCAAAGCTATCTGATATGCTGAAGTTCTGGTAACATTTAATTTAAATGTGACACGTGTATTTGTGTTTCAGTGGTATACATCTCAAATTTGATGATTTTCATTCATATTTGGTTTACATTGTTAAAGCATTATTTTTTTGGTGTGTGCTTTAATAAAAGCACTTTTGGGGTCATAACTACTTTTTTTTTCATATTCGTTTCTTTCAACTCTGGCGCAAGTTGTCTTTCCTTTTTACGACCAGCTTTGATGCAGCCTTGTGTAGGCATTAATGAGTGTGTGAATATGGTATTCACTTCCAGCTTTGTTTTCTCAGTAAATTTGGGCCATAGTTAATTTTTGTTTGTTTGTTTTAGACCTGAATGTCCTGTGGAAGTTTAAATGTGTTTGTGTGTGTGCTATACAATATTCCTATGTTAGAAGCATAATATTTTCTCCTCTTCACTTTGAAGGTTAGGTCCCAAACAAGGGGAAGACTCAGATCTTTTAAATGGTCAAATTGTGATAATGTCCTTACTGATCATAGTGGCAGTACTTTGAATTCCAAACAGGTATGCAAGTAATTTTTATGTTGTATGTCTAAAGGTTATTCTTGTTTGTAGCAAGGCAGACTCTTTCTGGAGTGTGTGCTTTTATTTATCTTCTAGTGTTTGATCAGATCAATTCCTCCTTCCCCTGCAAAGTGTGGTTGACTGAAATAATAGCTGAAATACAAAGTATGCTGCTTCTTTCTTTTGTTTAGTAGTTGATCTCAAAGTCTTCATGGTAATGATCTAGTACTGGTTTTTGCTGCTTGAGTTGCATCAAGTGGAGGGACAGCAATGAAAGTGAAGATGCAATTGCAAAAGGAATATGCATCCTGTCTGGAGACTGAAGTATGTTTGGCATAACATTGCCATGTTTTCAGTGTAGCTTTGAAAACGTTTTTTTTTTCTTGTCTGAATCTGTTTGGCAAAGATTTCTTAATGTAACATTCCTCTTGGCTTTGGTTTTACAACTGTAACATTTGATCTTGTGTTACACTACACTTGGCCTGTGGTAGGGACAACTTTTCTAGTATTTTCTACTACAAGGGTGTGAAATAAAATTATACAAAACTTCTAGGACCGTGACTGTCCATTAAATATTGTTGATTTCTGTCTAGAAGGAAAATACGGCTTTTAGCAGTGAGGAAAACTTCACAAAGAAAATATTTGGAATGACACATGTGGCACTTCTGGTTATTAAATGGTAGAAATGAATGGGAATGTACGTGAGGGAATTAAGAATTCCCTGGAAGAGGAGAGTTTCAACTTTGCTAAAAGATGTAGGGATCTGTAAGTGTTAAGATGCTGTGCAAAACTAGGAATTGTGGGTTATTCATTATTATCTAATTTGGTTTTGTGGCAGGTAGTGGTTGTAGGACTTGACCCACCTGGAAAGAAAGGCAAAATTTATCTCATTTTGTTCTCTCTAAGGGAAGAAGGGAAGCATTTGAAGGAAAGGAAATGTCTAGCTAGTAAGGCTATTTTGCTGACAGTTGTCAATAAAGAATTCTAATCTTCTTAGTTACATTTTTCCTGAATATTTGAGCGATGGTTTTGGTGTTGGAACTGTCTATACATATATACTAATATGTACAGTGAGATTTATACCTCCCTGTCACTCAAACCATAACACTCCAAATCCACACTTAGAAATCTAACAACCCTTGCAATAAGAGAGGATATTAATGCCCTCATTACTGTTTATGGAAGGGAACCAAGGTACATGGTACATACAGTAAAGTGTGCAAATATTTGTTTTACAGTTCTTTCATATCTATGATTTTTTTTAAACTAAGCTGCCTGCTGTTGCTTTCTGTGTTTTGCACCTATTTGGGATAAGATTGTCAGGTTTAAATAAATGCTTAAATGATAGGTCTTTTGTGTTTGTTACTTGGCTGGTGAATTGAAATGTTCACATAATGAATAACACCAGTGAGGTGGTGTTGTTGTTTTATTTTGTTTTTTCTGTTGTTTTTTTTTTTTTTTTTTTTTTTTTTTTTAACATGCTCAAAAGAAGCCTAAAGTAGAACGGCACTGGGGAAGTGAAGTTAGTGGTGACCTTCATCCATTACCCCTTCCAACACAGGGAGGCAATGAAGAAGCATACCTAGATCATGATGTTGTGGAAGTTAAATGTGAACAAGTAAGAGCTTATATTTTAAAATGCTGTCTGCATGTATTCTTAACTTTTCTTAAAGGGATTTTCTAAAGGAATAAAGGTTTTAACAAGATAGCTGTATGCTCCTTAAGTATAACTAATAGATATATAATACATATTTAAAAAAGGTTGGAAAAATTAATCATTGATCAAATGATGAATTGTACCTGTTTTGAAGGTACAGAACCTGTATACTTATCCATCTTTTCAGGTCACAGAAGATAATTCTCAGATTGAGTTCCTAAAGAGTCAGCTTGCTGATTGCCAGGAAAAGCTTCAAAAGCTAGATTGGATGGAAGATAAACTACATGTTTTAGAAGAGAAACTGAAAGGAAAGGTGATCATAGATGAGGAGGACTGGAATAACTTGTTGACTCGAGTTTTGCTTCTTGAAACAGAACTGTTGTTGCAATCCAAAAAGGTGTGTTAACTTCTGTTTTTTGTTCTATAACAAAAATTGCCTAGGCACAATGTCAGCCTGTTTCTGCTCTTCCTGCCTCCTGATGTATGCTTTTCCACTATTTTTGAAGACCTGAGCTGAACTGCTGTTTATGGAGCTGGTGGTATTTTTTTCTTAAGTGTTAAGTTCAATTTTCCCACGGTCTACGAAGCTAAGCTCTCCCTAGTTTCCTACAGCAGGTGTAGCTAAGCCTCTTTTCATTAGCAATGTCTGTGTGCTTTTATTTCCTAGCAAATTTGTAGAAGGAAGTTTCTGAAGACTCATAATTGTGCTGTCTTTGAAAGTTTAATGTTTCTGTAGCTGAGAGTTTCATCATGCTAGTGATCATTTATTGTGGTCTGCATTATTCTGAAATTCTTATACTGGCCTGCAAATGTTGTTGCTGTTGATGCAGGTTAACTATTTTTTGATTCTCCAAACTCTAATCAGATACAGGTAATCCCTTTGGAAGATTGTGTTCATTCTGTGTAACTAATGGTAAAAAAAATAAATGGCACTCTCAATGGGAAATACAAGATGAATGGAGAAGCTGATTCTTGTTTTAGTCCTATTCTTAGTTTGTGGCTCTTTGAAATTTCTGGCTTAATTGATGGTCGTCTTCATTTTTGCACCCTTCCCCTGCTTCCTATATCTTGTCCATAATGTTCACTGCCTTTTTAAATGGGTGAAGGTGCTACAGCTATAGTGTGACTAAATTTGGCACATTTGTCAGAGCAAATCATGTATTTTGTTGTATTAAGGCTCTTGTTATTTTTCATGCTGTTGCAAGGTCGTTGTATGCACACTATATAATTTCATATATGTTCAGATTTAAGTATTTTGAGATGCATTGAACCATAACATGAATTTTGGGATCACACACTTAATTTCATAGTGTATTTGCATATGTATCTTGTATGTATCATTCAGATACTGTGAGATGCTTCCCAGAAGTTGAAAACACTTGTGGAAAGTAGTTCATCAGTCTTGCATTTTTCTCTATGGCTGTAAAAGTGTTGAATTTACTTGTAACCAGAAACTCCAAGTGTATTGGCCCTGGAGGTTTGAAAGTGTCACTAGTAGTCGTATACAACACAGCCTTTTTTTTGTAGGCCTTCAAGGTTTTGCGTAACTAGCACACTTTCAAGTGGAGAAGTGTTCCAAACTGATCATGAAGTTGATTCTAAAGGCTATAGCTCAAGTAAGGCTGGACAATCTCAGTCACTTCTTTTTTTAAAAGTTTCAGCTCAGTAATGGCTCCAATGATTTACCATTTGAAATCACTTTCCTATGATATTGTAATTTAATTATCAGTGGACATACATCCAAATAACACAATCAATGGTAATGTTTTATTCTGCTGGCAATCTCAAGAAGCCTTCAGTTGAACAACCATAGATTGTTTTCCTCCTGTTTCAAGTGTATTTTAGTCAAGAGAGTTGCTGCATTTGACAGTAACAGCATGGGAAGACTTGTGATTCAGGCTAGGCTTGTTCTTTTATTTCTGTAAACCTGGTTTCTTATTATTTCAGTGACATGTTTATTGTAGTTGTTCCAAGATTTTGCATAGTATTTGGAAAATGCTTAACATTAATATAACTTAAAATTATCTTGCTGGAAATTTTTATTTCTGTACTGCGTTTTACTGAAAGAACTCATCTGCAGAAACGAGTTTGAATTTAGTTTGTGTGTGGCATTGTTGCATGTCTTCTTTTCAAAGCAAAAGAAGCTGGGTTTTATATTAGAAAAGGTCTTGAAAACCCTAACTTTTTTGCAAAAGCCATTTGAAAACTCCCCAAAAATAGTCCTTCGAGCCAGCGAATTGCTGCTTCTTTGTTTCATGAAATTCCATCCAAGTTGTGTTTCACAGATACAGAAGCAATTCAGAACTACTTCTTTCTTCTTACTTGTGCATTTTTAGAGACTTTTGGTATCTAGCCAACATAGCAGGAACACTCTTAAGATCTGTCTTGTGCTGCTGCCAAAGTAGCAGCAGCTGTGCATTTTGCTTTGGGAAAGTCTGAAAGCTACCAGATCCAGTTCAATGAAAGGAATTGAGAAGAAGTAGTCAGTGCAGATATCTACTTTTAATTTTTTTAAGAGGTATCCATTATGCCATTTTTTTTCCAACTTCTTCCCATGCAATACCTACTATTTTCCCTTATTCACTTATTTGGTAAAATATTCCCCTGTTAACTGGTATAATTACTTCAGAATATAAAGTGATATATTTTACCAAAGGCTGAGATTTCAAATAATAACAGTAATTCCTTATTGAAAAAAGTCTAAATGTTGTTTATGAGCATTGGATTTTTTAATTTTGAAATTAGAAAATTGCATTCAAAGCTATTTATTGTTAGTACAACATTTATTTCTTTTTCCTTGTTTATGAATAACCGTTACTAAGCTAGATTGAGTTAAACTGAGAACCTTTCTTGAAAGAGCCCTCTCATTTAGGAACCTGGGAAACTTGCTTAAAATATGCTTTTCAGTTCTAAACCTTTAAGTGGAGTGAATTTTGGTTCATCTCTAGGTTAATTTTTTAGAACTGAGGAGCCACATTTCTACATATCAACAAGAAGTAGCAGATATGCTTGTCTTATTAAGGCAGTGGCAGCCAATATCAAGATGTAATGGTTAGGTATAAGCAGAATGAACAGATTATATTGGCCTGTGCTAAGTTATATGTACCATATTTGGACCTGGTTTTGACCTGTTTACAAACAGTGATATTAATATTAAAAAAAACCCGTGAAATAGACTAGTTTTTTAATGCGATGTATATGTGGAAATTTTGGACTTTTTAGTCCTGTAAAGACATTTGTGCATGTCTGGCTGGTATAGCAAAAGTGTATGTAATTAGTAGTACTTAAATGTACTTTTGTTCAGTCAAAAGGTGATTTAAACAGGGTGTATGGCTAAATACAATAAACTTGTATTTCAGAGAGATGGATGTACAGAGTTCAGCAATATAAGTCAAGAGTGTACTTCTAGTAATATTCCAGTTTCTCCTGGTGAGTATTCATGATATACTTTCTAATTAACATCATATGCCGAAGGCTTCTTGCTGACCTCCACTACAGTAGCATTTTCAAGTAGACACTTGCAATTTAGTTGCCTCAGACTTTAGGTACATGCTGCAAATTAGAAATTAACCTGCTAGTCATTTAATGTTTTGTAATTTGTTCTTTAGAGGCTTTGTTTACTGAAATAGTTTTTAAAGCGTTAATGAAAATACATAGCATAGCCCTACTAAAAATCTCAAAGATGCAAATTTAATTAAGCTGTGAAAAACAATAGTTAGCTGCACTTTAAAGCAGTAATAATGTTTTAAAAATAAACTCTTTGGAAGCAGAAAAGGAATTGTATTTACTGTCATGAGTTTGTTTTAATTAAAATAGTGTCACATTTAGGATGTTGATTTTATGTTTATATTGAGGCTCAGAGCAGATTAGGGCTTTTTTATTTGTAAGCCACATTGTTTTTCAAATCACTGCTGAACATTCTCTATGGTTAGCACAAATTAAAGACATGTTTGAACAGGCAGTTTACCATAAAAGTAACGTAAACTATTTGAAATTACTGTTAAATGTTTGACCTAGCAATTAGACTTTAAGTGTTGATTTCTCTTAACTGTTGATCAGGATAAAGGTAACATTCCTAGTAGTATTTCTGTAATTTATCCTGTATGTGTTATACGTAGTATGCTGCACTTCTCTTGTTTTAAGAAAATGAGAAACATATTTTGGAGACTCACCAGCAGCATTTCTTTTTCCATCTCTAAATCAAGCTATTTGATAGCTGACCTTGCAATAAAAGAGCATAAAGGCAAAGTTGACCTAAAAATGAGTATTTTTCCATAGATACAGAAAGGAAGGAGGAGATGCCAGAGAGTCTTCATCAGTTGTCTGGACACAGTTCACTGCTATCCACAGAGCCATCTCCTAAAGCCATGACCACTAAGTCTCGTGGCCTGACAGACGTTTCAAAGGTAAGTAAAACTGGCAAATGCTTAGTTGATTTCCTTTCTGAGGTCAAGGGAACAAGTAAGCATTGGTTTTAGTTGTATGTACTACTAGTGGAAAACAAAAGAAACTATACAAAACTACATCTAGGTCTGTCTCACAGAAATCCTTTTGATATGTGAACAGTGCTTGAAGTCACATTTTCTCTATCAGTTTTTCCATTTGAAAGTCCTTCTGAAGAATGTTAGCTTTGAAGGGTTCAGTAACTGTGTTATGTTTAAATTGCAGGACACAACAAGACAAAGAATGGAAAGGATAAATAAAATGTAAGTAATAGGAAAGGGCAGCAGGAGTTCATTTATCAGGCGGGAGTTGTACCAGACTACAGTATACAGAGAATCTACATATGTGTTCCTAAACTCAGAGGCCTCTACATCAGGTGTGGCATTTCCTTATGACTCCACTGGATAATAAATACACTTATGATTCTGTATTTGTGGGATGAGTCACTGTTTTGGTTTCTAAAAAGCAATAGAAAGCATTCTTTATAGTCTTAACTAGAAATTAAAGAGTGTTTAGAATTTGGTTGACAAGTAATAGGAATATTATTTATCTTTTGGTAGGAATTCCCTGGTACTTGCAAGTCTTCCTGAAAAATGACGATAATATCGTGACTCTGTTTTTTATTATTTAAGGAAAGGTTAAACTGATTTCAGGTGAAATATTGTGAAAACTGTTTAGGTGTATTTCATAGAAGGCTTGACGTGTTATAAAATTTTTTTTTGTCAAATATTTTTGTTAAACTTGAAGAGAAATACATAACTGTATAATGTTTCTTTAGCAAGAGATGTCTGTTCTCTAAGTGCCTGGCCTGGAAAAAAGCTGTAGCCTTTTTTGTGATTTAAATTTATCATGTGGTTTACTTGTTTGTGTATCCTTTAAGGCTTATTCATATGTGGTTGGCATTTAAAATTGCAGAAGAGGGAACGAGAGGAAACGTAAGGTTTCATACTGCTCGCTAGTATGTTGGATTAATTAGAAAGTTAAAGGGAAGTCAGTTTATTTTTTACCATATTTTAATAGGATGTGTAATTTGTGTATAAACAAAATTTATTTTCAGAATTGAAGAAACCTCAGAATTGTTGAAAATCTCAAGCAACACCTCTGACAAGACATGAAAGTGCTAATCTTCAGACTGAACTCTGTAGAGTTATGGATATCAGAACAAATGTGTATGTTTGTACAGCATTCAGTTTTTAATTTATCAAATCTGTAATTATCACCAGTGCTTTTATTCCTTTGAGTAAATATTTTCTAATGCATCTCTATTGATTTCCCTCTCCTCAGCCTGACTTTTGGCTTTAAAAACTGTTCAAATAGCTTCCCCCCCAACTTTTGTATAGTAAAGCCATTTATGGCAGTGTATTTTGTGTTGACATTTGTTAGCAGTCTGCTAAGTAATGTTTTTTAAAATGCAAGCTTGAAGACTGTGGTTTACATCCTGTTGGAAACATTCCAACTGGGACTTGCATATTGCACCCAAGAGGTTTTCTTACATACCATCTTACCATCTGTACTGTTGAGTAAGTCTTAATGAAAACTTAAGTACATGATTTTAAATATGTACTTTTTGCTGTTTTTATTTAAATATAAGTTTTCATGCTGAGCTAGAAAGCACCAACACATTATGACTTCCATTAACACTGACTAAGTGACGGTCAGTTTAATCCTAAATGCTAAAATGTGCAAGTAAGTCCATAGGCTTTGACTGCAAGAGGTGTGTTGAGTGTTTTAGTGCTTTTACCCAACACATTTTAAGACTAGCAGCACAGGTGGACTCCATCCAGTATACAAAGATACACAACATTTAATATGGCTTCAAATTATAAAAAAATTCTCTTTAGAGACATAGGTAGATGTAAGACTTCCATAAACATGATATAATCAATCCAAAGACATGTTATTATTCCTGTTTG
This sequence comes from Neomorphus geoffroyi, assembly GCA_033558235.1. Taxonomy (NCBI): domain Eukaryota; kingdom Metazoa; phylum Chordata; class Aves; order Cuculiformes; family Neomorphidae; genus Neomorphus; species Neomorphus geoffroyi. Next base: position 23,561,831 of record JAUMJM010000020.1, on the reverse strand, counting down.
TGTAATGGAAATATATCATATCAAGGTTTCTTTGTGCTATAATACTTCACTTAAAAAGATTTTTGGAGTTTGATGTCACAAAACCAATGGCTACAGTTTTTTGGTAGAATATGCAAATGAAGAAGGCAAAAGCAGCTGTTTGACATTATGCTGCAAGAAGTGATTTATATGTTTCAACAATAATTATATTTTTTTCCTATAACTGTGATATAAATTTATTTTATTTTACATACAAACAAGAACAGAAGTGATCCATTATGTTATATATACTTTAGTTTTGATTTTGGACTTTTGCAATAGAACTTTTTTCCACTTGTTTCAAAATAAATAAAAACTGGAAAGTTAAATGATATGACCATCTTTTTTCTCCTTAATTGAAAGTTGAATATGCAAATAATTATTTTAACAATGAAATTAAATGAGGTTTTCTTCTAAATGTTAGACCAATTCAACAGGAAAAGGTGATGTTTTCTTAAAGTAGGACTACAGCACCATCTTGTGGAAATCTTCACACAAAATTACCAAAGTAGGAAAAAAGTATATTCCTATACAGTTAAATTTATTACTTTAAACCAATAATAATAAAATATTACAAACTATTACCTCTTTTACATTTTCATTTTTGCCTTGGATTCGAAGAGGCTTTTGTCTTAAGTAAGGTAATTATTGTGTGATATTTGATAATGTTCATGGCAGGAACCAGAGCAATGAATCTACTGTTTGTCAATGTTATGGCAAAGATTAGAAGGGTTAGTCAAGGTAAATGATTCAAGTTACAGGTGTTTATCATTGAATGCATGTAATAAATGCTGCTTTAGGTAAAAATCTTTCTGTAAGTGTGCAATTAAATATTGTTGCTATTTAGTACTATGAGATTGAAAATCCAGACTTGTTCAGTGGTTTCCTTCTTCCAGAAGCTTAAATGTAGTACTTTTTTCTGCACAAGGGGATTCAGTCTTTGCAATTAAAAGCTTTGCTTCTCCTGTTTTTAGGACCAAGCAGGGTCTTCACTTCAATCAAACTGAAGCCAAGGGTGTTATTACTGCTAGGGCATTTGAGCTGGTTTACTAAAGATCTTCCTCTTGCATTTGCTTTCTTTTTCTTGAAATGAAATTTGGTTTTGGAAGATAGTACCATCTTCTGAAAAAGAAACATATAAACCCTCTTTACATGTTTGAGTTATATAATGTATTTTTTAATTCGATTGTCTCATTGGAAACAGTACTAGTAACAGTGTATGTCCCAGTAAAACTTCCCAGCATTGCAGTGCTTTGGTGAAATACACATCACGACTAAAAGAAGCAACAGTTTTTTTTAATAATTACTGGTGCAGTGCTACTTTGAGTATTGTGACAACAGTCAAAGAATTGACCTTCTACATGTGCGTAAGTTGCGTGGATGGATCTTGCTGAGCGACGGGAGATGTTAGATACCTTCCAAAGTGCAAATTAAATAATCCAGAGAATGTTCCTCACTGTAGTTTCTGTCATGCCTATATCTCTCAAATGACTTGAAAGAAATTCCTGTTATGCGAGGTATATGTTCTGTGATCATAAATGTTAATCAAACAGCTGCTCTTTTCCTAATGCTTTTGAATTTAATTATTAGTTTAAAAATACATATTATTAATTCTTGTAGATAAGAATTGTTTTAACTTCTTTATTTCCTTAAACATCAATAGAGTAATTCCACCCTCAATAAATGAAAGTATGCATTATTGGGATAATGAAGCATAATTGCATTAGAGTGCTAAAACTGAAGCTTCTACAGAAATATACTGTTAAGCTTGATACTTCTTTTCTTTACTAGGATTCTAAAATCTATTAAAACTTACAGAATTCCCATTAAGATTTTTTTTTTTAACTCTGCCTTATCAACCATCAGTATGCACTTTAACTTCTTTATGGCATGTTCTGATTTTAGCAGGAAACATAAGAATCCTCTCACCTCAAATCTGTAATATTGAAAAGCAGTCCAATAACATCTTTTAGTTACGTTTTGAGTTTGTGTATGTGTATATACTGCTACATGTTGTGGAATACTTAGAAAATTATTGTGGTTATGACACTAGAATATATTTATTACTTCCAGTTTTTAAGATCTGATACTTTAATTGTATTGCGTATCACTCAAGTTTGGCTGCATTTAGGTACAAACCCAGCTGAATTCAGTTACTTCATGTTTTTATGCTTAACTTGGAGTTTTGGATCATCAGAAGTGTATTCAAAAGTCAATGCCATAATTACGAAGTTTGTCCTGTTTCCTTGTAAGTATATCCAAATTTCTTATGCTTATTCTTGGAGTTCTTTTATATGTTTCTGTCCTGGTTTAACCTCACATCACATGTCAAACATAGTTCAGTTTGTAGTCCAACAGCGAATGTGGTGCAGAAGAAACCTGGACTAAAAATGGTTTTTAACATTTTACTTTCCTCTAAATTTGCCTGATACAGAATACTTGTAGTATTGAAATCAGTTCAATTAAGGAGAAAATGTCTCATGAAATTTGCAGAACTGAAACCTAGATGTTGTGGGGAAGGCAGTTACCTGTTTTTCCTTCCCTTTCAGTCTAGCAGTGATGAGTGGAGCCACCTTGTTTGAATTCTAATACAATTTTTTTTTTCCTGGTAATGTGATATATTTATTACAGACTTTTAGAGAAGTAGTTGAATGTGAAAACCACTGCATGTATATTCAAGTAATTTAATTCAAAGCTGCTGATAGCATGTAGTATTGTGATTTAATTGAACTATACCCAATGAGAGTGGCAGTTTTCTTCTCTCCCCGTGGAAGATCACATAGGTGATAGCTCTTTCAAATGAGGTATTCTTTTTAATTTGTTGAGTTATGGAGATAGCCTGGTGCCCATATGACTTCACGGTGCAGATTTTGTGGTGCTAAATCTGCTATTATAGCCTGCAATACAACTAGCCTGTAATTCTATTGCTCATACTAACCACAGTTTTTTTTATAACGGCTATTTTGTTCCTTCCTCCCTCCCACCTTCACTTGCTCACTGGCTTTTTTGTTTGATCTATTGTGTCTATTTCTCCTGTGGTAGTGAATAGCTAAAATTGAGGATATGGACATACTGAGGTTTGAGAAGTGCATTCTTGTAAAGGTTAGTTTTTCTGGAGAAATATTTGGATCATCTTGCTTTTCTCTATGAGAAGCTACTAAAATTTGTGGAATTTACTTAGTTACATTTTATTAGAAATGCTTAAAATTCTTCACTAATGAACCAAGGGTTAGAACAACTTTTTCTGTCAGCTGCTTCTTTTGACATTGGAATTTAGCCATCATTTCGTCTCAGCTGTAGTATTAAAATTATTTATTTGGCGTAACGATTATCTTTCCAAACTCTTTATGCCACCTGAAGTTCCCTTTCAGTTTCTTTCTAGGATCTTGTTTTAACTCTATTTAATGAAAATCTAAATAGTTCACTTATCCTCACACAGCAATATACAGTTCTTCAGGAAAGATATTAAATCTGCAAAAGTTCAGTGACAGTATGTTTCTTCTGGGGTATCTAGGCAGATATCTGTGCAATAGAAGTCTGTGTAGTATTCTTTGTAGGATACTTAGCTGACAGACTGTATCGTCCTATGTCATATGAGCAGTCAATACAAATGTTAAAACACATATGACTTTAGTGTTCCAAATGGGGAAAAGAAGTCATACTAAAACTGTGTGGTAGTCCTTCACTTGAGCATTCTATTCACAACCTCTGCTGGGTTAAAAACTGGCTGGATGACTGGGTCCAAAGGGTTGTGGTAAATGGAATTAAATCCAGTTGGAAACCAGTCACGAGTGGTGTTCCCCAGGGTTCAGTGCTGGGTCCAGTCCCGTTCAACATCTTTATCAATGATCTCGATGATGGCATTGAGTCCACCCTTAGCAAGTTTGCAGATGACACCAAGCTGGGTGGAAGTGTGGATCTGCTTGAAGGAAGGGAAGCTCTGCAGAGGGATCTGGACAGGCTGGATCGATGGGCTGATGTTCCATCAACGGGATGATGTTCCACAAGGCCAAGTGCAGAGGCCTCCATTTGGGAGACATTTTAGACTGGACATTAGGAAGAATTTCTTCACTGAAAGGGTAGTCAGGGATTGGAACAGGCTGCCTAGGGAGGTGGTGGAGTCACCATCCCTGGAGATGTTTAAAAGACGGGTGGATGAGTTCCTTAGGGACGTGGTTTAGTGGGGAGACAGGCATGGTAGGACTCCATCTCAGAGATCTCTTCCAACCTAGTGATTCTATGATTCTAGAGATTATTTCATGAGGTGTAGCAAACTCAGTAGCTCTGTTTATGCAATGTAACTTTATCTAAGAGAGAAAGATGCTATGTCTATGGTGACAAAACTCTTTGGACTCTATCCAGAGCAGATGCTTGATTTGGAAGTAGTGGGCCTTTTTACTATCTGGGATAGCAAAAGTGGCAGTTTTAGTAACTACTCTAATTATAAGTTAACAACAATAATCAGTAGTGTGGAGCAGTGTTATTCTAATATAGCAGTGTGTTTGTTTTCTCCTCCCCTTTACCATTCCATAAAAGAAGCTTTATGTGCCATAAAGCAAAATAACTTTTGATGATAGACTCTGGAATCAGCAGAAATATAATTTTGTCAGTGTTAGATTTATAATGATTACTTTTTTGTTTGTTTAATTTGAGTTTGATTTGACTGAATGAAAGGCCAAATGTGTCTGAGTAAAACCATGGAAAATAAGGTTAAAGGGAATCTACATTTTGGAATTAGTTATTTAACACTTGAAAAGTGATCCATCTATTACACGTGCTTCTGATTTCTACTCCCCACCCTGGCCATTTTTTGTGCATTAGACTAAGGCACATTTTTGACTGTTTAAAAAAAGTAATAAAAAAAGATCTCCCCTGTTGCTAATGTAAAATGACCATAAAATGTACAGACAAATGCAAAATCAATTCTCAGGGAATATTTTTTTGAAATCTTTCATATTGTGTTATAAATATATATGCACATGTAAGGCATTTAAAATAATATTTCATGTAAGTGATCACACTATTATGAAAATATGAAACAAATACTCCTTTCAACCTTACTTTAACTGTAAAGTGATAACATAGGCGATATAAATAATTCAGTCCAAAGCATTTAATTATTATCAATATAGGTGAGTTTTAATGTATGTGAGGACTCTCCAGTTATTTTTAGCAGTGCATGTTCAAGTTCAATGCGCTATACCTTTCCTATCATAGCGATTTACGATCTGGTATCACATGGAGTCTTTATCCCTGTATTGTTGCGCAAGTCATTTATAGTAACTTCTTTATTTCTGCTTTCTCCACCTGTAACATTATGTGATTCCCCTTGTTTTCCTCCTGAGAGTATTATGTGGTTTTGCCTACTTTAAGATTACTTAGGAAAAGAGTTAATGGAAAAAATGGAAAAATGTAGTCTGGTTTTAAGAGTTCTCTTAATTGAAACCATTCCATTGGGACCTATGGAAGGAACTAAAGGGTAAGTTCATGAACTTACTTGAGCGTATGTGTTAGTAGTAAGTTAAGCTCCAGCTTCTTGTAGTTACAAAAGTAGTTGACAGGTGTGATAATTTCAGATAAAGTAGTTGTTGTGCTTTCGTGTGAAATACAAAAAATAGGTGCTGATATAGTGGGAGATTGCTATCATGAATACTTTGCAAATTCCTTTTTTAAGCTGTGATGTAACAATTTAAATACAGTGACTCAAGTTTTCTGTATGTTTTTTTCATATGTCACTGTTGGAACATTTCTGTATTCTCTATATTACATATAGCCTCTTTCATGAAGATGTACCGGCAACCAATTTATTTGTCTTAAGTGTTTTGTGATTGAATGTTGTATTAAAACATGTTAAAACTTTTCATTTGAAGCTGATATTGACTTGCATAATACTGTGATGCATTGATCTTAAGTTGTCTTCAGTATATAATATTCTCATACCTCCATAGAGGGAAAGGTGTACAATGGTTATGTTATTTTAGCATAATAAAAGCAAACAGTTGTTCCAGTGATGGGGAGGGCACTGAAAGAGGTTATTGTCTTTAATTATTTCATAGTTGATGTCACGACCTTGGACCTGAGTGAAAGTATTTTTGTTACAGGCATAGTTTTGATATACTTACGGATTTTGATGTAGTGAGGTTTCTTATGGACTTGCCTCCAACTTAAAAGATTGATATAAATAGGTACTAGCTGATCTTAAATTATAAGAAGCCGTGATTATTTGTAGGTGTTTTGGAAAAATTTTTGAGCTTTGCTATACAGGTACAATTTCATCTTTGGAACAAGTTAGATTAATTATCATCATGAATCACTTCTTAAGGAGCTGTCTTGAGTAAGGAGTGAACTGAAGTCCTACTAGAGATGTTTATGGCCTTGAAATATGTATGCCCAGAATATGGAGGTCTTTCCTGTTTGCAGGATATTCTACTGGATGAGATAAAAATGAAACTACCAGCAGGAGAAAGGATCTGGATGAACCAAAGGCAAATGTCAGCAGGACATATTTTAGTCGAGTAACGCTTAAGAAGTTTGATTCGCATAGTAATGTTTTTGACAAGCAACACAAAATATAAAGGGGTGCATTTAATTCGAAGTATACTAATATTGAGATTTGAAATTGAAACGGCTCAAAGGAGTAGGGATGAGTAGGAAAGAAAGGATGTATTCAGACTTCTAGACTCAGAAGTACAGCAAACTTTCCACCCAGGAACCCTTCTAAAACTGGGAGGGTGGTGATCAGTGGTGTAAAAATGAAAATGTTTGACATATTTCTGTTTTGTACTGAAGGACAAAATAAAAAAAGAAGCTTTATCTGTTTGGATGGAGGTGGCTGGAATTGGAATTGGTGTTTCTGTTCATAGAATTTTTTGTTGTTTGTTCTGCTTCCAGGATTTAGGTAATCCCATCTGCATTCTTCATGGTTTCATTAGAACACTTCAAACTTGCTGTTAAAAGAAAAATATAAAAACCTCATTGCTTCAGAATGTAGTCAGCAAGGTTAAGGAGGAATTTGTGTCCAGTGCATGCATGATTATTGAGGGCTTGGGGAGAGTGAAACAAGATTTTTCTTTGTTTAAAAGACATAATCCAGTGTAATTGCTAATATTAATTTATGATAATATTTCAACACAAATTTAATGCAAATTGTAATATAAATTCTTTGTTTTTCTTCCTTTGCCAAAAGCTATTCAGGGTCAGGGTCCCCTCTGACTCACAGGCAGAGTGTTAAGATCTCAGGTATTTTACTTTGCTGCATAAAGTCAATTTTTGCTTTCAAGCCTTGCTTGGCCATATCTCAGCTGTCAGATAACCACCACTGAAGAAGCTTGTTGGAGGCATGTAATTTTTGATAAGGCAAAAATAGCAGCCCTCTTTTTTTCCCTTTGAGATTGTGCCCTGACCCTGTGTTTGTCCCCCTTAATGAATTGGTTTATCTGTCAGGAAGCTGTGCACACAGAACGGTGTGGATGGGGAATGTTCAGCTAGGGAAAGACCAGATGCAAGAGAAACATTTCATTCGAACTGAATTGGCTTGGCACGAAGTCAAGGCAACACAGGAGGGAGAAGACAGGAGTATGCCGTTGAGGGTACCCAGAAGTGAACTTGGATATCCTCTTTGGCAATAACAGGCTGTGATATTGTTGCATTATGATATTTATTGCTTATCACCTTTGGTTTTCTGGGGACTATCACAGGTTGATTTACCTCTTTTATGATTTATGAGGTGAGTGAATACTTTGGTACTTTGTCTCTTATTGTAGTACCTCCTCAGAGAGGCTCTTCCTAACCTTCTTTAGGTCTGCTGTGGTGATTTTCAAGTGCTGTAACATTTTTCAATATTTATAAGGTCAGACCTAGTATCACAGATATCACAGTCACCTTGACTACAGTGAAAACTAAAGCATTGTTCTCTGTCTGTCTGTCTTTGAGTTATAGGTTCTGGTGTAAATCTATATTTCTTTTTTCCTTTCTTGAATATACAACCATGACTACGTGGAGTATGTATTAATAAAAAATTGTAGTAGTAAGTGTAACAAGTATTAATAAGTACTGTCACTGTTCTTAGTTCTGTAAAGCACTGGAAACATTCTCCTTTGATAAATGAACATTCAGTCACTTTAATTAATCTTAAATACCTTCTGGTGCTTTCTAAACTATTTCATTTTGTAATGAAGTAAAAAAGGAGAAACAGCATAGAAGGAAGCTTACTGCTAAAGTAGCGATTAATGCACAAAATGAGTTAGTTTCAAGCATCTGAAATATATCAGTTTATTCAGTGCTTATGGCCATATTGTTAGGGAATGGTCAGAATTCCTTTTGCTGTAACAGATACATATAGCTTAAAGATTCTAGCAGGAGTTCCCTGAGAAAAGCAGCAGGACTGGACCAGATGGGCATACTAGATAGTCAAACCACGCCACTGCAGGTTCTCAGTGAACCCATTGTGTGTCTTTTCATTATCAGATACAATTATTTGTACACTTCATTCTATTCCACCCTTATCTACTGTGTTATAAGTCTGTTTCCATATTTTCTTGCAGGCTTTTAAAGTGCTACACCTTGCTTAACCTCTGCTGTCCCAGTACTAGGACAGTAATATTGTTTCAGTAAATGATTTCAAAGGTAGACCTTTAGTCAGTGTGAGGACAGAATGTGACGGTTGTTATCTTGAATTTTGTACAAGTCACAGACCTGTAAATGAGAGGAGACCACTTAATTTGACAGATTATTTAAAATGTCTAGATATCAGAAGGATTTTCAGGCATTAGGTAACAGACCTTTCAGACCTGTGCTGACCCTCAGCAGCACAACCATGGCTAACTTTAAAAAAAGCCCACCTTATTTCAGTTGTCATGATTACTCAGTTAGCTATTCTTTCAATTTGCAGTGTCTTCTGCATTTTTGTCACAGCATGAGTCATAGCAGATATGCTAAGAGTATTTCTGTTATGCTTATGTATTTAATGTTTGGAGCAGGGAGAAGAATTGAGTTTTATTCTTTTCTGCCTGAGTGAGCTTTAATATGGATACTTAAAGCCCAGATATATTTACCAGAGTAAGCTACCTTGTATGATCTTTTGTCTTCTCACTCTTTAAGTCCATTTAAATAGAATTTTAACTCTAACCCATGTAATTTAGGTATGCTTATCAGTAAATTGAGTCGCTCAGGTCTTGACTTTGTTATTAAGGCTATAATGGCTATTAATGGTGAGGTCAGCACAGGCTACAAAACCCAGGAAGTTTGGCCAATTTCTGTGTTGCTGTAACTGCTTTTGCTGATGACTGGGCTAGGTTGATAATTCTACTCTTAACAACTTGAACAGCAGCATATAGATCATTAACTGAATGTTGGATCTAAAGTTAAATGGTGTTCTCAGTACGTCAGCTTATGAAGTTGTAATTCCTTACAATCCCACAGTGATTATGTGTATTTTTTTTTTCCCTGTGGGAACTAAAGGGGAAAATGTTTCAACCGTTTTTCTTAGAGTTTTGAAACATAACTTAGTTTAATATTACTTTTTAACAGTTATGGTAAAAATCAAGTAAGGTGTAATCTTTGCTTACCTTTCAGTATTTTTTCATAACACCTTAAAGCTAGCAAGTTTTTGCTAAACTTGGACCTATTTGAACTTACCTTAGCCTATTTTAAAATAGAAATCCTGTTAAAATTTGAAGTTGTATTTGGAGTGATTTAAGGAATAATATCCTGTTTCATGTAAAGTAAGCCTGCTATTCATACAAAAACAATGCCTTTAAATTTGAACTTTAAGTCAGTTACTTTAGTAGAGGATCATTCTTTTTTTGTTGCTTCAGATATTAGTCATTATACAAATTAAAAGTTGATTCTTACCTCAAATAGAACCTATAGCAAGTTCATCTAAATGAAACATAAATTATATGTTTTGTATTTCGTTGTAGTTCATTGGCAAATGTAGACAGATGTGTCTACTATAATATAAACAGTTTAGTCTTTAAGCTATGGGTTTTTTTCCATAAAAGATTGATGTTTTCTGCTTTTTCCAGATAACATAGCCAACATAGTCTTATCAGGAAAAAGGTTAGCTGCAGTTCTGTAACATAGAGAAGATAAGAACAGCTTTGAATAATGGAGCAGTGGTTTGCATCAAGGCCTTTGCGTTTGGGAAGAGATTGAAGACTAAAGAACTTTCCAGTAAGCTGACAAAACTGGCCCTTTTTTCCACATAAAAATCTCAATAACTTAGAAAAATGAACTGCAGATAAACCTGTTAAATTATACAGCTTATTTTAAAAAGCTTGAGTTCTTAAATTTTAAAATTATAAAGCTGTCTGCATAAACACAATCCCTATTATTCATTTTTTTTTCTAACTTTTAAAAGAAGATACACTAGATTACCTTCTTAAAATCTCTATGGAAGTTGCTATTTTATGTTTCTTGCATCTCTAAATACAAATTGACTCCCTCGATAAGAAAGGTTTTCCTGATGTTGGTGACAAATGCATTATTGCACATAATGGTGGATAGGCCCAGTTAGTTTCAGCTCTCTTATTGTTGTTAACAGATACGTCACGTAGTCCTTATTGTAAGTTTGGTTAGAATATTTTTGTAGCTGTAACAGAGTTTTACTCCCCTTTCTCTTTCTTTCCTCTACTTTCCTTTTACCCAGCCTGTTAATGTTTTCTGTCTCTACAAACTAAAGCTATGATTTTCTGTTTCAGAAACTGCTTCATGCATTTAATGTCTGGAATGTGTATCTGGGAGAAGAGAGAAGAAAGAGTTCATTGCTTCTGCTACCACTGCTAAAGCTGATTCTCCTTTCTAGTTTTATCTTCTTATTTCCTATTGTTTAAATGAAAAAAGGAAAAGATCAGCACTGGCCATATTTTAGGATAAGGAGAACTTTGTCTGTGATTATTTGAAAGAAAAATAATCCAAAAGTAGCAGCTTTAAGAAATGCTGCCAATACTGTTTTCAGTCATGTTTTTCTAATATGTCTTTGAGCATAGCTATTGCGTTAAATCCTTGCATTTTCTTATTTGAATAACATTGCACTTAAGCTGATCCATATTTCTCTCCTTCAGTAAGGAAGAAATTAATGGTGTTTATTACTGTGTCAGGTGAATATGTATTTTTGCTTGCCAATACTTTCTTTTGTTCCTTCCATTTCAGAAAGAGACAGCTACTACTGTCATAGGTTTTGCGTACCAGTGTATTTGCAAGAAATAGAGGGAATAAATAAATGAGATCAGTCAAGTATCATGGTAAAATGCTGCTGTTTTTTACATCATCCTATTTTATTGGTAGAGATTTGACATTACTTAAGGTGTTTTTCAGAAAAGGGAGACCACTGTGGACTTCAGCAGGTGCTTGCAGAATGTGAGCTGTGAGAGAGGTGATGGTCTAGAAATGGTAATTCTGGGAAATGTCCCAAGGAAGCTGTAGTTGAACATATTAGTAAAATTGTGACTGTGTTTATATAAATTGCATGAGTGGAGGGAAACAGTAGAGATAAAATACGTAGACAGTGGACTTTAAGTATATGAAAAAAGTGCTTGCAGAACATAAACTAGTCATCCAGAAACTAGCAAAAGTATTTTGAGTGTTATTTAGAGAAGTGTTAGTCTGAAATTCTGTATAAATCATGTTTTCCATTTTCTATTTTATGTTTGAGACCTGGATTCTTCGTAGAAAAATGCAATATCTCTGAGATTTTCAACAAGGGCTGTTTTGCCTCTTAGAGCCATCCATACATCCAGTATCTCACTTTTGGATAGGGAGAATCAACTCGGAACTCACCACTGTAAAGTTCGAGTTGTATATCTTGTTCTATGCTTGTTGATCTTGAACTTTCTCAGAAATTTCTTTCACTCTGGTAGTATTTTCAGTTAATATTTTTTTAGTATTTCTCATCTTAAAAACCTGAATATTATCAGAAAAAAAAAAATCATATTACAGGATAATCACCTCTCCCAGAACGTTTATCCAATAGATTTGGATATTTCTACTTTCTAGTGGTAGCTACTTATCTAAATCTGTGAAAAGGATAGTAAACATTAAATTTTTGTCCTAGTAACCTTTTTGTAAGTTTACTTCAGCTTTTTGTTGTCTTTTACGCTGCGGTTCCAATAGGTTTTTTTAAGTTTTTACTGGAAATCAGATACCATACTTATATGCTCACTGACCCTTAACAAAATGTCACCCTATAAATTTCAGAGAATTGTCTCAAAGAAAAATTCCAAAAATTCAGGAATGTCTGCTATCTCCAGAACCTTTTCCAAATTACAGGCTTGTGTATATATATTTCTGTTTCTTTACCTATTCCTTCTGATCTATCCTGGCAAAATAATTTTATCTTTTCACTTTTTTTACCTTTCTTAAGTCAAATATTGGGTTCTTTTTGGCATGTTAGCTCTAGGTGAACTGTGATCCTTAATGGAAAATAGAGGGAACATAGTATTAAACAGAAATTCTCACCTAAATATGCCTTTAAACTGAAGATGCTGAAGGAAGGTTTCTGCTTTTTCTGAGTCCTTTGAGGGTATTGCATATCTAATACTTATGACATAAAGAATCTCAGACATTTTCACAGAAAAGTGCAAAAAGACAACATAGATAAACTTGATGGATTCTTAGGAATGCACCTACCTCTGACATAATTGCAGAAACTGCAACTTTAAAATGCGTGCAGCACCCTTCAAAGGTAACTTGATTTCTTACTGTCTGTAGTATAACATATTGCTTGGTACTTAATAACAACCTTAAATTAAGAGTGATGATTTTACATTTAAACTCCCATTAAGAAGATAAACACCTTCAAACTGACCTCTCAGTTCTCTTGACCATGGTGTCTGCTTAGTATGAAAGATTTCTGACATTTTTTTCCTCTTTTTTTTTGGGTTTCAGAGGCCCTCTCTGGTACTAAGCTTTAACAACTTGTCTGCTTGAGACCTTAAGGCTACTCAGAAGTCTCTCTGAAATTGAGGAAGATTCAAAGCTACTTACTTACATAGCTAAAAATGCATTCAAGTTACTCTTAAGATTCCTGTCAGCATAGGCAATCATTTCAACCCTTTCTTGCAAAAGCAACAAAATAAAGTGTTACTCAAACATCTGTCAGCAGAGACTTAAGTGTCTAACCCCCAGCTAGGCTTGAAACCCATAATGAGGGACAGCTGGTCCAAACCTCTGCTTGCATGAGGCTTTGGCACTTCTTTGATATATAGGTAGTCACCTTTGTGATGATAATATAATTTTCTAGAAATAATCTGTCCAACATAATTTCTGCAGTCTGTTTAACTCTTCTTCATTACGCTACTTTGTTATTTATCTTCAGATTCTTAAAATGCTCTGTATCCACACATGTCATATTTTTCTTCAAAACTGCTCAGACTTACTGTGCTAGTTTTTACTTGTAGAGCAATTAAGTATTTTGTAATGAGATAAGCAGAAGCTGTCTGATCTGTTTTCAATATCCCTGTCTTGTAGCAGGCCAGCAGAACCCGCTTCCTCCTTTTTCTAAAATGGTAAAAATTGCACTAGGTATCCATAATATTCCCTGTGCCTTCTTCCTTTGCTTTTTGTTAATGTGTGTACTTGCTATTCCAACTTCTTATCAAAGGGCTGGGTTTGTTTCCATTAGATTCACTTTCTTTTTAGGAATACAGATGCTTCCAGATGTTTTTCAAAGTTCAGGGTGGTCTAGAAGTTGAGAGCTAAGAAAAACTAGAATTTCTCATTGTATTTTCAAATAGGGTAAAGAGGGAAATTGAAGGGCTGTTTTTAACAAAATACTGGATAACTGTTGGCATTTCAATAGAGTGTTTAACTGTTGATGTTGACTGGAGATGGGATAGTTCATTTACTTAAAAAAAGCATAAGAAAGGCCATTAACAATTTTTTATGCTGCATAAAAGCATCTTATTACTACTATTTTACTAGTGATAACCTGAAGCTTAGTGTTTTGGGGGACAAAAAAAAAAATTGAATCCCACACAAAACAATCTTTGCTATTTCTGAGCCCGCAGATTTTTTTTCACACTGTTGTTTGTTTTACTGTCCAAATTTGACTTTCATGGATTTCATACATTGCAAAAACCTTGTGTTTTCTCTTTTATAGCCTTCCTGTAAGTATACCTGATTCTTTGTTTCAAACACTGTGTAGAAACTATTGTGAACGGTTTACATTGCCAGCTGTTTAAGGAGTGAATCTCATGGTATCATGAGGCAGGATATTATTTGGAAAGTGAGTATATGCAGTGAGAGTCCTTAATTTCTCGACTACGTAGTTAGAAATCCTGATGAAAAGAGGATCAGGATTATCTGTTTTACAGGAGAGTGTCACCTTCCTTAAGATGGTGCAGCAATTTTTTTTAGTACGTCGAGAGTGGTTAGTTGTGGAAAATCTTGTATAATGCTGAGTAATGCCTGACCATACCAGACATTTTTTTTTTAATATATATCCACACTAAAGTGTTTCTTCAATGTTTGAAGGCGAGTTAGCTACAGCAGGGCTGTGTTCTTTGTGCTGATGCCCTGATGGAGAAATGACCCTAGGAACTGTTGACTGACTGTGTGTAGTGATATGTATATATGTATATATATGTGTATATATATATCTATATGTATTGTTTCATAATGCCTCCAACTCTACATTATTTTTTTCATATCTTCAAGTATTATTTTGGGTTACCCTGACCCTTCTTAGCACGTATGGACTTCTGGTAGAAACCTGAGGTACATTATAAGACACAGCTGAGGGATTTTCTTTCTTAAACTCTAAAAGTGTTTTAGAAATGTCTGTGGATCTTACACAGACTTTTGACTTTACTGAAATTTTAATTAGGTTTTTTGAATGGCTTTTGTGCTTGAAAGCTACATGAGATTTAAACTACATGTGAATTTTACTTGTGCGTGCTGAGGGGCTTTGTAGTGTTCTGCGGTTGATGAAGTAGCTTTAACTATTCCAATCCTTACTTTGACATTGACCTTTTCTTATATGAATTGTTATTAAAAATTTGCTAGCACTTACTAACTTACTTCCTAATGGCATAAGAACTATTGCAAATCTGCCTTATGATCTGTTTCTTTTCTGAATATAACTGAGATGCGTCTGGCAAACTCTTTTTGAGTGGCTGTAGATGGTTCGGTTATATCATCGTTGATGTGAAATAAGTTTAGTAACATGTAAATTTTGTCTTCCTTACACGTAAATGAAGTTATATTTTTAAGCAGTAGAAAAAATGTCACTCTTTAACATAACTTTCTAACTGAAAATGTTTGACTTCTTATAATTGCTGAGGGATGTGTAAATTCGTTTCTAAATACAGAACAGATTGAAGACCCCAAATTGCCTACAGTAAACATCGTCATGTGATTTTTTTACCTATTACTATGTACAAACTTAAAAAATCTACAAAATCCTTTTTTGTTTTTTTTTCTCCTCTGTTGTTCCCTTCAGAAAAATAACCAGACTGGTAATAGCCAGCCAAATTACTGGTGTGCAGTACTCCAACATGTTTTCTCCCTTTAATGTTTAGTACAATTCTTGTATTTTCAAGAGTATATTTTACATATTTACTATAAACTTGGAAAACATTATTCTCATCATGGTACACTCCTGTGATTAAATGATGTGAATAATTACAGCTGTCAAGTATACAGCAAGTCTCAGTCTTCCTGACTAGTTTTCCGAATAGTGAGGAAAGAGGAAACCATTTCTGCCTGTGCACCTCAGTCCATTTTCTAGAGCTAGGAAACCTGAACTGATATAAGCATCTGAAACGCAGTAAGAAAATTGGATGATATAATTATTTGATTTCTAGACTTGTAATTTGGTAGGCTAAATGTAACATGGAACCAGTGGCAAGTGGCAAAAGTACATTGACAGATAAAATGTAAGCAATATTTCATATATTTTAAAGAAAAAAAGATTCAAATGAGTGTTTCTATTTAAATACTTAACAAAAAGTCAACTTTGAAGATTCATTAGTATTGCTAAAGCAAATATCATTGAATACTTATTGAGAATAAATCACAATGATCAGAAAATAAATCTAAAAGTAATTGGGCTGTTTTAATTCAATGTGTTTACCTAACAGTGGGTGTTTTGCTGGCTTCAAGTCTTAAACTCACAGCATTTCTAATGGAAATCTCCATTATCCATCTGTTGTTCTGAGGTAAATATACATATTTAGAGAAAGCAATCTATTATCGAGGAAGGTCTTGGCTGATGCAAACAGTCTATGAGCATTATTCAGGCATTCTGCCCCACCACTGGGTACATAGAGTATTTAAGTTAATTTTCCTTCTAATTAAGTAAATCTAAAGCATATCATTGAACCTTTACCTTCCTGGAATTGAAGCACAGAACGTAAGTTGACTGACTGAATTGCTTTCTAATCGAAGCAATCAGTCAACATAACGAGGGAGGATTTTCTAGGAGGATTAAACAGGAAGAGTAACTGCAAGTTCTAATTTAAACTGAATTGTTACTTCAGGGTGGAATTTTTACTTGCTTACTGTAGTTCTTACAGCGAAGTATGTGATCTGGATGGTGTTCAGCACTCATTTATCACTTTTGCATAGCCCTTTTACAGCTGGGTTTTTAAATCTGGTTTTGAAGTTCCTTTAACATGCCTTCCAGAAAGTAAATATGTCAGTAGGATTTAGTTTATTTTTGAGATAGCTTAACTTAGTACAAACCTATACTGCATTCAAACTTTATTCAGAGTTGGTCAAGACTAGTTTCATTTCAGATTATGGAAAGTGATTCAGAAACACCTGGAGTGAAGATTTATATCCTTACCTAAATTTTGAAAGCACTGTGTTTTTATAGCTCTTTGGAGGAAAGGCAGGAACTGCATTAGCACTTGTTAGTGCAACAGTTAATGTAATGCTGACTGGAACTTCAAACCCCCAAATATTAATGTTAAAATGTTAAAAAAGGAGGGGCAATAAGTTTAAATATTTGATCTTTAATGAATGATATTACTTTTTCTCCTTTTGAGAAAAAGAAGTCTAGTTTTAAGTTATTTGAAGGTATTAATTTGAATACGGCTTGCTTCATTATTATGCATTGATCTGGTATAAAAAATAAAGACCTCAAGTCCTTCTGAAAGTTATTTCACTAGAATAAGTTTGTGCAAATTTTATATTCTCACAGATCAAGTACACCACTCAGAGACATGGAAACTGATTTATTTTTCAAAGAATTGAAATGTCTTATTCTTACTGAAAGTTGCCTTATGCTTAGCTTTTTCTTTTAGAAGAGGTGTTCAGGCCCAATATGTTGGAAATCTAGTTTTAAAGTTGCAAGGATTTGAAAATATCTAACTTCGAGTGCTTTTGTGTAGTAGTGCCGTATCGATTGGAAAACTTGTGTCTGCATAAAGCTGTACTGCTGTTTCATCATCTCTGGAGAAGGACTTAAAATTTCACTGTGTGTGGCCTTAGTCCCCATAATCTACACTATGTAATTCTTTTGCTTAAAGTAGATAGTGGAAGACCACGAGTTACAGAAATTCTAGTGGGTTTCAGCACTCCAGGCTGCTTCCCCAAGCTTTCAGATAGTGCAATGGTAGTAATGTCTGCTTTCTTCAGTAAATTTCGATCAGCTGGAATTGTTCATCACTGACACTGCTCCATTCAGTATCGTGTCACTTGAGTTAGGGTGATAAATCATACTATGCAATTTCTCTGAAGAGCATAAACCCATCCCAACACTACATCTGTTAAGAATATAAGGTTAGTCTTTCCATGCAGCAGAATGCTGAATATTAATCGTAGCAGCACCAGAGGTGTCCAGTAATGTATTTTGTTATTTTAGCTAAGAAAGGCAGGTTGAAAGAGAAATTAATAAATCTTGGAAGAATCTCTTCTATCCAAGCTATTTTCTCTATAAATTAGGATCTTTAGATATATTTGCTCAAAATACTGTCAGGAGCTTGAAAGCAACAAGTGTTTCCAGAATTTCTACAGCTGTGTGAAGTGTTTTGCACTTAAAAGTGAAGGTGATCAATTATGGTTTCACAAAAGGACCAAGCAGGTTCTATCAAGACTGTTGACAGAAGATGTTTTTCTTGGTTTTTAACTTTCTGTTAAAAATCGCTGCAAAATCAATTAAAATTATAGGGTTTGGCTTTTCATTTATTTTTACAAAGACATTGAGATACATTATTTCTGTCTCCTTTTTTCTGCAGGAAACCAGATTCCTCAAGCATTGGGGGAACTGACAAAAGTTGACAGATCTATGTCTGTGATTCTATGATTGTATGGTAATGCTTATGGATGATTTCACACTCAATTTTGTATAAATATTTAATACTGGATTGGAGGATAATTAATTTTGTGCCCAATACAAGTCTTTTATAGTGGCTTTACCTGATCACTTGGCATAGAATTGGAACATGTAAGATGAGTGTAGAATCACTGGGCAGGGCAATTGACAAGAAATTATAATTGAAGAAGTTTCAGAAAATACGTTACAGCAAAAATGAAGCCTTGTGATAAGGGAAGAGGCAATTTTTGTAAGGTTATGTCTATCTTGGTAGTCATTGCAAAACTGTATGACTAGATCTTTAAGGTGAAACAATTGGTAATGTGGACTTAGTGTCCCCTACAGTGTATGCTTTGCCTGTTTTGGTTTGGGTTAGAACTGATATGTCCCATAGACAATATCTATGAGTAGCTGGAATGTTTTAGCTGTGCTGTGTCTCCCCAACAATCCATTTTGCAAACTGTTTTTGTTAAATCTGACTGATTTTAACATTCCAGAGGTTGTCTATAAATTTGCCAAATATGTGACAAAAAATGAAAACAAATCTGTTTCCTGTCATGAGGCTAGCATGCAGTCAGGGGCACATGAATTTCGTATGCTTGCTCTATCATCTTATCAAGGTTTATACTTCTAATTTTACAGCATGACTGTAGATCGCACAAAATAACAAGCATCTGCTTAATTTGTGGGATTACAGACTGTTATAAAACATTTTCAGAGAGAAATATTTTCTGCTATTTCTCAAAATAAGAAGGTCTGTGCTTATAGATGTGTTGATGCTCTTGGTATATGTGTTTATTATTCATATATCTTTCAAGAACGGAATTATTTGATAAAATTAATTTATGATATATTCTCCTCCATATATTTATTGTTTTAAAAAAGCATCCATCTATTTTTTTTTTTAGTACCTTCAGGTGTGTTTTATCTCACTTTTGGGGTATGAGCAGGATGTTGCCTTATAAATTAGAGTCACAGGAAGATTCAAAGGAGCTATTAGACTAGATCCGAAGAGAGTTGAAGTCAAGTTAGAATTCGTAAGTGTAAAGCTTTCACTCAAAGACCACCAGGATTCAAAAGAAATATTAAAAATCGAGGTAGTCCAAAGCTCCACAGACTTATATATCTATTTGTGTCCAGTCCTAACCAGTTCTGAGAAGCATTTCACCCAGTCAGTATCCAAAACTACCCATCTCATTTATGCTGTCTTCCTTGAGGGTGTGGTATGATAGATAGATACTCTTGGAGCCAACTTGCTGCACTGATCTGCTTGCAAGACCAGTGACAGGTCTTGCCTTTTGTAATATGGCTTAGGACGTACAGTAGTTTACTCAGCTGTGGGAGTGTAAATATGCCTCCATTTGCAGGGATTGTCCTAACCACTAGTCTGTAGAATAGTTCACATAAGGAGCATTTTTTTTTTTTCCCTGTTTCACGAAACTTTTTCCCTGATATTGCATTATACATACAGTATTAAGGTAAGCAGTCTTGGGAAAAACAAGAGGTATGTAACCTGTTTCTCTGTGAGCTCCCTGGTGACTAGACCTTGGTTTCATGGGTTTTATGTCATTGTGACCCAGGGAATTCCCTCTGGTTTACTTTATAAACATCATCAACATGTGTGTTTTAAAAGAAAAAAAAAAAAAGTCTCCAGTAATATGTAGATACTTGTAATTTAGAGAGTATTTTGATCTATGATACCAAATAGAGAGAGGTATCTTACTGCAGGTGAAACATGTTATCCCTGAAGAATTTTTTTTTCCATATGAATGTTCTATAATTGTCTTATTTCAAGGTACAGCTTAAAGGAAGAAACGAGTGGCTGGGGTCAGGCATGGGAACATCTTAAACTGCCTTTTCTAAATTAAGACAAGATAATGTATCATGTAACTACACCTTAATACAGATGTTTGGATTCCTTTGTTTTCCTCTGAGGGAGGAGCTGGTCAAGTGCTTGAGTGGTTCTACAGCACCTCTAAACTTTTTAGATGTGACATTATAACTTATTGGACTGTGGAGTCCTTCACAGTTCCTGTCAGAATTAAATGCTCTCAGCAGGACAAAGGAAATTCATTCTTATAATTTATTTTAATACTTTTGCATATAGCATCAGACATAAGGCCATATTGTCCTAAACTGCAATTAAGGTATTAAAATAGGGTTATATGACAAAGCCCCAAACTCTTTTCATGTAACCTGAAAGGTAAGTACTTTAGATATAAGGCTGCATGTTACTTTCTCTCCTCAGACCTGCACCAACCCTCCTGCCTTCCCCCAAAGAATTCCTGTTCAGGAAAGGCGTTTTGTGTGGAAGTTAACTCATCTCCACACCACTATGCACTTGGATCACATGCTTTCCTGACTTGAGACCTCTGTCAACATACAAATAGTGTTTTAAGTAATATCTTAAAGTAGGATGGTGGAACATAGTGGAAAAGCTGCTTAAGGAAGATTGTTGTATGATAGATTCTTGTGGTGTGTGTGTATATTTCCTGTAATTCATTTTGGGCAGTCCTTGCCAATAGCGATGATTTGCATCAAATTACTTTCCCTTGTTTTAGTTGAAAAGTAAACTGTTATGTTCATTTTGTCTCTCTGTTCATATGGCATAGACCTAGTTAAAGTGTGGATGCCTTTATGTGCAGAGGATTTGCTCATCTTCTCTCTAAACTGTGTCATATTTTCTTTTTAATGGCTCATTTTTTTAGTTGTCTTTTGAACACATGCTCACCTGCTTCAGTGGATCCAAAGCTACGAATAAAAACACCCCTAAATATGTAACAGATGCAGAAGTGAATATAAGTGGAAACAGTTGAATAAGGGAAACAGACCCAGAGTTGTCATCAAGCTCTTCACAGTCACTAGATTTTTTTTCACCTCCTCATGCAGTGCTTGCTCAAGAGCCATTGGCAAGTGACTGTGTATTTCATCTCTTGTCATTATCCCCCTCCACCTCATAGGCTTTTTTCGAGAGTTTGCAACTATATTATATTCATCTTTAAATC
Source organism: Neomorphus geoffroyi (assembly GCA_033558235.1). Taxonomy (NCBI): domain Eukaryota; kingdom Metazoa; phylum Chordata; class Aves; order Cuculiformes; family Neomorphidae; genus Neomorphus; species Neomorphus geoffroyi. The sequence continues at coordinate 23,540,552 of JAUMJM010000020.1, read as the reverse complement.
CCGCTAAATGTGCTAAATAATGTAAAGTGGTTGCCGTTATAAAGACAAATTTATGTGCTGCCAATATTTTAACTAGGGCCTCCTTCTCAAGTTTGTCCTGAGACACTCTCTTGAGTCCCTCCAGCTTGTGACATCTGGTATGGAAGGGTGCATGTCAGCTTGGTGAGCAGAGCACCAAAGGGCTATGAACTTGATCATTTGTTTTAATATATAAACAAAATGTATTTTGGGAAGAAAGGTCGAAATGCTATTTGGCAAATGTATTTTATGCAGTAGTTTCTTGTCTGAGGTGTGGTTGTATGAGACATACAAAGCCTATTGAAAATAGCAAGTTCCTACACATAAATTTGAGAGCAAAAGAAATTACATTTATCTTACTTCAAAAATATATTTGAAAGCCATTGATTCTCACTGTTCTCTGACACATTCCACTTGCAGGGGTTGCGTTCACACGGACTTATCTATGTGTGTGAAGAAACTTCTGGACAAAATGGCTTTAAACAGGGTGCAGAGAATTTTTGATTTTGTTACAAAAATAAGGACTCCAGAAATCATAGTTTTATGTGCCTTCTTTTTCTTCCAAGGGTCATCTCAGATCCCTTTAAATGCATCAGGCTTTGTTGCCTTATGTGCTTTATGGATACAAAAAAGAAATTAGATGCTATGAAAACAAGCTTGCAATCAAACAGGTGATTTGAGATAAAATCAATTACATTCTTCATTGTGATCCTTATGTCCATTTTTTGGTTGTAATAATGTAGTTGGACAATAAACTCATGATATAAGGACTATCTCAGTGGTACACCAGCATGATTCTATTAAGTTAAAGCAGAACACTTAAATGAAACCAATTTGACAAATCTCTTCAAATTCTGCCTACGTGTTATACAGTGCTTTCCAGTTCAATGCTGGGCAGTGAAAGAAGTTATAGACACAAAGATCTCTTCAGAAGCTTTTTCAAGGATATTTGATCTGACTGTCTCCGTGTCTCAGTTTAAAGAAAAACTAAGATGTGTATCTGAAATTAAGAGATTTTAATCAGGAAAAAATGTATAGAGAAGGATAACAGTTCTTGACTACAAATATATATATATATAACCAAAGCCAGAACAGGACACACAACACCTTAACGAATTAAGTTCTATCCCTGCTCCTTTCGGTGCAGTTATATTTACGGACAGCAGGACACAATGTCACCCTCTCCTCGTCCTTTTGTCCGAAAGCATTGGGGGGGAATGGGTAGAGGTGAGGGGGGGTGTGTAGGGTAGCAGCTTCTTTGCAGCTGATGTTGGCCCCTCCAGCAAACAGTCACAGGTTATTTTTTTTTCCCCGGCTGAATTAAACAATAGCATTCCTGCAATCTATTGGTGTGTGTTCAAAGGCTTTTTGTATTTTGTGGTGTTGATTGAATTGATTTGTCTGTGTTCAATATGACTCATTGTTTTTCTGAAACTGAGCTATAGTGTTCTCTACTTTCTGTTCCACGGAACTCTTGAAATCACCCATCTTGATTTGTCATGCAGTCTATTGATCACTTGCCTGTACTGAGACAGAGCAGGATAGTTGTTAAAGTCAGTTTGGTGGCTTGTCTGTCTACTGTTCTTGTTATATTGTGCACTTAAACTAGCTCTGCTATGAAGGGACATGTTTCTATGTTTGTGCACAGATGCTTCGTATTGGGCATAAAGAAAAATTACAAATAGAACTTTACTGTCCTTTGTTTGCAGCCTTAGTAGTTTTGTATGATTCCAAAGTTTTAAGTATGCATAGAATAGCCATGCACTAAAACATGTGGATCCAAGTGCTGACTCAGTTACACCACATCTAGACAGTAACTGTTATCATTTAGATTTAAGCTAGTGCTATTAAAATGGAGTGATTTATTAGTGATGAACAAAGTTTTTACAGCCATGTCAGTCGTGCACATGTTTATAAGGTAGTTTAAATACCAATACTCACAAGCTTAACTCTTTATTACATGTAAAGAAGTGTACGTCAGGTCATAGTAAGTGAATGATATTTAAGAGTATAATAATTAAAAGTTCTTTTGTTTGAGGAAGTAGCATGCTGGATTTTCTTTAAAGTCTTGAAGCTCCTGTACAGCCCTTAATTGAACTAATATATTTTTTTAATCTTTTTGATTGATATGTGTATCACTGCTGCATGAGAACATCCTTAGCAGAAAGTGAGCATGTTTGTAATTTTGTTCGGGGATACAGATGTGTAAGTGTTCAGTGTAATACATTTTCTGGCCACCTGCAGAAATTATAGCCAACATTCAACAAGAAGGGAGAGCAGGCTGTAGGGAAAATATGTTTCAGGGATGTTGGGTGTGATTCAGAATTAACGCTGCTGTTTGGTCTATTGTTATCTTTCCATTCACAGATCTTTGTTGTTTCAAGCTGCACTGAAAAAAAAAATAGATAAATAGAAAACTAGATTTGCTTATGTAGAAAGAATAAAGAATAATCACTTCAGCCTATAAAAGCCTTTCTCATGGATAGACAGTTTAAATATGTATTGTGCATAAAATACTGTGATAATCTTTTAAGTAGTGTCTAAATAAATTAACATTGTAGCATATACTTAATTACTACGTTAATGAATGCTAAACATTATAAACTTCCCATAATGTACAAAAATTAGGCTCTTGTAGGAAAACTGCCGGTAAAAATTTTGAATCTTGAAGTTACAGAAAATGCAGGAATGACTTCTCTTATAAGGCCTGATACTGCACCACTTAAGTCTGTAGCAATGTTATCTTGTGCAGTAATCAGTGACTTTGAATAAAACTATAAAATTAATTTCTTTATAAAGTACCACAGTCATTTCAGATTAAGAAGAATTTGAGGGCTCAAGCTATATTTTTGGATGTGAGAACAACAAAATCATAACTTTTAGGAGGAATGCTTGAAAAATAAATTCTTTTAAAGGTTTCTGAATTCTGTATCCTAAAAACCTGTTCAGTGTTCAAGGGTATAGTACTGAAGGAATTCTGAGTGTGTACTATCATGCCATTAATATAAGCAACATGTAGAAAAGTTGGAATTTTTGAGATACACATATGAATAAATGCAAAGTCGAGGCCTGAAAGCAGCCCAGAAATTCCTAGCTCTCCTTATGTTCAGAATAGATCCTACTTTTAGTTACCTGAAAGTGGTTATTCTCATCTTAATACTTGGGAACTCATAAAAGTTTTGTATATGTGTATCTGTGAGAAATTATGCAAGTATACTGTGGGGATAAGGGGCACAAAATCCCCTAAAGGTGGATGTTTAAATGATGCAGAGAAATTGTGAACTAATATAAAATACTTACTGAACAGAGCATAGAGCTGTGCTCTTTTCAGACGTGCTGAGTTGATAGCTCTGAAATATTAATTTCTTATGTCCAGCTCTAAGGCAATAAAAGAAGATCTTCAGATTTTTATATATGAAAACTGGGCTCATAGAATAATAATGGCCATCAGGAGGATGCTTCACATTTGCAGAACCTGTCATTTTCAGTGCTGATATGCTACCCATATGTTTTTGTGTGCAATTTTGAGACCACTGAGGCTGCAGAACAAAAGCTGTTGTTCATTTGGCCTCTGAGTAGCCTTCCTCAGTGCTGAGCACAAACACGACACTCAGGATTTGTCTTGTGGGAAGCCTTTGCAATCAGCTGTCACCGTTTGCTCTTTGTAGCATGCAACTTAATTCTGTTCTGTTCTGAGTTCAAGGAAAGCATTAAAGGTATCCTGAAGTGATTTTAAAAGTAGGAAAAGAAAAAAGATCTATCATAACAGACAGTATTATTCTTGGATATTCATTCTTGGCTTGTATGTCTTTGGAAGAAAAGCAATGTATTAACCTAGATATAACGTCTCATTTTAATAATGATTTCCTTAAGATTAGATTTCTTCCATGGCAAATGCACCTTGTTATTATCTCCACATAAATGAATGATGAATAAAATAAAATAGGATAAGGGTAAAGAAGTATTTTTTGAATTGGAAGTGGTTTTATTGAAATCTTGAAGGGTCATGCTCGTTTTTACTTCTAACTTGATTTTATTATTGTTTTCCTTCTAAAAAGGCGAGAAACAAGATTATTGTAGGACACTTAGTCTTTAGCTTGCATTTATTATACAATATAAACATTCCAGTTTATAGCCTGACAAAAATATTAGAAAATAAAAGTAAGAACATGAAACTTCTCACCTGCTTTTTAACATTAAACAAGTTTTTGCGTGCAACTACAGAAGAATGCAATCCCTGAAAAAAAATAAATTTCTAAAGCCAAGTAAGCTATTTGATAGAGTTGAGAGAGCATTATGGAGCACAGCAGAGCCCTTAGAGATGTCCTACAAATGATTCATTATTTAAATTCCACTTCATCCAGTTGTCCTGGTAACCATACTACCTGAGTGAAAAGAAAGTATTCTTGCAACAACAGAATTAAACTATCATCTCAAAATATTTCTTTGATTCTATTATAATTCTCTACAGTCCAACTGACAGTCAACAAGTCTAAGTTGGAGTTGGAAAACATAGTTTCTGCTATTCAATACATAATCATTATTTTGATATTTGAATACCAGAAAACTATTAAGAATTGACAAGGGAGTCAATTTTGCAGGTTTTTTATTGCTCTAGTTTTCCAGGATGCTGATTTCCTTTGTGACTGGGAGTTCCAACTCGAAGCATCTCGGATATTTGACATTGGCTTGCACAGAATAATTTTACCAATATATTCTATAAAGTGAGAGGCGAGTCTACTCATATCAGCAAATGAGGGATGAGATACTGGATTGCACTAAACAGAAGGGAGTATTTCCCTCTGCAGTTAAATACATAAAATTATTTGTCTTTCTTAAATGTTAACGTGTCCAATTTATACTTAATATCTGATCGTCTACAGATCAGATGATAATTTTGCTAACAGCTGCTGATAATTTATTTTAAATTAGTCCATTCCCTGTGTGACACCCATATAATATTTTCTGCAGTGTTCTGTGGAATTATACGTAATCCTGGAAAAAGGGACAGTACAAACAGTTATTGTACTGGAAAAGAGAAGAAAATAATTAATTTCATGATATGTAAGGAGAAAAAATTCTATTTTCATTTAAAATAAGTTTTCAATAGTGATTAAATGTGATTAAATGCAGGTGTCAGGGATTTCACATTTAATTAGATATGTGGAAACGTATTCTTGTGGTGTTCTGCTGTATTGTGATTTTAACTGCAGAATCTGCAGAATTTGCCCAACAAATAAAAGGCACTATGATTTGGGGGGTTTTGTTGGTTTGGGGTTGTTTGTTTTTTTTTTTTCCTCATTACGCATGTCAAGTATCTCTGATATTTCATGCGTGGATTTAAGTTTATGCCTATCCCTAATGTTTGAAATATTCCAGTCGTATGCTTCCTATCAAATACATTAAGAACACTGTATGTATTTATACCTACAGCATGTGATGAATTTGGAAGTCTTCAGATTTGTCTGAGCTAAATTCAAGATGGAATTTTTGGGGGTTTAGCTGAAATCTGAGAACGAGTTTTATTTTGCTTTGAATCATTTTCATTGCAACACATTTCACAGTAGCATTATATAGTTCTAATTTACTTTCAGCCCAGTTCAAGAGGTACAGTGATATTTGGTCTGCTATCAGGGTATGCCAAGTAATCATTACCTTGCAGATTTACTATCTGTGGCAAGGACAGCCACCATGACAAGGAACCTACAAAAATTAGGGACTGACAAGGAACTGACAAACACTGGTCTTGCCAAAGACACAAAGACTGAGGCTTTCCAGCTATTGAAACTCATTTCCCATCTGCAGTACTGGTCGGGAGGATGTAGGGAAGTGTTGTGAGGTACAGAATCCTGGAAGATGTGGGTCCCCAGCCAGTCAGCATTACCGCAGATCTCACTTGACTATGGTATAAAACGAGGTCCTGCCAGAGACCCCTTTGAATGGTTCGTGGCCTGAACACTCTCCCCTTGGAATTGGGACATCACCCAAGGTAACTTCCTGTGATTGAATGCTCTCATCTTTCTTTCAGTGAGTGATTATTTCTTCTGGATATATCTTTGAGTGAGCCCTTGCCCCTTTGGTTGAGTGATTTTATCTTCTATTCTTGAGAGAGAGAGATTTCCTTTTGTGAGTGACTGACTGCATATCTTGGAAAAACTTAGGAAAACTTAGGAGTTGTGTAGTAATACTCCCAAATGACATCTGAACTAGTGGTTTAATTTGCTTAATGGACCACTAAGTAATTTTTCTTGGAATGAATCTTCATTTTTGATTACTAATTGTCTGTTTTGTGGGTGCCTCCACGACACCATCTACACACTGAATTCTTCCAAAATATTTCATTGTATTTAACACTGAAAGAAATGACCAAATGACTCTAAAGCATGTGAAACAAGTGAATACCTCTTCACAAAGTCAGACATCTGTTACTCTGATTAAGTATCTATTGGTACCAAGAATTAATATGAAATGTTTGGCAAGTATATTCTATACATAAGCATCTGTTTATCACTACAGTAATACAGACAGACACACATTTGCACAGACATGTTTGACTCTGCTAAAATAATATCTTATAAAGAAAGTGAAATCAAAGAATAAGTCAAAAGGTATAAATAGTTAAATGTAAATCTGTTAGCAGTCTAATTTCATTGGCTCCCTTCTCGATTTATTAAAACTTATGCATTTTGTATTTTGGTTATTTGTTCTTGGACTTCACCCAAGAGGATCTTGGTTTTCTGAGCACTTTAACCCAGTCTTTCCTGACATGATACATACTGTTTTATTAAAATCTGGAACTGTGGAAAAACATTAGCCTGATATTTTTTAATTCCATCATTAATCTTCAGAACAGCCTTAAAATGTCATTTGTTTTGTGATAATGCAATAAGAATATATCGCATATGGCAACATATTTCTGTGATTTAAACAAATATAAAATTAACTCATCACAACATTTTGCAAATGCCGTGCAACCACATCATACAGGCATGAGGTCCTTGCTAGAGTTATTTGACAAGCAACTATGCAATGTATGTTATATCATGTTCAGGAAACAGCAGTGTCTAGCTCTTTGCCAGCCTTACTGTTGTTGTGCCAAGTTCTGTGTTTGAAGTGGAAATGATTTGATTTGCTGAAGATATATTTAAGTATGCTATTAAAGCATGTTATACACTGGTTGAGACAGGTACAGAGATAGCTGGCATATTACAGTACAGAATGTATGTTTAGTCGTAGACCTGCCACTGTTAATGTGTGCATATACATTTTTGTCTATACATGTTTGAAAAGATAGAATGTTTCTATTAAGTAATTATTTTCATATTTGTCATCATTTATTGAAATTTGATAGACAGATGTTTTCATAGTTTCTCACACTTTTACTTGGATTTATTCTATTTTCATCTGAAACTCCCCCAAACACTTACCTGGTTTTATTATATCTTCATTTAAAACTCCCCCAAACTCTATTTCCCCTTCTCTTTTTCTCTCTTGCTCCAAAAATCCCAAGCTGAGTATTAACCTAACCTGGTTCCCCAAAAAGGTCTCTGAGAAAATAACTTCATGGGCTTTAGTTGCATCTCAAGAATGGAAAATTATTTTCTTAAACCTGTTTGGGGGATGTAGTGTGTGTGCATCAAGATATATTCATACTGGTAGTGGCCTGTGGAAGTGTGATAGATAAGGACAAGGGAGAAGAACTAGGGGCGTCCAGAATAGAATAGGTCCAGGTGAAAGTATGGAATACTTGATGACATGTTTGTTAAATGTATCACACTGACAGTCCATAACAGAGGCACCATAGCACATTTGCAACACTTCACTCTTGATCCCAGCATTAGTTTTGCCTCCGTTTTAGTTCATGCTGCAGACTTATGTACCCTGTGTTGTATTTTGGATTTTTGACTTTTATGGGTGGTTCCTTCAACATTATCAATCTCAATATAATGAAATTCAGTTAAATAGAAAATTAGACAAGTTCTTATCCTTTCACTGAGTCTACTTCATATAACACTAATCAGAAATGAATAATGGTTACTTATCAGCCCTGAGTGAAAAATATATACATTGTGGATCTTACAGGCTATAGTGGGGAGGAAGTGTGTTTTAACCTCTGAAGGGTGATGGAGAGCTTTTACACAGGTGCTTCCTTCATAATCACTGCAGAGCTGGTCCCAGTCTGGCCATGAATTCCGCTCAGTGACAGCTTCTCTGAGGGTGAGAAATGTTGTACAGGTGTTATTGGAGGCCTTACTGGAGCTGCTGAGCATGTGAAGATTGAACTGTAGGGGAGAGGATGGGGATTTTAGAAAGCTGGCTCTGGAAAATGAGAACATTCAACAAGTTGATCACTGAGATGTATTCAGCCTGATATGATTTTTCCTCCATCAGTTACTGGTTTTAGCTGAGTTGCACTTCAGACTGCAAGTCTGGTGCAGGATCTGTCTCATCCTTTGTGTGTTATAAAGTAGGAAAATGAGTTCAAGGTAAACTGATACTGTCCTATTAAAAATTTTTACTTGTCTAATAGGTAAGAGCAGCATAGAAAAGGAAATTTCCTTTTGAAATGGTGTTTGATCAGCAAAGGCAGTCCAATCACTGCAGAATGGATGCTTCCACAAGATGGTGGTGTAGGTTAGTTTTTTAACTTTCCTGAAATAAAATAAATCATTCTGCAAAAAAGTGTGACAATCTAGCCAATTATAACTATAAAACACGTAATGAGTAAGTTGTTATTGCAGTTAGTCAAATTCTGAGTGATACAAAACTTCAGTGACTTCCATTACCATTGAGTTTTAGTATAATTATGAAAAATATTTGCATCTTTTAGCCCAGAGGTAAAATCAAGGCTAATGTTTGTCATCAAAATGTACAGAATAGAAATTTTTATGGTGAAAAAATATTTTGGTTTGTTAAGAAACAAATTGCCCCTTACCTTTAATATTATAGGCTTTTAGTTGTCCTACAGTTTTTCAAGAGAAGGCTGACAGGTTTTTTTGAGGGGGTGGGTTCCTCCCCACCAAGTTAATGGAAAGTTTTAACTAATTCTTCTGCTCGGTTTAATGAGGTACCTTTCATAAGTGTTTATACCGGTATGAAGTTTGCTGCAGTGTGTTCATACAGCAGGACTGATCGCTCTCTCTGGCCCATCAGGGAGTGGGAATGTCATGTCCATACACAAATCCATATTCTGATTTTTGAAATTCCTTAATTGTGGACAAACAGTACAAATATAAGGAAATACTAGAAAGCCTGTGTTTCATTAGAGCAGTGTGTCTTGGAAAATACCAAAATCACAGAACTGTATTTTGAGAAAACCACAGCTTTTTATACATGTTATTTTTGAGAGTCTCCAGCAGATGTCCCTTGAGAACTTTGTATTTTATACATGAGCAACTGCTGCATTTGCAAAGGACTTGAAAGCCTCACAGTTACATTTTCTAGAGGCAGCTGTCAGCACTGCTTTCCAGAAGGAGCTGGACAGAATACCTGTTAGATTCTTTAATCTTGGAATTTCCAAAAAGAGCTTTCACAATGCACTTAGGTATTGTTTTGAACAGAGCTGAGAGACATTCAAGAGACTTTATTTTTCAGATCCCTATGCCTTTTTTGATAATATAAGATGATAATGTATGTTCTACCAGATTGCCTTTCTTTAGACTGTCCAGCAAGAAAAGTTAGGAATAACCTGCTTTTTTTTTTAAATAGAAAAAAGAATCTGCCTACACAGTTTTTATTTAACACTATCCTATTAACATTAAACCTTCAGACTTTCCAAAAACTGTATAAATAGTGGAAAATGTATTATTTGTACCTTTGAATGTAAAAGAGGTTTATCTATCTGTAATGTAAGATGGACTTGAAATGTGGCACTGCAAGGTCTTGAAACAAAAAGGCTCTTTGAAGTTACTAGGAAAGCAAAGGTATTATAGAACTACATTGATAAAGTAAGCAAATTCAAATACCAGAGAATTGCATAAGACTATTCTTAATTTGTTTAATGCAAAAAAGTATTAGCCATATCAACACAGATTCTGCATTAACTTTATATATTTTATCTTCCCTGTCCCTGATTTTTTCTTAGAAGAGGAAATCTAAAATATTCCCTTTTGAGGGAAAGTCTTCGCTATACTCAAAGTTTCAGGGTTTCTTATAGGATATTCCAAACATGAAGTGTTTTGTCCTATGTGTACTCTGAGAGGAGAGGACTTGGGCACAAAAATATGTTTCTGTGTTTTGTTGGTTTGTTGAAGGTGGATCTGTGAATAATCTATTTCTGCATCAATGTTTTCGATATGCATCCTGTAGTGGCAATAAAGATCAGTATATTGGTGCCCTTTATGTGGAGGAATGACTGCTGGATTTATATTTTTTTCCATTAAATAGTACATTTTTAGGTCAAGAAATAACTTTCATACTTTTTTTTATTCTTGTACGTGATTTTTTTTCCTCTGTTTTCAAAGAACCATAGTTTTGTCTACTTGTTAGTTTGTTTGAGAGATCTGAGTGTTTTCATTTGTACAAAACTGGTGCAACCGTTAAAAAAAAATACTCTGAAAGCATTTATATTTAGAATATTTTGAAGTCTTGGAAATAACCAAGTAAAATGTAGATGTGTTGTCATCTTTAGGCACTCAAAATAAATGTTCTAGCTCACTGATTACACCATAAAATAATAATTACTGTAATACAATGTGTATTTGATACTAATAACATGTTGATGTATCTTTGAGGAGAAAATATAAAATATTCTTCCAGTCAAAGTGACCATTTATGAGAATATAACACTGTAAACTAAATATAGTTGCATTATCTCAGTTCTTTGCAAAATAGTAGGGGAACTTCCACTAATTACAAGCAGTCATCAGCTGTCTTACAAAGGAGGAAAATGAGCTCTTCTGACATCTAAGAATTTCTGCGTATCATGTCCAATGATATCTTGCTCCAACCAGTATAAATAAATGAATCTTTGTAATAAAAATTGTCCACTGATATGTGCCCCTTCTGGCTTTTGCACACGTGCGGGAGTTTTCAGGTAAGTGAACTTACGTGCAGAATGTGAGTGATTTAATTTTCTTGACTTTAATTGCTTTCCCCTCTCTTGCTCACAAGTACATAAAAACGCAAACATACGGCTAGAAAAGAATAAAGTTCTAACCACGGTTAGTGTGCCTTGCCCAAACAGGACATTAAGAGCATATTGAATATCTCATGTATTATTTCTGTTGATTTCAGTTTGTAGGACTGTCATCGAAGTAGAAATGACAGAAAATTTCTTGTGGTTTTGGGGTGGTTTGGGTTTTTTTTTAGGAATGGATGGGAACCGTATGATTGCTACAAAATGCAATCTGACAGTGTAACAAAAACTCAACTGTGCTTTAAAATGTCAGTAATTTATTTGTGAGCTGTGTTGCTCCAGATTTAGTAAAACAGTAATGAAAAGCCAGAATGTGAAAACTTAGACTTTCTACAATTTGATTTGACTGCAGCTATGGGAAAATGGAAAAAAAGGAGGGGAGCTTCAGTAAGAAAGAACCATCTATAATCTCTATGTAAAATCTGATGGTGTTTATTGAATGCTTTGCCATGGCCTAGCAAGTTTCTTTGTCCTTTTGGCCTCTTTTTTTATCTGGTTGACACAGCCAAATCTGTATGGGTTCCAGGGAAGTGTTGAGGCTTTTAGTGCTTTGCAGAGGTATGGTACTGCTATGGCTGGGTTTGTGTTGTGTGTCTCAATAACTCTATTGAGATATGATGAAAAGAATGTCTTGCCAGTGTATGGAAGATAGCCAACAAAGAATATGTTTGCTTAATCCTAACAACAACTGATTTGATGCAAATGTGTTTACTATTTTTGCTGCCTGGTAGGATTTGTGTTATGTTATTGAGGTTATCAAGCAGTTTCCATGTGCTGTTTAAGTTTGTATTAGCTTCTGAAGCTAATACAATGTTCAGGAACTTTCCTAGTTGGCTGGCAATTATTATAGTCAAAAGTGTTTGGCAATCAGTGAAGTCATGGAAACTTACTGTACAGGTTAACTATTGATGTTTGTTTAGTAGATTTCAGTACCTTGTTGAGGTCTCAGTCACTGCCCTGAGGAATTTACAATCAAAGATACGTAGAGATAACAAACCCGCATTGAGTTTACTTGGCTGAAAATTGTTAGCCAAGCCAAACATGACACATCAGGCATGACAGATATCATATACTTTGCATTCCATTATTAGTGAGCCACAAAAATAATTTGAGTATTTAAATTCAATACAGAGGAATTAAACTGGAATTAGTACTGGAGGAATGTGGTGGAAAATGAGGTAACTTGCATTGCACAATTAAAGCTTTAAAAGGGGTAGAATTTTTCATTAAAAAAAATTCTATGGAAGTTGGACATTTTGGGCTTATTTTATTCTTCAGAGCAAACTGTTTACATAGAAAAGTGGCCCAGAAAGGGCTGAGCTTCATTATTGTGTGTAAAATTCAGAGTGAGAGAAATAGTATTTAATCCTGGAAGATTTTCAATTATTCCTCAGCATTTTGAAGATGAAAGAACAGATATGAACTTTGTATAGGAAATTACTTGTTTGACTGCCTGCAGAATAGATTTTTCTTTTTTTTTTTGAAAGCAATTTATCTCATTTGATTTATTGGGTCAGGCTTGAAGCTGAGTCACGGAATGTGTCAATTACTTGGCAAGCAGAGTGCTAGTCTGCTCTATGCTCAGTTTACTTTATTTCAAAACACACTTCTTCATTACCCAGGTGTCAATACTTCACGGAGCACTGAAGTGCAAGTCCCGCATAGTTGTGTGCTAAAATAGGCATTGATTTTTAATCAAACTTAAAGCTGTCCTTTTTTCTCTCATCGAACAGTGATAATGATGGTTTTATCACTTACAAAAGAATTGCTGTACATAAATTGAATGTCTTGTGAGTAAAACCATAGTTATAACACAGTTGTTACAGATCCAGCCTCAAGGTCACCACAATTCTTGCTGAGTTTTGCTGAACTGATTTATCTTGGCTTTGTGCAGGTATATGAAAAAGATAGATGAAATATGAGATAATAATCTGTTTCTTTAATTTAAAATTTTGAAGATGGCTAAGGAAGATTGGTAAAATCCTGATTTGCCTCATTCAACTTTTGTGTGGTCTGGATTCTCACACCTTTCTTACATCAGTTATGAGTTTTCTTATTTATTTTTTTTGTATGGACTGCATTCATATTTATGTGCTACATTATTGCAAGACTTGGTTGAGTTTACATTACATTTGCTGTGTTGTTTCATTTGGCTTATTTAATTTGTGTCCTACAACACTGCATATGTTCTCAACTCTTCAGGTGGCAAAAGCTTCATCAAAAAATAAGAGAAAAATTTGAAGAGGGAAGCTGTGTGCTGTAAGGAGAGAAACGATATTCCTCCCAGTCCCAAGACCTTGTATAAAGAATTTTGGATTAAAAAACCCAGAAGACTTGTCTTACGAGAGATTTGAAGATGTGAACTTAAAAGAGGAAAAGGAAACAACTTAAAAATTGTCGAGTTTAGGGAAAAGACATCAGAATGGTTAATAAAAGTAGGTACTGGGGCAAAATGAAGAGAAGGAAGGCTTAGAAAGCCTTTTCTGAAAACAAAGTGGCTATAGTGTATGAGTGGGAGAAGATAGGGATAAGCGGCATGTTAGAAATGTCAGAAAGGCAAATGCATTTATGGATAAGTTACAGGAACAAAAAAGGGTTTAAAAATTATAATAATAAAAAGGCAAGGTCCAGAGATTTCAGAAGCAGCCCTTCTTTATAGTATGAAAATATTTTCTGTTTTGAATGGGATTTACTCTGGTTAATTATTGTGTAGATAACTAACTCATGAAGTAACTTAAACCTTCCTGTATTGTAGTTGCTTTTTGACACGGTTTCTAAGGTGCAATTTTTGATGCAACAAGTCTGCATAAAGAGTTCTTCTGCCTGGGTGATTCTTTGGCAGGCTTTAATGAACATAGCACGTAAATGATTATTGAGTGATCTGGAGCACGACAGGATATGAATATGATCCTTGCATAGAACAGGACATCAGACTCAATCAAAGTTATTTCTCAAAATAAAATTAAGTCTGGTTTTGACTGTGAGAGGGTTGATAACTAGGAAATAGATTCATTGTTGATGATAACTCTTTATGAATATTGAGTGTAATAATGCAGGTGAACCATCTTGTTTGAAAATCCCACTTTGTGTTAAATTCAGTATCAAATATTTGAACACTTCCTTGAATAAAAGGAGATACAAGAAGTAGGAAAAATATCTTTTTTTGTAATTAAGAGTTTTCTTTCCAACTACACGTGCAATAAAAATGCAATGAGGTTGTTTTGTTATATTTTGTCATTTTTTAGATTTAGATCTTTTCAATTAGAATGATGGTTCCAAAGGTTCTGTGCTTCACAGTGTAAGCAAGCTCAGGAGTATGTTTTAGTTCAGGTAACCTCCTAAGGCTGTATGTTGGTGGACCTGTGGATTATTCTCCAATTCATTTTCCTAATGGCAAAAGCTATTGGGAGGAACAGGAAAGGGAACTATCATGTGGAGAAAAAAAAAAGTGAAAAAAATGAACTCCACAAAAGTGGGAAGCTACTTTCGAGCAGAGGCAATAGACCACATAATCGATTTGCTATAGAGCTGGGTAAGGGAACAAACTTTGTACTGATGGCAGCCACAGCAGGGTATATGTAACCTGAAGCTAAATAGTCCATTAAGAGATCATGCTACTGTATTGTTACTTCTATTGTCTCTGAAATCCTTAGCAAATGGATATTTAATTAATAGGTTTAAGGAACAGCACCTTTTATTTTACATATTTCTGGTAAGGTAGTTCTGGAGTTGTAAAGACTCATGCAAGAAGCCCTGGTGATCCTGACTTGTTCTGGATCTTATTAGAGCAGCTGTCATATGTGATAGTGGTAGGCTCATAACAACATCCTTTAGTGGAGAAATTACCAAGTGTGTAATTGATTCTTCAAGATTCTGGAGAAACTGAATGATGAAAATGCTGCCCAGGGTTCAGAGTGAATTTCCTGCTTCCCTGCTACTCCCTTTTTTTTTTTTTTTTTTTTTTTTCTTGAGACAAAAGCATGAGTGAGTAACCTCCTGGTCAATGTTGTTCTGCCCACAAGAGAATTATTTCCTTCTCTGTTTCCTTAGTGATTTGTAGGGCTTTTGTACCTTCTAATTTGATCTAAATCTCTCAAGAAGCAATGTATTGTTGAGAATGATCAAGTGCCTTATCCAGTTTACTAACACTTTAACAAAAATATTTCATATTTCTGATTAATATTTCCATTATCCTGTACATCCTGGGATCATACTATGCTCACCAGCAATATACGATTTGGTGTGAATCAGATATGTGTTATGGCACTAGTAATATGGACTGGAGTATCTCACTGGAGTCCCCATAATAATAATACTAGCAAGTATGAGTCAGTGCAGGAGTGGCTAAGATTAACTCAGAGTTTCAGGGAGCCAAAAGATGACTCATCCTTTGCAATAAAGAGAAGCTGCTAATAAACATTAATAGACATTTTCAGTTTTGTTTGCAGCACACCAGCAAATGTCGTAGATATTGGGGAAGCAACACGAGGGACTGAGAATATCATACCAACAAGAGCTTTGTTAGCAATGACTTAGTTGCACATTGACTTGCTGCTGCTGTGGATATTGGCACGCTCTAGTGCCAAGATACAGCAACAAACTTGACTGCTGTTGCTACTGCAGCAGCTGACCTTAGTGCTGTTGTTTTACACTTCAGAATTTTGTTGGCCGTTTTTTAATTTTAAAGAGGCAATTACTCAGATAACAGGAAAGCTGCTCTGAAATAGATTCACTGGACAGGAAAATGAATTTGCTCTCCACAGAGTAGATGTGTTTTCTCCTCCATTTACAGTAGTTTTTGCATATCTGCCAAATCATTTTAACTGGGACCTCATGCTACTCTGCCTGCTGTGACAGTCAAGAAAGAAAGCCCCACGGATAGTTCTACTGGCCGTGTTTGTTTGTGTGTTTTATTTTTTAAAAATTCTTTATTAATTTTTTTCCAGTATCAGGTGTTTAAGGGGATGAAGACCTACTTCACAAACATTTCTAGAAAAAAAATGAGCATTGTATTTAATACGCATACACTCCTCTCATCAGTCATGTAAAACTAATGTTTTCAATACATGCACTTAAGCTGTGTTTTTTCTTTCTTCTCAATAAAGAAGAATAAGTGCTGTAATATGCAGTACAATTCATCTTCTGCATCATTAGTTTCTCACTGACCTTGTACTTGATTTGAGGTCATGATTCAGACAAATAATAGTCCAATATTTTTCTCAGCTTTCCTATTTGTCTTTTTGAACAGAATTTCCCTGTATCAGGAGGAAAACACCTTTGTATCTGTAAACTCAGAAGTACTTTTTCAACTTTACCTCTTACAGTGCTCTTATATCTCAAATTCAATGTGTGCATTGTTGAATGTTCACTAAATTCCTCCTCTTCAAAAAAATGATTGACTTAAAATGTTGAGAGCACTGTTTGGTTTGTGTTTGTATATGTCTCCTTTCCCAGGAAAAATTCATTCCAAAAAAAAGGCTGTAAAATACACACCTGCTCTTCCCTTAGCATTTGATGATGTTTCACTTTCTTTAAGTAGAAATTGGAAAGCCTCCACCCCTCCTTTTTGAGGTTTTTGTCTTTTCATGGCGTATAGTAGCCTGGTTTATATAGTGGGCTGAGCTGGCTCTGATTACATATTTGATCTACATGTTGTTGAAGTATTTTGTTTGCTCTGTTTACGTGTGTGTGTAAGTGTACTGGTTCTGGCTGGTATGGAGTTAATTTTCCTCATAGTAGCTTGTGTAGTGCCATGTTTTGTATTTGTGACCAAACAGTCTTGATAATACAGGGGTGTTTAAATGATTTCTGAGCAATGCTTGCACAGTGTTAAGGCCTCTTCTGTTTCTCTCAGTGTCCCCTCAGTGAATAGGCTGGGGGAAGAATGAGGAAGGGATGACATTTGGAGTTACCGTGTTTGTCTTCCCAAGTAGCTGTTATGTGTTCTGGAGCCCTGCTTTCCTGGAAATGGCTGAACAGCTTCCTGCCAATGGGAAGTAGTGAATGAGTTCCTTGTTTTGTTTGTCTTATGCATGCAGCTCTTGTTTTACCTTCTAAACTGCCTTTGTTTCAACTCAGGAGTTTTTACAATTTTAAGCTTCTGACTTTCAACCCCATCACACACCAGGGTGGGGATGGAGTGAGCAGCTGGATGGGGCTTGAGGTTAAATCATGATGGTAAGTTGTCTAGCTCCAAATTTTTCTTATCCACTTTGTAGTAATGAACTTGGAAGTACTGTGCTACGTATGAAGAGTTTGTTGATCTGTCCTTCTTACCTATTCAAAAATAGATAATCCTTGACTTCAAGTGAATAATCTCATATGAAAACCACCCAGATGGTACCGTATGGGTAGCTAACCATGTAAACTAGCACAATGGCTTTACCTGAAAGAGGGATGGAATTTGGAGTTAAACTACCCCAATATCTGTTGGAGGGGCAACGCCACAGGACACAAGCAATCCAGGAGGTTCCTGGAGTGCATTGGTGATATCTTCCTTCGCTAAGTGAAAGAGCTGGCTAGGAGAGAGGTTCTATGCTGGGCCTTGTTCTCACCAAAACGGGAAGGGCTGGTGGGGAATGTGAAGCTCAAGGGATGCCTTGGCTGCAGTGACCATGGTGGAGTTCAAAATCCTTAGGGCAGTGAGAAGGGTGCGCAGCAAGCTCTACCCTGCACTTCAGGAGAGCGGACTTTGGCCTCTTCAGGGATCTACTTTGTAGACAAAGCCCAGAAGAGGGGAGAGGCCCAAGACAGCTGGTTAATAGTCAAAGATCAGCTCCTTCAAGCTTAGGAGTGATGCTTCCCAACAAAGAGGAAGTCAGTCAAAAATGCCAGGAGACCTGCAAGGATGAACAAGGAACTCGTGGACAAACTTAAACACAAAAAGGAAGCTCACAGAGGATGGAAGGAAGGGCAGGTAGCTTAGAAGGAATACAGAGAAATTATCTGAGCAGCCAGGGATCAGGTTAGGAAAGCTAAAGTCCTAATAGAATTAAATCTGGCCAAGGTTGTCAAGGACAGCGAAAAAAGCTTCTATAGGTACATCAGTGATAAAAGAAAGACTAGAGAGGATGTGGGACCTCTCTGGAAGGAAATCGGAGACCTAGTTGCTCAGGATATGGAGAAGGCTGTGGTACTCAATGACTTTTTTGCCTCGGTCTTCATGGGCAGTGTGGCTTGAGCCCTTGCCAAAGTTGCAGAAGGCAAACACAGGGACTGGGAAGTTGAAGGACTGCCCACTGTAGGAGAAGATCAGATGTGAGACCATCTAAGGAGCCTGAAGGTGTACAAGTCCATGGGGCCTGATGAGATGAGCCCATCCTAGGGGAACTGGTGGATGAAGTTGCTAAGTTGCTATCTGTCATGTTGGAGAAGTTGTGGCAGTCCAGTGAAGTTCCCACTGACTGGAAAAGGGGAAACATAACCCCCATTTTTCCAAAAGGAGAAAGGAAGACTTAGGGAACTACAGGCTGGTCAGTCTCACGCCTGTGCCTGGCAAGGTCACAGAGCAGATCCCCTTATAGACTCTGCTGAGGCACGTTGAACATATGCAGGTGATTGGTGACAGGCAGCGTGGCTTCACTAAGGGCAAATTGTGCCTAACTAATTTGGTGGCCTTCTATGAGGAGGCAACAGCAGTGGTGGATAAAAGAAGAGTAACTGACATCATATACATGGACTTGTGCAAAGCACTTGGCACTGTGACACACAACTTATCTCTAAATTGGAGAGACACAGATTTGATCGATGGATCACTCAGTGGATAAGGAATTGGGTGAATGATCACACTCAAGGAGCTGTGGTCAATGGCTCAGTGTCCAAGTGGAGACTGGTGATGAGTGGGGTTCCTCAGGGGTTGGTATTGGGACTATGTTGTCTAACATCTTTGGAGGTGTTCAAGGCCAGGCTGGATGAGGTTTTGAGCAACCTGATCTAGTGGAAGGTGTCTCTGTCCATGGCAGGAGGTTTGAAACTGGATGATCTTTAAGGTCCCTTCCAACCGAAACCATTCTATGATTCTGTGAATTAAGATCATGTAAATATTTTGTTTAAAAATAAACAAAAATCATGACTTTTGTATCAGTGAAGTGATTTCTATCTTTTTTGTGTGTGTGTTTACATTTGTGTTTAGATTTTAAGTCAATAAGGCAGCTGACTAGTTACATCCTAATAACAACTCTTCTGCAAAGAGTTGTGCTGTTGTAGTAACATGTATTGTCAGTGAATTTCTATCCACCACAGGCATCAGAAATATTTCTGCCTTGAGAGCTAAATTACTTTGTGCAAATACTTTGTTTTCCTTTCTCAAACTATCTGTTACGTGCTACTTCTATGGCGTTCAAACAGATTAACTTTCCTTTCCTTTCAGATTTGAGTAAACATATGTAATATTAGTCCCTTTCCCAGTTAGAACTGGTAAGCATTATATCAATCAGATACTTCCTATAATTGAATATACTCAAGAAAACTATGCAAGTTTTTCTAAGTTGAGACATCCTTCTTCATAACTTCTTACAAAAGTTGTGTCAATTCTATTTAATTAGCATTGACGTGATATCAAATGATGATTGTACAGGGTGTTTGGAGACCTTTATGTTGCAATGCAGTGTTCCTTTTTTTTGTTGTGGGATGACTAGATCGCTCTGCCACACTGGCCTCCATCACAACACATTAAAAGTTAACCCATTCATGTTCTGGAAATAATAGGGTTTGTCAGGTACCATTATGGTTCTGTAACAGTGGTATAAACCTCCCTTTGTCAAAAGATTGCAGCTTGAATGTTTTAATTGGAAAAGTTTTAACCTTTTTAGGTTTCCTGGATAAATACTTCTCAGCTAATAGTTAGCAACATCATATAAATACAAGAAAGTTTACATTGTTGGACAGAGGGAAGTGAAAGAAGAACAGGAAAGAGACATGAGAATCCAGTTGTCACTATGCTAAAGATATTTCAAGTTCTTAGTGAAGTAGAGAAATCATAGAAAAATTACAAGACAATTTGGTATTGAGCCAATTACCTAAAAAGTACTCAGTTTTCAAGCATATGAAATCTATTGGGTATTTATTTTACTCTAAACTGTTAATTAAATTCCTTTCAATTAAATGTACATTTCAGAGTGGAAACATTCCTGTGGCCTTGTGAAAGCCAGCCAAACTCGAGGTGATTCATAGTAAGACTCTCCTTGAATTAATCAAAATACTTAAGGAGAAAATAATGCAGATATCCAAAATCCCAAAAGACTGAACAGTTTTGTTTAATTTCTTTTCTTTACAGTCTGCTATTTTTATTCATCTAATTCTGCGTGCACTCTGAACATAAAGATGTATTGCTATGTAAAAATAATGTAAACATTATATTTGTCCTCTTTTTGTTGTGTAATAGGTCTTACATTGTTTTTAGTGTGGAAAATTACAGTAGATTAGTCAGTTACTAATTATTTATTCAACAGAATAGTTGCCAGTGTAAGTTATTTTGGAAGTTACCATCTCTGTGCTGGTTCCCAGTGTATCTCACACTAGCTGTGAGCTATTTCCCTGTACTTTATGAGCACTTGATGACCTCTGTCTTTGCTTTCCCTCTTCTTTCACACTAAGCTGCAACATGGTCTTCATCTCTCTCCTAATACTGACTGTTAGTTCAGAAAAGTGTCAGAAAAAAAACAAGAGAAAGAAAGCAAAAATCAGCTTGTATTATGTACAGCTACAAAGAATGAGGGGAATTATTTAGTGTAATCCACTGAGCTAGAAGCCAATACAACAAGAAGAAAACTGTAAAATAAAACTAAAATTTAAATATGTGAAATCTTCTTAAGAGTGAAATTTGTGAAGAAAGGGATATTTGATAGAAGTAGTGAAAATCCCAGTGCGATTCATTTTTTAAGAACTAAGTATATCAAGTCCTGTTAGTAAAGCAGCCTGTGAACTGCAAAATGAAAACTCACTCCAAATTTTTGTCTAAATCCTCCTACTAGCTCACTTATTTCCCACTCAAAACAAGAACACATTTTCATTGTGACTTTTCATTATCCTCTTTGAAAACTATGAGTTTCTGAAAAGAAATTGGATTTATATGACCTCAAAGATCAGGGAATAACACTTTTGAAGCTTTTAATGAAGGAAGTTAAATGAGTTTACATAGGACAATATTATTATAAAACCTATTTAAACTTATTTTATACTAGATTTTCTTTGCAGTTTGCCCAGTGAGAATATTCAACACTTACATTGAAAAAGCTTTTCTTTTGATTTGCTTTTTCAATTCACATTTGAAATTATTTTGAAAAAGACATAACCTTACAGGTAAAGAGAGAGTACCAGAACCGTGGAAAAAGTGGAATTGTTCTTTCAATTGGTTTCACAGCATGCATTAAAAATTAGAGGCATTTTAGGATGTTTGATGTTCAGAATCAGCACTAGGTGCACTAAAGGCCTGTAGATAGTCACTGATAAAGTAGAGAATGTAAGGGTAACTGCTTTGATATTACTAGTACATTTCTGTAGGAAATGTATAATAATTTATTCTGAATCTTAATGATCAAATGCACTGCATAATTTGAATGTTATTTCTTTATCTTGAGGGTAGTTATAGAGTAGAAATTTTGTACAATTTGTTTCTGTTTGCTGCCACTGGCAATCCTGCACAAGTGCACGTGTCTCAGCCAGGAAAAAGAACAGTCTTCTATCATTAGGCAATGGAATTGAGCAAGAGATGGAATCTTGTGCTGCGATGGAGAAATGAGATGTTTTTCTGGAAATACACCAGATGGTCAAGAATTTCTACGTAACCTCAAAGCCAAAATACTAAAGAACAGGCTGCTGCTTTGTAGAGGTAGCAAGATATTCATATTTTTTTACAGCTATTTTGAGAAGCTATCTTCTAGGCTTGAATCAACTTCAGATGATGGGAATGGCTTTCCATGTTGATGGGGTATCTCGTTACTATCGCTTTCTTCTGACAGAGATAGTGCCTGCTATCAGAGACAGGATAAGGAAGTTTGACAATTCCTGTATAATCTTTGATACATTCACTGCTTATATAAAGCAGAGAGAAATACTTTCACCCTACATTGCTTTTAGTTTTAATGGAGAAAATAGATCCAAAAAGACTTATTTGAAAAGTCTGTGTGTCAGAGAAGTACTTCATAAAACATGCAGGAGAAGCTGCATGCATTTCAGACGTGTAACTTGTTAATTTTTCTTTCCTCACCCTGTAGGCAGAAGGAACAGAAAAGACTATGCTGTCCCACTTTTTAGGCTTAACAATTATGGTCCCTGTTTTTCTGTTAAAAACCCCAAAGACCATAACCCAGCTACTGAATGTTGCTATCTGCCTGACTACAGTCAGTTCCGAAGTTCAGGATCTACCTGGTTTACAGAGATTGAAGTCAATAGATTGTCCTAGTTTATTGGATTTGTTTGTAACAGAGTAAATTAATTCTCCTGCGATGCAATCTGTTGTTTTATGTAGAAGTGTTTTAGGAAAAAGAACAAGATTAGAGTAATTACTATACAATGTGTTCCCAAAAAGCCTAACAAACAAAAAGAAGCCAAGATTGCAAGAAATAAGGAACGTCGTTGTGAACATAGCTCAGGGCTATTGTGACTTGTGGCCATAAATGCAGAAAGTAATTTTTGTCCTGGATCCTTTTAAATATAGGAGAAAAATAAAAGTCTGTTGGTTTTAGTTATGGTGCATAGGTAGGAGATAATGAAAGTTCTTCTGACTGTCTGGGCAATAAGATGAAGGTATCCTTGTATTTAGGCCCAACAAAAATGTTTGAAAAGATGAATGGTTTTTGTTTATGTGTATATGAATTAATAACTCCTGACTGTAATTTTATTTTATTTTATTTTTAGAGAGACATTACCACTACGAGAGAGAATTACGTAACTTCTTAACAGCACGTCCCTTCTTAACAGCCAAGTAATGTGGTAGGATGTCCCTCTTCTTATGCTTTGAACAGTATGTGCACAGAATTGCTTAGAAAGACCTCTTATTTTCTGTTTCCATTATGTCAGCTATAAAAAGTACATGCAGAAGCTTTAGGCATTTTAATAATTAACTGGAGGTTTGTCTAGATTTATTTAAAACCTCAAACAAACACCATGTATGCAAAACAAATTAACCCTGTTGAGATAATAAACAATTTAATCTCCAGCACTTTACCTTCTTCTTTAGTACAGATCAAATAGTGTATGTGTT
This sequence comes from Neomorphus geoffroyi, assembly GCA_033558235.1. Lineage (NCBI taxonomy): Eukaryota > Metazoa > Chordata > Aves > Cuculiformes > Neomorphidae > Neomorphus > Neomorphus geoffroyi. Next base: position 23,517,195 of record JAUMJM010000020.1, on the reverse strand, counting down.
TATCTCTGTGTGTTATTTTCTATGATTAATAGATGATTTTCAGCTTTTATTTACAGTTCAACCAACAGTACTCTCACTGCTTTCTCAGGAGATTTTATTAATGTTTGTTTATATGTTATACACATGCTCTTTAATCCCTCTCTCTATATTCTTTATAAGGACATTTTTGGCACTGAAGTTTAAATAAGTATCTTATTGAGTTTTGACTCAACCACACATTTTTCATGCTGTATTTCACACTTAATTCTTGCAAATCCAAACATGGTATCATGTTCAACAAAAAAATATAATTTAGACTTTGTCTGGCCATCTCGTTTTCCAGTTGCGTATTTCCTGTCTACTGATTTTTCCTGAATGTTTTGAAAAATGAAATTTCACCTGTAAATATTTTTCCTTTCATACTTATACTGCATTTAAATTAATTCTTACCCAAATCATTGTTTGTACTAAACTTTGAGGGCAAACCAGTTGTTTTCATTTTAGAGTCAGACAAACAGCCTCCAGAACAAACAGAAATGAAGATTTGGTGAGATACAGATTTTTCACGTTACTGAAACTCTTCCTCTAGAATACAATCTGCAAATCAAAGTTCTTAGAATATGAAATTACAACACTTGGATTGAAATAGTCTTCTGTAGGGTAGCTGGGAATGGGGGTGATGGTAATCTTGCAGGGTGTTTCATTTTGTGATTTTTCCCATAAAGTGTTATTTTGCTTTCCTCCTCTAAATTTATCCTTGGCAGATGCAAAGGGGAGCACTGGTTTGTATAAAAAAGACAGGTCAAGTGGTTAAAGAGGTACCCAAAAGGTTGTTTCAATGTCCCTGAGCCATCATCCATATATATAAATTTTGCCATACAAAATACTATCTCCACTAAAGAAAACTTTGAAGTCCGTAGACTTTTTGAAGGTAGGACTTAATCTTTAGTGTGTCCCCATTTCAGGTCCTCCCGTGTAGATCATAGTCATTCTTTACTGCATGATCCAGCATACAAAATAAACGATATGCTTCATTAGCATGAGAACTGGAACTGTAGCAAACCATAAGATAACAGTGCAGAATGTGATTACAAGACTGGTCTTTCTCTAATTTATTTGATTTTGCTTAAATTTCTCTGTCTGGATCCGCAGCAGTAATATGGCTAGTGTTGAGAAAAATGATGAAGTAATCATCATTCCAGAAACCATACAGAGGACTCTGGAGGAAAGCACGCAAGCAAATGAAGTACTTAATATTTAATTTCATTGGTGGTTAGAAATTATGTTGATCAGAATATAAACAAAAGCTGAAAACTGAGAATTTTGTCTCAAGGGAAACAAAATATTTTTTAAAAATAAACTTGTTAAAAAGTTCTAAAACTTACATTTGCAACATTTCATTTCAATATTTTTTTAATAATTTATAAATAGCTTTCCAAAAAAAGAAGCTGATAAAATTAATGCATGTTTTCCAAGCATTTCAGTGACAGTTTACTGCTATTTTACCCATATCAAGTTCCCTGGGGAAAACTTACTTCAGGTCTCTGTTAAAAGCAGATAAATTAGTTTACAACACAACCTTAAGTCGAGATTGATTATTGCTAGTATAACAAATGTAGGTTTAAAGTTAAGATATTCAACATTTTCTAGAAGTGATGGGGAGTCTTTTATAAACATGCCCAAGATGCTACCTTTTGGGAAACTTGCTACAAGACTGTAATAGCACCACTGCATCATCACCATTCTTGTGAAAAAACTATTTTTTTTTTTTCCCTCTAGGCTGATTTTCCTAGAAGAGACTCAGCTACACAGCCCATATTTAGCAAAAGTCATATTTCTGAGACACACATTCTTGGTAAGCGTTTTGAGAAAGATCTTTGTTTTTCCTGTGGTATTAGTCACGTAAAAGTTTAGAGGCTATGTCAAAACAAGACCTGAGTAAGAGATGGAAACAGAAAACAGTATGTAATGTTTCTATCGTATCTTTTCACATTATTTGGAATTTCAGTTTTATTTATTATGATCTTGCTTATTCACTCTTTGTGTTCTGGTTTGATTTTTAAATCTGTTTTCCAATCCCAGCCAGAAGTTGTTCGGTACGGTTAAGTTTTCGAAGTTTTCTTCTGTGTAGACAGTTTGAGAAAGATCAAGGTCAGTGGTCTGATAGACCCAAGGACAGACTAAGAGGCTCCAACAAGCTCCTGGATAAAAGAGACACTTCAGTGTGGTCTAGTAAAAAACAGGAGGAGGAGGAGTGAGGTTCAACATTACCTGCCCCTGTAAACACAAACCATTTTTCCATATTCTTCTTCTGCCTTTTGGTGAAAAGAGTTTTTAAGATGAAGAAAGGGCGGTCTGCCTATCAACCACTTAGTACTTTATCAGTTTTCTTCTTCTCCACACACACTTTAAGAAGGACATGTCTCCAAATTTCTTGTAGCGGAAAGCCAAGTCTTACTTATAATGAATATCATTTTTCTGAAGCAAAATTTTTTACTTAAATTAGGCTACTGATTTTATACTGTACAGTAACTATTTCTGCTAAGAATAAATTTCACATGGAAAAGTCCCAGGAAGCAGGAATTTCACAAGGCATTTTACTTGCAGTGTTTTCTCCATCTTTTCTTGATACTTGATTCGTAGACACTTCATATTCTTCTGTAGCATTGGCTGGTGTGAGGTTTCTAGTGAGAGAGAGGACATTATGTCATGCCAGAAGAGTGGGATGTCATCCAGAGGGACCTGGACAAGCTGGAGAAGTGGGCCTGTGTGAACTTACTAAAGTTCAACAATGCCAAATGCAACGACCTGGGTACAGGCAATCTGTGAATCCAATACAGGCTGGGGGACGATGTGATTGAGAGCAGCCGTGTGGAGTGGGACTTTGGAGTGCTGATTGATGAGAAACTTGACGTGAGACAGCAATGTGCACTCACAGCCCAGAAGGCCAACTGTGTCCGGGGCTGCATCAAAAGAAGTGTGACCTGTCGGTTGAGGGAGGTGATTCTCCCCCTCTACTTCTCTCTCGTGAGACCCTACCTGGAGTACTGTGTCCAGTTCTGGAACGCTCAACATAAGAAGGATAAGGAACTGTTGGAACAGGTTTAGAGGAGGGCCATGAAGATGATCAGAGGGCTGGAGTACCCTTGCTACAAGGATAGACTAAGAGAGTTTGGATTGTTCAGCCTGGAGAAGGATCCAGGCAGACCTTATAGTGGCCTTCCAGTACCTGAAGGGGGCCTGCAAGAAAGCTGGGGAGGAACTTTTTACAAGGGCATGTAGTGATAGGACGAGGGGGAATGGCTTTAAGTCAGAAGGGAGGAGGTTTAGTTTGGACATCAGGAAGAAGAAATTCTTCACACTGAGGGTGGTGAGACACTGGCTCTTGCCCAGGGAAGTTGTGGATGTCCCCTCCTTGGTTCAGGGTCATGCTGGATGGGGGCTTGAGCATCCTGGTCTGGTGGGAGATGTCCCTGCCCATGTCAGGGGGCTTGGAACTAGATGATCTTTAAGGTCTCTTCCAACCCAAGCCATTTTGTGATTTTATTATTCTGTGATTAATATTTATTAAAAAGTGATTTATTAGCGTACCAAAAATCACAAATTGTTTGGAAACCAAGGATATATGGAATCCTATGATTCAAATCATACAATTGCAGAGAAATATATTTAGCTGTCTGCTGCCAGCTTATTGTAAAAGGCAGCTAAAAGGCAGGGAAGAAACCTGAAGCTAAAAGGGAGAAAATTATAAATGTACAGTTGAGCTCCCCAGAAATTTCAGCATCTCTGTTGCCAAGTGCTCTCTGTGGTTTAGAAATCAAATATTATTAAAAGTTAATCCAGTGTGCTTTCTTCCTCAGAGAGAAGTGAGAAAAGAACATGCAAGCCTGTTCATGTGCTTATAAATACCTTCCTGCGTGGTCAGGATGTGGGCTTGCTAGTCAGCCTCATGCCTTCATGATCCTATATCAGCACTGATGCCAGTGCTCCCCAGTGGTATGAACTGGCTCAGCCTTCTGAAATTTGAGTCACTTGTGTTTTGTACAGAAAACTGTGGAGAAGTTCTTGGATTACTTGTGCCACTTCATCGGCATCTGGCTTGTTTACAGGAACAGCTCATCAAAAAAGGCTGTAATGTGACCAAATGGAATGAAGATCTGGCAGTGAAGGAACAAGGACAGCACGCGTATAGTCAGGCTCCTGGTTCCGCTTTTGTTTTCCCTTTTAACCTGTCATTCTCAGTTTCAGTTCTATCTGTGTCCAAGACCTCCAAAGCGGTAGATTTTCAATAAGCTTACTAATGTTATTCTGTTTTGTGCAAGAAACAGAAGGTGGCAAATATTTGTTCCATTTTTACTCATGGAACCTATGTAGTAAAAGTAAGTTGGAAAAAACCCCAAACCAACAAGAACACACATGGTGCTATCTAAAGAATGTTTGGTTTTTTCCAAAAATTATGAATTACGGAGTCCGTGATGTGCAGGTCATACATTGCCATGTATGATAGCAAAACCACTGCAATTTAGACTTTTTCTGGAGCTTCAACCATGTGCAATGCAATGTGTCCTCAAAAAACCTGCCTGACTGCTTCAAGCATTTAAAAAAGACTAAGAAAGGTATGATGTGCTCTGTTACATAGGTGTTTTTAAATATTAATAGAAAGAAATGGTCTTTCAACTCTTTCCTTGATTAGTTTCTTTACTTTTAGAATATATTGTACATTGAATCTAGTCTGTTTCCAGTGTAGTGTGATAAATGGATGACAACTAGTGTTCATGAGCAAATAGAAATAATATTTGAGTATCAGTTACTAGTTAAATATTTCTGCCCCTACACAACAGGGTAGTTGCAGTACTTAGTTATGAAGGTCCAAAGTGAGTTTCAACTCTAAGTAGGTCATGGATTTTTGAAAGTGATATGAGCTCAGGCCAGTAATGCTGGAAATCCTTTCCATGGTGTAACAGCACATTATCTTTGAAATAGAATTGTTTTGCCCTGAGCTCCCTACCCGCCAAGGAAAATAACCTAAGTAGGTCTAATACTCCTAGTCTCAAATAGACTGAACAAATTCAGGATTGTGTTTATCACTTAAAAATTTTCATAAGAAACATTTTTTTATATTTTGGATAAAATGAAACTTCTACTTTTTTCCTAAATGCTAGAACATACTAAAAGCCTTTTGAACATAATGCTACCACAACCAATAATGTCTTCTGAGAAATGAGTTTACGTGGAAATTAGAGGTAAGAGAATATTTTACTAATTAAGAATTTGATGGTTTTATCTGAGAAATCCTGCCTTACTCAAGTAATACAATTTTACTGGCCTTCCATCTTGAAAATTGTTTGCCTTTTTAAAGCTAAAACACGCTATACCTCAGTAAATGCTCCAGCAAGGACCTGTGAGTTTAAGTTCCCTTGTTGGCCTTTTAGTCCATTTTGCCACCTTGTTTTCTAAGCTCCTAGTTGTGTTTTTACAATTTGCAAATCCCATCAGAATTAGGACCAGATGAGGATGCACTTGTTGCATACTCCAGATCAGCTGATCACTTCCTGGGCAAAGAAAAGGGGAGGAACGCAAGCATAGTAATGGCCCCAGACCTCCTCTTGGGCAGAGATGATGTTGGAGGAACATATGAGCATTCAGTTTATTCTGCTCCATTCCAGTTTGTCAATTCTGGAGTACCAGCATATCACTGCCCAGGAAGCCCTTTGAAATTTAAGATACTTCTTCTCAGCTGATTCAAGCCCAGCTTAGGAGAAACCCCTCCCCCTTTTATCAGACTGAATTAGATGTGTTCTTTCTGTCTGTCAATGCTAACTCAGAAAAAAAGGAAGGTGTATGTGGTGACTTCATGCTGCTAGCAGCCCTGTATTTTAAACAGAAGTTTCACTTCCTTCATAAGGATGCACATGGAAGCAGGACCTCTACTGTTTCAGGCAGTGGCCAACCTCAAAACTGGTTTCAGGTTTTTGTCTTGGGTTTGGTGTGTGATGTCATGTCCATGTGTGTTGTCCTCCCCCTGCCCCATTACACTACAGTTAGCACTGTTGTCAGTTATTTGGTATGAGATAAAGTCCTGCAGCCCATTCTTCTGTGTATGATTTCTAAACCTCTGGATCTGGCATGGGAACTATAACTTTGCAGCCATACCCAGTAACTATGAGAGAAACCAAGAATATGAATCCAAAAAGGCATTTTGCCCTTCTGACTCAAAGCCTAGGACTTACTTTCTTTTAGGAATGAAAGTCTTAGTCATCCACTATACAGTGGGACTTTATGCCATTTCTTGCCACCATCTATCATGAATAACTTTTCAGCAGATTTAGAGTACAGTCTGGTTGTGGGATGCTATGGCAGTCTGCAGATGAGTAGCTCCAGAAGCACCCTGGTACGACCCATGTAAAGAGTGTTAAAAGAGTAATACGTAGAACCATAGAACAGGCCAGGTTGATAGAGACCTTGAAAGATTATCTGGTCCAACCTGTTATGGAAGAGGGAGTCTGGATGAGATGATCTAGATCGGGGGTATCAGACTCATGGCTCTGGGTGGAAACAAGGTGACAGGCCAGATAAAACAAGGTAGAGGTCTAGATTCGGCCTGCAGGCTGTGAGTTTGACACCCCTGATCTAGATGATGTAGAAAATCACAGAGTTCTCTGCCCCAGAGAATATGCTTCTAACAAGTCTTTCCTGTAGCTTGAGTGGATTCTTGTCTGTCTCCTTACCATTTATACTCATCACTGGAACTAGTCCATGTTATTCTCTACAAGAATTTTGACACTGAGTTTCATCAGTATTCAAGTGAAACTAACCCAGTACCTGTCTCACTCTAAATATGGGGGGAAACACTCTGATTCTCTGTCCACTAAGGTGGCCTCAAGCTCTACAGAGTCACTGCCTTAATAACTACTTTTACTTCACCACCTCGTCCTTGAACATTAGACACCTTACCTCAAAGTGTAAAAACAGGAAATTGTAGGTGTGGAAAGGTCAAATATGAAATATAATAATTTCATTTCAGCCTGGCAGTAATAGAACATGAAATAAAAACCAGTGCTTTACTAGATAAGGAAGAATTGATTGCATGTAGAAAGACCCCAGTCCTGAATTATCAAATGTTCTATCTAACTCTAAACCACATCATTTAGAACAGGAAACCCAGAAAAATCTGTTTCCTTCAGATCATGTTGACGTAATGGTTATCAAAGTAATTAATATTCTGGATTTCAACCTGGCCCATTGGAATCCTCAAAGGCAAAACAAAACAAGAAAGCAAACAAAACATTTCCTTTCTTTTCCAGAGAAAGATAAGTAGGAACAGCTAAGCAAGCTCTGACAAGCCTTAAAATCTGATAGGAAATTGGATTGTATTATACCACCTAAAGAGGATGCTGGAGTCGTCAAATTGATAAGAGCTGGTTCTTCCACTTAAATAACCCTCTGTTTCAGGAGGCAAAACCCCAACAACTTCTGTCCAGAAACTCTTATAGTCCAGAACTGAAATGCTGTCTATGAGACTAAAAGCTCATGGTTTAAAAAGTCTAACCATTTGCAGGATGTTAGTGTAAGAAAGTAAATATTCTCTGAAAACATTGGTTTTTGTTGTTCCTGAGCCATTTAGTTATGAAACAAATCCCAGAGGTATAAAATATGCAGGAAAATAGTGGAGCACATCTCTGAATGGTGGGGATCAATTATATCAATGTTACATTCAACTTTAGTTTAAAAAGCAAATAAATGTACTTGAAGTTTACTGCCCTTTCCCCTGTCATTTCCCTAATTCGATGAAGTAGATGGAGAGACACACACACACAAACAGACAGAATGTGCTTTCTCTCTCTACACAGAGGTGGCTATTGCTATGCAGCAAGCTAAAATCGAAGCTACTTGTGATGAGTTGAAGGAGTGTGTCCTTCTGGTATATCTGCCAAGTTCTGCTGTCAGAAAAGGTGCAATATCCTGATGGATTTTAAAGCTGTTATTTTAATCAAAAGTGTACTGTATGGCAGGAGGTTTGCAATTTACCATCTTCAAGTTTTTCTCCTTTCTTTGACCACCACGTAAGAGGATGGTGCAGCACGTAAAAAAAATACACTGATCTTCACTTGATCTAATGAGTACAGTTTTAAAACTAATTTCATACAAATTTATCACTCCATTTAATTTTTTTGATATTTCAGTAGAGTTATGTATTCAACAACAGATACGCAAAGCCTTCCAACGCTGCCAAAGAATACAAGTTATACAAGCGGGCATGTCACAGGCTGACTTTGTGACTCAAGTCTTGGCAGCTGCCCTATAAACAAAGCTACTGAATTGGTTTGAATCTGTCTGCTCATAGAACTTGTGCAGCTCACTTTCAAAGATGTGCTTTAAAGAATTACTAGAAAGTGAAAATGTGATCAAAATGCATGCTCTAGTGAGCTGAAAAATTAGAGTAAGCTTTACAAATCCAGTTCTAATAGTAATATTTCAGTCTCTGAGTTTTAATCAGACACGATTGCGAAATGCATGCTAAATCTAAATTTGCAAACAAATTTGCAAATAAAAACACATTCTCTTTCTGTATTACTCTAATTTACGCTTCTGCTTTGAGCCTTAGGTTCCAACCCCTGAGCTAAACAACACTGTTGGAACTGCTGATCACCTGCAAAACCTGATTTTGAATATCAGGCAAATATTGAGGACCTAATAGTGTAGGATGTTTTGCAGATGAGTAGAGGCCTGTTCATACATTCAAAGCTTTTTATACATATAAAAAGTATCAGCAAGCAAGGAAAAAAAAGCTGAAGTAAGTAGTTAGAAACCAATAACTATGATTCTGCCAGTCAGATCTTTCCTCAGTTATAAAATTAGAGGCAGCTTAGTCCCAAATTGTCAGTTTATAGAATTGTAAAATGTATTTATACTCTAGAGTTCAATAGAAGTGAGTTTTAAGTATTAATATTCGTTGAGGATACTTTGCTAGCGTACAATAGCCTGTTTAATTGATAGCAAGCCCCCTTAAGCAAATCCCTATAAATACTGAAGATTTAGAATGTTTACTATATTATAATACTAGAGTCTTTATAGGTAGTTGTCTTCATTTCTTCCAGAATGTTTGTTCACTTCCAGAACTAGGGACTCTGTCACTTCTCTCTGGAGAGTAGGGAAAATGTATTTGTGGTCAGTTTGGTTTCATGTTGGCATTTCATATTGAAATCAGACTCAATATCTTAGTTTATGCGTATTTTCAACTATCATTAGCAAATCTTGACAGTTTGTCATGTGCTCTGGAGCAGCATTTACCGTTAGTTAGTGCCCAAGTCCATGTAAGCTAACACTTTCTTCTGTGTTTTCTCCATAATTGTGCAGTGCAGAAGTTGTGAATTTTGGAGATGAACTTTAATTTTCTGGGATAGGCGAAAAATGACTTTTAACTGAATGTTCCTCTGAACATCCAGAATTTAAGGGAATCTGGAGGCAAAATGCTAACTGTGATATCTAACGAAGTCTGCTTTCCTCCAAAGGCTGGAGAGGAGAGGCAAGTTTAAAGTTCTGTCATGCAGAGGTATTGGAGTGAGGCAGAAAATTCCAACTCACTTCTTCAGGGGATCCTTGCATAGTTCTCGCCTGCCCTAATTACAAGTGCTGTCCAAAACGGTTAGTCCTCACAGGAAGATTTATCAAAGAGGGAAAGCTCCACACCTGCAGGAACTGTATGCAGTTAAAGCGTGAGTGCTATATCCTCCGTCAGGACTTTTTGTCTATAGCACAGAGCTAGACTTTGATTCACTTGACTTGTGTGCTGTTTTCAGTCTCACTGAAGCTAATGGGATCTAGGCATTTTCCTGAAACCGACTGTAGATTTGCAAGTATTGTTTTACATACAGATGGTTGTGCAAATGTTTCAGTACAGAAGCTCTATTTAATTTGAGAACAAAAATATTTTATTGTAAATGCAGCACCAAGGCTTGAAATTTAGAGAAATTAAACACACTTAATTTATTTTAAAAACTATGGTTGGTTTTCAAGCTAACACTAATTGAAAATGCCGTTAATAAAATTTAATATGTTTTTAGTCTCTGTATCTGTGAAACTGACCCCACAGATCTTTGGCACTCTAATTTTATAATTTATGCTACCAATGTATTTTCATGGTCAGATGTTCTAAGAAATTCTCCTTGGAAACAAAGTTTAAATTTATTTCTGAAGTGTTGAGTGATTACTGAACCATTTTTCATCCTTAAGCTGTGTAAATATTGTTTTCCAACATTTTATGTTGTGATGACAACTTGAGGGAAAATTAGTGGCTAAAATCAACCTTACTATTCATACCTATATTTATACAGACTATTTGTTGCTCAAAGAAATTAATCTTATTCTTTCAGCCACAGAATTTGCACCATGTACACATCATAGACAAATGCCTATATGGGAAGGAAAAGCTACTGCTCTTCAATTCAGCTTAGTAGTACAAATTTTGTGATTTTTGTTCTAGGTAGCTTTTTAATGTTTTCTATGCAGAACTCACTGTTGCACACAGTGGACAGTTCTATCCAATAAATGCAATGGCAGTCTATGCTCTCTTCTGCTTTTTTACTTGCCATTGTTTTTTGAGGAGTAGCTTTCAAAGGGGAGCTGGTGTTTTTGAAGAGGATTGTGGTTTTTTGTTTTGTTTTTTCCTTCTACAAGTAAAAAGCATTACTAGCAGCTCAGTTAACAGGACAGGAAGAAACCCATAGGAAAAAAGTAAATTTCTCCTGCTGCAAAGAATCTATCAGGAAATGTTTGGGAAACATCCAGTGCATAGAATCACTAGTATTTCAGTGACTGTGAAATTGATCCATCTATGATAATACATAAAATAATATATGATATTATAACAGATAAGTTAATAGATTTGCCTCAGCAGGTGGAATTTTAGATATACATAATATATCATTGATTATACATCAGTTAATATGTGAGTGTTTAAAATGAAAGAGCAAATCTAATTTTGATAGAATGCAGGAACTGAGAAAAAACCCGAAACCTGTAAATTAGATTTAAACTAGGTAAAACCTGCTCAATGAAATATACTTTATATAGGTTTAAGCATATTCCACGAAGTTCACAGAACAGAACTGGCAGATGAACACCATTAGAAAGGCTGTAAATTGTTATTTTTCAAAAGGTTCTGTCTTCAGGTACACCCATATGTTGTATACGCTGCTCTAAAAATGATCTAAAAGATCATTTCTATTGTATGTATATTCTGTGAGTGTGCAGCTATATAGATAACACATATGTGGAGATATGTGTGTGTATATATCTATATAAAAAATATAGTCATATACTGAGGGTGTGAAAATGAAATTTCAGTAGTCCCTATATGAAGTCTTCAGGTACACCCATATGTTGTATACGCTGCTCTAAAAATGATCTAAAAGATCATTTCTATTGTATGTATATTCTGTGAGTGTGCAGCTATATAGATAACACATATGTGGAGATATGTGTGTGTATATATCTATATAAAAAATATAGTCATATACTGAGGGTGTGAAAATGAAATTTCAGTAGTCCCTATATGAAGTCAATATGTACTGTTGTTCCTCTAGGAAAATTTGAGTATAAGATGAAGTGCTGGTATAGCATTAGGCATATATGATTACCTGGCTGCATTTTCTCTTACATTGCATTAATATATACTGAGGAAAACAACTCTCTTGAATCAAAACAGTAGCAGTAGTTTTGATAAGCGTCAGCTAATTCGTAAACATTGCTGAGGGCAGTGTACTTAAACAGTCTTACAAATGCAGAGGAGGAAAAAAGCTCCATAAAGGAACACTGTATCTGTTTGAAGTGAAATTGCCAGAAGAATTTCGTACAAGGAAGATTATTCCCTTTTGTAACAGCTGTTCCAGAATAAGTGGCAGAGATTTCAGTGTTCTTTGCTGCAGACTCACAGACAGGAAGTCGTGTATGTGAAGTTAACTGCTTGTAGTGTTAATTGCAGCAATACGTCTTTAAGGTCAAATGCTGTACAAGATTCTGAAGTGTTAGTAATTTATATAAATAAGAATGGATATATATGAGCTAAAATACAACCATTTTTCTGAAGAATTTTGCATTCCCATGTTCCAAAAATATCTTTATTTCCTCTTCTGTGGGTTTTATTTGCAGCTGTGGGAAAGTGCACTCAAAGTTGTCTTTGTGCTTTTTTTTTCCAAAAGCAGGCAGAAGTGTGCTTGTTCTCATGTCCTATAGTAACAAATAGAAAGCAGTGGAACTCAGAGCCTTATTGCCTATTCTTTTTCATTTCTCAAGATTGCAGCTGCTGAAGAAGCCTCTTTACAAAGAGAAAAATGCTACTGAGATACCTTGGGCTATTTCTGTGATGTGAATATCTTCTTTATGACTGCTGAAAAGGCGCAGTCATGTTCTGGTGTAGCTGGAGTGTAGTTCCCTGCCAAAAATCTTATGTTTAAGGTCATCCAATGGAAAGATGCAGAGAAGGAAGGGGTAACGTCAGGGTGATACGTAAGAGATTAGATAGGTATTTTGCATTCTTCTTGGATGTCACTACAATGAATTTCTGCTTCATGAGGCTAAATCTAGAGCCTCAAACCATCCAGAAATCCTGGAACAGATGTCAGACCTGTCACCAGATGATCATCTTGTCCTGTGTGGCCTCTCTTCTGGATGAGAGCAGAAGGACTAGAAACCCTCTGATAAAAGTAAAAGCTGAAAAAGTGCAATTCTGTAGCAAGAGACAAATTCTCTTTCTAAAGTCATAATAATCTCTGTAAGGTCTGCCCAGCAGATGCCAGCAGTGAATTTAGCACAGAGCTTGTTGAAAAATAAAAGGACCTGAATATATAACTGTTGCAAATGCTCCCTGCTTAAAGCATGATTGCTTCTAATAGATTATTTGTTTTTCCTGTATTTTTTTACTGTTAAGATCCTCGTTTTATTTTCCCAACCTCTGACAATAGTGTGTTAGACTGTCTTTGTGTATAAGTCAGAAAACTTTCAGGTTTAGATTCGGTCCACAGTTCATAATAATGGCCTTCCACATAAAGAGTGGGATTATGTTACTTATTTCAAAGATGTTTCAAGTTTAGCGTTTTTGCATCTTCTGTGATTTTTTTTTTTATCTGACCTGTTCTTTTCCTATTTATTGTCCTCTTCAGAGTAAGAACATAACTCTTCTTGTTTACTGTCCCATTCAGTTTAAATTACAAATCTGACCTGACATAAAGCTGTTCCTATTTGTATGGGAATAAAAAAAAAGAAAAGAAATCTAAGCCTCATGGTATTATCCGTCACTTTCATTGAACCATCTGGATTCCTGGAGCTGGAGCTAAAAACTGTCAACATCTCTTGATACAAAGCAAATAGACTTAGCTAAAAGGGAAGTTCAAGCTGGAGAATCACCCTGTAGAAAGTTTAAAGCAGTTCAACACTGGAGGAAGGAAATCATTATCTGTCAGAAGAGTCCCATCCTGCCTAAAAGCCATAGCATTAGATATGTAATGTTGTTCCTTTAAAGATTAAGATCATCAAGATTCCAGTGGAAATCAGATTTTGATTTTACTAAAGATTATTTTTGGTTTGCTGTTTGCAAAACTTATCTTCTAAACAAGAGTAAGAGGTCCAGTCTCTCATTGCAGGACTTCCTTAATTTAAGGAAACTACAAGGATGACTTATTACTGCATGGATCACCCCCTCAATAATAAGTTTTATACACTTATGATTTTCTGATGCACATAACACAAGTGAGTTCTAGGCCCTTCTCAATGGTACAGAAGATAATTATGTGAAAGACTGTGGTTATGTACCTTTTTCAAAAAGATTTCCTTGAATCAAGATTAAATAATAAAAATAAAGTAACGCTGTCATGTCACAATGTTGGTGAAATGCCATATGAGTTGGATTTTGATGTAGTATCATAAATACTGACAAAATGGATTTCACCAGTAATATTTATTCTTTACCTTTAAAAAATTCCTATTTGAAACTGTGAAGACCCATTGAAAAGTAAACTCATGTCACGTGGCACTGAGTGTTCATTACAAATAATGATCACCATATGAGTCTAGATTATTACTTGTCATTTTATGTCCTTGGCAATTAGTATCTCATCTCTCATCTGAAATATTTGTTATTCCTTTTGGATGAGTTTTCCTTCAAAACTGGAACAGTCATCTTAAAATGACGATCTCCCAGGCAAAATAAATTAAGTCTTGGAATTATGTCAAGACTTTAAACAGAAGACAAAGTTTCAAAACAATCTTTGTGCAGAAATGAAACTTATTTTCTCCCTTTAACTCATCTTTCTACCTACTGCTTCTCTGGGTGTTTTTGTCTGTAAATCAAACATATGCTCTTTTTCTTTCTTTCTGGAATACTTCCAAATATTGGGGGAAGTCTTACAGGAAACCTTTCCAAAACATATTTCAGACTTGCTCTTCCTTTACAGATAAAACCCTCAGATGTGTTTTAATGCAGACTAACTGAAACTGGGAAACTGTAGTATTTGGTGTGGGGCATTTTTTTTTTTTAATTAAAAGGTAGAAATTTGATGGCTATTTTTCCTGTTAGAATTTGCACCAAGAGTTTTTCTTTGTTGTTACTTTCTTATTTCTTTCAGTGAGTTCCAGATGTGCTAATGATTTGAGATTTATTGTAGTGTAAATGTTTATTTGATTAAATCAGCATGTATTGCATTCTGAGACTTCCTTATCAGGTTACCAGATGGAATTGAATGCAGTCTTTGCCTTTCATGAAGTTTTCTCTATGGCTTTGATTTGAAAACATCCTTGAGTTACAAAAATAATCCAGAAGAAAAGACCTATACTTACAAGGAAGATATGGCTTTAATGCTTCCCAGATACAAGCTCAGATTTTCCAGTGTCCTGGAATCTAATTGCATATTTTATTAATATCTGTCTGTCTATCTTGTGAGTATTGACGTACCACATAAATAGAATCCATTCTCAGAATACTGCCAATTTGCAGAACAAGGATTTTGTACCAGCGCAATAGCACAAGTTAATTGTGCAATATCTGAAGTGATTGGCTCTGTTTAAATTTCTTTCTTTTTTTCTTCCTCCAGGAATCCCATGTTGGACTTCTGTCCTTTTATTACTAACATTGTTAAACTATATATTCTTTCACTGATCCCTTGGAAAACTCAACCCTTCCTGTTTAACAGGTATTTCTTTTGGGGCAGCAAGGAGTAGAGGTGAACAAAAGCATTCAAGGCCACAATATATCATCAATATACACACTGACATTTACAATATTACCATTGTTATTTGAATTACGTTATTATATTAAGAGAAGCTGCTAAGTTACTATCTCACTTAGTGTGGTGTTTGCTAGTTACACAGTTTGCATATACTATAATTATTATTTCACCTTCCGTTGTTTATAAACCACGTTGAAATGCTGTTTAACAAGGAGAGAAACAGAGGTAGATGATTATCAGTGTTTGAATCTAACTAGGGAAACATACTGCCTTTTAAGTTTACATCACAACTTTTTCACTGCTATGTCACATATTAGGAAACACTCTGATTTTAATGAGATGGAAGTAGAAATGAATACAATCAATTCAGATATTCATTGTTAGTCCAGAGTGATATACAGTTGCTTTCAGAGATGCTGGTAATGTGGCTAGCAGCATGTGTGCATTCAAATAGGTTTTAAAAGTAGTATTAACATAGCCAAAAATGGAGGCAGAGGGAGAATGATGAGTAATTCAAGGTATGTGTGTCTGCTTCTTTTCTTCTCCCCACAGACTTACTACTCCCTGACTTCCACAGAAGGTAAGTATTAGTGTTTCCACTCTTTCAATTAAAATGCTGTAAAAAACCCAATGCTTACATCAGTGAAATTAATGTCAGTACTCTTAAGGAGGCTAAATATTAACTTTTCCCAGCTTTCGCAGGAATGATTAAGTCTTCTTATGCTATAACTCTAATTAAATTACCATGGAAAATATTATTTTTGTCAGGCACATACCTATGGAGTACCAAGGTTCGTTTCATAAATGTAGCTTGGGATTGACCTGGATTCAGAAGGTCTAGTGCCACTCAGGAGGTGGAAACCCATTTTTTAATATGACATGCTCCATCTAAGAATATCATGATACCAAAAGGCACATGTATAACACCCTCCCTCCAATCATTCAGGACTTAATTGAGGTTTTAATCAATCAAGGCAAGAAATTAGATGTAAAAGTTTAAAGAATGAGATTTAATGAGTAAGTAGAAATTTCAATCAATGTGAAAGTATTCATCCTTGTATATACAGAGAGAGAAAATTCATATATATTTCTATAAATGAAACCAAAAATATTTCTGAAATATTTTATAAATAGCTAAAATCTGAGAAGATAAAAAATCTGTGCTTTCTTGTATGATATGCAACATATTCAGTTGCATATATAAATGAGGAAAGAGAGTTTTCCCTCTTGTTCTATTTTCTAAGAAAACAAATTCTTTACTCCCTATAGGTATATTTGTGTTGTAGATTCCTGAACTGAATTCTTGTTCTGAAGAATTCAAGACATATATTAGCAGAGGCTTATGACAGTGAGAAGAATTACATGAAGTAAGTCAGATTCACCAAAATACACTTGGACCATGTAGCTCAGAACTACCAGAAGGAAAAATCTGGCCCCTATTACTACATAATCAAAAATCTTCAAAGCAGTGTGTTTATTCTACTGAATAAATACTATTATTAATGCTTATAGAATCAAACTAAGAAGGTATCATCTTCCCACAGCAGATCTGCTTGTCCATTTCTTTGTTATTAGAATGCAAATGTTCCATCACTGTCGCTGCTCTAGATACAACACTAACATTTTTTTTCCAAAAATAACAGTACATATTTTTTTTTGCATTTAAGAAAAGCCAAAAATAATTAGCATAAAACCATTATTTATCTCTTTGATGATGTAAAAGGTGTTTGGCTGTACTGTTGAAAATGAATCCCTTGGGATGCTGTAATCTTCATGACTTCTCCATTTAAAGTATCATCTTCAATTATTGTTATCAGTCCCTCAGCAATTATTGATGGGCTAAAAAAAAAAAAATATTTCAGAGTCACGATGTAATAGAACATGTGAAAAGAAAAGTAAATAAACTCAATGTAACTCTATATACCCTGAAAATGAAACCGTCTGGTATTTGGCCAAATTTATTTTCAAGAAAAGTATAGGTTATGTGAGAGTTCTGGGAGGGAAATTCAGTCTCCTAAATCAGAACATACAATGTAACGTGGCAACTTTACAAATCATCATTTTTTTGCTCTAGTTATTGCTAAATCCCTGTGGACATCCAGCTGCCACTGGGCTTCCTGTCAAAGTTTTCTCTGTCAGGGCAATAGGCAGAAGTAATCCTTACACAATCCTCCACAGCTCTTTGCTGTTGATTTATTTTGTTTCTGTAGCAGGACTGACATACAAGTTAATGTAAGGAGAATTTTATCACATGCAGTTTGCTGTGGTCAATATATGCAATATATATATTACATATGAAAAAATGTGGGCAAACCAACAGAATCATACAATTTCCTTTGTGCAGAAGTATCCGAGCAGCTAATTGTTAGAGACAGAGAGTGTTAAAAGAGCATCGCTTTATGCTTGTCCTGCTTTCACACTCTTTCCTAGCTGCTTTTGGTCTTTGTTGGCAGTACCATAATGGGCGAAGTAATCCTTTGATCTGATCCACCATCATCGCTACAGTGCTCTTATGAACTTAGTCTAGTTTTGTCAGTTCTTGGTCTAATTTCTATCTTGGCTTACTAGCAAATTTTGTGGAAATTTAATACAATTTATCCACCCTATATCTCACAACAATTTGGTGAAACAAATTTACGGAAGAACACCAAGGGCTATTAAAAACTAATATGTCATCTTTAACTTGGGAATTTGATTTACACTTTACTGGGAAGAGGAAATGCATAAAGGGAAATATCACTATGTAGGTGATATTCTTAATATAGCCTCAGATATCGGCAATTTGTTCAGTGCTTATAGGATAACACATTTGATAGACTTTTATCTGAGGCAGCATTTCCCTTTTATTCTAATTTTACTGAAAGTGCTATTTTGTATACTTATTCTTCATTAACAAAAACAAAAAATCAGTGGTATCTGACTTGACTTACTCCATCACACCGTAAAACTGCATCATATTTTTGATCTCATCCTTATATGAATAATATTGTCCCATATTCTCTTCTTTATCTATTGACTGAAGAATTGGTGTGTTGACAAATCCTGGACAAATTGTATTGAGTCTCACACCGTAGTTTTCCATCTTAGCAGCTAACTAGAAAAGAGAAAAGTTTAGATACTCATCATCAACATTTTAAAACAGTATTGTGTAAGTAATTTTTCAAAGACTTACATTTACTGCTAAGTACTTTTCAGTTTCAGTAGGCAAATTTTTTTACTGCTGATTGTTTTGTTTCAACAACTAAGTTGGAAGCACATTTTCTCTAGTGATAGTTCTAGATTACTAGAAAAAAACATCTGTTTTGCTGGAAAAAACAATTCTACAAGAAATCAAGACTCTTATTTCCATACAGCTGTTTTTTTTCCCTAATATTTTTGTTGTTAGTGCCCTTGGCACATCTTTAACAGTATTCTGGAATGATGATATAACTCTTGTGAGCAAGAACAAGTAAAAAAGTCTCCCAAATATGTGCTTCCAATCTTATACAAACTTCTTTATTAAAAGAAAACTATCTGAAATCAAATCAAGATTTAACACTATGATTGTATTTACCTTCCTTACATCAACAGAAATAGTATTTAGTGTCTGCCCCTAGAACTGTAATGCTAAATGCTTCCAGTTGCTCTATTGTCCCTGCCAAGGGATAAATCTAGCACTGAGAATCTCTCCACAGGAAAGTCTCTGTGAACTCCAGGAAAGAGGCAGTTTTTTCAGGAAGCAGTTCAGCAACATGATGAAAACAAGCAGCACGAATTCTTCTGGGAATGGTAAGACCCTTGATTTGTGATGCTACCAATGCATGTGTGCAGCAAAGAAGTCTGATCAGCATCCCAGCATACGTTGAATGCTGGTTGACCTTTCTTAGCGATGGCACAGAGCTTATGAACTATACATGATAAATCCAAGAATAGCCATAATTGTTCAAAACTGCGTCATACCTGCCTAACATTAGACTGTACTGCCTTTCCTGGTAAATAGAGTGATTCACTATGTTTATTATTCTCCTCTTCAGCATTTTCATTTTCCATAGAGATAGCATTTCCTCTAATTTTCTAGTGGACTGTTTATTTTTGAACATAGATGGTGATGTTTACATTATCATGAGATAATGTAATCTGTCAGGTTCGTGCTGGGCTAAGATGTTGTACACAGCACTTATCCATACTATTCTGTTTAGTTTAAGCTGAAAAAGAAGTTATTTGGGTAGAGAGCTGGAATGTAAAATATTAATAAACTATCCAAATGATCATTTCAGGTACTTTATTCTGGAAATTAAATTGGTATCTTATATGAGAAAACTATCTTACTAAGCTTACTTATCCTAGGCAAATAGGATATTATGTTAATGTTTAATGTTAAATGACTGGGATGCACTTATGAAAAGTATTCTTAAAGCTTGGATAAAAATTTAACTTTTAGGCTGCTTCCACTATCCTCAAATTACTTTGCAACATCTTTCTTTCATGCTCCCAAAGCCTCAAATCAGTCATAAACACACACAGGTGCCTTACTTATTCTATCTTTGAATTGCCTTTGTGAAAGGAGAGAACATCCACTGCTTCAGACACCTATTTTTCTTGCAGAAAATTGTTTCTGGTTGTGTGACAACAGACAGGGAATGTGAGAAATGTAGCAGGTTCCCAAGAAAATGCTGATACTTGTTTCAAAACCACATACTTACTGCTATTGACCGTGTGAATCCAATTACACCATGCTTTGTAGCACAGTACACAGGTTGGAATGCAGCAGGCATGAGTCCTTTAAAATAAAAAGGTAGCTGAATAAAGATGTTGGGTACACCTAGTTATGATTATCTTAAAAATACATACAGGTCTATAATGCAAAAAGGAAATGATGGATTTATAGAGATGCAACAAAATAGATCAGTAAAAATTTCCAAATTATATTTTGTAATCTGAGGTAGGCTGGGAAAATGAGATATGAGATAAGAGGACGAAAAAACGAGTAATAAAAAAGCATAACTTTTAAGAGAAAAAGTTATATCTTTGAAGTGTGACTTAAAATGGAGCACAGGATCTGAAAGAAAAACACTCAAGGATGAGATTTTTGAGCCTCCTGTGAATCTTAAATTATTTAAAGATTGCAAAATATGTAAAATATTTTACATAATCTATGATTGCTAACACCCTAGCTGCTGATGTGCAAACTGGTCACTGGCAATCATTTACAGTGATTTCAGAGAGGAAGTGTGGGAAAAAGTAAGGAAAATAGCAAAGTCAGTTTTGACTACTGTAACTGATTTAATATTATCTTTGCAATACATCAATACATAAATATAATAACTGACTTAAATTGCTTTCTTATGTTGCTTCAGTGGGATAGTAACAAAACTCAGCCTCAGATAAAACTTTTCTCCTAGCCCTAATGCAAGAGAGAAGAAGGAACACACTGCACAGCTGACTGAAGTGTAGTCAGCCAATACATCTGCCTGTGCATTATCATTGCTGCTTGCTCAGTTGACAATGTAGTAGTACTATAACAAATACATACTTTTTTGCATAGTGGTTTTTGCTCAAAGGAGCAACTATAAACAAAGTAATTCAGAGGATGCACCACCGGAAGCATTACAAAATTTATTTTACTTTTAATACTACTCTGGTAATATTTCATAGGTGACAGTTTTTAAAGAGATTTAAATGAAATAGGGAAGCCATTTTGCAAGAAGCACATGGAAAAATCAATAAGAAGTGAATGTAGGACCTCAGTACAGAGAACACAGATATGTGAGTAAATACTGTGAATAGAATATACCTCTCATATTGAGCAGAAAGAAATGAAAGCAGAGTTGTAAATAGGAAAGATGTTTGAAGTATTTTCTAGATTAAATTAGATTTAGCTGAAAAGAATTTCATGGTATGATGCCTCCTACAGTTCTGGAACGAAAACCCAGGATGAAGATTCTGAGAGCAGGAAAAGAGGTAACAATCCTGGGTAATATCATTGCTATCCTCTGTAAGGCTGGGGAGAACCAAAATTAAAAGTTATTGCTAACATTGTGAACCTTTATGGTGGGAGTGGGAGAGTGTAAAACCATTATATATAGTAGAGAAAGAAGAGAGAAAACAGGTTTTGAAAGAAAATAAAGTAATCGAGTCTAGGAAAACTGAGTCTGATGGCAAAAAGCTGCTCAGAAAGAGATGACAGACCATGAGTGTATAATATATTTTTGCCCGTTATGCAAACAGTTTGCACTATATAATGACAGCTGAACTGGATCACACGGATGCTGTAGTTCCACCTGCAAGTTAGGGTCTTGTGAATATCAAGCCACAGCCTGTCCTAAAATTAGAGGATAAAATTTGTCTGAGTTCCCCAATGTGGTATTATAAAACTGATTACTGATTTTGATGCATTAATGTTTTATTCTAATGGAAGTAATCTCAATACCTCAGATATGTTTTTTTATTCTTAGTATCTCATATATTTAAGTGACATGATTGAGAAAGCATGTGACATCCCAGTGGAGATGAAGGATACACTACCCAACTTTAAGTATAGATTTGCCAGAAAAACCATGTATGTTAAAGACTTGCATGGGCTTTTTGCTCTGGAATCCAGTTCATCTGAAGAAAAAAAAGCTCTGTAAGATGGCACAAAGCTCTAATTCCAACCATGACAGCTTCAAGGTTTCATCTTTGTTTAAGTGCTACATTGGTGATCCAGTGAAAGCACCACTGTTCCTAGCACTGTTCCATGGTGGGAAATGAAGAACTTAACCTAGTGGGTGGTTGCTCTCTGAAACTTGTGTTTATCTGCTTAACTTGGATTAATGTGCTATGCTTCTGATTGAGAACTTGCTTTCTGAAAAATGGTTTTTGTGTTGTCTCCTCTGCATTGTGATCACAACGCAGGCATGTATTCCTCTGTTTGGTGACTTTTAATGATCATCACCATTCCTCAAATAATTGAAAACACTGGAATATTAGAACATTAGAAATGTTATGATACTGGTTTTTATACTGTTGAATAGTTTTACCTGTTTTAAGCAGAAAACCAACCCCAATAGGTCTGCAGCTAACAGGCATACAAAATATAAAATCTACTGGGAAGCACAGAGAGGGATTTTTTTCTTTTAAACATAGTAAGGCAAAGTACTTGTTACTTGAGAAGGGAAAGAAACAAAGTCAAGATATAAACAGAGAAAGGGGACAGCTTACAATAGTGGAGTAAGGTTCAAAGACTTAAGTAAGTGTCAAAACCCAGCAGGAATAACTAGGCAGAAAGGGAGGAACAAATAACTCTCTTTTTTTTTTTTTTTTTTTTTTTTTTTTGGAGTCAAAGCATAAAAACCAACTCTTTTCTAATGGAAATCATTATTTTTGCTAAAATGGAGAAACAAGAAGATATCAATTGACACACTTTCAGTCAAAAGCGGTGACAATGAAGACCAGGGGGATGCTAATCCCTCAACCAAAATGATGACAGTCCTGTCTCACATTTGTTCCCGAGTTTGGTACCCAGAGACACGGTGTGGAATTTCCCACTCTCAGCCAGTCCTTTGCCCCTGGGAACACTGAATCTTTATCCTAGGGACACTGCTGGCAAGTATTTTGGGATGAATTACTGTGTGATATTTATCCTGCTCTGCCTCGGTATTTATTCAGTGAGCAAATCTCAGTTCATACCATGTTAGTTAAATCATTCATTTGTTAGAAAACCTGGATTCTGTTTGCTGTTCTTATGAATATTTAATTATCTTATGTGAAGTAGAACAGCAGTGAGTGGAGAACATTATGCACAAAATGAGAGAGGAAGGGGAGAGTGCTCAAACGGGTGATGATGTGACAGTGTACTACTGGAAAGTGATACATGTGGTTTTCAATAAGATTCCAGATAAATATTGCGGAATATGCTTAAAATGTTCCTTGAAGGTCAAACCCTCTTTTGAAGAACAAAGGAGACACAAATACTAGCAAAAAAAAATCTAAGCTGTGTCATTTCTAGGAATTCTTTTAACTATGAACTGAAGTCTCAAGGGAATAATTTGTAATTTCCTAATCTCATTCCTGTGGATTCTGCTCAGCATCTTATTTCTGCAAAGGGGAGGGAGCAGAAGCTCTTTCGTGATGCTGAACTGAAGGTCCCAGTTGCAAGCTATTTACACATTTGTTCCACTACATCACTGTGACAAAGTCTTGAATTTAGTCAGTGATGTTAACCACATGCTTGGCTTTGTCCTTGTAATATATATAGGATTAGCTTCTAAAGAAGCCTGTTTGTTGAGGGGTACTTTAAGTATTTCTTTTGGCTGAAGATTTCTAATAGGACGAGGACAAACCGGTTGCTAGTGGAACCTGAGTGCTTGAAGTTGAGTGTAATTAAACCATTGATTGACTATCAAAACAAAAGTGCATGCACAGACATGAATTCCCTTTCACTCTTTTCTTAGTATAAGCATATAGACAATGCTAAATTTAATTATGTAAATAAACTCAGGAGTTAAAATTTGGTTTGGTATGTTTGTTCTGTTGCTTGTAACTACTTTGTTAAACAAAATTTAAGTTAATGTATGTAGCTTCCTAGACAAGAAATTTTGGAACATTTTACACTTCAAATTTGAATTGATATTTATTACAATGCAGACACCTGCAGCCATTGGCATTATCTTGTATGGGGGCAAGTTGGCAGTAAAACACATTTCCCATTATCTAGGTTGTTTAGTGGCATTACTTCCCCTCTATATGAAAGCAAAAATATCATAAAATTAAGAAAGTTTTATAGCTTTGACATGCAGTGTTTTAGGAGTTGGGTGCCTGCTACATGTCCTTACATATTTCTCTCACTTTCATATTTGGTCCTGTGGAGACTCTAAAGAAATTAATTTTCAACACTGGAAAGAAAGGGTAGACACTCTGGCTTTCATCAAGCTGAATGAATACTTTAAGCATCCACTTCATAGGAAGCACTTAAGCAGTTCTGTGGGTGTTTGGAAATGTAAACCAGTAAGGTTTGATTCTGTCTCTAGTTCATATCAGTGGCGTAGTTACCGTGGTGAAGAGAACTTGGACATGGGATATCAAAACCACTCAAAAGTTTAATGATCAACAGAAACTAGCTCTGAGAAAAGAAAACACTAGAAGAGAACGTTAAACAAGCCAATGGCAGTTTTCCTTTTGTCTATGCAATAAACTGTGGGACTTAGACCTTCAGACTGGAAAGGAGAATTCGAGTCACAAAGCACAAATAGTAGTAAATAAATAAACTATAATAATTAGTCTATACTAGCTTTTCGAAAGTGTTTTTCTTATGACCTTGGAAACAATTACTAAAAGCAACTTATGTAAAAGCAAAGAAAGAAAATGACATTTTGTTTTTGACAGGTTTCCATGATCATTATGACACACTGTTAAACTTAAAAAAGTAAGTAAATAAATGCAAATTTTAATCTGATAGCTAAAATGGTACTTATAAGCATCTTATCAAGCTGAGAAAAGCCAAGCTGTTAGGTCTTAAAATTATTTTATGTTTATTTGAGTCTAGTTAGAATCAAACTACTTGCTGCCTCTGCCCTTGCTCAAGCACTGCATGGGCATCAGCCAGCAATTCCGTGAAAATGCTTAATATTTTACATGTGTTGATGAACTCTTGTACTGCAATAGCTGTTGCCTTCAGGTTAATTTGGTCCCATTAGAATGCCCATTTGAGCCAATGGAGATAAACTTACTGGCATCAGTAGGCAATAATTTAGGCAGTATTGCAAGTGTTGACTCAAAGGTACATACAGACTTAATAAATAACCACTCATATGAGGCATGTGCATATACTAAGTCAGATCATTAAGATTCACATGTATTTTGTCAATAAGGTGAACTGAATTTATCACAAAAGCCAAGGTTTACAAGAGAATGTAGCAGTCTTCATAACATTCCCACTTGCCGGGCACTAATCCCCGTTCCCACTCAGGAACTACGGTCACTGCTGTCTTACTGGCTTTTCATTGTTAAACGCATAGGATCACCCCACAATAAAATTATTATCATTTGGTATTCTGCTTGGATGGCAAAGAAAGCACTGGAAATCCAAATGTAAGCCAGCATACATATTATTTTTCCCAGACAGTAAAACAGTAGCAACAGAGAGCAAGCTTTTCGAACAAACAAGACAATGCAAGTATTTCGCCACATTTTTTTGAGGAAGGATGTTAGGTGACATCATTCTCTATTTACCCTTTCCCTTTCAGTTTTGCTTTTTTGCTGTGAGCCCAGGCACTGCAACATATGTACCTACAGGAAAGGGAGAAGGACTCTGCTTCACAATTGAGCAGTAATAACCTTGACTGACTTAGAAGCCATGTAATTCTCTTGTCGTCAATAAATTGAAACACAGTTATAGCATAGGTAAGTAGTGAGCAAAGTATGTGCTAGCTTAAGCTCTGAAATACGAGTGTTAATTCTATGGCTTCTGAGGCAGAAGTAGATCAAATCTGAGAGGCCTTGG
Source organism: Neomorphus geoffroyi (assembly GCA_033558235.1). Taxonomy (NCBI): domain Eukaryota; kingdom Metazoa; phylum Chordata; class Aves; order Cuculiformes; family Neomorphidae; genus Neomorphus; species Neomorphus geoffroyi. The sequence continues at coordinate 23,491,536 of JAUMJM010000020.1, read as the reverse complement.
AGCATGGACAGAGTTGGTATGTGAAAATTTTCATTAATAAAGCAGACACGGTTTAATCCTAAACATTCCAACAGCTATGCTCCTGTGGAGTTGAATGGAAGACCCACTACTGCTTCCTCGCTTGCTGTGAAAAAGAATTATCTATCTGTGTGAGTAATGTTTTAATTCAGCAATGTTATTGATTAGAGTTGATTAAGCATAATGAATTGAAGCGAGTTAGGTTTTGCTTAGCACGTGGCAGTACTGAAACCTGAAAAAAACTACTTACATCGTTCTCAAGGTTATTAAATATGAGACTTATAGGTTAGAATAATTACTGAATTTTTCATTGAACTGAGCTTAAAAATAGCTAATGAAAGTTGTGGTTCTTTGATATTACTTTGGTTACTATGATGAAAAGTAGGTCAAAATGGGAATAAACTGTGAGAAGACAGAAAAAAGAAGAAAAAATATGACTGACCGCTATGATTCATTTATTTTAGAAACAACTTTACCTTGAGTAAAAAGTGTTTATACATAATTTATTCTTACCTGCCAAAGATGAGATATTAATGATTACTCCTCCATTGCCTCCATTTCCTTTTCTCATGTATTCTAGGCCGAGGTAAGTTCCTCTAATCACAGATGTCTGATATAGGGGGAAAAGGGATGATTTTATTCAAAATACATTTCTTTTGTGCTCCTAAAAATGGAATCTTACTTTAACTGAGGTGCCTATAACCTGTATTTCTCTACTAGCGATCCTGTTTATACTTGGAAGATTATAAACACAGATGACAAATATATTGAGTTACTTTTATTTTTCTGGAAATATTATTTCAGTTTTAAAATGAGAACACTCTTTATATTTTATTACTGTTTGGTGTTACTTATTTTACCCAAATAGGATATTAAAAGATGATAGTGGCTAGATGTACTGGAAAGAAAAAGCTTTTTAAATCAGAATATTAAGTAATTTTTTTACCATTCTTACCAAATCAAAATTGGAATAATTTAAAGAAATTCATTACATTTTCATTTTTATTATCTGATAGTTTTAGATCAATAATCATTAAGGAAAAGTCCTAATTCAAGCTTATTTGCCCCTCATGCTTATCAGTTTTAACAGGAATCAGATTTGGAAGATTGCATGTCCTGCTTTATTAATATTGCTTGTTTTTTATCCAAGTAACATGAAGTTCAGCTGCTCATTGACAAAGACAAAACAACCTGAGACCTCATTACCAAGTTTGTTTTAGAATTTTGGTAAAGAACTAGCTTTTTACATTTTCTATAGTTGCAGAATTTCATGCTGTATTTTCAGTAATAATATATTTTCAGTATATTGATTTGTTGGAATAATGTAAAAAAAATCAAAAAATATGAATAGTTCTTAACAGCTTTTTGCCAGAATTTTTTGGTTTTGTTTCCAAATAACTGTCTTCAGTGGCTTGTAAAATACCAAACTAAATCTGATTTCTCTTGCAAGTCCTGAAGTTTCGGAGGCCTTAGAAGTATAGTCCAGTGCTGTTTAATGTGCATTGTCACATGTAAATTTTAAAAATTTTATTGAAAAACAAAATCTTTAATGCCCAGTAGTGTTGCTGTAAGGTGTAATTATTCCGTTCACAACTCCTTAGCAACTCAACTGAACTTAGACTTGGACTTCAGAGTGGGTGGTGTTTTTATTGTATACATATGATAGATTGTACACAAGACATTTGAGAAAGGTAGAGGTTAATGCCATCTATGGAGTGCAGGTCCAGGTCCTATCACGCCCTGGAGCAGTGGCTCAGCCTGCTGAACACAAAATGAGAATTCCACTTAGTATTATTAGAGGAAATAAATCAGTTGGAGATCTTTGGCCTCCTTGAGGGTTTTTCTATTTCTCCAGCCTTCTCATTCAAAGAGATAATAGAGCTAGATGAGCCTTTGGCCAAACTACAATTATAAGATAAGGAAAAAGTGAGCACCTTGACTCTCCTATTGAAATCATTGTATTGTTCTTTTTTTCTCTCTAGACTCCATTAAAGCTGCATTTCTTCAAGTGGCTGGGGAAGCCTTCTCCTTTAAGTAAGTATTGTGAGAGATTGTTTTCAGAATTAATGCAAACATTCACCTGCTGTAATTCTTGCAAATAACTTCTTATCTAGGGTGGCTGATTGCACATGACATGGCTGTTTCTGAGGTTTGGGGTGGTAACATAAAGAACTGATCTGGAGATAAACTCTGAATCAAATATACAAGATGAAAAGAACGTAGCTTTCTGCACTCAGGAGATGACATTTCAGACAAAAATCATGGTGTGACAGACATCTCTTGCCAGAATTCCCCTTTCTGCAGGTGACAAAGTCCTCTTAGCAGTTCTCCAAGAAAGAACAGCAGTGGCTGCATTTATTGTAGCACAAAAGTGATACAACGTCTGCTTAGAGGTCTTAGTGCCACTTTCCAGTAAAGCCTGTTGATCCAGCTGAACTAATGAAGTGAAGCTGGCTCTTGTATAGAACCATAGAATCGTTTGGTTGGAAAAGACCTTGGAGATCATTGAGTCCAACCGTACCCATCCACTAAAACTTTTAAATACCTCCAGGGATGGCGACTCAACCACCTCACCAGGCAGCTGTGCCAATGCCTGATAATCCTTTTGGTGAAGAAATTTTTCCTGATTTCTAATCTGAACCTCACAACTTGAGGACATTTCATCTTGTCCTATCACTTGTTACTTGGGAGAAGAGACCAGCACCCATCCCGTCACAACCTCCTTTCAGGCAGTTGTAGACAGTGATGAGGTCTCCCCTCAGCCTCATCTTCTCTAAGCTAAACAACCCCAGTTCCTTCAGCCGCTCCTCATAGGGCTTGTTCTTCAGGCCCCTCACCAGCCTCGTTGCCCTTCTCTGCACACGCTTCAGCACCTCGATGTCCTTCCTGTAGTGAGGGGCCCAAAACTGAACACAGCACTTGAGGTGCAGCCTCACCAGTGTTGAGCACAGGGGGCACAATCACCTCCCTGCTCCTGCTGGCCACGCTGTGTCTGACACAGGCCAAGATGCCACTGGCCCTCTTGGCCACCTGGGCCACTGCTGGTTCATGTTCAGCCAGCTGTCAACCAACAACCCCAGGTCCTTCTCTGCTGGGCAGCTTTCTAACCACTGTTCCCCAAGCCTGCAATGTTGCATGGGGTTGTTGTGTCCAAAGTGCAGGACCCAGCACTTGGCCTTGTTGAACCTCATTGCATTGATCTCAGCCCATCGATCCAGCCTGTCCAGATCCCTCTGCAGAACCTCTCTTCCTTCAATTGGATCAACACTACCACCCAGCTTGGTGTCATCCTCAAACTTACTGAGAGTGCACTCAATCCCTTCATTGAGATCATGGATAAAGATAGTGAACAGAACAGACCAGTATCTGGGTGCTAAACATTCAAATGGGAAAGAAGTTTTCGAAAAAACAAGCCTTTGGAGTACTGTTTTTCAAAGAACAATAGCATATTGGGTATTGGGTGTTGATTTTGTTAAGAAATCCATATTTCCAAGTGCATAAATTGCAGTCTTAGGCCTCCTCTCAATATGAAGTGAGATTCCTATTTGTTGAATACTTCATTTGAATTCTAGAAGAAAGCTTATGGCTATTGCTTCAGTGTACCATGAACTACACAGTGGAAGGTAAAACAGGCAAAGAACAATGCTTTTTGGGCAGCCCAGTTTCCTAGGTTTGGGATATGATAAAAATGTCTGTAATTTGCCTTTCAATAAACTGAAAGAAACTATTAAGAATAATATTTTAACCCCATGCTTTTAAGCAACAATGCTTCATAGTTTATCTATTGCAAATAAAATTTCTAGGAAAGTCAACATATGAAATTACCTAATTAAAAAAACCTCTGGTTTGTTTTAAGGCAAAAATATGCTGAACGACTTAATTTTGTACAACAAAGCATGTTGCATTTGAGAGTTGAAGGCTTTATAATTCCTTTTTTTGCAATTGCATTTAGCTACATGGATATCGTCCATAAACATGTCAAGAACCAAGAATAGAAAAGTAGTCAAATTTACAATCAAATGCAATTAGAGAAAAACTGGGACAGCTGACCCTCACCTTGTTTTTTTTTACTCCTGGCTGCTGAAAACCAGTATTATTAAAATCAGAAAATTATCTACACGTTTTTCCTCCTAGCTCTGGAAAAAGCTGTGATCTTAGTGATACTGCTGTTTCTTTTCTTATCAAAATACAGTGTTTTACTATAGAGCATAATGAATATGGACCATTAAGCTGCTCTGCAGGTCTGAGCGTGCTTCCAAGAAAGGCAATTTTACTCTTCACCTACCAGTAGAAATATTAGGATTCTTTCCAGTAAAGTTATAATGGTGAATGTGGAAATATCTCCTGGTATTAACTTCCGTAAATTACAGATTTAAATAAAAGGAGATCAGACATTCTTAAGCACATAAAGTAAGGAACCCATAATGTACTATCTGACACCATGGTAAAATTTGCAAAATAATTGTGCAAATACTCAAAACATCTGCAATTGCTTATAGAACTATTATATCAGTAATTAGTAACTTGTTTAAGAAACAGTTAAATGGCAATTTAAGTATCAATGTCAAAATCAGAAGCAAAACTTACAAAATCTTGACATTTCTGTTTATCCCATGGCTGTATACTTTTAATTATATTGTTCTAAAATAAGTTATATCTTGAAACTGATTCTAACAAAACTCCAAGTCTTTCATGGGACCAAACTCTTTTTTTTTTTTCTGTCTCTAGGAACCAGTCTCAGCCAGTGTTGTGAAATGTTCTTATATTCCAACATTACATGTGTAAGTCAATTTTCATACTCTGTGTTTAATTTTATGTTGATCTATAAAAACCCCAGAACTGTTCTTAGTAACGGTGCTATCCTTTGTAAATGACAATTGCTTGCAAAGTAATTTAGTATATGGTGCTTTTTTCTAGTGTTTCAAGGCACATGTTCCAATTGACATAGTTCCTTATACCTATTTAATTAAGTTTCCCTTGCCACCTCTTGTCTGATACCTCTGCTCTCTCCTTACACATGCCAATATTCTGAGAAACTGTATTGCTTGAGTGCTGAAGATGCCTACTCTATTGTTATCCAGGTGATTAGGCAATATACATTCCTTTGAGAGAATAAAAGGGTAATTGGTAATCAGTCGTAACATTATATGTAGGTTTCTGAGCTAATCTATTTCAGTGCTAGGGATACTGACAAAAAAACAAATGAAAGAGCCATTGACTTGTGGTTTCATAAAGCAGGTTAGCACAGGGCTGGAATTTGACCCAAGATCATTTGACTTTCGTACTGTGATGTTGTAAATTGATGGCTATCTATAAGGAAACATTTCAAAGTACTTCATAAACTGCGTAAGATGAACTTCAAAAGTCTGAAACTAAGTGCTGCTAGTGATATACATGGAAAATTTTAGCATTTTGCTGTTGGACAGAGAGGTGAGACTGATTTTGTCTTTAATGTAGATTTTCTAGAAAGCAGACAGGTTGCAGCAAGCATGAAAGTCACTTGGCATTCCTATGTATAGGTTAGTTTACTTGCTATATGAAATGATATTGCAGGCTCTTTGGTTTGAATTTCCAGTTCAGCTGTGGAAAACAAGAAGCCTAGGGAGGGTCAGAAAGGAGAAAGGAATGTGCAGTGGAGTTAGATCATTTGCTAGAAATCTGTAGCTTTAGTGTAATGTGGGAGTGAAATACTATGTTTTGTTTTTTTACTGTGAGGTTTTCTTTGCTTCCCCCCCATCTTCTACATTCCTGAAGAACGTAGGAGTAGTGTTGTATTTTAAGTAGCTGAGCTTAAGTAATTCTTAGTTCAAAGAAATTTACTTTTATTGTACTTAAACATTGGTTACTGTAAACATACATTAAAACTGTAAGCTAAGAAATTCATTGACTTACTATGCAATTAAGGTAAATCTGTGCCCTTCACAGTGCTTGCTTATGTCTGTACTGTGGGACCTGGTGGTAATTCCCACCTACTGAATTCAGGTATGTGTCCTGGTCACAGGATTTTCTGATGAAAGTTCAGTCCTTGTCATCTCTCCTGGTAGAGCAAGGTGTATGGACCAGAAGAAGGTTGCAGCAGGCTCCCAAAGAATCAATTTTATGGCTTGCACAACGGAACAACCTTGTGATGATCATAAAGTCTTTGACCCAAACAAATAAACAAAATTAATAACTTCTGAAGTTTGCCTAGTTACCCTTCTGGCTTCTGCCAAGACAGTAATGGCCTTTGGGGGAGTAGTTTCTTACTTAGGAGCAAAGGAATTGATTTTGCAAGTTTGCTAGTTGCTGGAACCTTTATTTCACCATAAGCTCTATTGAAGGAAGCCACACATATATATGAAGCGTTGCATTCACAGAAATAAGAAAAACTTTGGCCAGTAGGAATTGATCATGCTCCTTTACTTAGCATTGGTGAGTCCACAACTCGAACACTGGGTTCAGTTTTGGACCCCCCAGTAAAGAAGGACATTTTGGTGCTGGAGCATGTCCAGAGAAGTGCAATGAAGGTGGTGAAGGGGCTGGAGAACAAGCCTAACGAAAGCAGGCTGAGGGAAGACCTTATCAGTATCTACAACTACCTGAAAGGAGGTTGTAGCAATGTGTGTGTTGGTCTCTTCTCCCAAATAACTAGTGATAGGACAAGATGAAATGGGCTTAAGTTGTACCAGGGGAGATTCAGATTAGAAATCAGGAAAAATTTCTTCACTGAAAGGGTCATCAGGCAATGGAACAAGTTGGACTTGGTGTTCTCAAAAGTCTTTTCCAACCAAACCATTCTATTATTCTTTTCTCTGTAGTAACAATATAAGTATTTTGCAGGGAAAAAACCCTGAGTTAGGTAAACTTCATTTTAGAAAAAGACTTTTCTAAATTCACAGAAGCTTTTTACTTTTGTCATCTACAGAAAAAAATTATGCAAATCCATGAAAAATGTAAAAGCTTGCAATTATTGGGTACAGCCACATTTTGCCTGGTAATGAAGGGTGAGACTGTCATGCACCTGAACAGATTTTACATGTATATTTGAATTCTGCTTTTCTCTAGGCAACACTTAAATAATTGGATTGGCCTGACTGGGTTTTTTTTGGCGTGCTCAAGTTATAGCTTGCAATTTGAAGTTTTGTCAGAATAATGTGTTTAAAACACGCAAAATTATTACATAAACAGAGATAATTGTGATTTTTGCTGTCAAATTCCTTCACAAGTCTATTTGATTACCTTTGGGGAACTGATTTAAATACACCTACAAAATAATTATTCTGTTGATAGAAGAAAAAAAATAAGATAGTAAAAATATTATGCAAAGTGCTTCTGTTCTTTTGATTCATGTAATATTTAAAATGTAAGTATATGTGATGCCACTACTGCTAGGTTTAACTGTATACTAAAGCTTATGTCAGATTTCAGAAGCCTCTGATACAAACATAAAAAAGGAACCTACAAGTAAATTTTGGGATTGTCCTAGTATAAAGTGTGCCAAGTGCATTTGAAAAAAAGAAAAGATACTGTAATTATAGCAGCTACTATAATTACAGTGGTTACAGAAAGCCTACATCATCAACACAAGATAAAATTAGAGAAGCTTCTTAGAACATCAAATTGTGTTTAACTAACATACATGTTCAAGGCTTATAAAGATGTGAGCACTTTTTTCCTTTAAGGACTTGAAGAGAAAAATGTAGATTATAAAATTTCTGGATTCCTTAGACATAAGTCCTTACAGTGTTGAATGCAAGAAACGTTGTCATGCTGGAGGACAGTAGCTAGGACTTGATAAGAATGTATGTATCATATGTCCTTTTGCTGTTCTCTGTGCGTGTGTGTGTGATGGACTGTTGATACTACACAGGTAACATCCATTTAAAATTAAATTCCTGTATGGTTGTCAAGATCTTTTTTTATATACCATAATAGCAAGAGCATATATTTGTATGGGTACCAGTAGCTGAAGCTGCTGTTGATGAGGCCGATATCGATCTAGTCAATGCTATCAGCTTTGGAGTTTTGAAGCGAGGAATGGTTGGCATTTCTGGAGCACCTGACTAGATGTGATAATAGAAATATTTATAAAGCCACAAAAAGGTAGATGTTGTTTGGCACAAAATATGGCAAAATGGTAGAAAGCACTGCAACAGAAATCTCCTTTTAGCAGCTGGTAGCATTTTTCCACCCATCTTAATCAAGTTGGTTTTCCTCACTCTTAGGAAACCGTAATGGACACTAGAAGGAATTGTGGTTTATTCCCTCCTTTTCCTTCTAAATTAAGTCCCAATTTTGAACCTATTTCTTCATTTATGTTTTTCATGCTTTCTCAAGCAGCAATATCAGGGAATGTCTTACACGCCTTTCAAAACATTCCCAAAGACTAACCAGTTCTGTGAAGTGTTTTAACCATAAAGAACACACCCCATATGTGTTTATTCTGATTTATCTTGCTCTGTACTGCTCTACTTTTGTACTTTGTACTTTAAACCAGGGCAGGGAATATTTGTTGTATCGATGTATAAATGATATTGCTAAGACAAAGACTGACATGTAGAAGTTTTTTTTTCCTTTTTTTAAGTAGAAAATGTGTGCAGCGTGTATCGATACGTGCAGCCATAGAAGTTATTCCTGTTCTTAGGGATAATACAAAGGATACTTAATATGTCTAAAGTCAGGGGTATAGAGACATTTTTAAACCATGTATTTCCAAATACATTTTGTTCCTTTTTCTACAAGAAGCAAAAAATATGTTACAAACCCAATCAGTATAACAGATTACATGCAGCTGCTATTCTTCCATTGTTATGATTAAAAAGCAAAAAGTACAAAATGTCTCGTTGTAGATGTAGATTATAACACCTTGTAAGTATGGTCATAGGGTTGACTTGCTGAATTACCATTGATTTAAAACGTCACAGGTGCTAGAATACAAGTCAGTCAGAATTACCTTAACTTAGAAAGTTGGTGTTTCCTTTTGAGCTTAGATCTCCTAGCAGTGTAGTCAAACTAAAAAAACTTCAACCAAGAAACAGCTATTGTGGTCTCACCTGATGACATACCAGATGATATCAAACTGGTAATAATCTGTTTGAAAATAGATTTTACAGGGTCATTGAAAATATTGCATTTTAGCAATTAAATGCTCTTAAGTGCTTGAACTTGTATCAGTGATGATGGTGAAATGGCCCATATTAAGAGCTTGGATTGTATGCGCTTGTTTCATTGGTAGAAGAAAATGTGGAGGTCTTGGTTGAACAAGTTTTCTTGTAATAGTTATGACAACCTATGCTCTAACACAGGCCAATTGAGTCTTACAAGTAACTAAAATGTTCTTAATCACTCATATAAACAAACTGACCTCCTGTATCTGCAGCTCTACTGCTTTAGGTACCAGATTGTTGTACCTACCTGGGTTTTCATTGGGTTTTATAGAAAGAGAATTTTGTCTGGTGTTAGCCTGAGTACCTCTACGCAGTGTTGTGCATCTTGGACAGACAACTTAAAGAACCCACCACACACACATTTGTTGATTGCTTCATATGCAGTAACATGATTATCGTTTCAATAGCTGTGATTACCAATCCAGTAATTCATGTTCTGTCATATGGCACCACCCCTACAAGCCAAGGGCTGTTAAGTATATTCCAGCATTAAATAAAGTATGAATTTATCAAAAGAAATAATGCTTACCAAGTTAATTTGTATGGTGCTTTCCCAGTCCTTCTCATTGTTTACTCCAGCATTATTAACCACAATATCCAGTCTTCCAAAATGTTCAATTACTTTTTTGAAAGCACCTACAGTGAGATCCAAAAGTGAAATTTCTTACCACTTATGAAAGTAAGATATAATCCATAAAAACTGATGCTTTATTATTCAGTGTTTTCTTAACCAATAATGACCAATATGCAATTAAATTCTTTATGTAACCATTCACCAATATTAAATGTATTTAGGAAAACTGAAAGGATTAAGATACTATAGTCACTTTTCTGTTCAGTTTTGTAGTGCCTGATAACAGGAGCTAGTGAAAGTTCTTAACATCTAAACATTTTGTACTTGAGAGGATGTTTTACACCCTAATTTTATAAATTAAGCATTTATAGCTTGATTTGTAACAATTCGATATAGCTAGTGAATTCAAGATGTGGTACCATCTATTTTAAATGAAAAACAAAATCTTCGTATGTTCAGAATAATATTTTTGGTTGAGTCTGAATTTAACCTAAAACCACAATTCTTATTCAGTAATATAATTAATATGACTCTTTCAACTAAAAATAATTAATTATTGTTTAAATGTATCCATTTATGAACAAATTTTTATACAACCTACTTGTCAGTAACTTTAATAATATGTTTCGTAAATTCAATTCTTCCTTCTGTTCATGAAGATAGTGACCTGTCTACCAAAATAAAGAACTGGAAAGCTTCCACAATGACTTTGTGTTCTCACAGGTGACAATGCTTGAACTAACATAAGAGGTAGGTATGGAAAAACATAATGATGTCATGGTGATGAGCAAACTCATCTGGGCTGGCTCTGCTTTGACCGGAGAGTTGAATGAGATGACCTCCAGATGTTCATTCCAAATTAAAGTTTTCAATGACTGCAGACATTATGTGACATGTATACATAGCTTGTTTGGATTTCCACACCCCCCAATATTGTTTTAAAAAACATAATTTGGTGACTGTCTAAAACTGTAGAGTATTTTAAATCTATTGAAATTATGTCTGATAGGCCTTAATGAAACTACATCACTACAAGGTGATACCAGGACCATCTTAATTCTCTGATCTTTGGTCTTTGGCTATTCATTTCAACAAGGACCATGGGAGAAGCTTTGAGACATCTACCTTTTTTGCAGCACTTGCAGAGGTTTATAAAATGTTCTTCCTGCAACAGATGGTTGATGCTGTTACAGCCTTTTCTTTGCCTGAATACTTCAGGTCAATCACAGTCATCATCTTGTCATCAGAACAAGTGCTGGGCAGCTGATGGGAAAAGTTTTATTTCTCCAATTGCCTTTATTGTACAGACTTTTTCAATATTCTTATTCTGTACTATAATATTTTAATATTCTAAAGCCTCTGATTTTGGCTGTCGGTCTTTTTGGATTTTATTATGTTTGTTGTTAATTCATTCTCTGTTTTCTCAACTTCGATCACTTCTCACCTTTTTAATCCTGCATCAACCCGGGTAAATGGAAAACTTTTGCTTTATTAGGAGCAGAACTGATTTTTTAACTTAGTTTCAATGAGTAAAATAAATACAATTTGGATCTGCAATTAGCCTTCAGATTTTGGAAACTGGCTCTCTGATTCCCTTTAAGTTTTATCTAAATAGCATCTGTCATCAATCTAATTCTTAATAGAACTTTTTGCCTTAAAAAAAGCCCATGGATAATAGTACTTTCACCAATTATTTTTTAATTACATTCACAACGTCTTGAGTAATTATAGTTTTCTAGTTTACATACTGAAAAAAGACCCAAATGCTTTTCATCTGTTTGTATATCTATGTCGAAATAAAGAACAATTACCCAATTTGGAATATTTCTGATAGAAGTCTACTTGCCTACAGTAATGTCATCTATTGCCTATCCACAAACAGAAGGATCTCATTAGAAATTCTTAATAAAGTTATCACTCACACATCAGTGTAAACTGACTTGTTCTTACTTTTTTGAATGTAGAATAATTCTTATGTTTGTGTTACACACTAATTAGTGCCTATGGAATCATAAATATTAAAAGCAGATTATCATATGAAATACTGAATGAAGAAAAATTAGACATGAAAAGGAGAATGCATTTTAAGGGAGCAATAAGAAATATAGTGGAAATTAAGTACAAACAGTAGTTATATGTGAACTTCCTAAACTTCAATGGCAAGCAAAAGTAAATGTATGGTGATTTTCCAGGAGTGGGACAAGATACAAGATTTTTGTGGGGGACTATGTGCAAGAGATACCAGAGGAAAAAAAACAAAGGCAAGACTTGAATGTAGATGAAGTGACTGATTTCCAAACCATAAGCCTTATGTATCTGCAGATCTAGTTCTATCACTGTGACTTATTTCATACTGAAAGGGTTAAAGTTAAAATAAGAGGAATTTCATTCATGCACATGACCTTTAACATAAACAGCAAGTACAGAACTTGATGCATCCATTAAGAACTTTAAACACTATGAGTGAAATTAATCGAACTTCATTAAGTGGTGGGTTGCAATTACAAATGAAAAAAAATAGGAAAATAAAGCAGGAAAAAACCCAACAAATCCTAGCCATCAAAACCACTAAGAATACCCCCGAAACCTCAAAGAATTGTAAAACATGATTGCAAATTTATGCTAAGAAACGTGTAGCAGGAATAATGCAGCATCAGAAAAACATAAGCAACAGCTGCCTGTCCTTGCTCTCACTTCTTGCGTAAGCCCATTCCAATCCTACTCTGATTGCACTTTTCTTACTAACATGGTTCCAAAACCTCCCTTTGCTGACCTGTCCCGCTCACTCCAGTTCCCAGTGCACACCCTGTTGGTCCTGCACTAGCCTGGCACTAAAGAGAGGAGGAATCAACAGAGAGAAAGCACAGTGGGGTAACACCCATGTTGCAGCACATGGTATTCCAACTCCTAGGATGCTTTTTCCTGCTCCTAGGTTACTCCTACTGCTTGAAGAAAAAGTCAATAATCAACCTAGCAGATAAAAACTTTTATTTTGACATCTGATCTAATCAGCAAGCAAAATCCAGCATCTCTCTCACAGACAGATAATGTAAAGCTGTGTAAACAGACATAATCACATTAGCTCCAAGCAGTGGGTAATATTGTTGAATTCTGGGCTAGCTGCAATATTTTGTGAAAAAGGAATCAATCACTGCCGTTGAGAAGGCGGCGCTGGAGTGAATAAAAGCAGAACTAAAAATTTTCACATCTAGCCTGACACAAATGAATCTGGGGAAAGGGCACTGACAAAAGTGATGTCAAAATCTGAATCTGAATCACTACCTATGAATGTATCATTTAATAATGAAACTATGATGAAGTGATGTTCCTGCTTCGAGATATTGCAAAGGGTACATCAACGTTATACGCTACTCTGAAAACTTAGTATGGAACATGATTTATTCACTAGGTGAAAACACAAACACAATTCACACATGAGGGAAGCTCCATGCCATTCCCTGCACCTGCAAAATGTGTATGGAATGTTATCAACCCATATTTGAGCCCATGATAAAGCAGCATGCCATCTTTTGACAATTCTGCTTTCAGCTACAGCAGCACATATTGAAAGTAAGTGTGCTGTATGGAAAGAGCATTGCAACCCAGAGCAGAATTTATTACTCCTGTGATGAGGGAATGCAGCTTGGAATCTGTACTGAAGCCTCATAAAAAGCAAGTCCGTGCTTTAAAGTTTAAATATATTACTCATAAAATAACAATTATCTTCTGCAGAGGCTTTCATGCAAAAATATCACATGCAGCGCTCAATGGAAATAGTTTATTTGGCTTTTCTTTACTGTCTGCCAAGTAACACGATGAAATACACGTGTGCTGGTAGTAATATTTCACCTCTGCAGGCTCAGAAACAAGTCCTTTTTGAGTCATCGTCAGGAGCGATCGGCAGTAGGCTGTCCTCCAGAAACCTTAATTGCACACTTATTGGTGCAGCAGCCCAAGCGCTTTCAGGTTGCTGCATGTTGAGCCGGAGCACGGCGCTGACAGTTTCTCTCTTACCTTCCAGCTGCTCCTGGTCTGTAACGTCGCACTGGACGAACACCGTCCTCTGCGGTTCGAACTGCTCGTCCAGGGCTTCCTTGCTCTCCTGGCCGGCCTCCGAGTTGCGGTCCAGCAGCGCTACCTGCGCGGGGGGATAGCGAAAGGCTGAGCGGCGGACAGACGAACGGACGGCTCCCCTGCCGCGCAGAGCCCGGGGGCTGCCGCCAGCCGCTCCCAAGGGCACCGGCTCCAGGTGAAGGGGCGCTTCCCGGGCCTTACCTTCGCGCCCTTGCCCAGCAGCGCCTGGACGAAAGCCCTGCCGATGCCCTGCGCGCCGCCGGTGACCAGAGCCACCTTGCCATTGACGTGCATGGTGGCCGCGCTGCTGCTGCTGCTCCCGCCGGCCCCGCTCCCGCCGAGCCGGAGCAACCTAGCGCGGTGTCACCTGCCCGGTTCCCTCCCTTTTTCGCTCCCTCCCTCCCTCCTGCCTGCCCTCCCTCCCTTCTTTCCTCCTCCTCCTCTTGCTGCCGCTGCGGCTCATTCTCTCCCACTCCCCTCTCGTGCGACCAAGAGCCGCCCGGAGCTGCCTGGGCGGGGGGAGCAGGGGTGGAGTGGGTAATTAAATCGTTCTCTTGAGTACCGGCATGAACCTCGGAGATCAAAGGCCAGAGAGGAGGCCAGCTTCATCCCCTATTCAACCCCCGGGTCTTTCCGGCGAGGCCCGGCTCCCTCCGGGGTGCCCTAGGGAAGGAGTCCTGGGGCAGCTAAAGCTTCCCTCGGAGAGCGAAAGAGCCTCTGCGCCTTCAGGAATCGCGTGAGAAGCGGCTACAAGCTTTGGTAAGGGCTCTTGGCAGCTCCTAAGGCTGTATGCGTTTTGGTTGGCCCAAGTTGCATGAGCAGCAGCGTAAGGAATTGAAAGAAAGTTCAGTCTCGAGAAAACAAACACAGACGGTTGGGGTTTTTGTTGTTTTTGTTTCTTCGTTTGGGATTTTTTCACACTTGAGAATACCCCACCAGCCTTCTTCCCCTCGTTTTGCCAGTAGAATCTGTTTGTACGAAAAAGTAGCCATCAAACATTACAGATACTGGACACATCAAGATAAGTGTTTTTGAGAAATTTTCTATCCTGAGGATAATAGAGGACATACCTTAAAAATGTTTGGCTGCTTTTACAGCTTGTAAGCCAAATTCTACTACATAATGTGACTTATATGTAACTAAAATTTGTTGATATTAAGATTTACCACCATTCAGTAGAAATAAGAACAATCTTGATCTAAAAGCAGAAACTAATCTCCATGTTCATTAGCCTATTACTACAGATTCACAGACGTTATCCAGTACACAATACAGTGTTGTGCAGTGTAGACAGGAAAAAAACACTGTTCCAGTCCTAATCTCTATAAACATATGTGCATCATGTATGTGCATGTGTATGTTGTCTTTTGGGTTCTTTCGTTTTCTCTTACCTGGTGTGTCATGTTTCAAGATTTTGCTCATGCATTTAAGGCCCTGCAATACTTAGACTTCATCTCTGCTGTAATTTTTCCTTGCTTCTTAGCAACAGTGTGCCTGTTTGGCCCTGTCTCTTGTCCCAGCTGTCTGTTTTCTACTAGGCTGCCTTCCTGTACGGAATTCCGTTCTTTTCTATTAACTAGAAGAACCAAATTATACTGCTCCTAACACCAGCAAACTGTTACAGAACCATTAAGGTAACTCTGTTACCTAATTGAGTAAATTGAGTAACACAAGCTCTTGTTATTATAACCTTTGTCCTTAAAAATGTGAACTAATACAATCCAGCTGCTAAATTGGATAGCAGCCATTTAGTTTTCACAGCACTTCGTAAAAGCAGTCAGAGCTGGCCTCTGGGATTAATGATTTGTTTGAATACGATACCTGTATTTCTGGGAGGGCACAAATTGCTTTGGAGCGGTGAAATTTGTTCCACCTAAACTGCCATGCCTAATGAGCTCTTTCCCAACCAGCTGAGCCAGCTTCCCTAAGCTACTGAGAGACAAGTACAGTGCCAGGTCAAAGGCACATCCTGAGAACAGCGTTACCACACGGGGACGTAACAACAGCACTACAGTGGAGTCTTTCAACGCAACCCTGACAAACATTCCCTCACCCCCCGCAACGTTTCATCAAGTCATGATCAACATCTGTCATGGTCTTGATTTCCAGGATCTATTAATATGTTTTTTTGAAAGCGCTATGCAAAGGAAAAGATCAATAAACCCCTCTGTGCTTCCAAACAGCTGTAGTTGGAACGACCTCTGGCAGCTGTTTTCTAAATTGTTGATAACTTGGCATGAATGCTAAGAACAATCTGGACTCTTCAGAAATCCTGGAATGTTTTAAGATCTGAGTGTACACACTGTTTCCCTAAAACAAATCTTATATGTCTGTGTCACAAAGATTAGCTTGGTTGAATATAATCCTGGGTATCATAGGCTGAAACAAGCTGATGACACATCTTGCAAGATTACAAAAAAGGCTCCCTTCCGATACTCATAAACTTGGCAAATAAGTTTGAAAGTAGAGACAGTGTTCCTAGCTAGAACAGTACGTGCCAATCCTCCAAATGCAGGAGGAAGTAGTAGAAGGATGGTTCTGTGATTTACCCCTGGATCCAGAAGAAGCTGCTTGGCTGTAAGAGATGTGTGTGCTCTGCTCCTTCAAACCACACTGCATTTGCTACCACCTTACTACAGACATTCTGAAGAACTTTGTTGCAACGTACTCCTTTACTGCCCCAGGTTTGTAATATGACCAGCTACACAAAAGATAAAATGTTGCCCATAGGAAAAAGCTCTTAGTAGACATTTATGTTGTTATAAATCCAGCTAGCGTTGGCGATCTTCTTGTTGAAACATGGGAGGGTAGGTATGAATTCTTTTTTTCTCCATGATTCATGAATTGACAGCTTTTGAACCTTACCTTCAATTTTCATGAAAGCTTTCATAGAAACATGACTTCCACTTTTTACCTCTTTTGTGGTCTGCCTTTTGAGATAACATATCAGTTATGTAACTGATACCTAGTACATCAGTTATGTAACTGATAACCAGTACCTAACTTCACCTAAAAAGTTGGAGAGCTGTCACAATAGGCAGTAACACGCTATACATGATGTATCTTCCTAAGTGGTCAGCTTACAGAAGACTGAGTGTATGCTTTGGTCACTTTATTCTGTGTGTGAGAGAAGTTGACATGCTCATTTAATAAAATGGGAGATAGTTAAAAATTATGTTTTCAGTGGTAGAGTCAAACCAAATCAGATCACATTCATGATTTTTTTCACTGAAAGGTGCATTAACGCTTGCCCTAGGGGTTTGTTATCCAATATATTAGCTAAACTAAAAATTATTGCAAACAGCAATTATCTGAAATCATAGACATAAAAAGATATTAAATGACTCCATAAATGTTGGATTTGGGTGCTTTGAGAGACAAGTAATTCCATATAGGTAATCTTCACTTTCTGTTCAAAGTTAAAAAATAATAATAGTAAATTGTGTCTTAGGTGCTGAAGCTGTTCAGATTAAATCTTCCACACACATCCCCTGCTTGCAGTGCAATGTCAAATGCATATTACCATTTGCATGTTACTTGTCTGCAGAACGTGATTTTATTTAGTATTTTCTAGTAGGCCTTTTGGCTAGCTATGTAATGTCTTTTTTGCTTCCCTTTTATAGCTGTGGTGCTTCCTCTTGCATTTTCCTCCATTTACTTACATCTACTCTTTTCCACGGCCCATGGCTTATGCTCCACTGTTCTGCACAGAACATAGTGGCATTAAAGCATGAAGAGACTCGCAGGTGGTTTTAATCTGTTTTTGTGAAGGAGACAGGAGTACGATCTTTTTCAGATGTGCGTAATCCTCTTCACTCAAAAATAATTTTTCAAAAAGCAACCCATGCCTCATTCTTGTTACTATCTCTTCATATCCTGCAAGGCGTTATTCAAGTTGCTATGAAAACTAAATAAGCGATCTCACAGCTGTGAATAGTTTATCAGGTAATAAATTTAGGAGGATATCCAAATACAGCTATTACAGCATGTATACTTTGGTATGTAGTTTAGTGCATTTCCCCAATTTCTACTGAGAGCAATGAGTGGAAAACAAAGCTAGAGAATTGTCCCAAATGTCAACATTTGCATGAAGCAGTTAAAAGACAGATTTCAAGTCATATACTTAATATGGCGTGATCAGACCTTCCTTAACAAGAAACTTGTGTTCAGCATGCATGAGACAGTTTACCATGTCTAAGAATGTTTTTCATAATGCAATTTCTATATGATCTTTCTGTTTGCAGTAAACTAGAAAGACAGTAATTACTGTATAAGAAGATGAGATTATACAGCAAAACTTTATTTCAGATAACTAGCTGTCTATGCAAAATAATCCAAGACAGATAGACCGGCTGCCAGAAATGTCAAACTAACTTAGAGGGCAAGAAACTGAATGAACAACAGGCTCAGAGATTTGCCAAAATGCATTTTTACAGCACAGCATCATATTAGTCCATGGTAGGGCAGTGGCTAGATTGTTTTTTCTCATCCAGGGCAACAGCAGTATGTGCACAAAAGTGTCATGTACTTCAAGAAGAGAATAAAACTCAGGATCCAACAAAGCAGAGTAAAAGAAAATAGTTACGAAAAATCTATTACTAGAGCTCATACTATATGAATTGTTCAAGAAGTCAAGACTTCCATAATGAGATTTGGAGGAAGACACTATAAACCAAGCAGCTCTGTCATTGTATGTCTTTTTGATAGAGTGGTCAAAACAGGAGAAAGCATAATGTGATTTTTCAGTAGTATTGACAGAATCGAAATGAAAGTTAATGCCACAGCAGTATAGGCAAATAAAAAGGCTTGATTTAATAGTGTAAGGTGCATCATAAAGTGAAAACTAGATCATTTTGCTTTGTAAAGTGGAAAAGGGAAGTCACTGGAGACATTAAAAAAGGGAGTGAGAGATAACAGTGGAGATGACTGTTATTTATATCGTCTTTAACTGGCATTAGAGAAGAAGGAATGTGAAGAGTTAGAGAGCTTGTTGTCACCTTGCTGAAGTGACATGAAATTGCTGGAAACTACTAGAACTGAAAGGAAGGTTTTGGAGTAAAGAAAACTTAGTGGAAAATATCTAGTGAAGAGGGGGTAGGCAACAGCTGCCTAGAAAGCTAAGGAGAAGGAGATTTAGGAATCCAGTCTTAGATATCTTTTCAGAGAGGCTTTATATCTATCCAGTTTTCCTTTCCTCAGTCAAAACCCTATTGTCCCGTTCAATGCTACTGCAGCCTGTATCTTAAGCATCACAATGGTAAATTTTTTTAATCCCGATTGCTGCACATAGGTCAACTAACTGGGGAACAATAAGCTGCTAATGTTTCATCTTAGATACCTAATGCTTTTAAAGAAACAATATAAAACTAGCAAACAATTCAAAGCAATTAAGGTAGCCCATTGCTCCATGAGGAATATTATTATTTAAATTACTTCTTAAAAGTCACAAAATAATTTAGGGAATATGGGGTTAATTCCATGCCTGAGAACCAATAACGCATTTTAAAAAACATCGTATACTGGAAGAACGAGAACATGAGCACAAGTGTGTACAGCTAGGCCAGTACAGACCTTGCTAGGAAGGCAGTTCTGCCAGGTCTTAAACTTTGCAAGGGTCGAGCCAGGCTCTAAATGAATAAGGAAGGCTTCAGTATTAAAGCATGCCCTGCCCTTTCTCTATCTGATATAATTATAGGAGAACCTTTAGAACCCTATATTTGGCACTGACTTTAAACACCACAGCAGTGTGGTAGCTGGCAGTAAAAAGAAAACAAAAATATGTGAACCCCTCCCATGCCTGTTGCAACTTTGGCAATACACTACATGAAGGACTGTCTACCCTATTTGTTTGGCTATCAACTTATCAAGCAATGCAATTATCATTTGGAAAGAAATTCTTGTAGGCTTACACTCAAACTCTAAAAGGCTACTTAAAAAGCTAAAGTAATCAATTAAAATCAAGCCCAGTAAAGTAACTTATGTTTCTTAGAGCAGTAATTCTAGTGCAACTGAATTGTTATCTACTTCCTTAAAGGACTATAACCATTTAGATAAAAATCATACTTTTTTTTTGGTATTTGTTGAAATGCTGAAGTCTTATTAATTCTCTTATTTGATAATGCTAGTAACATTTTCTCCTTGACTAATACCTAGCCGAATAGAGAAGGAATAAGTTTTACATTTTAAATTTTAAAATGTAAAAACTGAAAAAGAAGAGAAATCCCAGAAAACCTTCATCCCAGCTTCGAAGAATAATGAATTAGCAGGGAGCCATGAATCCAATGAATCCTCCTTAGTCTGTTCTCCAAATTTCTGTAGGGCAAGATGGTGATATTTGTCTTTGAAGCTATTGTTGTGACTCCCTCTTATTTTTCTCTACACATAATCACTGTCCAGGTAAACCAGTGTCTGAGTGGTTTGCTTTAGGAAAAAAATATCATATACACAACATTTTTTGAGGTGGGGCAGATTATTTTGTGCTGCAGAGTGATTATTATATGTATATTTTAGGGAAGTCAGAGAACTTCCACAATTGCCTTGTGTGCAAAAACCTGGAAATGTTACTGAATACTTGGAATGTACTACAGATTGCTGTCTGGTCAGAAGAATGATGTAGTGACATTCAGAAATAATACAGAAAAATGAACAAAAGCTTAATGAAAAAGGATGAAAAAGGAAGTAAAACAACTCTTTCTTTCAAGCATGATCAATGTAACCTTAAATAATTTCTAAAAAATTTAAATCATGTTAAAAAAATATCTGTAATAAAGTGTAATAAATTAGTTCTATGTCAAAGGGCAGGCCATAACTAATACTTAATATTTAAGCCAGTAGCCTGTTTTGTGAAGTATTTTAACTATTACGAGTTTATAGTCAATTACTGGATATAATTTTTGATGATTTAAAATGTTTAAAAGTATAAAATAAACTGCATTTGCTAGTCATTTGCGCATAATGTATTATGCACTTTTTAATTGAGATTCTCAGATGCACCTTGACTTACAAAGGAATGTTCAGAGTTTTAACAAACTCATCTATGCAGCTTGGCATTGTATAAGCACCTTTATTTTTTATGAATGTAGCCACACTCATCCTTCTGTCCATATTAAAAGCTCTAACTGAAATATTTAATACAAATCTATGTGGATATCAGACATCACCTCACATGCTGAATTCATTTGCTCAGACCTACAAATTAGTTTGTGTTTGTGTAATAGCATTCACTTCACATGACGAATAGGAAGCAACTGAAATCTTCAAAGTTGTTACTGAACTAAGTTCAAATTGACCATTATACTTGTCTAAGTTTAAGGAAAATAAAATGTCTATATGGACTAGACAAGGGGCCTCTTCCTAAAAACCACCACAACCTTTGAAATTATGGCTCCCTCTGAGCCATAATACTATCTATATCCTTCCATGTTTAAACTGCTATGTGAAAAGGCTCTGCAGTGACTATACGCAACATCTTACAAAGGCTATTTTCTCGGTGATATCAACATGTGTTTTATAACAGCTAACTTAAACAATTTTCATATTTATTAAATCCGCAAAAAATGTTTAATAGTCTAATACAACATCGATAATTATTTTTTACTTTTCAGTTCTGCTTTGTTTTGGTTATTATTATAGGCAACATTGAGAAATCTGGATGAGTTTGAACAAATGTACCCGGAAACACTCTTTTGGGGATAAAATAGTATTAGGTTTCCTAAAGATTTCCTATAATTTAACATTTTGAAGATAACAATGTTAAAGCTGTGTATGCAGGAGAGTGTTAGAATGAGGATTAAAATAAAAAAAAAAGAAACGAAGTCAGATAAGGTGCTGATGGCACTAACGCACTAATGTACATGAATACCTTTGAATGGAAACTAATTTAATAGAGGGATATTCCATTTAAACCCAACAACATTTGTTTTCATGGTGGGATTAAGTAAGAATACATTGAGATTATGAAGCAGTGGTTGCTTTGGAGAACGTGAACATATGTGAATAGGTACGGAAATTGCTAGGCATGTTTATATGGCTTGAAAATGTTATCTCGTGCACTCAAACTGTTAATATAGCATAGGACAAAGTGGTTTAAAAGAATTTCTAGTTCTTGTGACCTTCCAAAAGTTTCAATGTGGTTACATATTGTATTTCCCTCTCAGCTGCAAGCCTATTGTTTACTTTGGCACTGCAGAGCAAAAAGATTTCAGTAGTTTGCAAGCTCATGCTTAGCCACAGCATCCTTTGGATGTTTTTTTCTCTTGTTAGCAGGAAAACTCTCTCACTGACAGTGTTCACATACAACGTGTAAATTGTGTGCCAATCTTTGTCTAGTACATGCATAAACCCCTTTGTGTAAAATCTTCCTGTCTCCTTACCAGCCTTATATGCTGCAATGTGGGCAGTGGACGCAGATACTGATTTGGCAACATCTCTCTTCACAGATTATGTTGTGCAATTCTTACTTTTCAAAGTAATTGTATGGCAAAATATTTGCCTAGTTTGTGGTTCTTTTCATTTTCCTATCAGGGAGAGGTTCAAATCCACATTTCTCTTTTTTTAAGAGACTTCATTTACCCACATAAATTTAAGCTGCTTTAGGTCTTGCTTTTAGTGTTCTTGTGATACAGGCTAGCAATGAAATTTCATTAGGCCAGA
This sequence comes from Neomorphus geoffroyi, assembly GCA_033558235.1. Lineage (NCBI taxonomy): Eukaryota > Metazoa > Chordata > Aves > Cuculiformes > Neomorphidae > Neomorphus > Neomorphus geoffroyi. The sequence goes on along the minus strand of JAUMJM010000020.1, from coordinate 23,469,072 downwards.
TGCAAAGTGAAATATAAAGGCAGGGGCATAACAAATACCTTCCTTTTATTGTTTCCTACTTACTGCCTTTGAACATATCTAGAAATGTGTGCAGTGAATGAGATGAAAAACCTTGTATTAAGCTAGGCAGACTGTTTATTGGGATACTTAATTTCCCTCCTGTATTTTACAACGCATTGCTGTTGATGGAATTAACAGGACTATATAAATGAAATGTGTACATAACAACTGAGATACAGACACATTTTTATGGATCTAGACCTTTATCCTTATGTGGCTGAATTTCGTTTCCTGTAATGGTGATTGTTAATACCTTAGGATTATCCTATGAAGAAAAATTTTCTATGTTCATGAAATGCTTACCAGTTAAGAGAGAAATATTTTCCTATATGAATTATTTCATGCCCTGTAACATTATTGAATAACAGCAAAATATTTGAGATGTTAAATTTCACTTCTTAGTTTTTTCAAAAGACGTGAAAAAAAATCCTGAAAATTGAGAGGTTAAAAACACAAAATAAAAATACAAGAATAAACACAGGGAAACATTCTGCCAAAAATCTGTGAGCCATGTAAGACCAGAATGATTCATAATGACAACCTAAGTATTTTTGTAAATGTGAAGTGAATTGGACTGGATCATTACACCTTTCTAACTCTCTGTACCATACCATGTTTCAAGACACTGTTCTCTATAACTAGGAATGATGAGTGTTTCAGTATTAAGAAACCCAAAATCTCTTATAGAACCACTTTTATCTTGACAAGTTTCAAATTAAAAAATCATTAAAACAAGACCTTTTTTTTAAATCAGTAATGATAAGATTTCTTTTGGCAAAATGAATGTGTTTTGTTCTGAACTTATTTTGTTATTATTTATTTGGGCTCTATATTCTATTAGTTGTGTTATGCCATAGTGTAGTTTCTGTCATATATAATATTTATTGATACATTCCAACTTCCTAGAGCTTTTTTTCCCCTAGATATCCAATTTCATATTCCATGAATAACTGAAATTTTCTGGCTATGAATTCCTTTGTAGTGATAAAAGCAGTTGTGAAATGTGAGAATTTTCCATAAAATTTAACTTCAAATTCTCAGCCATTCTGTTTTTTAAGGTTGCTTAGACAAATGTATTTAGATGGGTCATCTACCTGATGAACAGATAAAGATAATATTACTAGGCTGCATTTCCATGAGTGAAACCTTCCATTCAATCCATAATCAATCAATAATTTTGAATGGCTTCCAAATATTGCCTTTTCTTTTGCTTTAAATCACAGAGCTACCAGAAGATACTGAAGTATGCGCTGAACAAATGTTTATTAAACCTACCAGGATCTGATCAAAACATATCCTCTCAGTTTTGGAGAGAAATTTTGTGTTGACTTATGAATTGCAGCCTAGGTGTAAAGAGCTATGTAATCCATTTCTAAGCAGCTGAGAGAGCAAAATATATAAGGCAATTTAAAATATTGCACCAGAAGTCTTCAACAGAGTTTAATTAAAGTGTTCTGGTATTCTGAAGATATTCATAATCCAGCACTGAAATTAAAGAACTTCACATCAACAGAACTTTTTCTCAGGCTCATGATGGTAGTTGTCATTGTTAAACAAATATATATGTATCACATGTACAAATCTACTGTTAATGACCAAAATACAAAATGGTTGTTCAACCATATCCAAGAAATGTCAAAATTTGAGGCACCTAATCCCAGCTGGTTCATTCAGGTCATTTAAGTGAAGCATTCTATACTTGAGCTTTCTATACTGTTCATGGAGAGAATGAGGGAGCTGATGAGGGGCAACTTCCGCTGGGCTGCTTACAGCTTGCATGTAAGAATGCCAAGAATTGCATGGGACTGAGCCCTGCACTTTTGGTGTCTGTTCATTTTGCTCCAGCAATCATTCTCCGCATCAGTGTTGAACTGCAAAGGAGTATTTGGCTGTTTAAAATACAGATATTAATGAGGATGGAATCATCACAATGTGATTAAACTATGGAACTCATTGCCATAGGATGCGGTAATAATATTACATGGATTCAAAAATGATCAATCAAATTTAAGTTAATTAGACACCAAATTACCATCACTGAAGGTGAGACAGCAAAATGTGGAACAATTACAATATATATGTGTTCTGTTCTGTTTATAGTCAAAGACAAGATTTCAGCATATGAGGAACTTTGTTCAGAACAAATACAGCCAAGTTTTTGGTATGATGGCAGTACTATAATGTCTATGAAGTTAACTAAATCTGTTCCACACGTTTCAGAGCACTTTCCAAGAGAAAAGAGATTATTTTATAAGAATTTTTGAAGTTTGGGTTTTTTAACCTATTTTAGGTATATTCTATCCTGTCCTTCTCTCTATATTAATACACATTCAATAATCAAAATATATTTGTGAGTGCGGTACATAAGTACATGGCCTGCATATCTTTCTATACTCAGGAAATAACCCAGTTCTCCATGTCACTAATTTCTATTTGAAAGATAAATGAACCCATTACTAACTCCCCAAACTGGTACAACCTGGCAAAAGGGCAACAGTATTTACAGAACAAGTTTATGTTTTTCTTCCTGGTTTAGGTGATATTAGGCAGGGCTGACAGGGTTCAGTGCCAAGAAAAGTATATATATATATATCTCAAAGTGCCTTTTAATGAACATATGTGATTCTATAACTTAATTTATTTTTGTTTCAATGACAAGAAAGAGATTTTGCTATGTGATATTTTTAGCACTTTTAAAGTGAGAGTTTTTGTTCTTTCTCCTCCTTGATTTTGTGAGATTAAGGTCCAGACTATAAATCCAGTTTCTATGTGATTCTAAATTAATTTCCTACAAGCTGGAGGTATTTGCTGACTCTTATGTCCTCTTTAAGGACTGAGGATCTGGTATGATCATGTTTTCATATGTTAAAGACAATTCAACCACAAAGTTTATAATATGGTTTAAAACAACAGACTAAAAATATTTTATAGGGCATGAAGGAAGGGAAAAACAATTGTTGGAACAGACTTTCATAAATTTATTATTTTCACCAGTTATCGAGTTACAAGATATTTAAAATATGCTAAAAATAATCTCTGCCTCCACAAAGTCTATTAACCTACTTGAATTATGTGAAAGAATGAGCATTCTTCATAAAGAAGAAGGTGAGTCGCACAATGCCTCCTATTATCATTAGATAATCTATTCCTGAATTTATTTATTTATTTGATTTTGGACTTTTTCCTTTTACAATTAAATCTGGTTATTCCTTTTTGTTAAATTCATGTCTGTCTTCTGTAGGGTAGAAATATGTTCTTTCAAAATTGTTGTATAGGATCTTCCCAGGTACAAAAGTCAATTCTGTATATGTTGAATCAGAGGGGACTAGAAAGTGCAAATTGTACTGCTAGACTGGAGCTTTCCAGTGTCTTTCTTGCAGTTTTTCTGAGGTTGGTTTTTTTCAGCTTTGGGTCTGTGGATGCAGTATTTGTTTGTAGGGTAGATTTGTTTGTGGGTAGATCTTGACACTACTTAGGTTCTATTTCATATCTGTTTTGGCCTTTTTTTCAGCTTCTAGACTAGCTCAAAGTTACTAACCACATCTGGCAATCAGAGTAAAGGAAGTTCAAGGCAGGATGTCTCAACAGCCAGAAAAGACGTCCAAAACTTTAGAGTAACTATGTGCAAATTCAAAATCATACACTAGGAATCAAGACAATCCAAATATTGCATGACTAAATGTAGTCCAATGAAGCTAGACTCACATGAATTATTTCGTGCTGATTCACTTAGGTGTATGACTAATCAGGCAGAGCTAACACAGTAGTAAACTCAAGAGAAGAGAAAGTTGGAGAAATGGGCAAAGTTGGAGAAACTATCAGTAATTGGGAAAACACTGCTCAACACTTTTAATTTATTGCACAAATTCATTGGATAGCTTCCTTCTGTTGCTCTGAGGACAAACAATCAGCCTAAACAATCTGAGATGTGTCTATGCTAGCCTTTTCCCCTACCTCTTTCAACCATTATTATTAGTGAGGAAGCAGCCTTCCTGGTAGCTGAGACGGTATTACTGGCACCAGTAACTCTTGGTGTGCCTGACTGGAAGTAGCACTGGGTCAAAGGTAGATGTACTTTTCCCATAGTAGACCCCTACAGTTCCTTGTTGTAATACAATTATTGTAGTTTAAATCAAGGCTTAGGGTGTTTCAGGCCAAGATCCACAAAAATATTAACAAGCCAGAAGTGCATCTGCAGATAGTTTAAGCATCTAAAGTCAAGACTGTGATTCCCAAAAGCCATGCTGAACAGTGTTATGGACCGTATTTTTTGCAGTGAAGCTCCTCTAATGCAGAAGATTCTGTTCTTTGCAGTGCCTGCCATCATTTTCAGATTAAGAATGCTAGTTGTTTGAAATTTAAATTTAATTAGTAGACTGAAAATCTGCATTTCTCTGCCCAAATATTTACCTATCTTGCTTCACATTAAGTTCAGAAAAATATGGTTGTTTTGGCCACTTTCTTTAAATTTACGAGGTAGGTAGAAGAGATAAGCTATCCTCTGGTTTGTCTGCTAAGACAAAATGAATGAACTGAAATCCACATCTTCCTAGAAAGTGTCTTAACCACAAGATTGTGAGGCTGTATGGTGATACTGTTTTGGTATGGGGGACTGCCCCTCTTTTGAAATTAGGGCAGTTTAAGTAGTGCTTCCTGAAGCATGCCTGTGTATTTTAAATTAAATGATCATTTCATGTAGCTGCAGAAACAGCCAGGCTTATGTGAGGTATTTTTTTGTTTATTTGTTTTTAAGCCTCTAAGTTAAAATTTATAACATGATTAATTTAAATGCTAAACTAAACAACTCCTTGCAATGGCTGCTTACTTATCATGCGGAGAATAAAACAAAACCTGAAATTACCACCTTCATGTAAAAAAATGTGTTTTGTTATAATTGGAGATTATTTTATCTAGTTATGGCTAAAATAGACCTAGAGCACAGAATGAAATAAGACGGGTAGATGCAGAAGTAAAGTAGAAAGATCTGTGAGTGTTGAACTCTTTTTGGGTCTTGTTCATTTCATCTAGAAGTTGTGTCAGCAGGATATGTCAGTTATCACAACATTAACTAGTTGTGACCGGTGTTTAAAAAATTTTCTTGTGTAGGGAAAAAACAAGGTAAACAAATGCAGCTGAGTATCAGCCTGTGTCGAGGCAACTATTCTCTCTGTATTTCTGGAGTTGGATAGCATTTTTTGGTCACAGAAGCAAATTGAGTTTTCAATGCTGTAGTTATGAAAGGCACATGGAGTCAGAATTAATGTACAATAAGAAAATCAGTACTAGAGAGAAAGAGACAGAAAATGAGAAAAGAAAATAAACACACAGTATGTGGTAACCACAGTTTAGGAAACCAGAAAGCTGAAATGCAACTGGAGTATCCAGTGATAGGGAAGTTGCAACTAAATTGACGTGTGGAATAAAGTCTCACATCAAAATATCTATTTCTTCCAAATTTCCAAAGAAGTACATGTCTTATGCCCAGAAGTATCGGAAACTAGACTATACAAATATGTCAGAAAATGTCAACATCATATTCGAACTGTAAGAACTTGGTTTGTATGTTTATAGACTGTCTTTAGTATAGTCACTGGCAAATAAACAATAGTCAACAAAAGTGCAGATTTACCCCTTATGACTGTATTTTTTATTTTGTTCGGAGACAACAGAAAGTATGTCATCGGTTTTGTCTACATGAACTAAAAAAGAAGGCCAATATCCTGACTTTTGAACCGTGCTATTCTGGTATGATCTTCTGTTTCCTAAGAATTCTTGACAGAAATAATAAAAATCATTATTACTCAAAAATTAAGTACAGAACTAAATCTTTGACCCACACTCTGCTCTCTAATATACCCTACACTTCAGTTGGGAGATACTCATGGGAAGGATTCTGCTGTGTGAACATAGGCATCTGTGTAATTTTAGAAGCTTTAAGGAATCTTAGGATATCCATTGACAGATACGACATAGGGCATTCAAGAAACCCATATTTTCTGGAGGAACAGTGAAAATGTAACTGTAAATGCAATCCTGAGAAACAAGCTTGCCCAAATGCAACAGATGAAGATTTCCAGGAGATGAGTCTCTCTATGGTATAAAGATTGTTATATCCTGTTGATAGTCCTAACAATCCTGAGATCCGAGAATTATGCTGGGGTGACAGAGCATACACATGCATGTACATGTGTGTCATACATACGCATAGGTGGGGACAAAGAGTTACTGAGTTCATGGTAGCGTGAAATGTTTGAGATCACATAAATGATTAATTCTTAATCCATTGTGAAGTAATTTTAGATTAAGCATAGTGCTCTATCACCACAGAGCAACTCATGCTAAAGGCATCCTAAGAATGGAATAATATAAAGTGATAAATCAAAAATAATTTAAATATTTGGTCTGTCATACCAGGATGTTTACAGTTTCAGAGAATGAAATGAATTATTACCTCAGGATGACTGCAAGAAGATATTATATTTGTATTTGGAAGATTAAAGACTTAAAAAAATATTGCCTCTGGCATATGAATCTGTTATTCATTTCAGTTTACTTAATGGATTCATTATTAGCATTTAACTTAGCTGTGGTAACTGTATGCCAATAATTTCTATATAGATTCTTTATTGCACAAGTATAATCAACTGACTATTCACTCACGTGTCTTCAACAGGATTTTAGCTCCTTGGTTTGTTCCTAAACACTAACACTGGTGTATACATTTTTCATGCTGTTGGAAGATCAAATCTCTGAGTTTTTATTAGTATGTTCTGCATTTGCAAGAAGTTTTCACTAGACTTACTCCAAATTTTTCATTAATGGCATTTTTCCACACAAAATACTGGTAAACTGCATCCATAAATTTGTATAGTTTCCAGAAAAATTTCCAGTAGCATGTTTGAACTAGGTGAAAAATGGTATTTGGTAACATTGTGTCTTTACTATTTCTTTTTGGTGTGATTTCAGAAAGTTCTACTTCTATTGTGTTCTTGCTTGTGTCGACTATGTGAGTTCACGCTGATGATATGCATGGCTCGCTGAGGCAAACTGAGATAACACTTGAAATCTGCCCCTTATTGTAGATTTAGGTTTGTTCATTTGAAACTTGCCATGTTTACGTTTGTGCAGGGAAGGAATTGCCCAGAGGAACAGAAGTAGAAGCAGCACTGAAGAGAATTTGCTGGAAGAGCAGGCTAATTGCATGCATAAGTATACTTTTTGAATGCTGAAAAAGAAGACTGGCAGTTATTAATTTGGATAGTCTCAAGGAAGAGAGAGAACTATCTTTGATAGTGCAATATTGCTGCTTGATCTGGCAAGCTCATAGTTGCCAAAGCCACAGGCTGCGCTTATGGTTCTAGGAACAGGAGTACAGGCCGTTCACAGGCAGCATTCCTCTGAGCAGTACTTATACTTCTGGAAGCTTGCAAAGTGGAACAGCTAATCTGGATGTTTTGCGACATGAGTTCCAAGAATCAGTGAATATGAATTATCCTAAGCCAACTCTGACCTTGTGGCATAGCCTGTCACTTTGATAGTGTTAATGATGTGGAAGAAAAGCATCTCTAATCAGTCTATGATCACTGTAGTTGCCAGTCATTTCCCAGCCATTACCAATTCACTCTGTAACAGTGGTCTGCTTTCAATTCTGGCAAGAATGTCCCTTTCTGTTTTGTGGTTTGTTTTTTTTCCCCACAGCACCCAGCCAGAGGAGTTCCCTACTAGGAGCCTAAGTGACATATTACTTCATATCGACCATCTCCATTGGTAATTGTTAAATTCTGTCAGCTTTTGAACCCAACAGTATTGAATGGCATAATCATCATTTGCAAGCTGTGCAGATGTCTTGGCTGTGACCCTGAAAGGGTGGGGACATTAGGCATGATAAAACAAATTCAAAACAAATATGTCTCAGAATTATTTTCGGGAAAAAGGAAGCAAGCATTGTGTCTGCTAGCAATCTGAACACAACACTTAATATTGCTTCTCATGATTTCAACAGCTCATTACAACAGTATGGCTCAACAGGCTTTAACAAGTCTCTTCAGATGCAGCAAAAATATCACTGTAAACACCTTGGAGCCATGAACTTGGCCATGTAATGTATGTGGATGCTAGCCACAGTTATGTTTTCTTCTTGGGAACAGCAGAAACATTAGATGCTTTGATGCTGCTGCCACCTTCACTGACAGCCTCTCTATAGTCTCTTTTGTTAAAAAAGGCAGTTATGAAGCTCTGTAGTCCCATGAGAAGAGAACTACTATATAGCAGTGATGTTGTCAGAGTACAACTTGTCACCTACCATGCCAAGAATTGTAGGATGTTAATGCCTCTCAGATCAAATAAATAAAAATATGTAGTTGAGAGCAGGTCCTAAAAGAACAATTTACCAGCCTTTGTAACAGGTGAAGAACCACTACTCCCCCACCCAGTATCTATGGAAAAACATAATATCGTGAATGAGCAGGCCTGAGAAACTTCTGCTGAGCTTTTAGAGCATTACAATAACACTTCAAAGACAGCGCAAAATGATAACTTTTAGCATGAGAAATGAGAAGTTTCCTACAACATATGGAAAACTATTTTCCAGGTGAATGATATTGCTTTAAAACCCAAAGTGAGTCAACAAACTGGCACTTCTGAGCATTCAGGAGCCAAAACCTATTGTATCAGTTGTCACTTCCTTTCTTTCATCAGGGAGCAACAAAGAAAAGGAAAAATAGTCTTCCAAACCTGACAGACGTAATTGAAATCTATGTATGTTCAAGACAGTATCTGCACTAGACAGTATTAGTCTTTAAATTTTGCTATGTTGAGCTTTTCTCAATAGTAGCTTGAGCAACATAGGTCTTTGGTTTTTAATCCTGTGGATGGGATGGGATGAAAAGGGCCTAAAAAGATACATTTCTTTAATTCCTTTGACCTAGCTGCTCTTTTTCTGGTTTTGACACAAGTATATCTCACACGTTGTATTCTGTAACTGCATGCTGTCAAGACAAAGTAAATTCATGCACTTCTCTCTAATATAACAACCACAATTACAAAAATATTTTAGGAAATAGAAATCCAAAAGAAACTAAATCATCATTTAAAAGCAATTACAGAAGAGCTGCTGAATGGTGTAATTGAAAACTCTTCTTCATGCTTTTACCGTTCTTGTAGAAATCAAAGTAATGATTTGGTCAGAAAAAAAGTTAATCTTGTAAAACATATTGTTTTATGGATTTTGAATATTCTGTTAATATGAATTTAGCCACTGCTTTGATCATCTGGCATTACTCTATTGAGAATTTGGATTTCATATGCAATGGATAAGAATTTTAAAATCATATATACATCATGTTGTTCTAAGAAGATTGAACTGACTTCAGCTTTACATGTCTAGCCAAATCTACTTGCTTACAAAAGCACATTCTCTAAGCTAAGACAGATAACCCTCAAGACCTTGCAGAACTGTACAGAAAATAACAGGAACTTTAATGTTGAAAACACAATGCTTGCTGCTTGAGAAACTGTCCGTAATGAATATCTCAGAAAAGAAAGCAGTGGTTCTCTTTGAAGAATTCAGGAGTGTATTTCTTTTGGGGATATCTGATGCTAGATGATGTGTTTTGTGTTGAAGGCATCCCAGACCACAACCAAAGGGACTGAAGGGTTACATATTAAAGAAGCCAGATTGATGTGACAGTTCCGAAGAAAAAGGCTTTGAACAAAAAGCCAGGTGAACATAGAAGGTGTGACTGATGTAATTGCAGAATGTTTCTTCAGTGACATGAAGAGACTGAAGATCCAGAATTTAGTCTATGAGACTGAAATATAAACTTCATCTAGTACAATCTGTCAAAAGTAGTATTTCTCCTTTGAATCTGCATGAATGCACAAGGAAATACAGTCTTCTTGTTTTTAAATTGCTGTTGTTGGGGAAATACTAGTTGATCAGCTGCAGTTTTTGAGAGAGCTGAAGGCAGTGACTGAGGTATAATTCCGTAATAGGTAACAGCATAATAACAAAATCCCATACATAATCAGATCAAAAGGTCAGTGTTCCCCAGTGGCAGCAATGAACAGTTTGATATAAGAAATAAGGTACTGCAGAATGGTTCTCTCTATGTCATACAGAAAAGGATCCAAAAAGCAAGGGAAAACAGCTTAAGCTTAAGGTCAGATTTCCCCTTTAAAATCAGCTATGTGTCACCATGCCTCAGACAGTACTTCCAAGTAAAAGACTCATTCCTTGGCCATTGGGTAGATCTTGAAGTTTCTGTCAAAGTGTCAAAATATGCAGCTGCAAGAAGTTGTAGTGACTAAGATATGGAAAAGGAAGCAAAAAATTTGTTCTCTGTTTTGTCTGCTGAACCAGAATATTCAAAGACATAAAAGTGTTTTCAAAATACATTTTGTTGCCCACTGTTCTAAAATGAGCTTGATCCTTACTTTCTTCCTCCATTTCCTAACAAAACAGTTTGTTCAAAAGGAATGTTTTCTAGTTTTTTTCAGAAAAATGAAAGAAAGGAAGGAGTGCATTCACAAAACTAGTGAAGGAACATGTTTCCTTTTGCAGATGGATAGAGTATTTAGAGAGAGATTCATGACTCCGTTTTTCTGTTCTCTCTGAGAGATTTTGAAATAATGTCTTTTAGAGGGTTCTGACTGCGTACTGAATGGCTGTCTTCACTGCTGCTGTTACTGTCTGTCTTGTGGAAACAAGAAAGAAAATAGAAAGAAATAAAAGCATGAAACACTAAAAAACCCAGGAAGAGTGACTATTTGGTCAGTGGGGTATTCACTATAGAAATGAGACACCTTGATTTCCATTTCACTGCAGTATTTTGTTTCTTGCAAGGATAGGTTGAGCACATCTTCCACTGCTAAGGATGTTCACTTAAGAGGTGGGAGATACAAATCGTCAGCAAGTTGTGAAGTAATTTTTCAGAACTTTAATCTCAAACAGCCTTCTCTATACAGGCTGGTGCTTACTATTCATACGTTTGAATTTTGGGAAGTAAAAATTGTATTTTCATAATTTTCTTGTTTCAAAGGTATGGAAATATGCTGAGTTTTTAATATGTTCATTGTATTCAGTAGTAATATTTTGGTAATTAACAAAAAGCCTACCAAACTTTAAACCTTATATCAGAAAAAAGAATCTAGCCACTGTGGATTGATTTACAGTATTTGTTTATATTTTTCGCCACTTTGATCTTGTTAAATCTGTGGGTTTGGTGGTTTTTTTTTAGTTTGGTTTGGGTTTTTGTTTGTTTTCTTTTCTTTCCTTTTCTTTTGTTTCTTTTTCCCTCTCTCTAAGTGCTTATTATTGTATGATCGATGCTTAGTCCTGTTGTGGTTAAATGAGAAGATTTAGCAACTTCATTTTATGCTTTCATCTTTAACTGTTCTTACCCATGCATGTGTGTCTCTTGCTACTCTTTCATCTGTCCAGAAGAAATTTGGCCCAGAACATTGACTATATGGGTTTCATCAAAGGTTATGAGCACATGATTTTGGAGCTGATAACAAAAAGATTTGCTACAGGTGTGCATCATCTTAGTTGGAAGTAGTTTAGGAGGAGAAATATAAGGCATTATTGATGATCACTGCATGGTTATAAGTTGCTAATGGAACTGAGTAATGAAAAATGCAAATGCACCTTTGAAAAGCTGCCCAACCAGGAGAATTCCAGAGGTACAGCCAAGGAGCTGGTTGAAGGTGTTAGGTCTTGATGGACGGTCATCTGGAATAGTTAAAACTCCAGTGACGGCCATGTAAAAAACTGAACTGAAGCTAGTTAATTTGCAGAGAATGCTACTAGGGTGGAATGAGGAATGGAGAACCCGAGTAATGAGAGAAGGTGGAAGGGTGTGGCAAGTTTAACTTTGCAAAAGGAAGGCTGAGAGGGAATAAGATTGCCCTCCTCAGGGATAAACACCACAAAGGAACAGAGCTGTTTAAGTGAAAGAACAATGTTGGCATAAGAACAAATAGATATAGGGTGACCCTGAAAAATCTTGGACTGGATGTCAGAAGAATATTGCTTACTATTAATAAAGTGTTTCTCAAGTAATCACAGCCATCCTGCAAGGATGACCAGCGTACACCTCCACCTGAAGCAAAGCGATTTGTACCTCAGAGTGAGGATGAACAGCCCAAAAGAAGCAGAAAGCTAAGCCCTGTAGGTGTACTTCTCTAGCACCAGCTTCATTCCCTTTAGATATTGTTTACTGAATGAATCTGATCTTGTGTGGCTTTTATTACCAAGGGTTCAGGTGTAAAGACTCTCTTTCAAACTCTCTTCCCAACGCATTATTCCCAGCACATGTTCCCTTTAAATACCTAAATTGGTTGAACTCTTCTGTACTGTAACATGATTCAAGAGGAAGTTGCTCTTTTGCTGTAGCGTTTACTTGTTGATCTACTACCAATCTGCCATGTGTATCAGGTCATAACAAATGATGTCAGTAGTCTCTTCTAGTATTAAGGCCCATTGATCTGTGGGTGGCCTAAACCAAAGTTCACTGGAACCCAAGGGAATCTTGCCATGGTTTCATTGGCATTTATAGTTAATAAGCACATTTTTTTAAAATAGCAGATTATTTCACCAACAGGGATTCTTGAGGTTCTAGCTATAAAAGCTGCCATTGAGCTTTGTTATGACATTTGCAAAGAGCAAGTAAAGAGGCTTTGAAAATTGCATCACTTAAACAGATTATTTACTTTTGGCTGTCACTAATGAAAGATTTAGAGCTCTACCCAAATTATATTGCAGAAGAACAACAGGGGTTATGAACTTAAAAGCACCAGTTTTTTAAATAGTAGATTAATACGGGATGTACTGTCATAAGCTGTAATGTTTTCCTTTCTGCTGACTGCATTATGATAAGGAAAAATAAATCCAGATAGTGAAGAGTTTTTCTAAGCTATTTTCACTTATTTAGGGAACAGGGATATAGAGGTAACAATTTCCATTAAAAAAATCTATATTAACATCTATTGAGAACAGTGTTGTTAGATAAAAGAAAATATGTTTTCCTAGAAGAAGATTAAAGCCTTTTAGTTGCCAGCTTTTCCTGAATTAACATATCTCTGAAGTCTTAGTGATTTTTTTGTAACTCAGAATTGAATAGAACTTTCTAAAATTTACATTATGTCGTTGCCATAGATGATTTACAATCAAGTGAATCAATCCAGCAAACATTAGGTTGGGCATAAATCAATGGTTAAAGAAACAAAATAAATATAGATTTTTACCAGGATTACTGTAATACTTAGAGTGACAGCAAATAATGCATGATTTGTCTGGCAAGGACAAATTTTCAAAAAGCCTATTCTCATAAAAAAGCAATAGATATTTTTCCTTTCTCTCAAAAATATTGTGGTTTCTTGTTCTAGATAGCTCAATGATCACAAGAGCTAACCTATTCTCCTAGAAATGCGTGCCTCACATATCAATTGTTTCGGTTTCTAAAAATGGCAGGAACTTTTCCCATGGCAGGCATAGAGGTCTCTCTCAAATTTAGTAATGTATGAACTGACTCCAGCTTTTCTTAAAGTTTAAAAAACTGCATGGCTGTCTATTTTCATGGAAACCATCCCTAACCTTGTAAGAGATTTGTTTAAAATCTGCCAAGCTGTTCAAGAGCTATTAGGCAAAATGAAACAATCAGAAAAAAATACACTGATGACACATTAAGTTTTACTTCCAAGGAACATCATATTAAAAATAAAATGCGTTGAATTTGCTGTCTTTTGTCCTGCTTTCTTCTGACAACTGATTTTCATGTTAATAATGGTTATAATAGCCTTCTGTACATGTTTTGAAAATGTAAAAGTAAACTCAACTGCATAAAAGAAGTTAGCAGGAACCTTTTGACATGGAAAACCTTAAAACTTTAAATGGTTTTGATCACTTTAGCAGCTGACTAAATCCCAGAAACTGAGAGCCAGAGTGGGAGGGTAGAAGAAAGGAAGCAAAGAAAAGATCATAGGTGAAAATCAATTTGAATTGTTCAGTTTTCACTGAACGAACATTTGCTGAACATTAAGTTGAAAAACAGTGTACACTCCTATTTGAGGCCTGTGCACACATAGGCCTGTGCACTTACTGAGGGGGAGGAAGACTATTTTCCTAAGACAAAAAGCCACCAGTTCTCTTACTGCCTCATGTAATCCCAGTGTTATGCTGTGACTTCTGTCTGATTCTTGACCTTCCACAAAGATAAATGAAGCAAAGATGGGATGTTTATGGCATGTATGTAATGTTTCTCTTTTCTCTGCTGCAGGCTGGCTAGCATCATCCAACATTAAACAGGGAAGAGACTCATCATGTAACTCTCCCCACACTTTACTTCAGGGTTGTACATGTCCTTAAAGTCATAGATACTTTAAAAAAGTCCGTTTTATTACTGTGCTTTCAAAAATTTTACATGCTTTTTCTGAAACGCAGATGCTTACCCAAGGGTACTTCCACTTAACTGCAGTACATTCAGCATTTGTAATACATCAAGAGAGTGCAGAAAGTTTTCTCTCACACTTGAATTTAGATTTTTTTTTAGAAAATATACTACTTTAATGATGAAGTGACAACTATGCTCTTAAAATGGGACAAGAAGAGATATTCAGGGCAGAAAGGAAATCAAATGTGACCTGAAGGAAACATAGTCTTAAGCAGAAGCAGCAACTTGTCCAGAGTAACTCCTGTTCCTTTTGTTGACAGTAGGTGAAATACCCAGTACATATTGTGGTGCTTGCTGTCTTATATTCCTGAACGTGCCATAGAACTAGACTGTGAACTGGGTTCCTGGAATCCATTTTTGGGTATCCAGAGGAAATTTTTCATTGCATCAAACCTGACTGGTGCACAATGTTTTGGCTGGTTTTGCGTGTACGTGTGTGTGTGTGTAAATAATTAGTAATTAGTGAAGTGTAAGAAAGACTAAGAAGGGAATTGAAAATTTGTGACTCTGCTGTAATGTGTGGCCACAGTCCTCTGGGAAGAGCTCTGAGGGATTTCATGTGACTCGTCACTGTTTGTTGCATGCAAAACCTAAAGGATATAAGGGTGACCTGAAGTTATATTAGCCTGAGTTTCCCCTTCGATGTTCCCTTACGAGTCCTCACATGAGAAGTGAGAACCCTGATAGGGGAACTGAATTACGTAACTTCAGCTGAAATGCACCGAGTCTGAATTTTAACATGTAGACATTTCTCTGGGACATGTTCACTATACAGGCTTAAAATTATCTTCAGGTAAGTAAGTAAATAGCAGCCTCCACTTTAAAATCCATCCCAAGTATCCGATTGACAAGGTAATTCATTGCTAGGAGGCATGCTGAGAAGTGTTTTCTGGCAGACGTGAATGCAAAACAAATATAGAACAAGTGTGCTAATAAGGGAAATATTAGAGAGACAAACTTTTAAGAACTTCCTGTTCTTCCCTGAAATCTGGAAGAACAAGCTGTAACTCTGACACCTGCCTTGTGCTCTGTGTATCATCTCAGCAAACTTGCCATCTGTTAAGCCCTGATGCAGAGAAAAAGCTGTTTTCAGGTCTGCAACAATATTTAAAGGACTGCTTAGCAGTTTCCTATTGCAAACAGATTTTTAAATGACAAATCGATGCAGAATGTACTGTTCAGATACATGCACGTGATACACGAAGCATTTCTTAGTATTCTTAGTATAGGTAATTCTTCAGCTTAGGGAAAGTTAGATCAGTAATGATATTTAGACCAAAAACCCCTAGAAGCCCAAGTAGTTACCACCAAGTGGATTACTTGTTGCCAGGACTTCTCTGGGACTGTGCATAGCAGATCCCCACATTGCCAGTACACCCCAGCCACTGGATGTTGTGAGGAGAATAAGGAATGGGCCTAACACTGATACTACTTTCAAAAAAAATTTTGTTTATTTTCCAGGTAGGAGCCACTGTTTTTTAACTGTCATCCTCCTTCTGTACACATCTGGAGACTACCCGTTCCCATCTGATGCTGCTTTACCATGAGGTGCTGTGTTTGTATGTTGTCTGGCCAGGGGCAACCTCCGCCCCTTACCAGACCCTGTGGCACTGGGGCTAAATGAGGAAGGCTCTTCAGGCCGCCATGATCCTCTTTTTGGGAATGCCCAACCCTTCTATATGTATCCACTAAATTTCAATGTCAGTGGATTGCACAGGCCACCAAGAATGGCCCTGTCCCACTAGGGGGCTGTGGGGAGAAGTAGCCTCAGAGATCCATAAGGAGGCCATGTCAGGGCCTCAGGAGCCACTTTGGGCTGGCACCTGTCACAGCAGTTCCCCCTGCCAAAGTGAGACCACCCATGGGCCTGGGATGGGACTGACGTCTGAGAGTGGGGCTGCCCCCAGCCTGCCCTGCTTCCCAGCTGGGACACTGGGACGGACTCTGCCCCTGACGGACCCCACAGGAGCCCATGCGGCTCATAGCTGATGCACAGAAATTGAGTTTGAAAATGTAAAGATAACTGTACTTCATGTGCGCAAGCACAAGGTATTATTTCTGTAAGTAAATAATTGCATTTAGTAGTCCATGCCTTTCTAAAGCTCTTGTCTTTGAGAACAAGTGCTCAGATAACCCACATGTTCAGGTAACTTCTGTTAGAAAGAAGTGGGTAGGTACTGACAGAAGAATGTCTGTGGTCTCAGTGAGAGTGAGTTGTGCAAACTGGGGAGCAGAGAGGTTGAAGCGGACAGGACAGGTAATATGAAAACAAAGGCCAGTGGATACCAGGAGGGAAAAGCAGCAGGCTGTTGCAAGTCACAGTCAAGAGCAAAAACACTGCTGTAAACACATGTTATAGAGACACACGTTTAATTACATAGCTGCTGAACTGCACTGGACTGGAAGATACAGAAGGACAAATATGGTAACTCTAAGTAGGTGATCTACCCGTTCTTGCACCTGTCAGCCTTGCTGTCAAGAAACTGGAAGAGTTCTTGTTGTTGTGAAAACCACATCCCTTCCTGGAGTGTTACCCTTCCTGGGGTCAAACTTTGCATATATTCTGAGAGGTTTCCTGAAACTTCAAGATTTCTTGTGATTCCTTGTTGGACTATTTGTTTTTTGTCTTTGCTTCTGCTATTCTGGTACCAAATGTTCATAAAGAACTCAACTGTCATACCTAGCTAGTTTTCTGGGAACACACCCATACGCTGATAAAAACACCCATATCTGCTGCTGCCGCCTCCCTATCCTCCTGTCCCCCTCTATTCCTCAAAGTAACAACAAATATTGTCAAGGTAAAGAGTATTTCTTTCTTTTGCAGCCACACCCAGCATACTGTAACCATGACTCAATCTTTCATTCATCCTATGCAGCAAAGCTATAGGCCTAATTTTGCAAGTGTAAGAGTAAATGAGCATTCTTTCTTCAGCCGACAGTATAAGAGCCTTAAATATTTCCTTCCAAAGGAAAATGCTATAAAAATAGTTTGCAGAATGTTTTACTCTTTTCCTTAAAATATCTCATCATGACTGAAGATATGAAGCCAGACTCTATTCTTATTTGCAGTTATTTAAATCTGGAACTGATTCACTAATCCACTAGCTTCAATAAAGAGATTCCAGACTTACACTTTAGGCAGAATTTGGCATAAGTCCTTATGGTTAAAATTTTTTTCACAAGGTTATAAAATTTAAAATTCATGTGATAAAATAAATTCTGGAGCAAAATTTTTCTTCTTAAACTCTTGTAAAACTCTCATTATACATGCCCAAAGTGTTATGAGAGTACTAGGGGAGTGTAGGACTTCATGCCTCTTTTGTCTCAAAATCTCAAATAACTTTGAAATCAGTCTAATTTATAAAGTGGAAAACTATGACTGGTTTGTCAAGTAATCGTAACTGGTCACAATCTTTTTTGCCTCAGGAGCAAAACCAAGGGATTTTCTTAACATATAGTACACAAAGCTATTATTCTAAAGAAATCTTCTAAAAATCAGATCTTCCAAACATTAGATGTGCTTAAAGTTAAGTAGGAAGCAGTTTCTATTTATTTCAGTGGACTAACTCTTATATAATGTCTACTTGTAAATTGAAGTCCTTTAAGAACATATATATATATTGTATCATTATTTGCAGTCATAGTGTCTGCATTAATACCATTTTTATATGTGCATTCTGATTTATAACTAAACTACCCTTATGCATATCAGTGATTGATGATGATGATGATGTAGAAAATACAGGAACATGGTCTAAAAATCTGAAATAAGATAAACTTGCATGAATTTAAAACAGAGAGACGAACTTGCAGGGAAGTGTTTTGATATGTGATATGAGAATAGAAAAGACATAAAAGGGAGAGACTAAAGCTAAGAACAATAGTAGAATTGACTAGGTTAATTGATATAAAGTGATTCTTCTTAGTGTTTGCAATCATTCATTGTTAGATAACATTGATTTTCCTGGGTACTTGAAAAAAATTAAAACACAGCATAAATATTAGCATTCCACTTTGTCTCTTTATCTTACTGACAATATCATATGAATTTGTATGTTAGGAGAAGAAGACATAGCTCTTTTAAGAGCCATATTCTTTCTGTATGGAATATATTTTAATGAAAAATACACTTTTACATTTTTATCCGAGATGGCAAAACTAAACCTATTTCAGAGAGAAGGACTTGGTTAAAAGAAACTGTTGCATTAGGCACAGAAATCACAAATATTCTTTCAGTTCTAGAAAGAAAAGGGTTCTATTAGCATGGAAAAACTCCAAATCTCAGTAAGACCAAGGAAGCAGCTTATTTCCTGAGATTTGAAACAGTGCTTATGCCTCTTTCCCTTCTCTCCTTTTCATATAAAATAAAAGCATAAAAGGAATAAAGTAAAACTGTCTTATTTTTCCCTCTTATGAGACCAATTACAATGCAGCTATGTGAAATTCGTATTGTATCAAATAAAATCCTCCTTCCACAAAATAAAATCAAACCCATTGCAAACCAGATGATGCACAAACAGCGCAAAACACAGCAAAGAGACCATAATAGGATCATAATTCTTATTTTATTTACACCACTATATTTTCATTGTCAGAAGTAATTGTGAAGGGAAAGCACAACAAATTTGCAAGTTTTCTGATGCTTAGTGGCAGTTATGCATAGGAACAGTTCTTAAATGTAATCTCATTTTAGATGCTGGCTTTGGACCAGTACTGCTGTAGATTGCTTTTGATTTACATCTGCTTCCATTCCAGCTGTCATGGCTTGCTCCTTAGTCAGTTCACTACATTTTTGCAATTCAGGTTCATGGACAATAGGATGTGATACATTGGTTTCCATACTTTCTAATTGCTCTTCCTAACTGTTACACTACAAGACATGCAGTGAGACCAAGGATATAGCATTCCAGATAGAGCTCTTCTAATGAGATTTTGTTTGACAATGGCTTGTATAGATATGCTTGTATAGATATGGTCTTGCAGACTCTGAGCCAGCTTCTGCCTCACGTATGAGACCTTTCCCAAATGGTTGTTTTCTGATGATTATACATGACTAATTTTAAAAGATAGTATCGCAATACACTAGCTCTGCCGTTTCCCATTAAAAATATCTCAGACAAATAATGTCCTCATCATCAGGCCTGAGGCATACTTCTGACAACCTGCTGATTATACCTGTGTACGTATGAGATTATTAACACTTAACTCATCTGAGCATAGTCTTTATCACCGGCTCAGTCTGATTGTGAATACCTGCGTAAGATTGTCCTCTAGGTCTTTATATTGTGTGATATAAACCTTTTGGCTGCTTCTTTTGGCGTAGTGCCCTCATTACACTTTTGAATATTCTACTCTTACGTAAATTTACTGAGACCCTGTGATCTTAGCAGTACACATTAGACAGGAAAAGTCATTCTTTTTGTCCTACTTGTGAACAGATTTTTAGGAAAGCAATAAATACTTGTCAGTGATGCAATCCTCTGCTTCAAAAACGTTAATGTTGTGTATCCATCTCAAGAAACATTGGCTTTGACATCTGACCATTTTTGGGGAGGAATTATCATTATCCAAGCCTGGAATGAATATATCTAATTCCTTATGAATTAAAAAATGAATCCTTTCAAAATTGAATTACAGATATTTTGTAACTTACAGGAATACCTTGCCTTTTAAACATGCTTTTCAACAATGATGGACTGTATTCACTTGTTCAACAGAAAATGGAGTTACTGAAGTATGGAACATCTTTCCAAGCTTTTCTGCAAAAGCTATTCACAACAGTTGTTTGAGTTGGATAATCATGCTGTTTTACATAGTTGTTAGAGATATAATCATAAGAGATATTTTTGATTCATTGTCCTCTACTTCTGATGTAACAATAAATTTATTTGCTTGTTGAGTTATACTTACTTAATCAATAAATCATCTGCCAGTACAATACCTCGTGCTTTGGAAGCCTTACTGTAACAATGGAAATGGTGAAACACACTTGCTACCTACAATCTGTGCTCTAATAAGATAATATTTTGCACATGCCCTGGCAATTTTGGCTCCTCTGGTAATCTGCTCTACAACCTGACCTCAGTTTTCTTTAAGGTTTGCATTGCAGGATTTTTATTTGTGCACCCTTGTTACATATTCACCTAATTTGTGTTCAGTGTGAGAGCTGAAGTTCATGACATAGATCAATGTGTTTAGCACCCTCCACAGTAGTCCATTAGATGTTGTTCATGGTAATGTAACAGCAAAGCACCTCTCGATTATATCTGTCTCATTTTCTGTTATTCAAGCTTTATGTGTTATAGTTCCTACTGTCAAACCTGGCAGTCAGGTTTTCATTTTCAATTGCTGTAAAATTTCATTCTTTTTCAGTAAGAACTCACTTTAATTGTAGTAAAGAAGTTTCTATGCTATCTTCACATATCCAACTGCATGATGATCAGGCCAGGGAGACTAGTCTAGAAAAGTGCAGGGTACATGAAAAGCATGTACTGAATGGAAACTCAGACAATAAGCTAGTTAAAGCTATTAATTTATGTCCGCGTATTGGACAATAAGCACTGCAGTCACACACAATAGAGTTCTGTATCTAGTTGCTGCAGAGCTCCATCATGTTTCTCTGACCACTGCCAAGTCATCCGTCTGTCTCAGAAGAGCTGTCTTCCCTTGGTATCCTCTGTAGTTAATTTAATTATCTGCAGGATCTTCTGTAGCGATTCTTGTAATATAAAATTTTTATTTTCACTACTGCTGAAGTCTTCATCTTTCCTGTCATCTGTCTTTTGCATTTACCAGCTTTCAGCCTTCATTTGAATTAAATTAATATTTTTTACTTGGATCTTTGCCTTCCTTTTCTTCCGTTTCTGATCATGTTCCACCTCGATTGACATTGTAATTATCATGTCCTCAGCTATTATGTAGATGTCTGTAATAACTCCATATCTTTCACTGTTGTTTTGTTGAAACAATTACCTCAGCACCCTTATTCCAAAAGCTATGCGTTATCTCACTTGTAGCTGCCTCAGGAGTTCCATAGTCTAGAAGACTCTTCATTTAAATAGACCTGCCAATGTCAGTCTTTTTTTTGCCTAGAAGGGTAAATACATTTTCACCAAGTAGTCTGTGCTGAACATCTGTTTGTGAACAAATGGAATCATGCTTAAAAAGACCTGTTAAAATGTCTGATATTAAGATAAATTACAGTTTTTCAAAGGTGTGACTGAGTTATAAATTATATTTTTAGGTATGTTCATTTTGGCCTTGATCTTCGTTTATGAGAGAGCTGGGTACAATTTTGAGTCTGTCTCCTGCAGAAAGGCTATTTTTGTAGCCAAACTTGTTAATAGAGACTGATTGATACCTGTAATCTGCTGGCGTATCTACAGGTTTGCAAGGGCTTCTGGAACCATATGATTAGATTTTTGGGGAGTTTGCTGACTTCCTTAATACTCAACACTTGTATTAAAGTACTGTGGTTTCTCAGTCTAATGGAAAGAGCTGAAAACTTGACTTTAAATAGTGTTCAAGGGACTTAGCTTGGAACTGCCATCTGTTGTAAGTGTAACACCAAAGTACATGGGACCCTGGCATCTGGCTCAAAAGTTGAACTACAAAAAACAACTTTAGAATCAGTATCAGTCTTGATTACTAAAATGTGGACAACTGAGATCTGATGTGCATACTGAACTGTTTTTCCTGCTCAGCATTATACTTGTCTGGGTGCAGGTTTCATCAGATTCAATTTCATCCATGCATTTTGAGTATTAAGAAGCAGGTAACCTTAGATCAATTCTGCTTATGGGTGTGTAATTATTTAATTTTATAATTTTACAACATGTTACTCTGATGGTTGAGCAGAAGATAATACTTGTCTACTATAGCACAGACACATTGTTTCATTGTGTGAGTTATATCTCTCATTATTCTGGATATGTCTGCCTTAGCTAAAAGCAAGTTGTTGAGGACACCCATACAATATGTGTTTGCAACAGGGAGAGGATACTTCTGTTTAGCTCTAGGCTTGCATCAACTGGATGCATGTTACCAGGTAGATATACATTAGGTGAAGTCCTGCACTGTATCTCAGTCTCATCCAAAAGAAAAACAATTTATGCACTTTGAGACTGCTCTGCCATGCAAACTAGTGTGTAGTAATTGGAGACAGCTAAGGGACTGTGTTGGGTTTGTGTGACAAGGTTTCAGTAGCTGGCAGGCGGCTTCTGTGGGAAGCTACTAGAAACTTTGCCCGTGTCTGCCAGAGCCAATGCCAGCTGGCTCCAAGACAGACTGGCCACTGGGCAAGGCCAAGCCCATCTGCGATGGTGGTAGTGCCTCTATGATAACATATTTAAGAAGGGGAAAAAGTTGCTGTGCAACAGCAATTGCAGCCAGAGAGAGGAGTGAGAATTGTGAGATAAACAACCCTGCAGACACCAAGGTCAGAGAAGAACAAGGAGGAGGAGGTGCTTCACGTGCTGGAGCAAAGATTCGCTTGCAGCCTGTGGTGAAGTAGGCTGTGCCCTGCAGCCCATGAAGGTCAATAGTGGAGCAGTTATCCACCTGCAACCCATGGAGGAGCCCACACCAGAGCAGGTGGATGCGCCCAAAGAATTCTGTGAAGCCATGGGAAGACCATGCTGGAGTAGGCTTGTGGCAGAGCCTGTGGACCCAGGGAGAGAGGAGCCTACACTGGAGCAGGTTTGTTGGAAGGACTTGCGACCCTGTGGGGAACACACACTGGAACAGTCTGTTTCTGAAAGACCACACCTTGTGGAAGGGGCCCACACAGGAGCAGTTTATGAAGAACAGTAGCCTGTGGGACAGACTCATGTTGGAGAAGTTCATGGAGAACTCTCTCCTGTGGGAGGGATCCCATGCCGAAGCAGGGGAGGAGTGTGAGGAGTCCCCCCCCGAGGAGGGAAGCGCAGAAGAAATGACATGTGATGAAAGACTGCAAGCCCCATTCCCCTGAGTCACATAGGGGGAGGAGGTAGAGCAAATTTGGAATAAAGCCTGGGGAGAAAAGAGGGGTGGGCGAAAGACGTTTTTTAAGATTTGGTTTTATTTTTCATTACCCCTCTCTGATTTGATTGACAATAAATCAAATTAATCTCCCCAAGTCAAGTTTGATTTCTTATAATGGTTTATATTTTCTTTCACTTGTCCAGCTGAGGAGTGATACAGAGCCTTTGATGGGCCTTTCTTCACAAGGGCACTTTCGGTCTCATACACATATTTATAAATGACTTAGGAAATGGTATTATCTGCAGGTGAGACAGTTTTGAAACAGTATTATTTACTAGAGTATTTGAAGACGGCTAAAGGACCTCAGATATCTAAATGACTATATAATGAAGGGGCAGTTGACATTCATTGTAAGTATATGCAACATGAGGCACAGAATCAGTCTCATGTTCAGGAGTGTACAAAAGGAATTTTAAGAATTTTTACAAAAGGAAGAAGGAACAAATGCTAAATAAAAGTTTATGCCACTTTGTAAATATATGCTACTTCTCCTCCTCCTAGAACACTGTGAGATTTTTTTGGTCTCACTACAGCAGAATATCAGCCTACAGCTGAAACTGTAAAGATTCAAAGAACAATATGGATGATCGAAGATAAAGAATAGTTGAGCATGAATAATGATTAAACTGAATGAACTTTGACTGAAAGAGAGATGACTGGATAGGCGTATGGTAAAACTCTACAGAATCATAACTATACGGACATTGTTGAGGAGAGGCTGGAGGGAGAGATAGTTATGGAAAGGCTGGAGAGACCTCTTCAACATCTCTTACAGGACAAGAATGATGGGAAAGGCAATTAAATTTATATGCTGCATGTTCCTTTAATAATTATTGTTTACAAGCTTTTACGTGCAGTTGTTTCGTCAAGGTTCTTACTGCCTTTCCTTGCTCTATTCAGGAGCCATGATAAAGGAGTAGTACTGTGGGATAAAGTACGGCATTGCTTTACACTGTTAGTCAGAATCATCTGAGAATCATGAAAGCAACACAGAGTTAACTTGGCTCCATATCAGATTCTCTTGGTGTGGAAAAGGGACCTTGTTAGAATTTACTAAACAGTACTTTCAGACAACTACCAAACCAGGCATTAGACAATTCTTTTACCAATTCCATGCAATCACCACTCCAAAAAACCTCAGCTATAAAATCCTTAGACTGGCTTTCATCATTGAGAAAGCTTTTACCTCGGGGTAAATTACTACAAGAAAATTGCATGCAGTGACAAGGAACTAGAGTTTTTCTACCAGGTAAATAAATATATATATATTATAAAAGAAGGACCTGAAGGCATACTGCTGACCTGATCTCTTTTACCTAAAGGCAAAACTGAAGAAACTCACCTCTACTAAGCTTTTACTTCAGCATAGGTCTGTAGCTCTGGATGTAAAGATAAACCAAAGTGAAAACAACAACAGAAAACAAACCCTCTCAAATTACCATTTTGTAAAGTAATAAAGCAGGAAATTTTCTTTACTGAGAAACAAAATAGATCAAACCAAACAGAATTCTAGGAACATTGCATATGTATATTCTACTTGGAAAATCAGGGAAACCACCAGAACCCTGGTTTAGATTTTTAAGAGTGTAAGCCTGTAGGTTGCTTGCCAGGAAAAAAATTAAACTCCCTAAACAGTTCAGTCTAATTAGCAAATTTTGCTAAAAATTGTCCCCCCGCTAGGGGTCATCATGAGTTATTTGCAACCTAAGAGTTTGAGAAACTTCCTTCTTTTATAACACTAAGGTGATACAGATCACCAGACTATTCTCAATGTATTCATTAGTAGACTTCTTTGGTTTTGTATGAGTCCTAACTTAAACCTCAGGTAAACAGAGGAGCTATTTCATACATCTTGTTTTCTCCAAAAAATCAAGTGTTCATTACTCAGTTTAGCTAGCATATAACTAAGATTACCAATATGAGGTAAACAAAGATAAGTCAGTGCATAATTTCAACATGAATTTGGAGACCAAGTGGACTTTTGCTGCGGAGCAATCTGCTAATGTGAATTATTAACATGTGAAAGCTGCAAATTACCTGTTTTCATTAGGAATTTATTATGCATTTGTTACCTTAGGTGAAGACACACCTGGTTTCCTAGTGAAGACACATCCTTCACGAAAATGGCTTCCATGTTTGGAAAACGTTTCGCTAGTTGCAGGCAGATAAATAAGTAAGCAAGCAGACTCAGGCACACAGAGCTTACAGTCATTTGGACTACTTATCTGCTTTAAATTAAGCCGCTGCTAAATGCTGGGTGGCTCTCAGCCTACAGTCTGGAATTCTGAAATTTTATAGAACCCAATATCTAAGCAAAACTAGTGGGGTTTTATTTGTTTTCAAGAAAGTTATCTGAAAACAAATTTAGAAAATGTCAAGATTCCAAATGTTGTATCCAGAACATGCCATAATCAATCTTATAATTATTTTCTGATGTATGGCAGATAAGGATTCATTTTGCAATAACTGTTTAATGTAACACATGAGTTCTCTCTTTTTTGTTATGGATGACTGAAAAGAAACAATGTAGGGAAATATTCTTGCTATGCCAGTTATAACTGTGAGAAGGCTGGGGATATAGGAATGGATTGAGGATGTAGGAAGGTATGCCTCTTGCAGTTAGGGCAGGTAGGCTTGATAGAAATCGTCAACCGAATTGCACCTTTTTTATGTCAGTTACGTAATGACAACTTGCCCATAACACCACATATATTTCCAGTCTTCTAATAACACAGAGTGAAATTCATGACTTCTTGCTAATTAATCACTGTTTTCTGCAGGTTTATAAGAATAATAAAGTAGCTAATATATGTGGTACTGTTTACATAAATGTATGTAAACATACACATGCATGTACCTAGACGTATGTAAACCATAAAATTCAAAATAATTAGGAGATATTTAGCCATTTGTTCTCTCACCTTATCTTATGAGTATCAATAATTCAACAAATAACACAAAATATAAATTGATAAAAGTAATAACTCAAGAACTAACAAATTAAATTAACAACTATTAATTCAATTAAAATTAATTATAAAGCAACATTTTATAGTCTTAAGAGTGTATAAACTGATTTATCTTTTTTTCCCTCTTTTCTTACAGACCACAAGTTTTGAATCAGTAGTTCCATAGCAGCAGGTCTGTCTGTTATCTGTTTTATAATTATGCTTAACATTTCTTTTTAATCACTATAATCTTTCCAAAACAGAGGAATCTTTCCTGGTTTTCACGTAGATGTTCTGAAGAGTCTCACATTTTCAGTTTTCACATTTTCAGATTAGTAATTGTAATGAGAACAAGACATAGACTACATTGCTTCTTGAAGACTAAAGTCCACATGTGCTGAAGTCAATTTAATTTACTTCACTACTAGAAGATTTTGGAGCAATATTGTGACTCCCTTTTGCCCTAGGAGAATACATAGAGCTCTTAACTCTGATTCAAGAAGAAAGATAACAACTGTGGAATACATGGAACTGTTAAAGAGATTATTACATTTTTAATCAAAAACCATTTGTCACATATAGGTCTCTACATAAAACTGGCAATAGAGATAATTTTTGATACCCATGAAGGTATTACGGGATGTTTATATGTGTAATCAATTTATGAAAGTTCTTCGCTTGAGCAGAAAGAAAAGTATACTAAGACAGGACTATAAAGTCATGGTCTTTTAGTTCTGATGATGGCACAACATCTCAGTCTTAAAAGAAGCTGCTTGAACAGCTCAGACTTTTGTGTAGGCTGCAACAAGTTGTTTGTATGATTTCTAGCTGACCTCAGTTTCTTTGTTGGTAAAATCTGGGTAACAATAACAACCCCCCTGCTTCACATTAGCTCTTGGAGGACACTCGTACAACAAAGTGGGGTGAATGGAATCTGACTCTGTGCTTATACTAGCATTCCAGTCAGCTGAACAAGTGAGATGACTACTAAAAATTTACTCTGGCTTTATACAGAGAAGAACTAAGGCATAAAATGTGGCAGATAATGCTTTCGTGATTGTGCATTTCATTTGACAACCGCCATGTACTTTTGTTTGTGTCAAAATTGCAGTTAATATCAGTGTGGAATAAATCACATTCTCAATATGTTTTCTTATCTAAGTGATCTACCTCCTGGGCACAGTGAAAAGCAAATGAGAAACTTCTGAGTGAAATCTCCAACAGCAATAGTCATAGAATTTTTCTGTGCTAAGTGTACACAGGTCTTTTGCAAGAACGTGATGAGTATAACCAGCATTAGAGTTATGTAAATTTATCTGATACTGTATCCCACTCACATTTTTTTATTAGGCTACACACCTTGCTTTAAGCAGTACTATTTGACTGCAGAATATGCATCTACCTAAATGAAAGGTTAACCATGTATATATATTTTTTTTTAAAGAGTCAGAAAATTTAAAACTAAAAACAACCAACAACAATGCTGTCTCCCAAAAAACTGTCCATGTGAAATAATCATTAAAGATATTATTTGAAAGAAAACTAAACTGGCATAAAACTTTTAAATTGTTTATGTGTCCTCATTTAGAACCAGAACATTTTATTTCTGTTTTACTTTGGATGTTGTATTGTGATGTAGATCACTTTTTGTAGAAAAATAAGGATGCTTAAATTTTATTTTGCATTTTCCTTTGTATATGAAAAAAAGCATTAAATTAAATTAATTTTATTGTGAATTTCTTTTGGATTTCCTTGAAATTAAAGACTATACATAATTTTCTAAGTTGAAAAGGAAAGGGTTCATTTAAAAAGTTGAGTTTTTCTACAATTTTTGTTTACTTCTTTTTCGTAAAAGTGTCCAAACCCATAGTTTGCTTTGGTCAAACTGTCCAATAAACAGGCAGGAGGCTGTGTTAATGTTCACATATCCACTTCAGGTTGTAAAATGCAAAGTAATTGTCTGCTAAGGGTCATATATTGCATCATGGGTACAGCCAATGCTCTCAAGTCCTGTACGCAGACTTCAAAATTCTAGATCATATGATATCTAGTAATTTCATTCAGTTTGTGTAATGGCTAAATATTAGCTGATGAGACTGAATCAGCATGAAATCTCTGGAAAGAGAGGGAACAGAATTAAACAGAAGCTTGCATATAGCGCGAACCTTCATTTGCCTGGCAATCTGTATAGTTGAATATGTATGGGACATAACGCAGTTGTGAGTGAGCTTGTTTGCTTGTTAGTTCTGTATATGCCTCAGTTTGCTTTTTAATTAGAGATATAGAGGAAATTCCTGCTTTTAATGATATATCTGGAATTATAGAAAGGACTCATGATGCTTTTTTGACTCGTGTGTGATTATATAAATGAGCTGAAGAAAAAATGTATGCGGTCATGAGATATTAATTGTTTTCTACAGCCTATGTCTAAGACCTGATGTCGCTTCCATAACTTTTTTTCAACAGCAATAACATTGCTGAATCCATCTCAGAAGAGTGGAGGAAGCTGTGTATGTTCTGGAAGTTTTACAGATAAGATTATGAACTGGAGTGTGTCCAGTAAATTCAGACAACAGTGACTTCAGTGTCACAGCAAGTGGACACTTTTTTCCTGAGTTATGATCTTACGTGCATTTTCCCAGTGTACAGATACAAACCATGTGTGTTCAAGACGTTAAAACTGGATTAAGGAACCAACCACAAACGAAAGGATGAAGTATTATGAGAAACAAGTGCTTTTTCATTGCAATATTTTACTTAGTTCTGCCTTCCCAAACAAGAGCTGTCCTCATGACCAGGCAATTTCTAGGAATAAAAACTCATAGTAGACAAAAAAGACATTGTGTAATATATTGGGAGGTAAAAAAAGGTTATCTTTTTTTAGATGGAGAAAAGTTCACACACAAAATCAAGTTGGAATTTCAGCATATGGTTTCAGCATCAGCACTGATGATATTTAGTGGCGTGCACAGTAGACATTAGCAACGATAAGTAACAATATGACTCTCCATGTGCTTGCTACTGGAGCACATGAATAGGATCTCTGGGAAAATTATATACTAGTACCATCTGAAGAATGGACTATGCATCCTCAATGCAGTTTTGCCCAGTCAACCTAGAATTGTTACGCTGTTAGAAATGTGACAATTGTGCTAACAGTCTGATTTTATTTTCTTTTAAGGCAATTTGGTATTCTTAACTTATAGATGTTTATGAAACAAGTGACCTAATATACTTAAGCAATGTACATTATCATAATTCAGGGGGTTTTATCCTATATGAATGCTAAGCAACAAAATAAAACAAACCCCCATGTTGTACCTTGAAAACAATCTATACCTGTGAAATTCCTTGTCTCATAGTCAGTGATAACTCCATTCCCATTGGAAGCTTCTTTATGCAATGTGTAGTTAAAGTGTGAAACTCCGTTCTACAAATGCTACAGATACCATGTTTTTTCTTCTGTTCCAAGGGAAACTCGAACAAGTTCACAGGATAAAACTATTTCTGATTTATAAATATGCATAAATCACCTGCAGCTTGGAGATACCTGCTAACAATTGGTAATCGG
The DNA here is from genome assembly GCA_033558235.1 of Neomorphus geoffroyi. Lineage (NCBI taxonomy): Eukaryota > Metazoa > Chordata > Aves > Cuculiformes > Neomorphidae > Neomorphus > Neomorphus geoffroyi. The sequence continues at coordinate 23,439,019 of JAUMJM010000020.1, read as the reverse complement.
GAATACTGACAGAAAGTCCTTTTCCTATTCTGACAGTTTTTCTAGGCATGTACTATTTGCTCTTGTCACAGGTGGACTATAGGACTATGTGAACCTTTGCTCCAAGGTAGCATGGCTCAGTTATGTTTAAATCCTTCTCAGCCTTTAGAAAATTCTAGATTTGTATTTATTATTCATTGTTATCTGAAGCAAACCCAAAGCTCCATTCCAGAGTAATTGTTACAAAACCTGTCAAGAAGACAGGGTAAACCTAATTTCACATAATTTCCTATGAGATCTTGTTGCTGTGTGTTAAAGTGCAAGTTCTAACTTTCAGGTAGATTCTTCCTACCATCCATATTGTTACACAGGTGAAATTTATGTAGAAGACTGACTCCTTATGTAAAAAATTATGATTATGAACAGTGTTAAACAGCTGCACACTAACCTGAATAGATGTTCTCTCATGATTGTTGTTGTTAGAAAGATGTTTACTGTTATTCTTTTGAAACATAATTTAAAATCTGCAATTCTGCTAGCTCCAGCCAGAAAGGCAATGTGTAACAAGGTATAGTCAAAGACTAACTTCAGCATCTGAGTCTAACTTAGAGAAAGATTTAATGTTTTCTTTAGAGGAAGAATACCTATTTGGGGTATGAATTGTTCTTTCCATGAATACTTCCTGATGATTTTTAGTAAGGGAATTAGCTTCCATTGAATTATGACATATATCATGTCCATATGAAACTGCTGAATTTATGAAAAGTAGAATTTTAAGGGTAACAATAATGAGATTATTCATTATAGTTATCACTGGGATTGTAAACCTCAATTAATCTTGGTTTATGTAGTCCCCAAATAAACATCTTTAGTGTGAACAGGATCTCATATATGTCAGTCTTGTGAAACAAATGAAAATCCTATAAAGCTTTCATATTCTTAAACATTTTCAACTGGACTGATTACTCTCTTTGTCTAATAGCATCAAATATTTATTTATAATATAAATTGCCAAATGTCAAAAGTATAGCATAACAAATCTTGGAACTAATTTTATTTTGAACTAAGAAGCGTGTCTTTTATTTCTGGAACTCAGCAGACACAGTTTGTTTCGCCTACCAGTAATCCATCAATTTCACGTGTATTTTAACAAGAACTAAATGTCATTTGACACACGCAGTCACTCTCATCATGACAGTTCAGAGAAAGCTTCTCTCCCTAATTTTTCTTCTTTCAGGGGAAATAAAATTATCAGCAAGCATTTTAATATCCTGTTTTCCAAGGTAATAGCTTGACATATTTCTAAGTCAACTGGAAACGATCTTGGCAAGTTTGCTGAGTATAAATTTAACATGTAACAATGAACTTATCATAATTCTGTTTTTCATACAGCCCGCAAGAATATGTACGCAACTGAGGGCAAAGGGAATTCTAAATTTAGGAGACTGCTGTAGTCTTGAAAGATGTTTGTTTTAGCTGAGGAGACCCCAAGAAAGAAGTCTATTTTGCAGAATCCTTTGTATAACATTTTCCTCCTCTGTCACATCTATTTTCAGGACAAAAGAGTTCTCTGTCCTCTGTTGCTAGACAATGTGTAATAAACTATTTATCACAAGTAGGAAGGCTCTTCAGTGGAACCAAAAACTGCCTCTTATGTGGTTTTGAGGTAACAGGATCAAACAAGAGAAAATAGTTCAGCCCTCTGATACAAAGCTGACAAGTCATTCAAATGAACAGATGCAGCTGATGAATTAATTGTACAGCAGAAAAAAATAGTTTCAGAAGGAATGATCTATCTCTCTGTTTTGTACTAGCACTATATTTTATTTCTCTTAAGCAACCTCCCCCCCTAAAACACATGAAATCAAATTATTGTACACTAACTTCCCGGACTATGTTCTCTCTTAAAAGACACTCTTCAAGGTACCTAGCAGATACCATGTTTGCAGTCAATGGGGAAGGCAGCTTATTCAGGCTTTTCCAGGATAAAATGTAAAACCAAATAAAATCAAATAAAACAAAAAAGGGAAACAACAAATAAATGCAATCTTTCCGCACTTTCAAGGAAAAATTATGAATTACCCAAAGAGAAAAAATAATTCCAAGTTTCAGACCCCTCCACTTCCATATGGCATTTCAGGTATAAGTTTGGTCTCCTGTTTTTCTCCCTTCTCACAGCAGTCCCCTTTCAGATACTGTATTCTCAAAAGCAATTGCCACAATTGTGAGAAAGCAAGGTTTAAAGCTCTAAGCTATACCAAAAAATCACCTTCGAAAATTGCACAAGTACTTCCGTTCAGTCCTTCTGAGAAAACTGAATATTCTGATTCTGCTTTTGTCATATAACACTCCAAACCATGTCCAGTTACACACATGTGAAAAAGGGTTGGTATTCATGAGGCAAATTCAACACTTGAGTGTTGCAGTTTGAGCAAGCGGAAGCAAACTTGGAATACAGCTAAAGATACCAGAAGAGAAAGAAGAGCAAAGGTCACAGATTTTGATTACACTGATAGGGAAGCTGATATCTATAACCTGGGGTCCGGACTTTGTGTTTACTTTAGTGTGAGATAAAGTTTTTGAAGTCACATGAAGCACAGAAGTTTCCCATTGACTCTGTGTGAAAGAGGAACCAAAAGAATAAACTATTCTAACTGTAGACTTCATACATTTTATCCAGAAATTTGTTTCTACATTTTTCTATATATTTTCTAAGGTAAAAAAAAAATAAAAATCTTGTTTAGAGTAGATTCAGTGGAGGAAATGACAGAAGAATTTCAGCCCAAATGTTATGAACTTTATAAAAGCAGAAGTTTGTCTGGGATATCCATTATTTTCAGCCAGTGTTTCTGAAGACCAAGTCGTGTGTTTTTACTTCATCCATCCTGACTCATAACAAAGCGCAACAATATTTCCTCACTACATACTCAGCACTTCAAAATGGGAAACCTCTCAACAAAAATAACTATGGAACTGGAAACTAGAGAGGTTAGGGGAAATGGAAATTTATGGTACTCGTAAAAATTTGATTATAATCTGTTTGATGAGCCACAAAACCATAACCTAATCTTTAGACCCATGGGTGTGATCATAAGTAGTCTTTTTAGCATTCCAGAAAAAGAGCATTTCATTCTTTGGCAAGGAACTCTCATAAGTACAAGCCACATAACATTACTAAGAAGGAGAACTAGAGAAGAAAAACAGTGAAATTGCTTTTGAATAAAATCATGCAGAGCTTTATATGCATCATCTGTTGTAGTAGGATTTGTTTTATCAATTAAACAGGAAAAAGTGCAAATAAATCAACACAAGCTTATCTTGTTACATTAAGAAACAGTGCTTTTCAAATATGTCTTAGCAGCTGTTGAGTAATTTGAAAGAGAAAGGAAGACTGTTCCAACTGTCTACATCTTACGGGGTTTTTCTGTTGAAAGTGGCTTGAGTGTCTACTCTTGCTAATACCACTGTGCATAAAAAAGGTGGTTGGATGGAGGCAGTAAAGTAAACCATTAAATGAATCCAGTATTTCTTGTGGTGTTGTTGTACCACTTAAGAACTTAAGGATGGAGCCCAATGCTGCTGTTGACTCAGTGTAAGGTCCTCTGTTGATACAATTTAGAGTTCTTCCCATTTTGAAGTTTTAAAATAGTTTCTGTTGGTGCTTATTCATAATTTCTGTGTTCATAAACAGAAAGCAACTCCTTGTTTTTCCACAGAGCTACATTAAAAATACAAATGGATCTGTTAGACAGTGTGGTGATCAGTATTGTAGAAAAGACATTGTATCTGTAACCCAATTGAAATTAAAAAATGCAGAATATAATGCAGAAAAGTCTCAGCTTTTTCAGTATTGTTGTCCAGATTCTATTTTGCAGTAGCTGTGACTGAACAACTCAGGTTTAACTACCTGTGTATACTACATAAAGCAAGCTACTAGACTTACCCCTGCCTCTCATGTGAGGCTTGAGGCAGTGATTTCTCATTACAAAAGCAGTACGCTGTGTAGAATTGTCTTAGAGAAAAGACCTTAATTAACACACACCATTAAATATCGGCCATTTAGGACTTGATTTCTTTCAGTAGCAACTCTGTGGATAGAATACCCTAGTCCAAGATGTGTAATATGAAGTCCTGCTGGGGACTACTGTCTTGTTAGCTCTCCTAGATGTACTGTTCATATATTTATTCCTGGGATTTCAGTCAAAATGAACCAGTTAAAGCCCAGTTGTTTAACTCAGCTCATTTTGAAGAAAGCTGCTTAGGGACTTAAGAAACTGAGCTAACAGATCGTTAATCTGAGAAAAGCCTTGAGCAAGGACTTTGTCAGCTGGTTTAAACAATGCCATAATTTCTTTTTTTCCTTCAGAAATATCCAAGAAACTCTGCAGTACGATGGTTGCTTGATTGCTGTTCAGAGGGGAAATTCTTGAGATTAATATAACATGCATTGGTTCAGACCTTTGTTTGTTTATGGAGTGTATTAAATCAAATTTTGGAATCGGTTTCCTTGTGAGTAGTGCCGGGCCAGTAGCTCTAGCAAGTTTGATTACCTTCTGTTTTCATTGCTCCCAACATTAACTCTGAAAGAGCAGTTACTACACAGGCATTGCCCATAGTACGGCCTGTAAGAGGTGTCTGCTATTTATGTGATTATTCCAAAATAACCATGCCTATTTAAATATCAATAGAAATTGTTGATGCCAGTCATGATAAGGTAAATTACTCTTGTCTCTAATGGGAATTACAAGTGTTTAGAACCATTAGGTTATTTCTCTTTAGACATTTTGTTAGTGATGTGGGAATCTCATCCAATTAAAAAGTGTTAAGTCTATAAGCAGGGCTACTCTCTATTCTCTTTTCCATCTATTACTTAAAAAGTTCACATAAACTGGATGAACACATCACCAATAATGATCTCAAAGCTGAGAACAACTTTTAGATAGGAAAATGCTGAGACAATCTAGCTTCATTGAGCGATTTGTAATGGTTCATGTTGGTCAATGATGACTGAATATTTTGCCATTGTCTTGTATGTATAGACATAACTAGATAAATTACTATTTCAGTGTAGCTAAACAATGTATTATGGTTAGTTAGTTGTCATAGTGATTGATTAATTGTCACTAATCTTAAATTTCCTACCAACCTGACATTTATAAACCCTACTCAACATATCAACTTCTCTTATGAGAATTTCCTGTCAGTACAAGACAAATCTATTCCCCAGCAATTAAACAAATCAGGTTTTTCACACTCTTTCTCCTTTCCCTCCTTAAAGAAAAATTCAACAATGCCACAAGTATTTTTGGCTATAAATGTTAACAATGGGTTTTGAAATAGGAAATGTGCGACTCAGTTCTTCTTTATTTATGTACATATGATACTCACAAATATATGCACATTTTTACCCATTCAGAAGAAATTTACATCTAAAAACTAACAGTTTACTAGAAATATTCTAAATGCTAGTAGCTGCATTTTTAGATACATTCCTGTACAAATTACATCTCCCTCCTGCTTCTCAGCATTTTGGCAGAATTATTGCCTGAAAGAGATTTGAGAAAATGGCGTTACTTATCTTGAGAAACAGTGTTTTTCATCCTTTTTGATGATCACGAATTCTGATAACTGAACAAACAGAATAACATTTTATACTAAAAGACGTAGACTTGTCTCCCATGATCCTGACTTTGGACAGCCAGAATTGAGTCTTCCTTCCTTATTTTTATTGATAAAACAGTAATAACAACCTTAGTGAGCTGAATTAGATCTCTGAGGTATGGCCACAGAGCTGGTATGAGGGAGAGCATAGGGCTGTGTGTTTGGGTATCAGGGAGGAAAATGGAAGGAATGACATCACCACTTTCACTGTCAGTGTGTTGCTGGAGTGACTTGATTTTTATCACATTGTCTTGAAGACTGGTGTGTACAGTGTATTGACTGAGTCAGCATTGATTTCAGTAATTCCATCAACATTGTGACTGAGCAAACAATAGTAAGAATAGGCCCCACTCATATCTCTTCTGACTAAGTGTAAGTCCATGACAGAGCTGGAATTGAACATATTCTGTAAAGCTGGTGCCCTAGTGAGTCAGTTCTAAATAATATAGCTTTTAAGGGTATACTACAGTACCCTAGATCCTAACTAGTTCCTGGAAAAATATGTTTGTTCTTGCCGTGTCATTGTGTTTATCTAAAAATAGAATATTGTATAACAACTTAAAGTCAATAAAAATGCTGACTAAGGGCTATACACCCAAAGTACATAGTTTGCTTTGTAGTGACAAGAGGTTATGATATTTAATTCCTAGCTAACATTTCACATATCTTTATTTACTATTCACATGCATTTAGTCAGATCAAACACTACACAGTGTTATGGGTAAAATGCTTTATATGGTAGCATGTGGTTTCTATGTCCTGGAAATTTTATCTGCACGTAGACATACATATGTGTGTGTATATGTGTACATACGCATATTCACACAGTAATGGTAACAGTGGACTAGAAGGAAATTATTACTTAGTCATTGAGAGAAATCCCATTCTGCTGTACATTATATTTCATAAAAGCATGTCTCTTTTTCAAGGCTTTTACTTCTATTCTTCCACAGGAAGTCTATTCCAAGTTTTGAATGCTCTATAGGTCAGAACTTTTTCTTCTGCAAGAAGAAAGCCTAAAATACTAATGACTAATGTTATTCTCTTTTTTACCCACTGACATTCGTTCTTAGCTTAAAGAGTTCTTTTTTTGTTAATGTTTCTGCCTTATCAGAATTATAAGGGGATGTTCAGTTTTCAGAGATCAGCTGGTTTTATTACCAGATTCAAAAAAAAAAAAGCTCTTCAGGCCTTCTCAGGTGAAAGATAGATTTCATATTCTTGTAATCCAAGTAGTCCTCTGCATCTGTTTTAGGTTTTTGAACATGCAGTCAGAACCATTCCAGGAGTACTGAATGGAATGGAAATTCCTTTTACCTTTTTCGCACCTGCAACACATGACAACTTGCTCTCATTCTATAATCATCTTTAAGTCTTTCTCTTGCGGCATTTCCAGTTTACCAGCTTCCAGTTTACATCAGAATTTTAACACTTTCTGTGTTACAATATTGAATGAAAATCAGTACTTCCCTTCTTCTTCAGTACACAAGATTGTTGAGAAGTTTATGGAAACTACAGCTGTGTTTAGAAGTTGTGAGACAGACTAATGGAGAGTTACAGAAGTTGCTGTGATAGACCACATGTACTGGTATGCTGATCTGGCATTGTGCCTTGTGCTTCTAAAGTAGTCAAAGGATTGACTGGACTGTAGCTGTTAAATGTACGTTAATCGACTGCATCTACTTCTTAGAAAGAGTTTTTGCTATCAGGAATATATATACACACAATTTGATAACAGCTCTGGCATGACAAAGCCTGGAACTACCCAGGGAATTTCCATGTTCAGTGCAATGTATTTTCATGAGGCTTCACCCTGATATGGAAAATTCATCCAGTTATGCCTTCTTATCTTTTCTCTTATGACTTTAAAAAATTTATTTTTTTAAAAAAAATTAAAAATCTGAGTAAATAATGGTTACTTCACTGTGAAGTTACAATGAATTTTCCAGAAGTTACTTTATTTCCTGTCCTCAAAGCAACACTCTCACTGTTGTTTGGGTAAAGAATATCTACCAGACTTATCCTGGTTTGCGTACCTTCTTCTGTGTTACTTAACATTGCAAGTATGTAAAAGAGCAAAGTCAAAATAACAGCAACTTCTTGAATGAGCCAATACAATAATGCCAAACATCTTGCAAAAATTAAAAGTAAAAAAAGGCAGTTGAATGTTTTCTACCATACTTTGTAATGTATTCTCTCTGCATTCCTTTTTCAACAGAATGTCTCTTTCTGCTCTGCCTGTGTAGCATTACTGAAATAGTATTCTGTCACATAATTCAATATCTAGTAAATCATGACAGGCTTTAAGCATTAACCGTAACAGAAAACAAGAACTTTATTAGAAAAATAAATTCAGGTGAAGAGATTGAATTACTTTTCTTGAAATCTTGACATTTTCAAAATATTATTCATTGTTAATTACTGTACTTCCCAGAGGGCACACAACTTGGTATTGTCTCTCTCACTTAGCCATCAGGGATGCAAGAGGGAAGCAAAAGGACAACTGACCTTCACTAATTAATAGTTGATGTCTTTTCTTTAGAAAGCGCTTAACAAAAGAAATATTCCACATTGGACATAAGCTGGCTACCATCGAATCCGTAACAAAGTATCACAGTATCACAGTATCATAAGGTTGGAAAAGACCTTTGAGATCATTGAGTCCAACCTATGACCCAAGTTTACACAAGATAGCTTTCTGATTGATGAAATACTTCACTGCCCTCCCTATCAATTTTAAAATTAGCATCTTCTTGTGTATACATTTTACACAACTAATAACTATATGAGATAATATACAGTGAGAATCAGATCTGTTATCTCCGTGTGTCTTTAAAGATTCAAGAAGAATCCTTAGCATTGGGTTAATAATATTTTTCAGATGCTTGAAATTACATCAAAGGAAGCATTTGGATTTGCTGATATTTCAGGAATTTGGAAGACTATCCAGATCTTTTTTTTCCCCATGTGCTTTCCGAAATAACTGGCAAACACATTTAATAATTCTTGACATGCTGAAAAGTTTGACAAGTTCAGAGAAAAATATAATTTAGAAATAAGTATTGATCTTAACCATATTGTCCTTAACAACAGGAACAAAATAAAATTTGTGGGTGTGCTATTGGAAGTATTGTAAACCCAGCTGTAAGGATATTAAATTGCTGTGTTATTGTTCTTTTATATTTTATTACATTTTAAATTACAGCAATTATCCAAACCCAAAAAAATATATTCAATTGCATCTTCTTTAAGAGCAGTTAAAAACAACTTTAAACACAGCTGTTCAAAGCAGTTCTACAGATTTCCTGAATCCACCTTCTGCAAAGGCTTTTCTTCTCACCATATCCAGCTATCTTTCCATACATGACACTATTTTCAGGGATAGCATCGATGTAACTGTATGGTCAAACAGTGCTAGAAAGCTATTATATTTTCTTTCCTTGCTAGCTAATGCCTGAAACTTATTTAGAGAAAATGTAAAGGGTTTACAATAGGGAAATGTGAAATGTCTTTGGAATAAAACAGTGCTATACAGATGAGATAATGATATTTGAAAAAATGGTGTTTGATTTATTCTGTACCCCCTCTGGTAAAGCTTTGGGGGGTCAGGAACTGCTTTGATCAACAAAAGGGTGGGGAGAGAGATGCTGGCCAAAGTAGGTTGCAAGACTTGTTTATATTCTGATCATCAACACCCCCAAAGGAGTGAAAGCTATCCCAAAAATTGATAATATCTTTATTGCCAATTTCCAGCAGGTCATGCCACTAGAGTTAACTAGGCTAATTTACAGTGGTTTCTGCTGGAGGTTGTATCATCTAGATGCTTACATGAAAGTTAGCTAGAACATCTCAGTTGCTTGTTGGAAATCAGTGTTTTTCTGCTCTTTCACTTATGAGATGCGATGGTGTCAACGTTACCTTTAACTAATGGTGTCAAGTTTCCTCGCATTCTGAAAGACTAATATTTCATTTCTTTATCATTACTAGTCACAAATAATATCTTTATGTTAGCACTTTTATAGATTGTCACTGAAACCTTTTATTCTGTCAGTAAATTGTTAGATGTTTGTAAGGTAGCTGTTAACCTGCTAAATGAGTGTGGACCAATCAGCCTCTGTAAGACAGCAGATTTCACTGAGTTTGCCAATTGTGGCCTCAGAAATGCCTAAAATAAACCTACGAAGCTCTATAGTCTTAGGAGAAATCCCTGATTCAGAATCATAGACTCATAGAATTAAAGAATGGTTTGGGTCGGAAGGGAACCATGAAGATCCTCTAGTCCAACAACCCCTGCAGTGAGCAGGGACATCTTCATCTAGATCAGGTTGCTCAGAGCCCCATCCAGCCTGGCCTTGAATGTTTCCAGGGATGGGATATGCACCACCTCTCTGGGCAACCTCAGCCAATGTTTCACCATTCTCAGTGAAAAACATTTCTTCCTAATATGCAGTCTAAGCTTCCCCTCTTTCAGTTTAAAACCATTATCCCTTGTCCTATTGCTGCAGACCCTGCTAAAAAGTTTTTCCCTACTTTCTCATAAGCTCCCTTTAAGAACTGAAAGGTTCCAATAAGATCTCCTCGGAGCCTTCTCTTCTCTCTCTTCTCTTCTCTTCTCTTCTCTTCTCTTCTCTTCTCTTCTCTTCTCTTCTCTTCTCTTCTCTTCTCTTCTCTTCTCTTCTCTTCTCTTCTCTTCTCTTCTCTTCTCTTCTCTTCTCTTCTCTTCTCTTCTCTTCTCTTCTCTTCTCTTCTCTTCTCTTCTCCAGGTTGAACAACCCCAACTCTGTCAGCCTCTCTTCATAGGGAAAGTGCTCCAGACCTCTGATCATCTTCATGGTCCTCCTCTGGACCAGTTCTAACAGTTCCATATCCTTTCTGTGTTGGGGATTCCAGAACTGAACACAATACTCCAGGTGGGGTCTCACGAGAGTGGTGTAGAGAGAGAGAATCTCCTCCCTTGACCTGCTGGCTGTGCTTCTTTTGAAACCCATGGTACAGTTGGCCTTTTGGGCTGCAAGGACACAGTGTTGGCTCCTGTCCATTTTCATCCACCAGAACTGCCTCCAGCAGAAGTTATCCTGAGTTATGGATGAGTGAAAAATCCTAAATTGAGAATTGTCTGTGAAAATAAATTTGATATTAAAAGGTTTCAAATTATATGCTAATAGAGGAAAAAATGTATAATGAAGTTGCTTATCATTTGATGTTTGGAAGACTTTCTTTAGGAACTGATTTTAATTAGTTGTAGTATTTATAACCAGAAATGAAAAACTGTAAGTTTGGCTGTTGAGCCAGCAGAAAGTCAAAGAACAATTTCAGGGAAAACTGAATGTGCTTTGAGCAACACAATGTTACTCTCAGTTTTTGTATAAAGTCACTTGCAATGGTATTGTTTCCACAAGTCTATTACCTTATGGATTTGACAGTAATAGATCATAGAAACCCCACAGTTATTTCATAGGAGTCATTATTTTCCTTAATAAATTTTTAGTGTATCTGCTTACTTAGTATTTCTCATTTAATCTCCAGAAGTCATTGATAATAAAAAATAACCATGAAAATTAATTTAAAAGAAACTAGTAACTTCTATTTATTTGAATTCTTGAATAATCAAATTATTTTCAAAATTATTAATAGAGAAGTCATTTATTTGTCTCATTGGACTCTGACCCTGCATTTCAGTGAACCTCTGTGACCCTCTGTGTCTCATTTAAAATCGATTTTTTTCCACAAATTCCTTGTTTTGAGATGAGGACTTAAATGTATCAGTGCTTTAATCAACAATTGCAGATCTTTTTATTTCTCAAAAATAGTGTTATCATGTAGCTGAAATACTTTGCAGAATTGCATTTAAAATGTTCCTCCAAATTTCATCACAAAAATTTTCCATTCAAAAACAGAAAGTCCTCTTCCCTAGGCACTGGTTGTGTGCTGAAAGTATTCTAACGGCTCTCTAACTCTGGCAGAATCCTGTATCCTCCATGATAAATTAATTTGAGCCTGTAAGTGTACATGCATGAAAAGATAAGTATGGAAAAAACCTGTTTCTCATTTTTCTGAAAGAAAGAAACGACATCAAACAAATATTTACTCAAAATCATCATGCTTTCTTCCTTAAAAGCACTATTATTACAGCATATGAATATCACGTAGCTTGGCTATGACAAGGGTACTTTATTATTATTGAGTGATGGGGACAGCTCTACCAACACATTTTGAAAAGTCTTGTGAAGCTGGGGCAGGAATTTTAAAAAGGACCTCTTGTTCTTTGGAAAATATTCAAACTACATTGTTGTCATGTCACTTGAGCAAATATTTTGCTCAAGTAAGCAATAAAGGTATTAACTATTATTTATTTAACTATTATTTGTGCACAAAAGCAAATCTACTAATGGTTCAAATGCTGAACACAAATCAGCAGAGACATACTACTGTGAAAAGGAAAATTAATAAATAGAACTTTGTATCCAAAACATGAGAAGTAATCATTCCACACTGAGCTGCAAAAGTAAGCCTTCAGTTAGAATATTTGGTTCAGTTTTGTGTTTTGCTTTCCAAGAGAGGTGGAGGACTGCTTGAAAAGCACATAGAGGAGAGCAGCAACAGTGATTTGAGTCTGGAAACCATGAATTGTGAGAAAAGAATAAGTGAATTTGGATTTTTCATCTTAAAAAAAGAAGCATAAAGATATATGGTGTGGAGAAGAAATTTGGTAAATAAACCATTAGTGAAGAGGGAGGCAATAAAATATTTTCCTAGTTTGTTGTAGATAGAAGGAGGAATAATAGCCTTAAATTGCTAAAAGGAGTGACATTTGACATGTAGAAAAAACTTTAAAAAGTAAGAATAATGAAGTCCTGAAATAAGGCCTTGGGGAACTGTGAAGTTGGAACAATTTAAGTTCTTTGAAAACAGGTTTAACAAGTGTCTGTCTAGACATACATATCTGATTCTATCTTAAAGAAGTCCCTATAGCCCTGTGATTCTACGTTCGTTTAAAATGCAAATTTTAGGCACAGTGAATGAATGTATGAATTTGCATCATATAAATGGTATTAGAATTTATTTGTTAATGGAAACATTTAGTTAAGGAAATTTTACATCTGTAATATAAAAATAATAATGTTTTAATTAATGTAATTACAATTTTATTACCTATTTTGTTTCCAATAAAACTGTTCATTTCACATGAAACTAAATTTTAATTAGATTAAAAATAAACAACCATCAGGGTGAATTTTAATTCAGATTTTGTTCTGCACAGCTATAGGATAATTAATTTTTCAGACAAGTCTATTTCACATAGAGTGTTAGATCTCCATATGTGCTTTGGTTCACCAGTCAACCACAACAGCTAGTGACTGTGTGCATGTGGATGTGTTAGGAGCACGACAAGCTTCATAAAATACTGTTGCAAAAGAGTGAGTGGTCAGAGGATTTGGGTTATCGCAGTATTGCTGTATGTTACAGCAGCGATCCGTGTCTTTGCCTGTGCAGTCCCACTTGGCTCACTGTAGCCCTACCCTTTATTGTTCATCCGACTATATTTCTGCTTCCTCCTGCTGTTTATTTTTCCGGGATGTCAGGCAGCATTTTGTGCATGGCCAGTCCACCCCAACAGTTGTGTGAAGATCCCTACATCAGCTTCATACAGTTGCTCCCTTTTGCCAGTAAAGCATGCAAGGAACTCAGGTTTCCAGGAAGGAATATTTGATAGAGCGTGCTGAGCTGAGGTAGGAAAGATAATGCCTCACAGGGTGGCAAAAATGAAGGAGGTCTCAGTTCAGTCCTGTACTGAAGGCTACTTGGACTGTAAATTTCTGCGTGATACATGTCCTAACCTGACTGAGGAGGTCAGGGAACAGATAGTCAGTGTGAAAAAGATTCTTACTTTCAATTTCTCAAAATAGCTCTATCTTTTTGGCTTTGAAATGAGGTTGTAACTATAGATGTGATACTTTGGGCAGCATGAGTCCTATGAAGATTGAGTTTGTACCTACCATCACTGATATAATGCTAATATGCATAGATGCATAATGAGGGCATGGAGGGAAAGTAAGTAACTAGATCAAGACTTGAAGACACTTAGTGTTTGCTTATTACCTACACTATGGATGTGTCTTTAAGTTTAATAGGAATAAAGTTGTTTCTGAGATTGGAATGGATCCAAGTTATCCTCTCTTACTCTTCCACAATTCCATTTTTTTCATGAGTGTTATCCTGGAAAAATAGGAAAGATAATTTATTTCTTCCTCTTCAGCTCTTCCGCTGAAGAGCTATTGTTATGGATGCCATAGGGCGAGATTCGGTTCTCAGCTTTCTGATCAGTCTGTAAACAATAGTAAACTTTGCATCTTAGACCGTTCTTTTCCACAAGTGAGATGTAAATTTCACCACATGATTTCAGAATGGAGTTAATTACATGCTCTTGGTGAGTAAATGCAAGTGTTTTTCTTGATTCTTCTGCCTTCATAACTATGTCAGTGCAGTCATGGATTCTGGACAAAAGTAGTGGAAATACACCTCCAACATTGTTCTTCTTCCCTTCTGAATCAACTGATCTCGCAAAAGCAGCACAGCAAGTCTGCATTATTTCCATAGCCATCTATGGAGTGACAAATAAGCTTTTTTTCCAGTCTATATAACATTAGGGATAGTGCAATAATGGGTTTAATTGGCTAGAATACACATAAAGGAGAAAGAGACTGCAGAAGAAGTTGTTGTCTTAACTTTAGCAGATTTAATAGGAGAGTGTAAATTATTGATTTCCTCTTTAATTTTCTAAAGACTGCATTCAAAATTGTTTAGCCATTCATTTTCTCTTGCACAAAAGCTTATCTGTAGCAATAAGTGCTTAGCAATGAATAGGTACTTCAAAAAAATAAATTATTGGTTTCTGCTTTAAAATGCCATTGTTATTTAGTAAAGTATTCAGGTACACAAATCTTTACATTTTTGTAGGCGTATTTAGACATAAACCCTTGGGTTCTGTTCTTAATAAATTAACAACTCTGTTATTTTTCTTTCTCAGACAGCATGACCCTGAAAAGTTTGCATTATTTTAAAAATGAAATGTAATTTACAAGCATGAATAGAGCTTCTGCTTAAAAATTTCCTTCTTAATAATGGACGACAATGCCTGGAATTTCTGCATGAAGAATGCGTTTTGCTGAAGTTTATCTCCTTGAATAAAACGCAAGCGTGCGTGGCATCTCTCCGTTCCTATGAAAGGGAGCCACCATGTGGCGCAATTTGTACTCTGCTGAGTACAAGCTTTTGCTACAATGAAACAAGAAATGTATGGGGAGAGATACTTGTTTCAAATATAATTCAATCAATATAATTGAACTGTGTAAGAAATTCCAATATCCTCTTACTTCAAATAATTTCAGCCAAACTCTGGTAATGTGTGGGCTTATTCTGATCTAATACACCTACATGAAGTTTAGTCCTACTTCATGCCATGGCAAACAAGCTGGCGTATCATGTGCTTTTAAACCCAAATGTTTGAATGTTTCCTGTGCCCACTGAACACACCTAATGAGAGTAATTAAACATACTCAAAGTAACATGCTGATTTTCAAAGCAGGTTAAGTGTGTTATTTGGCTTATTAAGAGAGAAATTAAAACATGACAAATGTGGGTTTGAGGCTGAGCTCGTTACCTCAGTAGAGGTTTTGAACGCAGATTGCTTAACAGAGGCTAACATTATAAGAAACATTGCTTGTTTGGTTTTTTTTAGCATTGTGAGGGAAAGTGCAAAGTCCTGCACCTGGGGCGCAATAACCCCCATGCATCAGTGTATGTTGGGGGCCAACCACCCAGAAAGCAAGTGTGCAAAAAAGGACCTAAGAATCTTGTGAGCAGCAGGTTGAGCATGAGCCAGCAACGTGCACCTGCAGCAAAGGTGAGTAATGGTGCCCTTGGCTGCATTAAGAGTGTTGCCAGTGCAGGTCAACTGAAATGATCCTGTCGCTCTACCCAGCACTGATAGGACCACATCTGGAGTACTGTTTCCAGTTCAGGAAGGGAACTCATCTATTTCTGCAAAAAAACGGATGGAGGCCTTAAAGACAATGGAACCAGGCCTTTTTCACTGGTGACCAGTGACAGGACAAGAGGCAATAGGCACCACCTAAAACGCAGGAGGTTATACCTAAAGATCAGAAAAAACTTTTTCACTCTGAGGATGACTGAGCACTGGCACAAGTTGCCCACAGAAGCTGTGGAGTCTCCATCATTGGAGGTATTAATTCTTGGAGATATTCAAAAGAACATGGTTCAAGGCAACAGGTTCTAGGTGGCTTTGCTTGAGCAGGGGGTTTGGACAAGAGAACCTCCAGAGGTCCCTTTCCACCTCAGTCATTCTGTGATTTTGTGTGTCTGTGAAGTAAATTTTGAAATATCTAAGTTTTGTCAATGACAATATATTGTTTATTAAATAATTAGAAGTATATTACTAACATTTTGGGAAAGTTTCATTTATTTCCAAAACAAAACTTCCCTTGTAATTCTAGTTTTGTGACTGATGGATTGTCATCCAGGTTTTTAATTTCACATGCTTGTGTTTTATTCAGAAAAGACATCAGATCCTGCTAGTGTATAGAAGGTAGAATACTAGAAATTATTTCAATTGCATGGACAACTTGGAATTAAATCTTTATTTCATTTTTAATATAACTATTAGCTATATATGCAAACATGAAGAAGAGGATATTCACTATGTTTTCTCAGAAATCTGTGTTGAAATGGCTGTACAGTTTCTGCAATATAATTACTTATCTCTTTAAGATCTGTCACTTCTTTTTTTCTATGACTCTCAGGTCACATTACCTGACTGTTACTTTCTTGTTTCATTGCTTGTTGCACACCTGGTACAGTATAATTGGAGTTTTCATGCTCTGGAACTGTGAACCTCAGCGTGAAAACATTTGCTGCAGTAGCTTCATAACATTGTTGCATGCGAACACACCTGAACAAGGCGAGAGGTAGCAGTTATGCTCTATTCTTGGGAAGACAAGATGCTATAGACCTGCTCAAGCAACAGCTGTCATAAAGAACAGGCATGTAATCATGCTTTAGGAGGGCACACTCAGGATTTCTGCTCTGATTTCACTGGTGTTCATTACATTTGGCTGTTCTTCCAAGAAATTTCCATTTCACAAAGATATAAGCCGTGTGTTGCTGAACTGAATTATTAACAGCAGATAATGGAAATACTTTACTTGCAAATATGGCAAAGGTCTTGTATTTGTATCCCATCAATTTGAAAAGCAAGTTGAAAAGAGTGAATTAATGTTGCTTTTTGTCTTATAGGGGCATCTGCACTGAGGCTGCTGAAGATTTCTAGCCTAAATGACACCGCATTGACATTTAGCAGTTACTGATATAACCATTCTGTATGCTCTTTATAAGCATATTAACACTGCTGTAATCAGATTAGCAGAACTCAGGCTGTTCTCAAAGGACCTCTTATTTGCTAACTTCAGATTTTTTTTTAAATGCTTTTTCTATCAAGGACTACCTAGGAGGGCCCACAGATCTATGAAGTTTTCATTGGGCTGTTTTACTGCAAGTGAAATTCTTTGCCTTTTTGATAATAAGATCAGCAGGACTATTTTGGAGTGTCTGTAATTATTTCAGTAGACATTTATCCAGAGAACTTACCCTGAGTTTTCAGAATTTGGGTTTTTTTTTCAGGACTGGAGCCCATGCTCTCTGTCCTCTGGAGAGAATTTTTTCTGTTCACTTACTGTAAATATAGCCTTGGAAGAAAAATAAACTTCTAATTCAGTGCCTGTCATCCTCCATCATACTCCCTGAAAACTCCTCTTTGGATATTTCATTAACGCAGTTAAAGTATTTTGAAGATTAATCTGAATAATAAAACAGTTGAAGGCATTCTATTCCTTCTCTCTCAAGTTTTCACTCCTGAAACATTTAATAGTAATGCACCTTAATTGCTGCTAAGGGTTTCATCCTTCTTTCCAATGGCCCTCCTGGAACTTTAAACCCATTGTCTATAATAACACAAAAATAATCCCATAGTTTCTGAAAAAAGTTGTTTATTATTTTTGAACAAAATATCTACAATGACATGGATGACACCATAAATTTCACATTTTTTTCTGTAAAGAATGTCAGTTTAAGGTCAATATGATACTGTAATACAATAAAAAGGAATTTAATGAAATCCATGCACAACACATTTATAGAGTTTTACCAGAAAGGAAGTACTTTGAGATGAAATTGCCATCAGACAGAATTCACAGGAGATTATTTTGAAAACTCACAGACAATTTATCAACACACGATAATATTATTTTTTTTCTTTTTTTCTTGCTGCAGCCTTTAAAAAGCTGGGATCACTAACACATAAAATATTGTATATTATGTTAAAACTTTAGGTCAAAAGCTTATGGCACAATTTCTTTTTATACAGCTCACAATTACACATTCATGGAACGTCAGTATCTACTTTAGTCCATTTTATCTGCTAACATCACTCTGCTGAACATTAAAATATAAACATAAGAAATGTTTCTTGCATATTTCACAAAGATGAAATTGAAGAAGTGCAGTAATATTAAAGAATGTTAAGAATGCAGGATGAGCCAACATTTTTCTGGCATTCAATCCATTGTTTCTAGTAATATAAACTGCTTCCACAAGCCTTCCAAACTGACAGTATTTCATTAACTACTATAGGTGTTTTGTGCTGCCTGAAGGCACCTTTTCCACAAACACTCCAAACTAGAATACTCATTTTATTATTGACAAGTAGCATACCTTTTGATTTATATTTTTCTTCTTGTCTCAAAAAGAAAAAAAAACCCGTGAGGATCTGATATTGTTTTCATACAAATAACCATATGATTGTACAGTAAGTTATTTTGCTACCTCACAGGGATACTGTTAAGAATTAATAGCTCATTCAGCAGTTTCACAGTTTAAGGCCAAATTCTGCTCTGTTGGGTTATTTTAATTCCTATGATAGCTCAAATGAGAGCGGAAGTTGCACACAGTTTATATCTGTCTTTTGCAACCAACCATCTCAGCTTGGGCTGGGAACTATATAAATAAATAAATTAATTTCCATCTAATATAAAATTATTGCTAAAAATAATACCTTTTTTTAAGGAAGACTTTCTATCTTTCCCTACTGTTAAAAATATAAGGTTTTGTATAGTTTATTATATTATATTTTTATCTACATAATCAACATACAGTTCTGTAAGGAGTTATAGTACAAAGTGGAAGAAATACCTTAATCCTTAAATGTAAAGTGCACATCTAAATCACCTAAACATACGTCTTTCTAGTGAGTAAACAGAATCATCTCTGACACATCACAAAAGATTCTTTATAAAGCATCCTATAGAAAGGTTTTGGAACAAACTCTAATAAAGAGAATCAGAAGAAAAACAGTAAATGATTGAGCTGAAAAAATAATTGAATCTGAATCTCATATTCACCCTGAATTCCACTAGCATGCTTAAATAACACTGCTTGCTGTCAGCATTCCTTGAAAACAGAAATGCGTTTTATTTTGGTGTTAAGATAGCTAAATCCTAAATAGTAAAACACTAGTATCCCTTCTTCCTTTTCCCATTCAAGCCTCCTCTAGTTTATCAGCACCGCAGAGAAAAAAGCCAGCCCTGTAACCATGCAAGCCTATTTGCAAGACTTAAAAATAAAACACATTTTTCTATTCAGAACTTAAGCAGAACTACTGTGGTAGTTGAGTGCGTCTACTCCACCTTGAAGGGACCTTTTGTGTTCTCTCACAGAACCATTAAATAGAATAATTAAGGTTGGAAAAGACCTCTAAGTTCATCAAGTCCAGCCATCGGCCCAATACCAACATGCCTACTAAATCATGTCCCAAAGTGCCATGTCTACACGTTTTTTGAACACTTCCAGGAAGAGTGACTCCACCACTTTCCTGGGCAGCCTGTTCCAATAGTTCACCACTCATTCAGTAAAGACATTTCTCCTAATATCCGATCTAAACCTCCCTTGGCACAACTTGAGGCCATTTCCTCTCATCCTATCACGTATTACCTGGGAGAAGAGGCCAACACCCACATCGCTACAACCTCCTTTCAGGTGGTTGTAGAGGACGATAAGGTTTCCCCTTAGCCTCCTTATCTCAGTTCCCTCAGCAGCTCTTCATAAGCTTTATTGACAGCTTTATTGCACTTCTTCAGACACACTCCCAGCATCTCAACATCCTTCTTGTACTGAGGGGCCCAAAACTGAACACAGTATTTAAGGTGCGGCCTCACCAATGCCGAGTACAGGGGGACAATTTCTTCCATAGTCCTGCTGGCCAGACTGTTTCTGATACAGGCCAGGATGCTGTTGGCCTTCTTGGCCATCTGGACCACTGCTGGCTCACGTTCAGCTGGCTGTCAAACGACACTCCCAGGTCCTTTTCTGCTGGGCCACTTTCTAGCCACTCTTCCCCAAGCCTGTAGTGTTGAATGAAGTTGTTGTGACCAAAGTGCAGGACCTGGCAATTAGCCTTGTTAAACCTCATACAGTATATCTGAGCCCAGCTGGTCCAAATCTCTCTTGTAGATCTTTCCTTCCCTCAACCAGATCACCCAACTGGGTGTCATCTGCAAACTGACTAAGGGAGCATTGAATTCCCTCATCTAAATCACTGATAAAGATACTAAACAGAACTGGCACAAACACTGAGCCCTGGGTAACACACTTGTAACCGGCTGCCAACTGGATTTAGCTCCATTCACCACAACTCTTTGAGCTTGACCATCCAGCTAGTTTTTTACTGAGCAAAGAATAAACTTGTCTAAGCAGTAAGCTGCCACCTTCTCTAGGAGAAGGTTACGGGAAACGATGTCAAAGACTTTACTGAAGTTAAGGTAAATAATAACCACAGCCATTCCCTCATCCACTCAGCGGGTCACCTGGTCATAGCAGGACCTGCCTTCCATGAACCCAGGCTGGCTGGGCCTGATCCCCTGGCTGTCCTGCACATACCACTCAAGAGAAACTGCTCTCTCAATGTCCTGAAGTTTTTTGCCTTAGTCCAGGTGACATGGCTTGGTCATTTCTCTCTCATTAGTAGAGAAAGAAAAGTCAGTCATGTAAGTCCCAGGCACTGCTCTGGCCTTTCTCTCTCCCTGTGGAACCTGTTATGCCCATGTACACCCCAGGCTTTTCATTCTGCACCTTCCTGCTCAGCTTCTCTTCCATTAAGAAAGTGGATGGTATGGAAGTAAATTCTCTACTTGCACAGGTAGAACCTACTGTTCCAAGAAAGTGTATTTAATACTTTGCAGTAGCTGACATAACTTGTTTCTCCTTGCAGCTAATGATTCCACTTAAACGTGTGTACCTATGGAGAGGATACTGGGTGATAGGGAAAAGTAGTAAAGATGCCTCATATTTCCTTCTGTCTCCTTTTTGGTAACTGTGTCAGCCCTTTGCCAGCTGTGTTACTAGAGTATTCCTCTAGGTCCGGCAGTTTCTTCCTGTTTTCACTGTATTGCAATGAAATGAACAAGTATTTTCTTTTTTAATACAGGGCTAGTCTACAGAGACGACAAAAACATGATCTCAGCAGCACAGATTCTGCACCTATAGTCAACAATGACTTGAGGCAAAACTGCACTAGCCTGTCACATAAGGGTTGTGCTTACAAGAAGACTTCTTGTGTGGGTTTGCAGAAGACTCATACTCTACAGAGTCCAGATTCAGTGATAGTGAAGTGAGGTAGCTGTCTACTTCACCCTAATGAATGGGGTCCTTTTTTACAGGTAGGAAACCCCCTGCTAGGTAACGTCTGCCACAAGAATTATTTCCTTGATGATCACTTTTCTCCTCTCCACTGCCTCTTTCACAGGACTGTAGGAAAAATATTGCAGTCTGATAAACACTACAGAGTCCATTTCAGTTTTTGCATCTTCTTAATGTTATTCCTTATTACTTAATCATACAGTTAGAAAAAAATAACCTTCCACATTAATCTTAATTGATGACAGTAGGTATTGACTATATCTTTGTGCAGAGGGCTGGCATGCCTGGTAGCATTTTAGGGCTTTTTCCCTTGTTAGGGATGAATACCAAACATTTGCGCCTTGAAGTTTCTTATTGTCTCAAATGATATTTCTCTCTTTCTTTACCATGTGACTTTACACTAAGTCATTTAGGAATATTATAAATTAAATTTAAATTTTAAGTTCCACTTTCTATTGAAAATTATTTGCATATTTAGTGGACTGCAAAGGCTTGTGTTACCTTGGAAAATGTTATGGTTCTATTAAAAAAAACACAAAACCATCAGTTGACAAGAGGTCTTGGTTCATTATAACATAACAGAAAATTTCTACTTACCTGAGGGCAACAGAATGACATGCTAAATGTCTTGCGTATTTGAAAACATCATCATGGAGCCATTGCTTGTTTTTCCCCTCTGTTTAAAATACTTCTGCTATTTTTTGATCACAAAATAAAAAGATGTTCCAGCAACACAGTAGAGTTTTCATACTGAGGTTTTAAACATGTTTAATTGTCTCAATTTTCAATGTGTCCTGTTAGAAAACTGAGCATTATATATAAACTTTCAGTATAGAAGTAGGGTATGCTCAACCTCCCAGTGTAACAGCCTATGAAAAAGAAATATAATTACATAGAGGAAGAGATATACTTTCTATTGGCCACATCTGAAACCCTCTTTTCTCTCACCATAGTGCATCGCTGAAGAGATGCATCCTGAATAGGTCTAGTTATCAAATCTACGGGTCTCACTTACTTTAAACAGAGTACATAGGTAACGATCCATTAGAGAGGTCAGAAAATAATTATAATGTTGATTCACACTTTTGATTTTATATATCATAGAATCATAAGGTTGGAAGAGACCTCTGAGATCACTCAGTCCAACCATACCTGTCTCCCTACTAAACCATGTCCCTAAGGAACTCATCTACCCATTTTTAAGCACCTCCAGGGATGGTGACTCCACCACCTCCCTGGGCAGCCTGTTCCAATGCCTGACCACTCTTTCATTGGCTGACTCTTTCCAGTGCCTGACCACTCTTTATATGCTACATGCTGTAATTTTTCCTTAGATCAGCATACTCCAGTCAAAGAGAAATGTGACACAAGGGTTACTCCCCCTCACTGAGGTAATAGGTTCATATACAAATGAATGATCTTGCCCTTCTGGATTAACAGTATACATTCCTTCTGAACCTCTGTTACATTTTGCCAGTGTTGTAATCGAGTCTCTCTTTTACCACTTTCAAGATTTCCTGCCGATTTCTCTACATGAGACCATAGACCCTTTATGCCTTAAGGAATGAAGAAAAAATTACAACTACATTTATTTAGCTCTGCGTTATACCCTCAAATTTGTCTATGTTTTCAAATCAAGGTAGTACTACATGTGAAAGAGCAACAGACTATTGAATGATTGAAAAAAAGGAAATGTGAACAGGTACTCAAGTGTTATAAATAAGAAAAACAAGGAGTTATTCTGATCTGGCTAGAATTTTTTTATGCACTTATCTGTTCAATTAGGAATTCTTTATTGAATGCAAGTCAGCTGTATTAGAAAGAAAGAAGAGAGATGCTCCTTAAAAATAACACTTTTTTTTATGACTGCCTCTTGATTATGCAAGCAGTTCTTCAAAATGTCCTTAAACAAAATACTATGGTCTTTGCTGATAGAAAAAGCAAGTTAACGTCTCTTTTCATATGATACAGCTAATGATAACTTTGAGAGGGATGAATATTACCCAACTGAAATGTCAGCCATTAGTTCATGATACTCCCTCATACAGATGAGCACCTTCATATGTGAATAGGGGGTTTTAGACCTTGCGCATAAAGAAAATGACAAAACCAAGACACAGCCCCAGCAAAAAATAATTGTTTAAAATGTATGGAATTAAATTCAGATAATAAATGAAACAAAACTACAAAAAACCCACAAACCCCTTTTAAAATAAAGAAGGGTTATACCGCTTCTTTCTGACACAGCTGAACAAAATCTGGGACCTATTTTTTTAGAACCTCTCTAATTAGTCCTTGGAGGAAAACAACAACAAACGCAACCAAACTCAAGGTTGCTGTGTTATAATCCTCAGTGCAGAGTTGCATTGTTTATGTTACTTCATATGCACCATGCCTTTGGCTGTGCACCAGATGTTTGCCTCCAGCTGTATTTTACTTTCGTATACACATTCTGAGCAACAACAAACCAAAATTTAAAAAATATTTTGCAATGAGAAACAGCCTCAGACACTGGACTTTAAGTACCTAGTAATTCTAAATGTCAGTTTTCTATATTTTAGCATTTTTTTGTTTTTCTATAGGCAAGACTGGCAAAAGTAAACACTCGCCTACAAACTGTGCTGTAAAAGTATTTTACTGCGTTACGATTCAAAGAAGCACCTAATATGACTTATTTAATCCTAAACAGGGAAAATATCTCTAAGAGCTTTGATAGTTGTTCTCCTATTTATTAATGTGAACTATAGTAAATACATAAGGCCACCAAGATTCTTTTTTATCTTTTAGAAGAGCTGCTTGTTTTTCCAAGGTTCTGAAGTACTTCTTAAAGAGTATCTAAGTCATATCAATATACTTCAGAGAATGAAATAGAAAACTTGATATAGTCATAAATTAAACTCCCTATATTTATGTAACACTTAGGAGATAAATGTGCAGAAACACAGCTGCACTTATCCTCCAAATATTTCAGTGAAGCAGTTAGAAGAATATTTGTTTTTAGTCTTGGACCAAGACCTGTCTGCATTGAATCAAAATGAAGTATTGCAAAATTTTGATCTCATTTGTCTCAAAAGCTAAATGAGTTTTATCGACTGAGAAAAAAAAATCCTTCAAAAATATAAAAAGGTTTTAAAAATACTATGTTTCAATTATCAAAGTGGAGGTTATTAAAAGAAAAAAAATCCATTGCAAGAATCAATAATTTACAAATTTTAATATATTTTCTGTATGTTACGCAGACTACTTGGCTGTAGATACTCTGTGCTGTCTGAGACGATTTCAAAATATGCCTTCTAGGGGAATGATAATATGAAATACATTGAATAAATTATATTACTTAAATGTGTCAAATGTGCTCATTGCCAAACCACAGGTACTATCCTCAAGACAAGAAAAAGTCCTTAACACTGTAATCTCAAATGAGTAATTGTCATTATCTTGTAAAATTGAAATAAACATTAGAAATACTACTCTATTCTCTAATACTGTGGGATTTACCTAGGATATTCTGGATCCAATTTTTTAATGAAAAATATACTGGAATTAAAAAAAATAAGGAACATCAAAGAGTACTGTACAATTATACCAGTATGTAACAGTATGTATAAATACTTGGCAGTAAAACTTCAGTTGAGAGTGATTTACAGTGAAAAAGTTAATATTTAGTTTGACAAGGAAAGTTAGCAATAGCAGATAATCTTCTCTGGGTGTCACTCTTCCATTCCACTCTGATTGGGCATTGCAGGCCTTGCAGGATCCATTTTTTCCTTTGTCAATGCCTTTATGTCTCCTAATCACTCCTTGGATGCACCCTTCTAAGAGAAAGCCTCCCGTTGAACATGACAGCCAGATCTGTATGTAATGCAAGCGTTGTTATTGGTGAACGTCCTCATGCCTGATGATTTTGTAAATTACCCAATAAAAAATATTGAAAATCAGAAAGGCTAATGGGAAACAAGCTCTGGATATTGTGTCTATCTTCTTGGCCCGGTCAATGAATACCTTTCGCATCTCTTCAGGACTTTTTGGTGCAGCTTGAACTGGGTTATTTGGCCCCTTTTGTGTCACTCCATCTTTTGCTTGCATACATGGGCCCACTCCGTATGCTGTAAAACTAAACTGACTTGCATCATCATCCTGTTGAAAAAAAAAAAAAGCAAGACCTTTTTTTTATTTAAAGAAATCTTACCAGCTTCTAAATAGCAAGAATTACACTGTTACCTCAGTGACTTCTTGAGTCCACAGTTTATCTTAACTGGTTGAAACTTTGACCCTATCATTGTCTGTTAAAAATAAAGTAGCAGATTTACCAAGTACAGACTTTTCCTATTTGCTCATAGATTCTGTAATTTATTTAGATAAAAGAGAAAGCTTAGTAAACTAATGGTAATTGGGCACACAACTTCTAATCTGTTTTGAGCTTTCTCATTTACCATAAATATCCACAGTTTTCAACTTGGCAAACTTTACACTGGTCTTTTACACAACAGCCATTAGCTCTCTGTGTTGCCTAAAAAATGTGGTCCTGGCCGTTAGAGGTACTTATCATACAAACACTAATGATGTTCAAATTAATTATACTAGTGAGAACGCTGCCTATTTGGTCACTGTATATTTATTTAATCTTTTCTATATTTCTTCTTTCTGATGTTCCCTATGAAAACACCAGATAAAGAGAACAGTATGTAAAATGTCTTAATTTAAAATAAAGTGAATTAAAGGTAAAGGCCAGATTTTTCTTCTGACTCATTCTTCTGCCAATTCAGGGGAAAACCAGCAAAGACATTCTGAATCCAGGGATCTAAAGAGAAAGTGGTTTTTAATCATGTGGCACAGAAGCAAAAGTAGATGGTTTAAAGTATACATTCCAACATTCTTCTGCATGGAGACATTTTCTGTACTTCTTTTTGCCTGGTTATAGGTATTCTCGAGTAGTAAAGGAGGTATAAATGCAGGCAAATACATAATATATAGACTTAGAAGTCATGGCCAAATTTGTTTCTGAAAAATATTCCAGTGTATTCTTTCACTATGCTACCTACTCAAGGACAGTCATGTGACTTTGATGGCATTCACAATTTTTTTAGTACTGATTTTAAATTCAGGGTTTAGCATCATTGCTTTAGGATTCCCTACTTTCATGAAGTATGACAAAATATCACATACATGTTATTTCCTAAATACATGTTTTGGAAAATAGTTTGTTAAGTATTAAAAAAAGGGAAGAGCAGCAGTCAATTTTCCGTCTGAAAGGGAGATTTTGATATTTTGTAGTGCTTCCAAGCTTAAATTAAAAATGTAAAAAAAATATTTACCAAAGCAAGTCATATGATTAGTGTTTAAGTTCAGTAATTTAAAGCATTTTTTGTTTTGTTTAACCTCTTGCTTTATATAAATGTAATTTCTCAACAAAGTTTAAATCCAAACTTTCAAATTTTTCGTTTTGAAAATGTCTGTGACATTTGGAAAATATGAAAATATTTTGGAATGAAGAATACATTCTAAACGTATTCATTAAGTATCACTCGCTAGAGGAACAATTGTTAATTTGTTTAAAAAATCTTATGATATTTATTATTAACATTAGTTCAATACGTTATCTATAAAAGAATGCAGATTAGTTAACAAGTTTGAAGCAGAATAGTTGGCAATGGGCACAAGCATCCAGCAGAACTGTAGTTATCACTCAAATTCTGTAGTTATCACCCAACTGCAATACTTTTTAATATATGTAAATTGCATGAACTTATAGACTAATATAGTTCTCTGAAACTGTTTCAAATCTGTACTAGAATTCTCCTATAAAAACAAAAATATAAAGAAAAATTAACATTAAAGAAAAGGAGGAGGAAAAATCACCGACTGACTTCAATATGGAAATGAATAACAGAAATACAAAATGATAGGATCATAATTTGATGACGTGACATAACAAAAATCTAATTACTACAATAGTGTTCTCCTCCCATCAGAAAAGAACGCGAAGCTCCTTTATATTAACATATTCCAGAAAAGTTGTAGTGTTGTATTACTGTTAACAGAATATACAAATACATGGACTGTGAGAATTTACGCTAAATTTGCCATTTAAACACCATCATATGTACCATTCAGGGTCAAAATCTTTTCATGCTTCTCCATAAAATAATTTTTATGATTGTACAGGGTCAGAAAGATAATAAAATACATCTCCTGAGCAGTAGCTTTCATATGAGTGCTTTCAGGATGAGGTACTATACACTAAGGATTTACTGTCCCTATTCTATGCTTCCTTGAATTGAGCAATCCCTTAGAATGACTTTAAAGGCCAAATCTCTGCTTATTTTTTGCTTGCAGACATCCTGAATTTAGTCTGTGAGCAGGTTGCTTTGAAATGGTGTTGAGAAAGTGAGATGAAGGTCCTTTTAGGAGTCTAGCATTTCCGTTGGAATGTGTCTGTTGGATGGTATCTCCATGAGGGCAGGTAGGATGTGCAGAGGCTGCCAAGTCAGACCACGGTGCTAGGGCTAATGGATACGCAGGAAAGGGCACAATCTGGAGCACCGTAACATGCCAGGTACCACCATAGTTCTTTTTCTAGGGTACCAGCTGGAATATCCAAAATGTGGACCTGCAAGTTTTTCAGCAGATTCATAATGCTGGAATCCTTAGTTTGGCCCCAGATTCATTCTGTGGGTGCCTGTGTGCAGCAGGGAAGATGTAGTTACTGTTACTATTGATATTAACTTTTGAGAGTTTTTTCAAAGCAGTTACACCTCATTTGTTTTTATTAATTGACTTGGCTATAGTCCCTCTTTTTTACTACAAATATTTCTCATAAAGCACATGTCCAGTTCCACAGCTGTTGAAATCATCTAATGGAAGAACCCTTTATGTACCAGTTGAGAACCTGCACAGTGAATCTTCCTGAAAAAGTCCTGCATTCTGGCTGATTTTTTTAAAAACACAATGAAGAAGCTTTTTTTTTTTGTCTTTTGTGTATTTGTTTAGTGCATCATCACTAAAGAAAAGGAAATGAATGGGTTTTTACTGATTTTTGACAAAACTTTTAAAACCTTATTATGAATGAACTTTAATAAGGGTTTGACATGAATGTGCTTTTTACACATACAACTTTGGAAATAACAATTTAAAAATTTTTCTGCATACAGCTACATATAAATATTTTATCCTCTCTATTAAAACTACTGTAATTAAAGAATGGAAATTTATTTAGATAACAAGTTATATTTAGAAAGTTAGAATTCTCTGGAAGCCTGAAGGAAATAATTTCAATTAATTTATTTTGTATCAGTGTTGTTCTGCAAAATACTTAGCTATAAAGAACTAGAAAACTGTCAGTTTCTGTGGCCCTATGACTACGCTGTTTTCTCCATATATTTAACAATATGTTTCTCTTCAGGAGTAATGTGCATAAGAGATGAAAATATCTCTATAACCTTTTGACTCTAGGTTATGGTAACAGCTTGAAGATTTGTTTAAGGACCTGGCTTTGGTTATTTGAACACTACGTTTTTTACTGCTGACTTTTGAGAAGTGATATTGAATTGTTTTGAACTACAAAGAGCTTGGTTTTAAATGCTGATCTAGTAGCAAATGATTTCTCCTTGAAGTAATGTCACTGTTCTTTGAAGTTCCAGAAAGCAAAATTTTACGACTATGCTTTAATCCAGATTTAAATAGATGAAAATACATTGCAAAATTAACAAGACAGGTACCTTTATAAATGTTTCACGTCATCACATACAGGTAGCAATGAAGGTATATGGAGTTCACAGGGGAAGACATTATTTCAGACAAAAGGACAGGGCCTCTGTTAATGATTGGATATCACGTTATGACAAATGGGACATCTTCTTTGTAGTTTACCCTTAAATTTGTACTGTAGATTTGAGGCAAAATTCCGTCTATAGGTCCTGTACATCTCAAGCCATTGCTATGCTGCAATGATTCACTGATTTCATTTCCATCAAGAACTCCCTCAAAATACTTTCATCAAAACGGATGAGTTGACCAAAAAGAAAACAAAAGAAAAGAAGTGTGATTACCATTAAAGACAATCTAGTTTGCATGTCTATTTTCCTCACTAAAGATACAATGATCTTTAGATTTTTGAAAATAGAATTAAAAGACTGACTATTCCTGAAAATTAAATATATTAAAAGCTTATGTAAAATAAAACTTTTATTCAGTATATGTAAACAGTTAATATTTTTCCCTGTACAGTGTAAATGTTACTAAGAAAAAGCTTTGATTACAGGAATGTTTCAGTATCCCTGTATGACTTCTAATTCTGCCATTTCTTTCCTTTTTGTCTTTCAAGACTGAAAGGAGTATAACTGTAAATGAATAATTAATACTTATTCAACTGAAGGAGTGTTTCCATCAGAATAGCAGTAGTATAGTATTTGTGAAGCAGTTGTGTTCACTGGCCAGATTACTTTTTTTCTGACGAAGCACTACTGACTACCAAATTAAGTCTCAAATTTGGAACCAAAATTCCCCTGTTCTCAGGATTCATTGTGCCATTTGTGTAGTAATGAAGAAATGAGACTCTTTTTGCAAAAACTCCTATACATGTTACAATGCCTACTGGAAAACAGCAATGAGTAGGATGCATATTATGTTGCAATAGTAGTTTTTATTTATAAATATATTTTTTACACAATCCCAGGCACTTGAAAATTTTTGTTAATTCTATGCAAATTGAACTGGGCATCTGAAAAGAAATGTGCCTTTCAGTTATTTGGAATCACTGAAGTCTGTAGTTACAACTACAAAACCAGTAGCCTAAGGATGCACTTATTCCTAAGAATTGCCTTTGATGCTGCTGTTACTGTTGTCTGGGAAGGAGGGCAGCAAATATACTAGATGGTGTAAGAAAGAGGTGGTGACTGTAGGTGGGAAAAGCAGATGGAAAATGGCAAGGATAGATGAGCTTTGATGACAAAATGTCTTGATACAGCTCCATACATAACTACATTTTGTATAACTGTATAATTTTCCATAAAGCTCAGCAGCTCTGATTTTATTTGCTACATTCATTTACTGCAGGTGTTTTATGCAAGTTCAAGCATACAATTTTAAAAGAGATATTTCAATCATATTTTTAATCAGCATTGAGAAGAAATAATCCATTGTTTTGATTAAATTTACAAAATACATCAACCTAGGAAAAACTGCAAATTTGTTTGAGGATAGGTTTAGCACTAAAATTGCATTCAATAATTTTGACCAAGTGTTTGAAAAGAATAGGAGGAGAGCTGGTACATGCAGATACAAGGTACTTCATTTACCCAGGAATAATCAACTTCACAATTAAATGATGGAAAGTCAATGGTTCTGAAGCAGTTTTGGAAAAAGATCAGAGTCTTGATATGGGTCAATACCATACTGTCATTATGAAGGAAAATAGGAAACATCAAACTAGTTTGGATTAACAACTGTATAACTTGCATGATGTGATCCTTTGGCTGCTCTTAACCTACACTGCCTAGATTTCACATTGCAAACACAGTTTTGAGGAATTATATGGACTTATTCGGATAATTTCCAGGGAAGCAGTGCACAAATGTGCAAACGGAAACACAAAGGAATGAAGTAGTCTGTTCTGTGTAGCCCTTCTAGGCTTGCTACGAGAGGCTGAGAAAGACGAAGATAAACTTTCTAAATCATTGGAATAGGTTGCAGGGAATCCTGTAGAATTTTTATGACTATGATGAATTAGGTATAACTGATCCCAGCTTAGATGAGGAAAATGGATTCACTGACCTCCCAAGTTCCAGCACTGAAATTCAATCACCTGACCACTGCTACGGGTTAATTCGTAAAAGTAGATATTTCTTGCAACAAGTATATCTTTTTAACTACAAAGAGATCAGGCTTTGGAAAATATTCAGCTGCCCTATTGGAATTAGATATTCTTCATATATGCTCTCTTCTGTCAACATCTACCTGAAACATTTCCAAAACCATCTTTTTAAAATTTTTTAAACATAGTGCAATCACTAGAATTTTTACTGTACCCTTGCAGATAAAATGCCAGTGCCAAAAAATTCTGTATTCAGTTGTTTGAGTTCACCTGGTAGAAAAACTAACCCTTGTAAAATGTCCCAAGATGGTAAGCAAATAGGATGAAAAACTCTATTAAGTT
Source organism: Neomorphus geoffroyi (assembly GCA_033558235.1). Taxonomy (NCBI): domain Eukaryota; kingdom Metazoa; phylum Chordata; class Aves; order Cuculiformes; family Neomorphidae; genus Neomorphus; species Neomorphus geoffroyi. The sequence continues at coordinate 23,407,461 of JAUMJM010000020.1, read as the reverse complement.
ATTCTAACTGTCTTATTTCTCTAATCGATTTTGGACATAAATATTAAATAAAACACCATTTTTCACTTAAAAAAAAAAAAAAGGATTTAACATTCAAGGAAGCCCTTGAAGTTTATTTAAAACACAGCCTTTTAATCTAACTTCTTTTCATGTCTTCTGACTTTGTGTTCAAATGAACATTTCTTTATGCATGGTAGTTTTAAAAGTCAATACAATCTAATTCCCGAGAGCCAGTGGCTGTTTTACGTAGTCCAAAGGGATAACAAATACATACAAAACTTTCTAATTATGAGCTATAGGAACTGACTTTGAAAAAGACAACAGAGGAAAAAAACACAAAGTAATTTGACTTATAATCCTAGAGCCTGGATTTCATGTTAGAAATTGTTGTGAATAAGTAATATTTGTAGCAAGAAGGCTACCCATTAACTGCTTTCTTTAATCCATAAGACATAATTTGTTATTTTTATACCAGAAGGTTTAGGATGTGATCCAAATATTTTTTAAGAGATAAAATCTCCATGCGGTAAAGTTTCAAGTTCTAGTATACCTGTTGGGCAAGGAATGGTTTAATAAAACATTGAGAAAAAGAGAAGCAATTAGCTGAGATGTCTCTAGAGCCCGAGAAGGCATATTCTCAAAGTTTAACCCTTGCTGCGAGCTGTATGTGGAACTGGAGTCCATCCATAAACATTCAGTTAAATTAATCTTTTCAGAAAAAAGTCTATTTGTCAAACTCAGAAATTTCTATGGGAACAAAGCATTTTTTTTCAAATTTAGGCTGACAAACCTGTCTCACAATGAAACACAGAGACACAGGGAGGAAGGGAAAGCCATATAGCCTGAGTTAATACCCTCACCTGGGTACGTTATGAAGAAAAGCATTGAAATGCATGTCTTCACATTCAGAATCTAAGGGCAACAATTGATACTTTACCTTAGATCCTACAGTCTCGAAGTCTAAACCTCTGATTTTATAAGAACCTATTAGGTAACCTACCTGAAGCTAGAAGACTGTCTAAGGAAGTGTAAAATTAGAATAAGGACTTTTAAGTTGAATTCATAAACATCATAACGTTGAGCACTGATCCAGCAAAACATTTAAGTCAACGAGGCTATTCACATGCATACTTTTCTGCTAAGTGGTCTTAGAAGTGCTTTGTATACTGTGGATCTTTTCTCATATACCTCTAAGCTGAAATTTAATTGGTTGTGATTGCTGAAACAGCATCTTTGGTGAGCTTGAAAGTCTTGTTACGAGAGGCAGGGAAGAGATTCAGTTTGATTTGAGGGAGGACGGTAATATTACCTGCCAGTTCTTAACCCTGTGATTATAATACTCGAAGTGTATTTAAGGAAGTGAAAAGACATCACTGAAGTTGAATATGGTAAATTTTCCTGACATCCTGAAGACACTATAATACATGGTGAAAAAATGATGACTAAAAGCATAGTTACATAATATATCACTCACCACAGCTGTTTATATATGATACAACACATTTGTTGTGGCCCACCTGCCCCCTGCCCAGTAATCCATCTCTGCCCATCCCCATTTCCTTCATTCCAAACCTTTAAGCAGCTTTCAGAGAACCAACATGTTTGAAAAACAAGCACCTGTCGCAAAAAAAAGCTGCTTTTCTCCTGTGAGTCTTAAAATGCATTTTTTCTGCTACTGTCAGCAAAAAGAAAAATGCTTATCTTTCTTAGGGAAAAATGTTGAAAGCAGATACATGCAGTCTGAATCATCCTCTAGGCTACAGGACATGAGTTTCTCTCTGTACCTCAAGAAGTCAAGGACTCGATACACAGGAAGAGACAAATGTATGAGAATGTTATTTCCATTTGACCATCCAGCCTGCCTTTTAACATGGAGTCTTGCTAGCAGAGACCACTTAGGTAGGCTTTGCGACATTACAGATATTCAATATCCTCTAAGTATTAGGGGAACAACCTGTAAAATGTCGTGATCTAAGCAGTAAATTAAGGTCAAGTCTTCAGGAACAAAATATGGCTGAAGAGGGTCACGTTGCTATGGTCAGACTTTAATCCACAGTAATATTCCAGACAGTGACTGAATGTCAGTGGAAAGGGTTTGCATGACATCAATGTTGGGTACTCATTTAATGAGAAGGTTGGAGAAATATTTACTCTTCGAAAAATCAGAAGTAGTAGTTGCATATTGTTGTAAGGAACTTTATTGCTTGATTTAACTGTGGACTTCAGAATTCAAAACTATAGCCTTAGCTGTTTGACTTTGCACATTGGTAGTTACTTATTTTACTGTAGTCTAGATAGATTCAGCTATAAAATAAATATTAATAACTGTTGTTGTTTTGAAGTTTCTTACTAGTTGTATGAACAATTTACACTAAATTAACTTGAAAGAAGGAAAAAATCCCTTCTCAGCCTTTTAAAGTAAAATGTTTGTTCTTCTACCAGTAATATTAATTGAAAATGTATTTTTCATATTAAAAATATTTACATTAAACACAGCTGTTAAGGCTTTGAATTCAATACTAGAACGAAATCAAGAAACATTATTTATTGAATCTCAATGCAGTGCAAACTGCTGCAAGTACCAGTAACGTTCATCCACTGAGTATAATCTGACTCTTCTAACAGAGTGAACTTCATGCTTGTGCAGATGGCTCCCACATGGCCCATGCCTCATTTAAATCCCTCTTAATCCCTCTTTTGAGAATTCAAGTGGGAATTGTGCAGTTCATAGTCCTTGTAATGACCTCTGCCTATAGTGGATTTCATTATTTGCCACCAATATTATTTAAATTATCACTTTAGCTGCAGTGTGTTTACCAAATTCACCCTAAAAGATGGTATAAATCAATCTCTGACTCTCTTTCAAAGTTGTAAATATTGTTACTTTTACCTTATTCTTCTTCCTTTTGCGGCGGAATCGCAGAAGTTCTTTATGCTGCCTTGACACAAAGTTTACAGCAGCGTACTCCAAAAGCGCAGAAAACACAAACAGCAGACACACAGCCATCCAGATGTCAATCGCTTTGACATATGACACCTATGGAAAGAACAGAGCGGAAGACTGAATACGTTAAAACCACAGATGTGAAGTGTAGTATTTCATGCCAGGAGGAAATGCATTAATATTAGTCTGGTGCAAAAATAATTGCTGTTGTTGTCATTGTAAATTATGATGCTTATTTTGGATTAAACTTTTATTTAACTGTGTTCATGTTCATTTTAAAGCGTGAAATTCACTCTACTTATTAACGCTAGTGGTTCTGGTTTGCTGTTTATTCTTTTCTGTATTACACTGTCAAAGATGGAAAAAACAAATTTAAGTAATTTTGTTGTATGAGTTCATAACGGGATGTAAACCAGTGGAAACTGCTAGAAATATCAACCAAGCATTTCATCAATGGATTGTCAATGAATCGACATTGGTTCCAAAAATTTCAGAGTGCAAATGAGAGCTTTTAAGATGAGAAGGGCCATGAATGTGCTTCTGCAATAGATGACAACCAGCTGAGGCTCATTAATGAAGTGGACACATGCAAAACAACTCAAGAGATTGCAGAAGAACTAAACATTGATCATTCAACTGTTGTTTGATAGTTGTACCAAATTAGAAAATCTAAAAATCTTGACAAATAGGTGCTGCAACACCTGAATGAAAATAAATAAAATTGTCATTCCTATGTCTGCTCTGTGCTTCTTCTGTGCAACAAAACCGATCAATTTCTTAGTTGTGATGTGACAAAAAATGGATTACATAAGACAACCAATGGCATTCCATGAAGTGGCTGGACTGAGGTGAAGCACCAAATCACTTCCCCAAACCAAAACTGCATTGAAAGACAGTTATGGTCACTATTTAGTGGTCACACACACAGTAAAAACACACTGCTAAAACTAGTACAGAAGTGGACACTGCATTTTTGTTGTATACATTTTATTTCTATAACTTCAATGGCACATGAAGATGGTCACGAACAACACTCAAGATGAAAATGAAAATTTTTAAAGCAATGAAAATTCAGAAAACATAAATAGTTCATCATAAAAATATATTTTAATCTATTTACATTGTGTATTCAACCATTCATTTGGAGCTATTTATATTTTTCTACATTTTAATATAAATGTGTTTACAACTAGTGAGTAAATTCCTAATGTAGGCAAGTTTTGGGAAAGTGTGGGAAGAAGATTGTTTAGAAATGGAAGATAGACCATGGAACAAGTTCTCAGGCTTTAGTCAAAATACTGAGAAAACTCGTGACAGGCTGATCATGGGAAAGTGATAAAGCATTAAGCCTGGGGCCGCGTGAGGGCAAAAGGGAAGTGCGTTTATAGTTAAGCAATGTGGAATTGTTATGCTCATGGAAAATTACTGTAACCTTCGTAAGTGTATAAAAGGCATTAGTGTGGATGAATAAAGCGTCTCAGGATCACTGCAGATCTGAGTTCAGGCCTTTTAGCCACCGCAGCAAAGGAATATCATTGAGAATAGGTTGCATGCTATGACTTTTAGGAAGTCAGACATATCTGCCGGCAGGTCATAAGACAGTGGGATCAGGAAAAGGATGAGATAGTCAACTGCAAAGTAGCATTTATGTAGTACTGAATAACGTTACTTTCATCACTAGCTGAGGTTTACGGAATTTAGTAGACATGGTTGGATAAATAGTTGTGATAGGAAAGAAACAGAATACACTGGATTGGTGACTCAAAAAAATCCTTGAATATTTCCAAGTTGTTTATCTCCTTTAGAAAATGTTTAAACGCTAATAATTAAAATGCATATTATAATGTTGACCAAAGGTGTTTATTTGTCACATAGCATTATGATTTCGTACTAATACAGTACAAAGGAAATTCTACTTACCTTTGGAAGAGATGCTCGTGAACCCGAGCTTTGCGTTGTCATGGTCAGTACAGTTGTTATGCCTAAAGCCACTCTGGCTGGAGCTGCATCCATATTGATCCAAAATGACACCCAGGAGAGGATGACGATCAAGAGACTTGGTATGTACATCTGGATGAGATAGTAACCCATCTGCCTCTCAAGGTGAAATCGGACTTCAATGCACGTAAACTTTCCTTTTTATAATGAAGAAGAAATAGTCAATAGAAATAAAATGTTCTTTGTTGTCAACAAGTAGAACACTCTCTAAAGAATTTATACTCTGTCAAAAATATTTGTTATTTGAAGAAAGAGGAATGTTTTGATTTGTCTTTGGTGATTTTTAAAATGTACATTTCCCATTGCAATAGGAGTATCTACTGGAAAGGAAGTGGACAGAAAATCTGAAAATTTAAGAATTTGATAAGCTCTGGAACTCCTTTTTGCTTATAAAATCAAAAATCATTATGCCATAGAAAAGTTCCTCTGTGTGAACACACTTCAATTGTTATCCCACCTAGTGTTTGGAAATACTGCTTTATGCAAGGAAAAGGTTTGCTCTTCCATTGTATAAAAATCTCCTTTATATTTTAATTAATATTTTTAATAATTAAATTTTTAATAAAGTTTTAATATTTTCTTTTAATAATTATAAATGTTAAGCTTTTTTTAAAAAAATCAAATTAATTTCTGCTAAACCTGTTTTTTTGTCCCCATTTAAACTGTTCCAACTCAAAAATACAATGAAGCAGAAATCAAGGAGATGAGATCAGGCAACTTTAGGAAGCTGATGGCCTAATCTTTCCAGATGCTCAACACTGAGAAACATCCAGTTATTTAATCAAACCTGAACAAAAATTCTATTGTTTGGTCACAGAAATTCCATAACTCCTTTTTTTCTCTTATCCAGATTGGTTTTTTAAACCTGTAAACTGTAGACTGTCTCACAGGTCTTGACCTGGTCTCACTAGATTCTCTAATTCTGCTCAGTGGCCATAGTAGTCATATATGAATGGTTCTGAAGGCAATGCTGCCACTGTAAGTAGCATATATGTGAAAGTTCCTAACGGCAAGAAATATACAGATTTCTTCCTTATTTAATGAAAGCATTTCCTAATTCCAAATTTAACATGGAAAGCTATGTAGTTATTTCTTCTTTAAGAGGTATGAAGATTTTGGGGGTTTTTTTCCAATAGTTCTTGATAGATATTTTGCCAATCCATTTTTATTTGCGACTATGCCATTTTATACCACAATGTTCCACGTTTATTGTGCTTTGATACTTACTGAATTAACAATATCTACGTAATGGACTTATTTATGAGCTTATCCTATACTAATTTAATGTATAATGTATTATGCTGTGACAACAGTATTAGGCATACAGAAATGAGTTTCAGATAAAGTCAAACTGTAGAGTTTTTATTCTAGGCATATTAAGAACTTGGAAATATCTTCTGAATTTCATTATTTTCATAGTACATAACAAGCCATAATTTTTTTTCTAGCCATAATCAATGTGATTGTATGAAATTTTATTAAACTGAGGAACTAAAAAACCCCATATTTAGAAAGATGATAGTTATGACGTTCAATTTTAAAATAACATGATATATCTCAGGAGTTTATATCTACTGGCTCAGTTATTAGTTCCATTCCTAATTGCTAGGGTTTGCTAACTCCTTTCTATGCTCCTGAAATCTGCATCCCAAATCCTGGTTCAACCATCTGTGTTTCAATCGAGGAAGTAAGTCTTGGTTTAACAATGAGAACGGAAATTTTGCTGTTTACCTGAAAAAAGACCACGATTTTCCCCTACATCCCTCTTCCAGGATCTTCAAAAGGATACACGATACATTCTTTCAGTTAGCAGTTCAACTAAGCCCACGTAACTAGAAGTTCCACTCTGACTGGCCTTTGTCAGAATCACCTTCTTCAAACTGGTTCTTACCCTGAAGATTTCATTTTTGTGACATTTGTTCTGTTAATTCAGCAGACTGAAGAGCAGCAGTCTCTCTTTTACATCACAGTAAATCATGGGGGAAAGGAGTGAAAGATATGCACCAACCAAATCTAGGTCTGTTGCAAAGCCATTTTATTTGGCATCAAATCAGCAAGAATTAGTTTAACACGCAATATTCTTCTTATAGAGTCCTACATTCTTCTTTCAAAATAAATTAGGAAGAAAAACTAAGGAATATGACAAGGCATAATGTATGAATCAGTGGAGTATCAATAAACAATGGTTATTGATTATACATTGGGTTTTTTCCTCCAAGGAAAGGTGGGCTAAGGGATCAGACTCTCCTGAGTACTCAGGTGGGCTTGAATTTTTACAGAGCTCTCAGCACAAAAATATTATGGTCCTAAAGAAGGAGCAATGAAAATATATTAGCTCTGCTGTGGATTATTTTTACGTGTTTGTGAGTTTGCTAGGTTTCTCTGAGCTAAGAAGAGAGAGTAGTTGTGCACAGCAGAACCTTAAAAAAAATGAAAGAGATTCTGAATGGAAGGAGTGCAAATGGAATACATCGTAACCACCGAAAAAGAGGGAAAAGAGATGGGATTGTGAAGAGGCCAGAACTAAGACTAAGTGATGTGTCAGAGGAATTACATTGAATGATATTTTTTGATTAGTTTTGTGGTTTTGTAAATGGCCAAGATAATAAACCAAAGAAAATGAAAAAAAGAAAGTGAAGTGTATTTCAAAGTGGAAAAATATCATTGCTTAACTCCACAGAATATAACTAAGACTTTCTGCCTTTGTCTTAAACCCAGTGGGTTTATGGACATGCCAGTCATATGTCTACTGCCTCCCAGTCATGATCACTGTGTTCCTCATCTGCTCTGTTCCAGTGTAGCACTGAAAAATTAACTTAATATGCGGCAACTGCCCAGGAAGAGTGGTGGTTGCTCAGGTAGATGCTTCCATCTGTTACTCTGCTGCTGGCTCTTGGCTTTCTTACCAGTGGGAGACAGTAGAGGAGAAAGATAGCAGTTGAGAGACAATCTTGGCACTGCAGTTGCAGCAGTTGCTGGTCTAAATCTGGAAGGCATGATATTGGTTTTGCCCTTCCTGGCTGAGATCAGAACAACCTGCATAACTTGACTAATGAAGCAGAGTGAAAAAAAATGCATTTGCACTGGCAGATGTGATCTCCAGCTAGGAGGCAGCCCACAGAGGTTGTGCTGCTGTTTCCCAGCTGAAGCCAGCATCCAGCTGTCAGGCTTTCTCTTCCTGCATTACACTTTGAATTCAAAGCCAGGTTAGCTGTGGTTCAATCTATTTGACTAGGTGCTTAAATGGATCAGAAGAAACGTACCCGTGAAACCTCAGCTGGGGAAGGAGACAGACAAGCAGCTAGGAGCATTGCTCTAATAATTCATTCACAGCACATAGAAGGTAAGCTCTTGTTCATTCCGATATGCACTGTAAATGTCATGGAGAGTGGCTAGGAGGAATATATTAAACATTTGTGGCACTGTCATTTTGCTGAGGCTGAGTAAAAAATTAAGGCATGATGGTCGTTTCAGACCAGAGCTAAATAGAGACGTACACACAATTCATACAAAGGACAGTTTCTTGTAATTCAAAAAGAAGAGCTGTTTGAGGGTTTCCTAAAGGATAAGTATTTTTTACTAAACCAGAGCTAATGTTCTTTGTAGGTCTAGTCTAATCATGGATTCAACTGTGATAAAGGCACCAAAAGTGCTTCCTCACTGGATGCTATACCTATTTATATGAAGTGAATGTACTGGTATATACACGTGATGGTGCACTTTTCTGTCTTACACAAGTTGTTTGGTAACAATGGCTTATCTGCTGGGATGGCATGGATTCCATGTAATATCCACACTGAAACCAATACCATAGTGGAAAAAGATATATTCCAGTTAGTCTATAGGCGACTTTTCTTGGGACTCAGTGTCTAGGTCACTTATTCACTTATTTTTTTGGTTGTTGCTGCTGTGGACAACTGTTAGTAACCTGAGAAGAGCAATTTTCTACCTTAGCACATGTTCATGCTGCACAGCTTCCTTGGGCCATGGCAGGCATTGTCTAATTAGTGAGTTATGCAGGTAGCAGTATGTCTAGGTGATTAAAAGGCACTGCCAGCACTGTGGGATATACAAGGAAAAGATAAGTACTAACTTTCAGGCCACAAAGAGTTTTATCTGCCTCAAACTGCTCCAAAGGCAGTAGGTGGTAGAATGTAGGTATATATTTGTCCACTTTTAGCAACCCTTAAGATATCTCTTGGGAGAAAGCTCTTCCTACTGTACTCTTACAATGTCACGGTCATGTTTACAATTTCAAGGAAATCTGAGTAGTCTTTTATGAAACAACATAATGGAGAATCACCTGAAGCCTCTGAGCCAAGGAAAAAGTATGCTTGAGAAATAATTAATAAAGATAAAAGAAATAATAATTATTAAATTGCAATTAAATGAAAAATTAATAACACAATAAAATATGAAATGAATAAGTATAAACAAAAATTGGAACTAAATGTGCAGAAATTCAGCTGTTATCCATGCAGAATGGAGAGATATCTGCTGAAGGTGCTGGTTCTTGATACTATTTTAGATAGTACTGGGTCATAGTCTGGCTTTCCTTATAAGAAAAGCCATTGCTAATGCTAATATATGATATAGTGTGAAATATTTTATGGATGTAGGGAGGACTTTGGCCAAAAGACTATATAGCTTACTGAAGTTATATTAAACTATTTACTTAAAATATGAATTTTATACTTGCTGAATAGACGATGTTTCAAAGCTTACCAAAATTTACCTAAAGTGAGTTAAGCAGATCTGAATAAATCTTTATGGAACCTTGCAGAGTATAAGTCTTAGACCTGGGAAGTGGATATTTTGTATTCTGATTTCAATACAAGTGTCAATATGGATGAAGATTACACAATACTGTTCTTAAAAGTGACTGATGGCCAACAAACAGCCAGCCCAAGGGCCACAATATTGCTAACTATGGAGATTTGCTAACAGAATCCTGGGGCAATTGAACAGTGATGATGGTCCCCTCCTCTAGCCCTGCATTTTCTCTGTTGGAAAACAGCTAGAGATGTGTTTAACACGAGCTTAAGTACTGAGATGCAGCAGTAAAGGAGAAAGGGAGAGTGAGATTTCTTCAGTGCCTAGGATATACTCAGACTAAATGGCTGACTTAGATTTATATCCCTTGATACAATACGGAGCTTCTCCTAGTTACCTATCTTCTAGAAATCCCCTTCTTAAGAAGCTTAATTCCTCTACTCCCCATGAAGATCCTAAGCATTCAAGCTCAATCTGAGCTTGAAAATTGTCTTAGAGGGTCTTTTTCTAGGTGCTGTTCTGAACCTCTGCAGTGTTTACCATCTTTAGATTTCTAAAAATCAGAGTTCCTCATTTTACAGAGAAAAGATAACACATTCAATAAGCTGACACACTTTTCTCTGTATAGACAAAAGTAAGGATAGTCCTTTTTTCTAAAAGTAAAAGACTCTTCTTCTAGAAACAAGACAATAGGTGGAATCAAAAAATAGGGAGACAGGAGAAAGGAAGAGAATGAATAGTCATAATAATTGCCTAACTAATGTTTGCTATCTCATAAGTATCACTGAAGAGACTAATTCAAGTAGGTGAATAAAAGGCTAGTTTTATTGAGCTAGCTAGATAAAATTGGATTTTATCTAGATTAGCTAAATAAAATCGTAACTATGGGATGCTACTGTGAGATTCTGGATTTATGCTTTTGGTACTATAGTCTTTACACATAAGTTGCTCAGCAGAATGGTTTGGAACCTGGAAATACTTTATATGGATATATATATCCATATATACTTTATATGGATAAAGTATAATGTCTACATAATGTTTATTTTTAAGAAATATCTTGGGGAAAAATAACCCCACACCATGTAAGATCTAGCTGGGGCTCTACTTCTAGCTTCAAAGGAGAAACAGTACAAACTAAATTATATTCCTAATGTACTGTGATGATAGTCCTAGAGGGATGATCAGAACAAATGGAAGCTAGGTAACTGCAATTCTCAAAATGCTGACTGACTGAATAATCAGAATTTTTATGGATTGCTGCAATGTGGCTACTGCACTTCATGACTTTGACTGTTTTCTAATGGCTGATACCTTGAATTTCCAGGTTCTCACTAAATAGTTGCCATTACAATGATTTGAATATTTTTGCCTACTCTGTACCTTTGTGTGGAGGTAAAAAAGACCAATATTTACTCAAAACAAATGTCTACCACAGGACAACAAAAACTGACAATAATTTGTAAGAGACTTTTCAATTGTGCTGTTCAGCTGCAACCTAATACGATGTAACTGTGGGCCATTGTAATCTTTCCCTTTGCTGTATTTTTTCCATTCCTTCTTTAATGCTTGTTCTGGCACTCATCCTCAGTTATTTCAGTTAGAACATGCACTCGTTCTAGAGCACCTGTTTGTTCACAGAAATGCAGTTTAGTCAAAGAATACAGAAACACTGATGACTGACCACACTGTACTCCAGAGTTGACAGTAAACCCCTTCTCCCACCTAAATGTGACAGCAATTAACAGGGATAAGCATGCTTAGTTTGTAGGCACATTTTGAGGGCCATGAGACCTCACACACAGTTAATAACATCTGTCGCTCCCACATCTCAGCTCAGTTTAGGGCCAGAGTGAAGAAGACTGTAGACATAAGTTGACCTCACGCAACTTAGTGTGTTATGCCTAGCCCTAGAATATTTCCTATTTCTGCTTGTTAGAAAATGAATACCAATTTAAACAGGCTTGAAACACATTTTGAAGAATAAGGCAGTGGAACAAAAATACTGAAAAAATAAGTTTCAGTCAAAATCAGAAAGTTTAAATTATGATGGTTGTAATGAAAGTTCTCAGACAAATGAGTGAGAGTACAATTCAGATGTTTGGAGAGATGCTTGGAAATCCCTGGAAATTCTAGAATATTAAAACACATTTCTGTTCAAATCAGATTAAGTACTACTGTAATGTTTTAATTCCTCAGTCAGAGATTTTTCATGCATCATATTGTCCAAATGAACTTTGGAAAATGAGAATACTTTCTACCACAAATTCTCATTTGTTAATATCACTATACAGGTTATAGAAGTACAGCTACAGGCACATGGTAAAATGGGACAACAGCAGGAGAATTCTAAAAAGGAAGAAGATACTTCCTGTATATCTCAAAGGAGACAGAGAAAAATAATGAAAATAAAATTTTCTTATTTATGATAAGGATTATGGTCAAAATAAAAAAGGAATATTGTGCATTTCATTACTAGTATTAACAAAGGGATCTTTGAGTGAAAATATTATCTTGCTATAGGATATGTTTCTCAGTTTTTGGAAGGTCTTTAAGGGTTAGCAAGCTATTAGTATTTGGACAGTAACAGGGCATGTCATGTATTTCCTATTTATTTTAGGCAACACTTCAAAATGTTGTATTAGTATCTCCCTGCTCTAAATGGAAATTGTTAGAGAACCTTCCCTTCCCTTAGGGCAACGTGGCAGCTGTGATAAAACTCAGTGTTAAAAAGCATCCTTCCTTAAATCTGATTGCAACAGAACACTCCTTATGAAGGCCACCTACTGAATTTTCTCCCCTCTGTCATTTCAGCAGAAAAATTCTAACCTTAAATTTCAAGATATGTTTAATCTAGAATCATATTGGAGAGTGGAAATTAAGAGAGATATGGGTTAGAATGAAAGAGTTCTACATTTTTTTTCCCCATGACAAGATGGAAGCTATGCATTCTTAGCCTTTATGTGTTTTTTGAGGTTAATGTTTTTGCAATCATTTTTTACAAATATAATCCTATCTTATTAACTTTAAACCTCCCTTTTTTCAAATAATCCCAGAGATGATGAACTAAACATTGAAGTTCTACAAAGGCTTCAACTCAGAAATGCCACTTCTAATTTGGACATCGAGCCATTGTCCACTAAGGATGCTTTCAGCTTGCAGCTCTGTGTCTCTTTTTCTTCTCTGAGCCAGGCCATGCTTAGTGAACAGCACGTGGACTTTTAGATATCAGCAGTGCCTCATATCCCATAGTGTGGATGTGGTCATCACATCCACTGTAAAAATAAAACTTCTGAGTGAATTGGGCCTGACTTATTTTAACTATGTATTTTCTTAAGCTTACTGATCTAAAAGTTTGATCAAGCTTCATGTAGTTTTGTTCCATTGTGTCAGTTATTTAGGACTGCATCATCCTGCACAACACACTTGTATGTTTTAATCTTCCTGTAAGTTCAGTGATAATATTTTAAAAAAAACAAGTATCAACTCTGCAAAATAACAGTAAATGCTAAATGCCTTTCCAGTTGTAATCACTAATATGCTTTCCTACCTGTATTGTAATGCTTGGTGCAGTAACATAAATCCTTCTCTTCTTTCAACAGAAACTGTGGCAAAGTTAGACCTTCTGCTACTTGAACTGCTCCCTTTTCTTGCCATTCGAAAATGAGATCATTCATTGTGTATCCAACTAAAAAAAATATCAAACAAAACACAAATAAACTCTGTCAGCTGCAAACTTTGAAAAGCAGGGACATACCAAATAGTGGTAACTTAAGCACACGTCACAAAAAGGATATAATACAGGGGGGTTTAATATTCAGATTCCTGCACTTATCTGTACCTCATGCGTGTGTATATAAGGTTAAATAAACCAGCAAAAGCTGTAATGGAAGTACTAATCAAGGGCCAGACTTTGCAAAGAGCGAGTATTTATTCCTTCTGTTTCTCTCTCTCTGCTGAAAGGGATATTTGTGATTTCATTGGGGAAAATAGCTCTACTTCCTCTGAACTTGTGATATATATATTAATTTTCCAGTATACCCCGGCAATTTATTCTATTTTTTTTTCTGAATAAATTGTATATGGTTATGAAAACAGGGAAGGGGAAAAAGGCCTCCTATTCTCATTCAGGTTTCATTAAGTCTTTCTCAGAATCTCATGGATTTGTAGATTTGGTCAAAGAGGTTTTGAGATTGAAATCTAAAACTAGATAGCTTCTACTGTTGTAATAGCATGAATGACAAGGGTAGACTTGTGACACATAGAATAGCTCAAACCAGATTGGAAAAGGAGTAATTTTTACATTTAAATTATATAGCTTTCGTTCATTTGTTTTTCTTCTTTGGAATATTTTCTACCTGCTTTAGTTGAAAGCTAATGAGCTGTTGAGGATAAGCTACTGATAAGTGGAAAGATCTTATAACCTTTCAGTAGCAAATTACTGTCCAAATTATATTATTGAATACTTTCTAAGAATGCCTGTCTGCCCACAAATACTGAAATTTTGAGTTCTTCTGTACATGGGCATAAATCTTTGCCCTGTTATATTCAGTGACTTCCATTGCTCTTTGAATATATCTATAAATGTTATCCAGTCATAAAGCCCTGATAAGTAGACCTCAAATCTGAGACACACTTTGTCCTTTATGATCTGTCTATGTTGAATACACCCGTAAGCTAAGAATTGGTGTTTATAAATTTAAAACTGTTTTCAACACCTCTGCTTGCTTCTAGATTCTTGATACTTCTTTTGCAAAGTGCCTTTATACAAAGTATTCACAGGCACTCAGGCTGACTGCTGTTTTACTTTGATATTTTGTTGGGGCTGGACAAATACACTAAAAATGAGACTATAATATTTAAAGTAAGTATTTAATTAAGATTAGACACTACTTAAGTCTTTACAACCATATATTAACCATGCAAGGAAACACTTACTTTTATCTTTTATTGAATGCTACTTTCTATAAACATAGTCTTTAAATTCACTATTAAATGCTATAAACTATGAAAAATCAAAAGTATAGCTCTTATCAACCTTTACATGAATTCAGACAAAAAGAAGTTGTGTGTAAAGCGGATTATCATTTGAAGCATGTAGATTATGGCCAGAAGTGATATCCCTTGAGTAAAACTCATTGAACTGACAAGAAACAACTGCTGTGTCAAAATGCATTTCATTAAATCAGATTCGTTCATCTCTAATACATGCTTTTAATTTTATTATCTACCCTGACTGCTAATTCTTCTATAGTGCAATTCATTAAAAATAATAGCAGTGTATGCAAAACTGTGATGTAGTAATTCATTTCTATCATGTTTAAATTTTAAATACAGCGTTAGTATTCAATATTGTAACTTCAGTTTTGTAAGTCAAGATCTTAAATGTGTCTTAAAATATAGAGGGCCTTAATGGAGATGTGATTTTATGTTACACCAAAGAAATTTAAAATAGCATCATGTGTCATATTTCCACTAGGTATGTTAAATTAGTTCAACTTAAACTGAATATCTGTTACTTACTTCTTAAATGTGAAATTTCTTATAGCCCTTCATTGAATGTGAAATGCATTGACCAATCAAATATGCCTATTGAATTAGGGAAATCTAAAATCTTAAAATAATCCTGTAATTGGGGAAATGAGGAAACACAAGTTATTTAAGCATATTCAGCTTATGGCTAACACAAATTTGTCTCTCTTCATTGGATAGGTATTCTCAATTTTCTAACTGAAAATATTTTGTTACTTGGTAGAATTCCAAATAAACTGATGGTCTCTCTCTTTTTTTCCAAGCACTGTATTTTTCTTTCTTCTGGACATGGAGAAAAGGAAGAAAGACTACAGTGGAAAGTATCGTCACCAGCAAAAATAAAGCAGAATCAGAGAATTTGTAAGAATAAACTTCGATCCTGGGATATTTTATGCATACAAGGGCTGAAACACACATTGGTTTGTGTTAGAAATTTTTCAGATGGAACTGCAATACTAAAGCTAACAGCTTCTTTAATATCTCAAAAAAAGATATATATATATATTTTAAATTCATTGTATGACGAAGACTTGATACCTAGCACAGTCAACACCCAGAATGCTCATGGCATTGTCTGCACTGTGCATAAGGGGGAAAAAGGTATTTCTATAGAAATGTCCCTTTAAAACAATCAGTATAACATACTGTAGTTTATATACTATTACAGTTTAGGTGTAGTCTTACATATGCAAGGAGCCTAAAAATAAGGCCTCCAACATCTTAATTTTGGAGGCTCTTCTGATTAATGTAACAATTAAAGTGGCTGGGCTCCCAGCAGCATGAGAAGCCATGACAGATTTTGAAAATGCCTTAAAGTTCAGCTTCAGCAACAAAGTAGAGACATACAATCCTGATATGGTTAAGGCTTAGTGCCATCAGCAGGGGATGTAGGGGAGGTTAAGTGCACAGCAAGTACGTGGAAGTGTAGGTAGCTTTGGTAATTAAAGTTTTGAAGCCTCAAGGGCAGAATGTAATTTTTTATATTTAGGATGTTATTTTTTATATTTAGGATCCTAGAATTGCCAATCATAAAAATTTACGGTATTAGAATTATGTGTATAACTTTAAAATTCTGATGTCACTGTCTGAGTTCAATAGGACTGTCCAGATCTTTCACGTATATGTATTTACAGTACTGAGGCCTACCTTTGCAAAATGGAAATGATTAGAGGCTGCAACAAAGGTCTCTACTAAAATGCATTTACCTTACCCATCTAGACAAAAAAAGTACACTTGTCCATCCACTGCTGAAATGAGTTTTACAGGAATAAAAATGAAAACAAATAAATTATTTCATTGGTGTGTTGTCAAAGATTAGAGATATACTGTGTGTATTTTCAGGATGGTCTATAAGATAAAATATTCCACTACATGGTTATCACTGTGCAGATGGAGCGGTAAAAATCAGATCACCTTCTCAGCAAACCATGGGCATGAAATGTGAACAGATGCATGGTTACTAGTATGAACTTGCTCTGTATGTGTTATATTGTTAAATACATTCTGCATCTTGCAAGTATTGCACTGAAATGTGTAGTAGTTAAAAGGAACAAGAAGTTTCTCTTTAGGATTCTAAGGGATATGGAACATAAGGGCATCTTCATTGTGCTGTTAGGCCCGTAAATATTGAATCCACAGAAACTAACTGGCAGTAGAATTTGAACAAACTAGGACCCTGAATCTGAGGAACCAGAGGAACCAACTCACAGCATAGAATGAGGAATCATAACACACACAGTTTTTCAAGTTTAGATTCACACCTACAGAAGCCCCATCTCCTCAGTGACGACTGTTTCTCGATTCTCCTCCTTACATTTGCTGTGACAGAGATGCCCATGCCATATATTACTGCCGTTACAGGTTTTGCCGTTTATGTATATTTTTTCAGATTTGCAAATATAGCAAAGACAGTACTTAATCACATTTACTATGCCTCTAACTGTTCCATGAGAGGGCACTGTGTTTTGTCAAGGGAAATTATTTTAGTGGCCTTGTATTCAACTCTGAGAGCACAGACAGAGATGACTCAAAGTCCAATCAAAAGAGTGCTTTTATCAGCTAAATATAACTTTAAATGTTTATTAACTCTGCTTATAAATGTATGTAGCTTATTCTGTAGTGACATAAGTGCTTAAGTCTTGAATCCTGACTTCCTCTTGGGATACAACTTGAGTGTAAGATGTTTTCTTTCCATGCCTTGCTTTCACTGTATTCTGTTTTCCGTAGGAAATGTGGTGTGCATGCCTGAAGGAAGTTCTAGTCTGCACGTCTGGGAGAAAAATATCCAGATCTGGTTTTGAGCAAAACTCTTTCAGGTTAAACTCTGCTACACAGCGGTTATTCTTGTTGTTTGTAAATTCTTCCTGTTCACACTTACTGTATTATCTCTTGCTGCTACTTTGTGAGCAGGACATAAATCTCTCTTACTTATTTGCATATGCTGCAGCCTGACATGATATTCAGCATCTCACTAAAAATAAGTTCTTCTTTTTTGACTATGAGGTGGTTATGGGGACTATTATAAATTGCTACCAGATATTTTTATTACTAGTGATTGGGAAATGTGATATTCTGAACAAATTATGGCTACATTTCAGTGTTGAAAAATGGACAGTGAGCTACTGGCTTAGTCAGTATATGAGGATGCAGCTCACTTTTTCATTGATCCTACAGAAAATGACTGTTTCATACTACAGGAATAGCTGAAAGCAATGGAGGCTATCATATAGCATAGTGGTCTCCAGGACCAGGTCAATCTAAACTAAATCAAGTGAATTAGTATGGACTTTTGTCACTGAAAAGTACTGTGCCTATGTTTGGGTTTGCAGGGTGTAAATACATCAAGGTTGCAAAAGGAAATAGTGACGCTGAATTATGTGTATTATGGAATTCAAACCAGCTGCTGTGGCTAAAGTAGAATGCAGTTTGCAATGCATTTGTTATTGTCTGGCTACTGTCCAGGTGTTTGCTCTTACTAAATTCTGTAAAGACTAATCACACAAAATCTAAGCGGTGTCATCATGGCACTGGAAAGAAAGGAGAGAAAACCCCCACATTATTATGTTGGACAATAGTGTTCAGTTACAGGAGTGGTTAGGTTACATGAATACTGTCTCTGCTAACCCAAAGTACTTGCACATCTGTAATGCAAAGTAGACAATAAATTGTTGGTAATTACATGACAAGGCTATCGACACAGGAGGAGAATGTTGCCAGAGGGAGTATGTCTCAGTAAAACCCAAGAACTGTGTGTATGCATGGCACAGTAGCCTTTGAGCAAAAAGCTCTCTTTAAAGAGACGAGTCATTTTTATGAGCCCGAAGTCATTCCAGGTAATTAGCTAGCGAAGCACATACTGGCAGACTGAGACCTCTGCCTGAGATTAATATGTAGAGCTGACAAATTAAGTAAAATTTAGAATTAATTGGCAGTGTAGAGGGCCCACCTTAAACAAATAACGTTCCATTCAACCTACATCAGTCTATGTAACTCTATAGAACTTATTGGAACCAAGCTATTTATATCAGTTGTATAGATGCATGCCAAGCACAAGAAGATTTTATTTTAGCTAATTCATTATCCTCTGTAGGCATTAAAAGCCCATAATCTCACAGGCAAGACAGCAGATGTCCAACAAGTTTGTGCTTAAGAATAATTGAAGTGTCTTGAAAGTATTAACGCCTCTTCTCCAGGCAGTCCCAGGACTATATGATTACAGAAAAGCAAGGTTTGTTATTCAGGGCAAACAATTCCCCTATACCTTCAGAAAATGCACACCTTTGAACCACAATTGTCTTGGTAATCCTCCCCTCTTTTAATTCTGCTGACACAGTATTATTTGCTAAATTATTTCCTTTTCACCAACCTTAGAGTACCATTCCATGCCATAAAGAATAAATTTTATTAACAAACTTGTGATCCAGCTGAATACTGATAGATTTTGTAAATTTTATACTCATTTTCTTTTATTCCAAGAAGGCCATGATTGCCTTTTGTCATTTTGGAATACCTACAGGTACATTAAAACCTAGCTCTTTTCCTCTTGTTCAATAAAAAAACACAACAAAAGCATGAAACAATGGAGTGGAATATCTAGCATTTTTGTACAAGAGAGTTTGGTTCCACTATGGAATTTATTTTACAGTTCTTTTAATCCCAAATTTATCTAAATTCCGTTCTGATTTCTTTAATGTTTAATAAGGTACAGGTCCAAGAGTGAAATCTGATTTATTCAGGAAACCGAGCAGTTCTTTAGGTTTCCAGCAGAGACAAGGACTACAGTCATGCTGACTAGAGTTATTTCACTACTCTTCGATTAGGCATCTCAGCAGTGTGCATCCAGGACTGATTTTCCTGCACATTAACGTTCATAAGAACACGGCAGGGCAGAGGTTTGAATTGTGCTCTAAATTCCAAGTGACCTATCAGGGAAGATCTGACAAAGCTAACAAATCTGGTTTTGGCTTAAGGTTAGAATAAATTCTTCTGATATATATTAGGTACTAAAAATGTTAGCTTGAGAAATCAGCTATGATGAATTTCAAGGCTAAATTTATGCTACAGCTCAAAGAAAGTAAGATTTTATTCTATGTATATCTGCAGGGCTTTGCAAAGAGTCTGTCCCTTGCACTGCCCTTTAAGTCATTCTGATGGAATCTCTCCTTTGGGAGTTACAGTTTTATCCTTCTTATTCTAAATTTCAGAGAAGAACAACATTTTGGACCCAATCTTCTACCACTGCTCTCAAACCTAATATTCCTTGCTGAAGCCTATAGATTTTCAGGTGTCACTTTTATATTAGTTTCTGTGGGTTCAGCAGCAATTGTACAGTTCCTGCTGCCTTTTCATCCTGTGTTGATTGGGATCTGAAGACTACAAATACCTAGGTCTTTGTAGCTATGTGTCAGGTCTCACTGCAGATATCCACAGCGGGCTGAGTCACCCTTCTACAGAGTCGAAACCATAGGATTTGTGCTACTGAAATGGAAAGGAGAGAAGAAATGCAGTTTCCACACATTCAGGCACAGGCAGGCATTGACCTAGTGTGTCCATAATTACTGTAACTCAGGTACACACTTGAGCTTCCCTAGCAGGTAAGAACTATATCCAAGTTCTATTATCTTTCTTATGGTGCTTTTGTGCAGTCGTGGGAAAGGAATAATGTGCACACCATTTTCTGTAATGCAGTAGCCTGTGCTGCTGTAGCCTGCTTACAGATCTTTCTGTTTGCACCATATCTAACCTGGGAGGAAGGAAATTGTACTGTTCAGGTAGTAGCATCATGTAGTACAGAGTGAGTTATCTCTAAAAATCTGTAAGACAGGGGATGATTGCTTAGAAAGACTAAAAAGCCTTCATAATTCAAAAGGGGGAAAAAAAAGGCCATTGTTTAATTTATTGAGCGAGATAGTAGGCATCAAAATAAAATTATGAGGTGAGCGGGCACTTTCTCCCTTGCATAGTTTGCTTTTCTTACTATATTTATTATTTTATAAATTATTCTTTTCACTATTCTTTGAAAATTCAGGAATATCAAATGTCACGTAAAGCTTTATATATGAATAAAGGAATGCTGTGAGATAAAAGTGAAACTTTAAAGACAGGGAGGCAACAAGCTCTAGCACATGAAAGAAAAACATTTATTTCCTGGGAGACAGCCACAGAAATAAATATGTATCTAGCTGATATTTCTTTATATCTTATTCCATTGGAATAAAATTAAAATTATCCCATATGCCTACAGGCTGCTCTGGTGTAAGGCATAGAAATGTAGAAGGGATTATTCTATATGCACATTTTCATTTGCTTCCTTTCTAAGATACAAAAGCAGCTCGCTCTAGCTACTGAGAAACAATTTGGTATCATAAATTCTTCAAAAATAGAAGACATATCCACCTAAATATTTTTCAGACACTCATTATATAAGTGAACTACTTAAACCAGGGGCAAATCCAGCTGCTTATACTGACCTTGGAAAAAACATTACATGAGATGGTGAAAAATAAAAATATCATTTGGGAAGAAAAGCTGAACATGAATTTTCCTCTGAGAACTTTCTATGCTGGAGCAACAGCGTCAATATTGAAGGAAAGTATCAAGTACTAAATACTAAACAAAATCATTATTTTATAGCACAGGTAAAACCTAGGATCTGTCCTTTATAAGTAGCTACCAGCCTTTCTTTACAACCTGGTGGTATTTATAGGATAGTACTTTACTCAAACTTACAACTTTCCAGCTGCATTATACATGTTTGCACATCCATTGGAAAATTTTTGAGATCCATTGGACAGGACAGTATTAAAGTCAATCTGAAAGAACACACACACACAAAAATATGTCAAATAAGCCATAGAACTGCACAGGAAGAATGCTTGAAAACACTGGAAGTCATTAGAAATAGAGGAAAATATATGTTTTCATTCGAAAGCTGGCATAAGGGATGCCTATTAGCTGAACCCATTTCACTCTCTTAGCCTAGTATAATGATGTGGAAAACACTTATTAAAGACTTTTCAGAAAAATATATTTTCGGAAGAGTTACCTAACTTTATGGGTAGTCTAAAGGAACGCAACAGCATGGGTTTTTTTGTGTACTACAGCAGAATTATTCTACTGTTACAGTATTTCAAATCCTAGACATAAAATGAACTCAGATTTGCAAGAATTTCATAACAGATGTCAGCTGCAAATCATGGTGGCAAAGTAATTTATGTGTTATTGTCATAAAATAAGGTGCTTAAATTGTCAACACAAAGGTTTAAGATAACATTTTATGATATTGATTGTAGAATGAAATATGCCTGTAATTTTGAACTGCAGCTGTGTCTCATGTTAGTCCTGATATTTCCTACGAAATACTTTGCTACCTATAGGCAAAAGAGATATTTTTACTTTTTTTAATCAATAACTTTAGAATTATATTTCTCAGAGGAATGAGAAAGGAGAATATAAGAGGTAAAGGTACATGGATAGTGTGGCCAGTAGGATGAGGGAAGTAATCATCTCCCTGTTCTCAGCGCTGGTGAGGTCGCACAGCAAGTACTGTGTTCAGTTTGGGGCCCCTCACTACAAGAAAGACATTGAGCTGCTGGAAGGTGTCCAGAGAAGGGCAATGAAGCTGGTGAAGTGTCTAGGGAACAAGGCTTATGAGAAGCAGCTGAGAGAACTGGGGTTGTTTAGTCTGGAGAAAAGGAGGCTGTGGGGGAAACCTCATCACAACTACCTGAAAGGGCTGAGGTGGAAGCTGGTCTCTTCTCCCAAGTAACAAGATACAGGACAAGAGGAAATGGCCTCAAGTTGCAGCAGGGGAGGTTTAGATTGGATATTAGGAAAAATTTCTTCACCCAAAGGGCTGTAAAGCACTGGAACAGGTTGCCCAGGCAAGTGGTTGAGTCAGCATCCCTGGAGGTGTTTAAAAGATGTTTAGATGTGGCACACAGGAACATGGTTTAGTGGTGGACTTCACAGTGTTAGGTTAGTGATTGTACTTGATGACATTAAAGGTCCTTTCCAACCTAAACAATTCTATGATTCTATGCTTTCTCTCACTGGCCATGTTTAGGTGTCCATTCATCATTCAGGGCTGTGACTGCACCTTTCTTGCTAGAAAATATCTTGTGTGAAAATTTTGCCCCATATTCATTTATCTGTTCAATAGATAAAATATTCTCCAAAAACCGGAGAGGCTTGATTCCAGTTCCTTACACATAAGGATTTTCTAGAATGGCAGTACTCTAATCCCTCTCTTTTGAACCCATTTTTGGCATTGGGGCTAAAGAGAAGTGGGCAGTAGGTGACAAGCATGGCTGTATATTTCTTTGACCATACTGTTTTCTTCTCCAAAGTTTCTTGATTCTTTGATGATATAATTTCTGTTCAACCTGCCAGTGACAGTGCTGAAGGAAAAGAGCCTGAGGAGGGAACTCAGACACTGGCCCTATTCCCATGCTATTAAAAATGGTTCCAAATGCAAAATGTGACTAGTAGGCTATTAATATGTGAAGTCATTTCAGAGAAGAGGCACCTGGACTTTACTTTGTGCTTCAGTAACTATTTTAGTATTTTATATTAAGTATTTATTGAAGGAACTGGAATCTTTTCTTTTTTTTTTCTTGTCTGAATTGTTCTAATGCAGCTAGGGGAGGAGAAGACAATACGCAAGAAAATGAAAAGGTAAATTTAGAAATATATTTTTTTCTTTTAATATTAGCACATTAGCTGTTAGCATGTCTCCCCTCATTAAAAGCTTATCTGACTCAAATTCACATAACTCAACTAGATGCCAATTGCATGATTTTAAATCAGTGTCAGAAATAGTAATAATTCTCAATTAAATCATGGCAATATAAGCTTTCTGGCTCCGTAAGAAACTACTGTCATCTACTTTCACCACAGTCAATGGTTTATTTTCTAATTTAACATTATAATGTGACCATGGACTTGGTCTGAATACTATTGAAGTGGCAATCCAAACTTGCTTCAGTTAAGTGGTGGTGATTACATTCGGTGTGGGAGGTATTTGGAGGGAGCAGGGCAAGAAGGAGGAGTTATTTGACTATAGTGGAACAACTGCCAGTGCCTCTCAGGGTGACTCAGACAGCTTGGAGATAATTGACTTAGCTCTACGTTCTACCTGGATCCAGAGAAGGAATGTTTTTTTACTTTCCATCCATTTCTAGTGACAGAATAGGTTGTGACACTGAAGAATGGTTATGTTCCCAGACTGGCAGACTAACCTCTTTTTGGAGATGAAATGGTTGCAGGAATTTTAACCCAACCCTTTCTCCTTGTGTAAGCTGGACAAGATGCTGCCCACTTGCAATGGAAGGAGGGAGGAAGGAGCCCCCCTTGCCACTGATACATTCACATAAACCACAATGTTTTCTTTTTCTCTTAGTATACAAACTGTTTTACAGATTTCTGATATCTCTTAAAAAATCCAATTACCCATTAATACAGTATTCTAAAAGCATTCAAAGCAAAACACTAAGTGGACAAGAGGTATATTCATTTTGAAAAATGTAACATTTTGCATAAGTATGTCACTGTATTAATACCAAATCTATATCATCTCTGATGGGGTATTAGTATACTTATATTCAATGTGTTTCTCATTAGATCAGGATTTTGAAGATAGTGGTAAAATGCTTACCAATGTCTGCATTAATAAAAGCAAAGTGGGGATAAGAGAAAAGAAGTAGGATAACTAGATTTTCTAAATACTTAAGATTGCTGCTTACAGTTTCTTAAACTTTTTCAAAAGTTTACTTTCCACTTTTCTCTCCATCTCCAGTAGTAAGAGAACTATCCTTTAAAAGTCATGCTTCCTCAAACGGGTCATGTTTCCATGTTGGAGTGCAACTGCAATATCCAAAAAGGTGAAGAAGAAATAACATTGGATTGTCATGACGTTGGAGGCTACAGCATGTGAAACTCATGCATAGACCAGCTCAGATTATAGTAATCCAGCATTGTTTACTCTGTGTTAGCTCCACTAGGCTCAATATCTGTGCTTTAAAATGGGAAAGATTCTTTTTACTATGTGCCTGTCTAATGATGAATAATTTTCTATTTTAGTATTAAAAATGAACAGGAATGACGATGAAGTTCTGTATTCAAAACTCACAACTACTTTAGTAATAGTTCTGCTTGACTTGTAACTGAAGATACCCCTTAGCAATTCTTAGGTACATTTTTTGAGCTTTTATCTGAAAAAAAATCATTTGATTAGAGACTCACCTGATGGAATAAAGTACATTTCCATTTTTGAAAATCCGCAACAACTTGTTATCTGTTGTAACTTCATGAAAATTGGCACCTTTTTCATTAGCAAAGAACAAATCGGGTTTCCAAATTGAATCCAACATGGATGGATCTAAGTCTAAAGAGTCATCTGGATATTCACTGTAGGCGAGGCGTGGATCATTCCAATTCTGTCGGAGAAAGATGTTCACCCGATAATCCTAAATGAAAGAGAAAACAAGCAAAGCTTTATCAAGCATAGGGATTTAGCTTTTATTTCATTTCTTAGCCATGTAATCCCCTGTCCATCTGTGGATGACAAAAGAATTACTTAGCTGAATGCCAGCATGATACCTATTTGTATTCATAGGGACACAATGGATAAGAATAAAGATGCATTTCAGGGCAATGGAAAACATCACAAGTTAAGGAAATCCAACCTCTGTGTACAGTTCATATAACTCCATATAACTCTATCCCTACAGTTTGACCTTGGGAACTACCAACCTATCAGCGTCATCTCTGTGCTTTTGTATGACTACACACTTGGAATACATGGCCATACAATTGCTAAAATCACGTCAACAGACAGAATAGAAGACAATAGGAAACTCAATATGCAAAATTTACTAATGAGAAATATTTTTTTCTATCTTTAGTGTCCTGTTGTTTCAGTCAATTTAATTACTCAGCTTGAGTATGGGTAGCCAAATATGATAAAAACAAGCTCATCAAGCATTTTTTGCTTGATAATTAGAAAATACTTCATACCATATAGAGAAAGTCCCAGTAGAGGATTTCATATTCATATAAACTTATAAATTTTCAAGACAAAGTCAGTAAGTGGAAAATTACACCTGGCAAATGAAATTAATTCAGATTACTGTTTTCAACCGAGCTGAAAAAGGCTCTCTGGCCAAATGGAAGTATATAAAATCAAATGCCAGGTGGAAAAAGCATAGGATTTGTTAAGTAATTGCTTTTTTAAAAAAGAAAAAAAAGTTAATTAATATATTAACCCTCCTTTCAGAAAAGAACTGAAAGACATTTCCCTTCTTTTTAATCATGGCTGGTGACAGCATCAAGAGCTGTAAAAATTTCTCAAGAGAAGCTGCTGGTATTTTTCATGACTAGCACCAGGGCAGGGTATAATGAAACCAGAGCCAGGAATTCGTACTTTACAGATGTAGAAATGAGCACTGCAGCTCTCAGGAGTTCGTCTACACTTAAGCAAAATCTATGCTTTACCTTTTAATTTGTATAACCTGAAGCATGTCTCTTTATGTTACTTTTCTCTGTAGAGTATTATGAGTTTATGAATGGAATTGCTTACAGAGCACGAGTGGCAAACACAAGACCTGTGGGCCAAATCCAGACCTCCACCTTGGTTTATCTGCTCCAGCACCTTGTTTCTACCCAGCAGCAGTGCTGAGCTCCTCGCCCCTGCACTCCTGCCAGTGCACCAGTCGCGTGTGCAGCGTGTGACGCGCGTTATGCTGCAGGAGCAGGCTGACGTGGCACCCAGTGAATATGCATTTAACACCCCCATTACAGAGTAAGGGACCTCTCATTTATATAAGGTGAAAAGAGCATAGCAGAAAGCCTAAATGAAAACTGAAAATGGAGGCAGACAAATGAAGGAATCTGCTCTAGGTTATATCAAGCTATTCTGTATGGCATTTTGCCTAAAGTTTATTGGTTTAAATTGTTTCCTGCTTTTAAGATGAAAAGAATCCTACTGAAATGTTTCCTTAAATCAATTGAAGCTATTTTTCATTGTTCTCTCCCCTGAAAAGCCTCATTTAAATTGGCTCTCATTATTCACTTAGAAAGTTCTTAATCTATCAAAAGGAAAAAGATACATTTGACTGCTATTTTAATCTATTTGTCATCTTAGTTTATAATTGCACACTGTAATCACAAGGCTTAACTGCTTTAAACAAGTAGTGTTGTTTGATGCAAACACAGAGACCAGAATTAAACTGCCAGGATTGATTTATTTTCCTACAAGAGGATTACTATCATCACGTACTACTTACCCAGAGGGGTGACTCCTAACTCAAATAAGTCTGTGCTGGGGAGGTTTATTGAGGGAAGAGAGAAATGGTCATTTAAGTTGCGATGACTTCCACAACCACTTCTATAACCTCGAGGCTGTCATTTCCTGAACAACTGCTATGCCCTGGTTCTAGAGAATGAGGCTGATTTATGGATCTGCACTTGCTCTACTGTTCTTCAAAACCCCTAGCCACTGGGTGAACTTTCTTAGAGGGTCAGTTCATTTGCTTCATAGGGCTCAATATTCAAAACTGGGAGATCAGGTAACTGCTCTTTGCTGAAGTAGAGGCCATTATGGACTCCAATACTAACATTTCAATTAGAGATTTTAAGCACACAGTGAAATCTAAAATAATTACAGAATATGTTGATTTCTTCTTCATTATAAGGATACAGGTAGAGCTATATTTCCATAGTGTACAGAATATAGCTAGAGTGCACAAATCCTAAAATTAGTACTTTTCTGACTCTCACTGGTTTCTTTAATGCATTTTTAATAGGTACTGTATGTGGAATCCTTCTAGATCTGAGAGAGAGATACATAAAAGCAGATTTCCAAAATATGCCCTTCATTTGAACATTGCCTGTCACCAGCTCTCATAATCATGGAATGCTGTCATTTGAATCAAATAACCAATTTTTAGTGCATAAATGAAGAATCATTTAGAGCTTTACCTACTGCAGTTCAAAATACTGATTTTGACTAATACGTCCGTCTAAGCCAAATCTAGATTTGTCTTTTGCATAATGTAGGCAAATAATTCTTCCTTGAGTTGTTCTAGCTCACTGTAGAATTTTAACATGGAGATCTTATGGACTTAGAACACTGCTAAGAGTAAATTTAAAGAAATGTAAAGGCACTCTGTCCTTGTGAAGAATTTTGTTTTAAACTGATAACTATGGAAATTTTTTGTTCATGTCTATTAAAGATCTGTATTGAAACTTGAGTTTCAGGTAAAATTGTAAAAAATAGCGTAGAAAGCAGGTGCATTTACTAAAGTCTAATATATAAAGATTTGTTCATTAAGTTTCCATCTATATATAGGAAAAATGCACTAATTTTAATAACTACATGTACTGCAAGTTCTTGAAAGTTAAGAGCAAGGCCCACATTTGCAAATTATATCACATATGTACTGGGCAGACCTGCTCACATGAAAGTTGAAGTCAGGAACGAAAATCAGAAGGGTGATCCAGAGTAAAAAGAAGGTAAAACTAAAGGGAACTACTAGAGGCACAGGGGAACTGCGAATAATTTAAATTAATTCGGTAGGTGTTACAAGGGAGAGGAATAATGAGGAATAAGACCCAAGGGAATCCTGGCCTAAAAAAGTAACCAATGTATTGAAGAGCCACTTCAAATTAAGTATAATCTTGTAACTATTGTAGGTACAGTGGACTATTTGTTTTATTTAATATGTTTATCATTCCATAGGGAATGAGAATATTTGGTCATATAGTTGTGTGCATGTTATCATTCCTCTACATCTATCCACCCACTCCCTGAAAAAAAAGACAACCCAACAAAAAACCCCCACAAAGTTATCAGGTGCTGATTTATTAGGTGTTCCAGTACTAATGAAATAGTATTAGTAGTTATATATTTCAGCATATCTTCCTTGGCACATCTACTGAAAAAAGAATGCTGTAGACAATATGTCACTTCAATTTTCTTTTTGTTTCTTGGGTAAGTGAAAAACATCTTTGGCCTTTATTCTACAAAATATTACATTTGCCTTACACATTTTACCTTCAAAATACTTTGACTTAATCTTGATGTTAAATGTTAAATGTTGATGTGTTAAATAAGTTGCTTACAACAGGCTGATTAAAAGCCCTTAGCTTCTTTATTTTGCAGTTTCTACGATGAGTTTTCTCCTTGCAACCTATGCTTTCCTGGTTTGTAATAGCTAGAATTAATTATTTGGTTTTTAACTTCAGAAAATTCCACAAAAAGTGAAAGATGATTTTGGTGCTTGTTATACTGATATAAAGGTAGTGAAATGTGGGGACTTGATGAATACAGATTGTTTGTTATCTTCTCTCTCAAGTTCGCTTTCTCATTCTCACTATGTACATTAAAAGCTGCCATGTTACAGAACACATTAGTAGATTTAATTTTTACTGGTGAGATTTTCTAAAGTTGCTAAGTCTCTGAAAAACATGTAACTTGACATGCTTTTCATTGCTGCCTTGATTAGTATAATTAGACAGGATGTCCTATGGCATATTAGTACTTCATAATAATAACATCTTTCTTTTTAAATTTGTTCACTGCCCCTAAGCACTATAGCTGCACTTTAGATAACCCAATTACTTGGAGTAAATTGATGGAGTTTCTTTAGTTTTTCTTTGCATATCTGAAAAATTTAGAGTGGACCAAAAGCTATTCAGTTAATGATTTCAATATGGTTTTCATGAAACTTTCCTAGTAATTTTCCTACCTAAATTTAAATAAGTCTCTGAAATTGTTAAGTCATTTGCCATGTAGGTTACCAATTGCATCGCAAAATCAAAGTAGGAGATCCTTGAAATTCACACTGATATTCGAGAAATGCAAATACAGTTTGTGAAATCTGATGGACTCTCATGCACTTCCTCACACTTAATAACTAGAATTCCATGATGACTGAGTTTATTTACAGTGAGATCTCATCTGTAGTCATGCATGTTTGGAAAAAGAATATATAGAAGTGTAGAAAAGCATGATATAGGACTGAATTTCTGCGAGGTTAGATAGGAAAAGTCTTTTTTTTAACAATAATACAGAGGACTTGTATTATGACTTTACTGATTATTTGATTGCCATCCATAAATATACTGAAGGGCAAATATTAGACACTTAAAACATTTTAAATCTAAGGAGAAGAACACCCTTAATTATCAATAAATTTAGATTGGACTGAAATGACTTACCCTTCTGCTTATCATACCAATAAATGTTGTTGATGCTTTCACTGACATTTTATTTTTGAATGTAAGGAGACTCTTATTATTTGTTATATCTTTGCATTATTACAGATCTGAATGGCAGCAAGGATACTACATATATCTATGCTGTATGGCAGTTCAATTAATGAGTGAAAAAAACTTGCAGCAGACTCCATGCTCCACCATTTACTGTAACTCATTAATCTGTCGGAGATTTACCATAGCAGCTAAAGAGAAATTAACTGTGATTTAAATTGATCGCTGAGTACTTAACTTTAATCGACACGTCAAATCTCTGTCAGAGTGACAAGATTTGACTAATGCCAAACATCTCTAAGAAGACGCTTTTCTGTACTAAATAGCTGTAGGGCATTCATTATGAGAAGCAATGTAGATACATTGTCGATTATAAGGGGTTTGTCTGACTCACAGAATCCTGCCTGACGATCTGTCCCTGGATGATTCCATAGGCCGAAGCTCTCTTTCCAGAACTGATCTTGGCAGTGGTTGAAACTAGGGACGACCTTATTGTTATCACTCTGGAATTATAGAACCCTTAGAAACACTGTGAGGAACTGCAGTACTGTGCCACTCCCTCAGTAAGGAGCAACTCTGTGAAGTTTCCACAGGATTCCTCCCTCAGTATCAAATGTCTTCATTGATGGGCCTTAGGGAAAGTCGTCATCCTGCAATTTTTCTTTCTAATCCTGCAGCTCTTGCAATTTTTCTATATAAAGGCAAGTATGCAGTTCCGTATGCAAAGACATGGGAAACTTTCCTGTCTAGTCCTGCCTCAAGTTAGTAGCTTAGGATTTCTAGAATTGCATCCTTGCAGGCTGAGGATGAGCACTAAGGCCTGTTAGTTCCTGGATAAAAGCTCTAATCCTAGACTAGCTTGAAAATGGTGGGTGCTCCTACCCCCCCATTAAGTAGGACAGACCAGATGGTTTGGGGATTTGGGTGAGGGCTAACTTGCCTCTCATCTCAGGAAGCTGTAGGAAATTATTTGAGCAATTCAGAAAATATTGTTGATGGATTTTGGATGAAAAGCTTTTTCTTTCTTTGTCCATGGATGTATAAAAGCAGATTTTAAGGTGTTGATTAATATTTTCAGGTTTTCTGGTTTGTTGAGGGTTGGGTTTTTTTCTGGGTGGAAGGGTGTTTGTTTTTTCTTTTTTTTTCTTTTGCCTTTCATGATTCGGAACTACTAAATGTCCAGGTGGGTATCCTGTGAATAGTTTTGTTAAAGCTTTATTTAAATTTTGCTTAATTTCTCTGCAGAGTTTAGGTCCAATAACCAGTCAGCAATACTCATATTGAAGTAAATTCCTTGGCAAAGAGCTAGCTAAAACTAGGATTTCAAAATTGCTAGCTTTAATATCAGATGTCTCAGATTCTCCTTCAAAATCAAAATTTAAAGTTCAGCAAATAAGCATATATAATCTATGTGCACCAAATACTCTTCCTAGGTGTGTCACCTGCTTCATAACCTTGGATTCTGAAGTGGTACAGCCTTGGTTAATGTTCTGCTTGAGACAGACAAATGTCACTTGCTTTCTTTTCTTCTGGATTGAGTAATAACCACTATCACTGCTAATTTTTTAGAGGATGAGAAATGTTCTGTCTCTACTCCAGTTCAGTCTTTCCCTTACTGAAAGTATAGGGTCACTTACACAATGCTTATTAGTATGGCGGTTTCAGTCTTTGTTATGCGACCCATAGCTAAAAGAAGAACATAGGAAGAAGTTTCTGTGAGGATTCCTTGATTTTTAGCTACTGAATCCCTTGTTTTTATTATAAAATATTCAAAATCTATTGAATTTAAAAATTTACTACAAAATATGTTTATTTTCCATAGATTTTAGGATGAAAACATTGCAAAATTGACAGGTTTAGTTAATTCTAGTGTTGGGGTTTTGGGGGTTTATTATCACTAGTAATTGCTGGATTTTAATTTCTGTGCTCACAAATTGTCATATCAAAAGTCAAAGCTATTTAATATCTAGAATGTTCACTCTCAAAAAAGATAAACACAATGCTGACACCTTGTATAATGATGTTTTTCACAACTTTTACTTTATATCCTAGAATATTTATTAATCACAGAATGAATATACTACTTCCATTCTTAATGGAAGTTGAGTGTTCCCATCTCCCAGTGCATTACACCAAAATCACATTTTGTAACTTATTCAATGTAATTGCTTTTTTCAAGCTGTAGCTCAGGGACTTTTAAATGTTTGTACTTTCAAGCAAGTAATATAAGGGATCAGATGAAAATGAACATGACAATTACATGAACAAACATCATGCAATAAGCCTCTGTCTTCACTAATCTTCGCCATGTTGTCAGTTGACAAAAGATTCTGGTTTTTTTTCCCTGCAGACAGATCATGCGTCCCTGAAGATGTTTTGGCTCTAATACCAGAAAGTATTTCTTGTTAAGTGAAAAATCTGAGTTTTTCTGAGATTATTCATTTGTTCAGATGAATTTTTGGTGTGATATATTCCATGTTGGTATTAATACATTTTGTTTATTAGTACTTAGAATCTGACTGGTTGCAACGAGTCATTGAATGGGCTAATCGTAGAAATCTTTGTTGGAAATATATATTTGAAATCATCCTCTGTGTCCTCTCCTCAGGAAAATGTAACCTAATTAGAGCAAAAAGGAATTTGGGAATTCCATACTAACTTTCCCTGTAGACTTTGTTCTACTGGTAGGTAAATATGACATTGTCTAGAATAAGAAAAATATCATAAAATAAAAGGTAAAGCTGAACTATCTCAAGTTCAGCGGCATTGCCCTCAAGATCCAGCAGCTTAAAACCTGCTAAAATGGGCTGTGGAAAGTGATATAGCTCTAATTTTAAATGAACTTGATTAGATAGGGATTGTCTTTAAATTTCCTGATATGCACAAAGTACCAAAAAGTCTGTCAGGAAAATCATGTCGTTTTAGAGGTTCTACACTGATGTCATGGCAAGCTATAAAAATTAATGTAGAATTGAAATGTACCAATATTGAGGAGAAAGAGAAAAAATTGTTTATCTACACAAAGACATCTGGTTGCATTTGAAAAGCCCTAAGATATTCTGCCTTTTGGCTGCTGGTTCAAAAATATGTTCGTCTCCTGCAATCCTGTGATATGTCTACCAGCTTACATATCCTATGGGCTCTTAGGGATTATTAAGGTCATTTTTAAAACCAGCAAATGCACTTAGGCAACTAAATAAAACTTGAAGAGGCACAAACTCTACTCAGCATTCATTTGCTAATCTGCTGTTTTCATGAAGAAATTGACTTTGTGAACCAGTGCTTGTCGGTATAGATGAGTAGCAAGGCAGAAAAAGAAGAAATATCAAGTTCATGGGCTTCCACTAGGTCCATGATGAAGGAGGTTGAAGTAGAGGTTATCCATTGAACAGACAATCTCACCTTATTTTGATGGATCTCAAATACTGTGATTTCTAATTCTACAGTCATACTAGAATAGTAGTCATAGGAATGAATCTGAAACACTTTCTCTACATTTTGATAAGTTGGGAAACAGTGTTACTAAACTGTAAGGTCTAATATAAGTATTTAAAAACTGCAGTAAAATTATCCAAAATGAACAGAAGACTTAACCACTGTAAAGTTTAAACATATACTTTGAAAAGCTATTTTATATATATGTCTTTAGTATATATAATACATGTTATATCAAGGTATGTGAGTTAGGCATTTTATATACTCAGTTTTATAAAACTACAGAGTAGCCAGTTTAATATTGTTCACAAAAATAAGGAAAAATACATTGAAAAACGGGGAACTAATAAAGACTGACAAGCAACATCAAATTTTCAGTATTCTATCCCTTCGGTCCTACTAGGAGTCAAGCAGTTAAACTCTCATTTAATTTAAATCTATAAAAGAAGATACAGCAATTAAAGATTGTTAGAGATCCCATGTATTATAGCACAGTGTTTGTAGATGGAAACCAGACTAGAAATCTTCTTTTACTAATCCCGTTACGCCTATAAATTAGCTTACTTATGTTCCTATAAGTTTATAGCCTGAAAATCTGCTAACTGAAGAATAAACCTACTGTCAGAAAGATCAGGCAATGTAAAGAATACTTGCTTTTCAAAGCAAAGGAATAAATTCAGATTCCCCAGAAGTGCTTTTGAATATTATTTTATCATTAAAAACAGGTAAAGAAGAAATAGTGAATACATACTTTTTTACAGTTATGTGATTTCAATATATTTGATTTTAATCCATTTGCAGTACCTACATGATTGTGATAAAATGTTCACACTGGCTTCCAGTATCTGACAAGAATTTCTTTGAGCAGGTATTTGGCTGGTTTGCTTTTTTCCTGGGAAAGAAAATGTGGTATTAAATTTGCTCCTAGGATCTGACAGTGTTTTGTGGAAGTTTGCCAGCTGTGACCCTTTCTAATTGCAGATTTCTACTAGCAGCTTTTCCCTGTATTGAAAGCTCTGGACGACGCTGTGAAAGTAAAAGGCTCTGCAAAGTGGAGAACTAGAGGCAGAGGAGAGGCCTGTGAGCTGGGATTACCAGCAATTTGGAGAGAGTGAGGAAGGAGACAATCTTTAGATCCCTGTCTAGAGACAGCTTTCTGGTGAATCTAGATGGCAGGATAGCACCTCCTGGGTTAACCAGCTGAAGGGAAAAAGGAAAGTGTTTTGGGGATTGAGAGAAGATACATAACCCAGTTTCTCTGCTGGTAGGAAATGACTGGGCCTACTTAGGACTACGTGATAAGTGAGACAGATTCTGAAGTCATAAGGGTTATTTTGTGCTGTTGAAGAAAATAAAGTCTCAGAGATGCTGAATTTTACTGTTGTGTACATTGGCATTTGAATCTAGGATTTAAGGGGACAAAGATGATCTGGCACTATCATTGCAATGCCAGTAATGATATAGGGAAGAGCAGGTCAGTAAAAATGCATATCGGCACAAAATTTTCTGTGATCTTAATGGCTCTTAAAGAAAATTAAAGCCTGAATCACAGTTTTATAATATCTTTTGTTCTACTGGCTGTTAATGGCCATATTTGATAGCATACTGTATATTATCTTTGGAAAAGGAAAAATGTTATGTAGAAAACTGATTACAGTATCACAACACCACAAGGTTGGAAAAGACCTTTGAGATCATCGAGTCCAGCCTATGACCCAACACCAACACCTACTCGTTATCTAAACCAAGGCACTAAGTGCCTCATCCAATCTCCCTTTAAACACCTCCGGGGATGGTGACTCCACCACCTCCCCAGGCAGCGCATTCCAGTGACCAATCACCCTTTCAGTAAAGAATTTTTTCCTAATATCGAGCCTAAACTTCCCCTGACGAAGCTTGAGACCGTGTCCTCTTGTTCTGTCACCGGTTGCCTGAGAGAAGAGACCAACCCCTGCCTGACTGTAACCTCCTTTTAGGTAGTTGTAGAGACCTATAAGGTCTCCCCTGAGCCTTCTCTTCAGGCTAAACAACCCCAGCTCCCTCAGTCGCTCCTCATAGGGCTTGTGCTCCAGCCCCTTCACCATCCTCGTCACTCTCCTCTGGACGCACTCCAGCATCTGAACATCTTTCTTAAACTGAGGGGCCCAGAACTGGACACAGTACTCGAGGTGCGTCCTGACCAGTGCCGAGTCTAAGGGGATGATGACCTCTCTAGTCCTGTTGGCCACACTATTCCTGATGCAGGCCAGGATACCATTGGCCTTCTTGGCCACTCGGGCACACTGCTGGCTCATGTTGAGCTTCCTGTCCAGCAGCATTCCCAAGTCCCATGCTGCCTGACTTCTCTCCAGTCACTCTGCACCCAGTCTATAGCTCTGCATGGGGTTGTTTTGTCCAAAGTGTAGGACCCAGCATTTGGACTTGTTAAACCTCATCCTATTGGAGTCAGCCCATGTCTCCAGCCTGTCAAGGTCCCTCTGTGGGGCCCTCCTACCCTCCAGCAGATCAACACTTCCTCCCAGCTTAGTATCATCTGCGAACTTGCTGATGAAGCACTCAATCTCCTCATCCAGATCATCAATGAAGATATTAAACAGGACCGGGCCCAACACAGATCCCTGGGGGATGCCACTAGTGACCGGCCGCCAACCGGATGAGACACTGTTCACTATCACTCTCTGGGCTTGGCCATCCAACCAATTCCTAATCCAGCACAGAACATTCCCATCCAAGCCACGGGCTGCCAGCTTCTACAGGAGTCTGCTGTGGGAGACAGTGTCAAAGGCCTTGCTGAAGTCCACGAACATCATATCCACAGCCTTCCTCTCATCCACCAGGCAAGTCACACGGTCGTAAAATGAGATCAGGTTGGTAAGACAGGACCTGCCCCTCCTAAATCCATGCTGGCTGGGCCTGATCTCTTGGTCATTCTGCAGGTGTCACATGATTGCACCCAGGATTAAGCGCTCCATAATTTTACCTGGAACCGAGGTCAGGCTGACAGGTCTGTAGTTACCTGGATCGTCCCTA
Organism: Neomorphus geoffroyi; assembly: GCA_033558235.1. Lineage (NCBI taxonomy): Eukaryota > Metazoa > Chordata > Aves > Cuculiformes > Neomorphidae > Neomorphus > Neomorphus geoffroyi. The sequence continues at coordinate 23,370,980 of JAUMJM010000020.1, read as the reverse complement.
TGGCCCTTCTTGTGGATGGGCGTCATATTGGCCAACTTTCAGTCATCCGGGACCTCTCCAGTGAGCCACAACTGCTGATAAATGATGGAAAGCGGCTTGGCAAGCTCATCCGCCAGCTCTCTCATCATCCTAGGGTGGATCCCATCTGGCCCCATAGTTAAACAAGATGAGAACACCACTCATTTTCCAAACTTCAGGCTTGGAAAAGGGGTGAATGAATTGTGAGGAATTTCTCACTGTAATTTTTAGATAATTAGCAGACTATTTCTTCATAAAAAGGATGGATGCCATCTGGCCCCATAGACTTATGAGGATCCAAGTGGCTCAGCAAGTCTCTAACTTCTTCCTCCTGGATGACAGGGGGGCTATATTTCACCCTGACCCCATCCACCACTTCAGGAGACCAGTTGTCCAGTGAACAATCTCCTTTACTGTTGAAAACAGAGGTAAAGAAGGCATTAAGCACCTCACCCTTTTCATCATCTTTAGTTACTATATTTCCTTCGACACCCAATAAGGAGTTGAGGTCATTTCTGCCCTTCTTTCTGCCATTAATATATTGCTAAAAACACTTCTTATTATCCTTAATAGAAGTGACCAATTTGAGCTCCAGCTGGGCTTTTGCCTCCCTAATTTTCTTCCTACACAACTTAAGGATATTTTTGAAAATAACCTGATTTACCTGCCCTTCTTTCCAAAGGTGATACACCCTCTTTTTCTCACTTAGCTCCTTACTCACCCGGGCTGGCCATGTGCCCCTACGGCTCATCTTACGGCACATCAGGACAGCCTGCTCCTGAACCTTCAAGATTTCATTCTTGAAGTACATCCAGCCTTCCTGGACCCCCTTGCTTTTAAGGTCTATTTCCCAGGGTACTCTCCTGACTAGTTCCTTAAATAATCTGAAATCTGCCTGCTGAAAGTCCAGCATGGACATCCTGTTTGTGCCCTTCCTTGTTTCATTGTTTATGGAGAATTCAATTATCTCCTGGTCACTGCACCCCAGACAGCCTCCGACCACAACATCACCCACCAGCCCTTCTCTATTTGTAAACAGGAGGTCAAGGACAGCCTCACCCCTGGTAGGCTCACTCACCAGCTGTGACAAAAAGCAATCCTCAGTACACTCTAAGAACCTTCTGGACTGCCTCCTCTCGGCTGTGTTTAGTTCCCAGCAGCTATCTGGGAGATTAAAGTCTCCTAAAGAACAAGGGCAGCCAATCTTGAGGCAACTTCGAGCTGCTTAAACAATAGATGAATAGATCCACCTCCTCCTCCTGGTCGGGCGGTCTATAACATACTCCAACCAGGATGTCAGTCTTGATTGCCCCTCTGACTCTTACCCATAGGCACTCAATCTGGTCATCACCAATCGCAATTTATACGGCGTCAAGAGCTTCCTTAGTATACAGGGCCACTCCTCCACTCCTTCTCTCACTCCTGTCTCTCCTGATTCTTATAAGGTCCGCTAATAAATTGTAAAATGTTATTTCTAATTATTCTGGTTAAAGTATTATAATATGGCTTCAACTTCTTTGGACATGATTTATGATATGTATTTGCATTGTGGTTATGATGTACAAAAAATCTGAATGCACAGCTCTTTCATGCTGAGTGATTACTTTGGCTCTTGTAATTAGAAATGCACTCCCAGAGTGCATGAAGTATGAAGTAGTCAGAATAGAATGAAGACCTGACAACAGAAATGGGTTTTTAAATGATGCCAAAATAACTTAAACTTATTCAAGGAAATAATTTCAAGGGTAATGCTGCATGTTTGTACCAGAGAGCTTTTCCAACACAAATCTGAGAATTCTTCATTTTCTTAACTCAGGTTCACTTAACAGTTATTCTAATGTTGACTGTAGTTTTTTTCTGTAAAGTGTTATTAAATTGCAGGTTATGCAAAAATGAGAGACAGACTATATTCTTAGAGTGATAGATGGGGATTTATGGACTTAACTCCTATCAGTATTATAATGGGAGTTAAGGACAAAAATCCACATATACCGTAATGATATTAATGTCCATTGCTTTAATACCCATTATGAGGTAGCTACGTTAAAGATAATTGAAAAATTATTTGGTTCCGCTTAATATTTTGATTTTTTTTTACAATGTGTTTACATTGGTATTTGTGTCCTTATAAATTAAAGAAATACCATGAGTGTTACATAACCATAAACTCAATGGAGTTAATCTTCTTGTATGATTGCAACAAAAAATATGGAACTTTTCAAACAGCATACCTCATTGAATGTAAAAAGAGACTGATGCCACAAGCTTATTTTTACAGATCCTTAGATTTTTTACAATAGTGAGTAGATCTCAGCTTGCAAATTATTTATCTTCACAGCTTTTTCTGGGTAATGCTGTAATTGCTATAGCAGCATATAGACTTTTAGTAACAGTTAACCTAATAGCTACTATTCAAACAGATTGAAAAGATTAATATAAAGATGTAAAAGTAAGTGAAAAAATGCTAGAAAAGTAATGACACAGGTTTTGTAATGCAGTGCTGTATAAGTCATGGGTTTTCCTCTAAGTGAAAAAGAACAGTTGAAGAAAGAAGAATCACAAGAAGCAAGCACAGGTAAGTGGTAATTAAAGGTGTGATGTTTTCTCTAGTGTTGTTTAAATTGAGCAGTTTAGCTTTCTGTATTGTACAAACTGTTTTGTAAAATTTTGAGGAATGTTTGTTAAAACAGATCAGAGAGAGAGTGAGAAAATTGTTTCCTGTCTTATATCTGGAACAGCTGATCATAATGCCTGTCCTGATAACTATTAATCTATTTTAGATAAAGTAGAACAATTACTCCTAGGCTTAGAGTACTGAGGCAACTGCAGGTCTGGATTCAGTCTTTCTTTAAAATGAGGAAAAAAAAATTGAAGCTAGATTTCCTTTGTTGTGAGAATTCTAGAAAACATCACCCAGCACACAAGTATAAGACTACCATGCCTGTCTGCTCCCTAGACCTATGAAACAACTTCTGACTAATGTGTTCTGAAGCATTTCCAGAGTTGTATATACCTGAAGTTGGCATAGGTAGCTGGATACTTGATTGGACAGTTCTCTGAGGACTAGGAAGTCAAAGCAGAAGATACTGCATCCATCTGGTGGTAGCTGAAGAGAGATGTTGTGAACACCCAGCGCAAACAAGTAAATACAGCCACTCAGCTTTCAGCGCTAGGCTTGAAGTAGTGAAGTATTTTCCATTCTTTTTGTGACAGCTGGGACTATAAACAACTAGTTGTTTCTCATAAAGAATCTTTGAGTTTTTATTGAACTTTTGTTGTTGCTATTGTTCATTAATGAAAACATTTTTTGTGGATTTATGTATTAAAATGCTTCAGTATCATGTCTTAGACTTTTGCTAAACTGAATGTCAAAAACCTGTCACACAGGTAGCACACAAAAATGAATCCAGCTTACAAATCAGAACAACTGAAATTGAAATTTTAGCATTTCATTGTAGAAACATTCCACTATATGATGTTTCTAGGATTCCACCTTAAAGTCACCTGTTATTGTTATTTGCAAAATGACCACGCTCTTATTTTGTTTGTGCCCATTTCATAGCTGCTGTCACTGAAAACAGTCAGTTAGAACTTCTACTCTAGCGTAGATACTCATTATTTCAGACCTATGACGTTCATGTGCAGAATGTAGTTCTTTCCAGTTCTTGCATCACTTTTAAATTTCCATTAATATTGCAAATGCACACTAACAACTGAGCTGGATCTTCTATGACAGTACCGTCAACTAAACGATAAAAACCATCAAAAACTTCTTCAAGCAGCTTTTTGTCATTACAGTATTACTTTTTCTAGACTAGAACATCAGTCAATCTAGAGAGGTTGACTGTATGAAATAATTTCAGTTCTACATAAATCATTGAAAGGATATCTAGAAGTGGCAGGTTTTGAGAACTGAAAAGCAGACCTTGCTGCTTTTCTAGTATTTTCACTCTGTTATTTGGTAAGATTACACTAAAGCTTTCAGCAGACTTTAACCTCAGGATGCTATTTAAAACAAACCTGAGATTCAATACTCAGCTGAGTTTTTTACTCTTTTACAGTTGACAAACAAGAGAGATTAACCTCATATTTAATAAGATTATTTGTTCATTTTTCACTGATGCAACGCTATTAATAGTTCGTGTTTGGTTTTTTTTATATCCACATTGAATATACTGGCTTTCAAACATATGAAATATGTGGAAACTATCCCTGTAACGGGGCTTTTTTTCAAAAAACATAATTGCACTCTATTAAACAAGGAATGAGCACTAGTGCTGCCTAATAACTCACTGGAGAGTTACTTCTGAAAACAATTTAAAATGCATTGGCTTGAGGGGCCAGGGAAAGAAGGCTGCCACCAGCTTCTGTAATCAACTCCAGACAAGGCAGAACTTCTTGCCATTTTTCAATATCAATTTTAACAGCCAATTTTGCTAGTCTAAACCTAAGCCAAACTTTATAGTCAAAATTATTTTCTTCAGTGGGACCTACAGACAGATGGAGAAAAGCTCTTTATCAGACAGTGTAGTGTTAAGAAGAAGGGTAATGGTTTTAAACTGAAAGAGGGTAGATTTAGATTCGATATTAAGAAGGAATTTTTTACTGTGAGAGTGATGAGTCACTGTAACAGGTTGCCCAGAGAAGCTATGGATGCCCCATCTGTGGAGGTGTTCAAGGCCAAGTTCGATGAGGCTTTGAGCAACCTCATCTAGTGGAAGGTGTTCTGCCCATGGCAGAAGATGGGAACTAGCTGATACTTAAGGTTCTTTCCAACCCAAATCGTTCTACGATTGTGTGATTTATAAATCATCAAAGGAATCAAAAAGCAAAAAACAGACATTTCCTTTACTTTTTACACAGAAAGAGAAGGATAGAAAAAGGTATATAATGGTAGAACAATCCTCGCGAGCTTCCCAGAGACCAGAAGATAAATGCAGTGAGAAGATTTCTCCTCATATCTGACTTGTTTTGTAAGGATTATTTTCAGTGTTGATAGGGAACAGATTTCCTCAGATTTGGAAATTGAGCTACTGGTACCTGATTACCATTTCATGCAGTATCATCTGTACTAGTCTCTTCCATGCATAGCATCACCCATCCATCTGCTGCACCACCTATTACAATTTATAAACAAATCAGATACTTGAGCCCCATGGTTTTTATGCACAGCTGTAGCTGGTCTCATTCCTAATATGCACCTGAATATACCTCTTCTCCTCAACACCCACCTAATGATAAGCAGCACACATCCTTAATGAGCTGTTACAGGCAGCTGATACCAAGCCACACCTTGTAACTCAGTGACACGGACAGGGAGTTGACTCTCCTTATTTTGCCTAAAATTTCCTTGTTTCTCTCTGCTTCATCATGCTCCTGTAATGTTGTAATACTAGCCAGCGTTCTACCTGGTATGTTCCACCACACAGTATCAGAATTCCAATATTGCCTTCTAAAAAGTTATCCTAGGCTACAAGTTTCAGAAAAGACCTGCACAAGTTAAGGTTTTCCATCACTCATTATAAAAATGATATAGCTCTTTTTTTAAATTTTTTATTTTTAAAAAAGGGTAAAAGGAACTAATGATACCGTTTGCTAATTCAGATGTGGTATGCATGGTAATGTGCTTTTTCAAGCACACTTTGATTGCATCCTATAGAATTTCCATACATTACAGAAAATAGTTGCTGTATCTGGGGAGGGTGATATGACGCTGCCTTCTCAAAATGCAGGTTCACCAGGGGGATTTGCATGGATTAATGTGGTCACGTAACAAATCGGACAGCTGCAGACCTGCTAGAATTGAAGAAACTCTGTCTGCTCCTGACTCTGTGACCCAGGCTCAGTGTGGCAGAGACAGGTTTATAATAAAATAAAGGATGGTAAATAACCTGCCTGCTAAAGTCATACAAGAACAATCTGTTGACTTCTGTGTGACTTGGCAGAAGGAAGCAAATTGTCAAATAGGGAAAAAAAAATGGGTTTTTTGTGTTTTGAAACTATAAAATGGTCTTTATTGCGTGTTCACTCATCTGAGATAAAAATTGTGTAATGTAGCTATTTTTGCTCATCACTTCAGTATTGACAAATTGCTATATCCATCACATAGAATTTTTCAGCATATTTTCACAAAAGGCAGGCATATATTCCCTTGTATTTGAGACAGTCAACCAAATAATTCATTTAGGAAAAATTTTTCGTGAAACTTCAGCACTGAACTCTGCAATGTATGCAAGTGAACACTCCTTTCAAGTCCTCTGTTTATAGACAACCCAGAATAGGTAGAATAGAACATAAATAAAAATGTTCACTTGAAGAAAGATGAAGCTAATTAAATTAAAGAGATACAACTCATGACAGGAGAGTAATTATGACGGTTTAAAAATCGGTTAATGTAGGTTAAAAGCACATTTTATTTGCAAATGTAAGATAATTTCATTAGTGCTGGGAGCACAGAAATATCTATTACCTGCTTCCTAACAAAATTTATGATAATACGGTTCTTTTCAGATTGAGCTAAAAAATACTCATTAGCAAAAAAGGGGCAGGAATAAATAGCAGACTTACACTTTTTAATTTGTTAATTGACAGTACTGTTGTCATTTGCCATTAGGTCTCTCAGTGAGCATCCTTTTCAACGCACTTCTAGCACATGCATTATTCTAAACATATTACTACATATTTAGTGAATATTGCTGTAAATTTGCATTAAGATCAGAGCGTGGTGACCTTTAAAACTCAGAAACCCTTGAGAAAGTTGGTCAGTCACATTTACTGTAATAAAAGGATGTTTTTTAGTATTGCCCATTGTCTCCCCAATAGCCTAACTATGCTGTAGCCTTTCTTCACATATTTAGTATTTTGCCTTTGAACATTTGTGGCTGAAAAAGTTGGTACTGATGTTCTTGTCACCCTACAAGACTTACTTCTGTTGGTAACTGCCAACAATATATAAAAGTACCACTGCTCTTAACAACCAGGAAATCTCTTAGCACTAGGAGATACAGTGCAAACAGCAGCTGAGCACTGAGAGCAATGAGTTTTACTTTGCTAGATGATGAGTTTGAAATCCTCACTTTGCGAATACTTTCAAGACATATACAGATGTGGTACTACCGTTCAACTCAGTAACACAGAATGCTTTCCAAGGCTGTACTCTTAAGTGATGCCAATGATGAAAGATTGTTTAAGGAAGTTTTAAATTATGGAATTTGATTTTTTTTCTACCTCCTCAGAGCACACATGACATAAATTAAGTTCCTCATATGATCACTTAAAATTATCTAGGTTCAACTAGAATCACAGCTTCCTAGCAAGAGGTGGCACATCTTTTCCCCTCTATGAACCATCTGATTTATCTTTTGAGAAAAAGGAATATGAAATAACTGTAACCCATAATCTAATAAAGTTGAAAATGTGGGAAAAAAAAGTAAGGAAGAAACAATTTCCAGAGTTAAAAAGCTGTAGCCAAAATTAAGCTACTTTTTTTTTAATTTGGCTGTTTCTCCTGATCTGTTACACCCCACTGTAAAATCATAAACAGGCCTGGATGAGTTTAAAATAATCCCCTTGCCTGAAAGATGATTCCTGCTGCACGCTGTAAGTTCCCATTGTACACTGACAAACTCCACTTCCTTACTGAGAACCATATGGTCAGGTAATCTAAAGTTGGCGCCAGGCTATTTTGCAGCCCATCTTGGGGGTTTTTTTAACCCCTTGTTTTTCTGTGACTGCTTCCTGTGTTATACACAACCAAGGCAGCAGGGGGAGCTCAAAGATTTTGGACATCACTGAGAGAACTAGAGAACCAGAAAGGCAGAGATCAAGAGACTGACAGTGCCAAGAACAACGACGACAGTACAGGACGTGGCTTCATGTGCTCGGACTTCTTTGAAGCTAATAGATTATAAGCATATTCCATTATTCAACTGGTAGTTCTAAATATCAGCGAGACTTCACTTAGCATCCAGGTTTATTTTGCACTTGTTGCTTACTTAAACTCTTTTCTTTACACTTTGGAAAAAAAGTATTTGTCAAGAGTATAAATGTCATTTTTGAGTCTAGAAGAGTGTTCTAATAAGTCTATGTATAAAGATTTAGAGTAAATATTAAGACATAGGTAACTAAATTTTAAGGACTATAGTAAATAAAATTGATAAAATTGTGATGATTGGTAAAATATTAAATTGCAGTGAACTGACTTTTGCTCAACTATGCAGAAATTCAGTCTGTAAGATAATACAAGATGACTTGCATTGTAATTTTAAGGTAGAAAGATTTTCATATTTTTCAGAAGACGTTAATCTTCAGTGTTGGGGAGAATAAAGTTAATGAAATACACAATTGACTCTCCTATCTACATAAAAGCATTTCTTCTTCTGCAAGGGAAGATTTGAGCCTCCGAGAGGTCAAGAGCTGCTGCTGATAAGCAGAAGTCTGCTTGGAACCGTATCAGTAAATACATTATAAACAGAATACCAGCTTCACAAAGACAACATTTCTCCCAAGGTCAAGGTTTTGTTTAATTGTCCAGTTTTGGAATGCATATAATCAATAGAATGAAAATTCCTGTGGTTCTCACCAGGTTTGATATTTTCTGTAACATACTTCCTGGAATCATTTGTTACAGATCAGGTCATACTCTACCTTGAACTGGCTTTCAAGGCAACACAGAGCAAAATGTAATTTCATCGTAAGACAGAAGTATCGTACTAACTTACTAAGTTTTACTGAAAGGAAATATTTATAATTCTCTTTTCTGAAGGGAGAAAATACACTTAAGATGTGAACTCAGGCATCTTCTTCCCAAATTCAGGACAATTTTTTTAAGTGGTAGCAACTCCATTTTTCAAATATCTTTTTCACAGCGATCTAATTGCTGGATCTTTGCACTTTACTGACCCTGTCTTTTGTCTCCTGGTCTGCACCAGATTCACCCATACAACCATTAAAAAGTAGCTGTGGAGCACTGTTCTAATCATGTGGGCATTGCTTAATCCTTTGATCAAACTTGAATAAATCTCCTTGGATGCCATGTCAATCTGTTTGGGATTTGCAATCTGGCAAGGCACCCAAATACAAATTAAAAGTAATTTTCTACCTGAAAAAAATTTGTCTGCCTCTCTCAGTAGTATGTACCACTGTTTTCCAAGGTAAGTAAAGACCAGGGAGCTGTGAATATCACTTTGTAGAGAAAGGCTGTAAACATTTGACTTTAAGTATTTATGTCTTGACTTCCTAAATACAGATCTTTGGCTACATTCGAAGGTCTCTCATTTTCACTCTTACTGAAAATTCAGAAGGATGGCTTTTGCTTGGTATTATTACCGGGTTTGAGGTTCTTTTTTGCGATGTTGACTTTTTTCAGTCTGTGTTCTGTCATTCCAAGTACATATCCTGACCCCTGAAATTGTGGGGATTTTTAAGTATTTACTACATTTCAATCTTAACAAACTCCCACAGTTCTTCCTTTGCCTTTCTATATTTTAACCCTCTCTGTCCCTGAATTACTATATAACTCTTTTCAAAGATGTTTATTTGCTTCTCTTCAAAATACGTGAGGCTCTTGTATGGAGAAAGAATGCCTGTACCTTCTCTCTTACCAAATTCTAATAAATAAATCTGTGGTCCAATTTATTAGCATATGCGTTTCACCTGTTAAATAAGACCATCCAAGTTACTTTTGTTGGTTCACTGTTCAATATCTAGTTTTACTATCCTTAGATTTTGACCTTTCTCCTTATTTCCTTAAAATCTCCAGTCTTTTTGCACTCTATCTTCTGCCTTTCTCTAATAGAATAATTATAAATGTATGTACAAAAAGTGTGCAATCCAATTATATTTACCCCACTCTTAGAATTAATAATGAAGTCTTATATACCAGATTACTGTTTAAGTAACTCTTTCTATGCAATAGTGCTATGGAAGAAGAACTTTAAAAATAAAGTATACATCCCCATACGTACTTGTATATAATGAAATTATAAAATATTATTAAAAAACAACTTCATGAATTGACATTTTTGATGTTAGAAAGGTGGAAGACTGTAGAAACTAATACCTATCGATTATTGAAAATAATAAGTTCATTACAACTGTCAGATAAAACTTATGGAGAAATAAAAACCCACCAGCCCTTGACTCTACCTTTGCTGTTGTGCTTGACAGTATAAAGATTGATTTTCTGTTAGAAAAAATCAATTGTCAAATAAAATGTTCTCACTTTCTAGTCTCAGAAGTTGATTTCCTTCTTCATTTAATTCCAGATGAAGAGAAGCCCTAGCTAGCTTTTGAGTTCATTGAACATATTTAGCTTGAACTTTAAATATTGTTTGAGGTAAAATATCTTACCATGGTTGTCTCTGCAATGGATCCAAAGCTGTTTATAAATATGTTGCATGTGACATTAACTGGAGGGCCTGCAAAAGAGAAAAAAACACCAGTCCCTGTTCCAGAATCATTGCATACTTAGTGACTGTAAAACAGAAAACATCACGAAAAAATATTTATTGATTTGGGAGGAATTAATGGTTCATTTGCTACTTATTTAATGCAGAATTAAATGGAAGTGTCTTTAATAATATTCCTTTTGATTTTTCTCAAAGGTGCACCAATTGACTGGCTGGTTCTAACAATAAAGTAAAAGAGAGAAATTTCATTATAAACTGACACAGATGATTCTCTTTCAAAACAATCAACATCCCATTTGAAATATATAATAGAAATATTTTTATGTGCATTTCAGTGAGCAATGTATGTCACTTTTCACAACAATTAGGGGAAAAAGTGACCTTTTTCAGGCAAGGCAGCTGCTACTTTTAATGTTATCTGTCATCACTGGTAATAGAAATACTTTATTGCTGCTCTTATCTCTGCTGCTTACAGAAACAAATGTGGATAAGAAAGAATGACTCAGATTCTATTCTCATTTCTCTTAAATCCACAAAACGGTTAAGATTCCATTTAACTGAATTTTCTGTTACCATGGGTCTTCAATCAACTGTTGTTCTGTCTTATCTCACGTTTGTGAAGCATGGTGGTGGCAGAAGAGTCATTATGATAAAGGAACAATGAATTGTCTCGTTATGGAAAAGGTTTTAAATTATTTCTCTGAAGGTCTCTGTAAAAATGATGTTGTGATAAAGCATGCTAATTTCTCCATTATTTCCTATCAATTTCAGTCTCTGTACAGTGGAAACAAGGTCCTTCCATCACAAGATTTTTCTGTCACACTCCTGCAACTTGACATTGGTTGTTTGCAACTAACAAAATCTAACGTGACCAATGAATATTAAATGTTGAAAAAGCAGAATCTCCATTAAAAATTGTGCCAACAAGACACATCCAAATTTCTTTCTTTAATTTTTTTTGAAGTACTGTATGGCAATTGCAATAAAAAAATCAGTATATGTATTTCAGTTGTAACACACAAGACTTCCCCTATGGAGCAGAAGTCTCAGTTAAGGAAGTGTCACTCCACAATCACTTTGACACTATTTTCACTTTGATACTTTGTTAATTATTTGAAGCTGTTGAATATATCCAATTCTTCCTAGAATTCAGTAAAAGCTTGCCATTGACAACTCCTGAAAACCATGAAGGGAAAAAGAAAGCAAAGAAAATGAACAAAAGCAGAGTCATTAAAAACTGTCAAAGAGAAAATTGTGCTTCCTGGCTATGTTAAGATAATTTGTTTGCAAGGCAGCTTTCCTTTCTAACAGTTTCATGTTGTAATACTTGTCATCATTTCAAATTCGGTGTGATCCTATCTTGTTCAAAATAGCACTATACTTTAAACTGTAGGTTTCCTATATTGACATAGTTGCTTTTATAAAGAAAAAGTCTAAAGCACTACAGTATTGTTACTTAATTTCAGAAGCAGCATTACAGAAATATAGTTAACAGCTAGTTAAAAAGAGCATTAAAGGAGAAGGTAAAAGCAGCTTGCAGATGGTTTAGAGGTTACATAATGATACTGTGCTAAGAGTAAAAATGAGCTTCCCAAAACACGGTCAAAAAGAAGCATAAATGAAGCTGTTTAAACTGGAAGACATATTCAAACACAGGAACTCAGGGAAGTTGAACATAGTTTAAATATAGGAAGAAAAAAAAGAGAACTGAGTCTTACTAGAGACAGAAAAGCTAACAATGATAACGATCTGCAAGGTGTCCAAAATAGAAAAGTGAAGTCAAGAGAAGATGATTAAGATACAAAAGTACGCATGACAGTGAAGGTCAGAGCAGAAAAACTAAAAGTCTTTGTAGCAGCATTTGTTTCCAGTTGCTAGCTGCGTCACGTGCGGAAGCAGTTCTAATGGAAGATTTGTATGAGGACTGTAGAAGATATTTCAGACTATGTGAACAGGAACAAACTGTCAGACCTAGATGATATCAAGCCAGATATTACAAAAATCTTTGCAAAATTGTGGAAATATGGATCACTGTGAGTCTGTCCGGCTCAAAAGGATACATTAGGGAGAAAAGAGATGTCAAGCAATCAAACAAGGATCACAAACTCTATGAAATGCTGCCACACAAGAACAGCTTAAACAGAACAGGGCTCTGCACACTGGAAAAGGGATATGGTAGGGAGGTATACAAATCTATAAAGATCAAAAGTAAGTAATCCTTTTCCTCCTTTTCTCAATATGTCAAATGGCAATAGAATTAGTAAAACAGTTACCAAATTCAAAGAAAGCAAAAAATCGATACTTTTCACTATTCTGAAACATGAAGATTTAATGCTGTAAAATACTAGAAAGGTCAAAAGTATGAAGAGTTTTCAGCAATGATCAGAACAACATATTTATCTATTACTAATTTCTTCATATATTAATTTTTTTCAGTTAAGTCCTAGTTTAAGAAGTTCCTAAACTAACGATTGCTGAACACTGTTTGGCAATAGCAAGGCAAGGAGCGATTTCCATTTTCCTAAGTAAATTCCCAAATTTTCCACCTTAATAGATTGTTATCAGTATAGATTTAAAAAAATAGTATCTCTTCTGTATCAGGTTATTTATGAGCATCTAGAGACCATGGCAATATTTACACGTGGATTACGTAATTGTGTTCAAATTTGAAAGTATTTCCCATATTTTCAGGAGCAGTTTCAGATATAGTTTGGGAAGTGGAACAGATGAATTAGAGACCACCTTGCTATAGGGTTGATGCACTGGAAATAAGAATATTTTGCAACTGGAACAAAGACTTTACAAGAGTTCTTAATTTTCTGCTTTATTCCATAGCTAAATAAATACCTACCATCTTCCCTATTATTTCTATTGAACAAGAACAGGTATGCAGAATTTCAATCCAACAGCAGAACACTTAGACTATGTAATTATTTGTTATTGACTAAGATTAATTATGACTAAAAGATGGTAGTTAAAAATCTTGTCTACATAGGAATTTTATTGGAAGAACAAAAAATTTAAAATTATTTGAATTATTTTATTAGGGCTCATTCTGTTTCTTTAAAATTGTTGCCAGATTAAAAACTCAAAAAGGCATTAAGCCCCAGCACTTATTCTAGGACTAATAAAACTAACCAGAAAGTAACAAAGTCACTTAAGGAGATACTTATTCTTAGTGATAGATCTGAATCATTCCGGGCAGATTTGTTCAAACTGCATAGCTGTCTAGAAGATTTAGAATGTGCACTTTCTGATAAGGAACAATGTCAAATTAAGTTTTGTCTCTTTAAATTTCAATAGTTACAAAACAAGGCTCAAAGTCTTTTGAATCATGCTTTCAAGAAGTACTGTACTGAATTCACTCTAAACCATTTGCCTTTTCCTCACTGCAGCCCCATCAGAGTACTGTAATTGCATGGTGTCTATGACAAATTCCAAAATTCAGTTCCCAAATCAACTGCTAAGCTGTAAGCTCCTCTTTTTTAAACACTTTTATGACTTCAGGAGTCTCAGAGAAGAAAAAAGTAAATCTGCAATGGTTAGGCCTTGCCTCATGTCTTTTGGCCAGCACAGCTTTACGTTAGGTTGAACATGTAGTTTGTAAGCTGAAGAGTATACTGTGGCAATAAGTCAAGGTAACTTTAATAAGGAACAGAATTAATTTAAGAGCTACCATGCACAGGGGCCAATATAATTTAATATCTTCACAAATGACCTGGATGCAGGACTTGAGGGTTTACAAAGTAAGTTTGCTGATGATATGAAACTCATGGAAGCTGCTGACACTCTGGAGGGCAAAGAGGCCCTCCAGAGGGATCTGGACAAACTGGAGAGCTGAACAATCACCAACCACATGAAGTTTAGCAAGGGCAAGTACCAGGTTTTGCACCTGGGACACGGCAACCCTGGATACACACACAGACTGGGGAGAAAGAGGCTGGAAAGCAGCCTTGTGGAGAGGGACCTGGGGGCTCTGGTTGATGGCAAATTGAACATGAGCCAGCAGTGTGCCCTGGCAACCAAGAGGGACAAGTGTGTCCTGGGGTGCATCCAAGCATGGCATTGCCCGTCGGTCCAGGGACGGGATTGTCCCGCTGTACTGTGCACTGGTGTGGCTTTACCTCGAGTACTGTGTGCAGTTTTGGGTGCCATGGTGTAAAAAGGATATCAAGCTACTGGAGGGTGTCCAGAGGAGGCCATGGAGCTGGTGAATGGTTTAGGGAAATCATATGAGGAGAGGCTGAAGTCACTCAGTCTGCTCAGCCTGGAGGAGACTAAGGGGGGACCTCATAGCTGTTTACTGCTTCCTCACAAGGGAAGGAGGAGGAGCAGGCACTGATCACTTCTCGCTAGTAACTAACAACAGGACTCAAGGGAATGGCAGGAAGATGTGCCAGGGGAGCTTTTGGTTGGATATTAGGAAAAGATTCTGCACTCAGAGGGTGGTGGAGCCCTAGAACAGCTCCCCAGGGAAGCAGTCTGACAATATTCAAGAAGCATTTGGACAATGCCTTCAGACACACGGTGTGAATGTTGGGATTGTCCTATGCAGGGTAAGAGTTGGACTTGATGATCCTTGTGACTCCCTTCCAATTCAGGTCATTCTACGATTTTATGATTCTATGATGTAAGTACGCAATTTTAGAAATACACTGTTTGGCCTTACTTTGTAAATATTGTTTGATACATTAACTCTTCAGGATGTTAGGCACTAGAAGCTTCCTCAAAGTAGTTTTGGCAAGGAATATCCAAGGGATTTATTCGTGTAGCCATCAGGGATATTGACCAATTTTGTAAGCCTTTTAGTGATGTGTTTGAATTTCCAGTGCACATTTAAAAATTTCAGAGAAATATCAGCACTGCTAACATATTAAAAGCAAAGTAATTACAGCTGCAGTAAATCCTGGGTAATAAGTTTATATATACAGCATCAACTGTATATATCTTAATGGTGAGGAAGTAATTTGACAAACTACTTGGTTCTGATGAATCAGTCTGGGCAAATTCTAGGAAAACCTAGATATGGTGCTAGAGTTGTAACTACTTAAGTTTCTGGAACTTGGAAATTTAAAAAAATTATAAAACTTAGTGCTGAATAAGAATTAAGATGGAAAGACAGTGATAGATGACTTGGACGAGGAAGCTCTGTCTGCCCGAAGGAAAATCTTGGTAGTAAACATGGAGTAAAACCCACCTTACAGTGAAATGTTAGAGCAAAGAGGATCTCAGATTCAAGAATGTAGACATAGGAAGTAGCTAAAGCAAAATAAGAAGAACATAACTTTTATAACCACAAGCTTATTCTTTAAAAAATATTTATATTCTGGAAAATTTAAAGACTGGAAACTTGATTTAAAGATTCAGAAATAGAGTTAAATATAGTTCTACTATATTATTGGTTAAATATAGTTCTACTACATTATTGGAACTCTTTGCATTCTGAAAAAAGAAGTCAAATTTACCTAAATTTCCCAGACTGAAAAATTTAGAATGGACCATATTTGTCTATATAGTAGTTTATATGTTTGTATAACAATATAGTTTGCATAATTCTTCATTAGATACTCTAGAATGCCTCAGTTTGGCTAATATGGTTTGTGCTAAGACTCTTGGAAAATGTAATCATCGTGCAAACTTTGGAATTCAAATCTTCTTTGAATCTCCTGTGTCTTGTTTGTGACAAGTGCATAGAAAACACACACGAAGAGACAATTCCAGTATTGAAAAACTGCAGTTTGAGTGGAGAACTGAGAACAGGGAAAGGAATAAGAAGAAAGATGGCCCTTTTGCCATTTCAAAGCTCAATTGGCACATAGGAGTGAGGAATCTAATTTGATGCTAGATTTGCTAACTAAGGTAAGCTCTCTTGAGTTTTACTGTGATGGTCATATCATTAACACCCTCTTCCTTTTAGTTAGAATCAGGCAGGTACGAGGATTTCGCCTCTTTCACAGAACTTGCTTTCTGGAGAGCTATAGTCCATGATAGTCCAAAGTGAGAACTTGAATCCATTAATAAGCATTTCAGAAAAGAAAAAAACCCCTAAACCCATTAGACAATTCAAATTTAGTGATAAGCTAAATTTTCAAAATGTCTACATTTGGGCAGCTATAGAAGGGACAGAAACAGATTCTATTGCTACTGAAATGAACCGTCATAGCACAGAAAGGCAAAAAGGCACATTTTTTTTCCAGTAAGGGTACTTCTTTGTTCCCATATTTGTTCCAGAAACAGCATTTGCATGAGAAGAAATACTGAAATCTTGATAGTTTAGGTTTGAAATTACCTTTGAAATTTGGTCTGATCCTTGCATCGTAGCCTGACATCCTACCCATTAGTTTATCCAGGAAATCAGATGGCGACATTGGCATGCTACGAGATCTTGCACTGTCTGTTTCCTTTGTGGCTACCAAGCTAACAGCAAGGAAAAACAAGCAAACAAAAAAAACCCAAGCAAAACAAAAACAAAAACAAAAACAAAAACAAAAACAAAACAAAACAATTTATTAGAGGTTTTGATAGGGAAACTAATTTCGCGCAATCGCTTAGTTCATTCTCGTATGAAGAGGAAAACAGGAAAGCTAAGATTACCTTTCAAGATAGTTTATGCTTCAAAAATAGTAGTAGCAAAGAAATGAAAGCAGTAAATTCTTTTTATGTCTGTCATTTTATATGCAAATTCTATTTTTCTAAGCTGCATAGTTATGAGTTGCAGTTATGTCTTCCACGGGACTTCTGGGGATTAATAACAATTCCAGTCAACAGTAATCAATCCATTATCACAGAGTCAAATAACATGTTAAATAATCTACACAAATAGCTGTACATAATTTGAAATGTAATCTAAGATTGGTCTGTTTAACTGGGTGCAGTGTGACAAAGTCTAGATCAGAAAAAAATTAGTGAGGACTTTTTACAGAATACTACTGCTACTACCAGTTTTTGTTCAGCCAATGTTTATGTGCATATTTAAACATAATAAAACATCTCACTCTCTTGGCAAATAATATACTTTAATATCATCTTAGTAAAAAAAGAAACCAACTTGCTGAAGGAACTATCTTATGACAAAACTTTCGCCTCAGGGCCACATGGCAAATGTAATCTCCTATAGTCTTCTCTTCATACGTAGTCAGAACTCTCACTGACTTTCTAAAGTGTGCTCTGTAAGTGCCAGAAGAGAAGAGTATCGACACTGCAAGTCTTTATTGTGGTGGAACTCTTACTCAAGTGCAGGCCCACACATTGAAAAACAACAGTCAGTATATATGCATATATATATATATATTTTTATATATATATATATATATAAATAAAATTATGAGTAACATTATGACACATAGTACAACTAATACCATTTATGTCTTCTGGACTCTCAAAAAACATACAGATCTTTTCCTGTTTGTGCTGATTTATAGTAAAAAAATCTATTGCAGGAGCATGTGAATTTCTTACTTACCCTCTCGGTTATCTCCTGTTAATGCCAATTCACTCTTTTAGAAGTGCTTAAAAGTGCTTTGCTTAGAAGTAAATGCAGTGAATATTGTAAAAACCTATGGAATTTTCTAAGTCATAAAAACCCCTATACTGAACTTTGCTTGTTAACAATGGATAGAGTTCCAAAATAGAAAAATTGCATACTAGTATGCAGACTGGGAATCTCATTACTTTCCTCCCAAGGCTGTTACTCAGGATAGGAAAAGTTGCAGTTTTTAAGGCCATTTGCCATTAGAAGATCTTCTAAAAAGTCTGTCTTCAAGTTTGAAATTTGGATTTAGTATCTTAAATCAAAAATTATTTTATATTAATTCTTGAGTGCTACAAAATTCAACATACACAGGATATGAACATAGAAATCTCTGTGGTTTACTCAGATTTTAATTTAAAATGCCAATTAAGTCTTTTAATTGTAATATTAACTGAAATCAGAGATAAAAATTAATCCTATATTAACTTATGTAGTGTTTATTCCATTCTATGTGTAAGTTGGTTTTCATATTTCTAGATTGCTCATAAATTTCTAAATTGTTCTGAACACTTTCATTTCTCTTTCAGTGTCCTCTTTTAGTAAAAACATTTCTTTGGTATCTAACCTAGTTCTTTATTCCTTCCTGTAGCTGTTTAAACGCAGAAAAAAGGTTGGATCAGATAATCCTTGAGATCCCTTCCTATTGGCATTCTATGATTTTATGATTCTCTTTCTGAGAAAGTACGTACTTAACATATTCCTTTTCTAGTTCAATTTGAAATTGTCCCCTGAAAGGGGCCTCTGACATAATTTTCATTATCAATCATTCTGAAGGTATCTGATTCATTATGTTATTGCAACACATAGTTATATTTCTAAAAACAACACATGTGGTTATAAAGCAAATAAAATAAGAAAGTACAATTACACTTTGCTGGATTTATCTATTTACAAGGCGTAAGAATCAAGTTACTGTGTACGTACATATATACATGTAAAAAATATTTAAATTCTTATACTCTTCCATAAGAAAGTTGCATATCTGTTCTACAGAGTATATAGAATTCCTGTACATATGTATATATGAGATATCTCTATTTCTCTCTGTCTCTCCTATATTTTTATTCTGGATATAAATACATTATGCAGAACACAAATATAGAAAGGCTTATTGTTATCTTCAGTATCAATCACTTTCTCTGAATGGAGAATTTGTCCTTTTTCACTTCTTTGAACTTTTTCTAAATCTTTCTTTGCTGTACTTGTAGTGGTTACATTTAAAGACTGCCATGGAATAGAGTACTTTGATATTAAGGTCAGTAATGCTGAACAGGAAAAACAGTAAATGCCCTGACTATGCATTTTCTCAAAGTAGCATGTACCTTTTTGTATGATAGCATCATTAATATTTGTTTTCATTAGTCAGTGAAAAGTCTCAGAATATAGTGAATAATTTTATTGTCTGCTTCTTAGATATTCAGCATAGTTAATACATTTTGTATAAACAAGTTTTATTTTAGAAATCAGCTGTAATTTGTAATGAAATATTTCTTCAAGGAATGTTTTTCCTTTTTCTCAGCTTACTGAGTAAAAGCTGATTAAGCACTGCAGAATTCTGCCCTTTAACCCAAAACATGTATTTTAAGAATATTGTTGGACAAATAACAATTCCATCTATCTGAGCAGACTTGTGGAATACTCTTCAAGTTTAAAAGGAGCAAGACTTGGCAACATAGTGAAACCTGAATAAGGTAGTGGATTTTCGGATGACCTATCTGGCGAAGTATGGGTTTTCTTTTTATAAATTAACATAAAAGTTAATTCTGCATTGTAAGGATTCTTTTTATTGTACACTGCCTCTGACAAATAAGCCTCTTCTTATGTGGTTAGAGAAACTTATACTCCTTTCATGAAGTATGGATTTAGCTCCTTTTAGTGTTAATGCATTTAGTGTCCTCCTTGATACACAGCTATTGCATAATTCCAGGAGTGACTTTCCAGATATCTAGACGGAATTTACTCTGACTTGTTGCATTCTTTTGAAATAATTTGTGCATATATTTTCTAATAGACAGAATTAGAAGAATTTAATATCAAAAAAACTTTTATACTGTGATGCATTCAGAAGTAAGCTCCAATAGACTATGGTTAGCATGAAGTCATTATGCAACTTCAAATTACCAAGAAAGGAATCTGTACTTTTTGTTCACAGACATGAGGCAGCAAAGGCTTCCTGTTGCTGAAATCTTCTATTGGAGAGAGACTGATAACCCTCAAGTCTTCTGGTCTACTCATATTTTACTAGGAACTTAACCAACAAGAATACTAGCTCTGGTAGCGATTCGATGTTGCTCCTGTGGAGGTGTTTGTATATATTACTAACAGTTATAAGACTTAAAACATCTTCAAATTTCAGACATGAAGCAGAACTTTATTTCACTTTCCTGAATGCATCCTGAACATTTTTACAATGTAAATCAAGCCTTGCTGAACAATAAAAAAGAAATTTGTTAGCTGAAGTAGGGGACAAAAATATAGAAAAAAATTGAAAATGTTGTCAATGTATTTGAAAAATCATTTCTTAGTGGATGAATTTACACCAACAAAAGACAGGGTAAGAATTTTTGTCCCAGTTAAACTCTTATACAGACCCAGGCAGGAACAGAAAATTAGAATCACCAGAACTGTAATTCCTCCTGTCTTTGATCAATTCTGTTTGTTAAATCAGTATTCACCTAAAAACTGAGGAGAAATGAGCTTTGCATTGTGTTTCGAAGACTGTCAAGTTGAAATTTTGTGGACTGAGATAGGAAAACATTGTGAATTATAGGTCTGTAAAAGAACATGACCTATCAAAAGTCATATTTAAGGTAGAAACTGTCAAGCAGAGGACATTTACAGTGGGATATAAATCTTAGAGAGTAAGAAGTAGCCTGACACAGCCAAGATATGTTTTCTGTATATCAGCACCCACCTGCTAAATTCTAGACTGTGGGGAGCTGCAGTAAGAATGGTGTTCAGCACTGTCATCTATGGTCTGGAAAGAAAATATAAAATCATTGATGACTTAAAACTAAATATTGCGAAAATATATAAATATATATAATATGTATAAATATTGATGAGGGTAAGAAAATAACTCAATTTCTTAAGTTCACTCCATTTAAGTATACTAGTTTAAACCAGACAGAAACTGGATATTAAGAGCTATATGAATTGAGAATGTGGGCAGAGTTGAAGAAAGCAATGAGTCTGAAGTAGGATTCGGAATTCATGTTGAACAACAGAGCACTGTTGTGGTCAAGTTCTCCCTGCACTATGGTGTTATCCATTGGTGTGGAAAGAGTGAAAGATGAGTAGGAGCACGAAGGTCACTTATTATTTTATATGATATTAATGAGAACAGTTCTGGGACATTGCATCAAATTCCATGTCCAACATTTAAAAGCACATTAAAGCATTAGGACAGGTACTGAACAAAGCCACTAAACCATCACCTGAGAGTTAGGGCAATTTCCTTACAGTAGGAGACACTTAAAGAGATCAAGACTGAAAGATGAAGAGATGAAGACTGAAAAATAAAATGATTGAAGTGCATAAATACCTCAAAGGGGCAGAAAATGCCAAACATTTATCCAAAGAAGAGCAAAAGAAAAATCAATGAGAGACAAATTCAAATGGGAATTTAGACCCACAGTTTTAATAATAAAGGTAACTTAACAGAAGATCAAACTGTATCAGCCAAGAGAGGATAGCTTTCTGGAAGAAACAATTTAGTAAAATATAAGGCATTGTGTTTCATATATGGGTTGCTTGGTGAAATTACCTATGATATATAGAAAATTATGCTCATTTCAGAGTATACATTACAAATCTTCTGCAGAAATCTTCAGACTGCCAAAAGCTATGTTGCAGAATTGAAAAGTTTAAGGAAGGGAAGAAATGGAGCTAGTTCAAAGCAGAAAATTTTCTATTCTCAGGGTCCTCCTACACTGGAGCTGGGTTGCAGGCTGGCAGGTGCCTATACGGTAACCTGTAATCTGGGTTGCAGGTTACGTATGGTAATGTTGACCCATTTTGCTCAATTCCTTTCACAGCTACGTATTTGGCTTACGAAGCAACTGTATGACCATCAGCTCCCTGCACAGTATGGAATTAAGCTCTAGAATGGAACCTGCACTTCAGTTGCCTATAAACGACAGGCATCTTAAAAATTAGAGCGGACCACTACCAGGAATAATGAGTTAATGTTCTGTATCTCCCATGCACCTGCAAAGAGGGAAGAATTGTAAGGTAAATTATAACATTGTCATGAAAGCACATGGATATGAAGAGGGAGGAATTTAGATCATAAATTAAATGGCTTTCAACCACTGAAAAAATTCAGTTCATAAATAGTTTAGCACTTTGAGTAGAGAGAGAAAAAATATGTTTTTCAAGATGGAGTTAGATAAGGAAATTAGGATGCTGTGCCATCTGTAACTGTGACTGCAGGTGACGGGATTCGGTTCTTTTCTAACCCCTCTACATATGGATATGGAGGATAGGATATGTTTACATTATTATTGATTCATTTATGTGTTTAATATAATTACTGCTACAGAAATCTGAAAAAATGTATCATTGAAATACCTATGCAGCCAGAGCATCATCATCTACAGAATTTAAATGGGAGATCTTACCTAGCAGCTGGCAATTTAGCTAGCAAGAGAAAGCATGGGTCATGAATCTGTGCTCCTGAAATACCTATTTGCAGTAGGCTTGTTTGTGAGAGGAAACCTCATTCTCTTTCCTTCCTCCAAAAGAAAATGATTGAGAAAAACTCTTCAAAGGGAATTTCACAATCTCCACAAATGTTGCCTTTCATAAAACATTTAAAGCTAAAAAATAAAATTGCTTTCCCATGTTTTTTGTTGGAGAAACGCTGTATTCCTACTCATAAGCTGTCTCTTTCCATCTGCCCAAACTTCCACACATTTTTACCAAAGCACAAATAAAGGAAAGGAACTTCACAGATGTGCGTGCTTTATATATGCTTTATTTTTTAAATAGGTATATTTTAAAAATTATATATTTTCAAAAAGAATTTCAATCATACTGCCTTTGAGAGTTTTGTATCATTTGTGTGCCACAGAAAGTACTCGTTTTCATTAATTTCCCCTCTCTCTTTTAATCTTCAAGGTGGATTCTTAAAAATAATCTTCAGTGTGTTATTTCAGCCTTAAAAGTACCTACTTATTTGAAAATATGGAAGGAAAGAAGTAATAGACTACTCTCAACATTTGTATAAGAAAGGTTGTAGCCATCCAGAGGGCTAATAAGAGTAGTATAGATAAAACATGGAAGAAGAAATTGCATCTCACACCATTTTCTGACTCTTCTCACTTTGTTGTTGACAAGCAGCTGATAGAGATAAACAAAGGGTATGGTGTGTTGTAATGATACCTCCCACTGGAAACTTCCCGGGAGTTAAGTTTCCAAGTCCAAGTTAGAGCGCTCCTCTAATTTATCCAAGTTGTTCCATAGTCTCACTAACTTACTTTTGAATACAGTTGATACAATTTATCTTTGAATTAGATGGTATATTCACTTTCTTCCTACTGTAGATAAACTACCTATGTATTTTATCTTGATAACCTTTATAACAAGTTACTGTATATTTGGCTTGCAGATTTTTCTCATCTAATCATAAACTAATTCTTTCATCTCAGACGCAATCCATTTTAGCCATTCATACAGGTAGAAGTTTTGTGTTTCATCTTACAATGCATACTACAAAGCTGTTATATGATGCTTTGCAAGCAGAATGATGGTCCAAGAGCTCTTTATTCAGTTACTTATCTTACTCACTAAGACTGCAAGTGAGGCCAAATCCCTGGAGCAACTGGATCTTGTGTTTGTGATTCACTCTGTCCAGCTGATATTTGAAGCATATTTAAAAACATCAATAACAGTTTAAAGCAATCTTAATAATTGAAAATTAAAATCCTTCACAGAAAATAGGAGACAAATTGACTTCTCTTATTGAAGGCCATTCATCAGCAATATTGATTCACAGAAAGTTAAGGTCATTCTGGAAAGTTGGGAGCTGTGTCTGAGGGTCACATCTTCATGGATCCAGTCCTGAAAGTGGTAGACAAAACTGGCTGTCCCTGCTGTCTTATTCTATTTCACACAGAGTTTCTTCTGAGGAGCAAAACAAGACTCAAAATTCAGCTCTTTATCTGAATTATCTTCTGGAAGACAAAATCTCTTTACATTGTCCATATTGTGAATCCAGGGTGACTGAACTCCTCGTTTAGATGCCTGAATTAGGTGACATTACCTTTTACACTCCAAGGCTAATGCAAGGAGATAATTTCCTTTCAACTCCTTTCCATTCCAGCATAAAAATACTACTAATTGGGTTTTATTGGTGAATAATTAATTTCATTCAGAGAGATAAAAAAAAATTAAACCAAATAAACCAACAAAGTGCATTTTCAGTCGTGAAAGTATAGTGGAAGAGTGTGGCATGAAGTAAACCAAAAGACAGTAAATGAAGGAGAAAAGACTAAGTTTTCAATGTCTCAAAGAAGTCTGAGATTCCAAATACTTTCACTACCATTTATATTAAAATTGGCAATAATTTGTTGCCTGCTAAGATGAAATTTCTTTTATTTGTTGTAGGTCATGAAGTTGTCAGTTCCTAATGCAATGAAAAAAAATAGATTTTGATATCCTGCAGTGCTTTGGATAATAATAATTTTATCAGATGAGAGAGAAACACAGGACTCAACTCATGTTTCCCGAAGAAAAGACTATCACTTCAATAACAGGAGCAGAAGTATTGTATGACCAAGATTTTAAAGAGATAGTTTCTAAGCAAAATCCTCAGGAGAATGTTAAATGTTTCCTGTGACAGGTTAGATTTTCTACTGTTTTTTCACAGTTTTAGATTTCTCTAGTTGCCTTCTTAACCTCTTATTTTGAATAAGTTTAAATGTCCAGATAAATATTCAATACAATGCTGCAGAAATAAGTGAAGTTACATCAGGACACATTTTCAACCAAAGCAGCAATTTTTATGTGTGGCAAGCAATGATTTCCACTTTAAGATTACTAATTATCCATTCTTTATTATTTTAGTTGTTAGAAATTAAAATTATGTGAAAAATACAAGGGATTACATTTCAATGAAACTATTAAAAATATCTTCTTTCAGGTTTTGAAACATTTCATTTTTCTGTTTCAGTGACTGAAGTAGCATTCCATTTTAGTGCTCTTTGTAGGTTAGGCAACGGTTACAAGATTTTTTTTCTATGATATTCCTGATACTTTTATGTCATTGTATCTTTTCCCCTTTTATTAATATAATTGAGAATTTCTCCAGCCCTACAATCTTCCTACAGTTCTGTTTATCATGAAAGTAAAATGGTATAATGGTTATAGCTTATTTACTATACATACTGTAGTCTTCAAAAGTTTTAGACGGCTATGGAGTGTTCCAGCTTTTCTTAACAGAGAGAAAAAACAGAGAATAATGCTGTTTTACATCTCCTGATTAAGTCACTCAGTCCTGATCAGCAATGTACAGATCAAAGGGCTTTGTATTCTAGATGAGGCTAAATTTGTATATACTTGTTTTTGTTTGTGACTGTGTACACATACAAAAGCACAATGCTCTACTACCACGCCTTGGGAAAAAAGGTATCTCAGGGTAAAAGAAGAAAATTAATTTGTCGGTATTCTTCACAATACTATGGGCATGGCTTTCTGGCTTAATTAAGATATGGATTTGATAAACTAAAGGTTGTTGCTCTAATTTTATTTTCTTATTTAAGACAGGTTTATTGTTGCCAATTTCAGCCATGCAGGTTGTGAATTTTCTAAAGACATTTTATGAACTGTGATGCTACTCTGAGTATTTGTTCATTCTTTTCCCAGAAACATCTACTTTCTTAATAGTCTTTTGTACCTGTTGTATAACTTAATTATATAAATGTTCTAAAAGCAGGTCCTAGTTTCCTGCTGTTCCCTAATTTATTCAACCTAAGGTTTTTTTGGAAAAAGCTGACTCAAACATCTACACAAGGGGCAGAGAATGTTTTAAATATTCAAAGACCAAGTATTCAAAGACACTCTTCCAAGGACCTTCTGCATGGCTCAAGTTTTTGACAACTTTAACTTTGAATTAAATATAGTCAGATCTTCCCGAAATTCAGTTAATTGTTATGTTGGTTTCTTTTTTTTAGACAGATCATACTTGGTTAAAACGAATTAAATAGAAACTGTCTAAATTAGTAACTCTCTAAATTATAGTAACTTGAACTTGCATTACTATCCAATAAAAGGCTCATTTGCTTATTATCTGAATAATAGACAAAAGTTATTGGAATAATGGATAAATTGTCAAATGACCAAGTAAATTAATTTCAGAATATTTTCTTTTGTAACACCAGATATCTTGCTATAACAGCATCTTCAAGCCAAATAATTACATTCATTTTTCTGATTAATGAATGACTCTTCTAACCAATTGAACGTGTGCGGGAATCGACTGATGTCTTTCACCACCATAATGAATAGTAATTCAACTGATGTCGATGAGGTAACACTAGACTAAGAGGAGAATCAATTAAAATGAGACTTCTGCCTGGCTATACACTGCAAACTATTGTTTCCCAAGGCAAACTCTTCCCAAATCTAGGAGAAACCTGTGAAAACTTAAAACACTTCTACAGGTTATAGCTGCTTGGTTGAGTCTGTATTATGAATGCATCCCAATACGTCCTTTAAATTGTATAGTTCCATATTACTGCTCTTATTATTTTCTAGTTCTAATACACTGCCTAGATTTTTTATTATTGATGTGATACTGCCCCATTAGCTTACTTTGCATACACTAGGTTACTGTAATCTCACTCAATATAAACAGGAACAGTGTCCACTAATGTGTGCAACTGTAGAAAAAAGTTAATTATCGTAATCATAATTAATGATAATTTAGAATGTCTAAGTCTCCTGCTCCTCCTTTGCCTTCTTTTCTTTTAAAAACCCACTTCTATGAGTTGAAAAACATGACTGAAACTGAAAACTGGGGTTCTTTATATGTTTCTTGTCAAACATCTCTAACTATTCATGAAAATCATGTAATACAATTAAATGGTAGGGGTTTACACAAAAAAATATTTATTTTTAATTAAAACCTTGTATCTGTGAAGACTGAAGCACAATTCAGTTAAACACTATTCCATTTGCCTTAGGAAATATCAGCAATGTTGTCTGGTATCTTCAGTGAGCATGTCAGATGGCTGTTTAGAAGATCGGACTTTTTCTCCAAAATAAGTTTGATAAGATATAAGTTAGAGAAAAGATGAACATAGTCTGAAAAGTCATCCACCTTAAAATAAAGTATTTCAACAAGCAGGACTACAGCCCAGACAGGTCAAAAATTATCAGTAAATAGAACTCAGTTTTTTCCTGAAACACTTCCCAAGAAATTGTTTATTTTGATTAATCAGGTGATTATAGTGTAGATAATGTGCTATTACTACTGATTTAGAATTTTAAATTAAGGCAAAATATTTCTAGTTGGGAAAACACTGACTTCTTAAAATAAGCTTTTACAGAAACATATCTCTTTCAATGTTGTTATCATGAAGTACTGGCAGGCTTGATTGGAATATAGGCTTGACATTAGGAAGAAGATCTTTACTAAGAGGGTGATTGGCCATTGGAATGCGCTGCCCGGGGAGTTGGTGGAGTCACCGTCCCTGGAGGTGTTTAAGGAGACATTGGATGAGGCATTTAGTGACATGGTGTAATTGACAAGTAGGAGTAGGTGTAGGTGTTGGGTCATAGGTTGGACTTGATGACCTCAGAGGTCTTTTCCAACCTTATGATACTGTGATACTGTAATATCGTCCAGTATCCTTTGTATTCTGCCAGCCACAGTTTTATAATGTCAATAGGAGCTGAGGTGGGGTCTTGGGTTCTAATTTTCAACAAATTCTCTGAGCATTTTCCCCAAAGAACTGACAGAGATTGTTTCCTGCTTCCTGCAACTTAAAATTCCTTTTATGCACTGAAAAAGCAATAAAATCGTTTCAGAGCTAAGGAATTTTCTGTGAGACAGGAATTATGATGTTCAACCAATAGTGTTAATTTACATGAGATAAATGAGTTATAGTAATTTTTTCCTTTTTATTAATTCTATCTAGAATCAACACTATAATAATTTAATATAAGACTTTCTTCACAGAACAACAGGGTTGAGCTTCAGAATAATGGTGACAGTTGCAGGATTCATACCAGATAATGACAAACCCCAGTTTTCCTAGTGCATGCGCTGAAGCATATTCCTTATTGAATAAGTCAGAGAAAATTATGTGAAGGTTAAAAGCCAGTGCTGCTAGCTTTTCATGTTTCCACCAAAATTATCCTGGTCCACTACACATACATGCATTCTCTTTCACACAGAAAGTGACGTTTAATTTGCCTAAAGATACATGCTTTGTCTTTGCTATACTAGTCTTGCTTATGCCAAATATCCAACACCCCCTTAATTATCACGTGAGATTTATAAGCTTCATAGAAACAAATGGAAATATGCTGAGTGAAAGACAGACCATGACTGAATGTGCTGCAGTCTTTATTACATGTAAGACACTGCATTTACTGAAGGCATCGCTATTAAAAAAGACAAAAAAGGTCCTTCTGTTAAGCATTACTTAGAGAATCTGAACAAGTGCATTTGTGCTCACATTTTAATTACAAATAAAAATTAAAGGACTCTCACATCCAAAGATCTGTGTACAGGAACAACAAAAACTGGCAAAGAGATAGGCATATTCTTAGAATTTATTTGCACAGTGTTAGAATTTTGGGGTAAGTTATGGAGGTAAAATTTTAATGCATATATGGAGAAACTGCTTGCAAATATTTTTTTTAATTACAGTTCCCTGCTGTAACGTAGTAATCATGGATTACTGACTCAAGTGGGTGCATTTCATATTCAGCTTGTGTAGTAAAAAAGATGCAACATCATGTTCAAAATAATTGAGTGATCTTTACTGTGCAAGCACTGAAGGAAAACAGAAGTCAGTTTATTTTACTTTAACGCTTGGAAAATGAAGAGTTAAAGCAAACTGATAAATCTTGCAAACTCTGATAAATCTGATTCCTTTTTTTTGAAAAAAAAAAGAAAAATAAAGTTTGCATAAAGCATTCTTTTTGATAGTTAAAGCAAAGGAAAAAAAAAAGATTTAAAAAAAAAATCTTTTACGGAGTGTAGTCCAGATATGATGCTGAAATCTGCCCATTTTGATTTTAGTTCTAATACTGCTGAGCCAGGGTAAACAGATATGGCCTGATAGCATCAAGGAAAACATTGTTTAGATGTGCATCCCTTAGTGGAGGTCTTAGGCACAGAATTAATATTTACTTTAGAAAACTGTAGCTAGTCATAATTTAAATGTGTGAAGCCAGTGCTCTTGTCAGGATTGGTTTCAAAATTTTTGGGTTTCCATTCAAAAATGAAAATATTTCCCCTACTGCTGCCAACAAGCTAACACTTTGTGACATTTATTTTCTTTATCTAGTATGGCATCCTTAGCTAGCAGGTATGTTGCTCACAAAACTGGAAGTTTGTTGGTCCCTGCAGATGAACATGTCTTAGCCTACATATGCCCAGAGCATGGACGCTTCCTTGCATTAGTGAATCTAAGAGATGACAGTGCAGTTTTCCAAACTTTATGAAATTAAAAGCTTTAGCAAGACAAAAACTCAGGAACCTTTTACAACTGTGTCCCACAGTATCCCAGAATTTTATAAACAAGCTTTTCACAGAGGAGTCCCTAAGCTCTGCAGTCACGCACTGAGATATGAAGGAATAATAATTTTAAAAAACCCAGTTTTCTGAAGAAGGTTATGTTTTACATTTGGACTTGATGATCTTAAAGGTCTTCTCCAAGCTAAATGATTCTGTGATACTTTAACTACAACTGCAACTTGAATTTTAATCAGAAAAAGAAAAAAAAATAGTTTGCTATTTTAAATGTCATAGCTGCATAGATTTTGCTTATGATAGCCTTCCTAAATTAGTTCTAGCTATAAGAATCACATACAGGTTAATAGCAATTAACTCAGTCTCACAGTTTGAGATAATTTAGTGCTCCTGTGTTTGCTTTTTACTCACTTTATTGTTTCACTAAAACAGTCTCAGGATAATCTGCAGGCTTGCTTTTTCCTATAACCATTGATTTGCCTTAGCCAGCAGCTCCCCTATTACAACAGCCCCATTGGTGACCACATAATTCCGAAATGCCAGCAGTCAAGTGGGCGACGCAGAAGACCAGCCTGGCTAAGCGGGGATCTTCGACTCAAACTGAGGCATAAAAGGCTGGTTTATGGCCATTGGAAACAAGAACAGGTGACATGGGAGGTCTACTGGGATGCTGCTCGTCACTGTAGGGCAGAAATTTGGGTGGTCAAAGCTCAGTTAGAGTTAAAGCTGGCCAGCAATGTGAAGAACAATAAAAAGGGCTTTTTCAACTATGTTAATAACAAAAGGCAGGCCAGAAATAACTGGTCTGTTACTTGATAAGCACGGACACCCTATAAACAGGGATATAGACAAAGGAGAGATATTTAATGCTTTTTATACCTCTGTTTTCAATACTGATGATGGGTTTTGGCAACCCCAAAGCCCTGGGATGGAGGACCAAGACTGTGCAAATGATAAACCTCCAGTCAACCCTGAACTTGTGTGGGATTTACTGCTCCAGCTGGATCCCTGTAAGTCAATAGACCCTGATAGAATTCATCCAAGGGTATTTAAAGAGCTGGCTGATGTCATAGTGAGACCTCTGTCATCTTAATGATGACCTGGCAGTCATTAATAAATAGTATTTTGGCTCTGATTATAGCTTTTCTCCCAGTTCTCAAATGTCTCACTGAGTTAAGTACTACGTACTTAACTCTTGTTTTTCATGTCTAAAATTTATCGATATATTACTGGTAAGTATATACTTAATCTAAAACATAGTAGTACAAACATGAACAATATTAAGAAAGGCTATTAACAAAGTTTTATCCTTTCTACAATGTGTTTCAGAAATAAAGTTAATAAGTAGATCCTATTAGATCTCTGATGTCATAGCAAGACCTCTCGATTTTTCAACGCTCTTGGGAAT
Source organism: Neomorphus geoffroyi (assembly GCA_033558235.1). Classification (NCBI taxonomy): domain Eukaryota; kingdom Metazoa; phylum Chordata; class Aves; order Cuculiformes; family Neomorphidae; genus Neomorphus; species Neomorphus geoffroyi. Next base: position 23,339,907 of record JAUMJM010000020.1, on the reverse strand, counting down.
CTGGAGAGGTACCAGTTAAATGGAAGCTGGCAAAGCTTGTCCCAGTCTTCAAGAAGGGCAGCAGGGATGATTCCAGTGAGTCTCACTTCAGTGCCTGGTAAGACTATGGAGAAGATTATTCTGGGAGCTACTGAAAAACACCTGAAAAATGATGCAGTCGTTGAACCCAGCCAGCACAAGTTTATAAAAGGAAGGTCTTGCCTGACAAACTTAATTTCCTTCTATAACAGGGTTACTCACCTCATTGATAAAGGAAAACCAGTTGATGTAATCTTTATGGATCTCAGTGAGGCCTTTGATACTAAGAGTAGCCTCCTAAACAGAATGTCCAGCATACAGCTGGATAAACACATAATGCAGTGGGTGAACAATTGACTGACGGGCTGGGCTCAAATGGGGTTACACTGGGCTGGTGACGAGTCACTAGCGGAGTTCTGCAGGGATCCATCTTGGTGCCAGTGCTGTTTAATAGCTTCATAAACAACTTGGATTTAGGACTTGAAGGTTTACTAACCAAGTTTGCCAATGACACAAAACTCATGGAAGCTGCTGACACTCTGGAGGGCAAAGAGGCCCTCCAGAGGGATCTGGACAAACTGGAGAGCTGGGCAATCACCAACCACATGAAGTTTAGCAAGGGCAAGTACCAGGTTTTGCACCTGGGACACGGCAACCCTGGATACACACACAGACAGGGGAGAAAGAGGCCGGAGAGCAGCCCTGTGGAGAGGGACCTGGGGGCTCTGGTTGATGGCAAGTTGAACATGAGCCAGCAGTGTGCCCTGGCAACCAAGAGGGACAAGTGTGTCCTGGGGTGCATCAAGCATGGCATTGCCCGTCGGTCCAGGGACGGGATTGTCCCGCTGTACTGTGCACTGGTGTGGCTTTACCTTGAGTACTGTGTGCAGTTTTGGGTGCCATGGTGTAAAAAGGATATCAAGCTACTGGAGAGTGTCCAGAGGAGGCTACGGAGCTGGTGAAGGGTGTAGAGGATAGGGGAGGTTTTGGTTGGATATTAGAAAAAGATTCTTCACTCAAAGGTGATGGAGCACTGGAACAGCTCCCCAGGGAAGCAGTCACAGTGCCAAGCCTGACAATATATAAGAAGCATTTGGTCAATGCCCTCAGGCACACAGTGTGAATGCTGGGATTGTCCTATGCACGGATAGGAGCTAGACTCGATGATCCTTGTGGGTCTCCCCTCCAACTCAGGTCATTCTTTGATTGTATGATTTTATGATAATTATGTCAGGCTAGAGTCTTCTTGAGTCTTCTTGAACTCTGCTGCATTTCTGTAGTCTCAAACTGTTTCCCTTGGAAACCGCATTTTGCTAATATTTCATGTCACCAAATAGAAATTTTGGTAATAAGAATACTGAAGAGGATTGATCTTCCTTGGGGAGGTTCCTACCTCGAAATAGCCCTGACTCTCCCCACTCTCCCTGCTCATTTTGTGCATCTGTGGTAGAGGAATAATAGGGTAGTATGTGATAGAGGAAAATAACATAAGAAGAGTTCATTATGTACAAAGTCCATTGTAATGTACAGCAAGTATTATTAACATATTTGTTGTTTAATAATGCTGGAACAATTCTTTTCTACTTTAAAAAACACGTCTATTTTTGTACCTTTTTTCCTTTATTCTTTCTTTCTACTCATACTACTTATCATTTATATTTACACAGCATCTAAAAACCCATCAGTTGGGAAGGATCATACTGCTTCAGAAGCTACAAAAAATGATGGGTTATAGTCCACACTAGACAAAAAAGTACAGCCTCAAAGATAGTTGTCTTCTTTTCTCTTGACTTTACTATGCAGAACGTTCTGCTTCCTGGTGCTTTTCTCATTCTTTTGCTCTAGTCCTGCATTCTTGCCATATATTGTTTCTAGCTGTGTCTTTTCCTGCTCTCTGATATGTTCCTTTTTCTGCTGGTAGTTGATAGCCATCCTCAAAATTGTGCCTTTTACTCAGTTTGTTCACAATGACTACATATTAGTGAAAGAAAAAACCCTCCTTTTTATTTCCTATCTTTTACTGACTCTTACAATAAACATCATGAAGATCAGCAGGAAAAGCAATGAAAAGAAGACGCAACATCACACAGAAGGGCTTTTTATTGTTCATTACTTGAGAAAAGCTGATTTGCGGGATTCATTCCCTATAGGTATTATTACATAATGCTCAGTAAGGTCATTTGAAGCTTGTATTCTAAATCTGTTAAAATAAGAAGCTCTAATCTTATGAAAATTTTCATTTTCTCTAATTGTCGTGATTTCTAGGATATCTGGACGAGACTAATCTGATAGAGGGGCTATTACATTTTTCATCGTACAGAAACACAACACATCTCCCAATATTACTTGCTTTCAGTTGTTAGCATCAATTGTTTAGGAATGAATTAGGAGAGGTTGAAAATAAGAAAATGTCACAAGTACAGTAAGAAGTGAAAGATTCGTGTTTTTAATTGAAATGTCTTTGTTATTTACTTTTCTTACAGTTTACAGCATATATTTATAAACTCAAAAAATATCAAAATTTCTCAAAATTATAAACATGGTACTCACAAAAATAATTGCTTGGCATAGAATTAAATAATGGATAGTAAAAGTTCTGATCAAATTCATATTCATGACAAGACTCATATTTGTTTCAAAGATTTCAGTGCTTCACTGGTATAGCTGAAATACAAGAGAATTTGAATTACATATTTTTGGTCAACCCCCCTCTCCACCCCCAATACACTTGCTTTTTTTCTGAATTTTGGAAGGTACAATGCCTGCCTATGGGTACATCCTGCAAGGGAGCCCCAGTGCTCTCCGCCTGACATTTTATGATGACCCTGAGCACATTTCCTTTATCTCAGGGGTTTGGCTACCCAGGCTCAGTGCCAGCTCTGCTAATGCAGCAGCTCAGCTTTGAAGCAGAGCTGTTTGATAAAAAGCTGCAAAAGCCTCAGCAGGGGTTCACCCCTCTTCTCTCAGGAGCTTTTTTTTAGTTCTTTTTTCTTTGTTTGCTCTCTGGTGTGGGGGACATTTGGGTTTGTTTGTTTGTTTTTGAGGGTTTTTTTTCTTCTCAGGAGCACCCAGGGAGATGCTCTTGGTCTCTGTGTGAGCTACTGTGCAAGTCCACCTTCACCCAGCCTCATACCTTTCTAATTCTAACTTTTATCCTGATATGCTGACCTGAATTTTTGGCTTGACATTGGACCTGCCTCATCAGTACCCAGCTTTGTCTGGCTCTTGCCTGCTTTGCTGTGAGTCTGAAATCCCAGCTCACCTTCCCTTACCTTGCTACTCCCCAAGACATGAGATCTTTTTCCTTAGAATCTGGAGTCTGTTGATTGATTTATCTCACAGAAACTATCTTTTCAAATTGAGCCTGGAATGCTGAGGAAAGGTACTATGCATCAGTGCTCTCATCTTGACTTACTACATTTTCTTACACCCACTATTTTATTCACATCCTAATTGTAGCAGACATTTATTTCTTGAGCGTATTGCAGGTACAATTCTTAACATACTAGCAAGCTACTGAAGTCTCATCACAACATCTGAATATCTTTCTTTTCAAAGATGTTTGTGATGATATGTCACATATAATGTTTTCAGCTGTTGTTTTTTTCTCTTTCATTATTTGGAGGAACTAATGCTGTCTTAAACATTATTGACTTCTGCTTCATAAAGCTATTTATCTGAAATCAACTTGCAATGCAATGGAAGAATAACTTCAAAATCACGTAACTCTGAGTTAAGACATGCCCCAAAGTTAGGTTTCCTGGAGCTTTTTTTCCACAAAAATCTGGTCTCTAAGTGGAATTAGCTGTATCAGTGATACTGTTTCCTTCAATATAAGGCCAAGGGGCAGTGAATAGTACAAGGAAAGCCGCAATCAACTAATCGTAGCAGGATTCTTGGTCTATGCTAATACGGTTACCTAAAGAAATATACAGGCAGAACCTACTTTACATTTCTATAGTGCCACAAAACTTTTCATCCTGTGCTTTCATCATACACAGGTCTACATATGAAATGCCTGTGCTACAGAGTCTCCGGCAAGTCCCTGACAGTATAGTTCCAGTAGAACTGTCCTGGTGCCAATGAAAGTTCGAAAGCTGTAATGAAACTATTTGATTCAGAAATATGATCTTCATATCGAATCTACAAATATGATCTTGCTTTCAGTGTGACCTCTTGGAATGGAGGTAAATCTACAGGATTTTTTGTTAACATGATTAATGAAAACAGAGGAAAACTCAGTTTTGGAGACTGTTATAACTTTAAATAATGTTTTAGAAGTGTTTATTTTCCTTCTTTAACAGAGAACTAGGAATTTTTAGGCTCCATTAAATTATTTTCCTTAGTTTCTACTTTCCTCTTTACATCTCAGCCTACTTCTTAATATCACTCTGAGACTCAGGCTGGCAGTCATTAATAAATAATATTTTTTTATTTTGAGTTCAATTATAGCTTTTCTCCCAGTTCTCAAATATAGATCCTATAAAGCCTAATAAACATCTTGTTTCAGTCATTTCAATTTCAAGTGTTCTTAGATATGGGACAAAAAATGAATTATTTAAAAAAAAGGTGTAGTTTCCTCTTGCAAAGGAAATCAATCCAGAGACTTAGCTTAAAGTAGCAAGCTTATAATTTTATACTGAAAATAGTCCTTTTTGTTTTCATTTGACCTGTACTGAAAATAAAATTAAATGCCTATATTCACAGGCACATAATTTAAGCAATCACTTTTAACAGCCTCATGGTTGTTGGACAAGAATGGAAAGTTCTTCCAGTGAGGTTCTTCAGTCTTCAGCCTTAAGTGATTGTTAATGAAAAGCAGAAATTTTTAATGTTGCGCAATGTAAAAGAAAATACATTCTTTTTTAAAGTTCGTTTTTTTTCTAGAAATTCATAGCACATCTGTCTTCTCACCGAGGATGTTATATAGGTGTTAAGACTGGAGTCTGTGTGTCTTATGGAGAGTGGAACATCCTACTATTCCCTATTTCTTTTGCTCTAAATTAAATAATTTCACAAAGCTTACCTTGGAAAAGAATTAGTGGCTCCAGGAAGCTTGGGAATTTTACAGATTTTAATATTTGACCTTTTTTTCTTTTTTTCTTTTTTTCTTTTTTCTTTTAGGAAGATTTTCTCCATTTTAAAGCATGGAGAAGACTCCTGCGTGTCTCAAACTGACTCGGGTTTCTCAGGTACTATTGCTAGACCTAAAGTCACTATTAGTCTCTATACTGAGATATACATTAAAGATATACACAGATTCTGAGCAGCTTTCTTAAGTCTTTCTCAGACTATAAAGATCTAGTGCACAATAATCATGTTCACTGTGATAAAATGACAATTAAAGAACAGGAGGCTAGTGCAGTACAACAGTTCTTTGGACACTGACCTGAAAAATTTGAATTCATGCAAGGCAAGATGCCTGTACACATTTTGAAATGATTAAATGTTAGTCCAGAATTATGTGTTGCAAAATACATGTATGCTTTCCAACACTTATTCACTTTTTTTTCCCCTTGGAATATAATATGTGGGTTTATATCATTAAAATAAAGCATGAATCATTTAACAGTAGGATGACTTTTAAATAATATGCAGAGGAAAAATAAGTTCTATAAGCACATTGAAACAGGTTAATAATAGCACAGTGCTGCTTGCATTGCCTATGCTACACAGGGGTTTGGTCATCTACTCTAAACATTAAATATTCAATGCAAATGGAAAATTTAAGCTGTAATATATTTGCATTTACTCTTTCTTCCCAGTATCAATCCTATACCATGTGACTCAGTTTCTTAAAATCTCATTCTTTTGGCATAACTACAATAAAATCACATTATAAACTATTTACATTTCATCAATATCTGTATTGAAACAAAATGGGACATTAAACTAACTTCAAAAAGGAAAAATATGCTATAAACCTGTGAGCACCTGTCATCATTGTAGGGCACTACACGCTACTGTTTTAACTTTGCTGTTATAAAACTCTTACTTGTATAATCCTCAAACTCTCTCTGGAGAATCACTTATAAAATTTAAATTTCCTTTTTTAACTTTTTTGAGTAACAATGTGATTCTTAAAGTAGTCTGGCTTTGTCACGTTACATCCCAGAGTCTTTTTTTATTGTGAAACATAGCTAGTATGTTTGTTGATAACAACCATTGTTAATTCTGCAACAGCAGTGAACATATGATGACATTGAGGTCTGCTTCTTTATATGTCTGGTTTTACATTTTAAGTTTTCCCTCACCTTTAAATATTCATATTCCTATTCATTTAAATACTCGTATTCATTTTAGCATATTCCTATTCATTTAAATACTCGTATTCATTTTAGCCTGCTATCACCACACTTACAGAGCTATGTCTTACAAGAATGCTTCCATTGATACCATAACATTACTTTAGCTAGAAAAAAAGTGTGCTGGGCAGAAAGTGAAAAAAGCTGTACAAACCTCAGTCTTCTACTCAAGTCATAATTTATGGATATATTGCTATCTGTTGTAATACAAATCCTGGACTGCCAGTAGTACATCAAATGTTTTCCTTCTTGAGGGGAATTCTGTAGCTATTCACTCAGCTGTCTTTTTTCTGTTTCTGTATAAGGCTTCCCTGACCTAACAAAATCCCTGATTTTCATTTTACTGAGAAGAAGGGATAGTAATAAGTCTATATAATAATAATAACTCAGATTATTTTCTGTAACTTTTATGTACAGACACTTGCACCTGAAGAATTTTCAAGATCATTAATGTTACATTTCCTGCTAAAATCATTGATAAAATTCACAGACCAAAAAGGGAAACACAAATTGTGAACAGGTGAAGGAAATACACGGTCTTCAGCCTGCAAAGTGCAAAATCAAATTCAAGGCAATGTTACAAAGTCATTCGCCAAGCACAGACCCCACCATTTGGTTTCCGTGCCCACGGTCTGGCTGCCAAAGGTTGCCGGGCATCAGCGGTGAGAAGGGCAGTGACCGCGGCGAAACCCAGGCATTTCAGCCGCCCGAGAAAACCGGCTGGGGGACCTTTGCTTCCCCAAAGAGAACCACTCACCTGAGCAGCACCGCGGCTTCCCACAGGTAAAATCCCGAGACAGCCGCGCGCAGGTACCTAATCCGGGCCATGCTGCTCTCGGAGCCCGGCAGCGCTCGTGTCCGAGGCATCGGAGAGGCTCCGCGGCGCGGGGGGCGAGGGCAGCGGCGCGGCTCCCGCGGGCGGGCTGCGCCCCGGCACCCTGGAGAGCTCCGGCGCCTCCGCGCCCGCCGCCTGCCCTAGTGCCCGCGGGCGCCCCGCGCCCTCCCGCCGGGCCCCTGCGCGCCCGCCCCGCCGCTCCGCATGGCAGCCGCGCGGTAGCCTAATCCCAGCCGCGGCGGCGGCGCGGCGGCGGGAGCCCACGTCCCCACCCGCCTGCCCCGGCTCCTGCCAGCAGCCGGCACCCCGCCGCCGGCCGCATCGCGGGCGCGGGGGGCGCCGCGGCCCGGACGGTGACGGGGCGGGCGGGAAGGCAGGGCGGGGCGAGCCCCCCCTCGGAGCGTGCTGCCGCCGCGGAGGCCAGCGGGGCGGGATCGGGGGCGACGGCGGCGACGGTGAGCCCTGGAGGTGGGGAGCTGGAAGGGGAGCTGGCCCCACCGCGGCAGAGGGCTTAGCTGGGGCTCCGTGTTGCTGTTCGTGCACAGAGCAGCCCCTGCCTGAGTGCCTTCCCTCGTGTGCGAACAGGGGTGGCGGGGCCGTGCGTGCACAGGGCAGCTGTCGTTCCGGAGCTGGAGTGAATTCACTGGACCTTGAGATTTAGGATTTAGGAAAGAAGGGTGGGAGTTCCTCTGCTTTGCCTGTGGGGCTGGTGGTGTGCGTTTTCTTAGGAAGCGGAGGGGGAAAAACCACCTCTGTATTTCAGTCTCATCTTTGAAAGTACAGTGCTGATGGATACAGGGAAAGTATATCCTGTTCTATTCTACTTTCAGAAAAGAGAGGTGAACTAGTGCCGTAAGACAGACTAATAAGGAAATCCAAAAAGTTTGAATTTTGGCTGGGGAAGAGAGTGGAAGGGATTATGGTAAGGAATAAGGGAAAGAACATTTTAAGAGGGAAATAGGAAAGTTATTAATGAGAAAAGGAAGGAACAGAGAATGAGGTTACATGTACTGCTGACAGTAGGAAAGTGAGATTATTACAGTTAGAGAAACTAAACAACGTTTCAAGCAAGCCAGGAGCTGCTTGTATTAGAAAAGTGTAAGGATTTAGGAGTTCATATTGAGAAATGTTGTTTGACAAATTTTTGTGGGTGTTTGTATGGTTTGAGCATGAAGTAAAATGAATGATAGGTGAGGAAGGACTATACTTGGAGAGGGATAGAAGGAAGAGGAAAACATATATAAGATCGTACAGTAAGGAAAATCCGTGTAAACCTAAAAGGCAACGGCTTTTGAGGACATAGATCATGTCTGGGAGAGCCAATGGAAGGAGAAATGTGGAAGCAGTTTGAAGGCAGATCTCTGCATACGTGAAATGTATCTGGCTCGGCATATCCCCCTCTCAGTGTTTGCTTCAGTATCATCTGCTGTCTTGCTTTTTTTCTATAGCCACCTGCTTGTGTTAGATAGCAGAACCACTACTTGTGTAGCTTCTCTAGTTGCACAGTCCACACGATTGTGTCAGGTCAGAGTCTTTTTTAAACTATTAAAAAGCTACAGAAGCTCAAGTGGTGAAGAAGGAAATGGGTGTGAAAAGAGGCAAAGGTTCAGCAAGATTAGGCACATGAGGCAAAGTACCTGAAATTTGATGGAAATACAATAAACTCAATACAGCAGAAGAAACACATAAAGGTAGAGAGTGAAACATAGAACAACTTTTTACACAGAAGAGAATAAGAGATTGAAAGATCAATGAATAGAGGAGATACGGGAAAGAAATAATAAACTAGGATTTTATACATTCCTTATATCCAAGGACAGTGTGTGTGTTAGAACTAGGGTATTTCATTAGAAATCTTTAGAGTAATCACATGTTCCACCTCCAGGTGTATTTCCCTTTTTATTTCAAAAATATCCCACATGTAGCTTTCACCTCAGTTCTTAATTTATGCTTTCCATTTTCACTGTATCCTTATTCTTTTTCTAGTTCTTCTTCAAGAAGATGCCAGCAGGCATCACTAAATAACATACCACACATTTTTAGATCCAGTTTGGATTTCTTTGTTGATGTCTATCGAGTGTATGGCTGAATAATGTACTAGAATATCACTTACTTATTTCCTTATTTCCTTATTTCCCTTAACTTTTTTTATTAGTAGTGGTTACATAAATTTAGGGACTCTTTGTATTTGGTAATCTTAAGTTTCTAGGTCCACTTTGCAAAAAGTTTATCCTTTTGTTCTCATTTTGCCCGTAGTCCTGGGTGGCAACAATGATTGTGAAAAGAACCTGTTTAAACTCTTAACTGAAAACGTAATAGCAAAGGCACTAAAGAATTCCTCCATTTTCTCAAGGACAGTCTCTTGATTCAAATGCTCTACAGAATCAGTATAGAGTACTTCCTTTGTATATTCAGACAAGTGCAAATTAGTTAAATTAGTTAAAACCACAAGCACAAACTCTTCAGTTCTTCAATAGGAAGAGTTCTATTAATTATAAATATAGGCTATATTTTAGATATGCAGAGTTCAAACTTCTCAAAATCCCTGTGGGAAAAATATAGACTTGCTTGTGTTTCAAGTAGCAACTTTGCTGTTGCATCGTTTTGTTCAGCTAAATGTGAATGCTGTTTTCAAGCTTTTGGAAATTTTCATATGGGTAGTGTTGAATATTAATGCACTCTTCTAAGTGGATTCAAACAATTCACTTTCATTTACAAAAAGTTCCAGTTCAACAAAGCACTCCAGCACATAATATTGACTTCAATAAGTTTGGAAGCAAAGAAGTATACTTAGTTTTTAAACACAATCTCTGATAAAATATTCCCTAATTGTTTTAAATATTTTAATTTGCTATTGTTTTAATTATATCTTTTTCTTCTTTCCATGTTACTACTGGTAGACTTACGTGAACGCAAGGCTGTATCCAGTCTTTACAGGATTTTCAAGGTATATCTTGATCCTTCTGGTAGATACAGTAAATTGAAAAGTGAAACCTGTTGGAACATCTGTTTTAAACATGAAACATGTTGAATGTCACCGTAGTATAAATCTCTCTCAACTATTAATCTTGTTCATTTATATATGCCTCATTTACCTCTATAAAACCACTATAAAATATTGCTCATCATTCAAAACATGATAGCTGGTATCTGTATACTATGTGTGTACAAATCTAAGCTGTATAATTTACTTTCAGTAGTACTAGAGGTTAGTGTCAACATATGCTTTACAAATGGAAAACACTAGTATGTTGAAATGAAAAGTTTTCCACAAAATATCTTAATGTCAGTCTCTAATTCTCCACATCACCAACAGGCAATATAGCCACCCTAAGGTTCAACCAGCATTTAGGTATATTTGAAAGTAAACCCCTTGTATTTATGAGCCCAAGAGAAGAATATCCTAATATGGATCATAACAGTAGATTACTTTATTTTGGTCCCCAAAATGGGAATACTTGAAAAACTCTGTGTATTTGCACTCAGCAAGCGATAAGGATAGGTCAATTTTATCAAATAACTCACTTCGATAACACACAATTTATAAAACTGAATGCAAGATCATGCAGCTTGTCGAGTATTCATCCAGAGAAGCCAATGTCCAGATATGAATTGAAGGACTGTCGAATGCACTTTTTGGTGTGACAGAGTCCTTGTGGAATATTAAGAGAAACTAATCATACTGGAACTCATGAGAAGTTGTTATTATCGTTTTAGTGTGCCCAATCCTGGAATATGTTATGGTTCATTATGTTTAAATAATCATTCTGTAAGGAGGCTGGCAACAAATTTGAAATGTTTCTGAAAAGATCTAAAAGAACATTACAATTGGAATACTTTCATGACACAAGATTAAAGAGGTTTAGTTTGTAAAATCCAGAAAAGTTTAAAGGTGCCTTTAGACGCCTTCACAATGTGAAAAAAGCTTGTGAAGGTAATTTTTTAAAAAAGTAGAGGTAGCTAATTAACGGGACTGGAATCTGATAAAAGGCGGGTTCAGAAGAGAAAAAAAACCCTGCTTTCAAAGCAAATAAAAGATTGAAACAACTCAAAAGGGAGAAGAACCGATCACCATTTAAAATCTTTAAATCTAGGTCAACTGTATGTTCTGGGTTTGATCCAGAAGCCACTGGGTAAAATTTGGTGAACTTTGAGATTCAGAAGTTTAAATCAACGAAGGCTCAAGTGTTAAAACATGTGAAGCTATAAACCCATGATATTTTGTCATGATATGTTCGGCTACAAAGTTAAAGCTATTTGTTTGCTTAGAAAAGCAATCAATTCACCTTGATTTCCACACTGACAGAGTTGAAAACCAAGCATATCATAATGGTAAGGGAATAAAGATCTCACATCTTTACCACACTTGTATTGCCAGTTTGAATATTCCAGCATTTTAAGAAGGTGTTGTGATGGGATATGACATCACTGTAGTTTTAGATCCTGGTTTTACTGAGATATGTTTGATTATGTTAATTAATGTGGCTTTCTCAGTACACAGGATTCCCCAGGATGTAATTCATTCAAGTGTGAAACCCCAGAGGCTTTGACCTATTACTAAACACAAAGCTACAAATAGAATACATGTTTTTTGATAAACACAATCCTAAAATAGAAAGACCAACTTTAAAATGTGAGATTAAAGTCACTAAAAGGAAAAGGTAGTTGTTTATTATACCTCAATAAGCAACAAATGTTTAGCGATGTATTTCAGTCTCTGGAAATAAAGTAGGGACTCTGTGTGAGAGCATTTACCGGTTTTCTCCATAAGAAATACAGATTCTCACCACAAGGCTGTAACATAATATTCTTCAAAATATATTACCTCAAGAGCAAGTCTTGGGGTAACTAAAATATCAGAATTTTTAGTCTGGTTTGCTTAACTCTTGGCTGTTGCATTTAATTTCTGGATGCAGACAAAGGAATTGTTTCTACTTCATGGTTAATTAAATTATCAGCCTTTTTGCAAACAGTTATGACCAACAGATTGCACTTTTTTTCCTTCAGATAATTTTTCTTCTCAAATACCATCTGTCTTATGCCTTAATTCTCTTAATTCAGATGGAGTTCCCCAATTCCAGTGGCAACTGATGTTCTGTCCCTCATGTTCTTTAGAGCTGTGCTAAACTATATGAGAAGCTAATCTCTGGGGGAGTGGGTTATAGCAGTAGCAGAAATTAAAATGCAGCTAGATGGTCTATATTTTACTCTTGGTACTAGAACTCATCCAATCTTAATGAGAGTGGTGTGTTTCAGAGTAGTAACATATCGTGCATATACACAAGTGTATATACAGCATTATTTGGAAAATATATTAATATAGGGAGAACAGATTTGAAACTTCAATGAAAAATCCCATAGTCTTAATAACAGATAGACACATAAAAATGTCATCCTCAAATTGTCTAATATCTAACATTATTATTAAATATTAGTCTTATTTTTAAACATAATCTGCACATACATATTCACTTTATATGAAGACAGCTTAATCAAGGATAGAATACAGTGTAAATTCGTACTCCATAAATAGTCATCACTGAAAAGAAGTATTGAGGTGTAGCTGATATGTTTATATTCATTATAGTGTCTTGACTGCCTTGAAGCAAAATCTGGTCTTTTCTTTTTGTGATTGTGAACAGAATTTTTGTTAGATAATGAGAGTCAATGGGAAGTTTTCTCTATGCTGACCAAAAAGAACAGGACAAACAGTGGTGTGAAAAAAGGAGCAGAAATGCCTATGAACAGTTGTGCACAGAGTCAAAACAAACAGAAAGGTTTTCAAACTAATTTCATAATTTGTTAATAACTCTATTTATTAATGAAGACTTCAATCCATTAAACACTGTTTAGCTCAAAGCAAGTGAGCTGTTCCCCTGGAGTCAGCAGCCCTGTGAATGTTTTGCTGTCTTAAACCTCAAGGGAGACGGTTCCTGCTAGTTAGTGATGAGGCTTCTTCTTTTTATTTAATTACTCCTTGTAATCATAGCAGAACAATGATTAAATATACAGAGTAGCCTGCCTTTTTCCCATTGTAAAGGTTTTCCAATTTTCTGAGTGTTATTTTTCTTTCTTTGCCTGTAAGATAGTTTTGCATACAAAAAAAATTGATTTTATGGAGCTAATTTTACCTGTATAAACTAAATCCCATGGATTTTGATCCTAGAAATATGATTGTTTGCATGTGTAAAACATAATATGGATTAAGACCATTTTCACTACACAACTGAAAACATGTGTCTTATAATGAGAGGTGTTAGGTTGGTGTTGTGCTATCTTTATTTCTGTTGGAGTATTTTAAATTAAAATAATAAAAAACTCCCTTCAATTAAGCGCTTGTCAGTGCCCACAAACAGATGCAGCAAAGTCACAGTGATAGCAGGTGTATGTGAAAAGGTGGGAATCAAACCTGAGAGCTCAGATTTTCTCATCCTGCCATACTTTATGCCTTTTTTCTCATTCTTCTTGGAGACCATACAGATTTGACGCTACAGGTATGAATTTAGGGACAGTGAATCCTAAACAAGTAGACCAATGCTGAAAAATCTCCCACTAACTCCTCTCTCTTGCTATAGTCTGTGCTCATCTCCAGTGTTTCTACTGATTGTACCTGCTGCGTCTAACGTAGGGACAGAGAAAGGGAAGAAAGAAGTAGATTGTGAGCTATATAAACTGTCAATGACTCTGTGATTTCCTGTGTAACTTAAATAGCTTGAGGGTATCTTAAAATTATTTGGGAATTGATTTAAAAATATAACACCTGGGGTATCTTAGTTTGGTAGCTGGCTGTTACTTTATAAACATCATTACTCAAAACTTGGTTTTGAAGTTGTGACTGAAACCCAAGCTATTCTTGTCCACATTTTCCTGAGTAGCTCTTCTTAAAAACATTTTGATATCTATTGGTCTGTTTCAGCTAATATATTTTCTGGAAAATGGGGGGGGGGGGGGGGAGGTGTGTGTAATAATTAATTATGTAAAATTATTTATGTATTACTGCTTACATGGAATGAGCATCTGACAACATATTTTTTCTTGTTTATTAGGGCTTGAACAAGTGGATCGTTTGCACTGGGGTGTAATTATCCATTTCTCTGGCCTCTTTTCACCAGCCTGCTCAAGAATCCTGCACTTGGAAGCTCTTTCAAAACTTATAGCAATTGAACATTATCTCTGAAACTAAACAACCGCGTAAAGTGAGATCATCCCTAATTGTCCACTACAACAACTGACCTATTAGACATTTCCATTTGGGCAGAATATAAGATAATAATTTGGAAAAATGAGTGTAGTATGTAAAGTGGTAGTTTATCAGCAGAATGTATTGCTATAACAAACTCTAATGTACATTCCTTTTACAGTAAATGAAGGTGATTTACTAAATGAATCAAGCTCCTGCAGTCTCCTGAGTAGCTTTTCTCATCTTTTTTTCCAGTTTGAATTTCTATTTCTTAAAACTAAAGACAAGAATAAAATGCAATATTCTGCCTAAGGTCAGTTCAGGACTCTATAGAATGGTCCTACTACTTTCCTAAAAAACTAACTTCTCAATATTCCGGACATATGCAGTATTCATTTGGACCCAAATAAAATAAAATAAAATTTTAAAAAATCCCTGCTCGTAGGTTTTGCACCACCTTGTTAGATTTTATTTTAGGTGCCTTGCTTATCCTGTTCCTTCATTTATGTTCTAGAACCCGTGAAATCTACTGGATTCAATGGCTTTAAAACTAAATCAACTTATCAGTAACTTCATCACATTCTGAAATGTACTGTAGTGATTAGTAGCTTATTATGACTTAAGTCTATGTATAAAATTCTAGGCCTAGATTTCTTGATGTGATGTATCTGTTATACTCAGTTTGATGCCATCTTAAGTGTCCATTTAACTCTACATTATAGTTTCCAAGTGGTAGAGCAAAGCACCTGAGGTTCTCTCATCTGCCCCTTCTCTACCTGCAGTCATATGAAGACAAACATGCCTAATGTGCAGAACTGGGAGGCAGACTCCTTCATTGCTTTAGTTAATAGTTGGTTTTCTGGCCTAGACCAAGCATGAATAGACACACAGATGCTGCTACAGATTGATAAGGCTGAAAGCAGGCTGAAAAGGGTGTCAGCATGCAAGAAAGACAGCATCTGTTTCTTTCAATGCATATTCCAAATTGCAGTAGGGCAGTTCAGCTGTGATCAAAACTCAGTATTCCTGTTACTTAAAAATTCATTAACTGACCTTAATTTAGGTGATGTATTTCAAATGACAGGGAATTCTGAGTAGGCAGGGAGTAAAATTTCAGGCCTTTCAAGGAGTGCCCTGGATGGTGTGATCCTGTGCAGTCATGTCAGGGTCCCAAGTGCACTAATGAGCATTAATGACCCTGACACAGCCTCCTATGGGGCCTCTAGCCATACTCAGCAGCAGGAAGGATGTAAGATTGCTGTCGTTTTCCATTTTTTTAACCTTTTACTTAATAAAGTTGTTAACCAGTGTTAAGTGTTAGTGCCTTTCTTACTGAGACCCCCAAAGAACCAGCACCTCCTCAGTACAGACTTATGTTACACATGGGCCCCATTTAAGCTCAGAAATGGTCCATCAGTCCCTCCCTGAGCTAGGTTGTAGGTGTGCCACTTTCCACTCATTATGTCTTGCTGCTCCTGATTGAAACTGTGTTACAGGCTTTTCCTTCAGTGCCCTCTTTGCCCCTTAACGTATTTCCTCAGAGGATCTGGATCACCCCTTGCCATGTCTGGTGCTGTTGGTGGACTCTGTTAAAGCATGTGCCTGTACCCACCCTGCTTGGGTGCTGTGTGACTGCAGCCCATCAGAGAGGGCATGGCTTGCATTAGGTATTGTCTTGGCCCCTGAATCACCTTCCCTTCAGGGTCAGCCAGCCCTTGCAGCTCCATGACACCATGCTGTACACATTGCTGGAAACCTGTAAGTTTCTAGGAAAAGAAAAAGTCCCTGTGAAAGTGCATTGAAAAGTGGCTATGAAAAGCTTCTCTTCTCATATGGTAGTGCTTTACAGCTACTTTGATCCTACAGAAGGCCAGGCTGTGAAGAATTCAGCAACACCGTATACAGCTCTCAGTACACATATCCATGCTTTGATGATTTTAAAAGATATGCCAGTGATGGCAACTCTGAGAGAATATATTCTCCATTGGCTTATTCCTCTCATGTCAGCTTCAGTGTTATAGATTCATGCCTAGTTTTCAGACCAGATGTATCAAGCAACTTGATATGCCTGACTGAAATGAATTTTTTTTTTCAGCACTAATACATATTTATTAATGCAGAAATGTATAGTACAAAATATGTGATTTTTGTACATTATTCTGATTTGAATGCTGATATGCTGTTCATACAAGCACCGTACACAACCACAATCTATTGTTGATGCATACTATTTTTTTAAAAGTTTAATAAATGTCATGTCAATGTATAAACAAAATTTAAGATGTTTATACAAGACGTGTTTAGAATTCATAAACATACCAAAGCAAAAACTTATATGTCTCCTACAAAAGACCTTTGAGAAATACTTATGATAGTAAATTATTGCAAACCACCCCATTTCTGGAGTGGGGAAGAAGGAAAAAAGCATCTCTAGGTTATTTTTTCCCAACGACAGCCCCTATCTACTCTGCTGTAATTCACACTCCAGAAGGAAACTAGTGCAAGACAAGCAGAATCACATATTCTGCAGGTGAATTAAATTATTCAACTAATCTCTTAACAAGGTAACTAAAAACACCTGGACCCAACTACTGCTCCTTTCTTTATATTAGGAAGAACAGGGTAAGTCTGATTTTCTGATGTTCTATCCTGCTGGAGAAGTATGGCTCTCCAGAAAGGTAATTAGCAGACAATTTTTTTTTTCCTGGAATAAGCCAGTTTTCTCTTATCTAATTCTCTCTGCCTAAGTATTTCCAGCTAGTGATATTCATCACTAAAATACATATGTGGTGAGAGGAAATATGTGTTGAATAAGGCCGGTAATATGACTATTAGGTGGCACAAGAACAGCATTTCCTGTCAGTATTGGTTTTCCTCCTATATTTTGAAATTATTTAGAAGAGTTGTTTGACATTGCTTGCCTTTCTTCTTTTCCCTAACTGGAGACTCTTTAGATGACTTCATTGTTAACCTGAGTGCAAATAATATGGAAGTGGGTGTGGGTGTGTGAATTGATGTGACCAGACATAGTGTGGTCTGAAATCCAGCTATGCAACTAAAATGGTGGGCTGTGTATCCATATGTACGTATATATTTCTGCCTAAGAGTAGCTTGATAGTGGGAGGGAGATTGTTCCAATAATTGACCATAGAGTCTCTTTAAAAGCTGTGCTGCTCTTACTGTTTGGCTTCTACTTGTCTGTGGCAAATTGCTTTGTATGGGGAGGGGATAGGAAAGCCTTGAGAGATGTAGTTCTATATGGTTTCTCATCCTTTGTTGAGTCATTTAATGTGACTACTTGGTAGTCCTTTTAAAGAGGTTTTTCTAGCTTCATTATTCTGAGGTGCTGGAGGAGGTAAGTGCATCATGCAGTTATTTTTAAGGGATATAATTTGAAAGTATCATGCAAGTCTTGAGAGCTTAGATTTTCAGTATTGTTAAAGCTGTGTAAGGGATGTTTTTCACAAGGTGTTCTTTAATATTAGAAAATGGGAACAAAGGAGATTCACTCACTTCAGGTGACTTGTTTCCCTGTGTTATACATCAATTCTGTCCATCCTTTGAAGCTCACTCTTTTAGGATTGGCACATGTCAGATGTGGGGCAATTCTTCATCAAATGTGCTTAATGTAGAAATGCGTAAGGCATAGTTTTGAAATTCTTAAACACTAGATTGCAAGTAGTTAATTTTTTAAATGTATTGAGAATGTATTTTAAAACAGCCTTATAAAAACCCTTGGTTTTGAAGTTCAATTCAGTGCCTAAGTAATCATTTATGAGCACTTAGTGGGTTCAAAGTCCTCATATCCAATGGTAAGAAACTGTTAAACTGGATATAATTCAGAATCAATAGTTGTTTTCATAGTGCTGTGATGATTATTGTCCTCACCTGATCTGTGACTGGTAACTGTATAATGTCTCCAAGTATATGTATCCAATAAATAATTTCTGACTCAGTTTTAATTGTTCAAGAGGATGGGCACAGGCAAACTCCTGTGCTTGCCCATTTAGCACGTTATTGTTGTGTCTTGCAGTGAATGGCTACAGGTTTCTGAAACTGGATTTTTTTTTTCTAATACAGAATACATTAGAGCGTCAGTGAAGGTGTTTTTTTCAGTAATGGCTCTCTATCAGATACTGACTACAAAGTAGTTTTTATTGAATACAGCTTGTTTAATTCTTTAAGATGCAACTTTATTCCTTCTGTTAGGACTTTTTTGGATTACAGATTAGGTCACAAACAAACAAGATAATTAAACACAATTTTTCATTTGTCTTAAAAAGCACAAATTCAAAGATTAATTGCTGCTTCTATAACATGCTTGTATATGAAGTGTTAGAGATGAGAAACTGGATATTTTTTCCTCCCATTGTTTCCTGAGTGTATGTGTTGGTTGGGCATGTGATGCATCTTACCTTTAAAGCATCTAGAAACTACTGAATCTCATTGAATTGACTTTTAGGATTTTAAGTGAATAAAATTTTTGCTTTCAGTTTGGTTTTCTTCATTACATCTCTTCTGATCCTGTATAGCAATTATTTTGTTCCTGAATGATCCAATTACAGAAAACCTGAGCTCTGTACTCCTAGATGCTTCAACAACATGAGGTTAGAGTGACCCCCAGATACTTAACAGCAGGAAGCTGGAGTGACTACCTGCTTTGAATTGTAGTTACAGTTTAGGTGGAGGAGAGAGATGGCAGATGGCTTGTAATACCTGTTAAGTTTCTTTTCTGTTTTATTAACAGTTACATGGCCTGAATCAGAAATGCGTATATTTGATTTGAATGCACATTTAGTATATGCTTAAATACGGTCTAGTTCTGTCTGAAATACAGTTTAAAAAAATGAAAACTTCATTTTGACTTAATGATTCATCTTATTTACAAGTTGGTTTCAAGTAATTATTTTGTGTTGTCTCGTGATACCGTTGAGTGGAGACAGTTTTAGAATTTGCAAGTCCCTTTCTTGAGATAATTGCAACGATAAAACTAAGATAAAATTGAGTTGGGGACTTCTTAATGCAACTGCTTCAAGAGGACAGCAGCTGAGAAATGGAGGGGGACCCTTCCTCCCAGGCTCCCACTTGCTTAGGTAATGCATGTGTTTCTGTACTCAAAAATTATCTGCTGTGCTTTGCAAAGCACAGGCCAGTTGAGAGATCCTGTGGCGCTGTTTTGTGGGATTTTGCCCCGCTCTATTAGCGAACTGGTTTACGGTTATTCAGAGTAGCATTTCAGAGGATGTTTTTGCCAGTTGTGATTATGACAGTGACTTCTTCTGTGTTCTGCTCCCCCCCCCCCCCCCCCGATATATTTTTGCATTTACATAAGAAGTCAAAACTGTGAACTCTGAAGCTTTTGTTTAGTTGTTCCTCATCTGGAATGTTCAAATCTTCTGAAGGAAAGTGAAAAAGTGCATTTTATCATTTGACTTGCCTTTTATGTAGTCAGGGTTACTTCAGCCACTCTTCCTTTCTGTTTGTGAGAAGACTATCTAGATGCCCCCAGGGAGGGCTTTTTAATGCTTGACCACTTTCCTTAATCAGATTTCTTTTTAAATAATCTTTATGGGCTATTTGCTTGTCAAGCTGGAATAATTTCTTCCTTTTACAGACTACAGAAGATTTAATGTGCATTTTACGTGTCCAGCTTGATCTTAGACAAAAAAAATATAGCATATGCATTTAAATATTTCATGGTAGTGACTTTTATCTAGGAGAGTTCAGCTCATGCACTGCTCACTGGTGTGGCCTGAAGCCCCATTCAACAATCAGTGTTGGTCAGGTTCACCTGTGTGGTGGGAGTCTGGAATAACTCATAGATTCAGGTGAATGAGATGTTTTGCTGGGAGTAGGAAATGTGAAGAGGAAAATGGAAATGAGATTCTGTGGCTTTTCTGCAGTTTATCACTATAAGTTGATCATACTGTTTCTTACCTTTTCAGAATAGGTGAGGGGTGGAAGTCTCTCATCCCGACTGTAGTGGCTGGGAGACAGGACATTAAAGGCGTCGATGGTTCATAGCAAAACTAGAAGACTGCCAACAAAATACTGGTAGAACAGCTACTATGCAAGTTTTTTTCAGAGGTGGAGGGGTGTGACATGGGTTTTAGAATTTAGCAGCTTGTTTCGTTGGACAGTGTCTTGGTTCTATTTATACACTAACTGCTATCTCATCTGGAGTATCAACTTTCTTCATTCTGAATGGTGTTCCTGGTACTTTTTTTACACTTCAGTTGGTTTTTTTTGAGGAGAGGCAGAAGATGAAGCAAATCTATTGTATTCACAGACAGATATAAAGGTTCAGATTTAATGGAAATAATAAAATGCATGGGGGAATTGGGGTGCATTGTTAATGTGTTTTAATAATGCAGTTTCAGTTTGAAACCTACAAAATTCTAGAAATACTGGAAGAATTAATGAGATCAACATCTCATTGCTGCTTCTGTTAGACATAGATGGTACTTCTATTCTTCATTCTCAGTAAGGGTGCTTCTTGCTGAAAATGTCATTAAAATAATTTTTTTAAAGAAATGGTCCAGTATGTTGGCCTGGGAGATGAGAGAGACAAATGAGAAATATCCCTGTAATTCTGTGGGGTGTAAGATCTCGGAGCAGATGAGACCCTGATGGATTAAGTTCAAATCTATGCATAATTGGTGGTAGGGACTGTGATCTATATGCTGAAATGATGTTGAAGAGCGATTCATACTTCCAATCTGGAGATATAAATGTGCAGAGTTCAAATAGTCTCTGGCAGATGAGTAATCCTATAGTGTACTTTTGTGAAATAAAAAGTTGGATGAAAAACTACAATACAAATGTAAATAGCCTTGCATTGCAAATGAAGCATGTCAGTTCACCAATTAGGATGTCTAGCAATATGAGGCCTAGTACCAAGGGAACGAGACTGCAGTGATGGCAAAATAGTAAATTAAGCTGCTGTGCATTTCCTGGGTCACAGTAGAGTTAGAATACACTCTTCAGGAATACAGATTGAAACCAATGCTGTCAACCATTCTGTTCTTTACTCTGTGTCACTGCTTAATACCACTTGAAGGGAAATAGGATGACACACAAAACAAAGGGTTTGTTGTTTATTTCCTGGAAGACTATAAATGTCTCCAAAACCTTTGGAGATCATAGTGCTCTCTAGTCTGAAGGGCATGTGGAGCTATTTTCAATATCTAGTATAGTACTGCCGTTTTATTTTTTCTTTCCAGAGTCTGAAACAGGAGTAAAAATTATTTTTTTTCCTTGGCATAGCCAAATGACTGAATACAAATGAGATGCATTCAGCTTGTTGAATACAACTGCAGTGATGGATGTAAAGAAGAAATTGCACCTGAGACATTAGTCATATGCAAGATTTCCATGTAGACCTGACACACTAGACATATCACTAATTTTTAATGAATGTCAAGATTCTTCTGCTAGTGGAAGACTAGCAATATTTTTGCTGTATAGAAACCTCTTGATGAAAATATTTAATTCAAAAAATGCTGTAAAGAGTAGATGAAATTTTGAAGCTTTTAAAACCTCCTTAGCAGATAAGGCAGCAAAACATATTTAGGAAAAAGGTGACTGCTATCTCCTCTTAGTTTGAACAGCATTCAGCAGAAATAATAACAGACAAATTTAGATACAGCTCAGAAACTCTGTTTGCAGAAATAAAAAAAAGCTATCTGCTACATTCATAAAGAAATGGTAGCACAAATTGTGTATTAAACAAATCCAAACTAATTCATGCTGGTATCTTGAAAGCATCTCAATTCTTGACTTCCTCAGACATTAACAAATGGTTTACTTGTTTTACAATATATTTCAGTGTCTCACAAAGATTAGCAGTGACCAGAATAAACTAATGTTTAAGTGTGTGAATATCACAAAAAAAAGCTTAAGAGCAATGTCCACCAGTAATCAAGGCTTCAGGTATAATGATTATTTTCCTTTCAATATTAAAATGTCAGGCAAAGTATTTTTGTTATGTGTTCATGTGTGCAGAGAGAGGAAGAAGGCTTTAGAAAAATATTCAGACTTTTACTGGCAGTTGTGCTTTTATTGTTTTATTTTAGTTAAATGAGTGTATTCAAATTTGAAAAGTGATATCAAGCAGTATGCTTTGGGGAAGAAAAAAAAACCAAAACCAAATAATGGAAAACAAAACCACAACCAACAAACCCAAAACATTCAGTTCAATACAACCAATATGACCCTTGTTTCGTAGTGCTCCCTTAAAGATAGTAGGCTTATTACTTCAGCAAAATGTTTTCTAATTATGCGTGCCTAGACACCTGTGGGAACCTGCTTTGAATAAGTGAAAGCTGCAAGGTGAAATTTAAAATGGAAGAAGTGTTGTTACTGGAATTAGTAACAAAGCTACTTAATGAATATTGGCAATATTTATCCATAATACGCTGTGCAAAAGATGTACATGTAAATGCCATCCTGAAGTTAAATACACTGCAGACATCTTACAAATAAACTTCCCTTGGAAACCCTGAGAAATTGGGAGTCTGACTTTACAGTGAATTAGGTTTTTCCAGCCACAAGAAAGAAAAAACGGATTCTTGAAATATTTTCTCTGAAGGTTATTCACAAGGAGCTTATCTCAATAGAATTGAGAGTGCAGTAAGGAAGACAGCTCAGTGTGCCCAATATTCTTTTTTCAACATAGTGTTCAAAAATTTTTTTAAGATACAGCTATTGAATGTAAATTTGTCAGACTACAGGAATATCTTTTCTTTAAAAAAAAAATCAATCAAACAAAAACCCCACCAAAACAAAAAAACCCCAAAACCACCAACCGCAAACAGCCAGCTCTATTGAAAGAAGGCAAACTGAAGGAATTTGAGAATGCTGTGAATATCTTAGTATGAAATACTATAATACTGGGAGCAGTCTCTCCAGGGATATGATAGGATCCTGAAGGTTTTCAAGATGTAATTGGACAGGTGCTGGGTAATCTCATCTGGGTTCCTTTTCCCATGAAAGGTTGGACCGGCTGATCTATCGAGGCCCTTTCCAACCTGGGATGTTGTGTGACTCCTATGAAATGAGTAGTCTTTTAGTCTTTACAAGTTTTTTGTTGTACTGGGGTCATGCTAATATTTTCATGTGTTGATGCCTCTTGTCAGTATCTTCTGATGTGCTTGCCTTTACTGCTCTGCAGCTGAGGCTAGAGGAGTTTTCCCTTGTCTTAAGAGAACAGTTTTGAAATATGGGGTGTTTAATTTTTTTTTAATGGCAACTTGACAAGGTCAGTCTTAATTTATGACCAGTAGTGACTTAAATACCTGAGACCAGTTGCTTTCCAGACAGTGAAATAAGCTACAAACTCACTGTTGTGTGTTGGTTTTGTTTGTGGAAAAGCTTTGTACTATTTCCCTTAGCTGAATATCTGTATTACAGAGCTGTTCTGCCAAAGCAGTTTTGACTAGACCTCCTTGCCAACTCATAAAGATAACTTGCTTCTTTTCACTGGAGGTGTTTTTGTGAAGTGCAAAACAGAAGTTGAAGTAATGACAAATATTTTCAGCTTTTTGCACTGGGTCAGCGTATGCATCTATATATATATTAGTAAATACATATGTTTGTTAAACTTGAGGATAATCTTTTGAGAAAACATACGTACGTGTTCCTAATGAAATCTGCAGAATGACATGAATAAGTTTTGTTTAAATGTAGACTAATCTAATACTTAGATCTACTGAGATTCCAGTGGGCATTAGGGAAGAGTCTAATGGAAAAGTTAAACAGGAATTGAAAGCTACCAAACATTCTTTATTTAATCTAAGAAAACTGCTTTTTGAAGGACTGAGTTCTTTTCTCTGGTATTACTCTCACAAAGATTTGTCACTGTATCAAAAATTCTACCAGATCTAAAGAGTGTCCTTACTTGAAGAGGAAACAATGCTGTAATTTTTCATGTGAAGAGAATTTGATACAGTTACGCTGAGTTTTCAACTGAGTGTACAGGGAGGCAAATGCAAGCAAACATGTAAATGCCTTCATTGTAATTGTCCTCCCACTCCCAGATGGTGTAAATTTTATTTAATAAAATATTTCATCAAGATATTGGGGAGGCTTCTTCAAAGCCTGTAAAAACTCATGTGTACTGATTCCCTGTGTGCTCAGGAGATTGTGCATGTTGGGGATTGTAAGAGTTTATCTGTTATTGCTAATTCTAAAAGAGTTCTGACATATGGTGTTGCCCTTGATCACTGACAGTGTTGCCTGACAGTTTACAAATAGTATGTTACAGGGAAAGCTGTTAATGTGCTATGAATTTGTAAATCCCTTTAAAAGGATAGGGTGTTATCTGAAGAGATTTCTCCAATGCGTTCAGCAGGATGCTTGGTGAACAGTGTTGGCACGATGTTTATCTATGCTGCCTGAATAGGAGCAGAAGCTTTGCAGCAGTACATTTTGAAGTCATAGCTTCCACCAGCAAGCAAATATTTTCAGACTTCCAAATGACCAAGACTGGCAGATCTTCATTTGCTGCAGGTATTACTGCAGTTTCCACTTCTAAGACTGTTAAATTAAGCAAATTCTCAGCTGGAAGCCTGACTGATTCCCAGTGCTACGAAGTATAATGAAAACAATTCAGAAGAATTCAGCAGTATCGGAAGTATTGAAACTTCTAACACAGTTTAAGTAGTGAAGTACTAGGCTGGCTTGTAACAATGTCCTTTGATTTCCTTTGTTTATGCTTTCTGGAAGAAGAAATCTATTTGAGCTTGTTAACATAATGCACAAAGACAAGGTTTTATTGGGCTAAATGTGAAAAATGGAAGATATTGTTGATTTCAAGTCCTGAGGATGTGTCCCTGCAATTTCTTCACAGTCAGCTGATGTTTTGAAGGTAGAACTGTTGTAGCAGGGCATATAGTAAGAAGATCCATGGGACAATGCGTTTATCCTTTTGTGTGATAGATACTCTTCTGCCTGAGCTATATCACTCCACAGGATAGAAGGATACTTAAGTGATTACAATTATTTACAAATAATCCCAAACTTCTGTTGGGCTTCTCACACTTTTAAGTGTATGAAGGCATCATAACAGCATGCACATCTGAGGTGAAATTTCAGTTGTAATTGTCCATGAATATAATTGGAATAGTCATTAGGAGTTTTTTTCTCTTAGTCCTGGTTATTTTTTCTGCTTTTCAAGTACAAATGTTAGTGATAATAAAACTGACATGCATTACAATACATCCCTGGGAATGTTGTCTGTCTCTTGACATTCATGCAAGATTGTTTTGCTTGAATGCAGTATTAGTGTGTAATAAACTTGCCACAGACAAGTCACAAGAAAATAAATATTCATGTTTAAATGTGCTATAGAAGCTATCCAGAATTCTGATAGCTTTATGGTACTCTAAGGCAGTAAATAAAGCCTAAGTTTAACAATATGATTACAAAAAACATATTGATAATCAATTTTGACGGGTTTATCAGTTTTGGTTTGTAAGGTCTACATGTGGTGAAGCTGCTAGGGCGTGTCACAGCGAGAGGGAACCACTTTGCTTCTAAGAGATAAGGAACAATAAACTTTATTGATATAAAACAATAAGTTAACTTTCAATGATAAATGGAATAGTGGTTTAACAAGACTTGATGGCAAGGTACACTCGCTTATTTACTGCGTAGAGTCAGATAGAACTGTCAGGGAGACCTTCCTGTTAACTAATGAGGTTCAGAATGGATCCCCTTGCTTTATAAACTTGTCAGAGAGGAGTCTAGGTGCAGCTTGGTCCAGCCTTAGCCCCAGATTTGATCAACAGCTTGCCTAAAAGATTATATATATGCCATCAATACTCTACCGATAATCCTATCATTTAGCTAAGATTTTCAAAGTTTAGCATGCTATTAGTCCCTGAAGATTTTACAGCAAGGAGCCTCTCAACCTAGAGTATCCCTGTGAAGCGTCCCTGCTCAAGGGGACATCCTTGCGTGCAGCCTGCTGTCGTTCAGGAGAGCTCAATAAGCCCTGGGCTGTCCACTATTTATAGAGTTAAGATGACTGACTGATAATCATATTTGCATACTAGCCAGATGTCTGGCCCTCTGTTCCAGACAGCCTGTGGCAAGCATGTTGCCACCTGTTCCTGAAATCCAGGTAAGCCAGATGCAGTCATCACAACCCTCATCGCTAGTTGTGGTCTGTTCGGAGTCACAGGAAAATCAGTTTTGTGGAGGGGTCAGCACAACATCACAGGGTAGGGGTGCGAATGTAGGATTTGCTACTCATGACTCCCCACCCTACTTGGAAGTTCATTTGTACTTACAAATGGCTTTTTCTGCACTTGTAGTTCCATAACTACAGGACTGTCATTGGAAGCAAACTTCAAACAAAAACTGAGGCAACTATTGTGAGTGCCTTCAGACCTGGGAAGTCTGAAATACAGCCACAGTAATTCTTGAACTTACTCTGTTGGTATTCATTAAGTGTCTCTCTATGCTCATGTTATATCAATCTATGAACAATTCAATTAAGAAAAGAAACTAAGAATGTCAATTTTCTGTCTTCAAATGTTTGCTAATGTGATTCAATAATGGTAAGACAAATATTAAAAAGCAGCATGGCTGAATGTCTGTGGAAGTTCTTGTCTGAGGAACGTTTGAGTCTGAAGATTAACTTGACACATTTTTTCCATTAAACAATCAGGGTTGCTATGTGGCAATAAAGCTTTCTTTGTCAGGCTGTGCAGATTCTGGATATAATTCACTCCATGGACCCAGCTGACTAAAAGATCTGCACACAGAATATGCAGTGTAGGAGCACATCAAGTACCTTGTGGATACCCCTGTATTTGACGCAGAGGTAGAATGCTTCCTTGGAGTTGATATATCCATTGTAGAAAAACAAAATGCACTTGGTCAGTTTCATTGCAAGAGCAAGGGAAGGTTTAAGCTGGTATCAATCATCCCCATTTTTCTTTAGACTTTGGGCTGTGATTGTTTTACTACCTAAACATTGATTCCTTACTACCTAAACATGACTAAAGACAAAGAGCAGAGGCTTGGACTCTCTGATCCTTAGGGGTCCTTTCCAACTTGAGAAACTTTATGAACTACAGGTTTAACTTTTCCTAATTAGGTAATAGAAAGTCTCAAGTTTTGGGGGGTTTACAATTGTAGACTGGAATCCGGTTTTCTTCTGAACTGTAACATTAAAATTACCACGTTATTTATTCTTAACAAGAAAGAGGCTGGTAAATGGAAATTGAGAGAGGATTCAATAGTTTTAAGATAGAAATTGAAACTTTCAGCTGTTTTCTGAAGATAAATGTGTTTCAGAAACTTGCATTTTAAGGTATCAATAGCCTCATTTGTAAAACTTATCCTTGTCAAAGATATCTTTGTTCCTTATAACAAAAAGTCTTCCAAAGTATCATAGAGCATGCTATTGCATCCCTTTAGATTTGTTAATCTTAAAATAATTTGGCTTAGCTGCTAGATAGACAGGTGTGAGACTGGAATGCTTGAAAGGCAAGAGGCAGCTGAAAGTCTAATCCCAAATATTAGCTGAATTCTGAAAGAAAGTCCTTTATATACAACACTTAGTCTGCTTCTTTCTTCCCCTGAGTGTAAATGGGCTGGCCTCTCCTGGTTTTCAAGATCTTGAGAAAATGTTAAATACTTGAATTTTCCTATACTAGTTTGTCTTATGCTTTGTTTTGCCTATTTTTCTTTAGTCTCTATAGCTTGTTGGTGTTTTCCCTACAACCTTCTGTCTACCCTACAGCACTTCTAGTAGCAGATTTGTTTTCATAAATCACTTTGAGAGAAGCCAACACTCATAAAGAAAATATATGTTGATTTCTGCACTGTCCTGACATCTAACAGAAAGTTAAAATAAAGGCCATAATAAAATTCCACTGCAATTCATACCATGCTTGTTTTGTTCCATGGACATGCAATTTTTCTTTTAGACTAGAATATCATTCTGATTTTAATGGTATTTTTTCTTGTGAAATAAGATGGTAATGAAATGAAACACAACTAGGTTCCAGTCCTGAAATCTGTTCTCACTTTTTCATAAAGGCAAAGCTTTCACTGATGTCAATGACAGTTTTGCCTGAGTCAGAATTGTAGGATTGGGCTGAATGGTGTCTGACTTAATGAATTTCAAAGAGATTTCATTTCATGATGAGACAGATCATTTTGGAGCATCTTTCACAGCCTATGGAAATGCTTCTTGTGATCATGTTTTTGTTTTCTTTTTGTTTTCATGCTTCTTTAAAGCATTTTTCCTGGGAGATGATGCTCTAACAGTAAAGAACAGTGTTTTAATTGAAAGGATAGTAATAAGATTACTGTAAGAGCATTTAAAATGAGTGAAAGATGTATGGATTTTCTTTTTTGCTTTTTTGGAAGTAGGACTGAAAGGTTTTACTGCAACATTTTTTTTTCTTTGTAAAAATTTGCATTGCTGCTTGGTAACTGAGGCAAGGCTTAATTAAAAAAAAAAAAAAGAAAAAATCCATACATTTGAATCTTAAGATTGGTACACAGTCACAGAGATCAAATGAGAGGGCACAGAAAAAAGAGGCAATTTCAGAGCTAACAGCAAACAAAGAAGTGTGGAGGGGTGGGCTTATCTTGTTTTTCCCTTTCCCACTTCCTTTGGCAGCAGAACTTCTTACCTGTTCAGTGTCATATGTACTACCCTGCAACTGTTGCCATTTTTGGAAGCAATAGTTATAATCAGTATAACCTGAAATTAGGCTTTAGCCTGTGGGATTAGATAAAGGGAAAATATTTATTGATCTGGAAGATTTTTTGAGATGAGTGAGAATACTCACGTTCAATGTACTAGCATTCCTGATAGGAGATGGTCTGTTCTCAAGGGCAAATATCTTCACCTAAGGTCTTTTTGTTTGCTGTGCTAGCAAATGGGATCATGCACTAAGTCTGAGAGGTGCCTCAACTCAGAGGGAGACTACTGGTCCTGGCCTGCTGCAATTCAAAGGGCCTTATATATAATTTGGGTTTGAGATAATTGACTTCAAAATTGATATTCAAACATCTGATGGATGTTTTAATATTCACTTTGGCTGCATTTGGAAGATGTCATTATGTGAGCCAAACACAGACAGAGCACAGTAACAACCACAGTCTCAGAAGTAACATGATTCCAGAACACCTCAAATTCTTTACAGTTGCAAGAAAGCAACATAATTTGTGCTTGGTCTGGTAGAGCTTAACTATTATGCAAGCTCTACTCCTTGTTTGAAAACTGAACCCCCTGTGTGCTGGAACCAGTGAAATGTCTCGTGTCCATAGTGGTTTGGCTTTGCAACAGCTGTTCCTAGGTAGCTGAAATACTTTTTCTTTCTTACTGTAAAATTATTCCAGGCCCTTGAGGACTACTAAAGCACAGCAATAACTAACTTACCTGATTCAAATATTTTAAGAACTTACTGAATTTAAGTTTTTATGCTTACATTTTCATTTCTCTGTAAGGGATCTCTCTAGAAAGTCCTTTCATATTTACTACGACCTTCTTTTAATGTTCCTCAGCAAACATTTATTTATTCTGAGTATTGTACGTCAGAGTAATTCTTGATTTATTTGTCAATTTGCAAATGCATAGGTGGTCCTTGATAGCCACAACATTGAAAAATAAGGCTATCTTCAGTGCCAGATACATGCAATTCCGGCAGCCTATCCATAATGGAGCTAAGAAGCATACTTGAATGTCTGCTTTTGGTTATTTAGGTAACAAAAGTGATGCTTGAAACCTGAAAAAAAAATTGCTCCAACTAAAGATTTTAGTATCTAGCCTGGCTACAGGAGTTCACACTAAACATAGACAGTGTTAGTTTTGGAACCAAAACCTGGGGTTTAGGCCCTGGAAGCAGCTATAGACAGAGATAAAGTTTAGATGATCTTAAAATCCTATAAGCTTATTGCTTTTCCAGAATGGTAATTCATTGTATTGGTATCTGACAGATGTAGCGCAACAAATGCCCCTGTAAGTGACACGACTTGGTGAGTGTGCTCTTCCTGTTGACCATGCTGACAGTGGTTTGGTGTAGGCTCTCAAGGATGTAAAGACCTGAGCGATAGCTGGGCTGTGAACTATTATCAATTTGTTCTCTGAAAAGCCACAAAGGAGCAGAGTGACATAGTAAGCATCAATGTATATGAGCTTGGAACACTGATCATACAATTAATACATGAATAGCTGATGGCTTTTCGAAGACCCATTTACCAAGGAAAAAAGTTACGGTTGCAAGGAGTCTCAGGCATATATTTTGCTGTTATAAGTAACTTAATTGTGAGCCAACCACTTTATTAAATATGACAGACTGGAACTTTTGTCTCCCTGCTAGGCAGTGTGGCTGCATTGCAGTGATCTTCCGTTGCACTAAAATGCCTCTCAAGGTTACTCCTTGAGGCTGAGACACCTTGTATCAATGGCAGATCTTTGATCAGTGACTGGTATCACGTTACCTTGTAGTATAACTGGTTCTTGCCTTGATAACTTTTTTATTGCATGGTAATGAAACTTTGTATGACCTTTGCACATGTAATCCAGCTGCATCTGACTCGTCTCTGAGGAGGAGTTCAGAAAGCAAGACGGACCTTCTGAACCTCAACTCAAAGGGAAGAGTCTACCTGATCTCTATGAATCATTGTAACTTTAAGTGTAACTCAGTTTTCCTTGAAGTTTTTCCATGCAGTAATTAAGAGTGAACCTTGCCACTGAACTTCAGGTCTCACTTTTACAACATACTGAAACTACTTTTGATAATACCTTTGACAGTGATTCTTTAAGCTATCTAACCCACCCATATGTGAAGAAATGGTGTAATCAGCAGGATCCTAAATCAGGATCCATGACAATGGCATGGAACACTCTTGGACTTTGTTTGAAACACTGACACTTAGGATCTTCCAAACTATTCTTTCTTTAAATACATCATTTATAACAGCATGGATGTTTAACTGTCTTCTCTGGATATGTGAAGAGCTAAGTGGCAGTGTAATAGTCAATACACTTCTGTGTTCTTGTACTGGTGGTAATTCTTGTGTTATACAGAAGTAACAGGAATATGTACAATAAAAAGGAGAGATTTGTCTTGTCTTCCCCTTTAAGCTGATAGAGGAAAGGCAACTTCATAAAATGGCCCTGTGTTGTCTTGCTAGAATATAAATATTGTCTTTAAAGGAAGTTTTGAAATAGGGTAAAGTTGTGTATACTGCTTTTCTTTAAATTATTTCTCCTTTTAGGCTTTCATATAGGTTCTACTCTATTTGCATTTTCGTATGAATGCTATGTTAGGTATGTAAACTTGCTATACTGAGAACTTCTGTATGTTATCTCCCCCCTCCACCCCCACCCCTCAATAATCCTGGTTAGATGTGGTTCTCCAAGATAGCACTTCATCAAGACAAGTTCCCTAACGTTAATCTGGACATTACACAGCTGTTGTATCATTATTGCTGAATCCAATAGAAATATTTCTACTTGCAGAGTAATGTGAATATACACTTTAGGAAACAGTTATTTTTGTCAACGAATGGAGAACTGATTATTGTGTTTAAGTAGTTGACATGCTGGTGCGATCCGTCCTTACACAAAAGGGAGAATGCATGATGTCTGCATGCACTCACCACTCATGCTCTTTTAAAAAACAAACCAACAAAAAACAGAAAACCCTGCAACTGAATACACGATACTGATGTATCAGTTTAGATGAGAGATTTGTTTATACTAAGTTGATAGGGAATTCTGTCAGCCCTACAATTAGATGCTTGTAGCCAAGACACCAGTCATTACCTGCCACTCAGAATAAAACGTCTCATTTGGGATGACTTTTTTTTTAAAGACCATTTCACTACTTGTTTCTGTTGAAGAACATTCATTTTAAATAGAAATTTTACTTCTGATTTATTGGTATTTTGGGGTGATTTGTGTGCTGTCCCCATAGGGTGGAGATCTAAAGGATGACTTCACAGCAGTGTCAGTAAGATGACCCAAAGACAGGCTAACCACAAGGTATTGTAGAGGCAGGCAAGAAGTAAATAATAGTGATCTTGCAGATAGAAAAATTTATGGAATATCTAAGCTTTCATGGTGCTTTAGTAGAATGAAGGGGACTGTGGAAACAGTAGGAAAGAGAATCATGTCTGTTTTGTTTTCTTAGTGTTAGATCTATTACTTTGAATTAAACAGAATACATTTCTAAACCAATTAATGAGTTCAGAGATACTTGTTCCTGAAAACAAAGTTTTCATTGCAAGAGGATACATACAGGCAGCTCTTCATGCTGAAGCTTCATGTTATTGCTTGCAGCAGTGCTAATACAAGACAAACTCCTGTGACTGCCATGTTCAATGTTAGTAAGATAGAGAACTACTTTCTTGCCAACTACAACTTGACCTTTTCACAGGGGTTTTTTCTACTCTTGCATGGTTTCAGAGTGCCAGTAACTTCTTGTGGTAACAACTTTCTGACTAGAGCACACATTGTCTACTGTTGATTACTGGCCTGGGAACTACTTATTGAATAAACAAGTTACACCCTATAGAAAATGGGGGAGCTGCAGATGTATTTGTATTTACTTTAATCCGGATTTGTCAGAATAATCTGAAGTGGCTAACATCAACTCAGCGAATTTCACTTTAGTACGGGTTATTAAATGCGGCTTGTATGTCAGTCTGACAATGTCAGGTTCTGCATTGCATATGTCCTGATTTGCTACAAGGCTAGGTCAAATGCCTCGCTAAAGGAGAGCACTGAGTTTTGTAGTTTGCTCTGGGGCAGATGAAAAATGGAAATGTTTGCCATCAGGTCTTTCTCCAATTAGTTCTTGTAGATCTATACTTCTACAAAGAGAAGTGACTTTCATTCTAAGCGCTATACAGCTAGCTGTTGAAGTATATCCCTTACCATTAATCAAAATCCACATGGTTTATCTGGGACACTACAAACTTTGTATATGATCCATTGCAGTCTTTTTGTGGTATATAGTACAATACAATAAATGAAGATGACTGTCTTCATAAAATATCACATAGCTAACTTAGACCTCTAAAAGTCACCTCACATTTTGCACAAGAAAACCAGATTTTCCCTTCCTGCCTCACCCCCTCCCCTCCTGCCTCACTCTGTGATACTTTTGGAAACCTTATGCAATCTCTATGCTACGCTTTGTGGGGAGTTCTTGAGCTTGATCATGTACCTGACACCATTTTAAGACAAAGATATATTACATCAATCTTTTCCATTTTTCGACTCTGAATCTTAACGTCATGTAGACAGTCTTACAGCACTGCAAAGCTGTGCTGAGCAGCAGTATTCTGCCAGTGTGTGGGCTCTTTATTTTTCTGAAAGCCATCTTTGTGCAGAATTTAAGGAAGTTTTTTTATATGTGAGGATGGATTAAATCTTCTGGCCAATAGTTTGCCTTAGATTTGCTTTCTCTGCCTTTCAGGTATAACATGATACATTTTATTAATAAATGTTGAATTAGGTGAATTTTCAGTTGACAAAATATTGATCCTGTATCATGGATGTTGCAGGGGAGTGCCCAAATAGGTACAGAAAACAGTTGATTGCTTTCAGGTGTAGCCCACTAGTCAAAATATAGGCTCAACAAAAAATATAAGCATGGATTACACGTTTATTGTTGCAATGAATCATGGTTAAATTCCATTTTAATAGCTGATGTTAAATCAATTGACTTTGTTCTCTGAAATTTTGAAACTATTACAAAAAATAATGCAACATCCATAGTAAATTAAAATTTAAATACATTGTGTTCACACAATCAGTTCCATCTCATTCTTCACAGTGCTCAGTGATTAGTGAACCATTTCAGAAGCTATCAGCTGGAAGTGTGAGCTTCTGAAGGCCTTTAACACATGAGTGATCTTAATATTAGACAGGGCAAACTTATTTCTGTCTATAGACTTCATAAACAAGGAGGAAAGTCTCTAGATTAATATTTCTACCAATGATATTATCTGGCAAATGTCTCATTGAAAATAGCTCAAATTAAATCTGAAAATAAAAAGAAAACCTTTGCCCCCTTATGTAGTTGAAGAGAAAAAACTTAAGCTACTGCTTAGTGCTGATTATAACCATAAGAGTTTGTGATAAAGTTGATATAATTATTTGGCTTTCTAGACACCACTCAGAGTTGAAAGCTGGAATGCCTGGGACACCAATAAATTTCATACTTTGACTTATCTGACTCACAGACATCTCCCTCAAGGAAGAGGAGAGATTTATCTTTCCACACGCAAGATTCTGAACCTAAACCCTGGGGAGTTGGTAAGAAAAGGACAAGATGGATTTTCTGCAAGTGGTTTGCCAGAATATTTTCAAGGTGCAGGAATCGTCTTCATAGGACCAGATGTATGTAGTTCATTTGAATTCAAACTTGGTACTTTGCCCATTTTTGTAGCATCTACTTGGAAAGAAAGTCTGTTTTTCAGATAATGTCATGCACTGCTATAAACACTGATTAATCATTGGTCAATTTTATTTTGTAACTGAAAGTCACAAACTGGATTTTATACAACACATCTCAAAACTGTGTAGTTTATAATGAGATAAAAATCTCAATTTTATCAAGTGTAGATAAATTCAACACAATTGCTTCAGAGCTTTGTTTTGTAGTATTATATAAAATACAGCAATGTTTTACAACACAGTTACAGAATTTCTTAGTGCTAGTTGTACTACAATAATTCAGAATGATTCAGGCTTATTCAATGATCTCCTGAGTGATACTTTAGATGTAATTGAAATGAACATGATTGCTTTGTGAAATCGCCATATTTGTAAATGGCAATGTTGAAATGGCTTTTATAAGCCTTCCGCATGCTTTCACCAAATGTAATAAGCATAAATAGAGACAATATTGTTAGACACCCCAATAACCTGTTGGGGGTCAGGTTTGTGGGAGGATGTATACTTTCAACATTTTGGGAGTATAACAAGTCAGATTCAGAAACGAGTTAGGGTTTGAAGTTCCTCTTTAGATCAAGCTTGTCACCTCCAAATCACCTATTTCTGTTGGCATATGTTTTTATCAGTAAAAGTACCCAATGTTGTTCTGCAAATACACAAAAATGCTTGATCACTGCTGAGATGAGCAGCCCTGATTCTTGGTGTTTGTGGTGATGTGTATTTCTTGCTTGTGTGGGTTTTTCCTGTGTGGTTTTTTTTGTTTGCTTGTTGTTTTTTGGTTTTGGGGTTGTTTTTTTCTAATGAGGAGTTTCTTCCACCTAAGCCTTTGTACCAGGGGTTACAAAATTCATTTGGAATATAGAAAATATTTTTTATTTCTACCCTATTTTTTGTCGTTTTCTTCAGCCTTCATTTGTTCATGTCAGTCACTTAATTTTGCCTGACTAAAAGAGATGAGTATTGCAGGAGTAAAGGAAACATTTGGTTTTCAAATGTATATGAAGATGTTAGAATTTCTTAATTTTGCCAATTAGTATTTTTATTGGAGACACTTATGTGACAACTAGAAACTGGAGAAATGAAGTTATACAACCATAAGACCATAACTTCCTTTTGTTGAGCTATTTCACGGTTTAGTAAGATGAATTTCATTTTCCTCCTTATTTACATCTTCACACTTATATTTCTGACCATGTCTCTTACCCACCTTACTGAAGTCTAATAGTCTTTTCACTTCATGGGAGCACCTATGAAGAAACGGGCATTTTTGCTGCCCTAGACACTGCATTCTGATATGAAGCATGGTCTACTGCTTGTCTACTAGTAGTCTGTTGCTACTTTCTGCTTATTTAATGACCATTCAGCCCTGATACATGGGTTTGAATTTGGTTATATTGCTTGTGTTTAGGAGTTAGTAGGAGTAAAGAGACATTGACAGTATCCTATGCTGAGGAGAGGTCAAAAAAACTCTTTAAAGACCAATAAGTAACTCTTGGAAGAGCAGGGAACTTTCTGGTGACACATGTAAGCTCCTATTTTCTCCAGACTTGCCATTCCCTTTTGGTCCCTCTCCCCTTACCCTCCTCTCAAGTCCCAACCAAGTATGTTCATCCCTGTGCTCCCCTTCAAGGGTTTTGATTGGTGTTTTGTCTTTCGGTGTTTTGGTTTTTTTTTCTCCTGTGGAGATGCTGATGCTAGGTCAAGGGTATTAACTTTTCTGCTTGAGAAATTATTTCTTTCTTCTGTGTATATACATCTCTATTGCTAAAGGTCTCTAACCCAAATTTTTTTGATTTCCACCTATAATGTAATAATCGTGTCAGCCAGCACTTGTGGCACATTACTGGCTTTCAGTGAGACCTGTCATAAATCAGACAGGGATTTGATTTGAGATTATTCATAATCTCAAATATAGTTTCAAGAATTCACGTTGCTTAAATTGAAAGGATTTTATGGGCTTTCTTGCATCAGAAAAGTTGAAAGAGTACATTACTGAAGGGAAAGCAGAGCTAGATTTCAGCATCTGCAATCTGGTGTATGGAAAGTGAAGCAAATTTGCTATCAGTAAAGCTGTACTTGTGTGTGGGGTTTGTATGTTCATTGAGCTTTCTCAAGTAAAATAAATGTTTTGACAATTTATGGCAATGCAATACATGTGACATGCTAATGAAAAATATTTTCAGCTGGCAGATGTCACACAGTTGTGCTGAAAAATACAAATGCAACTTAATTAAACAGTTTATATGTATTAAAAAAATGTCTGTTATCTCCCAGGCTAGAAAAATATATTAAAACACAAAGCTGCCAGCGCAGTCTTTTTTAAAATATATTTTAAAAGTAAAGTTACAGAGATTATATAATTTCCACTTTTCCAGCATCAATTTACCTGAAGAATTTGCATCTAGTAACTTGCATTATGAGCTACTGTGTTACTTGTCAGCCTTTCATGGAAAAGATGAAATTTAACAATGCAATGTGTTATTTATTATGGAATAATGCTGCCATTTGGCATGTTGTCAAAACCAGAATAATTCAAAACTAGTCCAAGTTCTGTTGGGGTTATGACTGATAATGGATAAAGTAATATACATACTGAAATGCTGAAACTAGAAAAAAGTGTAAATCTTACATACTACCAAATACTGAGTTTTAGCCTGCTATTTCATAGGAGGAACAAGCAGCAGATGAAACATTGATTGGCTCTACTGTAGTTTTTTATGCTGAAAGTATATGCAAATATAATTATTTGGAAAATGTTTAATGTAATTAAAAACTTAAATTACTTCAAAAAACTGTTATACTTTTGTGTTGCATAGTCTGCTCTAAGCTTACACTTGATTTTTGCAAGATAGTTTGTCTTTTTTTTACTTTACACATCTGTTCACTTTACACATCTGTACTGGATGTGATACCAGAGCTGAACAAATAGTTGAACAGACTTCAGAAGGAAATTAGATGTGAACCTAGCAACTACACATGCTTTTTGGCAGTTTATGAAGAGAAGAGTCTGCTTCCTGCTTTATTTTAAGCTTTCAGCCTGCTCAGTTTTGTTATTTTATTATCTATGGGTTTTTTTTCCTTCACACTTATTTCAAGCTGCAGTTGGCATGGTCTCTCTCAGCAGAACATGATAGATAATACCCATATGATGTATCAGTAAAAACAATGTAAAGGCAATAAGGAATTCAGTTGTATAATAAAGGGAAGATTAAAATATATTGAAAAGTATATCATATATTCAATGTTTTTTGGATGATTCACTTCTAAGTCCATTTTTTGTTACATAAATCCTGACTATCAATATCTTAAATGAAAATTTAAAGGATTATACAAGGGTAAATATCTCGGTATCTCTCTCCCTGGTCTGACTTATCTTTAGGAATTTTGAAGCAGAAGCAGCAGTAGACTTGGGGCAAGATAGAGAGTTACTTGGACAATCCAGTACATGCCTGGAGCATGGATGACCTGGCATAAATTCTTCCTTGCCTTGCTATTGGCTGGGCTTGAAGACTAAATGCAAAATCTTTTTCTCCTTGTCCCTGTGAAGTACTTGGAAACATGAATTTTACTGAATTTTGTTGAGAGAGATATTATTGACTTGCTGTATTACACTACATTGTTTTGGTAGAATGTCCTCAAATTCTTTTATGTATTTGTAAGTAGCTGTTTCCGTATACTTTCAGAAAACTTCACTGTAAAATATTTACAACAGAAAATGGGCAGGAATATTATCAGACTATTCTGTGACAGGAAAAATATACTTGTGTGACCGTTTACAAAGATGTGAAATTGAACGTTACTTTTTTGGCAACATTTTGATAATAATGAACTGGGCATCAAAATAAATTTAAAATGTGCTCAGAAATAATGAGTAGAATAGGGCCTGTGCCCTCATCAATATATCCATCTCATAAAGCTAAGTAATTGTCTTTTCTACTGTCAAACGAGTGACAGATCCAAACTCCCTCCAATGTGCTCCTTTTGCCAAAGTGAAATCCTACTTTCATTTAGTTACAACATACGAGACACACGCAGACAGATCTCTTCCTTTACCCTGGGTTATTTTAGTTTGTCTTTATTTAGTAATTTTTTTTGGTTACCTTCTAATTAAACAAAAATCTGGAGGAGGAAGTTGAATAGAGAAATGCCTTTTGATATCAGACTTGCACTAAAACTAGACTGCCCAAGATGTTTCTCTTTGTCAGTAACAGGATAAATACTTCATGAGCTTCATTGCCTAGTGCAAGCCTATGTTCAGCAAAGTAAATATGTAATTATTTTTAGTTTCTACGGTATTCATGAATTTTAACGCCACCATATTGAAGACTGCAAATGTAAATACTGTTGTAGTGAATGAGACTCGTTTTGTCCTCTTTTTGCAAATCGCTTTGCCAGAAGTGCCACACTTCATTGCTAGTTCACAGTACTGCCTTAGTCATTAATGTTGACAAATTCTGTTCTCAAGGGAAAGTGAACTACTTTACATCTAAGATGGCCTGACTACAGTCAGCAGATCTCAAAATTCAAACCTGAGTGGCTGTCATTTTATTTTTTTTTAAACAAAAGAATCAAGCAATGGTGAACATATTTCAGAAATAAAAACATTGTTTCTGTTGAAATAATATGCATACAAGTTAAATGAAAATCAATTATCTCCCAGTTACAAAACACTTTCTAGTAGAAAAAGCACAAAACTCAACTAAAAACACCAAGTCATAATTATCACACTACTTTAATTTTATGGTAATCTAGTAGCTAAAAAATCTATAACATTAGGTAACATCTGGTGAGGGTACATAATTCACATAATACCTTAAAATCTTAGTCTATAAGTTATACCTGGAAGAAAGGGAGATGAAATTGTATGGAGCTAATGGAATTGTGATCATTTTGTTTATATCCTAGGAAAAGTAAGGACTTACTAAAGTAAAAACTTTGTCCTATGATCCTTTTCATGGATCTCATTCTCTTCTACAATTGTTTTGCTGGAGAAAAACAGCCAAAAAAGTAGTAGTTACACAGCAAGTTGAGGAAATTTTTTATTGTCTGTATAGTGTATGTTAATCCGGAAATTTAGGAGTGTGAAAATATGGAGCATGTATGAAAAACTAAGTTGTAATTTATGTATATCACAGTCTCACTCTTTACTGAATTTTTCTCATTTACCCTTTTTCTGGTAAACATGACTGCATCGTCTTTAGGGTTGTTCTCAGTGTGCTTTCTGGTAGTCTGAGTCTCTGTGATCATGTCTCGTGGTTATCTATTGGAAACTTGTAAAATCAGCTGTTAGCACACAATACGCACAGTGCATGCAATCACCGTCTAAGTCATCATTGTGGTTCTTAATCTTTGGTATAACCTCTGATATGTAGTTGAGAGCATAATTCTTAGGGGTTTTGTTTGTTTACGTGGGCACTTCCCAAGTTAGACTCTGTTCAAAGAGTAGGTTCAATTTTCTGTACAATATTGTGCAAGACTTTGATACAAAATACATTCAGTGGGTGATGTTTGGAAACCTGAATAATATCTAAAGCTGAGAAAATTCATAACATATCCCTGTAGCTCTACAGTGATTTAACTGCGCTGAAACCTGAAACCTGGAAACTGAGTTGAGTATACCTTAATCTTGTAATGATAAAGTTTCCAGCTATCATTAGGAAGAAGTATTGCTGCAGGGATTACTGTAGGGCAGGAGGGAAAGTATCTCTCTGAATTGATGGAATTCATGACAACTACTATAAGCATCTTGTTGCAAAATTAATCATGAATATCTGTAAGCCTTTAGAGTAAGCCACTGTTAATAGAAATTTTTAAATGGAATTTGAAAAAAAATCTTGTGCTTTTTCACAAATGACTAGAGGAGCCTCATGGTTTCAGCACAATGTTCAAAGAGCAAAATTATGATTGCATATAATTCACAGCAAAGAAGTGAGTGGAGTTCTCACAGTATTTTTTTGGCAAATGTTAGTATGTAGCTTTTTTTGAAAGAGTAATTTATGGATATCTAAATTTATAGGGTTGGAAAATGTGTTGAATAAACAGTAAACCTAGGTCTTATTAAACTTCAAAACCATGAATTTTAATTATAGCTAATATTTGTGTGACTTGGTCTTGAGCAGTATAATGACTATGCCTAATATTTCTGGTAGGTTTTTTCTTCCTCCCCCTCAAGATTAAGGACTTGCCTACCCCAGAGCTTTTAAAAAGAGCACTCTGGGGATTTTTTTCTGGAAAACACGAATAATAGAAAAATCTTATTCTGCAATAACTGCCTAAAGAATGTAACTCAACTTTTTTTTTTTTTTTTAATGAAACACTGTGCTTCTCTGAAATAAGTTCTCAACCTTATAATGTTTCTTCATACTTGCTGCGTATTTTCTTCTGTTACTCAGTTGGAAGACTTTTTGCAATAATAAGCATTTTCTCAGTCATTTGCTGTGCCTAGCAATGTTTAAAGATTTTGTGTGACTCGTAATTTCATAGTTAAACAAGAAAAAGTATGATATGCGTATGCAAACCAGGAGTAATTACTCTGTTAGAGATGAACTACTGTTGGATTAAAATGTCTTTCCTTATTTTGTGATTATCACCTCCAAGAAAATTCCTTTTCGAGTTTAATTCTGAACTCTACGTGCCATTGAACACTGTTCTCTGTAGATCTGGACGCCCAACTCGGGGATTGTCAAGTGAAGTATTTGACTCCCTCTATCTCACAAAGGAGCTGCAAGTACAATGAAAAAAGTAGCTACTCTTTCCTCTTTCTGAAAATTATGATGATGGTATGAAGTGGAAGCAGTATGAGGATTTGAGGGGTAGTAATAAGGAGCAGTTGTAGGCCCTGGGTTCTTATGGAGCTAAGAAATTCAGAAAATACCAGTGTAAAGTAACTGAAAGACCAGGAGATTGAGAGGGAGAGTAACCTAGACGGATTCCTAGAGTCTGATTTCAAAGTATCAAAATTATAGGTAGGAAAAATTGTAAAAATTATTAGCAATTTAAAAAGCTGTTTATTTAACTAGATTTTGATCTTGAAGGTTATTTTAGTGAAGAAAAACATGAAAAATTAATCATATTTGTATACACTACACTGTTTAGCATTTAATTGCATATGGTAAGAAAGTAGCTTAATTTCTTTGTAAGAAATTATTCCTTCTTGAAATATCATGAAGAGACTGATTGAAAGATCCTTAAGAAATCTAAACCAATATGTGCTAGTTTATGTTCTTGGAGGATTTTCCTTTGAGTTTAGAAATTTTCTTTTGTTAAGATCATATGAAACATATATTGTGGATATCTGCTATGATAAAAGGAAAATTTGCAGTTGACCATGAATTTTTTTCCTGCTTTTTTTCTGGTGTGGTATTTCTAATTTTATTTGTAACTTAGTGTTCATGTTGGAACAACTGTTTTATTACACTTCAAGTGAGTTTTAGTCATCTGTAAGTATTTTAGAATTGAATTTATATGACTAGGTCAATTTAAATACTTCATTGTGGTCTCTGATCATCTATTTAGTTGTACCTCACAAGTCCTATAGGTTTTGTCTAACCTGTGTTCAAATGCAGTCTTAGACTAGATTCATGGTACATGCAAACAAATACCACAGTATCACAGTATTGTAAAGTTGGAAAAGACCTTTGAGATCATCGAGTCCAACCTATGACCCAACACCTACACCTACTCCTACTTGTCAACTACACCATGTCACTAAGTGGCTCATCCAAATTTTCTTTGAACACCTCCAGGGATGGTGACTCCACCACCTCCCTAGGCAGTGCATTTCAATGAACAATTACCCTCTCAGTGAAGAATTTCTTCCTAATGTCAACCCTAAACCTCCCCTGGTGAAGCTTGAGACTGTGTCCTCTCGTTCTGTCACCGGTCGCCTGAGAGAAGAGTCCAACTCCTGCCTGACTACAACCTCCTTTTAGGTAGCTGTAGAGAGCAATAAGGTCTCCCCTGAGCCTCCTCTTCTCCAGACTAAACAAGCCCAGCTCCCTCAGTCGCCTCCTCACAGGGCTTGTGCTCCAGCCCCTTCACCATCCTCGTCGCTCTCCTCTGGACGCACTCCAGCATCTCAACATCCTTCTTAAACTGAGGGGCCCAGAACTGGACACAGTACTCAAGGTGCAGCCTGACCAGTGCCGAGTCTAAGGGGATGATGACCTCTCTAGTCCTGCTGGCCACACTGTTCCTGATGCAGGCCAAGATACCATTGGCCGCCTTTGCCACTTGATATGACCTGAGTAGGATAGTTGTTATCCCAGCCTGCATTGCCAACAGTTTGGTATTTGTGTCCAAGAAAGAACCACTTTCTTCCATCGGATGTTTGTAACAATTTGAGATGTCAAACTAACATATTTGAATTTTTGGAGTGAACAATGTATACGTATGTTCTTTTCTGAAGTCCTATATTTGCATATCCTCTTCTCTATTACTAGCTTATTTTAAAGTAAAGTATGTGAGCTGTAAATGATTCACTGCTTTCCATCAGTGGGCAGTGGTGGACTTCTGTTGCTTTAGATAGTGTGGGTTTTCCTGGGTTCTTGGACAGGAAACAATTAGGCAGCATGTGATGGGAACCTTGGTTTCATCAAAAGTTTGTAAAAATTGGGTTGGTTTTGGGTTTATTGATGAGCTGACTTTTTTGACTTCTGGGGTGAGAACTTTCCAATTGGCTTTTCCACTAATATTTGATATTTTTGACACTACTAGAATGAAACTCCAGTTTTATATAAACAACAAAACAAAACACAACTAAACAGGACCTAAAACCAAGACCTTGTATTGAGAACGTGTGATTTAACTGCAGTTACAAATGAAGAGACCACACTCAAATATCAAACTGATTTGATCTGCAAACCGGATTAATTGAAGAACATTTTGTGGATAAAGGTGAAAAAAAAGTGAGATTTTACTAACACAGCTAACATTGTTTCCCCCTATTCCCACCTCTCCGTATTTAATTTACTTAACTTAGAGAAACAGGTAGTGAGCACTACCTATAAAGTTACAAAAGGCAAAAATGGAAGGAGAAAAAAGCTTGGAAACTGTATGGTTTGTATGATGCTATGATGCAATAACCTGTA
Source organism: Neomorphus geoffroyi (assembly GCA_033558235.1). Lineage (NCBI taxonomy): Eukaryota > Metazoa > Chordata > Aves > Cuculiformes > Neomorphidae > Neomorphus > Neomorphus geoffroyi. The sequence continues at coordinate 23,296,043 of JAUMJM010000020.1, read as the reverse complement.
TATCCAATAGTGATTTGGACATATTAGCATTGTTGGCTTGCAGTGAAAATGACGGATATTTGAATCAGCAGTGATACCGTTCTGTCATTTCAGAGATCTTTTCTCTTACTTAGACTGTGAAAAGCCACATTTCAATTTCTATAAAGTTTTTATTCATAAAGATTTCTCTTTTAATTCAGGGTCTACTGAGCTTTATTCTCTCTCAAGGATTTCCTACCTGTACACCTTCCTTCCTTCTGCCCTTCTGTTTCTCCCCCCTTCCTCCCCACTTCAAACCCAGCCTATTTAGCTTTTTATTTTGACTTTCCATATGATATTTCTCCTAGACTGTAGTAGCTCCTGGGCTTTTCAGAGCAAATAGCTTGCATCTCTTGTTTTTGTATGATCTGGTTAAAGAAGTATTGCTCTCAGAGGTGCCAGACATTTATCTTCATGCTACCATGAGATAATACTCATAACAATTCATATTACCTTAGGCAAGTATAGTCTTTGTCAATATTATTTCAAGTGGAAATAATGCCTTAAAATAGGCTACTGTGATAAAAGTAGTTTCCTATAATATGACAGTAGCTATTACAGGAACATACTGTTACCTAAGTATATGCCAATGAGTATTTTAAAGAAATACATCAGCCAAGCGCCACTAGGATATTGGTCTGACACTTCCAGAAAGATCTTGATCGAGGTAAGGTGACACTGATATTTGTAGTCCTAACCTGAGGTCTGATGATGAGATCTCTCACGTTTGGGAGAGGCCAGATTCAGCTCTGTCTCATCTAGGTTAGCCTTTACAAGGTAAAACCTGCCAATTTTTGAGATTTCTATCCAGTAACAAAGGGAGCTGTATTATAACAGCTGTTAGAGGAAAATCAATTTGCCTTCTGGTTTTCTCATCTGGAAATGAAAGAAGAGCTTTCTTGCATCATGTTTACCACTGGCAAGGAGTTAGATGGCAATGCTAGTGACATTGCAGATGTAAGCAGCAAAGTTGTAATTTAATAAATAGTCAGAGCAAGCGCTTGTATATTTTGAACCATGCATTTGTAACTTCTAGTGTAGCTGGATGAAAGTTACCTCACAGGGACAGAAGTCCAATAAATACTCCACTGTCTGAAGGAGAGAATGACTTTTACTGCCTGCAGCTTCTGAATAAGGCACCACTCACAGAAAGCTAAATGACTTAAGTGTGAGTGGGGTTACGAAGTATGCTTTTGAGCAGCACAAAATTTAAAAGACTGCATTTTGAAAAGGAACTGAGAGATTTTATCAGGTAGTTCTTTCTAGTCAATTTTCAGCTAGTTGCCAGCTCTCATGAAAGTAGATAAGATTTTGAACTTTTCCTGACCAGTTACAAAAGCAGTCCCAACAAAGTCTAAAGGTATAGCTTTAGTTATATTAGAGTCTACAGTCAAGTAGAGTTGTAGTTTTATAAAGGTTTATTTTTGCAGATATTGCTAGTAGTGGAGGAAAACAGCTACAAAAGATAAGTTATGGGGTTTGGTTTGGAGGGGTTTGGGTTTTGTGGTGGTGATGTGGTGGTTTTTTACTGAAAGTGTCTAATGTGAACACACCACCACACCAAGAAGTTTGATTCCCCTAAGCAAGACAGGTATATAACTGTATCTAAAACCACTAATCAGTTAACCGTTTCCTGAAAACATAGAAAAGAATTTTTAAGGATTTCTTGTTCACTTTTTTCTTTTTTTACGTAGCACAGATAACTAAATACTTTATAAAGTGTTCTTATCAGAAGCTGTACCATAGCTAGAAATTCTTTTATTTTTAAACTTGCACTTAGCAGTGCTAAAGGAGCCATTTGCTAATAAATTACAGGAAATCTAACATTATTTTTTCCTTGGTAATTGTTGCTTTTGAAAGTTGTCAGAGAAACTTTGGTCTCCTTTTCCCCATTGTAGTACTCTGCTACTTTGGATTGCCCTACTGATAAAACTTTGAGAAATATTCTTGAAGCTAAGAAGATTAAAAAGTCCAATTTATTGGTTCAATTGTTAATTTCACAGCTCAGTAATTATTTTGAAATAGGTCTGACATAAAAAAAAAACAGGACTGTGCCTGAGCCTCTTTATTTAACAAATTCAGAATATTAACTGCAATTGCCTTCAAAAATAGTTTCCTTTAGAGTTGACACATATGCATATGATACTGCCAATGTTCAAAGCAATTCCACAGATCATTTTCTGAAGGGCTGTTGAGGATCTGTTATTTTTGCTTTCACATTTTCTACTGACAAAAAATGGGTTCCTTTGAGCAGTGACTTGATCCTTGAGGTCTCTTCACAGTAAGCCTCAGTCAAAAATCGTGAATTACTTTGGTTTCACAAGAAACTTGATGTTAACTCTCTATTCACTCTTGCACAGCAACATTTTCTGACTGAGGGTGAGAAAATATCTGTATTAGAAGGGCTTCTACATTTATCTCAAGCAGAAAAGACGGTTAAAGAAAGCATAAAGAATGCTCTGATGAATGAAAATGGTGACCTCGTATCAACAGATGAGAAGGCTGAGGTACTCAATGACATTTTTTCCTCAGTCTTCATAGGTGACCACTCTCCTCATACCTCCGTGCTCAAAGGACAAAAAGATGTGGGCCAGGAGGTCACAGCCCTTCCCGCTGTAGGGGAAGACAAGGTTTGTGGCCACTTGAGGAAGTTCAACATGTAAGAGTCTGTGGGACCTGATGAGATGCATCGCAGAGTCCTGGAAGAATTGGCTGATGTAGTTGCCAAGTCCATGGTGACTGGAAGAAGGGCAACATTGTGCCCATTTTCAAAAAGGGTAGAAATGAGGACCCTGGGAACTACTGACCTGTCAGTCCCACCTCTGTGCATGGGATGATCATGGAATAGATCTTCTTAGAAGCCATGCTAAAGCAAATGGAGGACAGGGAGGTTATTTGAGACAGCCAATATGGCTTCTCCAAGGGCAATTCTTTTCTGACCAACCTAGTGGCTTTCTGTGATGGGATGACCACATCAGTGAACACAGGAGAAGCAATGGATGTAATCTCTCTGGACTTCTGTAAAGCCTTTGACCTGATCCCCTGCAACATCCTTCTCTCTAAATTTGAGATATGGATTTGATGGGTGGATTGTTCAGTGGATAAGGAATTGGTTGGATGGTTGTGTTCAGAGAGTAGTGGTCAATGGCTCAATGTCCAGATGCAGATGCATGACAAATTGTGTCCCTCAGGGCTCCATACTAGGACCAGTGCTGTTTAAAATTTTCATCAATGATATAGACAACACATTTGCAGATGACACCAAGCTGAGTAGTGCAGTGGTCCTGCCAGAAGGATGGGACGTTACCCAGAGGGACCTGGAGAAGGGGGGCCCATGTGAGCTTCATAAGGTCCTACAAGGCCAAGTGCAGGGTCCTACACCTGGGTTGTGGCAATCTATGGTTTCAATACAGGATGGAGGCTGATGTGATTGAGAGCAGCCCTGTGGAAAGGGCTAAATAGCCTGTATAGAAAAATAGTATCAACTCCAAATTCTTGAAAAGCGATTTCAGATAGTGTAACTGAAGTTGAGTTATTCTAATTCCCACTGTATGGGAAGGATTACTTAGTAAACTGAAATTCTATAAATATTTTAAAATTTCCTATTCTGTAGCAAGAATAGGGGTGAGTAATATTTTGCTTTTGATTAAACAAATACTGCTGTTTAGAATCTTATTTCCCCACCTTCCTTGGCAATTTAAGGTTAATGTGCGCCATTTGCTCTGGCTACTTGCTTTCTCATTAAGTTGACACAACTTTTTAACTGTGATTTAACCAATTATTTGAACTCATGGAAAAAATAAAAATGATACCATTCTTGACATTTATTTTGCAAGAAAGACACTTACTTTCAGTCCCCTGAAAATTCTTATTATAGAAATGGCAAGATCAATTTTATCTTAAAGTAAAACTGAAGCATAAATTTTTTTTCTGATATTTTTATGTATTATGTAAGTAAATCTGTTCAAGGCTTGGGGGGGGATTTTTGTCACTTTGAACAAAACATTTTAGACTAATGACTTGTTTCATTCACCTATAGACATATTCAAATAATTTATATGAAATCAAATAGAAACTGCTTTTAATGAAAAATGGGGCGAGTGGGATGTTGAGTAGCAATGATTTACTAGTATCAAATAGAGACTACAATTCTTCTTTCAAAGTTCTGTTTGGGGAAATACAAGCATTATTTTCCACTGTGTTTACATATCTCAAATCTTTTACAGGATTTGAAGGATGTTTTAGAGCAATAACATTTTTACAGTTAAATTGTGTTATTTTTGATTTGGAGTTGAGATGTCAAAAGCTCTTATAAAAATGTTAATATTTTATAGATGTTACCATAAATAAAGAAATCTGTCTTCATTGGGAGGTAAGAAGTTTAGGTTCTTAAAAGAAAAATTTGTATCAATTATGAGTTGATTTTTAAAATTATGTAAATAATGTGAATGAATTATACTCTATCACACTAGACTAGTGTTGCAGCCTTTAGACTTAAGGCTTCATGTAGGAAACTTGATGCTTTTAGTCTTTGAAGTTATAGGCATTGTTAGATAAAGTATACATGCTGATTATTTTAATTAAATATTGTCGTGTGTGTGAACGTATATGTATATATGTATTTAGACTAAAGTGGTCTAGAAAATATTTCATCATGACTAGACACAGACTAACTTGGTTCAGCAAAGACTCCCTTACAAAATCTGTGCAGAGTTGTGGTCTCTGTGTGTTATAAATACATAACCAGTTTGAATATAAAATGAGTCTGATTGTGATCTAAAAACAAACAAAAGACCCTTTCTGATTGTTAGGCTCAATTAGGTAAATCGAGAATCATATTTTTACTAACAACAGTAAGAAATGAAAAATAATTTGAAACAATCATTTAAAAGGACTATACTATTTGTACAAAGTACTCTTAATAAATTGCCATCATCTTTTTTTGTTCTTAGCTATGATTTTAAGAAATTCTAGTGTTAAACCAGCTAAAAGAGAAAGTCTGGAAGAAAAAAGAATAATCAGTATTGTTTTTTTTTCTAATTTAACCCCAATCTGTATGGGTTTTTTTCCTCTAATATGTGTTATAAAATATATCATTCAATAAAATATGTATTTTATTTTCAAAAATGCAGTTATTTAAATAGGTAATAGGGAACTCTTGAGTATTTACAATTTTGCAACTGAGACTCAAATAGAGAATTTTTATTACAGTAGCAAAAGTAGTAGTGCTTTAGGTACTTTATTAAATTTCCATCACGCTATATTTAAGTTGTATAACTCCTGTATTGCTAATACTCAGATGAATGGAGTAGCATCTTGGAGAATCACACATCTTTGTCCTAACATTACTGACTTGTGAAAAACTTGACCCAGCTGGGTTTGAGTAGGCTGTTCAAATACCTAAAAATTATTTATCTGCAACTGTTTGCAGGAAAAGGGCTACAGCTATTGCTAGCTATGGTTACTATAACTACTTGTTATGCTAATATCACTAAAAGTGTTTAAAAAAATTGCTTAATATTAAAACCATTGCAGCTGCTAAACTCTAAAAATTATTTTTAGAAATAATATTTTCTGTAAGTAATAGTCTTAAAGGTTGGAACTAATAGATGATGTTAGCTGTGAGCACTTTTCTGTGTGAAACTCTCATCCAAGCTCAGGATGAGTTACAGTGATGTCCTCTGGATACTTCTGCTCTGAAATCACTATTGTAGTTTTGTCTGATTTTTCTCACTCATCCCAAATTTACTCTAGAGTAGCTAGTTGACTGGAAAAAAAAAAGGGAATAGATACAGAGCTGTAAATAGCCCACTGACAAAAAAATAGACAATAGATTTTACAAAAAGCAACTCCTATCAAAATACTTGGTGCACTTTTTGGTGCCACGTGAACTCCCCAGTGTCAGAATCAAATTTTTTGCAGAAAATAAATGGGGGGAAAATACCTTTTATCCCTGTAAGATCAAAATGGTTTTCCTCTTAGCCTTTAAACTACAGAGCTTTGGCTCTGTCAAAATAAGCTGCATAGGTAGTTACCTATCTATTAGTTTTTTGTCTTGAGTTTTCAATCTAGGAGACTGACTACAATAATTTTCAAAATAATTTTCAGAATTATATGCTATATCACTATTTAATCCTGTATTGTAACATAGGGTTAAATAGTTTATTCACAATACCTTTAGAAGGAGATGACTAACCATGAAGTAAATAGACATTTTGAATTGTCTTTAAAACAGACAGTGATTTTTCAAGATTTCTGTAATATCTGTTAGACCAGTTTGTTTTGCCACTCAGTGGCTTTTTTGCCCTTTCCCCGGTCATGTCCTGAAAAATGCACCAACTTGTGAACAGTGTGGATAATCAGCAATTTTACTTTTGAGGATAGGTGTGATTGTGCAGTTTAAAGACTTAAAAATACATCAAGACTTGAGTTAATGAAGACTCTTAAAGAAATTACTCAACCTGAAAAAAAAAATCTAATTTAGCTGTGGTACTTGTGATAGCTGATTAACCTTATTGAAGTGCTTTGTATTTTAAAAAATCATATGGTTGCATAGCAAACTAGGTGCTCTAATCACTTGGACAACATGCTGTGGTTGTTTGAGTGAGGTGAGCCACAGGTAGCAGAGCTGCTGAGCTGTAAACTTTGTGAAGTGGGAGTTAATTGTGTGTGTGTTGGTCACGTGGCTTCCTACTACTGCTGCTAGGTTTTCACAGGATGAGAATAGATGCTGTATCTGCTGATTGCCCAAGGGAAAAAATGTTTCCATGTTGCATCAGATAGGCGGAAACCATAACCTTATACTACACAGACTTATTAGCATTGACCAGCATGAGTTAGATCTGTCCACCCAACAAGTAACTACTCTTGAAGTATTCTATGCTTGGCATTGAGATGGCAGCGTTAATTATGAAACTTTATACATATCCTGTAGAAAGGCAAGCTATATCTTTTAATGGGAAACAGAATACCAAGACAAGCTGCACTGTAAACTTTAAATAAGTTTCTAGGATTTACTCTGGTTTTTGAAATGCTTTTTATGACATGCCTGAAATTTCCTATCTCCCTTCACTATACAGGCAACAGCCTTTACTTATTTAGAAAATCTCTTATACTGAAGATGAAGCATAAATAAAAGTACCAGATAATTGTTAGAAAAGAAATCGAGGTATCCCTGAAGTCTGTAGGTGTAGTCACCACTACATTTCTACAGTTTTACATGCTTGTACAGTACCATGCTGGTAACCCATCATAAAACTATACGAGCAGGTTTTGCTCTGAGGCAGCGAGTTCAGTGTGACCTTGGCAATAAATACAGACTGTCCAGGAGTGCCTGTGGTGTTCTCATCTGTGTGAATAGCCTCCTTGGGTCCAGTTTCCTACAACCGCTTTTTAAATCAAGGTTGCTGGAAGTGATGTGTGTACTGTACGTTCGGTATTCAACACTGGAAATAGGTTTACAAAAAAGATGGAGTCCATTAATAAACCATCATGTTCTAGTAGCAAAACCAATCTAAACAGGCAAATAATTTAAAGAGAATTTTTTTTTGTTGTAGCATGCTTGCTTGGATTTTTTTCACTGAACAAAAATCCTTGTTTGGGGGGATTTATTAGGAAAATTAATTACTATACTTAACTTTAAGAATACAAGTACACTTATTTCCACATATCTTTTGTTGACCCAAACATTGAAATAATCTTGAAAATTTCACATTTTCACTCTGAATAGAATATTTTTTTAAAGAGTTGCTCTCAGTAGTAATAAAATTAAGTATTATCTTCACTTATACTAACCATCAAAAAAATGTTAAATGTTTTATCCAAGCTTATGCTTTTTAGTCTCTCTGTAATTGTGGAAGAGAGAATCACTGTCAGAATTAACTTACTGTGGTGAACATTAGACTGTGAAAAATCACAGAACTGAGCAATTCCAGTCTTTTTCCACTATTTGACTAACTTACATTATTAAATAATTAAATTTGGATGAGATGGATTCAGTACATGAAGTACAGTAGCAGCAGACACTTAATGTGATTTTCTGCTCAGTTAAGGGGATTCAATTGAAAAAGGTGTCTTCCAGCACAGAAGAGCATAGCTGAAAGTAATTCGGGAGAAGAAGATTTAGAAAGGACAGAGTTTCCTAGTCTTCAGAGTAAAAAAAACTTAAACCTATGCTATTATTAGCTGCTGATTTTACCATAAGATTGATGTTGAATGTGGGACGTATAAAGTAGCTAGAGGTGACAAGATAGTTGTGTGTCCTTTGTAGGGAGTATATTATGCAAGTGTTTGTGGAAAGCGGCTTAAAAATCTTCTGAAATGTCCAACATGAAGTACAATCAGACACAGGACCTTGCAATGGAGGCATCTTGTGACTTGATTTGACTTGACGTTTCCTGGGTCTGGGGCTATGATTTTTGATATTGTATGACACAATTATGTTTTTATTCAATATGACCTTTCAAGTTACTTTTTTCTTTTTTGAGCACCAGCCTGTTTTTGGCTGCAAGTATGTCCAAAGGGACCATATGGCCTCTGTGCCATTCAGCATAGTAAAAGCCGTGTATATTCACTGTGGGTCCATTTGTTGATACTCCCAATTTAAGCAACTTAACATCAACAATTACTTTTTGTGAGGGTACAATTTCATTCCTTCAGCTTCTTTTGGGAATGTGATATGAGCAGTATCAAGAGTAAACTGTTCTTTGCGAGGTATATTCGTGGTGCTAAGACTGGTGATTGAAAACTGAGCTATGGCAAACATGTTCATCTGATATGCTTAGCAAGTGAAAAATTGTGTGCTTGTGGCTAGTTTGTCTGTTTGCACTGTTTACGGTACAACCTGTAATGCAAATAAGGTCAACTTTGTAAATTAGGTGACACAACAGGTCACCTAAGGCCCTAGGCCTATACATGAGAGAACAAGACCTACTTTGAATCTTTTTTGGGGTATAACCCAGATCTGTACCTTGCACTGCTTATGTCACTCCCAGCACTACTGTTGCCTTGTCTTCTCCAAAATCTGTTTTGATTTATACTGCATACTTCAAAAATTATTCTGGAGATAGCCACTTGTTTTTTGTCTTCCTTCTTAGAAGATTGTAAAGTAGTGACTAAAATTGAATATGTCATGTCTGTGTTCTGAACTTGGTGAATAAGGGACTTATTAATGAAAAATTCAGAGTACAATTTGATCTCTCAACAGTCAATGTCATAGAGAAGTCCCATAATAGATGACCTCATGTTTTCATGTAATCTTCATTATCCTTGCTAGGTCTTAACTTTAGTGACATAATTACACTGAAATGAAACTGTCCATGAGTTAAACATTAGATTATAATGCCAACATTGAGACTATGCAAATTAAAATAATTCCTGTTTCCCTCAGCTGCAAATTACCTGAACTTTCCTGTTAAAAATTTGCATATACATCATAAATATTGATCTTGAGACCTTGCATTTTATTCAACTTTATTGAAAAACATTTTTTTATTGTTAATATTTCATATCCTCCACTGGTCACTAATTTTCAGAATCAACAGTTTTCAAAGGAGTCTTATGAGCTAAACTAAGTTTGAATAATGTTCATAGACAGACCTTTCTGTTATGTCTACTGTGCATATTTTCCCAGCCATGCAAAGCAGCATGAATATTTTATTAGGGACTGAATCTTGCGTAATTAATATCCTAGCGCTTAAGTAATAAAGCAATGCATGCTGAGCCATTTTTCCTTGTAGGAAACTTAGCTAACAGTTTTGTAAACTGAGTTTTCTAAAGTTTTGTTTGTTTCTTTCCATCACACCTTCACAATTATGAGGTAATTCAGAAACTTTTTGGCCACTGGAAGCAGTTTTAAGACAAAAAGAACAAAAATTTGGGTTCTAGAATACTGTTTTGGAAATAGTCCCACTGCGTTGCCAATCAGATAATTAATTTATCATTCTATCTACTAATTCAAATATGTTGACTCTGTTTAAATCTATACTTTTCTTTAGACTATATAACATGTTTAAACACAGCTATGCGTGTCAGTAGTATGTTTGAGACTGTTACGATAACATAATAAACAGTGAGCAAAACCTTGCAGGATATAGTTAAATTGAATTTGAATGGACTTAAGTATTAGTAATTTCAGTGGAAAATAGTTCTATTCATTAGATGTAGGTTTGTTTGCTTGTTTCATTTGGTAATAGTAACATAATTCTAAGGAATTTGATAAATGTATCTACTTTATGAAGCCTTATTCTGTTGTTGTTTTGAGTGGCATTTTTCTTTTTTCTGGGTGCTTACAGGTGTTTAGATCAAGATATTTCTTCCCTTCTGTGAGAGCAACATAATGAAGAAAGGAAGAATAAAATTGCTTTAGTATTTCCTGACCTTGTCTGAAGTGACGCATTTATTGGAGTAAACAGACTTCTAATATTCATATATTGTGTTAAGCCTCAACTATATCCATCTGTATTTTTGTGCTTTGACAGTGGAATTTTTTTTTGTAAATCATTCTTCCAGATGAGAGGTTTGTAGAGTGACTGATTGTATCTGTTGTTGGTTGTGTGTCAGGGTTTGGGGGGGGGGGGGGGGGGGAGGTGTTTTCTAGTTTGTAGGTTTAGTTGTCTGAACTGATGGTTTGACATATCCCCCTTAAATATCTCAGCAAGATATGATTACATATATTCAGTTATTATCTTTTTATATTGATTTTTCTTTGTGAACTTACTGTTAGTGAATGTTGGTGAGAAACTGAATTCCTAATTGCTTTTTTTCACTTTACTATCTTTTTACTGAATAGTGTTTATTGTAGCTTTATAGAAATTATTTGCTTTCCTCAAGTCTCAGTGAATAGTGTAGCCTTGTGAAACTTACTCTGAAGTCTATTAAACTTTAAATTCCATTTAACACTGGTGCTCTCATGTTGTCAATAATGACTTTAATTTATCTGTTGCTGAAACATTTTTACTTTTGCCTTTATTTATAACTTCAAACTTCACGATGAAAGAATGCATTAACAATAAGTGGAAACTTATAACAAAGGGTGAAATTCTTCCTTTTGGTATCTCACCTCCTGTAAGTAGATATTAACTGTCTGTGCAACACAGCTGCTGCATTTTTTGTATTCTCTTGCATCAAAGTGACCATCCATTATATCACTTAAATTTATGTTGCTTTCAAATATTAAATTTTAATATTAACTCATGAACCAGCTGTGGTATAAGATGATAAAATGTATGTATTTAACCTCGTCATGCTAGGAAAGACATTGATAAGTGTTGAGACAGAAAATGGTGACAGCAGAGGGAAAGAGAGCCATTTGCTAATATAGATAACTTTTTGGCAAGTTGGGGGAGGAAAGGGGGCAGGGGATGGAAGTTCTGAATTTTTAAATTACCCTGGGAGGGGATGGAAATAATCATGGTCTTATAGTGTCAGTCTTAACAATTAGTTATACCACTGTGAGCACCTGCTCAAACAGGAGAAAAATAATTTTGCTCTTGATGAAAACCTGACTCATAAGCACTCTAAAGATATGTGCAAGAAGTATGAAGAGCAGTATAAAAAATTTAAAATATTATACAGTAGATTGAAAATAGGTCTTAATGTGCTTTGCAGATTTCCCCAGTCAATTACACAGAAGCCGGTTTGAAGTCATGTAAAGATTTCAGTAAGGTATTGAATGTGACATTGTATCCTGCGCTTTAGGAAAGGAAACTGGATACCTTGGTATCATACCAGTGCAACTGAGTACCTTCCATTCAGAAGCTGCTTGCATCCACCCAGGCGTGGGAAGGGGCACGGGAATTACCTACATACATAAAACAAAACCCAGAAATCTGTTGCACAGACCTTAGTTGAACATCCAGGATATGGTAGTGCTGGCTGACTGAAGTTTCATAGCAACTCTCTCTGATTTTCTGATGTCAAAATTTTGAGCTCCAAAACCAAGATTCTCCTAGTTTTGAGAGAAGACATTCTTGCTATATTCGGCAATTGTTTCAGTTTTACACTAAATTCTCATGCTATCAAAATAAATTTGAAATTAAAAGACACTTGAAACTGAAAAACTGTATATTAAAAGAGGCCATTTTTGATTTTGCCCCTTCAGACTTTTTACCTCCAGATGGATGGGGGGCGGGGGGAACCACCATGCACTGTTAGTCAAATCATCATATTTTGGGATTCATTTTGTTTCAAATAATACTTGTCTAAATTAATGTATTAGATAAACAATATGTTTTTATGTATTATATTGTTCTTATATATTCCTCAAAAAAGGGTGAATTTTGTGACCATGTATGTTGTCTGATCTGGACTGCAAGGTTTGGTTCTGCTTTATCTAGTGCATAACGTCAAATACTTAAAGGTGCTCAAAAGTAATCATATCAATTTTCATTTAGGGGATTTAATTTTTTTCTTTGAATGAAAAAATTGTTTATAGAGACTTGGAGAAGATTCCAAAAAGAAAACAGCTTCAAAAATTTGATACAAAAATTCAAAGTTTTTGTTCTCTTCATTTTAGATGGTTTCAGTTTTTCCTGGATGATTTTGTAAGTTCTGGAAGTGCTCTGCAAGAACAGTCTGTTTTACCTGCAACATTTCTTACCTTGCAGTTTCAGACCATCCAGTGAATAGAGCCATTTAAATGAGTGAAATAGACTAGAGTCTAGACCTGAACTAGCAGAAGCTTCATGTATTATTCCAAAACTCTAGTTTGCTTAATTTCTATGACATGAGTTATCTGTTATCTACACATGCATACATGTACTTCAAGAATTTACTGCATTTTATGGGGTTTGCTTCATTGCATATGTAAGTAGTAAATTCTAAAACTCTTCCTACATAGAAGATCTGTGGTTATTAATGAGTGCAGTAAATTTGCTGTTTTTTTCTATCTGAACTCTTTTTATCTTGTTTCTGACTTTTCTTAGCTATTCAGCTATTCTCTAAGAATCTGTCACTTTCATTTTTCTAGGCGTTGATATTGATTCGGTGTTGACTCAATTCAGATTATTGTTAGGCAATGCAAATAGCAAATTAATGATTTTGTGTGGTCCACCAGTCTTTTATATTGTCTTTTATGCTTGTGTGTTTGGTAGCTCATTATGTAATGAATTTTTATCCAGAGTTTGATTTTTCATTGTATTTCTTGTTAATGTGTTTATTATACCTTCTGACCCATTTTATTTACATCTGGTATACTTTTCAAGTTTTAACTGGTTACACAGTAAAGTCATACAGATTGGCATGTCTGCTCCCCAAACAGGTCACAGCCCTTCCTAATTTGCCTCAACAATTTCCAGTTCAGTTTGAACAGATGTGATTCACATCTCGGTTAATGACCGTGCCTATGAAAAGATCTCAATAGCTGTCTAGAGAACACAGAGCACTGAAGGTTGCATGCTTGGAAATTTTGTTTGCTTATTTCAATGTTGAAGCTTTTGCTCCAGGATATCATTGTTTTTCTACCGAGGCACATAGTAATATTCAATGCAGGCAGCGTGGTACTAGAAGTAAAATATTTGTTTTCCTTCTACCTTATTTCATTTTATATGGTTATCCTTGAAAAAGGAGTGGGAAGGAAGGCGTAAGTTCTGGCTGTGAGTAGTTGCTCACATTTGCTTCCAGCTGTGACTGCTTACAGCTTCCAGCAAATCTGGTTTTAGTTGTAATTGTGCGCTGCAGGTGATTGCAGTGACTTCCACATGACATAGCATTGTTGCCTTGAAAGAAATGTGTGTTTATAAATACACATTGATGGGACTAGAATTTGTAATGCGATTAGCTTCTGGGCATTTCACTGTGTAAATAAGTACAGTGAGAGTAGAACACAGAATCGAGCTATATTTTTGGAGACTGAAACCAGGACTGCCATTTTACACTGTTGGTCTGCTGTCTGAACAAGATGTGCCTTCAAAGTTGACAGTGGCAGGAGGTTGGTCCTTTGAAAGTTAGAAAGGATTGTGGACAAAGAAGTGGTGTTGTCCTATATATTGACTATAATTTCTGGTACTACTTGGTTTATGTGAAGCAGAACTCCTTACTTAAGAGTCTATATGCTGAGGCAGCCATGGGAGGGAAAAGTCAGTTTGCAAACACTTTGTCATAACATGTTGACAAAGGATTTTTATATTCAGGGGAACATATATAACTAGATAGAATTTCTATTTGTAACTGAGCATGTGTATGTTGTTTATGTATGGTGTCAGTCATAACTGGTCTTCCTGCGTGTGTATGTATGTGTCTCTGTGCACCTCATTTGTAGTAATCAAATGTTGTAAGTGAAAAAGTTTTGGTTTGAGTTTTTTGTTGTTGGGATTTCTAAATTTCTTTTTTAAATAAAAGCAAGCTGATCACATGCATCCCCAGGTTTAGGTACGACAGTAGGTTGCTGGATGTTCCAGGCCTGAAGATATTTACAAGCAATATGTTGGCAGTTGTTGTTGGAAATTTTGTCTCTCTTTAGCGGTTCCAAAACCGGTGGATCCGGTGAGGCTACTATCAGATGAAATAATCTTAGCAAGTCTAATTTCAACGTTACTATTTTGACAGGCTTACAATCGGAATAATACATCAGATGAGCAGAAAATACTCAGCTAAAAAGAACTTTTTTACTTCAAGAGACAAATTGCTGGTTACTCATCATCATCCACAACAGAGAAAAATAGCTAGCCTGAAAATAGCTTAATCTGTTGTTTAAATGAACTTTGCTTTTGGGGGGCTTTTTCTGGTTTTGGGGGTTTTTTGGTGAACAGTAGTGTTTTTGTTTTGGAAATAAGAGAACAATTTAAAATATGTTCTAAAATTATATGTAGATATCCTTGCTAAATGTAGTTTCTCACAACAAAGACAAATAGCTTTCTTCTAAAATATCCAGGTTATAATCTCAAGATAACACTTCTAAGGGTAAATGGGTAGTGTGGCACTGACAGAATATTTTGGGACAGAAAAATGTTAGTTTTGTAGAACACTATTTCAAGCAGTAGCAAAAATATACTAGGTGATAGCAATTAATGTTTTCAAGAGGAAAACACTCCAAAAATTTCTGTGGCAATATGATATATCAAAAAATGAATATTCGAGGTTTCTTCTGGATATGGCCATAGTGGTAAAAGTGGGCGCTGTGTTTGTTGTCTTTACTGCATATCTCATTTGAACTTAAAAATTTTCAAGAAGGTCAATAGTGTTATATTGTCCTGACCAGGAAGACACCGTAATGGACATAAAAGATAGATGAGAAAAGGATTGAATGGAGTAAGAGGCCAACATTCAGTGTATTTTTTCCTGAAGTGTTAAGTTAAACCAAGGTCAACTGGTCCCTTAAAAACCAATGTGGAGATATTTGAGGAAATCCCCAACTGAACATCATTGGAATACAAGGAAAAGAGGACTCAAACCTGCTCTTTGAGAAGCAGAAACAAATTGATTCACAACACAGTAATAAATTTTGTATTTAGTATCACAGTATCACAAGGCTGGAAAAGACCACTGAGATCATTGAGATCACTGAGTGACCCAACACCTACTCATCATCTAAACCACGGCACTAAGTGCCTCATCCAATCTCTCTTTAAACACCTCCGGGGATGGTGACTCCACCACCTCCCCAGGCAGCACATTCCTGTGACCAATCACCCTTTCAGTAAAGAATTTTTTCCTAATATCGAGCCTAAACCTCCCCTGATGAAGCTTGAGACCATGTCCTCTTGTTCTGTCACTGGTCACCTGAGAGAAGAGACCAACCCCTGCCTGACTGCAACCTCTTTTTAGGTAGCTGTAGAGAGCAATAAGGTCTCCCCTGAGCCTCCTCTTCTCCAGGCTAAACAACCCCAGCTCCCTTCAGTCGCTCCTCATAGGGCTTGTGTTCCAGCCCCTTCACCATCCTTGTTGCTCTCCTCTGGACACACTCCAGCATCTCAACATCCTTCTTAAACTGAGGGGCCCAGAACTGGACACAGTACTGAAGGTGCGGCCTGACCAGTGCCGAGTATAAGGGGATGATGACCTCTCTAGTCCTGCTGGCCACACTATTCCTGATGCAGGCCAGGACACCATTGGCCCTCTTGGCCACTTGAGCGCACTGCTGGCTCATGTTGAGTTTCCTCTCCACCAGCACTCCCAAGTCCCATCCTGCCTGACTGCTCTCCAGCCACTCTGTCCCCAGTTGTACTTGTCATTTGTTTAACTCAATTCTTAGCTTTCTAAAGTTACAAGATTTGGGTTCTGTCCTAGAATCAATGCTGAGTTTTCAATCTGAACCTTTCTAGTTGTCCTTCCATCTCTGCCTGATTCTTGTCTAAAGAACAGAAACATGGGTAAGCAAAAGAGAGGAGTCATTGGCTTCATGCTTTAAAGGGCTATTCTGATGCTGGTTGCAAGAAAAACCACTGAGAGGTGAAGGAACACCTTCAGAGCTTGCTTCTGGGTTATGTTTTCTAAGATTTTACTCTGTTCCTAGAAAGAATCCAATTTCTTGAGCTTTTGTGTGTAAAGCAGTGAATTTCACTCTTTACCATGAAATATGTATACCTCTTAATTTACCCTGTGGACCAAAATTCTGGCCTTGAAATGAGTATTTGATCCAAATCTTTTTAGCTAATGGAATCGTCTTCTCAACATTGTTTTCCCTTGCTGAAAATGATAAATATTTTAAACACGGCTTGATATGAAAGGACCATTTTAAAAATGGTGAATTATATTTAAATTAAAATTGTTTAGTATTTTAAATTATATATCTCATGAATTTTTAATGTAAAACTTCATTGCTTTTTTGTAGTTCATACTTTTTATTTTTTTTTTCCCCTTCAAATAGCTGAAGTTTTGTTTGAAATGTGTGATTCAGCAATGGGTTTTGCTGACACAAAGATAAAAATGGAATTATACATATGCAAATTCATGTAGACATAACTTTAAAAATGTGTTTCACATAAAATACCTCCTCAGAGTTTTTACCATTGTGATAGACTAAACAGTCTGGGACCTTGAGGCTCTGAAGAAGAAGCTTTTGCTCTTCTTTGACAGTTATTCAAAACATAGCTTGAGGAGACCAGTTTTGCAGTTGGACAAGTAGACCATGACAGTTCTTCCCTGAGGTTTAAATATGCAGTACTGACACAAATACAAAATCCATTGCTGTCTCTGTTAGCTTAAACATGGACCTACTCTTATTCCTTGGTTTAATTAATACCATCACAGCACTTTTATTTTGTACCTTAATTAGGTAATGATCTCCAGTGGCCAAGTGCTGTATCTAAAACTACTGAAATAGTTTGAAATAATATCTGGGATATATTCCTTCAATATTATGGAAATGCAATTGTCTCAAATATTGGAAAAAAATCATACTCTCTACTTCTGAAAATAAGTCTGGGCTCTGAAGGGTCCCTGAAAGTGAATTTGGGGTTTTTGATTGGTTTGGTTTTATATTTTGGGTGGGTTTTGGTTTGTTTTGCTTTTTGCAATGGGGAAGAAAAAGCCTTAGTGTGTTGAGTATAAAAAGGAAAAGAATGGGCCAGAAGAAGATAATGTCATACAAGATGTTAGTGTGACACCTTATATACCCAAGATTAGTTGTTTCTATTATTTTCATGATGGTTTTGTGGAAGGTTTTTTTTTTTAATGGATTATTTTTAAAATAGTCTCCTTTTCTTCAAATAAATATCTTTTGAAAGAAAAAGAAAAAAAATGCGAAATCAACAACAATCCCCCCACCAAAAAAAGCCAAAGCAACCCAGTCACTCAGAAACAGAAGCAGGTTTGGCTCGGACAGAATGGTATTTTTCAATGCTTTTAATAGATCACTTTGTTCTGGAAGTGTTGACATTGATTGTGATGGGAGACAGCGCAGGGCTATTGAGAATGTCTACTGATTGTTAAAGCACTGATTACATTTCTTGAAATGGCTAATGATATTCAAACTGTTGAATAGTGCTTTTGAACTGAATAGCTCATGAAATTCTTCTGCCGGTTTTGCTAAAGTTTTGTACAACATGAGATGCACAAGTGTATGAAACAATGCATTGTTCCTGCTTGACAGGGTGTTCAAATGAGTGGTCTGGTAGAAACAGTAGTGTTTTCTTAGAACGGTAGAGAATTTTGGGTTGGAAGGGACCTTAAAGGTCACCTAGTTCTATTCCCTCTGCACCTCCCACCAGAACAGGCTGCTCAAGGCCCCATCCAGCCTGGCCTTGAACACTTCCAGGGAGGGGGCAGCCACAGCTTCCCTGGGCAACCTGTGCCAGGGCCTCACTGCCCTCAGGTGTGAAGAATTTCTTCCTAATGTCTAATCTAAATCTCCCCCCTTCCAATTTAAAGCAGTTCCACTGCCTCCTATCACCACTTGCCCTGGTAAGTAGTCCCTCCTCAGCTTTCTTTTAGACTCCCTTCAGACACTGGAAGGCTGCTATGAGGTCCCTCCAGAGCCTTCTCTTCTCCGGGCTGAACAACCCCAACTCTCTCAGCCTGTCCTCACAGCAGAGGTGCTCCAGCCCTTTGATCATCTTTGAAGCCCTCCTCTGGGTCCATTCCAACAGTTCCATATCCTTGTGTTGGGAATTCCAGAACTGGACACAACACTCCAGAAGGAGTCTCACAAGAGCAGAATAGAGGAGAAAAATCACTTCCCTTGACCTGCTGGCTGCGCTTCTTTTGATGCAGCCCAGGACACAGTTGGCCTTCTGCACTGTGAACGCACGTTGCCTGCTTATGTCGAGCTTCTCATCGATCAGCAACCCCAAGCCCTACTCTGTAGGGCTGCTCTCAATCACATCACTCCCCATCCTGTATTGATACTGAGGGTTGCCCCAGCCCAGGTGTAGGACCTTGCACTTGGCTTTGTTGAACCTCATGTGGTTCACACAGGCCCACTGCTTCAGCTTGTCCAGGTCCCTCTGGATGACACCCCATCTTTTGGGCATGAGCACTGCCCCAGTCAGCTTGGGGTCATCTACAAACTTGCTGAGGATGCACTCAATCCCGCTGTCAATATAATTAATGAAAATATGAAACAGTACTGGTCCCAGTACAGACTCCTGAGGGACACCACTTGTCACTGGTCTCCATCTGGACATCGAGCCATTGACCACTACTCTCTGAATGT
The DNA here is from genome assembly GCA_033558235.1 of Neomorphus geoffroyi. Taxonomy (NCBI): domain Eukaryota; kingdom Metazoa; phylum Chordata; class Aves; order Cuculiformes; family Neomorphidae; genus Neomorphus; species Neomorphus geoffroyi. The sequence continues at coordinate 23,276,935 of JAUMJM010000020.1, read as the reverse complement.
GGCCATACAACTAATTCCTTATCCACTGAACAGTCCACCCATCAAATCCATATCCCTCCAATTTATAGAGAAGGATATTGTGGGGGACCGTGTCAAAGGACAGCATTGGTGGACAGCACTGTATTGAAAATAAACAGCAAGACTCGGAGCAATGGATCACAGGGTTAGAGTTGTGTGTCGTGCTGCAAAAGTGCCTGCAAGGCCAGTTATAAACTTTGGAATTTTTTTTTATTAGGACTGTGGGATGAGGTGTGATGTGAAACTTGGAAAAGCAGTGGATGTTTGAGCACTGGATGAAGAAAAGGGAGCCTGAGGAAATAAAATCAAGGGGCCTTAGTGCTGAATATAAAATGCAATGAAACAGTGCGGGGAATAGCTAGACAATTAAGTGCAGGACATTTCTCCTCTGATGAGTAGACTCTTACATTTACTGAATTAGGCTCAACCTTACTAGTTGTAGGAGCTGTAAAAGAAGGATGACTAATTTCACCTGTTGCAGAAATAAGAAAAATATTCGCCCCCAGTAAAATAAGAGTAGAAGTATAAAGATAGTGGTATTTTTCAGCCTTAAATACCAGCGTAAGGAAGGAAATTATTTTGAATGTTTTGTTTAGCTAGCAGTAGTTAACTAGACAGACACCCAATTGTGCACTTTAAGTCATACTGTTAATCATTATAAAATGCAGAGAATATGAAATATTTATAAATAAGGAGGAAATTATAGAATGTTCTATCTGTGAGGAAAGCAGCATTCCCTGTTAAATACACTACCATTTTTATATTTAAGGAAAACTTGAGTTTGTGCATGAAGAATCCTCAAGAGGATTGTTTGACCTTTGAGCATGCAGTTTTCTGACTGTTTTGCATTATTAAACTATTCAGAACAACTCATCTGCAAACAGCTGAGCAGAACAAATTTCTTGGGGTTTATAAAGTCTGAAATTATTCTCAAAACATAAACTTGCAGAGTCAGTGTAATGCAGGAGACAAATTGTTTTACAAAGACTGTCTCTTGAAATTCAAAACCTCTATTTTCTTCTAATCTGTTTATTGTTTAGCTTTCATAATAAAATGTTTTTTAAATGCATGTTACTATTGAAATACATATTTCATCAGAATTAGCCTCATCACAAAGCATACAAGTAGTCTTTGAGACAAGAGTCAAAATAGCTGCATAAAGTACCTACTTCTATGTCTGTGTGACATACTGAAGATGTGGTATGACAAACATTATGTTTATGCAAATATTAAGTAGTCCTCATAGCACAAATTGGTACTGTAATTATTGCAGTCACTGGGTCATGCATTAGTATAGACAAAAATTTAAATATGTGAGCTTGCCCCTTTGAAACAGCCAGTGCTTGAGATTTGAATCATTCAGCTTATTTACAGTGGCATTTGCTGAAGGGAATCACTTCACAAATTGCCTCTCAAGCCGTTTTATTTGAACAGTATTTTCCTAAAATAGCGTTTGGTAGCAAGTTTATTGCTGCCGAATTTACTTTGCCGAATTTACTATTTTTTTTGCCTTAGTTTGTAGAAAATAAGAAAACAAACTTTCAATGGTGTATTATCCTCCACGAGCAGGATAGAGACAAATATTTTTCCTGATTATTAAATTCCATCTGTGCTGTATTTGGTACTCAACCAATAATTCATAAAATGTAAGCATAAAACAAGAATTAAAAAATAAACTCATCCTGACAGAAAGAACTATGAAATAACTAACATCCTATTGCATAAGCTAGGTCTATATCGTTAGCTTTCTGCTGATGTTAACCTATAGACGTGGTGTGACTCTATAGTTGTGTTTTCTGTATTAGCCAGTAAAGGTGGTTAGAATCAAACCGCAGCCTTTTTGAGACTGAGGTATTTTAAAAGGAAAACATTAGGAAACAATGAAAGCCAACCTGTGTTCAGAAAGAGCAGCTTGTGTCGTGGAGAGTTAAGCTCCAGTAATTGGTATAATTCTAACCATTTTTTCTAATTACATGTGAATGTTTCAATACTAAACACTGTAGAATGATAAAAATGTAGATTGATAAGATATAAAAATCAACTGAGTTACAAGTAGAAATTGTGAGATTCCAAAGAGGGCGTTCTCTCTTCATGCCTACAGGTCTCTTACTAATTTAAACTTTCGGATCCTGAGAAGACAATGAACGAGTGACTGGAATAAGTACTACTGGAAAACTGAAGAAAAAGAAATGAGGGAATGTTTTAAATAAAACCTGACTTCCGCCTTCATGGGTGAATTTGTCCTGTGATTCTACAGATTTCAGTTCACTGCCTTATTGTAGCAGGCTCCTCGTGCTTATTTTCTCCAAGGATTCTGAGCCAGATAAGCCTTAAGGCTCATCCTCTCCTTTTTCTTAGATTCATATATGTGAGGGGTTTATAGTTTTCTAATAAATGTTTAGGTATGTATTTATTTGCAGACAAATACATACTCTTATAAGAAGCTTTATTGTTATGTGTTTACATTGATTTCTATGGCTAATTTTCTAGATTAGGGTATTATGCAATTCTTTTTTTTTTAAAGATGCTTCAGTTTTTGGCAGTACCTGAGTACATGCACTCACCTAGAATAAAGACATAGATTAAAATCACAGTACTGCAGTAACTGGCATCAGTGCCTTGAAAGTTCATAAACTTTTTCGTGTTCTGATTTATCTTGTCTGCAAAATTATAGAAGTTCACCTCTTTACTAAGGAGCTTATTCAGCTAAAACAAGCTTATACTGAAGTGACTGTATTAAATGTTGGGGTTTTTTAATTTAAATTAAATCTCCACTTTCAAGGCTTGTTGGCATAAGAGGAATAAAATCTTATTTCCTTTGGAATCTGTATTACCATTCATAACTAACTGCTGGACCCTTCTTAAGTATTACCCCTGGCTGACTTGACAATTTTACTTTAGTCTTTTGCAAGAGTAGCTAGAAGATATTTTCATTGAGATGGCTTACATTTTTTTACTTGAAATACGTTTAATCTCTTTCTACTCTATTATTCTGATTTTCAGAGGATCTAGCCTTTTCAACTTCCTTGTGCTTCTCCAAGTTATTGGTTGTCTGTGAGTTAGCCTGGCTGTATCTGATCGAAGAGCATCAAATATGCTTAAGATCATCATCACTTTAGGAAGATACCTAACCAACTCATCCATCTGGCACTTGTTACCATGCATTTGTATTCCCTAAATTTTTGCCAGGATTTGTTCTCTAGAAGTCTACAGATTTTCAAATATAATCTAACATTTGTAGACCTTAAAAGTTATGAAAAATACTTTTTCATACTTCTGCGAAGGTTCCTATGTGACTATACTTGAGAGGTTAAAATTTGAAATAATGAGTAATATTTAGTTTGAAATATTGGATTGGTTCTGAAATGCTGTAATCTAGGGTTTTTTTTTAAACAAGTAATTGCACTGGGAAGTAAATTAGATTCACCTTATCTGATTGATACTGGCTAGAAAGTTAAGTGATCAATCTCAAACTAGTTTCCACACTTCTTTCCTAGGCAACTGAGAAAGAAACATTTCTGAAAGGTGATTAATTTTACCTATTCTGGGCACTAGTTTTAGGATAGGAGTGACTCTGTATGAAACAGTACTTCTGTCTAATTGTAGTAAAAGTCTGGTTAATTATTACAGACAATCTGACTTTAAGACTATTAGTGGTGCACACTGACCTGTGCACTTTGAAATTGAGACAACTTTATCACAGATAAAATTAGGTATCTGAGTAGAACTGATGTATTGCATCCTATAGTAGGATGTTGTTAAAAAGAAATGTCTATATGATGCTTTGTGTGGTAGAAAGAGGAAAATGTAGCAGGAAAGACAAGGAAATAGCAGAAGATATTTAACACTGATTTAGTTGTGTTTGCTCCTATCAGGGCATAATTGCAGCTGATTCTGGAGACTCCTTAAGATATTTTGATTTTGTGCATAACTGTGAGAGCTTGAGTCACCTTAGAGACTGGACCAAATCAGAAACTTTGGACCATAAAAGTATGTTCATTTAAATGGAGAAGTCTTTTTACCTAATAGTAAATTAAAAACAACTTTTCATGAAAGCTGACTGAGGAGGCAGAAGCTGCTATTCAAGTTCCATGCCCTTTCCTGGACAGTAATAATGTTAAAAAGCACAGTAACAGCATGTTCTTTCATTTTGTAATAAGTCCTTTATGCAAGCGTTAAGACTGGACTGTTCGCATACATTGTTTGAAGAGAACTGACACGTCTTCCTGTTTGATATACACTCTAAATGAGTACAGATGATGCAGTGCAATATAGAAATATGTGAATTTGATACTTACCTAGGCCTCAAATTGTTTACACCAGTAGTATTCAAGTGTTGTTCCATGGTTATCTGTCTGAATTAAATAACACAATCTCAAAAGAGTTGAGGTAAGAAGGATGTCTGGAAAACCTCTAGTGCCTCAAAGCAGTGGCACCTAGAGCTGTTTGCTCAGGGATGTGCCCAGCTGGCTTTTGAGTATCTCCAAGGAGGGAGACTCTACCACCTCTCTGGGCAGCCGGTGTTTTATCACCCTCACATGAACAAAGTGTTTCTTCCAATGTTTGAATGAAATTTCCTGAATTCCAATTTGTGCCCATTGTCTCTTGTCCTGTCTGTGGCTACCACTGAGAAGAGTCTGGCTCTGTCTTGTTTATCAGCCCTCAGTAGGTATTCATACACATTGATGTGAATTCCCGTGAGCTTTCTCTTCTCCAGTCTGAACAGTCTCAGCCTTTCCTCATATCAAAGCTACTTCTGTTGCTTAATCAGCTTCCTCACTCTTCACAGTGTGTGCTCTGGTATGACTGTTCCTATTGCACTAGGGAGCCCAGAACTGCACCTAGCATGTCAAATGTGTCTCACCAGGGCTTAGCAGTGGGGGAGGATCACCTAACTCCACCCATGATGCTCTGCCTAATACATCCCAGGATTCTGCTACCTGTCTTTCTACAGGAGCACATCGCTGGCTCATGGTAATCTTGCTGTTTACAAGGACCCCCAAGGACTTTATTTCTGTAGCCAAGGCTGCCTCATTGTCCCAAGGAACAGTTCCTGGCTTTCCCTGCTGATCTACAGTACTGAGGGAGGCTACCCCTCCTCTCTCTCAGCCTGTCCTTCTCCACTCATGGCAGTGCTCCACAGTGGTGAGCTGTCCCACCACAACTCCGCCATTCTCATGAGACTATAGCTCTGCGACTCAAGACTCTAGAGTAGTTTAAATTTGACAAAATAAAAAAAAGCTGAAATCCAGAAGAATGACCAGATACCTAAATAATTGTGTGTGATCTGGGAAAGTTGGCAAGTGGTAATTGCAAGAAGGAAAGACAAAAAAGTAACTGGTGAATAATATCAGTAAGGCAACTTATAAACAACTTCTTGCAATGTTGTTAACTTAGCAGATCTTTCTCATAAGTATGTAGAGGTTTCTCTTTGTGACTTCAGAGTCTGAAAATTGCTGCAGAGCAAATAGTATGTCAGGTTACAGTGCATGTTTTAGATTTTATTTAGGATGTAGTAAAAATCTCTTATATATAGCCTGAACCTGCATGTTTGCATGTGCAAATAAATAGGAGGGGGGAGGGTAAGGCAGGGGAATGAGACAAAATGTGGAGGATACTAGAGATGTGTGCAAAAGGGTTTTATTTGCTGGCAAAATAGTGGCAGTTGTGGTCACTTGTTTTGGGTATATATTTAAAGAAATGTTTGTATTCAGACTTTCATGGGTTGTAGAATATTGTCTAATTTTTATTTTCATATATATTTTACATGGAAGCTTGTTATAGGAAACCAAATACATTTTTTGTTATTTTTAGGATTCTAAAAATGGAAAAAAATCTGTTCTAATTTAGACACTTAATTTCTGCCTACCTAAGCATGTTAAATTACAGTCTGTCTGATACAGCTGGCAGCATTTGAGAGTTATGTCCAAAGCATTTTAGAATTCAGGAAAAATAAGAGGTCATTGATCTCATTCAATTCAGAAAGGTATTATTTTAGTGAAAGTAAAAAATTCAGAAATTAACTCTTAAAATTTTAATTCAGTCTGATATCTGACTGAAAGAATTGTTTGGCTAGGTGTTTTTGCATAATACTTTTCTTTAGACTTTTTTGGCACTTAACAGTTCTAGAGTAATGCTGGAATTGTTTGTTCAATAATGTGTTTTGCCTTCATTACAATGAAGACATTACATTGCATTACATTACATTGCATTACATTAATGTGCATTACATTGCACATTAGAGTTTCAGACTGTTTGCCATTATTTCTTTGGAAACTTGTGTTTAGAAGTTTGGAAAAGTAATAGAATAGAAAATGGTAGCCTTTGCTGTTGCCATTACTTGCATGCTAATAGATTTCATATATTAAAAAACCTAAAGATGTCTCCAAAAATAAAAGATGGCTGGCAGGAAGGGATTGGAAATACTTAGTACTGTTGGAGTACAGAAAATAAAATCTGATGTCCTTGTCCTTGAAGATGTGGCTTTGAAAGATCTCAAAGTTTATTATATGTGAAGTGTTTTCTTCAGGTTTTATTTGGGTGGATTTATAGTTAGTTGTCCCAACCAATATAGCCTTTAAATATCAGAAAGGAGATCAGTCTAACACCGGCACCAGATTCTACCTCCAGAGGTCTTATAAATCACTTTGAAGAAAATAATAACGATAGTTGTAAATTTTTTACTCAATCTATTAACTTGGTAGCACGCTCTGGAAGTCAAAAATAAAAAAAAAGGCAAGTTGGTTCCATTCTAGGCATAAGAATGTTTTCAGTACTCCATGATCTAAGAAGTGAACCAGAAGGTTTTAGACTCCCCAAAGTTTCTGTTTCTTTAGCGGGGGCAAAGGAGCTAAAATCAGGTTCCAACTCAGATGTTTAATTCTGAAAAAGTAGTTGATATCTTACATAAATAGTTCTGCCTCTCAAAGTTAATCAAATCCAAAAGTCTAATAATTTTAGTGACTTTTTTTCAGAAAAAAAAATCTGCTAAGCTGTTAACAATATAACATAATAATAGTTTTATTCAATAACATTTTATTTCTAACTACTAAAACTCCAAATGAATTTTCCTTTCATGTACTATCATGGTATGCAATAGAAGAAATAAACTGATCTATTTGATAACATTCAAGCTGAAATTCGTTGCTTGGAGAAAAATGAATGATTCTTTTCCTCCCTTTCTATGCTCTGAAATCTGAGTTTCTCTTTTGATTTCTTTCCTATGTTTTCATATCTTTTGTTGATTTTATGTTGCTTGGCTTTTTGCATTTATTATTTTAAAACTAACTCAACTTTTATGCTACTATAATATAATATCAAAAATTCAGAATACTCCATAATAGTTCTCATCATACATTCGTTGTACTAGACCTCCTGGCATTGCAAACTCTCTTATAGAGCATGTTAGCAGGCTACATTTTTCACAGAAGATGATATTGATCATAGTGGCCAATAAAGAATGAGTTCTAGGATTGAGTCACACGTCATGTTTCAGCAACTTTTCTGTGAAAGATTTCCCATTTTCTTTCCTCTGTCCCACTTAAAGTTTCAACCAACAATCTGATTGTTTGGAAGTCTAGCATGGATCGGGGCTTTAAATCTGATTTTTGAACACTTGAGATATTTTCAAACCAGTAGAGTAGTCTTGCTACATCTTTTCTAACTCTTGTGGGAAGATAGGTAATGTCAGTTTGGTCCTTTTTAGTTATAAATTGTAGGTTCATCTTGCAGTCTGCAGCTGAATCCATGTTAAAGCACCCTTGACTACAACCCTGCAGCACTGGTTGAGAAGACAAGGGCTTTGCCATTGCAGCCTTGGTTTCTGCTCTGACCACAGTGAGGTAGAGCTTGACAGCTGAATGGTTATCTGCAAAGAAGTTTGAAAATCCCTCCTAGCATAAACATCTCATTTGTGGATCCAACTGGACAGAGCCTGGATTAACCAGGTTGTGCACCACCTGGAATGGTTCTGTGACTGGGCTATGACAGATGGTTTTGCAGAAGCAAAGAAAACATCCTCTCTTTGCCTTCAGCACAGCCCTGACTCTTTCAAAGTCATTTGGAGTAGTTAGGAAACCTAGAACACCTGTGCTTTACTAAGCTCTCCTGCTTCATCATCCTCAGGTTATTGGATAGCAAGTAGACTCTGAGGATGGAGTGGATTAGAAAAAGCACTAAAGGGAAGATGCAATGTGTACAGTACAGAAAATTGTTCAACATTCCTGCTGTGGTGAACTGTCTGGTGAGTTTAGAGCGCTACTCAGATTGTAGCTTTCTTTGGTGGTTTTTTCACTGTTAATTTTTCTTTCTGTTCTTGGCTTCTCTAGGATTCACTTAGAACTTTCAATCTTTTTGTCTATTATTTTTTTAATAGCTGTATTCCTTTATAGACTATCTTATGTCCTTTTGCATCCCCCTGCCCCTAATCTTCCAACTCTCTTGAATTGTTACAGTTTTACTTTCTGCAAGAATTTCACTCTGTTCTTCTCAGTCTTTCTTATTTTTCTCTTTCCTATCTTCCTCACTTGTGTATCAAATTAGAAATATAAAGCATATGAATCACAATGAAGGGCTATGTTTATTTGAAAATACCAACATAATTGAAATCAACTTCATGCAAACCCATGCAATGACAGTGCTATTTAGCTCCTTCTACTGTGATTTTCCTGGAATTTGGACTGATTGGTTAACGATGAACAGTTGATACCTTGTACTCAACGACGAAGAGCAAAGACTAAACAAAGAGTTACAATATATTATAGTGTGCCAAGGGATTCTGAAATTATTGTATTTTCTATTAACAGTAGATCAAAATCACTGTGTCTTGTTTTTCCCCTCTGCACCAATGGATTTGTCAATCAGTAGTTAACAAAAAAACTCCTACCAGAATTAAGAAAACCCTTCTTTTCTTTAATTGACAGATCTTGCCTTTCTTGTCTTGGAGTGAACTCAGGGTCCATGACAGTACCATAAAGTCATTTAATGTCAATGTGATGGGTATTCCTTCAATTTTTTAGAACAATCGAAGCTGTGGAAGAATGAGAGCATGACCAAATGCTTTTAGCCCAGCAACACTTCCTGTAAAAATTAGCATCACTATAATTCCTATCTATGCTTTCAGACCTTTCCATAACATGACACCAGCACAGATGGCAATGCAATAACACAATAAATCTCATAGGAAGCTTATTGCAATTGGAATAGTTGAGGATTGCTGATCAGTACAGAAGGGCTGTCCTTATGTGCAAATGCCTCAGTCCACAACAGAAGCTGAGATCTGTGAAACTTATCCTTTCAACTTGAGTCATTTCTAATGCCAGCTGACCACAACTCTTGCTCAACCTTCAGGGAAAAAAACCATGCATACTAAATCTCTTGATTATTCTGGTGTACAAGCACCATAGGCCCAGATCTACATATAATATTTTTAGATGCTTAATGCGTATTGATTTAAGTAGGGCTATGTATCTAAGCAATTTTGACATCAAAAGCATTCCCTTCCGTTGTTGTTTGCAAATAAAATTACTAGTGTCTTATTCTTCCAAATGAGGCTGTAAGAAGTAAAGCACAAATCTCTGCTATTTTCTCTCCTACATCTTATACAAGAGGCAGATACAATTCTGGATGCTTTTTTTCTTGTGCTTTTTGAGGAATCACTTTGGATTCAATCACATTATATACTATAATAATACTTTTCCTTCCAAAGGATGTGTGATGGGAACCTGCTCTCCTGGAAATGGCTAAACATCTGCTTGCTGATGAGAAGTGGTAAATTAATTTCTTGCTTTTCTTGCTGTGTGGGACTGAGATGCCTACAGTGGTTAAACCACAAAAACTGTGTACATAACTTGCATAATGTGAAGAATCATAAAAGTAGGCGGTAGTTAGGGATTTTGAAATAGTAAGGGAACTTGGCTTACTTTCTTACTTCTATTTTTAAAAGAAGAAAATCTTATGAAAAAACTTACTGCAGAGTACCCAGCACTTTGAACCATGAAGATATCTGCATTTTTTTAATGTTCTTGTCCAATGCACTTCAAACTTGTTTGTTTGGCATAAATTCATTTCTCAATGTTCCAAAACACATTGACTGACTCAACCTGTCATAATACATTCCTCTTTAAAACGTCAACTCAATCTCAGAAAATAAACTTTGAGACATAGAATCATAAAATCAGGAAGGATCTATGGGATACTTAGATAAATTATCACTGATGGTCAGGAGAACAGGAATTGAAGATAATTGCAAATGGAATAAACTTACAACAGTCTAAAGGAATATGGAGAAAGTCTCATTTTAAACTTTAGAAAAAGCTGGAGTGAATTCCAAGGCTGAAATGGAATCTGAAACCACATAATAAGGATTTTATTATTGAATGTCAGTCAGAACTCTAATGATTTTCACTTTTTGGCAGTTTTCTTTGTGATAAAGAGGTGTTTCCCTCTGCTCTTCTGTCAGTGCTGCAGAGTATGAAGTCCTGGGCATATAGTTGATTCCACTTCCGTTATATAAGTGGTTAGAGCTTTTATAATGATAAAAGTGTGTTATTTTGATTCATTTTCTTGATTAAAAAAAAAAAAAAATCACTACTTTTCTGTTAGAAGTATGAGAATAAACAAGCTAAATACAAATGTTAAACAAGGTCAGAGAAGTAGTAGTGAGATTGAAGTAACTCCAGAAAGCTTTACTGTTCTTTCTTTTCTTTTTCTGTGACTACATATTTTATATATAGTATAGCAGTAGTAATCCAGGGAAAGAGGGACAACAGTAGGGAGAGGGAAGTTAAAAGAAGTGCTAGTGAACAATAGAAACACTTCTAACATCCTAAATAAAGATCAGCATAACATTACTGTTGTCCAGGGAGCTCCATAAGCATGGGATGAATTTCAAGTGAAAGAGGATTGTGTTTGCTCTTGGAGTTATAGATCCCACTGGAGTCAGCATTAAATGAGATTTTTCTCAACTCAAAATGCTTTTTGTGTCGTAGGGAATTCCTGTTTTTATTTTCCAGATGGGTTGGAAGGCAGTCTCAGGTTGGCTGGATTGGAACAGGCATGATATTGTTCCCCTGTTCCATGGAAACACGATTATGGATGTCAGTAGAAGGTATTTGCCCGTTTCATATGGTTTCTCTGGTTAAGCAGGAGGAAAACTGAAATATTTTAGTTGGTAGTTTGAAAAAGTGCTTCCTTTTGGTGTTGGCAGAAACTTTGGAACACCTGTCTACTTGTGCTTTTTAATGCATTTGTATTTTAAATGCAGGGATAGTTGAAAGAGGACAAGCTATAAACAGTCATGAGCTGAAAAAGTTGTAGTGAGATGTGATGTGCAAAGCAACTATGTGCTTCATGCAGGGAGAGAAAATTGGACACGCTTGGTTGTGATGAAGCTCAGCAATACTTTCATGTACAAAATATCAACTGCCAGATGTTCTTCTTCTGTGTTAGATATAGAAAGAATATAAACGAGGTCAAACACCTGAACGTGTAAACTGACAGTTCAGATAAAATTTTTGCACACTTGATATGTTTGTAGCATTTAGATCTAACACAGTGATGCCTCTCCAAAGGCACATTCTTGGCTCTTCATTGTTATCAGCCTTTCTCGGTCAGCTTAATCCAGCACTGGTTTTGTAGCATTTTTGCGAAGTATGTGTAAGAATTTTTTAGGTGAAGGTTCTGTTGCTCTCAAACCAGTTCTGAATGGGAAAGGGAAAGATGAGGGTCAGATGTCATAAGAAGTCATCTTAACATGTAGCTAAATAACAACAAATTTTAAAATGAGTAGTATTATAATGTAGCACATCTTGAACATACTCTTAAACCCCAAGTGTATTGTGAATGAAACAACTGTGTTAATCTTTTGTTTTCTACTCAAGCATTGGCACAGATTGTCCAGGGAAGTCGTGGAGCTTCCCTCCTAGGAGATATTCAGAAGCTGTCCAGACATGGTCCTGAGCAACTGGCTCTAGGTGGTCCTACCTGAGCAGGGAAATCAAAGCAGCTGACCTCCAGAGGTCCCATCCAATCTTAGTCTGTGATTCTGTGATTCATGAACATTAAGACTTATTACAAATCAATTGCCACGTATTAACTGTTAAAGTCTCATTAACCTTCTGTCGAATTTGGTCTAAATACAACCACTGCAGTAACTGATGTAAGTGATGGAGAGAGTCATCATAGGATGCCATGACTAGAGACCTGACAGCTAGTGGGCTCATGGTAAATAATCCGCACCCTCTGTCTACAAACTCTACATTCCTTTGGAGACTACCAAAATGGCAGATAATTTACAGTTATCAGATTATAATTTTCCATACAGTGAACCTGTGAGTTGTGAAGTTATCAGCTGGGAGAAATTAAGATCCCAAAAGGCTCACTAGTCCTATATATTTTGGACTTAAACCAGAAAAATTGTCTAAGGTAGCTCATCTGCTGCCTTTGGAAGCCATATTGCACTCAAAGAAGGCAGGTGTTTCTAGACATCATTAAAGCTGCTAGGGTGACAACCAGACTGAGCAACTCTTAACAGTCATCCATTTCTGTGACTGTGCAAAAGGAGGTGCTGAAATACTGTAATTCTCTAGCATTTTGTACCTTCTTTGCTTTCAAGTCTTTGCAGGCGTAAGTGCAGTATTTCCAGATGGGACAAGACACGCTGGCATCTGAGAAACCTCATCAGTACTGCCTGCATTTTCAGATTCTAGGAGTTCATAAAATTTGGCTTAGCTACAGATAAGGACTTGGATTTTGCAAGGCTCTCCTGTATCTAGCACAAGTTCTACACTATTTAAAGCTTTTGTTCACTCATCTTTTCTGGTTTCCTGTTTTTACCTAGAAATAGAATAGAACAGAGTAGAACATTTGATTAAAGGAAGCGTCTACGTTTGCATACTAGGAACAGTTGTTTAGTATTGCTTATCTGAAATACTAAGTGAAAGCAAGGAATAAAATTTATGAAGTTAAATAGTTTTGATTTGTTTCAGCTTACCATCTTTATTTACAATAATGTTCTTATTTGCAACAATGTTATTTGCATTTTATGAACGCCTCTAGATTTAGAAAGCATTTTGTTGACCTTTGGCTAAGCAGAATTAAATCATCAGAGTACGCAGGAAGATTTTTTCTGGTTAAAGATAGTGCCACTTCATCATCTTGCATTCTTTCTTTGCCTCACAGCACGACCTCTCATGCTATTCACTAGCTGTACGTGCATCCAGTTTCCTAGAGCTACAACAGGAAAAAATGTCACAGTGGGCAATTCTGTTTCTAAAATTCTTTACAAAATTTCACTGCCTGTGTGTTGCAAGAAAAATCTCAGAGTCCACACACTAGGCTGAGAAGTCATACTTATTCCACCTGAGACTTCAACTGCTAGAAATACCGTCCATACAGAGTGGGTGACTCCACTGAAATGATGAGTACCTGCTTTGATTCTCTTTTCCATTCACTCTCTCTGTCAATTTTCTGTCTCTTATAAAAGAGTTTGGACCCCAGGTTCCACCATAAAGGTAGTTTATTTTAGCTGGAGCTGGGACCCTTCTACAAGAGAGCCCTTTCATTTATTTTGCTGTGCCTTTTAAAGCTCACAATCCATTACATAAGGTATTCAAGTGCCTGTCCACACAACATGCTTGGACTTTCTGTCCAATCAATTTATCAGGAGCTGCTCTTCCTCTGCAATAACTAGAGTAATATCTTTTGAATTTTCTCTCTTTGTGCATATTCATGCATTTTCATCATCCCACTGTCTATTTGCATCATCCTGCCATCTTGTCTGCCTTCTGTTGACTTCAGATGGAATGGATTCTTTCTTGAGTTTGAAGGTCTTGTCATTGAATTACAGGTTTGGACCAGTTTATCATGCTGTGCAAGACTACTCTCAGTACTTCTTCATTTTAACTAAGCAGAAATTCAACCAAAGTTCAGTTGTGGTTTTGCTGTATGAGGCCTCAGCACTTTAATCACTCAAGCTAAGCATTCTAAGCTAAGCTAAGCAAACCAGGTTTTGATTCAACTTAAAGTCATTGCACAATTAATAGTCTATAAGTATACTATTTTAATCCCCGACGCTGTATAACTGTCCTTTTTCTGGTTATCTTTAAGCATTTTTTCTGCTGCAAGGCTGACTTGGTGGTTTTTTCCCACATATGTTCCCTATTTTTAGATGTTTTCGCCTTTAAGTATGTATTTTGAAGTGTAGAAACTAATCTTTGGAATGTGCCTCTTATCATCACGGTCCCTTCAAGTCTGCTCTTGTATCAATAGTTTTTCATACCATATAAAAGAGTTTTCATTGAGATCTTGGTACACTTGGTCACATACATGAGGACAGTAATAATCTTTGAAAAAGTGTTAAAAGACAAATATTAAAATAAAAACAATTAGAAAATATTAGGTGTACTCATGTCATCTAATGGATGTAAGACAATAAAATAGGAGAACAAACAGAGGATCTTACATGAAATTGAAAGTTTAATTGATCATTGAAAAAATCTAAGTAATTTTACTCTAGAACTAAAAAATATTTCATTCACAGTATCTTCTACTTAGATGGTTTATTGCTACACAGAGAAATTGAACAACTCCCATCAACTCCATCTCTGCAGGGAAGGAAAAATTGTAAAGACACTACCATAGACTTATTAACATGAAACTACAATTTTAAGGAAGAAAAGGAGTAGTACCTCCTCCCACTTTGTTCTATGAGGAAAAAATAAATTACCTTGTGAATGTGGATTCTCGTAATTTTCAAGACTATTCTACCACACCATAACTACAATGCTGGGAAGATATTGGAGAAGATTGATAAGGATTTTACTGCTTCTTTCTAGGCCCTGCACATAATGGGGCATCAGTGAGGTTTTGTCAGTTACCATTCTTGTTTCTGATACTGTAGTACAGGATAGTAAATGCTCTTATATGCCTCTTGTTGTAGACTGGATAATTAACTCCTTATAAAGTATAAGAGATGGATTCAGAGTAGCCTAGTCTGCCTTCACGTTTTGGTTTAGTTGAGTAGAGTCTTATCTTTGCCTGGTTGCTCTAGTTAAACACACTGCTGAGATGGAAGCCACACAGCTTTTCTGTACATCGCTTTAGTTACCTCAAATGTTTTGGAGCCTGTCAATTTTTAGCAGACAATTTCCCTGCTTGTTCGTTCTACGGGTAGAGAGAGCTTCTTCTGTTGCTAAGATGTTTGTCTCACTCAGCTTTCAAGGACTGGAAACAATCAATTAGAACCAGGTACATTTTCTGTCAAATATTGTTACAAATACACAATTTATTGGAAGGTAATTACCCTGTGTAAAAATTTTGTAAAAGTGTGACAGATTCTCCATCACTTTATATTTTTCTACTCTTTCAGCCACCATCAGTTTTTAAAGTATTTGCTTTATTTAAATTATGAATTCACACTATATGTAAGAGCTACTAATTGAATCGTTGTTAAATACGGAATTGGAATAGATGTCGCAAACTCATTGCCTTCTCTTTTTTAAATCTCTTGGCAGTCGGAAGTAAAGTGTGATTCTCCATTTAGGAAAATTTCACTTTAGATCTACGTGTAAATAAATGTATATATATTTGTGTCAGGACAGTGTGAAGCAGGGTTAATATTCTGTTGCTGTTTCTTAACAATATTTGTCATAGTCTTACTTTAAGTAAAAAGTTTGTATTTGAGAGGTATACTAAAACTGTGGCAAAGTCCTTAGCCATTTCATTTATCCCTAATAGTCTATCTGAATATTACAAAACAGATAGTTACCTGCATTAAAAATCCAGGGGTTGATTACGTAGTGATCCTAATCTGTTTCCCTCTAATTCCTTGACACTTGTTTTACCAGCAGTAAAGCTAACATTAGCACCTCATCTTTGGCCCGGGGCACTAAACTTTTCTAATGCTGATTATTCAAGTGCAGTGCGTGCTGTGCTAGCAGTCTTGATGTGTTCTTACATTGGTTGTGCATTCTTTGCTTTCCTTGTGTTCTTGAACAGATATTGCTTGCATTGAAAGAGTGCTGTAAATTGATTTTATTTATTTTTTTGTTAGGAGTCGTATCTGTAGCCAAACCTATTCATGGAGAAGAAAAAAAAGGCACAGAAAAACACAACTAGTTTAAGAGGTCATATGAAATCGATATATATTACTCAAAAGAAATGTACTTTGTTATGTGCTGTTGTGGTTTTTTTTTCTATGCCGCTTGCACATCATGGTTCAAAGGAAAGGAATATTTTGGGGGGGGGGGGAGGTTCCCTCTTCAGTCTGTGCCTTGCCAGAATTTTTGTATTTATTCCAATGAGTCCTATGGTTCAACCTATTGCAAAATCGTACATATAAAATTATTAAGAAGTGCTAGGACAACACCTTGAAAAGAAAATAACAGCAGGGTTATCACAGCTGTAATTGCTATTTGTCTGTTTCTCTCTTCACTGATTTGTTTAGGCATGTGGGAAGGACACTTGAAAAAAGACTGTTTACAAACTGATTTCTGATACTTGAAAAAATGTCTATTTCATTTTCTTGCCAGGAAAGGCAGTTGAGAGATTCATGGAATTAAAGTATTCAGTTAGATATTTGGTGGACTCAGCTCAGTGGCTGATTTCGTGTATTATTTTAGTGATGTCATTCTCTTTAACCAAATATTGTTGTCTGAAAGGTGGAATAGTCATATTCTGTATTTGTATGTGTCTTGGAACAAAAGAAGTTAACTGTTATTGGAATGCTACCGGTAAGCCTTATTTCTATGATATACTGAGCCTGCACTTTTCTCTTAATACTCATGTTTAATTAAAAAACCCAGAGAATACATTTACTTGAGAACCTCAGAAGAAACCATATAATTTCTGATAGGTCTCCTGCAAATAGTAGCTGTCTGCTACCTCTGAGCTAAGAGGTGTCAAACTAGAATGGAGTAATATCAAATCAATGAGTAAATGCTTTATTTCAACTGCGGTAGTTAGGGTTTAAATTAGAGTATTTAATCAAGAATAATTTTAGGAAAAAAAAGAGTAAATTTTATAAATCTATTTTCTGGTGTAGATTTTGAATACTGCATCCCCTGACTTACCTGTTATTTATGATTTTCTAATGACAGTCAAAATCCCATTTTTCAAAATTATAGAATTCAGTGCTGTAATTATGGAGGTAATATTTAACATTGGGCAAGCAACAAAAAGGAGCTGAAGAAGTACAGTACCTGATTTGTGAACGTAGAGGAATAGGCAGGGAAATGAGTTTTGTAAATGTGATTTATTTAAAAATCAGAAAAATCCCCAGCATTTCAAAGTTCATAATAAAATGTCTGTCATTCATGTGTGGGGTTAAAACTAGGTGTGATTCACAATGAAACAGCATCAATATTAATAGTTTGAGAAAGTAATCAGCAACAAAGAATTGCCATGCAATTGAAAAAAATTAATGAATGTGTGTGAGACCATCTAAAAATGCTATATATCTCTAAGGTACGTGTGTGTTATGTCATGAAATACTAATAAATTTGAACTAATATTTTTTTCAGAAGCATTTCTCTCCATCTTTCATAACAAATAACTGAAAATGACTTTTTCGGGTCATACTTACTATGTTTCTCTGTCCTGAGGTGAAGATTGGTTATTATTGGCATCACTCATAAGCCTCAACCAAAAGTACTACAACAGCACTATGGTTGCTTGACTGTCATAGCAGAGTTTCATCATCATCCATTAAAAGTCTGCTTTAAAAGTCATTATCATAGCATTTTCCACTCTTCACCCTACTACATGAAATTTCCTGAATGTAATTTTTTACGTTAAAATAAAGATACAACAGGCTATAGTACAATATTTTTAATTTTTCAGTAATGTTATTTAAATTTACACTGATTCTAGTAGAAACAAATGGAACATTCTGCCTATGGCTGTGCAGCAGCAGCCCTCTTGTATTTTTTCTGTATTGTGCTATGCAAGTCTCACTTTTTGAGCAATATGATGTGATGCCCATTAGAAAGGTCTTATAGTACAATATATTTTTTCTAGGAATTTAAATTGCACATATTTTTAAGCCCCTGCCTGCATCATCTCTCCATTATATAATTTCTTATGTGAGAAATTGCTCCACTATCTGGGAAACTTCTGTCAAACTTCTCCTAAACTTATTTTCAGCAGACAGCAGGTTGTGTCTACATAAAAGAAATCATCCTGTTCTCAGTGACTGCCCAGGATCCCTTAAGATCACAGTAGTAGCCACATTGGTTGGAACAGCTTAATGAACTATTGATGGAACAAGTATGGCAAGCAATTATTTGTGAATTAATGAGGAAAGAATAAAAATGCAGTTAAAACATATAGTGAACCACAAATTAATGCAAATAAAATACCAGAATAAAAATACGGTACTATTTTCTGGTAATTCAGCAACTGTTAGTTGGGTTACTGCAGCCTTGGGTAAACTGACATTTTCATATGCACTAATTAGCAAAGAGGTCAAATAAAAATTCAAATAAAATAGTTAATTTGTGGTGTTTTGCCTCTATGGAGGAACTAACCTCAAATAAGCTCTGGAATAACTGATGAAGTAAAACACAAGGTGAACCCACTCTACACGCCAGGACTATTTATTATCGATCTCTATTTAAATGAAATGGAGGAAAAAACATTTGTAGATTTTTTTATTTAAATCATTTTTTTTAATGATAGCTGAAAAATAAGTGTGCTGAAGCATGAGACATGGTAGCCATGCGTACATAGTCGCACTTGCTTTTGGACATAATCAAATGCTGGAGCATCTAACAGCTATGCCAAGGCTGCCCTGCTGAACTAGCAAACAGCCCAACATCTCTTGCATTCACTACGATTGCCTGCAACACCGTGTGCTTGGGCTGGTGACAGCAGCGAGCGCTTTTGCTAATTAGTGCATATAGAAATACTCAATTACACAGGAGCAGTAGTGACTTGAATAGAGACAGCTGAAGTACCATAAGAAATTATAAACTGTTTCCAAGCCAGTCACAACCTCAATTCTTGTTTTAATGACAGAATTTCCCAGTTAAAATTTCTAGCTGCTGCAACCATAATTTTGTCTCCATGAAAAATAAAAGAATAAATTACTAAATATTTAGCACTGTTTTCATCCATGCTCTCAGGACCACTGTCTACAACACAAGTGCTTACAGAATTATGATATTCCTATCTAAAACAGCAAAACCAGCAAAAACACTCTGTTTCATTTTAATGAAAAGCCAAAAGATTGTGCAATTTCCAAAGACTGAGTTCCCAGGTTTCTTTAGCCTACTTTGCTTCTCGATGAATTGCTGTGCTCCCTTGCACTGTGGGAACAGCACAAAACAATGACTGAAGGCTTTTTGTTCCTTGCTTCTCTTACAGATGTAGTTTGACCTGGCCAGGAATGCAAGAAGAATGATTTTAAATGTCTTTCTCTGAGTACCCTTATCATACCATGGTAGTCACAGGTTACTGTAGTACTGTATTGCGAGCCCACGGCAGCTGAAATAAATGGGTGCGAGCGTGTTTGGGTGAGAACACTTATCATCCAGCCTATAAGTCAAGCAGACTGTAGTATCTACTTAGATGTGGTATCACACATGAACACAGCAAAATAATGCCCACCTTGCAAATATAACAGTATGTCTGAATAGAAAGCATTTTAATGTTTCTGTCACAAACTTGTTCATGATCACACGTGGTTATACACCTAACTGGTACTAAATTATTTCAATAGAGATAAATCCTAAGGCCGCTCTTAAGATTACAGAAGCTGCTACTCAGTAAATTACCTCATAAATTTCCACGAAATTCGTTTTGAAAAATACCATTCATATCTCCTCAAAGTACTTTTAAAAAGTTCATATATTTGAAGCGTTCACTAAACAGACACAGATTGCTTTTAGTTTCCAGTGAAATAAAATCATATAACCAGAATAGCATCAGCTATATTGCCTTGCAAAATAACCTATATATAAAGTTGATATTTATAAATTGTGAAGTGCTTTTTGTGCATTATTTTTCACTACTTAATTATCCTCATTCATTTTGTATAGATGGATTCGCTTGTCAGTGCATAATGTATTTTAATATAGTTCTATATCATGCGTTATTACAGTGTGCTGATTCAAAACATAAAGGTTTCATGAGGATGAACTTGTCAGGATGGTTTTCTGCATAGAAGCTAAAATAAAGCCAGTTTTAACACTAATAAAGTTGGAAAGGGAGGTCTTAGTCAAAAAGAGATAGTAAAAAAATTTATAAGACGTGGTTTTAAATAAACAAGTAGAGAAAACACATTTTAGAAATACTCAATTTTTAAATGCTTATATTGATACTTTTCATTTTATTCTCCATGAAGAATTAACCACTGACAAAATTAGTAATATTAATTAATATTTAATATGAATATAATATTTCATTTGATATATTTTAAATACCCTAAACCAAACCAAATTACTTTTTCCTCCCCTGAAATAAAGATAATTCTTAGCCTGACATTAAAGGCTCCATGAAAATGAAGCCAAATTCAATTTCTCCCTTTGTGAAATTAGGTAGTACTTTCGTAATAGGAGGGTGGAAGTGTGGGTTATTGAGCTGCGTGAAGATGAGTAAAACACAATAAACACAATTAAATTCTCTATTATTATTGCCATGTACTTATGGTACACGTGCTTATTACTTATTTTTGTTTCAAAGTGTATGTATAGCATAGTATATGTACGTGTAATTTTCAGTAAGTAAAATGTCAGAGAACGTTGTTGTGAGCTATAGCACACAGTGCTGACTGTGCTAACATTTATAGGTTTGTTTTTGTTTTTTTTTTTACAATGGCTCTTACATTGATACATTCATCTCACTTTTCTTAGCAAGTCATTAAAAGTGAAAATTCAGCTCAAAAACTCTTAATGTATGGTAAAGTATTACACTTGGTGCAAGACACGTTGAATTATGGATTAGTTTATTTTCTTGGCCTGCAATAGTTCCTGGGTATGTTGAAAACAGGATGTGGTTACAAACAGAGGAAGGATCTGGCTAACTACAGTGTTAGTAACCCTTGTAATTTGTTTAACGATGCTTTCAACTTGCCTGATATTGCAATTCTTGCATTATCTGTTAGTAACAACCCTGGCAGGTGGAATGCAAGAAGAGTGCTTGTGTTGCCAATGGGCTAAAGCCCCAATAGTTTTGCTGCCAGACTCATTACAGCGAGTAACAGACTATCAGCTCCCAGCACACAGAATATTAACCTACGGTTATGAGTTCAAGGATTGTATAGTTGCTTTGAAAAAATATTAAACTTGGCTACTGGAGCATTGTGTCTGACTGTTAATTAGTTATCACCTTGAAGGCGAGTTCATTTACTGAAATGTGAGTTTGCCAGGCCTCTGCAGTGTATTTTCACTTGTACACGTTACAGGATAAAACGATACCTCGATCTCTGAGAGGAACAGAAAATATTTTTTTAAAAAAAGTCTAATCTAGGCTGTGCAATGAGCAGGAGTATAAGGTGGGGAGGCTCAGTGTCTTACATAGGAAGATTTGGATAAGGTAAATTTTTGGGAAGCATATAAAAATTCAGTCGACAATCTTATTCTTCTGGGATGTTACTTATGCCAATACTTTGATTCTTCTAAGTGTTGTCTATTTACTATGTTCACTGAAAATTAGCAGTATGAAAAAATAAAGAAAAAAAATCCCCTTGCTTACTGATTTTTTCAATCAGTGAATGGGGAATAGGTTTTAGGAGGACAAAGTTGATAATAGCAGGGTCATCCATTTAACTTATCTTTCCTAGAGTTATCTGAAATAGGTTGTAAATCATATTGAGAATTTATACGCATATGTAAATAAATTGCATATGTAAGCTCTTCAGATTTTAGTCAGTCCTTGATAAACTACCACCTAACAGGAGTCACAGTAAGACTCTAAAGATTCAAATAAGCTAATGTCATGAATGTATGATATTGAAATCCAATTGACTTTTGTAGAAATTGCATTTAATTTAAATTTTTATGCTTCTTTACCTGAGGTTGGAGAGCTTATTAAAAATGTCACACTGATTATAGAAAATAAGGTGAAATTATGTGAAAAGACTGCATTGATTTTCAGTAGTTACTACAGAGTTTGTTTTGGAAGATAAAAGTGATTGTGAATGTAGTTTTGTTATCTGCAGATGGAAAAGTCGTGGTAAAATAAGAATGGAAAAATACCTGACAACCCAGTGATAACAGAAGACTGCGTTGTTCTCATGCAGTACTGAAATTCAGCTCTAGTGCACCCATAGAGGAGGCTGAAGACATATTTTTTTTTCCCCAAAAGTACCTGTTAATTTAGTTTAAACTTTGTGCTTCTATAAGCTGAGCATAGAAAAAGTTTGGGGCTTTTTTACGTGCTTGACACTAACCTAATTCTATGAGACAGATTGCATTTGTCATTTAGCTTGAACTTGTTGAATGCACTGGAAGATTTAAGAGCCACATACAAAATCACTTTTGCTGATCATAGCAGGAGTTAAATCTTCTGGAAAGGGGGATAGTTTGAGGATGTTGCACACTTACTTCACGATTCCAATACTATCACTTAATGGAGAGGGGTCCAAGGGAGCTTTATGGTGAGCTGCGTGCTTGTCATCTTCATTGTTCTTCAGAACAAAAAGAGGAAAGAATCAGTTTCTTCCGGTCCGATCCAAGGATGGATAATGCTGTGTTTTCTCTTACAACAAAAGAGACGTTGTTCTGAGAAAACAGCCTAAGAATTACCCATTTTGAAAGCCTTCCTGGAGCACAGTGTAGGATGGTTGAGGACCAATGGCACTCTGAAAGCAAGGACAATTTTATTGTGTGTGTATATGGCACTAGCTGGGCATGTTCAGGATTTTCTCTAGAAGAGCTGTGAAGCCAGCTCTGCTTTTGCTCAGCTGAGCAGCTGGGACATTCAATGGGCCTACAGGTATTTTTGAACCCTCACTACAATTTTAAATTAATAGAAGGTGTACATAAGATTAGTTAAATACAAACATGTAAGCAGTAACTTGAACAGAAAAGGGAAATAAAACAGGGCTCTAAATGACTCCATGCTTAAATCACACTATTGAAAATCATATTCTGTAAAGCTATGTTTTGTCCTCACATATGATAAAACATAAGCCTATAGACCTGATAGTTTTGATGTAAGTGACGCTTTGAAAAATTATTACTTATCTAAATGTCTGGAATTCTTAACTTGAAACTCAAGACAGATGTTCATTGCTCATGTCATGGATTACCACTGAATGTTTAAATTGCTAACCTGACTTCAAATCAGAGCATCACAAGCCTAAAAGAAAAGACAGTAACTTACCTTAGTTCTAAAAATTTCTTTTGTAACTCTTGCATGTTCATTCAAAAGTAGAATATTGACTATGAACTTGGTATAATGGTACCTGAATCTTGATTGCCTAGACAATAATTTCTCCTCAGCTGAAAAGACATAGTAGTAAAAGCATTAAATGAAATCCTTTGCTACAGAGTGAGGATGTAAAAATGTAACTAAAAATAAACTGTTTCAGCTTGTGAGGACAGGAGGAGCAGAAAAGAGGGTTATACAATCCAAAAATAGTCATCTTATATGTACAAATTTATAGAAAAGGCATATTTCATTTTACATGAAAAATAAGATTTTCAGAGCAAGATCAAGACAGTTATCCATAAGAGCAGCAATTTTTCTCCAAAATGTATGTCTGTCAGAGGATTGTATGAACAATAAAAGCTGCTTTTCAATATGTAGGTATTTCTAAAACAGGCATAGGAGATGCTTCCTTTTGGTAGAATTTTATTGATGAACTGCTTTCTGATTATATTGCAGATAACCTCCTGCTGTTGTTCAGAAATAATAAGTGGTGTTACCTTTCAGATTTGGGAGCGTGTTTATAAAAACAGTATATCTGGGTACAAGATTTATTGTACAACATTTTCATCTGCCAGCTATTGCTGCTTTCAGTTATGTAGGATACTTCTGCTGTTACTGTGCAGTGACACATTAGGCTAGGCAGGTAAAGTAATGCAGTGTGACTGATACAAGCTGATGTTACACTTGACAGCACAATGCTTCATAATGTGTTATGTCAATGACAGCATCTTAAAAAAATATAATTCTCCAGAAACAACTAACAAACAAATCAAAGAATAACCTTCCCTCTCTCCTCTTCCTATTTCCCTCAAAACGCAAAAACCACCAAGAGCAGAAAGCAATTTGTATTTGACAGAGAAAAATAACTTTTGGAGGATCCATAGCAGTAGGTCATGGTATAATGTACTTAGAGCTATATTAAGAAGGGGAAATAAATTTTATTTTAAAAGTCTTTTTTTTCTTTGCAGCGTGAAAATTTTTTCATGGTTGTGATCTTTACTGGCTTTCAAAGCCGTATATTTTTAGAAGAGTAAGAGCAGTGTGCTTTAGTGTACTTCATGTCTGCATAACGTTATAAACATTTTCAGCTTGTAAGGCAATATGCTTCCTCAATTCTAAACAGAAATATTTCATTTACTGAATTTTCTTAGGTTTCAATTAATTGTGCATTCTTATTTCTTTTGATTTTGAACTTTCATGTCTGTGTTTGAAAGTATACTTTTTATTTAGTTTTACACCTACACTTTTCCTGAAGATTGCACGAACCTAGTTTCGTGTTTTTCTCATGTTATTGTAAGCTTCTTGCAAACTTTTTTTCTGTGAGCTCTCCTACAATTTGGAAGTCTTTCCATCTTCTTCTCAAATTTAATCCTAATACCATTTAATCTGACTCCTGATATTATTGATATTAGTTGAGTATTTAGGCACCATTTGCTGCTGGTAATTTTCGCCCTTGACAGCTGTTCAGAATTTTACAGTCTGTTAAGGAGAGAGCGAGCATGTACTGTAGCTGGTAGAGCACAGAACTCGATGGTTACATTGAGCTTCTCTGTATTGATGCACGCCACATTTTTAATGTACCTCTAGTCCAAATATATGTTAAATTAGTTGGATGGTACAGAGTAAATAGCAACATCCCTGTTAAAGGTGCCTTTTACTGCATCACACAGCAGCCTCTGGTAGGCAGTTTGTCTCCAAGAACAAACTGAAGGCATTTGTCCGAAGTTAGAGCAGGACTAAGGTTTGTGTTCTTCCTTTGCATTGTGAGGAAAGAGAAAGTCAGTAGCAGCTCCAGTCTGCCATGCCATGGTGTGCTCAAGGAAATGCAACAACAACCAGAGGCGTGCAAGGGCTTGAGCTTCACAGTTCTGAGGAGGAGATAAGAGGACACAGGACACCTAGAGATAACTTTTTTCCTTTGTCAGGTTAGACAGACTGTATACCCCACCTTTGGTGTTAGATAGGCATTACACTTTCCCATCCTATTGGTGGGATAACACTTCACACTTCCCCTCAGACCTACAGAGTGCATAACAGAAGGTTCCCTTTGCTTCTGCTGATTCCAGGAACCATTCTCACCCTGGTGATGGGCAAAGTGAATGAATAAAGGCTCTTTCATGTTTTCAAAATAAAGATGTTTTTAAGACACAAATGACTATAGGATAACAGTTTTAAGATATGACTAAATATGTAAGCAATTTTATAAATGAGAAGTCACAAATGCAAGTAATTTGAGCATGGAGAGCCAGAGCAGTATTCTCAGGAAGGATCTGTCTCCTCTGCTAGGGAGCTCAGACATCCGGTGATCTGTTTCATGATTTGACAAATGCTGAAGTTCTTTTTTCAACTATTCACAAGGGTTTTCCAGACTCTCAATTCTACTTTGTATACTAAATTTATGCATGATCAATTTATGTATAAGCACTTATTCTTTTAAGTTCATACAGATCATTTCCCTAGTGTTAACCCCGATTTATTTTTCAGCTTCCGTTCTTCTAGGCTGAACAATTTATTTTTTTTCAGTCTTTTCTTTTAAAAATAGGCTTTTCATTACTCAAGTCGATATAAATAACATTTCCAGCACCAACCCCAAACTTGCGTTCCTGGTTCTTGAATGTCATTGATTGCAACTAAGGTCCAACTGAGGAACAGACAAAATTTAGTAAATAGCTCTGTATTTCTACTTATCAATGGGATGTAGATAACTTAGCTGATCTATCCCCGTGCACATCCTATTTCATAACCACATCTTATTGATTGTTCATAATCACTATGTGTTTGACTAATATAAAATGAACTTTACTCTTACACTGTTTCCAACAGTGAGGGAGATGCTAAAATAAATCAGAAGTGTCCTATAGGAGTGATACTGTATTTTTCATGACAGTAGTAAAGTAATCCAGGTATCTTCTGTAATATATTCTTATCTTTATCACATTTATACTATATTCTGTGCTTATTTTCTGACAACTGTGAAAGGAGGTCATAACAGAAAGGATAAGTAGGTCTGTCATTTATGAATTGAAAAACTTTGTTTTCTCAGAATAAAACTGGATTTTTCCTTTCTAATACTGAATGGACCCTTTAAATTATTGAGGGAAAAGAAGCAGTAGTTTTCCTTAATGTGTAAATTCCTTTTAGTGTTTTCACGTGTGCTTGTTTTTTGTGGTATTTTTCCCAGAATAATGTCAGTCTGTGGATTCCCACCACATTACTTGAAACAATAATTCTACCAGTTATCAGAGATAAAAAAATGTCTTGCCAAGAAAACAAAATCTAATATATAAGTTCAGTTTTTTTCCAAACATTTATAGGGATTTTTAATATTATTAAAATTTCTATGTCTAGAAATCTCTGACAGTAGGTTTTTGTCAGATAAAAAACCTGCTGTAATTCTAGCAGATACGAACTGTTTGAGAGGCTGAAATATGAATCATATAGCGAGAAAATTTCTACAAGTAAGTCATAAATTAATCATGTGTTCATGTAACTCCATCACGCAGTCTCTCTTTCCATGCTATTCACATGTACAGGCTGCATACCCTGTTGAGCAACACTACCCGAGAGTTATGCTGACTGCTCACAATGGATGTTGTGAACAAATTTCTGTGTCTAAAATTTAACGTAAGGTCTTTACTTCAGCACAAAGTCCACTGACCTCTGTTATCCCTATTCCCAGCACTCAGTAGGAACTCCTAATCCTTTCACTTCTTTTGCAGTGAAAGTAAACTCTCTTTTCTTGTCTTGATTTCCTCTACTTGGAGAGAAACAACCTGAAATGCTGAGCTACAGGTGGTAGAGTTCTGCTGCCTCCTTCAGCTCTGCTGCCTTCTCCTCCCGTAGTGCTGGTCCAGCTGCTGAGAGTCTCCAGTGGAGTGGAGATGACCTCTGCTTTTCTCTGCATGCTTGCTTCTGCTCTTTGCTTCTAAACTTCCCCTGGAAATACCCTTTTCTATTTCCATACTGAAAATGAAAATAGCCAACACCTGTACTTTGAAGCCTGGTATAGTCTGCTATCGTATCAGGAATAAATGATTCAAGTTTTATTAGAGAAAATGGGGAGATCAGTTTCAGATCTTCTCAGTGTCAATCTTGTTCCTTCCCTCTTCCTGCAATAATAAAAGCTGAGATAGAAATGACAACTCGGAACTTTCCTGGTTTTTTTTTTGTTTACACTTATAATACCCATAAGCTATAACATTTTGCCAGTCTCATTAGCTTGGTGCTTATTAGCCAAAGAGACAAAGTCAAAACTATGTGAAAACTTCATACCTTAGAGATACCTTCATACCATACTCTTGCATTTCAATAATAATAGTAATAATTTACCATTATTGTACTGCTGTTGATGTTTAGAAGGACTGCACAGAGATTATGCTGTGGGTGCTGTGGGATTCAGCTTTTATCTCTTTTTCCTACATTGTAAGTATCTGTATTTGTGTTAATCAGCCTTTTTCACCAGTGAAGAGAAACTGTGTTCTGGAACGGCCTGTTTATCTCACCTCTTTTAGGTATAGGCTTTAGATTCAATACCTCTTTTAGGTATAGGCTTTAGATTCAATGAATTTTCTATTCAATGAACTATTTCTCCCAAGAAATAAAGGGAGTCTAGAAGCTAGCAAAAATGACTATGTCTGACCCTGTGAATTGGACTTTAAATTTGACATACTGATTCTAGCATCCCCGTAAGAGTCGACAGGCTTGAAACCTTGCCTAAGTCTAACTTCAGAGAGATACAGACTGGGGAGCACTGTGAACAAAAAGA
This sequence comes from Neomorphus geoffroyi, assembly GCA_033558235.1. Taxonomy (NCBI): domain Eukaryota; kingdom Metazoa; phylum Chordata; class Aves; order Cuculiformes; family Neomorphidae; genus Neomorphus; species Neomorphus geoffroyi. The sequence goes on along the minus strand of JAUMJM010000020.1, from coordinate 23,248,782 downwards.
GGCAACAAATGGGTGTCAGTGCACAGCATCTGTTCACCATGGAAGGGATCTCAGCTAAATTCCTAAATAATTGTTACAATTCTATATATGAATTAAAGTGGAATTAATACAGGTCTATTTAAAAAAACCTTCAGTTCTTGATCCACAATTTCAAAACACAAATGAGAAGAAATAAGTAGTGTTGCTTTTCTTTGACTATGTGCACAAATGAGATTAAAATATAATCTGTATATTACTACAATGTGTGTGCTTCAGAAAAAGGAAGGGAAACAATTAAACATAACTAATTTTTTTTTTGTGGACCAGCCACTATGCCAGGAACTTGTATTTCATCTGGATGGAGTTGGAGGGCTATTGAGAACAAATACATACACAGTATCACACAGTACCACAAGGCTGGAAAAGACCTTTGAGATCATCGAGTCCAACCTATGACCCAACACCTACATCTACTCATCATATAAACCCTGTCACTAAGTGCCTCATCCAGTCTCTCTCTAAACACCTCCAGGGACGGTGACTCCACCAGCTCTCCAGGCAGCGCATTCCAATGGCCAATCACCCTTTCAGTGAAGAATTTTTTCCTGGTATCAAACCTAAACTTCCCCTGCTGAAGCTTGAGACCATGTCCTCTTGTTCTGTCACCGGTCACCTGAGAGAAGAGACCAACTCCTGCCTGATTACAACCTCCCTTTAGGTAGTTGTAGAGAGCAATAAGGTCTCCCCTGAGCCTCCTCTTCTCCAGGCTAAACAACCCCAGCTCCCTCAGTCGCTCCTCACAGGGCTTGTGCTGCAGCCCTTGTAACACATGCTGTGTTACAAGTGCCAGCTCTGATAGTTACACGCTGTAGAGTGGAACAGTCCTTAGGTAAGTACTTTTGTACAGAAGGTTTCACAAGAATTTTAGCTTTTACTGGGAGGTAACATTAAAACCAACATGAAAAGTGGCTAAATGTTACAGCATTTGGCATTACAAATCTTTTACAGTTAGCATCTAGTTCTCTTGGGGTGAGGGTGATGGAGGTAGAAACAGGTGTAGCATAAGATCTGACATCACCTGATTTATTCATGTGCTTGAACACTGAGTTATGTTATCTACTGGATTAATCATTTAAAAAGGAAATTATAACAACTTAATTTTGGCTATAGCAATAAAAAAGCGGGAGTCAGCTTGGAATGGACTAGAGAAGCAGTTCACCAGTATTTGAGTTTCTGTAGTAAAGTTGCTTATTTCCTTTTTGTCATGTGTATATGGACATATAAAAAAGATGGTGATGTGAAAATAACCAAAGATCTCCATTTTCTTTTCTCTGAAAGCGGGAGAGAAGGGAAGATTTCTTATGAGGAGACATGAAGCATGTGGATGGAAAGAGGTTTAAGACGTCTTTATAATCCTCTCAAAGCTGGAAAGAGGTATGTCCCACCAGGAAGCTACTTCATCATCATAGCTTATGTTTATATTTAAAAAGATCAAGTATTTAAGATGATTAAAGCATCCAGTGGCTTAAGATTTATTTTTGGGAGACTACAGAGAGTTTAGAAAACTTAGCATACTCTAAGAGTACTTTCCTGTTCTTAGGTCAATGAAGTATAAAGCATTTATACTTCCAGGCACTGAAGAATGAAATGGGGATGTAGTACGTTTCATTTTGAAATTAAAGGCATTCAGCGTTTACTCCCAATGCCAGGTATTAAGTGCTCAAGTGTCACGCCTAGATCTAATAGAAAACATTTATATGATATATGGTTTCCATTAAAATAATTTGAATTACTATTTTCATCTGACTGAATTTCTATAGATATGTTTTCAATAAAGTTTACATGGGCTGGAATATCTAATCAACCCAAACCATTCTTTCCAGATGATATTTCTCTGGTAAGGAAACTGATAACTTATCCATATACTTCTACTACAGACTTTTTTTTTTAAGACTTATTTAAAAGGAGATAACAGGAGATAATAGCAGATACCTACTGTATCTGATATTTTGAAAAGCTGGACTGCAATCAGAGTTTATTCATAGAAACTCTGTAATAAACCAAATCAATAATAACAGTTTTAATTAGAATAATATTTTTGCTGGCTAGAAAATTAAACAATACCTCACAACACTTCACAGACGTTGTTTTGTAGAGGCATCTATTTCCCCACTTACAGATGGTCTGTATTCCTGTTACCACAGGCAGGGTGTTGTCTCACATTTACTTTCAAAACTTTGAGTTGTTTTGCCAATGTATGACCCTGTACTGGGAGTAGGGCACACTGAAAGGAAGTGGTAATTATGTAAGATCGAGCATCTGTGTTTCTAAGGGAAATTATTCCTAGTTAAGAAAAAAGTACACTTTGAAAATTTTTGAAAAATGTACCTGAAAAGCGATACAGACAGTAGACACTGTTGGGGGAAGGGGAACAAAGGCTAATAATATTAATATTCTTGCACTAATGTAGCCTGGAATAATTTGCTTAAATAAGCAACTAATCTGTTCCTACTTTTAATGGAAAAGTAAGGTTGAGTTTTTCACTAGAGGACTTCAGGAAAGCATTTTTAAGGACATAATGGATATCCTTAAATGAATTGAATGAACTGAAAGGATAAAGGAAAAGGCTCTCTATCTAACTATGACTACATATGCTGTGGAAAACTAATTAGTAATGCCAGCAGAGAGAGACCTGACAACTCAGCACTGCTACTCTGAGCCCCCTGGCATCTTCCCATCTCAGAACTAGTCTTTCATCTTTGTTGAAAGCAGAAAAGGGTAAGTTCAGACAGGTCTTCCAGTTAGTGAGTGTATTGTAGCACACGAAGGAACGCTGGTGAAAGCTGAAGGGCAGTGTAACCAAAGCTCAGGAAGCTGCTTTAGGCTATGCAACAACAGCAGCAGCAGAAGGCCTCAAGTGTGTTGTTACAGGAAGGGCCAGAAAGCCTCAAGTGTGTTGTTACAGGAAGGTCAAGGAGTTAGCTTGATCTTGAAAGAAAAGAGATGAAAAATATCTGTGAAAGGAGGAACAGAAAAAAGTTTTCTAAGACATTGAATGAATGTGGAGAGTGATGCCAGTCTGTTTTCAACTGAATCAAAAATATGCTGAAGGGTCTTTGCATTTTTAATCTATGTATATTAGCATGAATTTGTACTTTAGAGCCTCATGGGAAGCTAGAACTTGGTGCTTGCCAAGCTGGGATCTTCCACTTAAGCTTGCAGCAAAAGCTTCAAGGCTTCAGAAAGGACTTCTGTACTCAGCAAGAGTGAGGAGAGACCACATGATACAGGAGGAGAGAGACAGATGTCTCTCATACTTTGCAGACGCTCTTCCCTCCTGCTTTGTTAATTCCAGAATTAGCTCTGGCACAGATGCAAGGGCAGAGTGAAATCTATCCTAAACCTTTCCATGCAGTTATGCTGGGAACAATCCTGCCCTCTTACAGCAGCCTATAGCTACTCCAGACCTCCTGTTAGTCTTTCAGCATCTTTGCACATATTTTTGGTGAAGAAGGAAGCATAAAACAAGGCTTCCTCCTCTGGCTTCCAGAATTTCTTATTTTAATTCTGAGTGTGCCAGATCACTACAGTTACGTCACAGATAGGAATTTACAAAACTTTGGCTTATTATCAATTTAGAATTTAAGGTAAAATTCCTACTAACACTTAATTACCAATTGATTGGCAAAGTGATTAAAATATTCAGTATACATTATCATCAAAATAATCAGTGAATTAACGTGTGTGATGTTAAATGCACATTAAGATCTAGGGATATGTGTACATAAAAAGTTGTATCAATATTTAAGCATAAGAGCAATACAGGTCATGACAGAGAAAGAGACAGGCTAGTCCCAAAATGTCTTTATTGAGATTTGGTGAGAATACTCATATTCGAGGCACCAGCATTCCCAGGAGACAATGATCAGCTCTCAGAGGGAGATAACTTTGTCTAAGGCCTTTTAATTTGCTATTTTAGCAAATGAGATCGTGCATTACACCCGAGAAGCATCCCAGCTCAGCAGGAGACTACTGGTCTCAGCCTGCTGTGATCCAGAAAAGGCTCAAGGGGCCTTCTGTGTAATCTCGTACTAACAGAGTTTTGAGATAATTGACTTTCATCAAATATTTGAACATTCATTTTGATGTTTTAGTATTAATTTTGGCTGCACTTGGAAGATGTCATACCAGTGGAACTTGCCACTGGTTGCATTGGACCACCTCTCTTGGGCTATGATCCAGGTATTAGGTGTTGAGGGGACATTACTGATAGTCACTTTCTCAGATGACGACAGAGCCTCTTCCCAGGCACACAGGACCTAAAGAACAGTGTGGCAGTGTTCAGGTGCTCTGGATCACTGTGTTGTAACAATGTTTATTCTTTTCCCAGTGTTCTTAGTTGAGATGACTCATAATCAGTCCCCTTCAGATGATTAGGGAATTTTTTTCTCAATTATAGCAATTTCAGGTAGGCTTGAGAGGCTGCGTTGGTGCCCTGGATGGCTATCTCCATATGATGGGAATTCTGCCCACAAAGGCAGTGTTCTGCTGGATCAGAAGGTAGCCCAAATAAGGGAGAGAAAGTGTTTTTCTAAGTGCATCAAAAGGTTGTGAAAAGCAGCACAGAGTGGTCTGTGTGGCTAGCAGGGTTAGAAGAAATACTACCACCACATGATAAAAGACTCTCAGAAGGATCAATTATATGACTACTCTATTTCACCCTCTTCATCTTGATGTAACTGAAATATATCTTAGTAACAGTGCTAACCTTGATTAGACCAGATAAAGTATTAGATTGGGCTGGTTTAGTATAGCCATGTGCTTGTGTTCAAATGTTTTAATATATTAGCTAGCTTTCCTTTTAGTTTTGTTTGTTTGTTTGTTTATAATAAGTCACTCATTAAGTCCTGTTAAATTGAAAGTCTTCCAGACTTTGAACTTACATTGAAAGCGTACTGCTACTTTCCAGTCAAAATTACAATGAACTTAGCAGTTAACCTGTGTCAAAAAAAATACAGTGGATCCTCGTATACAGTCCTATATCACCAGAGTAAAAACACATAGTTCTAACTGCAAGCACAGCCTCAGAGTTTGCAGGAAGGCAAGTGTGAAGGCAGGAGAGAAAATGCGTTTCAAGCATATATATAAAATTCTTTTAAAATTACTGAATTTTCAAAGTTTCTTCTCAAATGTATGTTTTTTCTTTCGTGTTTTTTTTTTTTTTTTTTTAGCTGAAAGTATGTACATATTCTAAGCTTAAAACCTGTATTCAATAAGAATAATGACAGTAGATATTTCAGTATGTAAGTGAACAAAAGTCCTCCTTGATGGGATTTATACAAACCTACTATCCTTCCATCAAGCTTTCATGGAGCTGCAAAACATAACTGTACAAGAAAATCAGTACAGTTCCCTGCTCCTACATTACTCACTTGGGAATGAAAAATGTCTCAGTAGGAGCTCCTAATTATGTAAATGGCCAGATCAGGAACTATTCTATTCTACTCCATTGTCTTGTGGCAGAGTAGAAGGCAAGAACAGGTTAATTTGAAAACATAAAGGATTATGGTAAAGGAAGGAGAGTAGGATGTGCTGGTGAAATGGTGTGTGAGGACTAAGGTAGTGTTAACAAATGTAACAGAAAATAGGAGTAAAGAAGTGGATACTTTTTATGCCTGGCAACTAGCATGCTGTTGCACAGTAACTTTGAGAATTGCTGTAGTCTTTACTACACTACGGCTCCGCCGTGTAGAACTAATGATTTTTTGGTTTTGTATTTAGAAAACCAAACAAATATCAAATTTGTGCAGCACCTGATAGATGAGAATTCAACATAGTTTACAAAAATTATTTTCCCCTTACTACTCTGAGTATTCCCCTTATTAATCTGAGGAAACCACTTTACAGTTAAAAAGCCTGATGCTTCAAATACCTGCAACTTCACATCAATATACTGCTCTGTTGTCATCATAGCAAATAGCAATGAAGTGCTTTCACTGCAGTTGTTGGTTAGGAAGCAAAGAAAATTACAAAGCTGGCATCAGTAGTCTTGTGACAATGAAAGTGTAGAAGCTTTTGGACTCTCATTTTAACAGAAATTAAGTAATAAATTTGTTATTGTGAAAATAATATTAATATGCCTATCATGTTAATTCATTAATTGCCTCGTAAAAGCTGTTTTGCTGAAATTTATGTAGTGATGCTGAGGTTGCTTGACGATTTTCCTACAGCATACGTTGGTGTAGGTTTTTTTAGGTCCGTGATTACCATACACAGAGATGAATTCAGAAAAAAAGAGTATTCCTACTCCTTTTTACGTTATTTTGCTGATGTTAAATCAAAGGGCAAAATGCAAAAGGTAACCCTATCTTCTAAAAATTGGTCTCACTCTTTCCAAGTTATACAATGTTTCTAGAAAAATTCAGCAGATCTTTGCTTAACCGATTATTTATCAAAGGCAAATTTACAAAATTGATAAACCTAACTTGTCAGCCACTGTTTTACCACAGAGCACAATGAGCATAAAAGACATAAATTCTCAAATAATACGTGAAATCAAGGTTTACTTAACTTATTTAAACAAGAAAGGTAACGAATTATTAGTAGTGATTAACAACAAGTTAATAACAATAATAGCTTTTAAAGGTAATGCATCTGATCATTACTACAAGAATATAGTAATTAAGAAAGATTTATGGCCAATTGCCCTATTACCATCACCCAGATCCACAGTAGCCCCTGTTACAGTGAGGATTTGGAGAGCCTTTCCTGGCAATTGGTGTCCACTTGTAGGCGACGTCTCCAAAGTCACTGCAAGAGGGTCCAGCTCTTTACATTGCTAAATAAAAAACATAGGTCGTTCTAAAAATGCAGAATCATCTGATTTCAGGTACCTCATTGCCCCTCCATCCTGGACCCTGGCCAGAGCCCAAAATAGGAATCAAGGGAGCTGCTGTTATGTAATATCCCTGCATGCCTCTTGTCTTTTCATATACAGTGGCCAAGCCCCAACTGTCGTGTTGATTGGTCACCATGTTGGTGATCATACAGCAATCACATGCTGTCCGTGGGCTTAGAGATTGTTGTTTATCTCTATGGTGTACCTTCTCACATCCTGTGTCTATTGAAGAAGTTACAATTAAAACAGCATAACACTACTTTACTGATCATAAGCATGGGAGAAGTTACAATTAAACAGTACAAAACCAGCACACAAATAGCAATGCGATATGCATCATCAGTGGATCAACTATTTTCTTTTAGTCCTCTTGATCAGGCCTGGTTACCTCAGTCACAAACATGTCTGTTAGAGTCTTGACTGATTAAATGACTACAGTTTGCAAAGTCTTACTTTGGTGTCTAATTTTTATCGTAAAGTTTTGAATTTGTAACCTTTCCTATCTAATAAAATAGCCAGGTCAATAACTGGATGGAGGATCTACTGTCTCACAGGGTGATCTAATAGCAGCAGATAAATTCTTATTCCTCATTTAGCTCTGAATCACTGTCACTGCTCTGCAGACAGAATTGCTGTCCTCTGCTAAGGCATTAACATGAAGATCCAAATTGTTTGTTGCTAGGAAGAAGAGTTCAGACATAGGCATATTAATCTCAGTCCTGGCAAAATTACCCGGTCGGTATTAAATTCTGCTTGTCTAAACCTTTGTTTGTTTGTTGTTGATTGAGTGGAGGAATTTTATATTCTTAGAAAAAGAGCTATCTCATTTCACTGCCATTGACCTCTGAATCTTAAATTCCTTTACAGGTGAAAGAGCAAAGTTATTTATTTTGAACATGAAAGTGCCTATCCTGGCGTACTGGTAGGTAAGAAATATCAGATTCCCAAATGTTGTAGTATCTGAATGAATTAGTAATGTACTCACTATTTTGTGCCTATATTGACTGCAGATTGTTGGGCTGATATGACTGATTAATTTTGTGTTGTTTTGTAAATCCAAATAATTTAAAGAGATATTTCAACACATCGTAGACATCAGGACATATTGAGTCCATATAACACTCAGTCAAAAGAAATCTTTTACAACTCAGTTTAAAATTACTCTGTGTCACATTACTCAACATGGAACAGTGTCAGTTGTGTTTTAAACATAGGTTCATAACTTTAAATTGTAAACGTTAAAAAGCTGGAAAACAACTAAAACTATCTGAGGGAAAGAAAACAGAATTGCTTTTAATTGCCAGTTTATGTTTCTTGTATTAAGATACTTTCTGGAAAATATATTTTAAAGAAGCTTTAAAAATATTTCCATTAAGCATGAAAGAAAACATGGTATATTCTGAGTGAAGTCAAATACATCTGTGACATTTAGTGATGGGTTTTAAAGGAAGGTAGACAAGTTTTCATCCATGGTTCCCAAATACATAAGTAGTTCTAGCAGTTGAAAGCATGGCATTTAAATCCTTTTGACATTCTTAATTGGATGTTCCCTTGCTCTCTCGCCTGTCTTGCTCTTTGCCTTTATTTCTCTGAGTTTTTCAGAATATTCAAAATGTTCATAACCTTGCAAAAATAATGCTCTTAAATATTTGTAATGTATATGAGGTCGTGTGCACATCACAGAACCATTAGAGTTTATACCTGGAATTATACCTGGTGACATTTTCCCTGCTGCATTTATCAGTCAAGGCAGATAAGCAGATGCATACATTTCTTTAAAATCCAGTTTTTGCCAGAGGTTAGGTATGTGAAGAATCAAACTGACAATAATGGAGATTTTGGTACTGAATGAGAGTAGCGTGAGCTCTGCAATCATGTCTGTTTGTGTATGTATATGTCAGTAAATAAACATTTTTGGTCTGATTTTTTTATTCTAGAATCTACATTATAGAGAAGCTATTTCAGATTATACAAACCTTCAATATTTTTGGCTGATGTTTTTACATAACATTAGTTGGCATGTTATGTGGAACGTGCTCACAATACAGTAATATAAGACAACTAAGCAGCTATTACAGAGCTTTCAATCATCAAAAAACCTGCATGCAAGGGAGGGAGAGAAGTATGGTCTTTACTGTGTTTTTTAAAAAAAGTAATAATTATGAGAGGAAAAAGACCAAAAAACCCCCATGTGATTATGCTAGTGTGCATATCTGTGATTTATTCCTGGTCTTAAAAAGCTAGATACTGTGTGGAGATACAGCGCTCTGAATTTAAAAATTTTATGGTAGAATAGGAAAGAGCTTAGAGAAGAACAAAAAAGGAAGTTCAAAGCTGTGGAATAGCTTCCATGAAAAGAAAGACAAGCTGAGGGCTTTTCGGAAGAACTAACAGAAGATATGGAAGTGGTCTGTGAAATCATGGCTGGAATGCAGAGAAGAACGTAGGTATGATAGTCATTTTCTCTTCCAACAAGAAAACTAGAGAATAACGAGTTAAGATAGAAAGTGGCTTGTCTAACACTGCTACACTGACTTTTGGGCCTTCATACAGGATGCTGCAGGTGCCAGGCATTTGTAAGTTTGGATTGGTACTGGGCAAGAAAATTCATTAATAAGAGGAAGCGACGGCATAAGCAGTTGTAGACAGTGTTCAGGTTTGTTGAACTACTCAGTGTCAGATCCTTGCAAAATTTTAACCTATGGAATTTGTAAATTTTTGCTGTACATCAGAGTTCTATACTATGTTTTCCATGGAAGAAAAACATTAATTTAACAGAGCAAAAATGAATACTGTGGGAGCATCCTCAAGCCCTGAAGCTGAGAGATATGCAATGCAATGTGACTGTTTTAGTACAAAGTTTAATCTACCACAATGTAGGTAGTTCAGGCATTAAAAAAAAAAAAAAGCCAGACAGGTAGGATTTCTGAAATTCAGATCTTTTCAAATCACCTCTAATTTTCATATTCTTCTGAAAAACTATTAAATAGATTTTTTTACATTTTTGTCTTGGCCTTAAACTTCTGAAGCCAATATCACAGATCTTTTATATAACACCTGTACTTTTTAACTTTTATTTCTTTACTATATGATATTTGAAACATTTTCATTGTGTTGATAGTTTAGTGTGGAACTGGCCAAACTAAAAAACCCTACATTTTCAAGATTTTTTTTATTTCTCCACCCCCTCAGTTATATAACAGTGTCGTGCATTGGGTTTTTTTTCCAAACCACTTGCTTCAAAACATTTTATCTGTTTAGCACAGTACATCCCAAGCAATTGAATATATCAGCAAAGACAAAACGTGGCAGCTGTAGCCTCAGGTAACTCATAAATGGGCTCCTTTCACAACTGAAAGAGTGGAGGAAAAAGCACGACTTGCTGTGCTTCGTGGTAACTGAGTTAATTATTTGCTGACATTGATATTCCACGATAATTGCCACAATTCACAGGACTCCACAGAGATTCTTATGTTAGCAGGTTTCAAACATGATCAACCAACCTGAAGAAATAAAATCAGGAAGTTCATGACCTGCAGATTGCTGGAGACAATGTGGCATATTGAATATAGAACCATATTACCACACGCTTGTCTTCCGCGTGTGCCTCCCTGAGGTACCTAATACTGACCTCAGACAGAGCTGAGCATTGGGCTTGCTATGATTAGTAGCCACCCAGGGTGAATTCCAGACATAACCGTGGCACTTTCACAACGTACTGTGAAAGTGAGGCACAGCTGTCAATTGAAAACACTGAAACCTCACACATTCATCACATGGTTGACCTATGGAGTGGGACATTTTTACAGCTATTTTGTTGAGGTGCTGACCAGCTGGAAATTCTGGACCAATAATATTCCCTGTAAAGTAGAAGAGATATTGAGAGGAAAAAGCTCAGCCACCATAGATAGGACCTGCTAGGAACCGAGAATCTTGGGTCAGGCACAGGACAACAGCTACCAAGATCTGTGAGAAGCAAGGTTTTCAGAGTAAAATTAGTAAGTATTTATATAGGTAAGCCAGCTGCTGGGAAACAGGGGATTTGATAACTTATTGGTGATACAGAGGGTGAGACAGCTACAGCTGTGATGCACAGAGTTGAGATGCCTCTGACAGGCACAGAAGACAAACTAAATTATGTAGGAGAGTGCTGGAATGAGGGGCAAGGAGGAACACCAATAGTGAAAGCAAAGATGGTGAACTTCTGCTCAGAATGCATGGTTTGATCCAAGGTCCTTGTTTAGGAGGGAGTAAGGACATTACTACAGACATAGAAGCCAAACCAGGTGAAGGGATAGGCCAATGTTGGGTTAAAAAAAAACCCCTTACTCCCATTTCTAATGCATGTTGGGGCATCAGGTATGGAGTTCTCACTTAGAAATACAGATTTTTCATGTTTACTATCGACAGTTAAGTATTTTAAAACATACATGAGGGGTTTATGCAATACCTTTGGCCTTGTAGGTCATTATCCCGTCGACTATTTTATTTCATCTCATTTTCTCTTTGATAGCAGATTAGACAGGCAATAGGCATCCACTGCTTTGCCATGGTAATGAGATACTAGAACAGGATCTTGGAGTAACTTCTTTTGATACTATAAATAGATGCTTTTCTGTTTCTACATCAGAGCTGTGAAACAAAGAAATATTACAGTTACGCACATAAATGCTTCTAAGACAGGAAACTATTTTGACAGTGGTTTTAGCCCCAAGAAAGTCAAGGTTATTTTGAGGATTCTTACAGATTCTTTAACACAGTTACAGGAGGAGAAATGGGTGGGCTATTGGCTGTTAAAACCTTCATCCATGACACAGCAGACTGATGTTCTTGGGCAGTTACTGGAAATAAGGAGAAACAGTTTTGTAAGGCATAGCTGATTGAAGCATGTTAAAAAAGTCATGGGCAAAGCATGTTTTGTGTTTTGGGTGTCTTTGTGTCTTTTGCTTTTACCTTTAGGTAAAAAATTCCTTTTTTTTTATTGGCTATTTTTCCAAACATAAGGAAATTGGAGGAAAGGAGTTAAATGTGATTTTAGTACTTAACTAAAATAAAAAAATCCTTCAGTCCTCCACAATGACTTAAAAAAGGGTCAAGCATAATGACCTTTATTTTAGAGTCTATTCAGGACAAAAGTGGTTTGTCTTCCAGAGGTCCTGAATGCTGATAATAAACAGATTAATAAGGAACAAGGCAATTATTCAGAGTGCAGAATCTGGGGAGAGATAATGGGTAAGGAGATGAGTATAGACAGGGGCAGGACTTTGATACTATCAGTGACAATCTTCTTTCGGAGCAGATAAGAGTTTTAAGCTAGGAAGTGCCTCACTCAGCATGGTTTATAACCCTCAAGGTGAAAGTTGCTTTCTGAATTTGATCGTACAGATGCTCAGTCTTCATTCACGGCCATAGCAGAAAAGAAACAGATGTTAATTTTTGACTGTGCTGTTGTGAGAACAATTCACAGCCCTCTCCTTGTAAGTCTTTGTGAGTATTTAATTATTACTGCTTGCTGTGCAGTACCTTAGGGCCTGGGCTAAAGAAGGGGTTCAGCAACTTGATCAGTTTCTCTCAGTTTTGTCTAAAGTTTGCATCCTCTGCTCTTTGGTTATCTCTTATTATTGGCAATCTTAAATTACTTTTTAAAATTGATTTGTTAAATATAAGGTTAGTAGTCATGTTTGGTTTCCCCCCAGCTATGTCTCTATGCTTTTCTGGATCATTGTAAGAGGGATACGGTTATGATGATGACAACTGCAACCACACTATGATCTGCATGTTTTTAATAGCTCTTAGGTAATTTCTACTGCTTATTCCTTTTGCTATTTTGTTTATTATAAGTGTTGTTACTTACTACAGCTTACAATGTTTTCATTAGAAAGAAAATGGAGGATGTTCATCTGTAATTTAGTACTCTCTTATCACAAGAGTTGTGTTTCCTCAGGTGTTAAACATGGCGCATACAGTAGTTTGAACAATCAGTTTGTCCCAAATGCACTGTGTAACTATGTGTTGATCCATCTAGTGTGAAAATGTATTTGGAATCAGACACCATTTTCCAAGAAAATTACTCCTTTAACTATAGGGAAATGTTCCCATTTTGCCTGTGTTCAGCTATGTCGGGCTTATCAAGAAAGAAAAAAAAATTAGCAGGCTAAAGGGAAAAAGAAGTTAAAATAATGCATCAGTCTCCTTAAGCCCACCCTGGACACTGTGTCATAGGTAATGCCTTTCTTCATACACTCTTGTAAGTTCCCTTTAATTAACTTCTCAACAGATATTTGGTGCATGTTCCCTCTCTTATAAGTGATAGTAGATAACAGAAATACAATCATAGAACTGGGTATGAGGATAAACGCATACCTGTAAGGTTAGATTTGTTGTTGACTTGTCCCCCATGTAGTGTGTACTGATGGTGAAGGCACCGTTACGCTGGACCCACTGAGCTGCACTCCCAGTTACTTCCTCACTGCTCACGCTTCTTGAGTATCTGAAGAACGATGTGGATTTCACTTGTTTTGGCAAATAAAACTTTGCCAAGGTGAGCTGAAGCTTCCACAGTCGGACACTTATATGTTGTAGGATTAAGGATTTATTCAATGCTTTTAGAATTTAAAACATTTCAGAAATAATGTAATGTCAAGAATTGTCATATTCATTGCTCTGCTTTAACTAGGATGTGTGTAGGAGCCACTTTCTTGTTGTTAGTTTGGGTCATATTGATTGGTCTGAATTTGTTTTTTAAGAAAAAACTTAGTGTTCAAATATTTGTGTTAGAGGATGCTGGAAGATTCTTCGTGTGCCTGCAGGTACCCTGAATACACACACACATCCACTCCCTAAAGAGCGGTAGTACATTAATTTCTGGTAGCATTCATAAGCCTCACAGAATCTGAAACCTTCTAAACCTCAGAGTTTTTTATTATTCCTATATAGGAGGTAATGAGATCATGTGCCTCACATGCCACACCTCCTCATAAATTGTACGTACTAGCTGCAGGTTCTCTGTGTGCACAGCTGTTCAGTGTCTCTGTTTCCTAAAACACACTTAAATTTGATGCTTAAACAGCATCCAAATTCTCAGGTACTCAACTGTTGTAAGCTGTAGCAAGAAATCTATTGACACCTATATGAGGTGTGGAACCACCTCCAAAAATTTATCAAGTGAAATGTACTAGACGTGCTCCTGGAGCAGGCCCAAAGCTATTACAGAATAGTCCTTGCTGTAGGGGACTCCTCTGAAATGCAGACACCTTTTTATTTACTTTTCTCCTGTTATCATGTATCTATCATATAAGGAATTTTGGTGTCATGTTTAAATCCCCTTTTTTCTGAAGGTTTCTGTGCCAATATTATTCAGTACTGTATTTGAAACCTTTCCTTGAAAAAAAAAAACCCAAACCAAAACACAAACAAGACAAAACAAAAACCACAAAAAAACCCAACTGAGGAAAAATGCCCAATCTGGTGTTAAGCACTTACTGTTAAGTTGTGACATCCCCCTGGAAATCAACTACTATGTTTCAGCTTTACCCTTCATTAGGCATTAATTATTAAATAATCTTACGCTCAAAACAATAGTACATCATTCATACAGAAGATGGCAGAAAGGCTGTATGTTTCTCTTAGGGCCCATAATCAAGTCTTTTTCTTCATAGTCAAGAATGGTTAAACAATTGAAATTCATAACAGAACAGGTAGAATTTAATGGTGTGAAAAAATTTGATTTCTGCAGTTTTTAAATTCTGCAGTTTTTAAAAATTAGTCCATAGAATTTTCTTAAAATTTAATGTTGAGTCCAAGAATGAAGAAAGACAGCCACACAGTAACAGGAAAAGTAATAGTGAAATGTGATTCTGGATGTGGGAAAATACAGAAGGTGTGCGTGTTATGTGTAAAGGAGAGTAATTTGTATTACATGCTTTTCAGCTGTTAACACACAAACTCAAATCCCAAAATATAATTATATTCTTCTTTTGTATTAATCACAGCCAGAGCAAAACTTGATCACCAATGCTGAGAGGATTTCACTGTCTGAAGAAATTACCTCATGAGGGAGACTGGCATGGAGATGAATATGTAGACTCTTACAATACCTGTAACACCAATGGGCAAGTAAACACAAGCCAACACTGTTCCTTTAATATTCGCTAAATTTCTGTATTTGTGTTTCTCCTTATTTTGGAGTAAAATTGAATAATATATCTCATCTTTTAAAATAGGAGTGAGTAACACATAGTGAACGTTATTTTTTCATTAGTGTTTCTCTTATGTGCTATTTCTTCCTGTAACAGTCTTTACAGATGGTTTTTATCCCCTCCAGAGTAGTGATTTTGAAAATTCTGAAATTTGACTCATAGTAGTTACCTAAAATGCAATATGAGTGACTGTCACAGTACCTTAACTCAATTTACACGAGGAGAACTGTGTATTATTTTTGATGCTGATCGGTTATAAGAAGGCATTAAATTGGGAGAAGTATCATGTGATGGATAAACATTGCGTATTGGAAACACCCTGGTTTTTCAATAGTTAGTCTGCAGTTTGATTCCTATCCTGTGTAGTGTTGCTGTGTGCTATTAAACACAGCAGATGTTCACTCTAGGGATGGTTGCACTTTATTTGTGAACAAAGTGATTCCCCTGTGTATCATTACAAGCATATTTTGTGTCATACCTTGAAACTCAAGCAATCCCAACTGATGTAAAATTGACTTGAATAATTGAAGCAGAATTTGATCTATGTGTTTTCATTGGCAAGCTTTATAAAGCATTTATGATCCATGCAAATGAAGACAATGCATGTATATTAATGTAATGCTATTATCCTAATTATCTTTGCGTATGACATAGTAAACATTGATACTATTAACAAAGTTAAAGCAAGATGGAACTGAATATTCATCATTTAGCTCACAGTACACTACAGATGTTTTATGCTGAGAGTTAATGCTGTATGAAGTTATATCTGACTTTAGTAGACTCCTTATTTTACCTACCATACGTCTGCTCTGTTCTTGATTATAACCTTCTGGCCAAAAAAAACCCCAAAAAATCATCATCTGTGAAGATTTCCATGAGAAAAAACCAAGAACTATAAGTGAAAAGAGCTTTAGTTAGTCTGATTTTGAAAAGTTACCACATCAATCTCAAAGAATCTTTCATCTCTAGAATGAAAAAATGCACTTGCATTTTTCTTCTGCCCTACTACACTTGAATTCTTCTCCCTCCTTGGTTTAGTATGGTTTCAACGTTGCAACTTGCTTTTGATTTTTCATATTCTCCTCTTCATCCAGGTTAATCTGAGGTACCATTTCTGGAATTCTGCTGGCATCTGAGATTTAGTCATTCTAAATCTGTATGTAGAACTGCCTTCTTTCAAATACCTCTTTGCTGCCTCATTTCTCTTAAATTATTGTCATTCCCAGGCTTGAACTTAGACTTCTGGTCTATTTTTCTCTCATCTTCACTCTGAAAATTAGATTGTCTGATCTTCTTCAGTTCAACCACAGCAAGCTGTCATTGCTCTACCTAATGTTTCTCTTTTTCAGAGCTAGGGAAGAAAATAATCTAATGTTTGAAAACACTTTTATGAAGAAGATTAACATGTCTTAAAACTAAGTAATTCACATCACTTTTCACCACTGTTTTTTTCCTCAGAACACAAGCAAGAATATCTGAGAAGACTTCATGTCCTTCAGTTTTTTCCTTCTGTGTGTCCCGATGTAGCTGTTGCAAGGTTAGTGTTTATTTTGTTTCCCCTTGAAGATCCAGTTTTATACAGAAAAACAAGTGTCTTAGTGTAATCCGTTCTCTAGAGAAAAGTAGCCTCTTTTTTTTTTTCTTATTGGCATTGGTTTGCATTCTTTCTGCACTAAACCAGATGTTCTTGGAAACTTGTATATTTTAACTGCAATAGACCTTCAGGTTTTTAAAATCCTGTATGATTCATTATGCTTTAAAGAGCAACTACTAGCTAGTTCATGTATTGTAAATACATCATTTCCATTATATGTACGTGAAATTTTATATGTATTTTTAATATAAACTAAGCCAATGAAGATATTGTTATTTGACTGCTAGTCCTCTTCATTCCTCAGACAGGTTCTCCACCACCAAACGATAAATGGAAAATTATTAAAACAGAAATTAGGAATTGAAAATAATCTTCAGGAGATACATCAAGTACATCTTGAATCACATTGATTAACACATTTTTCAACAGATGCTTAGCTTGAGATAAATAAATTAAGAATAAGTCTAATTCAGCAAGGTAAAAACCTCAGAGATATAAACAAAGAGTACATTTAACTAAAGTTTATTTCTAAGTGCTCTTCAGTTTGGCACATCAACCTCCCAGGATCATATTTTCTGGATGCCTGATTGCATTATCTGTGTACCAAAGTACTGACCTGAAAGTTGTATTTAAGTGACCATCTAAGAACATTTTCTTTCAAATGAGTCATAAGCATAAACAGGATCCTTTTCTGTAGAACAACATAGATTA
This sequence comes from Neomorphus geoffroyi, assembly GCA_033558235.1. Lineage (NCBI taxonomy): Eukaryota > Metazoa > Chordata > Aves > Cuculiformes > Neomorphidae > Neomorphus > Neomorphus geoffroyi. The sequence continues at coordinate 23,231,399 of JAUMJM010000020.1, read as the reverse complement.
TACTGCCTTAATTACAAAATCTTAATTTTCAACCAGTTTTCTATCACATTTATAACACATCTTTAAAGAAATAATATATAAATCCTTCAGGTAATTTCACAGATAACTTTGACTCATTAGGTGCAAAGCTATTTTGAAGTGAACAAGGCAATGGTGAGGACGATGTGCGTGCAAGAGAGCAAAATCATAGTATGAAATTGTTTTCTTCAATACAATAATTTTTAAAGCCCATCTTTCTAATTTATCATTAGAGCCACAAATCCTTTTTTTTAGTGAATTAAGGCCTACCACTTCCTTAAGAAAAATTTCGCTAACATTCTCACATTGCTTGTAGCACTAGCTAGAATATTAAAAAAAGCTACAACACCTAACTGAAAAATCCAAAAACACTTTCAAAATTAACTTTAACATCTGGATAGCACTTAGCTTAGAAAAATCTATGATTAAATTATCAAACACATAAAGCACTCTCAGAAATGTTCATTGAATTACCGGCAACGATGGTGTTATGAGACAGTAAATCCATTTTTCTGGTAAGAATTTATTCTTGACCTCCACGGTGCCACGGCTTAACTTATAGAGCACTAATAAAAGAGAAGGGCCTCTTCAAATAGATCAGTAGTAAAAGGAAAACTAGGGAAAAAATAGGCCCGCTGCTGAATGAGGTGGGTGGCCTGGTGACGGAGGATACAGAAAAAGTGGAATTACTGAATGCCTTCTTTGCTTCATTCTTAACTGCTAAGGCTGGCCCTTAGGAATCCCAGATCCGCTGGACATGCTCTTGTGCAACGTGACATAGGTGAACCTGATTCAGCAGGGGGGCTGGACTGGATGGTCTCCAAATGTTCCTTCTAACCCTGACCATTCTGTGATTCTTTGATCTATAACGCAATTCTGGTGCCTAGGATGCTGATTGAAGGTAATCCATGTATAATATAGTTTCTCTAAACCTCTTCAGTTCACTAGTTGCTCCAGTACAGCTATACTCAAATATTTTGGAAAGCAAGATGTTTGCAACATTCAAGCTTCATTTGAATTGTTGTAGTCTAATTGTATGTTTCTAATTATAGTCTGATTTTATTTTTCCAGTCACAATCCCATCTGTTCAGGGACTGTGACAGCGCACTGAATCTGTAATAGATTTTGGTTTAAAATGAAACTTTTCGGATAATTTTTCATTTTGTAGTCTGAGTTAAATCTGTTTCTCATGTTTTTTTGTTTCTAAGGAACATAATTCTACTCCACCTGAATTTTTTTTTGCCCATAAACTGAGTCAACTATAAAGCTAATTTGATAGGAAGACCTTCAAAAAATTTTTTCAGCAAGAAAGATATTTTCTTTTTCAACAAGCACTTACGTTTATGAAAGAATTCTAGCTTATGAATCCTCAGTGGAGAAATAGGAACCTTTTTCTCTGTGTTTCCTTTGGCTGGATTAACTAGGCCTTGATCTCCCTTCTGATGGTTCCTGGCTACAACCAAACACCATAGCATGCTTTCTTTTCCTTTCTTTCCGTCATGGGGGTGAGGAGAGGGCATGTTATTCATGCTACTCACACTACCTCACTCCTTGCCAGCTGCTAATATAAAATAGTACTGCTCTCTAGGGAGACTTATTTTACATGAGTTTTTCCAAAGATCAGTATAAATTCTCTCCCTCTCTAGTCTACAGTTGTTCTATGCAATCACAATTTAGCTTCACCTAGGTTATTCTGCCCCTCATGCATACACATCTTTCAAAGTGGGCAACACAAAGACTTCCTAGTGCCAGCTCTCAATCCTTTGAGGTCATTCACCACTACTTCTCATAAGACTGCAGAACAGTTCCTCCTCCATACTCTCAATTTGCGTGTAAAAGCTTACCAGCCCTGCTGCACAATACACAAAGGGCAGGAACAGCCTTCTGTTGTTCAGTCACAGTTCCCCTGTAAAACCTCATTCACAGTGTGATTATTCTCCTTTCCCCTGCTGAAACATGACATGCACTTGTTGAATTACAAAATGATACAATAATGCAACACTAAATTAGATTCAACAATGAAAACAATGAATATTCTTTCCATGCTAGTACCTTTCACTTCTCCCATTTTAAGTTAGGATGTAATTTTTCTCTGGTCTTCTCTGAGTATATGTTTATGCATATGCTTGGGGTGCACATGCAGTAAAGCAACAGAGCTTTGCCAACAGGCAGATCCTGCTTAAGTCTAACGAGGGCCTAGAAACAAAAATTAAATCTAGTCTCTGATTTCATAGCAGCTATCTGATCACTATGTATAACTTAAAGGAGACTATTTGCATGATTTTCAAGTATTTAATTTACAGAAACCTACATTTTTATCAAAGTCATTTTGCAGATCAACTAAATATGTACATTGACACCCTTAAGTCTGAAGCAGTCAGCAGAGAATTGTACTAAAAACTTGCATTTTCTATTTAGTCAGAAATATATTAATTGCTAAATACAACAATCATGGAGAGGTAAGACAAATTTCTTGACTGGAGCATTGGAATGGAAAGATGCAGGCTTTTTAGGAAGGATAGGTGTGCATGCCTGGAGGGCTACGATCTTATTGGCATCATGAAAACATGGTGGGATAGCTCTTATGATTGGAGTGTTACTAGTGCAGTTATTTAGAAATGTAACTTTCTGAAAAGAAAACCGATTCTATCCCAGCAGAAACCAGGAACACTGCATTCATAGCCAAGAAATGGAAGATAAATACTGTAGCTGGCACTTAAAAACATTTCATGCACCTCCAAACAGATCCATATGAAAAAAAATGAAGTTGAAAATGTTAAGGTTTTGTTTTAAAAAAATTAATTGGATTACCCCTATGAAAAATCATAATCAGACTTCCAAGTGCTTCAGTCTCACTGAATCAGATTTCCCTCTTTGGGGTGATAGGCAGGAACATTCATATTGAAAACCAGAGAATATTAGAGCTCTTCCTTGTTGACAAAACAGCAGAGAGAACTGATGTGACAGCTCAGCCTAAAAGAAGTAAACTAGTTTATTCCCCTCTGTAACAGCTAGTAGGATGTAATGCAGTGTCTGCTGATGAACTGAATCCCTTTCCCATGGTTCTTTCATACTTAGTTAGATGGCATGCATTAGATATCAAGTGTTCTCTGTGTTGTAATATGCAAAAAAAGGAAATTAAAATACACCTTACTGTTCCACTCTTGTCTTATAAAATATTTATCAGCCAACAAAGTGATCCACAAGTGCTTTCCTGGGTTTCTTCATCCATGAAATATCATGACACTGCATTCAGCCCTCTATCGCAATATCTGTAACTAACATAATTTCTTCTTCACAGAAAATGAAATCTCGAGTTCTTATTCCTATTTGTATTGAAACAATTCTCTTGAAAATACACATAAGACACAGACTGTAATTCCTGTCAGCAATGATTCTTTAGTATGATTCAGTGCCAGTGAACCTAGCTAAGTTGTACAAAGAAGGGAAAGCTGTTTGACTTGTTGGGTTGGGGTTTTTTCTTATTTTCTTCTTTTTTCCTTTTTCAGATAGAATACTGTGGGATAAAGCCTGTAAGGGCCTGGGGGAGCAATTATAATCACATTTCTTGCACTTAGTCTTTTTCTTTTTTTCTTCTCTGTTCCTCTCACACAGTTCTGCCTGCTTATTTCGTTATTTAATAAGCTTTCTGGGCAAGAAGTATGTCTTTTTCCTGGATTGGAAAAACACTTTAATACTGTAGGTACTATTGCAATATACAATTACAATTATGATTAATGAAATCTTATTTAATAACAATAATCTGCAGAGGGTGGTGAACTCATGGAGCTACAGTTAGTAGAGCATTTTTCAAAATACACAAGATCAAGTAAAGGTGTAATTTTTCTCAGCAAGAGTGACTGATTATTATCCAAATTGCGCAGTTGTGAATTTTACTTGGTCTTAATCTCAGAAGATCCTAATGCCTGACTGTTCTGACCCCCTGGCATTTTGATGTTTTTGATTCTAAAGAGCTGTTCCAACTACAAATTGGATACTATTTTTAGAGAGGAGAAAAAAAAAATATTTCAGGCTTTGTTTGATGGCATCAATTTTTGTAGGAAAAACTTTTCCTTTCTTACATGTTGCATAAAACATGAATGATTTTTTTAAAAATTCTGGTATTTTATCTTCAAGAGCAGTTTAGAAACACAGCTTCCTTTTATTATGTTTTAAAATGTTTGATTTGCTCAAATATATTCTCTTTTATGCAGAATGATGTGTACACTGACAAAAATTATTTTCTCCTGTGGGGACTTTTAGAATAATTCAATTAGAAAATGTAAATCTGGTAACTTTCTCTGAAGGGTTTTTGTATAGGAAGGGATGAAAAATCATGGCATCAATGAAACAGCGCAAGTTGCTGGCTTTGAACTTTGAAACTTATACTTCTATAAAATTCCTTCAAACAAATAGATTTTCTGGTAATAGCTTCATTATAACTAAATCCTAAAAGCGAAGCTATTATACACTACTGTTAAGTTAAAATATAGTTCTCTTGCTTATTATGGAGTTATCCAAATTATGAGGCAAACCTGATTAGATAAAACTATGGCAAAAACTGTTTGGAACTTTGAAGCTATCGTATAATTTTATGGGGTATTTATAACTCAAACATCAAACAGATTCTCAGTTTATTAGAGGTTTCTTTCACATTTCACAGCTGGATGGAATGTACGCATTTACCTAAAATTTGTTCATTTCCAAATGCTCTGTAGTGAAGATACACTACAGAGGAGCGCTGTTTAGCTCATTAAGATCAGAGGAAGACCATTTGCTCCAGAGTGGCCTTAGTTCTGCAGATTATTTTGCTTTTTATGCACAGGTACTTTTCTACATTGGGATTTTCTTGATGCCAAACGAAGCTACCACAATTTAGTAGGCTGTTGCAGGCAGGTAGGTATTTCTGTGGATCCATAATGTATCACACAATACAACAATGTTGTCCTCAAAGCAACATTTTGAACACTAATTTGACCCTTGCTACGATTATCTCTGTCACAGATAATTTCTTTGAATCGTTCTGCTCCATGTTTCTTGTGATTCATACTGTACTTTTATGAGTTTCAAATCAGTATTTTGGCATACATTATACCCAGAAAAATCTGAAATTCAGTACACAAATCATGAGAACTAGACAGTTCTTTCAACCTACATGTTTGCTATCAAGGTCACGCAGATTTTTTCATAAACTGTTTTTTCTCCATCTATATTTTTAATGTCTTTGTCTTCAGAAATCACAGTATCTCTTATGGTGCATTGTTAATGTCAACAATAATACCTACAGATTTTCTCATCACCCAGTTTACCGTATTCTACACACTAACAATTCACACTCCAAAGATCTCCATTTCCTTTTCAAAGTATGTATTCATGAGTGCATTCCTTTACTTTGTCCCACAGTGGGAAGAATCGTTCAATAGCTTAGGGTTTTACCTGGAAGACCCATTTTTTTCTTCTTCATGAAAGGAGTCAATAACGCCTCCTAGGAAATCAAGCAGAGACCTTAGTCTATGGAAGAGACTGAAATCATGTTATAGGATTCCGTACAGTCAAGGATTTTACAACCGTCCCAGGGAATTTTTTCCATTTCCTCAAAATGAAAAACATCCTGGACTCCACATGCTTTTTATGGCTGTTTGTACAGTTCACATATGATGTTAAGACTGCTTGAAGATGTCAAAAGAAGTCTGCTTTCACTGGGATAGATGAATGTTGTTTTGTCTAAATTTTGACTTTTTTCCCTTTACTTTTTTTCCCTTTACTTTTTTTTAAAAAGTAAGAGGAATTACATTAGAAGGTATAGGGAACAAATCATAAATCTAAGTGTTTCTCTCTTAACCAATGGAAATAAACTTTTAACTCATCTTACCTATAATCCCTGCCCCCCCCCCCCCCCCCTTTTTTATTTTTAAATGCGGTTTGGCACTTATGTTGAATGCCCCATCCATTCATGGATACGCATTAAACCCCCTAGGTTTTCATTCAGAGTTCTGGAGTTTACCTTGGAGTCAGTTGACCTCTGAAGTTAAATTTGGTAACCCTTGGTTTGTGTCCTCAAAATCTCTTTGGGATCTAATCCAAAGTGCCTGACAACACAACAAAAACACGAATCTGTCTTCTAAAATCCACACCACATTACTAGTGCAAGCAACCTCATTTCTACTTGTTTCCTAAATATTTCCTACTTCTACTGAATTCACAAATTGTCTATACATTTTATCTGTGGAAAAAAAGCGAGTCATTTGAACTATAGTGGTAGATTCAGTTAATAAATAAATAAAAGCAAAATACCACAATAGAATAAACCACTAAATTAATAAAGAATGAAGAAGTAAGAAGAGAAGTAATGCTGTTCTGAGACATTTGAGACTAATGAAATAATTTTCTCAGGCTTCCAGCAGGCCAGCTGAGCCCTGAAAAAAAGAGATTAATTGCTGTACATTCAGCTTTCTGAGAGCAACATTTATCCTCTTAGTTCTTTTGCATGTGTTGGAGAGCTGGCCACTTCCTTCAATAGACCAACACAAAAGAGAGTTACCAAACTTGATTGCTTTTACCATTACAATGTTAAAGCCAGCTGCACTTGTGTTATTATTGTCCAGACAAAGCCATCAGTATTATGAACCTGCAGACAAAGTGAGAGTCTTAAAAGCCTCTAGCTTGATGTGAAAATCTGAGAGATAAGTTCCACTTTTAGATGAAAGTTTCTGCTTTTGCAGTGTATGTATTCCTGTGGTTTATTGAAGAATTGCATTTTTCACTTATACCTTATTTTGAAAAGCTATTACACTTGAAAGGTACTTGAAGACTGAAAAAGGATGTATATGAAAAAAAGAAGAGGAGAAAGAATCATTACTGGGAATGATTTCACAAACCTCTGCTTGTTATCAGGTTGGATGATGACTTTATTTATTTTGTGTGCTTATAAAATGTACTTTAAACCTTTAAAACTTTCAATCTAAAAAGAAATTCATGAATTACAGAGACTCACCCCTCCCTTAATTTTGTATTGAACCCTTCCACCAAAAGGCAACTGAATTCATAAAGCAATACAAAATCAGAAGGGTTTAGGAAAATAACAAAAGAATGAATATAAGGGATAAGTGGTACCAAGCTTAATAAAATTCACAGTCGAGTGCAGAAGAAATTAACTAGAGTAACCTCTACCTCACTAGCAATTATTTTTCAAATTTTGTGCAGGTTACTGAATTTTTCCAACTTCAGAAAGTAATAAAAAGGTTTGTAAAGTAACCCACCTAAATATCCAGACTGAGGGGGAGTGGGAAAGAAGTCACTCCCAGAGTAGTTAATAGTAGTAGCACGCTGACAAATAGGAGTTATCCTAAATGGAGACAGCATATAACTTTCAAATATTTCTACTGCACCACAAAGGAATGTCAACACTTTGAAGAACAGATTAAAATTTAAATTTTGTAGTGATTTGGGGTTGGTTGTATGTTTGTTTTGTTCAACTCCCCGGACCCTTTGCCAAGCCAAAATTGAAACACAAAAAACCCCAAACCTCAACCATGAATGAATCAATAGTGGTTAATAAGAACATCGGCAGAACTACCAGGCTGTTTCGCAATAGTTAAGTGACATCTGGTCCAGAAATACTAGTTCTAACATAGTGCTCCTAAAAAATAAAATGTAGAAAAACTGTGGAGTGTCCAAAGAAAAGCTAGATAGCATAAAATATATCTACAAAATATGTCACATTGAAAGACTTGGCAATTCCTCAGGGGGAACAGTAGGCAATTAATAGTTGGCTTCCTTCTGAATAAAATAAATCTAACACAAAGAGAACGCAATACTGAAATAGATCAGCTCAGAGGTTGTAGAGACCTTGTCATTGTAAGCACTTACATAGAAAAGGTAAAGTTTTGTTCTTAAATCTGTCAGAAATGGCCTACTGAGACATCATTCTGCTTCACATCTGGGGAATTCTCTATTCTCCCTTCCAGCTCTGTCCTTTTAATTACTATTATTATTATTCTCTTATAAAACCACTTGTACCTCTTAGAAATTAAAACGTTAATCTGGAACCTCTACATTCTGTTACAATGTAATTCAACATAAAAGTCTTTTTTGATTCAGTGAATTGGGAGATAAGTTAGTTTAACACCCTGTGCCTCTGCAATCCAAATAAGTGAGAATACAAGAGATAAGGAGAGCCAGTTCTTCTGCAAAAACTCAGAAAGAAATAAGATCGTATCTTTCCTGTCCCAATAAAGCTTAGAGATTCCAAGCAGCTGCTCTGGGAAATTGAATTTTCTAGGCTTTTTGCAACCATGCATGTATTTCTGAAAGATTCAGTATTAGCATATATAATAAGTTACAGGAACATTTACATGCATTTAAATCAGCAGGCAACTGACAAAGTAAGCTATTTTACAACTGATAGATCTGTTGTTAGACTAAAAACCCCTTTGTGAACTAAGTAAACAATAACATTAGCAAAGATTTAGTTTTTAATTTAAATCCAAGCTTTACAAAGGCAGAAGACTCTTTCCTGCAGGTCAAACATCTCTTGATATTACAAGATTTAGTTCTTTTCGGTGTTCTGGAAACTGGAGAAACACATGAAAGAAATGAATCTACTGCTTTGGATTAATAGGATATGATTGTGGCTTTTTTGAAGGTCGGTAGCTTTCGGACCTGTGGGCAATACTAGTAACACGTACACAAAATATTTCAAATTCAGAAGCTTGTTTCGAGCCAAATTTAGAATGGCTTAACACAGCTTGAGTTGCTTAATAGGGGTTAACATTTACTTTGCTCCAGAAGAAAGCACCTTAGAGTCGTTAATGTTGCTCATAAAAGAGCTATGTCATAGGATGTCAAAAGGAATAATTCCAATGTATCCAGCCTTTTCCTTTCTTGTCCTGTTAAGAGCTACTGCATGAGAGAGATCTACAGGAATCTGGGTTGGACCCTTCCAAAATACTTATGTAAAGGCTTTGAGTGGGAACTGTGAGGAAACTAGCAAGTCAGCAATTGAAAAAGCAGCTTTTATGTGGTATCTGCCAGCATTAAAGTCAGAAAACCTGTGGCCTAAAGACCAAACATAGGCAAATATCAAGCTTTGCTTTAATTGGCGTGTCCTCTGTAACTGCTGTAGAAGAGGTTATCGATATTACATACAAATGAATGAGTTTCTGCTCAGTTACCTACTATGTAACATATGACAGAAGGGTGTCAAAAGGACTACAGAGTAGTCCATGAAGATTGTATGAAATGAAATTCAAGACACACTTTCATTCAACATAAGGCTTCAATACTTCCATAAATAACAACGATAAAATGTTTGGACTCTTTTCAGTTTAAAACAAACTTTATTTTACATTGAAATTGTTTCTCTTTGGCTTTTCATGTGAGTGTATTTGACTTCATGCATGTTGCATCCTTTATGATAATTCTATCTGTCATCTCTCAAATATTTTGAAAGAAGCATTTGTGAATTCATAATCTACAATCTACCAGTTCCTACTGACTTAAATTAGGATGTAAAACTGCAATTAGAGCACCGGGTGGAGGGTTGTTAACTGATTGCTCACTTTAGTATTTCTCAAAATAAATTGTGAAAAGTTAAGATGGCTACTAGTTTACACAGTTTTACAGGATGCATTGTATCTAAGGCATAGCTGAGTAGTCCAACCTGAATTTTGGAACAGCTTAAAACTGGAGGCATGGAGAAAAAGAGGAAAAGAAACAGAGGTGGGAAAATCAACAAGAAAAAAGAAAGTAGGGAGTGAAACTTCTAGTATCACCTTTTTGTTTGTTTCTTTTTTAATTTCCCCCCCTTTGGCTTTTTCATATCACAACTCAGCAACAAATATTTTAAATTTGTGGAGAAAAATTGTCTTTGCATACTCTTTTGATGTAATTCTGCTTTTTTTAAAAACCAACATGTATACATATATACATTACTGCTGCTTTCTTTCATCTCCCAGGATATGTCTGTTTTTCTCCATATTCAAAAATCAATAAAATGCTCTGACGCACCACACAGGCTAAACTACCCAACAAGTAATCAGAAGTGCCTATTGCCTTGGAGAACTTGCTATGTATTTGCTGATATTAAATATTTCCTTTTAGGAAGTAAGATGTTGAGGTAAATGGCAATTATCTGTACTGTTTTGGCTTTGTGGAAACTTCTGTGAAACTCAAAAAGGTTTAAGAAAGATAACAAATCCATCTCTCTACTCATGTGACTAATGGACTTCAAAATACAGATTTTTTAAATGTATGACTATGAAATATTTTCAAATTATATCCAGAATGCAAAATATAAACAAATTATCATTCTGCAAGCAGAATAAATAAATAGATTAGCTGGTGTTGCCATGAGAAATGTGTCAGTCACATTGTGGATATTTGAACTCTACAGCAAACATCAAAGGAATACTTTATTATACTTACACTGTCAGAAGCTCAAAATGGATTTCAAAAGTAATTAAACACAACCCTGCCAAACTTAATTCATACTTACAAAACTGCTAAGTGAGATGTGGAGTTACAAAATTCTAAATGCAGTGCATTCAAAGTTGCCTATTAATGAAAGTGGAAGAAGAGGGATTTTATGTTTTTTTTTTCCATGCAGCGGAATGAAATGAGTAAGTGGTTACATGAATTAAATACACAGCGGCACTGGTAAAAGGATTGCTCTACTCTGTTTCTTTGGACCAACTAGTCCTACAGGAAGAAACACTATACTCTATTTCTTTTGACCTTTCTATGTCTCAAAATCCCCTGGGATGAGTTTATTAAAAAATATAAACATAAAAAATCATATCAGAAAAAAATCTAATTTAATAATGACTATTTTCTGTTCAGTATATAGTTAAACTGAAACTAGCTTTTGATTAATGGATATCTGAATGTGGCTTATATGTAGAGACTCATAAATTTGTTGCTATATAATCCAGTGTTTTATCATGGTATAATTTTTTTTTTCTAGGATACTATAACTAGCTAAAACATTAAAAAAAATAAGCAGATTTCCTGCAAAGTATTTTGCTTGCTTGAGATTTTAATGTCTTATCTGCATAGTATTCATTGGTAGTTTACTTATTGTCATTTCATCTTATTAAACAGACAACTGCAAGACAAGGTAACTGTTCCTTTTATTTCTTTAAATGCACATTTTGTTGTTCCCAGCACTTCATTTTAAGGGACTGTAAAGATATAACGTGTACTGCAAAGCAAACATCTTTCAGGTTTTGACTGAAGTTACCCCTGAAAGGTATATATCTTAGAGGTGTAGGAAGGACTTGTCTCTACGTGTTCCTTTCATCATTACAGAACTTACAAGCATCAAGATCATTTGGAGATAAACAAGCATAACTAGTTAATAGTATCTGAACCATATGAGAGCAATGAAGCAGATGAGCCTTTAGCTCTCTGTCAGAAAATCAGAAATGAGATTGCTAAATCAGTTTACTTTTTACACTTTTTAGTAGCTACTATAATTAAGTAAGGTAAAACATACGGGTCCATGTGATGGAGTGGTTGCCTACTTTGAAAACCACAAACAGTAACACCCCATCCCTCAAACCTGTATTGTAAAGATGAAGCAAGATCCTCAGTGTTCAGGCAAACAGTTTTCACTTGACAATGTTTTACATTGTTTAGAGGAGAAGTATTAACAAGAGGCTATCAGCATGTCATGAGTACAATTATCCTAAAGAGAGGTAGTTCAGTAGATCACCAGCAATAAGTTTTCAAATAATTTTGATGTTATTAATGTAACAGACATTTCAAAAATGTATATTGAACACACTAAATCCACAAACATATTGTAATGGCTGGGCATTGGTTCAATTTTTGTTCTAACAGCAAGACTCTTTCACAGGGCAGTTAAGAGGTTGGAAGACTTAAAGAGTAAATAAGGTGATTTGCCCAAGGCTATATTTATTGTCAGGGCTGGGACTGAAAAGAAAGAGAAAGCAATTATCATAGGTCCGCTGGCATACTTCGTAAATCTGGTATCAAGGCAGTTGTTACTATTTTTCTCATCTAGTAATATCTCCAGCTGATAATGACTTGATTCCTGTCACTTTGGGACTTGAGCTAAAGTATTAGAAGTAATCTGAAACATACAGAGATGTGGAGTAGTGCATCTTTTTTTCTCTCTGTCCGCACACAGGCAACAGGCATAATTAATCTCTACACCGGCTTCTGAACACTAGGATGGCTGGCATACTGAAAGACCTGAAACAAATCTTCTGATTCCATAACCCATTCTTGCTCATAAATGCTTAATGGCTACATACAGGAATTACTCATTTGGCTTTTATAATTTATTTTTAAACCTCTGCGTAATACAAAAAGTTATATGTATTTTTAGAGAGCATTGTCACTTAGTCTGTGTTATCTCTCATTGTACTACTTCTACTCCAAATAAGAAAATGGTGTTTTGTTTGAAAACTTAAATGTTATCTAAGGAGACCATTTCAACTGTCAGGGAACATGTCAGGAAGTATTTTCCTGATCATAACCAGGTAAGTTAACAAAAGCTGAAAAGACTTCAGTGTGTCTTGTAAGAATATTATGCATATCTTACACTGCAAATCTTCGTTGCTTTTGTATTGATTTAGCATTGTGTCTTAATTTTATCATGATCATTAACAGGATGGGCTTTCTATCTTTTAAAAACCTTTACATGCTGTATTTTCATACAATAACTTCATAATAACAATACATTTTCTTTTAAGTGCAATTTTAGCTGCCAGTAAGGGAAACTTCAGAGCCTGGGAATGGCATCTGTTTCTAGGAGTGAGAACAAGAATACAGAGTGAAAAGACCTGGTAAGTTGTTGGGGGAAAATGGTTTAAGGGGTAAGCTTCACCTTGTATTAACCATAATCCTCTGAATTAGATAGTGTGCTTGCTTATTTCTCCAGACAACCTATAGGCTATGCACATAAAAATACAGTGTATCTCAAATTTCTAGGGCTTATGAAAAATAAAAGAAAAAATTAATAACATGTTCTTAGATAAAAAACTGAGAGACAAAAAAGTAAAAAACCACAGGCAAAGTCTTAAAGCGGACTTACTATACACTAAAAACTATAACAAATCTCAAAGTTCTTTATGAAGAACCTGTTGCAAGACACTACATCTTGCTTAATTATGAGAAAAGGAGAAGGAACAGTCCTATAAATACTTCTTGTGGTTTTATGTGTTTTGATTACTTACATAATATTGCAAACACGCAATTAAGGAAATATTATTTATCAATAGAAGTATGAATTATTCAGTTTCCAACAATAAAGGTCCAATTGCCACAGCAATTAGAAGCATTTCAAGACTGCCTCAGTTGCAAAATAAAATACTGTTTGGTTGTTGGGTTTTTTTTTAAAAAAAAAAGAAATTTCAAAAGCTAATCTTTAAACAAGTATAATCTGAAACCAGAATTAAGGACTCCCATACATAAATTTACTGAAACAGTCTTTTTGATGAAGTTGTTTCAGAGCAACATCCAAATGATAGTGATTTATCCACTATATATACTTTCCTCCTGCCTTCATCTCACTTGAACCAAATAATTGATGAGTCCTATGCCATAGTAAAGCAATATTGAATTAACCTGTGCTGAGTAATATGGCACCTGTCCATTTAAATTCCTAAGCCCAATGACAGACTATTTAGTTGGACTAATTTCTGTTTACAGTGCAAACAGAGCATTGTAATACTTTCTTTGTCTCAAGTATTGCGTGTCTAACTTTGTCTAATTAAGAGAAAATATAGTTATAGAGCAATAATAGCCACCCAAATCACAATGTTTGTTATTTCTATGGATTTCAATAACTTTGCAAGATGTTTGTATCCTAGGTAGAAAAATCTTTGTATGTGTTTTTAGTAACAGCTCTAGGAAGTGAGAAAATTCTTTTTTGGTATACATTTACTAGATAGAAAATGGCTCTATTTCTGCAACCTACTGTTTATTATAGAACTTCTGTTTAAAAGAATTCATTATTTCTACACTACTTCTCATGATACCTGCTCTGCTCTACTCTACTCAGACTTAAGGTGTATTAACTTCTTATACCTAAAAGACCAGGAGAAAAGTTTTTCTCTGCAAACCAACAGATGTTGATGTTATGTTACATTGAAAATGCAGAGCACCGTGATGCTTTCATGTTACCAAAAAGTAATAATACAATTTTTTCATAAGTCAGCACTTGTTATACTGCTGATGTCCTTAGGATTTTCAGTTTAAAGATCTTTTACAGTAGAGAGAGTCACCAGAACAAAATAAATGTAGGTTGCAAGTAGATTCTAGATCTGTTTTGTCTTTAAGGCAAAAGTACTCACCCTTTTTGATGGTGAAGATAGAGTAAATGCTAGCTTTCAGATTCAAAGGATTGTTAAGACGCATTCTTCCTTGTCTATATTTAAAACATGAGCGTCCTTTGACATATGACATCCTGTGCTTAAGACTAGATATTAGCAAAGCCTGAAAGACTCCTGGTTACTATTCAGAATATGTACTTCGGTCTCTGAGGAATTAAGATCTTAAGGTGTGAGAAATTTAGACACATGAGCATAATAAGATTATTTTATAGTGGTCCAATTTTAAAGCTTAAATATTCTATTTAAGATAATTTAATTTTCAGTATTTAGTAAAACAATACCTCTTTCTTTTTTCATAAAGATTTTCTTACTGGAAAGTTACCCATTGCAATTAGTTAGAAGAAAAAAAATCTCTCACTACATCCTATTACACAGAATTATTAATCTACTGTAATACCAAGAGTAATATTCTCTTTTATGGTCTTTTGACATACAGTAGAGAATTTCATTGGAAGAACTGTAACTTGAAAACTGTGCCTTTGAAGAACAGAAAGAAGTGAGTCACTGTTGGGAGCCAAAAGCTGAAAATAGTATCATAGAATCCTTGAGAAACAAATGAATGACTCACTTGTGAAACACAGAGCAGCTGATTTTCTCAGAACAGTGACTGGCAAAAGAAAGTGGAATTAATACTCTGGAAACCAAACATCTGTAAAGTGTATAAGTATATAAAGTGGATTGGCACACCAGTTTGAAAATGCGTCTTTGTATCCTGTCTCGGGACTTCTGCAGTATTATCCACTTAGACTATAAAAAGTAGTTCTGCTGGCAGCAAAGACACCCTTTAAAATACTTCAAGTATAACCTACTGGAAACAGGAATTATAGTCAAACATTATTACGGGAATCAATGGAGTTGTCGCATAATTGCCCACATTTACAAGTGAAAATATTCACTACAGTCCTTCTTAAGTGGATTCTCTAGAAAGTTAGCATGCTTCAGTTCTCCATACCACTCATAATAGCGAATGCTTTTACTTATGGTACTATAATTTTTCTTTACCCAATTATAAACAAACTCCCCAAGCAAACAAACAAACTAGTCTCAAACCTTTCATAACTTCCATGCTCCTCAGTAGAAGAATGCTCAAGGGTATTAAGGGAGGTGGTAGAGGTGCTCACCAAACCCCTTTCTATGATCTCCCATTTACATGAAGACTCGGAAGGAGGATCTAGGGAACTACAGGCCTGTCAGTCTCACCGCAGTGCCAAAGAAGGTCATGGAGCAGATCATCTTGAGTGCTATCATACAGCACACAGAAGACAATCGGATGATCAGACCCAGTCAGCGTGGGTTTATGAAAGGTAAGTCCTGCCGAACTAACCTGATCTCCTTTTATGACAAGGTTACCAATTCAATGGATGAGGGAAAGGCTGTGGATGTGGTGTAACTGGACTTCAGTAAAGCCTTTGACACCGTTTCTCACAACATTCTGCTGGAGAAACTGGCTGCCATCAGCGTAGACAGGCACACCCTCTGCTGGGTTAAAAACTGGCTGGATGGCCGGGCCCAAAGAATGGTGGTAAATGGAAGTGAATCCAGTTGGAAAACAGTCACGAGTGTTGTTCCCCAGGGTTCAGTGCTGTTTCTAGTCCTGTTCAATATCTTTATCAATGATCTGGATGAGAGGATCAAGTGCACCCTCGGTAAGTTCACAGATGACACTAAGCACTGCAGAAGGATCTGAACAGGCTGGATGAATGAGCTGAGATCAATGGTATGAAGTTCAAGAAAGCAAGTGACGAGTCCTTCATTTGGGACACAACAACCCCATGCAGCGTTACAGGCTTGGGGAGGCAGAGAAGGACCTGGGGGTGGTGGTTGACAGCCAGCTGAACACCAGCCAGCCCAGGTGGCCAAGAGGGCCAATGGCATCTGGGCCTGTATCAGACACAGCATGGCCAGCAGGAGCAGGGAGGCGATTGTGCCCCTGTGCTCAGCACTGGTGAGGCTGCACCTCGAGTGCTGGGTTCAGTTTTGGGCCCCTCACTACAAGAAGGACACTGAGGGGCTGGAGCACGTCCAGAGAACTATAAATATGCATAAAAATAGGATTATAAGAGTGATTTACTACCTGTTTTTTGCAATAATTATGTCTTGCTCACAACATTTATGCTTCTGATTCATTTAGAGTCAGTCCATATCAGGTCAACTCAGTTTTGATTTCATTAGGGATGGACCTACGTCAAACATTGTTGCTTGCATTGAGACTCAGATTTTCAAAGATCTACAAAATCTAAACTACAGTGACCTGAAGTAACACTGATGCTTGTCACCTCAAATGAAATCAGAGAACGTATTGGTATGGCAGAGTTTACAGGGAAAGCAAAAACTCTGTTGTTATGACTAGGCAGCCCCAGAGGCATCCTGTTCTGGATTGGATACAGGCTTCCTTTATATTGATAATGTTTAGTGAGTTGACTTCTAAATTTTTTGTTGAATCACGAGTGACTGAGCCTTGACTATGTTTTGACTTATTGCTGTTTCATGCTGCATATTCACTGTCTCCCTCAGCAATTCCAGGGTCAGTGCAATTCTATATGAAAATTCACAGAGTATATAGAATGTGCATCACAAAACCACAAGGTAATGTCTTTCACAGTATATTGTTAAGTGAAGACAATTCAACTGGATGAACAGTGTCTAAACTTTTCTGGATGCTCTCAACACTCCTACTTAGGCTTAATTTCATGTACCTCTGTAACTATGGTTTTCCCTACTCTCCAGCGATATCTCTAGTTTTCCCGAATTGAAGTAGCTTTCCCAGACAACAACATTCATCAACATTTATTTCTCCCTAAAGACCTTCTCTCTCCACCATCCTCCTCTCTTCAGTGCATCATTCGATACCATATTAACATAGTGACAGACACTAGTAAGTCTTTCTAGCCTTAAATTTCTGTTAGGAAAAGTTTCGTATATAGATGGGGCATAAGAAGTCTGCCATTATTTTTTTTTACTTGAGTATTTTTCCTAGTGTAATTATCAACAATCCCAACATTATCTCAAGTAAAAATTATGTATATTTTAATATTACATGATGAGACATCTGAAAAAAATGCCTTTTTCAGTGTTAAATATGAATGATCGTACATCAAGGCGGGTGCTACGAAGGAAAAAGTTGCAAGTATATGTGTTTTGATAGTAATACCACGTTAATAGAATGGCAGTCTAAAAATAGTCATTAAATGTTTAGGGTTGAATGTAAAATGGTAATGCTTTCCCAATACCTTAATCTTGACCTGAAACTAAAATGTTATTTTTCTAAAGGATCTAGTGTAAAGGGAACCTACAGTGTACATTTATTTGAACCATCTGAACAGCACAAAAGTTAAGTATCCCCATATGGCCATTCCCTTGATATCTGGATCTCCTTTCAATAGTGCCTGTTAAGCTGATTTGTGTGACCACAACCCTATGAGGGAGAAAACACAGCCACACAGGCTGGTTTAGATGCATAGAAGCAGCCCCATATCTGGTGTAGCGGAAACCTGCTAGTTTGTTGCTCTGTCTCCTAGCATCATTTCAGATTTCCATCCATCTCCTCGTTTTGTAACATTTAAGAATTGTAAAAAAGCTCCAAAGTGTCTGATTGTGCATTATAAATTTTAGAATTTTTATAATTTTTAGCAAACCCCTAAAACCATAAGGTTTCACGTACATGTATCTGAAAATTAAAATCTATTAATCAATGTCTAACCGCAATGTATTCTCAAATGATCATTTCCATAGAACACAACAAATGGTGCATAATATAGCAGGTGCTGAGGCTTGAAATCTGCTCCCTCAGTAAAATTTTCTCACAGGTTGTTTCTGTATTTGGATGCAAAAGGGATGATAAGAGATTCTCTGTTTTTTGTTCCATGTAATTTTTCTGCCTTAAGAAGAAAGATAGAAAACATGTATCTTCCTACATGTAACATAATTATTTGCTACCCGTAAATACTAGGTAAATGCCATTGCAACGTGAGCAGTTTATAGTTATTGGTTGAGTTTTTCCATAATTGATAGGGCATTAAATATAAACTAAGATATAACGTACAATTTCCTATTAGTAACTATGTTCTCTTCTCTACTCCCAGGCAATCGATTCCCGTACAGCCGTTATTTCCCTATTTTTTCTTTACATCTTTACAATCCTTTCACTGCAAATCAGTTACTACTATATAAATAGAAGGTCACACAGTATTTGAGACATGGAGGAGAAAATATTATTCAGAAAAAATTCCTCTGATATCAGATGGCAAAATTAGACAAATGATGATTTTTTGGGGGAAAAAAAGGCAGTTTTGCTGAAGTATGTAGAGATATGGCTTTCTCAAAGACCCATATTGACTCCTCTATAGAACTGCTTCATTTACCTAAAATACTTTCTATTCAAAATATTGCCTACAAGTCTGTGGAATTAAACACAAATTTATTGCTAGAAATAGCAGAAAGCTAGAGAAATTAAGTTTCATCTATAAGACATGGCTAGTAATAGCAACTAGTCATTTTGTGTAGAATGAACTGTAGCATAAAGCACAATATAGGTGAGTACAGATATATGGTTAGAGCAGGAGCCTTGTATGTGCAGTCTCAGAAATCACCAAAGGCATCAGGGCAGCAGTCAATTAGTTGTTATTAAAGAAATGCAAATACGGGTGCACCACAGAGCTGTGAATCAAGTAAGAAAGAGTGAGGCGCAGAGTGTATTAGCAACGTGTAGAACCAACTTCAAGTAGGGGCTTACATGTGAATGAAAGAACATCAACTCCGTATTCTGTCAAAGAACTTGAGATGGTGCTGACTTACCATACCATTGCCCACTGCCAACCCCAAGCCACCAGTCTTAGGACCTAGGGGAAAGTGGAAGGAAGGCAAGCATAACAGAAAGTGGTGGTTACTCAGAAGTTTGTATATATCAATTTTACCTATATTTTCTTAAAACTCTAAGTCCTAGCAACATTGCAACTGGACTACTAATAATGTTTTGACTAGACTGTTAAGACTTCAGCTAGACAAATACTAAATTCTTGATGTAAACGTAAGACGCACTACCCTCCTTGTGCAAAACAGAAACATGAATTCATCAAACAGGTGGGAGACTATCCTCCAGAAGAGGAAGATCAGGAGAATCCTGTCACTGTATATAAACTTATAGTGGAGAGAAGTAAAGAAGATGGAGCCAGACTCTTCTCAATGGTGCTCAAAGACAGGAAAAGAAGCAATGATCACAAATTGTCATTCAGGAAATTCTGGTCAAACACCAGAAAAAAACTCAGGGTCTGTGTCAATTGGGTTGTACATCCATAGATAGTTGTAATTTTTCAATTCTTACAGATCTCTATCTGTTATGAAATGAAATTAATACATTCAAATAGAACAGGAAAACACATATGAAGGACAATACTGTGTCAAAAAAAAAATCCATTTAGAGGCATTAAATATAGAGTGTGTGAACAAAATGGAAAATACACAGTATGAAAAGTATGGGCTACATTTGCATTTTGTGAATTCTTATTTCTCATTGTCTTTGCTTTTTGAGTTCTTCTTCCAGCTATAACAAGATCAGTAAGTATTAAACTGGCAACCCTAGAAACAGTGAGAGCTCAACCAATGAAAAGGTTTCATCCGTGTAACATGCTCTTTGCTAGCATCGCTATATTGCAGAATGTATTTTTGATTAAAGTTTTCATTTAATATGCTTGTATAAACATTCCTGTTCTAGCATAAAGAGGAATTGCTGGGAGTTTTGCCAACTCATGTCTGAACACAGTGTAAAGACTTTCCACTTCTCAATGTCAGCAGTTAAAGGAGATATGATAGCTCCTTCATAGATGACTTAACTCAATTTTTTTTAGCAGAAGAAAAGAACCAGAACACATTGCTTTTTTACTTTGATTTTAAGCTCAGGGACTAGGGCAAGCAAACAGTTCCAGCCTTTTCACTAGGACATAAGGCCTGTACATATTTCAATAAGTTTGGTGGGTAGAAATGCTGTCAGGTTATAAGATTACTTTATGCACAGTAAGTTTCACTTGTTTTCTGGCAAACACAGCAACAAGATGTACTGCTGTATAAGTAAATGAATGTGCTTATAAAACTTTAACAATTAACTCACGGACACTGGAGTAAATGCAGTAGACATATGCCTATGTCAGCTAAGATTTAGTTGACATCCCTTTTTAAATGTATTTATAGATCAGGCCTTTTTTCCTCATGTTATCATTGAAAGTTAGGCTAGACCTTTAGAAGGACTTTGAAACACTTCAGTAAAAAAAAAAAAAAAAGGACACAACTGATGTAACTCTAAGAGGACAAAGCAATCCAAGAAGAAGGAAAAACTGACTAAACTTCCTGTTGACACAGTCTTTGGGCTGATGTCTGCAAGTTTATAGCAACTTAACCTGGTTCGGTCGCTCAAAGTTAATTCTCATTCGCAAATAAGAAAGGCTAGCATTTGTTTATACCTGTTGATATTTACTGTATAGGAATACAGTTCTATTTTCATTTCATTCTTTTTCAATATCCTTTCCAGCTGGTTGTTATTTTCACAGGACTTGCACACAGAGTTGGAGAGAAGGATTCAGAAAAATAACAAAACCAACCTAAAAGCCAAAGGGCTCATTTATATTAAGACAACATTTTCCCTGGAGTAGAAAACTCAAATGTAGAGTTGCCTTTAATTTGGGTAGTACTACAAGAAATAGCTAGGATTCTCTAACTCACAAATTCCACCTCAAAATTCATCTGCATTTCAAAGCCAAAGACTTTATGGACAGTCAGGTTCAGTGGGCTGAAAGTTGTATCCAATTCAGATAAATTGATGTATGTGAGTTCTAAAGTAGTTACTATTAACACCTTTGTTTTAATTTCCCTGTCCATTCAATTAATCTCGATCTCAGGTAGCTGTTTTGCACTCAAATATTGCATCTGTGTGAAGCAAATACAGTATCATTCCTTTATTATCTTACATCCTCCAAAATTCTTCACTAGGGGCAAAACACATAGAAGAAAAAGTGAGAAACAGAAAAGGCAGAAACGTTCATTGCTAAAGTTTAGACCTACAAATGTTTCCAATAGAGTAAGGAATTCTTATAAGTATGCTAGCTTTTTTAAAATTATAAATATTTGTCTGTGGTCTTTATCTTCTGTAGTTCTTTAGGCTAAAGTGAAATAAAAGAATGACCAGCTTACCTACACTGCAAAATGTCATAAGTTTAGGAGACTAAACTGTTCCTATAATCTATCTAGAAAGAGTCTGAGTTCTCAGGTCTACCCTTTGTTATGTATATTTTGCTTATCCTGCCTACATTATACGTAAATATATTTGTGGAAGAAAGTCACAGGTATTTGGAGGATGGAAGTAATCTGCAAAAAGTCTCAGCCAAAAAATTTTGCTTTGCTTCAAGATTTCAACAGACTAATCTTCGCTTTCCTAAGTAAATAACCTATCTCCTCTCTTTTAGAATTATCATTTAAAGGCTACGCAGGTGGCAAATGATAATTCCATATAAGCGATGATCGATGAATTACCAGTATCTGGAAATCCCACCGGCATGGTTATAATCCTGTTCATGCACAACAGATCCAATGTCATATACATCAGATCTAGCGATTAAAGCAATCTAAAAAAGAGGAATATCTGTCTCTATCACTTCTCTTTCAGCATCACTCCATTGGAGCTGGGCTGTTGCAGTGTCCTGGCTGAAATTCTGTTCTTGTCAGGTCACACAAAAGCCTCTTCTAGGATTTGGCAAGAGATGTGGTTATGACTCAGCTTCCCTTGCAAATAAGTGCTATATGTATATTTATATTTAGGAAAAGATTTTATTTTTATGAAATAATTCCTAATACACTGTTGATTTTAAACCTTTTTTAAAATGTTCTAAAAAAATTACTAAGGTGAGTTGTGCTCATTTCTTTACAAAAAAAGGAAAGAGAAAATTTACTGCCAGAAAAAGATTGCAGGTAGAAGATTGACAGATGCAGTATCTTCTTGGAGACCTGAAGAAAACAACTTGGGAAAAAGACTAAGATCTGTTCTGTTCGCATATCAGGCTTTCCTAGGCAGCTAGTGGTTTTATTTTAGGAGCTTCCTATCAAAGGAAGAGAACCATCAGTTTGTTTGGTTTTTTACTTTCCCTACTCTGTAAGCACTGCATCTTTGTTTCCGCCCTGAGTCCCAGAAATCCCAATTATTTTGTTTCTAGCTTTCATACTAAACTAGCTATGAGAATCTGAGTTTAAAAGAGCAACTTCAGGGCACACAGGCTGACACTGAAAACAATCAAATAAAAATAATAATAATAAGGATGAGAAATATATTCAGTGACTAGCAAGTTATAGTTTTCTAAAGGTGTCTTCCACTGAGAGTAACCAAGAAATATAAACTCCCCCAGTATTTTTTGTTAATAAAATAAAACCAGAGTTTTATTAAAAGCAGCGTTGAGCATAATTGAAGATTCATAGCAAACTATATGAATTTTTCATTTTGCTTCTCAAATACATTCATAGTTAGACTATCATTTCCCTTGCAAGTAAGAACAGTGATTGTTATTTTAATTACACCACTGTTATTGAAATATTGTAAGGCTTGAATTACATCCACTTAGGAAATCAGACAGAAAAGATGAACAATTTTGAGTACAATCCTGATAACTTCATATATGGCAACATGGCTCCCCTCTTTGAGACTGAAGCGGATAAAACTGAGAGAGAAAATTAAATATGTGGAGAACACAAAGAGGATTGAGCTGTTACTTATTTTGCTGTTTATATTTCTCTGTTTCCCAGTATAAGCAAGCTAATCCAGTGGCTCATTGTCACCAGGTGAGGGTAATCATGACGGACACCTCAGCATTTCCCAGTCACTTGCACAACCTGCAACACTTGTTAACATCTTGTACCAAGCAATAGAAAAGTACAATCAGAACATGGTGGTGGAGGAGAGCACGGTATGACAGCTTTGTATTGGATTAACAATTTGAATCTGCTGGTGGAGAGTTCTGACAAACACTAGAGACAGCTAAAGGTAGCTGATGCAAATGTGAAGCCTGGATGTCATGGCTTAATCCCAGTAAGTAGTCAAGCCACACACAGCTGCTTGCTCACTCCCCTGCTGCCATGGGATGGGGAAAGAATTGGAAGTATAGAAGTGGGAAAAATTATAGAGAGAGATGAAATTTAATAGCCAAAGCAAAAGGCATGTACAAACAAAGCAAAATTACAAATTCAGTCGGTGCTTCCAACCTGCAGGCAAAGGTTTATCCATCCCCAGGAAAGCAAGGCCCCATCACACTCAGCAGTTACTTAGGAAAATAGGTGCCATAACTCAAAATGCCCTCCCTTCCTCGTTCTTCCCCACAGAATTTACTGCTGAGCACAACATCATATGGCGTAGCGTATCCCTTTGCTTAGCTGAGGTCAGCTGTCCTGGCTGTGTCCCTTCCCAATTTCTTGCGCACCCCCATTCTACTCACTGTGTAAGTGCTGCTCAGAAATAGCTAACACTGGTGTGTTATCAGCACTGTTTTAGTCACTAATCCAACTGCAACACCTTACCAGCTACTATGAAGAGAATTAACCCTAGCCCAGCCAAAACCAGTACACTGGAGCAGCTACCTTTTTATTAGGAGGGGATTTTTGTGGTTTGGTTTGGTTTTAAATCATGGAGATAATCTTTATGTAAACTGGAACTCAAAAGATTTCAACAGCTGTTTCAATAAAGTTCTGACTGCGATTTACAAGCTTCATAGAGGTCATGGAGAGACAGACACCCAGAAAACACTTACCAGCTTGGTATCTTACTTAAACTATCACATGAAATTACTATTAAATACATTCCTTAACACCATCAGATTCTCAGAATTTCTCATATAAAACTGCAATGTGGGAGATAATACCTCAAGTAAGAATACTCACAAGTATTCACATCAACAGGCAGATCATCAGAAAAGAAGAAAGAAAGAATTACACTGTGCAAGAGATTCCCTTCAGGGTAGTATGAGTATTTCCAAGATGGACTGAAGTTTCTTTTCCAATTAGAAGAGAGGACTTTGAAAAGCACACCCCAACACATCTGTGTGTGAATGCAAGTAGAATGGGAAATACTACAGAGATTCATGAAAAGGAGTGAAAAAATGGCATCTTAGTGAAACAGCGTAACTTTTCACAAGACAATTTACTAAGTGCCATGATTACCATGTGGCACCTCAGTAAGACACAACACTGGGAAGATCCTCACTAACCAGTAATACAAAGCTTTTAACACTACATCCTTAGTAAAAATATTTCCATCGGCTTTCTGATCTGCTTCTTGAGCAAGGCTGTTGCCTGTTAGGAGACAGACAGCACATCTGCTGGATTTCTAGTGGACAAAGTAAGAAATATTAATGTATTGAAAGAAACATAACATACTGTAAGCAATTGTTTAATTTCAGTAATGAAATATTTAATTACTCATAGGAAAATGAGAAATAAAAATCCTAAGTATCATTTTAAAGAAGTATTTCTAATAATTTATAGTTATAGCAATAGTTCATAGGTTTGAGGTATTATCAAAAAGTATAAGATCAGGAAGGAAAGCTGTCATTGGCACTTGCACAACAAAATGAAAGCACTTGTATTTTTAATATCCAGTTGTGAGCATTTCCACTGATAGATAAACTCCCTATGTTTCAAAATAACCACAAAACAACCTCTTTCATTGCATGTGATAAGAAATGCTTATTGAAGAGCAATATCGCTTTAGATCATTGACTACAGATATCAAACTTAGCAATTTACTAAAAATGTAATGAATATGTGGCTAGATAGAGAAAATGCACGTTAATGCCATACTACTGATTTTCAAACAGAAGCAATAATTATGTATGTGTATATATTACTTGTGTGTGTGCATTTGCAAATAAATGCTTGTCTCATTGGTTTTGCTTAATTTTACCAGGAAAACATCCTGGGATATGTAATCAAAACCAGAAAACATAGTGTATGTACATATATATATATATTACAACACATGTATGTATAGTGTTCTGTCTCAGGTGAGAACTCTGTGCTTCCAGCAATAATGTCCAAGGTTATTTAAGATGGGAATACTGTTTGAAGTCTGCACTGAAGATATGAGAATTGAGTTTCAAGTGTCAAAAAGGAATCCCTTTTCCCTCTCAGTTAAGGATGCATCTGATGCTAAGGTTCATTTAAAAGTCTAAAATTGGAAGCAAGGAAATGTATGACAACAGACAACATAAATCAAAATGTCTGTATGTGATGTAGCCTAGTTAGAGATAAGAAAGAAAAAAATAAATAAAAAAAAAAAATCAGTCAATAGATCAAGCGTGAGATGGTTTAACGGTTTTTACAAGCAGCTACACAGCAGTCACACTGTGTGAAAATTCACTTGGAGATTCTAACCAGATGCAGATAATTTTTGCTCCAGGTATGCACACTTTTCAAAGAAATATTACTGAGCAATCATTGTAAACAAAATGCCTTTGGAGATGTTGAGAGGTTGCTAAAGTGAATTTCCTGTTAGATAAGATACTGTGGAGAAATACACACTGTTAATATAATGAGACTTCTATCAAAGCATGAATTTGTTGTCCTAATGTCCTAATATAGAAATATGAGAGTGAGAAAATGCATCAACCTTAATTTCATTTTGTAGCAACAAATATTATATAATTTATTGCACAGTATCAAAAGTAAGAAAATAAGTAAAATCTTATAACTGCCTTTCAAGGTCTTATTTTTCTCTTTTTTTTTTTTTTTTTTTTGCATTCTGCTTCAGGTTTCTTTTCATCTTTCTGTCTTTCCACCTATCTAAAACCCACCTCAACATTATATTGGCAAATTAACATTCTGTGCATTGATTTTCCCCTACCTAATGACTAGTTTATCCAGTTCACCCATTTGAACTCTGAGGGCTGCCCACTTTCTAATTTCATGAGTATTAATCTCATGTTCTCAGTGCATATTCATGTAACTTAATTGCAGACAAAAGAACAAGAAATCCAGGAATTCAGTTTTCATCATCTAGTCCTATGGGTCTGCACCTTTTATTTTTTCTCCTGTTTCATAGTCTATTTTACAGACAGATCCATGTGTTAGACTTATGGCTGTATTAATCAGTAAGCCATTTCTGACTGAAAACTGAAATAATGGTGTTTTTCCAAAATATGTGCACGGATTTTGTCTAGTTTAGTTGAGCTTTGCTGTAATTGAATGGGATCCAAGTAAACTACTTGCATGGCATCCAGCAGATTCTAATGCTATTCTTCTGCATTGCTTTTAACTTGGACTTTTTGAAACGTGAAGAATCAGAGTTTCATTGAGACCTTCCAAGCTTAATGATATTTGTTATTCCCTTAGCGCAAGCAGTGAAAAAGTTACCAGTAATCCCTAAAAATTACTCATTCATCAGTAGTCAGCCTCTGCCTTTAGCACTGTTTTCAAGAGACAAAGCACTGGAGGAGATCAAAACAACTCCCATCTTAAACATGCACAAAGTCTGTTTGTCTCTGCGATAACAGGCTATTTGTTGTTCTCTTTTTCTTTAAATTGGCAAGTGGTGCATTCCAAAACTCAACTACCATGACTTCTATTGTGTGGGTTAGTTATTCTCCATAATAGACTGTACAACTTATACTTCATCAGTGGAGAGTCATATAATCATTAAGGTTGGAAAAGACCTCTGAGGTCATCCAGTCCAACCATCAGCCCAACACCACTGTGCCTACTAAACCGTGACCCAAAGTGACATGTCTACACATTTTTTGAACACTCTAGGGATGGTGAGTCTAGCACTTCCCTGGGCAGCCTGTTCTAATGTTTGACCACTCACTCTTTTAGCAAAGAAATTTTTCCTAATATCCAATCAAAACCTCCCCTTATTCTGTTTGAAGACATTTCCTCTCCTTCTATCACTAGTCACATGAGAGACAACGCCCAACTCACCACAACCTCCTTTGAGGTAATTGTAGAAAATGATAAAGTCTCCTCTCAGCCTCCACTTGTACAGACTAAACCGCCCCAGTTCACTCAGCTGCTCCTCGTAAGACTTGTGCTCCAGATGCTTCACCAGCCTCATTGCCCTTTCTGGACGCGCTCCAGCCCCTCAGTGTCCTTCTTGTAGTGAGGGGCCCTAAACTGAACCCAGCACTCGAGGTGTGGCCTCACCAGTGCTGAGCACAGGGGCACAATCACCTCCCTGCTCCTGCTGGCCATGCTGTGTCTGATACAGGCCAAGATGCCATTGGCCCTCTTGGCCACCTGGGCACATTGCTGGCTCATGTTGGCTGTCAACCACCACCCCCAGGTCCTTCTCTGCCACGCAGCTCTCCAGCCACTCTTCCCTGAGCTTGTAGCGTTGCGCAGGGTTGATGTGACTGAAGTGGACTTGACACTTAGTCTTGTTAAACCCCATATAATTTACTTCGACCGATGGATCCAGCTTGTCCACATCCCTCTGCAGAGCCTTGAGCAGATCAACACTCCTGTCCAACTTGGTGTCATCTGCAAAAGTTACTGAGGCAGCATTCAATCCCCTCATCCAGATCCCTGATAAAGATATTAAACAAAACTGGCCCCAACACTGAGATGTGGCCAACACTGCTTGTGACTGGCTACCAAAGAGATTTAGCTCTGTTTATCACAACTCTTTGGGCTCGACCATCCAGCCAATTTTTTACCCAGTGAAAAGTAATGTGTAACCATTGGCACTTTTCAGCAAAGTACATGACTTATAATGCATCTTTCCTTTTATATTTATGTTACTGTGGGCTGTGTAAACGGAATCACAGATCAAGAGTGAACATTCATAGCAGCTGCTAATCAGTAGTTATATTGTTGCAATATAATAAAACATACTAATAAAATCAATCTAACAAAACCATAAAAAAAAGGAACGAGATCACCATACTTATATCTGATTTATTATGAGATCAGATAATTTCAAATGTACAGAAGGAAAAGACTAGCAGACAATATTTCCTAACTCCTACTTCTCTAAATGCTTAAGGTTAGACATCAGTGGTTTCTTATGCTTTGTTTTGGTTTGGGTTTATGTTTTACACATTTACACTCCATTACGTAAACTTCTTGTGCAAAATATGCTAATCAATTTCCTTGCAAAAACATGTCTACTGATCCATCACTCACCTGCAAAGATAAATTCAAGCTGTTAGTTTATAAAGTAGTGGGAAAGAAATAGATAGGAATAGAGCTCAATATATTTAATTTACATTTTTAAACAAAAAAGTACATCATTTTGCAGTATCTGAGAAAGAGAATGACTTGAGCAACATTTTGATACCTTCATAGAAGTAGTGAAGGAAAAGCCCAAATTCCTTCTGTTCCTGTCAAAAGAAAATAGAATGAGGAAATCCATAAATTCCTCTTGGTGTAATCAGAAACTTCATGAAGTAAGCTCTTAACCAGCATCATCATCTGCTCACGTATCACACTAGATGAACAGTGAGAGCATATGAAAATCAGAAGTTTAAAACATGAACTGAAAATATACAGAGGATTTGTAAGAAATAAAATTTTTTATAAAGATTCGAAAACGAAAGTTCTTGTGAGTAATGCTCACAAGGTAAATTTAGCTCAATTGTATTTATGAGGAGAAATTAATGTTTGTTTTTCATTTGTCCTACTGCTTCAGTAGAGTTGAACAAATCCTTCATATTGATCTCAAACTTTTAAAATATACTGGATTTACCATGATTCAGTACAGTACACTCAGTACAATTCAAGTGCACAAATTCGAGATGCTAGTAGGTCTGTATTACTAGCTGTTGGCAAAAATAACAAAAATATTTCATACAGAGAGGTAATTTCATTTATGAAAACTCTTCAGCTTGAATCCCCAATTCAGACAGATCAATGTAACTGTAAAATAAACATAACTATAAAATAAAGGAAAAAAAATTCCAAGCAAATCACAAGAAACTAAATGTGTGAGTGAAAAACAACTGAACATTGAGACAACCAGCTCAATGCTTTTGCATGTTTTCAGATTTAAGATTCATCTTTCATTAAATTATACTATTATTTAATAAGCAACTGAATTTTTGCTTTTGTCCATATCATTCCCCTATGTGAAGGGCTGCACCATTGGACCCTTATTATTAGCTAAATTACTGATTTTTAATAATTAATGATTCAGGCTGCCACATTCTGTTTGCATTAAATACATTTAAGATATTCTACAGGACAATACACTTTTAAATGTCAAATGAACAAGCTAGACAATTTTCTAGTGATAATAAGACAAAAGTTTTTATTCTTATATAAAGGACCCTTAGATAAACAATGACAAAGTGAACAATGGCAAGCAATGGCAATTACAGCTTACTACAATACCTTCTGGAAAAGCACAGACTCCAATTACCATGAATGTTCTGTATACTAGCATTCAAGGACATTTTAAAACCCACAAAGCTGACTGTTTTTCATAAAAATATGTATTCCCATCTGAAATGCTGTAACATACTCTCTCAATTCCTTTTATCATCACATCTGCATTCTAGGATCATCTAAAAATAGTACCCGTTTATGAAAAAATTCTTATCTTAGACATTGTGAATCCTATATGATTACATAAAAAACTTTAAAATGTTTCAGTACTTGTCAAATTATGAAAAAAATTAACCAAGGTTTGAAAGGTCCCCAAATGTCTTTCAATTATACATTAAGTGGTGCAGTAGAAATTTGAGTTGACTCAAAACAAGCTGACTTCAGGAAAAGTTTGTCCCCTTTACTACTAAAGAAAAAAAAAAAAATCTTATTTTCTTCAGAAGTTAAAAAATTGGTGTAGAATTCTATCATTAGAACATAAAGGAAGTATTCAAATTATTTTAAATTACTTTTGAAAAGACAATTATTTAAAATATAAAAAGAATTAAGATATAAAGAAATAAATACAACAAGACACAGAACACAGCCCTCTTTCTTGTTTTACAACAATTTCTCTGAAAGACAAGTTCTACAAATAAGAAAACAAACACTGCTTCACAATTTTACCAAGGATAACATTATTTTAATTAGTTCTGTTAAAGGATTTCCCCAAACTTTTTTTGTTTGCTTACTATTTAAATAATAACATTTAGCAAGTATGCTCCAGTTGTTCATATTGCTGCAAGGCCTTAATACAAGCTCAAAACCCAGAACATAATGTGAATTTAGAAACAGATATTTAGTAATAAAAATTTAAATTAAAACTCAGAAGACAAAATTTCCTGTATTTAATAAACACTAAGGTCTACGCACCTTGAAAATTTATGGCTATGTCTTACTGTACTTACTGTTGGTTTGGGTGAAATATGTCTGATGTTATTTCAGAGCTAAATAAATCTCTTTACTTCACATGCAAAACAGAAAAAAGCTATCATTACTAGAGTAGACACTCGGGAGTTACCAACAGGATCCTCTGAGGGAACGGTAACTACTACATGGAAATGTCAGCTGTCTCCAAAGGAATCACTGGTCAAAATTAACTTCCATTTCACCTGAATCAAAGACTTTCGCGGTCTTGTCATCTGACAATTCTGAACCACCCTTTCAAAAATGCATAAAACCCCCTTAAAGTCTCTGTTTCTTCAGGTTACTCTGTGATGTAATATAAAATGCCTGGGAACTGGAAGAAGATCATGAAATTGTTATGAGAATGATTTATTCACTCAAAAATCATTGTGAATTTCTGGGGCAAAAATAATTAAAACCAATTACTGCTGTAACATTTTTGGTACTTTTGTTGTACAAAATAGCAGCAGTCAACAGAGCAGTGCTTCGTGTCTGATGCTTTCGTTAATGATAAACACATTTGCTTTTAAAAAAAAACCCCACTTTTGTCAAAAAAAAATAGGGAATTTCTATGTGCCTCAGTCTTGGAGGAATGTCCTCATGTCAAATAGTAGTATTTTGTAAGAATAAATCTTCAGAGGTGATCAATAATAAACACTCCAGAAGTGCAAGCACATTCAGCATTTTTACATATCACAGAAATAGTAACCACAGTTTAAAAAGAGGGTGTTTTCCAGCTCTCAAGAACTAACATGAGCAGCTGAATTCTATTTACAACCGTCACACTGTGACCTGCCACACAGAAGTAACCATCAGCACCTATAAGAAGTACCTTGGAAAGTATGACATAGAAATCAAGGAATATATAAGGAAGGCAATGCCTTGTAAAAAACCCAATTCATATGACCATTTCTCAGAGCAAAACAACAAAAAGAAGAGGTAAATGGTAATCTTCATAATTTATAATTAGAAACTGTGTTATGACAGCATCTCTTACAATCTCATTCATCATCACAAATTATCCACCACATCTGCAGCAAAACCCCAAGAATCTCTGTGTTCGTTCTGAACCCAAACCCTACTCACAGCCTCTAAGACCTCTTCAAAGAGGTCCAGTCATCAGCTAAATGTGAATATGACTAAGCAGTACTCATGCAAACCCTTCCAAAATTCTTTCCCAGACTCTGTAACGCACCTCCACTGACCCTCAGGCTTGACCTTCACAAGCTGTTCTTTCAGCAGCCACTTTTGACACACCTGTCTGCATCGTACCATAGCGCATGGCTTGCACCGTCCATCCCACCTACATTCTCAGCCAAGCTTTATGTCATATCTTGAAAGCTGCAGCACCCCATTATCTGGTACTGACTGACAATGAATTAATCCTCTCCTGTCCTTTCAGACCGTTCCACCAAGGATTATTTTCTAGTCCATTGGTTTGACTCTGTATTTATTTCTTCACACCCCTTCACTCATTGGCATAATTTATTTTTTTTTTTTTTTACACTGAACATAAGTAATGGGTCTTCACTTTGAAATCACAGACCCTTCATGGCCTTTTGTAACCACAGCCAACACCTTTTAATTCAATATCAAAATTCTTTCAAAATTTCCTTAATTTCTAGAATACATCTGTTAACTATGCAGTTTGAGCAGAGTTGGACCAGATGACTCCATAAGAGACTTTCCAATCTGAATTACTTTACGATTTTAAATTTCCTGATGAACACTTCTGTGCTTTCTGTCATATTGCTGTAACAAAACAATTATTTAATTCTACTTAAACCTTCAGTTTTGTAACATCTACAAAAACTGTGCTTATTCTGCCTTGTACTGACACAACTGTTTACATAGCTAATAAATACTGATGGCTTCCAAGCCCTCTAGGGTCTCAGTATTTTCATATATTGCCACACAACAAATACTTAAATTTGAAACTCTATGAAGCTCTGCTTCCACGCTTTTAGACACAGAAGGCCTTAATCAATAGCAAGAACTCCTGAACTCCATGATAACATAAATAATAATAATAAAAAAAATCAATTCACAGAATTACGATGCTCACAATTTTGAAACAAACCTTACTTACTATTGATTTTTTTTATTCTATTAACTTATTATCTTTTACTATTTAGTTTTAAAATACAGGCAAAAATCTCTATGTCAACAATGTGCATTCACTACTGTATTGGGTCATGTGGTATCTTATTAATCCACCACAGACAAATTTTCGTAGCTCCTAATCCTTCACGCATAGTTTCTTTCTCAGCAACAACATAAATTAGTTTCACCTTTTAATACTTGACTTCAAGCATTAGTTTCCAAGGTTTTCTTATTATAAACTGAAACGTAAAGGTGGAAATGATGTGGGACCTGTCATACTACATGGAACATGTCGGAAAAATCAGGTTTCATGACTGGGTGTAGTCTGCACTTTGTGTCAGACCTTAGAGAAGTCCACAACCTGTTAAAGGTCTAATGAGTGCAGGACCATTAAGAAAATCTTCAGTGACTGAGTTTCTAAGCCACTATTCTACAAGTTTTAAGACTGAATGTGCTACCAAGATGCTTTTATTCTTCCTGAAATGTGTTATCTGTATAAATGTAAAAACACTTAATCACAGTTTCCCTCAAAGCTAAGATCACAGCTCTCTTTTATCATATACTTCAAAACAACTAGCAACATTTGTCATCCTGTTCCAGAAGGAATGTATCCCCATTGACAACATTTATAAAGTTAGTCTTGCAGGAACAGACAAACACGTAGCTTTGGTCTTCCACCAGGAGCAAAAACTATGAAAAATCCTGTTCACTCTAGGACTTTAATATTCTTAATGCCAAAGTTAGAAGGAATTTTACTCTTCATTCCTCATTTCACAGGTAATAGGGTCCTTGGATTTTCATCACTGTAATCAGACTGGAAAATAGGTCATCAGAAGCAAGTTATTGGAAAAAATTCTTATCATTAGTAAATTATTGCCATTGGTCCACTTCTTCTGAGCAGATAGAACACACTTCATATATAGTCACATCACAAACAGTTTTCAGGATGAGTACTAGAAGTCAGAAATAAATAAAACTCCTTCACACTATTGGAGGACACCAGCCAGCCAATTCAGCCTGCTTTTCACTGAAAAGTTGAATTCTAATATGTTGTCTGTGACAGTCTTGATGGGTTTTGTCTTATCTATAGCCGTAATTTCAGGAACCCTGCTTAAATATGTTTTGTAACCACTGGGAAGTATTTTCTGAAACATCGCAGTGATTTACAAAAAGTCCTAAATGACCCAAGACAATTTGTGCTTCTAAATTACTTACGCACTTTTCTACTTTAAGCATTTAGCAAAATGATGTAATTTGGTTTTTCATTAAAAACTCTATTTTCTTTGTCTTAAACAGTTTCCTTATTCATACAATGGTTTTCAGTGCTTTAACTAATTTTCTATAGAGGTAAAACATTTTTCATTTTAAATTATTGGAGTGGAAAATTGCACACATTAAAAAATTTATGAAAAAGTATGTAAGGGCCTGCGGTCTCATAAAATATGTATCATATAGCACCATATTTATTCTACCCACTTGCAAAATTTGCTTAAAGTGCCCACTGTGATTTGCTTGGCAGAACATACTTCTTTTTTCCATAAAAGTGTTTTCTCTATCTTACACAATGTTATCTATTGTTTGAACTCTGCCAAGGAAAAAGAAAGCGGAATATTTCCGATTATTTTTTCCTGCCACTATTAACAAAGAATAGCTGCAATATAATAAATACAGGAATGAGCTTTTGCAACACATAGCATTGGTCTGTAAAGGGATATAATTAGTTTCCTGAACTACATAAGAGTAGTCAAAATTAGATATCCTATTAAAAGGATCCTTGTTTCTGAAAGAAGATGAACGTTTGTACGTTCAAGGATAGAATGAACACATTGCATTTCAAACTTTTACTTCCCTCTCGGATAATGCTACACTATTTTTTTTTCTTGATTAGAATTTTGTGTATTTAGTCTTTTTTCTATATTTTAGACATTTACTCCTAAATTTGCTTCACAGCACTGCTGCAAGTTTGCTGCAACACTAGCAATTCAAAATCAAATTGAATAAAAGGTGAAGCTGATAAGATGGAGATATCTCTGACAGAGGAGCCCCCACATCACAAATTCACCTGGGACAATCCAATCCCTTGATCCTAAGGGCAAACCCTTGGACAAAACCTTCAGGACTTTCTGAAATTTAACCCAGTTAAAAATGGGTTGTTAAAACCCATTCCCAATTGACCTGCTTGGCAGGATGGTGGGGGAGAGGTTTCTTTTGTAAGTTTGAGTGACAACACTCACTCCAGAGGTGTACTCACAATTCCAGTATTTACTTTAAACACAAAGTTACAATCCTTTACTTTGAACTCAAAGTAACTAAGTTTTCAACAAGAACTTGGATACACCAAATTAACGCAAAAGTGCCAAGGAAAAAGCGAGGTAGAAAAAGGAGAGAATAAGGCAGGGAGAGAGAAAGAAGAGAAGTAGGATAGAAAAAAATATAACATAAAAATTCCCACCATCCTAATGAAATTCAACAGAGGTTTCCTCAGGAAATGTCCACAGGGCCAAGAATGCACACATGCGCTTCTTGGCACAGATTATTTACAGAGGAGCACAAACCCCCAAGCACACACAGCCTTGCACCCAGACCATATTTAAGACATACAAACACAAATAAATAAGTTCATCTATACAACAGAGATATTTTTAATAACTTTGTTCTGATTTGACCTGTGTCTTAGTGAAATTACGTATAAAATTTTTTCAAGAAGAAAGAGGAGATTATTCCCTCAATATTCAATCCACTAGTGATTTTAGGAGAATATAGCTCATTTTTGTAAAAATATTCTAATATGTTAAGCAACAATCCAGGACGTATCTGTGAAATATTGTTACAAACTCCATCAAAGGTTACAATTAGTCACATTTCAGAATATGTGACAGAATATTTTAAAGGCCCTCCAATCAACTTGTTTGCTGAGAACGTATATGCTTAATGATGGAAAAATTTGCAATGAGTAACAACAACCTAGCTTCCAGACAAGATCTCTTTAGCAAGATTTTCTTCAAGAAAAATAGAATACATTTATTTCTGAAACAACCTATAACAGAAGCAGAAATTAAGCAACAAGTAGCTCACACTGAAGACTAAATTTTAAACTCTTTGGATACCTGGATCCTATGTACATACATGAAAAATTAAGATAAATCTATTATTTGAAGATGAAAAGGTCTATATATATATTTCTTCAGAATACTTCTGAAGTCTTAAAAGACGTACACAAAATTCTAGCTTATAAGTCTTCCTGTAATTTTTCCCTCATTTAAGATTTCAGTGAATTTGCAAAGCTCAAGAGTCTCTTTCATTTTGAAATGTCACGGTGTCACATGATCTTGGAACTTTCTCTTTTTCACCCTTTGACAAAAAGAAACCAGTTTTTTTAGCAAGTAAGTCTTTATCAGAGATTCTTGTCATGTCAATTTTTGTTATTTTTGTGTATTTATATCAAGAGAAACCTACAGTGTACATATGCATGTGTACCTATTGGCCTGGACCACAAAACCACTGATTTAATGTTCAGTACCGGTGTAAAGCACATGACTATCTTACTGAATAAAAGTAGTTACAGATTACTTAAGTGTAATCTGTACGGAAGGAATAATAATTATTATAAATAAGAAGGCATAACTTTAAAAAAGCCCAGCTATCCTTGAATGCATTCACATTGTACTCTTTGAATAAAGATCATAAGTAGTTCATGAATTGTATAGGTAACTTTTTCTGGCTTTCTTTAAAAGAAATTATTTCAAAGTTAATAGCTTGTGTAGCTCTACAACCGAAGATTTGGTACATGAAATCTGTTCCTTTTCAAGTGTGTGAGACAAGCGCAGTCAGAACACAGGAAGAAACACAAAGCCACAGGTAAAATGAAAAGAATGAATTTATTTTCGTTACCTCCTGATCCAGGGCAAATCTCAAATAGCAGCTGGGCAGAGGAAATGGAAACAGAAACACAGACTGTGGAGCTCAGTACCTGTTCACTCTCTGGGGCAACTCTGGAACAGCGCCTGGGCAGAGGAAATACAGGCAATGCTAAGGTCAATCCTTGCTAGAAAGCGTGTGTCAAACCTGCCGCTTTGCCTGTATTAACAGCAAAGAGTGGAGTAGCTTTCCACTGCGTTTCGACCTCTCTCACAGCAGAGCAGAAATCTCAAGCCTGCTTTCTGGGATAACCTTGAGTTTATCACAGTCCTGTGTTACCTAAACACGAAGAGTTTTACTTGTGACGTGCACAAGACTAGGCAATGACTAGCATGATTTATGTGGTTTTCTACATCTTAGCGGTGAGTCACTTGAACATCTTCTACAGCTCCTCCTCAACCTTCCGTCATATTCTCACATCAAGTAGCTACAGAAATCAATGCACTGTGCCCAAATGTCTTAGAGTAAATGGATACACCTGGCTATCTGACTCCACCCACGCACTGGGATTTTCTTCCTGGGGTGTATCTAGAAGGCTTTAAGCTATACCACTCCATTAACTGACACTAATTATTAGATGAACAACACTTTGATCTTAATGGTAATTTTTGTAATTCAACTAAATTAGATGGTCTCATTAGGATACAAGATTAAATTAAAAGATAATGCAAAAATATATATCTCATATAAGAAAGCTAAGAAAATAATACTGGTGATCAATATGATCACACAAACAAGGCCATAATATTTTCAATTACTTCTTTACTTGTCCTTAAAACTTTAAAATGGAGAAAAGAAAGAAGATATAAGAAGAGATGGCACTGAAGCAATAAATAGAACCTCTACATTCATCGCAGCTATGGTATAATTGAGCCCTCTGAGACTGATGCACAGAAAAGGAGCGTAAGTACCATTAATTTGTTTGTCTTAAGTGAACTAAAGAAAATTGTAGCTACTTTAATGTGTCAGTTTAAGTCTAGTTAAACTTCAGTAGATCTCCAGGAAGAAATCAAAATTAATGAATCCTAATGAAAAGCATTCTAATGTGGTAGAGTGGAATTCTATGTGGAAAATTCAAATCCTGATTGTCCAAGAATGTGAAAATATTCTGAATTAGCATCAAACACCTCTAAGCAACAATTAAATTCAAAAGGTAATGTTAGTGAAACAGTGTAAGCATATTTCCAAAGAAAAGACAGTCTTTTAATGTGTTGTCCTAGTAACAATAAGAATTTACAGTTTTCTCCCCGATTTCTTTTATTTGGAAAAAATATAGATGGTATCTATCATCTCCATAGGCTGCTCTTCTTTCTTGATGACATTAGAAATGAATGAAAAAAAATGCCAGATTATACATAAAACTGAGTCCCTCTGAAAAAAGCGTAGACCAACCGATTACTACTACCTAGAAGACATAATCTTCTTTCCTTAGAGAACTTCCCTATTTTTAACTCTTCTACCTAAAACAAATCAAAACCAAAATTGATCCTATAACCTTGAAAAGTTCTTCAGAACATTGTCTAGCTTAAGTACAGAATCTGCTTGAATATTCTTAAGCATAATAATTGAGCTCAAACCAAACATAAATCAGCTGAACAACTGGAGAAAAAATTCCTGGTTGGCCAGCAGGTTTTGAAATGTTTTTCTACGTGTACCAATTTCCCCTGCTCACTGTCAGTGATTTCTTTATCAGTGTTTATATTATCTCACTGTAGAGACCATTAGCTTACAGTTGAATGGCATTTAAACTACTGACTTTCATGTCTAACTATCAAGGAACATTAGGTTCAGTATAGTTGATCATTTCAACTAGAAACAATTTTCCTTTGATGAAGAGCCAGGAAGTTGCGTATGTCAGAAGCAGTTAACTGCTGTACCTAAAATGTAACACTTCCATAATCTTGCTGTAAAAAAAAGAGATATCAAACATCCTAATCACATTCTCCTTCCTGGTACAAGATTTTACACTGTAATAAAAAATGAATAATAAAACAATAAAGATTTAAAAAAATATATCTTCAGAAATTTCATCCTAGTCCTTCCTATTGGAGTGCTTACTATTGAACAAATTTTTTTTTAGAAAAAAAAAAATGTATCTCCATACTATTATGGACTCGATGATCTCAGGTCTCTTACAACCTAGTGATTCTATGATTATGTCTTTCAAAGAACGGCTGTAAATGAGTTAGATGACTGTAAAGCATCATTAGTTAAGGTCAATCTGCCAATGTGACTTTGGCAAAAATAGTAAACTAAGGAGTTTCCGCTGTGCAGTAATGAACAGAAAAACTCCAAAAATATTCTTTAATTTCTATTTTTTTTAGTAAATAACCCAAGTCAGAAGGCTGAACACATTTTCATATGTACAAGCTGCAGACAATGTGGAGCTACAGTTCAGTTTACCAGTGTATAAGTATCTGGGCTCAAATTTTGCATTTCTGTCCTTCTTTAGAATTTACTTTTCCTTGTACCTGACCTCATGGAAGTTCCACATTCTTAGATAACACATCCTTTAATCTCTTTCCTTTCTGTTGGAAATCAAAGCATGTTATCCTATGATATAAAATTGTTAAACTTAATCCCATAAAAAGCTAAAAAAAAGCTTTCATAGGAAGGGTTCCTGACTGTGGAAATTTATGCATGAACAGTTAAAAAAATTGTAAGTGTTCTAGGGTTTGGGTTTTTTATCATGATACGTAGAATACAAGCAAAACCAAGAAGGATTCAGAAGGATTCAGAAACAAATATTACGCCCCTTTCAACAGCCAGGAGTAAAATTAGAGGCATTTGGGGTATTGGCATAATCAGTATGGTTGAATTTCCATGGCAGTCAGTATTTTTTATGAATCTGAAGTCAACTCTGCTACTAGAATCTCAAAGCATAATGTTACACTGCAATCTCTGAACTCTTTCTTGGAACGTCAGCATCTGAACAAGATGCTCTTGAAGTGAGACAACCCATTTTCCACATGCAGAGTTGTGGGTTCTATCTTATGTGTGGCCCCGGCTGTCATAAGAAATATGCAGCGAGGTGAACCTTCTAGTCCGTCCCAACTTAGGGAAGGAAAAATATCATTTCGCCACACAAAATCCATTTCATTTTGATACAATATATTCAGAGGAGCAGAGGTAGGCAAATAATAAGACCAAACTAAGTACTAATGCAATGAGAAGTATGTTCTGTTCCACATAAAGTATTCCAAACAGAGCTAAAATTTTGTGATGGATAAAGCTATAACAGAGAAGTGAGTGCTACAAAACCTCTATTCCCATTTTACTCATCCAAATCTCTCTGAAATGACTCACAATATTTTGACAGGCCTCCAATTTAGGAGGCAGAAAGGAGTCCATGATAAAGGAATATAAGGGTCAATGGAAGAAGCAAAATAATTAGGAAGAACACGGTATTAGAGACAAAAAGAAAATCCACATCTGAGTGATTATTCTATTTTCCTGTAACATATCATGTTCTTGTGATAAAAGGAAATAAGTTCCTAATAAAATACTATACGATTTAGAATTTTTTAATAAATAGAAAGGTTCTTAAATGATCTTATTTTCTTAAAAAAATAAGTTTTTCTAAAAACAAACCAAAACCTTCCAAACCTACTACAAAGCTTTCAAAAGATGTATGGCATTTTCAATTTTACTGATTTCATTTGCTTAAATGTAAACTTCATGGATGTGAAGCAAGGTACTCAGTGTTCACCTTATTGGGAGTATAATGAAATTCCACCACCAGTATTTCCTTTCTGTAAACTCTATTATGATTTTCTACTGTAATGTTGGTAATAACACTTGCTAAAATTTAAAGCTTTTTGCCATTTAACTAAAGTTCCAGCATAGGACTTCTGAATAAAAAGACAAACTACATGCTGAAGTCTGCCTTCTTCCAATGACTTCTGTCAGAAGAATAATAATTCCAGATCTCTATTGCTTATCTCCAACTCTCTCCATATTTTTAGTATTTACAGATTATTGTATGGATTAGAGCCTATCATACATAATGTATTAAAAATGGACATCTTCTCATCCCAGTAAAATTGCAACTGAAAAGAAAGTAGCAATATGTTTTATAAAAAATACTACATTGGTGAAGCTTGATTTGGCATAGCCATAAGCTTTATGCTGCATCTCTTGCTACAGCTTCACAGTACCTTACATTAGCATCATTACTTCCAGATAGGATGCCAAAATTAAAATCTATCAATATATGTTTTAATACCATGTTTAGTTATGGTTTGTTAAGTGGAAAGTTTTTAGAACAGGTGTGAAAGTCCTCACTTGCAAGATGCTTATAGCATAGATTAGTTTGCAGATGCTGTGCCACACACTTGGTCACACAAAGGAAATACCTTTAAATTGATACACAATCCACATAGTAAGAGTTTTGTGTATAAAAATGTGTCAGTGAGAGCTATGATCATTATGCCTCTGTAAAGAGGACATAGCTCTTATTTCAGTTAGTTTGGAAAGCCTTGCAGAAAGAATTTAAAAAGTACAGATCACCAATCTCTGTACAAGGAATTCCCACAAGCCTCTGTCAGTAACAGAATTTTGTTTTGTTAAGCTAGCAAGATTGCAGCTGCTCTAGGTCTGAATGCCTCATAGTTGTAAGGCAGAGATGGCTGTGAAATGATTTCAGTGAGATTATTTTCTCTTTCTTATCACAGCATTGGAAAAGGAAGATGGGAAAATATAGATACTGTATAGGATGTATAAGAATGTAGAAGAGGGGTAAAATGTTTCAGTAAAAATTAGGAAAACTAAACAATTTAGACAAAGACATTTAGTGATAATAAACACTGAACGTTTGAAGAACTGCCAAGAGAAAAATGTAGTAAGAGCAGTGCTACTGCTCCACAACCATCAGGACCTGATGAAACAAACCAGCTATATTAGGAGCTGCTAACACTATGAAGTGGCAAGGTTCACACATTGCCTGAGGTTCTTTGGAATATCACAGACAACTGACTCTGCCTTCTAGGGGAAGTACACACTTTATTTTCTTTATTTATTTGTTATTTTGCATCTGAGAGAAGTTCACTGGCTTTTTCCAATTAAAAGAGGAGTGATAAAACTGCAACTAAATAGCGTGTTTGTAGAAAGATTTAATTAAAAATAACAACCAAAGGAAAGTGTCGTGGATAAAAACAGACAATAATGAGTTCTCACGTGAAAAGTTTAAAAGCACTCTTCATGTGTGTAATTCTAATTAATTACATTTCTGAAATCTGAAAATTTAAGTAAAGCTAAAATATATTCAGAAAGACAGATATCTATTCAAAGTCATAAGGAATAGCTATGAACCTTCAGCATTAATTATTTTAATATTTTGTAACGTTATTGTAATTTTGCATCTCAAAACAAAGAGAAAATGACACAAAATCTAGGTAAATTTAAAAATATTTTTTCTCTGTTGGAAATGACTTTCAGTGGTTTAAAATGTAAAAAAAATCCCACACATAATGGATGTCTTTAAATGCATTTTTAGAAGAATGCTGTTAGTATGGAAGTCTCTCATCAATATTAATTCTGGAGCAGTATCTTCATATCAGATAGCAATTTCTCACAATACATTTTGAAAACAATCCCCTTATACTTGTTGAAAATTGGTAATTCTGACGGATTTAGTTAAAACAGTTGTTCTGCACTGATATATCTGAATCAACCAACCATTTCAAATTTGTATCCTCATTCTACAGATAATAAAATCTGAGAAACTGACTTTTGAACCTGGGTTTGTGTCAGTCATTGAAATAAAAACTCTCTCTTCCCACTGTAAAGTATCTGCAATTTTGGAGATATCTTTCATTTACCTTCAGAAAATGTTAGTTTCTTATTCTCTTAATGGAGGGGAAAGAGGAGCAGAGTTTCAGTGGCTCTCATTTGATATAGGATAGCAAAGAGAATATAAATTTTGACAGTTCTTTTCTAATCAGAATTTATTCATTCTATTAGACATATATTTAGAAAAAAAGCATATCTAAGCTATAGATAAAATTAATTTAATAACAGACATTTACCCACTGGCTCAGCTGCACACCCTCAAGCTCAAAAACTTCTTTTCTCCCATCTGTTAACATGACTAGATAGAAATGCGTGATTAAATGATCGTGTGTAAAATTATCTCAAAAGGAAGAATTTGCAACATACACACCAAAAAAAAGGCTGCGTGGACATCCTCAGGGTAGGAGTTTCCTCAGTTTACATTTGGCTTACTCTGGACTATGTGTTGGAAGATCAAAGAAGGTCATTTGAAACCCTCTTGACAGATTTCATGAAATAATATTTGAAAAAACATTCTCTTATCAATAATATTTTTGATTCCTCCCCATCTAACCTAGAAGTAATAAAGTTCAGACTATAACAACTTGTTCAGAAACCCCATATTTATTCTTCCTCAGAAGAATTCTTCCTCTATCATCATTAGGTTTCACAGCAATATCTCCTTTAGCATTCTATCATTCAAGCTGTAAGTACCTTAATTCCTTGGTTTATTTTCTCCATAGCTTCATGATGACCATTATAGAATGAATGGATGGAAACATGAACAATGGAGCCTACCCATCTCAATTACCTACTCTTCTAGATATATCTCGTTAGCTAGGATAGTTTTATGAGAAGAGCTATGGTTTGACCTGTGTCAGATTGAAAAGGCATAAAAGATGTATTTCCACTTTGATATGTCAATGTTTTAAGCAGTATGCTACTTTTTTAAAAGACTAGATGTTGATAGAAAAAAACCTCCATGTGCTCAACTCAAAGATTACTTAATATTCATGTTCAGAGTACTTGTTCGGAATGGATGAAAATATAGCTCTTCAGTCTCGAGATAAACCAGCTTCTATTATTGACAAACTTTAATTTATTATTTGCTCAGCCAGACTATTTCTTTATCTGAATTTTCTTTATTCCCAATTATTCTTTTTTTCTCCAGTCCATCAGAGACAGAAGTTTCTTAGAGAAGAAATTTATAAAAATCATGCTTGGCTACAAAAAATTGTTTACCGAATAACTTCTGTTTCTACAGGTAAGGTAGAATTAAATTAAATTCTTCTCTCTTCAGCAGAGATAGTTGGAAACCCTGAAAATCACAGCTTAAGTCAGACAGAAT
Source organism: Neomorphus geoffroyi (assembly GCA_033558235.1). NCBI lineage: Eukaryota > Metazoa > Chordata > Aves > Cuculiformes > Neomorphidae > Neomorphus > Neomorphus geoffroyi. The sequence goes on along the minus strand of JAUMJM010000020.1, from coordinate 23,187,596 downwards.
GCTCAGATACCTCTAATTCCCTGTGAAAGGGGTCAGAAAAAATCTAACGCTTCAAAGTTTCTCGCAGAATGGAAATGCCCAGACTCTACTGGCTTGCTGTATTTTAAAGGGTTTTTTTTGGAGTCAGATGAGTAGGTAAACTCCCTTTAGAAATGAAAGCTGCAATTCTAAGTATTCTCTTCTCTTAGTTTGGGAGTTAGGATTTCACTGCAAGATATGATCAAATTACAATACTGATGTCTATTTAAGTAATAACAAGCCTGTACATTCCAAGAACGTAGTAGACACGATAATGGGCAGTATTCAGATTTAAGGACTATGTAAAATAGTAAAAAGAACAATAAAACCCAATCATATTTATTTCATAAAGAGTATCAAACCCAAAGTCTTCACTGAGGTTTTTAATTTTTTTTAAACTTGAAAGTATCCCCAAATACTTAAACAGCATTTTCCTATGACTGAAAAGTAAAGATAAGTTCTTTTACTTATGATATAGCAAAAGTAGTTCTGCTGTGACACAATGAAAAATGATTATGAAAAGGGAAATATATGCAAGCGGTAAACAAAAACTTCCTGATACTCATATACATTATTCATAACACTGATAGGAGCATTCAATCTAGCCTCACTTTTTGTACGACTCAGGGTATCAACTTTCCATCAGCTATCTCATTATTGATCCAAAGAACTTTTGTTTGGTTGAAACTCATCTTTGAAAAGCCAGTCATCTACCCTAGTTAAAAAAAGACAGAAAAATCTTCATTTCCTTTTTTTGTTTCTCAAGTGACTATCTCCCTCAGTTTATATCTAATTTACACCTCAGATTTATGAGACTGCCTCTGTAGTATACAGAATTTTTCCCTAATAAAAAGTATTCATTATCAAGTTACCTCTTAGGTTTATTCTAATAAAACAATTAGATGTAGGTCTTTAAGAGCAAAATTTTACCATTTGTTAAGAAATACTAACAAAGGCATTGGAAAACAATAACAAGATCAACACTTGACCATGATAAATTGTTTTTAAAGGTCAGAAATAGTAATTGAACCCCTTTGAAATGGAACAGGTACAGTTGAGGGTGACCAAAACCTTTTTTTACAGGAAAATTCCCTGTTTCCAGAGAGGATCACTAACGCTCCATCAGTTCACAATGACCTTAAAATTTACATCTCTTCAGAGTGCTACAGCGTTAAGTATCTTGTAAAGCACCGGGCTGGAGCACTTCTTTTCCCCTCCTCTTTCAGCCACAGTTTTAATGCACACATCCCATATCCCATACCGCTTTCTTATCCTCTTTGCTGACCATCAGTATCCTGCTCTCTGTGTGGGAAACATTGAATTGCTTTCTTAGTCTCCTAGAGAGTGTCTCCATTTCACTGCTGTGTACCTCAAGTCCAGAGGAGGAGGCACAAAGCAGAAGTGACTCTAAAAAGAAGCTTCAAAAGAGAATACTTACATGCATTGCAATAACTTTTATTCCAAAGCCTGAAAACTTATCACTTTAAGTTAAGCCCACACTTTAACATCCTCACGAGTGCCACATTCGCTCTACAAATGCTCAGTAATTCATACTGGTCTTGACAACTTCATCTCTTTTATCACCGTCGCATTTCCAGTTGGCTCACTTGTTTATACACCTACCATTTTTATTTCCTCCATTTGACATTGCTTTTTTTTTTTTCAACAGCAAAACTAATTTAAGATATTAATGATCTCTCCTCTCCAAAATACTAATTTCTGCTTCTCAGTTATGGCACAGCTGTAAACAGATTACTAACAGAAAAAGTGAGTTCTTTTCCAGGTTTTTCACAATATTAATCTTCTTTCACGAGCTAAAATAGTTATTAGCTGCAAACAAAATACCAGGATAATATACATGGAATGCAGACAGGCATCTCATTTGAAATAATCCCTTTGTTGTCTTACAGCTACTTCTACGTTTTGTAAAACAGCTGTAACATTGATAACAGGTGAATATCACTGGTAAAGATATGCCCTAAGATATCAATTCAGTGAAGGATTCACTTCTAGCCTGGCACCGAATCATCAGATCTTTCACAACCACACCAATTCTTAATACAGTAAAAAAAAAGTGTTTGAATAGGCAGTATAAAGGACCTTTCTTCATATTTTGTTGGTTTATCTCCTAGCATAGATCAAAATATCAATCTAGAGACAAATACATACCCAGAGCACCTCTTTTCTTATTCCAGATAATACATAAACTTCTCTAATCTTGTTTAAAAATATACTGCATGACAAATCCGTACTCAATGCAGCTCTGTTAAAGACCTTATATGATACTGAGAAATAATTTAGCTTAACGTTACCACTTTATTTGTAAATTACCTGTAAGTAATTACAGGTAAATAACCTAATGAAAGGTTTTAATTACAGTAGCTTCTTTTTTTTATTTAAATTAATTCATAAACAAACTAAAATTTTTACATAATCTGTGCAACTAATGTTATATTCTAGACAGAGGACATGATAATTTCAGAATTAAGATTGCTTAGGTGCATTTTACCTCAAGATTATCATGAACACACACAAAAATCAAGACCAGTCATTTATGCCGCTTCCATTCTTCCCTAACCATTCAAGACATTCAACCGTGGCTGTTTCATGATTCTTTTTCACCCAAAAGCAGAATCAGGTAGCTCTTTTTGCAGTTATCCATTTGGATCAGGCAATATTATATACTTCATCCAAATCATCAGCACAGGAAAAATTTCTCAGCTGACTTTGCATCTCAGCTGACCTGTGCTCCTCCCCGTGAACCGAGTTCATTGGTAGAAACTGGTTTACAAAAGTTAGATACTAGAAGACTCTCTGTGTGTTACATTATCATAACATTTTTCTTCCCATCCTTTATTCTGACTGTGATTTACTGTGAAATGAAATCAGCAAATTGGTTGGGGTTTAGTCCTATTAGTTGTTAACACACATTAAAGGTCTTACGGAAACAGGCTATTACTGAACAGACATCCCTGTCTCCAAGGATAGCAGAGCACTTTTGATTAATTCCAGTGTGTTTTAGAAAGCATGAACAGCCCGATTATATGTGACGCCTCAGTCAGAGAGCATTACTGCAGTCATTGCTTAACTAAGGAAAAGACTTTCGTATTTAGTTTGAGAGGGTATGAAAGACTTATTTTAGGGTATCTAACCACATGTGGAGTTAATGCTGACTCAGCTGAAGGATTTACAATCTACAACACTTAATGAAAATTTCACATCTTTGTGCTTCCTACCACCTACCACACAACACCCATTCCCATGCTCTGTTGGAGCTCACATGCAAAGTCAAAGTTAAAAAATTATTTTCCAAAAGTAAAGAGGCAGAGCAGAGCCATCTTCTTTACAAACTGTATTGCTCATCTCCTTGTTGCAAAGGTGTGCGTCAGGGGACAATATAAACAGCTGTTCAAATGCAAGAATCATAGTTATATTTTCTAAAGTGCAGCCAAATACCAGGAGCTTTCTTACTAACCTACTTTCTTCTGATAACTTACTTTCTCTGTCATTCTCTTAATAAATACATAAGGGTGATGCAGTTCACTACTTCAGATGTACAGATCCGGTGCTTGTGCCTTACACACGCACTTGCAAGCAAGGAACCTGTGCATGAAATGCTGTAGGTGACTGTACAGTTTTAAGTGATTGGAGGCACTCAAGGTTATCTAGATGTGCCAATCTCTTTATACATTTTTACCAGTATATAGATACTTCAGAATTTATGACAGATATTCAAGACGTAGTCATTCACAGCCTCTTAAATCCCAAGCGCAAACATTAATCTCAGTTTCTATCGAGAACACAAACCAGAAAAGTCAAATCAGAAACTTGGTACAACACATCTTTAATCTTGTTTCCATCTGTGTCTTCTACCAGATGTTTCAGAAGTGGATTAATCTGTCACCTCATAATAAAAGCCATATATTAATTCCCAAATGTAACTTCTTTGAGCTCTGACACATGCAAGTTTCTGTCTCTTCTACAGAAAGTAGCTATAATAGATGACGGTAACAATTGTGGACACTTACTTATTTCAGGACAGAGGTTTAATATCTTAATAAATATTCTTAAATGTTTGTATACTGTGGTTAGTCAGATTTCAAGCATGTAAGGCAGAGATGAGCACAGACTATTATACCCAAGTACAGTTCGTGAGGATATAAAAATATATTTGAATTCTTTATATAATCAGACTCTCCCATTTTTACACATTTAAGATATTCAGTTAGTTAGAATGCACATCTCCATCAGGAAGCGCTAATCCTAGTTTCTAGATCCTCTCTGTTCAAGTAATTTAAAACCTCTCTCTTCTACTTTTTATGACATAAATTAAGCTTAGTCTCACATTCTTGATAGTGCTAGTCACTGGGTTTTCTGCTGAAAATGAAACAATAGTCAGATAAAATATTTATTCACATGAACAGAAAAAATTACAAAGAAGAAAACTGAGTCAGGTATCAGAGAAGACAGAATTGTCTTGAGAAGAATTACTCTTACATTCTGAACTAAGAAATACAACTGTTCAGTGTGTTTTGTGCTAAAGAATGTGTGGGTAGAGTACAGCAAAAACAGGTAATTATCCTTACACTGTGATGATGGGCAAAGCCACCAAACCTCCTTATTAGGTAGAAGCCATTGGAGAGCTTAAACTGGAAGCCTGAGTACATGCTCCAAATATGACCTACACAGTTCAGTACACAGATAAAAATACTACTAAGTTATATGACGATTATACATTGTTCTGGTTGTCAATCCTTTGTAAATAAAACTGACTTGCATGTATTCTTGGAAAATATATGGTGTCTTACATTCAGAGGAGAGGAAGTGTTAATTTTTCACTGCTTCATCTATATATAGATGCATGCTTAGCTGCATCAAATTTAATATCCATCAAAGAAGAATGAGTCAATTTTGGAAATGACGTGAACCAGCACGCTACTGTATAGTGATGAACCAAAGAGACATACTGCTTGTAAGGAAGAGACGTGCATACGAATGCACATAAAACTGAGAAACATGATGAAAAATTTGTGGGTTTCAGGTAAGAGCCAGGTTTGGTTTGTATTTTTAACATACTGAAGTCCCTCTTGAAGACTGGCTTTTTTTCTTCTATTTTACTCAATATACTACAGGACCCAGGGAAATGACAGTTTTCAGCAATGTGTCAGTAGGTTTCATTTGTTTCTGGCCCATAGAGACATTCACTTTCAGGCACTGCCTCGGGCTTCTGGATTTCTTAAATCTACTACCTTGAGATTATTTACATTGCTTTTTACTTTCCACTAAATAAGCCTGTTTTAACAATATTTCACCACCCTAGTGCAGTTCTGTGTTCTAAATTCAGTAAATATCTTTCTAGAAGGAAAATTTATAGGAAAAAGCCTTGCAGTATCCCACCTTCAAACTATATTGAGAGAGAATAAAAAATAAGTGATCAGTTATGTTTCTATACTATCTACACACAAAAGTATGTTCTGGGTAGAACAAAGTCACTGATCTGCTCTACAAAGCTCACAGGGATAAATAACTTAGCATCAGCTTTTGCTGGAGTAACACTCATCAGTGATGTGGTTTTAACAAATCCTATAAACAGAGCTGGTTTTCACTAGCTTATTTTATACAGTTTAAGGGATAAAATATTATGCAAGCCCAAAGAATTGATTCAGCAAATGCAGTGATTTCACACAGGGGTCCTGCCAGAACAGATGTAGTAGCAGAGATCTGCAGTGTCATACACAGATGAAGAACAATTTATTTTAAAGGTACAGGCTTCTATAAATTATTATCAGCTCTGAAATCTATGGCAATTAATTTTATATATTAGCTGCTAGTACTGCAGTACCTGCTCACAGATGTAATTGTGAACAACCACAAAATAAGACATTGTTTTCTTTTTCAAGAACTTAGAAGTTGAAATTAATGCAACATTCATATGCTGCTGTAACATCTTCTGTAAAATGGCACTCAAAATATACTTTTCATTTTTCAAATGCCCACTATGTTTTTGATACTTCCTAGTTGATGCTTTTGAGGTGAAATCAGAGGTGAAAATTTTCGTTTTCTTAAATTTATTTACAATAAATAATATTCTCACAAATTATTTTGAGGAAGGACTAAGGATTCAAAAAACTAGGGACACCCTAATAAATCCATTTCCTAGAGGTAGAGAGATTAATGCAGATTACCAGCACTAGCTATAATAAAAGGATATATTGTATGTTTCTCACTGTGAAAACAAAGAAATGTGAGACTGAACAAAGTGCTCCAATTGTAATCTAAGAAGAAATAACTTTCTTAGTCTGCAGCCAAGCTCAATCGGTAACTCTGAGAAAAGTCTTTGAAGTTTAGTGTGGAATGAATCTCATGGTGCCCTGGAATGGACATGTCAGAAGCAGAAAGACACTCGATTTAGCTTGCCTGGCACAGGTATAACCCAGCCAAGACATACTGTAATGGGCAAGCTGCTTCTTGCGCTTGCTTTCCCAAAGCAGATTCCTACTGCACTACTGAGAATGTCACAGGAACCAGAGATACTGTTCTTCTATACAAAGTAATTGTCATGAAGTGATGATTGCATTGAATTGCCTTGCCCTAACCCTGTTTCTAGCTGTGTTTACATGAATGCAAATTAAGGCATCATGAAGCTAAAGAACAGACTTTTCAAACTGACAGTTACATAGGTTGAACAAGGAAGTATGAGAAACTCCAGTTCCTCTGTTTTAGCTATGTATATGCTTTCAGTGGCTGCAGAGACTACAAATAAAAGAAGAATCCACATCCAATAACTAGATTTATTTTCCACCCTAAGGCCTGTGTTCACCATTCCCATCCTTGCTTCCGCTCTGCTGTAAATCAGCGTGAAATCTCTCAGTATGATTAGTAATAATATTTATGGGGTTTTTTTATTTAAATAACTTACTTGTTTATTTAAATAAATTACTTGTAACCTCCCTTTTTACCTATATCTTATATTCTGTCTGACCTATGTCCAGATCTACTTTACATTCAGCTAGTTTATTATCAGGTTGGATAGAAAGGATAACTTCTAAGTAAGTATGCCTGATGTAAATCTTTAAAAAGCCTCCAATTTTTTTGAGGAATAGTACAGTAGTATTATTTTTTTGAGATGTTTTCAACATTTAAAATAATCCAAATACTCTACTGATATGATCTGGGAAGGCATTCAGCAGCTCTGAACAAGTATTTGCTTTACGGATAATTATTCTGGCAAATATAGGCAGCACCTGAGAGACTAAAGGGGAAGAATGTTAACCATGAGATCCAGCTCTGGTTCATTTTCCTGATATAGTAGATGACGGTGAAAATCAGGCTTTTTCCATCACATGGCGAAGGGATGAAAGGGAGAAGAAGGAGAAAGAGGAAAACACAAGGTGGAACTAGAATCAATAGAATAACATGACTACAGAGAGACTATGACCCAAGGCACACGCCCACAGATGCTCTGCTGCGTGTGCATATCCAAGAAGGAGCAGCCCCATAAATGACAAAATGAGTGCTGTCCTTATGGGTATCATAGATATCTGACTTCCTTCTATTTAGAAAAAAATGTAATTTTACATGAAATTTGTGTTCTTGGAATCAAAAGAAACTATTTTGTCTCACTGCTAAAGGTATATTTTATGTATTTAGTTAGACCTAGAGCCAAAATAAAAGAAAAAAACAAAAGCAACAAAAACCCCCAAAAGCAAATAAACAAAATCCTTTTTCATTTAAAACCATATAATAAACAGCATAAGATTACTGATTCATAGGGACAGTATGCTGTTTGGACTATATCTAGGTTCAAAAGGCAAATACTAATTTAGATTGTATAAAATTAAAATTTTAAATTAATTGATGTGGTATTAATCTAGTAGTTTTCTCAACACAACGCCATTATACATTTAAGTTGATCTTGCTCTCATGGGAAATATTTGCTTTCTCTGACAGATGCCTCCCACGCAATCCCTTCTCACCCTGCTTTCCTTCAGTAAACACCTGTAGAGAGCTGCTATATTATTCCAGAAAATTTGTTTTTCTCCAGGCAGCCTCCAGGCTCATTATTCTTAAAAACTTCTAAACCTTATTAGAGGTAATACTTAACTTATTTAGGAGACAGAAGGGCTCCCTGTGCAACATATATGGCAATCTATAAAAGTTTTGGAATTTGTAACAATGATCACATAACTCTGCTCTGTGAAAATGAAGTAAGCAAGCAGTCCAGTCTGAATGTTTTAACTTGTACATTGTGCGAACAAAAGTGAAATACATGCTTTTCTTGTTGTTGTTTAACAGATGCATTAGTAATAAATCCATGCATTAGCGTAAGACCTTTATGCCCTCTCTCTCTTCCACACAGCATGGAGAAATACAGCAAGCAGGTATAAACAACGCTGGTAGTTAAGACAGAAGAGAGGAATGACAATACAAGTTTAACTATTGAGGACCTGTGCCCCACTGGGCCTAAAAATTCACAGCAACTGGAAAGATGCAAAGACTACTCCTTTCTTCTCTTACCACCTACCCCATGTCCTTGCTGCCCTGACCAAGTCTACAGCAGGCCCACGGCGCAATTCTGATGGAATCCCTCTCTTTCTGGATGTCACATCCTCAGGTCACAGAGCAGTGTTTAAAAAGTTATTTCCTCTTATATCCGCGTTCATCTTCAAAGTGCGTCTCAACAGTTGAAGTGTTTGATGACTACCAAAAGCCAGGCTAAGATGCATCAAATCTGAACATTTAGAGTAACAATCATTAACAACGTACTGTATCCAAGCAAATGACCAGATACCCAAGTTATTAGCATTCTAGTATCCAAAAATACAGTCAATGCCAGCTTTGAAAGATTTCTGTGTTTTGTTAATTTGCACATCCTGGTTATTACTGTATTAGTATTAAATAATCTCATTCGCACAGTTTCCCAAGCTCATAGCTTCTGTCTCATCTTATAGTTTCCAAACTTTGGTTTACTACTGTTCAAAGCTGCCCAAATCAACTTGTAATTTGTATAGAAAAATATCATCAGTTGTTACAGATAACAATCTGGATTATTATGATACTGCAGTATTTCCTCAACAAAACTTCCAGTAGAAACAGGAAAAAAAAAAAAAAAAAAAAAGACAAAAAAGGAAAAAAATTAAAATATTTTCTTAAAAAAAAATCTTTAAGGAAGAAGAGAAAGAGAAATTAGAGAAGTAAATTAGAATGACATAATTTGACCTTGCAAAAAAAGGCATTCCTGTATTAAAAAGCAAAAAAATAGGGATGAGCTACTACTGACATTATAAGAAATGGAAACAATGGTTCTCTAAGCTTCTGATAAGCTCATTTTTTGCTCACATGTCAGGGTAAATGATTGTTTAAAGAACCACATGTAGCATCAAAGTAATAAGTTGTCCAACTGATGAATTAGAATCTTTCTTCTTTACCATCTCCTGTAAAATTTTCAAAATATCCTTAAGCTACAGGCAGCCCCATAGCCCTTTGGAACTATTCAAAGGTCAATTCAGCTACAAACTATATCATGCAGATTACTACACTATCCAAGGGATAAGAGTCATTTTAATCCAAAAGTGAAGTACATGTAATGAGACATGGCCATGGGGCCTGCACGCCAAACAAAGGGCTTACATGCATTCAGTTAGAAACAACTGTATTTGCCTACTCAAGAAAAAGAGGAAAAAAAATTCCACCACTGATTCCAAAGTAAAATAGATAGGGAGTCATTATTTCATGGGGTTTTATTACACATAATGCAGTGTCCTAAAAACTTTCTTTTAAATGGAATATTTATTCTATTTTTTTACTGAAGACCTAAATATTTCTCAAGCATGCCAGTCTGAGAAGCAAGACTGTCTAAAAGGCAAGTAGAAAAATCTGTAATACATACACAAAACTAAAGAGGTGTAAAATATTTCACTGTATTGGAAGTGAGAGTCATTGAAACTTAAGCCAGTAAAATGAGATCTTACTTGTTAATTTTAAATTAATTAGAAATTAGAATGATGAAATAAAGTGAAGTTGTTTTAATTTTGATACATTAAGGTAATAATATTTAAAAATCAGAAAGAACTTTTTTAGCCAGTCTTCCTTACTACTAATGTAGTGATTACTTGTCAATTCATACAGTGACTACAATAACAGTCACAGAAAGTATTCAAAGTAACCCTGTCAAACGTGAAGAGTCATTGTAGTCTTTTAATTCCATAGTTGGTAAAATAAATACTTTAGTCAAAAAGATTACTTCATTTAGTCTTTAAAGGAAGCAACATCTTTCAAAAAGGATTAAAATAATAATAAATAATAAGTAGTCTTATAATAAAGAATGAACTCATAATTTGAAATTCCTGCAAGATTAAAAAGCATACCAAGTTTTAGTTAAAATCCTGTTTCTCCTGGATACTTATATTCCTTACAAAATAAAAAGGGATTGTTCAGATTTAACAGCTTAATATCTTTTCCCTTTCCTCATTTTATTTTGAAGATGGAATCTCAGATTGTGTTTCAGGGAACAAAACAGTGCCTTGCAATGATATCTAGGATAGTTCTGGTCTCATTTCAGCACCACACTCCCCACAGCCTAAGCAGCAGCCCTACTGTAGCAATTACCCAGTATTCAGTGAGCCTACACAACTGTGCTTTTGGGCACTGAAGAGTATTACATTCATGCAACTATATAGATGTCCAGACATCGCGGCTCAGAGCTGCAAGCTCAAGAGCAACAAGTTTCAAACAGATTTAGTTTGATGTGATAAAAGTATTCACTGGGACCTGGAGGGTTTGTCTTTGTTAAAAGGAAGGTATATGTTCAGCAACAGTGACTGAGAGACTTCAAGCCCCACAAATACAAGACAGAGCAGCTTTGAGACTAGAGGGAAAGTAAAGTGTATTTAAATGGTGCCCAGACAGAGGGAAGAAGTAAACCAGAATCTCTTGCACTCTGCTACACTAACCACTCAACCACCAAATTGGATTTATACGAGTATCCTTTCCTCCTGGTCTCTTCAGCTCATGTCTCTGTGATTCAGGGCTGAGAAATGTGGTCAGATACTCACATCTACAGAACGAATGGCCTTTAAACCCACTAGATCTGTTCAGAAGTTCCTACACAGTTCTGCATGTGTTTTGCAGGAGATTGTTACTGGGTCTGGCTGAGATGGAGTTGTAGTTTTCAGCATAGAAGCCCTTGTAGCAATGCGTTTTGTATTGGTGCCTAGTAAGGTATTGATGACGCACCAGCGCTTTGGCTACCGCTGAGCAGTGCTCACACAGCCCTGTTGAAAGTCCACCAACAAATAAACATTTTAATTCTAAATAGAATAATAACGCACTTCATTTAACATAAATCACTCATATTTGTGCCTAAGCATAAACCATTGTTGAGTGATTTGGAACCTACAGTTGCATGCAAGCTATGGTTTCTAAAGGTTTATTATTTAAATAGCAGTATCCAAAAAATTAATCTTTAAGAATTTTCTCCTAGCATATACCCAAGATAAACAATTCTTTGTTTTAAACTTATTTTTCCGCACATAATAATTTGCAAGATATTGTCTCATTGCTGTTATTGTGGTAAAGCAGGGAACTGATACAAATGCAGCTGAAGTTTTACATAGGTGCATGAAGACCTTAAGGAAGATGAAAAAGACGAACGTCCCAAATAGCAATAGGATATTTAACTTTAACTTGAGGACAATAAATGTGATTTACACTGTTTTCACTGAGCTTGCATCAGACCTCTGATAATTTATATCAGCTACAATAACGTTAAACACCTTGAGAGTTTGTTTACCTTCCCTCTGAAAAAATGTCAGTTTGTTGGTGCTTGTTAATGAAACACTATTGACCTTGTATTATACTTCGTTTTATCAGCAAATAACTCAATATACAGTAATTTTAGAGGGATACTGCTTCACAAGTGGCCTTTTATCAAAATCCTGCAAGACAGTTAAAAAGCAATGTGCTGTTAAGGTCTTGACCATCACAAATATCACTAGCTAAATGTTCTAATATTCTGTGAAATCTTTGCACTAGAGACTAATTTTGCATTAATAAGCATTTGCATATTTCTGTCATTTTACTACAAATGACATGGGGAAAACAGGATAAATAAAAAAAGAGAAAAAAAAATTCATTAAAAAAGTAGTATTTACACACAGCTACATTACACACAGTAGAAATATTAATTGCACCAGTACGAATGAAAGAGAAAATTTATCTATTGAAACAGATTAAAGAACAGATTAAACAGATTAAAGAATTTAAACAGATTAAGGAATATAAACTTTTTGATTTGTTCCCCCCACCATCATCTGCATAGCTAAAACACAAAGGGAGTTAATGTTTACGGTGTGCTTTATCGTTTTCTCCAGTAGTGGGGTAAATTCTCAGTGAGGCTTGCAGTTAGGCTATAACTCCATATTAAACATGAATAACTACCTAATTTAGGCACAAATGAAAATCTTCACAAGAACATTCAAAGACTGTTCATATTTAATAACAGCATAAGGATGAGTGTAGAGGCGGGTCACTGGCTCCAGCACTAGCTTTTAATGGAAGCAAATCTTGACTCTTTCAGCTCCTTTCTCTCTATCTCCTTGCACCAAGGCCAATGTACGGGGAAACAGGCCATGAAAGCAAGTTCCTTTGAAGCATTCCACTTAGCTGAAAAATGGCAGTGTTCAAGTCTTACATGAGCCTAGTTCTACAAATTTAGCAACAGTTCTGGAGGGTGTAAATCTACTCTCTTACAGCCACCAGGCAGAAAAGGTACAGAGTTCGACCCTTTCTGTACAGATTCCTATTTTTGACAAGAAGAGAAAGTCAAGTAATTTGCTTAATGAACCAGCAAATTCAGACTTGCAAACAGTAATCCTAATAAGTTTACAGAGTTGATCTACAATGCAAGATTTGCTGGAGAAATCAATGAATTTTTATTAGTGAATAAATTTAAGGTTATTGTATTTCAGATCATTTCCAGATGGTGAAGGAGGAATACATTTATTGAAGAAATTATTTTTCAGTATGATACTTAGCACAGATCTTGCAAAGATCTTGTTATTATCAATCTGTAGGCAGGGGTTTTTTATTATTTTCCCCAGAGGAGCATTAGGAAAAAAACTTGAGAGGCGTTCTGTCCTTTTCTACTACTTAAGTTTTCAGGCAAAAAAGCATTTTTTTTTTCCCTTAAAGGATTATTATGAACCATATTAATTATGATTGGAAAGAAACAAGTTTTCTTCCTTATTGTGGTATCCAGTATGCTCACACACACACACTCACACACCACACCCACCTATGAAAATTAAAGCAGAAACAAATGCGTGTTTAGGGATATTTATAGACAAGTAATGATGCTAAATTGCCTCTCATGCTTCTACTCCACAACTCAAACATTTAATACTTGTTTCTTCCTGTTTTTTAAAAAATATTGCTCTCTTAATTCTTTCCATTCTATCCCAAATAACCTGTATTGGTATGAAGTTAAGCTATTACTAGTTAGGCTAATACTTCAGTATAGTACTATTATAGAAGCATCTCTGCCAAGGTTTTCCATCATAAAGAAACTAAACACTGCACGAACGGTCCACATGGTCATGAAGTTTTCCATGACTCTTAGCACTGGGGAAATCAAGAGCACACTTTTATCTGGTGCTTGGTTCCTGAACAAAATAATAAAAGCAATAATTTCAAATACTACTCCTAGATGACTTTCTGTAAACCCATATATTTTTAGTTTTCTTTGCAGCGCTATGCCAACCAACAGGCAGCATTCATTGATGACTTAATAACCAGGAAATGCATTTTCCTTTGACACTGAAATAGCATTAGAAATCATGTTAAGAGGGGAAGGGTACACTTCATACTTCACCTCCCATCAGGCAGCTAACCAATCTCTAAGCTGAATTTCCAGTTTGGATCAATACTGGAAACTATTACAGGGAAATACGTAAAATGAGAATATATTCCCTCCAGCAAATTAAAAGAGGGAAACATATGCACACCAGAAAGGAGGGAACAGAAAATGGACAGAGCACAGAAGCGTAGGTGTCCCTTTCCTGGGACCAGGACCTGTAGGGTGCTTTGAAAGCAGACAGAACACTTCTGTTGTGGAGTGGAGCGTTAGGAGGAACTGAAGATATTTTCAAAGATGAGAGACTTGGGGCAAACTAATCCTCCTTTTTCCCAAGATAAAATTTTATTTGATCACAATTTGGTTTGACCTCAAAAGTTAAACTGTTCTGTGCACCATTTGATGCACCAGAATACTCATTGTCATTTCAGTGACAGGAATGATTTCGCTTCCTGGAAATTCACAGTTTTAAAGACAGTCTTGTATGCTGCTGGTGTGACTGTTGAGGTCTGGAGATAAAACAGGCAATACATCTTTTTGAGTAGAAGTAAAAAAGCAGGTAAGTTCTCAGATGTTTTATCCCTTCCCTAGATCTGTTGCAATACTACTTCTCCTTTATCGAAGGCTTAAGAGCTAGATGCTTTTTGTAAATGCCTGTTTTCTAGAGCATAAATGAAAGCAGACAGGGAGGTCACTATGCTGATTTTGTACCAGCGAAAGATCCTATCATCCCACACAATTTTCCTGAAGCAGAAAAGGCTACTATGTAAAAATAGAACAAGACATAGGATGGAAGAAGTTATTTTTCAAGTTAAAAACCATTACAAGGTTCAAAGCCTATTTTCTCCTGTTCATGCCTATATTTTGTATTTGCCTGCAGCTGAGTTTTGATATACACTTTCTACAGTTAAAGTTTTGCTTTCTGCTTAAACTACCTCTTTGCATTCTTCCCAACAAATGTTTTGCTTTCAACAGTGTATGTAATAAAAGAAAAATTTTCAGCTACAAAAGTTATGAAGCAACTTCAAAGAACAGCAGCCATCACTAACATGAAAAGTAATCGGATTTGTGACTGCAGCACTTTGCATGACTGGACTTGGAAGCCTTAAAGCACTTAAAGATTGTATGCTTTCTAAGGGACAAAGACAGGTGTGGATAGAATTCATCACTTCTCAGTTACAACAATTACTTTAAAAGTCAGTATTAGTAAAATATTCATAGGCCAAATATGTCTGAGCCAGATGTTCAGAAAGTGTATATGTAAATTGTGCAAGATGCCCAAAAGACCGGCCATTTCTGAAGTAAAATAACCATTACAGTGGCATGAATAAAGACGCTTTAAAGTAGAAAGAACTTGTGTGGTTTGTAATTGGCTTTACTGGAATTCTTCCAATCTCTGAAGAGATTACAAATACCGCAAAGTGGCTTTTTTTCAGTTTCATAACTAGCATATGATATCGAAGAAGCTGTGCGAGTTTTTCATTTTCCAGTCCTCATTTTAAACCAACTTGTCCATCACATTTATTATTACAAAAATTCAGCAGACATCGGGGACAGATCTAACTCTGCATCTTTCAAAGGTATTTCATTATCACCTTCCTATTTCTCCAAATAGTGTTCAAAACTCCGAGACTGAAAAACTAGTAAATGCAATGAAAAATATTATTTTGTTTGCTTCCTTTTACATAGGTAAATGTTGAAGTTAACATTTGGTGAAATATGAAACAAATAGATTTAAGCACTGTTTCGTAACAATGTTCCACAGTACTAGTTCTTTGAATTCCACTGGCAAAACACAGAATCCGGAAAGATTTGTCCATCAGAACTGTATCTTAATTTTGTGGATTATTTGCAAGACTATATGCAAACACACCATGTAGATACTATTTTCCTTTAACCATTGCTTTGTAATAAGGTTTATCTCCATTTATATCCTATATTTTCTTTTAAGTCCCACCTTTTCTCCTAAAACTTCCCATGATTTACATTATAGGAATTACAGACTAGGACAGAGACGATGTTACAGGTGACTTCTTCAATGTCGCAAAACAGTAACGGAAAATGTTAAAAGTAGCCACATAAACAATCTATTTTCTGACATAGATATTTTCAGGTTTGACCATTTAGGAAAGGGTTGTAAGGGAAACAGCAGTCTGCTTCGACTTTGTCTTTAGTGTTTGTTGCTTTTACCTTAGTGGTCTCTCCCTCATCCCTCTCCCCCCACTTTTTGGAGCTAGATAATGTCTTATCAATAAGCAACAACAATTAAATAATTGTCCAATGCATCCACCAATAAATATTACATTTTTCACATTTTTTGAGAACTTTTTCTTATCAGCTACTTCTAAATTTTCAGTAAGTGACTTTAGAATTATGTTAGATTATAACTAACACGGTAAATTGAACATTTTGCTTATCCAGTGAATGAAGAGAACATAAATGTCCCTCAGTTCCGCCACTTCTCCAAGCACTGTTTTATTTTTACATAGACAGAACAGAACCTGCTAAATCAGTCTAAACAAAAACTATTTTAAAACAACGAAGAAATATCCTACCTCAGTTAACTCCTATATAAGCATGCACGAAGATTGTTAAATGCTTTGGAAATCAAGAATACAGTTCCTCATAGTTTGAAACAGATCACAATCAGCTCTCCCCTAGAAAATCTAAACACAGCAAGAAAGAATCTACTGAGACACTAGACAAATATATCACCTCTTTCCTCTTCGTAAATACAAGGAAAAATCCATAGCAATGCAAATTTCAAAGGAATGTTTTATAAGCTGTAACAACAAAGAGCGAAACTGCAAGTAACAGAATTAAAGTCATATTCTCTCCTGGGGTTCCCACTTAAGCCATGCTGATATTAACAAGAGTGATATCAGATTAGTCAGAAGAAGATCCCTGTGGCACACAGTAACTCCTGAAATGCATTGACTTGGGAAATAAAACACATACCATTGCTACAAGAAAAGCCTTCTACTAATTGGTTTATCCCCCAGGATGTGATTTACAGCACTGCTTTTTTCCAAATCTACCTTGGTTACAGAAGAAACAGCCCCTCCTGCCACTATGCAGATCATACCCAGAGCCTGTTGAAAAGAGACAACAAGAACCCCTCAGCTCTGAATTAATCACTGGTCTTCCGTGCTGCCCAAAGTGAAATGCACACCCTTTCCTCACTCTCTAAGACTGACAGTTTATATGAGCTGGACTGGTACGATGCTTTGCTTGTCTGCATCCCACAACATGGGAACACTGGCTTTAGCTGCACCTAAGTTGTAAAAACAAGTCTTTCTGCTAATACTGAGAAAGAATCATAGAATGGTTTGAGTTGGAAAGGACTGACCTTAAAGATCACCCAATTCCAACCCCCTGGCCATGGGTAGGGACAACATCCACTAGACCAGGTTGCTAAAGTCTCATCCCACTTGGTCTTGAACACTTACAAGGATGGTGCATCCACAAATTCTCTCAGCAGCCTGGCTGATCTGTGCAGAGATCATAGTTTGGGGGTTTTTTTAAATGAAGTTAACGTACTGATATAAATATTGTTAAAGTACTTGTAAAATTATAGATGCTGTCCAAGTTTAAGAGACCTTAATACTTCAATTGACATAATTAATGTTTTCTGGATAAGCTGAACTAAGAGTAGCAAAAACATCTAGATGAATTCTTAGGAATGAATTAGAATGATTTGATCTTTAAATGTATATGCATGTAATGTGCATGGGTAGGTGGATTATGTGTGTGCACATGTAATATACATAACCACACATGGACACACTACATAAAGATACTTGTTCTACTGAAAACATTGGTAACTAACACAGCTACAAGACACAAATATGTAAATGTCAGATAAAAGGAAAGATAGGAAAAACGTTTTTAAGATGTGATTTGTTCTCAACAGATAGTAATTTTAACAGGTGTAGCTTTTTTGACTGCTTAAATCTGTGCTTTTAGAAACACAACACTTCTTTCTGCAGCTTTTGAGAGGCTTATCCTTTTCTGCTGATTTTCAAACAAATGTGCTTTGAAGGAATTACACAGGCACAGCATAATCCGAATGATTATGTTCCTGTTGTATAAAACATACTCATAGAACCGTTTAGGTTGGAAAAGATCTTTAAGATTGAGTGCAACCATAAACTTAACAATGCCATCTGTTTCAGAAGTCTGAAAGAACAACAAAAAAAAACCAACAAAGGATTGTTCCTAGCTTCAAAAAAATAATTGGAAGCAGCTTAAAAGAATTTTTAAACTGTTACTCAGATGTCTGGCTAGGCTGGACCCAAACGGGTTAAATTAGTCAAATCATATTGATTTTAGTACTAGAATTATTGCATTCAGCAAGGCTGGATAAGAAGTAGGTATTTCAATAACTATATTAGAATCTAATATTATTCACTAAAATTAAGAAAAATTAATTGTATTTGTTCATCTGTGGCTGACAGCTGCCATGAAAGTGGCCTTTCATGCTAAAATGAGTGATACTCTCCTCATGAATTAGCATAGGCATCATCCTTGGCTTCTTCAGTTTCAGCAAGTTAAAACCAGTTTATTCAGGACTGACAGGGAAGCAAGGGAAGCCACCCCTGGGAAGCCATCTTCCTCACTGTCCTAAACCAGACCCTGTATAACCAACACTGCCCTTCACCAGGCAGCTGGGGCTTGCTGAAAGGCAGGTCTAAACCTCACTCCCAACAATCCATCTTCCTCTTCTGCTGCCTCCCCCATTCCTCTGCTGAGGGTCCACAGCTGCCCTCTGCCCATTCTCTCCAAGGGAACCCAGACTGAGGAGATGAAGCAGCATGAAAAGGGAAAGGGAGACTCAGAGAGCCCCAAAATGCAGATGAAAGGGAGCCATTAGAAATACCTGGGGTACCCCAGGGGAAGGAGCAGGTATCGGGGAAGTGGAACAAGAGGGGTAGTGAGAAGAAGCCTCATGGGAGCCAGGGAGGTCCTTTGGCACTGCTGCAAACTCACTCAAATTGGCTACAAGTTGTGCCAGGGGAGGTTCAGACTAGACATTAGGAAAATTTTCTTCACTGAAAGGGTGGTCAGGCACTGGCACAGTGCCCAGGGAGGTGGTTGAGTCGCCACTGCTGGAGGTGTTTAAAAGATGGGTAAGATGAGTTTCTTCGGTTTAGTAAGGGGGCAGGTACAGTTGGATTCGACGATCTGAGAGGTCTTTTCTAACCAGATGATTTTATGATTCAAATATCCACCCTCGCTTCACACAACATACCAAAACAGACTCCATTTCCCTTAGATCATTTATTCATATATTCCCTCAAATCCCACCCAATCATATTAACTCACTGCTCTCCTCATATTGGAAAGAAAGGAGAAGAGGCGAGACTTAAAATGCATTTCCTTCTGCTCCCATCTTCCCAGCCACCTTTGAAGCTAGACATAAAATTATTTAGTCATTTTGAAGGAAAACAAATGAAAATGGTTTCCTAGCAACTGGCATTTCTGTATTGCTTTCTGAGAGATTTCTCCTTTGTGTTTTCAAGGCTTTGCTCATTTATTAATACTGGAATAAAAGTTCTTACACCATATTAGTGTGATTTCTTTAAACAAGGACAAATATATATTGTTTTTCAGCAATGAAGACAGGCAAGACATGGTGTTAAAATAACTCGCATTCCTAACAAGAAGCAAGGAATTTCCTTCTGAAAATAAAAAGCAACCATCTACCCTATCTTCAGCAGGTGAAAATAGCTTTATTTCATTGAATCATACAGCATACTGTAAGTCACCTGCAAACCTAACAGTAGCTTGAACTGCAGAACAGTTAATTTTTCTGATAGGTGAAATTACATTCCAGGGGTATCCATCAAGACGTCTCATTTGTGTTATTTGGACAAAAAAATTAGGGGCTGTTGGACTTGGACTGTGTGATAGCTCATAACATATTAAGCGAGAAAAGGAAAGTGAATTAAATACCAATATATGACCTGTCATTTAGGATGATATCTAATTATCATTCTTGGAAAATACTACTGTCCTGAGGAATTAACTACCAGGAGATGCCACTAAAATTAAGTGTTTAGTAGCATTAAAATAAGATTAAGAAAACATGTACAGTTATATTAATTGAAGTGATAGAAAGAAATAAGGTAGAATCCTTAACACCATCTTGGGCTGTTTTCTACCAAAAGCTACAAAGAACATTTCAGAAATGGCCATTACAGGATTTAGTTGCACATCCTGCTGAAAAAACTGTCAATTGTAAGAGCAGATTAACAAACTATACTGACCATGATTTGCTCCTGCATGGAGATACCCATGGTTTTATACACTGCATCTAAATCACAGACTGAGAATAGCAGTATTATTTTGGAAAATTAGTTTCTTTCATCCTGATATCACTCTGAGAATGATTTTTAGCTCTTGCAAAAGGATCCAGAATAATAAAACTTTATGGAAGCCTTCCAGTCCTTAAATGGAGCCTACAGGAAAGCTGAGGAGGGGCTCTTTATCAGGGAGTGTAGTGATAGGATGAGAGGTAAAGGTTTTAAGCTGAAAGAAGGGAGATCTAGATTAGATATTTGAAAGAAATTTTTTATTGTGAGGATGGTCAGGCATTGGAACTGTTTTCCCAGCGAAGCTGTGGATGCCCCATCCATGGACATGTTCAAGGCCAGGCTGGATAAGGCTTTGAGCAACCTGATCTTGTGGAAGGTGCCCCTGCCCGTAGGAAAGGAGGTTGGAACTAAGTTATCTTTAAGATCCTTTCCATCTCAAAGCATTCTACGATTCTGTGATTTTCCACCAACTCTGGCATTCCACAGATTTTTATTAGGCCATCTAATCTGTTATCTTACATTTAGTAGTATGGGACTCTTCGCCCAATATCATGGCTTCAGTTCTCCTGTGACACACTGCACATGTAGAAGCTTTTTTCTGACACAGAAGTATGTCCTATTACCGATATCACCATCTGGTTTTAGTAAAAAGTCAAGACCTTGAAGTGTTTACAGTATTTTCTAATCCTTAAAAAGTCACAATATGTCCCTTGAAAATCTCTGTAGCAAACAACTCCACAGAAAAACTATACATTGTATTTAAAATGTTGGCTTCTTAATACAGTAGTGCAAAGTATTTGTATGCGACAGCAGTAGGAAAGCTACTAGGAGTAAAACAATGTGACATAATAGCCTTTTCTTATGTAAATACACCAAAATGGCATGCTTTCTTGTCTACATGCTTTTGGATTTTATAAGTTATATAATTAATACAACTAACAAGCAGTGTATTACTACCATTATTTATATTACTTGTTAATAGTAGCAAGTCAGCAACAGCATACATTTTAATGAAACAGAGATATCAAATCAATATTGTTCCAAAATTAAAATATTCCCAGAAGCAATTTACTATGGTACAAGCTGAAATACTGCAATAGTAGATTCTTTATACAACTCTTGAAAATCTGGTGCTGCTAAATCATTTTACTGTGGACATTGTGGTCAAAACTCAAAGAGGTTATAAATTAGATATGTCATTTTCTATTAGCAGAGAAGAGGCAATGCAAAAGTTTAATTTCTTCAGCACAATACCATAACATCTTAGGTACATAGGGAAAGAAAAAGAATAGAAAGAGAAAAGTTGTGAAAAGGTATATATCCATGGTGCAACTGCATGTTGAATGTGAAAGCTTGGTTCCCTATTTCAAGGGAAGGTGTCACAGGAGTAGAAAGAAAATATACCACAGGAATATTCAAAATTCTAAAACAATTTTCATACAAGCAGTAGGCAAGAAGGTTCATCTTCCACCACACCACTATACTAACACTGCAAGGAAATAACAGACTACATATTTTACCTAACTAAGTGGACAGGGCAAAGCACCCCTTGCGTTAAAACTGTGGATTGCAGAGGTACCTCTCTCAGCTCTTCCCATTCACACCTGCTTGAAAGCTGTGACTCTCTCCAGTGAAATCCCTCCACCAACAGGATCACTCCACTTACATTACAGGATATGAGACCCTTCTTCCCTGCACCGGTCTCCTAGCCATCTGTTAATCTTCCATATCTTGCTCTACAATTGCCATATATGGTAGACAGCAGAACACTACAGACTTTTACAATCTAAAGTAATTAAGAGTGTGCTGGAGGATCCCAAGCTGTTTTCAATTAGCTGTTGTCACTTATGAAGTCATTTAACCCAAATAAGCACTGCCAGAAGAAAATATTTACCACCTGGCTGTAGCCGCATGTAATACCAAATCTGAAGCTTGAAAGAAAGAAGTCTTAGAGAGTGTGATGCTTAGCCATTTGCCCTGTCAAGTCATCTGGAGGGATTATCCTCATGCTTATGTTTCCCTAAATTACTGCTATAGTTTTGTATATAACTTGATAGTGTTTTAATCGCCCTGGTTCAGCACACAAAATGTTTGGCAACCAGTACATGCTTCACATCTGCTCAGCTGCTCACCATCTAATTTGTAAACTTTAAGTGGGAGGAAGGTCCTAGCATTTCTGTCTTTATTTTGTGATTAAGAAACATGCCTGGCATGTTCAATGTTTTGTAAGGCTCATCCTGATCCAGCAACTAAAAGCTTATTGAATGAAATAAAAAGGGTTTGTCACTGGCAGCTATACCAGTCTGTCTGCTTTTCTAGAAAATTAACAGTCCTAGGAGCTGCCTTTAATTATACAGTTACACTTCTTACCATTTGTTACACAGGGAAGAACAGTTTCTTGCTGACCACAGTTAAACTGGCCATAAATATTTAGTCATGGGTTGCAAAAATTATGAATTTTTATCTGAAATGCTGCACATTAAAAAATCATGATGAAAATATGGCACATTTATGTAGTTAGCCAAGTCCCTCTTCAGTCATTCTGCAGCCTTTTCCAGTTTCCATCATTACAATTCACTGGCTCAGCTGCCATCAATGAAACAAAACCACCTTTGTGTAAAAACAGCATTAGTTTTATGGTCAAATTGACACCTGGCACAGAAGGCTGCTATGCAAAAAGTTGACTGTTCATTTCACTGATCAAGAAGAAAATTGACTTAAGATGAAGATAATTGGTCTATGATTTTCTCCAAAAAACACCTCACCAAAACCAAACCAAATTTGGGGTGGATTGAAGTTGCCTCTCATCCAAAACAATCTTTCATTCCTTTATTGACTATTTTTAAAAAAGTATTTATGGTAAATGTAGATTTCTTGTTTTTAAAAAATCATAATAGAAATTGGATTCTTTTGCCTTTTGTAAATGTGTAAATAGAATGCTATTCCAATAATATTGTTTCCCTGGCAAGGGAAGGGAGGGCAGTCTCAACCAAAAAAGCTCAGCAATTTTAACTCAAATTTGCAAAAATTTTTAGTCAGCGTAAGTTGTGACAAACACAGTTTTTGGCTAATATTTTGTACAAAAACATTTCCCATGGCATTGTGTATCATCACAGCAGCAAATTCTTAGACTATGTTAATTATGTTACTGATTTATTTTCCTATATTTGCAGCAGAGCTTTCAGCATCATCATTCATAGTTACTCAATTAACTTTAAAATAGTCTGATTTCATTTTCATGAAATAAGGAAATAAAGTCATTTCTTAGAAAGCTGAGACTACTTTCCTTTCTTATTACTGTAACACATAGGTACCTTCGAGAATGGAGCCTGGTTAAGTCAGGTGCAACACATAAAAATAAAGAGCAAATCTAAATAGGAAGAACAGAGAATTGTTAAATAAAGAAAGTCTTACAATATCGTTATTTTACAGAGAGTAAACTGTGTCTCACAGGTTGGAAAACTTGAGAGTCAGTCTGCATCAGAGCTGTTAGCTGAATAAAATGAATGCAATAAAGGCATAGACAGGTAAAATATATTCTGGCATTGTGAATATTAGACTAGTGATCTAGAATTATATTCCAAATGTTGTGCTGTTATGCATATTTTATACTTGCAATTTGATTGTTTTAAGTACTGCAGTGCAGTGTTTTTCAATAGCTTTTTGAAGAGCAGCAATCATTAATATTTTTTCAGAATACTATACATCAACAACATTGTTTGTCTCTGAAGTCCCACGCATTGGTTATGTTTGCTAAATGGAATTTTAACCACGAAGGGATGTGACATGAATACTGATAGACGCTCACCTAATCAGAAGAAAAGAGTTGCTTCCTTTACATAAACTCCTTCAAATTTATGCTATGATTCAACATACATAAAGAGGCTACTTTGCAGAAAGTCTCAACAGTAATATTCCCATGCATGATATCTGCAGCAAAATAATCGTGCAACAGCCTACAGATCTGCAAATATGCAGATCAGTACTGCAGATAAATAGGACTTTAATATCTTTATATACATTAAAGCATCTGTTCCAATGATTTATCTTGTTTCTGTATCTCATACGATGAGAGGATAGTTCCCTCTAAAAAGCAGGAACAAAGTAAGGGATCTTTCTACGACACTGGTTACTATATATATCCTTGTCATAAATATTTTTTAAAATATTTATTGAAGAAGATCCTTTAGAAGCTGCAATTTATAAATGAATGTTCTACAGAAGAAATGACTAACAGTCAGAAGGAGGGGACAGGAAGTGCAGTCCTGCAGAAATAAGAAAGAAAAGTTCATTGACTATAAGGTGGCCTGGCCCCGTGAAAGGAATGAAATGTGAACATCAAAGCTGTGATACAAATGTAATTTAGTATATCATTATTTTTGATCACTACTTAAGAGCTGAGGCAGAAACCATAAAAGTTTTATATTGTAACAGGGGACATGATTTTGTGCTGATGTTTTGTTAGAGGCATATCCTTTAACACATTATCAGAGAAAGCCTTTTAGAGATGTAACTTGAAGGCCATAAATCTTGTGAAGTCTTTGCCATGAACCGAGGCTGTGGTTGTGCTTTATAAAGTGCAGTTACTGTTGGAGTCTGACAAGCACCAAGTTCTCTGACATTACAATGCCAATAACACTGATTATTTTGCTCCTCTAATTTTAGAGGGAATTCGTTTTGAGTTCACGAAATCTACCATCAGTCTCAGTGGCTACTGAGCTCAAGAATGAGCACTTCTGGGAAGCTCACCATTCTTGGGATGGTAAAAAATACTTTCAAAACACCCTCCCTGCCCTTTTGTTTAGGACGGCTTGACAATGAATATAACAGTAAATCCATAGTTGTCGGCCTATGTTACATATTGCATTGCCACATTCAGTAATTCCACTTGAAACTGCACCTCTGAGTTGTTCAACTTTTATATCCATTTTAAAGATGACCAAGCTATACTTACATGACTTATGTGCACTAATTAACACAAAGAGAAAAGCACAACAGTAGGTCTGCTAAAATATCCCTAGATAAAAACAGGTTACCATGACAGTGAATAAATGGCCTCTGTATAATAATCTTTCTTTTAAGAAAACATATAAAGTCAAACGAAAAAGCACATATTAAGGGCAAATATTAATACATATATCTGGTAAAAATGAGCAACTTTTTATCAGCAACATTTTCCTATATAATTCTTATTGCATAGTTTTAGTCTCGTGAATAATCCACTGTCCAATATCCCATAAGATCAAAGAAAAAGGATGATCATAGACTTCAGAACTAATTAGATTATAAGTTAATTTCAGAATTGCTATATACAACATTTAATTATGCATCCTTTTACATAAGGATTTTAAATGTATTCCTTTAGTGATCATTTGCAGTCTTTCAGAAAGCAAGACTTAAACCAAAAAAAATTTTAATTTATCTCATATGTTGTAAATCTTTTCCTAATAAATTCAAGATGGATTATACTGCTTCTTTTTATGCTGTTGAAAGTAATCACTTGAGAGTGTGTATACGTATATATAAGTATAGATACGCCATTTTTTCATACAATGTCCATATAAACCACTTATGTAATCATAATCATTCCAATGTATGACAATTAAGTTATATAAAACTTATTTTACTGTATTATAGTAATATAATATAAAAATTTACATTAGTGTATATGATTAGCCATTCAACACAAACTCTAAGCTACAGGTGAAATTTTCTCATGTCTTCTGCTGATATTTGACTGCTTCATAGACAAACACTTAGATTTTCATGTGGAACGAGATCATGACATACTTTTAGGAATTGTAGTTTATGTTATTTATGAAAAGCATGCTTAATAAATTCCATTACGTCGGGTGAAAGAATGTGAAGCCAATATATTACACAATATTGTGGTTTGGCCCCAGACATATTCCTTTTACATTTTAACTGCTCATAGAGCAGAAGTTCTCTTTAAAGACTTCTAGGTACCAAATAGGTTATTCAGCTATAAAGAGAAACATACATATATTCCCAATGCTAGATGAAATTTCTTCCTCTGGGTATTTTTTAGCAAATGCAGAAAAAATACATTTTATTTCAATCCTCTCTTTTCCCATATCTATTTAAACACATAGATGCAGTAAATATGATATTTCTACATTGCACATGCATTGATGTAAATATATCAACTTATAATCATTTTCTAAATGATAACTGCAGCCTGAAGAGCTCCTACTGAGGAGCAATGCATTTACCCTGTCTTGATAAAAGGCAAGTTAAATTGAGTTAAGCCATCTATTTTTGAAAGTCATGTCCAAAGACCGGAATGGTTCTAGAGCAACCTGGACCACTTCCAGCATATATAGGAACGGATTCTTGTGTGTTCATTCTAGTTTGTGTCCTTTCCACTCCTCCCTAGAAGCCATGTTTCTCCCCAGCATAGAAGCATAGAGCTGAAGACAAACAATTATAATTTCCAAGTCTTATTTTTCCTTTGATCATCATTTTCTGTATTGTAAATACCTTGTGCTACCCACAGAGTAGGAAAAATATACTGTATATACTACATGAAGAAAATTAGTCATAGATCAGTTATTTTTTTAAGAAAGTATAAAGGGTAATTTTAAGATTAAAAGAAAAAAACCTCATTCATCATTTGGAAGAACTGATTCTGCCTGAAGCTGTTACTGAAGATCAGGCACTTGAGTGAAGCCATTAATGTTGGCAGAATATTCTGTGACTCGATGAACCAAGCGGTCACCAAACACAACTGCAGTAAAAAGCAAACTTTTTAAATTGTGCGGAGACCAGAGTGTAGACAGCAACTTCCAAAGCAGAGTTTTCATTTGAGCTCTTTGGAGTTCAAAGAGTGTTCCTAAACTGAACAATCTGGATTTTTTTCCTTTTCATTCAAACATCGTAAGTCTGAGTCTGAGTTCATCCCTAATGATTTCAATGGATTTATTTCTGCTATGAATTGATTTATCAGATCATGCAACGCAGCACACTTACAAGAAGAGAAAGAGGACATGATGTATGACCTTTGAGCATGTAACAGTTCTGTTTTATCATTCATTTGATGCCATTTCAATGCACTGCATGCTTGCTTCTTACCATATTAGTTACAAAACCAAATCAAATCATAAAAGTTTCATATTAAACTACCTGATATCTACTTCTATTAGTTCACTCAGAATATTTGTACCAATCCCACATAAGCAGATAGCCTTTCAGCCTTCTAGACCATTCAGTGTTTATGCTAACTTTTTCAGGAATCTTTACAGAATGACTCATACAGACTGCATTCCCTTCTCTACTGCTATATGACACACATATGCAATGAAGTCGCTGAAGAGCCTTCAGCTCTTTACAGATGAATAAAGGTCTTCACATTAAACTCAACAGACATATTGATTCTTCTTAATTTTACTTTCCTGACACTTTGTAATTTTGCCAAGAATGCATGCCATCCACGCATTCCAGACAAAATTACAAGTGTCAAATATAATACACAACACATACACTCAAGCAAAGTCTCCTCTGATTTGAAATTTAATGAAGAAAAAAGACAAAACAATAAAAAGGCACAAAGTAAATATTCCATGTCCTCGTATTGCTGGTGGGTAGCATACTGAAATTACATGAATGACATCTTGTCATTCGTCTTTTTACTTCAATATAGAAAGAAAAAATATATTGATCTAGTAAGGTACAAGCTACTTTTTTTAACGTGCAAAATGTTGTATTTTTAATGCAGCACCTTCAGACAGAAAAGAAGTGATAGAATAACTGAAAATGAAGAGAACAAATAAGCTGCTTTTTACTTTTGGTAGGGTTTATACAGTTTTGTTTGAAAATAAGTTAACCAGCATATTTTTCTCTTTGATTCAGTTCAGGTAGGTAAATTGTTTTTATTAGATAGTCTATAATTCCCTTAAAGGAAATCACACTCTGTGCATTATTCATTAGGGAGATCAAATCTTCACAGCAGCCACGTAGGTCGCTGATTCACAGAATACTAAAAATTCTATGGCTCCTTTCTTTATTTCTGCTGAATTCAGTTCTGGTCTAATCTCCATGAATAATGCAATATCACTGGCTAATTCAGATATTGCATTGCTGAAAGAAATATATACTCTTTGTAAGAGCTGAATAAGATACTCTCATTTGTCAAATGCTTGTAGTTCACTCTGTGTATGATAGTTTCCTCTTCTTTTTTTTTTATAGTGGTGTATACATATATACATTCACATGCAGTGGAAATTTAAGCAGAATATTTTATTTACCCTCTCCCCTGCTTGCCTGCTAGAGTTCATTTTTCCAGGAGTCTGCTTTACATGTACCTTAACAGCATTATGTACTCATTAGGAGTACTTGGCACTTCCCTTACAGCTTCCTACCAACTGATACATTGTACTTTATAGGGAAAAAAAAAATCAGTTCTTTCATATGCATCAGATGACGCCCATTTTACCAGCTGTATTAAAAATTATATAGACAGTGACCTGATAAAATAAGTCAATTAGCTTTCTTGGGTGGACAACTCTTATTGTATAAATTCTATACATTAAATTTAATTTTTTTCAATTATGTATTAAAAGACAACATGATAGTTTTCATGAGCATCATCCATTTTAGTGTAGTGCTCACCAATGACATTTCATCACTTGGCATGATAAAAAAAAAAAATGCCCTGAATGTACATACAAGCAAGATTGTATAGGAAAATGTAAAGAAACTTGCATCAAAATGTAAAACCAAAACAAAACCCTTTCATTTTACCTATATTTTCTTCAAAGAGATGGAAGATTTTCTGCAGTTTTGAGTATGGGACTGGAAGGTAAGGTCTTGAACTGAGACAAATTATTAGTATTCATATTTTGCAGAGGATAAATTTTCACATTAAATATACAGACACTCATGTATACTGAATGTCACTAGGGATTAGCATAATATTTCTATTAGTAACGCTAGCTTATCTAACTGAGCTACACAATGTAGTCAAGAGCTAAACAGTGGAATGGTGAAAGTGAGCTTTAAGCATTTCTCAAATAGGTTAAGGAGGGAGAGTGACCACTTCCACAAGCAATAATTTAACCCTAACTACTGTATTTCAAATAAAATGTCTGTCTTTAAATAACGGATTGCCCTCTCTTCCTTCTGTGTTCCAGGAATTTCTCCCTTTCTCCCTAATTCTGGTCAGACCAAACTCTTCATCAAATGAAATATGTGTAACTAAATTCTACCATGGAATCAAGGATCAATGAAATTTTTGCCTTTTAGGATACGTGATGGCAAAAATAGCCCTTTTGTACGTCATAAAATCGGGTGGAAGGAACAACTAAAGGTGATCTAGTTCAAACCCCTGCAGTGAGCAGGGACACCTTCAATAGGATCAGGTTGCTCAGAGCCTGGTCCAACCTGGCCTTGAATATTTCTAGCAATGAGGCATCTGTCAACTCTCTGGGCAACCTGTTCCAGTGTTTCACTACTCTCATTTTTAAAAAATTGCTTCCTTATATCTATTCTGAATCTACTTTTAGTTTAAAAACATTACCACTTGTCCTCTCCTAAGACGCTCAGCTAAAAAGTCTGTTCCCATCATTCGTAGAGGCCCCCTTTAAGTACTGAACAACCACAATAAGGTCTCCCGAGAGCCTTTGCTTCTCCAGCCTGAAAAATCCCAACTCTCTCAACCTTTCTTCACAGGAGAGATGTTTCATCCCGCTGATCATTTCTGTGACCTTACTGCGGAGAGTTCCAACAATTCAATGTATTTTCTGTGCTGAGGGCTCCTGAGCTGGACAAAGTACTCCAGGTGGCTCTCACGAGAGCAGAGTACAAGGGTAAAATCATCTCCTCAAGTCTGCAGCAATCTGTCAGTAGAGATGATGGAATATCTGAATTTTCATTCTGCAGGAATTTGTTGGGAAGAGCAGGGGGGATAGCGTTCAATTTTGTAGCAGGAAAAAAGCAGGAAATTTCCTAACAATCAGGAATTTAATTTTATATAACTGAGCTTCATTTGCAAAGTTTTCAAGTAAAAATGAACTTGGGTATACATGGACTCCTAGTTCCCTGTATATTCTTAACAGACTGCTGAGGAGCCAGAAACTTTGCAGACAGAGCTTCCAAACCTTCAACTCAGCAACATGGAATGAAATGATGACTAATCCAGGCAATGAATGCAAACATACATCATGTAAATTCCGACCAAGGAACAGAAAGCATCTTATTTCCATCAGGATGTTAGTAAAACTTGCACTGAGTCAATGTTCTATGTATCATCATGAGCTTGGTCGTGTGAGATCAGGCTAATGTTCTTTTTCCCTCTAGCTTCCCCTTCATTGCTTTTATTAATTTCGTGAAGACATTACCCAGTGAATGTATCTCTTACCATAATCCAGGCACCTCCGCCAAAAGCTCTCATCTTTTCCACTATGGGAATAACCTGAAATGTCAAAAGAATATTCTTATTTTGGTGGCAGATCATCATTATCAAACCTCCTCAACAATTAGTATTTCTGTCCCTATGAGATGGATGACCACTCATAATCGCTTGACCTATTTTTCCCACAGAACATTCTTGTTCTATGTCTTTTAACATCGATCTTCAAGTGACCTGATACACACATTTTCACTTGGCATCACCTCATCAAACAAACAGAAAAAATCCATCTCAATTACTTGCTATCCTTACTTTACCAATAGTTCAGGTCCCCAGAAAGACTTTTTTTGGGGATTCCTTTTCCCCATTCCATCATATAAATATTACTAAGCAATCACTAGCTTTATACGTGTCTTCACATTAAAGATAGTTCAAAGACACTGTCTTTAATTCACTGCACGTTTTTCTAGTGGAGAGGTTTATGTTGAGGCAGTCTGACATCACAAAATTTCTCTCAACACTACTGACTGTTGTAAATATCTCAACCGGCACAACATCAATGCCTGCCACCATCCCATGTTTCACCATCCTTTCAACAGGAGTTCCTCCTGCAACAACAGCCTCTTTGAGGCTGTTGGTTGAACATTCTTCCCTCTACAGTTTTCTCAGATATTTTTTCTGAATAGTTTTCCATAACATTACTACTGTCTGCTGACCCCAGTCTGCTGTCCTCAAGGCAGCTGGACAGAAACAATGCAACTCGGATCTGATCCGATGCATAGTAGTGCCATGAAAAACAGAAGAAAGGAGCAGAGAGAGAGAGAGAGAGAGAGAGAGAGAGAGAGAGAGAGAGAGAGAGAGAGAGAGAGAAGAACAAAAAGGGAAATAGTCACCACTCCATGGGCCTCTGAAAAATGTGGTCTTCAGGAGCACGTGGTTCTTCTGCACCATCTTCTCAGGCAGTTTCCCTGGGTGGAGGGCGTGAGACAACCTGCGTCTTGGCGGGTTTCTATTTAAAGGGCCACTCCATGCCCCCTCCATTAGTATGAGAGGGCGTCTTGCTGCGAAAGTTCTCGAACTGGGGCTTGTGCAGAGGCTTCTTTGTGACGGTTCTGGAACTGGGGCTGGTGGCTCCAGGGTCACTGGCAGTTCCACAGACCCGTGCCAGAATCTCCTGTGCCTGAACCCTGTGGGTCCCCGTGCCGTCAGGGGAGGGGGCAGCACCTGCTGCTGCACCTCCTCGCCCTGCTCTGCAGCGGCACTGTCAGCCCAGCAGGAGCCACAGCACTCGAGAAGATGTTAAAGACAACAATACAAGTAGGGTCAGATGATGTTTAAGACAATACAAGTAGAATCAGTCGCCGCTCAAGACAACAATAGAAGTAGTGTCAGTCTCTACACCCCCCACCCCTCCGCCCAGCCTTCAAACTGGAACTCAGAGCAATCAGCCACCCCTCTGCCACCTGTCCTGGCTCCCCAAACCCCCTGTGTTGGCAAAGGAGAGAAAAATTCCCTGAAAGATTTAGAAACTATAACAGTTGGCTTCTTTTATGAGCTATTCAATATCAATGAAAGAGTCTAAGCTTCTCTACAAGTCTTTTGGCTCATAATCCTGGGAGATCTTGGGAGCTCAACTAAAAGCAATCTTCTGATTTATGTTTTCTTATCTTATTGGATCAAAACAATCTCCATTGTCTTCCTTATTGTTCATATTTTGGGAGAAAACTATGCACCAATCATAAAAATTTGTCTGTTACACCCTCATCTTCATGAGAAAGTGATGAGGAAAGTAAATCACTGCTTTCAAGAACTGTACAATATGAAACATATCTTTATTTTCTATGTGTGGAAATCCTTCCAGAAGCAATAATTAAAATTCAAGACTGTGAAAACAGTGGTTTTAAACTCTGAAATATTTGTAGAATTTCTTTGATTTCTCTCATTCATTTTTTCTGGTGTTTTACTTATTTGTTGTTTTTACCTCAAATAAGCATAAATTTCATCTCATATGAAATACTTTTTGCCCCAGCAGAAAATATCTTCCCAGAAGGCTGGCAGTGTTGGAGTGCTGATATAAAGAATCTACCTGTTTAAAGGTCTTTATTCTGAAGTGGTTAGGTAAAAACTACAGAAAATGTTCCAATTTTTTAATATATAAAATAATTATTTGTCTTTTTATTGCAGCTTAATCTATGTAATAGAAAAATAGCTGTATTTTCTAATTTGTTATTTTTTTTTTATTTTTACAACCCTAAGAGTGGTTATCTTACTAGGTCCACAGTGACATCTTGTGGTTACTCTGGGCTGATCTTCCAATGTTTAATATAATGAAAATTTCTACTGTCTTTTCTAGAAATCTTTCCGCATGAACAGAAAAGTTAAACTTGGAGACGAATCTGTACAAGACAGCCTCCTGTGACAGCAGTGCCAGGTCTTTCTAGCTTATGAGCAGCTATTCCAGATGCTCCATTTTTTCTGTCAGTGGAAGATTGACTAACGAACTTTTCTTACAAGCCATAAGATGGCTACACTACCCTGAGTAAGTGACAGGCTTTCAAAACCTGATAAATGAGTTTAATTCTGTAACATTATGAAGATGGAAGGTAAACCTAAGAGAACGATTTATAAACCCTTGCACAGTCTTTGGAAAGTTCAAGACTGTAGCCAAGAATATGAGCATTGTATGCCTATGCATGATGCTATATACTGGTACGACATATACCTGAGAAGGTAGAGCTCACTTCTGACATTTGTCTTCTGAGGAGGGATTTGGGTTTTGCTTTTTACTTTAGCTAAGTAAAAAAATAAGGTATAATCTTGAGATTAAAAACAGAGCACAGCTTCAAGCCACCTCAGAGTCTTCTGCAACCCTTGAGGTTTGTCGCAAAACATGCAGATTTCTAAGAGATTTCCAAAATTATTGCACCCTCCAGTGGAGGCTTCTCTATACTTTGGAATTCAAATCCTCTTCCCATTTTTCAAAGTGGCAAGTCCTTAGAATTCATCCAAAGCAGTTCTATATCTATTCACAGTGATGCAAGTCCTAATCAGGTGCTGCCACTTCTGCTGCTGTCGTTCTAAGGTTTTGCTGAAATCTTAATTCAGCACCAAAGTTCCAAAAGGACTGTAATAAGACATGGGTGGATGCGGAGCTGATGGGAGCAGTGGGATTTCATAGCCTCACCAAACTTTCTTGTTACAAGGGAACCTGTGCCAAGTCTAATGCCAATGCATACAGAGGGAAAACAATCTGTCTGCCTGTCTTGGATAAATCCATAATATCTTTTCTTGACTTCTCTTCATGCAAACCTCAAAAACTAGCAGTTGAGTCTCATGCTGCAATATTAGCCAAAGAAAAATCTAGCTGAGATTTATCTTGATGACTGACAGTCATGCTGAAGAACAGGTTTCCTCTGAGGCTCAAAACATTGTCACCACATAATCACATCTACATCACCCATGGGAAAACTCTTATTTTCTATACCTTCACTCTAATCTCTTGGGTGCAAAATGTAAATGCCATGGTAGGCAGAACCCCCCCTCTCTTATCTGCTTCACTCCCCAGATGTTTGATACAATAATATAAACTCAGTCTTTAAAATGAAAGAGTGCATAATAGAATTCATTAGATTTTGTTGATATTGTAATTTGTCCTGTGGTGCATGAACTATCCTTTTATTACTTCCTTCTTTACAACAGAACTGCACTGGTCTGTAGTATCAAAGTTAATCACCCAGTAGTGTTAATCATAGAATAGAATCACAGAATGGTTCGGGTTGCAAAAGACCATTAAGATCATCAAGTCCATTTGTTAACCTAACACTGCTAAGTTCACCACTAAACCATGTGCCTCTTATAAATACCTCCAGACACCGTGACTCAGTCACTTCCCTGGGCAACCTGTTCCAACACTAGACAACTCTTTCAGTGAGGACATTTTTCCTAATATCTATTTTAAACCTCCCCTGACACAACTTCATGTCATTTTCTCTCATTCTATTGCTTGTTACTTGAGAAGAGACCAATACCCGCCTCACTACAACCTCCTTTCAGGTGGTTGTAAAGAGCAATAAGGTCTCCGCTCAGCCTCCTCTTCTCCACACGAAACAGCCCCGGTTCTCTCAGCTGCTCTTCATAAGTCTTGTACTCCAGACCCTTCTCCAACTTTGTTGTCCTTCTTTGCACATGCTCCATCACCTCAATGTCTTTCCTCTTGGATAATCTCCAGCCTCCGTGGATCCTTTTGCCCAAGGGACTGTCTCAACCAGTGTCCTGAATAGGCCAAAGTCTGCCCTATGCCGACCCCCTCCTTACTTCGCCAAGAACAGAGAACTCTACCATTTTGTAGTCATTAAGCCCAAGATGTCCTCCTCTTCCACACACTCTGAAACCACGCAGACTGTTTCCTCTCCATTGTATTGTATTTCCAGCATACATCTGGTAGATTGAAGTCCCCCATGAGGACAAGGGCTAGCATTCATGAGGCTTCTACCAGCTGCTTATAGAATAATTCATCTGCTTTAAAAATGCTAACAGCTAATAAAAGAGCTATTAAGTAATGTATGACATTAAGTAGCATCAATTAATGTGTTTATGTCTTCCTACTAATAAAAGTATTCTACCATCTACAACAAACTTCCATCATGAGTAAAAATTGCAGAAATTGTATACTAAGGAATCTTTTTAGTAATAGAATTGTCCAGTATGAACCATGATTCAGAAGATCAAGAGCAATACATTTAAAATAAAACATGTAAGATAAAGCAGTGATACAGATGCATGAAAAATGTGACTACTAGTCACTAGAGCCATGTTATGGATTCAGTCTCGAACACACAATTTATAAGCAGCCCAGTACAGGCTACTGAAGAGGATTTTTATGAGCTTAAAAAAAATGACAATTATGCAGTGTCTAATTGAAGTATTACACTGAAAAGAATATAAAACCAAATTTATTACGTAAATCTATATGGCCTGAATTAAACATATGGTGCTGCTTATGATTGCAACTTGAATACTTCCCTAGCAAGCAGATAGAAGAATAAAACCTGTAGAAATGGCATGATAAGGACATAACATACAGTCAATAGATGAAGGACAGATACATGAAAAGTCACTGATTTAGGATCCATCGCGCAGATCCAGGGTGGCTGTAGATCGTTGTCACTCAATTGGTCAGCAGCACAAATACCAGTCCACATAGTTCCTGCCTATTCTTTTATCCAGTTGCTCAGTAGTGGATGGTAACTCTGTTGTCAAGTGGAGTCTATTGCAGAACCAGTCTGCTCACACCAAAAGAGGTGTGAATGTCTTCCTGAGCTAGCAAGACCCTCAAGGGAAAGTGTATGCTCAGCTCAACATAGAGCAGAAAATCTGAGCTACCAACAAAATGAGCTTAGAGGAAAGTAGAGGACTTTAACAAGCCTCAATTTTCGTATTCCTTCCAGCAAATGGGGAGGCCTAACGTTGCGACAGTAAGACACTGGTGATGGGAATCGTGTTTGCATTGCAATCCAACCGTATATTGCTAGAGTGTGCTTATATTGTGCATTTCTTTCACACAAGCAAGTAGGTGAGCTCAGAAATAATTCATGTCTCTTCTGAAATGAGTACTAGCCAAACTAGGCAAAATATTCTAGCCAAAGAACTCATAAATACTACACAGATATAAAGTCTTTTATTCCTATTATACTTAGTTCATAATTTCTATAGCTCTGATTTATGAGTACTGTAATTTTTGCTATTTATTTTTTCCTTATATAATGCTGCAAAAACCATTCTTATTGGATTTAGCATTACAAGATGAACTTTTACTTTTATAAACCAACATATTTTTCCATAATTATAAAATTAGAATGTTGAAGTTAGGACATTAGGCAAATGAAACATAAGATAACTTTTAAATCAAACAAAGTGAAAAATATTGAACTGAACTCTCTCAGGACCAATGCTCAATAACCTTTAGGATTATACTGTTCAAATTGTTAAAATAGGCCTATATTGTATTGTGCATCACTCTGTGAAAAGCTATTGTATTCTCATGAATATTTTATTTGAACCCCTGACTTGTAAGATGAAATTTCACTTCCATAATCTTTGTAAATGAGTACTATACTAAAAAACTAAGCGCTCTATAAAGCAAACTCCTTGATATGAAACATGACTTCATCCCCATCTGGTGGAAGTTTTCTGTATCTACTATTACTTGGTTCAAAAATAATTTTTACTGATATGATCTGAATCATTCCAGTAATGTAGCTGTAGTATGCAATGTAGCCATAGAGATCCTCATAAATTCATCTTATCATGGAGTTTCTAGCTTCCAAATTAGGTTTTCATTTAGATGAGCCTGAGATTAATCTGTTTATCTGAATTAACAGGAAAGGAATGAGGGTGGGAGAGAGGACATTACAGTATCAGAGCAGGCAAAAGTTCAGGTTTTGTTCTAAAGATCGATTTCAAACTTGAATCTGAAACATGGATACTAAGTGATGGACTGGGCTTAACTGATGTTGTAAGATATTGTAGGATACTGCTATAATCCTGAGCATTAATCCTACCCATCCTAAAAACAATTCACGGAAGCACTGAATAGTTCATTTACACAAAAAGAAAACAGCAATATGGAGAAAATATTAAAAAAAAAATCTTACCTTTATCTGGAGGTAAGAGTCCTACAGTGTAAAATGTGTTTCACTGACAGCTCCCCTGTGAATCTCTCCTCTCTCAGTTCTCTTCTGGCACTGAAAATACATTTTTCCTTGGCATTTAATGGTTTGGAAATGAAGGTAGAAATGCAGACACTGAGATCATTGCATTTTGTTCTTTGTTATTATAAAAAAATACTATAGAAATATTTCAAATTATTATTAGGTTCTGTTTAAAAATTTATTAATTTTGCCCTTCTATTTTTCCATTAGAAGTTTACAGAAAATCTCTACATTAAAGATTTGGAATCTTATTTTATTATTATTTCAGACAAATCCATAATAGTTAACTTTTAGCTATTTATTCTTTTACCAGTATTAGCTAATAAATTAAATAACTATTTTTATTCCCTACAAGTTCACTATCATACAAGTCTTCTGTTATAGACAAGAACCTTATCCGCCCGGTTTTTGCTGTGCTTGGCTGAATGTTTCAGCCTCTTCATGCCCTCTTTTCCATTTACTTACACAAAGTACTTCTGATATCATATTAAAGCATTTGTTCTCAGTTAGCATAACAACAGCATGACAGTTCTGCAGAAACTCTGTCCGCTCTGCCTGTGGTTGATAAGTTCAGAAGATATTTCTTTTCTTGAATTCTTCTGGTTTTCCTTGCTCTGTTAGCAAAACTTACTTGTTGAAGTGGGAAAGAAGAGAAACAATCAGTAGTAGAATGAGAGAAGCTGGGTATGTGTCACATTTTCCATTAATAAGAAAACATATTTTAAACATTTTCTTCCTAATCTTTGTTTAGCATGGTTTCAAATCCAATATATATGGTAAGTACTATATTGCTTATTTCCAAGTTTACAAAAGAGAAGAAATTTTCCTTTTCAGGTTTTAAAAAATAAACCCCCAAAAACCTAGACTGAAATAGTAATGTTAGTATTTTTGTAACTGATCTATTTCTTTCTGTTATTCTTTACATGGTATTCTGCATTTTAACTCAGGGGCAATTAAGAAAAAAAAGGTTGTTTGTTTTTTTTTTTTCTGACTTTAGTGAGAGACAGTTTTTTTACTTCTCATTTAAAGCCTTCTAGAAGATTTTAAATCTGCTCCAAGCAATATCTTAATGGAAGAATTTCAAACCTTTCAAAAGAACTACTGAGAACACAAATCACTGACACAATAAATGCTAACAAAAGGAAACTTATGTAAATAAATAGACAGACCGAGACACTGAACCTTTACCTGGCAATATGAGACTGTCCACATGCATACTGCATAGCTTGAGACTGTGTCTCTTCTCCAGCCTGTACATGGTATCTTTACAGCTCTAGAATAGAAATTGTTATTTTCTTTAAATATTTAAAGTTCAGAATGAAAGATATAAAATGAAGGACATATTGTAATACATCAAAAAGTTTTTACATGAGTATGGGTATTACAGAGGATAGGCAAGCATGGAAATAGAATAGCAACAAACTAGTAGGTAAATAATACAAAAGTGAACACTTTTTTTTTCCTGTAATAAACTTCGTAAAACACATCTTATGAAGTCTGCAGAAAATCTGAAAGGAGCTCTGTGAGGCCTTTGTCTAATCACCAGGACCAGTGGTGTAGAAGGAGTGACACTCCTGTTGCCACCTTTCTCTGTCCTACAGGATTATACTGAAGCCTCTTGGTTTTTATTTTTCAGTTGCTAGTTCTTCATTCATTCTGTGAGAGATCTGCAGACTTTGATCTGCAGCTAGGGGGAGGGAGAGATCCCTGCTTCCACCTCTTCTTGGCTGAGGAAGTACGCCATCTTCCCATCTTCAGTCTGGTTAAAGCAGCATTTTGACAGCAAGAGATTTTGGGAGCAAATATGTGAATATATGCAGAGAAGAGATCTACATAGACCTCCAGCTGACACTGGAGGTGTCATAGATTTTTTTTCTCATACAGAATCATAGACTCATTAAGGCTGGAAAAGACCTCTAATATCACCAAGTCCAACCATCAGCCTAAAACATTATGCCTACTAAACCATGCCCCAAAGTGCCATATCTACATGTTTTTTGAAAGCCTCCAGGGATGGTGACTCAACCACCTCCCTGGGCAGCCTGTTCCAATGCTTCACCACTCTTTCAGTAAAGACCAAATCTAAAGCTTTCCTGATGCAACTTGAAGCCATTTCCTCTTGTCTTAAATATGAGTATTTGCACAAGACAAAGGGCAATACAGCATATCATTGCCATTTTAATATCATTATTAAATTAATCAGAAGGTTAGGGTTTGGAATCCTCTTTCATCCTGGCAAACAGAATCTCCCATACTTGCTTAAAAACTGTATCATATACTAAATATTTTCTCCTTGATTA
The DNA here is from genome assembly GCA_033558235.1 of Neomorphus geoffroyi. Lineage (NCBI taxonomy): Eukaryota > Metazoa > Chordata > Aves > Cuculiformes > Neomorphidae > Neomorphus > Neomorphus geoffroyi. The sequence goes on along the minus strand of JAUMJM010000020.1, from coordinate 23,148,033 downwards.
AAGACTGTTTAGAAAAGTACAATATTACAAACTAATTCAGTACTGTGGTCAACTGTTCCAACCATTCCATGTGACAACACCAGATGGCAGCAAGACATCAGTTTTTAGCCTTCAGAAAAAAACAGTAGTTACTAAGCCAATAGTTGAACAGTTATTTTCTACTGGAGTGACTCCTCTCATGAACATAGTTTTCCCCAAACCAAACTGTTATTTGGGGAAAATGTTCCCCAAATGTTTTAGGTTGAATGGAGATAAAATGGATTGGTTTGGTTTGGTTTTCATTTGGTTTGGGTTTTTTAGGCCAACCTAATTCAAAGCTACATGGCAAATTTAATTTCAAATTGATTTCAAAAATCCTAAGACATTAAACTGTTTCCTTAAAGTAGCACTTTGCAGAAGAGGTAATGTGAGTCTTCATAGCCTCCTCATCTGAGCTCTCTAATGCTCTGAAATCTGTAGACTTTCACATTATGGGGCCAGCCAGCTCTAATGGCCTAAGTCTGCATTACACCATGCCAGCGCTGCAAGGAGTTACTGGTGGCTTGAGATACCACTCACATGAGGAAATGCAGAGTAATGAATGAACAAAATATTTACAATTCAGAAATTCTGAAATAGCATGCAATAAAAATATGAAAGGAAGTGTTCACACAACGTAGAAGTCAATGCAATTTTAGAGTTTTCTTTGGTTTTGAAAATTCTTAAATTTAAACTATTCATTCCATTTACACTTACTGAAAGAGTAATTTTTCTGAATTTCAACAATTTCTGACTAACACTTCTCTCTATTTTAATATCTTCCAGCTAATCTGAACAGATCCTTATCAGAATAAACCAGAAGCACTTGTAAGACGTTAGGCGATCTTTGATAACTTTCATTTGTTATGTATGTAATACTTGCATCACATAGGATCCACAGGCCAGTGCTATTTTGTGCTTATTGCTAAACAAACAGGATAAAAGAAACATATTCTTGAGAGCTGTAAAACTGTATAGAAAGAAAGATGAAGCAGAAAAAAGAAAACTAGGAGCTAACACTAGCCAACATGAAAGGCTGTGTGCAAATTATGATCTGTCAGGAGGCAGAGAATACCCTCTCTTTGAATGAAAAGCTCCATAGACAAGTAACACATCAGACAATTATTATCACCCCAAAAAGTTGCAAAAGGAGAAAACAGAGAGGCTGATAAAGGACAACTAGGACAATTAAATAACAAAAATGATCAGATATTAAAAGAAAAATATTGGCATTGTCTTGTGCTTCACCTCCTATAAGGAAGATTTTGGCATGGGTATCTGCATTACTTCTGGCTGAAAGCTGGAGCTGTGGTTTGCTTTCTGGGAGACCAGCTCATTGGTTTCCTCCTGGCTGAGACGCAGTTTTCCATAAAGGATATGTCTTGCCACAAATATGAAAGTATAACATCTTCTAAACCTAAAAGCAAACATTTGCACTTGTTCTTAATTTCCTTGGTTTTGTTAGGTTTATCTCTTTTTAGTTACTATTGCTACCTTTGTGATTAAAAAAACAGTTATCAAAAGCAGTGCCAGCCTAATCACAGAGGCTATAAATCCCTTTGTGGTATTCAGTGGTACATTGATAGGCTTTGGAAATGTGAAGACTCAGTCTCAATAAAGAAAGACATCTCCATTCCCAAACTCATGGAGTAGAAAAGCAAACTACAAAAGACTGGATAAACAGCAGTATAAAGTACATTTACATTTTTATGGAAAGAAAACACCTTTGAGAATGCTTGTTTTATTTCCTGTAATTATAACCTGCATAAACTCTTAAATCTCTACACAACATTTTTAAAACACAGCAAAGAAAATCCATCAGATTTTTAAAATAGCTTTGTCACTAGCTTTGTCTGATAATATAAAAAAAAATCAAAAGGAAATACTCTTTCATTCTGCTCTCTGTTCTTATGTGATCTTCTTGCTGCATCTCAATGACTGAGTCATTTTGCAGTGACTCACAGATTCACAGATGATCTTTCATCTTTCTTTTGGCTTTGTATTTCAGCCTTCTTATAGGTGTACTCAGATTTTTTATTGTCAAGAGACACTTACATTAATATGAGTATCTCTAGGCTGCTTTTTGTTTTTTATTTCGTGTCCACTGAATTTGTAAATTGTTCACAATTACTTTCTCTCTAGACTCATCCAGAGTCTCCAAATACTGCTAAATAGTTTTACATACCTCATCCCAATATGCATTTGCACGTGCTTTTTTTTCAATTCTTTCCCACTCATTCAGACCTGCTCTCTAATCTCATACAGACTGATGATTACCTCCCCTTTTCAGTAGGTTTCCACCCCATCTCTTTTTCTGGGCATGACCTGTCCCTGATCTGTATTCACTGTCAGGACTGCCTGCTACATTGCATCAAGTTCTGATTCGCTCCCATCCCCTTAAGGCGCTTACTTGTTTTTACCCCGTCATCTCTCATTTTGTCTTGTCTCTTCTTTTTCTTATCACAGCCTCTCTATCTTATTAGAAATACCCATTTGCCCGTTTTTTTCCATTAATTGCTTCACACATCTATCAGTTTCATTGCCTGCACCAGTTCATTGGAGTAGTTTCCTCTTGTCTCTCCAGAGCAGCTCTGAGACAGACGTGCACAAATCAGCAAAATGTCTAACAGCCTGGGTACAGCACAGGTGGTTCTGTGGAGGTAAGAAGACATGCTGTCATCACAACCACTAATACGTGGAAAATGTAGGGCACCAAATGAAATGGTCAGATAAGAATATTTTAAAATTAAATGTTGATAGTCTCTTTGTCTGTGTTTAGCACCAGAAGCCAAGTTCCAGGACTCTTTCCAGACTGCAGAGGCTGCAGAAGTAATGATGAGAGCAGTGGAAGAAGATAGTTCACACTTTTGGGGGATGGGGGGACAAGGACAACAGTGAAGTCAGCCTTTGGCAACTAACGTGTTTTTAAACTCTGCCAGTGTTTCCACTTGAACTAGAAATTTGACTAGAGGTATTTTGTCTTTGAATTTGTCTAGTCACTTATTTTCGTGCCTTATCCTGGACTTAGAGCCAGACTTTCTCAGCAGTCAGTTTTGAATTACTTTTAAGAGAAAGGGATTGTAAAGAAATCTATTTCTCAGTAACCTCAGATAAGAAGTATAGGGTTGAGGAGCCCAGTGAAGAGCCCTCCTCATCCCAGATTCACAGGTCAGCTTTCTCTAGCTATTTTTTTTCTGCTTGAACCATACTAACCCAAGTCCTTTATTGCAGTCTATCTGCTCTGCTTCACACGTTCACGCTCCAGCAGCCTCTTTTCTCTAACACAGGGCAGAGATCTTCACCTCTTTTGCCTCTCCCTGTTCACTTGTAGACCTTGTTTCTCTGTAATTGACCACTCTCAGGAAACCTCTCTCTTGCTTGAAAAGCTTGTGATGGGATTTATCTTGAGTTCAGTGTACTTCACAGAGTACCTTTTATTTCACCTCTAGCCTTTGGGTTTTGTTAGAAATAGCCCGATAATATTTGTGGTTGGATTTCTGTCTGAGTCTGCTGGAAGGCAAAACCAGACTTCCAAGAGGGAAAACAGATCCAGACATTTCACTAAGACATCACCTCTGATATTTAGGATTTGTGTGCAAAAGAAAGCAAACATTATAGCAGTTCCAGCTCTCATATCCAAGCAGATACAGTTCAGCCATGGGACAATGTCTTGTTCTATATCAAACCCCAGCTACAAGGAGAGAGGAGAATTGTATCCCAAATTTTCTTCATTATTAGATTTGTATTTTAATTAAACTAACTTGAGATTGTGAAGTTGTACTTCTTGGCCTACCCTGGGCTTATCACCAGGAAAACCTAAGGTGCTTATAGCACCTCTTTATTAGTCCTGGACCTCTGTACATTTTCATCATGTGTGTATTTGTCTGGAAATTTCTGAGGTGCCAGGATGCTTGAACACCTGAGTCTGGGTGTTTGCATTTGAGAAAAATGAGTATGATCTCATTGTAGCCAGTTTACATTTTAGGTCCCTGAACGCATGTAGTGCTTTCTGAGATGATGCCCTAGCGTACCTGCGACATCTGCATGGGGCTGTCAGTTGTCTCAATGGATCTGACAAAAATTACAGAAGGCTTACACTTTTCTGTGCTGGCAACTGGAGGTCAAATGGAATATCCTACAAAAAAAATCAGTAAATACTTATGGTTACACAATCGAATCAAGCAATACTGATAGTCAACACAGTGTGCAGTAACATGGCTGGCAGGACCCCGGCTGTCATTTTTGATGGTCTGAATTGCTCTCAAGACTCAATGTCCTAGAATAGGAGCTTAGACACTAGACTAGATCACGTGCATGCCTCACGTGTGGATGCTTCTAGTTCTCTTACTATGGAGCTGAAAACCCCTCTATTGTCCCAACCAAAGGCAGCATTCGTGTTACTCCACATAGATCAGAGAAAGATCTTTTACATTTGTCAGGAACACAGCAGTCAAATCATACATCCAGTCTGATAATACATTAAAAAAAAGAGAACTGCAACTTCTTTTCAATCATTACTAGTGAAAAACTCTTCTACAGGTTTTGAGTTTGAGATGGGAACTTTTCAAAGCCAATTCTCTGAGCAAAGACTATATCGAAAGTGGGCCAAATGACCGATATTCTAAACAGTATGCTTATTATGTTATTTTTTGAGAGAAAATTAGTTTTTCTGAGGAATGTCTCTGATTCAGTTTAACATTTTGTTCAAGCAAGCAAGAAATCAACATGTAATTATGCCAGCTTCTATTATCTAGACAAGATCAGTTTGAAAATAAAGTTAAATATCTCTTAAAGTTAAGGGAAAGGACTATTCATTGTTAAACTGAACTAAGGAAGAACTAAGAAATCTATATGCTTGGCAAGAAATATAGCTGATTTTTTTCAAGGGTTTTGCTCCCCTTACTAAAATCTGGTTTGATAATTACTTAATTCCTGATAAGATTCCCTGCTTTTGTAAAAAACACAGCTGAATTGAATTCATGCACTTTAAAATATATTTTTCTTAACAATAAATAAAAGTATTATTTTCCCTTTTAGTCACCAATTAAGTCTGCTTTATGAAGGCACCAGACCATGAAGGGTTAAGGTGTCTTCCCTGAAGATTAATCCTTCCTATTTTCCTTATTAAATCCTTATCTATATTTTAATTATCCGTTAAGAGGAAATGCTATATTAAGAGCAGGGCTGAATTTGTGAGGTACATACATGTTGTTCTTAAAGCTGGGATACTGAGAGCACTGGAAGAGCCACAGATGGATTTTCCTGTGTTTTCTTCTTGCCAGGCAGCCCAGACCAAAGGGCTGAGCCAGAGACAGCAGCCACAGGGTTGGGGCTCTACTGGCTTCTCCGTTCTGAGAAGCCCCAGCCAAAACACTGGAGATCAAGAGATGTCAGACTCAGTTACCTACGCCTAGTAATGTAGTGTCAGTTTGCATGTTTTAGGGTATGTGATAGCCTTCATAAGGCTAACAAATGAGAGACATAATATGTTGGACATCCCTTCTAGAGTAGTAGCTGAAGACCAGGAGAGACTCCCTAAGGGATCTAAGATGACCCTTTATTTTTTCGGCTTTAACTATAGCACAACTCAGTTTTGAACAGCTCCTTTTTTAGCCAGATATCAAGGTATCTTAGCATACAAATTCTGTGTCTACAGTGATAACACCACTTACCACAATCCTTAACAAGTTGAGCTGTCTCATGGTTGCCTCATGATCCCAGGACTTTTGAACCAAGCACAGGTATGCTCCAAGTGAATCTAGAAGTGTCCTTGTTGCTTTAATGGCAAAAAAAGTTTAGATATAGCTGCAAACTGCTAATACTATGCCTCACTAGTTTAAAAGAAATGTATGTTTATTTTAGAAACTGATGAAGTATTTCTAAAAGTCTAGCAGCCCTGATTTTCCATCAGCTAAGGTAAGTAAGCACCATTAACTGTGGGCTTAGAAATTCTACCTGCAAGATAAAAAAACCCCAACACCCCATATTATATAAATAAGAAATATTTTTTTTAGTTTTCAATTCAGAGTATTACCTTGCACCAATAATTATTTACAAAAGCCATTTTTAAAGTAGGTGGCAAAACCTGATGAAAGTTAAATAGTGCTTTTAGAATAATAAGTCATGCCAAGAGATCAGGTTCACCACTGAAATCCTTTAATTATTCACTTCCTGTATGTTTACCAATTATGACGAACAATTAAGAGCTGAATCTACGTATATATTCATATAGATACAGAGTGGTTGGATGTTTCAAAGCTATGTTACAGAAAAATTTCTAAATATACAGAATTAGAAAAGAAACAGATTGGACTAACACACAGGAAGCAATTATTTAAAACTATACTCTCTCAAATTGACATACTAAGTAATTAGCCACATCTTTCTGAGTAAGTATTTCTACCACAAGATGTCAGTATTCTACAAATTGCAGTATGACATTTATCACAGTCTTCCCCTTCAACCATTTTCCTCATTGTCACTGAAAGCTACAAAATAATACCTAATAGGGCAAGGCTACTCATCTTAAAGATATTTAAATGCAATGAGGAATAAGAATGAAGATCAACATGCTTTCATTTTATGCACAATAATGTCTTAATCTGCTATGATTAGAGCACGGGGTTTTGGCATATGGGCAGAAAAAAAATATGAAATCCATAGTAGTTTCATTTCTGCTAGGGTTTTCACCGATGTTAAACTAACTTACATCAAACAGGTCTGATGGGTCTGGTCATCAAGAAACAAACTGCCGTAATATCTTGGCAGACTGTTTAACCAGCACACCACTCCACAGGCTCTTTGCGCACATGCTGTCATGTAATTCAGGACAAAGTATGCCCAAGATCCAATTTTAGTGTCACTACAGCACTTTTTCTTGATTACATCCAGTTTTTTGTGAATAAAAACATTTAGGTGGAAGAAAAATTCCCCTGGAACTTCAGAGACCTTTTGAAAATTGTAATGCTTTAAAAAGAAAGGATAAATACATTTAGTTAATGTAGTTAGATTTCTCAATCTGAACGAATTCCTAGAAAGATATAAAGCTGAGCTTATTGCATTTTCAAAAATTCAAACAGAAATTTATAAAAAAAGTAATAATATTTTTTAAATGACAAAAAAATTCAGCACCAAACAAATAGAATGCTATTGATAGTCTCTCTACATATGATACAAATGAAATTAAATTAGATCTACTACAGCTAAATTAGATCGACTACAGCTGCCAAAATAAAAATACAGGCATATGAGAATTTTGGCACCAGATTTTCAAGGCAATACAGTCTGTTATACTGGTTGACCATGATCTATGCATCATAATGGAGGAGAAAAGAATAATCTCTGCAACGTTTATCAAATTGAAGTGTAACACTAGATTACATATTTTTTGTCCCTGTCCAGCATTAAACCAAAAGCTCACAAACAGTAGCCAAAACAATCCTTGATCACACACAGATTTGTTTTCACTCTGAAGGCCCTCTGTTTTTCTTTAATTTTTGTTTTCAGTTGGATAAAGAAAAACAAAACAATAGCATTACTAGAAGAACTATGACCCTAAAAAGAGTTGCAGATTACACAGTCTTCTCAGTTAGCCCAGGAAAACAGTGACAGAGACCTTAACTGTAAACTTCTGGAACATAGTCAAATTGTCTGCATGTCTATTCACAATTTCCGTTCCACAGATGTGGCTTATATATTAGTCTAGGAACTGAGCGTGTTTTGTTCTCAATAATCTAATCCAGTTAAAGAGATTAATGCAGATAACAATCTCTTACTGGTCCCCTTGGCACACAGGGAAGTCTTTGGTAAGAGAAAAGGACTTTCACAGTTTGGTAGCTCCTTCACTGCCTGTGGCTATTGAATTTTAATGAAATTAAATACAAACAGATATATAAATCTGTGTATTTGTTGTCAAAATTCAAAAATATCACACCATACACAAACGACTGGAGCATTGAAATGCCTGTCATTCATGAATACTGTTAGCTGGTCTTGTATTTTAAATAAGAATATTTTTCTGTTCTTTTATAAATGAGTGTTTTTCCTTAGGAAAAAAAACAATGCCTCCTATAGTTCACTTAGAGATATCATATAAATTATGGTATCATCTCACATTATTGCTTTCAATATTTTCTCATTAACTTAGTGGGTTTGGTGCTTCTTGTTACAACCTGTTGTCCCAGATGAACATCCCTCCCTAAATTTAGGAAAATATTCTTTTGTCTAATATTACTAATTGTGATTTTGTTAGATATTAAAGAAGAACAACAATAAATCTTGAATATCAGTTGACAAGTATTGCATTGCACAAATTTGCATAGGATTTACAGTGAAATGATATTGCATGTATAAATATTCTCCAAATTCCTAGTTTTCCCTTATTTTTACACAAAGAATATTGAAGGATGATAGAAGTTTCTTTAAGGACCTCAGATTTTTCTCCTTTGTTAACATCTCCTTAGTCTTCACAGGATACCTGCATTGCTTCTTATTGCTCAGATTCGGGTAATCAGACTAAGAACATGCAAGGAGAAACACGATGAATAACTGTGGCAGGGACTTAACTGTGTGCAGCTTCCTGTTTGCTCAGTCAGGTAAAATTAATTCCAGTGTCATTCTCAGCCACTTGCTGCCAGAGCAGAGATGAAGGTGGAAGCCAGACCCAGCAATTATTTGCCCCCAGGGTAGTGATTTGCTTGTGAAAGGAGCTACCAGGAAAGGGTTAGGGACAAAGGAGCATAAAGTTACAGCACCTGAGGTAACACGCCAGACTCTACAGGGAGGCCAGAGACTGTACAGGGAGAGGAAGAACAGTATTTAACTGTTAAAGAAAGACAGGAGAGGGGCAGAAATCTGCTATGCAGGCACTACCATTAGATTCTGGGAGAAATCCTACGTACTCCTATGCTTAATATTTCTGTCAGGTATTTAGAAGATCTGATAGGAAAAAAATTACACCATAAAGCCCTAGACACCTACAATTAGCAGAAATCAAAACAAGCTGAACAGGCTTATAAAAAAGAGTCAAAGGTGTTATTATTTTCATAGATTATTTTATCATTTTGCATAACTATCTGATGAATATGGTAGAGTAAATAAATGCCATTTCTTGTAAAGTTTCCCTAATTGTTGAATTTCCTAGTTTCCTCTGAGCGTGGCATTAAGCAGCAACATTTTCCCCTGGGTCAAGAACAACTAAGATGAGATGAATTTAAACTAGGAATGAATGAGGAAAAGAGAGCTGTGTTCCACAAAAGACAGAGAGTTCCAAAACAACCATTCTAAAACACAGATGTGACCAGGTACTCTGTCTGAGAGTGAAGAAGGTATCCGTACAGAATCAGGAAAAATCGAAACTAAGTTAGTTTAGCACCCAGAGTCCAAATATTACCTTCATCCAGTGTAAGAACTATCTTATTTATTTTCTGTTAACCAGTGATTTATCCATACCAGGACTTGCCTATGGCTTTCAAATGAACTATGTCAAAAGCCTTTTGGATGTCTAAATAAATTGGAAAGTAAAGAGACTGCTGATAACCACACAGCTACTGACACCCTCAAAAGACTCCAGGTTTCTTAGTAGACCTCCATTTATAAAAGTCATGCAGTGTCTTCTCAAGTGTATTTGATTTATACAGGTAGCTACTAACTGTAATTTTTACTGCAAATTCTAATAAAAATGCTGTTGAATCAAGATAACGGACTTAATGTCTTAGAGGACATCACAATACCATAGAAGTCCGCAGAATCTGCACTGACTTTTCTTCTATAACAGGAACAGTACAATATCAGACAACAGAGCACTCGTTATCTGTACAATAAAAAAATCCATTTTATCAGATTTTAATGTTCTGATAGAGGAAGTCAAGTAAAAATACCAGGAGGCCTGCATGGATTAACAAGGAACTCCTGGACAAACTTAAACACAAAAAGGAAGACTTCATAGGATTGAAGCCAGAATAGGTATCCTGGAAGGAATACAGAGAAATTGTCCCAGCAGCCAGGGATCAGGTTAGGAAAGCAAAAGCACTGGTAGAATTAAATCTGGCAAGAACATGAAGGGCAACAAGAAAAGTTTCTCAAGCCACACTGTCAAAGTCGCAGAAAGCAAAGACAGGCACTGGAAGATCAAGGAACTGCCCACTATAGGAGAAGATGAACTGCAAGACCATGTAAGGAACATGAAAGTGCACAAGTTCATGGAACCTGATGAGATGTGTCTGTGGGACCTGAGGCAACTGGTGGATGGAGCTGCTAAGTCACAACCCATTATATTTTTGAAATTGCGGCAGTCCAGTGAAATTCCCACAGACTGGAAAGATGGAAACACAATTCCCATTTTTAAAACAGGAAAGGAAGGCTCAGGGAACTACAGGCCAGTCAGTTGCACCTCTGTGCCCAGCAAGATCATAGAGGAGATCCTCCTGGAAACTCTGCTGAGGCACATGGAAAATAAGGAGGTGGTTGGTAACAGCCAACATGGCTTTATCAAGAGCAAATCAGGCCTGACAAATTTGGAGGCCTTCTACAATGGGACTACAGCACTGGTGGAGAGGGGAAGAATGCTGACATCATCTGTGATCTGCCTGGATTTGTGCAAAGCATTAGACAACGTCCTGCATGATGTCCTTCTCTCTAAATTGGAGGGATGTGGATTCGACAGATGGACTGCTCAGTAGATAAAGAATAGCTGGATGGTTGCACTCAGAGAGTTGTGGTCAGTGGCTCAATGTTCGAGACTGGTGATGACATTCCTCAGGGGTTGGTATTGGGACTGTTGTTGTTTAACATCTTTGTTGAAGACTTGGACAGTGGGACTGAGGGCACCCTCAGTAAGTTTGCTAATGACACCAGGCTGTGTGGTGCAGTTGACACACTGGAGGGAAGGGATGCCATCCAAAGGGACCTTGACAGACTTAAGAGGTGGGCCTGTGCGAACCTCATCAAGTTCAACAAGGGCATGTGCAAGGTCCTACATCTGATCAGGGCAACCCCAAGCACAAACACAGGCTGGGTAGAGAATGAACTGAGTATCCCTGAAGAGAGGGACTTGGTTGTGCTGTTGGAGAAGCTCAACCTGAGTCAACAATGTGTACTTGCAGCCCAGAAAGCCAACAGTGTTCTGAATGGTATCAAAAGATGTGTGAACAGCAGGGTCGAGGGAAGTGATTCTTCCCCTCTAGTCTGCTGTTGTGAGATTCCACCTAGAGTACTGCATTCAGTTCTGGAGTCCTTAGCGCAGGAAGGACGTAGATCTGAGTGAGTCCGGAGGAGGGCTGCAAAGATGCTCAGAGGGCTCCCATACGAGATCAGGCTGAGAGAGCTGGGCTTGTTTAGCCTAGAGAAGAGAAGGTTTATAGCAGCCTTCCACTACTTCCAGCACTTAAAGGTGGCCTACAGGAAAGCTGGGGAGGGGCTCTTTATCAGAGAGTGCAGTGACAAGATGAGGGTTAACAGATCTAAGCTGAAAGACGGTAGATTTAGATCAGATATTAGGAAAATATGTTTTATTGTGAGGTTGGTGAGGCACTGGAACAGGGTTGCCCAGATAAGTTGCGGATGTCCCATCCCTGGCAGTGTTCAAGGCCAGGCTGGATGAGGCTTTGAACAACCTAGTCTCATGGAAGGTTTCCCTGCCCATGGCAGGGGGGTTGGAACTAGATGATCTTTAATGTCCTTTCCAACTCAAACCATTCTATGATTCTAGGATTCTATATGTGCATGTGTATATTTAAAAGACATGAAAAATGTAACCACTTAACTTCAACTATGTCATCGCAAAAAAATTCTAACATGTCTCCCTTAGTTTTAAGCAAATTATACAAACACCAGATTTTCCAAACTGCTCAAGCTCAAGTCCTTACTTCGTTCTCTTCCGTAAGTGAAATGCAGCCTTGCTTCTGTGGGGCCAGGGTTATGTCCATGCAATAGTGGTCCTTTTCTGCATCATGCAGAGCGGTGGTCCTCTTCTGGATCATCCCCTGAGCTGTTATAAATGACACAAACTCTACCTAAATGTTCTGCACATCTGCATATATGACACATCTTCTCTGCCATCTTGTTACTCATGGCCATACCACCAGCAACTTCGTCCTACTGTGACAATTAAAGGTGACTTACAGCTACAAGTTTCTCTTGGCCATCTGCTCCTTTAAAGAGAAATGTGGCTTCAGACTGCCCCGAATCAGTACGTTCTAGGCAGAGATTCACTCTTAAATTAATATTTATCCTTAAGATAAAAATACAAGGGACAAAATCTCTTTTAAAAAATGCAGGACTTGTAGTTTCAGAAACCAAAATACTCTCAATTAACTGTAGGAAAGTTATTTGCAAATAAGTATCATTTTTCCTGGGCAGCTGAGAAATAAGCAGCATTTAGACAATTTGGAAAACCTAGCTCTTGTCATCACTTTTCTGACCTACACAGCACTGAGTAACTAGACATGCAGAAACATGGGATGTTCATGCAAGACTCAATGCACTCATTACAATGCCATGTAATTCCTATAGCTGTGGCATCTGCTGTGAAAAGAGCTTACGTTTAACATTATCTCATTGTTCTAGAGGAGATACACCTGCCCCTAAATTATCCCTTTCAGTCATGGGAAGTTCAGCAATGCGAAAGAAAGGCAGGCAGGTCAGAACTACTGATTCAAAGAGAAACTAAAATGATCTTCCTAGGAGCTTACATTTATGTGGCCAGACTCCACTGGACATGGGGAAAGAGTCCACAACAACTTGTACTACATGGGCAGAATCATTTTCTCAGGACAAATTTCTCCCTGCAGAATAGCTGCAAGCCTCCTGGCTGATGCTTAGACTACTGTAAGCTGAAGATAATCCACTTCTCTACTAGTAACCAGCTCTCTCACAGTACCAGCAGCATCACTTACCTGTTGCTATCATTGCTAATAACTGTTAAATACAGAAGTAACTGAAGTATTGAGATCTCCTGCCGATATCTGAAAGAAAAAGAAACTACAGCTGAAAATCTCAAAAATCAGAAATTGCTGGAGTTCTTCTCTTGTAAGAAATAGAAGTCAGAAGAATTCACGTAGGACAGAATGACCTGTTAAACATATTAAGGGCTTTGAGCTTGTTTTTTTCAATTGATACCTACCCAAAATAGAGGTAGTGCTGAAATGAGATGTCACCCGGAGACATAAACTGATCTCTTGCCTAACAATCTCTTGCTTGTATAAACACCACCTTTCCCTTCTGGGACAAAACACTTTATAGTCTGCTCTTTTATGGCTTAGCTGAATTAAGCTGTGCTCTCCAGAAAAACAGCTGTATTAATACTTGTGGTAACCAAGAACTGAGTAATTGGAAATAAAAAAATGCATTGGATCTTAATGATGAACTCTATAAAATTTTGACATTGATTATTATAGGAAGTACAGCATAGCACAGAAAGATTCTGCCCTAAAATCTATATGTACTGGAGGTCAATTGCTACCATGGTCGTGTTCAACAAATACTTATGATCACTGTATACATATTACAATTTAAATAACTGCACTAAGTCAAGATTAATAATTGCATATATTATTAAAACAAATGTATTTATAGATATATTTCCAATTATAATAGAAATCCTCTTATTTGAGTTTAGCTCCTGTGACAAAAAAATAATATCACTAACTATTCAGATACATTAAATTAACAAATCATTTCAGTACCTCCTGCTTTTAACAATATCACCCAGCTATATGTTACATTGGCCCCAGGAATGAGGCTGGCTTTAAAATTCCATTTCTCTCCACCCCTGCTGTGAACAGTCATCCTCACATCTGCAGTGCACTTCACTTTTGCCTAATATCATGCTAATAAAATGATTTGTGTGATTGTGCTGGAAACAAATGCTGGTATGATCCTGCTGAGGGATAAAATAACCTTGTGCAAAAAAAAGAAAAGATAGGTGATGTGGGTAGGGAAAAGCAGATTGGAAGGATTTCCAACTCAAGCAATTTTAGGATCTGTTTTGCAACATGCTATCTTATGTATGATGGAGCATAGTAAACTGAAGAAAACACAAAACTGAGCATTTAGGGCTGGAGACTTCTTAAATTGTAGTTTTCATTCAAGTACATTCTTTTGTGCAGCATAAACCCTGCACCAAATGGATTGATCTACATTGGCTTTCTTGTTTCTGAAAAGCACAATATCCACAGGTTTAGATTAAGCACAGAAGAGTCTACAGAAATCAAGATCCATGCAACCTACCTCAGGATAAATCATCTTAGGTTGTCAACACACAGAGAAGAGTCTGGAATAATCCACGTATCTGCAGACTTTGAAGTGAATCAGTCATGACTGATGTGCTGTGCTGTACGAAGCTCCTCTACTCCCTTGGCTTATGCTGCTGACGAAAAATTGTTTCCCATTATGGCACCCATTATCATCAAAAGCAAAAAGAACTATATAAGAGCTATTTATCTGATAAATAAACAAATTGTGGAACTGTATTTTAATTCATTTTCCTTAGTGATCTCGTGTTCATTGGCACAGCTATAGATTTCTCTTAACCATTTAATTACTTCACATGCATATAAGTAATGTAGCATTATTATCAAGGTTTTAAAGTATTAGCTACCATGACTTCCAGGTACTGGTATCTTCAGCAACATTCAAACTGATGTTAGATCATCTTCTGTTGAGCTGTTCCAAATGACATTGCTGTAATGAGAATCTCGTCCAGTTGCTTTCAACTGATATGTTAAAAAATATAACAAGTATGGCTCATGCTACCTTGCTTTCCCTAGACTATGCAATTTTACTCTTAGACATTATTTTCTCTCTTATTCTTAGAATATATCATTTCTGATACTAAATTCTGGTTAAGAAACATAGTTGAAACAACCTGTGCATTGGCAATGACTGGGAGTTTTAATTCAGTAGAACAAACTATCCATAACTGGGGCACAATTTCTAACCATGGCAAGGCTGCACACTGAACTTATACCTATGTGTGATTTCTAAAAGGTACAGGCCAGAGGGAACTGTGTCATGAAAGAGGATGAGAATATCACTCTTTACAGTTTCGATTTTTTTTTAAATTAGTTGTCACAGATTTGACTAAGACATATTCTCTAATTAATATAAAATCTCCAGCAGATTATTATTTTTTTAAATTTTACTTTGTTCTCATAATTTCTGCTAGAGGAACTATATTCTTGAACATCTAAAAGCAGATTGTACCAAAACCACATAATACTGCGAACAGTCCTTCAGTACCAAGGACAACAGAAGGAAGAAGCTTATTCCATTTCTGGTTACAATGATTTGTCCAGTATAGACAACCCCCCCTACACAACACAAACAATTAATAAGTACACAAAGTACACAAGTGTGTTTATTACATTTTTGCAAGCACTTTGTTCTACATTTCAAAAACGCCACCATCAAGCTGTTGGCACATTTATGTACAAAACAGATTAATTGTAATGCCTGCTACAAAGCATTCTTTGTGAAAATACAAACTCTAATACCAGAGAAGAGCCAAAAGCATTAACATCATTACATGAATTTAAAAGACATAGTTTTAAAAATCAGCACAAACGTTTTAAGACACAAAACTGAAACACTACACTATAGAATCCAAAAGAGGTTCCTAATACTGTTCGCAGAACTGTAATACCGGTACTGCACATTATCAGAAAACTGTTGACCCTGTAGGACAGCCTAAGTGTAAAAAAAAGTAAAATAAAAAAAGCAAAACCCCAAATCAAAAACACAACCAAAAAACCCCCAAAACAAGCAAAAGAAAATAAAAATAAAAGAAAATTCAATCAACTAATACTACTTAATGCATTATCATGCCACAAGTAACTATAGTATTACCCTCTACTTACTACAAGAATTGTTTAAAAATTACTGATGATGCATAACTAGTAATAGTACAAAGAAGATTTACTCAAGAAGTTTTATTAGAAATGCACTTACACTGAGAGAGAATTCACAATGGTCCAATAAGTGCACAAAACTACCTAAGATTTTTAACACTGACAAAAATGTCTTGTCAGGCTACATCACTTTAAAAGACACTTTACAGCATTCTTGTAGCATTAGAAATTGGCAAAACAAAAAAAAATTCCATCAAATTTGGTCCAATAATGCTGACTTTTCTTAAATAGGGTTTTTTGTTTTGTTTTTGATACAGGTAATTCTTTCAAGTTAAGATGACCTATCTTTCTGATAACATTTTCCTATCAAAATAAAGGTTTAAATATATTACGACACTTTCAAATAATAGGATCTGTAGTGGTCTTTCACCTTACTTTAACGTAGTACAGGTAAACCAAAATGTGTAGGAAAGCTAGAAGCTAAGCTATAACATTTATGGAAGTTTCCTTTAATATATCTTCTACAGTTCAGACAGGTGCAATCCATTTAAATTTTAAAAGCAGGTAAAAAGACATCTGACTTCTATGGTAACTGTATTTTTGATATATTACTTTCATAAATGTAGCTAAGCAGTAATTTCTTACATCACCACATGAACAGCTCCAATTTAGCATAACCATCATTGAATTAAAGAGAGATCATTCTGTAAAAAACTATG
The DNA here is from genome assembly GCA_033558235.1 of Neomorphus geoffroyi. Lineage (NCBI taxonomy): Eukaryota > Metazoa > Chordata > Aves > Cuculiformes > Neomorphidae > Neomorphus > Neomorphus geoffroyi. Next base: position 23,131,451 of record JAUMJM010000020.1, on the reverse strand, counting down.
GATAACTATATCACTCATTTAACAATTGTCTATATACCATAACTCTTTAACAGGTAGCCGTGGTATTGAATTCCTTCAAAAGGCAAGTAAGTGGCCATGCATTGTTAGCACCACGGTCTGCATGCTCACAATACAAACAGGAATTATCACCCATGGAACTTGGAACAAGAGAATATTCTTTAAAAACATCAATAATAATACAATGTTAACAAAGATAAGAAGCACTTTTTTATTTTTTTCTTTTTTCTTTTTTCATTTTTCTCTTTTTTTTTTTTTTTTTTTACCCACTATTACAAATTTAGAAATTGCACCTTTGTTTAAAACGTTCTTAGGACCTTCATTCAAGTCGATCAGGGTCCATCTGGCAAGTATTCCAAATATAAAGGAAAGTCATCAGAGTGTTTTCTTAATATATTGTACATCATGTACAATGGTCCCTTTGAAGTATACCTGTAGTTAAAGTAGTTATTGAACTCAAAACTAAAAAGTATAAAAAGCTACTTTTTTTCCAAAAACATATAAGAAATAATGCAAAAGGTGTTATGCATAACACATACAAAGTGATTTAAAAAATCAAACACATATTTGTATTTGACAATAGTTTAGTATCCTTGATCTAGCAGAACTAATTAGCTTAAAAGGATTCAGGAAAGGCTATTTAGGAGCTTTGTGGTAGAGAATGGTCACACAAAGTAAGAACTGATTAAGGAACCAAGTGCTAGACAACCAAGAATTGTACACGGGTAATATGTAAGTCACCCAAACTATCTTTTGTGAGAAGCACTTTCAATTGTTTTTAAAATGGTTGGATGGCCTTTAGTTAAACAACAAAGCATTCACATATTAGAAAGTAAGACGAGGTTTCTTTTATGTGTAAGCGTTGAGCCGCTCTTTAGAGCGAGTAGAATGAATATCATGAAGCTCTTGTTCCTCCTTTGATTTAATATCCTCGTATTTTTGCATTCTGCAAGCATCTTTCACATAGGCCCAGTTAGCAGACAAGACCATGAGATAATGGACCTGTAAGAGAGGTAACGCGGGGTTAGGAACCAGTTGAGCGACTCAGAATAGAGTGAGTTCAAACTTGAAAGCTATAGGATAAAGACTGGAGCTAACTTGACTAATTAAGTTAAGAAGTAGTACAGCAATTCAATGTGAAGTTCAAGCTTCATTAATCCTCAGATTACCCAGCTCACAGCTGTTACTGTTATGGTGCCTAGCAGTCGGTAGCAATGGTTATAAAAAAAATAAAAGAACTGAAAAATCAACAAGTCATCCTTCCTTTACTATTTCAGTTAGTCTGCAAATCTACATGAAAAAATACCTTCTGGTTATTTCTTGTAGACTTTTCCCCATAGAATCACTATTTGTTAAAGTAATTTCCTAAGACAGAAATATGCTGTAGACACATATGTAGTCTTATTACATATCTCACACTATTTCAGAAGGGTCTGCTTTTTCTTTCTTGCTAAAGTCAGAGCTTTCTACTTGAATGTGATTTCTTTCTCTCATCTAAAACTGTTTTGTAAAAACCTGCTAATTTAGGAAAAGTTTGTGAAAAATGGAAAAATATATTCAGCTAGGCAAAATGTGACAAAATACAGTTATAAATAAACTTGAGATCTTAAAAGGGCATGTACCTGCCACCATTTAATTTAGCAATTTCATTTCAATGTTACATTAGTTGTACCACAATTTATGCACGCAATCCTTTAAAATGCATAAACAATTTTAAAAAAAAAAATGATTTGTATGACATGATATGTAAAAATACATTTTTTTAAGAAAATAAAATTAATAGCTTTCCGAGTGTTCCATCAAAAAAAAAGGATAAAAAACAAACAGGAGTTTTTGAAAAGAAGTGGGAAAAATCCCACGACCGGCGATTATTATACAACTTATTGGTGAATATTGAAGACTGGACCTGACTCACAACCTAAAAAATCACCCGATGAGCTATGATGATACACTCCCAAAGAGCTTGGTTTATATATGCCTGCAAACGGGGATGACAGAATGTCTATGAAAACATTTGAAGAGTAAGCCCCTAACTAGAGAATATTGACAATATTGTCACGTGAACAATGTTTTTCACATGGCTTTGGACAAATTTGCTCTGAAAGTCAATGAAAAGCATTTTACCAGTAGAAAAATTATGTTTTGCAAATATTTTCCATTCTAAATAGAGGGAAACACCCTAATTGCATTTGAGATGGAGCTTAGTAATTTATAAAAATCAGACAGTATGGCTGCCAGTGAATAAGCTTAATAACTGATAGATGTCCAGTCTTCTGAATCTTAACAATGAATAATCAAAAAAGTGATAAAATTTAATACACCACCAATACAAGGAAAGAAGCTGAGGCCTTCAAAGAACTCCTGCCAAAAATACTTTATTCAAACTCCTCCATCAGGGGCCGTCACACTTTATCTGCCTTCAGTCCTTGCGGCCATCTACAGTGTAAAGGCTACATTGACTGCCTGTTAGAGCAGTGAATTACACACTCCTGTCCACTTCAGCTTCCTATGTCTGGGCCTTTCAGAAAATCTGCGGACTTTTAAGGCTTTCTTTCTGAAGGTGGACCTCAAATGTCCTGCCTTCAGTCTGCTTCATCTGCTTGCAAGGAGCCTCTGACCTTCTCAAACTTATCTCCCTCTCACCTTAGGATGTGTTCTGTTGGCTCTGTATTCAGCCAGAAAATAAAAATATTCAGTAATGGTATTCAACTGATTTATTGTAGGGCTCTCTAGGCATTTATTCCTCCCTTAGCAGACTCTCAGGTACCTTCTGAGGAGAGAATTCCTTAAATGTGTTAATCAGCTGCCTCAGAGGCTACAGATAATTTCCTGAAATCAAAAAGCTTTCACATCTCCCTAAGAAAATGAGAAACTAAACTAGGATACAATTAGCAGAAAATGGAATACAGCAATTATAAAATCACCTTGAGATTATGCAAATTCTCCTGTTTGTATTATACTGTTTTATATCGATGAGTATCTTGGATTCACACTAAACGAACAGAACCAATATAATGTGTTCTTTCTTTTTTTGAAATGCCAGTGTGGTTTTTTTCCACAAATGTTTGGTGGCAAATGTTGTTGAATAGTGCAGGCCAGTGTACATTTCTTAATCTGGACGATTAAGATCAAGGAAAGAATGCTGAAGTCCTTCAAAGGTGTCTTTGGTGTCTTTTTTGTCCTAGTGGTTTATGGGTTGGCCTACACACCAGGACTGCTGGCAAACAATGGGGTACACTTGTCCCCAAAGGGAAGAAGGACACTTTCCAAGAAGTTGGTAGGGCTAATCAAGAAAGCTTTAAACTAGACTGGAAGGGGGAGGGGAACAACACTGGTCTTGACAGAATAAAGCATGGGAATGGCACTTGAGATTCAGAGCAAGTGTACTAGTGAGGGGCCCAGGTCTGCCACCTCAGTGAAAGTGGGGGAGAGCAATCCAGGCGGCTGCTAGAATTCAAAGGTCATTCATGGATTACAAACTACAGCTAGAAGACACTTAGGACTTACGGCTATTCCACTCAGGGAAGAGGTGGAAACAACAGCCCAACTGAAGTGCATTTACAGTCATGCACACAGCATGGGCAACAAACAGAGAGAGCTGGAAGCTGTAGCAAGGCAAGAAAACTACAACATAATTGTCATCATGGAAACGTGGTGGGATGACTCGCACAACTGGAGGGCAGCCATGGATGGCTACAAACTCTTCGGGCGGGTTAGGCTAGGACAGGACAAAGAAACTGATGAGCTCTTCTACAAGCAACTGGAAGAAGTCTCCCGATTGCTAGCTGTCATCCTTGTGGGGGATTTCAACCTTCCAGATGTTTGCTGGAAGTATAATACAGCAGAAAGGAAACAATCTAGGAGGTTCATTGAGTGTGTGGAAGACAATTTCCTAACACGACTGGTGAGTGAACCAACTAGAGAAGCTGCACCACTGGATCTGCTGTTTGTGAACAGAGAAGAAATTGTGGGAGAGGTGACTGTTGGAGGATGCCTGGGGCACAGTGATCATGAGATGACAGAATTCTTAGTTCTTGGAGGAGTAAGGAGGGGGGTCAGCAGAGCTGCCACCTTGGACTTGCAGAGGGCAAACTTGGAACTGTTTGGAAGGCTGCTTGATAAAGTTCATTGGGAGGCAGTTCTAAAGGGCAAAGGAGCACAAGAGGGCTGGATGCAGGCCATGCCCATGTGCTGTAAAGTGAGTTGGGAGGGAAGAAAAACAGCTTGGCTGAGTAGAGAGCTTTGTAACGATCTCAGGAAGAAGAGGAAAGTTTATGAGCTTTGGAAGAGGCGGCAGGCATCCAGGAGGACTTAAAGGGTGAGGTAAGATCATGTAGAGAGAAAATTAGAAGGGCTAAAGCCCAACTAGAACTCCATCTACCAGTTTGGTGAAAGACAATAAAAAATGCTTCTTCAAATACAGTAACAACAGGAGGACCAAGGAGAACCTCCTTTCTTACTGAATGCAGAAGGGACAGTAGTGACGAGGGATGAGGACAAGACAGGGTACTCAATGCCTTCTTTGCCTCCGTCTTAATAGTAAGGTGAGATGTTATAGGGATACTCAGCCTCCTGAGTCAGAAGACAGTGAGAATGAAGCTCCAACCATTTGGGAGAACTTTGTTAGAGACCTGCTTGGCCAATTAGACACACATAAGTCCATGGGGCCAGATGGGAATCACACAAGGGTATTAAGGGAGCAGGCAGAGGTCCTCTCCAAACCCCTTTCCCTCATCTACCAGCAGTCCTGGCTGACTGGGGAAGTGTCACTTGACCACTTGACTGAAGACAGGCAAATGTTACACCCATTCACAAGAAGGGTCGGAGGGAGGATCCAGGTAACTACAGGCCTGTCAGACTGACCTCGGTACTGGGGAAGGTCATGGAGCAGATCATCTTGAGTGCTATCATACAGCACATGCATGACAATTGGGTGATCAGGCCCAGTCAACAAGGGTTTATGAAAGGCAGGTCCTGTCAAACCAATCTGATCTCCTTCTATGACAAGGTTACCCATTCAATGGACGAGGGAAAGGCTGTGGATGTGGTGTAACTGGACTTCAGTAAAGCCTTTGACACCGTTTCTCACAGCATTCTGCTGGAGAAACTGGCTGCCATTGGCCTGGACAGGCACACCCTCTGCTGGGTAAAGAACTGGCTGGATGGCTGGGCCCAAAGAATGGTGGTAAATAGTGTTAAATCCAGTTGGAAAACAGTCACGAGTGGTGTTCCCCAGGGTTCAGTGCTGGGTCCAGTCCTGTTTAATATCTCTACCAACAATCTAGACAAAGTGATTGAGTGCACCCTTAGCAAGTTTGAGGATGACACTAAGCTGGGTGGAAGTGTCTATCTACTTGAAGGAACAGAGGCTCTGTGGAGGGATCTGGACAGGCTGGATCGATGGGCTGAGACCAATGGGATGAGGTTCAACAAGACCAAGTGCAGAGTCCTGCACTTGGGTCACAACAACGCCATGCAGCGTTACAGGCTTGGGGGAGAGTGGCTGGAGAGCTGCCTGTCAGAGAAGGACCTGGGGGTGTTGGTTGACAGCGGCTGAACCTGAGCCAGCAGTGGCCCAGGTGGCCAAGAGGGCCAATGGCATCTTGGCCTGTATCAGAAACAGTGTGGCCAGCAGGAGCAGGGAGGTGATTGTGTGCCTGTACTTGGCACTGGTGAGGCCGCACCTCGAGTGCTGGGTTCAGTTTTGGGCCCCTCACTACAAGAAGGACATCGAGGGGCTGGAGCGTGTGCAGAGAAGAGCAACGAGGCTGATGAGGGCGCTGGAGAACAAGTCCTGTGAGGAGTAGCTGAGGGAACTGGGGTTGTTTAGCTTAGAGGAGGCTGACAGGAGATCTCATCACTGTCTACAGCTGCCTGAAAGGAAGTTGGGGCAAAGTGGGTGCTGGTCTCTTCTCCCAAGTGACAAGTGATAGGAAGGAAGGTCTTTTCCAACCTTATGATACTGTGATGAGAGGAAATGGCCGCAAGTTGCACCAGGGGAGGTTTGGACTGGACATTAGGAAGAATTTCTTCACTGAAAGGGCTGTCAGACACTGGCACAGCTGCCCAGGGAGGTGGTTGAGTCACCATCCCCGGAGGTGTTTAAAAGACAGGTAGGTAAGTTTCTCAGAGATATGGTTTAGCAAGGGGACAGGTGTGGTTAGACTTGATGATCTCAGAGGTCTTTTCCAACCAGATGATTCTATGAATCTATGGCAAGCTTTCATACAGTTAATTCCTATTTGAGGACTACAGAGTTAAGGAGCCATAAAACATGAAGAAGTGTTGAGAGAATCTTTGTCCTCTAGGCAAAAGGCTAGAGAGAGCAGTATTTTTGCATATCTTTAGGAGTTAATGTCTATAGTGTAAAATATGCAGCATAATCTGTGATAATAGTTCAAGTGCCAGAGATGGTAGCATGCATTGTGTTACTCTGGGACATTTTCTGGTCATAATTCACCACACAGGAAAACAAAATGCCTTGTACCTAACTCAGCTGTTCCAAAAGCTTTGACCATGTGTAGTCTCTAGATCAGGCCTTTCTAGAGCAAATGAGACACACTAATGCTGAATCTCATTCTGCTGAATGAAATGCCTTAAATTCCACAGCAAAACTCTTGAGTAAAAATGAAAACAAAGAGACTGGTTATCCTAATAATTCTGTTATGTCAAACAATTACAATTTGCATCCAAAGAAATATTAGTGCTAGTCCTTTGGGGGTAAGATTTCAACTAAAAAATGCAATCTGAACCTTGAACAGATTGTAGACATGAGTATCCTAGAAGTGGAGGGTTATAAGAGCAGTATACTCGCGTGTTCCTGAGCTTTTAAAAGACATCTGCTAGAAAACCTTGCAACTGAAGTATATGTGACAAAAATGGAACCATGCAGGCACATTTCTTATCCTCATAAAATATCCATTAAGAGACAGATATAAAGCCAATGTCATGCAGTTTCACTTGGTATTTTTTTTCTACAGAACCTTAACTAACAAACTGTTCTGAAGCTACATTGGTCAGGGTCTGACCTTCATTAAACTCCTGTTTTTCACCCACCCCTTCCTTAAAAAGTTATAGAACCAAACTTCGAGAATAACTGTTGAAAACTCCTGGAGTTCACATTCATTATAGGTAGGATGACTTTCCTGGAAACAACTACTTTAGCTTAAATAGTCAATATAATCTCAAATGCATGTCCATGTCATATAATGACATATATGTTGAACAGTCTCACCACCTGTGTTTTTGGTTTAACCCCAAGTTCCTAGATAAAATTGCCACACTAAGAAGGTCATCTCTAAGTGGTTGTCTAATTGCATTTCACACTTCCATGACCTGAATAGCCTTAAGCCAGTGGGGCCCTATCAAGGCTTATTCAAATTGAAGCAAGGCAGTTTCCACAGTCTGCCTCAGGATGCTTCAATTACAGACATATGCAACACAGCACAGGGTCTTTCCATACTCTTAATTCCTGCTTAGATTTCTTCATAAGGTGAAAGTATGCTTCAGTCTTCTAATCTGCAGAATTGTATCTAGGCTAGGAAGGGTTGATTTTGTTTTGTTTTTTTTCCTTTTGAGACATGTCATTATCTTAGCAGGGCAGAACCTTAACTAACTTTTTTGCTGCCCTTACATGCATCTAATATCCTGCAGAAGAACGCAATCCTACTGTAGTGGTTTTGGGAAAACAGCACAGGCAGAATGCTTACTAACCTTAACATCCACCCTTTGGGATGGTAGAGTTTACATTTAAAGTACTTTACATGTGCTGTTTCTATCTCACAAAACACTGAAGACAGTAAAGCTAATACGTATTACTTCAATTACCATTTCTGTATGCATTTATTAATTCATAAATAAGAACCACAATGTTCAGAGTCATACATAGTCCAAATTAAGTGTGATTCAAAATCCTGTCTATTTTTTCTATCAGGTTATTTTCATCTTAGTCTGAAGTCCAAGAATGATAACTTCTCAAAACCAACTACTTGACATTTTCCTTGTTTGCAAAATAAATGTTTCCATTAGATATACTGTAAAAAACACATGTATCTTTCTAGACACCAATCCTAGTTCACAGACCAATTCTCTTTTTGAGCCCCAAACCAACATTCTCCTTTGGAGAACAGAGGCAGCTAGTCAACTGGGAAAAAAATTCTAATATTCATATACAACTTTGAGACTAAAAGAGAGATTAAAGTAATAGATATAGGAATCTTATGACTTGTGGTCAAATGGTTTTTCAAGTGTAAACAAAACTTTGTTGCTTTTGCAATAAATAACTACATTTTTCTAAAATATATTTTTAAAAAACAGATTAATGAAAAATATTCTGGTGACATGGTCTTAATATTTATGAACAAGCTTATTTCTTTACTGAATTTCATGACAAATATTGACTTTAAAACAGTTAAAGAAATCTGCACATATTAAATAATCTGGCTCTTGCGAATGTCTACAAATGAAGAAGGGAGGATATATTGGAGTATATAAATGTCATGACTTCAAATGTTATTTAAAAGAGCAGATTTTACCAATTCAGTTATTGAACAGTCTCAGTGATGATGCACTACTAGTACTAGCTGCTAAGAAATAAAAAATACTTACTTCTTTAGTCAGATGGACTATTCTAGTTTAAAGTAAGTGCAAGAAATGTTTTAAATTTGCAATAAATTCATACACTTTCTCTTTTGTGAAGGACTGGTATTTTAATCTCATTTTCCAGTTAAAGAGTCTTGTTAAATTTCCCAGACATGGAGATCTTCTACTGTTGTGGGTATATACAAAGGCTAACTTCATTAAATCATATTTGTGATTATTCTTGCAACAGCACATATAGGGAAGGGCATTGTTTCTCCAGTGACTTAAATGTCTTCTGCACACTTTGCCCTCACCTTAGCCCATTGTGGATACCTTACTGCCTTCTACTAATAAGATCTGGGGAAAAAAGATATTATCTTCTTACTTCATTTTCCCTCCCCTAAATTACTCCTTCCTTGGGAAAATAAACTTCCTTTAAAGAGAGAGAGAACCTGTCAACATATGCATGTCCAAACACAAAATTCTGAACTTTCCCTCTTGTCCTCTCCCTGGTTTTGGGCTACTGTGTCAAGAGTAAAGCACACAGTTCAACCTATAAATGTAGTCTGCTATGCTGGGTTTAGAAATTGCCACCATCAAAGAGCGGAATGTGCTATTCTTCACCGGGTACCAAAGACATCACAATGGTAAGTTAAAACAAGTATATTGATTGCAAAAGTGAAACATAAGTAACACAGCTGCAAATATTTCATAAAGCTTACATTTACCAGTCTTTGGACAATACACAATTTACTAGCACTTAGATCCTTGTATTTCTGTTGAAACAGTTGGTGTTATCATACCTGTTCTCTGCAGTCACAGAATCCAAGCATACTTGGGTATGGGCAACCCTTCAAAAATATGTGAATAAATGTGAGTTATCAAAGTGAATGTTTTGTGAACTATTGCTTGGTGTAACACATACATGGCATCTTTGGTATGGTAGTGTGAGCTCTGAAGGGTTTTTTAAAAACTTTACTTAAAGTATTATGTATTTGAACTGCATGGCTCAACGTACCTACTTGCTTTGCTTGCACTAAAGGTGTGTTTTCACTGATAATCTTTTGGTCACTATTCTGATTCAAAACTCTTCTTTGAAATGCAGAACTGTTATCTGAACAAATTAGCATTTGATAATTACTACTGAATATACTTCAAAACAATAATGCACTGGAGAACTAGTTGTCTCTTGTATATGCTTTCCTAACTCTAATATATATTATAATACTTACTAGTTGGCAACCATTCTTTCAGCTGGAAGCAAAAAAGTCTCAGTTTGGAAAATTAGTTAAATTATTCATATAAATTATGTTCTACTATTATATTTTTTATTTGTGGTCTTGAAACAAAAATATATTTATTCCTTTATCTATCTCTCCTATGTTTAAAGGGTGTCCTGTAATACTGAAAAAATGGCAGAAAAGAACAAAAAAAATCTCTAATGCAACAGGAATTCTAGCTTCATTAAATATTTCCAGATTTTCTGTTTTCATAAATGTCACTCTAAGGACAGTAAAAAATTTATGGCCCTGGAATCAACGACAAATTATTAGTAACTGTGGCAGCAGTAATCACCATCACTAACAGTTTTCTTACGGAATGCCTCAGTTCCACGTAACAGTAATTTTTCATTCCTATTCCAGTTTGCATCATACAAACGTACCGTGGTACAGAATCACCATTCTACAAATATCTTTATGTTGAAGGAGAAGTGGCAGACAAAAGACAGAAGAGCAGGGCACTAGCTCATATACTTTTGTTTCTCGGTGGTACATTCTCGTTGGCAAAATGTTATCAAATTGAAAGTAATTTTATTTTTTTTAAACAAGCAAAAATTAGTCTTGACAGAGAAACTGATGCATTCACATACATGCATAAACTGACAAAAAGAGTCCGCTCCTAAAATAGCAGCTTGGCAAGCCTGTGAATAGCAAGAAAGGCATAGAACATAAAAGAACAGTACTATGGTCATGAGATAAACAACAGGAGTTCAGAAACTTGTCTGAACAGAGAAGAGAATAATAAAAATTCTTAGCATGCGCCTAAAGGTGGTTTTTTATTCAAAAAAACTAATCATGATATACTACTTCAAAGGGAATCAATCAATATATTTTTTTAAATAAAGAAACAGTATTGAATTATGGAATTATATTTAATTAATAGCATTAAGTGATATTATGGAAAATTAATAATTGATTCTAAGTAACAACCAGTATGTATCAGCAATTCAGATAACAGCAAGAGTGTTGAGTAGCTTACCATAGCAATGACTGCTGCTCCAGCTCCAGCAAGTGCCACAATGAACAAGTGGAATGTCATGTTTAGCTACAAAGGTGGACAAAGAAAAGGACTTTCATGGTGGTACACTAAAAAGAAACTGAATAAGAAGTCTGAATAATGTAGAGTAAATAATTACCTTCCTGGTGACACCCTTCTACAAAAGTGATGATTACTAATATTTTTTCCAAAAGACTGATCGCTACACAACATTATGCTTGTGCCTGTTTTGTTACAATATCGGCATAATTCTATTTAAAAGCATAAGTCTATTTAAAAATATTGTATTTATATTATCTAAACAGTGAAGCACTTTTTTTTTTTTTTTACAGTTACAGTACTACCTTACTGGATCAACAAATGTTTGTGGTGGTTTCTTTGGTGGCAGAGACAACCTAAAAAAAACCCATTTCTCTTCATTAGCTGTAGCTTTCCATTCTCATACATTGATTTTCTTCTCTCACAAATTTGCCAAGAAAATTTACTCAGAGTAATATAATATAAACCAGGTTACCTAAATAATTGAAGTTACCAATTTCCTCACCCCATCCCAAACCAAATGATTGTGTTTGTTTTTAATTTCAGTGATCTGGTTTATGCAGCAGCCACTGATTGTGGCTGAATGCACAGCAAGGGTTGCATTTTCTCAGACGTTTTTGGTATAAAGGCAGATTGTGTATCCTAGTGAAACATTTAGCAAAGCACTCTCTGACTTTAGAGGGATCAAGATTTTAGCCCCTTTTGTTGGTTAAAATAGATGTAATTTTGTTTGTTCTGTCTTCATCCCTAATCATTTAAAAACAAAACCAGAAGTTTCAGCTGCTCTAAAATACATAGGCTTTGCCTAAGGGAAAACCTGTAAAGAAAAATATACGCGGAGTTATTATGCTAACACAGTGCAAGAATTGGTCGAATCCATTGAAAATCTTTACTCCCCTATCACAGCAGTAATCAGAAGATTTTCAAATAGTGATTCATTATATAGACCTATTCAAGTCCATTCGCTTTCAAAAATGTCTCAGTAAAAGTATACATAGCAACGAAGTTTTAAAAAAATAAAATACAGGTGTATTTAGAAAACAAATGGCTGGAGAAACTGCACTGGCTAAATATAGTATGTAGTAAAAGACCAGGAAAAGTACTTGCTAATTGTATTTTCCACTGGGATTTTATGTCAGCAGCATAGGTACAATTAGAACACTAAAAGTAAGAAGAAAACAGCTATCAGCCACTTCCTACTTTAACAGATATCACGGATTTGCCAAAAATTATCACACTTATTCACCTCATTAGAGTCACACATCTTGATGAAACTTTCTGATGAGGTGCAAACCTTCTTTTCCTCTCCAATAGTTACAATACCTGGAACAAAATAAATATACACAGTATTTAGTATTCCAAGTACCTAGCAGTTTACTTCATACGATCCAGAACAGCTAGGAAATACAAATTCTTGGCTACATTGCAGGTCATTTTTTAACAACAAAATCCATTTTTTTGTTGATGATCAAGAGGCTGGAGCACCTCCCATACAAGATCAGGCTGATAGTTGGGCTTGTTTAGACTAGAGAAGAGGAGGCCTCAGGAAGACCTTCTAGCAGCTTTCCAGTACTTAGACGGAGCTTACAGAAAAGCAGGAGAAGGGCTCTTTATCAGGGAGTGCAGTGACAGGATGGGGGGTAACAGTTTTAAGCTGAAAGAGGGGAGATTTCTATTAGATATTAGGAAGATATTTTTTACTGTGAGGGTGATGAGGCATTGGCACATGTTGTCCAGAGAAGCTACGGAAGTCCCATCCCTGGCAGTGTTCAAGGCCAGGCTGGATGAGGCTTTGAGCAACCTGGTCTGGTAGGAGGTGTCCCTGCTCATGGCAAGGGGTTGGAACTAGATGATCTTTAAGGTCCCTTCCAACTGAAACCATTCTCTGAGTCTTTATGATCACAGAATCACAGAAATACCCGAGTTGGAAAGGACCCAAAAGAATCATCAAGTCCATCTCCTATCCCTACACAGGACATCCCCAACATTCACACCATGTGACTGAGGGAATTGTCCAAATGCTTCTTGAATGCTGGCAGACTCGGTGCCATGACTGCTTCCCTGGGGAGCTGTTCCACTACTCCACCACCTGCTGGGTGAAGAACCTCTTCCTAATACCCAGTCTAAACCTCCTCTGGCAAATCTTCCTGCCATTCCCTCTAGTCCTATCATTGGTCACAAGAGAGAAGAGATCAGCATCTGTTTCACCTCCCTCTCTTGTCAGAAGGCAGCAAACAGCTATGAGATCCCCTCTCAATCTCCTCCAGGCTGAACACACCAAGTGACCTCAGCAGTTTCTCATACGACTTCCCCTATAGACCCTTCACCAGCCTTGTGGATAGTTTCAGCCATGACAAAACTGACAGTTTCCCTAGTAGGAAACATGCATGGAATAAATTTTCAGCCATTTTCAAAAATATCTTCAATCCAGTTTTTGATCAGCACAATAATCAAAACACCAGAAAACTGTTTGCAACCAATATATACACTTACCATGTGGATCACAGACATTCTCTACCCTCCTGTGGAGAAATGTGCTGTATATTGTTTGAGACATGCTGATCACATATAAAGCTTATTTCACAAATTAAAAAAAAGCTTTACCTAAACATATACTTTATTGTAATAACATTTTCGCTATCAGCAAGAATAACTAGAATCTGCTATATTGTTTCCTTTGGTTAATGTTCAGATACTAAATCGAAGTCTAACTTGAAGAAAATTGCTATACCTGAGTTATCATTAAAATGTTACTGGTTTTTCCTATTAGTAATCCACAGATTTACACTGAATTTTCAGAAATAGAATCACAGAGTATGTATTTTATATGTTAGTGCTCTATGCACATTTAAAATAAAATTAATAACATTTGGCAAGAATATTAGCAAAATAAAAGGTCACAGAAAGGAGACTGAATAGTCTTGATGAGAACTGTACAGAAAATTGCTTTTTCAACTCACCTGTCATGCTGGGTGGAGGGGAAGTAATATATTAAAACAAGATATTTTTTTCCCCTCTTGAAGACAATAACATGAAATATTTTGTTTCAGGTTAAGTGAAATGTTTAATGTGAACCAAACTCTTTCATTCCCAATCAACAGAGCATTTTTAATATCTCAAAATAACAATTACAAATATACTTTGATTTTACATTAGGCTAAGACAACAAAAGAAACACTCAAGGAACTACCTGACAAAGAGCACGCTTACCCAAGGCTCTGTGGGCTGAGAAACCATCGAGGCCCAAACATCTAAATTCAAATCAGTCTTGTGGCAGAAAGGAATTGAATTTTCAAGGCCAACACAAGATTTCTCAGACTTTTTAAGATTCTGAATCCCCTTTTTTGTCCAAATTTCCCACCCCCTAAAACACGTGTGTGTGTGTGTGTGTATAACTCCACTTTATTCTAACCCCCATAGTTCAGACTTTAGCCCCACTCTTCCGGCATCAGCCTGTTAGAGTGTTATTAGTTCTATCGTCATTCTTCACCGAAACGTTTGCAAGCAATGAATCTTGTCCTGCTCCGATTCACCTCTTGGCTCTGCAGAGACAGATGGCAACCTAGGATCTCACATCTCCAAATCAGTGTAGTATCACAAGATTAGAGTCATTTTCCAGATAAATGGCTAATTAAGCACTTTAGATAAGTTCCAGCAATTCAAAAAAAAAAGACTAAACAGAAACCCCAAGCCAAATTTTCAGTACTTTGGGAAGATGGGCAGTGTTGATCCAATTTTGTCAGGCCTGGAAATGCAGTGTATGCGTAATATACTGCCTTGAGTAACGGATAGAAGGAAAGAAAGAGGCAATTTTTTCAGAAACACTGAAGCAGTTCATTTCAGATACATAGAAGCAAAGAAATGTGATTTTTTCTTTTGTGAAATCTTGCTTTACATTTAGTGCTCTTCATTCACGTACCATACTGGCGAAGATCCAAGCAGAGATTAGCTCCATCCACTATGGTAGCATTTCGGCAAATGGTCCACAAATTGAAGTACATGTAAACAGGCAGAGAAGTGAAAGCTGTAATGCCAAGCCAGGCCAACATAAAGATGTATGTCAGCATAATAAACTGTAAAAGATTAAAAGAGGGAAAAACAAAACCAGTGGTAAGTCAGAACTTAACTGATAGTCCATTGCAAAAAAAGGAACCACAGAGAAGTAACAAATGCATTTCTGACTGGTTTTGTCTCTTTCTGTCTAGGCTAATGATCAGTGAATGATCTGGTCAAAGTGACTGACAGAGCACCAACATGATGTTACTGACGAATGAGCAGTTCTGCTTCTAGAAGTGCAACCTTGCTCCACATTCCTGTCACTCTTGGGTCTATGATGCAAAGAACCACATCTGAAGTACAGACAGCTGCATGCTTTGTGAAGCCTGTGTTTCCCTCTCTGCCATCACTGCTGTTCCATAGTTAAGATAAGAGGCCCCATGGTGTTTTTTCCACATTACAATGCATCATGTTATAAACAAAATTAGAATTAAATACTATAGGCTTTGCTGGGTGTTAGCAAAAATGAGTCATTATCCACAGCTCCTATAGAATCTCACTAGCGAATCCATTTTGCATTGAACCAAGGAGACAACATATTTGTCATTCTGTTACTGTATTTAGACATATTTGGGGTCTGCATACAAGGGAATCCATCATTCAAACAAACTAGGGTGCTTACCTCTGTCAATAAGAAACTCATTAACCTACATGCTTTGAAACATGTGTTCTCTAAAGGCTATACATTTTCTTTTTTTAGCCAAGAGCCTCAAGAGTAGAGAAATCTGCCTGCAGGAGGCATTTAGCTCTATTTGCCTACAGGACCAGTAGTTATGCTGGCACATCCAGCTTCTGTAAATATGTAAGCATGCTACATCACTACCCTGCTGCTCACCTAAGATGACTAGCAGACTCATTCACCAATAACAAATTACTTTTTCACTTTATGCTGTGGAAAGGATACGAAGTTGCTACACGGTTAAATGTGGAAGAGAAATCAGCCACTAAATGTTGAAAGCAAATAGCCCCAAGATTTGATGGCTTCAGTAATGCTGATGAATCTAAATGCATTGCTGAAATAAAAAAAATTCAGCACACATATATTTTTGCATACCACAGAAAAACATTGACTCTGAAAATAACAAAGTTGAATAAGCTGATCCACAATCTGCTTAAAATTAAACTTTTAGAAGCTCATGAGGGGAAAATGGAAGACATTTCCTCATTCTTTTTTATTTTGATGTAATATCTCTCACTTCAGGTGATAAAGGAAAAAGCCTAATATATAAATAGATTTTAGTTACGGAAATCAAATAAGGTCAAACTCAAAAGGCTTGTAGATGGTAGTAAAAATTAAGAGTGGTAGGTTTTGCATGTGAACCTGACCAGGAAAAGCAATCCAAAAAACCAAAAGGTTTGAATTTTAGGTGAAGTAGTTTTATTACTTTGAAGTTACAGGATGGACATTTTCAAGCAGAAACCTTCATTTGATTTACTTTAACTCACTTCCAAGAAACATTAAATAAAAGCTATTTTAATTCTGAGGAACTGTATTTACATAGGGTTTTAAAGTAGTTTAATTAATCCAGGTTAAAATTCAATTCAGATGAATTTTCCTGATTGCCTCTAGGTAGATGAGACTTTCATCAGTTGTTTGAAAAGATGGAGAATTTATAGCACTAAAACTAATCATCAGAAGGATGCAGGAAAGCAAAAGATGAAGTGGAATAAAGATAAGTATTCTGTTTAATACCTTGGGTAGATGCTTTCTAAAATTTTCTTTATTCAGTACTCAACACTTCAGATTTTCCTACCAGCTTGAAAGTTATGAATGATTTGAAGTTTTCCCTTAACATAAAACTAGTTAAAAAGAGAAACTGATGTGTCTAATTTATGTTTAAAGATTTTTGAATAGGTATTCATGCAAATAATGGATTTCTTCCAACTTTTCCCCAAAACACACTTACTAGAAAACTAACTGGTAAAATAAAGAAAGTGATAGAAAAGTCTATAATAACTATATAATTTGAATGTTACAGTACAGTTTTCTGTGTGCCAGTTGCATTATGTAATGGAAATTCTATTCCATCTATTGTGAAGAAAATAGTCAATACAGGTAAATACTGTTCTATATGCACTCCTATTTCTTTTTCATTATTGCTCATTTATTATTTTTTTCTCTCCATATTACAGTGTTAAAGCTAATGTGACCACATCTGGTTCCACCCCAGGCATTCATTTCCAAACAATTACTTAGGAAATTACTTGAAAATGTAGATTCATTTCAGGGCTATGAACTCCCAACTAAACTGCTATGTCTGATCTTAATTTAGTATCAAGCTGAAGAGCTGTACTCAATTTTTCTAAAGCAGAAGCAAGAAACAAGAAAGAAGGTTCTCTGTGAGTACTCAGAACAGCCTTTAAAGTCTCAGCTTACTATATTATAAAAGCATTTTAAAGGCAAAACCAGCCTCTTAGCATTCTTTCTATGAGTTTGCCAAAACCAAGTAAGACTGAGGCCTTATTTTTGAGTTCCCTTCAAGAATTTCTGAACTAAATAATATTTAATAATTGTAGTATATATCTTGTGGTAGTGCATGCATAATAATTTAATGGAGAACTAAATCTTTGATAACAGTCGTATTACTGAACTGTTGTAACTGGTTTCAAGACCAGGCTCCACACAGATTCAGGAAATTTCCTAGTCTGTGATTAGCACCAAATGGAGGAAAAATATCAGCCTTACTATGATCATTACAATTTTGTTATAGTTTCAAAATCTTACAGGGAATTTTTCTCTCCCTTGCCAACATAGTGGGGTTTAGGACCCAGGACCGGCGCAGGGGGTGGTTTGATTGCTCTGAGTTCCAGTTTGGTGGCTGGTAGAGGGGAGGAGGGAGTGGGGTGAGAGGTTTCTCCCAGTTGGCGCCACTTCTGCTCAGCAGCTGCTGTGAGCTGGAACTTCTTTGACTCAGCCCCAACTCCACGTGTCCTGTGGTGTCCTTCAAGAGGAGAGCAATCACCACTACCTGGAACTGCTGCAGACTCCCTGGGGGCCGATGTCACCTGTAGAGGACTTGCTACCCTATACACTTCCCCCTCACATCTACCCACCCCCCCTGCCCCCAGTGCCTTTGGACAAAGGATAAAGGATGAGGAGACACCATGTCCTGCTGTCTGTAAATTTAACTGCACCGAAAGGAGCAGGAATAGAACTTAATTCATTAAGGTTTTTGGTTATGGTGGTTGTTGTGTGTCCTGTTCTGGTTTTTGGTTATGCATGTATGTGCGTATATATATATATATATATATATATGTAATTAAGAACTGTTACCCTTCTCTTTCCTTTTTTTTCCTGATTAAAATCTCTTAATTTCAGAAATGCATCTTAGTTTTCCTTTAAACAGAGACAAATTTCTATTTAATATCTTTTTATTTTCTGATTTATAGTAGCGAAGCATCTCCCTGTAGCCTTGCTTGCTTAAAGTCTTCCTTAAAAATCTATGCTGAGATAATACAAAGCATTGGTACAGCAAAGACAGGAAAAATACAGAGCTTACTAGCCTCTAAAAAAATTGCCTTTGATATATAATAATAGCATGGAAAATCTGTCAGTTAATGGCTACTGGGAGTCATGAGAGCTGCCTTCTTAGAAATAATTACCTACTTGTTTATGAAAACATGAATCTGTTTGGTTGAGAAAAAGGTCCAGCACAACACCTCTCCTCGTTGACTTTTCTATCACTTGGGAGAAGAAAGTTATAACTAATGCATTCCACGAACCTCCTGGATTTCTTATGCCCTGCTGTATTGTCTTTTTAACAGATATCAAGGTGGTTGAAGTGCCCCATGACGACCAGGGTTTGTGAACACGAGGCTACACCTATCTGTCTATAGAGGGCCTCATCTGCTCACTCTATCTGGTCAGGTGGCCTGTAGCAGACTCCCACTAAAATGTCACCTGACTCTGCCCTCCCTTTAATCCAGATCAAGCTCAATGCATA
This sequence comes from Neomorphus geoffroyi, assembly GCA_033558235.1. Lineage (NCBI taxonomy): Eukaryota > Metazoa > Chordata > Aves > Cuculiformes > Neomorphidae > Neomorphus > Neomorphus geoffroyi. Next base: position 23,112,537 of record JAUMJM010000020.1, on the reverse strand, counting down.
CCAGCTGGTCACTGACATAGAGGACATCACCTCTTCCTCACCTCTCCTGCCTGTCCTTCCTAAAAAGCCTGTATCCCTCCAGTTCAACACTCCAGTCATAGGATCCATCTCACCGTGTCTCCATGATGCCGATGAGATCATAGCCCTGCAGGTGTGCACATGTCTCTAACTCCTCTTGTTTATTCTCCATAGGCCCAATTTCATGTCATGACACCAAGAAGATGGGAAAAAGTAAGAGAAATTTCTTTCATTTCACTTAAGAACAACTAAAATGCAAAACTTCACATTAGATCAGTTGGTAGCTATGAGTTATCCCTAGAAGCTGCTGTTACTGGTATCAGTGAAGCAAACCTGGGCAATAATACACTTTCTGCTGCAGGGGCAGTAAAAACCAAAAGGTTAACCTCGCACAACAGGTTAGTTTCTAGCAATAGGAGTTGTTAGCTTATAAATTCTTGTTATAACAGATTGAAGTTGTAATTTTCTTTTTTTTTTTTAAACCACAGGTGAAGGACTGAAGTATTTTTTTAGATAATTTTCTCTGCTGTTACAATTTTCCTTCTTTGCTCTAGAGACCTTATAAGAAATGCTTAAGGAGACTTTTCACTCCAGGTAATACATTCAGAACTCAGTCTCCTGAGATTCAAAGGGATATTGCTCCTTTGAAGTAGCATTCTGTTACATGACAAGCCAAAGATTTATGAAATAGCAGTGCAGCATCTTAAAGAGGTACCGCAGTTTGTTCTTTAGTATGCTATGTATTGTGTTGGTAGTGAAAATTACTTTCTCTGTTCCGCTCAGTTGTCATGGTAGGAAGCCAAACACATAAATCCAGAACAAAGTGGAAGTGACAGTAAAATTCATCTACCAAATCATGAACATAAAAATTCACTAATCAATATTCATCTCACATTGGGAAAGAATAGCTAACACAAACAATTATTTGAAAAAAAACCTTTAATCTTTGTAGAAGTTAATTTGTTTTACCAAAACCATGGCTAATAAAACCCTCTTGACGGAAATTATAATCGTTTCATTGCCAAAAATGGCTTTCCTGAATAATAAATTATCAAAGGAAGTAAATCATCAACCCTTCTGGAAAGATTTTTTAATAAAATCTGTTGCACAGATTTATGTCAGGAAGTAGAGATTTCAGAGCATGTTCTGAGATTGTATGTATACAGCACGATAGTTTTCATGGTGGTCATAGCCGGTTGAAATCCTGTTTCCACTGAAACCATTACTCAAATCCTATTTATTTTAATAAGATCAAGATTTCAGTTACTGCTTTATTTTTAAAATTTATGGGTACTGGTCCCATAAAAAGCAGATTCATTGAATTTCAAACACTGTTCTTGTTTTAGTTTTGTTATAAATATTTTAATATCCCTGAAGAAACATTGCTTCAGTGGCCCTAGGGACAGAGACAGTGAAATCATACCTAAAAGGCACTGCTACTACAGAGAGATGGATAGAAATGGAAACAAAATAAACTCCAGTCATTTTACTGTATGAGGACATTGCTGCTGAAAAAAAAGTTTAACTCCAGAAACCTTATGTTACCGTGTAATTTTACCTTTGTTCCAAACCACTCAGTACTTAAATTTACACTTCCTAATTTACATATTTATTTTATATGAACTCCTTCACATGAGCTCTCAACTCAGAGAGCTGTAGGAACACGTACACCATGCTGTGTTTGTATCTTATTTAGATTTATTAGCCTATGAAATACACACAAATATAAGTTCCTTCCAAACCTCTTCACATGCTCAGAAATACTCTCTGACAGTTTTTGCCAGAGATCAGAACTGCATTTACAGCACTCACGTATCTCCATCTTGCCAAAAGCCTACTGTGCTTTACTATGAAACCCTATCATTGCAGAATATCACCTGAACCTGAGCCCAGGCTTAGCCTGGCTGTCTCTAACTAGAATACTGGGAGACACCTGATGTCTACAGTGCATTGTGTAGTCCTGCTTCTGGGTACGGTTTCCCAATTCCACATCAGAATAAAGCCCTATGCGTCATTCGATCGCAACTCAGAAACATGAACAGGAAGATCTTTTCAGTTTCCTCCTGGATTGCCTTGTGTCTCTAACACGATGTTCACTTTCAATCATCTATAGATTTGATTTCAATACTAATAAAAAATTAGTTAGCTTTAGTATTTTGCACAGTTTTAAATTCATAAATGGCCTTTGGTTTTCAGGCCTTCTGCCTCAGTCGTGTCAATTTTTGCAAGGAGAAATTCTGGAGTTAATACTAGTCTCCTTACCCCATGCACACTTAGCATTAATACATTTACACACTCTTTTTAAATTATTCATTACTGTCACCACATATTTTCTTAAATGCTGAACTTTATCTTGATCAAGTTGTACGGATAGAGTGCATAATTCTTTCTGCAGTTTACAAGAAGTCATACTTAAAAGTAGTACATGAGTTTCTACCTCAGACCTATTGTTTACCTTCAATTTTTCATAGTGCAGGGTTCTGCCTACTATGTTACATCTTTTGTCCAGAGTCAGTTACTCCTTTGTTCAATGCAATTTTATCACAGATCACCATAAATAGTAGATGTTTTGTTCCTGTCCACAATCTGTATTCTTACACTATAGGTGTTTAGTCCTTTTGACTTTTGAGAGGTGCAGAATTCATCCAACAGAATTTTTCAATTTTTGCACTTTAAAAAAAGAATTTTAGGTTGTCTAGACACAGCAATACTATTCTTATTAATTTAAATCTAAATACATCATAATGTTTTCTTAAGTGGTCAAATGAGAAATGGAAAAAATTACACAGATGTCTTTAAACTCATGATATATCAATACTTAATATGTTATAGATCATTCTTTGCCACCCTAGGCAACCTCCCCTATTATTAATACACTCTCTTCTTACATACTCAGTATGAAATCTTAATATGTTTAAGAAGGGCTGATAAGTGGCTCCAAATCAAATGGCTTCCTCTAACTTCTCATTTCTGTGCTAAGCAGCATCTCCTACATTACCTGCCTCATTTCTGAACAGAAGATGAAGCAAAAGTATTTCAGCTTATCTCATTTTGCATATAAAGATGCTAGAAGAGACATATATTCTGACTTTATTACTAAATGCACTGTGAATCACAGAAAACACACACTTACAAAGTCTTTTCCACTTTGTCTTAAGTATCCCTCTCATTGCTAACAATCCCTTCTTGGATATTTATTATTGCCTCTATGATGCATGTTAATTCTATCTGTCTCTGTCATATTATATTCCTAGGCAGAGCTCCAAGAGTCTTGTTGAAACATGGATATATTTCATGCTATGCTATTACTGTCATGTGGTTGATGCTTCTTGGCTTGTATTCAAGTCAACTAACTGTTCCAAGAGAAGCAGAAAATAAAATATTGCCAATATTGGAATAGTGGTCGAAATTTGTCTTCATCCATATACTAAACACTAGCTAATGTGACAACCTTAGATTATTAAAATCTATTACCAGAAAATTATTAAATCCCTGAAATTTTAAATTTTGAGGCATCAATTTTATGGAACTGTTTTGTTTGGGGTTCTTACGCATTTTTCATCTACAGATAGTTTAGATGGATGAAAAACAATTCTTACTGTTACTTTCCACTTTTCATTTGCACATACACTTTTCTAAAATTTCCTTTAAATGTGTGTTTCATGGTTGCAATATTCTACATATGATGTCTACTGCTTTGTAACTATTCAGATGCTCATAACAAGCTGGCTTGCTTTCTGATTTACTCTGATTTACTGTTAGCAGTGGGGGAGGCAATTTCTGCAAATGTATCAAAAATACAAAAAAAAAGGATTCTCTAACAAATTGAATAATTTCTTAGAAACTGCTTTGTAAAAAGTCCACTATCACAACATACTCAGTTTGACAAAGATGGTTTTGCATTGATGCAAGACTCAGTTTTCCATGAAGTTTTTATAATTTAACTTTCAGTATGAACTAATTATACTAAATTTTTATTTCTGAATCTTCTTTAGAATATTGATGGTTTTGTAGCATTGTGCTGCTTTAAGTTGCTAGCATTAGTTATTTTCTATGACCTTCAGGTAACACTATCATTTTTGTAATCCAACATGCTTCTGAAGTCCTACAGAAAGCATTGGATCTTATCTGCTATTTAACAGCAGCAGAATTTTCTACTTAATTTTACAAACTTACAGACAGGAATTGCTTTTTTTCAAAATGTATATGCTTATAAGTTCACATTCTCAGTTTTCCTCCTCCTTTTGTTTTTCTTTCTGGTAGTGCCTCTAGCACTTCGATATACTCCCTGGTAATATAGCTAAGTTATTGTTTTGTTGGGGTTTTTACTTAAACATGATTACAGATAAATATTCTGGTTTTAATGTTTTGAAAAATAGATTAGATAGTTTCATTAAACACTGCTGCTTCATGGGTTCTTCAGACTATTCAATTCAAAGGCATAAAATATGAAAAACAATCAATTCCATCATGAACTATTCCCTGTCAATGAAGGCAGGTAGTAGCAGCAAATTTTCAAGGTATTTTACTTCCAAATTGATGGTAACTCTAATGGTTTTCAGTGTTGACAAGTTTTCTGTACGCAGGAAAAGGTAACACTCAGCTGGGAAAAGACTGTACTATACAGACTGTTTACATTTTTCACACTGCCAAGACTGCGATTTTTGTTCAGGAAGTTTGCATGCTCTATACTGGGGAACAAGACAACGAAGCTTAAACTAGAAAGCAGAAATAATACTCTTACATCTCTAAACAGTGTCACTCAAAGTGAGTGCTTGGCTGCTAAAATTAATAATATGTGTACTTTCCTGATTTATTCTTAATGAGGCTTGAGAAGCCTATGAGAGAATGAAAGGGTAGGGACCATCCTTTCTCATTTGCTGCCTTGACAAGCAGTAAAAGTCAATAACAAGCCAGGGGATTCTGCAAATGTGACCTTAAAGCTCTTCAGATGAAAGAAGTGTTGTTAAAAATACTGTGTTTTGCTAAGTCTAACCAGCTTAACTTGAATGCTAATCATCATGCACAAATAAAAGGGTGAAAGCAGTGAGGGAATAAAATTACAAGTTTCCCTCCCATCTTCCTGAGCAAGCCAAGAAAAACCTCCACCACCAACAAAAAAACCATTTACAATGTTATCTATGAATTTAGAAGACATCAATAAGAAGATGCAGATGATATGAAGAACAAAAAGCTTTATGTTTTTTCTATGGATTTTGGGGATAGTAACTTTAAGTAGGAGAATTGAAAAACATGCAGGTGGAAACCATTGGGAGTGAATAAAGGACACATCTTTGACCATAAAACTATGACTTTATGATAATGCTACTGGCATTCAATAGTTTAAATAAGTACAGAAATAGTAAGATATCTAGTCGCAGTGAAAAAAAATAAGGTAGCCAGGTGAGAACAGCTTTCAGGGAAAACTGTGATAATCTGATGAAGTATTGAAGTTAAAACCGAGAGGGATAATTTGAACCCAAAATTATCATCTTGAACAATTTGAGATGGTTCAGAATAGAAAAGTAAAGCCCATGGAGAAAGTGTAATGGCTTCTACAGTCAAGCACACTTTGGGAATGTATGACAGCACACTTTCAGATAACAGTTTCATTAAAAAAAGCCCACTTATTGACTGAGCTTACATGCCAAGGAAAAATTCTGTCCTTGATGTGAAATACACACTTACAGCACAATCTGAAACAAAATATTTTGTTCAGTTTATCACCAACAATAAAAATTCTGTCAGTGAGCAGCAAGACCAAGAGAAGCTGAGAAGATGCTGGCACAGCATATTACGATGTCTGGCACACATCTCTATTAAAAGAAGCAAGGAACACTGCAGTCAACAAAAGGGCTGTGTATAAAACACATGGCAAGTTATGTGAGAAGAGAAACCATCAGGCAAAAAAATGATTTTATAATGTGATATCCCTGAGTGAGAAAATCTGGAAGTGTAAAATAAAAATAAAAATAAAAAAAACACACAACCTGGCCAGATTACAGAAATAAGACAAACCAAAAATACAGTCAGCATCTACAAATATATAACAAAATAATTTCTGAGCTCATTTCAAAAGATTTCTAAAAGTATAATTAAGAGGGGGGGAAAAAAAAGTAATAACTTGCATTCTTTTTATGTACATTAACAATGTAGTGGGAAGGGGAGTGGCATAAAGATGAGAGCTTCTCTTAACCGCTCAGCTGAGTTCTGAAGTATTGCTAGAGCTTGTCCTTTGTATTTCAATAATAATCAGAGAAGATTACAAGGAACCCAGTCCTCTAAAAAAAATTCTAGCACTGGTCTAGTATCCAAAAACTTATAAAACTTGTTTGTAAATAAAATAAAGCAAAACATATTAACTCCAGCAGTGTTTAGATAGCAAATTAAACTCCAATTAAAGGGGACCAAGCAGAATATATGCTACTAAATTTAGGTAGTTGACTGAAGTGCTTAATATAAAAGACCTAACTTAAAAGACTTGAGGGTTAATCTCTTTGCTGAAAATAGGACAATCACTTGCAGAAAAATACAGCTTGTCTAAGAAAGTCTCTCCAGCCCTCTCTCTCCTTTAACTACTGCAGGAGCGTAGTCCCTTCTCTTGGGAACCTTAGTGACATTCCAAGGTAGGTGAGGTAGCTCTGTGTCAAAATGTATTCCCTCTGAAATTAACTTCTCCATAATCTTTTGGGTCATTTGTGGCAATAATTCATGATTATTGTTTATTACTATGCAGTCTGAAAGGTCAGACCACCATATGAATCTCACCTTCCCCATTTCCCATGTCAGTGTCTGAAGCTACTTAACATGTATGGGGACAAGAGTTTCTTTAGCTGCTTTCCGTATTTAAGATTGGCTAAGAAATTCTAGACCCATAAGTACACCTGCTACCTTGGACAGAAGGTTCTTTACTTTTTGTAATAAAGAAGCAGTGGAATGAAGCATTCTGCATTTCTCAGACACAGCAGTATTCAACCAGAAGTAAGGCCTCTCTGTCAGCTCAGCATTTTGTGATGAGAATATCCAGATATGGATCTGATTTTCAGAAATGAAAGCTGCATTTCTAGCATTCAGAAATGATGCATCTGTTATGGGTAGGAAAATCAGCTGAGCCTGCACTGAGCTCTGTTCCTGTTGTTACACAAAGAATCAAATGCCAATATGATGCAGTTTCACTGCCTTTAGAATAACTAGGCTGGTAAAGGCAAGAAGAAGCAAGAAATTCATATCCCTTATAAATGTTTTAATTTTTTTGAAAAATCAAACCCATTCACAAAGCTTCTTGCAAAATAAAATCTGTAAATATTTTGGAAAGTTCACATTTTAGTTTTAGTACTCAAGGATCAAGAGTCAAATAGCACATAGGTATTCAGGTGGCCAAAATAATTTTCAAATGCAGAAAAATCTCTTTCACTCAATAAAATAAAAGGTTCCTAAATACTAAAGATAGAGAAGATATATTTGTCAGTACAACTTAGAATACCAAATACCTTTCTCTAGAGCAGGGGTGTCAAACTCGCGGTCCGTGGGCAGAACTCGGCCCTCCAACTTGTTTTATCCAGTCCAGCACCTTGTTTCTACCTGGCGGCAGTGCTGAGTTCCTTGCCCCTACGTTCCTGCCACTGCACCAATCACGTGTGCAGTGTGTGTGATGTGTGTTACGCTGCAGGAGGAGGAGTAGGAGAACTGTGGGAGCCATGAGTTTGACACCCCTTGTCTTGAGCCTTAGAATGTTTCTTTTAAAAGGTAACATACAAAGACATTAAATTGCCAGTGTGAAAACTTGATCAAATATTTCCTGATGAAATAAAAAGAACTGCTTGAGCATTTCATAGCATAAAATTTTCTTACAAGGAAAAAGCCTAATTTTTCAAGGAAAAAGCCTAATTTGTATTTCTTTCCTCATTTTTTTTATTGACTCTAAGAGACATTCTAAAACAAAGTATAAATTAGGTTTTCCATGATCAAGCTAGTTGAATATAAATAGGAAGGGTATTGAATTACAAATACACTAACAGTGTCCCAGTTGGCTTCAGACCTTTCTCCCATTCTTCACTGATCCTGCTGCAGTACAATTGTATATAACTTTTTATTCAATCCTCTATAAGCGTGCTTAGGCATTGAAAAATGAAGAATAAAAATACAGTCGTCGCTGCTTGAATGTGACTGGCATTGTTATATTCCTTTTCTTTTACTTTTCACAGTAAATTAATTCTGAAAACACTGCCAATGAGACTCTTCACTGTCACTTTCATAGGCCCTCTTGCAGATGGTACGTACACTCCACAGCAGCACTGTGACTTGGATGCCAACCCTCTGAAAGCTTATATAGGCTGATTAGTCAACCCTACAATCACCAGAAAGGTTAGGTTGAGCTATTTCTTTTTCCATTACTTTGGGCGAAAAAATTCCTTTTGCCCTTGTAGAGCTAGAAAGTGAGACAGTCACAGTGCATGAGGGAGGTCAGGAAGGGCACATGAAAAGTTGCTGTAGATGTTTACTTTTGGTGTCCTTAGAAGCCTGCTTTTCAAAGAATATTGTTATAAGAAAGAAGAACAGATGTTTTCAGATTTTCTGGTGAGAAACGTAGCTTGTCTATACAAAGGTAAAAAGAGCTTTTCCTCCTTGTTGTTTAAGACAAGCTATCAAACTCCAGATTTTTTTCTTTTACAGGGAAAAGAAAAAGCTTCTATTGACTTCAAGAATAATAATGTCTTTAACTCAAAATGGCTTATTTTAATTATTATCATAAACAGTGTACAGCCTTAACCTTAGCTGCACAACACATATCAACACAGAGTTTCTTAAACAGAAACATTACAAATTACTGATGAGGAAAGTAAAACCAAAGGAATTAATTTAATGAATCATTAATAATGATGGTGATATTAACCATAAAATACGTGCTTAAGTGTTCATTTCTGCTAGACATGTACTGCAGAATTACAGTTTATACTGCAAAGACATCAAAACTGTGAGAGGATAACAGCATTGCTCGGCTGCAACACTGAGGGCAGGCGTTCATGGGAGATGTGAAGAAAAAATAATGCGCTGAAAAATATGCTACTCTATAAAGAATTTGAACTAGCTTAGTAGGTTCTCAGTGAATATAGATTACAGATATCTTTCCAGGAGATAAAAGCAGTGTTGGTATAAGCAATGACTGTTCTTTATTTAAAATGTCCCCAGTCTTTATTTATATATTTATTTAAAGGCTTTAAAGAAATTCTTAGATAAAGTGCAAAAATCATACAGTGACATTTCATAGAAACAAACAAATAAACAAAAAAGAAAAAACAGCATTACTGTGGAGGATGTATCATCTATGGGATGGCATAAATGTCATGTTCCTTAGTTTCCGAAGTGTAGACTATCTGTCTTCAGTTTAACCTTAAATGTCATGATATTCAATATACCTTTTGACAGTTTTTAATGTGATTGGAAGATATTCTCTATTGCTGATACTTTCTCCTAGTCTGTACTCCAGTTTAATAAACGTTGATATTTGTACAAAGGTACAATGGGAAACCTTCCTCTGGCTACCATTTTCTATATTGGTTATTGCAAATACAATGTAATATTAAGTGTACCTTAATACCCAGATCTACCTGGGCTTATTTAATAATTTATTTTTTATCAGAAATTATGATTTATTGATACTGATAGTGTTTACAGAAATATCTAAGTCCAACACCTACCAAATGTCCAGGCTTCTTACCACAGATGCAGAAGGGTCTAGTACCAAAAAAGTTAGTTACTTACCTGATCCAAAACAGAGATCTTAAAACAATCCCAGCTCAAATAGTCAGCAATTTTAGCATGACAAACCTCCATTTAAGTCCCAGTACAAATCAGAATTTTTGAATCTGGGTTTCCCAGGGTAATAAGGGAATGGTCTTTCCAAACCAGAGATAATGTAGGAGTAAATAATGAGCTGTTGGCCACATAAAAGCAAGACAAAATCTGATGACATATCTCAACTTGTCCTGAAGGGGAACAGCCAAGATTTCTAAAATAACAGTGAAAACATCTGTATGAAAAATTTTTCTTGTCCAGTACTGCTGAAGGTATTACACACATTTTAGTCCTTTCCCAAACAGATTACATTGCTGAGAGAATAAGCTTTCTCATTCAGCTGGTGGAATTAACTGGTCATAACTAGCAAGAGCTACATAGTGATTAACCAATGCAGAAAACATTTCTAACACTCTGTTCTCCTTTGTTATGATTTTTAATCCTAAACTGAAGTATCAGAAAATATTAAAGAAAAAAAAACAAACCAAAAATAAACAGCACAAAGCACTAGAAATGTACAAAATATGTTGTCATAAGTACAAAAACTGTATTTATCACTTACCCAGGCACTGACACATCTGCCACAAGTGGTGATTTTGAAATCCCCATAGAGATCCTTGATGGCACCAGTTGTAAAGAATCCCTCCACCATCAGCAAAATGCCATATACAAAGAATGCAGCTGCTACACCGTATATCACGTACTTGAAGATGTCAATCCTGTATAGGAACAGCAAAAATTATTTATCTGCAAAAATATTTAAAGCTGACTCTGAAATTTCCGGGTGAGATAATTAGACCCAATAAGCCTCAAAGTTTCTACATTGGAGTCAACTTAAGTGCTTCCAAAGTGAACTCTGGAATAAAATAGCATTGATATAAGTAATATTGGGTCATTTAATTTAATAAAATATAATAATGGATCTGTGTTGGTAAGAGCAGAATTTTTCAGAATAATTTAAAAGGCAGTTAATTTTATTTTCCCTCTAAATAAAGTGGAAAAGAAAAAAAAAGAAAAAGAAAACAAGAATCTGAACACCTCCTGAGTAACAAGTTATATCCAGCACTTATGTTATAGAAAAGATGAAAAGATATTTTGTCACTATTTTCAATAGACCTTTCTACATGTACAAGTAGTTCTCAAGCTACAATGCTAGTCTGTTCTACTTTTCCTCATTATTATTTTTCCGCTTAGTCTCCCATGGACAAAGTATCTGATGGAATAATAAAGTCATCAAGAGCAATCCCTAACTTCAAACCAGAAACATGTTATTACTAAAGTAATAAGGTCAGATCATCTGGCAGTCTTCTATAATGGGGCTTTAGAAACATCATTTCACAGACTCAAAGCTCAAGAAATGGAAGAATGGCTTACAGTGTAACATGCAGAGCCCTAGAAGGCTCACTTACAAAGAAGATGTGGGTTGTCACGTGGTTGTCCTGCCCAGAACTGTCTAGAAGCTGAACAGTGTCTTAAGGAGGCTCTGCCTCCTAAATGTTCTCTCATGACCGAGGTCTGTGAAAAGATGTTTGAAAGCACCTCTCTGCTCTGTTTGTCTAAACTTGAAAACATTCCTGGTGACCACTGTGTTGGATCAGCAGGTTTCAATGTTTCCTACTTGGACTTCCCTAAAAGACTGGCCACAGTAAAGCTGCCGCTTTATCAGTATGACACAGAAGGAGTTCTGCAGCTCTTTAGAGAACCGCAACATGTAGGTTTAATATTTTAGTAAGTTCCAATCACATTGTCCAGGTCAAGATAGCAACAGTTCATAACAAAGTAGGCCAAAAAAAAGTCAGAGACCTATTAGGATCTGCAAGATGAATTGTGACAACTAACCAAACTGGACATTTCTCAAGACATAAAGATTCATATTTTCATTGTTACAAAAAAAAAATTTGAATGATAACATTTCTATAGGATCACACTTTTCATTATTACCCAAAAGGCAACTCTCAATACATGCTTTACAAGTACAATAGAATAACAAAGCTCAAAAATCCACTAATACCTTTGAATTTGGATGGTTTTAAAGAGATTCAAAGTCAGATTCACGTTTACAGTTGGTATTTCAGATGCATGACAGTGTCTACAGCTTCACCGAATGTAGCTTAAGCTTGTATCAGTCTCATAAAAAATGCAGCTAAACTTATTGGAGGTGGAGGAAGTAATATAAATTAATGATTTTTGCATCTATCACAGCATTTTTCAGAAGGTGTTAACCTAAAGGTTCCAGAAATGAGACAGGATATGTTTTTTCCCTAGCTTTCCAGTAACAAAGCCTTCTCAGCTTTTTTTTTTACATCACTTTTTCTTTCCTACTCAAGTGAAAATTAGGGTAAGTTGATATCTGTATGGAATAGATACATGAAATATTCCAAATGGTGAAGAAAATGAACACTATAGACAGTATTATATAATGCAAAGATTAAATTTGTTTTAATATATCTAATTGCTGATTGCATTGTAAAAATCCCATTCCCTAATTTTATAGTAATTCAGCCAGTGTAACGCTGTTCTAAGAGGACAACTATGTTTCAAGCCTATCTTGTCATTACCCGTAAAAATAGTCGCTTTATGACTACTCCATAAGATTTCCAATTCCTAAATTACACACCATATAAAATTGTGACCTCCACCAGTGGCTGAAGTGTAGGAGTTCTGCCAGAACAGCTCTCACAGATGTCAGTGTGCACAGTGGTGTAGAAATTACAAGCTATCACTGCCCTAAAAAGATCAAGGCTGTTGGGAAGTCCAAAGACTATTTCAGCCTTTGCAACAGCCCTTTAAACCATCTGTGCTGAGCCTCCTACTGAGCTGCTTGTATCAAAAAGCATACTAAAAGATCCCTCCTTTTTCCTCAGCCTTACGTCTAACTAAAGGAATAACTTTCACTTAAGCCTTCTTTCTACAAGGAAATTACATATATAGCTATACGCCAGCCAAATATAGAAATCAATTTCTTCCTCATACACTCTCTATAGAAAGAAGGGGTAAAATCTCTACTGATCAGACTACATGACATGAAATAGTCAGACAGTCTAAGGAGAAAGGATCTTCTATAATGCAAGGAGTAAAAATATAAATAAAAATTGTGAAACGATCATTCAACTACCTCTTTAAAAGTCAGATAGAATTGCATTGCAATATAATTATGTTTAGTGTGTGCTGTGCTTAAAGAAAATGTATTACAACAGTAACATTTTATATAGTTTTGAAGATAGTGTTGGTATTAAATTATTCTGCAGCATATAATAAATTTCACATAAACTTTGATTTTCCAATGAAATTATAATAGATAATAAAATATAGGCCTTGTAAAGTGGAGACTGCCTTTTTTTAAAAATAAAATTTGATTCTTTGTGCATGAGCTCGGGGAGATTAATTGCCATCTGTGTTTCAGCAAAGGCTCGAATGCTGCAGACAGAGCATGAGAGCAACCACGGAGATAGAAGCCGGGATAAACATGAGCCAATGGGCAAGGTGGGTAAGAAAAAAAGAAAAAGACAAGCAGGTCTCACACATGTGTAGGCTGGAATGAAAGGAAAGAGGTGGGTAAGGAGCAATGGAAGAAGAGACAGAATTAAAAAGATAAATTTTGTACTCTTGACAGGCTTTGGAAGATACATATTAGGTGAAGACCAAAGCTACGCTAAAAGAAAAGAACAAAAAGAAATCTCTTGTATCTGTTCACTAAATGCAGAAGTACTATTGATATTATATAATGATATAACTAATGTCATGAAACATTTCTATTGAAAGGCAGTCAATAAAGATCAGGAAAACAAACCTAATTGTAACAAATTTGCGTTGCATTCTTCACATATCAACCTAGATTGCTGCATAGAATAAGTTGCTTTTCTACATGTAAATAAACTTGAAAAAAATTTTGAAATTAGTAAAAGCATTTTTTATAGAATGACTTAAAATATATTTGGCATAGTCTTAATCCTGTAGAGGCTCCATGGTTTCCAGATTTGATTTTCCTCACATTATGTTCAGAAATGTTAAAGACACAAACATGACTGTTTTCAATTTGTGATTTAAATCAAGCTGATCTTTCAATTTTTAGTTCTTTTTCTACTGTTGGATTATTAATTTTCCCATATTAAATGGATGTACTAATTCATTAATCTGAATCTGGATTCCATCCAACAAGATGAATATTAAAACTAGTCTAGAGAAAACACTTTCTTTTTCTGAAAGAAGTTATTGATGGAACGCTAACATCTCAATGAACAGGTTGTAGCTGAGTACAAAGTAGACAATCCTAGTAGAGACAAATCAGACCTGAGTAAAAACATTCTCAGTGAGTCAGATCACTGTTGTAGATTTCCTACTGTGTATTTTCATGGTGCTTTGGCAAATCCAAGGATTAAAAAAAAAAAGTAAAAAAATCAGGAATCAATAAGATCAGTTTATGAATGATCAAGTCTAACAAAGGCAAGTGCAGAGTCCTGCATCTTTGGAGGAATAACACCGTGCATCAGTACAGGTTAGGGGCTGGTCTGCTGGTGGGCAGCTCTGCAGAGAAAGACCTGTGAGCACCAGTGGCTAAGTTGAAGATGAGCCAGCAATGTTCCCTCGATATCCTGTTTTGAAAGTATTTCAATATTCATAATTGGCTTCTGTTGACTGTGTCTAGAAGAAATAACTAGTTGCTTCACCAGAGCAAATCAGTAGTACTGCACCATAATAAGTGGATTTACTACCCCAAAAGATAACTCAAGCAGAACTGTTAACATTGACCCTTTATATTCTACTGTACCCTACAGGAATTGCAAACTAGTATCCCTGAAGCATACGCACTATTCAGTCTAATCATGGTACAATATCTGCTCTCAGTATTGGGGGGTGTTACTCACTTAATGCATGCCAATTGTATTTTTCTATCAAAATTATTTCCTACTGCCTTGGAACGATCTATGTAGTAGCTAGGGATATTTTTCTTTAATTTGGTTGATGTAGGAATGCATTGTAGACATTTATTTGCAATTAGCAGAAAACAAAGAAACGAAGAATCAAACAAAACACAATCATTTGCCCTGTGACACAGGATTCTCATGTTTTCCAGGAAACCTTTTTATTCAAAGCAAGTATGTGTACACTTCAGTTTGAACAATAGATAAAAGCTTAATGTTACAGAGGTTTTGGTTAGCCTAACCAGAGTACTATGTATTAATGTTGAACTAGTTTTCTAGCATTTATAATTCCGCCTCACATTTCTCTTCCTGAATTTATAACATAACTTTTCCAAATATAAATAATGAGATTCAGATAGTACAAGTGCTGAATAGCATATAATTTCCAGCAAACTGTATCTATACCATCTGAA
The DNA here is from genome assembly GCA_033558235.1 of Neomorphus geoffroyi. Taxonomy (NCBI): domain Eukaryota; kingdom Metazoa; phylum Chordata; class Aves; order Cuculiformes; family Neomorphidae; genus Neomorphus; species Neomorphus geoffroyi. Next base: position 23,097,389 of record JAUMJM010000020.1, on the reverse strand, counting down.
TGCAAGTACATTCAGGCAATTATACCTATTTATAAACTAAAAAAAAAAACAAACCACAATAAGGAAAATAAAACACCAAAGCTATCATAGTACTAGTGAGTTAGATTATCATAGTATAATTTGTAATTAAAAAATGCCATTTTTATAGCTGGCATAGACAATACAGAAAGATGAGAAACACACGTAATCACTACCACTGGGGTAGGTCAGTTTTGCTGCTTTTGGTTTGGGGTTTTTTTTCCAGCAACAAGGAACTTTGATGTTCACCTCTAGAACGCGCATTTGTCTCTGTTACTCTGCAAAACAACAATTCTGGCCTTTGCGCTGATTGTCTTGCCCTCTGAGGGACTGATGCTAAGAGGCTGTTAAGAGACTGAGATAGCAGGCTGTCTCCTCAACCTATCTCAAGCTTGTAGAAACAGTTTTGCAAATGTGGTTTTTGAAGAGAGCCAAGATTTAAGAGGATGTTTGCAAGCAAGGTTTGTTTAGTGTGTGCAGAAGCCGCACTCCATGGAATTTTTAAAAAGAAGTGCCCAGGATCTCCTTCAAACCAGCTGGGAAGAATTTGTTGGTGTAAGTTCACAACATTGTTCACTTCAGCATTTTGAGCAAAGGTGTTAATGCCGTGAAACACAGGGCATGATGAAACATAGCAAAGGGAGGAGTCAAGCAAAGGCAAATTTCAGAAGAAAAACTTCGAGTCAGCTGGAGGATTTACTAATGATCATGTACTACCTACAAAGTAAGACCAAAAAATTCCAGCTAACAACATAAATGAGGTAAAAGAAACTGAAATGTCCTCACCGAGGAGAAAAGAAAGATGAAACTAGTGAGAAAATGTCAGCACAGCTCCATGATAGGATTCTTCTGAGATTAGGTTAATACAGAGTCTAAACTTCTAAATTTCAGGTAGAAAGAAAACAAAATTGCAGTACACAATACTCAAAGTTTGTCAGGAAGTGATAAAAGGAGAAAGGATTAACAGTAGACAAAGGGTAAGAGCAAAGACTTAGAAGTATTTTTTATTAAAGTAGAAATAAAACATAATAAAAAGAACACAGAATCTTACAATTCTGTATTTCTGGAATAAATTTTTTTATGCAATCATCCAAATCATTTGCTCAAAACTAAAGCCAGACTGATAGGATTATATAAAGAAAAGGTCATCATACTATAATTTGCAAGTTACACTCACATTCTGCAAGGGCCATATTTTGTTATTCTATTCTAAACAGCAGCTGACGTGACATAAGATCCTATTGATTTTAAAAGAGTAATACGTGGCATAAAGCTGTTTAAAGGCATGCAGTATACAAGCCTAAATCATCATTCTTTAAAATTTTGATGGTTGCGTCCTTCCTAGGAATGGAAGAGTTGAGCCAAGATTTCATGGAGCACCTCTAAAATCAGTAGAGAATGCACAAGCTAATGGAAGAGCAGCAACAGCAGTGCAAATCACATTTCTGTCCTACGGATCTTGTAATTTTCATGGAATGGAAAAGGATCCCGCAAAGAATTTAAATAATCATGAAATCTTTGAGTCCAAAAGACAAGATTCTGATTATGAAATATGAACAAAGCTGCTTCTGAAAGGTGTTTCGATAATCTAGGCATCTGCTTACCTCTAGCCAGACTAGTTTCTAGAGAAATATTTTTAAATATACTAATTACAGAATAAATCCAGAGCCCTCTTTGCCTGAAGAAGACCAAAAAGAAGGCCTAAAATCCTGTGTTTTGCACCTAAACTTAATATGCTGTATTTGCCCAGTGGATTTTTTTATGTGTGAGTGAATCATACTAATGGAATAGAAACTGTTCTCCTTAAGTAAACTGCATTTTTTTAAATTAAAAAAATGCATACATCAATGATACTGTGCTCTCTCTAGTAGTTCCTGTCAAATTATAAGGCATAAACAAGACACATGGGCCAAAGTCAAGCCTTCCTCGTAGAGATAACTTCATTCTTCTACACAGAGTCAGAATCCAGGTCTAAAAACTCAAAAGGTGCTATTATTGGGAAAATTCATTAGTCTAGTTAGAAGTCTTTTTACCACTGATCTCGGAGAAAAAAACCTTTAACTTTACAGCAGTAGGGATTATGGGTACATCCCTGTTAGCGCTTCAGCTCAGATATGGATTTTTGTGGGTTTTTTTAAGCAAGTCCTGCAGCTGTCCCCACTTGCTGAGTCACGGTTTGCGTCACATTTTTCAGAGTACACAATATGGACTTCTTTCCAATTAAGTTAAATGGCAAGTATGCTTCAGGAGTGCTCCTGCTGCACTCCATTCACTAGTGGATGTCCAGTCCATTGTCTCAGGCAAGACCAAGTCCAAAAGAAGTCCCTGAAATGTACTGTATGAACAACAGATTATTAGCACTAGGTGTTTAGGACTACTGATCAGTTTCTATGGTGCTAGCACCGTTTTCTAATGTATATGTGGCCTTGTGACTCCTGTGCTTAACTCCAGACCACCTCTACAGAGCTTGCACCACAAAAATAACACGAGAACAGATTCTCTTTATATTTCAGAAGACAGTTTGAATAAGGTGGTTCTCAGTCCACTGCTGTTCATTTTTCATAATGCAGGATGATTATCAGCCTATGCAGCACACTATGCAGTAAACACACAGTATTACATATCGAGCAAGGATTTCTACAATATATAGGTGAAATAAAATCAATTGAAAATTAATCACTATCATAGAAGAAGCTACACTTCATACATATCCATGTAGAAATATTTCAGGATTTTAAGGACTGTTTCCAATCATTGCATTTGTAAAGTGTTTTGTAATAAGATATTTTTGCTGATATACCTTTTTTCAGATATATTTAGAGGTACAGAATTGACCTAATGCAACAATAAAATCTATAATCTAAACCCAAAAATACTTGTAGGGTGGCATACTTAATTTTTTTTTAATATAAAACTATCATTTCAGTTACTTAATCAGGAGTGTGAAAATAATCCTTACCAAAAGGCAGTACACACCTCCAAAAACACAGTACACATCCCAAATAATGACTGTACAAGCCTGGACTTCAACCATAGTCATCCTACTAGTTTGGTACGTGCAAATCATGTACAGCCCCATGACTTTCCTGTCTCTTCTTCCTGTTCATAGACTCAGACAGCTGAATCGACGTCCAGATGAATCTTCTCCTTATAGAAACAGTGAGATCATAAGGGCTCTTTAGGATGGTTGCTATTTCCAGACATACTATGACACAGCCTTCCATGAGTTAGCAGTTGCTTCTCCTGATACATAGCCTTACATGTTTTTATTCCCATAATACCAATCGTGTTTAAAACATAGTTTAAGTTAAAATTTAAAGAACACCAAGCTTTTGTAGCAGAACAGGGAAAACCAGATTAGTACTATTGCTTACTAAGTAAACAACTAAAACAAAATGATATAATGCAAATATTTACAAACGTTGTATTTCGTATCAGCGAGCCTTTACTATAGCCCTCACTGGTAATACCTTTCACAGTATTCCACTACTATTAGTGTAATTACATTAATGACAGCAATAGTATTTTTAATAGTACCAATATTTAACTCATGATAGCTGCAAAGCCAAAAGAACCAAAGAACAGCAGAAGATTAGAAAAATATCCATTTATCTACCTCTCAGAACACTATTTTCAAACATTAAGAGGGGTGGATACACAACTTTCGATATGTGCTCTTCATGTTTTCCTTCAAAAAAACCAGTTGCACATACATATGCATATTACTAAATATCTTTTTAATAAACAATCACTATAGACTGACTAACAGAAAGGTTATCGGCAAACATCAAACCTGGACACAACAGCATCTAAAACACAGACTTTCACAGTTTGAAAGGAAGGAAATTTTTAGCTGTAAGAATGCAGCTCCAGTAGAGCATCTCTGGCACTTCCAACAGAGAAAACAGTGACAGCAGATTTATAGACTGAAATCTTATTTAGTCTACTGTTTGGTTTCACACCTTCAAAAGGAAGTAAATTTACTATGATCTGAGTTAGCTCAGAGTGTAGTAAGAAAATGTTGTTAATGCTTCTATCAGGAAGATTTCTTCATTTTCCACTCTAAGGGTGTGATTCCCTTGTTTCATGGCCTATATATCACAAACGTGACAGATGGCACTAACTGGCCTTGCATACTAAAGAGGAAGAGCTGTGAAAAAGTGCTGTTGGGAAATACACCAAACATACCTTATGCTCCTTATTTCCTAAAAAACTTCTTCTGGAATTTGTTCCAAACAGCAGAAAAATACAAAAATCCAGCTCTTATAATACAAGTTTGATAAACATACATCTATTTCCGCTGACATGGGAATCTTGTCAAAATCAGGGATTAAGTAGGCAACTCTAGTTATACCCAGTACTTTGTAGGTATAGTGTTCATTGCAGTTTATTAAGTTACTGGAAGAATGACTGAATACCACACTTGACTCAAGCAGATGACTCAGTTTCAGTGAAGCCTACAGACCTGTTAAACTGACAAATGGTCAATACAAACCATTCACCGCTTACAATTACAGTATCATAAAGGCAGTTTTCACGCTCCTTTAGATAACTATGTTTATGTTCTTCGGATTCCCTTGAACCACAATGAACTAACATAACCACCCTGAAGGAACTCACACCCCAAACAACAGTTTATGACTTCTGTACATTAAATCCTCAAACAGGCATTTCTTCACTTGGTGGGGGTCGGGTAGCAGCTACCATTAGAGAAGTGAGAATGGTGATAGTGAAGAAGTTTGAGACTAGATGGAATGAAGTTTCACTAAAGTGATTCAGAAAGCAATATAATTAGCAGTTAGTCCCAAGGAAAAGGTCACTCATTGATAATTCTGAATGCTTTTTATAGCCTTCCAATTTATTAAAGGTTCATGGAAATGACTGTGTAAAGAGGGAATATTCTACCTCATTCAGCTTTGTGATTTTTGAAGATATGCATTCTCCATGACGAATATCAGTCTGTACAGTACATGTTCTCATGCATCTGAACATATTTCAAGAGTTTAGAGTATCTGTTTTACCTGTACAGCCCTGAAGAAATTCAAGTCAGGTTGTAATCCAGTACTTTGAGCAAAATCCTTTTTAAAAAATCCTTTTAAAAAAAAGCACTCCACTCAGCATCTCTACTCCGCTCAGCATCTCTCCAGGATGTCTTCAATACTTCAGAATTATGGCCTATTACATTTAAACTTGGAAAGAAAATCATAAATTTGGGAAAATTGCCTGACATTTAAGGAATTTTAAAACTAGTTGTAAAACTTGCTTTTCATTTCTAAAATAATAAATATTTACTAGAATTAGAATTTCTGAAGCAGATGTGAACTGTAGCTGATGTATATTATTTGATATATATATCTCAAATAAGAGACCAAGGAGCTGGAATCAGGGACCACGTCCACCTCTGCAGGACCAGCATTCAGACCCCTTCTTCTGCCCCATTAGCTTCTGCTCTTGACTGAACCTCCATGGACAGAGTCCTCCAAGGAGACATCAAAGCCTATCGCAGGTTCTTAATTAACTCATCTCTCCCCAAGCATCAGGGCACAAGGTGGGACAAGAGCTTTCCATGGGGGAGCCAAGGCCCATCCAGTACCCCGGGCAGAGCGCCCCATCCAGGGAGAAGCCGGAGCAGCCTTAGCCCCAAGGCCAGGTGAGTCCATGGTGAGGGGTTGAGCATCCCAAGCTGAGCTGAAAAGGAGTCTTGGGCCAGGGGCAGGTTGAGGGGAGGCCCCAGAGAGGTCAGGCAGGGGCAAATGGAGCTGCTGATGCCCTCAGGGTCATTGACAGGGACATTTCTGAATGGCTTTGTTGGATTTAGTTACTTTGTCTTTTATTTCAGGCATTTAAAGAGTGTTTCAGATCTTGTTTATACCCTCATTATCCCCTGCTTTCTCTACAAGGGTCTGCTGCAGATTTTAAAATGCAGTGGGCAGCTGTATTGACAAAGATAAAAGATACCGAGTGGCTTGTGAGTTTTGTTTGAATTCAGAACACACACAGTTGTGGGCACAGTTAAAAAAAGCCCCTAACTCTTACTACTCGCATAAGTAGCTGTCAAGCAGGGATTGATTTTTATGCTGAGTGACATTTGAAATCCACTATGCTAATAACAACATAGACAGAAACCATAATTGTGATTAAATAGAACTTAACACACTTCACTCCTCTGCAGCATCTGCCTAGCACACTTATCACAGAGGAACAGACTTCAGGACAGCCCAAGATGTTTCACAGAGCCAGAAGCTTTAAGAGCCAGAATGTCTTAAACCCGTTAAAAAAAAATATTCTTTAGTAGGTACATTGCTAGATTTTTTTTTTAATTTTCCATTTCAATATGTATAGTTTTAACAATGTAGACGTTGTACTGTTTATTTCTACTTATGTATTTTTTTCTTTCCGCTTTTTGGTTTTTCAAAGCTGTATAACTACCATAGGGCTTTTGTATCACCAACTGTTAATCAATAATTGTGAAAAAGTATCAAGCACTGCTTCTTCCTACAAATGTTTAAAAGCAGTGTAATATCTATTTAAGCAGGTAAAAAATTGACGTGTAAATTTCTTTGAGAATTGCACAGTTATCCAATTACAAACAATGGTTCATCTGCTTTTAGTCAAAATATTTTGTCCTTATCCCTTTGAAACATAAAAGACATATTTCACAACTGAATAAACTGAAATTTCAGTTACAGTGGGGCTGCCAAGGAAAGAATTGGGCTTCATACATCATTAATTAAACAAAACAAACAAATAAATCAAAAAGCTAAGCCAAACAATTAAATGTTATGAAAGAATGGATTACTTTTACAGTTTCATAATTTCCAAGGAAATTATATATATTGCAACTATGGCTCCTGACTGAATTTTCAATTCAATATTTGACAGAGGGAAGCTGGAAAACTTGCTATGAAGAGTAAGCATTGATTTGTGGCTGTTCTGCACTAATGGCTTCCTAGGGACTAATAAAATAAGTTAGAGCCTAATAAAATGACTGATCTTTCATTGAGGATAACAGTGAACCTTAACCGCCAAGTCAAGCCAGACCCATTATTCTAAATGACGTGCCAAAAAAAGCAGAGCAGAAGTCACATACTTCTCATCAACCCAATATATTATTATACAAGAACATCTAAATTCCTTGGTACTAAGCAGAAAACTGGATATGGCATAGCATTGACATAATTATTTGGTACATTCTCCCTTCTCACTACTAATTCCACAGACTATACTACTGATTTTCACAGAGAAGCTTTGGAAAGGATATAGATAGTATAGCACTACTCAAGTTAAGAGATTTAAGATTCTGTTTCTAGCCGTCCCGAAAAACAGTGATACCAACTCAGATCAAATACATATCTTGTCCATCTTCGTATCTCAAACAATGAATATAAAAAGTAAGAATAGGTAAATTGATACGATAAACCCCAATGCTCTTCCAGCCTCTGGGAATTCCTGAGCTGGATAAGTCTGTATGCCGTTAGAAACCATCAATGGATTTATTTTCCAAGATTATCCAGTCTTCCCTTGAACCCATATAAGATTTTAGCATCCGCAATCCGCAATAAGCTTCACAGATCTGCTATATAATAATTGAAGAAGCACCGCTTTGTGTTTTTTCTGAACCTAGTGCCTAATAGTTTTCTCCAATACATCAAACTTCTTGTACTGGAAGATAAAGACGTCTGTCCTTATATGCTTTGTTCATAACATTTTTACGGACTTCTAGCCCAACAGATCTTAATCACCCTTTGTCTAGACTGAAGAGCCCTACTATACTTAAAGCAGAATATATAGTCGCTGCTCTATAAATTTAAGGATCCCTGTTTTTTACTTTCTTGGGGCACCAAAGTTGGGGGAACCAGAACTGTACGCAGTATTCATTATATGGACAAAAGCTGGATTTATACAATGGCATAAGTACATTCTCTGTTTCTCTATGGCTTTCACAATAATTCCTGGTATTTGATTTGCTTTTTGACTACTGCTAAGTATTGAGCTGACATTATTATGCAAGTATCCATAATATGATGTTGATGTTTTGATGGATGATCAAATCACTTCTCAAAAAAAAAAAAAAGATAAGGAAAAGGCTTTCAGATTTGAGGCTAAGATTCTTCAGCTTTAACTAGAAGCACCAGTAGCCAGATAAGAATTTGTATTTCCAATATCTGAGAAAATAATGTTTTAAAGAGATGATAAAATTAGAAATTATGTCATTTAATTTCAAGTTACAGTAAACAATTTTATTAAATGTAATTAATATACCAAAGTGAAGGAGAAGCTCAACAAAACAAAGGCCTTCCAGAAATAGTTTTTCAGGAGTAGCAGAGCATGAAACCTTCAAAACAGATCAATTCTAGGAAAACCAGAGGCGATAATGTCTTGACATTTCAAGCCTAAGGGTTCTACACCTTACTTCTTTATTGTCTTTACTCACAGAACTCATCTGTTATTTGTTACATGCTCCTGTTTTATCTATTTAGAACACAAAGAATTTTTTTACACATTTCAGCAAAGAAATTATCACAGTATAAAAGTAAGTGTATTCTATGGAACAGATTCATCAATATATGAAATAATTTTTAGTATTAAATCATAACTACTGTATACTATACAGTAGTATAAATTCCTTGCAAATAGTAAAAATATAATCTCTTTCAAAACTTCATCTATTGAGCTTATCCAAATCATTATTTCTATGGTTTTTATTACCATACGTTTACTTGGATCAAGTTTATATCCCCTGTGGATTTTTTCAGCAGTTTTAAAAGGAGACAATTAAAAGAAACTGGTAACTTACATGGTAAAGACATCAATAACATCTCCTGCAGCTCTTGTCACGTCAAAGTAGGTTTGCAGAATGTTGACGGTTCCTGAAAGTGCTTCATGTCCACAACCACAGAACAACGCGACCCCAGCATATAGCAGGATGGTAGCAATCAAAGATGCATAGGGAATACCTCCCAGGCATTTGATGCAACACTCGAAGCACCCTACAAGGAAAGGAAGTTGTTTGTAATATATTTTATTAAGAAAAAAAAAGCTTTTACTCTTCAGAATTTATTCTGAAAATTCTTGAAGACTGCAGGTCAAGAGATTAGGTTAGGTAATCCTGACTCAGAAAAAGCTTTGAAAGAACACAGGTTAATTCAGCTTCTGAGTTTTCTCAGTTACTACTTGACCTGTTAAATGGAGACGTGCCAGTTCACTAACATGATATGATAAACAGTGAATTCCTTGTACAGTTTCACGTTTTTACCCAGAGCAGGTTACAATGTCAACCCTAGGTTATACCTGTGGTCTCGATTTCTGTTGCTCAGCTATCAGGTTACTGAAGAGGACCTTCAATAACAGGAAAACCATAGAGAAAAAATATCCAGGTCACTTCCTTCCATCACTATAGGTTTACTCCATTTTTCCATCTGTGCAGTGCTGACAACATAACTGTTCCACCCCTCAGAACAGAGTCTTTGTGCATCACTTAAAGACACCTCACAAGAATAAATGAAGATATCCACTAAGAAGACACAGAATTAGAAACAATTGTAGAAACTAATTTTTTTCCTCAATATATTTTACCTTGTGCAAAGCTTCTTAAGTGAAGGCGATTGCTCTTTATCTATACAAGGTCAACCTTTTGTCCAGTCAGAGACTAAACCAATGCCCAGTTCCACATCAAACCCTTCACCAGCAAGCGTGCTCAAGTTGGTGGCTCTCCCTCGCCTAGTTTATCAAGTAGTTTTACGAATGCAGCAATCTCTGACTTTCCAAATTCTCACCACTCCTATAGTGACTTTTACACTCTCTTTTAACTTCTGGAAGGACAGAGGAGGCAGGAGCCAGTAGCTGAGGGAAGGCAAACATGCATTGACACAGTAGCTAGAAGATTTATTTTCTCCTAAGCATTACCAGTTTATGCCACGAAGGACTTGGGTAGAAAAGATGAGGACTATAAATTTTAAATGTTTATATCAACAATAGACAATTAAAAATTAATTATGAGATATTCAACAATTGCGGCTCAAAACATTTTAATGTGCTCCAAAAGTTTCAGGCTATGCTAAATCATAGAAACCCAGAAATATATTAAAAAAAAAAGAAGCATAAAAAGCCATTTTATAAATAAAGTATGTCTCAAAGTACACATAATCTCTCTATATATTTTTGTATTTTGCCCTGTAAATTAATAAGTTCTCATTTCCTTTAGCCTGGATAAGCAAAGTAATAATTTCCCCTGTGCATTCATTTGCAGCTTTTAGTGAACGATATGAATGTGACAGACCGTTAGACTGACAGACATTAGATAGATACACAGATAGACAGATAGATATGTTTAGCTGCTATTTATGCAAAAGATTTTCTGAAGAGAACTGTTTCAGCCATTTTCAAAGATACACATATTTTAGTTAATTAGAAATTTCTATTGATATTTTGTAAATGCAGATACTATGTAAGGCAGTATTTAAATTGCTGGAAAATTCCTGTAAGAAAACTACAAAAAATATACTAAACATGTACAAGACAGACTTAAGAGGTAATTCCCAACTATATATGCTGGTTGTATAAAAATAGAATTAAGAATATTGCTTGAGACTACTTTGTTTAAGGACCTATTACTGTATCACTGACAGCTGTAAAATACCAAACATAAAATGTACACATTCATACTTAAACTGCTGCTGAAGTCTTACTGTGTATGTATGTAACCTGTTGTGCAAGTGACCCACCTCTAGCAACCATCACATACCTGCACATGCATAACACCCTCCACCCTTCCAATTGTTCCACCCTTCCGATTGTTCCCCGGAAACAGCTGGCTGTGCTGAAGCTGCTGCACCTCACCCACTAAGTCCAGTGAGATCAGAGCACACACTTAGACCTCACGAATAACATCAAAATTCAGGGTCAGAAATACTACCTTAGCTTTGTTACAGTGAAACAGTGTAATGCAGTAAAATAGTATAACAGAGTAAAACCAGTATCACACAATAATGTGATGACAGATAAAATAAGGTCCAATTCAATGAAAAAATTTCATCAGAAAAAAATCCCTTTTTTTCCAATTGTTTCAAAATATGAAAAATAACTGAAATATAGATTTATAGTTTGTGAAGAAAAAGTACTTCTGTTCCTCTCTCACATTAAAACCATTCACGCTTACAAGCCTTTAGGGGAAGTTTTTAACTGTAGCATAATTTACAAATTCAATACTCTGTCACTTACAGAAAAAATATTGGAAAAAAATTCCTCCAATCACACAAAATTTTCAAATAATCATGTATTCTCAAGGCTTGCTCATTTATTCAGCTCTTTCATAGGCCTACTACCTTTTTCAGTACTTACTTCATGAGTAACTCTATAGTTTACAGTGTTGTCAAACCAACTCTAAACTGAAGAAAACCAGTGAATCAAGACTAAGATTGTAAAACGGGTATCACGGATCATTCATACACCACAGTAGGCAGTGCTGCAGCTAACGTTTCTCCAAATCTTTTCTTTTAGCTGTTCAGAATGTGAAAACAGTTGTTTAATAACAGAACAATAGAAATTCTATTTTAACTTGCACAATGATATTGAATCACCAGTACAGAATGTGACTCAGCTGTGCAATGTGTGTATACGTCTATGTGAGACAAGCAGTCATTCATGACTCTGAACACCATCTTCACAAGGTAGCTAAAAAACAGTGTCACAGAAATGAGTACTAGAAAAGACAAAAAAGATTTTATGCTCCTTTGACATTTGTTTTGTTCTACAAATACAGACTTCTGTACTTTCAAAGAGTTTACTCTGCACAATAAGCCTGCACAATAACCTGGTGCAATGTATTTAAGCGTCTGCTGTGCCATTTTGCTTATGTTTACCAATATTTTCGGTCAGGTAAAAGTCTAGATCTGCTAGGACCCTGTATTTTTACATGAACCATAGGAAGTAATCCAAAACACTATTCTTTGGAACATTCAACATGAAGAATTGTACCATTTTGGAGGGTTTTTTTAAAATTATATATTATTCCACAGAAAAAAATAAATATAATAAATATATAGAAGATGACATACAAAGAATTTTATTTTACATGGATAGAATAGAACTCCAAATACTGGCTATACACAGCTGTTCAAAATAGTGCAAATTAATGTTGCATTGCATACGTTCACTTATACGAAGTATCAACATCTCAGCAACCTGCAACTACAAGGTGCTCTGCAAGGTCTCAGACTCGGCTCCAGTCTATCCAGCATTATTTGCTTAGTAGGCTCACAGAAATATAGTTGAACTAATCAACTGCTTGTTTACACTATCCTATATCAATATAAGAATGTTCTGCACTTGTAGTACGAAAGTACAGATTTACAAACATAGTGTTGCAAATAGGCCTTTTCTGAATTAAGTCAATTCTTTGAGAAGTTTTAGTTAGAAAATTTAAAATTAGAAGACCAAATGGGGTGAGTAGTCCAATGTGAATTCAAATGTTTCATGGAACTGAAGGTGTTTTTTTCTTTTAAGTTTGCAAAATCTCTTGGTAGCAGCACTGATATTTATTATAATATAAAATTGCACAGTAAAGCATTTTTTTGATGGGAAAACTACTGTAATTTTCAAAGACCTGCTATTTAAGAATACCTTTTTTATTCTTAGTGCATACACAAATTATAAAGGTCCTTCCATTCATGATTATTTTCATTCGAAGTGTGGTGATCTGTAGATTATATGGCATCGTAATAAAATATAGTTTATGACATGAAATCCCTTTGCCCCTTACTCATATTGATACTCTCTTGTTCTGAGTAACAGATAATAACAATAAAACCTGAATGAGGGCAACAAAATTTGTAATTTTTGTACACTGCTTAAAATCAGCTATGATTTCATCCAGAACAGCCTCTTGTTTTAATAAAGCACTCAAAACTCCTGTTCAAATTATAATTCTTAAAAAACTGTGTTCACTGGAGAAAATACTTAATTTAGCAAGATCACTAATAATTGATCACGGCACCTTCTATATCAGAAATATAATTTAGCTTTACATTTTCATCATATGCCTTGAACACATTTGTTCAGTTATAATCAAGCTAATGAAATCTCAAATGAATTGTTTAAATGGCTTCCAAATAATTCACAGTTTTAATGCACATGTGGTTGTAAAATGAAATATGCTACTTAGTTAGAGAGAAGAAATATTATTTCAACAAGCCTTCAATAGAATAGCACTAAGCTATTCAACCAGCTATATTTAGCAAATCCATCTGGCAGAGAGATCTATAATTTCTGCCTTATCTTCACCTGGTATAATAAATTTTCAAAGCCAAATTAAAGATGTATTTTATATCTGAGCTAAATTATACTAAAAATCAGTTTTGAACTAGTTTTAAAGACACATATAACATAAACAGTTTTAATTCACATCAAACCACATAGCATAGCAACTTAAACAGCAAGCAACAGAAGATCCTCTCTTTCTCCTAGATTAGGAGTCACATATATGTACTCGATTCTCCCATAGATAACAAACACAATACTGTTTTGTTACATCCATTTAAATTGCACTGAAATATGGAGGGTGGGGGGTGAGGGGGAAGGCGACCTACAGCCTCTTTTCCTGGGTAACTTAATATAAATAAAAATACATAAACACAAACAATTCTGTTATAATGTCCAGCAGGGAACGGAATGAAATGAAAAATTAATCTGCTGAGTATATCTACAAAATCAAATCTGAATTAAACAGCACGTATAATAATTGCATCCTGTCTTTCCTTGGTCATACTTCAATATTCAGTGGTGGGATTACAAACATTTATATCCTGTCATACTGGAACGTTCTTCTTTACCAATGATCGAATAGCTTTTTTACTTCCTCTGCTACACAAAAGTATTCCTTGAACCTGGATAATTTTCTAATGAATGATGAAAATCGCTAGATATCATGCATTCACAAAAGAGTACTGTGAGGCAATCCACCTAATTAGTACTTTTCAGCAGAATGCAGATCTAAGTAATTACAACGGCAGAAAATTAGTGGCTTGGCAGGAAAGTCTCATCATGAGTCATGAACAAAGGTCTAGACTTCACCTAGTGAAGGTACATTCCAAGCTTTGACAGAGGCTGCACAACATCCGGGAGATCTACTCCACATTTCTTTTCTACTTCATAACTCTTGACAGAACAGGGAAGCTATCTTGGATTGGAACTACTTTTTTTTTACAATTAAATGTCTCATTTTTGAGGCAATCAGACAGGAATCTAGCCTTTCTATTTCTCACTTCATTCTTTTCTTCTACTTTGATGGACAGATAAATGATCATCCTATGTGCTGTATGCTTCATTTAAAGTATCGGTGTCACCTTTCCCTGCCCTGCCAATTGTAATTCTAAAAAAGAACTAATTTAAGCAAAAGCTTCTGGCTGCATATCTCGTCTTGTCAAAGAAATTGGCTCAGTTAGTTACCATTTAGGTGGTTATACAAGGCTCCATTTAGCAAGGTATCGAGTATGTGTTTGACCGCAAACGTGTGGCTTGTCTCATCAACTTAAAATGAAATTAACACTGCAACTTCAGTAAAATATGCAGAATATGAGGCAAGTAGCCAGAACGTAGTGACATTCCATCGCAATTATTTTCAAATAGTACAGCCTCACCCTGTACTTGAATTCATTGTTTTCTTGGGTAAATATTTATGAAAAGAGGTAACTTTCACTAATACAACTGAGAGGAAACAGTAGGGAGGTGTTTTTTTAACTACCTCATGTGTCCAGTCCCTTATGAAACCCTTCCCATTTCCTTGCCCTTTTGCCCTTGACAGCCACATAGCCATCACATTTGGTATTATTCCTTAAGCCAACATCTATTATTTGTCAGTTGCATTGTAGAAATACCTGCAAAACCTATTAAGAATCAGATCCTAGGTGGTTGTACTACATAAGGAACAATTATACAAGTCGGCACAATCTAGCTTGGACTTCGCTCACCAAATTTTAGACACCAGTACACATTACACTTACTTTATTTCACATTTATTTAAAATCTTTAAATATATGAGATATTTATAAACGTTGGGGGTTTTTATCCATGTTCAAGTGCATAATGCTTCTGGTTGTACAGGAACTGATTGCTAAGTGAAAACACTGGAAGGGGAATCTGTACATGCTTGAGAAGATTCTCACCTTTTTACAGGTGCTGTTATAGTTTGCAATATAAACTAATGCAATTTTCTAGACAAATATACATGCAAAATCTTACACATTCACACCTTTGAAAGAAACTACAAACACAAGTGAATACTCATATTTGTGGCACATTGATGGTTATGACAATGTACAAAAAACTGTTGTGATTTGCTGCTACATACTCTTCACTGTATTAGGTTTATTGCTGTTTGATGAGATAAATCTTAATCTAGTAGTTAATAATTATTAAAGTTACTGATACAGAGAAGTCACTGCCTGAAATACAAATCAGTCAGGCATAACACAGTCAATCTTTGTAATCTTAAAGGAAATTGCTGGATGATTTAACACAGACAACATCTATCATCTTCAAAATCATTCTAAAGCTAAAGGGACAGGAATGAATCAAACTGGCTTCACAAATGTGATACAAATAAAGAAGAATTTGGTCAATTAATTCAAACACTTTGCCCATTACATAGTCTTTATAAATCATGTATCTAAGATTATTCATTAAATAAATTAATAATTCATTATTGTTAATAAATAGGTTATAAATATATTATACGCATCAATAAAGACTAGGTGATGATTGAAGCTCTCATTGATGTTTATAATTATGCTTTTGATCTGCTAGACACAATAACAGTTTGTAAGAACACTAATTCTATGCAACATTTGGTGTTCTCATTATAGAGCAAATGACAATGCCCTGGATCTTAAAACTAGAAAATAAGTTGCCTTTTCATTCCTCTCACCTAGAGTTCACAGAATTGATCCCTCAATCCTTATCCTCTGTCTTAAACAGAGCTATTTCTCCCAAATGGAAAATGACTATGCAGCATGTCTTGAAATGTAATTCTGCAGTATTTTTTTCTCATTCACAATAGGCTGTTACACTGGGCTTTAAGCCACATTCTATTTTATTTTTTTTTAGGGCATTATCTAAATCTTGCAAATCCAGAGAACATTCCTACATGAATTTTCTGTGCACTTATCCATTTAATTGAAATGTTCTACAAACCGTCTTACATATTTAAAAGGTAAAGGTATTTACAGTTTTAAACATTCTCATTTTAGTGAAGGTAGCTTCCCTCTTTTCTCAGGTGGTGAAACAGAAGAACAAACAAGTTATTTGGAAAGTGATTGTTCAGTTTGGTATTTAAAATAACATTAATATGATTTCTCAGAATCCTTGCATTTAAATAGCTCTTTATATAATCAAAACACCCTTTGCTGTTGTCAGTTACAGCTGTGTGTACTTAACACTCAGAAACAACAAAAAATTATTAGCATCTAAGTTGTGAATACTTTCATCTCAGAAATTTTTCCAGCAGCTGTGCAGGACATAGGGGCAAGAAGTATATGAATAAAATACAAAATATTCAGCTGCCTTAAACGACTTCTTTTGCTTTAGAAATCTTTCCACTGCTGAAGCGCGGATGGTGTGTAGGTTGTACAGCTGGTTGCTGATAGCAGTGGAATTCTAGAGCTGAAAAATCGTGGGCTCTTGGGCATGTTAGTAATTAAAACTTTCTTTCACCTGGCATTCCATGGCCCTTGCACTTTATTCTACATCACATGCTGCTTCTGATCCTATGTCCTGCTGTTTTACATCACTTTTATCTCAAAAGCCTCTTTCTGACTTCATCTGCTCCCTTTGCCCTCAGGCTGTCTTCATCCTGGCTGCTCTTATTCCCCTGAACACCTATTTGCCTGAGAAACAACCAAAGCAAGTAATCTTGCTTGTTCTCTTCAAAGCTGAGAGAGAGCAAGCTCATCTGCTGTGGGGGATAAGCTGTGGGAACACAACACTGTCTCCCTACTCACTCCCCATCATTGTTCTAGCTACATGATTCCATCACCCCTCTTCAAAGCACTGAGGTACTCCTCAATTAAACAGACACGTACAGCTTGTTGTGTATATTTATTACTCCAAAAAGATAGAATAATTTCAACTAAAGTAGCAAATAGAAAGGTTCAGTCTGAAATTTTGAATTTTAAATACACCTATAATCTTTTAATATAAGCATTAGATAACGTTGTATATGACTGTCACTTCAAAACCTCTGAAAGAAAAATAAATGAAGAAATAGATGATGATAGGGCAGATAGACATCATCCTTCAGGATGATCTGAATAATCCAGTCATGACTTGACTAGCTATAAGGAAGCTTGTTCCATGAAAATAATGAATGCCACAAATGTATATGTGAATATACACAACACTTTAAAATTTACTATTTAGGCTTCTCTATAGAGTAACTAACACCTTAAGTCCATTTAAAAACACAAACCTGTGAATCCATCAATAAACAGTTTCGCAGACGTAAATGAAACAGAAAGAGAAGTGTTTGTTAATATACTTAGGATAAACAATTTACCAGTATCATTTACTCCATCAGTGCATATTTACATTTTCACTTATTTCATTGATAAGAACTTTAAAGTTACAGATCATAAGCAAAGTTTCTGTGAACTGGCATGTTACACACTTTCCCAAGCCTACAACTAACAATCTTAATGATTCTAGTTCACATGTAAAAAAGACACAATTATTTTCATTAAAGATTTTAGCTTAGTCAAAACTCAATCTAGACAGGATGCTGAAAATCAGAAATAAAACTTAATATCTTTTCTATTTAGATATCCTGCCCTCTTCCCCTTAATTTTATCCATTAAGTGTTTCTTCTATTAAAAACTTTTTAGTTTTTTGGAAGGATAATTGCTGCACAGAATATTCTCCTAATTCTCTGCTTTCTTGAAGCTTTTGAGTTAGAAGCAAGGCTTATTTTCTTAGTAAGATAGACTGAAGGATGAAAAGGTAATAGGTAATACCGCAAAGAGTTCTTCAAGAGCAGAGAACGTGAAATACAATTATTATGCATCACAGGTTTTTTTTTTCCTCCCAGAAATCTAAGGTTCAGGAACTATTTTTAAGACATGAAAATGTAAGAAAAAATCTGTGAAAAAGAGAAAAGGCAATAAAAAAGTGGAAAACATGCTAATAAATGAAAGTAAAGCTGTCATTTAACATTATTATCCTAACAGTGACAGACATCTAGAAATATTTTTCTTTCCATTATTGATTAAGAGGCCAAACAAAACCAACTACAAGAAGCCAATATACCTCTTACACAACCTAACTCTTACCTAAAATTGCATTAGGACTGTAACTTACATTTCAATAGCTTTTTAGAAAGAACGTAAGAATTAATTTATAGATTTCAAATGATGCAGAATGAAACATGTCTACAAGTGATTTTTTCAAAATAAGAAATTACCCTGACTGCATGAAATTCAGCAGTATGCTGATAGATCTAGTTACATCTTTTGCAATACAGATGTTTTTTCTCAAACTCTTACAAGCTTTGAGGTTAAAAGCTTCATAATATAATATATTCTCAAACATACTGGTGATTTAAAGCAAGGTCACTACAGAAAGTGAACAACAGCTGCTTGTT
Organism: Neomorphus geoffroyi; assembly: GCA_033558235.1. Classification (NCBI taxonomy): domain Eukaryota; kingdom Metazoa; phylum Chordata; class Aves; order Cuculiformes; family Neomorphidae; genus Neomorphus; species Neomorphus geoffroyi. The sequence continues at coordinate 23,078,743 of JAUMJM010000020.1, read as the reverse complement.
ATTAACATACAAATTACAGACATTTGTCTTTTTTTACAGTAGAGAATTTTATCTTATATTTCTGTTATAAGAACCATGGTGATTGTGGTCAAATTCTGCTTGGTGAATGTTATCTTTGTGTTTGTTTTATTATCTTCAATTTATAATTCTTCTTACTCACTTGGTAAAGTAGTGTACCATTACTTACTCTCCTATTTAATAAAGTAGTTTACCATTATATCTACTTTTATTAAAAAAACATTTTTTCCCATTTTTCCCATCCATTTTGTTTTTAAAGGAAAGGAAAATATGTAAATTTTTACAATAGAATTGAAGTCACAATACTTATAAATCATTACATTTTTAAAACTCAGAGCTGTCAAAATTAATCCATTTCAGCCTTTGTGCACTAATTTAATTCGGTTAGCACAGTTATGTCCAGAAGGGAGCCTTTTAGTACTTAAGAAAGGTCACAGTTTAAGGAAGTCTTATTTAGCTCCTGTATGGTCTCTTCATTGTAACACTGTGCTAAGTGCGGTATGTTTTACTCCTGGGAAGCAAAAAAAAAAAAGTGAAAAGGTCAACAGAGAGAAAGGTTTGAGAGAAAAAAATTCAAATCAAAGACAAGCACGTTTGAAGAAAAAAATGTTGATATAAATAATATGTATCTATAAGTGTTCATACCTTACTTATCCTTAATTATTTCTACAATTTAATTTAGGTTAAACTTTGTTTTTAAAAATTTAAAATCTATTTTACTTGTATGAATTTTTATGCCTATGACAACTATGCCTAGGCTTGGGAATGCAAAGTTGAGTCATACCTTCTGGGATCTCACATGTGCCTTTGCAGCATCATTACTCCAGGCACACACCTTCACCCACATTTACATGGGAGACTTCTCACCTACATATGAGAACAAAGCTGTGTTGCACTCAGCAGCTGCGTGCAGTGTGGTAAATGCCACAGTCAGGATACCCACAATTGCAATGTAAATAAAATTTTGAAAATGGAAGAATCGGTCACCCTAACATCATTCATACAAAATGCAAGTAGAAAATCCATTTATTTTGACTGCCACTAGACTTCATTTTGATGTAGTGAAGGAGCTGCAGAGAGCTACGTAGTCTGGCAAGAAGGAATTTTGACTACCTTAAGAGGTATTTTGAGCAATGCTTTCAACCCCACTCCAGCTATTCCAGAAAATGTTTTTCACTGAAACTAATGTGTTGGAAAGGAAATTATGATTTTCACAGATTTTTCAAATATTTTTTGGGGGGGGTGGGGGTGTGTTAAGTGTTACAGCATTTTCAAATGGATTTTTTAATTGAAACTATTTTTGTTTTAAAATCATTTTTATATTAAAGGAGATTAAAGTCCAAATTAAAATAAGATACACACACAGATAAAGCCAAGTGATTTCTCTGAATTAACAATAAATCGGACTGAGATTTCAAAACTTCAGCTGTTTCAGGATAGAAAAATTGTAAACAGAGGGCTCAACTCATGTTCTTGTATTTTAAGACATTAAGAAAACAAGACAGAGGAAGACTTTGGTTTATTAGGTAATTATCGATTGCTAGTTTTCTTTGATTTCTTCTTCTAAACGAAGTGTCAAGATCAAAAAAACCTCTCTATTTTGGCTCTTGTTTTACCTGTTCTGCCTGGAGGTGCTTGAAGAGTACTGAACTTTTGATTTTGTGATTACCTGTATTAGCTAGATTCCAGGCAAGTCTCTTCTGATTCACTTGCCAAGTATGTGGACTATCTCTTCTCTGAATCCACAGCACAGAAAAAAGTCTGAGCACCTTAAGCAGGTACTGAAGGATTTGGAAGAAAGCTGCTTTGCAGATGAAATTCTCAATGTACGTGAAATGAAACAGGCTAAAATATTTCATTCTAAGTGAACTCTAGCTATTCTGATTAGATGTCCATAAGACTCAAAGGCATACCAACAAGCTAATATTAATTGATTGATTGTGCATAAGAGAAAAATGCAAGTTAATGGCATTCACATTTTGATGAGTTTGCAACTAGTTGTCATGGAAGACAACAGAAACTAGGACTCAATTTTCAGTTTTTAAAAACAATGTTGATTTGAGAATTTCCATTTTTATAGGCAGGATGTTATCTAACATGCAAATTTAGAGATTTTTCTGTTTGCTAAGGCATACAAAACATGAGCAAACTGGAAACAACTCATAAATAAAATGTTACAATAAATATATTGGAATTCTACATACTTTGCTGATGATACCACAACACTGTTGGTATGGATTTATAATGCTCTTTCCCTAGTTAAATAAAGATAAATCCTTTAGTCTTTTTCATTCCGCACAGTCATATCTAATAGTGCTTGAGTGCAGAAGAATGCATGAAAGTTTTCTCCAAAGCCAATGATGATCTCTTCCCTAAGTGAAGATTCCAGAGCCATATGTGCTGCAGGCAAACATCATCAAGGAGTGCTATGAAGAGGTCTCTGAGTGCTATTGTAACAAGTATAAATGACTCTAATTCCACATGCTGCAGATAAATGTCATGGGAAATTTCCAAAATTATGCTCAGATCACTGATAGTCACCCAAATGCATTCTTACAAAAAAATGGAATCTGATATTCTATTCCATTTTAATTTAGGGAGTATATCAGTACGTTGCATGCAATCTCAGAAAGGTTTTTGCCAATTGTTTTTTAATCGTGGATTAATTGTAATCAGGCTAGGTTACAGCCATTAGCATGAGCAACAAGAATTCATCTGCCTCCAGGGATTTCATCTGATTCTGGCCTAGCAGAATTCATCTGAAGAGATGATGGGAAAAAAAAATCAATTTGCAGTAAATTCTGACTTTGTGCAGCTCACGAAACTCAGTGAACGCTGTGAGTGTGGTTGGGTTTCGACAATTCCTAGTGGACAAATCCCAGTGTGGCTTTAGGACACGTGGTCAGGGAGGCAGCTGTGGATTTTTGAGTGTATTAAAGGGTAATATTTAGAGTACCAGCAATGCTACAAGACAACCTTAAATATAACACCCAAAAGAAAGACTCCAAATGGGCGATACTGACTAGCTTCCCTATTGAGCATGCAGACACATGTGGAATCTAGAAGCAACATCTTTCTTTTACAGTTACATAATTTCTCATATACCTTTGCTTACCGTTATTTCAACACTACATACCAAGGGAAGGTTTACATAGCTAAAGACGTATACTAAAAAAAGAAATTAATTGCTTTTCTGCATGAGAAACACTAGCAAAATTTATTTATCAGACTTGGAAATCTGAAAATTCAGGGTACTACCAGTGGACTCAGCTTTACAGATTATCAAGAGCCTGAGTGAAGCCAAAATCTCACGATATTTACATAGACCTTTGAATAGGATTTCAAAACCAAATACTTTTCTATCCAAAGTAGAAAATTAAGAAGTCCTTAAGTCAACCAAGAAAGTAGGTAATGCAAGATCCAGGGCAATGCAGGTGAAAGGGACGTTACTTTTTTCTTCTTTTTAAGGCATCTCCTAATAATTTTTGAGATTACAAATGCTTCTCCTGCACCACAATGGACTAACTTTATGAACAATCTTTTAAAGACTGTGAATTCAGAATACAAAAATAATTCTTTTTATTAGGTTTTTTAAAAACATACTCAGAGGAAGGACTATGTGTGCAAAAGCAGAAAGAACCCCATTCCTGAAACTGGAGAACTACATTCCTGCCATTCAATGAGATACTGAGGGAAAGTATCCCAATAGCCTTCTGAATAGACTAAACACAAAGTGGCTTTCAGAAACCTGTTATTAGAATCAATAGACTCGCAACTGGATTTTTTGCAAGTTGGCCTGTGTTTGGACTCTGAGCTATGGAAGAATAAAACATACATAGTAAAAAGCACTTTGATTGATATGAGTAATTGTATACCTTTATGAGAATGAATTTCCCATTAAAAGGAAATTTTTCTTGGAGATATAAGCAAAGAAAAACATTAAAGTTTCCATAAATTGCAAAAAATAACATAAAGTAACTTGTATTTACTGTTAGCATTGAAGAGTTTCAATTTTTTTTCTAAACATTTAGTTCTAAATCAACGGAGAGGTTACTCTGCTTACATTTACCAAAAAAAAAGTCATATGCCTAAAGTGGTAGCAAGAGAGGGCCAGCAAAACAATGTCAAAACAGCCTTTCATGACTTTCATCAGACCCTCAAACCAAAAAAGCTTTTTGGCTTGTTAAGAAGGCATGAGAAGATGGAGGTTGGCCATACATTTCGCCAAGTTCCAGTAAATTAGGTAAAAAAAAAAATCCTAATGTATCTGCAGAAAACTGCTCACTTCCACAAAGCACAAATGGCAATAATGTTTATATGAGCTCATCTGAATGACCTTTCATCTTTTCTCGAATAGTACCTTCTGGGGAAAAGGTCAATGTAATACTTTAGACAATGATCATAAGAAACCTAGGAACCTTCTAAAACTTAGGTATACCTTCAGACAGCAAATATTAAATGTTAATCAATGTGTAATGTGTAAGTTAAAGGCCTTGGAAAATATCTAATGTGATAGGGCAAGTACAACAAACGAAAACTGCAAAACACACAGCAGGGTGCATCTTCAGCCAAATGTATTGCATTCTAGTAAAAATCCATTTCTTTGGAAAGCAGATGGTATTTCGGCAGGGACCAATTTGCAGCTCTGCTGATGGAAGTTTTATTGTGGGTTTTTAATTGTTGTTGTTGCCGTTATTATTATTATTACTTTAAACCTTTGTATAACTTCAATGACTCCTACTAAAAGGCTTCTGAAGAACTGTGCTGGCTCAGTGTGCTTCAAAATTACTCTAAAAAAAAGAAGATAGTTAATTTTCTATATGACAACCATTCCCACATACCTAAAACTAGGATAGTTATGTATCACCAAAATGTTTGTTCTCATTCTGCTCCATATGCAATTTTTGCCAGTGTAAAGAGCCACTGCATTGCCTAGGAGTCTCCTACAACACTTATTTGTGGTGCAGTATTGTGGTATGCTGTCACACACACAGATTACCAGCCTGAAAGGCTTCTTGTGGCCATTACACTGGCATCCAATGCCAGATGGGCCTCTATTAACACTGAATGTTTTCCTGTTAACTTCTTCTGAGACAAAATTTTACTCACATTCTTTTGCGTAAAGAAGAGAAGGATTATTTTCATAATTACTCATAAAAAATATATTTAATTTTTATTCTCCTGGTCATGCAAAAAATGGCTAATAGGTATTATTTCTTATTTGTGTTCCGGAGTTCTAGCAATGTCTATTGTGAACGATAAAGAAAATCTTCAGCTGACTACTATCCAGCAGAAGCTGGATATTTTAAAGGTCATTAATAACACATTACAGGTCCTTATGAGAACAATACTATTTCTGCAATCATCAGTACACCTGTGTTACAAAGATAAATATGAATGCAGAAGTAATGTAAAAAAAACGATCAGTAAAACAATGAAACAAACTGGAGCAAACACAAAGCTACCTTGTCTTAAATCACAGTTTGGAGTAAAACACTCTTGAAATTGCAGAACCATTATTATAATTATTATTATTTAAAATAATTATTCACAATAAATTCTGTGCTTAAGAGGTTCCAAATATTAAGCAAAGCAAATAGGAAAAGCTAATGTGCTATGAGATCTCTAGTAAAAAAAAAATAAATTTAAGAATCTTCTGGCAAAACTCATGAAGCACCAATGCCTCCGTAAATGAAAAACAAACTTACAATGACATTGGCCACAAAAAATGAAATTACCGCTTGTCAAAAGCAGTTAAAATGTTAGAACATATCTCTAGTCTATGGCCTTCATTTCCAAGTCTATAGTCTTGTCTTTCACTGTGCTGTGTTTTAGCCATAGGCATTTGTGTGACAACTGTAGGTAAGAAAGAGATGTACAGTTCCGAGTCTCGAGAAGCTGCATAATCTAGGAGATTAGATTTTAAGTCTCCAGTAATACTCAGTTTCATTCTCAAACACTACACAACTGTAGGAACACACTTGCAGGTGAGATTACATTTATCTATTAAAATGCGAATACATACATATCTCTTCATGATTTATACTATGAAAAGATTTTATCACCAAAGCAGGACTGCTAGTTAATTTGAGATGACCTGTGCAAAGGTGAAGGAATACATTAAAGATAAAATATATCTCCTATTTTTTTAAAATATATTTCCTATTCTCACAAGGGAACAGAGATTGTGGCAAAGTAAATGCTAAATAAGAGTTTACTACAATACGAAACTCATCAAAAATTTACATCTCTCAAGTGCACAATATACATGGAACTGCAGAGGCTTAGAATATTTTCCCTATTGGTATGGGATTTTTTAGTACACACTGAGTTCTCAAGATCAGTTTTGCTGTTGAATCTCACGTATGTAAGTTATGCTTTGCACTAATGACAATTTTGAAGGTTTCCATTGTGTGTAATTAAAACAATTGCTGATAAAGTCAAGAAATTCAAAGTAAAAAAAAAAAGAAAAGAGACAGTAAGATTTATTTTAACAAAGAATAAAATAATTGCAATCAAACGGCATTGTTTATTCAGTGTTGCTAAGGATGGAAGAACGGCCGCAAATTGACTTTAGTTAAGATTCCTGTCCAGACAAATCCAATTAGTACATAGATTACTTAAACAATACATAATTCTATACGCAAAGTATTATCATATTTCCTGAAAAATTTCAGGGTTCAGGCAAGCTAATGATGTAGTAGGTTCCAGTATAACTCATCATCCTTCCCTACTCTTACTGAGCTACAATGTGACTTCACATTCTTTTTCCTCTTGCTGGCTTTTTTCTTCAAGCTCCAAGCATTAGCATTCTTTTCTATAGAGCTGGATCAATAAGCTCTTTTTTTCACTAATTCTGAATTTATCTGCCAAGGTTACAGAATGATATGAAATAAATGAGCACCTGCTCTTGAAAAGGAAGCTATCTGAAACACCAGGCTTTGGCAAGATCAGTATAGAATATGCATGTCACCCAGAAAATCTGTTACAATGGCCAGCTGCCAAGGCAATTGTTCCCAGTGAAGCACAGGTTAAAACTGCTGTCAATAATTTGTCTTTAGAAGACAAAAAAATCAAGTAGAACCCAGCCAAAATAAAAAAAATAAATAAAAAGCACAAACCAACATACACAAACTATACATTTGAAAAAAACTTGCAAAGAAAAAGATTTGAGGTTCTTCTACTACTTCTACACAGCTAGAAATAGCTCGTTTTCATTGATACATTGAGTAATGACTCAGTCAGAACTGAGTCATGAGTTCATTATTCTCCTTGTGGAGGAAAAAATTGTAACAAACCTACTTTGATGGCAAAAATCTGTTACAAAACCCCCCTTAAGAACCTTTATTTTGTAGTGAAGTTAAAAATATAAAAACATGCATGCAAAGAAGTCGTGACAATTTAAATTATTTGTTGTATTCTGGTAATGAGATATAGAGGCTTCCTTGCCTATTCTGATAGATTTACTCCATGCGAGTAACACGTTACTATAGATAAGTATGATATAAGGAAGTTTTGAAAATCTTAATTCAGAAAAGTTCATTAAATAATCATATAGATTAATTGTGAATTTCTCAAAAATTCCAAAATCAGTAACTAGGTTAATTAGGAGAATCAGCAGCAGAAAAGTGATAATACCTGTTTTGTTTTGTGTTAAGCTTTCAAAAGTTTTAGATGAACCATAAATGAGAGTATTTGAAGACTGAATAAAAATGTCCAGAGAGCACAAGCCCTATAAGGAGCGACTGAGCTGGGGTTGTTTAGCCTGGAGAAGAGTAGGCTCAGGGGAGACCTTATTGCTCTCTACAACTACCTAAAAGGAGGTTGTAGTCAGGCAGGGGTTGGTCTCTTCTCTCAGGTGACCGGTGACAGAACAAGAGGACATGGTCTCAAGCTTCGTCAGGGGAGGTTTAGGCTTGATATTAGTAAAAAATTCTTCACTGAGAGGGTGATTTGCCATTGGAATGCGCTGCCTGGGGAGGTGGTGGAGTCACCATCCCTGGAGATGTTTAAAGGGGGATTGGATGAGGCACTTAGTGCCACGGTTTAGATGACGAATAGGTGTAGGTGTTGGGTCATAGGCTGAACTCGATGATCTCAAAGGTCTTTTCCAGCCTTGTGATACTGTGAAAGGGCTTTATTAGAACTGTTATTATTCATGAGATCACTTGAATTATTGAATTATTGACTTATTTTATTTTTCTGAGGTGATGTTTAAAGTGGGACTGTGTGACTGACCCATCAACCAAGGAGAAAGTTCTCAGGGACAACTGGAATGCTTTACAGAATATGCTGCTCTGACCTCAAAAGATATGGTGCTTTTAAATAACAACATAGGTCTTGAGAAACATTTAATTATATTCTTGATAACTTTGGCAAGGAAATGCCAGAGGGTTTATTCATCTTAAGGAAAGGCTTCCTCTAGTGTGGTTAACATGCTATTTGCTTTTGAGTAATTAATTACACATCCTCCACTACAGGGGTAGAACACTAAATTTCTGAGTAACCATGAGAGATCTGAAGGGCAGATGTCAATTTTAAAGATAATGGCCTAAAGAGATTTCTGGGTTTACAACTGAGCAATTAGCTCAAATTTCAACCTGCATGAATTTCTAGTTGTAGCAACCTTGGCCCTGCCTTCTAAAGCTGATTTCATTTTAGTCTTTATAACACCATTGTATTAAAATGTATCACAGTATCACAGTACCACAAGGTTGGAAAAGATCTCTGAGATCATCCAGTCCAACCTACTTGTCAATTACACCATGGCACTAAGTGCCTCATCCAATCTTTCCTTAAACACCTCCAGGGACGGTGACTCCACCACCTCCCCGGGCAGCACATTCCAGTGACCAATCACCCTTTCACTGAAGAATTTTTTCCTCATATCGAGCCTAAACCTCCCCTGGCGAAGCTTGAGACTGTGTCCTCTTCTTCTGTCACTGGTCACCTGAGAGAAGAGACCAACCCCTGCCTGACTACAACCTCCTTTTAGGTAGTTGTAGAGAGCAATAAGGTCTCCCCTGAGCCTCCTCTTCAGGCTAAACAACCCCAGCTCCCTCAGTCGCTCTTCATAGGGCTTGTGCTCCAGCCCCTTCATCATCTTCGTTGCTCTCCTAGCAAATGTAGATTTGAAGATTTTTTTTTTATTTAATTCTAGGCTTTTCCAAAGGATTTAACAGCTCACTGCTCAAAACAGTTCTGTTGGTCATAGCATGGCTTACACTGTTGTAGATGTATCTTTCATTATTTTATTTAATTTCTCAGTTATAGAAGGTATAAGACCAAAGAGGCTCCTGGTATTTCACAAATTGTGAAGAGCTAATTTTGTGCTTTTCCCTTCTTTTCATTAAATTAAAAGAAACATAATGACCTGTCAAGCTAGCACAGTATATGGATTATTTCCAGTGCTACCTTACTGACAATACTGAGTTGTAATGTTCTACTAGATCTCATGAGGCAAGTATAGAAAGAGTAATGTATGCTGAGTTTCTCCACCTTTCCCCCTTTATTCCGTTTGTTTGATTGTTCTAACACAGAATGGAATTGCAGAGTTTTCTGGAACATCTATACTGAAAGCAGTATATTTGAGATGTGGAGATCTTAATTTCTATCAAATGACATGAAACGAGAAAGAAAAGGCCTCCAAGAGCCATCTAGACCATTTCGTACCGCCACAGAGAAAACGGTCCTACCCAATGCACTTGTATCAACTTTCTGGTAGGCTGATCATGAAACCCCTCACCAAGAGATATTCCATTACTTCCCTTTAAAAGGAATTGATTTGGATTAGCTTTTCAACGCATTCTCATCTAACAGCCAACATTCTCATCTACTCATCTAAGCCAACAGAGCCAACAAAGGATGTCTCTCTTCTTATTTCCAATTCAAACACATAACAGAAGCAAGGAAAAGTCATTGTTCCTCCTTTATTCTTTCCTTGTAAGTCATTGCTAAAACAAACAAAAATAATATTTTCCTCAAAGATTTCCCTATAATTACTGCAGAATGGCATTTGAGTTGTGTGCCAAAACGTTCCTCCACATGGTTGGTACAAAATACTTGAAAGCCTTGAGACTACTTTTATGAGGACCAAACAATATAAAACTCTTGTGTTTTCAATAGTTGAAGTGTCATACATAAACAGCTTCCTGACACCTGGTTCTTGCTGTGTCAAATCTCTCTTTCTGCATCAGCTGCCCCATGAGGAAACTTAAGCATCTATTGTTTTAATAGAAGAGGAAGATCAGAATCCTTCAAGAGGAAAGTAGAGCGTGGGCTGGGTTTTTTCGCAAGTTGATAATACACACCACTCAGGAATCTACTGATCTTCGAGGAGGTGTAGAACTCTCTGTCAAAACCACAATAGCATGTAAACAATATGGCTTTGTACAGGCTAATTTGTCTTCAGGATATTGAAAACAGTTCTTTAGCAGGAGGAATGCATGCTAGAAGAAAGTCATCATATGTACATTTCTTGAGGCTCAAGACTTCAAGCTTCACTCTATAAAATTTAATAAACCACAATACTACCGTCTCTATAGCAAATACACACCAGGACTTAAGAAAACAGCTCCTGACCAGTCTGAAAAAGTATTTCCTTAACTGTATAAACACCGTAATATTTTGGACTATTTAGTCTGAGGATTCTGAAAAAATTTTTTATCAAAAAGCCAGCCAGTTAACATCAATCTCCTTCATTTACTGCCCCATTCATTTCAAAACTGCCAACACTACAAGTTCCCCTGAACATGCTTGTTCCCTGATTGTGCCTGACATGTGGTGTGTCATGCAACGAAATATGTAGGAAAGCAAAACAAACCAAATCTCTCAAACCAAAATAAACCTTCCATAGAGTTTATAAATATTTGTGCTCAGGATGGACCACCACAAATAGTGGCAATGAGGAAGAACAAACTTGTAATCCGCAAAGTTGGGGATTATTTTGTATTCAGGAATTTGCCTGGTAATGGTAGTTGGTTTATTGTCCTACATGAACAGATGTGAACAGTTATAATGCTTATAGAAATTACCCGTGATCATATTCATTTAACTTCAACCATCTTTGCAGATGGCAAGCTATGATGGAAACTCTGAATATATAGAATCTGTTTTATATCTAGCATTAAAAACAAGAGAAAAGAAACATTATAAATATTTCTGTACAGTCCTGACTCAGTAATTAATTTATGAAACTGAAATTCCATGGAAAGGTATTTAAGTTCTTTTACTCATAGCAGCAAATGTAGAATACAATGTACATTAAGCATCAGTTTCTTAGTCAGTGAGCACAAATCTAAGCATAATTTGGACAAGCTCATTGTCAGATAATTTACTAATTTTCTTTTTTTTACTAATTTTTTTCATTCATTCATTCAAATACATCATCCTCCGGTGCTTGATATATAAAAACTCAGAAGCAGTAGTTACTATCCTTTATACGCAATTTCTTAATGACTAAATTCATAGACAAGATGCAACTAGCACAGCTTTATGCCTGAATTCATTTGACTGAGTTCACTTCAGCTGTCACTAGGGTATGACCAGAATACTAATTCTCTTTAACACAATCTACTTGTACATGCTCTTCCTATAAGAGTATCTTTTATTGAAATTCAGAATTCAGGGGTGTGTGATAGTAGAGTGGTTGGGGAGAGTGGGGGGAGCTTATGAATAAATAGGAGATTCCCAACAAAATACGGACTGCCAAAACCACTGGCAACAATCTTACAGACTCACTTGATGTCAGCTGGCTCTTCTGTATAATTCTTTGGACATCAGCTATCTTTCTAATGCACCAAAGCATCTATAAATCCACATTATAAATGCACATTGTCAAAGACACAAGGTCGTGCAGTTATAAAAGTCAGAAAGGATGTCTATGTCATATAAAGACTGCATCTGAGATAAATGAAGAATGCTTACTTTAAGTCAACGAAAAACATCAATGAACAACTATTTCTTTATCAAATATTTATATTTCTCACATAATATGACAACAAAAACCCAACAAGAAACCTCAAAATTTTATTTACAAGCACATTTTTGTATTTATAAGAAATTAGAAAAAAATGAATTCTGGTTGTTTTGATTATTCTTACAAAATGCGCAAAAGTTCTCTTGCTTCATCAACTACTGCTTAACATGGTGAAAGAAGAAGAAAAATTTGAAATTACAGTTTGGTAATATTGTCAACTATCTTAGTTGTACTTTCTATGCCAGTGGTGCATGAACGTTCATATTTCTTCATTAAAGTGCTTCAGAGCTCCAAGATAAGACACTTACACAACATGTTATCAATTAGTTTTCCGATGACAATTATTTTCTACATAGTCCATTAATGAGGGCAAAAATTTTCTTAATCTGTCATATGCAATTATTAAAAGTCTGATATCATCACCTACTTTTAAAATACCACTACACTTTTAGGCCAAAGCTTGGAGGAACTTTAGGAGGTCTCTTCCCCTCTACTGATGCCAGCTCGAGAGAAGGGCAGAGATGCAGCAAACAGCATAGGACTGGGTCAGCCTGTAGGAGGTGAAACTGCAGATAACTTAGGAGTATCAGCACCTGTCACAGGCAAAAAACCTCTTCCAGCTTAAACTAACAACAATAACAGGTAGCAGATAATTGGGTTGTGTTTGCGTAGGATGGCTGAACATCAGGAATTGAATTTGTGAACTGTCAAGCAGAAGTTTGCTATTTGCCAGCTGCAATCATTACAGTCAGAGTGTAATTTTTTTATAACAGCTGGTATAAAAGCCACATATACCAAACCTTCCAATTTTTGGAGACATTAGACAGAACCACATATCAGGATGCTGATCACACATTGTGCTTCCACACAGTGGCTGCTTAGATTGTGAAGTCTGGGGCTTGGGGTTGTAAAAAGAAAAGGACAAGAAGAAGGGAACCTGGAGAAAAGATGGTGACAATCCTGGCTGGAGGAAAGATCCTGGAAGTGATCAGAGATCCAAGAAATCAGCCAGCTGGATGGAGGTGAATGTTGTGGTCATCCAGGGTCCTTGGCTAACAGTGCCCAAGGTGGGTAAGTACAAGCAGCACAGGAAGCAGTACAACTTTCTGCCCATCTATTCTGGGCCAGCAGCAATCTCTGTGCAGGGAAATTGTGATCAATTGAAAATCGTCTTGGAGAGACAGAGACAAATGAGACGATGAGAGTGAGAGTGTGTGATAATCAAGCAGGGGAAAAGATCTAGTCTAGTTGGTTCCTAATAAATCCTGGTAACCAAATAAACTAGGGGTTGTTTAGAGAGTGTCTTACTTGTGAGAGCGAGAGCACCTAAAAATTTAGACATCATAAATATTTTGTAATTATGGTATCAGTAGTATATAACTTTCAAGTAAAATAAATGTGGTTTTTTAAGTGCAACTACTTTCAACCACACTAAGAATGTAGTCTGATGTGAATTACAAATGGACATAACTGGAATTTTTAAATTATGGAAAAAAAGTCCTAAGGTTTTTCTGCCTTACAAAGAGAATTTTACTAAAGTAAATACTGAGCTGTATTTTAGTCCTATACTGCAGTAATCTTTTCTCCTTACCAGTTTTCCCTTTACGTAAACATTTCAACATGAAACATAACAGCAACAACAGAACTTTGAGAAAAAATTCAAATCTAAGTCTTATCAGGATTCTGCTCGCGTACAATTGTTGCTCTGCCCTCCTACTCTTGATTTGCAGATTTTCACAGCTGCAGCAGCTTAGAAGAGCATAGGAATCTGCAATGTACTGCCAGAATATATTGAGAGCATTCTGGAAAATACTGGCACAGGCTTCCTGAGTTCATGGTTAGGAAAGACATTTTTATTTCCAGTGACTATGGCTACTGGGAGGGTAGGACTCTCCATTTTCTGCTACACAAATCAGGACTCATGACTTCCAAGGCTGTCGATTATAGGCATTCAAACAATCTTTGCCTGAATCACTTCTGCTTCTGCACAATCTTCAGACAGTGACATCTACAGCTCAGTCAGATGACTGCTTTTTCTTGCTACTGCATCCCTGCAGGCAATCCAAATACGCTCCAAACGGAAGTAACGGAGAAACACGTACTAATTTATTTCTTTTGGGGGAATATTATTACTGGATGAGCCTGGGGATAAAATGTATGTCAGCTAACAGACTTGCTAGACACCAGCCTGTTCATTTCACCTTTTATTCTGAGTAGTCATCACCCCCTCGTTTAGCTCAAAGAGCAGCAAATTTACATGACCACAGATTACAGGTGTCTGCCATGATCAGTTTTGCTCAGACTCACAGGTGAAAGACTATCTGCCCACCTGTGATGTTTGCGTAACTGACTCGCTTTAAAACATTCCTTGAAAAACATAACAAATCACATCCAGCACTACAGAGACAGGTATTGCTCAAATACAAAACTTAAACAGAAAAAACCCACAAGATTTAAATAAAGTTCCAAAGTTTCATCATTGATAATACTATATAAATTTGCAGTCACAAGAATGTCATTTCAGTCTTAAAAAAAGGGCTTTCCCTTTCAATACACATCACAACTGGGGAAATCCAGGATCTACTGGACTTGTAATATAATTTGAGTGACTCTCACACTGCAATTAAAACAACTTTCTCATAGCTTTTAGAGATTAGATAAATTATCTTGTAAGTTTAGATTTAGACAGACATCACCAAAACATGCAGATATGGGTTTGGTAAAAATCCAGTTTATAAACTCTGACCTTAAATCCAATGGATCAACATTAACTTTGCTAAGGTTTGCCTGTATACACAAAAAACCAAATCCCTTGGCAAATTTTTCCACGCTGTGAACCTCTACCAAATCGCAAAAACTTTGCTCATTCCCTTTGTTCATTGGGAATGGATTTGTCTCAGGGCACAGAGAGGTAAATTTTCAGTGGCAAAGGTTTCATTTCTGGGACTCATGTTGAGGTCCCATACAATCAATAAGGTGGTTTGGGGAATCATTATCTGTCAGACCTTGTTCTGTAGGTATCTCTGGAGCTGGCCCTTGGTTTCCATCTCATTCTCAAACTGACTACAAATCTGCTGGTTGATATCCCAAGCCTTTTGGGAAGTATCTGGGGCACCCTTTTGTTAATGTCAGCCCCATGAGGTCAGTGGCACAGATTTCCCAGATGTATCCACATAGTGGAGAACACACCCAATCCAATAAAACCAGACTTCCTTACAGAGAAATTTCAATCAAATCACCAGAGAGCCAATTCTGCATTTATTTTCAAGGACAGATATTATAGAAGGGCAACAATTTTGTCCTTGAGGTTTCCCCGATGGGCTTCCTGAGTGAGAGGTGTATGCCAGCTAAAGGAGAGTGTTTATGCATCCAGAAGAAATCATACTCTGCTGAGACTCCATGGTCTTGACAGGTGACAGCCGTGTAATTAAGAGAACCAACAGTGATGTATCATGTGGTTGGAACAAACTGGAAATGCATTCTGCCTTACATAAATGTAAGTTACAAGATATTTTTTTTTTCTAGAAGACCACCTGAAACCATTAGCAGCCTGCAGCAACATTTCGGCATATCGGAATTTTAAGCAATTTAGTATGCACATGTAAAATCCTCCTAAGGTTTTGTGCATCATCCATATACAGCTTACTTAAATCTGTGTTTGTTCCTATTAATGTGTTTGTTCCTACTTCATGACAGGTCATTGGAGTGAAATGGAAACTCACCTCATCTTTATGATCTGTGGTATGTATGGCACAAAACATTAGTGGAGTGTCATCAATATATGGGCATCTTTGACTCCCCATTCTGTGATTAATCTGAGAGATAAATTGTTTTCTATAAACAGGCAAGTGAATTTACAGCCGAGGGGAAAAAACTACAAACATTCATACAATGTCTCATGATCTTTGTAGAGTTACAAGGCAATCAAGATAGTAAGGTAAAAAGAAGACCCATTCTTAATACTTATAAAACAAACAAAAAATAAAGCCACCACTGAGGATCAATTATAAATAGTTTTTAGGCCAAGTTTCTCTAACTACTGAGAAACTCAGAGTGTTACAACAAGGGTTTGTGACATTTTCATTTCTGCTAACCAAAATTCTTCTGGTGACTCTTTAATCAGTACACTTAGCAATCTATCATGCACACAATATGAATACTTCTTTGCATATCTTGGGGGGAAATAATCAGTCTTACGAAAATGATGTAATTATTACAATTTTTTTTAACTGAGCAGCACTACCTACAGATGTGTACACTCACAAAGACCCATGCCATAAATACTTCTAGAACCTAAAATGCCAGAGAGAAAGTTACCATTATATTACTAGTCAGCCAGGAAGTCAAGTTTGATCTGTGCCACTGGAAAATCTGGTCCATTAAGGGGAGGAAAGAGTTAATATGTACATGAGAAAGTGGTGTAAAGACTATCACCAGGATGTCTTACTGAGTACTAATGATCTTTCAAAATGAATATTTATTACTGCATGTAGTCTGTATTTCATGTTCCACATTTTAAAATTATTAATTTATTACTATTAAAATATAAAATTTATGTGTTCATACTAGCCATTTGTGTGTAAAGTCAAGATCTCACCTACCACAAAATGCAATATGCAGCCATGTGTCCAGACACCAGGAATTTTTCCTCTTCATGAAAGCCACAGACCAGTGACTTTGGGCAGCCAGCCAACTATGTACAGCATTAGCACGATTTATACGCCCACAGCAAACTAAAGACTGCTGGTGCTTCGTGGGGACATACCAAAACAGGGAGGGTACACAGCACAGAGAAATGAAATTTAAAAATTCCCTACCATGGCAATTCTACTGGCAGTAGGGTTTTCACTAAAAGTGGGTGGGTTTCACCAAAGAAAGAAATTGGAGGAAGCCAATTTTCTGCAATATCTTCCTCTTTTGTATTTTTACTGGTTTCCAGTGGTTTGGAACTGGAAGGTGAATACCAGCATAACAAAAGGGAAATCATGGCAGTTTCTCACAATCATCCCTTAAAAAACAATCCACCCTATAAAGCTGACCTAAGATATCACAACCACCTTAAGCTGATCCTGAACTCATGCATGGCAACAAACCTCTACAGCTGCTTGCACAAACAACATCTCAGGAAAAAGGCTGTGGAAAAGGAAAAAGCAAGAAAGTGAATCTTTCCCCTCACACGTAAAAGCACTTTTTTTGTTGTTTGGTTTGGGTTTTTTTAACTTTTATGGGCTATCATCCCCATGGGAGTTAGTGGAGAAAAGAGAGGAAGGGAGAATGAAACATCAAGACTCAATTTTGTTTCAATTTTTTTAAAAAAAGAAAAAGACATTTACAAAATCAAGTGATTAAAATCTTCAGACTTGGCACTGCCTTTTTTCTTTTTTAAAAAAAAACACAAGGATTTTACTTGCTTTCTTTAATATTCATCCTACTTTCTCTTTATCCCTTCATAATTTTTCAAAAACTTTTCACATGTCCCCTTACATTTTTACTAATAAATCAGTTCTCCTTTTATGATTTTCTTTTTTTTTTTCTTTGAAATTTAACTAATGCTGACACTATTTTTATTGTAACATGGTTGCTTCTTTCAGGAGCTGTTTTTCTCTCAGCCTTACACCTTCAACTGTATCATGAAGGCTCTTGGCTTTATTCCTGTTTCTTTCATTCTGTTCACTCGGAGAAGTGATCAGTCATGCCTTAACCACTGTAGTTTTTAAGACCACTCAGCTGTGTTCCATTTTGGCAGCATTTTCTTTCTCATTCTCACTTTGCAGATTCTAAAACTCCTATGTGGCTATACACTAGTGGAGCTACTGCTTCTAGGTTGAATCCAAGAAGGCCGCTAACACAGATATTAGATGTTCTAATTTCATACAGTTTCAGGTAATTAATAAAAAATTATTTTCTGATAATATTCAATAACCTTCCTGCTACTTCTATATTTCAGTGATCAAATTTTCCTATGGCATTTAAACTCTCCAAAATATTGCACCTTAGGAAAAATAAATGCTCTGTCATACTATAGATACCAAGTCATACTATGTATGTTGCAAACATGACATAAACTGATAATTCAATACAAATACATTTTGACAAAAATAACATTGAAGAGAGTATGCAAATAAAGGAAAGTATAATATATATACCTATATATTTTTAATAAACAAAAAAGTAATTAATTTTCTAATCACATATTTTTTGCAGATTTTTGTTGTCATTATTCACATAGTATCATTATTATGCTTGGCACTTTGCAGATGTCTTTAAAAATGAGGTCACTGCCTTGAAGAGCTTGTAATTAAAACCCCTGTGAATTGTATACCGAGTAAGTGATGACAGTACATCTATCTGTCTGTGAGCTATACAGACATTATTCAGTGTTACATATTACATATTTATATTACTTTGGGTTCTAGTTAATATGTTATCTCACATGAAAACAAAAATAAATAAATGGTAGAAGATCCTTATTAAGAAACATTTTTAGCCAGATTACTGTTTTCTCATTTGCTTTTTGAAAGATGTAAGCAAAATGAATGGGTTACCAAGACAACCATTTCATAAAATCAGATTGTCAGAACCCGTTAGGAAACAAGTACTCTATAAATTGAGCCTTTGGCTAAATGAAGACAGCTGATATGGTGTAACCCTAAAATTACCTCAAAATTTCAGTGACAGCAAGTTGCGCCCATTTGGTCTGTGAATGTTAACCATTATCGCAGTCCACAATTGTCATTCTCCAGTTATTAGTGCTGAAAAGAAGCAGTCCAAAGCATAGGGAACTTACAAGACCACAGCAGTTCCACTATCCCTTTCCCCTCCCTGTTCTTGGATATGCATTCTCATTGTACCAACCACCACAACTAAAAGCGTAGTTTTGCAGAGCAGAAAAAAGGTTAAAATGTTCCCAGTCAGAGAGCTGAACTGAAGGGATTGTTTAGTATTCACAATATCGCTTCTTCTCCTTCCTTGCCCTGTCTAGGCAACTAGGGAGTTAGATCCTGTGTATATAAACCAGAGAACAGTAAGAAAAGAATAAAGGGGTTCCAATTTCCATTTGTTTTGGTCACTCCATCTTTGCTTCTCTTTTTCATGTTCTCACATCTAAAATCAGAATAGAATTTTCTCTTGCAGATACTATGAACTGGCAATCAGTATTACTGTCTAATAAATTATGTGCTGAGAACATCACAAACAACCTCCTAGGGAGTGTAAACCATTTTTGTGACACTTGTCCTGTATATTGACTTCTTTACAACTACAGGAAAAAAAGAGGAGGGAGCTACAATTTATTTCTGTTTATTTTTATACGCAGTATATGACTTTTACATGCTTGTAAAGAGCATTTTTTATATTAAAATACACAAATACACACACAGATCTTTAAATTATATGCTCCTTATTTTAAAATTCTTACAGGAACTTTTCCTTTAAAAATATTTAAGCTTAACTATAGCTTCTGAAACCTTCTGAAATTTCTGTTAGTAGAATTTCTGGAGTCTCTGGAAAACACTAAGAGCTCCAGATGGAAGAATTTTTTTTTAAGCGTGGTCCAAAATACTTCTGAATTTTGGCAGATAAATGCTGCATATGTTGTGTGGAGGTGATCTCCTGTGGGGGACAGGAAGATGATCTCTTAATGCACATTTACCAACTGTCGTAAGGCTGAAAAGAATATGCATGTATTGTGCAAAGATACTTATCAAAATTTCAAACCCCTGTTTTTCAGTGCAAAGCTAAAAGAAATCCTAAAAGTGCATTGTCATGTTTTTCAGGGGATGAATTAAACATGGCATTAAGCATATACAGCACTGGCAAAAAATGTGGTCCTTTTTAACCTGTATTTATATAACTCTCTTTTAAAAAATACACTTCCAACAGTAGGCTTTATTGGGGGGAGGGGGGGAACAGATAAAGCACGCCAGCATCACATGCAACTATACATTTGATATTTTGAGCCTAAAGGAAGGTATAATTCTAAACTAAAATAACTAGACTGAAATAAACTAGGACAAAAAGTTAATTCTGTTTGAATAGTGGCATTACGTTAAACCTCTTTACTGAAAAGTTTTACTGTTTTACATATCTGTAATGCTTTAACAACATTTAGAGATCTGTGGCCTAAACCCATAAAAATCACAGAGAGAAAAGAAATTTATCATTTCCTGTGGGACTTTTCTACTGCAAAGAAACACGGAGCTCCCAATGATACAAAACCAGGTTTTGAATTCATTCAGTTGTGGCACTTGATAATGACATACATAAAGTTCCATCTTTACTGAACAGGTCAAATCTTTATACCAGGATGCAGTGGCACAGCACGTAAGACTGTTTTGGTGATTATTAATAAACGTGGTTTTCCTTAGAAGACAATGAATGCTCTTACAGTACAGGGGAGAAGTATGATCCCAAACAGCGACCTCAGTGCTCACAAGGAGATATATGTATACATCACCGGGTGGCCACCTGACTCTCACTACTGTTCTGTAAACTCTTTCAGTACAGTCATCAAGTCCTTTACTGTTCTGTACAGCCATACACAAGACTGACAAATAGCTTTTGAAACACTAAAATCATTAACACTTAACAGAGATAACCCCATCAGACAAATGTCCTTACACCCCACACAGAGACTCAACACCGACACCTTCATCAGGCCATTAAGTGAAGCTTATACCATACTATTCTTTCTTAGCAAGATGAATTGTATCCACAACACAGAACCGAAGTTGCAAAAGTTGGAGAGTTCTTATAGAGCAATCAAGGTCCCATGAACTAATTTCCCGAGAAATACAGAAATTCATTAAGGCAAACAGCCTCAGCATTTTCTTCGCTTATCACTCTCATATAGAATGGAAAGCAGGCAGCAAAAGTAGCTTTCATCATTAATCCTTTGTCTAAAATAATGTATTCAGAACTCCTAGATTACAAATAATAAAAATTACTATTGATAGACATGATTTGAGCATATACTGTATCTCCTATGAATGTGAAGAGCACCTCAAAATATTCAACCACCATAGAACCAAAGTGAGGAAGCTTCCCTCATTTTGCATGCTTTACGAGAAGTGAATTAAAAACATCTCTCTAGAGCTACATTACTATTTTCCTTCTCTATCCTTTCCTTCTACTCTCCCCAGCCAAAAGTGCCTTTACAAAAGAAGTTCAGAAGAATTTCTCTATAATGAACTATAAGATATTTGAAGAATGAGTGGAAAATTAATGATTCATAAAAACATATTACATTTATTTGATTGAGTAATCCTGCCTACATAATTTAGGGTAATGTTAGATACAGGAAAAAAAAAGGCAACAGTTACTATAGCAACTCAACTATGGATGGAGTATACACTGCACATACCATTGCTTCATTTGCTGACAAAGTAGAGCAGTGCTGTGTGTTTAAGTACACAATAAGAAACAAGATTTTGAAATATGTTTTGTCTCTAAACGATTAATATTATAAATAGTGAGTTTGGAATCTTATCTTTTGAGCCAATGACTGTAGTTCACATTTATCACAAATGAAACCAAAGTATGTGAAAACTACTAACCCCTGAGAGTTGTCTGTATTCCAGCACTGGCTAAAGTCTCCAATGGCTGTTCTTGTAAACATGAAATCATGACCAAATTAATGGTCAAACTTTTAAAAGGAAGGATATGATTATTTTCTTGGTACGACATTTAGCAGCAGCATTGTACTATTCCTTCTTGAAACAATATCCAAAAGAAAAAAAACCAACCAAACAACACCAACAAAAAAACCCACAGTTGCCCCTAAACTATTTAATGTTAGTATTTGACATTTTATTATCCATTAATACTTTCTTTGGTAGACTAATAGAGAAAACAATTATCTAACCAGTGTTATCCAAGATCTACCTTTTAAGCTGACTTTTAGAAGTTTTAGCTCCATGGATCTCCTTTTTCAAGTCTTCAATAGAGACTATTTAATCAACCAGTATGGAAGCATAGAGCTTTAAGAGCTGTAACTAGTCAACACATATCTCCAAGTACTTACCTACTTATTATCTTTCTTACTTACAGGAATAGAATACATAGAAATGTGCAGCTTTTCACTTCTGAAAAGACATTTTTAAAAATTGGATCCTCTTATGTATTCTGACTGTAGCCATAAGATCACAAAAAGGAGGACTAGATCAGATTTCAGGAGGTCACTCGGATCATCCTGTCATCTTAAAGCCAGATAAAGTTAGCCTTTACCTCTTTGTAGCAAATAGATTTATCTCGCTAAAACAATAGTTTTTAAATACATATTGAGATGCTTCCTAAGAATCTGTTGATGAGGTTTTTTCAAAATAAAGTTCTTTTCTTAAAAACCTTTAGATTTCCTAGTCAGTTCAGGAAAACACCTCAATTAGTAAGACTGAACATTATCCTTGCAGAAACTAACCCGACAGGGACATACGCTGTATTTAGAAGTAGCTAGAGATAGATAAGTACAAAATAAGTCAAACTTTAAGATCACCTGTGTAAAGTCTTTCAATTTATTTTAAAAACAGATTACTACTTTAAGACAGGGATTGCAGGTTTTTGAAATGGATATTTAAAGATGTGTTGGTCTTACATTTATTTGTCCATTGCACTATCATCTATTCCATTTGTTTACAAGTCATCGCCCTGTTAAAGAGATTTATCTTTGCAATGGTAGACCCTATACTTCTGCTATAGTATCTGGGGCTAGGAAGGAAAGAGTCACAGTAGTTAACATCACTGCCACTAAATATCTTCAACAGACACCAAAACAAGCTTGGTAAGAGCAAATACGTTTAAACATATATAGGCTTGCATGGCATTCTTCAGATGAAGACCAATCATGGCTTTTTTGCTGCAGTCAGCCAGTCAGAAGCAACAGTACCTCAAGTAAAGTATAATGCAGTACCTTAATTTAAAAGAAATAATAATACCTGTGAAAAAACAGTAAAAATCATGTGCCTAAGGGAAGTTTTAGAATTACAGGTTACTGACTACAGATTATTTATAACTTAATGCAAAAAAATTTAATTTAAGAAACAAAAATATATAAATAAGTATAAACTTACTGATATATTACATTGCATAGCAATTTATACATACTTATCCAATTAAATTTTATCAAATTGATATCTTATAACATTCACATCTAATTCAAAATTTTGGAGGCAATTTTCAACAGAGGTTGAGTAAAAAACAATTTATACTTTATTTATGATTTTTTGGATGGTTTGAAATTTTTGGAAATTGCACCTCTGGAAGTATTAAGAGTCACAAACATATGAAATGGTATTTTTAATCCTTGTTATACTGGGATTGACATTAGTGGCTTTAGGAGATTTCAGATTACTATATAGAATATTGAAACCTCCTGTACAGGGAGGTTTTTTTACTCAGAACAAAAAAGAAACTAGTCTGAAACCTACCCTCTATCAAGATATAAAACTACTACATACTAGATACAATTCATATGATAAGTGTTGGCAAAAGTTCTTTTTTAAATAATGATCTCATTTTAGTTCCAGAAGAAACTGTTGAACGTGAGTTGAAAATGTGACAATTTTATTTCATTACACAATTCTCACAGCCTTAGGCTCCTGGCACATTATCTTGCAAAGATCTTTTTTTTAAAAAAAATGAGGAGATGATGGTTTTCCAGTAGATATGGACATCCATCTCAAATAACAAAATGCAGCAGTAACAAAACCATAAAATAGGCAAGTAAAAATTAAATGACATTGTTACCCAAGTTGCAAGAAGACAAAAAAAAAAAAGAAATTTTAAGACTTACACTGAAAATGTAAGACAGCGCAGGATTTGAATTGGTTCAAAAAAAAAAAAATCAGATGTGAAAAATATTTTTGCAATACCTTAGTTTGTGCATAATTTATTCAGATACTGATACTGGAACTATTACCAGGATAAGTTTTCAAAAAAATAATAAAGAACTGTCCTTGAATAAATTATCCACTTCATTATACTACAGACAGACCTTCCTTCAAGGGTGAAGTATGAGTAAGTTAACCCTTCTTCCTTCTGCTTTTCACTCTGGAAATCTCTGAAATGGACATGAGAGTAGTATTACTATAAGGTACTACTATTCAGATGCAATCTGGTGTTTTCACATTTAGATAAGAGCTATATATCCCATATCATTTAGAGTCCTAATATGACAAGGGTATCACAGCTGAGTTAGTTACTGCAATGTATAGCCCTCCTCTGGGAAGTTAAATGTAGACTTTCACTCCCCTTACAGTATACTTAGATCTACGTTTTCCACACACAGATAATTCATGCTGAGGGCGGGGACTTGATTTTGATCTCTCAGTTACCATTGCCACACTATCCAATTGGCACACAACTGTGCTTTGCTAATATAATAGTTACAAAATCATGGAACCATATAAAAGCCAATTCTAGTAAATAACTGCCAGAGTACTATACTTTAAAGAAGTAGCTCCCAGCTGAGAAACTTTTTTAAAATGTGTCTTAAAGAGCTGTTCAAGCACAAAAAAAAATTTACTTAAATAAAAATTGGAGTTATATAGCACAAAATGGTAGCATTCACAGAGACAAGTAATCTTTGCGGGTATCACTTTAAAGATTATTGACACGAAGAGAACATTAAGAGGTAGCTCTTAAAGAATAAGCCATAAATGCAAATTACTTTTTTCTTGAATAAGCTGCTGCCTATACACAGCTGAAATCTGTGCAAAATAGTAGCTTTACCATATGCTAATGCAGATAGAATACCAGACATGCTAATGCAGAAGACCAGACTAGTACTTGACTTTACAGTTCAAATTAAATAACAGGATTTACGTGGATTATATCACAAGTACTTTGTGCATACAGAATGCCTTCAAAACCTTCCTAGGAAACCAAGAAAATTATGAAGCCAATTTCATGTAAAAAGTATTCCCTTTTACTAGTAAGCCCTGAAAAGTTAATTCAGATAAATATATTCAAGAATTTATCATGCCAGGCATTTCCAATATCAACAAATTTAGTATGCATGCACTGAGGAGCTTTGTGTTACTTCTGAAGGTTTTAATAAAGGTGAAGCTGAGTACCTGCAACTTCAATATGAAGCATGTTGAAGGTGATAAATTACATCACTGTCTACTGTAAATAATTACTACATATATACTAAACCACAACTTATGGAAAAAAACCAAGATTTGATTCTGAGATCAACCCATGTCCACAAAACACCAGTATGGAATCAATAGACTGAATGGCTGGCTCCCGATCAGAGATACATATACATATCTAACAACAGTATGCATACAGTGAATGCCTGTTTAATTTTGATTAAAGGGCATGGTGACAGACTCACCATCAAATGTTTCATGACACTATGCTACCTAGCAGATTTCTAGGCGGAAGACTGAATAAGCAGAAGGTAATTGGGAAAGAAAAATGTCACGTTACTTGTAACATTAACATTTTCATAAACATTATTTTTCACCTATGAATCTCTGTCTCACATCCAGCATATGTGTATCAGTCGCCTTCATCAGCAAATTATTTCATTTTACTTTATTACGTTTATCAGACAAATAAGGTATCTTTTTCTGTGACTCTAACGCTTGATTCTCCTGCTAAGCAGAGGACTGTGCCTTTCTCAGGAAACAGATGACAGGCTACACACACCAGAGTAGAGTACAGCCACAGTTTGACATATGACTCTGTCTGATCAGTTTGCTGACACCTCAAGGTTCAGAGATGTATATTCTTCTTTGGTATATGCAAATTACTAAATGAAAATAAGGCTGTGAGATTCAGCAAATCTTACTTGCCTAGACTGATTACTTCAGCTTTCACATTTAAAACTATGGCAGAATGTGACTGAACAGGTAGGAGGGATGTCTAAAGGGTGTGCAGGAATCTCAAATCACTGCTTTCATCGCCTGAGTGCATTGAAGACTTCAGAGGTCCTCCCTAGCAATGATGAGAGAAGAGAGAGTCACTAACCACATCATGCTATTACAGCAGATATGCACCTCAAGAAACACTAGACAAACATTTTTAACATATTATTGATGCATTTTTTCAGGGTTAAAAGTATTTATGAATTCATATTGAATTCAGCAAATTATATTGATCAAAAAGAAATACAAAAACTGGAGCTCAAAAATGAAATGCATTTTGGAGGGGGGTAAACTCACTCAGAAATTTAAGTATGTCTCATAAAGAATTAATACCCTTGTTGTTAATGTATTAAGTAATTTTCTACCTGAAGACAACCAAGGCATCTCCTTTTGTTGGTCAATTTGGTTTGGCATAACTTTGTTACTAAGTTAAAACAATTCAACTGTTACACTCAAAGAATTAAACATACAAGTGAAACTGTAGAAAGTGCCCCAAAGCTAGAAGTGTGTTTAAATGCAACATGTACCATATTCTATACCATGATTACTCATACAGTTCCACGAATTTTGTTATATTATCAAAATTTTAAGCATCCTGAATAAGTTAGATATCACAAATTTTGAACTATTTCAACACAAAACTATCTCGGGTACAAAAATAACAAGATGTGAAACTAAATCTTCCACAAATGTGTGTATATTATGGAGGAAAGGAATATGATCTCACTGACTGTGGCTTAAGAAACTTCAATAAAATTTGACTACTCTGTATTTTCCTGGAGCTTAATTGATGGGCATGATCTGAAAAGTAGAGCAGTTTTAAACTTAGAAGGATGACTAACAGTTTAAATAATTGTACAAGCCTGGTGCAGAATTATATTATAGAATACTCTTAATGGAGAAGACTATCAACTGAAAAAGCAACTTAAAGAATTGCATTTGATTCTTCCTCTGTAAGTACAAATCAGCAGTATCAACATCACGTCCAGCTTTTGTACTGGTTAAGGACAAAAAGGTATTAGTTCTCAAAATGACAGTCCAAACTTTTAGAAAACAATCAAACCTGGAAGCCAGTATGATACCACTCTACAGGCAACTATGTCAATACATCTGTCACAGCTCTTTGCTACAAGCACATTTCCAGAAAATTAAATTGGATCAAATACAATGATAAGAAGAAATGAATACTTAATACTAAAAAATTTAAAAAAATAAAAATTAATACAGTTACAGAATAAATCAGTCTGAGAAAGAACTCCACGTCCAAGTTTCAGAGAGACAACCAGTTTCAGCTGAAGTATTTTTGATCAGAAACCTGTTTTTTACTATTTCCAACTGTACAGGCCAAATTAAAAGCTAACGGACTTGGATTTGTCCTTGCATAGCTATTACATAGCCAGAAATAAATGGAAACAAATTAGTCTACGCTTTTACTACATTTTTGTTGCTTAATTTTGAAAAAAAATAAAAACCAAACCAAAAGACTTAATTAAGCCACAGATTTGTATCAAAACTCTTCAAACACATCAGTTACCAATACCTCTATCAGCCTGCTTCATAGTGAATTGACTCTACGTCCACAGCTTCATAATGTGGCAGAGATTAAGGTTATTTGCCTGGTGGCTTTTTTCAGTCAGTAAAGATAGATAGAAAACAAGGTTCCCTCATGTTAGGCTTCTCAACTGACTAATAGATTAGGTTAAGGAATGGGTTTGAGATTTCAACGCTCTGATGCAGCAGAGATTAATTCAATTAAGAGAGTGCAAGGGTGGACTCTGGAGGAATTGAACTGCAATGTTTTTCTGCATTAGCTTATCCTATCAGTTAAGTAAGCACTCTGAAATGAGTACCAAAGCGGTGCTACGCTCCAATAACTGAGGGCAAGAAAGCAAAATTCAGAAATTCAAATACTATTTTCAATGATCTAACCAGTACTTATCTCATATTCTTGTAATTTTCTGTCTAATGAAATGAAAACATAATCCATATAATATCACTTCAGCCAGTTTTGATAGTTGTTAGTAGATACATGTCTATTTAAAAACTTTTTAGCAAACTTTATTAAGCCTTATTCTATTTACTAAGAGATGGAAAACCTTCTGAAAACAGCATCATACATACAAAGAAAAAGCAAAGCAAACCAAGGGGAGATAGATATAAAATATATAATCATATCTGTTTACTGAAGGGATAAAAGGCACTTTAAAGATTTCTTTTTGTTACCACAATATTTCTATAATGTAACTTTCTATATTAAAGCTGTATTATAAACACTATGACGATGGTTTTATGATGCAAACCCCCAAAAATTAGAACACTTGTGAAAACCACACAGATGCAAATAAGAAACAGCAGAGGACACCCAGACTATTCATAGAGCCCAGTTTTTATTTCCAGCTATCAGACTAAGTCCATTGCAGTGAACTGCTTCTTGCAGCATGAAGTAAATCGTTAAATTCAGATAATGCTACAAAAACAAGACACATATAGGCCAGTGAAGAATTATGTAAAAGAGAGATGCAAATATTGATAACAACAAAAAAAGTTAAACAACAGATCTGGAAATACAGAAATAAGCAAACTTTAAAATTCTTATTCCAGTAATTTATTTAGTGACAGCTTATTTAAAATATGCATGCAAACACTAGGTTTCTTCATCATGCTCTCTTTACTATTTTTTTTTTTTTTCCCTTCCTCTCTGTATTCCACTGAATCCATAATTATTTTCAGTAAAATCCAACAGTTTTAGCAGAGGTGGAATGGGCCCCATTTCAACTTGACCCACAGCTTCATTGCTAGAATACATTCAGGGACACAGAAAATAAGAGTGAGAAGGGAACTGATCCCAAGCATATGCTGTAACCGTTAACTGAGCACTCTCCATCTCTGCTGCATTTTCAGATCACACTTCACAAGACCAAACCTGTAAGTGAACACAGGCAAAGAAATGCTCAGCATGCAAATGAACTGCACAAAGATCTGAAACCCATTCAAGTCAGTTACTGGCAGCTCCACCTCCAGGATGTCTCTAACACAACCTAGATATTTTGGTACATAGACATTTTAGAAGCCACCAGGATTAGGCAAGACCTCATGAGGTTCAGTGAAGATCAGATTAAAAAGCACATACCTAAACTGTAACTGCATTTTGGATGTGTCCTAAGTCTTCTACACTTTTCATATGGACAATTGCAAGATATTTGGTCTGGGAACCAGAAAATATAGTGCTACTGTCCATCGCAGTCTACATGGAACTACTGCCACAAACTTCAGGAAGCCCCCCTCACAGTTCACATTCAAAGCTGAGTTCTGGGAGGTTCTCTGGAGACAAGCACGTAGCAATCTTGGGGAGGGGGGAACCAAAAGAAACCCACAAAAAACCCTCACAAAAACAAACATCATGATGAGAAGCTTTCAAATATTCTTGCTGATATTTGATAGTTTGTATTCTCACTCTTGCTTTTGTGAGTAGAACCAGCTTTTATTTATTTTTCGAACATAGATTTACTTTAAAATAAGCTTGTAAAGTAAGTTCATGATGGAAACACTTGATGTAAACCCTCGAAGAAGATTGTGGAATATCTTGTGGTACAAAATTTCACAGCTAATATAATACCTGTGGCTTAAGGTTGCACACATATTGAAATAGACTAAATGCATTCATACTTTCTTCTGCATATAAACTCTGACAAAATTATGGTCAGGTCCCAACATTTCTCCTGCAGAACGATACCACAATATGAACAACTCCTTTTCCTCCCATTCCCTTCATACTTCTTGGTTTCAGCTTTTATTCTGTCCTGCTACAGAAAGATATAAGAAGATGAAGCAGGAGGTGGGGAGGAAATCTTTGAGTTTTCAAAGAAACTTTAAAATGAAAGGCAACAGCAGGATCTATTACAATAACACTCTGTCTACTACGCAAATAAGAAATGTGGAGAGAGGTACTTCAGTGGCATTCCATTAATTCTGCAAGATCATAAAACACAGAAAAATGTAAACAGCCTCTGTGATGTTTCAATCCATTGGGCTATGCACTATTTTACCAAGAACGCTGTGGAAGTCATATCTGACACTTTCAAAGTCAGGAATCAAACAAAATAATACAAAAGATTGTAAGAAAGTCCTGCCTTGTTAGATCTTAGGCAAAAGAATATCTTCTCCACATCTCTTTACCATACTTATATATCTGGTTTACCTTTCACTTTTAGTAGGCTATTCGAAAGACTTGGCAGCCAGGCCAAGAAAAAAGCACACATTTCATACTGACTTATAGGTAAACTATTTAATCAAAATCATTTCAATATGAAAATGCATTTAAAACAAATACGTAATTTTATTTAACTATGCAGTAAAACCTGTCAAAAATCAAAGTGATAGTATTTTTACTCTTATTTGGTTTGGGGGACTTTGGTGTTCTTGATGCAGCAGAAAGTTATTTCTCCTTAACCAGTTAAAGATATCCTCATCGCTTACATAATTTGCTTACTGGCAGTCGGCACCAGCATCATGTATGCTCACTGCAGCCCATTTGTTAAAATAGATGTTCAGTGAGTTTTTAAGATATGTCTTGCTACAGGTGAAAGTGGAATGTTTACCATGCAATGTGAGTTAAAACTCTTTGGCAGAAGTAATTGCTATTGATCAGCTGATGGGGATGGGAAGCATGTCAATTGTGAAGCCAACAAGGGTTACATACTATACCAAGTGCAGATGTGCAGCATTATGACATCGGCATTCCTAGGTTTTTGGAATAGTTTAGACATGTTAAAGATACCGGGAAGCCTGGCTCCCTGTACTAGCATGAATGACAAAAAAAATAATTGTGGGAATTCCTATCTGAATAAATGTCTTTTTTAAAGACAATCATAGCTGCAGAAAGTGATATGCCCCTCAGCTCTATATAACGCTTTCATTGTTCAAAACCAGATGTTTTTACCTATGCCCACTAATATAAGTCCAATAATTACTCTTCCAGTCATGAGTGACTTGACTGAAGCAAATGAATATGCAGTCCATGGAGCAGTGTCACTGACAAAGCCGGCTCCTTCAGATGCCTTGACTTGGTCAGGGGAAAGATTTTAATCTCTAGGCAATTTGAAAATTCCTTCCTTTTCCCTTCATACCCCTTTTCTTGTGAACTATTTTAGTGGTATCACTCAGGGTTCAGCATCAACTGTAGAAATCAGTTAATTAGATCAACAGTTATTAATATGAATTTTTGGATGTTCAAATTCAAATTTCCTCTGTGCGTAACTACTTTTCAGAAACTGCTATAAATTTAATTATCACTGATGTCTTTTCAATGTTGGATGCCTGGTTTAAAGTAACCTATAGCACAGATGAAGATAAAATAGCAGTTCTTAATACTCCAGATTTTTCTGGCTAAATCAAAATATTTAACTTACAAAAACACGTAACTGTTGAACTCAAGCAAATAAATAGAAAGTGCTACCAATTTATATTACCTTTGTTGAAGTTCGGCAACTTCTACCCATTGGAAAAAAGCTACTAAACCAGCCATGAACAACTCCACTAATTCCCATTTTCTTTACTTTCAAGTGAAGTTTCCTAGGTTATGGAGAGATAAACACCTGTACTATGCAGTATGAAAGAATTTCACCTAAATTTCTGCCTGTTTAAATCAGAAAAAAAACTGGTTGAAGAGATTCTGACAATAATGGCAAACTTGTATTTAAAGAATGGAAAAAGAAGCATTTCATCAACTAGATGTCTGAAGTCTAAATTCACATGGCTTTTTCCCCCCACACTCTTAAATATGTTGATGGGACGAAGCAGAATTCCTTGTCAGTAAGACAGAAATGATTTTCTCTTTTCTTGTTTGAAATTTTTGTGTAGGCACTGACTCCAAGTTTATTTCACTTGTGTAAAAATCATGCATAGCTCCATTTGGTTTTAACATTCTTTGCTATTAATTATGCAGACATGTAGAATCTATTCTATGGGGACTGCAAATAAAGCTGGCTTTGCATGGGTGTTTTTTACTTAACTGGAGTTTTAGCTGCTGTCTATAAGGATAGCAAGAATATGCCACTTCAAACACTGAAGATGAGACTTTAATCCCAGCTGTATGACTCACTTCAGCTTTATTTCAAAATATCAGTGAAACATCTGCATATACTGAAGTAAATGAAACTTTAAAGGTATCTACAGAGGATGCATCAACATCATGCCTTCTTGACAACATACTATAGTATTACTCTATCATACTGTAATTACTACTTATTATTATCAGTGATATTACTAGTATTGCTATTGCTGTATTATTAGTGACGTAATTACTATTGCAATACTATGGTACAGAACAGTATCCTATGCGATTATAACACCTTCCACTCTAGAAAAACTTAAACTATTGAATCTAATTTAATCTCAGTTACTTATTTTCTCATCGCTTCAAAACTCTAAATTTGCAAAATATTTTTATGCCAATTAGGAGGTGGTTTCACCTGTGAAACAACATCCATGAAAATGAGACCTCTTGAAAGGAAATAAGAGAATCTTAAGAAATTCAGTGATTGCACAAGTTAAAATTTTCTTCTTCCATCATTGAATGACTTGTCACAACCTGGATTAGACGGAACAAGAAGCAGAAGAATTTGTAGAAATTATTTAGCTTGGAGAAAACCAAAGTTCTCTTTTTTTCCCCATCATCATTTGATATGCTTCTAAACAAAACTATCTCCAAGCTGCTCATTTTAAACAACTTAAGGAAACAGAAAAATTAAGAATACATGATGGACAATGAAACTGACGGTCTGTGGATTTTATCCTCCTTTTTGTGCCTTTAAGTGAGGGCAGTTCTCTGTCTCTCACTGCCCCCTCCCTAACACTAGGCCTCCAAAAAAAAAAAAACCCCAAAACAGCTAGTACTGTACATAAGAATTCCAACACATAAGGAACTCTGCTTATTTATAGATTCATGGAATAGAGCACTTTATCAGTTGCTTCTCTATAGGGAGGTGTGGGGGAGGGCAGATGAGAACAGCAGATCAGAGCAAGATCTAAAGTACTTATGAAATATTTATCTTTCTTCTGTCACACATTAGAACAACTAGATCCAACTGATGTATAATGTATTCAGTCTCCCTAGATTGAAATAATATCCAAAGACTGAAGAATAGAGTCATAATACACAGTGTCGATTGCTGTGCATTGCTTTGTTTTATTTATAAGCTTGTATCTCTGTCCCCCGTGACCACCACTGCAAGACAATATATAGATTAAAAAATAGAGAAGAATCTGCTGCCTGTTTCAGCATCCAAGTGATTTTCCCTCCCTGCCCTCCAGTGACACCATTTGAGAGCGGCAGGCCAGGAGCCCGCTCTGCGCATGTTTCATGGACCACTGTGGTTGCCTTGCCAACGAGCAGGGAGAACTTGGGGCTTACATCGTGCTTTTCAATGCAGTGACCCACTTACTGTCTGTCAACAAATTCACTGGGACAATACTGAGTGTAACACATTACAGAGATTAAATCCCAGAGACTGAACTACTAAGATGTCTGGAATAAAATCTTAGTCAGTTTGAAAGGCTAGAACACCATAAACAGAGTTAGCTCTAATGCCTTTTAATCCTCCAATGTATTTGTGGCTTTAAAGGAGAAATTTCTGCCATAATAACCTGTATTCAATGTTTGTGTATTTTTTAAACTACATTCACAAACCTAAGTCAATATTGCTGTAATAGTAATGGGAATTACATATAGTTTGTATATCGCATTCTTGGCTAGAACTGAGCAGAAATAAAACATAAAAATTTTTTTTCCAAGATCTAAGAATATAATGGTTAATTCAGAGTATATTTATCCAGATGGCCATCGTAGGAGCAGATCATGAAAACAACAGTGATTTCTGTAAGATACTTGCATCATGGATTTATATTTAAAAATTAACTATGTGCAGGCTAGTTAAAGGTTTCCCTTGATGTTCTGCCCCTTCAGAAATACATTAGCACAGGCGTGCTCAAAAAGCTTCCCTTTCTTTGTTTCACAGTTTCCTTCTGCTCTCTCACTCTCTGCAAATAGATTATTCCAATTTAAATAACTTTCTTGAAGAGACTGGCAACTATCAAGGGAACTGATTATACATAAAGGCAAATCAGCAATTTCAAAAATATATATTCTATATATATATATACCTTCATTCTTTAATTTCTTAGCAATATTACCCTTTCACTTTAAATGAAAGTCAACAATTTTTTTAAAGGCATGTGTCACCAGTTACCAAATGGAATTATCTAAGGAACCATGCAGAGAGCAAAAAATAGCTGCAGCCTTCTGCAGTCTCCGTAGAGAGGCAATTTTTCAAACCACTAAGAGTTTATTTATATGTTTACTACTAATATTTTGTATATATGTATTAGTTGCCTGGCTATAAGAATCCATACTGCAGCAATCTGATATTGGCAGAATTCTGGGACTAGCTCTCCACTATCCTTCTCATTAGCACTTACTGCTTCACATCTTCAAACTGATGTTTTCCAAACCTGATCTGGCTTGCAGACAACCCATAGCGTTCTTATAACAAACACTTTTTTAAAAACATATTATGAGGGGAGTAGAGGGGAATACAAATGTTCCTTACATCTGCCCGAGATCACTGATACCACACAAACTTAAAGGTGCAAACTTTATTCTAGAAAATTCTCTAGATAGTACACATCCCTGCAGTATTGTCTAATAGATTAGCTATTTGTACAGATGGTGAATGACACACAACCCTTTCCACTTCCAGCCACCTTCCCCTTGCACATACTTTATATCCCACACTGGCAAGCTTTCAGTCCTTGTAGCTTTGGGTTCTTTACCAAAATTATTACAAATCTGAAAACTGTCATATCTTCAAAGTGCTCCCTAGACATGTGCTACTACGCTGTGCAAAAGTAACGTAACTCCTTTCTATCTCCCAGGAGGATTAATTTTGTTTGTAATCTTGCCTTGTTCCTTACACAGCAAATTCATCAGTGTATTTGCTGTTCAAATATCAGAATATTATAAAGCCATATTATTACTTCAGTGAATACATATTCACCAAACCCATAACCTCCCATTCTTCACAGGTATTCCTCACCAGTAACATAGACACACATCTGTGTTTATTTGCTGTTTCCACTCTTTTCCCCTCTTTCCAATACTCAACATCTCTAAGACATCATTATGCAAATATTTTCCAATTTAAAACTTGTTTTATTTACTAATTTTTCAAAATCAATTATTGAGGATGAAATTGGCCACGCACGGTGTCCCTCTAGGCTGCAATCTTTACAGTTACAGCCAAAACACCTCCCACTATTCCAAACAGTCAAGTTAAAGGAAAATACATTAATTTGCTCTCAGGGGTGGTAAATTTGGCAAGCTTTTTCCTTTAACAAGTTTAGGATTCCTTAGGTTTTATAGGGGGTACTTGAAAATGACAATGGGACAGGCATAATCGCAGAGATGTGCTCTTTGAAACATTCCTAAAAATTCCTTCAGACTTGGTCCATGAAATTTGTAGTACACAAACACACACTTAGTGGAGATTTGTTGTGTTTGTGGAATAAATGCTGTCAGGAGCACAGACCATGTCAGCTAACGCACAGAATAGCTTCTCCTGCACCTCTGTGAAATAGGGCATCGAAAGAATTACTCTGAACTGACTGCATCATGTGCCAAGCTTATGGTGCCCTGGTGAAAAGATATTATCTGCTGGTTCACAAATGCTCACTATTCTTTCCAGCTCTTGGCAATCTTGTAAGAATTTACACAGCTTGTCCTGCTTTCATGACTGCAGGACACACAAAGCTTCCAGGATTTCTCCCCTTCAGAATTACTTGATTTTCACCTGCCAGTGACTAAAAGTTGCCCAAGTTTCTCCTCAACATATCCTTAAAGGAGAATCATTGAGAGAATGGTTTCAGAATTTTTGCCTCCACAGAAGTGGAGCTTTCCAAATATCATTCGACATCAGTGTCCACAGGAGTACTACTACAGCTTTCTCTCCACTTCTCGAACCGCATCTGGAAGGTAAAATCAGATTCTACTGTCTGCTTTCACTGTTAGGTAACCCTCCCCTACGCAAATCTGGCCTCTTTCACTTGCTAGCAGCTTAGGGAAAACTCCCAGCACATACCAGCCCAATGCCCCTGGTCTCCATGAGAAACAGTGACAAAATACTTTCAACAGTAACAAATGCATTCCCTAGAGCAAAAGACCGAGGGCAGTAAAAATGAGATAATTCACTCTTTGGTACTAAAGGAATATTTTATGATTTACTGCACATGAAGTACACTGATACTTGCCAAAAGCTGAGAACAACAGCTTTAGAACTGAACTATACTCAAGAGTTACCTTCCAAAGCAGAGCAATGTTTTTATAAAAATTTATGTGCATACCCTACACAGTACTGCAAGTTATCTAGTGATGCAGCACTAAGAGTTAGTTCATGGGAACTCTTCAGCTAGAAGTAGACAGCATTTTCTGTCTCTCTTCCAGTGTTGCCTGAGGGAAAGGCTGATGTCCTAAAGGCTTCCTCTATGGCTAAAATCTGAGTGCCAATGCTGCCTCCAACACACTTTTGCACAGTTCCAGTGTAACTGCTACGGAAACACCTTCGGGCTGAAAGGTGATTTATTTTTCTTCTCTCAACTTGTTGCTTCGATAGCAAATAACAGGAGTAAAATAAGCATGTAGACATCATACCACATCCCCTAAACACAGAATAAAAGATGGAGACCCTCCTTTCCCAGCAACTCCCTTTCTACACTAAGCACTTCAAATCCATCTAGTTACCTCATTTGCCAGCCACTGGCAACTCCAGTGGTGACTGACCAACCCACTCCATGTAACACCCTACAGCCCTGATAGTCTGACCCATCAGATGTGCTTCATTATACAGCTGCTGCTAGTGCAGGTTTTCATTGAAGTGATGTAATGACCTAACCTTAGACACTCTGTCTCTGTCCACCCTGATGTATTTTACAACACCCCTATAAGCAGAGCCTTTGACTACAGATCCTGAATAGCCATTTTATTACCTGCTTCAGGAGACAGAAAGTCCATAACTTAGGTGAAATAAACGGCTAAAAGACAGCTCTCACTCAAGCAGCAGCTGCAGGTCACAAGCCTTCTTATCATCATCATGATGTTCCTATCATACACTAACTGAGTAAGAGTACATTAATTGCCATAAACTGTAAAGACAAGAAAATAAGACCCTGAAAGTACTCCTTAAAACAAGTTGTGGGTTTTTTTGTTTTGGTTTGGGTTTTTTTAAAGGTGCTTGTATTTTTTTCACTCTTTTTCTGGTTCCTGAGCCTTCAGAATGCATCTACTTCACATTTCAAGATGTATCAT
This sequence comes from Neomorphus geoffroyi, assembly GCA_033558235.1. Taxonomy (NCBI): domain Eukaryota; kingdom Metazoa; phylum Chordata; class Aves; order Cuculiformes; family Neomorphidae; genus Neomorphus; species Neomorphus geoffroyi. Next base: position 23,041,524 of record JAUMJM010000020.1, on the reverse strand, counting down.
ACATTTATGACATTAAGACTTCTATATTCATGTAATCCCTATTACTTCGTCCTTGGAAAATTTGAAAACATAAGCAGACATGTCATACAACTCCAGGCAGCAGCCACCTAATGAACTGCCTATCTGCTCAAAGTTCCCTCATGATGAAATTTCTCTTCATTCTTTTGTTGTTCATTTGTTCGCCAGTGGTAATGAATAACGGTAATAATTTATTTCTTCCAGACTAGTTCACCCCCGGATCTACTTAGCTTTGCTGAACAGTGGAGCATGAGAAAGCTGCAGTCATTTTCCATTTTCCTCTCTTCTAATTTTGCTTGGCGAGAAACACCAATATACAACCGTGTTCTGCCTGTGCTGCTAACACAGGAATCCTTATTGGTCTGGTTTATATCATGACTTTGAAATACAATGGCCTAATACTTGCTTCACAAAGGCAGATATTCTACAAAATGCTCTGCTCATCATCATTTTTAGGACTTGATTTGTTCCACAGAACTCAGAAAACCAAACTGTTCTGCAAAATGTTATACACACCACTTTTCTGGCAACTACAGTACAGTTATATTCAGAAAGTACAATGGTTATTCGCATAGCTATTACAACCTACCATGTTCTATAGCCCAAGACTGGAAGCTCATACTACATTCATCTTCTGAGCACCTTTACTACTACTTCAATCTGTCTCTACCTAGGGCACAGAAAAGCACTTTTCATGACTAAATCAATCTGCCATATATTTACTGCTTCTTCCAGCAATATATCTGTCTCCCAGGAACAGCAATGTTTATGGACAAATAGCTTTGTATACATGTCACAATATAAAGAAAGCACTACACTTAAGTATGGAAAAAATCAAGCAAAAAAGGATAAAACTTTTAGCTTTCCCAAGACAATGTCATAAAATTAGATAGAATTTTGAAAAGAATAATCATTTTCCAAAATTTTTGAATCAATAAATTTCATTTCATAGGTTTGTATTAAATTCATAAAAAATTAAATGCACAGCAATGGGAGAGTTCCAGTTGCTTCGTTGAAGGGCTGGGGAAGTCACTTCCCATGGGCACTTTAAGACAAATAACTTAGCCTCAGAAACAAAGCCATTTGTCTTCCTCCCCTCACCCCCTTGAGATACACCTTTAAAAAGCATTTTATTTTGTTTTCAAAAGCATAAGGAAATAATAGGAGTTGTGACAGGACTCACATCATGCAGTCCATGGGTCAATGCTTCAGTGAACAGACTTATTAGCACTATTATTATTCTTCTCTAGCAAGCTTCCCCTGCTATTACAACTCTAGACTGGATGTTGAAGACAAAAGTTCCACTAATTTTCCTCAACCCACATACTAGACAGTTTAACTTCAGAGACCTTCATGTCTTACACTTCATTTGTTTCATTTTTAATAAATCCTTCCTTTTTATTTTAATATCTAGGGAAGTTTATAATAGTTTGACATTGCTTTCAGTCATTCTATTTGAACATTTGTTGTTGCCAGTCAGATCTCAAGGAGATCAGAATTGCCCTTCATTTTTACTCAGCATGTTAGTGGTAAAGGCTAGGCCCATCGTGTGCTTTGACTCTGAAACTAAAATAGCAAAACCTGAGGGCTAGTCTTTACAACAGAAAAAGAAAAAAAAAAATCCCCACATTTCAAGTTTTTTGTAAGCATGCAAATGAAAATAAGGATAGGGCATATACATGCTGACAGTTGTACCAGCATTCTCAGAGCCTCTGTATAACCTGTAACCTACTGAGACAATATGTTGGATTTGTAATATTAAGAATAACTTTTTGTTTGAAGTCATGAAGGCCAGAAATTTGCTTTTGTAAGGCACCTGCTGATATTTTGTTCATATTATATAATTTCAGGTTCTGCTACTTAAGAAGATTTCAAACTTGCAAGAAAGTGAGAGGCAGACAGAAGGCTGCCTATTTCAACAATTAATCTAGCATACATCTTGTTAGCAGACAGCAGCTTAAAGATCTACAAATAGCATTTAAACAACACAGCACTGGGGAAGATACTTAAGAGTGTCTCAGCATGGGCAGTACAACAAATGTATTCAAAGAAAGCAGACAGATTTAAGAAATAGTCTTTTGAGTATATTTTTATTAAGAGTTAGGTCTGCTGATCTCCTGCCGTACTTCAGCTCAAAATTTTCTTTGTATTTGGAGTTGTAGTTCACCATATGCTGCTAACACAGAGTCTATGTTTTCTGCTGTCAAAGACAGAAAAAACTTTTCCAGCATTTTATTAGCTGAAAATGTTGCATTCACCTTCCTACAGAAAAAAAAGCTATCTGAAGAAAACGCATATTTTGTTTTAAACAAGTAAGCAAGTAAACACAAGCAAATCGGTCACTACTGTAAAATGAGTAAAAAGACACACTGATCCCTACTAGAATCATACCTGTTCTAAACTTCATATCACTCATCTGTTATCACTAAGAAATCCAGTTCTTCTAAAGGGGTTGAAGCTGAGAATTCATACACTGGACAAAGGTCCAACTTCTGTACCCATTGAAGTTGCGCCCTACTTGGAACTACCTTGGGAAGGTCTTTGATGGGACTTCTGGTTTGTTGGTTGTACGCTATTTGTTAGTATTGGTAATATTATTACAATACAGCAGTGGTTTTTACAGTTTATACAAGTGTTCCGCCCCACACAATGGGTCCTATGACATATGTTCATTAAAAAATTTATTTTATATCCCCTATAGCTTCGCTTTCACCCACATTAACATTTTTATGCTTCTGTTGCAGGAGTTTCACAATCTAGTTTCACAAACTGAAAACCACCATCTCAATACTGCTTTCTTTAATTCGTTAAAAAGATTACAATGAGCTGGGAGAGCTCACTAACATGAATATAATCTTATGAATTTTGGCTGCATATTCCATCTCATTTACAAAATAGTGAGAGGGTCTCCCAAGTATATATTGAATATAAATGATCCTACTTCTTAATTGTATTGTACATTTTCATTACAGTTGCAAACATTCTTGCTATCCTCCTTCCTTATTAGCGCATATATAACAAACGATTGAATAAAAGCACACCGTTCTGTGCAGATCACAACTGAATGACCTATCTTCCACCCCACCTCTCCAATCCCCCAATATTCTTTTGAAAAAGTTTTGAAAATATATGTAATTGTGTGATTTTTGAAGGTGTTTTTCTTTCAAATCCCATTAGAAAGCTCAAAAAAATAGCACAGTATTGTTTCTTACCTAACAGCAACATCAGCTGTAATTAAAGTTGTAAAACAGTAACTGGAAGATTTTGCCAGAGCTGGCTGTGTTAATAGATACTTCAACAATTGTATACTTAATCCAGATCGATTAAAATATATAGCATTCCCAGCCCTCTCTGTCTTGATAAGATATTATGCCTTTGAACTTGACAAAATTAGACTCATCATTTAGGTCTTTGATGGCAACAAATTATTCATATAAGCCAAATCACCTGTGGTCCTCAGTGCATTAACTGTACCAAAAAGGTGGCCACTATCAGTAAGACAAGTTTACTAAAAACTAGGGAAAATGAAAATAAAGAGCAATGAAACATACAGAATGATGCTCTGAGCTAATAAACCTTGAACCGATATCGGTAGCACAGATCCTACTAGGGCAAGTCATCGGCATTCTGGCCCACAGGATGCATGCATGTCATTCATTTCCAAGACATGTAGTTCACCATCACGGAAACATAAGAGTGAAATGGAGATAACAAGCCAGAAGAGAGTATTTCACCAGCTGGTAGCTCAGAAGAGCCAAAAGCATAGCTGATAGTAACAAAACAAACATGGCCTACACTTCTGCACTACCCTTATACTGAGGAACCTATGAAGTTATTTCTCATTTATTATTTGTCCTTAAATAAGAATAGTATTGAAACAGCAGAAAACAATATTTTAAAGTTTAAAAAATCTGTCTTGAGGCATTACATTTTTCCAGTAAGAAAACCAGCTCCAGAACTACAGACTGTTAAAGAGGTTTTCTTTAATAGCATGGTTATTACTCTTTGAATAGTCACACCTATTTCTGAATTTCCCTGCACTGCTATGAGCAAGACCTGCTGAATATACTTGGAAGCTGAGCAACTGAGACACACAGCACTTATTACACCATTTCCACTGAAGATGTAAAAAGGCTGAACCGATACCAGCTCCAAATACGTACTACATGACCAGGCCCATAAGCTGTCTTTAAAGATTTCTAAAATGTCAGACGTTAGAGCACATATTTATCCCCTACATATACATAAAAGCCCGATTCTGCCTCCGTTGAAAACCTTATATTTGTCACAAAGTGCAAGAAATATAAGACTGGATAACAGAAACATGGATATTTTATTAGTGAGAGTCATAAAATCGTACGCCAATACGAGTATTTGTGAAGCATTACATCATAGTGAAATCTAGTTTCAGTTTTAAAGCAGACGATTGCTTATTCTGAAAAGAGAGCACACTGAATTAGTCATTTCCATTAAAACTATGAAGGAGAATTGCCTAGCAACCAAGATAATTAATTCAGAGATTAAAATAAACACTGTGACACTGGCAGAGCAACTGCATTCTATCCCACAAACCATAAAGACACTCAGAAAAGAGGCTAGTGTTTCCTTAATTTTTCTTAACAACGAAAAAACAATTTCATAAAATAAGTCATCATGGACAAAAAAATAAAAACAGACAAAGAAATTCCATAAAGTAAATGAAAATAATTGCCGTTTTTTACATATCACTAAAATGATAAATATAGAAAGTTTTTTACATTCTGACAATAGTGAACAAATTGCTGTGGAGGTTTCTAATGTTTTCTCCGTTACAAAAAGAAAATTGTTTTCACTACATTCATTCATGCAAGTATTCTATATTTTAGTACTTACTAGCTTAATTTATTACAAAATTTATGACCGTGCCTATCTGCTGTAACTCTGCATGGAAAAAACCTGTAACAGATTAAGGACAGTAAGGATGACTGCAATAATTTAGTTTAATGACTACTACTTTTATATTGCTTGTTATATGTGGGCCGTTGTGTAATTCATTGTCCCTGAAGGACTACAAAAAGTGTAGTAAAACTATCCCTTTAGAAATAAAAAAACCCACATTCTGTAGCAACACTGAAGTATACCGCATTGTCAGGATATTAAATTAGAGGAATGATTTCAGATCAGCAATTTCTGCATGGCAGTACTTTCAGACCTCTAGTAGCAGACGGTCCATTTTTCCAGCTTGAAGTACAGAACTTGTACTCACTCAAAAAAAAGATCAGGAATTACGAGTGCAAGAAGAATCAAAAGAGAAAAAACAGATCCCAGAGGATATTACTAAATTTAGCAAATGCAGTAGCTACATCAAATTGAGGCAAGTCTATATTAAGAGATAATAATAAAAATAAAACAATATGAGAAATACATCAATACAAAGTAGGAACGACAGTGTGTTAGAAGGTAACTCCCCAGGCTCAGAGATAACAATATGTACAACATCCACAAAACACACCCACAGCCAGCCACAGGTACTTTTAAGTCTTGAAATCTGCATATTTCAATCCTATTTAGGTCAATCCTGACCTGGATTTCAAAAGTTACAGCTGTCAATAAACATGTAATAGAGTACACATTCTCATCTTCTAGAAGGGAATATGACAGGTAATAATGGAAGGATATCTGCTGGATATACAGATAGTATGGGAATGTGTTACAGATCAAAATGAAGAAAAGGTTAATAGCAAAAGTCCTCTATATGCAAACACATCCATAAAGGCAATAAAAGACCCCAAGTGCCCATAATATGTTCTGTATCTTAAATATTTAATGTACCAGAGGGGGAGGGAGGAGAAAAATACCTTGTCTGAACCATTAGCATGAGCACAGCTGACCTAAAAGATCTACTCACCACTAGGTTATAATTACTCCCGCTTTTCACTAGTGAACAATGTTCATAAATCTAGAATAATTTTGAAAGATGACATCTTTGAGAAATGGTAGCCTCCAAATGCTGTTGAACAGCTGAAATAAGTTTACTTTGGTTTTTTTGGCCTTAATGCTACATGGTTATAGTACACATGTTTTACTAAAGTCTTAGGATAGTCACAGTGGAAGCACTTTTTTTATTAATTTTATCTGTATGATTGAATGGTATTACAAAAGTAGAAGATACACCTGCAAACTCTACACATAGCTGACAATAGCATCTTTTCTCCCTTTAACAGCACAGTTTATATGGCAAAAATCTCAGAAGCAAACACCCATTTTCTGTGTTCACAATAGACTTTATCAGAGTCCAGAAGCTTGTAATGACAGAACGCCTTGTAACAGACCCTCAGTTCAAGATTTATCAAATATCTACTCCACTGTGCCAAACCGTTTGCTCCCCATCTCCACTCTGTCCCACAAAACACAGGCAGCTAATCAACAAGCTGCTTCAGATCTGCATTAGAAGAAAAGTCTCACCTATATTTCGTTACAAGAGGACACCGAGAAGTAAAACACCAGTGTCAGTCCTTGCACTAGCAGCAGGAATTTAATGAAATTAAACTCCCTCATAATCTTAGAAAGCAGACCGTGACCATGTTGCAGGGAAAAGGTAGGTCACTAGAACCCTGCCTTGAGGAAAATGTCATCTTCTCAGCAAATTTGATGATCAGCTTGGCTTAAACACACGAACAAGACACACTAGCAAAACATTTTAATACCACCAGAAGGTCCAGTTTACCTTCCCCAAGAAGGAATCCAAATTCTAGTAATTCAAAGGAAAAACACAAACAAAAAACCCTTGAAAACTAAAGCAGCCAAGAAGAAAAATATTTTATTGGAACCTGCAGACAGGCACATGAGACCTCAAAGCATATTAATCTACTGTAATTCCATGCAAAACCAAACAAAAGAAAAAAACAACTGATGGACAAACTCTATTCTACCTTCCTTCTGGGCTTCTCTGAGGCCTCATTAAATTGCATCTTCATATCCTCTTACAGATTTCCTGCCAAATACCCGATGGCTACATGCAAATTACTCCATAGCATTGTTAGGTCTTCCTCTTAAAGACTGTGCATGTGCTTCATTTTTGCTTATGTGAATAACCAGTATAAAACTAATGGAATTACTCACAGTGCTTAACATCCATTATGTACACATAAGTCCCTGCAGGATCAGAGCCTTGGTCATCGATTTTCCAGATTTTGAAGTTACATATGTCTATAATTTCAGAAGTCTTATAATACCCTAAAATCATAGAATGGTTTGGATTGGAAATGTTGGAAAGATCATCTAGTTCCACCTCCCAGCAGACCAGGCTGCTCAAGACCACATCCAACCCAGCCTTGAACAATTTCAGGGAGGGGGCATGCACACCTTCCCTGGGCAACCTGTGCCAGTGCCTCACCACCCTCAACATGAAGAATTTCTTCCTAATGTCTAATCTAAATCTCCCCCCTTCCAATTTAAAGCCATTAACCTTCATCCTATCATCACATGCCCTTGTAAAAAGTTCCTCCCCAGCCTCCTTGATGGCCCCCTTCAGGTGCTGGAAGGTCGCTATAAGGTCTTGCCGGAGCCTTCTCCAGGCTGAACAACCCCAAGTCTCTCAGCCTGTCAAGGCAATATATGTACTTGAAGCAAATCCTGCTCTTTTCTAGAACATCAGTGGGTACTGTGAATGAAAGTGGTCCTTAATACGCTACTAGGATTATGTATTTTTCAGCAAAAATAGGAAGGAAATACAGCCAACACTTAATAGAAGAAAAGTTTTGTAGGTCAGAAGAATAGATCTCAAGCTAATTACGAACACTTGGAAAACAAGATATTGTTTCATTTTGATCTAGTTCAGCCACCTAGCTAAGTAACATGGCAATAAAATGTTTTTTAATAGCATGACAACCACAAAGAGAATCTGTTGTTGTTGATGAGGAACTGCAACCTACAACTGTGAGAAAAGGCAAGGGGGCAAAGGATGTTTATTCATAATGTTTATTCATAATGTTAAAAGTGGATGTTGGTCAGAGGTAGCAGTCAGCCTCTCCGTAAGAAATTAGAAGGCTAACAAAGTCTCCAAAGACTGCTGTATTGAAGCATCGTAACAAATAAAAAAAGCATATATCTAACATACTCAGACTATTTCATGAGAAAGTAAATCATAGAACCATGAAATGGTTTAAGTTGGAAGGGATCTTAAAGATCATCTAGTTCCAATCCCCCTGTCATGGGCAGGGACACCTCCCACTAGATCAGGTTGCTCAGAGCCTCATCCAACTTGGCCTTGAACACCTCCAGGGATGAGGTCTCCGTGGCTTTTCTGGGCAACCTGTGCCAATGTCTCATCATCCTCACAGAAAAAAAAAATATTTCTAATATCTAATCTTAATCTACCCCTTTCATCTTAAAACCATCACCCCTCCCCCCATCACTACACTCCCCGACAAAGAGTCCTTTCCCATCTTTCCTGTAGGCTGTAAAAAAATCACTGTTTGTGTCATTCAGCAGGAAACACAAGTTCCTTTTCTATATAGGAGTTGTTTATCAACAAGTCATGAACAAAGGCAAGCCATGTTAAGTGGGAGGCATTTCATACTAAAGCTACTCAGTTTAAAAATCAATAATACAACATTTGATAACATAATTGAATACCTTTTTGAACAACGCAGTGGCCAATGGTCCCTTTCTCAAGGCAATTTGAGTCATCTACTTTCATCCTCAGTTATGAATATTGACTTACTATCTACAATGACTTAGCAACTTACTATATGCTCTTCATTGGTATATAACCTTTATGTAAAATACTATCCTTTAAAAGTTTATAAGTTCTTTTGTGCCATATGCAGAATTCAAAGTGTTATTGATTTTACCATTATTATCATTAAAAAATATCTGTACACGGACATCAATCAAGACTTTTCACAATGGACTAATCCAACAGTCAGAGAGGCTGAATTTGGACTCACTGTGTCCAGTAGCAGCTACTGCATTCACTTTCTAACACAGCTACCTGACCTGTTTAACACTGTACTCAGGCAGGGCACAGAAGCATTTATCTCCTTCGAGTTACAGCATCACCTTCTGCACAGTTGTTCCCCATCTCTATTGAAAAGGAAACATATCAAATGTAAGCATCCCAGAGAGCAGATACAGTCTCCAAGTTGCACCATGAACACAGTAAATAAGTTATACAGAAAAATGTATATGAAAATATAACTTTCATTATAGAGGTCACAAAAGAAGCAGGCCCATAAAGAGCAAGAAATTGCTAAATATAAATAATTTTGTACATATGTCATGAGAACACAATATGTTATTTAACTGCTAAAAGGTAAGGATTAATTTACTGGAAAGATTAAGGTAACTTGAGCTTGTCTGTTGCCATTCAGGCAACAAGAAATTTATTCCTCCATTGAATGACTTCACAGTTAGTTAGGTAACCCACATATGCTTCCGTAAGTAACACCAAGAGTATGTCTCTCTCTGGAACAAATGTCCTTCTTACTTCTCTAATACATAAATGTTAATTCTTCTGTACTTTGTAAGGAAGGGTAAATGACCTGTTTTATATTACTTGAACTGTGTATTTAATTCTCGTTATCCAACAGGAACACCTCAGAATTTGCAGTTCCTGGTAGTATTACCAAAGGCTTATCATAAACCACAACAATATATAAAAATTATTCAGAGAGGGTTCTACCAGTAGGCTATTTATGTCTTTGGTAGCATGCCTAGAATGGCATGAAATTAAAGCTCTTCCATAAATTCCCACATCATCTTCTCAGGCCACTTGGGCTTTATTGGTCAAAATGTATGACTTGAATCTTCTCAAAAGTCTGAGATGACCAGGTAAAACCTAAAATAGGCAAGGCTTACTAATCTTTGCGGTGTAATTTTATAAGTCATTAAAAAGACTGTCTGCAAGTTTCTTTGGGACTTTATATGCCACCATAATAGCTAGAGTCTGCTCTTTTCTTTTTTCCAAAAAATATTAGAAAGAAAACCACCCAAAATCATAAATATTTACTAACGTGAAAAGTTAAAGAACAATCCTAAGACTTAGGACTTATTTACTGATAGGACAGGAACAACCTAACTACCAACAGTGCTAACTTTTCTGTGGCTTTCCAGCTCTAGTGCCAACTTGGAGGATTCACCCTCAGCAGTCTGCACAATGTCTTGCCCCCCACAGCCCAGATTCTCCTTGTCATACTACAGAAACTTATCACAGCATCAAGTTCTGCATGTAGACTCTAGCCTGTATTAAGAAGTCTCAAATCATTCAAGATACTGTTAGTAGCTTGCACAGAGCATAAAACTTTTGAAGGTATAGGGTTTATTTGAAGTGAGACGTGAAATAGGAGGGTAAAAGAGATGGGGAGCAAACAATTTGATAGATGAAAGCAGAATACAAGAAGATATATGTACTGTCTTTCTTCTAGAGAGGCGAGGATTACAGCTCTGTGCCATCCAAGCATAGGATGAGTACCTGGCTTGGACAGGTTTTCTCATCCACTCCCTAAGATACCCATCAAAGCTATGTCATCAGAAGCTCAGGATCTACTCCTGTTTAAAAATATGTAGGGCTAAGTTCTTAGCTCTGGCTAAACACATCCTTATTTGAGAGCTGCAAAGAGACATCGCAAGCTCTTCCCATGGTTGTTTTCTAAAGGCTTTTAAATAGATTCAAAGATATGCCAGCTGTTTACTATTGCATTTAGCTTAATAGAGTAAGAGACGATTTGGTAGGAAATCAGAGGGTGGCAGGCTTTGATGAATTTTAGAAAAAAAGTTAAGCTGATTCACCATTAGTAGAGGGTGCCACTACACTGTGGAGCCTCCCAGACTGGCTACATCACCTTGCTAGGCAAGGGTACACCGTACTTCCTTTCCTAGAGAAACTAAGCCAGCGGGTCAACTGTGATAACTCTTCCCTATGAACTTGAAGTGATATAATTTCCTTTTCCAAATAAGAGAATCTTTCCTATTTCTCATTGCTTTAATATAAAGCCAAGCTTACCCTCCTTCTTTCTCTCACCTATTCGTAACTTCAGAATAGTTAGAAATTGTCTACAGTTACTATATTACCCTAGCAATACTACAACATTTCCATGAGATCCATGAATGTAGCATGGCTACTGTTTCACTTGGGAGACAAACTTGTGTTTAAGCTACATGTTCAGTATTTTACAAAGAAAATATGAATTTATGCTTCTAATAACTCTTTGCGTAAAGGCTCTCAGATGTTTTATTTATGAACATTAATCTGCAAATATTAATCTAGTAATATTCTGTTCAGATTACTTGTGTTTTAGTTGGGCTCTTTTAAGTTTAAAACTATTAACATTTATATCATTATTTCAACATCATAAGAGATTTCAATTTTTTTTTCTTCAGAGTCTAAAACATCTTCCATTTAGAAACACTCTGCCTTAAAACACACTCTATAGGTCTTGTCTGAAAGACTAAACATTAGTGTCTTTCATTCTTTTAACTCTAATATTGTCTTCCTCTACTTCCAAATCCATTTCCAACTTCCAGACCTCTCTGAAGGTCTTCCAAGTTATATTGATTATTCATTCCTTCTTTTCATCACATTGCCTATCTTCAACATCTACCAGCACACTTACCTTTTTCCCCATTTTCCTTAATGCAAAGCTATCCCTGCTTAATCACTTCCCTAGGCTTCTATACTCTCTTCCTTCAAATGCCTCCTTAATGTCCAATTTTACCTATATAAAATCATCCTGCTACAGACTGAGTAGTAGGATGTCACTAGCTATGACTTAATAAATATGCAGCACTTGACATCTTACATGTTCCCAGAATAAATTAAAAAAATGTTATAGAATTTCATTCCCATGCCTTCCAAATTCTAAAAACAAAGCATTTCCACAGAAAATTGAGAAGCAGGACAGCAGTCACAAATACCTACTTTTTCTTCTCATATACCAATAGTGTAGTGAATACATCTTTTGCTGAAATCTAGTTCTATACTGAAACTGCAGCAAATGTGCTGCTGCCCTCACATCACTAGTGAAAAGACAGATTTTTGTTAAAATTGATACTAAATTTATTGTGATATTTATTTGCTGTACAGTTGTATTGTTATCACTGCTGGGAAAGAAAATGAAACTTTCACTATGTGAACCAAATAAAAATTCTTCAGAAAATGTCGGAGTGTAAATTATCAGGGGTATTATAAACATAAAGAGTATTCCTTGCACTTAGTAGTACTTGGTGATATTTTAGCAACTGTTATTTGGAACAATGTTGTTCCAAGATGGCTGCAGTACAAATTTTGGGAGGACTACTGAAGTCTTAGATGATGACTCGTAAGAAGGAGATTAAAATATTGGGAGAAGGGGCTGCAGTTGGCATGGACAAGTTAACAGAATACTCAAGCCATTTTTCTGTATCAGTGGCCTTCCTTCATAAGGCCCTAGAAAATTCACTGTTCTGATAGTTAATAGCTATTTGGTGTTTATCTTTGACCCTCACAATTGTGATGCTCTGATTTTGATTTCTCTGCAGCTAAAAAAATTACAAGACTTAATTCGCATTCCTTACATGCTGGAATTGAAGATCCATAATTCTCTTCCTCACCTCCCCAAGCAAAAGATTTATAACAACACATCAGTGTGGGACTTGCTGGCCTGTCTAAGAAACTGGCTGCATGATAAGATACCAGCAGGAAATATGCATTTTACTTTCATAAATTGGGTGAAAATTATTCTGAAATTGTCAAATGGAATATTAACTATCAAAATATTTAATATAAGGTCAGTATTCACCTTGGCCACTTTTACATTCTGCTTTTCAATGGCCATCAGTTGTTTACGTGCTTTATATTTTTTATAAAATCATACAGTGTCTGAAGAAAAACAGCCAAAAGAAACAAGTTGGGTTTTTTCTTATTTTCTACTTAACCCTCCATACAAAACTATTAGGAGGAAAGAGCATATTCTCATCTGGCTTCATAGAGAGAACTAACAGTTCAAAACTCTTGTATCAAGAAAGCAAACACTGTTGTTATGTTGCGCCAGCAGCATTCCATTCATCCCTCCATCTACTGTTGCAGCAATTCAAATAGGTTAAAAAAAATCACATTGCCAAATTTTAGTGGGCTTATCAGAAATGAATACATAATCACAATATAAAATTACAGATTTTTAGATATTAGATACATCAGTCCCTCAGTCCTTCTCCATAAGGAGCCTAAGCACTAAACTGAATCAAATTTATTTTGGCTTTATGCAATGCTTTGTCAATAGTAAAATCTTATTTTTTCAGAGCAATTAGAAACCCAAAATACTGCTTTTCCCCCAAAGTTTGACAAACTGTAGAAAAAGCTTTTTATAAATTTTGGTATTTTGTCGAGAATTTGTATAAATAATTATTTTAAATGTATTCAATGCTTTTTTCTAACCATTTACAATGCATCTCTTACTTATGAAATATATTATTTCTAAAATATCTTATTTATTGAATTGACATATAAGTGTCAAAATTACCAGGAAGATTTAATTTCTCACACAATGACTGGACTCTATCTGCCTTGGGGCAGCTGGAAAGATTTTACCCTGTAAGAGTACATATAATAGTATAATTAGGTCCTATTAATGATGGATTTTCATGCCTATGACTAGCATGATGCTAAGCCTATAAGACATACAAGGTTTTCTTCTATTAACAGAGACATTTCAATGTTAAAAGATTAAATAAGCAAGCAAGACTAAATTTATTTACATCATTATCTGTGAATAAAAGCCTAATGTATTGAATAATAATATATATTCAGACCACAGCTCTGGAACTCACTGCTCCTAATATATGAATATTAAGTTAGTTTGTAGTTACTCCATGAAGAAGAATAACTCTTACAATATTAGGACAATTATCTTCAAATTCATATTGAATGTTATTGCATTTTTCTTCAATAAACCATATTGATTAACTACTAAGGAGTACTAAGCAGGCAACACAGCGAGATAGTTCACTAGATGCTAAAATTTACTTCCATATCTAACACTAAGAAGGAAAACTATTTACTTTGTTAATGACTTTGTGATTCTCAAGTGAGTATTTTATCTGACACTTTTACTATAAACAAACACACTTCTAAAAGCAGGCAGCAATAAACATGATGAAAGTTAAGACCATTCTACTCTGCAGAAACCTGTGAAAATCCAATCTTAACACAAGCTGGGGAACTGAGAGTAGAATTGAAAATATTTTCCCAAAGGAAACAGAGACTGACTTCTTCCCAGGAGGTTTTCTTTAATAATCAGGCATTGCAAATCCAGGTTTTGTATGAAAAATATCAGACAGGAAATGTCTACTGCTTCCTACTTATAAGGCCAAATTTTAAAACTGATTCCAAATTACTCACAAAACTGACTGTACTTCACGTATCCTATAAGACTAGACAGCACTAACAACATAAAAATACTCTAACTGAAGATACAAGTATAATTCTCACTTAGTGTGGTATTTACACTGAAAACCAGAAAACAGCTCCTTGGCTTTATTTACAAATACAGTCGCCCAACCCAATAGAAGTGCCAAATATTGAGGTTTGCTCATTTTTATTTTAACCAACTGCCTAACAATAGTCAAATGAGAAACTGGACAATGTTCTCTTTTATATGTAAATTAAAAAAATTCAGAAGACTAACCTGCAAAAGATGCCAGCAATGACTTGACTATTTGGCTGCTGGTTTATTTCTTAATACGAAATAAAAATCATCACTTTCACCTAGTCTATAGTATCCTACTAACTCAGTCTGCCATTTTCCAAAAAATTACTGAAGTAAGAGGAAGCAATTCAACCTTTCATGGCTGAAGAAGCAGAAGCGGTTTGTACGTATTAGTGACAGCATCTTAGACTCCTTTTGACTTCCTTCTATAACTCTGCTTAAAGCTCTCCTTTACTGGCATGCCGTGGAATAAACAAATGCTTTGAAAATAGGCTGTAGATAAAATTAAGCCACTAATGCCGACCGAATAATGACTCATTACTTATTTTATAGTATTGAACCATTTCTTGTCACAATGGAACCTTATCTGTGTCTGTTAGGTATACTAGAGCCAAGAGAGCTTAAATAACATTAGCTCTTCCTCATGGCTGCTGCTGTGCAAACACAGATGTTCCATCCATTCCCAAGAGTTGATTTTATAAAGGAACTTAAACTACAAAATGAAGTTATGGAGGAACCATAAAAAGGCACATTTATCTTCAATTCAGTGCAAATGGTATAAGTATGTCTTGCTGTGTTACAGAATGTTTCTTTTTTCTGAAACAGCTGTGCAGTGAGAATAATCCTAAACTCCACTGTGCTGAGTCCCACACAATGCAAAAAAACTACAGTGCCTGCCCTCTGAAAAGTC
This sequence comes from Neomorphus geoffroyi, assembly GCA_033558235.1. NCBI lineage: Eukaryota > Metazoa > Chordata > Aves > Cuculiformes > Neomorphidae > Neomorphus > Neomorphus geoffroyi. Next base: position 23,026,152 of record JAUMJM010000020.1, on the reverse strand, counting down.
TTCTATTGGGACAAATGACTGGGGTTGGGGAAATCACTGCAATCTTAGTGCTTTCATGGAGGGAAAGCCAGTTCTTCAGGAACTGAACTGAGTATCTCTCTCCACATAGCAAAGCTAAGAGTTTGACGTCATTGTTTTCTAAACACTGGCAGTTGAGACCTGCAACTGACACATGCAAATTTATGCATGAGGCTCTCAAAATTAGCATACATCCCTAAAGACATCAGTAAAACTTCTGCTTCTAAGTGGAGCTGATCATTTTTGAAAAAATAAACCAGTCAAATAAATTATAGGCTTTAGTTATCTTGGGTTTTCCAGACAGCAAAATTGCAATCAAAGATCTTAGTGTGTTACAGTTCTAGACATGTAGCATAATGTCAGTATTATGGAAATTGTGAGCAAGTTAATATTTCTAAGATGTTATGATTTTTTGTTAGAATTTATTTTAGAATTCACACCGAGCTTACGTTTCAGCCAGACTTTCTATACACTTCCATTTCTTGGAAAGCTACAAACCATTGTGTAGAAAATACCTTTTCCTTCCCCAACCTGTACTGATTTGCAAGTGAAGGAAATGTGATATGAAGGGAAAAAAAAAAAAAAAGGAAAGGAGGGGGGGTGGTGTTTGAGATGGGGAACAAGTCTTCTAATACTTTACAACTGAAAATGAATTAATATAAACTATTCTCAGTTTCAATTTCTACAGCTTTACATATGAAAGCTACTGGACAACAGCTTTATCTCAATTTACTGATGAAACCACACTTTCCAAGGCTAATAGAAAGAAAATATTCGGAAGGGTGCAGTGGGGGGTCAATTGCTGTTTTCCAATCGTTACTTTGAACTATATACTTTCTAGCAGTTCATTGTTTTCAGAAAACATGTGTAAGATATTTCCCTGCTGACAATTTTCTAAGATACAAACATAAACAAATCATAGGTATTAAACACTAGAATGTACAGAGATCATGCAAGGCAGAGGTCATTATTTGGAACTACTATGGTAAGAGCTATGTTGCACTTACACCTTATTGCAGAAAATTCTCTAAAATAAGAAGACATTCAAAGCTGGTCTTATTAGAGCCATCTCTCTTGTATTTATGAAATGCATCAATATGAAACTATTCAGTTCCATCATGGCTGCTAGCAAGACGTAATGCTGTTCAGTGGGAGGTTCAAAGCATCTGCTGTGAAGAGCAAAGGAGTTGATACGCAGTGACAATTTATACTCCCATTCATTTTGTAGAATGCAAGCAAACAAGAAAGAAACAGTTCCACTCAAGATGGCAGAAGGATGAAAATTAGAATACATGAATTACAATTTACGTGGCTGGGACACTAGAATTAGAAAAACTAGTCCAGATAACCTGGAACGATACTAGGGATATCACTTAAACACATATTATATAGATCATGGTAAATGAAAGCAAAAAACCCCAGGAACAATGGAAGTGAAGGATCAAATCACACTAATAACAGTCAACAGTTTCAAGCACAAAGTGTAAACCTCGAACAGGTCCACTATTTCATAATCATCCTTGTACTTCACCATAATTCCAACATTGGCATTCAAGCACCCCCAAAAATGCAAAAAAAGAAATTTTTTTTCATTTTCCTCCTGAACTGTAAAGTTTCTTCAAACTCTAAATATATTTTAAAAGTTGTCATAATCCCAAGTGGGGACACAGCAGGTTGATGTGACAGGTTTACAGGTCTGGTCACAGCAAATAAGCAGCATTCCTTCCACACCAAGAAGGAAAAACACATATAATTGGTGAGCTCTTAACATTCTCCTGTCACTGTCTGATGACAGCTGAGTACCACTGAAGGAAAAAAAGAGATTGAACACATGGCATTGTTAATGGGGGTGGGGGTAAAGTAGTGTTAGCTGTTGTAATTACACTATTAATCACACCATTTTGAGTGGCTATTGGTTATTCACTTGCTTATCATATGAACATTGAGGACATAGTTTATCAATAACACCATGGTCTTTTAATATAAAAAATTATTCACTTTTTTCTCTGATTTTTTTTTTCTCCTTAATAAGACTAAAAAGCGATTTTGGATTTCACATTGTGTCTTCAGGCAATAGCATTTGGTAACAATGAAGTACTTTGATTCATTGGTCATACGGTTCAATTCGCTTGTTTTAAGAAGGAAAAAACACATTTCATACTTTAAAAAAAGCATGTTTCCAATTTCTAAATGTAAAGCACACTAAATAATTTGACCAACACAATAAAAGTATTGATTTTACCTTCAGAAGAATACCAAACTGAACTGTGTACTTTCCTATCATTTCCGTCATTTGCAAATATTAACATTCAACTAAAGAACCTGCTGAAATCACCAATCAGATATTAATCTATTTATCTATAAACACAAGTATGTATACACACAGAGGGGGCACATATACCCTCCTTCAGTCTTCTCATGACTCTGTACAGTGCATCTAGATCAAGCCAAGACGATAAACAATTCAAAACTGCATTCTGTCTAAATGGGTCACATAATGAGAAAGCATGACATTTATATGTAGAAAGCAGACTGATCAGAGAGAAGAAAAACAGAATATGACATCAGAGCAGAAAAATATACATTTATAGGTAATTTATATTAAATGGTTTACTGAGTTTATAAATCCCCCTCAAAAATGGAAGTGAATTCAAAATAGATACAAAATGGAATACATACGTGATTTAACCTGGAAAATAATCACTAGGACCACCATTTGTGCTTGCAGTAAAATAAAATGAAAAAACCTTGGTTCTTTTCACTACTGTAATGTTGCTTGTACAAAATTCCAGTTCAATGTAAAGACTAAAAACTGTATTTCTCAGAGAATCTCAAATTAATAAACAGCCTGCAACAATTTTAAATAGCACCTCTACATACTATCACATCCCATGATGTTCATTTATTTTCAACTTAACCAGAAACAGTGGAACAGAAATGCTCTGAATGTGCTGTGTTTATCTTGCTAAAGCAATTTCTGCTGCAACGTGCAAAATGAATTGCAGCAAAATGCAAATCTGTACAATGCAAATATTAGAACTACAGCAAGGTTGCTTTAACACATCAGAAAACGGGAAAAAAAAGCAGAGGGAAATTTCAATGCTGCCTAAATATCTACAAAATATACCCCATGTCTTTGTTCAGTCTGGACTCTCATTCAAGGTGTAAATACTGGTTACATTGTTAGATAGCCAACTGCAACCGGCTGCAAATATTGTGTGAGTAGCTCTCTCATAGTTCACACCAGACTCCCTTGACCCAGCTAGACAAGCGTGAAAACATGAAATAAATGAAGATTAACAAAGACTGGTCTGGGAAGCAGGCTGCATTAAATGCTCGCAATATTATCAGTATAGATGTAAAATTTGCTATTAAGATTCTTTTAATACCAGATATCAGATGACAGTCATTATATTAGGTGCTATTGCAGAGAGACAAATGAAGTAAATGGTATGAAAAACCCCCATCTTTCCCCATCTGCCACATAAGGATATTCACGAACCTTACAGCATGCAGCTAAAGCAAATAAGGAACTGCAAAATAATTATCTCCTTGCAAAGAGAAAGCAATTTTATCACAGTACCTTTCTGTGTTTGTCCTTCTTCCATATTTTCTTCCATGGCTACCTTTCTTCACTAGAAACAGCTACAGAGAATTAATCAAAAAGCTTCAGTCAGATGTAGGAAAAAGTGTGGATTTTTTTTCCCTGGGAAGCTCCAACAGCAGAGGCTTAGGCAAGTCCTCAGAGCTTAGCTAAGGCTCCCTCACTCTCCTTGTTTGCTTGGAGACAGGCTGTCAAGTGCAATTTCATTCAAATTACTCTTCCGTGAAGATTATCAATTTTTCTTCTCAAAGCTGCCCATTGTGTACCACTGTAAGCAGGTATTCAAATGAACAGCCTGTGAATTTTGGGGGGAAATTTGGTCTGAGCCCTTATGGCAATGACATCAATTCAGAAGCCTCACTTTGCATATAAAATGGAGAAAAGAAATTGAGGTTTGTATTGAAATCTGTGTTTTAAATTGGAAACAGGCTGTACTGAAAACAGATGGAGGGGTGTCCTCCTAACGGGAAGCAGACCACCAACCCATAATTCCCCCTATTTGCTACTGAAGTGGGAAAGCCCAGATGCCTGTGGGTTCTTTATGCTGTATTACTTGTCTTTCTCTCTCCCCCTCCCCTTTCCCCCTCCGCTTGTATCAGCACATTTAAGAATAATATGACTCTTCATTTCCCTCCTTCTCATCTATCTGTATCATATTGAACTAACAACTAATGTACATTGTTACCCTTACAGTACTCAAGAAGATAACTTCATAATATTACCATTTTTTTATGCAACTGTGTGTTTATACCCACATACGAGCACAATTTATTAGATGACATCAGTCGCTGCAAATTATATGCACCCTACACATTATCTGCCAGTGTCACAGTAAACAGCAATCTAGGGGCAGTTCAGAGATTTAAAACATTATGTGTATCATTTCTTTTCTGAGTTCTAATATCCAGAATTAGCTGTACACTTCAAATCCCTATTAAAAAAACCCTGGACCTTAAAATGGTGAAGCATCACACGTGGGTATGTATGTGAGGAAGCACACACAAATACATATACTGTTATGAATTTACTCAGGAAAAGCACAGGTTAAATACACTGTGAGGGCACCTACTCATTTGGGGAGCACTGCAGTCTGATTTGGAATGCAAATTGGACGCTGCAGTCTAGCAATAAATTAGCATTTTTGTACCTTAGTCTACTGAGTAATGTAACATCATTTTAAGACTCATTATTTCAGCAAGAGTGCAATTAGAACACAAGTCAAATTTTTCTTTACACTTTTCACTTCTCATCCTTATGGGAAAAAAATTACTACAACTTATTCACAAATAAAAATTACTACGGCTGAAAATTCATATTTGCATATAAATGATAAGTAGCCCATCCATTCACTTTATGCTATCTAAATAGATTGACCTAGTGCTACCTTCTAAAGCATAAAAAAAAAAAAAACACATAAAAGAAAAGTTGTTTGGGTTTGTTTGTTTGTTTGTTTGGAGATTTTTCTGAGGTTTGTTTGTTTATGTAGTTTGTATATAAATCTGTTCAAATCTGGTTCATACTAGAAAAAAATTTATATATTAAATTCTTATATATAATCAAATAAGTGAATGCATATTTATTTAGTTACCCAATGCATTTCCTACCCCTTTTTTCCTTTTTAATTGCCATTCACGGGTCTCTATTTTCTGGAATATTTGAAGAACAGTGATCAGTTGTTTTAGTTCTCAGATCTAATTGATCATTTCAAAATCAGCATATTGAGACTGCCTATACCTGTGCAGTTGCTGTGACATCATAGCATTTAAGTGTCTTCCATCTTTCTAGAAATGATTCCTTCAGTCAGATCTAAAAAAGAAAGAATATTTGCTATAAACCATCTCCTGGGTAAGTCTCCTTTTCTATATTTTCTTTCCAAACCATTTTCTTACATATGCATTAACAAATCTTCATATTTTAAAAAGTATCTGGTGAATATTTTACTTAGGGTGGCAATTGCTTCTAAGCTTTGTTTCTTGATAGCACCAAATATTTGAGATAATCAACCTTTTTAACAGCAATGTTTAGAACAAAGGAACCTATAGGTTGTTTCTTTAAACAATTACACAAACTTTGTTTCAAATATGAAAAACATCAAAAAAACTGGGAGAGGATACCAGACTGTACAATCAGAAGTGACATAGAAAAAGTGAACGAGAAACTTGTTCAATTAAAGGAGAGCTGCAAAGAAATTAGGCTCAGAAGAAAACACAGGCATAGTATGAAACATGTAGTTAATCTGTGGAAATTGTTGCAGTAGGGTCATGTAGAAGGCAAAAAAATAGTGAAAAAAAAAAAAAGAGCATGGAGAATCTGAAACACAAAGATTCATGAATAAGAAGATGCACCTCTGGATTAGGAGAACCCTGAGCTGCAGATTATTGGAGAGCAGAGGAATATTTTGTGGAAAAGTTTTACCTTTTCTTATACTACTTCCAAGGCAGTCTGCTTTTGGACCCAAGTATATGGGATGCTAGGCCGAGTGAATCCTTGGTCTAGTCTCCACTATGATCACGTCCACATCAGGTTCACATCCATCTTAATTTTAATCCAGCTAGGATTTTTATTTTCCTCAAAAGCCTACACTCATGTATCAGAGGTCAAGGTGAAATCACAGTAACTGATGAAGCAAAGTACAGCATTGCTAAACATGTCTTTGAGCTTTCCCCTCACGCCTTGCAATACTCTGCTTTTCTGTGTAGGCATTATTGTCGTTAAGGTACTAACAGATCCTCCTGTTAAACATCAGCTCCTCCAAACTACACCAGTGCCACAGCTCCTTTTTAAGAGGATTCTGATTACTTTCAGGTACTATTAACTGACCATCTATCTCTTTATAGCTTGTGTGTGAGTGTATGCAAGACAGAGAATGTGAAAAACATTTTATGTCAGCTACCTTCATATTTAGCTGCATTTTATTAACATATTAATGTTGAAACAGAAATCTGCCTCCTAGATGTTTCTTTAAAAACTATTTCAGGGACTTTTCAAGATGAAATTATGAATAGGTGTTAAAGCTCTGCAAGCCTTAAGAAGAGTAACAAAGAAGCAACAAAACCCAAAAAAACCCAGGAAATCAGGAAATGATAACTTTGTGATTTTCTAAGCAGGAACCACATAGGCTTGCTTTCTTCAGGATAGTGTTAAACATGTTTACCATCAGTGACTCTTAAGCTACACTAAAGCCATACTCAGAAACTACCCAAGCTGCCATCCCCCTCTTTCCGGGTATGCTTCTGGCACAGAAGGTAAGTATTTCAGTAGGACCATCTAAAATTCCCTCTTAATGTGAGATGAGATTGTTGGTGCAAGTGATCATTGGACAACAATGCCATTTGTAAATGGCAAGGCAAGACAGAACATCCAACTGTATAATGAGACTAAATAAACAGTTAATCAAGAGAATAATTGGAAGCTGATGACATTAACAGATCCCCTGGTATCCATTATGATATTATGAAATGTAGTTGAGCACTTACAGCTTTAAATAGCATGACAAGATCCCTGACTTTTACTCCCAGTTTTGTATGGCTTTCAAATCAGTTTACCACTCCATCCTTCAATCCTATGGATTTTCAACTACATGATAATGATGATGTTGTGGTGCAATGATGTCTTGATTAACACATGAAAGCGTAATTTAAAAGCACAATGTTATTTATGTTGTTAATACTACTACCTCAGTAACAGAGCAGGAAAAATCAAAAGCCAGCTAGAATTATCTCAGCTATGTTGCAACATTTTGCCTATGACTGCCTGAATAAGTTATGATGGATCTGAGGAGTGAAGCAATATCCCTTCTTTGTGTTCCAGCAGAATTCGCTTTGGACTAATGTCAGTCAGGTCCCGCAGACTGACTACTTTTTAGGTGTTGAGATGGCATAAGGTATACTCCTGGAAAACATCTTATGGTTTCATTATATGAAAAATAATTTATGTTCTTAGAGAATATTGTGTGATGCAACCCAAAATGCAGCACACAGGGAAAGCTGGGACATTCACTTTAAAAGCTCACTCCTGAACTCACCAACACACTAATAAAAATACACACGTAGCCATTATTTTATGAAAATTAGGCAGCAGATTATGGAAATCTGAAAGGCTCACAGAAAAATTAAAATTAGATTATTAACCTTGATATTTAGATTGCTCCACAATTAATATTTATATTTTATAGCTAAAATAGAATTATAACTATAAAATGATGGCATATTTCATCTTTGAAATATCACAACAGAATAAGGTTAGAGGAAGCACTGAGAAGCTTTAAGATTTTCAAAATGTGTCTAATTGCCTCTTTTGGGATGTGTATTTCTTATTTACAGCTTCACATGATGTTTATCAAAATAAACAATCAACAGATAGTCCATCCCGGAGTTTAACTCATGCCAGACAGTCACGCAAGTGTCCATGGAAAGGAGAAATACTTAACAAGTAAAAAAAATTATCATGCTTAGTGGGGAAATGGAAAAGGACGGAAGGAAGGATGGAAGGAAGGAAGGACGGAAGGAAGGAAACCATAAGGTTGCTAGAATACTGTTGCACATCCCAAGGATGTGTTCTACTAGTTCCCAAAAATAATTTTTCTAAGGAAATTGTGTATTTCTAGAGGATCAAAGTACCAGTTTAAATCAGGCAATTATCAAAGAAATAGTAAGATGATCATATAACCTAAAGACATTTCAGAACAGGCCTTCAAGCAACATAAGTGACTAATACTACTTAAAAGAAATGTCTGCAACTTTACAATCAATCAATCATTATTTGCTAAAAAGAGGAAAAGAAGAAGTAATAAAATATAAACACAGGATACTAAAAATGAGGTTTGAGAGGTTATTACAACCCTATTTGTGCTTAAGTCTGGATGTTATATTTGACAGAAGTGTAATGAACATACTTTCTCTAATGATCTTAATTTATTCTCATTTCTTTCTACATCATTCTATAATCGAACATTTTTAGCAACAGGGATTTTATTGAATAGGACAGTGTGAAAGGGACTTACTTGCATATAGCCTCATTAGATTCCATACTAATATCCACTAACATCATTATTGCGTTCATAAAATTAACCCCTTTGAGAAATTCTCAGCTAGTTAAAAAAAAAATTCTTCGCTGAGTAAATCTTTCACCACTGCATATGACATCCAGCCTTAAAACACAACAGATAAGGATTTTTTCCTCTCAGAACTCAAATATATGTATTTCATACACACTGTATCAATCAAGAAGATAAATATAATAAAAACCTGATTAATAGAAAATCTGATTCAGAATACCAATCTTAATATAATTCCAGACTATTATCTGTATCTATTGTATTATCTACAACTTAAAACCTTTTTTCTGACCAGATATTATTATTATCAGTAAAGTTTTACCTTTGAAAATAAGTAAAATTCTTCAGATTAAAAGAATTTACATAGGCAATACTATCATCCCAAAATTCTGAAGAAATTGAATCATTTTGATAACTAAACATAAAAAAAATATGCCTTTTTTAACAGGCCAAGTGTGAATTAATAACTTTGGGAACACAAGTAGTTGGCCACATTCCCAAAGGATAGTGTTACTCATCTGGCAAGCTTTAACTCTGAAAATATGCTGACAGTGGAGGGAATAATGAAGGACAGTCAGCTAAGCATGAATGCCAGGCAGTAAAATTTAGGGAGATCCCTAATACCACATTTATACATAAGGGATTCCAAATTGTTTGGCTACATCCTCCACATGGACACTTTAAGTCTCATCTCTAAGCCTATGAGTATATTTGAAGCCCAATGGCAGCTGGCTGTTCACATTCCCTTTCAAAATTGAAGGCCATGCCATAAGCACAGCATTCTTATCATTCAAAAGAGCTCTTTTCCCCCCAGACAGTGTTGTGGGTAGTGGATGTGCTGATAAATACCCATACTGACATGTATTGGAGGTATCGACAAAGGGTAGTATGTACACATGCAGGGAGTTCTAGTTGACCCTGCTTTTAGGAGGGGACTTGGACTACACTATCTCCAGGGGTCTTCTCCAGTTCAAACCACACTGTGATTGTACTTTAAGATTCCCTATTGATGTAACTATTATTGAAATGTTCCGTATAGTTTTTGGTGCCATAGGTGCAAAGATACTGCTGAAAACTGGAGGTACTTCAGAAAATGAGCCCAGACATTGTCAAAGAAAACATCTTTTCAATTTAAAAGCTCAAAGTGATTAGTCTAGTAAATTTAGCAAAAAAAAAGTTGACGCATTTACATTACATCACAGTATCTAAAAGAAAACAAATTTTATTGCAGTCTGTTCAAGTTAGTGAATACTGATGGAATTTGAAACTAGACAAATTCAGAATAGAAATCATACTGAACTTTTTCTTCAAAACAGTAGAGAAATTTTTCAAGATTGGATTCTTGAACACAAAAAAAATTAAATCAAGATCTGATATTTTGCTAGTTATACTTTAGTTTAAATAGGTCATAGGAATTATTTGATTAATTCCCGCATTATGCAGCAGTTTAGACTAGATGACCACACTAGTCCCCTCTGGTTTCTTAATCACTTAATTAATTACAGTTATAATTATGTTTGCTGAGAGATTTCGTATCTTAATGTGCTCTGAGATTCCCTTAACTTCTGTGGGTTTTGCACACTAAATTGCTTTTTCATATAGCTTTAAAATTTAGAGGTCTGATACATGTAAGAATTGCTTACAGCCAACACTTTTGCTCCCACCAGTCTTCTGGTGTAAGTTGCGTACATATTGTGATGAAAGATGTTATTTGCCCCATATGCAACAACAGTATGTGTATCTCCCTGTGTGAAACTGTCCCATTAATGGCATCAGTTTATTAAAGCATTCAAGTTTATCTTTGGCTCTGTAAAGTCCCTCGCATTCAGTTTGAAAAATGTCTAAAAGCACCTTTCGATGCTTTCAAAAGATAGTACTTGGTCTTACATTTTGTCTTGACACGGATTACATTTACCTTTAAGTTAGGGGTTGAGAGGACAGCTGGGCACACAAGAATATGCAACGCAAACACATAACATGAAATTAAAGTAACAAGAAGAAATGAACATAATAGTATGGAAGGAAAGAATCGTAGAATTGCTTGGTTGGAAAATACCTTTGAGATTATAAAATCCAACCACACTTGTCCACTGCTAAACCATATCTCTAAGCACTTCATATACTTGTCTTCTAAATACCTCTGGGGATGGTGATTCAACCACCTCCCTGGGCAGCTGTGCCAGTGCCTGACCACCCTTTCAGTGAAGAAAATTTTCCTAATGTCTAATCTGAACCTCCCCTGGTGCAATTTAAGGCCATTTCCTCTCGTCCTATCACTTGTCACCTGGAAGGAGAGACCAACACTCACCTCACTTCAGCCTCCTTTCAGGCAGTTGTAGACAGTGATGAGGTCTCTCCTCAGCCTCCTCTTCTTTAAGCTAAACAACCCCAGTTCCCTCAGTCACTCCTCGTAGGGCTTATTCTCCAGTCCCCTCACCAGCCTCGTTGCCCTTTCTGGACGCGCTCCAGCGCCTCAACGTCCTTCTTGTAGTGAGGGGCCCAAAACTGAACCCAGCACTCGAGGTGCGGCCTCACCAGTGCTGAGCACAGGGGCACAATCACCTCCCTGCTCCTGCTGGCCACTCTACTTCTGATACAGGCCAAGATGTCATTGGCCCTCTTGGCCACCTGGGCCACTGCTGGCTCATGTTCAGCCAGCTGTCAACCAGCACCCCCAGGTCCTCCTCTGCCAGGTGGCTTTCCAGCCACTCTTCCCCAAGAGAGACTCCTGCCCAGAGGAGGTAAAGATAAAAATACGCAAACGAGAATGCATCTTTTTTCAAATAGTCCTCACTATCAGCCATACCTTACTTCTACTTATCATACAGAAAGAAGAGTCTGACAATTCCCATTGGGAAGCAGCCAGCAGGAGATGCTGCTTCACAGGAAAAGAAGGCATAATATTTTTAGACCTGAACTTATTCTCCCTTACTTCCATCATAGTTCAATGTGTGTAGGTGTAAGCAACAAAATTCAAGGTAGCTTTATAATGCAATTATCCTTTAAATCTTACCTCAAGGTTCAGTATTTGTTATCCATACCCTGCCTACAAGGGTCAGATGGAGGAGATGATTTACACTTAGTGATGGGGCATCTCTATAAACTCATCCATTTCTTCTGCTTTCCACTTCAGATTCTCCACATGAATTAAAATGCAGCAGAAATAGCCAAGTTACTGCACATGTGCAGCACACAAACCACAGAACAGTGAGCTACCCTACAGACTACCTGCAATACCTAAGTTCTCTCTCCATTACTCCATAAGCTGTAGTTTTGACATTGACTTTGTTCAGACATTATTTGACACAGAAGAGTCTTTGCAGTTAAGAATTCCAGACATAACAAGATGTAAGAATAATAATCAGTAATTACTAATGCTTGGCTTTTCACATTATGGAGTGAAAAAGTCACATGAAATAAAATGAATGCAAAATGTAACTGTATGAACGATACAGGCCAGGTTTTAAAACAAAAGTCCATGGGAAAAATTCTAACTATCTATTTAGTCTCAATAGACATTTAGAAAACACACATTAAAATTGTTCTAACTTTTTTTAAACTTTTAAAGTTTTTTTAGAACTGTAAAATTAATACATTACTATATACATTTCAAAAGAAAGAATTCAATCAGATTTGAGACTTCCTCATTTATTGTAATGATTTTCTCATAGGAAGATCAGCAAATTATGGCTTCTTGTAAACTGCACAGAAAAATTAATGAAAACAACGCATCCAAGGCCTCCACACATTGTAAAGTGCATGGGTGTTGCGGAGGTCATTTTGCTTCAGAGAATTTTCATGTCAGCTAAGGTAGAATATCATGGAAGATTCAGCTGAGCTTTATGGAATATAATAAGGTAGAGAAAGAAAAAAAGAATAGAATAAACAAGATGTCCATGCAATGGCAGTAAATATTTGGTTGCTAACGAGTTCAGATGCCCCACTGTGGACTCTTTCCTTTAAGGTCTGGTTAGGGAGCAACTACAGTAGATTCTTTGTGTAGATGCCAGCTACGTTTTTGCTACCACTGGTCTTTTCTCCAACTGCATCCATTTCATCCAAGCTCTGAATCGTATAAGGAAAGAAAAACAAGCCCCAAAGTGGAGATTAGCAATAGAGTAAAAGAGAGAACTAAATAAAAGGCTGTTATATGGGTCCACCCACCGGCACAGAAAGCTCAAGGCTTATAGAGAATTGTGAAGCTGAAAATATAATTCATGTTTAATGCTTATTTTAAGGTCCATGTTGTCTATGTTTATTTGTTAAAACTGGAGAGATCACGGATATTCAATTTCTAAAATAAAGAAAGTTAAGCTGTGCTTATAACAATTTCTCAGCAATATTTTTACTCCTTGGCATATCCTCCAATGAGCAATGCGTCACTGTCTCTGATGGCCTCATGTGAAAACAGTAAGGAATCTAAAACAGGCAGCATTGTCATTCCTTTAGAGTAACAGTCATGCTAAAAAAAAAAAACAAACCACAACTTTTTTGAAAAAAATAAACAAAAACAAAATCCAAGGAAAAACAGATTGCATAATTTAACTTTGCTGGGAAAATCAGAGAAGTTCTAGACATTAAGTGTACCTATATATATATATGCATGTGTGCTTTATATAAGTGTACATGTGTGTATGTATGCACATCTGTAGATGTTTACATATAACACATGCCCATACATACACATATATACTGCCATGCAGTTCTAGTCAGTTGCGAAATAATCAACAAATGAGATCTTTCTGCAATATGCATGCCCAGCAACAAAAGGCACGTAAATCATGTCCTAACAGAACATCCACTAAGTGCTGTGCTGCACAGTGTCCCTCACCTCCACCCCCTTATCATTCCCAGAAAACCAGAGAAAGAGATTTAAAAAACATAACTGAAATTGACTGTTCAATTACAGGCTATGAAAGAACAGTTTATAAATATCTTCCATGAGCACCGGTTTAATGATGCTGGTTCAGTGAACTCCCTGAATCCTGTAATCCCTGTTATATGCTTAGAGCCTTTGTAAGGATCAAAGTAGCATAGAATATCTTTATTACACAGCAACATTTTAACAGGACAAGCTGGGGGAAATGAAGATTAACAAAACTTTTTTTTTTTTTAATGGCACATTTTGGGTGGTTTTCAAGCTAAGATTCCTTTACAAACTCTAATTGCAATCTTTTAATATAACATGATTAGAGGATCTTCCTAATCTGGAAAAGTAAATCACATAAATGGATTGCAGATCAGTTTTCAGATGACACCCCCCCCCCCCCCCAAAACAAAAGTTCCCACAAAGATAGCAAAAGCTGTTGATCAAAACACAGCAAACCAAAACACTTTCAGCTTTACTCTAGCATAAGTAAACTGATTTGTGTTTTAGATATCAGACACATCTAAGTTTTCTTTGCACCTATTAAAAATCTAGTCTTTTAAACAAAGAAGGAATCGCATTCTACACTGTAGAAATTTAACCAAATAGAAATATCCTAAAATATTTTTTCCACCAATCCTTGGAGAACTATAATAATTTTAAAGCCAACATTTACTCTGATGAGAGATTCTTAAGTAGCTCCAAAGCATAATTATAATGGAAAATTCTGGCTGAACAAAATTAGGATTTTTTTTTTTTTAATGTTCTTATGCTCATGACACTTACCCAGCTGGCACCAAAAAAATCAATTTTTTGTTTTACCATTAAGAACTCAGGTGTGGGTCACAGTGACTTGAACAGTTTTCCCTTAATCCTGCAATGCATTATGAACATGAGGATTCTTTATGTCTTTCTGAATCTATTTGCTAACATTGTAGGTAGTAAGAAGGCATATCTACTTCAAAACCTATTTTTTAACCATTTGAAAAGTATTTTAAATACTTATCACACAGTACCTAAAAGAAGTCAGCTGAGATGTTCAGGTGTGAAACAATCACCTGCATAAAATTCTTAAAGGACAAGTTTAATAAAACTCTAACTTTTTGGTGTGCCTTTTTTAATTACCCTGCACTAAAAAGATATTTTATTCATTTCTGGTATGGATAATCATGGGATTTCATATATCAAGCATCCTCTAAACAGACTATAGTAACTTATTATTTCAAATTTCAAACTCTTAGGTACTTAGCTGCAGTTGTCATTCAATCCATAAATATTTCATTGTAAAATGAACTTTGGAAGGATAAAATAGCATATCAGAGCAAAAACAATGGCAGATGCGATAGGAAGGGTCTCCCATGAAAGAAAAGACATTCTACAGCTTTCTTCTAAAGTCTGACCTCTTTTAACATTTCTGTTCTTTTCTCAGAAATCAGTAACACATACCTTCAGAGCAAAGGCTTAAACTGTGCACAGTCTGAATCACACTTTCTCTGAATTAGCACAAAGATGTTTATTTGTTTGTTTTTACAGATACCACACGCTTACAATGCTTCAGCTCATTTTAGCACACACTTACAGAAAAAACTGTTGCAGTGGGAACCACAGCTGAAGACAAAATGAGGAATGAATGATCCCGAGGTATATGCCGACCCAACTAACCCTCTCGAGCTAGTACCCATATGTTAGCTTAAGTGGCCACTGAATGACCTCGCACTATGTTCTGTCACGCTAGCTTGCAGGTATGACAGATGTTACAGGAGGATGGACAGATGGTCCTGTCTGATGTTCTAACATCTATGACCTGTCCTTTGTGGACATTTCACACTTTTCAGATGACAAATTAATGGCTTTATTGTGAGGAAAACCACCCTGTTTAACTGATAAATTTAATGGTAAGGAAGAAGACTATACAAGCATATGGCAGGTGGTGAGGTATGCTGAGCTTGGAAATTCTGTGCAGTGTGTCCTGGAAACCTTGAAGAGGTCTGTCTTATGCTGACACACCTCAGGGATTACCAACATCAGAATTAATGTAAGTTTAACTCATTACTCTCACTTTCTAATTATTCAGTAAATAGCATTTAACTACATAGATGTTTGAGTCATTTTCTTACCAATAGCCAGAAAAAAAAAGAAGTATGAAAGAACTGTAAACAATTTGAAACTGTCTTTGAGCACAAAACCTATTTTAGCAGGAAATCTCCTGTTTGGTCAATGACAGAGAAAAGACACACTAAGAACTGGACTGTTTTCACGGCCTCTACCAGTAACTTAACTCTGCAATTGACAAGTGCAGGAAAAGGGAAGTGGTGATAAAATCTATGATTTGATCCAATGCAATTTTTACCCTTCTCAAATACATGCTTCATTAGAACAATACTTTTTGTTTCCTGTCAGACTGAAGCTAACTTTCTATATGGTTTCTATATGGTGAAGTACATGCCTGGTATTTCCATATCTGCCAATATTTGTTTCTCCCTCAGCCTTTTAGGCATCAAATTCTAATGGACATATAACAGAAGTAAAAGGATGATAAAGGAAGCATGGCTGCTCTTTCATGAAGCACAACACTGCCAGTACAAAACCAAACTTAGGAAGGGAGGACTATAAAAAGCAGAACAAATAAACCTACTTGAAAAAATGTCCATTTCCATGACAACAGAAACACATCATTAAGGGCCAGTATACTTCAGAGGAACTTGTTTTCTCTAACAGACAGTACACTAACTGCATTTTCATTATATTATTTTTTTAAAAACAGAAAAAGCTCTTTCTCTGGAGTTTTCCCACAAAAAGACTGATAAAGGAACAGAAGACAAATGGTTCAAATGGTTTCTTTTCATATGTAAGTCAGAAAACGTCACTGCCCAGAGCTTAGAGAAAAGAAACGTAGTTATTGTGAGCAATGCTGAACAGATTTATCTCTCAAAAGTCTGAGGATTAGTTATAAAACTATAGAAATGCTATAAAATTCTCACACACTCGCTCTGAGTTTTCTGAAGTTCATTTAAAAAATAAGTCCATGCAGTTTTGCTATTAATAGACTATTCTACATTTTCATTTATTGGTATATAGATTTCCTTCCTTTTTGTTCCTTCCTTTTTTCCTTCCTTTTGCAGCCACCACCTTGTCATGCCCGTCCAAATACTTTACGCATATACTTTAGTGCACAATTAAGCTGTAAAGACAGAGAAACAGAATCAGTCTTTCCTAACAACAAAAGTATACCAGCCTTCTTGTATCATTATAGCTTTATCTATACCGTCCCTTTACGAAGATCCCCATTCTGAACAAAAATTATCATTTTACTTTTAATTCTTGAAAGACATTATGCTTTTCTTTACACTGTTAAAAAAAAAATAATCATCTTCTTCCTTATGCTATTTCTATTCTGTTGTTCTCCCTAGTTACTTCCAGCCTAACAAAATTCCAGATTTTCGGTTATGTATGAAGTTCATCAGCTGGACACCATTATTTATTGGACAGATTTCTGCTGTATCTTGCTCGTACCACAATTTCAGGACCCAGTCCAACTTCACCCTTAAGAGTACCTATTTTCATCCTATCAATGTCATCCCCAAAAAGTCTCATTTCATAGCTTTTTCATTTCTTGCTCTTCTACTTTCTTGCATATCAACTAGTGTTTCTGGAATTCATTTCTATCTCAGAAATGGACTCAGGAAAAAAAAGGAAAGTTTACCACTTCTGGAAGAAGGGACAGGCAACTCAAGAAGAGTACAAGGATCTTGTTAGGTCATGCAGAGAGAAAATTAGAAAGGCAAAAGCCCAGCTAGAATTCAATCTGGCCACTGTTGTAAGAGATAACAAAAGAATTTTTTTCTAATTAACAACAGAAAGAGTCAAGCAGTATCTCCATCCTTTATTGGATGCCACCAAGCATGAGGAAAAGGCAGAGGTACTTAATGCCTTCTTTCTCTCAGTCATTAACGGTCAGATCAGTTATCCTTAGGATATTCAGCCAACTGAGATGGAAGACAGGGACAGAGAGCAGAACAAAACCCTCACAATCCAGGAGGAAGCAGTTAAACTGCTACATCACCTGGATGTTCACAAGTCTATGCGGTTAGATGAGATCCACCCAAGAATACTAACAGAGCTGGCAGAGGAGCTTGCCAAGACACTTTCCATAAATTATCTGCAGTCCTTTTTAACAAATGAGGTCCCAGATGACTGTAAGCTTGCCAAAGTGACACCCAGCTGCAAGAAGGGCCAGAAGGAGGATCTGGGGAACCACAGGCCTGTCAGCCTGACCTTACTACCAGGGAAAATTAGGGAGTGGTTCACCTTGAGTGTGCTTACCAGGCATGTGCAGGACAACCAGGGGATCAGGCTTGGCCAGCACAGGTTCATAAAAGGTAGGTCCTGCTTCACCAATCTGATCTCCTCCTAAGACCAGAAAGGCTGTGGATGAGAAAAAGGCTGTGGATCTTATTTACCTCAACTTCAGTAAAGTTTTTGACACCATCTCCCACAGCATTCTTCTAGAGAAGCTGGCAGCTCATGGCTTAGACCATGGCTTACTCTTTGCTGGATAAAAAGCTGGCTGGATGGCTGAGCTCAGACAGCTGTGGCAAAAAGAGCTAAATCAAGTTGGGGCCAGTATTGTTTAAAATCTTTATCTATGATCTGGATAAGAGGATTGAATGCTCCCTCAGTAAGTTTGCGGATGACATCAAGCAGGAGTGTTGATTTGCTCAAAGGCAGGACAGACTGGAGTGACAGGCCGAGGTAAAGTGCATGAAGTTTAAAAGATCAAGTGCCAGGTCCTGCATTTCAGTCACAACAATGCCATGCAATCCTGCAGGCTTGGGGACGAATGGCTGGAAAGCTGACTGGAGAAGAAGGAAAAGGACTTGGGTTCTGGTTGACAGTGGGCTGAACATGAACCATCAATGTGCACAGGTCATCAAGAAGGACAAGAGCATCCTGACCTGTATCAGTGATGGTGTGGCCAGCAGGAGCAGGGAAGTCATTGTGCCCTGTAATCGGCACTGGTGAGGCCATACCTTGAATACAGTGTTCAGTTTTGGGCCCCTCACTATAAGAAGGACATTGAGGTGCTGGAGCATGTCCAGAGAAGGGCAACCTGGCTGATGAAGGGTCTGGAGCACAAGTCTTACGAGAAGCATCTGAGGGAACTGGTGTTGCTTAGCCTGGAGAAGAGAAGGCCAAAAGAGACCTTATTGACCTCTACAACTACCTGAAAGGAGGTTGTAGCGAGGTGGATGTTGGTCTCTTCTCCCAAGTGACAAGTGATAGGATGAGAGGAAATGGACTCAAGTTGCATCAGGGGAATTTTAGATTGAATATCAGGAAAACTTTTTTTACTGAAAGAGTGGTCAAACATTGGAACAGATTGCCCAAGGAAGTGGTGGAGTCACCATCCCTGGAGGTGTTCAGTAAACATGTAGACATGGCACTTTAGGACATGCTATGTTCAGTGCAAAGGCAAATGTCAATGCTAAAACAAATGAAAATAAACTGACCAACACACATATACATAACTTAAAAATAAACTATCCATTGTAAATCAGCAGAAATTTCTAAACCTTGAACAGTATCCTTGTAATATATGACAATACATGTATTTCATTGATTGTACTAACTAAAATGATGGAGAATAATTACTACCTACTAAGAAGAATATTTAAGCTTTTTTGGGATATGAGAAGGGCATGAAATGTATCTCTTGGCCACAGAAACTCTTTCAGCAATAAGAAGAAAAGCTGAGGTCAGCCATTGCTGGAAAACACCAGGACCGAAGAGTTATGCAAACAAAATAATTAGAGGTTTGTAACTTTGGATGACCAGCAGTTGCTACATTCTGTCTCTGTCCATACCCTCTTCACTCTGTCTTACCTCATTGTTCCAAATGGACCCTGAGCAGGACAGGATAAGCAATGCTAAAGTGAAAGAAAGACTAAAATAGCTTCCTAACTAAACTATAACTTAAGAGCCTTCAAATAGGGGGAGTTGGAGAGAAGGGAAGTGAATGGAAATAAGAGCACGTTTGATACTGATTATTAATCCAAAATGATTTGAGGACATAATAAAGGACTACATCTTCAACTCCACATACCATTCCATAAAGACAACCTGAAAATGTAGGGTTTCAGAGGAACTGGTTACTCAATCAGAAAAACTAAGCATCTCGCAGGACATCAGCTAGAACCTACTGTATACAAATTACTTCTGGAGCTAATCCAACAAACAGACATGGAATGCTTTCATAACTATTTAAATATTTTGATAAACTTTTTGAAGTTTTGTTTAGATTTCTTTTCTTATTTACTTATACTTTTTACCACTTTTATTTTATGTTTATGTGGGTTTTTACGCATACACAATCAGACAAGTTATAAACCAAACCTAAAGAAACCACATATCTCCTTCCTTATTCTCCCTTATTTAAAGTGTTTGTGTGAGAGAGATATGACAGTATCTTCAGTGCATCTTTTCTGCTTCCGATTTGCATGGACAGCCCAATATCTGCTGCTTTTTTTTTTTTTCTCTCCAAAACACAGCCCCAGTTTCCTTGACTGACTAGCACAGTGCCTGCAGCTATCTTTACTGAACAATTGTCAAAACAAGCTACAATCTGGTGACTCTGAAAAGCCTCTTTCTAAAGCAGTATTTTGTGAAATGTTCATAGCAGCATAATTTTATTAGCAAACTTCTTGACTAGCTGTCCAGCCTGTCTTGGCTCTTGAGCATCGGTATCCAGCAAAACAGCTTTCTTGCTAATGCTCAGCACCCAGTATTCCCAATAATCTGCTATTGGGCCAAATGACATCCTGTACCTGAGGCTTCTGCCCTATTTAAGAAACCATTCTGCACTGTGATGAACAGCACCTGCTTCATTCATTTATTTATTCACTAATACCCGTCTGTAAGCTGGGGTTTGCAAGTATGGCTGAGCAGCAGAGAAAGGACTATTTGCCTTGCATGTGCTGCTGCTAGTGGGGACAAATGCAAGCTCTTAGAGGGCAAAAAGATCTTTTTGGAGAGAATCGCACACCTTAATTTGACACGAGCTAACACAAGGCAGGCCAGAAACCTGCGGGAGTCTCCAATGGGAGACCCTGAAAAGGAGAAAGGAGCATACTTTGTCCAGGAAACACAGCAACACTACATTGCTTACTGCAACCAAGAACGCCAGTGAAAGGTGTTGGACTAGAAAGTGAACAACAGGATCCATCACTTTAACCTTTGACATCCAAGAGATCTGCATTTCTATTTCAAAAGCAACCATATTTTATCTTTATTCCCAATAAATTATATCTTTAGGTTTATAAAGCTGTTTTGAGTACCCACTTTAAGGAAGTGATATTCTGACAAGAGCCCAGTCAAACAAATATAATGGAGCAAGCAATCCAAAGATCTCCCAGTCTCCCACATTCAAGCAATACACATGTCTACCCACAAGAAGTGGGGAAATGAATGGAGCAGTTGGGAGGGAAAAAACCCAACAAAACCAAACAACAATATAGCTATGAAAGAAATATTTTCCAGACAGTTATCTGTTTGGTTTTTTAGGTAACAAACAAAAAATAAACATTTCAAACATGCTGTATAAAAATTATTTCAATTCCTAAATTTTAATGATTTAACATATTTGGGAGCAATTCTACTAATAATAGCTTAATACTATATCTTTTTTTCTACCTGTTACAAAAAAAAGCAACAACAAATCTAGTAGTTCTGTGGATTGCAACAGAGTCAAACCCAAGACATTTGACTAACTAGAAAAGGATGGAAAATTGATGTTCTCCCACAACTGTTTTTCTTAAAGTTGACATCAAAAGGAATTGCAAGTCATACATGAAAACCCACATGCCTAACCTGTGGGGAAAAAAACCCCAACAAAACAACAAATAAAGTTTTAGTTCCATCAGCACTTTTTTCCTCCCTTCTTTGGTCACTTTCTGAATGGACTGCCAGGCTGGATGACAATTTCCCACAGTTCTGTCATTGCCCTGCTAGCTATTTCCTTCCAGTGATATCTTACAGTATGATAGTCACATCTTCTGTTATACTTCCACCATGGAGGGAAAATTGTCACTAAATGTAGTGTAACAGCTTGAAAATACACTGAAAAATAACTGCTGAAGCTTTGTCGATTGTTACTTTAAAAAGAGATACAACCCTGAAGACCTGCGTTTGGCAGCATTGCTGTGAAAAATGAATAAACATCCTTTCACTCCTTCCCAATGACATCAAGCAGAAATGAGGAAGGGAAGTCGACAGAGGTCACTCACTAACACGAAGAGCTCTGTAGTAATGTCTCTGGACTTTAATCTGGACTGACAGCTATCCTATTCTTCACTAGTGTTATGTATTATGGACGTATAACTCTTGCTTCAAAGTCAAAGTTACCCTTTGTCTAACTCTTTTTAAGACAGAGTTACAAGTCCTCATTCCAGCCTCCTGAGCCAAACTGCACATGAATCCAATATTTACTTGTACATGTAGTAGCCCGAGCCAATATGCTAAACAAAGTAGCAAAAAGTCCCTGAAGTACATTGCATTATTTATGCAGTTCTAAGAGAATTAGCATATCTGTTATCTGTATGACCTCAAGGAAATTATTAATAATAACTTTAATGAATAAATTCAAGTTGTTGAGACATTGCAGTATGTGGATGATGAAGAACAAGGAAAGCAATCTTCCATCAATTGGAAAACATTACACATCTAAAGATGTTTAATTGGCTGGCATATTTAATTTAACTGTGGTTTATACAGTCACAAATTTTACTTCTACAGAGTCAGTTCAATGTGTGCTTATCTGTTCCTAATTCTGATTTTTCAACTGTCTTTTCAGTTGCAAAATTGTACAGATATTAATTCTATTTATCTATATCCTTCTCCAGTTTAGTATATATGTCAAATCTCAAGATTAATTCTTCCAACAGAAATTTACACCTCATTTTTTATCTGGTATATTTTTTCTCTATTAGCTTTTGAAGAACACTGCCTCCTATCCTGACAGTAAGGGGCAAGGTTAACTCTCACAATGCTGCACAGCCCTTGGGATGAACAGAAAAAAGTTGCAGGCTCTTGAGTCTCAGAACAAGTTAGGTCTCAAGACCCTTCCACACTACAGCTGGGAAAATAGTTGACAAAAAATGTCATTCTGCAGGAACAAGAGAGGTGACCAGAGCAACATTTGGGGACCCCCAGACTTTCTTTTGGTGATATTCTATGGTGGTATAATTCTCATGCAATGAGGAGAGACATAACATGTAACAGATGAAACAAGGGACAACAAACAAACAAAACCACAACAAACCGACAACAACATACAGCAACCTTGAAGAGTTTGGGCTGAAGACATCATATTTATTCTCTATAGTTTCTATTATACATTTGTCTCAGCTGCAGGTTCACCTGCCCTACACATTTTCTTTCCATTTTTATTCCTGTTAATTCCTAATCTATCTGGTGGAGACTGAAACTGATTTAAACTGTCAAGAATAGATTTTTAGTTTCCCAAGTCTGAGTTCCATCAAGCATGGGCAATCTGACTATCTACATGATACAGTTGTAATCTGTTTAACGGCATGTTACACAATGAGAATGCAGCTTTTTCATTACAGAGCACTCAAAAAACCAAAACTACTTAGGCAAGTGCATTCATGCACCTTTTAGAAAAGTGGTTAGAGAAGCAGAAGATTTAGTCTCTCCCTTTCCTACTTCTATCTATTTCTAAATCAGAAGTAGCGTAGCACTTAATGCACTGAATTGCTATGAGAACTATTAGGGGTCCAGACTCAAAAATGCTGCTGTAAATTAGCATTAAGTGAAGACAAGGGGATTGTCTCAGAACAAAATTAGTATCTTAAATCAAAACCAATCTGCATGCTTTAAAGTGAGTTCAAAGCACTTATTAACCTCAGTCCTATAAGCCATCTGTTTATCACAATGTGTTATCATAAAACAAAGTCTGATTCCTTGCAATGAGTTGTTTCTGTCATTTGTATCATATAACTGAGACTATAAAGCATATGTGCAGTAGAATAACAATGAATTTTCTATCTTTTCTTTCTTCCCCATAAGCAGTAGAAGGCCTTAAGTCAATAATGTGCATTGGACATTAGACACCCATTAGTTCTCATGTATCAAGATGATGTTGCCACGCGAAATTAGTAAACTGAAAATTTCTTCTATAGACTGGAAATGTTAATCCTTATTGGGGTAAATATTCAGCTCTTTGTCTGAAAGAAATTCTCTTCATAAGCCCCAAATTGAACAAAATACTGGAAAAATATCCACAAAGAGATTTCTGAAAATATGTGCATTTTTCCCTCAGTAGTTACAATAAACTCCCAAGAAGGACAGGGCTAACCAAACTACTTTACAAAAATTGCACCAGAAACTTAACCTAGATAGTCTAAAAAATAGACTAGGTTAACCATATGGTCCTTGGTATATCAAAGTTGTTAAACTACTTGGCACAATATATTCAGAATTCAGCAAATATTGTAGCTGCCGCTACCAAAATATACATTCAGAGGCACTTTAATTATTTGATCTTATAAAGTCATTAGCTGCAATGAATACCCTGAAAAGTAAATAAAACAGGAATAGTAGTCCAAAAGTCAAAGACACTTCCTTACAACTTTCCTTGTCATTCCTCAGAATTTCAGGCTTAGGATACAAGTGTAAGAAAGCTGTTGACAAGCCATTAGATTTTCTGTTGCCTAAGCCCATTTACACACATCCATCCATACAGATTGCATCACTGCAAAGTCAGAAACCCAGCATAACAGTCACTAGGAGTTGTCTCAAAACAAGACTACAAGCACTGTTAGAGTTCTAATTAGTCAAATTTTTGTATGAAAAACATTTTCAACTTTCAGCAATTTGGTCTATGTCTTATTGACTAGATGAAATAGCTTTCTACTACCGAAGTTTTGTTTATTTTATCATATTTCACAATGTGACCATCTCAGAATCTCTTTTTTTAGCTAAATGATCCATTGCATTCTCTGTTTCACTACAACAAATCAGTATTTTCTATTTTGCTGAGATCCCTGAAAAAAATGTTAAACAGTTTATAATCAATCCCTTCAGGCTCTCCCTTAAAATATAGCATATAGGTGCCAATTCCCCTATGTAAATTAATTGGGAGTCAGCACACAGCTTTTACTCTAAAGAGTACCATTTTAAACTTGTATCACTTCTATTCTAATCAAAATGTCAAGCACTAAAAAAAACAAACCCAAAACAACAATTCCCACAATCCAGTCTGTTTTTAAATACATCATTACATTAATACTGTCAAGCAAGATCTACTTTGCACAAACCCTACCTGACTGTATTAGTTATATTATAATCCTTCACTTTCTGGTTAACCAAGTCTCATAAGAAACATTTAATTTGTTGCCTGGGATCAGCATCATACTAATAAGAACAGAAATATTTATTTCTTTCATCTCATCCTTTTCCAATATCAGAATTGTTACACCTGCATCAGGAGCTACTACTTCTGTTTTACAAGTAGTTTTTTGGGAAGTCTAACAAAGCTGGTTCTTAAAACTTAAAGGCTTTTGTGGGTTGCTCTTTTATCTCTTCAGTTTAAGAGAGAAATGATAAAAGGCACATAAACAGGATGCATATTTTGACAGGAGGGCCTCTACGTGTTGCCCTTTCCCATCATGCAGAATCAAACTAGAATCATAGAATGAATCCACAAAAGCTGAAATTTATGAACAGGGTTTGAAAAAGCCCATCTTTTGCTGAGACTACTCAAACATCAACTAAAAGACTTGGTTTTGCTACTACATGAAACAGTTTGAAGGCAAAATGTTGGGCTTTCTGAGACATTCAACTACATAAAATATAGCATAATCTGTAACTTCAACCCTGCTGCCAACAAAAAAATCACAGGCTCTTGGGATTTACTCCATCATTTAGAAGTTGCATTATGCTTCATGACCAGCTCACTCAGTGCAATTACTCAGCTTTCCTGACCACTTAAGTTCAATAGTACAAATGAGTCTTGAATTATCAAGATAATTAAAACATATCTATATGTTCAACTATATGGTCAGGCTAATTGTTTTCGGTGGAACCATTCAATTCACATAACCACATTATCTTACTGAGATGGAGACACAATTGAGAAAAAAACAGAGTTTCTGTGGCCATTTTACTGAATTAATAATGCAATTGTCCTTGATAATATTTAGAAAAGGTTTAAAAATCACATACATCCAGTATTATCTGCAATAGTAAACCAACTAAACAATATGGAC
Source organism: Neomorphus geoffroyi (assembly GCA_033558235.1). Taxonomy (NCBI): domain Eukaryota; kingdom Metazoa; phylum Chordata; class Aves; order Cuculiformes; family Neomorphidae; genus Neomorphus; species Neomorphus geoffroyi. Next base: position 23,000,323 of record JAUMJM010000020.1, on the reverse strand, counting down.
ATTAGAAATAAATTGATTTTATAAATGATTGCTCTTATGAATCTGAGAGGCTTTTGGGATTTGAAATTAAATTTCAAAAGCACATACACAATATCTCATATTTCTACAATGAAAATTACATACTAAAACACAGAGTGACAGAAAGTCCCCTTTCTGAAGGAGGTCCACCTTAATGCTGTGCAGCTGACACTGCCTCAAAGAAGAGAGTTTGAAAGTAATATTACCATGAAGAAAATTAAATTTCCGTCACTGAGAACTGATGCCTCATATTTACCTCGTTAAAAATGATAGGTGATGATATCTGCTGATAATTCTGAAAATTCAGATACTATGAATAGAAACACTGTAAAAGTTCCATTTCTTAAAGTCTTACAGTGTTATTTTATCATAATAAATTAGCATGTTATTCAAGCAGGCAATTTGCTTAATATGTAGTGTTTTGCTTACTGAGCTCTTAATTAGGCGAACAATTTAGAAGACATAGGAAATAAAGGAGTTAATTTCATCTGTTTGTACATGAAAAGAACCAAAAGTTAATGCTAAGCATGCACCAAATAAAACTGAAGACAGATGGTATAACCTGTGAAAGACTCAAAATTTTCATTTTCATGAAACTGTAATGTGAACAGCATCTTGTCTGCTAATTAGCAGAACTTGATGATTCCACTTTCATTATATGTAACATATGTACATATATAACATATGTACTTCAGCATATGTACAACATTCTATAATAAATATTGATAGAGATACCATACTATTTATTTGAACTTTTTCCTCAAAGTCCTTATACAGAATTTGAAAAGTATGCAAAAGTGTTAAAATCCTATTCAATGAGGAATGTTTATTACATGGAAACTGGAAGTGAACCCCAACGTTTGCCTAGTAATACTGTGGTACTGCCTAGAAATTCAGTGCAGTAGCACAGACCACGCACTGTGAAAAGATAAAATCAGAGGCATGGGCCATGCCTCAGAGAACTTTTATTTAAACTATTAAACTAAATCCTCCATCATAAAAAGGAGCAAACCAGTAGGCTATTTACACGTCTCCTGAAATAGTCCTAAAACTAAAAGGCTAAGCAAGGGACAGTGCAAGAGAGAAGGCACAAGGATTAGAAATGTGTCTGAGGTCAGGACCAGAGGTCTGATAGACATAATTTTAATAAAATACTTAGCCACTTCGTGAGCTCTTAGACCATAGAATGTGTTGGCACTATGACACGGAACTCAGGTCTGGAAGACCAGACCTCAGTCATTTTTGTTATCTCATTTGCATGTCTGTTCTCAAGACAAATTACTGCACCCAATCACTTAAGAATCACTGCCTGTACAAATCTTCCCTTTTCATCTCCTATACTTTCTGTAAGCATGAAGTAAATTATCTGGACTTAAACACCTGCAGAGGTGTTAATTGGAGTTGTTACACCTCAAGCCACACTCCCTTGTGACTTGGTGACTAGCTAGACTAGCTAGTACAAAAATAACACTGAAATTACAGACTCACAATTCATACCTCCTTATACCCCTCTGACAAGTAGAACTAACTGATTAATATTCTCTCATAAACAGCAGCGAGAATTATGTCACCTGAATAGATATTTGTCATCCTGTTGCCTCTCTAGATGATATGTCCATATTACTGAATGGTTACATTCACGTATGATAATTTGCACTAACAAGACGAAGACAAAAAATTCAATTGGAATCAAAATCACATTCCAGTGATAGAGGTGGTTGGACTGCATCTGCAGCAAGGAGAAATATTAGTTATAACTTTTTTTGTGTAAATGTCGTGATGAAAGCAACAGCCTTTAGTGCTGTTAAAGAAAATACATGGTGATTCAAACACTTGGACATTTCTGTCACTCTTCTACCTGTAAAATTTCTGTAAGCTGTACTGTAAGCCAAGTTTGCAAAAATATGCAGTTTTCTACAAAGTGTGTATGATTAGGTGTCAACATCACCATTTCTAAAAATCACAACCACTCTGCAACAAGAATTCTCACATGTTGAACACTCTTCAGCAGCTGCAAGTTTTCCCATATTTTTCAAAAGACCATTTGCTGAACCTATAACATTACAAAAGCGCAAGAAACAAGAAAATCAAATCTAGACATTTAATTAATGAAACAAAATATCAGACTGAAAATAGTCACGATCAAAGTAGATGTCAGTGAGCCACAGTGTAGGAGGCTGATTAATCCACATCATCTTTATTCTGAGGATTTCTAGCTGACTTATTCTTCCTATAGGCTTCTGCAAATTCTGGCCTAAAGAGACTATAAAGCAATGAATCAAGACAAATTATGTCTGCAATATGAATTGTAGCTTTTTTGAAGCTTGCTAATTCCTTTTTCACCTCATGCCTTTGATAAACTTAAATATAAAAAACAACCCTTCCTCAAGAGTCAAAGAAGCTGTGATACAAAAAGTGGATGGTGTTACACTTCCAATACACAATCCAAACCCTAAGTAGCCATATCTTTGTTTAGTTATTATCAAGCAAAAAATTAAATCTACTAATTCAGCATGGGTTATTGTGTTAGCTCCATCAAAGATGATGAAGTTATCACTGAATGACTATATTTTAGTTGGCACAGCAAATATATTATGAACTCTTTTTACTGTTTTTATCAGTTTTGAAATGTTAAGTTGTGTTTATGTTGTTATTTTAATTCACCTAATCTTTGGACAGTTTATTACACTATTCGCCTAGTAAAGCTTGTTTTAGTGAACATCTGAAAACAGCATTTTACTGTTAATCTTAAGTTATATGCTTTAACTTAAGTGTCTATCTACTGATCCACTTCCATTGCCATTTATTAGTACTGGAAAAATCAAGCAGCTTACATTCCAATTTCAGTTATATTCATTATATCCTCACATTTGGAAGGCAAAGGAAGGAGTTGCCTTTAATGTACAGTAACATTCACCTTGTATTTTAAGACTACATCATTAATGACTGCCATTTTTCAATCCAGAAGTTACCATTATGGCAGCTTCTTAGATCTTAAGGCTTATTCACTTTTGCAATATTCAGTGATAGTCATATGGGGCAGGGAGCTTAAGTTATGATGTCAGTCTGAACCACTACCTGGAATTTTGACACTATTTACGTATGCATCTTGATGTATCTTCTTGTCTTCAGTTTCCAGCTGGGTAATCATTCCAGTTTCTAGATTTCTCCTGAAAGTGATCAGCAGTTAACAACCCCTCTAATTCACTAGTACCAAGATCTTATTTATTAGCTTTGCTAAATATGAACCAAAATCTAACATAGCTGCCTACTACACTATGGAATCAAGGATAACAGTGAAAACCTATAATGGCTATGTCTTTGACCATGCTATTAAACAAAGGTTACCCGCATGCATCAGTACATCAAGGACATCAACCTCTAGGGACCCAATCATGTTACTGTAATTACCCTGAAGCTAAGGCACCGTAAATGAAAAAGAAGAGAACAATAAAGGTAGCAGATTAAAAATGGAAAGCAGAATTTTAAAGATTAGTAGCAAGCAAAACATTTTAAAACAAAATCTTGAAAAGTAGATCATTATTTTATTCAAATGCATGTAATTGGTTTTATATGTATCTTTATTATATACATATATACACACATGCATAGACATCATCCAGAGAGGTGAGCACACAGCTACTGTCAGTTCTTTTAATGGAAATATCACTTATAATTAAGCCCAGTAATATAAAAGAGTAAACAGTAAAGCAGTTCCTGGAACCACAAACACAGCTTTCAGAAAGCACTAAAGGAACTGAGTAAGAACAGAAGCATAGTCTTTATGTTTTTCATTTTCATTAAGATATTCTCTGCCAAAGAACATAGCTGAATGGATCCAGAAACCAGAAATATTCTCAAGGTCTATTAATAACTAGATGAATGTTTTTCATCTAACTAATGTTATTCAACTAATCTTCATTGAACCTGTCACATGATTAAATGTAAAAAAAAAAGTACAAGCCAAAACTGTGTGCAATAATTATTCAGACGCATGAATCTATGTCAAAGTGGTGGGCCTTAAGTGTAGATAGTTCAGATAGTATCTATCCATTTTCTGAAAGCAAAATGAATTATCGTGCATTTCGGGATGCTCCATATAACAACACAAAAGATTATATTTGTATAAGAGATTTGTGATTTTTTTTATTTTTGTTAGTGTTGAACTAAGCCACAGTAACTGGCTTACTTAGTCACAGTAAATGACCACCAGACCACGCTTCCAATGACACTTAAATTTTAAGTATTGCAGATCACTTTGGTTAGGGACAATATTAGAAATACAGGGATATACTATTTCTTCAGATAGACAGCATTTGCTTTTTTATCTGGCACATGCTGTGCATACTTTTGCTTTGGATTCAACTTCTGTGAAGTTCCCAGAGGCTGTATCTAGGATCTAAGTCAAAGTGTAGGTACATATGCTTAGCTTGCCATAATCAAACTTGTGATAAAAGCGAAAGTTCTCAGGTCTTTAGAGATTACTCAGTTTGTCCTTATGCAATATGGCTGGGTGAACATACCTAGATGTTTATCACAGCACCCTGTCTCCTCAGCAACCCAATATCTACCAGTGAGCAGCAACTCATGTTTGCTCCAGTACAGTACTTACCTATGCAATCCAGACTGTCACTACTCTGCTCCACCACCAAACTAGATATGTAGCAAAAGTAAGCACCTTTACATGCAAATTTCACTTTTGCAGAAGTTACGTTTAGAAAAGATTCACATAAGAAATCTGGAATACAGAAGATTACTACTTAATGTCTTCTGTATTACCATGAGAAAAAGGTCATGAAAAGCACTGGCTTTTGTGGATCATCCTCTACACCTACAAATTTATCACCAACACTTATATTAAAGAAATGTAATGAAGGCCATAGGCAAAATAAATAAAGTACATTAAAAATTAACTAGATAGTGCAGAATGCCTTTGAAACTCCTAGCTTAATTAAACCTTCAAAATGCAAATCTCAGTGTCTTTCATCAAAAGACTGGACTGGCTTAAGCCCTGACTGTCATGCAAGGATCAAGGTCTAATCCTTATTTCACAGTTTGGCTAAGTAACAGCTGCTTTAGCTGCCTCTCTACCCAAAGTGGGCAGAATTGATTGCAGACTAAGTGGGCAAGTATGTGATAAAAAGCCACCAGGAAAGTAAGAAACAGTGGCTGCACAACCCAGACTAGCTGAGAAAGTGAATAAAATGAGGAATGAGAAACACCCTAAAATAAATCAAACATCCTCCTCTGAAACAGCTTCAGGCAATCTATTCCATAATGCTGCCTTCTGTAAAAGAAAGCAAATAAAAGCATGAAAAGAATAATGAATCAGAGAAGCAAATGAGAGGAGAAACAGTAGAACAATAGACTTGAAAGGAAACTTAGGAAAGACAGAATTTAGAGACAAAAAATCTCCACTCATATTACCCTTCAAATACCATTGGGAAATATGTCCACTCTGATGTTGTTATTATATAACCAGAAGTAGCTAAAATACCCATTCAGATTATTTCAGTTTGAGATCAGCTATCTTCATGAAAGTTTAAACAATTATTTGAGTTTCATTATAGCTAAAAGAGGTTTCATGTCACTTGTTATCATGCTAGAGTAAAGTCCCTGAGGAACTGAAGCAGAAGGTCGTTACTCTGTTTACTTTTATGATTCATAGGGTAGTCCTAAAAAAAACATCCTGACACTAAAAGGATATGCATATATGTAACAGAGAATTATTAGTTTGTTCTTCAGTTATGCTGTATGCTTTTAATAGACCATGGAGCTCTTTTTTTTTTGAAAAAATGGGAATGGATGACAGGGGAAGACCATGCTTTCCCCAAGGAAAGATACTTTGAAAGGGGTAGCAGGCAAGGGAAGAACCAAAAGAATGGCATCAAAAAGCTTCAAGATGCGGTTTAAACAATGTGAATAAGATTACTGCTGAACAGCATGTGAAGCAGACAACCACGTTTCAGGAAAAAAAAAGATCCCCACATATCAGACAGGCATCCACAGAATTTCCTGCAGGTCAGAATTTCCTGCAGGTCCTGAACTGAATTAAGAAAGACCCCTTGTGCCAGGAAACCATGGGCATTTGCTTACAAACCCCATTTTCATTTTTGCTATCCTTGATATAATAACTTTCAGTTTTCTCTGTTCAAGAAGGTAATTATTCTAGTTTTATTCTTATAAATCCTGGCTTGTTTAGGTTAGAAATAAGAACAACTTCTCTGCAGATTCACTGCAGAAGAATATTTAGACAAATGCACCTGATCATTCTGGAAAACTCAGGTTCTTGTCACAATAGCATATCCAATATAAGGTATCATGGCAGCACATCTACATATATTAAATATTATAGGTAAGAGCTAAAATAAATATTTGAACAAGCAACTGATGGCAATTTGAAAACTTATGAGTGCTCCATCAACAGCAGATATTCAAAAAATCCTGAATAGACCATATTGTTGCAAAAGAGCGTGAAGTGCTCTTAAAACCTTGATAGGAATCAGTGAAAGGACTAACATTTGTTTAAATTAAATAGAATAGCAGAACTTGTGCTACATAAAAGATCAAAGCACACATAATCTGATGTAAGAAACATCTTGGACATCTGGACCAAAGAAGGACATATTAAATCAGGCCTGGTCACCAAGATTGCCAGTTTAGAAGCAAAACGTAAGAAATGAGTCTCCAGAAGCAGTCCTCCTACTCACTAAGCACGCGAAGTAGAAAACTGGTGTGATGCAATCACCTGTAACTTTTATAATAAATTGAGTGCAGAGGCTCATGTCAGGTGTGCTCAATTTGTGGAAAGCCACCAAGCATCCAGACTTGCATAACTCCAAAATAAACTCAGTCTCTCAGCTTGGAGTGTGAGATTGGCTATTTGCATGCTTGGGTAATGAATCCAACTTTTCAGACAACTCTTTTCTGGCAACCCAGATGGGACAGCCATAAGCCTTGCCCAGTTTGACTGGTTGACAACCAGCAAGGAGGAAAGGCTTTTGGATTCCACTGATAATTCAGGGAATTTCTCAAGTCACCTCCCCATCTGGGAATGATAAGCAACTCAGAGGTGCAATGCACACTGAAATTGAAACTAAAGGAATAATTAAGGTTACAAAGGGGGGAGAAAAGGGTTTGGCATTGTGGTAATTATTGTGGTTTATTGTGGTAATTATGAGCTCATAGTATACATGGTATTATTCTCATGTATGCTTGTATGGCAGCGATAAGAGTGCATACGAGCTTGGTTAAGAACAGGCTTTTTGCGTAAAAATACGACAACAGGTTCCTCATTTGACCCTATCCCCATTTATTTGCTCTTAGGTTCTATTCTTAAACACTGGAGTAAGTTTGGAAGTGATTTCTTAACTAAAGGAACTTAACTGATTATTGTATGCAGTGATGACCCAAATATAAATTAGCTGATGGAGAATGGCAAGAAATGAGTAGTCTGAAATATAATACTGTCTTACATTCAATATTGTTCTGTAGTTAATAAGGCAAATGGGATATGTGGATTTGTTCTTTGCTGTAAGGAATAATCATGAAGTGCAAAAGAAATGTTATTTATTGATAAATGACTCTAATGTGAAGATGACGAGAAACAGGAAACTTGTAGGTGTTCTGCTTGCAGTATTCAAAAATGATGTATCAAAAATACAGATGAGGAAAAGGATATACAAATATTAGTAGCAAGAGATGGTGATGTTGGAAATGTTGCTAAATCTGAAATGGAGCAGGAGACTACTTATGGAGCTGAAGAGTTTAGCCCGATAGGGGGCGGAATGAGAGCTTATCAGCACCCGGTAAAACAGCTACCTTTAAGGGAGGAAACTGGGCCCCACACTTTGCTTGTTTGTGTAACGGTATGCATGTTCTACTAGATACCGTGCTTCAGCCAGAGGAGCTGTGATTGGTAATGGAAAAGTCTATTTAGTAAAACAGAAGGATTAACAAGGAAGGTAGTTCATTTTATGCCCATGGAGGACACTGACTAGAATCCTAGTTCAGACCAAGATAAATTACTGATCAAACAGTACCAGCAGTTGATTTAGTGTAGAATTAAGAAGGGAGTGTGTAGATGGAGAAACCGTGCCAAATTATACCAAGTAATGCAGCAATCTGGCAAGGTTGCAAAAAGGCTTTGCAAAACAGCTAGGAAGTAGATAGATTTAAAACCTGACAACAGGGCTAATAAGATTACTTTTAACACACTATTTGTAGAACAATCAGCTCCTGATAGCAGAACAAAACTACAAAAAGTAGACAGGGAATTAGTTCTCTGGGCCCCAGTCAGTGTCCTGTCTGTAAGAGAGACATTGGAAAAATCACTGTCCACAGAAGGAAAGACTGGTTGTTGACTCTGCAGGCAAAAGGGGGGGAGGGCAGGATGTTAATCTGATTATACTGGAAACCTCCGATACAGAATGAAGGGGACCAGGGGAGAATATTAAAATTTTCCCAGCAGAACCCCTGGTTCCAGTTCAAGCTGAAGAATGAAAAGATTAAATTTTTGGTAGATACAGATGCAGCCTGTTCAGTCTTGAATAGCTATAAGAGGCCTTCAAGCAAATTTACTATGCCCAAAATTGGGGCCACTGGAAAGTGAGAGATAAACCTTTTCTAAACCTATTAAATGTAGAAGTGGCCAATGAACAGTGGTTCATGAATTCCTATACATAACAGAGTGTCCAGTATCTCTTAGGATGAGATTTGCTGAAAAAAATGGGAATTCAAATGAGCTTTAACCAAGGAAAAATTCAAGTTTGTATTCCTGAGACTCATGCCTGGCAGGCACAGATCTATTTGTTATAGGAGGCCAGAATCGAAGAAGGACAGGATGTACAGAGGATGGAGAAAATACCGATGCAATCAAGGATGCAGTAACTCTGCTTGTGTGAGCAACAAAGAAACCGGGTAGAGCTAAAAATGTGGAGCCAGTAAAGATCTAACTGAAACCAGGATCTCAGCCATGAAGAAGCCACACTGGCAAGAGTACAAATTGATACAAGACCTGAGAGCTATACAAAGTAAATTCTGGATGGCCAGGATACTTTCAAGCTGTAGCAGCCACTGTCTTATTCATCTTAGAGGCAAGCACAACTGTCTTGCAGCAAAAAGAGAGATCTTAACCATGATTGTTTGCAAGTTATCTAACAGGTGTATGCCAGCAGACCTAAGAGACCCACCCTTGAATAATCCAGATTAAGAACAGTTTACTGATGGAAGCAGCTTTGTGATTCATGGGGAAAGAAAGGCTGGATATGCCATTGTGACCTTTGATGAGCACAAGCAGGTAAGACAGTTACCTTCTAATACCACAGCACAAAAAGCCAAACTAATGAGACTGGCTATTTGCATGCTGGGTAACAAATGCGACTTTTTGGACAACAATGCCACACGGAAGTAAGTCTAACTGTTAATAATTCATATTGAAAAAAAGTCAGGGAGGATCTCACCTGTTTGTCTCCCCCTGAACTGATCCACATGTTCTTGCATCCGGTTCCTGAGCCTAGCCCCACCCGCCTCCTGTGACATTCCCCAGGCCTGTCCTACAGCATCAGTGGTGAAGTGGTCATCCAGGGAGCTTGGATTGGTTTTGTATATTTGTATATATTTTATTACTCCCTTATAATTATTATCTTCCTTTTATTATTATTGTTTCATTACAGCTGTTTTAGCCTTAGTTTCCAATTTACAAGTCTCTTTCGCTCATTTCCCTTTTTCTTTTCTGGGGGGGGCGGGGTAGGCATTGGGACTAAAAGCTGCCAAGTTTAGCTACTGACCTAGCCATGGTAGGGAGGGGCGCTAAACTGGGAAAGAGAAGAAGCAATTCCTGTATTTCACTAGTTTCTCTTCTGTTATTAGAAGCCTAATGTAATGCCAAGTGTACTTTCCTGAAGAGTTCTTCACATTGAAAACATTCTTATATTAACCTGAACAGCGCTTTGTGCAGAACAGACATATTCAATTGAAGAAGTGAATGGACAGATATAATTCTTTGTCAGATATTTGTCCTATATTCTGAAATCATGCATTTCTTCACTTGATTTCATCTAACTCTGTACTGAGTATCCTCATGCAATATACAAACCTAGTTTCAAATTAAATCTGTTTTATAGTGGAAATCATGTTTTAAATAATCAGACTAAATAACAAATTTGCAGAGGACAAGCAGTTATAGAAATTTCAACAAGCAAGGCTTTCTGATGCAAACCAACAGAATAATTAAAGCACATACACTTTACTTTGAAGAGACTTGACTAATGTAAATGTTTTTCTAATTCTATAATTCATTAAACATGGTATTGGAGAAAACTTTGTTATGATCAGTTTTAATAATTACATTTCTCCTTTACTTTTTCTCTCTTATTGAAGGACTTAAAGAACAAGTTTTTCAAGCTTTTCTACCCAAAACTCTAATTATTCCTTTTCCATTTGTTTTAAGCTTCAACATTTTGTGTAAATCACTCCACACAGCACTGGCCTGATTTTAACATCTAGTACAATACCTTAAACGTTAAAGAGAAATGAGCACATTCAGGATCGTCATGCAATGCTTTGTTCAGCATGTCCTTGCATTTGACTTCTCCTCTTAAGTGAAATACCCCATACATCTTGAAATTGTATTTCATCTTGTTGATCTCAGATATCTTCTCCAATTTATTGGGTCATTTTGTATACTAATTCTACTTATTCTGAATAAAACTTTTCAGTGGTTTGTGCACTGATCTTATGCCTAGTTGAAACGACTTTTTTCCTCTGTACTTTGCTGATACGAGACAGTATCAAAGTGCTAATAAAGATTTTAGATGCACTGCTTCCTCTCTGTGCACTAGACAGGTTGCCCTGGCAAATAAAATCTCTTCCACACAGAAAGAATTAGACTGGCAGAAATATGACATTTCGAAAATGCATACTGTGTTTTTCCTCTTGAGGGACTTCAACCATCCTTCTCAAACTATCCATTTGTTCAGAGACTGCATCTGCCTGCACCATAATTCTTCTATTGCCCTGCAGAATTTAATAGCTTTAATCTCTAGCTCCCCTGTACTAGTCTATTTTGCCAGTTGCTTTTTAAATATATGCAACCATGAGAAGGCTGAGGCTTTAAATGCCTACTCCACATCAGTCAGATTTTTCTCTTTACTATTATAAGAATTGTTTCTTCTTTACAAACCTTTTCTATACCTCAATTGTTGTAACTCATTTGGTACCTTGACCTATCAAACCCTATCTTTTTCCTGGTTTTCCTGTAGCTTCATCGTATTTAAATACTCTTTGTATTTCTTCCACAGTGTCTGTTGGAGTTTGGAGTGCAGTCTTACAGATGTATTATTATTTTCTTGACATTTCTCCACATCAGTATAGTTGCAGTTCACCATTTCTTTTATTAGTAGCAACAACTTCTGCATTATTTTTTTTTTCCTACAGATAGCCTTGCCATAAGTTCCTCAAGTTTGCTTAACTTTTTTTACATGCATTCATCCCCTTTTATTTTAACAACCATAAATCTGCCTTGTGTTTTAATCTAAATTTTTCTTCAGTTTTTCAGTTCAAAAAAGACCTCCCTTCTAGTCAGAGTTAAGATCTAGTCTATTCCCATTACTGATTTTTCACTTACAAACAGATTTCCTACAGATATGCCAGGTACATCCCCTCTGAATCTCAAGTCAATCATCTGGATCCTTCCATTATTTGAGCAAAATTTCACCAAGAGATATTTATTGTCTCACCACTTAGTATTTGAGAGTTATTTTGCCAAAAACTCTTAAATTTATTTTTTTTTATTAGGGGTGGGTGGAGACACTTGCCAATTTGTATTATATGTGTCCTGTTCTCCAAACTCCCATCTTCTCACATAGTTCCATGATATGCCATATGCTTGCCAGATATAACATGGCTGGGAGAAGCCATCATTATTGTGAACCAGGTTTCCTTTCTTTCCTTTCAGCACTAATGTCTTTCCAGACTATCTAGAAACCTCCCACCCCATGACAACTTTCTGGTGTTTCATTGTCTTCTACATCTAAACCTCTCCCTAGTGCAACTGAAGAGTTCATTACATCTTTCACAAAGGTTGGCACTCGAGTGCCTTCTGTGGGGCTACATGGGTACACACACACAGCAAATCAAAACCACAATCTAATTTGGATCAACATCCCTGTTCAGTCAGAATTTCCATAGATGTATGCAGATTTTGCCATCTCTCATGTCCGTAATATATGCACCTTGGCATACATCAAAAGTCTTTATTCTTAGTTAATGAAAACTAATTCAGTTTAATTTCTTGGTTCCACTTCATCATGTCATTATTTACAGTGAGAAAGGAATTTGATACTACAAGACACTTCTTAAAAACAAAAAAACCTAAAATTAAAAAAATCCCACATAATATCATAAAATGTTAAATTATAGACAGTTTAAATAAACCTTCTTTAACTGAAAGGCTTTATATCTCTATTATATCTCAAAATAACAAGATTCTGAGTTGTGTAGAAGAAGAGGAAAGATTGGGTCTCTGGAGATTTTATGCAGAGTGAATGTGCAACACATACACGTACTCAAAATATAAAGGCCTAGATGTCAGTCAAAACATAAGACACAGATTGTAGTTTATCTGATATGAAACACTGCTTGTCTCTGACTAAAAAAAAAAAAAAAAAAAAAAAAGAGAGAGAGAAAAAAAGAAAAGGGAGGCAATGAGGCAGTGGGGATCCAGCAGGAGCACAGAATCTCTCTTGAAGCTACCGAGTTTTAGGTCACAGCTGGACATCAATAAGACTGAGAACAGGGAAAATGGTGTTTAGAGGAAACTTAATAGGAAGCTTTGGTAGCAGGTTCTATCACCTAGCGAATGCTTTCCTGTAACAAATGAAATATTTTGGTGAATTCCACTTCTATGTTTTCACTGTGCTTTTCTAACGCCTGCCAAATTCTCAGTTCATTAAATCTATCGTTACCCTTGCTATGCATCTTTCACTGCTGCAGACCTCTATTTTTTCTCTTTTTCCTCTATTTTAAACACAAATATGTCATCCCAAACCATCCTCTTTATGACTAACTAGTTCAGCATTTCTCAGTATCAGGCCTTATATTTGAACAGCAGGAACAACATTTGAACACCAGCAACTAGAGTCAATGATGCCATTTATTTCTCAGTCAATATAACCAGAGGAAAGGTTCATTAACTTTGAAAATGCACTGCAGTCAGGCACCATCTTCTACCAGAAGTCTAAATTAAAAAGAAGCTTAAAATAGAATTTGGTACAGTCAATTCCCAGAATTGTTATTTGAAGTTTTATGCAAATGATATATATGCTTAGGGATTTTTACAGGCATATTTAACATAAAGGGAAAAAAAGATCTTCTACTTATTTTTGTGAATGACCCATCCCCTGCAGAGTAGCACATCACCCTCCTTCAGCACTCAAATTGTTTATTGTACTCAGCATTTATTGCTGAAGCATAATTAAAAGTATATTTTAGAAGAAACATATATTGCATAGTAGAATAATAATGAACTATAGTCCAGATGGCATCAAGATATGAGACAATAAAGGACGTCTCATTCATCAGAAAGTACTGCACATTAAATTCTCAGTACATTCTCTACTTAAATCTACCTAAAATCATGTTCCTATAGCAACTCTGAATATACAGATAATGCCGGAAAGAGTTAAATACCAGTAAGGATTCTCTTCTCCAAAGCACATATTGCAATTTAACACATCTTTGGGCATGAGTTTCCATTTAGGGACTGCCAGAAAATCCCCTTGTCTTTTCATTCAGGGAACATAAAATTTAACACCCCAGGAGCTTTAGTGATATGCACAAGCCTTTTTATCTTTCCCTCACTAGGGGCACCTTTGTTATTTAAAACCCAGTCTCACCAATTTCAGTTGGAAACAAAAGCAGCTACTTGATATGAATATTAAAAATAAAAAACTAGATTATATTTACCAAGGTTCTTTGGACTGTTTTCATTTGATGAACATCTAAAAGATATTTTCATCATGAAAACATTGTGATGGAAAATGTGATGTTTGACAAGTCCAAAATTTGATGTTTTTCTTGTCTTTAAATATAACTTTTTCGACAAACTGAAGTAACTCGTCTCCCTTCCTTCATTATACTTGCTCAAAACATTAGGACATTGGTATCAGGAATGATTTAGCTAAAATATTTAAAGAAACTAAGTATGTACAGAGGTGAAAATCAATGGCACTTATACCAAGCCTAGAGGTTACAAGATACTTCGGAGCTATCACGTGCTGATTAATCTTGACTTCTTTTATAATAGGTACCATGCTAACCTACAATATTAGCTATTATACATAAATTGAGTCAGGATGGGTTGAGTTTTAGAGTTTTCTCTAAAGGTTCCAGGTATCTTGGCAGATTTTCAAAAATTAAATCCCAAGAATCAGTTCTTTTAACATTTAGGATCTTTAAACTACCTTTTCCAAAGCACCTAGCAGATCTTCAAGTGGAATTAATACTCTGCAACTGGGGAACTGGCCATAGACTCTGAGAAAATGACCTCTTTCTCTGCTGAACAATCTAGTTACGTTCTAGAACAATATTAGATCAAAGAAGCTATAAACTCAAACAGCAGTCTCACAAGTGATAAATTCTTTCATCCATTCCTTTAGACTCCTTGGAAAGTACTGGCTAGGCTGGCATTTGGTCTATCAATCCAGACCCTCAAAGAGCTCTCTGTAGAGTCTGGTTTGTAATTTCTAGGATCACAAGAAATAAAGTATTAAAACATTACCTTGAACAAGTCTCAAGAACTTTTTAGTCTCTTTTGAAGTGATCTTGCTGGCAACATAGCTATTAGATGACAGTTGTCTTAGAAATATTTACTTCTAAGCAAATCAAATTATTCTGAAACAGCACCACCACTTAGCTTCTATTTAAGAAAAATTTTAGCAAATTCACATCATTATAGTAACCTGAAACAGTTAAAATGTTAAGTAATATCAATTATCTCAAATAAAACTTAATAGCCTTGTCTTTATTATCCACATTACAAGAAATCACACTAGTTAAAAAAAAGGAAGGGAAAGTCTGCTTCTGCAAACATTCCAGCAGGCAGACAGAGAGGAGGTGGGTTATTTATAGCTTTGGTTACAGCACGCTGGGATAGAGGTTATGAACAAGGCTTTCTGTCAACTACTTCTCAAAATGACTTCATTAGCATTTAGCCATAGTGCTCTCCTTCACAGAGACTGCAGTAATACTCCAGGTGACAGTAAAAGATAAAATGGTAGGCTATAGAAATAACACCAATAATATTCAGTTCCAAATAGTGTTGAACTATACTCTGACATACACTCAGCACTGAGCACTTCATTGATTTTGGTAGGGCTAGTCATTATTGACCTGGAGCAAGTCAGATAAGATTCAACCATTTCACTTTGTTCCATGGACCACAGAGCAAAAATCAATATTCACCATCCTCAATTTCAAATATAGAATTCTGATTTGAGAGCCAGCTAACTTTCAAGACCAACTGAAATCAGCCACAAAGAAAGTTTTTCATTTTGCATTATTTTCTATTTCCCACAGAATAGTAGAGTTCTGTCTAATATAAATTTCTCATGCAAGTACCACGGTCTTCAAAACAAAATACCATAGGTGCATACTGTGGAACATCACAGACAACAACATATTCTCAGCCGAATATATCAGGAGATGCACAGATCTTAGGAGATGAGATGCTAAGCACACTACCTGATAATCAGGAATAAGCATTACAATGCAGAAAATTACTTTTACTGTAGTCAGTGCAGCACTGAGTTCAACAGGCCTCCACTGACTCACCTTGTGAATGGATAATGTAGTACGCAAATGGTCCAGACTAGTATTTTAAAATTAAAACAGAACAGAAGGCCCAGGGATAAAACAGGAGATGATCATCAGAGGAAAAGTGAAAACGCTATCAGCCTACAAATTCTGCATTCTTCATGGTTATACTGGAAAGCACCCTGGACCACAGGTAGAAATAACTTTTCAAGCTAAGCAATTCATGTACTACTACTTTAAAAGTTTACCTATCAAATAAGCATAAAGATCTTCTAGCTCATTAAAAGTAAGAATTCTATCCCTTAAGGATCAAAAAAAAAAAAGGTCACCCCCAAACTAGGAAACAGTTTCCTAGGATGATAAACCTCTATGCTGAATATAAACTCGCATCAGACACATGCTACATGAACTGTGTAGAAGAGATTTGATTTGAAATCCACTTATTTGAACTCATCACTAAGTTAAGACAGAATTAAAATAACATGCTGTTTAATCAGAAGCTGTTATCTTTCTTTTTCAGTCTTTCCTGGCTTCCCTCTGCCTCTGTGGACTTCATGTTAACGTCCTAACTTGCACAAGGATTATTCAATCCTTCATCAGGCCATTAAGGGTGGGGAATTAAGAGTTTTAGAGCCCACAGCACATTTTCATCTTCAGCAAGGATTTGGATAAGAAAATCACAAAATGACCTTGTGTTAAATAAGACAAGAAGCAGTAGAGCATTTAGAATATTTCTACGCATTTTTATATTCTCTTTTGCAACCAGCCATCTGTTTCATCGTAATGCAGCTACATAAAGCAGCTATAGTCTGAAGACTGTTCCTGGAAAGGATAAGGCCTTCAGGCCAATGATACAAATGCTAGCACTCTTGTCGAGCAATGAAGACAAAAAGTTAGCCTACCATGTGTTTAAAAAAGAGTTTTTCTTGACAGTAAGGGGTAGGAGATGGTCAGGGGTTTGCTTATGATTTTTAATGAATGTTTATATGTAAAAGATAACTAAAATAGAACATAACCTTGCTCCCTTGTTCTGGTAGCTATTTGTAACTCAGATTTATGAGAAAATTAATGAGATTGATATGCAATAGCCTTAGGGATGTTACAACACTACAGCATACAGCTAGAAATTCAGAGATTTCATAGAAAAGAGTGTGGTACTGTTGTGTACCAATGCCAGCATTAACCAGGAAAGATCAATTGCACAGCACTCCCAATTTTAACTAAAATTAGTTTTGATCAGTAATTAGTTACAATCAATAATCAGTTACACACTCTTAAGCATCAAAGGAAAAACATGTTGTCATGTCTTCTTAGCAAAGCAGGAGCTACATTGCAAGGTCTTCTCCAGCGAAGCAGGCTGGTCTCAGCGCAGCTGAGAGGGATCTCTGACGATAGGCTCAAAAGCTCCAGCCTTTATACTCTGTAAAGCCTGATATTGCCAATTTGGTTGTTTGTATCGCTGTCCAGCTTAATAGTCTTTGCAAACAAACTCTCCAGGTGTAAAACTCCCTCCTTTTGTTTTCCTCCAATTCTTTCCACATTTGTCTTATTTACAGAAATAAAAAGGAACATAAGTTCCTCCTTTAACATGATTTCCAGCTAAGAAAACAGGCCTATGAGTCGGCTGACAATAGCCAGTATTGATACGGCAGCAGTAGTGACAGAGATAACTTATCAGTCCTCCGTAGATGTGAGACCATCATCTTGCCCTTCCCCTTGATTCTCCACTATCGTGCTTCCTCTTCGCGATTTGAGCCTGGGTCTATACTCTACAGGTACCCTGCCTCATGGAGGTAGGGTGGGGGCATGGGGAGAAAGGCAAACTATTAATGCAAGGAAAAAAAACCAAAGAATCAGGACGAAACCCCAAACTCAGTAACATGGTGTGCTGGCTTGGGCTGAAGCAGAACATTTCTGACTTTTCAGTCTGATAGTTATCACTACACACCAAAAAAAACCATTTGATAGTTACCACATTAGCCTATCTGCTCCAAAGAATTTGTCCAGCTACAAATATTTTAAAAAGTAAATAATAGCCGTTGCATATTTAAAAAAAAAAATAATGTATTAATAGAATCATAGAATGATAGAATTGTTTGGGTTGGAAAGAACTTTAAAGATCATCTAGTTCCAACCCCCCTGCCATGGGCAGGAACACCTTCCACAAGATCAGGTTGCTCAAAGCCTCATCCAGCCTGGCCTTAAACACTTCCAGGGAGGGGGAATCCACAGCTTCTTTGGGAAAGCTGTTCCCAGTGTCTTACCACCCTCACAGTAAAAAAAAAAAAAAAATTCTTCCTCATATCTAATCTAAACCTCCTGTCTTTCAGCTTAAAGCCATTATCCCTCATCCTATCATTACAATCCCTGATAAAGGGCCCCACCCCAGCTTTCTGATATGCCCCCTTTAAGTACTGGAAGGCTGCTAGAATGTCTCCCTGAAGTCTTCTCTTCTTTAGGCTAAATAAACTGAACTCTCTCAGCCTGTCCTCATATGGGAGGTGCTTCAGATGTCTGATCATCTTGATGGCCCCCTTCTGGACTCACTCTACAGATCCATGTCCTTCCAGTACAGAGGACTCCAGAAATGAATGCTGTACTCCAAGTAAGGTCTCACAAGACCAGAGGAGCAGGGCAGAATCACCTCCCTCAACCTGCTGATCACTTATTTTGACGCAGCCCAGGATACAGTCGACTTTCTGGGCTGCAAGGGCACATTGCAGGCTCATGTTGAGCTTCTCATCCACCGACACATCCAAGTCCTTCTCTTCAGGACTACTCTCAATTCATTCTCTGCCCAGCCTGTATTGGTGCTTGGAATTGTCCCAAGCCAGGTGCAGGGACCTTGCATGTGGCCTTGTAGAATATTAATTTTACACAGGTCCACCTCTCAAACCTGACAAGGTCCTTCTGGATGGCATCCCTTCCCTTCATTGTGTCAACTGCACCACACAGCTTGATGTCATCTGCAGACTTTCTGAGGGTGCCCTCAATCCCACTATCCATGCCTCCAACAAAGATGTGAAAAAACACCAGTCCCAATACTGACACTTTCATCTTTTAATTTCATACAGATTAAGCATTATATATACATACACTGTATATACATATTTTATATATATGTATATTATATATATACATACATTATATATACATACAGATACTATAGTATAATCCACTGCATGCTAAAACCATTTCATCTTCTTTCCTTGAACCAGCATAAATATATATCAGTATTTTCAAATAGTGAATGAATTAGTCTTAGAGTAAATCTCTTTGTAGACTTAGTTAGGATTCAGAACGCAATTGTAGTGGCAATTCCAAAATAGATATACTAGGAAGGAACAAAATTATTTTAGTTTTTATTTTACTTTTGG
Organism: Neomorphus geoffroyi; assembly: GCA_033558235.1. NCBI lineage: Eukaryota > Metazoa > Chordata > Aves > Cuculiformes > Neomorphidae > Neomorphus > Neomorphus geoffroyi. The sequence continues at coordinate 22,981,115 of JAUMJM010000020.1, read as the reverse complement.
AATAAGCTTAGCTTACTGTGACTAGTTAAAATTAACATGTTTATTCTTTTGAGGAAAGTAGTTTCTGAAATATATTTTCTACTATAAATACAATTCCAATTCAACACTTATTGAATTTCACTGGGGAAAAAAATAATCTTTGCACTCTGGGGCATGCAAAGTAAAATCTCCAAAATCTCCAATACACTACTTATTTTAAAGATGGATATTTTGACATACACTTATTTCCATTTATATACTGTGGAAAAGTACACAACATTTTAAAACATTTCACAGTATAAACTACAACAAAAGAACTCCATTCAGTTCCAAAACCAACTCTTTTACCCACTGTCACTTGGCACTAGGACTACTTTCTGTTTGCAGTACTGTTCTAGTGACAGGAATATTAATTTTAAAAAAGCTCTAGTTAAAGAATGAAGCACTTAGGATTCTGAAAACTTTATTAGTCCTTAAGTAAAAAGAAAAAATAGAAAGCATCTCTACAAAGAGATTTTTAATATCACCCGAAAGTTGTTGTTACAGACTTTGTTTTAACTGTTATATGTTTATAACAATAGCTACTGGCTATTCTCCCCTTTAAAGTACCTTAGCTCCTTTCCTAAGGCATGGCAGAACTAGACACTCTGGACAGCATCCCTCTTAACCAAGGGAACACTCTGAACTTGCCTGCAAAAAGAGTGAAGTTCAGGATCTTCTCTATCTCAGAGGTTAGGAAAAGGAAGTCTGCCCCTAACTCAAGGCAGGCTTCATATCATAGAACTGTAATTATTTGGCATCATTTGTGGCTGAGACTCACAGATCACCTAATACATAAGTAACATCTGAATTAGGCAGTCAGAAGTACAGGCACAACCAGTAAAGAAAATGTGTGTGGAACAAGCGAGAGAGTTAAGTTGTCCCTGCACATAAAGTAAAACGACAGAAAGAAAACAGGTCTGGGAATACAGTCTAAATCTCCTGGCACAAGCTAGGAAAAGATTCAACTTTTTGACTCTTTTAAAGAGCTTACTGCAATGTCTGTCTCAAAATTATTTAGAAAACCAATGAGATTTGCTATGCTCCGAGCTGTTGCAAGTATCTCTTCATTGTTACAGAAAAAAAAAAACAGGGAAAAAAAGGTATCATTCAAGGTAAATCATTTACCAGACTTTTCAGTCAGATGGCTGGTGTGTGTCCAGCATGATAGCCCCTGCATGCTCTGTGCATAAGTGACTTAGAAGCATTTGTCAGTCCAAGCAAGGGATAAAATAGCAGTTAAAATGTCTAACAATTGGTTGAAGATCAAATAGGTCTCATGCATCTAGATCTAACAGAAGTAATACATGAGGACTGATTTTTTAGGACTTATTCAATGTCATGTCATAATATCTAAATATATCCAATGGAAACAATGTTAACATAAAAAAAAAAAACAAAGACAGGAAAAAAGTTGGCCTAGTTGGTAAGTTAATTCATGGAAATGCAAGTGCTTAGTGGCAGTTGCAACCAAAGGATTAAATAGTTCTTTCTTTCAGGCTTGAAAGGATTCCCAGAGAACAGCACTAGAATAAGAAGAAATCCTTTACACAAGTAACTTCCATGTCTCCTACTTCTCACTGATTTGAAATCAGTGTGTAGTTGAATTTTCATATACACATTCAGATCTTTTCAATACTTTAATAAAAATTAGATGTAATAAAAGACTTGGGCATCTATCATTACGTTTTCATTTTTAGCTGCTTAGTCCCAAGTCTGAAAGTTCAGATCCTACAACAACACTTCAGGGACCAAGCTAGACATTTAAAAGAGTACAAAAACATCTTGCACATCAATCAGGAACTTGTTTAGGCACAACCAACAGGAAGACTAGGAAAAGCAAAATATATAAAAATCCATTCTTTCCTGGCATCAGTAAGCAGGTGTCAGAGTGAGGATAAGTGCCAATTGTTTCACTTTCCATAACTTAGAGATAGTGATTCTGTTGTAAAATACAGATGGAGAAGAAAATGTATTTTACACCAAAGTACAATCCACTAACACTAACCTGTGAAATGGAAGATGCAAATTCACTTGCCTTTTCTGCTTGAGGCAATTCAAACACAGCTTTAATGATATGTCCTATTAACAAACTGTAGCACTCTCTGTATGGGGCATTCCTCATTCACCTAATGTTAAGAAAATAACAAAGCATCCCACTCTCACTCCAAAGCCCACCAAATACTGGAAGCCAATTCTAGTCTCTGTCCTTTGACTTCTCCCCAGACAGATCAATGACTCAGTTGCTGTGCTTTTTACATCCTGCACTCAATGATGCCCTCATGCTCTCCTTGGCCAAGTCAATTCAGTATTATTTTCTGTTCCTTTCTCTCACATCTATCTAATGAGTTGTAACAATAGAGTTTTGAACATAATTTCTTTTTGCTACTTATAATATTTAAGAACCACAGCTAGCAATTAGTTTTCTTCCTCAGATTTTAACACCAGGAACAATGATACAATAGGAATTTACTAACAGTTAGCGGGCACATTTTACGAGAAATCCGACATATCCCTTGCTAGCCTTTTGATTGGCTCTTTCAATCTTTAAAATACGTTTCCACTCATGAACACAAAAGCTTAGTTAAAATTCCACCAGCATAATAAAACACAAACCCACTTGAAATAGCCCTCGTGGATTAGACCAAAACATCTCACTAGTCCAATACTCAGCTTTCAAAAAAGGTTCATTAATAGACACTTTTAGAAGTGTCTATTATAAGGAGTGTCTATAAATAAGGAATATATATTTTATATAATACAGAGGGAGAAATAAAAAAAAATATAGTTTTCCATCTGTTAGGTACCTAGAACCAAGGATAGTTTCCATTGTAGATTAAACATCACAGTTACTAAATAAGCAATTTCAGGTTTCTTTCAATAGTCTCAGATAATTTCTATTTGATTCTGGCAAACAATTACCACTTTCCTGATTAGATAGAATACCTTTTCTAATGAATATCATATGCTTTAGGCCTGCTCCTTATTAGAAGGAGTCTAGCTCCTGTACACTGAGTACCACGAGTAATGACCACAATGATTTAGCCTTGTATGCTATAGATATATCTTTCTTGAGTTCAAATTCTATACGTCAGTGGTCTATCAGTTTGCCTATGGCAGTGTCTGTATGACGTAAATAATTTTTGGGGTGTGGGGGAGACCATTCCCATATAAAATTGCTGTTCAAACTTCAACACAATAACATAATATAATGCCTAAGCTTTTGCTCTTTTCTACATTTAGACAGAATTTTCACTTTCAATATACTTCTCTTTACTTCCAACAAAAACTTGCTTAGGAATGCTGGACTTGCTTTTTCCTCACGCTCTAAAGAATTCCCTGCTATTTGCAAGTATTTTGATTATTTATTTGACCCTTCTAATTACCTCTTAAAACACTTTTAATCTGTACATAGCTACTACTAAATTGAATGAATAGATTATTCCTACAAAGACTTTGACTTTAATTGTATTACTATTACCACATATATAAAACTCCTAATAGAACTACTCTTTTCATAACTACATCTCGAAGTAGGTCTTGTGTACTGCTTAAGGCTAAAATCAAGAGATATTGCTATTTTTTTCAGTTCCATTGCTGGAGACTCTAAAAAGCAGTCATTTATGAAATCTAAATGTCTGCATCATCACCCGTCAGAACATTAATTCAGTCAAAATAAGCACTTCACTAATGCTAAACATCTGCATTTCATACTTTATAAACAGTACACATTTCTCTGCTTATGATGTGCACACTGTATTTCAAAGCCAAAAGGTATTACAAAAAATCACACTACTGTAGTTTACATTGAGAAAATAAACACAAACTTTAAATGAGTCACACAGAATATTTTTAAGCCTTTTAGAATGAGGTAAGATTTTTAACCAATGGTTTACATTAAAACTCTGATACAACATGAACTAAAATATTATGTACAATCCTATTGTTAGCAAAATCTTCTTCCTTTATTAAGGCAAATGCTTATTTCTTCCAACTAACACGACCACCCCACACACAACATTTTAGACAAAAAAATATGAATAGTTGGCTAGGGTAGATGAACCAAATGACCTTAAAGAAGGACCAAAAAAAAGAGAATAAAGTCACATTTTAACACAGCTCCTAGAGTAGATGGAAACCATGCTACTTGTACAGCCATTTTTTAGATAAAAGGTATTTCCAAATCAAATCCATGTTTACGTATTTTCAGACTGCATATGAATTTCTAAAAATCTGCAAATATCTTCATTTATCCTAAACATTTAAGGAAAGACTATTTTGGATACCTGACAACACAGATTATAAAGAGTCCAAAAGTTGGAGATGACATTTTAATTAAGCATACTATTATTGCCAGGCAACAATCACAATGCAAAAAGTTCTTATCCTATTCATTCTTTTTTTACATTGCAGTAACATACTTGGGAATATAATGTGTTAATATAGCCAAAGCTTTGGAGATGGAGACAGTTGAGTAATTATTCGTCATTAAGATTGTACACTAATAAGGTAAAATAATAAGATAAATGTCTGTTCCATTTAGAAAACACATATCAGCAAGTCTTGGCATGGTTTTTGACAGCACTGATCATTAACTGCCACTGACTCCTCTACTATTCATGTCTGGCGCTTCTTGGAAAAGCCAACCTTTTGTTATTCATGACCTATCCAGCTATCATTGCACGTGAACAGCTTCTCACTGAACTATATGTCTGCTTCACCTGCACTCAGTTGTAGAACCCGAGTTCTGCATATTGCAGGTTCTTCAGGACAGAAGATATACCTAATTCATTCCCTTTATTTTGGAAGGAAAAATATATATTTGTCTAAGAAGAAGTCACAGAGATTTCACATGGATAACAATGAGAGAACAAAGCTGGATTGTATTGTATGTTCAGTAGGACAAATATTATGTCAGTCACTGATCACGTACAAGTGCTATATAGTCTGAAATTAATGCATCAACCTTAGGTACAACATATTCCACCTTTAATGTGTCTCCTTTGACACAAATCTAAGGTATATATTTCAAGACTTCTTTTCTTTTTAATAAAATTGTACAGATTAAGTATGATGTGCAAATGTGCTGCTTCAGATTTGTGGTATTAAAGTGCCAAAGAACAAGCTGCAAGCTGTTTGTTACTTACAATACTCAAAGAAGTAATTTTATGCTGGCATATACTGTGATTAGAAATAGCTCTGTGCATCATGATTAAACTAGTAGCTATGGAAACCAAAGTAGATAGAATAAGTGTAAAAGGAGAATACTGAATAAACCAATCATAAAACTCCTTTAATCTATTCATTTTATATCATTTTCATAATGCAAATTGGAATACTAAGAGTAGATATTACTTCATTTTTCTTAACCTTTGTATGTTTGGAAAGTACAATATTCTTTCCAAACTGCTTCCTAGCAAAGGTATCAGGTTTTAGTTTTGCATCAGAACTTCTCATCTCACAAATTCAGGTGCTAAAAGTACACAATTTTTTAACAGCCCATTTTGTATTAAATAAATGTATGTATTTATTCCTTTATAAAAGGAGAACTCTATGGTTTCAAGAGTAAAATATCCATTGTGCTTCATCCACTTAACCATTTGGTAGCCATTTGCTGAACACATTCCAGTTTATCAGTCTCCTTGAGGGGGAAGAGAGGGAAGAGAAGGATAGGCATATTTCCACACAGAACTCACCTGATGCAATCTCAAGTGCTGAATGAGGGGAAAGAATCACTTCGCCTGCTATGCTGGCTACAAGTACTGTGGCCACCAAGAATGTAGATAGCTTTCATCACACAGTGCTGACTTGTATTTCAATTCTTATTCACCCTCAGGTCCTTTACTAAAGAGCTATTTCATGGCCAGTCACTTACCAGTTTATGCTGTTGCATAGGGTTATGCCAGCCCAGCTGCAGGACTTTATGTCTGTTCTTACCGAATTTCACCAGATACTTTTTTGTCCACTTCTACAGCTACCTGAGATCCCTTTGAATGCTAGCCCCATGTCATTCACAAACTAAAGGCACCTTCCATCACATTGTCCAGGTCAGTGATGAAAATGCTAAGCAATATTTGCATCCCTATTCATGCTCTAAAGCACATCACTTGTGAGCAGCTGCTGATCAGGCTTCAAGCTGTTCACCTCTGCTTTTTTAACACATACAGTGCAGCTGCTTTCTCACCCACACTGTGGACACCAGCCTATGATGCTGTAAGAAACTATGTCAAAACACATGTCAAAGTGAACATCATGGTTTACCTGTTCTCCCCTTGTCCGCAGAGTCAGCAGTCTCATGACAGAATGTAACCACATCAGTCAGACACGATCAGTCCTGGGTAAAGCCACACTAGCTGTTCTAAACCACCTTTTTAACCTTACTGTGCCTGGCACTGACTTCCAGGAAGATTTATTCCATAATCTTGCCAGGAATTGAGAAGAAACTGTCCTGTGTACAGTTCCTTGGAAACCCTTCTTTTCCCTCTTGAAAGTGGCCATGTTATTTCTCTTTCTCTGGTGACTGAAAACCTCTCATAACAACCACAAGCTTTCAAAAAAGATAGGGAATAGGCCCCTCAGAATAACAGCAACAGTGGATGCACATCTAGCAGTCTCGGTTTGCTTACATGGCCTCTAATTCAATCTTCCTCTAACATGGGTAATATTTCTCTCCCCTAGACTCTCCCAGTAGGGACAGAGGTCTGAGAGGCTGGTGACCAGAGGCCCAAAAAGAGTACTTAGAAGATTTTCAAATCTTAAAATGGAAAAGCCTTAGGAATATTAGCTATATTACAGATTCACAAACTACACCTGTCTTCACAAAGGGACAATTTATGCCACTCTGTGCCAATATTTTGTACCTTATTGGGCCAGTAGTGTAAGCACTGCACAAATCACTTTTACATTTTTAGGTTTGTTTCAGGTTTAGGTTTGTACATACTGTCATTCTGCAACTTTCAGTGCATGCTGGTTTTCAGTAGCACAAATAGATCTATATGAAAGAAATCAGTTCCTAAGATTTTAGCTTGAGCAGCAGAGAATACAATACAAGGAGATTGCACTTGAAACTAGAAAAAGCCCAGATATGACATCACTAATTCGTTTGCTTGTCCTTCATGTAACAAAACTGATTTCAGAACAGGAAGAATCCTACTAGGTACTATTATACATTATTATACTTTATTTTCTTTAAGAGTGGTGTTTGAGGGCTCTGACTGACATGGACAGACATTTTTTAATGTTTCCTTGTGTAGCTATTATGTACAAGCTATTCCTCAATAAGATCCCAGACTACAACTCACAAGCTACAACTTACAACACAGCATTTCAAAAACAAAAGTGAAATCAGCAATGCCTTGATTGGAAAATGAGGTTATCGCATTATAAATAACCCTTATTCATTTATCAAAACTTTGTATTTACCCAGGTTGATTACCAGATCACAATCTGCATAACAACATCATGCTATACCACAGCTAAAGTCCCCAAAATAAAATTTCCCTACATTTCACTTACACAATTCTCTTTCCTTTTTATGTCAAGCATGATACTGTAGATGCTTCCTAAGCCTATAACTGTGTAGAAGCTTGCTGACCTGAAGACCAAGGGAAAAAGGCAGTTGCTCCTCGAGGTTTCCATAGGGACTGAGACTGATAACCTGAGGTGCTTCAAATGACTTGCTGGAAAATAAGGGAAGCTGAACAGAAGGACATAAGAGCCTTGATAAGGTCTACCAAGAGATACTATCCCATTTCACAATATCTGGACTATGTGAATAACCAAGTTGCACTATCTAACTGGAAGAAGTGTGAAAGTGATAAGCAGTGAAATTATAAACTTTTTGCTCTCCTCTCCCAACCTTCTCCCTTCTTCTTCCTCTCCCCACCCCTGAAAAGTATTACTTGGTTCTCTACCTCTAAGAAGAGAACATTATGCATATAGTGCCCAGATGATTGGATTTAGTTTCCCCATTTTTGAGAAAGGCTATGAGCCAATTAGGCTACTGTTTTATTAGAAGTCCCTTGAAATTTTAACTCAGCCTGTTGCAATTAATGATGACATGTCAGCAGGGCTATTTAAAAAGACTCTGACACAATTCGTTTGCTTTTCAAAGATGCTGAGGCATAGATTGTTTTTGCCAGGGTGCAGTTCCATAAAACAAGGCCAGCCAGCACAGTGCTCCGACCTCTCATGTTCCTTCCTGGTCCTTGCTTTACATTGCCCTTACTTACCTAGCACTGGTTTGATAAGCATTGGCTTCAAAACAAACTGCACTCCTCCATGAATCAAATCAACTCCAATCAAGAGAAAAAAGCAGTTAGTTTTAGTGGACAGGTACGGTTGGGACGATCTCAAAGGTCTTTTGCAACTGAGCAATTCTATGATTATATTATTTTATGATGAGAGAGTAAGACTCAAGATTGAGAATTTTGACTTCAAGAAATTCCTGTCTAATACTAGGAACTGTGTTGTCTTCTGTGTGCCACCCCATAACATGCTCTATATCAGACCTTATCTTATCCTACAGTTCTCCATCTGCAGGCAGACAGATGCACCCACCACATTCAGCACATCGTGCTGGGAGAAAAACATGATCATATTGGCTCCACTCTCCTCTTCAAAGAAAACGGATTTCCGTTCACTTTAAAAACAGATGACTTAGTCACTGCTGATTTTTTCTAGAACAGAATTAACTACCACAGGCTACTAGAAAAGGAAAGACAGAATTAAAATATAGTAAAGAAAACACAGTATGCTATGAGACAAAATTATTCCAGATCATGTTATCACTTTCATTCTGTTCCACTGTTTTTAAATGGTCTCTAAGTTAAAAACTGCGCTCTGCTCGTCAGCTGTTCCCAGCGAAGAAAAGTTACAACTAAAAGGAGATAGAAAGCGAAGGGAAACAGTTCATCTTGCTTTTACAACCCTGAAGCAAGAGCATCATTTCTCTGCTGTCGCCGGCCTACGGGAGCGCAGCGCCCCCTGCTGGGGCCGCGCCCGCGCCGCCCCTCCGCGGGGAAGGGCGGTCTGCGCGCCAGGACTGGTGGGACCTGAGCGCTAGAAGCATCTCGAATATGGTGTCAGCTGTGGCGGAGAAGATATCGGGGGCTGGTATTAGTAATGAGTGCCTCCGAAGAGCCACTCACTGTTGGCCATCTCTTGTGTAAGATGGGAGCTTACTACAGACCTGCTATCCGTGCTTCCTGGTGCTCTGCAGATCCCAAAATAAGCAGCACTCTGAGTTCACTTAATACATGGAGGGGTCTCAAAACCTTAGAGGCAGGCAGCAGATAGCAGCATTTCCCACTGTCCGTGTTTGCAGGAACAGCTTCTGACTTCAGCTTTGCACTGCGGTCATGACACAGAAGCAGCTCCTAGCTACTAACTTTCATAGCGACCAAAGATTTCAACAGGTTTTCACCCAGCTCTTTTTGTTTTGTAAGGCTTTGAAACAGCTGCTCTGATAAATTTTGCTATTATTTATTTCAATGCTACATAACATTACGAGGTTATAAAGAAAGCCTTTAAGAAACACTCCCCATGGGCAACCATCAACTCACTTCCTCAGCAGTGCCAGATGGGCGATGTCACTAGCATACGCTGCAATCCAAATGTAAATTATCTCTATGTTGAGCAATAAATAAACAAGCCTGAATGAGGTATGGAGTTGAGCATATTGTCAGCAATACTATCACTCTCCTGTATTTTGCTGGACCAAGAACTATTAGCCAGAAAACCACAGCATCTTGCCATAAAGGTAACACAAGTAGCTTATTAATTAAATAAATATGTAAAAAGCAAGACCAAAAAACAAATCAAAGGAAAACTCTAAAACCAGCCCACAATTCTCATTTGTACACTGGTTCCTCCGCAAACACCAAGTCCAAGTCACTATCTTTTCTGCAAATCTTTAAGATTCCCCAGTCAAACACGCCTGAAACAGCACATCTCCACCCACAAAGCCAACCCTGCTATTTTCTCCATTTCTCAGCAGTGCTGGATGAAGCCATCAGCCTCAGTAAGCAGAGCTTGTTAAGGTCAGGAGATGGGCTCTCTCAGCAACAAGGCAAAACCTCTGAGCCTGTTATTGGAGATGAGTGTTCTGAAAGCTGCAAGGTTTGCAGTCAAGAGAGGAAAACTCACTTGACTTACCTTTTACAGAACTACAGGTTAAAATGGAACAGAATAAGGAAAGAAAGGCAAAGTGGGGGGGAAGAGTGAAAGAAAGCATTATAGACAAAAAAAGAGCAAGGAATCAAAAAAAAAATGTCCTTAATTGCATCTAGAGAAACAGGAAAATTAGGATAACATCCTAATTTATTATTATTTTTTTAATTTAGTTATCCTAACTTGCCTCTTAATCTTCAGTTATGGAGCAAAGGGGGCATTATAAACATGTCTGGTACGGAATAAATACTAGATTTGCTTCTGTTGAAAGCAATGGAATATCCCCTGACACTGGACTATGAAATGTTTAACATTATGAAAGGTAAAATCAGTTATTTTGTTGAAGAATACAGTACTCATTTAGGCAAGTCAAGCACATACATGCCATTATTTAACAAGTGTAACAGACTAAAAGAATGTTTTCAACTTTTTCAGTGTTGCATTGTATTTTATGAATTATTAGCAACTGATTAAAAAATAAATCCTATTGTTGCCTTTCAGACTCTTTGCTTGCATTTACATATATACATTTTCTTGCGTAAAAATTCCAGAATCTAGGCACCACCATAATTTTTTAAACACTTCGATAATCTGAGCAAGACCCAGCCACAGAATCTAAAATACTTACTCAGAGCAATTGTACTGCCAAATGTAAGGATCTGTTTACAGCATAATAGGCAAATTCAAACCTATATACTCTTTGCTACAGAAAACTACTCTCATGATTCATCCAAAACACATAAGTTCTAATTGCTGACAAAAGCAAATTTCCATTGTTGCATTAACATATTTAAGATGGTAAATAACATGAAGAAAAAGCATTCACTAGCAGATTAAATTATTAACCAGACTCACTAGTCCAAAAGCTGATCAGCTCTCCCAGAAACATATGACACTAGCCAGCACAAAATTAACATATTTTTAACTAAATGGCAGCAACAGGTAGGTGTCAAGATTTTCCAATACAAATTCCACTAGTGGAGAAACAAGACAGTGTTTCCATAGGAAATTGGTTTATTTTAAAGGGGCTCTTTTCCTGACAGAAATGTTCAAATTAATGCATTTCAGAAAAAAAAAAAAGATGCTTATTTTTGTCAGTACAGAAGACGATTAAAAACTTACATTTTATACACTAAGGTACCCAGTTGGAAGGCATCTGATGGGAATTCACACTGCCAAAGATCTCTAATGCTACTAAAGAGTTTTTTTAACTCTCCTACTTATACTTTATCAGCTGCTGGTTCTGAAACACTGACGTATAGCAGCATCTGATGCTAGCAAAATGTCTAGTGTAGTTATAAATTAGCATATTGACAATTTTAATAAATTATGAAAGAATGTACTTTTCAAAGATAATAAATGTATATTAACTCTAAAACTCACTGTCAAGTGACTAAGTGACACAATAATTATGCACACATTCTCAAAGCATTTAGCTGGTTTTTCTTCTATTAATTTCCAAAAGGGGTCATACCAGGATGAATATCCACAGGCCTATAGTTAAGACAATCACATATGCAGCTTTTCTAAGGGCAAAAGGGACAAAGATAATTTTTTCCTGTTTCAATGAGGAGAGCAAAGTTAACAGCAACCCCCCCTATTTTGTGTTGAATCTAGCTTTAAAACATTTACGTCCACCTGAGGTGGGGGGGTGGGGTGTCTGAGTCATTAAAATAATTTCAGTTTATGTTTTATTTTCTGATTTGGTCATTCTTCCTGGCAAAGTAATTTTACTTGATGTTAAAAGTATTAGAAATTATTACTCAAAACCAAAATACATATAGATGTTGAAGTTGCAAAGTACAATGAAAAGAACCAGTTCAAAAGGATTAAAATAAAACCTCATAGCTTATGAAGAATCATGTGCAGACTGAAAGAAATTTACATTCTTGACATAATATTAAATCCACGACCTAATGAAGATCTTACACCAACTCTTTATAACTTTTCAAATATTTTTAGAACTCTTAGCCTATGCCCAGTAATACATGAACTGTTATTTTAACTTTTACCAACAAATTAATAAGACTGAAGTTTTAGATATGGTTAGGGCAAGAGACAGGATACATAAGTTCTATGATCAGTAGATTTTTGTTTCCACATTTAAATAAAATACTTCAGATGAAAGCAACATTTAACTACAAAACCACAGAAGTCTAGAAGCCAACATGTTCTTTCTTTTCTTGCAGAAGTTTTACATAAAAAAAGGTAAGTAGACTTCCTGTGCTTTTGAAGGTTTCAGATTTTTTATAAGAGCTAGCAAAAAGTTACAAGATGATCTTTAACACTGATGATTAATGTGTCAGTCTGAACTGTCATCATGTATTTCTCTCTTCCTTTTTAAAACTTAAGTAATTTAGAGTAAAACTCTTCAGTAGTTTAGCATTGCACCTGAAAAACTCAAGTTATGATGACTATATAAAGGAAATTAATATAGCTATGTAATGCTCAAAATCAACCTATTAACAATTCCCCTAGGTTTGCCATACAACCCAGATTTCTTATCAAAAGATATGAAACACATATATACAGTAACTAGGTTGTGTCAAACAAGTTTTGAACAAATTTTGCCTTTTCCTTCCTCCACTTTTGTTAAGATATAAAAAAAGCGTTGCAAACAGCTGTCCATTTTTGAGCTCTAATTAATGAACTCTACTTTAAAGGACTGCTGCAGTGACTAAGATTTATAATAATTAAGGCAAATATGTCTGGGGTATCACTGCTTTCATCTGTCAGGTATTTTTTTTTATATGAAATTGTACAATGCATCTATCTACCATAGTAGATATGCTGTACTTTGTCAATCTTGAACATACTGTCACTGTTCAGGATTTACTGAAACAATCTCTCTGTTTCAAGTACGTCCAAGCAAAATCTTGCACCCATTGAAATCAATGACAAAGCTTTTACTTAATATAATGAAAGACAGGCCTTATTATTCCTGGAAATTACTACCATAAAATACTCTAAAAGGCAGGTTTTTAAAGTTCATTGCTTCTATGAAAATAGTTACAGTATTCTATAGTTTATGTAGATGCCATAATTTTCCAAATTTGAAAACAACACGATCTCAGTTCTGGAACTTGGTCCCATTCCAGTTACATCCATTAAGTTGCTTTCCTGAAAACCTTCGATTTAGTCTCCAGAGATGAGTAAGCAAGCATGAACAAATTATACCTGCATGAAAGCACCTGACAAGAAATATATTATCCTATTTTATTCAATGAAAACTGAAGGGTTTGAGTGGCACTGGGCTGGGGCTGGGGGTAGGAAAGAACAAGGAAAGAAATGTGAATTAATTGAAATTGTTCTTTTATCTTCCATTCTCTGCATATGAAGGATTAATACTCATAACGTCTTACTACAGACAAGAGGAAAGTGTGAACCCCAGCTTCTTTGTTCAAGAGAATTGTCACAGCTTGACATCATGTTACTAAGCACTGACTAAGTTACCATCCCTTAAAAGCTGTCAGCTTTTAACTTATAATCAAGAGATAACAATGAAAGAAAGGTCAAAGAAAAGCAAGTAAGAGAACTCCTGCCAAGGAGAGGCTACAAGGTAGATTTAAACACTGGGAAAAGCATAGCAAAGGAAGAGGGCTACAAGCAAATAATTAGCTATGCAGTTGGTCCCTGAAAGGCTACTCAAGGATAGAAGATACAGATGAGAGACTGAAAGAAGTAAAAAGCAGGCAGAACAGGAGGGGAGAACAGAATTTCATAGGCAACATGTTAACAGCAGTAAAGAGATACTGTGAAATTATCTCTTTACAGATTCAGAAGGGAAGAAACTGTAGCTCTACAATTTAATCTTTCAGCAGTGAACAGGGTTCACCTCAAAAATGAAGGTGTATCACACAGAAAACCCTGCCTCCAGGCAATTTTCAGTCTCTTTCACAAGAAACTGCAGCAGCAGCTTGCAGCACGCACGGCATGCAGCCCCACCACACATTCTGGTACTACTGCATGCGCCAGGGGGCTGCATGGCCTGCACACCCATGGACACTGGACATGGCGTTGTATTTGGACTCTGAATCTGGACCCAGCTACAGCTATTTGAGCATGACAGAAAGCATTTCCTAGCCAAAGGGGTCATTTCTGTCTCAAAGCTGGCAGAGACCTGTGCCTTAGCAGTGCTACGACACCTGACCAGTGGAGGCAGGGACGAAGGGGCACCCTGTGCAAGCGTGTTTCTCACAAAACAATGTGCAGGTTCAGCCTTTAAAAACACACATAAAGAAGCACTCAGAATAGTAAAGATAGTCTTACCTCCCTTTATATGCTGGGAGCCTAAGTTGCGCAGCATCGAATGGGCCTCTGACCAGCACAGAGCAGGCTGTGCAGACCCTGCCTGTAGAAAGGGTTACACCTGTTTGTGATTTGAGTTACTATAGGTTTTTCTTACAAGAAAACAACTCTGTTCATTGTTTCTACTGTTAAACAGGAAGGATATTGGCAGGAGAAATTCCTGCTGCACTTTTAGATAAAGGCAAGGCCACACAGGTGCTGTAATCACAGGTAACAAGGGAGGCCTTGCAGCCTACTGTTACAATGAGCTGAATCCCACAGACAAGTGCAGCACACCCCAGGCCTGACAGCCAGGTGGGATGTGCAGCACAGCACAGGCCTTCTCAGATTCAGTGTTGTCTGGGCCAGTAGCGTTGCAATATGTAGGGGTCTTACAGTCAGGATAACTGCAGGGGGGTGGCATTACTTAGGCTAAAAGTCAGTTGCCAGTAATTATCTGGGGAGGGATTCAGGTGGCTTAAATTTAGATCTCTAAAATTCCTGTTACAGTCGATAATGATCTAATCAATACAGTCAGTGGATTCCAGCAGAAAAATTCATTTTACCCTAAACACCTAATCTCTAGCAAAGTAAGCTACTCTGTGAGAGACTTTGAAAGACCTTGGGGGACTCCTGGGAGAGACTGACAGTGTTACAAATGACCACTCTGCTAGTTCAATTCAGCAGCAAGGTACTTTATTTTCGGGTACTGAGGATTTGGGTAATACAGCACTGGGGGCACTGGAGATAATTTTTCCGGAAGAGTGCCCAACTCATCAGCCACTGGTCCCGGTTTATATACAGTCAAATAGTACATATTCATGTGATTACCCAATATGCCTATACATATGCATCACCTATCCCCGCTTCGTATTAAAATTAAGTCTCCTCCCCGTCGCGCTTGCCGAGTGTCTTCTGCTGGTGGTCATCAGTGGTCATGAGGATGAAGTAAGTAGTCATCCTCAGGGTTGAACTCTTTACCTTTTGGCTTTGCGCATGCTTAGTCATGCCTTTTTTGCCTCTTGCCACTTCTGCATACCAGATCTGACCTTGGTTTCTCTTTATCTCTTGCTAATAAGACATTCTGTTTTCCCTTGTCGGCCCTTATCAGAGTTGTTCTCTTACTTCAGTAGTTCTGGACAGTGTCTTCTGTTAACAGTGTCCTTTGTTAAAAATAATCTGCTTCTATTGTGAGCAGTTACTTCATCGGTTCTGCTTTTTAAAACTGAAGTCTAAAAATCTAAGTCTAGAGACCCCTTCTTCAGTCCCCCCTTTTCTACATCACTAGTAAATTCTTTTACTTCTGTAACTACAATTATGGAATGTATTTATTTTGTCTATGGCTACACAGTACCTCTGGGGAAGTGCAGTCCATTAATTGTTAAGGCTAAATATGGCACTCATCTCATCATTTTCCAATTTAGAACATACACAGTTACAGATAGAATTATACATGACGCTGAGCTGCAAAACTACATTCGTGCACAGATAAGCCTTGCATAAATGTCAAAACCACAGTTTACATTAAGTGCTTAAGCCACAGGTAAACACTTATTCCATTATGCCCTTTTTCTTTCTGTTATTTTGACATGAATCTTTAGTATCTTTTCTCACAACAGTAATGGTAATTTCTATACCTACTGGTTCAACCCTCCAATGTAAGCACCCCAGTCAAAGGGAATTACACCTCAGAGCTAGACTTTGTAACTAGAGTCCGCCTGCCAGCCAGTTCAGAGTAGTGAGCATCCAATGTTGCCAAAGAAGCTGCTTTTTGGAAACTACTGGTAATCAGACAGGGAGAGTCTGTAACCTTGCACTTCCTCAGGTCCTGCAGAACCTCTGTATGCATATTTACCCCACAAAAGTTGTCAGGGCTTGATCCCGGCTTTGTGTCCCACCCCTAGGCCTGCTCAATCAGAGAGGGAAGGGTCCTTTGATGTCTGCATAGCAAACTGGAGAGCGACAAATCTCCCAGAGTAAATTCAAGCAATATTTATTTTGGACATGGCCAAAACAACGAAGCAGTATTTATTTTGGACACAGGCAAAATAATAAATCAATATTTTGGGCACAGCCAAAATATCAAATCAAATACTAGGATGCACTTCAAATTGAAATTTCCCACACACCTGCATCTTGGCGGGCTTCTACTTAAAGGGCCAGTCTGCCCCCTCCATTAGTATGAGAGGGCATCTTGCTGCAAAAGTTCTCGAACTGGGGCATGTGCAGAGGCTTCTTTGTGAAGGTTCTGGAATTGGGGCTGGTGGCTCCAGGGTCACTGGCAGTTCCACAGACCCGTGTCAAAATCTCCTCTGCCTGAACCCTGTGGGTCCCCGTGCCGTCAGGGGAGGGGGCAGCACCTGCTGCTGCACCTCCTCGCCCTCCTCTGCAGCGGCACTGTCAGCCCAGCAGGAGCCACAGCACTCGAGAAGATGTTAAAGACAACAATACAAGTAGGGTCAGATGATGTTTAAGACAATACAAGTAGAATCAGTCGATGTTTAAGACAATAGAAGCAGAGTCAATCTCTAGCAAGTCACTAAGGGCAAGTAAGACTTGGTTAGATTTGGTCTGATCTCATTTGCAAATGTTGGACTCTGTGCTAGATATTCCATTTCCCAAAATTAATTTTAGGCAATCTTAATGCTGCAACTACCAATGGACAACATCAATAGCACTGCAAGGTAGCAGTTCCTCCCCTTATTAAAAGCTTATTAAAAGCTACTGATTTTAGCAACAGTAGAGACTGTATGCATATGATAAACGAATTGTATGAACTAAGCATAATGAATGAAATTTATTTCAAGTATTTTCTTCTTTTGACACCATTCACTATGCAATTCACGGCAAGAATGGAGGAAAAATAATCATCAGCCTGAGTCCTACATGAAATCCTTTGGTAAGTGTAATTCAACAGTTAACACAAGGTAGAGAACCATGTGATCCCTTGCCAGGCAACGAGCTAATAGTACTTTAGGATGATTAGTGAAAAAAAAATTCTTGGTAAGAAATTCAAACAATATTTGCTGACTCCTACCAGAGGTCAATCACTTCATAAGAATACAATGAAAGACACAAAAATTCTAAGTCCTGATTGATTCTACGTATGGTGGAAATAGAAACTCTATTTTTGACCCAATTAAAAGTTCTATTTCTACTTGTTTTATTATATTATTCATAGTTGGGATAAATGTATCCTGCTTTAATAGCATGAGTGCAGGAGAAAATTTAGAGCTCTAGTAAGAAAAAGAAATAACTAGCTGAATACACTTCTGAACTAGCTTTCAATGACCGAGAAAGAGCAAGAAACAATTTTGTAAAAACCTAAGGTGCTCGTAAGTATAACTAATGCTATAGATAAGACTGTGCATGATATAAGTCGATGGCAATAAACTAGCACATTTCACCACAATACATTTCTTGACCTGAAAGTCATAGAGAAGTTAGAACCAGGATTTGTTCTTAGTAATGCAGTAGAATTAGACACCTTGCATACATAAAGCAGTTATTATGCGTGCCTACTTTAATCAAGACTCCTAGTAGTTAGCAAAAATTGTATTACTGTTCGGACTAACTAAAATAAAATACAACATAACAGAGTTTGCAGTGCTAATTATAATCTCAGAATCTAGAGAAAATTACAACTTTATGCACTCAAATGTGAGTAGTCTTATTTAAACAAAAGGTCTCTATCCTTAACATGTGAAAGAATATTAAAATATTTTTCTGTTATACATATTTAACATTTATTTTCTCTACTCAGCATTTTTTAGATCACATCTCTAATGCTGCGTCCAGTTTTGGTCCCCAATGGGAATTCTTTACCAGGAATAATCTTTAGGCAGTTCCAGTCACCCTATCTAGAAAAGCTAACTAGAAAAGCTAAAGAGAATGTCAACAAGGATGGTTATTTGAATGCATAGAGTAGATCTTTTCTAAGAGTCAAAATAGGCTAGACCTCTTGAACATGTGAAAGGATGGCTGAAAAGAGCTGTAAAAGCATGAATGACACACAGAAATTGAATAGAAAGTGATTATTTGCTTTCTGTCATTAAAAAGGGAGCACATGGATTACCAGATGGATATTTTAAAAGTATCAAATGCAGATGCTTTTCTGCAGGACTTTAAAAATAGAATTCAGTGCAATGGGCTGGTCTGGAAATGAAAAGCTGTGGGGGACAGATAAATGCCAAGGGTATTTAGATCATGATCTAAATGCAACCTTTAGTACAAGAATCTCTTAGCTCAGAATCGCCAAAAGGAATAATATCAAGAGGGAAAGAATACACTTTTTCCTTACTTATATTCTTTGCATCTACCTCTGCCAGAAGCTTTTGTTGGGAGATAAAACACAGTGCTTGTGAGACCTTTTGTATGACCAAGCCCCTAATTCATGATTGTCAAAAAGCATTAAGTAAAAAGGCTTTGTGGTTCTGTTCCTTATTCTCTCTGCACCTACTTATTATGTTTGATATGGAATATAGTGCTTGGGACTTCTGGTAGACCAAGTATGATTGTTATGGGCTTTAAGAAGATCGTATAGGTTAAAACTTAGCATAGGCTTCTATGGAAGGAAGCAAATGCACTCAGAAGTTTCACTGGGAGGTGATGTGTATTGGAGCTCTACACTTCCCGTTCAATAAATCATACAAAGTAGATACTCCATCTGTCTCCTCTCAATCTTTTATGCTAAAGAAGAATCTACTGGAAGTGTCAGGAATTATATTACAGGACAGATCTCCTGAGGCAATAGATCCTTTTTGTCCAGAGTAAGTAGACATTCTTATTTGAGCAAGCTTAGATACCAGCTATACAGGGTTGAGTGAGCTTTAATGAAAGAAATCTTTGAAGTTGTAGTTCCCCAGTTCATGGGCTACCTCCCTACTTCCACTGCATTAACACAAACACAATAATGGTGATGTAGTGAGTTGAACAGGAAATTGTTCTCTCTGAAAAACAGTTCAAGGAAAAATAGTTGTTCAATAAACAAATAAAGTTCGTGCTACAAGTCACCATCCAGCTGCACAAAGAACTGAAGGAGGGAGAAAGTAGAAGAGAAAAACAGGCAGGTATTGTCTAATAAGTGTCTGTGGATTAAAAGCCCACTGGATGGACCTGATGACTACAGGCTGGTGGAGCTGTATCCAGTGGAATGCATTTTGTGATTTCTATTTGATGGGATTAGTCACAGAATCACAGAATGGCCTGAGCTGGAAGGGACCCACAAGGATCATCAGGTCCAACTCCTATCCCTACATAGTGCAACCCCAACATTCACACCGTGTGTCTGAGGGCATTGTCCAAATGCTTCTTGAATATTGTGAAGCTTGGTGCTATGACTGCTTCCCTGGGGAGCCCCATACCAGTGCTCTACCACCCTCTCAGCGAAGAAAATTTTTAATATCCAACCTGCACCTCCCCTGGCACATCTTCCTGCCGTTCTGTCGGGTCCTGTCGCCAGAGAGAAGAGAGCAGCGCCTGCTTCTCCTCCTTCCCTTGTGAGGAAGCAGTAAATGGCTATGAGGTCCCCCCTCAGTCTCCTCCAGGCTGAACAGGCCAAGTGACTTCAGCCGCTCCTCGTACGGCTTCCCCTTTAGATCTTTCACCAGCTTTGTGGCCCCGGTCTGAGAGTAACATGATGGTCTGCAGTTCTTTTCGGTCCCTCAGCACGGAGCAATGGTCTCTACAGACGAGGCGCAGCTACAGCTGAACAGCTCGAACATCGCATCTTGCTAAAACGCTCAGCCTAACAACGGCTGAGGCCAGCACTCCCCGGGGAGTGTAAAGCCCGCCGGCCACGGCTGTTCATCCGCTCACGGTGACAGGGAGGGTGTCTGGCTGGCCCTGGAAATCCTCTCCCCTCCCAGCCACCGACCTGGTCGAAACCCCCACGGCAGAGTGGGGCCGTGGCCGGGTCTGGCGTTCTCCCCCTCAGTGTCCCCCGGCCGCAGCGCCCCAGTGGCACGAGAAGCAGTTACTATTACAAAACGTGGAATACTTTTTTTGAAGCTAGAGGTAAGTTTCATCTAAGTAACTGTATCTTTTGAAAGTTAAACAGACTGCCCCTTTGATAGCAGTTTTCTTTATTGCGTGGGGGTTTTTTTTCAAATAGAGTTTTCCCAGACACTGCTCAGAAATGATAACGTCTCGTGTTAAGCATGGTCTGTGCTGAGCAGATGTGTCTTCTCTGATCACCTCTGTTTGCAGTCTGTCCCTATCGAAAATGTAAGGTCAAACAGAGTGCTGGCTCCAAAGCTCCAATTACCAGATTTGGCTATTGTGAAGTTCATAATAACATTACAATGAGTCCTTGGAAACTCACAGAATACACGTAAGATTTCTGGAAAAATTTACACCTATGCGTGTAAGTGGGAATTAAATTCTGTCCCTAGCTCTTGTCTTGTTATGCGTGATTGATGGAAATCATTCCCTCACGCGCCCAGCTGTGAAATAAAGGATGATGCTTCCTAAAACTCCAAATCGAATCTTAGAGGGTTTATTTGCCAGCATTTCCAGTATGACCAGGGGCCGAGGGGCAAACCCCGCTTCTGGGCTAGCAGACACGGCCCGCGCCCGCTGCCCCGGTGCTAACTAACGCGGGCCCCGCTTCCGTCCGCCGTCGAGTCCCTCCAACGAGCGCGCGGTGGGGGCAGGCCCGCCGTCGAGTCCCTCCAACGAGCGCGCGGTGGGGGCGAGCCCGCCGGCGAGTCCCTCCAATGACTGCGCGGCGCGGGCGGGCCCGCCAGGTTGCCCGGACGACGGGGCCGGTTTCCACCTGCGCGGCCGCGGCGGAGGGCGCGCTGTGGGTGCAGCGAAGAGGCAGGTGAGGCTGGTGGCTGCCTCTGGGCAGGAGGTACCTGGCTCAGCAAACAGGCCGGGCCCGAGGGGCGCGGCGCGGTGATTCTGTGGGGTCTAGGGAAAGCCGCCGTGGCTTTGGGCTGTTGTCTGAAGTATCCAGAAGTGCTGGCGGTATCCGTGGGGTTTTTTTGTTGGTGTTGGGATGATACCGAAAATGCCGGCAGATAAACTCTGTAAGACTCGTTTTGGAGTTTTAGGAAGAAGCATACTTTTTTTTTTTTTTTCACTGGACGCGTGAGGGAATGATTTCCATAAATCCAAATGATTTCCATAAATTCCAAGCGAGGCAAGAGCTGGGGACGATGTATTTCTCACTTACACGCGTATGTATACATTTTCGCGAAAATCTTATGCATATCCTGTTACTTTACGAGGACAAATTCTAATGTTATTATGAGCTTCAAAACAGCCAAATCTCTGCTAATTGGAGCTTTGGAGCCAGCTCTCCGTCTGACCTTGAATTTTAGATAGGGAAAGACTGCAAACAGAGGTGATCAGAGAAGAAGACCCTTCTGTTCAGCACAGACCATACTTAAGGCAAGACGTTATTTCTGAACAGTGTCTGGAAATACCCTATTTGAAATAAACATGCAATAAAGAAAACATGCTATCAAAAGGGACAGTCTGTCTGACTTTCGAAAGATACAGTTACTTAGATGGAACTTAATTCTTTAGTTTAAATCAAAATATTCTACGTTTTGTAATAGTAACTTCTTGTATCAGTGACTTTTCTACTGCATGCATATCTGCACAAGTGGGCTTGTGTGGAAATGTAAACTTAAAATTGCATAAGTGCAAAGGCAGCTGTGTTTAGAAGAAGTGAACTGCATGGAAAACGTTTGCCATCTGTTGGGAAGGGAGTGCTTTGGGTTTGTTTATACCTAAAATGTTTTTCCCGGCTGGGAGAAGTGCAGGAGGAAGGAGCAAAAACAGCTTAGAGAATCAGAAGAGTCACTCAAGTACAAAAGCAAACTACAGGCTAAGCAAACAAAGCTTATGAAACATAAGACAGCAGACTTCACAAATGAAGAAATAAGTATTTAAAGTTTTTATGTTAAATTCCTCTCATATTTTTAGAGATGTTGCTTTACATAGAAGTCAGCATGTGATGATTTCAGAAGCTATTTTGGAAGGCTTGAAAATACCAATCATGAAATCAAATTCTCAGTGATGTCTTTAATTACATGGAATGCTGTAATAAATATAATCCTAAATTTTAAAAGCAATTAAAACTGCCGTGTTCTTAATTATTGGCTTAACCACTGCTTGGTATGGAACATAAATAATTGGAAATTCCCATTTTGAGCCCCTGTACTGGTTGTTTCCAGAATGTCTTTCTGATGGTCATACATTCATGGGCTAGGGGGTCTCTTGTCCCTCTTTCTAACTAATTCTAGAGTTTAAGTTTTTCTGTGTTAGCATTATAGAGCTTTCTGGCTTTATGCCTCATTGAAAAAATTTGCAGTTTCTTGCTATTCATAAGAGTATTTAGGAGGAAGAATTTAGGTAATAAGCATGTATAGTAAACAATCAGATATTCTTCAGACTTTAGCAAAGTATTATTTTGCTTAATTTATTCATAGTAAGGCATATTTCCCATTGTTTTACATTAAGTTCAAGTTACTAATCTTTGCACTTACTAATTTTTTGTAGTCCTAAAATAGGGGAGATTCCCTTAGGTTGTGCCTTCTGCAAATAAAACTTTTCTGATTAAAGGCATGACTGTATAAGTTACTGATATATTTTAGTATTTCTGTTAAAGAACAAGTGCTTTGCACAAATCAGTCAAGCTAACTTTGTGTTAGTTATTTATGTTTTGCCTATCAGAACAGTTAAGACTGAAGTAATCTTTGGCTAATTGATGCAACCCATACGGAGACATGGTGATCTAAAGAACTTGCAAGGGTTAATATGGAATATGTATGGAGTAACACAGATAATGCAAAAATTTTACAGTATCTTTGGAGTATTGTTTTACTTCTGATATTTTTTGTAACTTATTAATTATTCTTCCTGACAAGGTATCTACTATCTTCTTGCATCTCTCTGTTTCAATTGAAGTGTTACTCTGTGCATTCTGTTACACAGAATCTTGGACTCCTTGAGTAGTTCTGGCTATTTAAAGGACCCACAACACAGTAATAGATTAGTAATTTGGTCATCTACTATGAGGAAAATTTCCACATAGCTAGAACAACATAAGAAAGTCCTCACTGAGTTTGACTAACTGTCTGTTGAACTCTCAGGGCCAGTATTTTATTTCTAATGGTGATAATAGGAGACGGTAATTTAGGGAAAGAATTATTTCCGTTATCTGCACTCTGTGAGTCGGAGTTGATGTGGACAGCAAGACTTACTTCAGCAAATCTCGGTGAAGATATCATGTAACTCACATATTTTGTTATATAAGATAAAACATACACAGCACTAGAAGAAAAGTAAATACCAATGTAACATTTGAATTATAGCAACTGACTATGAGACCTGAGAATTCAGCTCTAGGATATAGGCGATTCAGTGACATGGTGTCAATCAGGCTAGCAATTATTTATGGTACCAGCTGAGCTGTATGGAGAAGAATGGAAGCTTTGTGCAGTATTCTTTCCCCTGTTTTAAGTCCTATAGTGAGTATACCTTGACTGAATCCACTGAAGCTATTTATTCCTTATCCTCTTCTAGCATTGCAGAATTTGATTTTGCTGCTATTTGAGGGATTCACTGGATTAGCTGTAAAGACTTGTACAGTTTTCCTGACCTCTTTTATGTTGTTAACAATTTCATATACTAGCTGTCAAGGCAGTCTTGTCATGAAGCGATAACTCATTTCTTCCAGTTCTGTCATTTGGTGGTGGTTTCATTTGTGGTGATGACCTTGGCTGCACTGTTGTCTCTGCTAAGGCTACTTAGAATTTTCACTTAGCCTACTTTGTTCAGTGTTTGTTTATGTGGGATGCTGTGTGTGAGCAGACAAGTTGATAATTATTGATTTCTAGGGTCTTTATCAGTGATAAGTCTTCCTATTCCATGTCCAGTGTCTGATTTCCTGTTTTATGATGGGGGTTCCCCAGCTTTCTGAGTTGTTGGAATGGACACATTGTACATCTCTTCTCATGGCCACTTCCTGTTGATGGCTCATACTTTTCCCATAGTTTATCACATCCAATGTTTGACTGATTTTTGTAATGGATTTGTTCCCCCTCTCTCTCTTTTTGTTGGACTATATTTTTGGAGGTGGTTGTGGGGTGTGTTTTTAAGGGTTCTTTTTGCTTTTGTGGTTATTCAAGCGCAAGTGACCCCTGAAGTGTCTAAACAGGACAGTTAGATTGACTGCTCTGTAAGAATTCTTGGGGCAGAAAATCTCCACGTTTTAGAACCATATCTTGGTGAGAATGTTTTCAACAGTTGATCTGTTTTTCCAATAAAATCAACTTATTTTTTCCTATGTCCAACTTTAGCTAGTTTCCAAATTTGGAAAATTAGTATTAGCAGATGTGTGAGGGTGCAGTTTATGCAAGATGATATACAGCTGGATGTCAGCCACACTTTGGATATTCAGCCTCTCTTAGCTCACCAAATCCATTAACAAGTGCAGACAGACGATGAGTACAGGGACATGACCAAGATCAGAGAGATTTGAAATATTACCTTGAGCTTCACAGCTGGAGTGAGTTATTTCTATTTTTGTATTAATTTTTTTTTTTTCTTACTTTCAATTTATGTTCTTTGTGGGCTTATTTGTGCTTCAGATGCTGAAACCTTTCTGCTAAGGAAAGTTCTTTGTACATTGAGTGAAATATACTGAGGAGGTCTTTTTGTTATTTCTTTTCTACCATAGGAATGTACTTAAATTAAATTAAATAACAAGTACTATTGTTTTAACATCCAAATCAGTAAAATACAGTTTAAAAATTATTATTATTAAAATGTTTACTTTAAAATCTGTTCATTATCTTTCCAGACAGGGATTTGCTCTATTATTGACTAAATTTATTATAATCTGGCATGTTTCTGAAGAACATGTTAGAATGGAATGATTTATAAACTAGCTAGCCATAGATAAATCCTGTGTGCATGATAGAAATAATACATGGAACATCTTTTTTTCCATATTAACTGTTTACTGACAGAATGTACAATCTTTTTTTTTTTTTTTTACAGAAACTGATACACTTCATCTTTGAGTACATCCAAATTTTATATGTGTAGTGATTATGAAACTGAGATAAGCATTTCAGTATAGGCATATCTTTATGAATAAGGTAATAATTTTTCTCCATATATATGTATATAGCTTGCCCTTTTTGGCCAAGGAATTTGAAAATCAAAGAGATACTTAACTTTTCCTTTTCTTAAATGTTTTATGTATTCACAGAATTTTAATGGAAGCATCTGCAAAGCCATATTAACAGTGGTACTATATAAACGTACTCATTTATATATATATTTAAGAGATATTCTAGTTATTTTATTAAAAAAACCCCAAACTATAAAAATCTGATAATTTTTTTTTTTCCAAGATCTAATTATGGAACATCCTTAGGAAGATAGGTGATCAAGTCCAATCTACTGCTATTGTTGGCAGCTAGAGCCTAATCTCTTCCATAAACTGATAAAGCTCAATCTTAAAAGTAGCTATGTTTTTGTCCTTGTACTCTCATGGGAAGGTTGTTCTAAAGTCTCATCCCAGTGCAGATCTGGTGATTATGATCGTCTGGCACGTCTGTTACTAACAGCTTATTCTAATCACTGTGAGATGGCCTAGCTATCCTGTGCATCATCTTGTCCTGATAAACCCATACAGCTTGTTGGGAAAGAAGAAGTGAGGGGAAAAATAAAGAAAAACATTTAGAGCCCTGCTTATATTTGTGCCGTTAGCTTGGGAGGCATAGGGGAATTTAATTCTTAACCTCAGGTGACTTAGGATGACTGAGACATAGGTTTGCTGTGTCGTTATGATATGATTGCACAGTCTTAATGTAAACACTGTATTTTAGGATTTATTTTAGGTTATTTAGGATTATTATATGCTTCATATTCTCAATATAAAAGTTCTTATATTAAAAGCACTAAATAATAAATAAATAATGAAGCTTTTTAGATAATTTCTTTACTATAGATATTGATGTAATGAATTTACATAATGCCATACAAGCTATGAAAGTAATGAGGTTTTATATTTCTGTAATTTAAAGAGGTTTTAAAGTATTTTATTCTTGGGTTTTTTTGCTGTGATTTTTTTGTTATGAAGACATTAATTGCTATAATTAATTTTGTGGTTCTAAAATATGCCGAAGGAGAAAATGCAAAGCTGTAGCATCTTAATCCTTGTTATATAGTCATTTGATGGATAATTTTTAATGCTCCAATGGGCATATTACAAAATAATGTCTACATGGATTGTCAGATAATTACTTTAGTCATAGATACAGTGAATCTGCAGACAAGCTTACTAAAATACCAATTTCTCCGAAGTGTAAATATAGTCAATTAATTGAAAGTTGTTCTTAATTTTGAAACATACTTAATGCTACTGATACGTGGCAAGAATGCTCCACCTTTTATGGAAATTATATAGGCAAATGTCTAAATATTTCTCTAGATGAGAATTAAGCAAAACCATAAAGTGATTAGAAAAAAATAAGTGCATGGTTGATTTGGCACTGTATGTCAACTACAGATATTAAATGTTAGCAAGTTTGGTGGCAAAAGTGGAAAGAGGTGGTAAAAGATAGAGATATTTCTTACCTTTTCCATTCTTGAAGATCTTCATAACTGAAATGTATTGCTGATTTCAGATACTGCTCAATAATTTGGGCTTGTTCTTTCCAGTGGCATATAGATCATTATTTTCAAATCTAATCTTTTATCCTTTGTTTTGTAGGTTAACTGTATATGTATGTTATATTTAAGAATATATTTTAGTGTAGAGATTGAGGCCACTATACTCTTCAGCATATCCTTTCAGACTCTGGTAAGGTCATGTCTTTCTAGATAACAAGGTAGTACCTTACTCTTATAATAAAAAGATACGTCAACTGATGTGTCCAGAAGTAAGATCAATTTCAAATACAAATAGAAGATAAATGTTGATTTTTTTTGTTGTTGTTGTTTATTTTTAATTCTTGACCTTTGTAGCACTGAACTTTATTGTAATGTTCTTATCCTAAAACATCACAATTTACAACTTCCATTTTATCCTTCTCACTGTTTTAGGGTTTTTATTTTTATACCTAGTCATTCAAACTTTGGGGCCAAGTATTCAGCTGTCCTATCTGTGATACTGGAGGTTGTAATCTCCACAAACTGTCACTATTCTCAGATTCCACATCCTTCCTTATTATATGAGGCAGAATCATTAAAAGCAGTTGGCAAAACCCAATTACTGTCTTACTCCTGCTGGATCATATCTTGGAGGAAATTTCAAAATGTATGGGCTTTCTGTTGTGCCTAATGTCCAGGCTTAAGGTAATTGAAGTCTGCCATGTCAATAAAGTAAATCTTCACTTGAAATGAAAACCCCTCCTATTTGAAGCTAGAAGTTGTTTCTGATTCTGAAATCATGTTAAACGGTTCAATATTCAACTTTTTTAAGAATAATCCTTATTTGGATTCCTGTATCAAATTAAATAACCTTGTATTGGTGGCTGGATTGATCCATCCTCACTTCAGACAGTACTGTAAATATGTACAATTTCTGTTATCTTTGACAGATGATGCTCAAACTTGAGAGGAAACTTCCTTTTTCCTTCAACATCTTATGTGAACAATTCCTAAACTTACTCAGTCACTTTATTCTACAGTGACACATACATAGAAGTTTCTAGAACTGTGCTGGCTACATGTATTACAGCCCCCATAGGAGTTGCTTGTATACGTAGAAATGCCTTATATGAACAACATTAGTTCCTGTATGGACACATCAAACTAATAAAATATGTACTTCATCCATCTCCTTCATCTGCCTAGTTTGCACTCTTCTTCTTGAGTCAGCAAGCATCGTTGAATCCTTATAACTCACGGTTCGAGAGCTTACAGCTATGAGATCCAGTGTCCCTGCAGCCCTCTGGCAGGCTTGGCTCACTGAGCATCCAGGCAGCTGTTGGTATATACTGGAGCTCCCCAAACCCACTCCCTCCCCTTCTCCACAGTGTAGCTTTCACCTTGAGAACTACCTTTCGTTCCACTTCTCTGTCCTTCCCACCTGAACTTACTTGGGGTTGTGAAGTCGAGAAACAGTCTTGAGATGCATGCTTTGTGTCTCCTGTCAGAGTAACAAGATACTGTTTTTCATTACATTACTTGGTGAGCAAAGAAATTTTTCAGAACCCAGGGCTACTTTAATGTTTCAAAGATAATAAAGTCTTCAAAGATAATACTGCCAGGGGCTTTGGTGCTGTGAACTTGTCTAGGGATCCCTCAGCTGTTGGCTGAACCTGGTTACTGTCACTGGACCTGTTCTGCTGCTTTTGAGTACTGAGGTATTGTGCCCTTCATCAGCCCCTGCTGCTGAATAAAGACTGCACAGTTATGTGAAGGAGGGAGTCCGTGGCCCTGTACTGTCCAGCTGCCTCTGTGGAGCTGTAGAAGCTGGCATTCTGGGCATGCTGGCTCGTTCATAGCCCTGAGACACGACGTCATTGTGACAGTGAGGGACTTGGTGAGGGCTGTGGGCAGTCTGGGTGACGCACTTGAATGTGTGCTAATATGACTGTGGATGCAGGAGGTGCTAAGCATTGTGAAATGACCCAGAACAGCATTAAATCTATAATGCTATTTTTGTATGCTTTGGTGTATTTTATGTATCTTGCTTGCCTTTTAAAATGCACATGCTGAAGTCCTGAGCCTGGCAAGATACCTTGGGTTTCTCTAATGTTCTTATAATTATATATATTTTTCTAGAAGTGCTATATTACAGGGTTGATAGCTATTGCAATTTCCACGTCAAATTATGAGAACTTAATGTTTGTGAGTGCTAAATGCTAACTGACCTTCTTGACATGTAACATGAATTGATAATATTTATTCTTCTCCTGCCATATATTTACATATTAGTTATTACATATGCATAACAACTTTTGTTTCTATGTAGTTACATTATCAGAATTGTTCCCTCTAGGAGTTAAGTCTTGACCCTGATAATTGTAAAGTTATTCTTGCTGAAATGAGAGTACCTAGTTCGAAAGGGAGGATTGTGAAACATTTGCAACATAGGTTTGATCATAGAATAGCTCGAGTTGGAAGGGAGCTATACGGAAGAGTCTTTTCCTAATGTCCAACTTGTACTTCCCCTGATGCAGCTTTATTCCATTTCAATTATTTCTTGATTAAACAATTGACTTTGCAGTCTAGCTTTTGTGTTATATTAGAAATATTGGAAAACAGCTCATTAATCTAGTGTAGAAAGGCAGATGTTGTCTAGGTTCTATATTTCGTAAGAAACTGGGATTTTTAGAGCTCCTCTGTTGACTATTTGATAGTTGCTGCATGTATGCAGTTAGGGGGATTTGCATGCTAATGTCTCCTAAACAGCACAGCTGATTAAGTGTGCTGCTGCAGTACTGAATTGTGGTGTGAGCAAACAGCTTTAATTCATCTTTATACGTATAAAGGATGACAAGCTGCAAAAGGAATAAATACAGTCAGATACGTCAAATTCTCCCAAAGGAGAGAAAAGCAGCAGAAGCATTCCAATGAATTACTGAAAATTACACTTCTTGAATTTTCCAGCCAGTGCTACTGGCTGTAACTGAGCCCTTCAACTCCTCTGGCTGTGAACAACAGAAATACAGATTATTTTTCTTTCATTTTTTCTCTTTTTAAAAACAATGTTAAACATTAAAATGTTCAGTCTGCACTTGCTATAATCATGGCCCCTCCTACTGTGCCAGCTGAAACCACTCCCTACATAGCCAAAACATACCACTCCCTGTGATTCTGAAGATATTTACATTTCAATACAAGCTTTTGTGCACTGAGCCACACTTCTTACAGACAGTGCATTTGAAGAAAAGGAAAACAGTTTTTTAGGAGACAGGAATGAAAATAAGGTGCTGCTTGTGTGTTGCTCAGCAGCACTGTGAAATCGAGCTTGAAGCACTAAACTGCTTTAATTTAAAATACCAGAATATATAATCTAGTAATTGTTTTATTGTTGATTTCTGTTTTCCAGTTCAGAATCGAATACATGTAGCATTTAAAGTGCTGCTAAAGTATTTCAGATTATGTATTTATGAATGTAAAGCTTATTAATGTAGGTTCATATCAGAGAGTTCAGATCTGATCTTTGGTTAGCTTGTAGTTTTGAGTAAATTTTAGGCTCATAGTACTTACGTGTGTTCCGGTTCTGTATTTTTTATTTCAACTGTGCCTTCTGTCATGGCTTGGATGACATATATTTCCCACTGGTTTGATGAAGATGATTGGTATGAAGGACAACAACGAGTAAGAATTGTTTAAATTCGTATTTTCTCTTTTACTTCCTTTATATTTTTCTTCTTTAGCTGGTGTTTATTATATTACTAGTGCCAATACTAATATTCACATGGGAATACTAAGAAGGTATTTTTAGTCATGTTAAAGAGCTCTTGAATCATGGATAAGCATATCTAAAATGAGGATTTTTGAAAATTAATGTTGCTAGCTGGATAAAAGATATTGGAAGTTCGGTAGCCACCTACTTGCATTTTTTCAGTTGCATAAATTAATGAGTGGCAATTCTTTAATATGTAATGAGATAGAAATCAAGCATTTAATTTTATTGTACAAGGAGGAATTAATATACTTTGCATGGAGTAAATTAAGATCAGTAATTGAGAAAAACAAAAACATTTGGGAGATATTAAATTCACATAGGGTAATTTCCAAGTTACACCTCGGATTATCTGTATATTAACATTTTTGCAAGGAGGGGGATTTGTTACTATAGCAACATTTGCAGGATATCTTGGATTTTTAAAAATCGTTTTTTAACTTCATGCCTTAAGCAAGCATGATCTACTGGAGCTTTCTTAGATTTATAGTGGGAAGTGAATTTAAGTCACATTTCTTTCACTCTATCAAGCTCCTTTATGTAACCATATATTTCTGTAATTTATCTTTTTCATTTTGATAGTATGTCCTCACCTATCAATCAAAATGCAGGAGATGCTACTGAAACATACAGGCCAGCAGCTGTTTCATTGTATGATTCTGTATGACTTGGTAATGACAGTTATATGCTCATAAGTATTGAAAATGACCAGATTTTAATATTTTCCACTGTTTTCATTTTACATGTCACTCATGATATGAATGTTTCAGATGTGGAGTTACTGTTTTTTAGCTGCCCATCCGGTATTCAGGTGTGAGGTACGTCAAGAGGGTAATGTTATCTGAAATCAGAAGTGTTTTCTTGGCAACTTGCCAGCGGAAAAGCAATTTTCTGGTGACTGAGGAAACTCTGGATTGGAAGATGACAACAAAATTCTTATGGAGACTTTTAGTTGGTTTATACTGAGATCAAACATGGTTGTATGTATTTCTTTGTAGTATGTGCAGTATCTGAAAACTAGTTTCGTAACTAAAAATTTCTGGTACCACACAACTAACCAATACTCTATAGATGATGGTTTCATTACTAATGTTAGCTATGATGTCTGCAGTTGATTAGATGTGTAGTTCAACATTGCTGGTGATGTACTGTTAGAAATACCATGCTCTTTTTCAAATGTGGTGTTGCTTTTTATCTTGTTAAACTGTAGAAGTAGTTAGTCAAGATGGTCAAAAATACTCCTTTGTAAGATGTACCCAAGCTATGATTTTTTTAATGTCAAACTGTTTGCCTTAGGTTTCCTAAGCTGGTTGTGTATCTTGGATTAATAT
This sequence comes from Neomorphus geoffroyi, assembly GCA_033558235.1. Taxonomy (NCBI): domain Eukaryota; kingdom Metazoa; phylum Chordata; class Aves; order Cuculiformes; family Neomorphidae; genus Neomorphus; species Neomorphus geoffroyi. The sequence continues at coordinate 22,948,922 of JAUMJM010000020.1, read as the reverse complement.
TATTTTTTTAATAAACTTCAGATAAGCATTTGCTTCTGTAAAATACAGTCTCAGGTTGCAATTTCAAATCCAAACTTTTTTCACGATTCTTCCTTTGTGAAGCCAGAGATACTGTAGTTAAATTAATTCTTGTGGAAATTTGGTTCTGCGTTTATTCTAGAGATTTAAAATGAATCATAAGGTTGGAAGAGACCTCTGAGATCACTGACCTCAGTGCCTGTCTCCCTACTAAACCATATCCCTAGGAAACTCATCCACCTGTCTTTTAAACACCTCCAGGGATGGTGACTCCACCACGTCTCTGGGCAGCCTGTTCCAACGCCTGACCACTCTCTCCGTGACGAAATTCTTCCTCATATCCAGTCTAAACCTACCCTGGTGCAACTTACGGCCATTTCATTTGCAGCCAAAATGGCTGCGAACTCTAGTAGAACACTTGCTTGTTTAAAATTATCTAAGAAATAATGATGTTCTCTTCCTGGTCAGTGTCTAGATAGCTGAATGCGCATGCTAGGTTAGGAAATGTCATCTGCTATTGCTGGTCACAAGTGTCTAGCTGAGACGTCTGGTGTTTTTTGAAGAATCTTGCTGAAATTCAGAGCCTTGTCAAGGGCATTCCTTTTGCTTCTGGTTACTCTTCTAATTCGTCAGGAGCCACTGACAGTCTGTGTGCCGTGAATTGTATACAAAAGTAGAAAAAACTTTTCTAATTTTTGTAGAGAAGCATGCAAACTCTCTGTAATGCTCAGTGATAAATTCGCAACCAACCTGACACTTTAATAAGCAGTAGACTACCTAGGTTAAATCCTTCTGGGAACTATGAAGGGGTTAACTTTTGTTTAGAGTAGTACATGCATAAACCTACTTAACTATTTTACATTATTCTATAATGTGACTATCATGATCATGTAGTAGGTCTTTGCTCATCTTTTGCCCGGAAGCAGTTGCTTGAAGCAATGTGTGTACAGTCTTAATAAGGCTATTCATGACCTGCCTTAGTAATTGCAGTTTGGTTGTCCACATCAAGAACTGAAAATTCTTTAGCATTTCATGGTACTCCATGCAAAGCAGGAAGAATTTTTGTTTAAAGGGAGTAGCTCAACTGATATTAACCTCACCTTAACCACCTTCAGGGTTGGGGCGTTCATGACTTCTCTGGACAACCTGTTCCAGTGTCTCACAGTAAAAAATTTCTTCCTAACATCCAATCTACATCTCCCCTTTTTCAGTTTAAAACCATTACCCCTGGTCCTATCACTGCACTCCCTGATAAAGAGACCCTCCCCACCTTTCCTGTAGGCCCACTTTAAGTACTGGAAGGCTACTATAAGGTCTCTGTGGAGCCTTCTCTTCTCTAGGCTAAACAAGCCCGCCTCTATCGGCCTGTCCTCTTATGGGAGAGGCACCAGACCTCTTGATATCTTCACAGCCCTCCTCTGGACTTACTCTAGCAGATCCATGTTCTTCTTAAGTGCTCCTTCCAGAAACATTTAAGTTTTTGGAAATTTCAGTTCCCTGTTTAGTCTTAGTAAATTTAATTTGTGTATTGGCTTTTAAGTTGCATGTATACTAGAATATTTCCAATTATCCTTTATTTCATGGATATGGTCATAACAATCAGAATTTGATTTCTTATCATGGCTATACTGTGCTCGGTGTTTTCTAGCTGCATTGGAAGAGGGCTAGTCCTAATTATGCTTAGGTTCTTAGATGAGACTCTATGCTATTGAGGCAGCCACAGTCAGGAAGAAGTTGGCTTCTGCTGTGTCTTGCAGACACGCAGAGATTTCTTGGTAGGTGTGAAGACCTTCACGTTTTTAACAAGATAAATTCATTGACCAATGTCTGATGCTTCAAACTGGTCCCATTGGATAGGGAAATGAATTTGAAACTGTATAGTTTGCAGGTCATGTTTTCATCTCCAATGGATTTTTCCACGCAGATGGGTAAATATACCCAGTGTATTTAAGGAGACAACGCTTTTATATTACTAAAGATGATCTTTCATTATTACATTATCATTGACATATTGACAGAAATACTGGGACCTGAGGACAATAGTCTGGATGAGATGTAACAGTTTTATATGTCAAACATTCAGGAGTGATAACAAGCTTTGCAAGTAAGAAAACATACAAGCGTAATTGAACACAGTGGCAGTAGAACGAGCAGAAGCAGAGAACACCAACACTTTACTGCATGTGTCTATTCAGAAACTAGGGGTCTGTATATACAGAAACATATTGATTAACATAAGGGTATGGTATATTGGCTTAATGTGTGCATGTACTCAGCTAGATGGGTTATATGTCATATGTCATTGATGTTGTTTGATAGTTATCAATTTAGAGATACTTATAACATGCAAGAATGTGTCTTGACAATTAAAGGATGGTAAGTGGTGGATTTAAAGAGCTATTATTATTCTGTAAATGTTGTTGCAGTACAATCGGGAAATACAGCAGGCAGTAAAATACATAGTAGTTGAAGCAGAGAAAAAAAGGAATTAGATTAAAATTAAAATGGTGCCTGTTAAAGAGCTGCAGTTGCCAGGCTACTGACACTGCCGCTGTGTGTGTGTGGTGCAACACAACGCTCAGGTTTTTTTCTCCTGCATCCTTTAGTAACTGAATTATTCTCTGAACACCAAGGTTTAGTTCCTTCATCTATCAAGTATAAAGTGATTTCATTCTACAACCAAAGCAAGATTTTTGCATTTTTGGGAGCAGCAAGGTATTGGCATGAACATGGAAATTCTTAAGTGGTTTACAAAAAATGATACCTATGCTGAGGTAGGCATTATTAGGCATTTATCTTTAAGTTACTGATATATAGCCATGTCTGTGTATCTAGTCCATTCAGTTGTTGGTTTTAAATAGTATTAACTCTATGGTATACAAAATTTCAGTGTTATATTTTTTTCTATATTTAGCAACTAGGAAGGACTTAGAATGTTGCTACTCATGCCAATTGAAAAGAAGGAGTTCTGTTATCCTCCCTCTTCCCTTCATCTCCTTGGAAACCATGGGCATCCTTTGATAGTTTTCACAGTGTGGCATACATTTTTTACGTGTACAGGTTTTTCAGTGTATACTTAAGAATCCGATATAATTACTTGTACATCCCTTATTTTGAAATAAAATGCCTTTTTAACAAAGTATTAAAAATCTTCATTCTATAAAAATGCAACATATGAAATCACATCTATCTATGTTTATTCAGTTATACTGCATTTCTAGTTTTCTTTTTGTGCCATTTCACTTAGGGTGTTCTGATGAATGCTGATTTCTACATTGTGCTATAACTTATGTTCAAGAGAAGTCTGTAATGTCCGAAAAGATCTACAGGAAACTGTTTTAATGCATGATACTTAGAAAAACAGTCAGTATGCCACACAATTGTAATTTCTTCTTCTAGATACTATTGTGCTATGCTTCGATTTAATTACAGTATTTTTTGTAAAGCAGTATATAATTTTTCACAAGGAGCAAGAAATAGTAACAAGTTTAAAACAGCAAATATTAGTAAATAAAGTGCAAGTTCTGTTCCTATAGGACAGCTCAGAATATTTTACATGTGTAATTTTTATACATACGTAAATAGGAAAAATATATGTGAATAATCAAGGTTTACTAATGCTTCATAAGTGTGAATTGATAACTCAGTGAAATAATTATATATCACAAGCCAGCATTTTTCATCTAAATGTTGACCTTATTTAGTAGAGAGCTTCATTTGAATATCAGACTTTAAGAAAAATAGTACATTAATTTTAAACAACCTTTTTTTTGATAAACTTGTGAATGAGGCTTCTATTGGTGAATTTCTTCAAAAAACATATTGAAGTTACCTTTTGTCTTTAATGTAAATGTAGAACGAAGAGAAGACAAACTTATTCTTCTGTTTCAAATTACATGACTTAATATGACATACCCAGTAATGATTACAGACACACATAGCCATAGCCAATTTATGACAGTGATTTTTGGTCATGATTAATCTGGCCTTAATTCTAATTAGTGACATATGCATTTGGAAACCACTAAAATATGCTAAACTATGCAAGTGTCCTGATGACATGAAAAAAACCCCATAAAATCCTCTCGTTGATCAGCTGCATAGAAAACATGGACATAGTAGTTGCTAGTAGTGAAACTATCTCCGAACTCAAAGTGCTAATCTGTTTTGTATGATCATGTTAATTTTAAAACCAGTGTAGAGGACCAGCTTCTTTTTTGTTCTAGATTTCAGCACTTAGGCTGGGAACCCTCCATATTCTTAACCACTTAGAACAGTATTTTCCTGTAGACTGTTTTTCACGTAGTCAGGATTAACTTATCTCACGTATAAAGGCAGAAATGAAGATCTACTGAATATGTTAACAGGAATTTTTTTATACAGGTTGCTGCAGAATCCCGCAAGACAAATCTGTTGTTGCTCTGAAAGAAACATTTATGAAATTCTGTTTTAGCATCTGTAGGAGATCTTAACTTTGCAATCAATTTGACTTGTAATCAAACTGCAAATTAAACAAGATTTAAGATAATATTTTCTTACAGATGATACTTCCTCAAATCAGGAACCACTTATCTCCCATATGAGAAGGTAAAAAAGATGATATGTACAGAACGAGTCAAATCTGTCATTATTATGAAATAAATATTTGTGCACTCTGTGTCTAAAGACATGTAAACATTTACTCATCTTACATGTGGCAAATCTACAAACTGAATGTATGATAATCCAATGTTGTGTACATCTAATTCTCTTCTACTTCACCATAGATTTTTTTTTTCTTTTTTAATGTTCCTTATCTGTTTGCTGACATACCCAGTGTTTTAACCATCATTTTCCTTGGAATCAAGAGCACAAACCAAGAGTTCTGGTTCCAGGTGTTATTCTACCTTTTAGTAAATTGTAATGTAATCAACTGTATTACTCTAATTTCAGAAAAAGTTATTGCCAAGTATTTTTACATTAAGACTGGAAAAAGTCTGGATTGCAGTTCTGAATGCCCCAAATACAAATATTTCTGAATTCATGTGACTTTAATTGCACAGAAGGGACCTCTTTAATTTGTAATTTTACTAAACAGTAAAACAATACTATGACAAAATCAGAAATTTGGAGTCTCTTTTTTGGTCAGTTTGTGGTGGTAGTGATGATCATGATTCTTTAAATAACAAGATAAATTTCTTTCTGTGGACCTCATGTAATTTAGAATGAGACAAGTTGCAAATGAACTGCAAGGTGATGTAATTTATAGAACTCTTCTCTCTAGAATCTCTATTTGCTGTAGAAGTCAGAAGCATTAATATTGTTGGCAGAGGCAAAGAGGAAGTCTAATAGCCAAAGCAGTAGTCTGCAGCAGAGCTGTATCTTGTGATTTGTTTTTCTGTGTATTTTTGTTAGTTGTTGTACAGTCTCCTTTACCAAAGTGTTCAGAGGTTAAAAATGGGTGATTTCTTTAGGCATTTACAACTCAGAATGTTTAATCACTATAGCTGCAGTCAGTGATATCTTTGAGATGGTAGGTCCAAAATATTCAGTCTGATCCTGATCTTCTGCTAAACACTCAAAATAAGTCTCTAATTTTTTATTCTTTTAGACTTTCCAAAGTGAGAGGAACTTGTAATCTCACAGAGATTGCTTCATGTTTGCTTATTACTATTTATTTGTCAAGTAGATATCCCAGGCAAATCAGAAAACTAGAACACAAAATTTATCATTCAACTTCATTTTCATCCCTTGTATATATTAAATTAAATTCTCTTAAGGTTCATTTTATATATATACTTTTATATATATATATATATATATATATACACACACTTTTTTCGAGTATGGATTGACAGATTCCCTAGGGTACTAAAGGTCACTATTAGCATATTTGTACAAAGTATTTTTCTAAATGCGTCTTAATACTAATGTCATTCTGAAAAAAAATTTCCCCCTCTACACAGTTAATATCAAATATATGGAAAGTGATCTGCAGACAGCGTATCTGTCCTGAAGCTGTTAAACAGCAATGCATTGCATAACCAACCCTTGCACTTAATCAGTATTTGCTCTCTCAAAATATTTGATTACATTTTAAGTCTCCTTTTTTCAATTCCCTTTCCTTTATGGGGCTTGAAAATGTACCTAACGCTTGCTAAACTGAACATAACTCTCCTTGTTTTTAAAGATTATAGTCTCAGCTCTTTGATCTAAAGATCTCACCCTCCATACTCCAGGCAATGTTTTTCCACATAATGTCTCTTAGTCCATTAATCTGTCCATGTTACAAACATTTTCTTAAGTGTGACATTTTATAACATAGTTGGAGGGGTAAATTTTTGTCAGGATCTTACCTGAGCCCATGAGAACACTCAGTGAAACTCAGCAGACTTGTCCCTCACTGATCTGCATATGATGGTTTTCTGCTGGAGCTCTCGGTGATGCAAGTACAACTGTTTTCCTGTATTAGGATTCTGTGGCTAGCCCAGCTTAAGTCATATGTATGAAGAGCTTTCAGCTGTGGGTTATCTAAATATTCTATCTATGGTTAGTACTTTGCATCAGTTGTTCAAGGTTCAAGCCAACTGGTTTCTAAGTGAATTCAGAAACTCTGTTAAAACTGATGGTCTTCCCTACGTATCTGCTGTGAAGAAATTCAACAAGGCTCATTTTGAATGATTTCTTAAATCACAAAATCACAGAATGGTTGAGGTTGGAAGAGACCTCTGGAGGTCATTTTATACAACCCACCCAGGAGTTAAGTTTTAACAGTACCTTTGCAAATGTGTTGCAAACTTGGTCATAGTGGAGTGTGTAAATGGGTCATAGAAAAATAGCCAGGCTCATGTGCTGTTGGTAACATTTTGACGTTATTGTGGATCAGGTGTGGGCTAGATGGATAATTTTTCTGGTCCAGCAAAGCATTTCGTGTGTTTTTATGTTAAGATCAGTTGTTGCCTCATTCTTAGCGGAGCTGGTAGTTGGAGGTTTGGTTTGGACACTGAAGGCTTAGTTTGTTGTAAAGTAATACAGTACTGTTACTTTTTATTTTCCAGTTTCCTTCAACTTTTTTCTTAAATAGTAATTATTAAGAAAATTCAGAAGCTTCTCCAAAATGGAGAAATGATTTGAAGACCTTTTTAAATGTGTTGCTTAACTTAGAACATATGCTAATATTTCCATTTTACCTTGTCCAACTGTATTTGGGTGGGATGAGGGGAAGAAGAGAGCAGAGAGGGAGTTATTCTGTAATATAAAAAGTGTTGAACCAGACTGCAGAAGAAAATGAAAGTGATGAAGAACAGCTTCATCTAGTATAAATCAAGAGCTATTCAAGTTTTCATGTGCTGTCCCCCTCTGTTTTTTCTCCCTAATGTATTCCTCTAAATGGTATTAAAAATGCCATAGTACTGAAGTATGTGAACATCTGCTTGGCTTTATTTCAGCTACATTCATTTATACCTCATAAATATAAGATGTTCCTGTTAAAACATAAAGGCTAGCTGCATTTTTAAGGTGCATATATATATATATATATATGTTATTTTTGGGAACAGGAATTAATCTGTTCTTTAACATTCTATAGTCTTTTTTTCTAATGCATTTCTGTTTTAAAGGCAAAAATGTCACAGGTTAAACAAGTCGGACTTCTAGCTGCTGGATGTCAGCCATGGAACAAGGATGTATGTGCTGCTAGTGGGGACAGATTTGCCTACTGTGCTACCCTTGCTATTTATATTTATCAGGTAAAATTATTTATTTATCAGACTGGTTACATTTTTTACACTGTTTTCTATCTCACTTTCAATAAATGTTTCTACAGTGCTTTTGGAGGTGTGATTACCACTGAGAAGATGTCTATGTAAAGCCCAGTCTTCCGTTCAGGATACTCCTTCCAGATTACCTTTATCTCCTTGTTAAAACTAGTGCAAAAGATTGATGTAAGCATTATATTTGAAGCTGTATATGTTAAGAATTATTCTTAAGATGCAGGTTCTCAATCCATCAGACACTTGAGATGAATGAAGTACAGTGATAGAAGACTTGGTTCTGAGAGAGAAATTAAGCAATTCCATGGTTTCATTTGAAGATGTAGTGCAACAGTAATCCTTTGTAGTAGTTTTATCCACTGCACAAAGTTTTCGATTCAGTTTTCCACCTTACTTTGGTTTGGAACAAGTTATTACTTTCTTCCTTTCTGAGTTTTTCAGCGCTGTGGTCTTCTAAAGTTCACAGTTACTATGCATCAACACGTAACAAGAAAACAAATTCTGTGATGTGAAATTTTCAGACTGAGAAATATGGCAGGAAATAAAGGATATGCTTATTTTAACTTCATGAGTTATACCACTGGGGGGCGGGTGTTAAAATAAACAAAATTTAGTGTCAAGTTTGAGCCTTTGTCTTTTCTTTTTAAGAAATGAACAGGATTTCAAATTCATTTTCATATTTTATCCTGTTTAACTCCTTGCAGACTACTAAATAATTTTTACAATTCCTATAAATAAAGCATTTTAGGTTTGTGTTTGAGTACAGTTATTAATGGAATATAATAGTCTATAAGTGAAAAGAGGATAGACTACGTCAATAGTGGTTGGGCTACTTAAATATTTAGCAACTTTTCTGTCCAAATATGAGAACTTAATTTATTGAGATGTCAGATACTGACGATTGTTAATCCGCTATAGATTCATCTGTAAATCTAATACTGTTATATGAACTGTTCTTCAATCCAATAGTACTTAAAATGACCTTACGAAATACATGCTTTTAAAATGAATTTTTCTTTTTCTTTAGCTGGATCACCGATACAATGAATTCAAGCTCCGGGCAATTATGTCTGAGCATAAGAAGACAATCACAGCCATATCCTGGTGTCCCCACAATCCTGACGTGTTTGCAAGTGCCAGTGCAGATAGTTTAGTAATTATTTGGAATGTGACTGAGCAGAAAGTTGTGGCCAAGCTGGATAACACAAAAGGTATTTTGGACATGGAGATTTTTTTGATCCATATAACTTTTTCATCCACTGGTATCAGAAATATTTGATATAAAGTAAATTTGAAGTGGTTGGTAGGCCAGAGATTTTCCAGTTGAATTAGACAATATTTTTGTCAGATTTGTTGCAATTTGTTTTAGACAATAATGCTTGTGTGTTTGAGTGAATTGCTCTGAACCCTCTAGTAAGTGGTAAAGAAAGAGGTTATTCTTTTTTCTAAAGTACTTGATGAATTCAAGAATTTACTTTGCCATTGATTTCTTGTTGAGCAGGCAAAAAATTCCATTTTTTTCATCACCGTATAAAAGGATATATAATTAAATTTTAAAACTTGTGTGTTTTCATGATAAATTTACAGAAATGAAAGCAAATAAAATGTAGCTTTCAACAGATTCAAGTATAGACTACCAGTGAATTTGAAAAACAGTTTTTGTTAAAATGCCCAATACTTGTCTACCTGCATCTTCTCTCAGGACTTGAAACTGCTGATTAAGAGATGGCAGAAGTTTTACAGGGTTAGAAGTCTTATTTGCTACCTTTCCCTGTCCAGTTCTAATTCATTCCTTTCAATCAAAATTGGTAGGTGTATTTCTGGTTTTAGAGGCAATCTCTGTCAGGTGTCCTTGACTCCTGCATTTGCATTCTTGGAAATTAAGTGCAACCCAAGAACAGTCAGTATTTTGGGATCTTCTAAGACGTTTTTGGACCCCCTGATTTCTTCTCTCAGATACCTTTGAATATCTTGCACATTTTGCCTATCCTGCAAAAGGAGTTAGTAGGAAAAAATACCCTACATTGATTTCATTGATTGTAAAAGGAATATTGTATCAGATTATGCATTATTAATATAAAACCTGATACTTACTTTTCAACACATTTCTTGTTTTTTAAACAACTTCAGCCAATGACTGCATGTGAAAGAAATGTTATTATTTTATTTTTTTTTAAGTAATTAAACCTCCTATTAATTCTGCTTTACTCTCTTTGATGCTGCCATAGTAAAGTGTCTAATAACATTTCTGAATTTTCATCTTGAGGATTTTGTCATTTATTCTTTCAAAAACACACTTTTAAATTATGAGGGCTGGAGATGTTAAGGTCAAAATCCTTAAACTGGAATGCCTACAGCTAAGTGTTAGGCAACTAATTTAAACTGTCATATATCCAGAAGGATATATGTCAAGAGTTGAAGTTTTCAGTATTTTACCAGCTTAGTAGCAAATAGCTTACAGTAAAACATAATGGTGAATGGAATTGTGAATCAATTAGTGTTGTTTACAGGATCAGGCTTATCCTCCTTCATATGTGTGATTGTCTTTGGCACGAATGAAACTCAGTATCGGTATCGTATCATACGGACCATCAAAATAATATTAAAATAACCTGGGAAATAATTCTACTTCCTGGCTATGGATATGTGTTTTACTTTTACACTATAAGGTTTACGCAGTTCTCTAAATTTCAGTTTAATCGTTTTAGAAGAACAATTACAATATTTCCACAGCTTTTCAAGACAGTTGCTGATATCGGGTCAAGCAGTATCAATTCAATACAATATCAATCCAATACACTGCATTTCATATCCTGGTTCTTACAAGGTTTACCTGTATGTTTCAGGAATTCCTGCTTCGCTTAGCTGGTGCTGGAATGCAGGTGATGCAGTTGCATTTGTGTCCCACAGAGGTCCATTGTTCATTTGGACTATCTCAGGATCTGACAGTGGGGTAACTGTACACAGAGAAGCACATAGTTTCTTGTCAGATATCAGTCTGTTTAGATGGCATCCAAAGAAAAAAGGAAAAGTAGTATTTGGACATACTGATGGAAGCCTGTCTGTTTTTCAGCCAGGTAAAAGCTGATATGGTAAAATTAAATTTTTTTTTTTTTAATGTCTTTCTCTCTTATTTTTGCATTTGTGTATGTGTGTAATTCTGCACTCTTTTCATTTAGATTTGTAATGTATACACATGTTCTTAGTTTATAGTATTCCTACTTCTTCCATATCATGAAAATATGTTTTCTTAGATACAAAGGAAATGCTCTATGCTCTTTATCATCCTCCTTGTGTGACCAAGATAATATTGAAATTTTCAACAAGTACAATAAACTGGTTTTTTAGGGAATAGCAATCATGAGCATGTACTGAACTGTATTTCCCAGCAAGTTTGTTCTTCTGAACAGGCTAGCTTTAAGACTGAAGTTCAGCCCTCATCTGCCTTATGTCAGAATATGTAAAATGACTTGTTATTGGACCAGAACTTGGTTTGTCACCGAGTGAAATCAGTTTTTTAAAACATTCTATTCCTTATTTCTAAAGGTTTCAGTCTTTTTTTGTAGGCTATCCTACAAAACACTGCCTTGATAGAACCTGAACATCCACAAGTTCCTGTTAATTACTTGAAGGTTCAGTGCAATCGAGTTATCAAAAGCTCTGGTCTTTGTATTTAAATGTGAGTCGCTGCCACATAATTATCAGATAACACAGGATTTTTTTTTTTTCATTATTGCTGTCTAGGGTTTTCTCTCTGTACTTTCTTTTAGTTAATTCCAGACTATCCATTACTATAGCAGAATAATTACTGTAAAGAAAAAAATATACAAGAATTTAAGATCAGTACCTTATTTTTAAAGAAATAAAGGGCAATCTTGTAGAGCCAAATTTTCTGTACTAGTTTACCTTTCAATTGTTCTCAAAGAAAGCGCAGGTAATTTAAATGACCTTCGACTCAGTTGCATGATTCACAGTGCTGGAGATTTCTTTCTTGGGACTGTAGTGTTTTAAGATGGCTGGGTTTGGCTGCTGAAGGACTTCTTGCCTTTCATTCTTGTAAAGCTAACTGGAAAATGACAAACGTTAATGGAATGGAGAAATCAATTTATGCTAGTTATTGTTGTGCAGTCATAAATTATTTCCCTCAATTCTGGTAATTTATTAAGTCATCCTAGATATAGTTTGCACTAATAGCGTTTTCCTTAGAAAATTATAATAAAAGTTATTTAAATATTTGGAATGTTCCCCAGTGAACAAAAAAAAAAATGCTGACAAGTTTTTATGTTCTACATCAGTCATTAAGGAATATAGACAGGTCTTGGCATTTATCATAATATGACAAATTAATTATATTCTTCATTATCAAGATGGAAAATTAGATTAGTAACTGAATAACAGAAGATATCTATTCATTTCTAGAAGAAGGATACAAAATTAGTTTGCTTTTTTAATACACAATCATTACTTCAGAAATTCAAATATATGGTTTTAATTATGCATTTGGACTGTATAAAACTATCTTATAAAACTAAGAATAAGCGCTCCATAAAAACAAAAAGTAGGAAATAAACGTGATTTAAAAAATTGTGTTTCTCAATAATATGGAACATCAAGTGAAATATGTCTTTTTATGCATGTTTCAAATTAGATATTTAATAGCTTCTTTTGTCTTCAAACTCTATGAATACTTCATAGTTGCACACATAGTTTTGAGAAAGAAAAATCAATCTAAAGGTAATTCTTCATAAGCACTTTTTTGGCTGCTACAATTTTTTTCTAGTTCATACTGCTTTTATTTTCGTCTGTATTTGCTGTGTTATGTAGATTTACTTATACTCAAATAACTTGTATTTTATGCTGTGCTGCAGGTTTTTATTCATGGAAGTTGTTAGCACAGTGTCTATGATTTAACATACTTTTCCTTAGTATAAGATTATGTTAAACCTGACAGCTTTTTCTATTTTCTACTGTATTAAAAAGAAAGTAGGATCTGATAGAGCCAGAACTACTTTAACGCAAATATTGCAAAGTCAGCCCCATTAATTTCACTGCTGCAGATGATAGAGCAGGCTACTAAAAACTGCAAAGAGGAAAAAAATGATGATCCCAAATCTTGTAACTATCGAAAGGATATACTTGGTTTCATTTGGAAATAATCTGTTTTCTTGTGCTGTTTAAGGGTCTAAAAATCAGAAACATGTCTTAAGACCAGAATCTCTTGAAGGAACAGATGAAGAGGATCCAGTTACTGCACTGGAGTGGGACCCTTTGTCAACTGACTACCTACTTGTTGCTAATTTACATAATGGCATTCGACTAGTTGATTCTGAATCTTTGTCCTGTATCACAACTTTTAACTTTCCCAGTTCAGCAGCATCTGTTCAATGTTTAGCCTGGGTTTCTAGTGCACCTGGAATGTTTATAACTGGAGGTAAGCCTTTTATTTCCTGATTTATGAAAAAGTAATAAATATAGGACTGAGTCTTCGAAATTGATACTTCAAGTTTGGTCTTCATTTCTTAACATTTCTACTAATAAAAGCATATATGCTTTCTACAAAAAAATACATAAAACTGTAGAAAAGAACAGAAGTCTACACTGAGAAGTTTTTACTTATTTTGTATTTGTTGGGTACATAAACAAGGGACTTTATTTTTTATACCAAGTATTTTCTTCATGCACACTTTAGCAAAACAATGGCTACTTTGGGAATAGGAATAACAATGAGTTGCACTATTGGATGTCATTCTTTCTTCCCTGCTTTTCGTTCTCTGTTTTTAGGATTTAAAAAGAAGTCTAATATATTTCCTACCTCTTTTCTGCACCATTGACGTTAGGGCTTAGAACTAATGAGTAAGGAAAGTGATACCGAGAGTATTGTATAATGAGACAGGTTGTGCAGAGGTTTAGCTACTGAAATCTAAATAACAAATGTTAATAATTATTGTTGTTAATAGGGATATTACCGTGAAGATGATAGTGCCTGCTTATAAAATTCTTCTTAGGATTCTAAGTTTAATTTATTGTTGTATTTTTGTTTAAATGAGCCCTTAAACTGCAGACCTCTGTGTACAGTAAAAACAGAATAATAAATAAAAAATAAATGGTTCTGTATGTTTATTTTAAACCTCAGATTCTCAGGTTGGTGTGTTACGTATTTGGAATGTTTCACGTACAACACCTATAGATAATTTCAAATTGAAGAAAACTGGATTCCATGGTTTACATGTGCTAAGTTCTCCTCCAAAGAAAAAGTGTAAGTATAGTTTTGATTGTTATTCGATGCAATGGCTGCAAGATAAAAAATCCCTGAAGTTTGTGTCAACTCTGTAGTTCTTAATTAAACAAAGTACCCTCTGGTGCCAGTGGACTGGACAAATGTGCACTTTACAAGGTCCTTCTTTGCTAGGTCAGGCTTCATACAGGAATTCTGCATTTCCTTTGTTTTTAATCTCACTAGAATAAAAAGCATTTTACTCTTTATAGTCGTTACTTGTTGTTAAATGAAAAAGCAAAGAAAGAAAAAAATAACCTGTTTATGTATTTTGCTTTATTTTTTTAAGTTTGTTCATCTCAGTGTCCTACGAAAATTCACCATACATCCTCAACAAGTGAGGCTGTTCCTCCTCCAACTTTAACCCCAAACCAAGCATTTTCTCTTCCTCCTGGTCATGCTGTCTGTTGCTTCATGGATGGTGGAGTGGGGCTTTATGACATGGGAGCCAAAAAGTGGGATTTCCTTAGAGACTTGGTATGTTTATATTGTTTAAAAGAGTCTAAATTTCTAGAAAACAAAATAACAGTTCTGAAGTTGAAAGTAATTCTTTATTGTAAAAGACAGAATTCTTTTAAAAGTATTGTGGCAATTTGTTTTCATCCAGAAATAAAGATTTAAGGGCTTAGATGGAGGGTTAACTGAAATTTTTATTTGGTGGCCTCAGAAATATTATCTGGAGGGTTTTTATGATTCAGACTAGAAGTTCTAGTCAAATCAGAGAGCAGATACATGCAACTCGGACGGTGAGGTCACTCGTTTTAAAATGACAAAGACCAAATTCTTAAATCTTCTTGGCAGCAGAAATTCAAAACTGGGTTTGTCACATGTTAGGTAAGCCTGTTCTTCACTGGACTTTTGTTTATTCTTGAGGGTTTTTCTCATTTCTTCTTTTCCTGTTCCCTTTTCATTGGAAGAACCTGAATAATTGTCAGCTGTACACTCATACGTGTTGGAATAGAGGCTGCTGGTTGGTGCTCTTTTTCCATTTTTGATAGTTTTGGTCCTGTAAAGCAACTGAGATAATATTTAAGAATATTTCAAGTCTGTTTCTCATGTATATGTCAGGTTAAATTATACAAATGCATGTCTTGGAAAACAAGTAATTGATGTGAAATTTCTAATGGATTGAACTTTAAACCGCAGTAGAGCATAAGATAGTGTTTAGAACATGGACAAGCCAATGGACTAGAACATGATCAATGTAAAGCCTTATTTTTTCAGTCAGATACTTTTTACTTAAAGGGCAAAATTATTTCTGTTTTAAAAAATTAATTTTCCTTGGTGTTTCTTCTTAGCTTAAAAGTTTTAATTCTATTTTTTAGCAACTCAGTCCCAATGGAAAATGCTAACAAGTCCTTGCCTTTGTTTCAGGGCAGAATTTTTGTCTTTAATAATGATCTATGAAAGTGTTATACTCCAAGTTATTTTACGCCTTTTAATTTTGACTGATGAGCCATAACATAGAAATTTTTTGGAAATCATAATTTATATGACATGTTATAATACAATGTATTTTAGAGTTTGATCTAGAGTTGGGCTGCTGAAAAAAATCAAATTAAGTAAAAATGGAATAAATATTTGTTTTGTTTAAGGGACATGTTGAGACCATCTTTGATTGCAAATTCAAACCTGATAACCCTGATCTTCTTGCTACAGCTTCATTTGATGGCACAATAAAAGTTTGGGACATAAATACTTTAACAGCAGTTTACACATCTCCTGGTAATGAGGGGGTTATTTATTCCATTTCTTGGGCTCCAGGTAAGAATATTTTGCTTTAGGTCTAAATATTCTTTGAATTAGCATTGACTAGTAACCATCTGAATTATAAAAGCATTAGTTCAAGGTAGAAGAGCTAATTGGAAGCATATGCTTCAAGTTCAGTTCTTTATCATCCTGTCCAAAAGTTCCTGTCCATTACATACAGAAATTTTCCTGCTTCTTTCACATCTCATACTCCTAGAGAATTCCTCTCTGCTTTGTATTATCATGTATCTTTATTCCTAATATATAAGGCAATGCATGCCACCATTTTAATTTGATTTTAAGACCTTTGAATATAATGACTACTTTTTTTTTTCCTATTGTTCTCTTACCTGAATCTCTTTCCATCTTATGTATGTACCTTTCTGGGCTTCTCCTGCGTATATTGTTTTTTCTGCCTCTAAATTGTGTTATAAATAAACAGTCAAAACTTTTATATAAATGTACCATATAGTTATTTAAGAAAAGTTATAGCTGTATTGGTATGGAGAGTCACTGTGCTGAGAATCTGATGGCTTTTGGATTAGCCCTGAATTCAGTTTTCAGATTCTCCCTATGGAGTCATATATTCAGTTTTTCTGCCCTGTAAACTGTGGTTAGAGATTCAAGTACATTATTGATGGGTTTAGATGCAGCAGTGATGCAATATTAAGAAAACAAAGTACTGTTATGTCACGTTATTCCTGATTTATCTTAGTACATAGGGAACTTTAAAAGAAAATGCTCTAATTCCTACAACTTTTAAGCTTGAAACATTAAGATTATATCTCTTTTTTCATTTGTCATTTGCATTGTGGACGTTATTTTCTTGTCATCTTAACTTCAACTTTCAGCAGTCATTGAGAATACTCTTTGCAACAAAAATGTTATTTTGCCGTTTCCTCAAAATAGGCATGTGGAAAAGCAGGTCAGGCTTTTGTTGAAATTGTTAATTTTGACTTACTATCAAATGCTGGCCTAAAGCTAGGAAAAATTCTTGTGTATTTCACATTGATGTCTTCTGTTTATATTGCATTTCTTGACTTTAAAGTAGAAACAAAGTATCCAAACTATATTGTGAGATCTTACAATTATCTTTCTTTAAAGGAGATCTGAACTGCATAGCAGGTGCAACATCCAGAAATGGTGGCTTCATCTGGGATGTCCTAAAAGGCAAAATGATAACCAGATTCAGTGAGGTAAAATGAGGAGATTATATCTTTTTTTGTCTATATGAAATGTGAGTTAGTAGTTCCCTCTAATGTCAATAAATAAAGATGAGTCAAAGTTCATAATTTTTTTAAGGTGCTATAATATAAAAATCTATACAACGAATTACGAGAGTGTCAGTTTATCTCTGAAGCTGAAGTATTTTTACTTCAGCCTTTTACTTACTTTTGCTTTTACTGGGCTTATGACATGAGAATGATGAAGCACTAGATGGTCTCCATTATCTTAAAAAGCATCGCTTTCTTAAATGTGTAAATGTATATAGACATATAGACTTCAGAAGTGGATATAAAAATGTAAGATGATATATTTTCAAACATAAAGTCTGGAAAAAATGTTCAGTCCCTGAAGTGTAGACCAATAAAGCTTCATTTTGCAGCACATAAAGCAGTATGCTTTATTTAGAATCTTGCCTTTTATTACTTGAAATCTATGCAGGCATTTGCAAGTCCTGAAACAGTAGCATAATTGTTATTGGCAGTAAGACCGATGTGTTGTTGTATTCTATACTATTCTGTGTATTCTTAGTGTAAAGATATAATCTTCAGATTATGCAGACATAATAAACTCTCCCATCTGCTTCAGAGGACAAAGGATGCTCTTTAAAAAGATTCTACGCACATACTTACATTCAGAAGCTTCTAACACTCAGAAGATTTGCACTTGTGCTACTAAATGTCTTTTCTCAAACACCTGTCCTGATAGATGTCTCACTTAAATTTTCATATGCCGCAGTTATTCATGCTCACTAATTAATTATTCCAACAAGTAGCTAACCTTAATTCAAGCTTCAGGTTTGTATAGTTACGGGTTGCTCATTCTTCAGCTTAACCTGATTTTGTCTCTAGGATCCTGGAAAGTATGGCACTTTACTGTCTCTGTCTTCAGTCCCACTTTTTTGTGCTTGGATTCTCAATTAACGCAGCTATATTGGGGACTCATTATAATGTGGTTTTATACAGTATACTTTATTGGGTGAAAAGGGCCCATATAAGAAAAAAAATTAAAGATAAGTCAATAGATGATAGAAAAAGGGGTGAATTATTTCTTATTGATAGGTATTTTGCATTTTTTGAAGCATGGAAAGAATGGGATCTTCTGCATTGCCTGGAGTCATAAAGATTCCAAAAGAATAGCAACCTGCAGCAGTGATGGATTTTGGTGAGTGTTATTGGAAGAAGAAAAAAATTGCTAAATGCCCTTCTCAAGCCAGTAAACTCAGACAGTACTATTAGTGATTAATTTTAAAACTGTGCTTAGTGACCAAAGCTTGGATTTAGATTCATCTCATATGCTTGTTCATGATTTTAAGAAAAA
Organism: Neomorphus geoffroyi; assembly: GCA_033558235.1. Taxonomy (NCBI): domain Eukaryota; kingdom Metazoa; phylum Chordata; class Aves; order Cuculiformes; family Neomorphidae; genus Neomorphus; species Neomorphus geoffroyi. The sequence continues at coordinate 22,930,586 of JAUMJM010000020.1, read as the reverse complement.
AATTAGGGAAATGTTTGCAAAAGGAATAGTTTCTAAGACACTCTGATAGTGAAACTGAGTGTTGATTTTTATTTAGCCAAGAATATTCTTCTGTGTTTCTTATCTGAGATACGGAGGACTGTAGATATGGAGAACAATCTTCAAAAGCTATTTCGCTTGTCTTCAGTTTTTAGATTTATTTTTTTTTAAGCTTGTTGTTTCAAGGACTAGGAATCAGTACTTTTGAACAAAGTAATAGCAAATGTGTTATTACAGGATTATAATAGTTTACTTGTAAAAACCTGCAAATTCCTATTGAGAACAATTTAGCATGTGTTGTGTTTTAGGACATTCTTGAATCCTTGCTCATTCTTTTCCTACCCATGTTATTTCGGTTCAAACATAAGAGCATGAATTTTAGAAAACAATCAATTCTTTTTTACCTTTTTTTTTTTTTTTTTTTTAAATTTTCCTGATCTGTTTATACCTGAAAGCCATAATTTTGGGCTGTGAGAATCCTTTCAGGGAGGGAGGTACCACAGGAGATATCTTTACAAGCCCCCCTGAGGGAACATGGACTCTGAAGTCCAATTAAATGTTTTGTTGGGAAATGCATAGTTTGCCTTGTCGTTAAGGAATAAAGATTTCTCGTATTGTTTCTGTATACTTTTTTTCTTATATGACTTATTTACACAGAAGCAAACTTAACTTTTGGATAAACTACTTAGAATGCATGTTTTTCTCATAATATTACATTGTAATTGATTTCAGTATTATTCGAACGATTGATGGCAAGGTTCTTCACAAGTACAAACATCCAGCTGCAGTCTTTGGCTGTGACTGGAGTCAAAACAACAAGTAAGTAAAAATTAATCCAAAGAACTGATACTATTTAAATGGATTACCAATAAAATAACATGTAGTTATTTAGAATGTGATACTGTGATATTAGAGCACTGAAATTGTTCCACAGTAGGATATGTCTGTAGCAGCTCTGTATTCTCAGTAGTGTGTCTGATTGCCTCGCATGTTAATGTGTTGATCAGGATCAGAACTACTTAATTTTTTTCCCCCCATAAATATGATAAAATCCTCTTTTGAAAGTTATCTGGCTGAATATATAATGGGGGGAAATAAGCAGATACTCAATACGAGGAAAGCAGGATTTAGATTGGCTTTATTTTAATGACCGCTAAGTTGCAGATACAGCCGGCAGTGAAATAGACTGTGATATATGTTAATTTTGCAGATAATTCTGGAAAACATAACAACTTTTTGTCAGAAAAACTTACAGTAATTCAGTTCTATTAATAGTTGTGTGTTGGGTGCTTGGTCAGACTGTAGTGCAAATACATTCTCTCTGGCAACTAATGGATCTGCATTAGGGCTTTTTTTCTGATTCAGTATATTTAAGTGGGTTATCAATAATTATATCATAAAGAGACAATGGAGAAGCCAAAACAAGCTGTTTTTTAAAGTAAATTGCAAAGTACACATTATATTAATTCTAATTTTTTTTAAAAAAGTACTTTTGATGATCCCAGTGACCAAGGATTTTACTATTTTATTTTGCAGAGATATGATAGCTACTGGTTGTGAGGATAAAAATGTTCGTGTTTACTACTTGGCAACCAGCTCTGATCAACCACTGAAAGTTTTTACAGGGCATACTGCAAAGGTGTTTCATGTACGGTGGTCTCCTCTTAGAGAAGGAATCCTCTGTAGTGGCTCTGATGATGGGTGTGTATTCCTGAACTATTAGAAAACTCAAGCAGGACTATTAGAGAAACTTTCGGTGTTTAGTTGTACTGGTGCTGGCACCTTCAAAAACTGAATAACACAGTAATCTAAATCTCTGCCTTGTTCACATTCAGACTGTTGATTTGCTGTTAGCTTAATACAGGATAATTATCTAAAATTGTCAGAACTGCTGTAGCAATGCAACTGCCCAAATGTTTTCCCAAGAATAGTGACTGATACCCGTTACTTCCAGGAACAATACAAAGAGGACAGCACATGCTTACATTATGTCTAAAGATATGAGTACAAGACCTGCTCTTATTTGATATCTTTCAAAGGTATAATTAAGTAGGATCTGTGGAGATTTTTAATGGGTGCTTGGTACTTTTGTTTTGTTGGTTCTTATGGTATTTTTGATGGAGATTGCATCAGTCTGTGGTAAGGGGGGGGAAGGATTTTTCTATGAATCTAAGCTGCTTCCCTGTAAAGTATACAAAACCTTTCTGTAAAACGTCACCACTTTGGAATATTGCCTTCTGTCACTTTCCCTAATATCATTCATTAGATGTCCATGCTTGCAGCAAAATCTAATTCATAGTATAATGATCTAGAAAAGAAACTAATTTGACAACAAACTTTTTATGTGTAAATTCTCTCTATTTCACGAATAAGAAGTAGTGAATCCAAAATTCTCTCAGTGTCGTTACGAGATATTCTGACTTTATTATCTGTCATAACTATGTAATAATAAGTCTTGATTACAGAGTGCTTTCCAAAACACAGGGGTTCATAGAATAACTTAGTCCCAGGTAACACAGAAATTAAGCAGTCTTTTGAGTTTGTAGTACTTGGTAACACTTTGGCTATTTTGGATGACCTGTTGAGCACCTACACTTACATAGTACATAGCAACAATATGCAAGGTGTCACACGTGAGCTTATATTGGAGTAGAACAATATATATGTAAATATACAAAATGGCTTTCTAACTTGTGGATTCTGCTTTGTGATGCAGAACCCACCAAATGGCTTTGCAACCCTGAAGAAACTGTAGTAGGTGCCTTTGCTGCCATGAGTGAATTTTGGTAATATATATGATAATGTAATAAAATTTAGCTAGAATTACGATGAGCTTTTCAAGAAACTGAACTTTTAACTTCCTAATTCTGTAGTCTGCTCAATTAGCTGTACCCAGCAACAGCAACTACTGAAAATAAAATGTTGGAAACTTACTTGAGTAAATGGGAATAAAAACATCAGTGAGAAAGCTGGTATGAATTCTTATTATCTGTGTCATTGTGATGGAATTTTCACCATTTAAGATAGTCTGGTATTCTCTTCTGCCATGTGACATATGCCATATTCAAACAATAGACTAGACTAGACTAGAATTTTTCAGTTGGAAGGGACCTACAATAATCATCTAGTCCAACTGCCTGACCATTTCAGGGCTGACAAAAAGTTAAAGCATGGTAAATCCTTTGAGCTCTGCCCCTCAGCACACCATGGACCTGCTCATCTCACAATTGGAAGACTTGTCCAGAGGGTTGCTGTGAGGGACAGTATCAAAAACCTTACTAAAATCCAGAAAAACTACATCTACCACATGCCCTTCATCTAGTAGGTGGGTGATCTTATCATAGAAAGATATCAAATCAGTTAAACAGGACTTTGTGAACCCATATTGACTGTGCCTGATGATTGCATTATTCTTTAAATGCCTTTCACTAGTACCCAATATGATCTTAATTTTTTCAGGAACTGAGGTGAGACTAGCATGTATGTGGTTTCCTGGGTTTGTTAGAGGGCTTTTGAAGCCATAGGAAAGATAGATCTTACAGTTTTGCTTTGGTTTTCTTTCATTTTTTTTCCCTTGAAAGTCCTAACAGAAAAATTCATTACACATGCAGGAGTATGGGCAAACTTCTTTTCTTTCACTGACATGTAAGATAATGGTGCATGTGAGATTTTGAAAGACTATGTGGTGGATGTAATAGTTTCTTACTCTGGTGAACTCTTTAGCATGGGGTGCAAAATACACCAAACATGAAAGGCGTTGGTTTCAGCCTCTCCTACTATGACATCTATAAATGTATTTGAAATAAATATTCTGGTAAATATGAAGCTTAGGATATTGCAGGAGTAGACAGGTAATCATATTTCAGTATTTGATTTGATCTTATTCTGTTTCAGTACTGTTCGAATATGGGATTATACACAGGATGCATGTATAAATGTTCTTAGTGGACATACAGCTCCAGTGCGGGGACTGATGTGGAATCCTGAAATTCCTTACCTTTTAATATCTGGCAGTTGGGACTATACAATTCGAGTCTGGGACACAAGAGATGGAACATGTTTGGACACGGTTTATGATCATGGTGCAGATGTGTATGGTAATATTTTTAAATTTGGGGTTTTTTCTGTATTGAAATGCATATTTAAATATTTTCAAATTTATTAAATAATTTAATCAAACTGAATGAGATAAACTTCATTATCTGACTGCACTTTTAAATGCTCTCTTTCCTAGGGTTAACATGTCATCCTAGTCGTCCATTTACTATGGCATCTTGCTCTCGTGACTCCACTGTGAGACTCTGGTCACTAACACCTCTTATTAATCCTCTACAAATAAAAATCTTAGCAGATAGGTGTTGGGATGAGATTATTGGTAATACAGGTAAGTAAATCGTATATACCATTGTTTTAATTTTCTGTATGTTACTATACTGTTCTTCTTTATATTAATTTTCATGTAAAAATCTTCATGTATTTTAGATCGTGCTGTGGAATCTGGTGTTCCTCCTTTGCTGTGTGGTAAAGTTTCTAGGGAAATTAAACAAGAAGTAGAAAAATTGACAGGAAATCCTAAAGGAAAAAAACTAAGGTGGTTTTCAGAATGTTTTTCAGTAAGTATTCTGCAAACCTAAGGCTGGTGTCACTGTGCATGTCTTTCTCTTCTAAAGTCAATATCCAAAACTGAAATTTCTTTCTTCTCTACCTTTTTGGGGTTTTTTTTCCCGTTTTTCTTAGAGAGAGCTCAGAAAATATGCAGATAACAGTTCTGTCTCTTAGTAGTTCTGCATGTAAAAATGTCCACAATTTACCTGTTTGCCAGTTGTGAACACCAATTTTTGACAAAGTGAAATAGGTGGGATAATTTTCCATAGGAAAAATTTGATTTGGCAAGAATTTGCTATTGAAGAAAATTAAAATATGTTTTTTATCAACCTACATTGGAGTTTTTTATTTTAATCTTTCAAAGGGACACCCTCATCGTGGATAAGCTTTGAATTGCCCAAGTGTCTGTGCCAAAACTGCTGTCTTACATAGGAGCTGTAGATCTGGATGACCGATGGCCCAGTATCCATCTGTTGCTTTCGCTCTTTTTCCACAGTAATATTTGCTATAAATCACTGCAGCATCCCTGTGCAATTGAAGTGATAATACAAAGTACTGGGTCAATGTGAGTGCTTACCTGCACAGGAGCTGAAGTTGAGATAGAACAAGGACAAAAATGAGTTAGAACTACAGCTTGTGTTAAGCACTGTTGTAATTGAAGTCAGTACACTGATGTACAAAGACCTAGTTCATCCAAAATACTTGTTTTGATTTCTAGCTAAATTGAAATACATGATTTATTTATTTTTAGCAGTCTTCCTCACTTACAAATCTTGACATTTCCTGTTCTATTAAAAATATTTATATGAAATTCTTTAATTTACTGAAGTTATAAATTTTGATGTTTTATGTAGATTCAAGAGTAAAACTGCTACAAGAATATTAGAATTTTCCAAGAACAAAAATATTTTTTGATTACCTGTGTTCAGCGGTTTTTAAGTCTAGAAAAGAAAGTGTTGTGCTTAATTATGGGGAGTCAAGTAGGACCTTTAAGCGACTGAGTAAAAAGTGAATAGTGTCTTTTTCTTACCTCACCCTAGTAGTATCTTCTGCTTTTTACCAGCTCAGAAATAATTGGACTTCTAAACTTCTAATCCTTTTATTCTTAGAAAAGCTTCTTCAGGTCAGAAGTTTAATGATTCTTTTGGGTTTTTTTTTTTTAAGCTTTGATTAATCACTCTTTTCTAGACCTCATTCAATGTCAAAACATTGTCCTAGTTCTACTATCTGTTAGACAGATAAAAATGCCTTTTTTTTAAATTGCATAGTATTGTGCAAGATTTTGTGCATATACAGTTATACCATATGTGTCTCTTTTAAGATTTAAAATTAAGATAGTAAACCAGATAGTGTCAGTCAAGCCTCTAAGTTTGGGTTGGGTTTTTTTTTTTACCTGGCACATGCCTTTTCTTTACAGAAAATGGTAAACATCCGAGCAGCTGAGTGTTGTTTTATGCCAACAGTAGCCACCATAGAGCTTTGTGTTCTTTTCGGAGCAAGAAAGAGAACTCTAATGGCAAGCCCTCAGCTATGTCCACATACAAGCAAATACTTGGGTTGATGATGGATCTTGCTATCCCTTCACAGCCTTGAAGAAGACTAAAAAACTCATATCTTGAACCAATTCATGTCTCCATAGTAAAGGTTCTAATATTGAAATGGTCTGAAATTGTGTTTCTTGGCAATTGACTTGCCAAATGTTTTCCATTGTCTTTAGAAGTTCAAGTTTCTCTCTTGAATATTACTGTAATTAATATTACTCTTCCCTAATAATTTTAGCCTCCAGGAGGCAGCAAAAATTTATGGGACTTAGTTGCTGTAATAAAAGGGCAAGATGACAGTTTGCTTCCACAAAACTACTGCAAAGGAATTATGCATATGAAACATCTCGTTAGATTTAGAATGGTAAGTGAAGCATAAAAGGTATGTAAAAATGATTGTTAATCTATATACTATTTCATTCTTTAAAAATAACGTTTAATGTTTTACAAAAGGGTCCAAAGATATTTGTGCAATATCGGTTCTCTGTGCAATACTAGTCCGTTAGAACAATAGCATCTAGCTAAGTCTGCGTGACTTGATGCATATTCATTGATAAAATGGGAGTTACAGTTATGAACTTGAAAAGCAATTTTCAAAACAATGAAAAGAAATTGCAAAGCAAGCTTGAGGTATGAAGCGAGTTTGTCTTCCCTATTATCTATAGTCTACTTTTATATTCAGTGAAGTCAAATTATTTGGTTGCATAAACATGAATTTTGTAATTATGTTCAGATACAGGGACAGGGGAATTCATGTCTGAAAATGGAGGACAGCAAGCAGAATTATGCCCTGTAGCTGTCTGAAAGGAAGACTGGAGAAATGGGAACCTGTCATTAATACAGATACGCAGCTGAAGGGTGATTCAGATGTGAATGTGAAATTCAAATATTAGGTCATAAATTTATTAGTAACTACAAATATGAATATGCAATATGTACAGTTTGTGCAGAATTTGGGGATAGGTGGTTCTGTCAGGGACTTCTTAGGGATACTAAAGAATCTCCTAGTCCAATGACTGGGTTGGAAATAGAGGGAAGATATCTATTGCTATGGATCAGGAAATGCATAACTCCTCAGCCCCCAGGACTAAATTCCTGCCACGTGTCACCTGTTGTTTGCTGTTGCAGTCTGTCTCTCTGGAAGTTTTTTATTGTTGATGTTAACTGTAATAATAGCAGCTGCTCTCTAACATTGTGAAGTGCTATGTTGCAAAAACCCAATTTTCTCAGCCACTTAGGCTGAGAAGAAGTAATTAATTCTTGACTCAGGCAGTGCAAGCAGTCTGTTTATCCCTGTAACTTGATTTAATACATTTATAACTTGGATGACCTAGAGTAACTACAGTAATTGCTGATTATTCCATGGACCTGGATTAAGTGTTCACATGAATTAAAAGTGTTTTGTCCCGCTTTCCTCCTGACTCAGAATCATGCTTAAGAGCTTTATTAGAAAGTTGAAGTAGAGTGATGCTGCTTGTGTATGGCTGCCAATACCACTTTTTCTTCTCCGGAAACTGGATAGTGGCATTGCAGCACCTAGACGTCTCAGGATGAAGTAGGGACCTAGAGCTTTTTTTTTGTTTCTTTTTTGGTTTCTAGCAAACAAATTTTTTTATGTTAAATGGGATAAACACAGCTTGTTTCTAAAACTCTGCTAGATGAAAAAATTTAGTCTTATCTCTTCAACTAATATAAAAATTGCAGTGGTTAGGAATATAAGTCACTAATTGGCCATAAGGTGAATGGGTATGACAGATCAGGACACAGGCTGAGTCTACTGTCTTTATTCTTTCTTAATGTGAACATCATTATAATGGTAGTGAGTACTGTTTCTGGCTCTGTATGGTTTATGTTCACAAATAATTTTTTAAATTTCAAAAATATGAAAATTTTTATGATGGACATCTGGGTAAGTTACTATTTCATACGAGAAAATGGCTGAGAATTAAAAAAAAATATATAAAAGAGATTAAAAGAAGATGATCAAGGAAAATGCGTATGTGCAACAAAGTGCTAACACAGTTACCTGAACAATAGAAATAGTTCACTGTAATCTCATTGTAAGCTCTTCCAATTAGCCTTTTCTCAAAAAGATTTTTTTCTTAAATGGTAGCCTTTATATTCCATTTTAATATTTGACATTAGTTCATTCTTAAGAAAACTTATTTTCATCACAGAAAACTACTTCTGTTTTCTAACTTTATTCTTTTTTTCTACCCTCAGTCCAAGGCACAAGAACTGACAACAATAAAAATGTCCAAGTTTGGAGGTGGTATTGGTGCACCAAGCAAAGAGGAGAGGCTTAAAGAAGCTGCAGAAATACATTTAAGATTAGGACAAATTCAGCGATACTGTGAACTAATGGTAGAACTTGGAGAGGTAAAAATATGAGGACATTGTTGAAGAACAATAAAATATGAAAATTTCTGTAAACCAACTAGTCTACTAAAGATGGGGTAGTACTTAAATGTATCTCAAGTCTTGAAAAGAGAAATCTTGCTTCATTGTATTATTTCTAGCATATGCACTCTAATGCATAGTTCATTCTTTATTTAACCTCTTTACAAATTTCTTTTTATTGGCAGAAGAAACATGAAACTAGTTAAAAATATTACTCTTTCTCGAAATAAAACAGTCACATTAAATGTATTGCTGCTTTCTTCTAGTGGGACAAAGCTCTCTCAGTGGCACCTGGTGTATCGATGAAATATTGGAGGAAGTTAATGCAAAGGTAAGGAAATAAAAATATGCTAAATTGTAGCTTCTGTTCATAAAAGGACACAGATGAGTAGGAAGGATGGATACTAATATTTGTTGTACTTTTGTTACTTAATTCTAGTGAAGATACTTTCTGTTAGTAAGTTTTGGGATGGAACAGTGTAGGATTTCAACCACTGTTTTGCATATAGGAATCATAGAATCAGTCTCATAGAATAGTTTGGGTTGGAAGAGACCTTAAAAACCATATAGTTCCAGCCCCACTGCCATGGGCAGATGTACCTTCCATAAGCATAAATTGCAACTTTTAATGGGAAACTCTTTAGTGCAATATCTTCAGTTTGTGAGTCTTCTGAAGTGTGGAAAGACAGATGGATTTCGGTGAACTTTATACAGCTTCATGTAACACCTATTCAATAGAGAGAAGTTTAGTGATCCATGATATATGTAGATCTTTCTTGTTTATTCTTGTTTGTTTATTCTTCTGATTTGTTTAATTAGGAGAGCAGATCAGTTAATTCAGGAAGAAAATGATGATGTCATCCCATACTGTATAGCTATCGGAGATGTGAAGAAACTAATTTCTTACTTTACTTCAAAAGGTCAGCTTAAAGAGGCTCTCCTTGTTGCACAGGTATTATTACGTATAACAGTGTGGGAGATGTATTTAGCTATTAATTTCTAAATCTGAAGGTGACAAGCATATTTAAAAGCTTGCTCTGTTCTCTTCTGCAAAATGGCTAAATAATGACACCGTACTCTTTGCTTTTGTATTGCATGACCAGTTTTTATGCAGAAATCATAAAAAGGTATCTCATGCTTCCCATTTTAAGCCTGATTCTTCTAAATTGTAATCAAATGTATTTAATGAAAACTGATGCATTTGGGTTTGTTTGAAGTAGAAAACTTGACCTATTTTCAGCAATCAATATTGCCCTTAACATCAAAGACATGTAGGATTTTTCTTGCATTTCTAAAAAAGACTTGGTTACACTACTTCCTATAGAATCTTTGGGTGAAACTACTCAGTTGCGCTAGTAATCAATATAGAAATTTTAAATTTAATGCAAAAACAATACAAGAGATTACATTAGGAAGCAGAAGGGACATACCTGCTTCTGGTAAACACAAGTTAAAGAGCACAAAAAACATGCAAGACTGATACTTTTTTCACATTTTCATCACTCTTTTATTCTTTTTGAGTAATTTCTGCATAGTTAATATATCTTGTTAAATAAACTGTCAAGATTTGTCCCTGATACATTCTCTCATGCTTACCTGTCCTTGGACATTCATTTTCCTCAGAGATAAGAACTTTAATAATGAATGTGAGTTTGTCCTTTAGAAATTGTCTACCTGTATGTTGTTGTTCGAGTAGTAGCTGAGTAGTGCACAGGATAGAACTTTGAGGTATGCTTAAATTTAACAAGTTACAATGTTTGAACCTTACAGCACCTTCAAGTTGAGAAGTATTTTTTTTTTTTTTTAAAAGAGACATTGCTGGGGTTGCTTTTATTACAATTCATAAAATAGTCTTTACCTCTAAGATTAATCAGATAATATTAAGTCATTAAACACCAGGACTTAGTTTCCCTTTTAACTGAGCCCTGAGTTTTAATGTTGCTATCCTGGCTACACCTTAAAGCTGATCTCTTCTTATTTAATGTTAGAAATAATTTATTGCCAGATGCAAAAAAGGTTCAGCTTATGTTACTATATAAACCTTTCTCGATTTGCTGATACACCTACGGAGAAGTATGTATGGAGTCATACTTTAATCACAACTACCTTGGGTGTAAAAATCAAGGTTGTAGCCCTGACTGTCTATTATAAGTGTGTTCAAATGCTGGAAAAATCCTGTACAAATGCATAGGAAGTAAGCGCTCCCTTGTTTCTGTATAATTTCTTGTATGGCTGGATATAACTAAGCTAAGATTTAGCTATGAATAAGGTGATTGGTTTAAACGTTTTCTTTGTTATAACTTGGCTTTAGAAAGATTTTTATAGATCTTAGATTATTTTTTAGTTGCTAAAAATCACATTTCATGTTCAATTTGATTAGTGCATTAATTGATCCATTTTTTTATTCACTTCTAGGCAGCTTGTGAGGGAAATATACAGGTGTCACCACTCTCCACAAGTGGCTCCTCAAATTCAGCTGAAAACAATACAGATGATTATAATGAGTAAGTTGTTCTAGTTTATATGTAAAGCCTTCTTTTAGTTTTGCCCTTGTGCTGCCTTCTGCCACAAAATGGATTTTTCATCTGTGTGTTTTATAAATATTGCTTCATTTGCTTTATATTTAAGGTGCATTCCTATGCACTTAAACATGTAGCATATTAGCTTAGAACATCTGGTAAGTAAGAGTAAAATTTAGTATTAACAAGTATCTGTGAGACCTGACATTTCATGCATCTTTTCTTCCTGAAGCTTCACTGTTTATGAAAGTTTCTGAAAATGTACACTAATGGCCATAGTTTCATTGTATGTGCCCTTAAAAGAAGCCATTGATCTCTTCTTGTTGAGAACAGTGCTCAAAAACCTAGATTACATTATCAGTTTATGTGTGTAGTAACAAAAGCAGCTTGGAGGATGTATAGTTACTTCAATTACATGTGCAAGTTTTCATCAATTAGAGAAACACTTATGTAGAGTTTACAGGTTTTAAATCAATATCCAAGTATTTGATTGTTCTTTTATTATTCTGAAGAGACACTTTCATAGTGATGTAGATTTGAGGAAACTGACACCCACCTGAATATGCCCCAGCATAACTGGTGGATGAAGCTGAAACTGACTGCACTTTGAAAGCTAGTGGTGTCGTTATCTGTAAGTCGGCTATAAAAAATTTAGTGTACAGAAGCAAATGTGGTGACTTGTACGTAAATTAAGAGCCAGAGAACTTCAACCTTTAAGTAACCTTGCAGAATTCATGTATTGTTCTTGCAGGCTCCTGCACGAAGTCAGTAAAGAACTGGCAGAATGGTATTTCCAGGATGGCCATGCAGTGCTTGCAGCATGTTGCCATCTGGCTGTTGAAAATATAGAGGTAATTTTTTTTTCTCTCTAACTATGGAAAGGCTAACACTGACTTCCTTTTAAAAACATCTCCACACGTTAACTGTTTTTTAAAATGTATATACCACATTCTAAAATATATTACTTACAGTTGGTATTTGTTTTGTATGTATTGATATAGAGTTTGATCCTTAGAGTATTAAAATCAGTAGCAAAGCTTCCCCAGTTCTATTAAATTCAAGATTTCTGTCATGCACAGAAACTAGTATGTTATTATTGAGTTGTATTTTCATTATACAGTATCTTTTTATATTAGAAAATATAAGGTACCTATATATAAACATATACACATAAGTATTACTGTTTACTGTTTATGGTGACCCAAAAGATCCATTCAGAACTGGAACTTCATTGTGCTACGAAAGATGCGGTCTCCGCTTTGAAGAATTTGCTATCTAAATGATGAAGTGAATAGGCAAAAAGCCCTACTACTCAGTGCAAAAATAGGGCTGACACGTAGGAAACATTTTATTAGATTTTAATTTTGTTTGTAGTTTTAAAAATTGTTTCTTCTCATTCTCTCTGGATTTTTTTGTTGCTGACTCAACATGTTGTTCCTCCTCTATCCCCTAAAATGAGTAAAATTCCACCTTAATGAGCTGTTCAGAGAGAAAGCAAAAAAATCAGTTAATGCCTGTATTTCACAACAGACCTATTTCTAGTTATTGTGTAGTCTCTTACTGTTTAATGTTGCTGATAGGCATAGCAGAATTCCAGTTGGCCAGAGAGGGCCAGAACAGGAAAGTCCTTCCTGGTTTGAGTTGGTCTGGAGTTTTTTTTGAGTCTCCTTTCATCAAAAGAGGTGGGGGAATACATACTCTGAAAGCTAGTATCCTTACTTAATACTAGAAGTAATTTTTATCATGCTTTTTAAGTACGATATTTATGTAATCTCTTTAAGTTAAATAAAGTAAGATTCTGCTAAAGGAAATCTATTTGGTTATTTAAAAAATTATCAGTACATGGTGCATAATTACTCACTAATGCAGCAGATCCAAATTTTATACAAAGTTGTTTTAATTAATGCATATTTTGTCCTTCTGTAACAACCAGCCTCATAAATGAATGTCATATGCTCAACATGGTGAATCCCCAAAAATGCTTTTGTCCTTTAATGATATAATTTTTTCATTGAGCAAGCTTGCGATGGCAAACCTGATTCGTGGAAATGAACTGGAGTTGGCAATCAGTGTGGGTACTGTCTTAGGAGAAAGTGCAGCACAAGCAACACATTATGCTCTAGAATTACTAGCAAGAAAATGTATGACAGTAACAACATGGTAAGACTTTTTTAATCCAAAGAAGATTTTTTCCCTTTCCCTAACAGAATGATAAAGGTGTTTCATTCTAAAACTTTTATAGACACCAAACCACCATAAGTAGGTAGAATAAGAATTGCTGCTTGATTAAGAATTGCCATATTAGACCTTTGAAGTACAGGGCATATGAATATTCTGCTTTAATCTCAAAAAATATTATGTATGCACTGTAAATGAGAGAAGTCAAGTGGAGGATGAAACCTGCTGGAAAAAACCTACATACTTGGGCAATAGGTATCATAGTCCTAGTCTGTACTGAGTAAAAGGACTGCTCCAGTAAGGTTAGAATTGAATTATAAAGTAAAAAGGAGCAGAAGCTTCAGTAGGGTCTGTGAAGTGATTTTTAAGTACTTGCTTGAAAAATATAAAAAACTAAGAGGCTGAGGAATTATTTTATAATGGTATTTGGAATACTAGACAGCTGGCAAGATTTAAGGGTGAAACAGATTACTATTTAATTCTGCAGAAATAAGCAATTTCTCTGTTGCATATAGGGGAAACTCTGCTCATTTTTTTTTTCATCCTTGGAGTGGTTTTACTTTGAAGGATACAGTTTTGGTCAGATTTCTGTCTACCAATAAAAAGCAGAACATCTTCCTAAGATATATTTGGCAGTTGTACAGTGTTTAGAAGGAATATTTCACAGAAAATGTGCTTTAAAAGATATTGCACTTAAGTATCAGTTTTGCTGCTACAGTTGGTATGTTCTTAACTATCTAGACCAGGGGTGTCAAACTCATGGCCCACGGGCTGAATCGAACCCAGCACCTTGTTTCTACCCAGCAACAGCACCGAGCTCCTTGCCCCCTACGCTCCTCAGTGCACGAGTCACGTGTGTGGTGTGTGTGATGCACATTATGCTGCAGGAGCCAGAGTACGGTGGGAACCTAAGTTTGACATCCCTCATCTAGAGGTAGCCTGAGAGAAACATAGTGGAACTCCTCTTTACAGAGCATTTAACCTGACTCCTACAATACTTCATTGGCTAAAAAGATAAAATAAGAAATGGATGACATGCTGCTTTGGTTTTGCAAGGATTTAGCATGTCTGCATTGCACCAGTTCTAACAGGTTTGTTTTGGCAACTCTATCATTAGTTTTTAAAGTCTCTGGTCTCCCTGCCTCCCTTATGAGGAGTGATTCACAGTTCTGATAGGAAGCACTAGATGTGGAGTTAAGAAAAGCAGAATATAATTTTTCCAGTTCCATAACAAAAGCTTGTTCCGATCTCAGTGCTGTAACATGTACTTACAATAGTATGACATTTACGTGCATGTATGTAAAACTTCAGCAACCTTATGGTATGTGTTCACTGAAGTCTACATGGGTATCCATAATAAAATTTTAAATTGGTGTACTGCGTATTGCCCAAGTATACCTCTGGATTTGTCAGTGGGTTTCATATGCTATACTGAACACCTATTACAGCTATAGCCTCCAATCCTGTGTTCTGATTTGCAGCCACTGTAGCATATTTTTGTATTCTATGGGAAAAGGTCAGATCACTGAATCTCTTCATATTTTTTTAATAAAGAGATACTGGCAAAGCAGTACCACAAGGAAGCAACTTACACTACATGTGTAAGATCATGTGTGGGGAAGCTGGCATTCAAGGGCCTCTGATATTTGAAGGACTCCCTTTTTTTTTTACTGGTTGTTATGCTTAGGGATATCTGTCAATTCAAAACATTTCATTGGAGAGACACGCTTAATTGTAGATACCTCAAGAACACTGACAGGACATTGATGGGTTAGTAATGAAATCAGTTATTAGGGAAATGGGGGTTTGGGTTTTTGTGGTGGTTTGGTTTTTTTGGTTTTTTTTTAGAAGTGCTCTAAAATATCAAATCAAACCAAAAAAGTCAAAACGACGTTCATGCCCTTCCCCATCTTTCCACATCTACAGCCTTGAGAAAATGCATGTTTAAGAACAATGTGTTCATTTTATTTCTGTTTAGCTCATAAATACTGTTAAAAGCAGTAATCAGAAGGCTAATGATATCTTACTTGAGATACTGAATTCCACATATGCAAACTCAGCTACCTGATTTTGTTCATTATACTGACGGTGTTTTCAGTGTGATTCTTGAAAAAACATTCCAGGTAACATAATTTGTAGGCCATTACATGAGGGCTTCTTTGAATTATTTTAATTGAATATTTGGCTGAGTGATTTCTTATCATTTTAACAAAATGCTTGAATTGCCTATGAAGATGAGTACTGATCTTGAAAATAGTTTAAGAACTTGTGAAATAGTTTATATTCTGAAAGAGCCTTTCTGATCTCGGAAGAGTGCCTATTGCATGCTAATGATCTAACAGACCTTTTGTCATTATGTTGTCATAAGCCATTGGAAAGCTTTTTTCATTGTTAAAGTCACCCTTTTTTGCTATTGTAGTTTAATTATTTCATATGAGATTTTTCCTTGGCAAAGTAAGAATATAAATGAAAATTTTGTTCATTATATTTCAATATCTTCCTTTTAGCTTTCCATCACTTGGATACAGGTATTTTGCTTGCTTATAAAGTGAGAGATTTGAAAAGCGTGTGACTTTACTAATGCTAAAAATAATCTTAAACTAAGTGTTCTAATTTTTTAATTGTGATCCATGCGTGAAAGTGGGATAGAAAGCAGTTGCAAATATTGGAGAGTACTTGAACATTTTTAAGCTAGGGACTGCATTCTGAAAATCCCGGAAAACTCAATAGGAGCTTTTGCCCTATTGGGCAAGTCAGTCTTGTGAGTCACAGGAGAAATGTCTGCATGAATAGAGAATAACCAGAATAACCAGTTATTAAAAGCTTGATAGAAAAATTGTTTCAAAATAATTTCTTAATATTTACTTATGTTCTCTCCAGCTGCTTGTTGTGTTAAGGAAGGGAGGTAACAAATAGTAAAAAGTTATGAACATTTGAGAAATGTCAGTTTGCTGAAACACAGTTTTCCTTTCAGAAGGATGAAAACAGGTATCACATTCTTTTCTTGTATGACCTCTCTTTTATAATGTTCCAGTCATTCTAGATGACTGAGAGATGCTTTATGCTGATGTCATGGAACTCTACAAGTCTGGAATTTTGAGGATGGTTTCATGACACAGAACCACGTATAACATCTTTCCTTATTTCAGATTGGATAGATCCTACTCTCCCTTCCCATCCCTGCTCACATATTCTTCCATCTCACTTTGAAGTGGTTCTGATGCTTGAGGATTGCACAGCTGTTTAATTCAACCAGCTAAAGTAACAGAAAATTTATATGTGACTTCCCCCCAAAAGATGAATACCTTAAGTGTGATTTATTGCACCAAAATAGTGTTAGAGACTGATACTGCTTTTGTTCTTTTCTGGAAATAGCATTTTTTCTCCAGTACACTCTTCTTTATGAAAAGAATATAAAAGAGAAAACAGGTTCCTCATATTACAGCCATCAAGAGTAACTACATGTCATCTTTTGTTTGTGCAGGGATTTAGCAGCTGACCTTCTTATGATGATTCCTGATAATAAACTGCACTTAGTAAAACTGTGTGCTTTTTATCCTGGATGCGTAGCAGAAATAAATGACCTGCATGAAAAGGTACAATTAAAAAGAACTTGCCTGTATGCTAACAAAAGGTTATCTATTGATTTGTTTACTAATTTCAGAGAAATTAAGGTCAAATAAATTTGTAGGGTGAATTTGTCACTAGCATTCTTGTGTTAAATATCCTTTTTTTGCTCTTTCAGTCTTCATTTACTTTATTTTCAGTATTGCACAAGAAGAACTTGAGTTCTTGAATACTACTTTGTGTATCATCTTTCCATATCACAGTTTACTTCCTGAAGTAACTTTTGATCTTCAGAGTTACCTGTCAGTATGATTTATAACTTCCTCATCACTGAAGTGCAGCCTTACCATGTCTTGGCAGATCAGCTTTCTGTGCTATCCTGAATAGTTTTACATCTTATGTTCGTAATATCCTTAAATCCCCCCTTTCCTCTTCAGTGGCAGAAGAGTCTGCTCCACAACTCAGGGTTCAATTCAGACTGCATCATCTATTAAGCGGTAGTAAAAAGTTCTCAAAAACATTAGCAATGGAAACTGGTACTGCTTAAATTAAAATTAAGAACCTTCTCCTCCTATGTTGTTCTCTGGTCTAGATGGCTTTCTTCATGCCCATTATATGCAGGTATGTTCTTCAAACAATGACTCTTTCAGACAGAGTTTGATCTTATTTTTATGCACTAACTTCTGCATTTCTCAGCATCTTAGAAATTTGTTTGAACGTTACAATAATTCTTTGGCAAAATCTTTGTTTTCCAGTGCAGTCTTCCTGATGTAGAAGAATGTATGCGATTGGCAGAGACAATTCAGGCAGATGGGGATGTATTTGAAACTATAAAATATTATCTGTTAAGCACAGAACCTGAAAAGGCTCTCCCCATTGGTATTCAGTATGTGAAAGGTAAGTACTTGGGTGAAGAAACTTTTTAAAGCCTAAGTCATTTGTATAGCTTGCCTCTTGAGATATTTTTGTTTCTGTTTTTCAACAGAACAACTTTGTGGCTCAGATTGGACTGTAGAGTCAGTCTCTCCATATCTTGATCTTCTAAGTTACATACGCACTGAACAATTAGTGCTGCATAAATGCAGTGAGTGAGTATATTTTCCTTACTTATAAAAGTGGAAGTTTCATTAAAGGAAGCTTTTGGAATTAAAAAAATATAGATTACATGTTCTTAGTATCATTTTTGTTTACCAGCAGATGGGGTACAAAAAAATCACACCAAGCAAGCTAGCTACCAATCTGGAGAACGGAATGTGGAATTCTCCTAAATTTTCAAGGTTTAGAAAGAATTAAAAAAAAAAATATATATTTTACTGCTTCTTTTCTGTGGGGAATTTACAATGGCTGGATCAATGTTGGTCTTATTTGAAGAATCTCAGGTTGAACAACTCTGGTATCAGTTTCCTGTAGAAGAGCAGTGGTACCACATATCATGTGGGATTTTATATCAGAGTTAAGTAAATTTGAGCTGTCACTCTCAGAATTAACTCTAAAATAGTTGCATAGCTGTGGTTCACCTTTATGACAGGTGGTTGCACCTGGGCCTGAATGCCCACACAGGTGTACATGTGAAGAACTAAAAGGATCAAAAAGCTTAATTCTTATCTGTGGACTGTGGAGAAACTTGGTGAAACTCAAGTCCACATTAATATGTGGGGCAATTTTATTTACATTTACAGCTTTATTGCATTAAAAGTTCTCAGTGACATTTGTTTTGTAACTTTACATGATTATGCTTAATAACTATGTGCTGTACATGCTTTTAAAAATTTAATAATTGAGATCAGCATGAAGCAGATGGAGTCTGTTTTAACAATTATATGTGAGCATTGTCAGCAAACATAGGTCCTTCACAAAAGATGAATGGGTAAATTAGGGTTTAAAGTTATAATTTGAATGTGAATTTGTTTAATGATTTTGCAAACACTTGTTATTGCTAATGATTAATATTTGTCCATTTATAGATTTCGGAATGAGTTGCTGATTTTGTGTGGTTACATTGGTGCTTTACTTGCTATCAGAAGACAGTACAATAGCATTGTACCTGCACTTTATGAGTATACAAGGTAATAAGTTTCAGCCCCTATTATGATATATGCTATATATTGTTCTCACTTCCAGCACCTCACCAAAAGAAAAAAATAATTCAAGTTCCCACTGCTGTTACGAAGTTATAAGGGTATACCCATGCCTGCATATACAACCTTCTTTACTTTCTTTATGCATTACGCATGTATAAGTTTGACGTAATGTAGCAAGTTCTGTAAGAAAAATCATTTTTAGAAGTAGAGGAGTATTCTGCATTACCTCCACCCATGATTATGTGTTGACAGTAGCAGTTCTAATTTTGTATCTGTGTAGACCATTTGCCAAGACTTGCTTAGTCGCAAGCTTTGGATTTCTAAGCCACCAGGCTTATGTATGGAAATCAGTAAGACGAAATATAAACTTTTACAGAAGAGCTGTTATGATATGGAAATTAAATTTTTTTCATTAATTAATTATTATTGATTATAGTAACAAGCTGCCCTTGATACTCAGTTTGTGATACGCTGGCTCTCAAGTTTAAGTTTTTCTGTGATTTAAAGAACCACGGAACAATACCATTCTAATTTTTTTTTCTCAGCTTGCCCAGTATTTTCAGGATTCACAGATTTTTAGATTCTGGTCCGTCTTAAGCTGACAGTTATATGCTTAAACTGTACATTTTTAGGACATCCCAACAAAAACTGAAGTTTGCTGAATTAGGTCAGGTAATAACCGTCCCTTGTATATTTTGATAAGTAAAAAATGCATCCCTGCAAGGGATTTGAAACTGGTTTCCACAAGTAATCAGGTGAAACAAGGCTGTCCCAGAGCATGTACTGAACCATGTTATTTTTAACTTTATCCTATCTACTATATATAGGCAAAATGAGGCCTGACTTTTAATAAAGTGTCATTATTAAGAAATAAGAACACGTTTAGCTTTAAAATATAAAGAAAAAAAAGACTAATTAAAGGCAAGCTTAAATAATAAGGTGTAAATGGAGGTAATTACCTTTTCATTTAAGTTTGATTTTATACTTTTATATATCGTAATTTAACATTTCCAAAGTTGAATGCAGTTATTATCATGAAGGATCAATTTATTCCCATAAGGTTATTTCCATATCCAATAAAAATAATTTTATATTACAGCTGTCTGTCTTGCTTTTCTATTAAGAAAATATTCATTGTTAGAATTAATTTGGACTTTAATTACTTACATTCCTTTTCAGTCAGCTTTTAAAAAGACGGGAAGTATCTGTACCTTTGAAAATTGAACAGCTTTCTGAGGAACTAGATGCATGGAGAGCTTGTACTCAATTAGACAAGTAGGTGGAAAAACACAAAATTACAATGAATTAGACTATTAGTATTTAAAAGTTTAGTTGTTAATAGAGTATTTATTTACTTTGTAAAATCTGAATATTAATGTAAACAATTCGTGGCTTTTAATTTCTAATGCAAATTAAGATGTAGTGGTGAAAAACAAGCATATTTTGTTCATAGACCTACCGATGAATCGCCATGCACCCCGCCATCTGAATCACAGAGAATGGTATATTCAGTACTCATATCACGGATACAAGAGGAGCCTCTGAAAGGAATGGTCGGGCCAGACTATGTCACTGGATCAAATCTTCCCAGTCATTCAGATGTTCACATCTCCTGTTTAACAGGGCTAAGGATACAGGTATGGTTTCAGACAGCTGACGTGTTCTTTCTCAGTGATAGCATTGACTTGTTGTGAGTTTGGCATAAATCTAAAGTTCCCCTCATCGTTTGGGAGGGAAAAAAGTTTTTTTCTGTTGTCACAATAGCAGAAGTTAGAGGACAATTGCTGACATCTTCTGTATAATAACGGCTATATGAAAAAGAATTGCCCAATCAAATAATTGCCCAGTTCCACAATCTAAATGTTTTAATTTCCACGAGAAGGACTGATTTCCTTTGCAAAATGCTCTTTCTAAAGTGCATGTAACTTACTGCCTACTACCTCACCACAGCTCGAATAAAACCATGAAATTACTTATTTTCAACCACATACTAACATTATTCTATTGCTAGTATTTATTATTATGGAAATGCATGCTATAAAACTTGTAATTCATGGTTAATTAAAACCAGGTATTAGAAGACTAAGTATTTAAGTACATGTATTCATCACTGACTTAGTTTTATGATCAAAACATACTAGTCCTTATACCAGATCTTTGAGATATGGTGTTATTTCCATAAAGGGAAATTAGACAGAGCCCAAAAACACTACTCTAAGGGTGTTGTCTCCAGATAGTTGCCTCAGTGTGAATTTACTCTCATATATGAGGAACAATCTGTTTTCTCTGTCCAGTGCTAGATGCCAGCACAAAGAGTAACAGGGTTGTATAGGTATTAAGAGGGATAGTTTTGTATTAGAAAATGAAGACTTGAAAACATTAGCAGGATTTTTGAGGTAAAATTCACAACTGCAAACCATCAAGTCCAAAAAAAACTATACTGCAAATACTTCCACATTAGAACAACTACGGCCCCAACATAGGCTACATAAAGCTGCCATTGTTATAATCCATTCAACAAAAATAGCAAAAATGAATCATAGAATGGTTTGGGTTGGAAGGGACCTTAAAGATCATCCAGTCACGCTCCCCCTGCTATGGGCAGGGAGACCTCCCACCAGACCAGGCTGATCAAGACATCATCCAGCTTGGCCTCGAACACTTCCAGGGATGGCGCATCCGCAGCTTCTCACCACCCTCATCATAAATAATTTCTTCCTGATGTCTAATGTAAATCTACCCCCTTCCAATTTAAAGCTATTCCTCCTCATCCTGTCACTCCAGGCCCTTGTAAAAAGTCCCTCCCCAGCTTTCTTGTAGGCTCCTTTCAGGTACTGGAAGGCTGCTACGAGGTTTGCCCAGAGCCTTCTCTTCTCCAGGCTGAACAACCCCAACTCTCTCAGCCTGTCCTCACAGCAGAGGTGCTCCAGCCCTCTGGTCATCTTTGTGGCCTCCTCTGGACCTGCTCCAGCCATTCCATATCTTTCTTATGCTGGGGATCCCAGAACTGGTCACAATAGTCCAGGTGAGGTCTCACAAGAGCGGAGTAGAGGGGAAGAATCATCTCCCTTGAACTCCTGGCCACGCTTCTTTTCATGGAATCATCAGGTTGGAAAAGAGTCCAGCTGTACCTGTCCCCTTACTAAACCATCTGCCTGAGAAACTCACCTACCTGTCTTTTAAGTACTTCCAGGAATGGCGACTCCACCACCTCCCTGGGCAGCTGTGTGACTGCCTCATCACCCTTGCAGTGAAAAAATTTTTCCTAATGTATAGTGTAAACTTCCTCTTGTGCAACTTGCAGCCATTTCCTCTTGTCCTATCGCTTGTCACTTGTGAGAAGAGACCAGCACCCACCCTGTCACAACCTCCTTTCAGGCAGTTGTAGACAGTGATGAGGTCTCCTCTCAGCCTCCTCCAAGCTAAACAACCCCAGCTCCCTCAGCTGCTCCTTGTAGGACTTGTTCTCCAGCCCCCTCACCAGCCTCATTGCTCTTCTCTGGACGCGCTCCAGCCCCTCAGTGTCCCTCTTGTAGAGAGGGGCCCAAAACTGATCCCAGCACTCGAGGTGTGACCTCACCAGCGCTGAGCACAGGGGCACAATCACCTCCCTGCTCCTGCTGGCCACACTGTTTCTGATACAGGCCAAGATGCCATTGGCCCTCTTGGCCACCTGGGCCACTGCTGGCTCAGGTTCAGCTGGCTGTCAACCAACACCCCCAGCTCCTTCTCTGCCAGGCAGCTCTCCAGCCACTCCTCCCCAAGTCTGTAACGCTGCATGGGGTTGTTGTGTCCCAAGTGCAGGAAGTGGTTCTTTAGGCTATGTATAGACTTCATGTATTCCAGCAATTCGTAGAGGCATAATATTGGGGGTTTTTTGTAGATGGGGAAACACAGATCAGCACGGATAATTTCAGATACAATGAAATATGTACAGTACTCACTAGGAAAAAAATCTTTGTGACCTCAGACTCTAATTCAGGCTAAATTTAACTCTGAAATAATTGACTAACATATATAAAATACAACATTTACTGAAAATCAAACTCAAAATTTAAGGATTATGAGATGTTTGGCCTCCAGATTTTGGAACATAACAAGCTCACTTGATTTTTGATGTGTAACTATTATGAAAGCTTTAAGTTAGTGAGGTACAATTTTTCTAAAAATGTAGATGTTGGTTGTAAATCAGGTTTTCACGTCCTTCTTAGGTAAAAGAAAATGTGCTCTCTTTTGCTGTAGCCTTTACACAATGCATGTGTACATTCTTTTTCTTTCCCTCACCAAACATTTTTGCTGTGCAGGGTCCAGTGTTCTTCCTTGAAGACGGGAAATCTGCTATTTCACTGAATGATGCTTTGATGTGGGCCAAAGTGAATCCTTTTTCACCACTAGGAACAGGAATACGACTTAACCCATTTTAATGAGGTGTTTTCTTCTGCAGTTTGTAGCGCTTAAAATAATACTCGGAGGGGTTAATACTGATTCAATCTTAATGTGGAAGGACAGAACGATGGCAGTTGATTCCACCTGAAGGGCAATTACTTGGACTTTGAAATTTGTAAAATGATAACAAGAAACTGGTTTCTATACAAATCTTTGTTGATAATCCAAAGAAAAAGTTATTTAAGAATCCAAAGGAAAAAAAATCCTCACTTCAGACAGCCATGTCTTTTTTTTAAGTAAGAACAGTGTAGTCAGACGATACATTTCAGTGAAATCTGTGTAAACAGATGCCTTGTAATAGAAGTAAGCAACTATCTGCACATTATCAAAATATTGATAACAAACTGTGAAATCCATAAAACCACTTTCAAATACATAATAATAGAATGACTTTATTGATAACCATTGCAAACTGGTTTTAGAATGACTGAAATCCTGTGGCTGTTTCACACATTATGTCCTCCTGTTTAATTTTAACTGATTTTTACACACAGGATTCTACAGTAAAAGTAATATTTAAAAAGCACTTGCT
This sequence comes from Neomorphus geoffroyi, assembly GCA_033558235.1. Taxonomy (NCBI): domain Eukaryota; kingdom Metazoa; phylum Chordata; class Aves; order Cuculiformes; family Neomorphidae; genus Neomorphus; species Neomorphus geoffroyi. The sequence continues at coordinate 22,906,699 of JAUMJM010000020.1, read as the reverse complement.
TAGATGATTTTTTTCATTCATTAGTTATTGTGCTTTAATAGCAGTGCAAAGATGTTTACTAATGTTTTGTTTAGATAAGTTTGAATATGTAGATTATAAAATTCTATTTTCTAATCTTCAGCAACGGTCCCCCTTATACTTTCAGTGGAAGCTAAAATATATTTATAATTTTTTTTAAACAAAGGGTTTGTAAGGAACAAACAGCAAATGTAGTGAAAGTATTTCAGTATGTTATGTACACTTAAAATATTTGGTTTCTTTTTATATTTTGTATTAGTTAAGAATATTCATATTAGTATGACAGACCGTAAGTAAATACTTGTGCATATATTTTTATTTGCTAAAGCTGTGCTCAAATTGAAATAAAATTATAGAAACAGAGTACTAAGAATATTTAAATCTTAAAGCTGTGTCTAGTATGGAATTTAATCAGAAGGCAAATCTTATACCTATTCTTATTAATAATTACTCTTATCAATAATTCTTAGAATTACCAGTAGAAAAGATGCCTTGATTATAATACTCTTTATTAGCTTAATTGATGGCACACAAGCAGAAAACTACTTTATCTGTTGATACATTTTTTGCTGCTGCTTTGGAAGAAATTTTTAAATCCTGATAATTAAATAAAAGGGAAAGAAGTTGTAACTGAAAATTGGCGCAATATCTGAAGAGAAAGTGTTGTAAAACTGGAAATAACACAGGGTCTCTTTTCACAGACCCTATCCAACAAAATCCTCAATACAGAGGTAAGCAATGCCTTCACTTAACTAGAAATAACAGTGCCACCATGTTGGAAAGGTGAGATGGAGATTAGAAATAAACAATTCTCGTTGTCCCTTCGCCTTTAAGAAGTTGATTTAATTCCGTCAGTGTTCTAGAGTGTTATTACAGGGTTTCTGGTGTAAGCATATATTAGGAGTGAGGGGAAGGTTAGCTGTTTTGTAACCTATACAAACCCACTTTTGTATATACATGGATGCTGGAACAGAATACTTTTTGCAGGTATTGTTCAGAAAATGTTTTCCTTTGTTTAACCCTGTGGAGCTTGGGGAATGGGAGTTGGATTTCAGAAATAAGAATTCATAGTTTCTGAACAAATTTTCCAGCAATCAGTATTTGATGGATTGCTTCTCTCAAACGAAAGACTCGTTATGTTTTAGCACATAAAATATACAACCTTGTATATACAAGTTGTTAATACAGAATTGGAAAGAATAGGTAAGAACTGAATGTGCAGCCCTATGATCAGTGATTGACTCAACTGCCACTCTACTACATTTAAAATTTTTTGCTGCGTCCTAAAGATTTTTACTGATATTTCACAGTTTAAATATCTTACAGTCTGTAGTATAACTGCATCGACTTGTTGCGCATAAATTGTGCCTTAACGTGGAATCTTAAATCTACTTCCTCTTTAAAGTAGAGAGTAAGACTTAAGAACTCTTCATTGACTTATTTTTGTATTTCATGAAAGGGCGCTTTTTATAACAGAAATCCATCAGGTAACAGTCATTGTGAATAAAATACGTTTAAGGTGGTTGTACATCACGTAGTGAGCAAGAAGAACATGCAAAAAAGATTGTAATTCTGTCTACCGCTACGATTGTGGTTGCAACTCTTAAACTAGAGATTCATCATTTTCAAAAATAAGTTCAGATGGTTTGCTAATGTGTGACTTCATTGTCTGGCACAGCTGTTCAATTACATACATTTCCCCTTAATATTAAAGAACCCTTTGTCTTCAAATGATTGTTTGGGTCTTCTGTAAAAGTCATATTCCTATTTGAATGAAGAAATTTATCAACCTATACAGCTAGTGCTTTCCAATTACTATTAAATCTCAATTTTAACATCATCTCTATGAAATCAAATTCATTGTTCTGTTGAAAGAATCTGACCAATACTACTGCAATGTTTACAGGCTTCACCATCACATGTGAGACTTTCCTAGGTAAGTTCCAAAACAATACAAAGAAATCTGTCGTGTTATAAACTCTTCCCATTGCAAAACCTGTCTTTAAAATGAGATATGACACTTAAAATGCATGTTGTTGAATTTTCTTCATTGGATAAAATCATTTAGATCCAGAGTTACAACAATTTAAGATGACAGTAATGCAAGAAATGCCCTTCATTCTTTACACAGAAAACAAAACTAAATTACTAAGTCTGGATATCTTTTTCAGAACAGGCTTTCATTTTTTTTTTTTAAACTTGAAGCTTATGCATTTATGTAGAAAGGGAATGATATTCAGGATCATCCTTGCTCTAGATAAAAATTACTAAAAATACAGGGCGGGGAATAAATTTAGAAAACTAGTTTTGAAGACTAGAGTGCATTTGCACAATAGGTCAAGAAATGAGGACATGAAGTACGCTTTCAGATGTAAAAATTTCACATGCAACAATTATACTCTGTGCCTTCTAATGTTGTATCAGTAGCATCTGTGTCAGAAAAATTAACTGATATAATAAACCAGCTCTAGGAAGAAATGAAGCTGAAAAGGAAGCAAGGCAGTGTTTGAGAAATAAGTAAATTGCAGTATTGCAGAAATTAAGAAGAAATAACAAAAGCTATATTTTAGAATATGATGAATTCAAAGAGGTTTTCAGTTTATTTGCCTAAAAGATACTTGTTCCCTAACAGGCAGTAAACTTGAATTTCTTTTTGTTAATTATAGAGACAACACTACTGTAATCTGAATGGGGTACCAAGCATTCATGCTAACGTGATCTGTCCATTTGTTTCAGCTGGTTTTCTTTAAAATGAAGAGCTCTTTTGCGTTTTCGTTTTGGGGAATCTAGATGCAAGGGGAGAAATGGAATTAGAAAAGTATTTTAAAAGAAACAGTGGCTTTGAATATTCAAGGTATTACTACTCCATCGTTTGAAAATGCCAGTGCTGCTTTAATCACCTTTTAGTGTAGTGCACACTTTCGAACAGTGAACAAGGCCTTTTCTTTCCTTAAGAAAGCAGCATTTCAGCCCCCTATATACCTCAAGCCACCTTCTGAGGGTACGGTTCTTTGAACCAAGGTAGACTGTTGGTGGTGGGAAAAGGGAAAAATATACGCACAGCTCCGATCCATTCGAGACCTTTGGTACCAGTGCCCAGTCCCGCTGAACACGTTGGTGTCGATGTGGGGTGCTGAACCGTACAGCGGCCGTGCCTACTGACCCCCATTTCTCCTGCCTTACGCAGCCGGCATACCTGCGGTGCTGCGGGAATTACAGCTGAAGGTACGACTCCGTCACCCGCCCCCGAACTGGCGGAAGGCGGTGCCAGGGACAGCGGGAGGGGCGGAGCTCCGCCTCCCGCCAACGGCCGCTGGGGCGGGGCTGCCGGAGGCTCCACCTGCGCTCGGGCCGGCAGAGCCGCGGCTGCGCTCTCACAGCGGGCGCCCATGCGGCCGTTGCCGAGCGGCGCCTCGGGGCGGGCGGAGCTGGGAGCTCTCCCCGCGGCTCGGGGACACCGGCGGGCGGGCACCGACAGCGGGTGTGCTCCGTGACGTTGTCTGAGAGGCCAGCGCGGCGCCGTCTGTGCGCGCCCCGAGCAGAGCGTCAGCGGGGCTGCGGGATATGGAACTGATGGAGCGGGTCCAGAGGAGGCCACGAAGGTGCTCAGAGGGCTGGGGCACCTCTGCTGTGAGCACAGGCTGAGAGAACTGGGGTTGTTCTGCCTGGAGAAGAGAAGGCTCTGTGGAGACCTTATAGAGGCCTTACAGTGCCTGAAGGGGCTACAGGAAAGCTGGGCAGGGACTTTTTACAAGCGCCTGTGGTGATAGGACGAGGGGGAATGGCTTTAAATGGGAAGGAGGGAGATTTATATTAGACATTAGGAAGAAATCCTTCACACTGAGGGCGGTGGGGAACTGGCAGAGGTTGCCCAGGGAAGCTGTGGATGCCCCCTCCCTGGAAGTGTTCAAGGCCAGGCTGGATGGGGCCTGGAGCAGCCTGGTCTGGTGGGAGGTGCCCCAGCCCATGGCAGGGGGGTTGGAACTGGATGGGCTTTAAGGTCCCTTCCAACTCAAACCGTTCAATGATTTCACAGCTGGGTTTCTTTGCAGAACTGAGAAATTACACTCTAATTTTGAAAATGTTTTGGGATGCTTTTCTGCTAGTATAATAATAAGAGATACTTCAGACAGTATGAAGACTCCCTTTGAGCTTGAGTGTGCTGCAGTGATTTTTTAACAGTGCTCTGACATGGCTCAATGTTTGTTTCAGATCCTGGTTCCTAATATTTTGATACATTACCTAATGTTTATTTTATACTACAAATTCAACCCATCAGAACCTCACCACATAAACACAATATGAGACCAGTAACAAACCTGTTTCCTTTAATTTCTGGCTAAGCAAGGGATCATTTTTTGGAAAGAATTTCACCAAACACTAAGGTCAGATATTTTATTACTGTGTATTTTTGGTATGTGGTGTTAGCATGGTCTGATGTGCCAGAGACCTGTTCCAGCACATAGTCCTGCTGGGGCAACAACATTCATTCTCTACTTTGTTTGTTCCTGTTACATAGTAACAGATGTGATCCTCATCCAACTTGGCTCAGGTTGCCAAAATGACACTATTTTCTTATAATTATCTGGTAGCAAAAGACTAAAGATTATGTTGAGACCTTCATATTGCCTGAGATTGAAATCATACTATTACTGTAAGCCAGCTCTGGTTTATTCTTCCAGCTAGTCCACCATTCTATCAACTCTTAAAATGGCCTTGTTTGCTCTTTGTATGACAGCAAGGACCAGGGGAATGGTGGGAACAGACATTGCAAATGCAGCAAGAGCAGCTCATTTATGATGAAGTGGCTTGGAATCCGATGTGACGTGCAGCAAAACTTGTAACATCATTTAGTTTTGTTTCCAACAGATGTTTTGTGGAACACCCATGATTGCTGAAAATCAATCTGATAGTGTAGAACATGAGGACCTTTTTTCTATGACACTTTTCGTGAGTCAAACTTGAAAAGCGCTGTGCACAGCTGAAGGTGAGGGTCTAAATGATCTCATTCTAGATAGAACACAGTGCCATGGTTGGCCTGGCAGTTCCTTGAAGAAATACATGGTAATGGTATTGCACATAAAACCACAAATTAGCAGTTTCTGGATGAAAATCCACTCAGCTTGCTCCATTACAGAGTATGGCAGATTATGGACTCATAAGCAGTTCCTCTTACTTGCATCAAACTTTGCAGGGACTCTAGAAGAGGCCCTCACAACAGTTTTTGCAGGGAACAAGCAAATTAAGATGACTTTTAACAAGGGCAAGTGTCGGAGAGCTGCTTTTAATTAGGTGGATATAAATTAGTAACCGAGTAAGCCTTATTCTTTGTGAAAACTTCCTCTATAGTTAGTTCCTCACTTACTATCTTTCCAGTAGGAACATAAATACTGAAAGGAGTCACTGAAAAGGAATGGAGGTGAATCACCAAGGGCAAGTGGTAAATTTTCCAGTGTCTCATGCTTTGGTTTGCAGGAATTGAGTATCAGTCACTGAGAAAGTACTCTGTTCTCAAAACAAGGCCAATTGAAAAGGCTGAAAGCAGCAGCGCTGTTTTTCAATGAAACAGATCACCACCTTAGACGTGACTGGCAATCATCACCATGCAAGGGTATGAGCAAGGCAGAAGCCTTTTGGTAGGTTAAAGATTCCACGTTTCTTGGGGATGTCAGCATTCTTTCTTCAGCTAGAGAGCTGAACAACAAAACTTCAACCTGATCACAGAAACACCCGCTAGAGCATTCTGGGATTCTGCAGCATGATTTGTGGAGTTGGGTAATTGTTTATAAATCGGACATCAAGAGAAATAATGTCCTTTTCAGAGTGATACCTGTCCTGATACAGGGAACTGACGTATTTCTGGAGCGTCCACCTCCTGAATTTAAGGTTGAAGATTCAGTAGCCGCATCACAATACACCTTGAAAAGCCTCACAGATACATTATACCATAACATATGACTTTCTCTGAGGCAAATAATTATTTCATACGTCCATGAATTATGATACAGCATTGTTATGAAAACATAAGGAAAGAGCCTACTGAATTCTGTTTCACAAGATGAGATCAACAGTATCTCAGCATTAAGGCTGTTGAGGAATATTTCTCAGGAATTTTTAAAGTTATTAATTCCTCTAATAAACAGAGAATCTATAAACTGTGCATGACTGAAAAAAAAATGTGATTATGTTCACTACAGCATAATTCCAATCTATAGCACAAGAAGTGAGCAAAAATAAAGGAAGTTTCTCATCGTCATTAGAAAATTGTATATATAAAGAAACAGAAGAAAAACTGGTGGCTATTTGTTTTATTTTTATCAATGTATATAGTGCACCTATCACCGAATATTTTTAGGTACACAAACAACAGAAATTCAGAAACACATAAAATAATGACTCCAAATGGACAACTCAACAAATGATAATGAAGAAACTCTTCGTGGTTCATGTGTCAAACATTTTAAAAGTATAAATACAATTAAAATTAACAGCACTAAAGCTATTTATTGTTAATCTGATGCTATACAATCACTTCCCAGAGTATCAGCACACTCAATTCAATTAAGCCTTATTAGCACCTTGGTACCAGTTGCTGAATGGCTCCCAATTATTACTATATACCAACACCAGGTGTCAAAGATATATATATTTTTTTAAGTTATATGCAAAAGGCCTTTTTCTTCCGCCCAGCAGTTCTTTAGATAAAAGGTACAATAAACAGAAAGAAGAAAAAATACTTGTTATTCAAGTTTCTAAAGGTTAATCTGTTATCTGTACTGTAAGAAATTCTTCAGTATTGTTGGCAACTGGAGTTGTGGGACAAGATGAAGTCTAGCTCTTCCTATGTAATTTCGGATACATAGTCGGCAGAGCTGACAAAGAGAGGATGGTGTGGCTGCAAACAAAAAAAGAAAGGAGTTTTATTATACAACTGTAAAGTGCAGTACTTTGTTGTAAAACAGTCTTGGAAAGTAATGGGATTTCTAAAAGAAATGTTCCCATTTTGTAAATTTATCCTTTTCCTTCCCTCCTTCCTTTTCCTTCATTGCATTTTTGCCCTGAAAGATAAAGACTAGGGCTACAGAAACTGTATTAATAATCAGGGAAGTATTCAAAAAAGCAAGGTGAGGTCAGCAAATAATTTGTGATTTTATCCCAGAAAATATCTGATGTCAACAACTTGACAGGATTGATGGTTTGTAGTTTTTTTATTCGTTGAACAGGTCAAATACAAGCTATGGCACTACAAGCTGCACTATCAATGCATCCCTGCAACAAAATACCCCAAGGTCCTGGACTGTATTTAGTGGTCTTACCATCTCATGATAACACCTTTGTCCCTCAGTGCCTCCCCACTCCCCTGAAATGAACACGCTGCTATCTTTCTCTTGGGCAGTAAAATCATATACGTTTCAGGCTAATTCATATCAACATCTTTACTGTGTTCAAATCCTGCTGTCTCGGGAGTTTTGTGATAACCAATTGCTTTTAGAGGGGTTTTTAACAGCATTCAGACTACAGAGATATTTTCTGGAGGAAAACATTAATCAATGCTACTTGTCAGTTCAGCTCTAAAGAGATGCCCACGGTTACTTCAATAGTTTCTCCCTTTGTTTCCTGCCTTGGTCTTGTAGCTTATTTTCACACTGTACATAGGTCACACTGAACAAATTCAGTTCCCTCTGGTATATTCTCTCTCAGGCAATAAACCTTTAGGAGTTTTAAGGAACTTTAAGTGTTGACTCATATTTCTCAGGTACTTGTAATTCAGTAAAGAAAATTCAGAAAATGAAACTTCTTGTACTTTTTGTCTATAATCAAAATTGTTTTATATGCACTTAAAAATATTTTTAACAAAAATTTTGTGAAAGCTGGCCAAAACTAAATATATTTTTAATCTGAAATGGAAATATTCTGTTTCTTTTTACCAAGGTTTGTAACAGCCAATAAAAATACAGCTTTAATGCCTAATTGTGTAAACACCTAATAGACATAAGATGATAAGTTTTCAGCTTGTATAAATTCTAATGATTCTTGGTAAACACGTTGTAGCCTGATACTAAATATTACTGGATATTTTTATAGTTAGAAAGAAATTTTACCTGAATGTTAATCTATTAATTTCATAAAGCACAATGTTAGCTTCTATAACATGGGTTGGTTGGGTTGTTGGGGTTTTTGGGGGGGGATGTGGAGTTTAAGAATTCAAGTTTTAGTTGAGAAAACACACATAGGAAACATACCTTCATGGAGGAGCAGCAGTCTCTCCACTAAACTGCTTGGAGCAGCTAAATCAACAGGCCTTTCAAAATCTGTATTTTTGGCATTTATGTCTGCTCCAAACTCAAGGAGTAAATTTACTATCTCTGTACTAGAATGCTGGGCAGCAGCATGGAGTGGAGTTTCCAGATGCTTTCCTTTCTGCACATTGGCACCTGGTGGGCAGATCCACATAAAGAAATGTAAGAAAAAATATTGAGTAAAGATGACATTACAAAACAAACAAACAAAAACCAAAAAACCCAAGCTATCCTAGAATACCACAGTGCATTTAGACACTTTATTAATTTTATTGCATCCCATCCAACCTTTATCAAGGATTTTTGTATAAAGGACTTGACTTAGTTTTAATTAAGGTATGGTACACAGTCAGGAAAGCTAATGGGGGAAAACAACCAAAAGCATTAAATTCTCCCAGTCCACAAAATTTCAATTATTACACTTTTGTATTCACAAGTAATTGCTAATTTATTTTAAATTAAATTGGACTAAATTAATTTGCAGTAATTCATTCATATTCAAGACAAAAGTCATATATACAAGAATTAACCCAAAACTTGCTATTATGGAAGAATTTCCCTTATAGGGAAGTTGTTAATTCCCCAAAACTGGGGTTTCCCCCAAGAGTTTTCTAGACTACTCTAGCAGAAGAAAACCCCAAGTTTCTTAAGAAAGCTGTACTGGTCCTGCGAGACAAAAAATACTTTTCTCCCTAAATCAACAATTTTTGCCTTTTGAGTCAAATAATTTAACAGTATCACGGGCTGGCAATTAAGTCTGAATGACTCATTCTTCACAGTATTAACAATTTGAGAATACTTCCACAGTATCTTTCTCTGGCGTATTTCAGTATCTATTTGCTTGCATAGCTCGCTTCAAAGGTGAGTAGAGTATGCTTATTTTACAAACTAGTAATATTTTTATTTAAATCATGACATACCTGCATAAAGAAGCTTTCGAATACAATGGATCTGCTGTGAAACACATGCTACATATAGAGGTGTTCCTAAATGAGGAAGATCTTGGTCAACATCAATACCCCAGGATATCAGTACCTCCAGACATTCACTGTGACCTGTCGGTACAAAACATAACATTTTGCTCAAGTTCAGTAAGCTGTCTCATAGACAAATCTGGACACATTTCTTAAGACTATTATTGAGACATTTGTCAACTGTTCCATGTTTGCTCATCAGGTAATTTCTTACCTCTGCTGGCTGCTTCATGAGTTGGTGATGGAAGACAGGACTCCCACTGAGCTTTGGCACCATACTCTAGCAGGAGCTCAGCACATGCTGCACTGCCTCTCGAACATGCATTAAAGAGCGGTGTTACTCCATCAATTGTTGTAGCGTTTACCTAGAATATATAAAATCTATTTAAGAACAGAATTGAAAGAAAGGTAAATTTAGTCAGGAATTGCATTAAAATACCAAAAAAATTACTGGTCAAAATAATGTGGCTTAACTGATCAGTCCCTGCGCTACTGTATTCCTCTCACCACACCCTTCAGTTGAAATTTATTTACTATCATTCTTGTTGAACTATGTTTAATAAACCAAAATACACCTGGAATACTAAAGAGTACACATTAACATCTGGACAGTAAATAATCTTCAAAAGTCATTGCACCTAACTTGTGTCATCGATACAGAAAATCTACCTTTTGCATACTAATGGTATAATAGGGACCTTCTCTCTGCAGCTCCGACAAGATTGCAAAGTCTGTATTAAATGTGAGAATAATTTGCCATTTTGTTCTGTAGCTTTAATCTCCAGGTTGGAGTGACATTTCGGAGGACAGAGACAAAGATAACAGTACAGGATCACTGTTTTAATGTGAGCCTCTAAATATTCCCAGTGTGAGGGAATGAGGAGAGAAACCAGGCAAATTTGTAAGGGCTAATACTACTAGGAAGAAGCACAGGTATTAGGAGAGGGCTCCTTCCGGGATGCCGGCCTACGCTCTTCCCTGCATTCCCTAAAAGTACTAAAAAATTCAGATAGGAAAATCAAATTTGTTCTTATAGTTTTGTCTATAGTATTTATAATTTTGGATATTTAGAAACCTTGTGCTACCTGAAGAGGACAGTAATTGGTTTTGGACATATCTATATTGTTTCCTTTTTATGTAATAACATAGATATATTCTACATGGTTCTCAAAACTGAATTGTAAGGACAAAAATATTTTCATCACAAAGACCAAAGATTTGGGCAACTATGCATTTGAACTCTGATGTCAGTAAAGATTGTAATGAAAGTGGCCTTTAAATATTCCTTTTGGGTGTTGAAGAACAGATAGGCAGCCTGTGTCAGGAGTATGGAAAAGAGCCAGTGCTTTTTGTACTCGGATCAAAGAATCTTAAGAGCACACAGGTGCAGTGTGACTAAATACATTCTGGAGATTAAAAGAACAGTCTCCTGCAAGCCACTCAAAGCAAGAGGAAACCAGTAGAGGGACGCATTCCAAATTTTAGAAGAGAAATAGTGTCAAGAAATTCAAAGAAGAAATAAGGCTGGTGACATACAGCTAGCAGATTCTCGCCAATTCTTTACTCTGTCTCAGCGTCTGCCCAGCTCCCATCTATTTCCTTGTTACTGTTCTTCTGTTTGATATCTAGTCTTACACATATAAGTATGTGGGTTGTTTGTTTGTTTTCTTTTAACCTAACAACTCTCTGATGATGTGTCTTTGCTCCATCACTTTGCTGGTTTTCAGATGGCAGCTTATTTTAATTAAATGAGATCAACAAAATCAAGATATATCATCTCAATTAAACCAAGCTTACGGACTTCACGTGAAAAAAAAAATAAATACCAAATCAACTCTTACATTTGCTCCTGCTTCAAGGAGGATTCTTGCACATCCTACATGGTCTCCCAGGCAGGCTTCATGAAGAGGAGTTACTTGGTCAATTGTTAGTGTGTCTACATTGTACCCCTAAACACGATATGAATGGCACACAAAGATCATACAAAATCTTTTAAGAGTCATTTCTTGCAGTACTGTTCAAATGAATAGTTCACAATACTCTAAATAGGCTTAAAACTCTATTTGCAATAAATAAGTTTTCAGTGAGCATAAAAAGAATCTTTCATCAATGTTTACAACAGCATAAAAGTAAGTTGTCATTTAATTTTTTTAAATCAGAAATAGGAATAGGATACAGAGGGTAATAAAGAGCATGGCAACAGACTGTTGAGATGCACAGTGATAGGACAAAAGGCACGGTGAATTCCATTTAGCTATATGGAAAAAAAAAATCAGTGTAGGCACAGTGAAATGCTGGGACAGGGGTCCAAAGTGGTTGGTGCATTTCCAGTCTTGGTGATCTTTAAAACTCAACAAGGCCCTGATTCTAAATTGTCCTGCAATTCTCTAACTTCAGGTCTGAAATATCTAAAGTCACGAAATTTAGCAAGGAAATTTTTTGATTGATAAAAATCCATGAAATCCTTGAAATTTTCTGCAGTAGATGTTGTTTAATTCTTAAGAACTAATAATTACATCTGTTGGCTTTCATCAAATGTATCCTACAGTATAACTTTTCAGTATTGTAGTAGCTAATATGACAATACTGTAATAACATTTAGTGGTTTATAGTCTCTCTCTTTGCTTTAAAAACAACTTTTTTAATAACCACAACTATGCAAACCCCAGAATCTTTCAGTGAATTTTCCCCTCAACAAGTACCTTCCTGACTACCTCTGTTTAACAGGGCTTAAAACTACATTGACTTAAACCATGCAAGAGAGGAAAACCAATATACATTTAGATACAGCTTTGGTAAAAAATCAAGTGGGAGGGTGGGATGGGGAATGGGGAGAATGTTTTAAAACATACAGAGGAAATATTTTAAATATTACCTTGTATCTTATCATATAAAACCACTCCTAAATGTGTACTACTCTGAAAAATTTGAGTGAAAAAAGCAAAGCAAAGCATATGAAATCTACATTAATAATCTGGTCTGAGAAATTAAGTAACATTAAAATGAAAGCAATTTTAAGAACACAGACTTCACCTGTGACAATAAAGTCTTTAGAGAAAGAAGACGACCTTGACTGGCTGCCTCATGCAGAGGTGAGCGATCTGCCCAAGAACCTATATAATAACAACAGTTATTGAGTAAACCATTTGAATTAGAAGGACTTTGGAATGCATAGAGCAAAGCAGAAAATATAATGCACAGAATTAAGTTAGCTGTCCTATGAAATTAATTTTTTCTCTTTAGGGACTGTATTTCAAATCGATCAGTTTCTAGACAATAAAAACTGCTCTATTATTAACAGTAAACATCTCTAATAAATGATAATGCAGTACAGGGAACAAAATATTGATATATTGATTTCAGTAATCTGATTTAATAAATTAATCAATTGCCATATTTCCCACTTCTATTTCTGCATTGTTCATTTACAAAAAACATTATTTTTGCAGATAGCATATAGAAATTTGTAGAGTTCAACAAACTGATATTTGAACTTAAACCAGACATTAACCTGCCTGAAGAAGTCCTGAAAAAGCTGACGTATATGAACATCAACACGGAAGTCCTTATGTATGATGAGATTAATCTGCAGCTGCTACACAAGTGCAAGCAGAGAAATACCGTAAGAATCATACTAGAAGTATTGCTATAGTAGAAATACAATATTAAGTCTAAGTTCTCATTCTAATGAGAAAAGCTAACAATAGATATGCTTAATGTAAAATTTTCACATTTATTTTCATTCATTTATCACCCCCAAAAAGGAAAGGTGGTGGGGAAGAAACCTAACAACAACTCTGTCTTCACACGCATACCCCACCTTAACTCCCAACCCAGGTCCCAGAGTCATCCTGTGGCTCCTGATTTATGAAGACCCTGCCCTTTCCTCTAGAAGACTGGCCACTCACAGGTCCCTTCTAGTCACACAGGGTTGCAGGCATAGCTGATACCAATTTATTGTATGAATTTTGCAAATCAAGTTTGCAAGATCGTGCAAGGGAGAAACATGTCCAAAATACGTTATGAATTACCAGTAAGAAGAAAATCCCTGGAACTGTAAAATGCTAATACAATCACTATGCGACTTATATCAAGCCACCAAAAATCTCTGAAGAATCATAGAGAGAATTAGATAAGTATGATGAATTGGTAACAATAGCAGATGAATCTCCACTGGGTAAGTATTTGACTTTGTCCATTGCAATGGACTAGAACTGCCTGCAAAGCCAGTTACTGCATTTTAGTGACAAGGCAATGCATTTTAAATGAGAAAGCAATTGCTCAGTCACTGGCAATCATCAATCTAAGATCAAAAGTAACTAGAAATAGACCTTGTTTCTGTTTCCTATTGGACCCCTTCTGTCCACTAGCCTGTTTCAGAAAGTACACTTCTGTTTACAATGAGCAACTCCCTCAAATCACATGAAGAATGACCAAAAATTAGGACTGCTCAATCTGAAATCAGAGCATAGTTAAAAAACATAAGAAATAGTGCATAATATGGAAGTTGAGATAAAAACCTCCATTTTCCTAGAGGTGTGAGAGAATGAAACTAAGACTCTATCTTCTCACAGAACATAAAACTACCCTGTGGGACTCCGCACTACTGAATTCTATTGAGATCAAAACCATAGCAAAACAAAAGCACAGCTGAATATTTAAATGATCTTAAGATTACATAAAGCTGATCACAGAAATCAAAAAATGTAGGAGATTAAAGCTTTGTAAACCTGATGTTAAAAATGCATGGAGATTTCTGTTATGTCAGAGTATCCAGTATCTGTGAAGCTGCTTGTACTCTTTCATCTGTGGACAAGATCCAGCTTCCAATACTCTTTCAAAATTCTTTGCACTAAGCTCTGATCATGTGTCCACATTGTGTAGGTAGATGCACACACATCATTCCCTATACTTTTTACTTTAGATTTATTAAATGTAATATTTTTCAATTCTTATTGCTAGTCAGAATAACAGCTACAAAAACCATAAACAAAGTGCTATGGGATTTTAACAGGTATTATACTACAAAAACCAAGCTCAGAAATCTTGAAAGTGACTTGACCTTGACAAAACGTCAGTATTTTCTCTGTCATCCCAAGAAGCTCAGATACATTTAACCTATTGTAGGCTGGATGTGTGCATTCACTATGAGAATTCTGACCAATGTTTTCCTTCTTCTGTAGTAGCATCTGAACCAGCACTCAGGTTGTTCTAATTCAAATTAATTAGATCCATTAAGTTCTGCTGCTGGGAGCTGCAAAGAATTCCTCAAAAATAATTAAAAGCTGTGTTTAGAGGCTGCTTTTGAAATTTTTCTCCCCTTTCTCTACAAAGGAGAACTTCCCTCTCTTCACAGTTCATCCCACTCCTAAATTAAGGGGGGGGGAAGAAGACACAACTATTATATAGAAAAACATCTAATAAAATTGTAAGTGTCTTGAAGTTTTTATGCCCATTAAAAAAACTCCCACTTTGGACATTTTTGTAGCCATTTATAACTCTAAGCATTGCTCCAGTGACACCTGAGAATCAAATGATGCCAGATCCCATTAAGAGCTCGGTTTTGCACCTAGACCCATTTATAACCCCATCTTCAGGTAGTGGCATCCAGCAGCTAGCTGGTTCTACTAAATCCATTAAATACAAAATGCTTTTATCGTCTCTACTAGAAATAAAAAATATAAGCAAAATGCTGCAGAAATATTTTGTGCAAACCAAGTTTGGAAAAACTTTCACATTCCAACTGATTTATAGACAAACACAATAATTCATCATTAAATACCACAGGAACAAGAATATGTTCAAAATAAATATGTATCATAAATAAACACCAAAGGTGTCTCACAATAAATTCTTTGTCTAGATTTCTCCCTTCTGCTAATCTACAAACTTGCTATGTCTCTCACTTAGAAAGCATTAACAAGAATATAACTGAGGGCATTTTTGCCTTCATTGTAGTCTGTAACAACAGTATTTGCAAACATATGCTATTCCAGAACTGTTAATGCATTAATTCCCTATTGATGTGGTCTCTGACAGATACTGAATACAAAGTATCTGTAACTGTATTTAGAGGTCACGTTAGTTCCAAGTTCTCTGGTGTATAGTTTACCAGGAAGGGCAGCCTATATTGCTTTGTAAACAAGGTACAATAAATATATTCACTGTATTAACAGGCAAAGTTAAAAAAAAAAATCACACGAAAAAATATCATACAATACCTAAATCTCCATCTCCCCATGGCACTTCCAGCCAATTGCAATTATAAATCCTACTCATTTCTTTCAATCTGGAAAATAAAGCAAAACAAAACTAAACCAAAACAAAAAAATCTGTTCTTGCTCGCTAGGCCTGTTCTCGATACACTCCAGCTAGGTTTGGAAGATCAGCAGCTCACTGTAATACGAACTTTCACGCTTCAGTAAACATAGCTTTGAAAATATGAGCTTATACAAGTTGCCAGTTGCTTTTCTTATGTTAAAGGACTATGGCCATTTTTGTTCATTTTTCACGTTTCTTATTTTAATATAACAGCGTTTCAAAGTGCCAATATCTGTGAATTTGCCTTCCAAGACAGATTAACTGGAATTTCAACACAAGAGAAACTCCAATGAAATCAAGAGAACCTCGAGCTGAGTAAGAACTACAGGACAAACTCTCCATTTTTAACCTCATGCAATGAGACACATAATTTTGTATCCTCAAAAATCAGTTTTATTACATAATTTGTAAGAGGAGTGCTGCCAAGTGTTCATATGTTATTTGACTACTTAGAATAATATACTTAGAAAATAAATAAGCAAAAATATTCTGAACATGTTTCAAGTGCTATTTGATCTGTGTGCTGTGCTGAACTGTGTTTGTCTTTTAGCAGTTCACTCAATTATTGTATAAACAATTCTTTTGTTGTTAAATTGGGGGTTTGATAGCTAATCTCTGCAGTTAAAATCCCCCAAAATGGGGATTTGCAATTCTGACTTTGTTCCCTTTCAAACTCATTAATGTTTTTTCTTCACATTTTCCTATAGATTTCACTCCTTCACATCTACCTGCAGTTCCCTGTGGGTCACTCTTGCAGTTATGCTCATATTAGTAAAATGCCAAGTAAGAATATTTTCATAAAAGCCATTAACTCTAGTCATCTCATGCTTTTGGTTTGTATGTCTAGAAATCTGTGTAGTCTTAGAAAAATTCAACAGCAACAACAACAAAAAACCAAAAAAGCCTAAACTGGCAGTTTAAATGGTATATTAAAAAGTTGGATTTTCAAAGCCAGGAGGACTGGAAATGACTTAAAGTCTTCACACTGACTTCACTGGGAGAAGATTTATGCCAAGGCTCAGCAGTTTAGAAAAACACTGCTCTAAAGGTAAATAGATGGTGTCCCAGTTCTCAGAAGAAGCAGTATCATCAGAGAAGAACTAAAAATAGAAGCCTGCCACAGTTTGTTACTGGGAGATGAGAAATATAGACTGTTTGGAAAGTGGTGTAGCTAATATTTATTTCCATAGAACTAACAAATGCTATGTATTAAGCTCGCCCCTATTACCTTTTATTCCTCAAGATGTATTATGAGGATTTCATTTTGGGGCAACTGAAACAACAGATGGGATCAATAACTGTAACAGAAAAACTCTATAAGATTATAGTCCCAAGGTCAACACACCGACTTCTCTCCAGTTGTTAAAACTGCCTGATATGTATATGTATATGTAATTAAGTTCTAACAGATCTTTACTGTGGCATTATAAAATTACTCATTTTTCTAAATCCCTTGCAGGATGAAGAAGTGTCAACTACTTGATTGACAATTGATGATAAAAACTATGATTTAAAGGTTAAGAAATGCATCTGTGGTGCTCAACTACTATGATTAGATATGACCAACAAAATAGAAGCCAATTCTTTTTAACAAATGGAACTCCAACAATCAACACTGAAGAACTCCAAAAGAATCAGAATTTAGGCTAGAGATTATTAAAATATGCCTGAGAGAAAAAATGTAGTTCAAGTGAACTTTGAAAATTATACAAAAATACATAAATATACACACATAAATATATAAACCTATGCATACAAAAAATGAAATCTTGACTGTTTCAAACCAATATTTTTTCCAATTTTTATCTTAATGCAGACTTTCAAAATTTGGGGTTTTAATTCCAAACGTAAATGCTAATGGTTTCCTACATTTGAAAATCATACAGAACAAATTTATTTTCCCACACAGTTCTGTTTATGATGCACCATACGTTACTTTTGCCATTCCAGTGTTGTATTCAATGAATGAGTTAACATTCAAATTATTTTATATCTCCATATCTAGTAGGATCTCTCACTTTTTAAGACATGTTATCCAAGCTATAAACTGACTATAACATTGTTAATTTCATATTGCCCTTTTCGTGGTATTCTCCCAATAACAAAACCCTCGCTCTATCCATCTTCATATCATCTATTCATATTATAACTAAGGAGCCAAAATACAGAGAGTTTTAGTGCTTAAATTGTAAAACCAATTTAATAGCTTTTTGTTTTCCAGAGTACTTAAGCATTAGAGTATACACCGAAAGCATAGTTTAATTGCGGTTATGAGAGATCTGAGCTTCTGAAATTTCAGCCTCAGATAATAATAACCATGATCAGTCAAAAAACTTTTCTTGATTGGTCTTAAAACACACAGGTGCCACAGCAAAGACAAGAACAGAATTTGCTTTTAGGGACAATAAAATGTTAACCATTTTTTTTCCTGCCATTCACTACATGTCTTCTAACCTTTGCCACATCCAGGAAAACACAGGGTGTATTTTTTCTGAGTATAACCCTAATGCATTCTCAAAATATCATCCATCTTGCACATCAAAGGAAGCAGGGGCTTTGCTGAAAAGTACAGCATGTGACTGTGCTGTCAAACACTGAGTTATAAAGCATTAGAGGGCCAAATCAGCGTGGCACAGGCAACATTACATTTAACGTCTCCTAATTTTTGAGTGCTTTGGCATTGCAATTTAACACACTTTTCACACAGAAACATGAGCCACTAAATGGTATTAAAAATCCTAAAAATCCACACCAGCAGTATCCAAACGTAGCTCGCCTGGCTCTCAACAGAAGCAAGATCATGCTATGTGAAGGCACCGGTAACGACGACGGCAGCAGCAGTTGCTGCTGGCTCTGTGCCGAGCCTTGCATACACAGAAGTGTGTCAGGCCCCTTCTCCCGTCACATGAAACTCAGCAATACCAGCCCTCTCCATTACTCATGTGCAGTTTGTTTCTCCTGTCTTCTTGAAGGATCAAGTACTGGCTGGATATTTTTCTAGTTGAAAGTAGCTTGCAAACTCTGTGTGCCACAGTAAGAGCCATAGCTAGAGCACCGAGGGGTAAAATCACATCAACCTCTAAATTCAGTAATCTGTTAGAAGCTCGTCAGGTTTGATTTGAGTACATGGAGCAGCTTCTAGTACCCTTAGGCTGTTAATTCCTAGGACAAGTCACTAAGACAGAGTAAGGGTTTTTCAGTGGCCTTCCCAACAAGGTGGTGACAGAAAAGGCATACAGAAATCCTGAGATGAGTTCAGACTCTGGAGGACTTTTGTCTGGAATAATTTTGCTCCTCAAATGCAGTCTCTGCCTTAGTCCAGACTGCAAGCAGTTTTCCCCAGGCTGTTCTCAGAATTCTCAGTATTTTCCCAGCCTGCCAGAGAGTGAATGCAGCATGAGGTCTAACCTCTGGCCTTAAAGGCATACCCAGCTGGGCAGCAAAGTGGAACTAGCGTGCTGATTTGTGCTACATGCAGGAGGTTTCGGTAAAATAGCCTGGTTGTGGACCCTCAAGCCAGTAGACTGAAGAACTTTCCCCAGCCCGATTCTATCTTTCTGCTCCTCTTTCAAATCTTATCATGACATATTCCACTCCTTGCATCACTTTTAGTCTATTTTGCAATCTTCACATTTATTTACATACTGATGGCAGTATGACTTTCTCTTCCTTTGCTTTGCAAGGGTGTCTGAAGAACAAGGTGACATTTGGTTACTTCCATGAATGGGAATAGAGAGGAAAGAAAAGAGATTTGTTATTAGCCATACCTGATATTCAGGTGAACTGCAACAACCAGAAGCCACAACTGCAATCAAAGTCTTTCAGCACTTCAAGATGTCCATTAATAAATATACACACCCAGTTTGGCAGTCACAAAGAGGCTGTAAGCAGCTGGACTGCATTAAGATGGATTCTCAGAATATTTTACTTTCAAATTTTATTGTGATTTTGAAAATTTCAAAACTTGACCAACTGTAGCTATTCCTTTATAAGAATAAGAAAAGAGCCTAACCCTGACCCACATCAAGGAGTGGCTACTGCTAACATTGATAAACTTTTGTAAAATTTCTTTTCAGTCTGAGGAGGGAAGTGACCTACTTTTTGGGGAACTACTGACCTAACTAGCTGAAATGTTCATAAATAAAAGTTACTGTTGATCAGGAAATCTTAGCCCAAACAGTGAACAATATGAGGGTAAAAGGTACACTGTGTATTAAAACTGATAAATAAATATTATTTTACAGCACAATTGCATTCAAACAGTCACTTGGGAAGCTATGGTTACTGCTGCTTAAATTCTTGAATACTGCTTAATTCTAAAACTGGCAGTACTGGAAATCATCAAAGGTACTTTAAGAGTAACTCTCATATAGCTACATTTTAAAAGGTAAATTCATAATTATTTTTATGCACAATATATCAAATATGTCTTTTCTGTCTCCTCGTTTCCTTGGCTATTTTAAAATCTTCAGGTTTTAATTTGATATCATATTATTAAGAATTTCAAGTTTGATTTCCTTATTTTTTTTTTGTTTGATATGGTCAATATTGTTTGAAATTATGATCACTTTTAAAAAATTCCTACCAGATTTTCACAATTACTCAAAGCTCCCTTTTACACACTTGTATTATGAAAAAAATGGGAAAATATAGCACAAACAATAGCAGTCATAAACACTTCTCTTATAATAGAGTTTATTCGTCATTGCTGAAAATGTCAAGTGTCTGGCAACTTAAATACCTCCTCAGTACTTCTTTAGGCAAACCCTTATATCTTTTTCTTTAGTGTCTTAGTACTGAATAACAATTCTGTAACTTATAGTTCCTCCATTGCCTCCTATTTCAGCTACCTTTTCTTTACATATAAAGTTATATGTAAAGTTTACTCTTCTCCTTCCTTTAATTCCCCAGTTCACTGTTGTAAACAATTAGCTTTTAGTATCCTTGTGACAGGACAGTGAAAGTCAGGGTGAGTCTAGCCTTAAACACTTGCATAAAACAAATAGGGCAGATAAACAAGAAAAGGTATTTTAGATCAGCTGATAAGAGTGCAGAAAGAACAAAAATAGCTTCAACACCCTTGTGTTAACCCATGCAAAACAATGAAGTGCCTCTAATATAACCATGCATTTATATTGCAGCTAGGAAAATAATAATAATAATCATCATCATCATCATCATCATCATCATCAACCAACAAATTTTTTAAAAAAACAAACCACAGTTTACAGCTAGACCATCATGAAGTGGGTCAGCTTAGCATATTTCAGTACACGGTTTCTCAAACAGCTGCTATACTAACCTTGGCTGGTCAGAATACCCCAGTTAGCTTTTCGTTTCGCAGGACACTCCCCTATACTTTCTAGGCGTCTTTTGGGGAGATTCTGGCTCCTCTGAACAGCAGTATTTGTTGTCATGGTTTTTTTCTTGAGGAAAGCCTGTTTGTCATTGGTGCAAGTATTCTGGTCTGACAAACAGCTGCAAATGGATTTCTACTACCTTTTTCCTCCTTTCGCTTTTTCCTTAAGGATCCTGCAGTACTTACTGCGGAATGGCTACAACACTGAAATCCATTCAGTAACGTTTACTAGCTTGGACTAGTGAGTACATAGTGGGGGAAGGGAAGGACTGCTCTAGCATTTTCTATTTTTAAAACAGAGAAAGAATCAGCTTAGCTACAGCATGAGTCTTAACTACATGATTTAAATGGAAAGAAGGTGTTAATTTTTTAATCATTTCACCAAAAAAGAAACAGCTTCTTAAAGCATAAGTGTTCAATGCTTTGTTGCTTGAATAACAAACAATCTAGAACAGAAAAACTAAAAGTGTTTTATCAGAATGGCAATTCTTTTAATAATCTAAACAATAATTACTACTGCATCATTACTTGTATGCATCTTGCAGTTAAGAGATATCTTGGAATTCAGAAGAATTCATGAAACTATGAAGCATTTCTGAGGTTCTGTGTTTGGTTTTTGGTTAGTTGGTTGGTTTGTTTGTTTTTTAATAGGGGACAAGGTATCCTATAAATGTCAACTAGAAACTGGAATAAATAAAAGGATGGTTTGACTATCAAAAAAAAAAGCTGTAGTCTTGTCAGAAGGAGCACAAGTCAATTTTTTTTAAATAATAACAAAAACAAGGTCAACTAATAAGTAGCAGGATTTTTTTTTAATTATTATGTATAATGCTGGCATTATAGAACAGAAATCTGCAATTCACAATGAAATTCTGTCATGGATAAAGGGGACAGTGATTTGTAAATGTTTTAAAAGGAAATTAACTTTACGGGGTCTCATTGATACAACCCCTTTCAGGTTCCTGACATAACTTAACCCCTAAGATGTTGACATAATAGGCTGTTAATGAAATTTTCCATATCCCTCTTGTTTTTCTTTAAGAGAAAATCAGAGGCAAGATTATAGTTAGGTAGGGGAAGGGGAAGAAGGAGGAGCATCTGTAAATTTCACCTTGAAATTACAGCACATGAGAACTACCCTAATGGAGTGGTGCTACACTCTATACAGAGCCGAAGCAATTGGGTTACGGTTATTCTCTCAAGAGAAAAAAAACCCTTCACTCTCCCAGATGTTATGCTGCACTCAGAAAGTTGCTTTCCTCAGGTTTTACCTAGATGAATGAACCAGAATATCTCACAGACTGAAATAAACACTCCTACACGTCCAGCAATCAGTAAGTCTTGAACAGAGGTTTCACAAAAGGGCACATTTTAAAAGGGCTCATTATAAATATATCACTTTAATACGATAATTACTTGTTAAATTGTTGTGCTTTCTTCACATAAATATTGCAAGATGAATTAACAGGAAAGCTTTCTAAAGACATATACACGTGTCTGCATCTGAAAGATATCAACATTGTTCTCTAGGTGACAGTTTCTGTACTTGCCATGGCTCTGAGGCTCATCTCAGTTTTACACTTCCCTTCCACTCGGAATAGAATCCCAAGACTTTCAGGAGAAGGTGCTGAGGATCAGGATCAAGCAAAACATCTGGCACTGCAGGGCAGGGATTGACAGCGGACTGGGAAGCCAAGACCTATGTGTTTTTGTAGGAGTTTTGTGGGTAGGGCTGTCAGCTGAGAATGAAGCTAGGTCCTTCTAAAGCAGTGCTACAAACCTGCAAGCAGTTAATACAATTTGCTTTCCAGAGATATTCCAGCTCCCATTACCTCCCTTAGTAGTCTCAGAACTATGACTTGCAGAAGCATGGAAACCAGCAGATATACTGACAGCTGCCACAGCTTCAAACAGGAAGAGCCCCGAAGGAGCCATCAGCAACTGCTCGCTCTTGTCCAGAGGACTGCATAGTGAGCAGAAGCTACCAATGGAATTAGAACACCTCCAAAATCTGCCACCTTCAAGGCAAGGGTATTAGAAGTGTCTGTATTCCACAGACACGTGCCACTCATTATTATTAGGTTACTTTGAATACTTCGGAAGACATCAGAACACAATGCATAAAAATACTCACTATCTTCTTCCATGCTTTGAAGAAGGCAAAGCTTATTCCATTCAGGACTCTAGGAGCAACTTTACACTAAATTCTGTCAAGCATAACCATTCATCCTCCAAGCAAAAGCTATTAAGAAGTCCTATCAAAACCATAAATAAAAAAGTGAAAGCTAGACAAACATCAGAAATCAAATGGAAAAGTATTAAAAATATACTTGAGATGTTGATATACAGAGGGGATGAATATGTAGTTGAAACCATGCAGTAAGACTGAAGAATTTGCTGTTTCACTTCCACCTCTGACAGGGAATTGCTACGTGATCTTCCTCAGGTCTGCTGCCCATGCATTAAGTTACATTAGCTACAAAATAAAAATCAGTTTCTCTCAACTTCATTAGGTAATAAAACTATTAACATTTGAAACTACTTAATCTTCGTACACAGATTGTGTTCTTCAGATTTTTCTCCATAGAAGGCACTAAAAATCCACTAGCAAACCTATAACAGAAAACTAAGTAGATAACTAAGTATATAGAATACACAGTAAGCCATTTCTTTCCCTGTCTTGGCACACAAGCAATCAGGGACAGTACTTAGGTACTCACAGAAGCAATGCAGCTACCTGCAAAAAAGCAGCTAGAGGAAGAGGCAGACACTACAGTCTGAGAGAAAAAAAATAGAGGATTTTTCTGATGAGTTTGGAATTCTGACTTAATTTAGCAGATAAGCTTTAAATAAACCTCTATATTGCATTTCAACTTTCATAACCCAGGGGCAGAACTGTTAAAGGAAACTTCAAAGGGATTTTCTTCACAACCTTTTTTTTATTCAGATTTTTATACAAAGAAATGTCAGTACAGTTTGCAAGATCTTTATGTCAGCAAATAGCTCTGAGTTTACAGGGGTAGCAGTTCTTAACAGGTGGGAATGAAAATGGAAGGAAATCTTTTTTCTTCCTTTTCAATGGAGAAATTTACTTTGAATACACTTCTTAGGGAAAAAAAAAAGGAGCAACTGTGATAACACACACAAAAATGTATTAATATAAATGAAAAAAAAACCAACACCTTTCAGCACATGATACAACCCGATACAATACAGTACAAACTCAAGTAACAACCATTTGTCTTAAGAAAAACCGGACAAAATTGCACTATATTCCTATGTCACAGATCAGTGTTTTGTGTGCAGTCCTCCTCAAGCAAGCCCACAGATGAGCCATGGCACTACCCCAAGTGTTTTGTAATTTCAGATTCACTCTGCTTTTATGACCAGGATTATTAATGAGGTCACAGGAACTGCACGGAACCTACCCAACTAAATTCTGGAACAGGACTAGAAACTGCCTCTTCCTGCTGATGTGATCCGTAGTCTACAACCATGAAGCTGAAATGATATGTGGGCTCCCTGGTTCTCAGTGCCAACATAGGATCCTAAAAGGCCAACGTTACATCCCGCTATGCCAGCTCAACACCAAGGAATTTAAAAGCACCATAAAATTGCAGTGACAGAGCTCTAACAGCAGGACAGGGAAAGGACTGAAACAACTTTTTTTTTTTCAAAAGAGATTCTTGCATCAAGCCATGCTTCATAGCCAACACAATGATATTACAAGTCATTAGCAACCAATCAGAAGCTTAGGTGTTACCCAAGATGTCACCACCAGCCCTCTGTCCTCCACATCTTGAAAAATGACAGCAGATACGCAGATAATACTGAACGGTTATTATTTAAGCATAAAACGACATTTCTCTAAGCCAATTTAAGCACTAAAAAGCCTATTACAATCCTGCTGTTTATACAGTAGCATCACTTTCTCTTCACTGGAAATCCAAATTATTGTTGTTATTATTAACAACTATTATTATTATTATTATTAAAGCAGCAACAGCATAGCTAATAATTTTCCTGCCTCTTCCCCTAAGATTTTTACAGTTGTTAGGCCTTGTATGCTTGGATGCTGACAATCAGAAGAGAAGGCTGAGAAAATATTTAAAATTCTGATATAATAAAGGCTCTGTCTCAGCCCCCACAGAAGTCAAATATGGAACACTTACTACATTTCTTGGCTCGTGGATTTGCAATGTGTACCCGCCAGACATCTTCATGCAAACAGGCAGTGGTAACACAGAATATTTGCCAATATGTAAGCTAAAGTTAAACAAATCACAGCAGTCATGCTGATGAATCTATTGAAATCAGCTACCAAGCAGGCTTGGGCTACAGATATTGACAGAGAATTAAAACACAAGGCATGAGACCGATAGTCAGCATGGGAGTGGTACAGAACACACAGAGTCAATCTTCAGCCAATTACCATGAGAGAACAGCCATAAAGAGAGGGATCATATCTACTGCCAGAAAGACTCTAGACATAGCAAAGAGTAACATGCACCAGTGCAACAGATGCAGCATACCAGCATGGATTTATGACCGACCAGCCAGCACTGCTGCAATCATCAATACAGCTCAGTACTTAGGCACGTAATGCATTCTCCCACAGCCATCATCTTCTAATCCTGCCAGAAGTTCACTCGTTGCTTGCCTGCATTGCAAATGTTTGAGAACATCCCCTACAAGAGAGGAGTGTGAATAGCAGAACCCTGGCCATAACAGGTCTATAGCTGAGGGAAGGAACATCACCTTCAGGGAGCTGCGCTGTTTTGGTCTTCCCTTCTTGCCTTATGTCCCATTGCTGAAAAAACAGACCCCTGCACATGGTACGTTTGAGCTTGCCCAAATCCAATACTGAAGTTTCTTAACAGCTTTTCTTTAACAATAGTTCTTTTTAAGGCCTTCCAGGCAGATTGTGCCAGGATTATCTCTCAGTCTCACTGCTATGTACTTTTAAAAACCCAGGTTTTAAGCTACATCAGAGTTCATACTGTTTCATTTTGTACTTGTTTGGAGTTCATTATTAATTTCATCCAGAAAAATAAAGAAATCAGCTGATGAAGAGGATTTCCACGTGACTTAAGAGCGTGCACATCAAGCAAGCCAGCAGGACCTAGGTCGGTGATAAGTTATGGTCCACCTTCAGAAAAGACATGTTTCAAGGAGACACGCATAAACAATACTGACCATAAAATACAGCTTGTGGCAATGCTGTTCTCAAAGAGGTCCTGACATACAGATAGTAAAAAAAAAATCCACAAAGGTATCCACATGATAGGGTATCTCAGTTCCTTTCAGGAAGCATGCAAGCATTCAAACAGGCTCCAGCAGATACATTCACTAGAAGTTTCTGTTGCCTCTGAGATTTTCATTAAGGTGAGTGAAAAGTCAGTGCTTTCCAGCAGATGTGCTTGGGTTTTGTTGCTGAAAATAGGTCAGGGCTCTGGCCACACCAGTCTAGTTACATCATATAACTTTCTCAAAATCCCTTTAAGATAGATTATGTTCCTCAGAGGAGAAAGGCTCTGGTATCTTGCCGATGTGTGGTGCCATTTGCTTCATTCTCAAGTGTCTTGAGATTTATTTTGAAGTATGACTCTTGGCAGTTATTTAGTATATGAGAGAAGATGATGAGCTCCATAAAAAAAAATCTCCCTTCTGAACTTTCTAAAAAGAACATTCACACTACCTTAAGCATTTTTACACCATTAGCTTACATGCTGCATATGAAAAACAAATGCTAAATGTGGTGCCTTACACCAAGTGGTGTGGTGAATAGGTATGCCATACAATATTCCTGTCATTACTAAATGAATCTCTATTGTATCCGGGAAGCTAGCAGAGGTCTTATATGGCTTTTATTAATAGAACTGTGATCTCCGTGGAATGTCAGTTGAGAAAATGCCTCGTGCCTATCTTCTCTACCTAACAACTGTTGCTGAGTGACATTATCAATTGCAACTTGTTAGAATAAAACAATAGGAAAACTTTGCTCTAATCATCCACAACAGTTCAAAATGTAATCAAGCTTTCCAAACAGTGGATCTCCAACAGTAAAATACAGCATTATTTCCCAATTATGATTGCATTTAATGGACCGGTTTCTTGAGTCCACCCAAGCACCATCCAGTGTACAAGAAAAAGCATGAAACAGAAGGCTTCATACTAGTTAAAAGCCTTATAATCCTAAAAGGGTATGGGGACTCCAGTCTTGAACTACCACAATCCCATGGATGGCTTTATTTAGGGTAACTAGAAATAACTAGTGTACTGAGCATTCCTACCATGTCTGGCTAAGGCAAATACAGCACAGACAGGTGGCTTAGAACTTGCTATGTGCATTCAAGAGTAGACTTTTTTAAAAGAAAAAAACTTAGAAGAAATCAGGGCATATTCACCTCTCCAGTTCTGCAAAACCAGTATATTTTGAGAAACTACACTCCAATTATACAATTACAAATTTTGCTTTCAAATATAACTTTTAAATAGTATAGTTATGCATAAACTGATATTCTAGGATTTTTTTTCAAAGTTATTTGACATAATTAAAAACTATGATATTAAAGAATTCTTTGTTGTCAGATCTACTTGACTTGTGCATCAGACTCCAGGTATCTGTATAAGCAACATGTGACCCATCCAACCTGACCGTGAATGTTTCCAGGGATGGGGCACGTTTGTACATGAGTTCATGGGGCACATAATTTATAACTGAATAAACTCATACATGCTGTGACTTTTTCCATAAAAACAAAGAAATTAATAAAATGTAGACTTTTGCAAATTTTCTGCTGTAATGAATAAACACATGTTCACTTCAACACAAGAAAAAAAAGCTAGGCATCATACCCTACTTACAACACATATATAGTCCCTGATAGCAAAGCATTTATCTCTAAACAACCAATCAGTCCCTTTCAATTCAATGGGGCAAGTATGTGTATATGCGTGTTTACAAAATAACTGCCAAAGTTAAAAATAATCCAGTAAATGGGACCTTTATAATAGAACAGATGCTTTTGTAATTTAATTCCTTTATGGTAGTAATACCACTGACTTCACTTAAAAAAAATAATAACTCAATTCTGACCGTTTATTAAGACATGGGTCTTTAATTAATTTTAAACAAACGTAAAAGACTGCAGAGTTCTGTCCTTCATTTGGTGCTATTCAGTTTTTTAGTATTGTAGATTATATACTATTGTATCTATTTTTATAAAAATCAGTAAATTACACTGAACTACAAGTACTGCAACTGCTTAGAGGGAAACAATTCAAAACAAACTTCAGTAAAATGGAGACATTGTCTGATATCAAGAGCATGAAGTTAGCTGAAGGCCAGTACAAAGTATTATACTTAAGAGAGGAAAAAACAAATGCACAGTAGTGACTTTGTTTTAACATGAGGTTCACAGGCTACAGACTGTAGCCTTAATACTTTACTGTTGGCAGGGGAAAAAAAGGAGAGGGGGAGGGAGCATCATTCCAGGAGGTATTATATAGGGTATCATATATATGGCACATGACATAACTGTTCCACTTTCATACAACTAACAGTTCCACTAGTTGTACTAACCAAGTCTCAGCTGGAGCGCTCTGTTTAACATGGGGAATTAGACATCAATAAAGGTGTTTGTGAACTGTATATGAACTGGCAGCAGTCCAAAGGAGAGCAATCACAGTAATTCCAGGTCTACAAAACAAGAGTTCGGAGGAGAGACTATGCTAAATACTTTTTTCTTCAACCTAGAAAAGACTAAAACAGTAGAGGTAGGAAGATGCATGATAATAGTCTTTACATTGATTACTTTTCATACATGGAGAAAAAACCTGATAAATACTTGAATTGTATTTTAAGTATTTAGTTTGCAGAAATAAAGATTTAGGCCTTGGGGACACTGGGAAGCATTGTAGTGATGAGAAGGGTGAAAAACTGTAACTGGTTTCATAAAGATGCTGCAGAAATCACTATTACTAAGCATTTTAAAAATAAGTTAGCCAAGCATTTGCCAGGCAACCCATGTATATTTGATCCTAGAGCATCCAAATTACCTCTGAAAGTGCCCTTCAGCAGTACACAAGTTTTACTCTAACTTCATCTCTATAAACATATTAATCTGGCTTATAATTAGCAGAGCTTTTATACGCACTTTTCTGTTCTTAACTGTTGCTGAACACTGATCTAGTTCTTACATTTCAATGTCACATACACAGTATAATAATTTCTAATTAATTATTAGGATGCTATCCCTATCCAGTTGTTGACATATATACAAGATCCAAAGGACAGATTTAACACAGTAAATTGGTGACTAACCAGACTGAAGAGAAAATATTTCTGAAATATTAAGGACCAAAATACGACTACTAATACGTAGTTACAAGACTACAGTAGGCAGATTACACAGGTAAGCTGTCTTCTTGTATTCAACAAAGAACAAGCCACAAAATAAAGGAAGTCAGCCATGAAATGTGTGATCCCTGGACCTCAAATCTTGTACTGACCTGTATACCTTCAGTTTGATAAAAAGAGTTCCACCAAGCACTACTGCACAGTACCTGAAATGTCCTCAGTTATACAGGCTTCATGAAAGACTTACTTTAACTCAAGAGCTCAATTCAGTAAACGTGAAATAATACCTGTGTCTAGTAGCACTTCATTTCCAAAGGCTCTTTTCTTCTTCAAATTTATAGCAGTCTATCCTAGCCAAGCCATTATAATAGCAATAAGTAATTTTTTACTATTGCAAGCAAACCGAAAATGCCAGCACTAATAGAATTTTAAGAGTATATAATCAGGTTAAAACTAGAAAATGAAAACTAACATTTCCTCTAACTTGAATTACTTTTTTAAACTTTATAAACTTCACTTAGGTTTGGGTTTTGTTGGTTTTTTCTGCTGAGGGTTCTCTGTTGCTTAATAAAAAACACAGAACAGGATCACTAATTAGAATACTCAGTATTTAATTTTATCATTGAATGTTGCACACTGTAGTTTCGCAATTCTTATTGTACATCTTCTAGATATTACTTTGAACAGCATATTTTGTTACATAGTACTGTATAAACTCTACTGAGATATCTCTGAACTGTATTTCAAAAATATAAAGAAATCAAATCCTACAACATGGTGTGAGTTGAGACAGAAACATGCTCCCTTCTACAAACAAAGAAACAGAGCAACGAGTAGAAAAGATGATGAAATAATAATTTTCAGGAGTCTTATCTGCATTCCATAGCACAAGGACTGGTCCTGTTAATCACAACAGATGGCTGAATATGCAGATTACAGAACATTAGCTGAGCACGTGCTTTAGACTGTGATAAATCTAGACCCAAACACTGCAAGCTGGGCAATGAAAAATGAAGACACGCTGATGTCAAGTTGTAAGAAGTACAGTTTAACAACAAAACCGCTACATTAACTATTTTTTTCTAATAAACCAAGCATAAACCAGAAACTCTACCATATGTTTGAGCCTTTAAATCAATATAAACCTCTGCTACCTGAGCAAAACAGTAACCTACAAGAGTGACAGATTTTCATCTTTTGCATGGGCCAGCTATTAGAATGCTGAATATACATTTATTTAGATATAACAGCTCA
The DNA here is from genome assembly GCA_033558235.1 of Neomorphus geoffroyi. Lineage (NCBI taxonomy): Eukaryota > Metazoa > Chordata > Aves > Cuculiformes > Neomorphidae > Neomorphus > Neomorphus geoffroyi. The sequence continues at coordinate 22,876,111 of JAUMJM010000020.1, read as the reverse complement.
GACATCTGACGAATGGCCAAACTAAAACCTTCTGGATTCAGCAATAAGTAATAATGTAGAGACAATTTTACTTTCCAACCTGATGCATGTTACTCCTTTCCTGCTAGGTTTTCCCTACATACTTGGACTCTGCGTCAGTCTTCTAAGAATGAGCTGCCTCAACACTAGCCAGCATTTTTTGACCAAAAAAATGTTATTTCAAGTGAGGTACACCACATTCTCCAGGACTATTTCTGCCAGTGGGACTAGACAGTCAGTCCTTCCCATTCTACTGTAGTGAATACATACACACCTACACACACTTCCACGTACATATATATCTGTACATATATTCACACACAAACACACATGAATAATCGTTCAAATGATGTCATTAACATACCAAGATGTAGAAGTCCTGGGTTTCAAAACTTTCTCTCTAAATTGTGCAGTGAACACATGACACAAATTTTTGGCACTTCAAGCCGATTCCCGCTTTAGGATGTAAGCCCCTCTTTCTTGGCAAATTTAAACACATACACACAAAACGTCTAGCTTTTGTCCCAACATTGAAGACTGAAAAGATCTTTACGTTTGAAACCATTTCTGGCTCATTTCTACAGTTTCTCCCTTTGCATTTAACTTAGGTTATTTCTTGTCATTTAGAGTATACAGAGACAAGCGGTGATGGCAATAAGAGGCAAGACAAGTCTTCCTGTTCCATTGACTAACTCAAACTTCTTGTCATCCCAGAGTATAAGGAACAAGAACAAAGACAAGCAAGGCAGCAGGGATCCCAAGCTGAGTAAAAATATGTCTCAGTCATGCACTAGGATACTACAATTTAAAAGGTTTTTCTGTGTTTTGTGACCCAGAAAAAAAATGAATGAAAATGGTACTGGCTCACCACAGATTAGCTTGTGGAAACAGTAGTGCCCAGCTCTGCCAAAGTACTGCTTGAGCAAACAGAAAAGGGAATTTTCACATGAGCTTTCAAGTCAGTAAAATTTGATGAGTTTCCACACAGATGCCCAGAAATTCATGCTGACAAACAGGAGGTAAGCTACCTGATATGTGCCAAGTCACCCATTTATTCAAAGTACAGAAGGACTACATCTTCTCACATAAATTACTATAAAAAACCTTTAACTTAATCAAGAAATTATTCTCAGAAAAATTTGGACTAGTTGTGCTAAACTGTTGCAAAACAGTCACATGCAAAGTGTGGGAAATTTCAACCACTCACAGATAAGCTGGGGAACCTCAGAAGGAATTGGGGAAATAGTCTTAAATTAGGAAGTATTTGGTAATGTTTGGTAATATTTAGTATAGGCCTCCCTCCTAACAGGACATTGCTGTAATATTTCAATTTCATTCTGTACTTGATATTAACCAAAAAAAAAACCAAACCCCAAAAGACCCCAGAAACTAAAATAATCTAACAGCATTCCTTCAGAAATTTTCTGTTAAAGAAACACAGTGGGAACTACAGAAAAAAAGAGTCACCCTCATCATTTTACAAACTGACTATAAATAAGGCCAGCAGTTAAGTAATCACCTAGAAAATAAACCGTAACAACAAAAACCACAAACAGCAGTGATAATATATTAATTACAAACATACCTTGTCCTTGAGGAACTCCATAAAATTCAGCAGCTATCCTTGCTGCTTCCTTACGGTTTCCTTTGACAATATAGAAATGACTAAGTATAGCAAGACTGATCTTCACAAAAAGTTTAAAACAAAAAAGTGAAAGTATAGTAAAGTAGACATTGGATAGCTGCTGCGCAAAAGGGCGACTTTCTTCTATGACAGTCATTGCTGCAGCAAAATCTCTCTCAGTGTTTGGGTAGGGCTCTCAAATGTGTTGATAAGATCATATGGCTCCAGCCACGCACTCTTGGGAACAACTGGTCCTGAGGAAAGAAAATATCAGCTGGTCATGATGCTTGCTGCTCAAAATATGATGATTATTTATACTGTACATAGTATTGAGTTCACTACCACTCCTGCTAGACTGGTAATATTCAAGTGGGACAGAATACAACAGATACAAGGTTCAAAGTCCCTGGATTTTACTTGTCCCATTAAAAGGTCTGTTTGATTCCAAATTATACATTTCTGATTTGTTTATTTACCCTCCTAATACAGTGTTCAAAAATAGACTGTCAAAAATATAATTATTAGAGCTACAATTTTATGTACTAAACCAGGTAACGCAGGTAATCAGTTTTTGCTAAAATAAGTCCTCCTGCTTCTTAAGCATAATTGTTATTTTCTGCTGCTTCATTTTCTATTAGACTAATATTTTTTCGTTACAAAACTAGAATCATATCAGCACATACTTTAAATACACATTAACAACAAAACAGAGATTTAGTATATACGAGCTCTGAGTCTCTTATTATTTTGTTCAGGTTGAATGAAAATACCTAGAATACATGGTTTACAGCATTATACAAGAAGCACCGTTCAGAGCAGATTATAAGAATCAAGCTCCTAGATATGTTTAAGATTTGTTTATATTTACATAAAACATATCTACACATGTTATATGTAAATAAGATCTTGGAGCATCCAAAATTAAACTAATTAAATTGTGATTAAAATTACATAAATGCAATGTAAACATACCACATTTTATTGTGCTGCAATGTATTATTCTAAAACTATGACATTACAGGCTTTATTTCTTGGCCAGTTCTAGAGAGGGTAATCTAAATTCCTCACACTTTTTAAATTAATTTATTTAAATACCATAAAGTTATTACTCACGGTCATGAGCAGTTACTTACACAAGTTTTTTTCATTATTGTGAGTAATTCCTGAGTATTGAATGAAGTCACAGTCATATAAACTGAGGAGCTACAGGACAGAACTAGATTCCTTAGTAAGCTATAAAAAAAAATAAAGACTCCTGACAGCATAGGAAAGGGTCCTATTCTAAACTTTTATATTTCCTTTTAAATAAAAGAAATAGTGTCTTGCATTATAGTTGAAAATACTCTACCCTTAATAATCTTACACTGAAACATCCTCTTAATTATACCCTGGATTCTCTTGTTTGACAGTCAGAAAAAAAAAATATTTTAGAATATTGGCAACTGTCCATCAAGAACAGAGGGTACAATCCAAATGTCACTGCATCCACAGGCAGCAATGAACAGCACAGCAGACATTATGATGTGATACAAAATCATATTTCTGAAAGGAAAGTGGCAAAATAAAGAACCTGTTATCATCTGGCTCCAGGAGTAATTTATTAGAGTAAGAAACTACAATGTTTTCTGGAAACTACATTCAAATAAACCTATATAAATGAAAAGACAATGATAAAAGGAAACATGCTTGGAAATAAATACCAAGATTTTCAACTGGCAGGAATTGAATTGTGTTTACCTTGAGAGAGACAGATATTCAGTCCTTTTCTTTGAAAAAAATTTAATCCACATAAAAGTCAAAATAGAAACTAGAAAAGGCAATTAAAAAGCAATTTACACCATAAACTATATATAATGTACACGTTTGCTCCTAGATTTCATTTATAGACATTTTCTCATCCAGCCAGAATGGGAACTGCTCTCCTCATACCATAGTTAGAAGCAGGAATGAGTACTTAAAATGCCAAACGAAAATCCCTTTTTATATTTGGCACATTGTTATCTGACCCTGAATTGAGGTGTCATGTTTTCCAGAAGGATAAATAGGCTTTATGTTCTGAGCCACCACTGCCAGTTTCCGTTTCAATCACTAATAGAACTTATATTTTCCATAGTAACACATCCAGCCATAAGAATTTCTTACATCTTCCAGAATTCTATTAGTACTATTAAGCTTACCTGAATCAGTCCACAGAAATTCCTAGTCATCTTATGTATCTATTTTGCAAATTCACCATGCAGAATAAGGAAGAAACTTTTTGTCTTCTTTATAGTGTTTTATCTGACTCCCTTTTTTTTCTAACTGCACGTTGTGTCATCTAGTAACTGTGCTTTCTCATCTGAGATTCTCACGTTTTGTTACTTATCAAAATAAACTTTCTTTTTAGAGGCAAAAAAATCAAACAGCAATTAGTATAAATAACAGCTGGAGTTAACAGCAGCTCTCGGAGTTAATCTTCCCCTTACATACCGTTTCCTCCTTCTTATAACTGCAGTAGATAAACCACTGAAAAGACATTTCTCAGTTGTTAGGCTGTCTTCACATTGATTTTTTCTGTAGCGGGTCAATAAAAACAACAAAAACCTTTTCAAAAATAAGGCTGTAGATGCATGTAATATTTTGGAAGTGATCTTTCCAAAATCCCCATTGATCTTCTGCTTTTAGAAACAGCACGAAAATTGAGCAGGAGGGTTATCCCTCTATTAAAACTTGTCTCCTCTTAAAAACTTCTCTCCTCAGCTACGTACTGCATAAAAATGAAAGAAATTACAAGTTTTGAGAATTTCTGTTCACACATGTCATAAAAAGCTGGCAAAATTACTCTCCTAATACTATTTCTTCTTTTTTAAAGCTCTATAACTCATGAGCCAGCTTAACTGGAGACCTTCCTAAGTGCCCCAAACAACCAAGTTTATCCTAATCTAAGGCTACTAAACATCTGCAGAAACTATTACCAGCTTGTTGGCAAACCCATGCTACCAGGCACCCAGTCATGAAAACAGGACAACTCTTCTTCACATGGTGTATTTTAATCCCCCATCCACTAGTCCAGAGGTGTCAAACTCATTTTCATTAGAGGGCACATCAGCCTGCTCCTGCAGCGTAACATGCATCACACACATTGCACGCGTGATGAGTGCGCTGCCAGGAGCATACGGTAAAGGAGTTTGACATTGCTGCCAAGTAGAAACAAGGTGATGGGCTGGATATAGCCTGCGGGCTGTGAATTTGCCACCCATGCACTATACCATTGTAATCTGTTCTGTAAATTGCATATTGCACTGATTAAAATTAACTGTATTTGAATAAAGTCACACTAATGACTTGGCTCTTCTGATACAATTATACTTATTTATGAATACAGCAAAGTCCCTGTCTATGTGTATCAAAATGTTCCTATTTAATGAAAAAAGAAGTTAGATCAAAGTAAGATTATCTATCATTTTCTTCAGTTTATGAAATAATCTACGAACTAGTCTGATGTGCACTGCAGCTAAATATTCAGATTATTTAGAATCATAAGGTTGAAAGAGACCTCCAAGATCGAGTCCAACTGTACCTGTCTCCCCACTAAACCATGTCCCTAAGGAACTCATCCACCTGTCTTTTAAACACCTCCAGGGATGGTGACTCCACCACCTCCCTGGGCAGCCTGTTCCAATGCCTGACCACCCTTTCAGTGAAGAAATTCTTCCTAATGTCCAGTCTGAACCTCCCCTGGCGCAACTTGCGGCCATTTCCTCTTGTCCTATCGCTTGTCATTTGTGAGAAGAGATCAGCACCCACCCCGTCACAACCTCCTTTCAGGTAGTTGTAGACAGTCCTCTCAGCCTCCTCTTCTCCAAGCTAAACAACCCCAGCTCCCTCAGCTGCTCCTCATAGGGCTTATTCTCCAGCCCCTTCACCAGCCTTGTGGCCCTTCTCTGCATAAAAGAAGCATGGCCAACAGGTTAAGGGAAGTGATTCTCTCCCCTTACTCTGCTCTTGTGAGATCTCACCTTTTCTTTAATGAACTGCAAAATGTCACATTTTCTTATTAAATAGCTGTCTCTAAAAAATAAGGAATAAACAAAAGGAAGAAATAAATAAAGCAGTAACATTCAAATCCCAGAAGGGCCATTTTCAGTCATTAAAAAGCTACAGGTTTATTTGTTCTGAAACAATAACATATCAATCCTTGAACAAACTACACCATCAGTCTTCCCCTGCATACTGTGCTTTTAAATGACATTGTTTTAAGGGTTGCACAAAAATAACCCAAAAACAACAGCCAGATTTATTCACTTGTCTTTAAAAAACATGCTAATATGAATTTGGCTAAACCATTTGATTTTGACCTTCTTTGGGTACTTGACTGATGCTTTGGAAATTTCACTATTTTATTTCCACAAGTTCTGCCTTAGTTACTTAAGTTTTCCTCAACATCAGAGTTGTTTAATATCTAATGAAAAACTCTAAATAGCAACTGTAAGAATTGAAAGAAAAAGGAAAGGCAATTGAGCCTTTTGTTTGTAGATACAAGATTAGCGTTCACATTTGGATCTATTTGATTATAGTAGAGATTTCACAACTTCTGAAATGCTTAGGTTCCCTTGTTTGCAGTAGAGGTTTCCTTGTTGTTTCTAAGTCTTCAAATATTTGGGGGAAAAGTACCCACTTTTCAGTAAAAGTTATGCAAAGTTTCAGTAGTACTACATTCCAGACCATAAATCAAAAACCTTTACCACACAATAATTAATGTTTCAAACAATAATGTTTTGAACAGCAAATCAAAACATAAAATAATAACAAATCAACAAAACCCTTTATACAAGAACTCTGTTTCTGGAACTCTTCTGGCATATCAGGAAGGCTGAGAATTACCAACTACAAACCCGGAAAGACTTTATCATGAGAACATTGCTAAGGAGTCTATCCTCTTTGGGCCTGTGGCAGATTTCACTATGTCAAATGCAGAGACACACAGAGATCAACAGCATAGTATTGTAGAGTGGACTGACAGCTCATACCTCCTTCCCCTTATCCATTTAGTCCACCTTTTTAGACCCCGGTATCTGAGCACCTTTTCCTACTCCCCACATTTACAGCACTTGAAACTTAGAGCTGGAAAGAAATTAAATTTAACTTAACCACTGATGACACCTGTTGTCTGCCTCAGGAAATACGTGTTATTCAGGCCTGCTGTACTTAATACAGTGAAATATTTAAAAGAAAACCCAAAAACCCAACCAAACCAAACCCAAAACATTGTATAGGCATTTGAAAAAACACTTTCCTCACCTAGGCTTACTGTACAAAATTTTAGAAGGAAGGGGAGAGAAAATCATGCCACATGGAGCACGCTCTCTCATACCAGTTCTTACACAGAAAATGTTGCAGGTCCAGAGAGCAGGAACAGGAGCTAAGTTGGGGTCTGGGATGAGGAGTTAGAAACCACCTCATTACATAACCTAAGTTTCACTAGCACCAATTTGAAATGAAATCTCAACCAGCTCAGAGAATGTAGGGTGAAACATTGCCTCATCCTGTGAACGGTGTGGGATCACAGAACCATCTGGTAAAGAAAAAGGGTTCCCAGCTACTAAATGAGGTTTCTAGAAAACATGATTTATATACCAAATATGTATGTAACAAAGTGGACATGAATATAGAGCATCCTGTAAGAAACAACATTCTGAATGGCAAAGCACAATACTAGTAAAAGCAAGACTTCACCTATAATGTTATTTCCGTTTTATTACAAAAAAGCAAAAATCCACCAGAGCTACAAACACCAATTTTTGTCTAAAACCAAATGCCTTTAAACATAGCAGGTGGCAAATTATTCACAAAAAAGCTCCAATACATGACAATCCCCTTTTTCCAACGTTAGCAAGGAACTAGGACACACATAGTGCTGGCATTCATAATGAGGGTACCCCAGGCAGCCCTGCACCAGGTACCACTCTAGGAGGACACAGATGTGTCCCCACCATGTTACCCTAAGAAGCTTTGGCTGGGAGTGAGCTCTGGGGACTTTCCACAGCCATGCAGGAGATAGGCATGGACTGACAGACTGTTGCAGCCTCCACTCACTGAACAAACCACCCAGAGCCACATAGGATGCCAACAAGCATGCATATCTTGTCACAGAACCACAGAATGACCGGAGTTGGAAAAGACCCGTAAGGATCATCAAGTTCAACTCCTATCCTTGCCTAGGACAACCCCAAAATTTACACCATGTGTTTGAGGGCACTGACCAAATGCTTCTTGAATATTGTTAAGCTTGATGCCATGACTGCTTCCCTGGGGAGCCCCATACCAGTGCTCCACCACCCTCTGAGTGAAGAACCTTTCCCTAATAATCAACCTAACCGTCCTCTGGCACATTTTCCTGCCATTCTCTCAGGTCCTATCATTGGTCACCAGACAGAAGCAATCAGCGCTTGCTCCTTTTCCTTCCCTTGTGACGAAGCAGCAAACTGCTGTGAGGTCCCCCCTCCTCAAGTCTCCTCCAGATCACATGACATCAGCCTCTCCTCTTATGACTCCCCCTCTAGACCCTTCACCACCTTTATGGCCTCCTCTGGACAGTGTCCAGTAGCTTTATGTCCTTTTTATTCTGCGGTGCCCAAAGCTGCACAAACTACTTGAGGTGAGATCCATGCAAAAACCTCCTACAGGCCCTTTTCTGGCCGTCAGTCAGCTTTGATATGCGACAGCCAAAGGGCACAACGCAATTCATTCTCCACGTGCCCAAGCCACAGTGAGGGTGGTGAGGCCCTGGCACAGGTTGCCCAGGGAAGCTGTGGATGCCCCCTCCCTGGAGGTGCTCAAGGCCAGGCTGGATGGGGCCCTGAGCAGCCTGGTCTGGTGGGAGGTGTCCCGGCCCACGGCAAGGGGTGAAACTGGTGACCTTTAAGGTCCCTTCCAACCCAAACCAATCTATGATTCGCGACAGCCAAAAGCCACAAAGCAGTTCCTTCTCCACACGACCAAGCCTGAAAGCTGTACCAGGGACTGTGGGACTCAAAGGGACACCGGCTGTCCGCTTCGAGCAGACACGGAAACAGCGGGTGGCGTGAGCGACGGGCGCCACCGCCAATCAGAGACCGGGGCCGGGGCCGACGCCCCCGAGCAGCCCAATGTCTGGCGGAAGCGGGCGGATTCCCCATCCCCCCGCCCATCGCGAGCGCATGCGCAGTAGAGTAGGCGCTCGGCCCCGCCCCGCCTGGGCGGACTCTGGGCGAGGCCGTGCCCGTCCCCAGCGGCCGTACGCGCGCCCCCCTTCACGCGCGTCCCCGGCTGAGGTGCCACCGCTGCCGCGTGTTTCCCGCCGCCTCCCAGCGCCGCTGGAGCCGCCCCTCCGCCCCCGAGCAGCGGCTGCTGGAGCCTGGGAGCCTGCGCGGCGGCTGGGGAGATGAACACGGTGCTGTCGCGGGCCAACTCCCTGTTCGCCTTCTCTCTGAGCGTGATGGCGGCGCTCACCTTCGCCTGCTTCATCACCACCGCCTTCAAGGAACGCAGCGTGCCCGTCAGCATTGCCATCTCCCGGGTCGTGCTGTGAGTGAGGGGAGTGGCGGGGGGGCCGGGCTGGGCGGCGGCTGGGGAAAGGGCAGGGTTTGTCCGGGAGCTGCGGCTCCTCCTGGTAACGGGAGCTGGGGGAGCGCCGGCGGCTGCGGGAGGGACTAGCGCGGGGCCGGGGCCGGGGCCGCCGGGGGCTCTGCTCCCGCCCGGGCCAATGAGGGAGCCCCACGCCGGCGCGGGAGCTGGGGTGGGGCCGCCCGCCCGGCGCGCTCCATAGAGTCGTACAATCACTGTAGCTGGAGGGGGCCCGTAAGAATCATCGAGTCCAACTCTCTGGTCCGAGTTGAGCTTGTTCAGTCTGGGAAAGAGAAGGCTCTGAGGAGACCTTGTTGCGGCCTTCAGTACGAGCTTATGAGAAAGATGGGGGAAAAAGTTTAATGAAGGGCCTGTAGCAATAAGGCAAGGGGTAATGGTTTTAAACTAAAACAAGAGAAGTTTGGATTAGATATTAGGAAAAAATGTAGGGGTGGTGAGGCACTTGCACAGGTTGCCCAGAGAGGTTGTGGGTGCCCCATCACTGGAGGTGTTCAGGGCTGAGTTGGGTGGGGCTCTGGGGGACCTGATCCAGTGGAAGGTGTCCGTGCTCCCTGCAGGGAGGTTGGACTGGGTGACCTGTAAGGGTCCCTACCAACCCAAACCATTCTGTGATTCTGTGGTTCCTGCAGGGCTACCTAAAACTAAATCATATGACTAAGAACGTTGTCCAGATGCTCCTTGAACTCCGACAGGCTTGATGGCACGTTACCACTTAACTGGAGAGCCTGTTCCAGTGACCGACCACCCTTTCAGTGAAGAATCTTTTCCTAGCATCCTGTCTGAATTTCCCCTGGTGCGGCTTCATTCCATTTCCTCATGTCCTATTGCTGGTCACCAGAGAGAGGGGATTAGCACCTCTCTCTCTGCTGTACCCCCTTGAGGAAGTTGTATCGTGTCAGGCAGTAGGGCTGTCGTGGGCCGCCCTGGGGTGATGAAGCGGGAACCAACTGCTTTTTCTCTAAGGGAGTAGTGACTTGAAGGGGAATTGGGCCAACTGCTTTGGGGGGGAAGCAGGGACCTTAGTGAGCATGCCTTTGCCGTGAGGGCAGGCTGAGAGTTGGGCTTGTTCAGCCTGGAGAAGTGCATGCTCCGGGTGAACCTTATAGCGGCCTTCCAGTACCTGAAGGGGGCCTACAAGAATGCTGGGGAAGGACTTTTTACAGGGGCATGTGGTGATAGGACAAGGGGGAACAGCTTTAAATTGGAAGGGGGGAGATTTAGATTAGACATTAGGAAGAAATTCTTCCCGATGAGGGTGGTGAGGCCCTGGCACAGGTTGCCCAGGGAAGCTGTGGTTGCCCCCTCCCTGGAAGTGTTCAGGGCCAGGTTGGATGGAGCCTTAAGCAGCCTGGTCTGATGGGAGGTGTCCCTGCCCATGGCAGAGGGCATAGAACTGGATGATCTTTAAGGTCCCTTCCAACCCAAACCATTCAATGATTCTATGCGTTTTATTTCCCTACCATGTTTCTTCTTAATTATTCCACTGGTAATGTTTTTAATTCTTTCAAGCTCTTTGGCAGTGGGCTGAGTGGGATGACTTATCTCTCTGTGAAATGCACCAGGTGTAGAATCTGTAATACCACAGCCAATGCGTGCTGATGCAAACTTCTACTAGGGGAACCTTTATTCAATTCTGACTTCTTTTTTTTCTGAAAAGGAACGCTTTGTCACGGAAAACTCCCATCAGGTTAAGTATGTGTGCTGTGGAGGGTTGTAGTTTCACGAGCAGCTGCTACTGCCTCCAGACAGTGGAGGTCTTTGCTCCTGCTTCTGGCCACTTGGTCGTTTACTGAAGCTGCACAGAGGGATCAAGTTCATAGGATAGTTTACTGAGCTGCTCTAACTCACCTGATGAGTTCGGTTTGGTTTGGGTTTGACCATGTTAGTAGGGTAAAGCAGCTCATGGAGCTCTGTAGCCACCACGAGGTGAGTGGCACGAGTGGATGGCTAGCAGCAGAGTTTGAAAGGGGAGATGGAGGCAAATAAAGACCCTGTATTTATGTTAGATTGAGGACTGCAAACTGGCATAAAAGCATATTTTTGAGTGTTCCAATTAACTTGACATCTGTAAGGTAGCATACTAGTACCTGATTTGGATGAAAGTTATACTGCCAGTACCATCTGTGTTGCATACATGTGATATCAATCAGAGGCATTATACCTTTGTTCATTTTTTGATCTTCTGAGTTTTGCAGACCCCAAGCTTTAGACCTGTTACTCCACCAGACAGTGATTCAGAAATTCAGTCAAGTGCTTGATAAGGGTTCCTACTTTAAAAAAAGTTGCTTTTTGCAAAGGGATAGAAATTCATAGCAGGGTTTTAATTGATAAGTTTTGGTGATGTTTTTCTTAACTACTGTCTGCAAAAGTGTTTTTTCTGCTGATAAACTTTTTTTTTTCTTTGAGGTTGCCAAGCTGAGTTTTAATGAAAAGATATTTTAATGAAATTTTTCAAACTGGAATAAATGTAACTAAGAAGTTAATAATTCATAACATTTTTGTTACATGAGGAATTAAGGTTCATAGCTGATTGCCAACTTGGTAATTGTTTTTGTAGAGGGTAAGTTTGGGAAATCGATAAGCTTTGTGAATACTCAAGAAAGTATCTGCTGTGTCTCTTGTTATTTCCTATTTTCTTTTTGTAATGTGGCAATTACTATGGCAATGTCAAATATTCCTCCAAATGTGGATTTGTATTAAAGTCTTCCAAAACAATATGATTTTCCATAATGTAGAAGAAAATAAGCATTTACTTTGTACTGCTACTTTCAGGGAGGAATCTTGTAAGCTGTGTGAACTACAAACATAGAAACATAAACCAGAATGGTTTAAGTGTCTTGTATGAGACTAAGCACTAGAGGCTTCTTTTTTTATGGAAAGTTGAGAAGCTATGGTGTCGGTATTCCAGTCAGCTTTATATATTTGGGGATGGCAAACGTATATTTTACTAAAATGGAAGTAATGCAGTTTAGGTACTAATAGATACAGTTTTTGTTAGTAGGAAGAAGTCTATAGGCTATTTGTGTAACTTAGATTAGGGTGGTGGCAAAGCCTGTCATTCCAGACTGGGGCTCCGTAATTGCTGAAAGACAGGTTTTATTTTTAAAATGATGATTATATCTTAGCCAAAAGTATTTAAAAGAAAGTACAGAAAATGGATGAGGGAATTACGTAATAAGAATAATAATTTGTGTAATGCATGAAAGAGAAATAATGAGAAAGGATAATCTTGTGTTTTGTTTTGTCTTAGAAAAAATGTAGACGATTTCACTGGACCTAGAGAAAGAAGTGATCTGGGATTCGTCACATTTGACATTACTGCAGATATCCTTAATGGAAAAAATGGTTTGCAAACATTTTGAAATAAGAACATCTTGACATCTATTTTTGTTACCTTATAATCTTGAAATATTCAGGAAAACTAGAAATTTGTCTTCAAAATCTAAATTTAAAGCAATGACAAGTAGTATTTTACGTAGGTAGGGGCAGTAAAATAGAATTTGAAATAGCTGTTCTGACTTTGACATGGGGCAAGTTGTTTTCTCTTTTTTTATTACCTGTTTTTCAAACTGAGCTCTGCAGTGAAGTGCACTGTATCTAGTAATGGGAAGTGCAGTTTAACATCTGAACAGTACTACCTTTACTTAAAGTTTGTATTGGTCATTTGAGGTGTAAATTAATTATAGGGTTTATATAACATACTATTTGACTGCCATTCTCGACCTGTAAACTCCAGTGCACCTCTCAGACTCATTTTATTGTGAGGCTTTCAGAGTTCTGGCCATACAATAGTTGCGTAGAAGTATTTGTCTTCCTTTAAAAATAAAAAAAATCTTGTAGTCTTACACTTGCTTAGATGTTTTGCTATCAGATCTTAAGCATTGAATCGTATGACATTCTGTGGGAAGTCTATGAAGTACTACAGAATTTATTGCATTAATTTTTTACCTCTTTCTCATTCCTCTTACCTTTTGGCAGCTTTTCTTTTCTTTTTCTCTGCTTCCTTGTTAGTCTGCTTTTTATTGGGGAACAAGGGTTCTGTGTGAGTGTTTTTCTTTGGTTTTATTTTGGGTGGGGTTTTTTGACAGCAGAAGGGAATCAGTCTTAGGATTTAGGATCTTGATGTGAAAAATATCAGTATGCTTCTGCAGAAATGGGTACCAAATATGAGGCAGCGTAGTTTACCTCAGGTGATTGCACTAAGCCTGGCTTTTCAGCCTGACTGAGATTCCTGGGATTGTTCTGTCTGCTGTTATTTGTCACTGCATTAGACAAGATATTGATTACCTCTGTGTTTGTTTCCCTATTTTGGAGACTACTACATTGTGAAGCAAACTAAACAAAACACAAATCTGGAATTCATGTGAATGCTGGGTAAACAGGTTAATCAGATTTTTACAGGTGTGTGTATTGCACAGGAATAAAAGGGATTTTTTTTTTTTTATCAGGTGGAAGCAGGAGAGGTGAACTCCTAAGTCTGAGTTTTATCCGAATATATTAAAACCCAAGACTGAAATTCTAAAGTAGATTAATTTATATGCAGTTTATATAGAGGGAGGCAAAGCGAGGCAGCACAGGACCTCTAAAAGTAATGTTCTTATACAAAGGTTAATCTGCAATATGTGCACGTAAAGATTCTGTGTTTTAATGAGTTTTAATAGTAGCAGTGGTTTAAAGATTTGGGTTTTTTTTAATCAAAACTGACTTAATTTTTCATGCCTGCCTGGTACAAATAAACCTTGTGGAATGCAGATTTGTAAAATATAACTTCCCAGTAGGTTTTTTAGGACAACATTTGTACATACACTCCCTTAACTAAGGAAATCAACTGCTAGTCCTAAGAAGAATTAAATAAAAAGACAGTTAGGAAAGGAAACTAGGGGAAGGAAAGGGGAGGGGATAGTTTTCACAACTCTTTTTAGCTTACTTAATAGATGGCTAACTTTAGATAGGGTTAAGAAATTCCACAATAGAGATCTTAAGATCTTGTTTGTTGTTTTGAGTTAGGTGATGAAAAATGTTCAAGTAAAATATCTCCAGCTATTATTGCAGCAAAAGCGGTCAATTAGCTAATACTTTCCTTATTTGCCTTTTGAATTAGCAGCTTAAAAAATTGATTCAGTCTTGGAGTGAGTGGAAGAAGATAGAACAGATTTTGAGGTGGGCTGAGAATGTGTTTCATTTGATTTTTGAGATACTGGCAAATACAATAAAAAGAGGGCTGTGAAATATAAAAGATTGCAGCTGATCTTTATTGTGAGTTAAAAGGTCTTTTCCTTAGCAGTCACACATGGTGCATTTTATTGCCAAATAAACAACAGACAAGTATTTACAATATCAGCTTTATTATACTGACAGTCGCAAACAGCAGTTTTCAGCTCTTTAGTATTGGTCAAAAATCTAAGCAGAGTTTTGTTCCAGGCGAATAAGCTGGCTTTCTTTGTAGAAAGTAGGTAATAAAATCAGCTAATTCCTGGTGACCCTCCCAATATGCAATACTTCCCATCTACTAACTTCTCTAATGTGGGTATTACAGGCTCTTTGAACTCTCTGTACATTCTACCAATTTTGTATATATGTATTGTTTGATGCTGTTGTATCTTGATCCATCCACAGTTGGAAACTGGGGTTCTCTGATAGTAAATAATCACTTTCAAGATATTTACTGAAGAATTCTGTCTTGCCTTTTATGTTTAAGTTTTTAGCAGCAGGTTATGGTTACTAGCTTATCAAATTATCAAATATAGAATTCTTAAATCATTGGAGGAAATAGCTATTAGATTTCATAAATAAGCTGAAAAAACCCCACAGACCAAAAAAACCCCTATGTTGCTTTAATATGATTGACATCTATGTTGGAAGTCCTTGAAGTGCTTTGATTTAAAAATAAGGTGAGGTATGTTGAAATGTAAGAACTCATTGTAATTGTCAGTCTATTTAGTAAAAATAAAACAAGGTTATTTAACTACACTATGATATTTTTCTTAACTCGCCTACATCTGCAGAGTATATTTGACTGGAATGTTAAACAATTGTTTGTATATTTGTCTGTAGAATACTCAACGAAAAAAAATGTAAGTATCAAAAAGAAAGTTGAAGCAATTACCCATTTTGTGCTGCAGCTATTTTTAACATTCTGAAGTTCTGCAAAGAGTTAAGGCACCAGCATTTCTTTCTAACTTAGGTTGTTTTTACTGGCCTTCATGATTGTTATTTTCCTGACAATTTAACTGCAGGGTGGGAAGTTCATCTAACTTAATATGTGCCCAGCAGAGTGGGAGAAAAGTAGCACATACCTTGTTGTTCACTTACAGTAGTGGACTGTAAATGAAGTATTTTCACCTATTTGCCCTCTGTATTACTTTTCCCTAATGTTATGCATATGACTGCTTTTAAAAGCAAGATACAGGCCAGGTGTGGTGGATCTTTTCCTCATAGAGTACGGAAGTGTTTGCTGGTACCAGTTATGGTAGCCTCACAGTACATTTTGTTATTTTGTCACTCATGATTGGCCTTGTCACATCCTTTAAATTGGTTGCTTCTGATATTTCACTTTGCATAGCTAAAGACTTTTTTCACTGGTCTGATAGGAGCTATGTGGACAGCCTATGGAGATAAATTATTTTAATGAAACACTGTGTTGCCATGGTATCACTGGATTCTAGTTTAAACTACTGTGGTCACATTGCAAAGATATAGTGAAGGCTTGGGGATTTTTCTTAGCTTGGTACATAAAACTATTTTCCTACTCTTTTTTTTTTTTTTTTTTTTAAAGTATCAGTTATTTTATACATGTTGGTGAATTTTGTGTTCATACTAAAATAGGTTTTAGGGTTCTTAGGATCTGGGACCTCATTGTCTTGCTCCATCTTCTAGAAATTTTTCACATAATCAGTAGTTTTCACAAATACTGAGAAATATTTTTTCTAAATTGTTCTATAAGTTACTAAACAGGACTGTTCAGCACCTAACTACTTGAAAGAACATATTTTAGAATTTGAAATCAAGTCTTCTGAATTGTATGAACAATTCAAGTAGAGGTTTTTTTCCTTTAAAGATGGAAAAACGTTACATACCTAAGCAGTTTCATGATAGCTTAGTTTGTTCTTTATTTGAAACAAAATCTAAATACTGCTTTAAAAGCAACTTACCTTTGCAATTCAAAAGGGAAACCTGTTTTACTTTGTAAGTATTTGAAACCTTGTGACTTTTAAAATGGTTTTCTCATGTTTTATTGAGCTATTGTTTGTTGTTTCCATTAATTCTTCGCCACACTTAAATGTGTAGTGGTACTGGTTTCCCTCCCTAAGAAGCATTATTTTGTTAAATTAGTTACAGATTGCAAGCATGTACTTCAACTTCAGGGTTTTTAGATAAATAATGCTTTGAAATTCCAATGACTGAATATGATCTCGTAAGGTACATTGCTGGCTTAATTACAATTGTATTTTTAGGCTCTAAACCAGGTGGTCCTTTGGGACAAGGTCATCTTGAGAGGGGATAACCCAAAGCTGTTCTTAAAAGACATGAAGTCAAAGTACTTTTTCTTTGATGATGGAAATGGTCTTAAGTAAGTAAATCCTTTTTTTATTATTAGTATTCATGGTGTCATCATCTACTTGCATACTTTGCATTTTGTGTTTTTATTGCTGTGGTAAGGTACCTATATTCTATCTGATATTCTGTCAGTCTGTTACATCTTTGTAGTTTGATTTTTAAAAATTACATTAGTAGTCAAGATATCCTGTTTCTTCTGTAGACTAGAGGATGCACTGCAAATATGAGCAATAGGCTTCTGGGTTCCTGCTTCCAATATTCTTGTCTGTAGAACTGGTTCTGTGATGTACTCAACTCCAAAGGAGTTAGGTGACAGTGAAAAAAAAATCTTATCTAGAAAATAGAAAATGAAGTAGGTACATAAAATTTAAAAACTCCATTGCTTTCCTGATCCAGAAATAATGTGTATCCTTATTTATTTAGTATTAGTAATTATTAACTAAATTGTTTAGCTTGAGTATTTGTGTTGATAGTCCTTTGTTGCTTTTGCAGGGGAAACAAGAACGTCACTTTCACTCTCTCCTGGAATGTTGTACCAAATGCTGGCATTCTACCTCTTGTAACAGGATCAGGACATGTGTCTGTACCTTTCCCAGATACCTATGAAACAACAAAAAGTTATTAAATTATAATACTGAATCCTACGCAGGATATTTTTGTACTTGTATGTTGTGAATAAATTTTATTGCGGTTTCTTCTTGCATCCCATGCAACTCTTCAGTGGAAGGTACTTAATTTCTTCAGGTTTAATAGCATAGGAAAAGGAAATGAAAGTTCAGTTTTGGTTGGGTTTTTTTAATAAAACAGTGAAGCTGAAATTTAAGGGAATGGTAAATTGAAGAGTTTTGGGGGGGAACTGAGGAATTTTGAATTTTGCGTTTTTTTTTCTTCCTTTCTCCTGACCATCTGGGTATAGATCTCCTTTTAAATAAACATTTTTAAACCAAAAGATAGTGTTACTCTGGGTTTTTTGAGGTATCGTGATAGTTATTTAATCTGTGTAGAACTCATATACCTTCTGCAGTCAGTTTCTGTGAATGCCTGAAGGAAGTGGCTATTCTGTTTTACAGCATTTGCTTAGCGTGTTACTATAAGGTAAGCTTGATCCTTTCTAAGACTGCCAGTAGCTACTTAGAGAACATACAGTTTCTTATCTGTTAGTCAGCCTGTGGGTCTTGTTTTGAGTGACATTCATGTAGCCCACAGTCAATTCTGTATTATAAAACACTTTAATAATGTTATAATGTTAATAATGTAAAAATGCTATAATGTTATAGCTGCTTATAATGCAGCTAACTGGAAGAATGAAGTCTTTTCAGCATAGTAAGCATGTCAGTTAGAAAAGTAAAAGCGTTAGGTAAAGGCAGACTGTCTACAAAGCAACCGCTTGCTCAGCAGGAAGAATAAACACACTTGTTTCAGAGGGTGCTGGGACAACTAATATTAGAGGGGCCCTTCCATAGCAAGGAATTGGACAGATGTTCTCCAGAACAGTCTGGGTAAACATTTAAGAAACAGAGGATTCCCCGTGGGAACATAGAGAAATTTACAGATTAACCAGTTTGAATATGGATATGAGTCTACATTCAAGTCCCCATGCGCATTTGCATCAACTGGGAGGGGTATGGGAGAGTGTGAAGCAGTTCCAGTCAGCACCTCTACTGGAGAAGTGGCCTCTCTGTGGCTGCACATTCTGTTCTTGGTGTCCTCCTTCACTTGCCTCAGCTACAAATGCTTGTCATAGTTGGGAGGACAGAAAAAAGCAACATGGTGCCAGAATTGCCTCTTGGCAATAATGATGGTTTGTGATGATTGACACTAGTGTTTCTTGCCAATCATATATCCAGAAGGAGGAGTGCTTGCCACTATCGCCTTCCTGCAGTAGTTCTTAGTGTACATGTATATATTCAAATAAAGTCTGATAGAAGCTAATTTATTGCCAGATGTTGAATGTTCTGAATGTGCTAGAAACTTTCAAAGAGAACAAACATAGTCTGAAACTAAAACTAAGGTTTTTAGTACTGCAAATCAGAAAAAGTAATAGGAGAAATTATGAGAATTGCAGTGTGACAAACCTTTCCAGAGAAGAGATGCAAAACATTGGAGCAGAGTCTACTCCCTTGTTTTGAGTTTACCTAAGAGCTGGCAGATTTTGAGGAAGTCAACTTGCTTTCAAACAGAGATCTTTAATATTAGAATTATCCCTAAGTGACTATTCACTACATTCTCTTTATTGGTGTTGAAAAAAATTCCAGAAAGTGCTTTGTCTTTTTACAAACAAAATTTTTAAGTGTGAAAACTAAAAAAAACCCTATTTTTGTCTCAGTCCCCCACCCCCCCCATCTCCGTCGTCCCCCCCTCCGTCCCCTGCTTTCTAGCTTGTATCCCTTTTTGCTTGTTAGTGCTGCTGCAGGCTAGAATTTCTTAAAAGAAATAGCTGACACTCCTTCAAAATCATAAAACTGGCAAAAATGGATTAGAGGTAATATGCATATTTCCAGTGGTAGAGGATCATGACAGTGAGCAAGCGGGTTTGTATGTACTATGCCCAATACTTCGCTAACGGCAATTGTAATGTATTTTGCAGTTATAATCCTATGACTTCTGAGTACTTTTAAAGAAAAATCCGTATCTGTTTGCAGAAAGAGGCTGGCATTCTAAAGCTGTAGAGGAAGTGCTTTTGCAAGTGGCTATCTCAAAAACATCTGAGGTTATCTAGAATTGCATGGGACGAAGTATGACTGAGTTGCTGTAGGCATTGGGCCTCCTGGCTTCACAGATGTTTGGCAGGTAAAAGGAGTAATTGGGAACTTCAAACTAGGGACTCCCTTTGCAGAACCAGGCTTTGGACACTGTGTGTGCTCTTCTGTGATGTGATGTACAGTGCTTTTATCTCAGTCTGCATTCTTGATGAGTGTTTCTTCTTGCTTTATCGGGGTTGGGGGGGGGGGGCTGTGGCATTCTTTTTCCCCACAAGTGACTGCTGGACTGCTGTGCTCCTCAGTGCTTATGCTTAGGTGAGTGAGTTGGATTTGGTACACCACAAGAGAGGTTTCACAGTGTAGTGTCAGAAGCTATTACGAGAAGAAGGAGGGGGATGGATGTGGTTACAGACAATCAGTTTAGAAATTATTGGTTTAAGTGTAAAAAAAGTATTTGCTATTAAGAATGACTTGCATTAGATGTATTTATGAGTGTCTGATGAGGCAGGCACACAAAAAAGCTCTTTTAGGTAAGGCAGTAATTGAAGTTTAAGATAAAACTAGTTTAACTGTGATTGGGAGCAATAGTGATGCTATTGTCTCTGTCTTTTTAAGTCAGAGGTTCTTCTTCCTCTTCCAGTCCTGGTCTCCCATTAGATGCTACTAGTCATGCTACTAGTTCATTTCTTTTTTGCTTTGGGAATCAGTGTAGTAAGAAACATAAAGGAGCACTGGCACCTGCAACTGAGCTGTGCTTACAGCAACAGCCAACACCATCATTCCTCTTTTTAAGAACTGGAGCTTTTTACATTTATAAGTGTTAAGATTAAAAAGTAAAGTGATTTGTACAATTTCAGGCTGTAATAAAATTATTTAAAATAATGTACCTTTTAAAATTATGTATATTGTCTGAGTTCCCTGTAAGGACTATGTCATTTCACAACCTCTGATCTGCTTCCACAGGAGCAATGAACTTTGCCTCATTTTCACCTCTCTGTATTGTCAAGTCTCATTCCTAAATGGAGTATCTCATTAGAACTCACATTTACATTTACACTCACAAGAGTGAAATGGCTTTGAAGACTTAGTCAAAGGAGCATCTCTAGAAACAGTGAAGACTCTGTCAAGATGTTTGGATTGAAATAAGGCTTTTGACACTGCATTCTGTGCTGTTAATGAGCTCTAGGGGAAAATATCCATAAGCAGGAAAGTACTTGAAGATAGGTATGAAAATGTTTAAAAGATCACAGAATCATCAGGTTGGAAGACACCTCGAAGATCATCGAGTCCAACTACTCATCTCCTTACTCAACCATGTCCCTAAGAAACTTATCTACCTGTCTTTTAAACACCTCCCTGGACAGCCTGTTCCAATGCCTGACAACCCTCTCGGTAAAGAATTTTTTCCTAATATCCAGTCTAAACCTCCCCTGGCTCCATTTGTGGCCATTTCCTCTCATCCTGTTGCTTCTCATTTGAGAAGAGACCCGCACCCACCTTGCCACAACCTCCTTTCAGTTAGTTGTAGACAGCGATGAGATCTCCCCTCAGCCTACTCCAAGCTAAACAACCCCAGCTCCCTCACCCACTCCTCATAGGACTTGTTCTCCAGCCCCCTCACCAGACTCATTACCTTTCTCTGCACACGCTCCAGCCCCTCAATGTCCTTCTTGTAGTGAGGGGCCCAAAACTGAACCCAGCACTCGAGGTGTGGCCTCACCAGTGCTGAGCACAGGGGCACAATCACCTCCCTGCTCCTGCTGGCCACAGTTTCTGATACAGGCCGAGATGTCAATTGGCTCTCTTGGCCACCTGGGCACACTGCTGACAGCCTTGGTGTTGGCTGGCTGTCAGCCAACACCCCCAGGCCCTTCTCTACCAGGCAGCTCTCCAGCCACTCTTCCCCAAGCTTGTAACACTGCATGGGGTTGTTTGGTCACAGGTTCAGGATTCGGCACTTGGCCTTGTTGAACCTCATCCCGTTGGTCTCAGCCCATCGATGCAACCTGTCCGAATCCCTCTGCAGAGCCTCCCTTCCTTCAAGCAGATCGACATTCCCACCCAGCTTGGTGTTATCTGCAAACTTGCTAAGGGTGCACTCATTCCTTTCATCGAGATCATTGATAAACATGTTGAATAGGACTAGACCCAGCACTGAACCCTGGGGAACACCACTCGTGACTGTTTTCCAACTGGATTTAACACTATTTACCACCATTCTTTGGGCCCAGCCATCCAGCCAGTTCTTTACCCAGCAGAGGGTGTGCCTGTCCAGGCCAGTGTCAGCCAGTTTCTCCAGCAGAATGCTGTGAGAAACGGTGTCAAAGGCTTTACTGAAGTCCAGTTACACCACATCCACAGCCTTTCCCTCATCCATTGAATGGGTAACCTTGTCATAGAAGGAGATCAGATTGGTCTGGCAGGACCTGCCTTTCATAAACCCTTGTTGACTGGGCCTGATCACCCAATTGTCATGCATGTGCTGTATGATAGCACTCAAGACGATCTACTCGATGACCTTCCCCAGTACCAAGGTCAGTCTGACAGGCCTGTAGTTACCTGGATCCTCCCTCTGCCCCTTCTTGTGAATGGGTGTAACATTTGCCAGTCTTCAGTCAAGTGACACTTCCCCAGTCAGCCAGGACTGCTGGTAGATGAGGGAAAGGGGTTTGGAGAGGACCTCTGCCTGCTCCCTTAATACCCTTGTGTGAATCCCATCTGGCCCCATGGACTTATGTGTGACTAATTGGCCAAGCAGGTCTCTAACCAAGTTCTCCCAAATGGTTGGAGCTTCATTCTCACTGTCTTCTGACTCAGGAGGCTGAGTATCCCTATAACATCTCGCCTTACTATTAAGATGGAGGCAAAGAAGGCATTGAGTACCCTGTCTTGTTCTCATCCCTCGTCACTACTGTCCCTTCTGCATTCAGTAAGGAAGGAGATTCTCCTTGGTCCTCCTGTTGCTGTTAATATATTTGAAGAAACTTTTTTTATTGTCTTTCACTGAACTGGCCAGTTGAAGTTCTAGTTGGGCTTTGAGCCTTCTGATTTTTTCTCTACATGATCTCACCTGACTTTTGTAGTACTCCTGGGATGCCTGCTCCCTCTTCCAATCTAGTTTAAAGGCTTCTTAAGTAGCCCTACCAGCTTCTTGGAAAGTGTCCTTTTGCCCTTAGGTGACAAGTGTACCCCATCACTTGCCAGCAGGCCCAGCATATAGCCTAACCCATTATTGAAGAACATGAAGTTTGGTTCTTCACACGAGGTTCACAGCCAGTCATTTAATTCCTGGATCTTCCCACTCCTACCACATCATTTCCTGTGAGAGAAGCAGAACACTACTTTTGCTCCTGAACCCTTAACCATTCACCCTGGAACCCTAAAACCCTTTTTAATTGTCCTAAGATTTTTGGTTGTTCTTTCATTATTTCCTAGTTGGAAGATGAGTAGAGGGAAATAATCCATGGGTTTAACAAGCTTTGGAAATTTCCTAATCACGTCATCGACTGAGGCTCCAGGTAGACAGCAGATTATGCACAGGCAGTAACAATATATTTTTCAATATCAGACTGGAAGACTACGTTGGACTTCATGTTTTAGGGGTGGGTTTGTTTTCTTTATTTTAGCTTTTCTTGGCTCTCATGATGTTCGCTAATCTCATTAATAGCATGAGTAATAGAAGTAAACTTAATGGAATTTAGAGATTATGCTCGGCATAGAAAGTTACAATGTTTGGAGATTCAAGCAATTGTAGTCAGTAAATGATATTAAATTATTCTCCCTATGTATCTGGCTCTAGAAAAGTCAGAGCTGAGGAACTCTATGTATTTTTTGGCAGTGGAGGCTGTGTATTCACTCCACATCTTGAAATGCATAATAGGCAATTGGAGGGGGGTTTTACAAAATATGGCTTACAGGAGTACATGTACCTGAGTTCTAGGTCTTGAAATGCATATTATTTTACTGGACATGGGAAGAAAAATAAGTATTAAAACTGCTGGGGGTGGTGGTAGCATCTGTTTTCATAAGTATTTGTGTTTGAATAGTCTGAATCCCCCTCCTCATCCATCAAGAAAAGCTTTGAGATTAACACAGATTTTCTAGGAAGATATTGGACTCTTGCTGGAAATAACAGTTTATGCCCATGTCTGTCTGGGAGGTTTATATCTAATAGACCTTACCACTGGGAAAGCTGATGGAATGGATTGGGTTGGCCCGTTAGAGAGTGAGCCTAAGACATTCCTTATCTGTGTTGCAGTTTGTAAGCCATTGATGTGATCAGCAGCAGCCCTTTTCCATGCTAGGATGGGGAGCACAACAGTGGGAGGCAGGTTGAAGCAGTGACCTCATCACGATGGTAGGGCAGCAGCTACGTTATGCACTTGGGGGGCTGAGATGGGAAAGATTTTGTAGTTGCAGACTGGTGTTTATGCAATCTTATTAATAGAAATGAAACTATCCCAGTTGACCTAAATGTATGAGTTGAATCACTAAGTGGTAAATTCATGTTCCATCTAACTCTGTTTCAAAAGTTAAAATTACAGGCCATAACAAAGAGTGAGAGAGCAGTTGCCAAAACTGAAGTAGAGTCCCAAAATTTTGGTGGCTAATTGCCAATACTTAGGCAACACATACATTAACTCCTCAGATATATGTAGTGGATATAACCTTGTGTAATAGCCTTTAGGAATAGAATAGTGTTTCCTAAATATGGTTTTAGGAGCATAGAGCTGGTAGTGATAGCTCTAGACACGAAGAAAAGTTAAAATACCAAAGTATTATTGTTTGTATGTCTGTTTTGGGGTAACTAAGAGAGAAGAAAGGATGAAGGGATGATAACTATTGACATTTTTAATATTTTTGGGTTTATTGCTATCTACAATTTTCAAATTGTGTACACATGTAAAAGCAGAATGTAATACCAGCTAACAAAAATAAGTTATTTTATGAAGTAGCTGTAATTGAAAATTTACTTCTAATTTTCCACCATCTCATTCAATTAATCTTTATCAGAAATCTGGCTACTAAGTCTTGAACAACTGAAAAAATGAACCACTTAAAGATGACTCTGGCTATTTGTGTAGCCTTTGTGATTCTTAATGATAAGGTGTTGATTTAACAATGAGTAGGATTATGTGCTCCTTATATTCTTCACCGTTAATGCAAGTTTCTTGTATTGTATTTAATTTAGTCTTATTCCCTGTAGGTATCCCATTGCATAAATCCATGCAAAGTAAGAGCATGAGCAATTGTATCTGCATAATCTTAAGTACAGATCTGAAACAGTATTTCAACTGAAAGAAATGATGCTGTAATAGTCATGGACTGAGTAAGTGTTACAAATACTGATGTTCAAGTGCTTTTTGCCAATAATTATATTTAAAAGGAATTTCTGCTCTCAAGTTGAAAGTGGTTGGAGAATTTGTTACGTGCTATTTAACATGTCATTGAAAATGTTGGTTTAGTACAGGCAGAAATTCACATAAATAAGGTCAATAAACGTTTTATACTTCTTGTAGTTGTGGATTTTCACCCTTGGGATTAGGTCTAAGAAGTGCATTGCTTGTAATTGTTTAAAAATCCAGGAAGATAGACAAAATAAAAATTCTGAGTAGCTCCAAGTGCTGTGTCTTCAAAAAAGCATAGAGGAATCAATGGTTCTTTGATGCTCTGGCATCTAGAGTTGCCATCTTTCTGTCAAAAAGAGAACTGAAAAAGGAAAAGAAAAATAAATTCTCATATCAAGAAAGTAACTTAAACCCTTGACTTTGTGATAAAGATTATAGTAATTCTTATTTTGTCTATGATGGGGTGTAAAGTTAATTGTGCAAGACAGTGAAGTGTGTCTCTTACAATCTTGGCTGAACAGTCTAAAAGCAGAAATCTGTGCTGCTTCCAGAATGTGCTGCCACTTAGTTTTAGGATACAAAATAACATCTTTTATCCAAAACTAATGATATCCTTTATTGGTTTTAATGGTTTTTTGCATCTCAACAAGCTGATTTTTAATGCATATCTTTGCTATATGAACAACCTTATCTTTTTTTACTGTTTAAATAAGCACAAAAAATAAGTAGAAACACCGGCAAAGCAACTCAGTATCACATTATTCCAAAATAGTATTAAGTTATGCTACGTTTGCAGTCTCTAAGGTAAAGGGGTTTGCAGATTTCGCATTTTTCATTTTCTTAAAATGGATAGGATTTGTCCTTGCAAATATTTAAATCATTAAAAAGGATATCGATGTAAAAACTTAATGAAACTTTTTGTGGCAGAAGAACGTATAAGTGTTGTCTTTGATTTAGTGAGTAGTCAGCACTACTTTTTCCCCTGTCCCTCATTCTTATGTTATTGATCAGGAATTTGAAATGCAGTTGCTGACTTCCTGAATGTGGATAGCAGGCCACTCCTCAAAGGCAAATAATTCCATGTAAAAACCCATCAATATTCATCAAAGCCAGTGAGCGTCTTCAGATAAGATATGTTTGTGTTTTTCCTGGATACTTGACGTAATAATAATGTCATGAGTTCATTAGTAGTGTCTTTTTTTTTTTTTTTTTAGTACTCTCCCTATCCCATCAGGAGGAAGAATTGTTCAAGTACTATAAAATTTCTGATTTTTTACTACTAAAGAAAACCAATAATGTGGAACTTCTATTTGTATCTTACATAACAAATTGTTATACTTTTCAGGGAGACTCAATAACTATGTGAGGTATATATGTGTGTAATATATTAGTGTAATCCCTCAAGAACTGGTGAATACTAGGGAATTTCAGCAGTTTGTTTCAGTGCTGCTTATATGTCTGGGGAACCAGTGTCACACAGTGAGACTTGTCTGAACAATTCTGCTGGGTGCAGCACCAATTTAACACTTTTGCTTCTGAGGATCTATAGGAGGTGTAAATGATTTTTCCTGTAGTCTACAAGTAAAGGTTTTTTTGCTGGCTCTGATTTTAAATTATCTTTTTACTATTTTCCCCACTCTTTTTTTGTTTGTTTGCTTTCATTTTGGATTGGGTTTTTTGTTTGTGAGGTTTTTTGTTTGGTTTGCTTGTTTTACTTTGGTCAAAGAAAATTGGAGGTAGTTTGCAATCAGAAAACAGATATGCTTTTGTCATTAAATTCACGGTATCTCTGTTATGCTCTCTTTTTGGCAGTATTGTAGCAAACTATAGCTTGTATGTTGCACACCATGAGAATGGCACATTATGATATAGGGATTCAACAGATGTTCTACAAGATTTTAATTCTATTTTATTATTTTTGTTGCTGCAGAAGAAAAATGAGAAAACAAAAATAGATGGAGGCAATAGCTTTTACTTTTTTTTCCTCTCCGTTTTATGGGATTCGTGTTGATGCTTCTACAGGGCAAGAAAAAATCTTGTACAATAGAACTTTGTTTTTGTTTGGAATGAAGGGTCAGTTTCTATGGCTGAAGGAGTTCTGCTATTTGAGAATTCATAAAATGTTATGCAGTTTCCCATTTTCCTGTGTGTAATCTTTCTTTCTCTGCTATTTTCTGGTTGTGATCAGCTAGATTATTTAGATATGCTGACCCCTTCATGCACAAAATTATTTTCTGAATTATGTTTTACCAAGACATCATGTTAATACAGTTACTTCATAAAATCACAGGGGTTTAGATATTGTAAAACTAAGTCCTACTTATTTATATTGATAGGTGCTCAAATTTTTTGAAATGAACTGTACAACTCATGAAAGGGTAAAAAACCTGAAAGTCTTCAGCTTACCAGTTTTGGGGCAGTCCCCCCTTTTGCTGCTTGTTCTAGTGTAATATCATTTACACCCAACTCCCACCCTACCCTCCATGGCAGGGAGCATTGAAACTAGATGATCTTTAAGGTGCATTCCAACCCAAACCATTCTATAATTCTATAATTTTCTCCCATGTCTCTTCTGGCTCCTAAAAAAATCTTCTTAAAGACATGTTTTAGTCACAGATGAAACTTTTTGTAAATCAGGATTTTAATGAGCGTTCCTGCAGTCCTCTTGTTTCAGTTAGAAATAGTATTTTTTGTTAGCATGTCTGAAATATTAGAGTAGTGTAGAAGTAGCTATCTAAAAAAAAGTTCAATCTAAACAAAAGGGAATGTGAAATACAATAGCACTAGAACTACTTCTGTGGATTTATTAAAAATAATGTGCACAAAATCATGTTGGGGAAAAATGTTTTTCTGAGGACTGGATTTGATCACTCCTGCAGGAAAGTCCTAGTGTCCTAAGACACTATCTTGCATCTAACAAGTAAAAGCAATATTGATGCAATTCAATTTTGGAACTTCATTATATCATGATTTTAATAGTTTTAACTTTTTTTTATTTGAATAAATTGTATATGCAAAAGCATCTTCCTTAGCCTATAAACTAAACTAAATACAGTTTGATTCCTCAATATACAGTTTCTGTAATTACCAGCAGATGTCAGGCATTCACTTTACAAAACAACTGAGCTTGAAAAGATTCCATTTTGACAGTAGGATATAAGAAGATTTGATTTTAAATTTAGGTGTGTAATGTTGTTGTGTAGCTTGTTACCCATTGGACTCAAGAGATTTTAGTTTAATTAATGTCTTTTCAGGGCATTTTGTGTTAAACAGTGGTGGGCTTAATCTTAATATGACTTTTTATAAAAAATATTTGACATATTTATGAGTGTCATATATAATATGGTAAAAAAATTAGTTGGAATGATCTACATGTGCACAAAGTGACATCCTTGCATATGTCTTCTCCAGATACTACACGTCTGATGACATTTAAGATTGTACTGTTTAGTTTATCCCTGGGATTCAACCAGTCATCTGTTGCAAATGAAACAGTCCTTACAGTTAAAGTCTGTGATGGAGTCAGGATTCCAAGCTATTATTCTTATCTCCTTTACAGATCTTTCATAGACCAAAGAAGAAGTTGCAAATGACAAAACTATGGTACAGTTTTAAAATATATAACAGCAATGGATGGTTGTTTCACAAGCACTTTGAAACCTAATTCATTGCAAATATAAGCTAATTTTTCAACTGTGAATTGTATGGGTAAGGGTTCTTGTAGAAAATTGCAAGGCTGGACAACATCATCTTCTTTCTGATGCTCCTCTGCTGTTTTGAATATATTTAAGGCAATTTTCTGTCCGTTTATTATTTTCCTGTTGATTGTTTCCTGTAGGTAACAAAATAAAAATATTTTTCCTAAATATTTGGGCATTGGAGCACGAATAGCTGTCCTTTGAAGCGGGGTGGTATTTCTGTACAGATAACCGCATTGACCCCATTCTTTAAGGTAAACGTCTGCGTTCTGGGCATCTGCTAAGTGGGAACAGCTGCTTGCCAAGGAGACAAGATACAAGTCAGTTGCTAGTGCTGCAGCAACATGAGACTCAAAGCAGTCTTGGTTAAAAACAACAGAAAGGGTTGAGCATGAAATGAGAATTGCTGCCTTGGCGGTTCCCATTTTATTAGAAACAAACCACTATTTTTATCCTCTGCCTTCATCTTTGGCCACTACAAATAAAAAGGGCCAAAATAACTGGCATAAGAAAAGATTACAATACATATATATGTGAAAGAAAGAGAGGACTACTACTATTGGGCATTTTTTGTACCTGTTTCAGAATGTTGTAGGTTTTTTCCATCATGCACAAGGACTATGAAAGACTCTTTAATCAAAACCAAAATGGAAAGACAAAGACTAGATCTGCTACAAATAGACATCAGTAGTGGTTTTAAACCACTTTGAAAGTGCCACATGTTGAAAGTGCCTGGGTAAAATATGACAGAAGATGACTTTACATAATGGTTACAGACCTGGTAAAAATCTTACGCACTGCGTCCACCTCTTACACCCTGGCTCAAGAGCTGATGCCTCTGTAGCATCAAGTACGTGGTGGAGAAGTAAAGACCTTACTGATAAAACCACATTTTTTCTCTAAGTATAACCGGTCCTTTTGTCATACACAGAGAATCAGTTATTACCTGCTTAAGACTGCACTTAGCAGTTTGTGGTGCTCAGTATTACTTTCTTGTAAGGCTAGCATGGTTAGCTTTTAGTTTCTTTCATTTGGACCTCATTCTTTCATTTCTGGACTGCAAGAAGAGCTTTTATTGCTTTAGCAAGATAGAGCTAAAGCAGCTTCTGCTGCTCAGCCCGCCCGCCCACCCACTCTGGATTTGGCAAAGAGGACTGTAACCCAGCAGTGGGTCTATGTTGCCTCAGTGCCTGTCTGTTCATTTTTTTGTTTAAGTCTGGCTTTTCCACTTAGGTTGTCAGGTCTTATGGTTGTAAAGAACCTGGTATTGATTAAGGCAGTGGCAGGTAAGACATGCATCAGGAGAAGATTCAATTTTAAATGTAAAACAAGTAAAAGTGCATATGGCTGTTCAGAGCACTAACAGCAAGGTCTGCAACCATGCAAATAGTCCTGTGTGATCTCTTTAGGAAGGAGAAAGTACTAACTTCCACTTCCTACTGATACAAAGGTCTTTTTCATTAGCAATATCAAAAGTAGCAACCAGACTTCTGAAGAGCTAATCAAAGAAATGCAAACACACAGTAAGAAATATTCTAAAATCAATCAAATAATAAAATTTCCTTTCTTATAAACTGCATTAATAATTTGAATAATCTTTTATTAACACTGAACTAATACACTGAGCTAGATTTCATTAGAAAAAAGTGATTAAGAATAGTTTATAAGCAGAAAACACCGTCGCAGTATGTCACTAGATGGCAATGTTACATATAGCATCAGGGGCTTTTGTCTTAACAGTACAAGCAAGATCTTAATACCAAGAGGAGATTTTTGAGACAGTTTTCATGGATAAAAGCGCAGCTAATGAGAAGAGATATAATGTTGTCACAAATCTGTTCCCTAAAAACCTTGTGTTTTAATCATGAAAGGAGAGAAGCAGTAGCAATGTTTGTCAGTTGTTTTTGAGGACCATCAGTTGTTAGACTGAAATAGCAATTGCATTAGGTATCTATCTAGTCAGAGTTTGTGTTACAGTTCTCCTTCACGAAAGGGCAACTTGAAAGACCTTGGCATCTGCTGTCCTCCTGGGTAGCTGAGTAACTATGTCTAGACTGCAACCTGTTAAAGCTTGCACATGTTTAGTAAACTAGGCCATTGCCCTTTTCATGTTTATTTTTGTTTGTTTAGTGGGCTTTTGTTTGTTTTTAACTTCCAGACCCAAATATTAAGAGGGACCCAATAACTGGGAGAACTTGCTGAAGAGAAACAGCACTCTGATAGAGCCTGATGCAACAGTACTGCACTTGTGTGATGCTCAGAATTTCCGCTGGTATCGAAGGGAGTTCCACAGGCGTAACACATGAAGGAGCCACAACACCAAAATTGCATAGAATGAATTATAGAGGGAAACTAAGCTTTTCAGTCTCTTTCGTTTGTCCCAGTGTGCCTGGGTATAGCACAACAGATGGAGTTGAGTGACCTTTTAATGTACGTACAGACTAGTGTCCATTAATCTGGAAGGAAGGTAAGATTTATTGGTATGTAAAGACTTTTTTTCCCCCTTGTGCTGAAATACAGAGATGCTATAGGGAAATGAAGTCTTAATGATGAATTAACTTTATACAAATGGTGTATTATTTTAAGATTAATATCATATTCTCTTTCCTTTTTACTGTAATGGATCATAAAGCAATGTTGCACAAGATGGGTGCATTTTATTTGCTGTTAAGAAGTCACATGGCTGCAAACCTTAAATAAGGTCCCATTAAAGAAGGAAACAAAGTTAGCAACTAGAATTAAATGTTAACTTTTTGTTGACATGGCGTTTGAAAATCTATCACAATAGTTTTCTCCGTCTTTCTTACCAATGAGTATGTTTCCATTACTGCTGTTCATTCATGAGAACAAGGGAAGTGATGCAGGATGAGCTGGTGAGAAAATTTAAAGGAAACAATAGTAATGACTCACAACTGAAGCCTATGCTTTAGAATTCCCACCTTTCAAAGAAGGTCTGCTAAAGAAAACTCAAAAGTAATGTTCTAGCCAAATTAATATTATATTGAAAAAATACGATGGCATGCAAAGTATTGTTTTCAGAAAGACAGCCCAATCTACTTGTACTTTTGTTTTGAACTTTTTTTGGATTAAGGGCATGGAAACATTGCTTTTCCAATCCATTGTATTCAGAGACTACCCTTTGAAGACTTACAGGAGTTGAATTCTGCAAAGAGCAGGCTGCTTTCCCTAGCAGTTTCTCCAGTCTTTCCAGCTGTCTTTTGAAATGTTTAGCAGAGCATGTTTAATACTTCAAAGATTTACATCTTTAAGATGTTAAATTTAGTATAACAATATTGTAGCACTAAAACAGGAACACAGTGACCAGAAGAAGAATATGCGTTGTAAACTGATAAGCCACAGACTGTGATAGATTTTTAAGTTTTAATTTTTAGGAACTTTATACATTTGTGATGGGAGAGTGATGTTTTCAAATACAAGTCCCTCTCCTTCCAAGTTCTGTGAGTGTCTTTTTCCTAGCTAATGTGTACAATTCCAGTGGAGTTTCCCAAATGCTTCTCTTTGTGATTATGCTTGGGATCAAACTATGTCACATACCTGATTTTAGCATGTAAGAATCCTACTCAAATGAAGAGTTATTATTTTGTGTTGGAAAATGGAACAGAATTGTGTCTTGGGTTAATTGAGTTCAGCATAGTAAGATTTTTATCTGCTGCTGGTATGTGCCTCTGCATATGGCTTCTGTTATGTGTCTACTTAGAGGACTTATTTTCTCATGAAAACTTGTAGCTGTCATGTTAAAGGAGTCTTGTTTATCTGTGAATTGGAGTTAAAAGTACAGAAGTTGTATTTTTAGTGATGATTTGATGTGTATATGGCACGGAGAGCAAAAATAGGCTAAAGTTGTCTGTTAATTCACTAAACAGAAAACATACTGTCTCATATACAGTCATTTTCATGTTAATTTATCTGTGTTCCTTAACTATGTCTGGCAAACTCTTTAACCTATCATCTGGCAGAGTTGCTCCTAAATGTGTTCTAACTTTTTATTTTTTTAGTAGAAAACATAATAAGCCTTTTTTTTTTTATCAGTATATTAATGTTACCAATTTACCAGTTATTTCAATGATTGTCTACTGAAAATCTTTTCAGCATCCTAGAATACGTTACAGAGCGAGCAATATAATAAAAATACAATCTCAGACCATGTACAGATGTAGTGAAATATGAAGGGCAATGTATGCAAATTCGCAGAGCAATATTGCCTAAATATATAGACAAACCATGACTTTCATTGGTCGTGCTGTAGATCACTAAAATGAGATAATGTTTGAGAGACTGGCTATATGATTGACTGCTTTGAACATTTCGTTTCAACATATAGTGTGCTTTGAAGGTTTTTTAGGTTTTGCTTTAATCATTCTGTCTGTTTCTTTATAATTTCTTTGCACTACCCCTGGACGGGCTGGATTGATGGACTGAGACCAATAGAATGAGGTTCAGCAAGACCAAGTGCCGAGTCCTGCACTTGGGACATAACAACCCCATGCAGAGTTACAAGCTTGGGGAAGAGTGGCTGGAGAGCTGCCTGTCAGAGAAGGACCTGGGGGTGTTGGTTGACAGCCAACATGAGCCAGCAGTGTGCCCAGGTGGCCAAGAGGGCCAATGGCATCTTGGCCTGTATCAGACACAGCATGGCCAGCAGGAGCAGGGAGGTGATTGTGCCCCTGTGCTCAGCACTGGTGAGGCCGCACCTTGAGTGCCCGCACCCCTCACTACAAAAAGTACATTGAGGTGCTCGAACGTGTTCAGAGAAAGGCAACGAGGCTGGTGAAGGGGCTGGAGAACAAGTCCTATGAGGAGCAGCTGAGGAACTGGGGTTGTTTAGCGTAGAGAAGAGGAGGCTGAGGGGAGACCTCATCACTGTCTACAACTACCTGAAAGGAGGTTGTAGTGAGGTGGGTGCTGGTCTCTTCTCACAGATGACAAGCGATAGGATGAGAGGTAATGGCCACAAGTTGTGCCCGCATTAGGAAAAAATTTCTTCACCGAAAGGGTGATGGGGCATTGGAACATCTGCCCAGGGAGGTAGATGGATCGCCATCCCTGGAGGTGCTTAGAAGACGGATAGATGAGTTTCTCAGGGATATGGTTTAGTAGTGGACAGATATGATTAGACCTGATAATCTCAAAGGTCTTTTCCAACCAGATGATTCTATGATTCTGACAGTTATTCCTGTATGCTGAGTTCTCTGAATACCTAAACTCAATTCAGTGGACTAGTGTGATTTTACGAAGATGGTACAGCAACTGCTAAAGAGGGACATTAGTATCTTCCCACCTTCCCTTGCTGTACCTATGGACCACATCTAGATTCTTGTAAATTTTGTCCATTGCAGAACCAAGTTTATTTAAAAAAACAGAACAAAACTCCAAGGAAACAAATTATTCAAAATTTCATTGCTTTGAACTATCAGTTCAATATTTAAAAAAATGTTTTCCATAAATGAACTGTACACAGCCTTTCAAATGGATACCTATAAATGCATCAAGGTGCTAAGTCATCCTTAAATTTTTAAACAATTTTCTAGTAGACAAACGAAGTAATAAACACAAAACACTTTTCAGAAAGATGACAGTTTTAAGGAAATATTTTGAAAAGTAAAATTCTTAAAATGAATCTACTGTAAACTGAGATTCTAATACCTTAAAATATTGCATTGAGTACAGAAATTATACTTTCCTGCTTTTATATGTTACAAGTTTTCACTTCAAATTTTCATTATAACAGAGGCATGGAATGTGTAAGGAGAGGACGACTGTGATTTTTCTTAATTCTGCATTACCCAAGTGAAGTAAGAAATAAGCTAACTTTCTTTCTCCCCATGAAACAGAAGATTGAACTTCTCCCTTTTCTTAAGTGCAGTGTCACCCAGTTTTTATTTTTAAAGACAATGTACCTTCATTTCCATTTCTATATGCCACGTGATATTGTGTGGCCATCCCTATCAAGCAGCCTCTTGCAGATCCATCAAGATTTAATGACTAGTCATATTTTACTGACAAATAGCCTACGTAATCAGACTACTTTTCCTTCAACTTGGCCATGATTTGCTACTGAGAGCTGTACTTTCTCAAATGTGTCAATTGTATGTTGCCTTCTTTTGTGCTGCTGTTCTTTAATAACCTGGAACACAAAGCTTTCTTTTTTTATCTCTACTGAAGTAGTACTAAGGTTTCACTTCCTAGTAGTTCATAGTAGTCCAGAGGGCAAACCCAGCCCCCTGTTACAGCAGCTCAGTCAGAAGCTCTTCTGTGCTCTTCATGATGCTTCTCTTTTTCAGAAAGATTAATCACTAGGCAGTGTGAAGCTTGTGCTGAGCTTCTGGTTCATGTGGATATAATTAAATAGCATGCAAACAGGTCTATCAGGCAATAGACTACTGCTATAGTTTAAATTACTTGGGCTGGAATTTCATTATAGAGCGAGATGTCAGACTCCTAATGGAATTACTTACCTGTAGTTGGTAGTAGAGCATAGTGGGAAGATGCTTGTGTTGCAAAATAGATGCTTCATGCTGTTGTGGCATAAAAATTGACCTCTGCAGGAACAATTTTTTGAGTCTTCCCTCTGCCCATATGGACCCTTGGTCTAGCTGATATTCCTTTTACAGTGTGCCATCTGTGTTCTTACTCACTTTTTTTTGGTCTATGTTTATTTGTGTAATTAATTAATTAAGAATTTAACAAGTCAATAAAACCAGAAAGAGCCAGAAAACTATGGTAAAATCTGCAGCTACAGACTTCTCACATAAGTGTATATTCTACTATTTAAAATTCAGCCCTCCCATAGATGTATGTGTATATGCATCACCTTCTGATTGGTGGGCAATATGCAAAAGTTATTTTTTTTTTTTCCCCAGAGAATCTAATGGGAGATTACTGTCTCTGCCTTATTATTTTTCTTTTCTCAAACTCTAGCCTACCAATCATCTTATAATATATAATCCCAAGAATTCTGAATATCAGTGTGTACTGTTTGACACCTGAAAACTTGCACATTCTTTCTCTCTGTAGCATTAAACCTGCTAAAATACTTCTTTCTGGCACTCACGGCCTCCTTTCTCTTTTGCAGCAGTATTGCTCCTCTCCTTCCATGTACAAGTATCCCTCTTCCTTATGATGGCAGGGCAGCAGCCACAGGGATCGATTTCCTCAGGGCTGCTCTAGAAAGATAGCTGGTAGTACCCACTGAGAGCAGCCATACAGAAAGCCACTCCTGCTGCAGCCACAGCTGAACAGTGTTTCTGAGCAATTCCACCCTAAATGGTAGGTTTCATCTTTCATCTCCCCTTGGCAGGGTACAAGACCTCCTGACCTGCCACATTCCCTGCAGCCACAAGGAGCATCAGAGGGTGTCAGAGGTCCTTCCCCACTGCCCCATACTCTGCCCATTTTCTGGCTAGGTAGTGTTGGAGAAGAGATTCACCCCTTGTATAATGTTTGCTCTGAATCCTTCCTGCTGCCTTCTCAGTGCCTGGGTGCTGGGTCCCCTGCTGGTGTACCTCGGGTCTCATGTCACTCCTCTGCTTTCTGCCTTGGTTGCTGAACCTTTCCCAGCTAAATTACAAAATGTGTTTCCATCCTAACAGTGGGGATGCATGGCTTTTTAATAACTCTCCTTCACTGATGCTTTCCTCACAATACACATTTTTTAAAAATAGGCAATGCGGTATATTTAGCACACATGCAACATGTAGGTACATGAAAAAGCATATGAATTTTTCAATTAAAGCACTTATGTTGTCACGTACTATACGTATAACACTATTAATGGATCAATTCTATACATATAAGGAATGTTGAGATAAAGCCAATGCTTTTAGAAAATATTTTGCGAGAGTCTCAATTGCATTATGAAATTTGTATTGTGATCCACTCTTTTCATTAACATTTGAAAAATATTTTCATGACTTTAAAGTAACTTCCAGTTCTTGCACATGAAGGTATTCTTTAAAAAATATGTGCTTATTTTAAAAAGTATAAGCGCATTATCTGATTATGACTTACAAGCTTAGCCTTGAAAAACACTTCAGCAGTGCAAAGTAGCAGCATTCAGTATTGGAGAATGTGAGTGTATTAGTAAAATACCTCTTAATCACTAGAAAATGCTTCTAAAGGCTTCCATGGCTAAGATATTTGTTGGCATGGGATTTGGGATTTGGTGGGATTTACAGGAAGTAAGTGGTTAGGACTTATTTTCTGTTATTCACATTGACCTTGTCCTTTTCTATATTAGATGTGTTGAGGTTCACTTCCATACAGAAAAATGAAGATTACAGTGGATGAAAAAGTTAAACTCTGTTTTAATTTTTATATCTATGCATTAAGTCCTGTGATAAAAATATGTACAGTCACCTTCTATGTTCTTATTATAGATTAAATAGTTCTGTCTTTGATATAAGAACAAAATTTTAGATTTAAAATGCAAACTATGATTACAGAAGTATGTTAAGAATTGGGTAGCAGCCTCTTCATGGCACAAGGCTTTTCCCCAGGTGGTAGAAAAGCAATTTTTTCTGTTCTTCTTTTTCTCTTTCAGATTCTAAGGCAGGTTGTCTTTCAATGCTGAGGAGTCCCTTGAAGATCTTTTCACCCTGAAAAGATTATATCAAACATTTGCTCAAAGCAAAATTGTCTTTCTTCTGGCTCTGGTTCTTTCTATGTAGATAGTCTCTGCATAAAAGTATTAATATTTAAAATTGACATAGATGAACAGAATACTGGCTAGTACTTATGTGATTACTTGTTTACTGTTATATGTTTCATATTGTACCTTTTTTTTTTTTTTTTTTCAATTATAGCTAGAGATTTAACCTTGCCGCTGTTATTTTTGTTACAAATTGTGTGGCTGAATTTCCTTCTCTCTTTTGCAATTCTTAAGCTTCATCACTTAAAAGGGCTGTAATTCATAATAAATCCAATTTATCTATTGTTATATTTATTCCTGAAACATTCAAAAGCTTGCAACTGAGCAGAAAATTTCATAAGCTAGAGTTTCAATGTTTGCTATCAAAGGTTTTTAACAACGATACAGCCATATAACTAAAAACTAAATGGCCCTAATGGTGAGGGAAAACAGACGACACAGTCTAAAACTGCTGCCAGGGGCATTTCAATTACACTGCTGGTCTGAGGGCTTGCAGAAGCCTTACTAAGCTTTTCCACTTCGAGTTCTTGTATGCATTACTACCATCTCTGACTTCCCCCAACAAGCCCAGTAACACAGACCTGGGAACGGCTGGCTGTGCCCAGATGCAGGTACGGTGACTAGGAACATCCGCAGTCTCCCAGCAAGAAAACTTACAACTGAATTATGGCAACTTCACAGGTAGAGACAGTGGGAACTGTAAGCTACTTGTGAATCTAAGAACTTTTTCCTCTTTGGTTTGTGGTGTAAGAAGTAAGCTGATATCCAGAGCCATTTGCATCACAACAGTCGACATTAAGCCCTCCAGACCTACAGCTGTGGGGCATGGTTTTCCTCCCTCCAGTATAGCTTGAGGGAACCAAGCCCTGTAGCACATTGGGAACAGACTTCCTTCTCTGGATTTTTGGTGGATTGATGCAGGTGAACAATTTCAGTGCTTCAGTGTACGAAGTTATACACAGAGTGGGTGAATGCGGAATAGTCATTAAAACCATTAGTATGACCGTCTAAAATCTTGCAAATGTTAATGTGGAAACATTTAATTCCACTTTGTTTCCTGGAGTGATCTCAATCTCTCAATGAGGACCTGCTCAACTGTTGCCAGGAAGCATTTAGGAGATGGTTGGGTGTACAAAGATTTTCCTTGACACTGCACTGAACTTTTTGATACAAAATTTGCTAAATAAACATGCCATAACTATCAGTCACTTGTTGTGATGATTAAAGAATACAGAAGTGGCCAGAATCTGAAGTTGATATAATTTGCTGCTGTTGCTATTTAGCATGACAAATAAACCAGTGGAGGTGAAGAAAAAGAACCCCCACAAATTCAGGATAGTTTTTTCTTTTCTTTTTTTCTGATCTCTTTTTTTTTCTGATCTCTTTTTTTTTCTGATCTCTTTTTTTTTCTGATCTTTCTTTGTTTTCTCTTCTTTCTTTGTTTTCTCTTCTTTCTTTGTTTTCTCTTCTTTCGTTTTCTCTTCTTTCTTTGTTTTCTCTTCTTTTTCTTTTCTCTTTTTATATCTTCTTTTTCCTTTTTATCTTTTTCTTTTTTCTCTTTTATGTTTTCTTTTTTCTTTTTCCTATTTCTTCTTTTTTTCCTTTTTTTTCTCTTTATTTACTTTTCTAAGATTTTTAAAGTTTGTTTTCTAGTACTACATTAAAGAAAGTTTGGGAAGTTGAATGAAGTTTGAGTTTGCTGACATAGATATTTTCATATGCTGCTGAAATTATTGCTAAATCTACAGACCTTCATATAGCCTGAGAAAACTAATAAGGCATACTAGACTCTGGGACTGGATTTTCTGGGGATCATAAATACTAACAGTCAATTGCCAAAAAATGGAGATACTCAGCATTACTGTACTAAGGAGTGCAAATTATGTTTCCTAATAAAATTTATTTTCTCCCCACCCTATGCAAAAATGCAGATTTGCAGTTTATTTCTCCCCCAAAGAAATGTTGATGATTTTGTCATTTAGTTGGGGGGGGAAATTAAGTTCCTTTTTGATAATTTCAATTTAAAAGTTCTGATTTTCAACTCAAAACCACTTTTTAATCAAAATTACAGTTAAAATAAGAACAGAGTATTCAGTTGCACTGGAATAGTCATTTCCATGAATTTTTATGACTTTTATTGTTGTCTTTAATTTGTAAAAAAAAAAGGCACGTTTAGAGATAGGATATATTTCCCCAGAAAGAAAAATTTCAACTTAACCTCAGTATAAACTGGGTAACAGTTATTAAAGGGTAGGCCTAGAATATTGGAGTATTTGAATAGGGGATCTCATTTTCTCTATCTCAGCATTTTACAGTGTATGGGAACAGGTATAAACAGTCAGTGACTTGCAATATTTTGGGACCCAATTAAAAGCTATCAAATTTCAGAGCTTCTGGATCAATATGTACTCTTTTTAGAGCGTATCCTTTAAAGGGCATCCTAAAACCACTCTTCTGTGGTTCTGTGAATTAATGATTTCTCACAGACTGTAGTTTGGAAGCTGCTTCTAAATATAGAATCCATTGTTTCTCCTTCCATAGGAGGATATGAAATAGGCAGTGAAAAACTGAAATCTGTGAAGTTTATCTACCTGTAAAATGGGTTAATGACATTTCCTTCCTTATTTTAAAGTATTTTGGGATCTCTTCGTGAAAAGAACGAAATAGTAGTGTTGCTTGTTACTGTTGTGAAGAAATATAATGCAGTTTACTTAAGTTTTGTTAACTTCTTACTCTCATTGCAGAGGATAAACAAGATGAAAATCCCAAGAATATTAGATTTTTGTTACCAGTAATTGCTCAGACCTTTTTCTTTCGTAACTATAACTTTCTACCAAGAGTCAAAACAATAACTGACATAGCCTTTTAAATTATAGCATTTATGGTCTAGTGTGAGTTGAATTTTTTTCCAGAATGCATGTGATATTTCATGACTTGCAGAATTTTACAAAATCTAGGAATGCTGTAATGTTTGTTTGGTTTTTTTAAGGGAAGGTTTGGTGTCTGTTTATGTTGCCCTTTTTTGATGCAAGTAGAAATAAAGTAGATAACCAACTCCAGATTGATGGATTTATTTATAAAATCATTTTTAGAATCAGTGTAACGTGCATATGTTAGAATAATTACTGTAACATGTATTAATCAGGACTAATCTTCTGAGTTCAAACTTGAATCTTACTTACTAATAGAATAAGCCCTTGAACAGTACGCAGTTTACAGTGTAGTTAGGCATACTGAGGTATATACTGCAGCTGTGAAGACACTTTTCTTAAATACACCTATTAATACAAGAAATGTACTGACTTTTGATTTAAAAATAATTCATGTACTTTTGAGAAAGGTCAAAAAAATTGTGTTGCTGTCAATATACTTTGATTTTAAAGCATTCAGTATATCTTAAACCACCTGTCAAAAACTACCAAAAAATAAAGTTTCCTGGGGGCTGAACTAAATGATAGCAAGGGTCCCTTCCAACCTAAATTATCCTGTGATTCCTGTGCCTTAGGAACTTGCTGTTTGTGCAATAATAAATTATGTCACCTTCAAGTCATGGAATTGCCTAATAATTCAAGCAGAAGGAGAACTCAGGAGACCTAGGATTCCTCTGAAAGTAGGGCTCCCAATTGACATTAGGTCAGGTATTTCAGGATGTCCTTGGGCAGGGCCGGGCCTCACCGGGCAGGGCCATCCCACCACCCAGCCAGGAGCAGGGTAACCAGGACAGCCCCAGCCCCGGGCACCTCTACCAGGACAGACCAACGCCAGGCCTCGATGTCAGCCTGGAGGATGGAGGTCAGCATCAGGACCCAAAAGACAACCAGTGTTGAGAACAGCCCCATGAAGGTGTGGCAGGGCCATGGGGGCTGGGCATTGGCCTGCTAAGTCAGGGCTTGCGGTTTCCTATGGTTCAGTGGCAGTGGCCACTTCCAGAGTCCCTGGTCCAAAGAGGCTGATGAGGGCTAGGGCTGGCTCTGTCAGAGCTTTCCCCTGGCTATGCTTTGCAGTCAAGCCCACATCAGCAACCAGAGTGAGGTGCTCAGGACTCATAGTGCAGTTAATAACCTCTGATCTCAAATTCAGGAGTTTTCCCATTACAAAATTACATGGTTGGTCTGTTATGCGCTAAAGTAGACGTAGTTTTCTAACTTAGCAGCTAAGTCTTGTCTAAGTAACTTCATTTTCTGAAAGTGAACTGCATGTTTTTCAGACGGTGTTTGTCTAGAAGTGATAACACAGGGTATTGGTATGCAAAAATGCCATCGGGTATACTTATTCCTATAGAAACCAAGGTCGTCTTTGAATTAGTGGAGTTGCACTTGCAGGGAGGGTCAGGCAGGACAGGTGACTGCAACTGACCAACACAGTATTTCATCCCATATACATCATACTCAGTATAAAACTGAGGGATCACAAGGTTCAGTCTCTCTGCTTTGATCGCCAATGTCCAGTGAGGACCTCATCTGTCTGTTTGCCTCTGATCTCAGATCTGTGTGTTCCTGAATCCAGTTCCTCAGTCCAGCTCCCTCCTAGCCTGAGACCCTTTTCCCGTACCTGCTTTCCAGCATCTGTGGTGACATATAGTCATTAAGGGGGTGAGGAGGATGCCATTTCATACATTTGTATATATTTTATTATTTTCTTGTTAATAGTATTTTCTTCTTAATTATTATTAATTCATAGAAGCTGTTTTAGTTTCCAGCCTGTAAGTCTTTTTCCTCTCATTTCCATTTCCCTGAGAGTGGGGGGGAAGGGAACTGGAACCACAACAGCTTGCATTTTAGCTGCTAAATTGGGCTTGGCCAGGCCTAAACCATGATGGTTGTCCAAGCTTGGTTTATTTGGGCTGGTTTTCTTGAAACAAAAAGTGGATTTTGGTGTTTCAGCAAAGATTATAGTAATAGTGGTTACATGCACAGTACCTTCTGTCCCTGACTGGTTGAGTTATCTTTAGTTTGGACTGCAATACTGTAAAACTTTAAGATTTTATTATGATGGATACAGTCTCCTTTGTAGCACATCAGGCTCTTGTGGCTGAGGTGAAAATTGCAGTTACTCCAAAAGATTTGTTTCCTGTTTGTGTATTGTAAATGTATTGTGTACATTTTCTGAATTTTAGATTTCAAGTTTGGTTTAGCAATTTTCTTAGTGACTATGCCTATCCCATGGTCTTGCTCATCTCTTTCCATATAGTATCTGCCACTTTGTCACCCCTGAAGAGATGAGGGAGAACTTGTGAGGTGAACTGTGTTTAAGAGAGCTGTTCTTCCACTTATTTGGCTATTTTGTAAAATCATTTTCAGAATCTCTGTGCTGCAAATCAAGATTACTGCCTTTAAAAAAAATAAAAATACAAGACTGGAGTACAATTTGTCTGAATACTTATAAAGCATGAGGTTCATTTTACTAGGTTTTGCAGGGCTGAAGTTTAACATTTTTTGCTATTTTACCTATAAACTACATATTTGGTATGGAAAAGTATTTTTTCTAAGAAAGATCATAAACATCTTCAAGATATCCAAGACAGTTTTCAGTAAGCTTACTAATCTTTAATTCCAAAATAGAATAATATGATTTGCTCATATGTTTACAGCTTACACAGTTAATGATTTCAGATCTGTTTTTCTTTTAATAACTGTGTTTTGTCTGTTCAGAATACTACTGTCCACAGAAAAGTAGAAGCTTTCTCATGCTTGCTTAAACACTTCTAATATAGTTAAGGTGCAGCCTTCAGTGATTAGCATGGTATTTCTCGTTTCCTAGAGACCAAGTGCTAAGTCTATTAGACATTTCCTGCTATTCTTTTGAATTGTAAATACTATTCTTGTAAATTGAAAAGGCCAGTGTAGGGAGATACTCATGCAATTTCCCATCTATTAAAGATGTAGATTTAAGAATGGAGAAACAATAAAATGCAGTGTTTCATAGAAATTAAGACGCACCATAGATAGAATTCACACTCTGAGCATTCACAGGGAGCAAATATTTGGAATGCCAGCATCAATTATCTTCTTTTTCTCATGATGTGTTTGAAGCAAATATCAGCACATAACTAAAGCAAATGGTCAAATCCTGCACTTAGCAATCCGGGAGGAAATTCTGTAGCAACTCTTTTTAGTGTCAGTGAAATTATTCAGTGACGTAAGCGAGATCAGAATTTGGCCTCCTGCTTTATCTTTTTAGAAAGTCCTTCAGTATACAAATGCAGATGTTGTAGTTCTTAAATTAAGCTATTTGGCTAGCATTTGGAATAGCAGCCACTAAGAACACAGAGAGCTTACAATCCAATGTACACTGTTTGTAAGAATTAACATTTATAGCCGGATACAGCTGATTTTGGGGCAGGGGAGATTGGAGGGAAAAGGAGGAGGAAAAGAAGGAAAAAAAGCAAGAGACTCCAGGGAGGGGGAGAGGAGGGAAAATGAAATCACACAGCCTACTGAATGTTAGCTCTGTGTGTCAGCCTGAAGAGGAAGAGGACCACCCATGGGGAGGACAAGTGAGCGAACCTTTTTATAAAATTCTGGCTGCCTTTGAAATGCAGCATCCAACAAAGCAGCTGCAGCCTCAAGTGCAGGTATAAACTTAATGCTGTCCAGACTTCAAATGCATTCTGTCAGCTGAGTTTGTATACGCTGATCTAGAACACGACATTTATTGGGCTTGGTTAATCTTTGCTGATGTAGGAGAGCTCAGACTTGCATGATCCTGCTGTATCTCAGGAGGGCAGGTGGTAGCTACATTATTTCTTTCCTTAAGGATTCTGCGAGGAAAGAATGGAATTTCATTATAGCTTAGATTGCCCAGGAATCATATATGAATATATCAAGTATTTTCTGAACTGACCTTTTTCTTGAACATGGAGCCCCAGATACTTTTACGCGGATGCTGGCATCTTCTGATGTGATTTTTTTTTTTTTCTTAGTTCTAGCTTGACTTTTTAAAGTTCTTCCCTTCTCCTGGCAGAGCTTTGAGCCCTTTATATCATTATACCTTTGTGGCTTCCAAAACCACAGTAATGTAAACCAACATCAAATGGCTTGCCTAGAAACCTTTACGCAAGGTACAGGATTTAGCCACATTCTGGACAGGGCATGACTATAGCATAAGCACAAAGGGGCACACCTGTTTTGTACTTGGCCTCTTATGCTCCTGCAATAGTGCCTTCATTAGAATAATTTCTAAACAACTCTCTTTAATCGGGATCCTTTTCTGTTGCCTGTGTGTTTTGTAAGTGTACTGTGGTTTTTGACCTGACAGGAACAAAATCAAGTTGGGATAGCATAGCAACCC
This sequence comes from Neomorphus geoffroyi, assembly GCA_033558235.1. Classification (NCBI taxonomy): domain Eukaryota; kingdom Metazoa; phylum Chordata; class Aves; order Cuculiformes; family Neomorphidae; genus Neomorphus; species Neomorphus geoffroyi. The sequence continues at coordinate 22,831,601 of JAUMJM010000020.1, read as the reverse complement.
AAATTCTCTAAATCAGCTTGTCTTCAAAACAAACAGACAAAACCCAGGTAAAAAAATTGTACTTAGGATAACGACAGCATTGCATTTCCTCGTGTACAAAGTTTCAGCTTATTTTGTACCTTCAGCTCGCAGGCAGTTCTTAAGAAAGGATAGGGCAATGCTTGTGCTCCAGTAGAGAAAGCTTGCAGGTGCAGCTGTGTTTTCCTTTTAAAGGTTTTGACTGTGAAAGCAACCCTTTTCTTTCTCGTATTCACAACGGGTGTGCTTTGTTCTTGGAAATAAATGTTGTCCAGTTTACAGAATAAGAATGTTGGTTAGGTTTTTTACCCAGAGACTAGCTGTGAGGCATGGTTGGATAATGCTGATATAGCTCTGTCTTCAAAAGCTCTTCCATTGCTGGAAAGTAGTGGAATGATGTCTTGTTGTAGCTGTCCTCTGCTGGGGACAGAAAGAGGCTAGAAAAGGGAAGGCATTCAAGGATTGTTTTTTCATCAACAGAGATGTTTGGGTATCTGACTGATAAAAGCCCTATACACAAGCCTACAGAGTGCAGCTCATAGAGTTTCTTTCACTTGTGCAATATGCCACTCTTCAAAATAATGTGCTTTGCACTTATTTGTGATGTTTTCCATGCACTGAATATACTTACAAGTTGTATATTCCAGTCAATAATACTAAAAAATAGGCAATACAGAAAAACAAGAGTAAAATGTTTATAGTGTATTATGTCCTGTATCAAAGTTCTAGTGTTTATGGGTGTGTGCACACCTATGCATTTTACTGCTGAATTATTTGGATTTAAACTTTTATCTCAAAGTAGAGGGGTTTTCATCCAAAAGTATTGTAGGGGGCTGAAGTAAGACATATAAAAACTATTGCCAAAGGTAAATTGATGAGTAAAACTCAAAGGTACTGAAGTAAAACCAAAATCTTAATTCCAATTATTGTATTTTTTTAAGGTGATATCTGCAACTGCTGTAAGTGTTTAAAGTGTTTTTAATTAAATTACATTTTTGTAATAACAAGGCCTCTTCTAATAACAAGTAACATGTGTGATCTAAAAATAATTCTTGTATCATGTCTAGCTTTAGGAAAAGATTTAGAAAAACTCAGAAATAGATGGTAGAAAATTGCAATGTGTTATGTCCCGCCTTTTCAGCTATCTGCAAACTTCTTTAAATGATAAAAATCTGTATAGGCTGAAGGGTAGGCTGACTAAGTTCACTCAAGAAAAATCTGTCAAAGGTAATGATGACAACTCTGGTTCAGGAAGTCAGTAAGTTGCAAGTTAGCTGGAGATTGGGACAGTATTCAGGGAAATATCACTTTATGCTTGCTTTACTTATTTATTCTTCCTAGTCGTTTGTTAATTCTAAAAAAAGAGATCTGAGCCTTTGCCTTTTGTCTCAAGAACCTGGATAGAAAAGTCACATAAATCAACATCAAATAGTTGTTCTGGGTTTTAGGCTACAATTTGAATTTGTCTGTTTTTGCAAGTCTAACAGAAAATGTTATGACTCTGGAAATTGCAATAGAACACTTCTATTATGGCATGTTGTAAAGAGTAGATGAATAAGCACTGGTATAGACTGTGTGTTCTTGTAAATGTTTGGGGTTATATTTGGTGTAAGTGGAAAACATACCACAGTCTTGAATAGTTGCTTGCAATGAATCTAGCCTTAATAAATCAGTGCAGACACATAATTCAAAATTAGAGCAGCTGGGATGTTAGCTAGCATAGACCAGCTCTCACTTTTTTTGGAGGCAAGATGTCTACCTTTTTTCCCCTTTTATTTTTTTTCTCACAAAACCCTTTAAAAAGTTTTTTTGTTCTGGAGAATGGGAATGGTGCTGTGGGGTTACTTGACCACAGTGCCACAGGAAAAAAACTGAAAAAAAAAAAAAAATTACAACATCATTTCTATAGAAAAACAGAACACTTTATTTCCGCATTTTAAAAATAATCCTATTGTGTGTTTTCACAGCAACTCTTTGAAAGCCTTTTCACTTTTTGACACTGGATGTGTTCAGAGAAACTGTTTTTTGTATTGCTGAGTTGCACAGGGATATCCTGGTGTTACAGAATATTTTCATTTTCCTAAAAATGCCAACCAAGGCATACTGAGGGCAGAAGAACTAATAATACTTGACAATCATCAGCTATTGTGCTTCACAGCTATTATTCCTATCTGATAATAACCTCTTTTTGAAAGTGCCTGCCTATTGAGGAATCATTCATGTACTTGATGTATTTCATAGAGAAAACACTACTAAGACCATTAATTTTTGTGGCTTACTGCTCTATATCGACCCTGATGACTGCAGGATGTTATAATTTTTATAATTGAGAGTTTGAATGGCATGGTATTAGGTGCAAGTGTCTTGTTTCTGAAAGTGGGAGGGTCAAGTGGTTTGAAAGCAGTTGTGGAAGATGGGTAAGACAAGAACCAACACTAATAGACCTATTGGAAACATGAAATAAAAACCTACTACATAGAGTTGTGTTACGTAACAAAAGTTATGACCTTTGTTCAGGATATATATGTATATATGGTTTTTTATCTTCTTTCTTCTGTTTATTCTTTTTTCTGTTGGGTGATTTTTTTCCTTAAAAACAAAAAAATACAATACAAACGGGACAGGGCTAACATTAATTAACAACACTGAGGATATCTATGCAGAGAAATGCAAAATAATGAGTGTTTGCAAAGGAAAGACTGAGCTGTTTCTGATGTTAAGTGATAATTAAGTAAATCCAGATGAAAAAATCATTAAATAAAACCAATGTAGAGGAATAGGAACCTGAGATATTCACTTCCTCCTTTCTAGCAAGAAGAGAATAGAGGGAAAGGTGTTTCAGCCTTTTTGCTGCCATCGTATGTTTTAATTAGTTGATTTATTTATTTAGCGGGCTCCATAAAAGTGTTCCATAAGAACTGTTGAGATTTAGATTTTCCTGTCCAACTGTAATAGTCCATTTTCAAAATAAAATGCATTGGTTATATGGGATACCCTTCTCTGTTCTTAATATTGACTTCTATTTGGATGTAATTCTCTAATCTCAATTCCTACTCACAGAAAAAATATTTTTTTTTTAAATTATTATTGTTCTAGCTTTAGCTAGATATGACAAGATTGATTCCCTCCTCAGCTCCCCTCCATAACTAGAGGAATGATTAACTAAAGTATTATATGTTTTGATCAATAGTTTTACATAGGATGGATAAATCCTATCCTATACTTTGGCTATATTCTTACACTACAAATACTTTCTTATTTATCATCTACTGCACGCTCCTGTGAAGAGCTGTCCATTTGTATGTTTTAAGCGAGCTGAGGCTTCTAGTCGTAAACAAAAATCATAGAATCATTGCAGTTGGAAAAGACCTCTGAGATCATCAAGTCCAACCATCAGCCCAACACCATGATGCCTACTAAACCATGTCCCAAAGTGCCACATCTGTACATTTTCTGAACACCTCCACAGCTTCCCTGGGCAGCCTGTTCAAATTCTTCACCTCTTTTTCAGTAAAGAAATTTTTACTAATATCCCATCTAAAATTTCCCAGATGCAACTTGAATCAATTTCCTCTTGTCCTATCAGTGGAATGGTACAGTCTAATCTCCTAAACAGGTACCTGAAAAATTTATAGGAAAAACTTAAATAACAACAACCCCTCTTTTTATTTGTTTATTGATAATTGTGTGAAAAGATACAGGAAAGCAATGATTTACATTCTTCTGCCTGACTTCTAGAACAAAAAAGGGGTAAAATGATGGAATTCTGGTTTTGTTACAACTCTCTGGGGTCCTGCTACTACTCTCAGTGGAGTCTCACTCATTTTCTTCTCATTCCCATTTTCTGTACCCTGTGACAGAAGGCAAGCTGAAGCTATTGTGTAACTTCAGTTACCTTAAGTACTTTTTCTATCTCTGAATCAGGTGAGAGGCCCTGGAGCTGGCTGCAGAAGCTTAAGGACTAAAAAAGCTCAAGGACAATTAAAGCGTTTGAGCTGATCTGGGAAAAGGAAGCCTGTTTGCACCTCTGTCTCAGTGTTGTAATTGTTGCAACTCTGTATTGTTAGAAGCCTGAAGAGAAATAGAAATTTGTTCCATTATGTGCTGCAGTAGTTAAATTTGCTAGCAAGGATGAAGCGTTAGAACAGATTGATTGGATTTCCCATAATTTTAATTTCAAGTTTATTTTCATGCTCAGGTCAACCACCTGGCTGCTGAAGGAGTTCGCGGTTTTTTGACACCTGTGTTGCACTGCCTTTCACATTTACAGGTTTATTTGGCATGTTTAGATATATCAAATGTATCTAATTCAAAACCTTCTCATGGAGGAAAACAGCACGTCTACTTAAATGAAAATCATCATCACCTAGATATTACACATCTCTGTGTGCATTACTCAGACTCTTTAAGGCTGATACAAAGTTATTTGCTTTCTGAAAGTTTTCAGCTCTAAGAAAAAAAACCTGTATTGCTGCAATGTTGCTCTGGTAGTCATGGATTTGAGATTTCTGCATAATCATTTTCTGCTTGTGATGGTAGCACTGATAAATTCTGTGGTTATGTGTACATCATGTCCTTTTCATTATCTTTGGCTACATTACTGGATGCTTCCGGATAGTGTCTGTCTTCCCAGTTTGATGTGAAACCTGCTCAGTTTTTCTGTCAGGAGCCAGCTGTTCTTGCACATGTTCTCTGTTATATTTAGGAAACAGAAAGAAACCTGACCCACTGCCGATCAGAAATGGTTGCTTGTAATGTAAAGAAAATACTAGCCAAAATCTGTTCACTTTCAAGATTTATTTTTTGTATTCTGAGAAAATATGAGTTATATGGATAAATTCCTTTTCCTTCAAGAAAACCTTGTTTTAAATTTTATTGATTGTGATACAACTATGATTTGTTTGCTTTGGCAAACACTGTGATACTGTGAAAAGCAAGGTTCTTGCCCTAACTTTATTTTAAGTTGAAGTGAAGAATAATTTAGATCCTAATACAATAGAAGAGGGTTTGCAGACTTCAGTGCGTGTAGCATTGCCACTCATGTTTCCCCTTCATTCTGGATTTGGGCACTGCTTTGAGATGAAGGAGCATGAACAGTAAACTTTCTCTGACGTCTGCAGAAGGCAATAGCTGTAACTGAAGACGGAGGTCACTGGTGGGACAGGAGGTTTGTATTGTGTCCTTTTTTCCTGCTGCCAGTCATTTACTTTTTATAGGCATTAAATATTAAAATAAAGATGATTGTACGTAATAAGCACTTCCTTTTGATGAAATATACAAGTGTCCTTTGAAACAAAGTAGACGAATTCTATGACTAATTTAGATTCAGCATTTCACAGGAGTAGCTTTATATTAGGACTTGATTCATTTGCATCCCAGCTGTAACTGCCAATTTCACTGCTTTTCCTATCATCAAAACCCAACTGATAGCTCCCAGGCAAGCCCGTAGAAAAGGCCTGAGGTGAGCCTGCTAACTGTGTTAACCATAGAAGGGCTGTATTTCTTACATGGCTGTACATAGAACCTTATCCTTGCAGGTGTATCAACAGTGAAATACTTCTTGGAGAGACTTGTAACTTAGTTTTAAACGATATTAAGGCAAACATACTGTCGGTCTATTTTCTAAATTCATATTTTGTTATTTCTTGTTGTCGTTACACATAACTTCTTCTTCATTCTTGGTATCTGTACTGACTCTTGTGGGATGGAGTTAATTTTCTTCATAGAAGCCCATAAGATGTATATTTTAGATTTGTGACCAAAAAAGTGTTGATAGGATTGATATTTTTGCTATTGCTTATCACTTGCACTGTGGCAAGGTCTTCTCCTCACTCTGTTCCCTCAGGAAGTAATTTGGGGTTGTGCAAAAAGGTTGGGAGGGGACAACGCAGGGCAGCTGACCTGAACTGACTAAAGAGATATTCCATGTCATATAATGTCACGTTCAACAACAAAAGAGGCAGTGGAGAGTTTTTGCAGGGCAGCATTTGCCTGGGAATTGGATGGGCATTGGTCTGCTGGTGGGAGGTGGTGAGTGACTGCCTTGGGTTTCTGTTTGGTTTGACTTTTCTTTACTTCTTGAACTGTCTTTATCTTGACAGGTTTTTTTTTTAACTTTTTGCCTCACTGGGAGGGATTAAGCAAGTGACTGGGTGGGAGTTTAACTGCTAGCTGGGGTCAACCCAATAGTATTATTTGTCAATTAAAAGCTTGTGCATTCTGTTTTTGCAAGGTTGCTTGGATTTTGCTATTACATTGTAACTTATAGATTTATGAACTTTATACAGAAGGAGAAAGACTTTGAGTTTTATTCACACAATTTTAACATCATTCTGTAAGAAGAATACTTCCTGTAGCTGGTTTAGACATTGTAAATTTGGAGTAGCTATAATCTTATTCTGCAGAGAACTTCAGCAGACATCACAAAAACATCGCTGAAACTTGTTGCACTTCCAGAAATGCAGTTTATCTGCACTTCTTTCAAAACTAGCAAAAGTTTTCATGAGTTATATTTTGGAGCTTTTTATTCGGTGCATTGTCTTTAACAACTGGACTTCCTAGATGAAATTCATTATTCAGGTACAGATGGTGACAAGAAGTTTGGATGAATTAGAAATTTTCCTTCAGATATTTTCAGTATTCGTATGACATGTCTACTTCCCAGTTCAGTCACTTCATATTCTTGATAAATACTAGATCTTCAAATACTAGTTATCTACCATAAACCAAAGCAAATCCACATACAGTTGTATGTGCTGTACTAAAAAACTATAGTTAAAACTATATAATGATAAAAGTGTCAGACTTTTAACAATGTTGTTGGGAAGGCTTGAGGGATCGTTTTGATTTTGTTGTATAACAACAAAATCCAGCTTCCAGATAAGAAGCTGAATGGAGACTACCTGCCAAAGTGATAATCTAATATGACATTCTGATATCCAAGCATCTTCCAAAAGTTTTTGTGGATTCATATTGTTCAGGGCATCTCATATAATAATTTATTTCGCTAATATGGTAGACTGCTGTTCACAAAGGTAATTAAGTATAATAATTTGCTATGAAATTATTTAAACAGATTTTAGCAGCCTGGCTTGACTGTGACTGTTGGAGGTATTAACAGCATTCTAGTATTTCTAGATGAGGAAAACCCCACTATTTTTATTTTGGAACACATTAAATATTCACAAGAAGAGTGCAGAGTATTCTATAGGCTTTAGGAGACATCACAATAAGAAAGCATCTTGGGAAAACTCAAGTGGTCCCCACTGCAAAATGAGGTACCAGTGTAGAATATTACTTAAAGATCTGTGAATAAGTTGGTGTTTATTAGTAAGCCTACTAATAATAATTTTATTAATGCTGTGAGGCTCTTCAACTCTGAACTATTTACTTCTGTGTGTGTATCTTAATGACTAAAAAAATGACCCCAAAAAATTGGAATTGGTTCTGTAATTCCAGTAGTGTGGCTTACAAAAGAGTAAATAAAGTTATTTTAAAAAAATTTAAGAGACTTTAGGCTAGGCTTATAGCTAGGTAGGAGTTATATGGGCATAATAACATGCTCCTGCTTTATTCTATTTGATATCTGGACTCCTCTGTGCTGCCGTAGTCACCCCAGCAGAAATTATAAAACAAGGAAGAACAGATGTAAAAATGGCTCACAGTGACCTTTTCTTGTTTATTTCTGGTGTCCTGGTGGTACAATCTGACCAAAGGTGGCTGCTCCCCAGGGTGACCTGCCCTCCACAAGGTTTATAGCCCTCCTTGCCTGTACCCAGGACTTGGCTATTTCTTAATAGTATTCCAGAAGTCAAAGCTGATGCTTCAAAGAGAAGTCCTGGAAGGAGTCTGGAACAAAGAAGCTTTGAAAGAATTGGTTTATCTCAGAGTCACAGAGAAGTGGCATGTGATCCTTCTTTCTTTTACTGCTGGGCCATCAAATAAGTGATTTTTGCACCCTTGAGTAGCCCATTATATATTTATGTACGGCCTTTCAGCTCCTTATTGGCTAAAACAGGCAGCATAAAGAGTTTGAAAATTAAGGAAAAAAAGTGAATTTTTCTCAGGCATGTAAAGACAGTTGCTTTATAAAAATAAAAACAAAACCAAAAAAATTTGCTTCCCTTCTGAAATTTGCCAGAAAGGGATACAATAAAACTTCATAGCTATGTGATTTACAGGAGCTTAGAGCAGCTTCTGCTTTTATGAGTCCAACTGATAAAAATTACCATTTTTTTCTCCCAACTTATGGCACAGAATTCTTTATTCATAATCCAAGAGCAGTTTGCAAATTTGAATTTAGGAGCAGGCTGGGAGCAATTTCTCTGAGGTGAGTTATGGTAGTCAGGCAGACAAGCTGGGAGAAAATAGTATTCAATATGTGTGGGTTTTCTTAAGAGGAAGAGATTACTCCTGAAATAGAGTGCAGGTAGTGCGATGCTAAGTGAGGAAATAATGACAGGTGATATATGAGCTGTTTTGGACACTATGTATTTTCCCTATACAAAGCCTGGTGCTTGTGTATGATGAGAATATTCAGAGCTGAGATATCAATATTTCTTACTTGAGTTAGAGTTGAACTTGAGTTTCAATGAGTGCACAAATACAACATTAAACTTTGTTTTTCCGAAAGTCTTATTTGACAATTCTGTCAAATATGGTATTTTTAAGTAGATGGTTATAGCTAAGTGTCATTTGTCCTATGAGCTGTCCTATGAGCTTTAGGTTCTTCTTTTATCTGTATGAAAATTTGGACTTGTATGTTGAAAAGAACAGAGAAGAAGTTGAAACTGGTTTTTTTTTTCGTTAAACCAGTATTATGTTATAAACTGCCTTCAACCAGTGAAACACTCCATTGTTGTTGATTGTAGTATAGACTGTGGTGGGGACTTCTGTTTGGAATATTTAAATATAGTGTAAATTATTAAAATGTTATCTTTTCTAGGTGAAATTTTAGGACTATACATAAGTCTTAAAAGTCTATTTCTAAATTAACATTTCGTACGTTCAGATTATTATATATCTTAATTTTCAGAGTAAAAACTGTTACTTTTTAAAATGTAATCTGTTAAAGCAGAGCTTTCAACTCAGTGCTGTGGTTAACATTCAGTGTTAATCTTCCTCTTGTAATTAAGCTATTCTCAAAAATGAAACACTTGACACAATTTAAGAAAGGAACTTGTTTGAAATACTTGATGAATGTGGTCCAATTTGGCAAACATAATTAGATAAAGAAAAGGTCTTATAACTGTGTTCCCCCCCTCTTCTCCACTAACTGTGACTAAGAGGGAGTGTTTTCTCCTTCACAATAAGAGGAAATCTCATTTGTTACATGGCAACTTTTAATGTTATCTCTGTAAGCACAGTATGAAGACAAATTACAATACCAAACACAAATTTAATGGAAAAAACATGTATGAAACATCGGAAAAATGTATAGTTTGGTCCTATGAAAACCCCTGGGTTTTTCTAAGTAACCTGTTCTATATTAAAAACAAAAAAGTTGAAGAAATTGTTTTCTTTCAAGTCCCTGAAGTGTTTTCAGCAGATGTTCCATGTTTCATCTTGTAAGGGATACTTTAAAGCCATCTGTAGTGTTGTAAAGACTGATAGTGACAGAAAATTAAAGCCTTCATTTTACATTTTGAAAGAGGATCTTGAACTAGTCTTGATATCTATATTGGTGATCTAAGAACAGTTTGCCACTGAGTTTATTAAACCTTCAATGAAACTTTGAGTCTCCAGTCAGTGAGTCCAAAACCCATACTTAGTTTACTATGGTAGTTTCAGGAAAATTCAGGGATGTAACACTTCTTAATCTCAATATTTTTTAATATTAATATTTTCTTATGAAACATGATATTGAATTATATGACAAATAGAAGTGAACACAGAAGCCTATGCTTGTAGATGACATGCAATGATTTTTTTAATCTGAATTTCTGATCCCATATAAACCTGTGGAAATACTTGGATAATCTTTTGTAATATATATTTATAATCCTTTAAATTAGATTAATCCGAATAAGTTCCTGATAATGAAGATGATTAACTAATATACTTCTGATAAAAGAAAGAGGATAATCATTATCAAAATTGGTTGATTTGTGTCAGTTGTACCAGAAAGTAAACTAGATGTAAGTAATTCCATTCCTAGGTCTGTTTGGAAGTTTTCTGGTTTTTTTGCCACTGGCAAATCAATTAGCTTGCATATACGTCTGGTTATTATTCTGGAATATAAAGGGACTTATTCTTTCAACAACGTGTGATTTTTATAAAGATTAATGTATTAGCACTACTGTTGGATATAGTATACAACTGGAAATTTGCATACCATTCAAGTACAGTTTTGCGATTTATTTTTGACTTTGTTAAATTGACTTTTTTATATACGCTGTTAAATGTAGGGACATTTAGGATCTTCTGCTTGAAAAAAGTAAAACAAAAAGAAGAAAATACCTATAGAAAATAGAAACTGAACTAAAAGACCACTGTAATGTAAGTGCAGTACAGAATAGCTATGTGATCATGATCTAGAAGTTATTTTAACGCTTTACTGTGTGTTTCTTTGCTTTATGTATTTAGATTCATTTACAGTGTAGATTTTTCTTTGAATTTTCTTGATTTTTAATATTAAATTTTGAAATAATTTCATGGCCATATCAAGTTTTTTCTCTTGCAGTTGCTAAATCACACTGTTAACATTCCTCCAGAAAATAATCTATGTCGAAATATGACCATTCTAGGAGGTTTTGTTGTATTGATTTTAATGCTGTTTAAATTTGCAGTCAGCATTTAATAGAAGTAAAATAAAACATTTGGTCTGAATTTTGCAGTTTTAGTCAGTGAAAATTTGTTCGATTGAATTCATTGAAGGAAATGGATGTAGAAATAAGAGTAATGTCTCAGACCTTGTCTGATCACTGAGGGGAGGTTATCAATTAGCAACAGGAACCTATACAGAGAGCAGATACTTTGATCCTTTTTTTTTTTTTAAATGGCAATATTTTCTAGAAGGTAATACCAGATATATCTAAATGTTGCCAGAGACTTAGGTCTTCTCTCAGGAAATGGGATTGTTCTTTATGTTTACTTGTTAGAAATGGTGAAAATGAACATGATACACAGAACTAGAAAAAGAATCTGAGAAATGGACATCCAGGGGTGAAACCAAGTAACCTCTACAGAAATAGAGCTGATTAATTTCTTTGGTGACCAGAACACTGTATGTTTTTCTGCTTCTTGCAGCTGAGTCAAAAGCAGTAGTTATTTTGTCTTTTTAAAGGAATTTATTCTATAACAAAAACCATAGAAAGACATATAAAGTGGGCCTTCAAAGCATGCCAACAGTTTGTCTGTTTCATTCTTTTACTCCAAAGCAGTATCATTTATCTTCCTGAATGAGTATTTAAGACCCAGATGGGCAGAATTTCACCAGCCCTAGAAAATTTGTACCTGTGTTTACTGGTTTTACTTTTAGAAGCCATCTTTGTGAAACTGAAGTCTTGTTGGCTAACCTCTTCTTTACATCCTTCTGTAAAAGGATATTATAATTTATTTGATCACCCTGGGTTCATCCAAATTTTATAAGGCAGTTGCTTTTATGTATTTTAAGAACGTTATACTGGCTAAACAAGGCTTTTTGTTCCAGGTTGTTTCCACTAATTTCAGTTATTTCAGTCTTAGTGATTTCACTTCAGTCACAGTGATTTCACCTGATCATTCTTGCTGCTAGTGAGCAGAACACAGGCTAAAATGTTGTCTCTATGTAAAGCCTACAAAGATTCATTGTTGCTGCTCATTGTTCAACACCAGTGAAATATTTGAAAAACTATAATTAATACAGAGAATCTAGAAGAAAATTAACTTTTTTTAAAAAAAAAAAACACTTGATGATATCAGCAGTGTTGGAAACAGAAAAGTGGGTTGCTGGCGTTTACTGGCATTATGTTATTTAGCTAACCACAATAGCAATGCTTGTTAAGACTTGTAGGCCTCCAGACAGAATAATGTCTCTGGATATAAGCAATAACTGCTGTTATTAAATCAGGAAAATGGCAAATATGCTATCTATCAGGCCATTTTTCTTAAGGAAAAATCTTTCTAATGCTAAAGATTTTAGCATTCTTAGCTAAGGATCTGTTTTCCAAAGAGAAAAGTGGTCAAAATTCATTGTTTGCATAGAATAATGGAAATAAAGCATTGTTTTCTCTGGGTCCTCCATTTGCATCAACTGACATGTAGATGTGAAGGTATTTCTTATGTACCCTATAGTAACATTTTCTGTAACTTCATTTTGTAGTTGTTTTATTAGTGAATTTTCAGAAAACCATGCCACTCGGATATTTGCTTTTGTAGATTGTTGCAAATACAATCTGTCATAGTCGTGTTAAACACCTTGATCTTAAAACAACATTTACTTGACTAGATCTCCAAAATTATATTTAAATTAAATGTTTTGTTTGAAATAGGGTTTTTGTTTAGTGATTAGCAGCCTGTATTTTAGTCCTGTAAAATGCAGTTTTTCTATAATCAGTTTTATTTTTAACCTCTAAAAACTTAGTTAAAATCCTCTTCCCGTCTTTTGTAAATGTCTAATATGTCCTGGACTAGAGGTTTTCAGAAACTGTGATTTCTATAGTAATTGTGTTTTCATTAGTAAAGGAATGATTAGGAATCAAATTCACAGGAGAGGAAAACAATCTGTGGATTTCTGAAAAGCAAAAATTATTGCCTGGATTTAATGAGTTAGAACCATGGCATATTTTGTGCGGTAATTGCAACATGTTTTATCAAATCATATGCTATGTAAATGAAAGTCTTTTATTGAATGCTATGCCAAACCAAACTTAGTTAAAGCGGATGTCTATTCCCCTTCAGATTATTTCATCTGAAACTAAGATAATAAATTGTTGAAATGGGGCCAGAAAGATAATCATGATAATTACATCACCAGACCTTAAACAACTACATTTCTCTATTGGAAAGAAGCTTTAATTTCACTGAGTAATTATTTTTAATATTTTTTTTATGTTGTATTCACACTGTGCCTTTGATTAGGATGTACTGGCAGTATTATTACTTTGGCAGTGTTGTGATTAAATGACAACTTGGATACCAATAAAGATCAAAACACAGGAACAACTAAATCTTATTTCTACTTGAACATGGTACAATAGTTGTTTCCTTAAATGTTCAATCCAGTAATTAGTTTTGGTATGCGCACAAAATGATTGTAATCAGCCATCTTCACAGGTTATGAAGTAGTAGGTATGTTTTGATATTCAGCTAGTAGTCTGTCTCAGTGAGCTCGTAAACCACAAACTTAGCAGTGTAATAGTAAAAAATATTTTACATGATGCTATGTTGCTCTTCAGATATTTCACAAGTGTCAGAGCTACTGCATGGAAAGCATAAGAAGAATGATTCTTACATTGTACCCAGAAAGTCACTGCTGTTCTTTTCTGAAGTATAGTTAAAGGTGACTTTTTCTTGAGACATAGAAGTATCGTTCTTCTCTCATTTTGCACTGATGAAACTGAATGGATTTCTAGGCCAATTTGGGGTTTGTTTTGGTTTTTGTTTTGGTTTTCAAATGAGAAAAGACTGGAATGCTCAAAGTACAGTTTCCATTTGGTGATAAATCTAAGTTGTAATTTGAAAGTTTAACTTCAGAAAAGAGATCTAAATTTTTGAGCCTCTGAACTAAAACTGTCTCTGACTATGAAAATTAGGCCAGTATGTTACTGGATTAAAAGACGGGAGCTTTCCCTATTCCTGAAACAATGATTTGTAGGCTAGCTAGAGTTTCTTACTGGAATTCAAGAATAATGTAATATGAAATCATTACAGCAGTTACACCTGGGTGGTACCTGACAGCGTGAAACTGAACTGAAACCTGTAAATATATAAACCTTTATCTGTTGTGTCTAAGAACTACCATCATATCTGTTTGAAATGTAAGAGATCATCTTTTTGTCAGGACATTAGGATACTCCTGATGAGTGCCATGTGATATTCATCTACCTAGTAGTGAGATGTGTGAGTATCTTGTGCTTGAGTAGGTATTGAAAATACATTCCTTTCTTTTACATCCAGACCGTAGTTGGGAAACCATGATACTGTCAATTCTAAATTTGTTGGTAGGGACAGTTGAACCTGGTAAGTCTTCTCTAACCACTGACAGCCTTTGTAACAAGTCACCAAAATAACTATCAAGAGAGCAGTGAAATCTCTAGCCAGGGTTAGATTGTTTCAATTAATTTATTTCTTTCTGTCCTTAACCTTTTTAAATGACTACTTTCTATAAGAGGCACAAATCTGTTAATTAAAATGGAAATTTCATGAGATTCCTGAGGATTTTCTTTCTCTGTTAGGTAGGAATAGGTGGTATTTTATTCATGGTGGGGAACAACTAACTGCTATTTTACAAAGGTGTGACTACCAGCTCATCATTATCAGTAAGAAGGTGTATGATATTTCAGTGGACACATGTCCCAGGCCCATGCTGTAAATAGTTGCCAAAGAAACAATTTTAAGAAACTTTTGAAGCATAACGTCATGTTGCAAAGAACCTGGCTCTTCAGCCTGCTTCTTAAATCATCATATAATTTCTGGCTTTTGAGATAATTGGTAATGAAGCCAGAAACATAATGAATATAATGTAAGGAAATTTCTTTATCAGCACTCATTACCAAAGTTTCATCTGAAAACAATTGCTTTCCTTCTCTAGGTGGACTCTTCACAACCCAGCCAGTATGGGAATCTCTGAACCTAAAAAAGACAAATTAATATTTTTTGGAGTGACGCAAACATGTTAAGTATTGCCAAATTCACATCAAATAAAATATATGTTATTTGAGAACTACATTTTTAATAAATCCCTATCTCCTTCACACACACACTCTTACGCATGCTTTTCATTGTATTTATTGGATAAGATGTCGCTTGTGGATATCGCAGCATAGTTTATATAAAGCATTAGTCTTTACCCTTAAAACACTATACCTTAA
This sequence comes from Neomorphus geoffroyi, assembly GCA_033558235.1. Taxonomy (NCBI): domain Eukaryota; kingdom Metazoa; phylum Chordata; class Aves; order Cuculiformes; family Neomorphidae; genus Neomorphus; species Neomorphus geoffroyi. The sequence goes on along the minus strand of JAUMJM010000020.1, from coordinate 22,816,572 downwards.
AACACTATTTTCAATAGTACTCTGAGTATTTTAACATTTGAAATCCTTGATATGTTTTCCTAATGTCAAAGTTTACTTTAGAAAGTTGTTTCGCTTAGTATTTCTAAAAAAGTGAACCAAATGATCATTTTAAAATGTTTTAAAAACACTCACTTGAGTTTGAAAGGAAACATGAAAAGAAGGTTAATTAACATTAAGGACTGTAAATCGTACAACACTTTATTTGTTTAGGTAGGCAGGCAGAGTTACGTGATAGGGTGGAGGCAGGATATCCTAGTCGTCATAAATTTTTCCTTTTCCCCTATAATTAATAGCCCTAATCAGCATTTTCTCTGCACTTTACTTTTCCCTTGTGCAAACAGCCAGCTAAGTTGATAGTACTCTTCATGCAGTCCTATAGCGGTTAGTGCAAACACTGTTACCTTTGTATGTGCTGCAAAGGCCTAGCTAGCTTGAAGAGGAGTATCAGAATACGTATGTGTAGATATTTTTCTTAAAGTTATTAATTTGAGCCATGATGAAATGAAAAAGGCTTTTTCTATTTTCCCAGGTCCTGTTCCAGTTAGTTCTATCTGCATACAGAAATCTGGAAGCCTTGACTATCTGCTCTGAAACATGCATTATGTTATACTATTGCTCTTGCGACCTTGATTCAAGGAGATTTCGAGCACACTTGCTGACTGCCTGTGACATTAATTGTTTATGGGGTATAGGGTCTTGAAGTCTTCTTAGGTATCTATGGTCACAGAAGATAAAACTGGCTGAAATTTACTGGAAGTTCATAGAATGGCAAAATGCTCAGAAATAGCTATGAAGCTTACTAAGATCTAGCCACTCTCCAGATTAGCATGGGGTGTCACTCTGAGGGTCTCTGCCCTATTTTCTGGACCCCATATGGTTGAGCAGCGTCTCAGCCATGAGATAGAGACTTGCTCCAATAAAGACTGATGCCTGCATGAATAAATTAATTTTTTGCCCCAGTTACCCCTTATACAGAGTTTAGTAATATCTCAGAGTTGGTATTTTATTGTATTGATTGGTATTGCCTTCTGTTGCCCAGCTGAATCTAATGCCTGCATTTGCAGAGACCAGCCTAAATTGTAAATGGACTGGAGCCAAGTAAAGGATTGTTCACACACAAAGATGGGGCTGAGCTGAATGCAGGAGCCCCAAAACTGATAATTTGGGGGAGAAGAGGCAGAACAGTTTCAAAACCAGAAAAAAATATAATTCTGTGGTGATAGCTGAATGAATCAACAGCAATAATGCAATTTATTTCTTAAAAATGCACTGCGTATTAGTAGCTGTCGTGCCATGGGCAGCAAAGTAATGATTGGTGCAACTGGAAGACAGAACAGGCAATGCTCATAAGCCTGTTCTAGAAAGGTTACAACAATGGTTTGAAAAATTTTGTGGCTTACCTTTTTAATATAAAAACTGTATTTTATTTGAAAAGGTACTTATGATTTGGCAGAGCCAGTTACAGCGAGTTGATCTTGCAGATCTCTATAGGAGAGAGACTTTCTTGTTTGGTTACTTCCTTTGGTCAATTAGCAGCAAAAATATAGAGTTGGCTCAATAGAGGAAACATAAATTATGTTTGAATGTCTGATATATATTTGAATATGTTTTTATATAGTACTTATATAAAAATATAATTGACTTTATGACTCTTTCAACTCTGGATTATTTTTATAGAAATAGAGATGGGTTTAGAACAATATTTGTAAACAGAAACTAGTCTCTTTCACAGAAATTTTACACCTATGTTTTAAAGAAAATATCCCATACATGCCCACACTCCTTGTATTTTTTAAAGAACATAAATATTTTCTGACTCGATGATCCTGTTTTACAATCAGCAGTGCTTTGGCATTAACCAAGGCTGAATCTATTATATAAAAATATGAAAGCAATAAGTTTCTAGAGAGATTCAGTATAAATCAGGTTTATTTTTTTAATAATTATTTAATCAAAACCAGCTGTGTCTTCTAATGTCTGATCAGTGAGAGACTAATAGGTGAAAGCTAGAACTTGAGTATAATCAAATGCGAATATACAGAAAAATCAAATAGTCTTTTAGAGTGCATGCCTGTTTGCAAGTAAATGTCAGATTACAATAAAACTCAGACTTCAAGATTTTTCCAGAGAAAAAACGTATTTAATTGGTTACAGCTCCAAAATGGAATGTAATTAGTTGCTTTTCTAGCTCACCAAATCACGGTAGTCAATTGTATATCACTGAAAATAAAAGCAAAGCATAGCAATAAAATAATTCTGAAACAGCAAATCACACAGAAGGAGGTGTGCCCTTATCCATGTTTTCTCTCTACCTTGTTGGTACATCCTTTCTGAAATTGTTATTAAATCTTATATACAATGTCTTATATGTACAACACATATGGTATACTTTTGTACATATGTATATTTATATAGTGTTATAACTGATAGATTTCTACTTTTCCTGTTAGAATTTGCTTATCTTGTAGGTCTTCATAGGATATAGACTAGCTAACATACAGAAGTTAACTACTGTAACTAAGTTCAGATTCACCTAGCTGTTTTTTTTTCATTAGGATCTTTCACCCTAATAGCTTCAATGGGCTGGTGTAGTTGATGATAATGCTTGGTTTCTCCAGTTTCTTTGGTTTTATGAATGTAAAAAGCAAGACAGATATTCTGTTAAAATAATCAGAATATATATATGTAATAGCATACATATGTACTAACACATGTAATTTAATATTTAATATATAGGTATATGTGTATATTTTATATATTCATCAATATTTATTATGTCCTATATCAAATATAGATAAACTGTGTGCTGTTCCGGTATATATGATTTGTTAAGATACAAAAATTCTTAGCCATGTCTTTTAAAAAAAATTTTGGTTTACATTCTATACACTCTTCTCATCACTGAAAAAAAACCCCTCAAAATATTCTAATAATCACTGTTGCTACATTTTTGTATCATTGGAAACCATTGATTACACTTCACTGGCCTATTACCTTTTCTCAAAGCGCGTAGTGACTGAACTCCCATGCCAGCCTTAGAAAATATTCGTTAGTTCAGTATGTGTGTAGATAATCAAATATCCTTCATTGCTTTCCTGGGTTTTTATAAGCAGTTTATTGAAGGATAAATACTTTTCATGAAGATTTTGTGTCATATTTTCCCCATAGGATTATACTGGAGCAGCTTCACCAACTCAGTTACTGTTTCTAAAAATGAATAAGCTGGTCAGATAACTTTACAGCACCTGAAAGAGTGAAATAGTAAGAGTTTTGTGGGGGTTTTGTGTTTGATCAGTTGGGATTTTTTAAGGCTGTGTTTCTGAACAAGGCAGTCCCAAAGAATACTGCACTGGTTATCTAACTGTACTAAGCATAATGACTAGGAAAGCTAAGGTTTAGTAACTAAATTGGCTGAGATTTCATTTCATTTAGTTTCTTCTGTATTTCTGTAGACCTCTACCCTCAGGAACTGACCTGTGCGTTTTACTTGTGAAAGCAGAAGGAAACAGGATCCTATATTCTCTTATCCTCAGGTCCTGAAGGCAAATTGTCAGGTCCATCTGCAAATTGTCTGATATAAAATTTTAAGTCCTGTTGCAAGATATTTATAAGCAGAGAAAAAAAATCCTGTGTAGTACTTGTCTTCCTTCCATTACTTCCTGAGTGCCTTCATTAGCAGCCTTGTAAAATCCTGTGGTTTGTCAGATTTCATTTATCTGCATTAAGGATGACCCCATCAGGTTTTCCCATTGTCTGCTTGCTCATACATTAACTCAGAGCTGTCAAACAAGTAATAGGTGGAGGTCCAGTAGGCTGGTACTTCCTGCTCACTTCCAGATGTACTGATAAAAGAATCTTTGCTTGGATGTCCCTCAGGGATTGAGGGGCTGTCAGACTATGTCTGAAGGGCTGGTTTTCTTACTTGTCGTATCTTAAACACATATACATGCATATCTCAATATGAGCAGCGTGAAAGCAAAGCTCAAAAAGCCAGAAATACGAACTTGTTTTGATATGCATTTTAAGTCAGAGTTTCTTGCCCTTTCTTGAGTCTTAACAAAAAGTGCTAATAATGTCCTCTTATTGTTTATGAAACATCTAATCAGATGCAAAAGTAATTGAGTGACAAAACCTTAGAATATTTTCTTATTTAAAAATTTCTCCTTGTTATGATTTTGCACCCATTCATAGCTGAATAAGAAAATTAAATTGTGTGCTACTTATTCTATTCTACTAGGTTTTTGCTCCTTGATAATAACACAATGCTGAAATTCAGTGTGTTTGTTCAGAAAATTTTGTCAATACGTGATTATTTAAGATTCAGAAACTATTTGACAGATAAGACCTACCATTAATTACAGAGGCAACTGAATCATAATGGGGAAAAGAGATACTCCTGTGTAAATTGTCTTGATTCAAATCCTGTAGTAATTTAAAAGCTTCCAATTCATAAAATACTGTATCAATTTTAACATTGAAATTGGATATGGTTAGTATAGTATTTGTCTAACCAGCTTACAGTGTAGTAGAAAATAATTTTAAAATAATCTTGGCTCTGGAATATTGTACTGGAAATTGGCAGCACTCTCTGGCTATTGTGACACTTGAATTGAGCAGCTCAATCCCCAGTAGGGTGTTAACTAACTTTATCCATAAATAGAAAGGTTATAGGTAATTATAATTGAACGTAGTTGGCTCTATATATCTATAAAACTTCTACAGTTTTTGAAAGTCTATTGTCAAATTCTTTTTCTGGGAATTAGAGGGTGGGGTATTTATTACTTCGAAAATAAATAAATAAGAAAGGGAAAGGGTGTGTTGTTCCTTGATCAATTCCAAGCCCAAGTTGGTAAGCTGAGACTCTAATATACTTGGACTTTTGTAATGGATTGACTGGCTGAGTACAGTTATGGGGAAATGCTAAATACTTAATGCTTGACTGGAAATTTCCCCCAAAGATATTGATCTTCCAAAGTATAGTGTGCCTTCTACTTAAATAGATGTGTATCAGTAGTAATAACGTTTGGGAGGGTCTCTCATAAAATTGTGTGTAACAAAAGTAGAAAGAGGTGAACTTCTGTTGATCTTTTCACCGCACACCCATGACCAGATATTTACATTTTGGGAAAGTACACAAATCAAGAAACTAAAGGGTTACTTGGTGCAAAGTGATACTTTCCATTATTGATGCTTATGACAGCAATGAAAATGTTCTACCCAAGTCTGTCCTGGAATGTCAGTGTTGTTGGTATCTCCATGTGAAGCAGAGAAACTCTGTTTGACTTGTTGGGAAGTCTGTTACTGGAACTCGTCTGATGCAGATAGAGAAAGCAAATGATGGCCCAGGAGGCAAAAAGGCAAGGCAGGCAGGGAAAAGCTGGGTGGTTAGGCATAGATCAGTAGTGTTGCCATCTAAGCCTAAAAGTAAGAAGAATTGTCATGGGAAACAATACTTTTATTGAACATAAATATTCTTTGATTTCTTTACTTGATCAAAGTCTATTTGAATTTGATACGTAATATATTAGTTGAATAAAGGATATAGGATTTGATCTATGGTAGAATCTATCTGGTAACTGGATTTTTTTCTTAATGAATCTGTTGCAACAGAAGATACTGAAATTGTCTTTCTGGTGGTCAATGCCAGGGTGAATTTTTCATAATTTTGTGCTGGAAAGACAAAAACCTGTTCAAAGACAAGGGGTGTTTCTCCCCAGCATGTTACTTCCTTTTGAGTTGCAGAAGTATTCCAAAAGCATGTATTGACTTAAGAAAACTTGTCTGAGATTAACACCCTGCTGTGCTGTTCACATTTTTTTTCCATTGCAGCTTAAATGTCAGATACACATATGAATGCGAGTCTGAGCTTGCGGAAAGTAGTATTCAGCAAGAAATTGAAGTTTGTGGAAAATAGTTGATCCAATGATTTTGTAGCATTAGAGTGAATGAAAAGTGGTCTGCAAGACTTTCAGAAATACTCTTCCCACATTTTCAGCAGTATGAGGATGAATCAAAGATATATTCCTGCTCTTCTTTTTTTGTAGGTAATTTTTTAAATGACAGCTTGTCTCAGTTTACTTGATAGATGAGTATGTGGGTATCATATGAAATGAAACCCGTTGTAGTTTATCAGGGTAGAAGGAAACAGCTTTAAGTTTCCTTGACTGTTGAATATTCTAGATCTTTTTTGTAAAAATGGGCGTTACCAAATATTAATCAGCTTCATCCCTTATGTGGCTGATGGAAAATGATGAAAAATAACTGGAACTACTCTGGACCTACTTTCTATTAAGTTTATATATGCTTTCTTGAGGGGAAAATTAGAAAGTAAGCCTCCTTAAATACATCCATTCAATTACTGATAGTTATCAGATATTTAATAACTAGACTTTATGTAATGAAAAAAGAATTAAGTCTTTAGAACAAAATAAAATACATTTAAATCTGCAATGGGATTTTATTTGTAGTGGTCAGTTTGCTGTTATACTTACGGAATTAGAATTATATTCTGTAGCATGTAGTGCTATCTAAAGAGGGTTACTCTAACATTTTGTGGGAAGAATTTGAAGAACATGTGGTGATTGTTTTAAAGATAGGAAGAAAAATACAAAATGTGAATATTTAATTTAATTTAATTTTTCATTGGGATAAAACAATAGTTGTTTTCATTTTGGAATGGCCATTTCCACTTTAGAAGTCAACTTAAGAAATAAAAGAAGAAAAGGGGAAAACTTTTAAATTCATCAAAACAAAGATTGCAGTGAAATGTTAGCATCTTGAATTAAGTTAAATATTTCAGGTAGATTAAGATATACTTCTTCTTCCTGCCCCCATTTAGACATACCCTTGTAAGAGCTGAAAGATGTTTTTCATTATGATTAACCCTACCAGTTACAAACTGTTGTTGCTGTGATTTTGACAGTTTTGGTAAGGAAGTAAATGCTATAATATAGTTGCATTCACTCTTCTTTGAGACATCACAGAAGATGCTTTGTAGACTGTTACTATTCTATTTGTAAAAGCCACAAGCTCAAAAATGTTCAGAAAACAGATGTTTTGTTATTTTTTTTTTATCTTTTCTTGTCAATTACTATAGTTAATCTATAAGTGAATATGGGTTACCATTACCATGTATTGTCATAAATATTTCTAAAGTTTGTTCCATTTTGTTTTATTTCCTCTTCAGCTAGAACTTTATATATTACTAATTACAAGGCCTGGACTAAGGCCATATGGTTTAATTGCAACCCAGATAAGGTTGACAGGGAAGACCCTTTTGAGCAAATGTCAAAACCTGTTGCCGCTCCCTCAGTTGAAAGTGTCTACCTGCAAGCTGATCAAACTGGCTTACAGGAGTTTACACCTTTTCAGTGTCATTATTTTCTCCTTACTTGAGATACAACTTTTCATTTTTTTTCAGTCTTATGGTGATTTTTGACTCCTGATTAATAAGTGACTGAAAAAGAGATTTAAGCCTTAGGTCAGTTGTCTGACAGCTCTTTGTGGGCTATCAACCACTAGAAAAAATATTGAACTTAATTTACTTTACACAGAAGAAGTTGGAGAAGAGAGATAGATCTCTCATTTGTCAGCTTAAAGAGGACAACAGAGTTTATGCTTGTTCGCAAAAGTGTCTTTAGGCACAAAGGAGTTGCAGACAAAGGCTTTAGGGAATAATCCACAGGTTCAGAATAAGGGAAAAGAAGAGATATTTTCTGGAGGAGTTATGAAGAAAGCCAACTGACGTGTGAAATACAACAGAAATCTCCTCTCTTGTGAAGGGAGAGTTATAACTGTCCTGGACTTTGACATTCAGTATTATTATTGTGCAATGCCTAAAGGGTAGTTTCTACCTACTTATGTGACACCTGGTTCTTCTTGCCTAAAATGGTGTGTTTGATTGTAGGTTTTAGAATCATAGAATAATAAGGTTGGAAGAGACCTCTGAGATCAAGTTCAACTATGCCTGCCTCCCTACTAAACCATATCCCCAAGAAACTCATCTACTCATCTTTTAAACACCTCCAGGGATGGCGACTCCAACACCTCCCTGGGCAGCCTGTTCCAATCCCTGACGACCAATGAAAAAATTCTTCCTAAAGTCCAGTCTAAACCTCCCCTGGTGCAACTTGCGGCCATTACTCTCATCCTATTGCTTGTCACCTGTGAGAAGAGACCAGCACCCACCCTGTCACAACCTCCTTTCAGGTAGTTGTAGACAGTGATGAGGTCTCCCCTCAGCCTCCTCTTCTCTAAGCTGAACAACCCTAATTCCTTCAGTCTCTCCTCATAGGACTTGTTCTCCAGCCCCCTCACCAGCCTCATTGCCCTTCTCTGGATGCGCTCCAGCCCCTCAATGTCCTTCTTGTAGTGAGGGGCCCAAAACTGAACCCAGCACTCGAGGTGTCACCTCACCAGCGCTGAGCACAGGAGTACAATCACCTCCCTGCTCCTGCTGGCCACACTGTTTCTGATACAGGCCAAGATGCCATTGCCCCTCTTACCCATCTGGGCACACTGCTGGCTCATGTTCAGCTGGCTGTCAACCAACACCCCCAGGTCTTTCTCTGGAAGAGCCCTTTTGTGAAAGGGTTTGACACATGCCTGCCTAGAAGAGTGGAAGGTAGTGGATTCCCTGTGTATGGTTGTAACACTCTTACCTAATCTTGGCTTCAAAATATGAAAAAAATTAGGATAAATACCCTGTTCCTTTTACCTTTACTCATGTGAGAAGGGTCATGGGCAGTGGCAAGGTAGTAGACAAGTTACTACTTTACTAACGGATTTCATTCTGAATGTTAATCTCTAGCCTAATACTTACTAATGATAGCTGTCTACAAGCTGGCTTCACTAAGATACCCCTGGAAAATGCACAGGCTACATAATCTGGCTAAAAAAGTTAACCAAAGGAAATCTATCCTTGTCTGGTTGAGATGAAGACGAAGTCCAACAATGACTTCATCTAGTCTTGCACTGCACAATCTCACTTTAAGGGCCTAAAGGCTTAGTTGGCTAATCAATTTTCCATTACTGTTTTGCATTTATAAAAAATATATTCTATATGTTAAAATTTATGTCATTTCCATACCTAAGTCTTTGTGAATGCTTTTACAACCTGAGAAGACAGTGGTTTCAGCAGAAGCTTGATGGGCCATCAAAGCAAACTTAGGTATTGCAAATTATGTGTGATATTTAGATAAAATATGGCATAACTGAATAAATCCTTTGGTAAACAGCATCCTTGAAGGAATTAACTCATGGTCTTGGGAAGAAAATTGTGCTCCTTATGTCCATTAAGTTAGAGTTTCATGAGAATCAGACTGGTTTTAATCTGTGGTTATACTGCCAATTTGTTTTCGCTATTTGTTGCTTCTTTATTGATTTTGGTTTTAGTAATCTTTGTTTAACTATTATGCATGTACTACTTGATTGCAAGTAGTACAACAAAAACTTTTTAGTAAAAAACTTTTTATTTTTTTATTTTTTCATTTTCATGTTTTCTATTAAATTCTCGTAAGCCCAAGTAAAACTTTTCACAGCAATGTTCACATGCCCAGAAGGTCAAATACACTTCCCTCTGATATATTTTCAGGGTTTTTTCCAAATTAATATATAGCTTCTTTACACGACAATGATCACAATGTGCATGTAAAAGTATGCTTTAGCAGATAGTTAGCAAGACTATACAGATGATCTATCTTTTAGCAATGCAGCCAAATAGTTTAAAAAAATTACTTCAGATTAAAAATAGATTACTTAGCAAAGGCAGAGAAACAATAGTATCTTCATTTGCCAGTATATGTTTATACTGGGTGGGCTATTGGCACAAGTAATCCTGAACTCCTATACTAAGTGCATTTTTCCTGTAAAATCCCTGTAGCATGTTATGTTTTAGCTGATAATGTACCTAACTTGTCTCTAAAGTAACTAGGCTTGCTTTTTGACTTCTAAGTGGGAAAATTGTGAGACATACATATGGATATGCTAGAAAAAGAGACATCTGTAAGGAATTTAAATACTACCCGCAAACATCTTTCCTAGTCTACTGATCCGCCTTGGTTATTCATAGGATCCATTCTTGTAGATCCTTCTCAGATGAATATACTAGTCATATGAGTAAAGACATTATCAAATGATTCAATAGAAAGGTATGCAAGGAATGGAAAGTGAAATGGAACAGACATTTTAAGCACTGTATATCGAGGAACTTAAAGCTCTCAGAAATTGCTGGAGATCACTGAGAGATTGAATCAAGACAGAGCAAGTATTACCTAGAGAGAATGTAATGGTGTGGAAAAATCTGAAAGTTCAAATGCATCAGCAAACCCTGGTGCTAAAATAGAAAAGGCTTTAGTGTATTCTCTTAGTTTCTTCTCTTGGAAGAATGGTCACTTTATTATGAGTGAATAACTATATGATATGATTTTATTTAGAATTTTACTTTTTACTTGTAGTTTTACTTTGTTGACTTCACTTTATCTCATACATGAAAAGTAAGATCTAGGGCATTTAGAGCAGGCCTTTTCTGTTATAAGAGAAAATTAGGGGAAGGGCTTCATTTTTTACTTATGCTAACATTTTAAGTTTTTATTTTATTCATGTCATCTTCAAAAAACTCTACTAGTTTCTGAAGTGCTGGATGCTGGTAAATTGGAGGATGATAGATTTATAGAATAGGTGAGTTTGTCTTGATGCAGTTTTCCTACAGAAAGGATTGCCATCAGCGAAATAAGTTATTAAACTTGTCTGTTAAATAACTCTATGAACTTCACCTAATGTATTTCCTATTGGAGATGAGAAAATCATGTTGTTAATTACAGCAGTGATTAGAGAAATAATTGAATAATGACTGGACAAATAAAGCCATCTTTGCATACTCACAGTGAAAGGTTTACAGTTTGGTAACTATTTCATAGCAATGCTTCCTATCTTCTTTCTGTTCCAGAAGTTCAGTGTCCTTAACGCTCCTATCTGTGAAGAACAGAACAATATTTTAAGCAGAGAAGTTAATTTTTTATTCAAGTAATTTTAATAGTATACAAGGAATGGCAGTCTTTCTTTAAACTTTATTTGTTCCCGTTGATAAGTTTAGTTGAAATTCGAGGACTAGACATAGCTGATGGAAGAAGACTTATACAAACCTTTTTTAATTATGTTTCATGGTTAATTTATCTTTAATGAATACAATTGAAGAAAAATTGAGGCCTTAACAGTTTTTAAAATATGCCACTGTAATACACTACCACTGAATACTGCCAAATTTCTTAGCTGCCAAGTGGTCTTTGTACTTGTGGCTCCATGGAAAAAAAAAAGATTTCATATGATGATATATAAATAGGAAGGTCTGTTTCCTTGGAGGATGCAATTTTCTTTTAACTTGAGAGAATATTTTATAGTCAAAATATCACAAATAACTCTAAACATTATCTTGCACCTCACGTCTGCTTCTTTGGTTTTTTTTGTCTTCTGTCTTTTTGGATGAATATGTTCTCCAGGGCTTATTGTGTGTATGCATCTCATTTATACATGATAAAAAATGCTGCTAGATTTAATTTTGAATGTACAGTTGTTTTCAGTCTTTACATCAGTTTCCTTTGCCTAATTCATTGCTTTTCTTTGTTTAGTGCCTTACCACAAACCAAATATTTCTGTAACCCATATGAAAAAATGCTGGTATACAATTAAGATGTGCTGGGTTTCCACCTGTCTCAGTTTAAAGGAAAACTGAGATACGTACCTGAAAACCACATCCTTTGCAATAAAGAGATTTTAATCAGTAAAAAATGTACAGAGAAGGATAACAGTTCTTAACTACAAATATGTATATATATATATAACCAAAACCAGAACAGGATACACAACAACTCCATAACCAAAATGTTTAAACAAATTAAGTTCTATCCCTGCTCCTTCTGGTGCCATTATATTTACGGGCAGCAGGATGTGATGTCGCACTCCGGGAGACAACAGGGCCCTTTCCTTCTCCTTTTGGCAGAAAGCATTGGGGGTTAGGGTTAGAGGTGGGTGGGGTGGTGGTATGTAGGGTAGCAGCTCCTCTGCAGGTGATGCCAGCCCCCAGCGAGTCTACAGCAATTCCAGGTGGTGATGATTGCTCTCTCTTCGAAGGTCAGCACAGGACGTGTGGAGTTGGGGCAGAGTCAAAGGTGCACCCGCTCACAGCAACCGCAGAGCAGAAGTGGCGCCAACCGGAAGAAACCTCTCCCCCCTCACCTCCGCCAGCCATAAAACTGGAACTCGGAGCAATCAAACCACCCCCTGCGCCCATCCTGGCTCACAACTTCCCCCCCTGTGTTGGCAAGGGAAAGAAAAATTCCCTGAAAGATTTTGAAACTTTTAACACCACCCATTTATATCATCACGTAGTCTACAGGCATGTTAATTTAAATAAGGATTTCCAGGTGGGCATAACTGCATTTTTTCTCATCATTCCATTCCTTCTACACCTCAACAACTTCTACTTCACATATTCAATGGAAGGTATTGTCTGATCATTTATAAATTATTGTCTGATCATTTATAAATTATTGCCTATCATCTTCTTAACAATTGATCTTATACACCTACTTAGTACTCCAGATAATTCTTTTACTCCAAATCCTTAATTTAATTAGAGTTTGGGTAGAAATGTATATGAAAGAAAAATGATATCTTTAAACATTTACTATAATTTATATTCCCAGAGCTATTTTTCCTAAATGTTGCCATATTTGAAACAACAAAGGATTGTTTTCCTTCAATTTCCTAATATGTGTTGACTATTTGTTATTGCGTTTTGTCTTGTTTTATTTTTCTTGGGACAATGTTCCCTTATATTTCAACATATTAGTTTAAAAAATGTTTCGAGCCTCAAAGATTTAATTCTACCGTTTGACTATTGAAGTCAATTGATCTCTCAACTTTTATATATATATATTTAAACACAACTAGGCAATTTTGTTATCTCTTACTGATAATCAGATACTGCTATTTGTTTCATCCTGTGATCTTTCAAATGAAGCATGGTAGTATAAAGTAACACGCCAATAATATTGTCAGTGGAAAATGGTGGATAAGGTTCCCAGAGATTCATACTTTAAAAAAATAGTTAAAAAGCCCATAGAAATAATACTTTTATTGACAACTGCCACTTCAGATTCAAACTGATCTTTCAAAGGCACAGTAATAATTTGTAAGATAAAAGTCATAGTTAAGATACTTTGCTCCCAAGTCATGGATGTTAAATCTTTTTTTCTAAAACCTGAAAAATTACTATTTGTGCTGGAAGAATGGCATAAGGAGGAAATACAGGTGATATGGGATTTACCTAATCAAATACTGACATCCATAATACAGATGCAGTCATCAGAATTAGTCATCTGGATTCATTTATAGAGAGAAGAAAGAAACAGGCATTGCTATGGCATAGCTAATCTCATTCTAAAATTGGTAGGATAAAACACACCCTTTCAGTGCTCTCCATTGTCTAAGAAGGTACACAGAGGTAACTAGCTCAGGTGTAGTCAATATGCCGTGTAACTGTCTACGGAGTTAGGAGAGATCACTGTTCTACTACCCCTACTGATTGAAGCCAGATGTAAGTATATACTATTCTGTATAAATAATACAGGATTGTACTTTGCTGCTAAAAGTAAAATTTAATTAGACTTTGGTTTCATATTTTATTACATTTTCTTTGCCTGCTAGGCTTCTTGTCCAATAAAAAAACCCCAAAGGCATCTCTTCATGAACTTCTTGGAATCCTTCTTAAATTCTGAATTACGAGTGCTATTATTGTAATTCTCATTCTCTGTTCCTGCTAGGTTATGAAGTTCAGGCTTGTTCTAGCTTGCCAACACAAACTTTGGAAAAGTATAAAAAATTTAACATTAAAGCACCTAACAGCTTGGTGGAATACTGGGGCTCCAGAAATTGATGATCAGCAATGAAAAATAAGTAATGCAGGTAAAGCTGATTGTGATGAGTGCAATTATGGTCAGGTTTGTAATTTTGCCCTTATATTTTTGGGCTGTCTTTGATCTTTGTTTATTTAAGAGTTAGTAAATTACATGTGATTTGTCTTGAGAAAGTTGAAGAACTTCAGGTTTGTGTATTTGTGATGAAGTAAATTCCATTGGACAGAGGAGAACACATCTCTGATCATAAGCCATCCTTGGAGTGATTTGTTTAGAGGCATCGAAAATAAGCACACAAGTGAACAAAAGCAAGATCTCAGAGCTTCCCATGGGGAAACATCTTACTTGTTACATCACACATTCAGGCTGTCTGTTGTGCATTAAGTATTTGAATCCTTTCAGCATAGAGACTCATTTACCACAGAGGGGAAGGAGTCCCATTATAGCCCACTCATAGCTTATCAGTTAGGAGAATACGTAATTTCCTGGAAAGGTGCTTTAATCAGAAAGTGATTGTACAAAGATAGGTAGTTCCTACAATTTGCAACGGGTTTTGCCCTTCTTCAAGGCAAAAACCCTAATCTAGAATCCTGACTATCCTTTTTTCAGTACTGGGTTTGAATGAAGTACAGTACGAGAACAAAGTTCTACATAAAGACCTTAAGGAGAAATAGTCATTCTTTGAGCAGCATTTATGTTCAGCAAGAAGATCACTGTATGAGATAGGAGTTCAATGAAAGGAAAGTCTCATGCAATCATATGCATACTCCCCTTTTGCAATCGTATGAATTAGCCCAGACAACTTCAAATTAGCACTTACATACTGGATTTCAATGGATCTTGTCAGCTTCTAAATTTTAAAATATATTTAAATAGTACATATACAAATACACTGTGGAAGTCTTGATAAGATTGCAGTTTTCCAGTCCTTCTGATCATTCTTTCTGACAGAAACTGCCTACCAATACATCCATTTCAAATCTGGAGGCAGTTGGGTGGTACAAATGAGCTGTGACCTCACAAATATGTGAAAATTCAGAGGCTTGCTCAATCACTGCATCTTTTCTTCCTTTTTAATTTTAGCATTGTTTTTCTCTCTTGATAAGTATGTAAATAAGTAACATACCTACCCTATCCAGTCCTTCTACTCTCCTCCCTTGTTTCTGCATTGCAATCAGAGAAAAAGATATGAAAGGTAATTTATCAAGTATCATTATCAAATTGTGCCCAGGGTTATCTAGGATTATCCTGTTCTGCAGGGGAAAATAAAACCCTGAATTGCTTAGTCTGAGGTTTATTCCATAGTCTCTCAGAATGTTCAGGATGAATAGAAAGACAATGTCCTTTCACTTCCTGGCAAGACTGAACACTTGCAGAGCCCGTATTTGCATGCTTTGAGGGTAGCCAGTCCTACCACTGGGCTACCTTAGTTCTTGCAGACAGACTCCTCCTACCATGCTTGAAGAAAATAATGTTAATTTCCTTAGAAAGAGGGCCAGAGGAAAATAAGGCTTTCTAGATCCATTCATTAAGCAAAGTCCTATCTTGGCACTTCCTCTGCTGCTGATGTTCTTGTGGAGTCAGAATCCATGAAATTAATGAAATTGGGACTGCAATTTTATAATACAAATTACAATTATGAAAACCAGAAAGATAGTAACTTGATTTTAATTTTAAAGGAAAACACAAGTGAAAAAATACAAGAGCTCCTCTTAAGAGCAGTTCCAGAACACACTAGGTGGTGCTGTAATTCCAACATCAAATGCCGAATGGGGTTTATTTGTGCTTTCCTACTTTTAAAGGTGTAATTTATTGCGGTCAGCTCTTTAGAGGTTTCCTAATACTTTTGAAACTTTAAATATTCTCTGTGTATTTTGAGATGCTGTCACTGATCTTTCATTAGGTAGGAAAAATGTTGAAGGCTTTTATTTTTCATGTTTTGATTTTTTTGTCTAGTGAAATAGTCCAATAGATTTTGATTCTCATTAAGTCCCAAGTTTTGGGCATGAGTTGTCCTCCTGTTGTATATTTTCAGACAAATTCTGGATTTCATGCCAAAAAGCTTCTAACCATGAACATTACAGTCTGTGCTTGAAATTTTACCAGCATCAGTGACAGTGAATCGTACTGCATATAGACCGGAATAGGCATATCAGAAGTGCAGGAGAACATATATTAACTTCCCGCTACCACCCATGTAAGTCATGTAGCCTTATAACCCCATATATGAGGTGTTGCCAATGTTAAGCCAATGGCATGAGTCTCAGGTTTATCAGACTCTGTACGGACCTTGTCTCAGTCTTCCTGGAAGTTTGTTTTAGCTTATTTAACTCTTATGGCAATTACCTAATGGCAGCATGACTATGAATGATTTATTCTGTCTTTTGCTTTGCTTTGTACAATTTTGTGGTATGGTGCTTACTGTTATGCATATATTTTAATAAACTTATTCTATGTAGCATGAACTATCTGTGACCCTGGAATAAAATGTAGAGAGCAAAAGGGATGACAACGAAAGCCCCTTACATTATACTGGAGGTCCTGCCTCTACAAACCACTCTATGTCATTGGTCACTACAGAAACGCAGCTGTGGTCAAAAAACAGTGTCAGGGATTGCAAAGACAACAGAGAAGTATTCAGTATGTTTAAATTTGCTATACAGAGCAAATCTGATAGTAATGTGGAATTGTAAACCAGTGATATAAATAATGGGTAGAGCATGTTAGAAAGCACATCAAAATAGTCCTAAACAGACTTTAGAGGGGAGGAAGAAAACTTCAACATCATACTTCTCCTGGAGAAGATAAGAAAGCAGTCATCAGCTTCCATTTTAAGCCTTTGTCCTCTCCCAAAAGAAGGGTGAGGTAATGCCAAAAATAAGGTGTAGATACTAGGACATGTGAACTCAATTTTAACTAGTATTATGGAATATTCTTCTATGATAGCATTCTTTCTTTGATCTGTCTCTCTTTTTTTTCTCTTGTAGTGAGCAGATCTGGGTTAATAATGATTCCTTGTTTAGACTGTTATAATTTCAGATTTACAGAAATTAGTTGTAATTTTTAACCTGTAAGGTATTTCTTTAATCCCTGTATACTGCACAATTTGTAGCGCAACAAGCTGATGGGCAACATAGATTGTAATCTGGATGCAACGTCTCCAGTATTTTGACAGCACTGTCTTTTACTTCCCACTCATAGGGATTATTGCATGAGCAGGGGAAAGAAGACAAAGAAAGTATTTGGAAATGGCAGGATGAGAGAATGGGATTTCATACATACTACATATGTTTTCAGATGATGCAATGTTTAATAACTCTTCCCTAGCACTTTCTCACTCTTCTGTAATCCAAGTGTGTATATTTAAGCAAGCAATAGTAGGTACCATTGTCATACCTAATGTGGCAGCTTCTCTATTCATTCTTGGGAAGAAGTGTGAAAATTGAGTACAATATTACCCATACTCCTTTTTTTATATGTATGGCTTAAACAACAGTATGCATTCACAGCGGTCCTATTAATTTATCAGTAACAGCTGGAAATACTGTCTAGTCATGATGTGAACTGGAAATGGTGTGGGGAGATGTGAGGGCACTCCAGTTCAACATTTAGATTAGCATTTTTAGACAGTTTGAACCCATACTCTAGAAGCAAATCAAAGAACTACATATTTTTGCTAGTTCTACACAAGACATAGTATACTTTACTATATCAGACTTTGTTTTGGTATTAAATACAGTTCTTCCCTTGTCAAGTGTCCTGTATTAAACTATAGTTACATGTTGGCATCCATTGAGAAGGAAAGGTTTCAGCAGGTGTTTACTAGCACATGAGAAGGACTTTGCTTTTGGTAGGCAAATATTGCAGAAATTGCCTCAGTTGTTTAATAAAATCTAAAAATACCAAAGAATTAATAGTATGCTTTTTAAAGTACTTATCTTGCTGTCGGCACTGATTATTTTTTAATTTTCTAAGTTAGTTTTACAACAAGAACTGCCAACCTCTATTTGGGGAAAATCTTTGCTCCTAGTTTTGCTTTTCAGTATCTGAAAACAGTGTTTTATCTGTTACCCTTATTTACTAAGGTACTTTTTGTTTTGCCTTTCTAATGGTACTTTCACCTTATAATTTTTTTAATTTCTGAAAAATTTTAACTTAATGCTCTAAGTGCCAAACTATACACAGTTGACTGCAGTTTATATTAGTTATGTTCTTCTAATGCTGACATTTAAAGAAAATAAAAAAACTCAGAAACTTATTATTTATAACTCATAACTTAACAAATCAGTTGTTAGCTTGACTAGTAACAATCCAGATATGCAAACAATGCTATTTCAATCTGAGAATAATTTTTAATGACCTAATCTGTTGTTTTTTGTCAATGTGCCTAGTGACTTTATATCTTTCAATTTACAATTAATATAATATAATGGCAAGATAAAAAAAAAAAATCTAGGTTTAACTCTGAGAACAAATTTGTAATTTTATAGAAATCTGTTGAATGTAGGTTTGAGAAGTTGTGTTCAGAATCCATGCCATAACAAAATTCCTAACCTTTTCTTGCATGCTGATCACAGATATCAAGATGCTATAAAGACACTCACCAACCTTACTATATAGCTTGCATGTATTTGAAAGTTTTAGCTTCCTCCTTTTTACATCCATACTTTATTGAAGTTACTGAGAAACTTGCATTAGTAAGGCAGGATTGTGCCAAGTTTTCTGTTTACATCCCTTCAATTTTGTTTATCAGTTCTCAGGTTTTGGAAAATCAGAACCATGTCAAATTCTTTCAAAAAGAGGAGAATTTGGGGGATTATTTAAACTCATCGTTGGGCTAGGCTATGTACACTACCAAAAATAGTCATCATAACTGCAAAATAAAAATGGATAGTCAGGCTATGTGATATTTATTGATTTTAAATTTGTAAAAATTAAAAATTAAAATTGAGAAATCTACAGTGTAGAAATCTTACAATGTCATTTTTAGTTTATATCACTGAAATCAAGTATACAGGAAACATGCAACTGTACTCATTCTGTTAACAATTTTCATTTTTACATCATCTTTCAACCTAAATGAGCTTGAGAACTTTTACAAATTGTTCTGTGAAACTTTTAAAGAAGTTTAGATCTGAATTGCGGTCAGTTTGTTCAATCTTGATTTTTTTTTTTTGAGCTCTTTACTACAATTCAGTTTATTTTTAAGTTGCAATCAGACAGACAGGATTTTTGAATTGTTAAAATGAATTATATTTATGTGGGAGTGATTATGATACATTAATTTTTTCAAGAAAAATAAGGAGGCTCATCAAAAGTAAGAGGAATTTATTTGGATAAAACACATAATATTGTTCTGAGTAAATACAAGCTCTGAAGGTCAGGAAATTGTTCAGCTGATCAGTTTAATTCCTTCTCAAAGTATGTTAATGGGAGTGAGTGTAAAGTAGAAAGAAGCAGACAAGCAAGGGCTAAGTATTTGTAATTATGTCTGTCACAATAAGTTGAAACTTGTAATCTCAAGGCGAGTTAAAATTTTTCTGCTTATGCATGAGGACCACAATATAGACCTTCCATAAACTGACTGTCATACTTTAGGAACTGGCTGTGGTTCATTTTTTGAAGAGTTTTCTGGTTTGTGCAATCAAACTGCAATGGTAGTAGCTGTGACTATTTGCTGGTTTAAAATGTAACCCTGTTAAATATCAATCAAAGGCTTCCGCAGTGGCTGCTGTCTTCAGCTGGTGTATGACTTGGCTGTTTACAGAAAGCTGACTGGATGTTTCTGCCTGTTTACAAAGTGGCTCTGAAGGTTTACTTAGCCATGCTCTGCTTTCAACAAAGTTGTGCATGCTATTTCAAACTAATTTTTTTTTTTAATACTTCCATGAAAAAAGGTGAACAGTTTGAGTTTATTTAGGCCTGCATTTCACTTGTGAACTAGCTTTAAAGCTTAGTTCAGAAGAAAATGTGTGGCCTTCAGTAGGAACTATTCCTAAAAGAATTATCTTCTGGGCAGTTATAAAGGTTTTAGATTTGTTGATATCTACCTCAATTTTGGATCCCAAAGAAGACTTGAATGGGGGTGTGCTAGATGTACTTTTTATATTTTATTTCTTGTATTTAGTGGGATTTAGTATTGTTAGAAGGTCTTCAGTGACTAGGAAGATGAGAACAGCGCGCATTTCTTGACTACGTTCACCCCATCATCCAAAAGGATCAGTCGGAGTAGTGTATGTCTTTTTCTTAAATTGTTCTGAAGTATAATCATAAATGTCTAAGGACACATTTGGTTTCTTAAAAATGGTTCTTCGCTTGACTGTATTTTTTTTCCTCTTGAGTTTATTTATCAGTTCACAATTCCTTTGCTTCATACCAAAGCTGATTTCTCCCAGTATGTTGTCTCATACATACCTGCAGGGAAATTGTCATGAGCGTCCTTGTCCCGGAGCCAGCTCCTCCGCCTCCTCCAATAAATTCATGATATGATAATGCAGTCCTTTCCATTCACAACAAATTTGATCATAAACAAAAAGTCTGTACGTTCTCCTGCAGGATCATACAGAAGAAAACTGAGAAACCTGGATTGTAAGGAAAACAACTCCTCTCCCAAAAGAAATTTTGCTGACTGCATTACCTTGTAAGAAATACATAACTCTTATGTGCTCCATACTGTGAATTTTTTTCCTTGTTTTCACTGAACTGAAAATTGGTCTTGATATTAATTAAGGAAATAACAGAGTGAAAATCAAAGGGCGCCTTCTTTTACTTGTAGTCAATTCCATCTCTTATTTAATTTCCTGCTGAGGCAAATAGGCTCTTTGGGGTGGAGAAAACATGCTGGAATCCATAAGAATTTTATTTTTAAAAAACTATCAGTCATATTAGATCAGAACTGTAAAATAAATGTGTGTAATGTTTTGTGTTGTGAACAGAGTGGTTTAGATGATTCTGGTCCTTAAATGTTCTGTTTTAAAATTTAAAATCAGCATAGGTTCTTTTAGATTTATCACTTGTAATTACTTAGAAACATGAGAATTATTTCATAAAAATATGCAATGAGGATAAAAATAATAAATATCAGCACCCACATTTCCTAGCATTATGAGATTAAATAGTTCAGTGCTGCAAAGGGGATCTATTGAATGGTATTCTTCAGTCATCTATCTCAAATCTGGTACTACTTAATATTAATCAGTAGCTTCAATAACAGAATAAAAATAAAGTATAGCATATTTGCAGATATTAATGACCTAGAAGCCATAAAGCATACAGGATCAGAGATTAGAATGTTTTTTAAACCCGGAAGAAAATATTTTAGTAAGACATAATAAAAAAGAAAAGTTGTACACTTATAATGGGAAAAATCACAAGGCAGGTGGAATAAAGTAGGTGGAATGCAGAACTTTGTATTGGCCTACTGGGAAATATGAAGACAAGGCATAAGTATAAAAGATGTCAGATAGTCTTCTTGCTTTAAACTAAGTTAGAAAGATGAAAGAATTATGTTAGAAAACACATTTCCATGCAGAAAATATGTAGTCTGTTTAAAAAAGAGTAATGCAAATTGTGACAAAGTCAAAAAAGTATCCTTATGTTGTGGAAGGCACCTTATGCTGGAAAAAAATGACCTGAACCTACTAAAATGCTGCACAATGTTGCAGACTCTTGGAAACCAGCTTTTTTTGTTTTTCAGCACTGGCTTATGCTTCATAGACATGCAACACTCCATCAAACCTATTTCGAAGTCATACAAAATCTGAAAATCCCAGTTCTAAAAGGTACGCATTTGAACACTTTGGAACCTAAACATCATTGTAAATGGAATGTAGCAATCGAATTTGGGTACATTTAAAAATTATGTTGTCAGCCCAGTCCCTGAAGAACAATTGACAATTGACATAGCTTTCAAAAGACAATAGAAGGAAATGCCTTTGAGGGGGCTGTTAAAGACAAGCCTTTTAAAATAGCCACTAAGTCTCTTTTGACTCTGCCTTCAATTCTGCTGCAAGATGACAGTATCTCAGGACATGACTGTTATGGTGGTGTTGAGGCATTTTGTATGAGAACGTTCAGTAAGTATGTGATGTAACATTACATAAAGATGTGAACTTAGAATAACAGGATTTTGCAAGGGAGCATGCAGAATTACTACTTCATGAAGTCCTAGAAGTGAAGATGGCAATTCTAGCCCATTTTCCTGAGTCACAGCGTGAAATAAAATCGAATAGTTACCTTGTGAGTTCATTTCAATGGAAGTCAGCTATGGGGTGAGAAATATTCCTAGATAGAGCAACAAATGTAGTAGATATGTGTTCCTGTTAATCCAAATACACTGTTGGCATGAGGCTTTTGTCACCTAGAGATAACTTCTCCACACTACTGTTTAGTGGCACTATCTTGATGCCATCACATTGTTTCAGCATATAACTGAAAATATAATTTTTGTTGGTAGGTGAAATGATAATTTATGTAAGTTTTGAAAAGTATCTTTGATTAAATAAAAATGCAAAATGACACAGTCCATTTCTCATTAGTCTGTGTGTAAACACTATTGCCACATATAACCTTTTGACCATGTTTTTTGCAACTCATTCCACCTCTCTTCTGGGAAACAAAGAATCTAACAAACAAAAACCTGCAAAAAACCTTTCCCCAGCAAAAAACTTTCTACAGTACATGAGAAAATGCTCCACTGTTTACAAGGTAGAGCTTTTTACCCCTAAACTCCACATGGGCATATATGATTTTCCCTTCCTAATGCGGACTGAAATACATGGAAGTCTTGTTTGATATGGCTTCCAAGAAACCAGGAGGAAGGGAGGGAAGCTTTATATAATACTTTTACTTACTGCCTTTAACAAGCAGAGCTGGTGAAAAATCTCACTGCTTTTACTCAGTAGAATATGTACAAGCAATGATTTTGGAGATTTTTCCTGTTTAGTTTCTTCCCTCTGACTAGCTTTTTGAGTTTCTTCCTTTGCTTCTCAAAGAACAGGTTGCAACAAGCCAAGGAAGGGAACTTTATGTGATTGTTATATTTTAGGAAGCATATGAAGTTTCACTTACTGCAAATAAATATAGTATATGGAATTGTGTCCATTTTGGCCAGTCCTACAAGGATAATAATTGAATTCCTGGATATTAGGAAGCTAGAAGAAAGGAACTCGGCAGTGGAAACAGTTTTCAGAATGCCTGCAAGCATTATAAGGTGCATTTCATGTAGAGATTGGTCGTAAGTAGAATTGTAGTTTCTGTGAAACAGCCTCTTGAATGAGTTCACATATGAATATCAGTATTTTGAATAGCTTCATGGGATGAAAATGGGAGGGAAAGTAAGATCTCTGATCACAAGAATCCTTTACCTGAAAGAAAAGAATGTCAAACAGCGTGTAGCTTTGCTTATGATGGTAGTTCACCTGCTTAATTTCATTAACCATATTTTAGATCACATTCTAGACCACATTCCCTACTTGCTTTATCTGAAAGGGTGGTGGTTCCTCTGGAAGGATGAATGTTTTCTCAGTTCCTCCTTTGAAACACATTATCATCAGTCATTTTGGTTAAATGTACTGTTCCTTTTCCTGCAATGACAAAGTCCTTTGAGGTAATTTTTCCTCCCTGTTCTTCTCATTTTATTTACTTTCAAAAAAAAAAGGTCTGCTGCTGGGATTTTTATATCCTTCTTATGTCCTTTCCAACATCTATCACATATTATGTACGAGGTGATAAAACATATCTCCTATTTCCCTTTAAAAATATATTTACATTCACGTTAAATATAAATTAAATTTTAAGGGTAAGAGATCGCCTCTCATAAGTATTGTTTAAATACTTATGTTAGTGATTTGATTCCGCAATTCTCTTCAGAAGATGTTTAACTAAAAATAATGTTTATTAGCTTATCCTTACAGGTTAGCATCAATCAAAATATGTAATTTAAAAGGTCAGAGCTTAGGTAGTCACCTTCTATAGCGTTAAGCATGGGGGAAAGAGGGACAAAGATTGCTATTTGGGTACTTTGCCTTGTTTTGAATGGAAAGAAAAACCTAAACCCATAAAGTTTTAACAATTACTTTGCTTTCATCATGTTTTAAAAGCTTTGTGCAAAGCCTTTCTCTCTTATGAAGCCAAACAGGATTTGTCATTTTATAATGATGGTCTTAGAGCAGTTAAAAAGCAGGAAAATGAGTTTAGCAGCTGTCAAAATTAGTGCAACTCCAGGGACTAATAAAAAGAAAAACTGCAATGTTGATACATCCGATAACATCCTTGGGTTGTGGGGCAACACCTAATGTGCATTTTGTCTGACCTACTACATATGTGTGTGGCAGCCCTTGAGTATGGTCATTAACTTGACGAGGGGCAGTATGCTTCGGTTTCAATTTGCATATACCAGTTCAAGGAGAATAAGTCTAGGGGTTCAAAACATAATCTGAGTTTGTGGAGAGCCACATTGCAGTACCGATGCATGCTTAAATGTCCCTTACAAAATATGTTTATGTCTCTTATTTCTTCAGTGTGTGACTGTTTGTATGTATAATGATGCTTGTATTTATAAAATATTTATTGGGTCTATGAGTGACAAAAGCCAATATATACATATATATTCAATATATAGCAAGAAATGATGATTACTAAGTATGTGTTCTTCAAAAATATTTCCAGATGCTAAACCAAAAATATAAAAAATATAGGAATAAAAAAAGCAAAGTTTTAAGAGCATTTTTTTCCAAAGTACTGTTTCAATTATCTTGAACTAAATAGGTCAAGGACTTGAACGCAGAAAAGGACTGCAATTCAAAAAGAGGGAAACAAAAAAAAATCAACATTGTTGTGAAGGTCTTGAGGTTTATCTGGATGAATAGTGACCTGAGAAGGAATTTATTCCCTCTCACCCTAAAGACAGCATGAAAGAGAAATGTCTCTTGTAGGTCAGAGAAAGTAGGAAGATGTTAGAATTGCCAGAAGTCAAGTTGAAGCGACCTTTGCAAGGAAATTAAAACAAACAAACAAAAAGATTCTTTAGATATAAAAGAAGAGAACAAGATCTGTTTGCATGAGGTAACCTATACTGGCCCCAAATAAAAGTAATATTTTGATTCGCGTATCTGCAAAAGTCAGAAGGCTAACGGTTATGAACATGTAGCAATGGAAATCTCTTCCTTAGTGATCATAAGAAAGCTCAGAATGTAACATACTCAAAATGGATTATGGGTAGGAATTGGATAGGTGCTTTCAAGAATTTTGACATTTCAGGTCTGGCAGAAAGCATTAAGAAAATGATATGAAGAATAAAGGAAAAGAAAAAAAAAGAGTAGAAAAATGGAATAAAGTACAATTTAACTTCATCAAAGATTTATCTTCCTATGCTAATGTAAAGTTTGATAAGATAACTTGTAATTCTGGTAATGTGATTAAGTATTTTCTAATCTCCTTAACTAAGGCTGTTCAAGCATCAGGCATACCCCTTGTGTGCCGGCTGTGGTCATTGTGGTTTGTGTTTTATATTGAACAATCTAAACTTGCTGTGAAGTAGTGGAACGTTTTGTGGCTTGTTTTGTGCTGGGGAAGCAAGAGTTGTTATTCCATGGACTCCCAAACTTCTTTTTGCTGGGTCACTTTTATTCTGGGGACCAAATCTGATGCCTGGAGGGAATTGCCCCCTCCAGGGAACTTCCCTTCCCTTGTATAGGGCGCTACATAAACTAGATTTGTCTATTATTAAAGGACAAGTTCTATGTAAACAGCTAGCCTTGCCTTTACTACTGTAACCCAATGCCTCCTCAATGTAATTCTTGGACTACTGATGTGATGCAAAATATTAGTAAATGACTTCTTGCTTGCCTGCTGAACCAACTTGCCTTCATATTGTTCTCATTTGCCTTGTTAAAACCAGATCTCTAGTCCTTAAAATATAGAAGCTGCACCACTTCTGCTGGTAAAGGAAGAACTAATCACTGATGCAGGAATAAGGATCTTTAATCCCTGTGTTATGAATTCATTATAAACAGTAGTTATTAATGGAAGTTACGGCACTGACCACAATGAGAAAATCTCCCTGGAGAACAAGGAGCTTGGAGAAAATGTGCTTTCCAGAGGCAGAATTTTAAAAGCCAACAGCTCTAAGCTGCTATTTCTTTTTCACAAGAAACTGGAGACAAATTTTATTAGAAATTTTTCCCCAAAAGATATTAACTACTGTTGACCAACTGTGTTCAGAGAAAGGAGAGGATGGAGGACTGGCCAACAAAGGATTTCATAACATTTTAACTAAGGACTGCGATGCCTTCTATCTTTTTTCTTCTTTCTCTCCCCCCCTCACCCCTCTTCCTTACGTGGTATGATTAATTTTTTAAGTCTTCTGAAAATCACACACCTTCTCTGAAAGCACCCTTTTGGCATTCTCAAGTAGACTGAGGCAGGCCAATCAGCAACAAAACAGTCCCGTGGTTGGTCTGTTTGCCTCGATACTTTCACTGGAAAAATCTGCTGGCTATACTACCAGATAATTATAAAAATACTTACTCTGTGGTATTAAATGGAAAATACATGAATTTTGAAATGACCAGAGAATTTAACTTTGTAAACTTGGATGCTTTCCAAATTGCTACGTCTTTAAAATGCATTCAGTATTGATGAAACATTTGTAAGCCTTATGGCTTACATTGTTACTGTAAACGCCTTGATAAGTAAAAGCAATTTCTGGATAATAATTTAGCCCATTTCCATTTTTAAAAAGAATCTGTACTGATATCTTAATCATGTGAAATGTGCTGGTAGACTTTGTCAGATTCTGCTTTGTAGACATTGTCAGAATCGTTTTCACTGCCATATAGGCTATACCATAATCTTGTCTCTGAAAAATATTATCTTAAAATACCATTTACTTGTTTTTTTGAATTATCTCTGAAATGAAACACTCCAAAATTATCCCTGATTTTATTAAACACAGCTGTAATGTACGCTACATAACGTAAAGCTTGGAACACTCAAAAGTCAATGCCAGTAGAGAGTGCTGCGGTTTGTCTATTCAGGGATATGCACTGTAAGCATGATGAAACTTTTCCTTTGAGAACATTTTACTATATTCTTTCTTTGTCACATTTACTCTTCTGTTGATTTATCTGGAGGACAGATTTTTAAGTGTTTTTTAATTACTGGGATATCTTTTCTCTATATTTGTGAATACCTGATGAGTTCCACTTGAGATTGTCTTTTATTTAGCACAGGTTATGGCTTAAATAGAAGTTTTGACTTGGAGTCAAAGCCTGTTGGTTGGGTCATTTTTGTCTCTGTCGTGGTCATACTTGGATTAGATTAGTTTAATAGTATTTTTGCAAATAGGAATTAGCTTTTTTTGTGAATACCTGTTTTCCACTGACAGATTCCTGAAAGGTGTTTTTACATTATTTTTGCTTTAAGAAAGGTTTTGTTTGGGTTATATCTGCAGAAGCAAAAAAAAAAAAAAAAAAGCAGAATTTTGCATTGTATTAGGTATATTCATTCAATATTTAATCTTTATCTCAGAAGAGAAAAAAATCTGGAACTTCTGTAAAAGAAATGATTACTAATATATAAAATATTTTCTGTATTCATTCACTCTTAAAGGTTTAAGGAAATGAAATTTCATTCATGTTTGGCATATCATGTACATAATCCCTTAGAGTTCAAAGTCTTGTTTCCCCCTTCAGAACTGGGAATCGGGATTTCCCAACACAATGTGGTCACGAAAAATGAATTACCACTGACGCAGAGCTCATGACCTCCTTGGCGCCAAGGGGCTACAGTTAGCCAGTTTCCTGCAAGGATACAGTTCAAGGAAAGTTTCTCACCAATGCCTAATGCAATTTATATGATCATATTTACTTTTGCTTTAAACTTTTATAAGAGTGACTTTAAAAAAATCTATTTTTAATATTTACTTGAATATCATTCCCTTGTTGAAAATAAGAATTAATTTCACTGCCTTTGTATGTGCCCTGTTTGACTTGTTAAGTCCATCATTTTGTTATTTCAGCAGACTTCAAAAGTGTAATAAATAAATTTCCACTGGGTTGGCACTTCCTTTTTGTTTCCTGATGTAGGGATTGATTGTTCTTTGCAAGTCCCTTAGGATTTTATGAGCTTTCTCAGAATGACTGATTTGACCACAAATTCAACCATCAGAATTTTCAGAAACCGTTCACACAGAAAAGCCAATAGGGGCAATTTTAAGAACAATAGTGACTGCTACATATTGTATGAGATCAAATGCCTTCTCAGGTGTAACAGAAGGTCCAAACAATGATGGAATTGACTGAAAATAGTGTTAGCCATGGGATTAGAGTCAGTTGCAAGGAAGGTTGTTAATATAAAAAGTTGTATAAGGGAATATTCCTTAGAATAAGGATTTCTCACAAGGGGTGTCTTTATATATGCATAAACCCACTAATATGGTTGCTTAGACAACTCAGCAATTTGGAAGCTTACCACATAATATGGAGATGAAACAATATTAAAACTACTTACTGAACCCAATTCAGGATAGGAACATAGTAAAATTTCTGTAAAATCTAAATTAGATAAGTAATGTACCTGAATAATTAAATATCTCAAAGAGAAAAAAATAAGAAAAGAATCTAGAGAGTTAAAAATGGTTAACTGAGAAAGTAAAAGTTCAGTGTTCAATCCAAGTTGTTAGAGAGAAAGAGAGAGAGAGAGAGAGAGATGTCTAGTGGCATTTTAGATGTCCAAGTGAATCTTGGTCTCCTGTATACGCCTTGCCCTGAACTGAAGGGCTGGATATGCCTGGTGTCTAAAAGAGCAAGAAATACTATGTTTAGCCTCAGAAATCACCTTTTAATATTCTATTAACTATTCAATAGTATTACTGTATACATCTATATTAAACTGGTCAGTAATAAAACATTGTCTCTCAGTTAATAAAACAGGATGAATAAAATCACTTCTGGAGAGTTCAACAGAATTGCTAAGCATCTGAGATTTAATATATCTTTCTTTCTTAAGCTGAGCGTAATATCTTTTCTATGCCAAACTGAAATACTTGGGAAGGTGTCTGTGTCCAATGAATCACAGAATTACAGACTCATTTAGGTTGGAAAAGACCTGTTGGATCATCAAGTCCCACTGTAAACCTAACACTGCCAAGTCTACCACCACACCATGTCCCTAAGCACGACATCTAACATCTACACATCTTTTCAATACCTACAGGGCCGTGTGCCCTTCTTGCTGCCCTAAGGATCTTGAACTTCACTCTGTCATGGCCACTGCAGCCAAAGCTGCCCTTGAGCTCCACATTCCCCACCAGCCCTTCCTTGTTGGTGAGAACAAGTTCCAGCCCAGCACCTCTCCTCCTTGGCTCCTTCATGACTTGGAGAAGAAACTTATCATCAATGCATTCCAGGGACCTCCTGGATTTCTTATGCCTTGCTATGTTGTCCCTCCAACAGTAACAGGGTTGTTGAAGTCCCCCATGAGGACCAGGGCTTGTGAACATGAGGCTGCTCCTACCTGTCTACAGAGGGCCTCATCTGCTTGCTCTTCCTGGCCGGGTAGCCTGTAGCAGAACCCCACTATAATGTCATCCATCTCTGCCTTCCCTTTAATCTGGACACAAAGGCTCTTGGTCAACTCCTCATCCATCCCCAGATGGAGTTCCATAC
The DNA here is from genome assembly GCA_033558235.1 of Neomorphus geoffroyi. NCBI lineage: Eukaryota > Metazoa > Chordata > Aves > Cuculiformes > Neomorphidae > Neomorphus > Neomorphus geoffroyi. The sequence goes on along the minus strand of JAUMJM010000020.1, from coordinate 22,786,970 downwards.
GCTCCAGCTGGTCATTGACATAGAGGGCAACACCCTCTCCTCATCTTCCTCAATCGCCCTTCCTAAAGAAGATCAGGTTTCAGAATTTCCTTTGCTGGAACTTGTAATGACCTGCAAGAAGCTTCTCGCTCTCAATCTCTCTTCTCTACAATCACCCACTAGGTAGTGGTCAGACATCCACCTTAGCCTTCTTTGGGCAGAACAAGCCCTCAGTTTCTTCTTCCATGCCTTGTGTACCATAACGATCTGAGTGGCCTGCCATTTGATTGCCTCTGGTTTGCCCAGGTTGCTCTTGAACTGGGAAGCCCCTAACTGGGCACAACATGTCAAAAATGCTCCTGCAGGTGCTGACCAAAGGGAAAAAAAAAATCTCTTCCATTTTCCTTCTGGTTATATCTCTTCCCACAACCCTGTTTCATTGTTGCAAGGACACTTTTCTGGATCATGTTCAACTTGTTGCCCACCTGGATCTTCAGATCCTTTTGTACAAAGCTGCTTTTTCAGATTGTTTGCCCTCAGTCTGTAGTGCTGCATAGGCTTATTCCGTCCAAGGTGTGGTGTTATGTCTTTGTACTTTATGAGACTTCAGTCAAGACTTGCCCTTCAACTTGTCAACATCCCTCTGAATGACTGCTCCGCCCTACACAACATGGACCACTGCCTTCAGTTTGTTGTCATTCCCAAACTTTATCAATAATATTCTTTTCCATCATTCAAGCTGTTGGTGAAAATGTACGCAAATATTTGCCTGAGAGCTCTTAGCCCCTGAGGAATGCTACTGGTAATTGCTGTCCACCCAGACTTCAAACCATTAACAACTAGTCTTCAAACTTGGCAGTTGAGCCGGCAAGCTGTTTTTTTACCTGGGTTAGCTACACGTATGCTACGGGACACTGTGTAAAAAAATCTTGTTAAAATAAAGGCAAATGACATCTATTGCTTCTCCGTTGTCCCCAGAGCCAGTCATCTGATGATAGAAGAAAATTTGGTTTAGTTAGGCACGTTTTGCCTTTGGTAAAGCCATTCAGGTCACCTAAAAAGAACAGACTTGTGTGTAGTTCATAATGAGTTTCTATTTTTGGACTACACGGAAAAAAGTTTTGTACTTGAGTCTGATAGATTAGCTTGTCTTCCTGTTGTCCTGTTAGGACAACGTAGGACAGGGAAAAATGTCATTATTCATAAAACATAAAAAGACAAGTTGACTTTATCTGATAATACCAAAGACTGATTGTATAGTGGATTGAGTATTCTAGAGTGGAACAGTGAAAATTAATAAATTCTATAGTATCACGTAACTAAGTTTTTGGATGTCTGATTTAGATTTCTATTGATTTTTTAAACACTTTGACCAATTAGAAGGTTTCTTTGGAGCCAACTTAGCATATGTCTGAGTTGGACTGCTATTGTTCTATCAGCTCTTACTGGCGTATTTTGTAAAGTTGTCAATGTTTGCCAATACTGTGAAGTAGCAATTGAGATTGTGTAGTTTTTTCCTATTCCAAATACAGGATAAAACCGGATTAAATATTTAAACACAATAATTGTTGGAAAATATGTTTTGTAGTGGTGAATGATACATAATTAGCAATCAGATTTACTATTGAAAATACTTCTAGAAAGCATTTTAAGTGATGCAGAAGTATCAACAATGCATCCAATTATACTAAAAAAAAAAAAAACGGTTTTGTATGATAAACACAATATTTAACAGACTGAGTTTTAGTCTTAAAATACAAAGATGATTATCATTACTTTACATATTCTATATAGACTAGAAGTTATGTGGTAATTCTACAGGTATCAAGTGCATATTGTGTTTTCCATGCCAAGCAGTGCAACTGCTTTTAGAAGGGGTAACAAAATAAGTCTGTAAACACTGCTTATAAATTCTTAATTTATATTTGAATCAATTATTATTGTTGTTGTAATGGTCCATATGTGACCCTTGGGAGTCTTGGGTTTCAAGGGAAGCTGCCCTGCCTTTAATGCAGCGTATGAATGTCACTAGCAGCAGGGGGTGGCAGAGACTGAGGTCACCCTTGATACAAGCCCAGATCTGTTTCCTTGGGACGCTGGAGTAACAGTTGTCTTTTCCAGCTTCTGCATCACTTCAGGGCTTCTCTCAGCTCATTTGGGAACCTGGCAAGTTATGGCTCTTGGAGATGTGACAATTTGGCTAAGTGACTCACAGATTAGTGTGTTGCATTTGAAAAATTAAGATGTAGCCTACCTTTGCTCAACTGTCATTCGCTTGGGGATAAGTGGTTACTTGACTGTTGTGCAAATGTCATACTAATGAACAGAGTACAACATTACGTAATATTCTTACATTCCTGCCACAGAATAAAACGTTGAGGGCTTTGATCCAAAGTAATCATGTTTCCTGTTTTCATCCACCAGTTGAACAGTTTTACCATGTTGTGTGGAAAGACGGTTGGAATTATATATCCTTTATAAGCAGCTACTATACAAGTTTGTACTTGGAAAGTAAATGAGTTCAGAAATATTTGTACTGACTGCTATTTGCTGAAAAGAACTGAAACTACTTATTAATTTGTCAGTTTATCCATGCCTCATGTAATCACGATAATTCAGCCATTTTAATGAGAATTTTATGCCCAATGGCATAACTTTCAGTCTTCAGTGGTAACTAATGTGCAACTAGTAACTAAAATGAAATTGGAAAGGTGAAATTACATTCAGCAGAGCACTTTTTCTGATCCATCTTCATGAATTTAGAAAACTGCTATTAAGAAACCAGAACTGAGAGTTTGATCTCTTTTGCCTAATAATTAATTCAAGGTGAGAGAAGCTATATGTAGCGCAGTATGAAGGTTGATCTCGCTATTTTCATTTTCACAGCTTTTCAAAGCAAAGCTGAGTCTAATTAGAGGTAATGATAAATATAAGTCCTGCAACATAAATACCTGGAGTTCTGAATCACTGAGCTCCACTTTGAGACTGTGCTGCTTTATCAGGAAAGAAATTATGTAGTGTCACATGAAGCTTCTTCACAACAGCTTACTACTATGGAAGTTATAAAAACATACTTCCAAGGGCTTTAGAGGCAGGATGGATCAGAATGTTATTTCAGATTTTGCAAAACAACTACATTTTTCTTCATTTCAGCTAAATTTGGACATGTAAGTGTTAAGCATCAATGCACATGTAAGTTTTAAAGATAGGCAAGCAGAACGTCTTTTCTGATTGCTGCAATGAGGGGTTTATACTGCAAGATAGTATAAAACTATACAGCTTTCTCATTTAGCAGATAGCTTCAACAAGAACAATGCATATAAGACTTAAAATAGATTCATGGGCCATAGGTACATCTCTCATATCTTATGCAAAGTCAGGTTAAATATTTTTGAAGCCCACTAAGGGAATTGCTAGCTACTGGAATTCCAATTCTTCCTGCTTCCCTAAGAATCCTGTATTTCCTTTAGTTTTCAAAGTATGTGATGAGAAGTAAAGAGATTAAAATGGAATTTCAATCTTTAAACATTCATCACCTCAGTTATTTCAAGAAGGTTTCTTTTGTAACATTAGTTGTAGATACAATGTTCACCATGTGAATTGGCCAAAATGTCCACAAAATTGCAGCTGTACCACTGTGTTTGCAGTGGTTTTCCTGCATGGAATGCAATTTCAAGCAGGACTAACAGGGAAGCAACTACAATCAGCCAAAGACGAATAAGTATTACTGTACTGATGTCAAACTGGAACTCATCCTGACTTTTGCCCTATGTTTATGCTATTAAATTACTGATAACCTTGGGGATGAATCTTGACATACTCTTCACATGTATATATAACACAGTATTTTGCCTTTTAGATCTCTAAATTTTCCTGGACGGTTTGAAGGAAAAAAAATCAGACTTTTATTACATACATAAGAGGAATTACTAATATCTTATTCACCTCATTAATAGATTTTAAGCAACAGAAGTTTAAGCAACAGGTCTTTTTTGTTGTTTTTGTTTTCTTTTCTGAATTAATCTTTTATGAAGATGATAGCTTAGGAAATGGAAATTCATTGCTTTCAATGAAGTATATAAACTATTAAATAACCATATCAATAGTTAGTATTGTAAACCAAGAAATACTCTAAAAGAACAAAGTACACACCATGCAAGGCTAAGCAAAGCATATGGGAATTTAAGTCATATGCTGGATAAGAGAAACATGGCAGAAGCGAGAAATGGGAATTAGTCACATGAACTAGATGAAGAGAATTTATTCCCGTACTTGTCGATTCTCCGGAACTACGAAGTAAGAGCAAGCGATAACATGCAGGACAGTTTAGTTCCTTCTCTAACATCTACTGGCATTTTACAACAACAGTACTTTAGAATATTATGTTCTCCATTTCTGACCCAAATCTTATTTACTTATTTCATACAAAGTGTAGCAACTCAAGCAGAAGGGAATAAAAGAACCTTTTCTATGCATTTTGGGCATAAAGATGTTAGTACTTCTTATCTATCAGATTTTACTTCACAGGATAACCAGAAATGTCATCAGTTGATGGAGTTTAGTCTTATAGTTATGCTGCCTTATAGGCATTTGCACAAGTGCATATTCTCATTAGGGAAATTTACTTTGGAAATTTGGCTCCTATGAATTGGAGGCAAATGAACGAGGATTCTTAGGGTCTAAGTCAAGGATTTAGGTACTGCTGACAGTGATTATTAGGTCAACTGTGGATCTAAGCCCTTACATATATTTCCTTTATGTATCCTTCATTTTTCCTCTTTACAGATTCCTCATTGATAAATAAGGAAATGTTGAATGCTGACCCATGAATATTTCTAAGACTTAATTAATTTTTGTTATGGCATTTCACTATGTTGCAAACTCCTACAGCAGGAACAATATAGTTAAAGGACCACAATTCAGTCTAAACTATCTGTTTTAAAACTTCCTGAACCTCAAAACTATAAAACAGTTTTACTGTCACTGGGGGTTGCTTAGAATGCACTTAATCTTACTTAACAGTTCATTAATGGCGGGATGTTTAATTTTCTCTGTTTTATTTTTCAATTCCTCTTCCACGAGGTCTGGTTTGAGCTTTGCAGTGTTGCTCAATCTCTTGAAAAGCTAACAAGATTCTAGTAGATACCTGTTGCTAAATTTTGTGTAAAAATGGTAACAAAAGTTATGGGTTATGTCTTCTGAAGCTATGGTGTTCTAACAGTTATAGTTACATATTTAGTAAATATAAAGAGTTTTCAGGTAGAATGATACTATATTCATGAATAGATGTAGTTCTTCTCTCCTTCTGCAATCAGTAATGTTAGAACAACCTGTAAAGAACAGAGTGCTTGATGATATTTACCAGGCCTTGCTACTCTGAAGACTGATCAGTCTTACAGTGATACCATTAAAATGAATAATGCCATTTAAATCAGAAGAAAGAATCAGTGATGTCAGCAACAAGCTGCCTCCTGCAGATCTACTGGCTTTGACTTGCCTTTAGCTAACATTATCTTGATGTTCTTCTCAGAGGCCAAGAGAATTATTTAGTTATTTAATAATTTATTTATTTTTCATTTTTGCTTTCCTGAGTACGGATTCTTCTTCCTGGGTATTTGAGAATCTCTCTAATACAGGTGATTTTAGTCTAAGCTAAAAGCAGATCCAAGAAGCTGCCCTATGTGTAAGTCATGGAAGAAGCTAGGATCTTGGCAGCAATGGCGGCTGCAGCCACATGCTCAATCGGAAACCAACCAGAGAGAGTAATGTAGGTTTAGGAACCCACATACACAGTGCTCTGCAGGACACTGGCTGGCGAATAACTGAACCTAGACTGCAGGTTGTGAAAGGGGAGGTTTTATTAACCTGCTGGCTATTTTGGGGCTTTTTGTCATTTCATTGTTAGAGTTACTAAAATAAAATTAGTTATTTCGGAAGTATTTTTCAAAATAAACTACAGTTAAAGAATATAATATATACTTCCTGTATGTTTTAAAGAACAATGAGAAGGGAAACACTAACTGGTAGATCTTCAACAGCTAAAGACTTGTGATTGTAAAGATTTGTAAAATATGAATGTTTGTAAACTTAATGCAGTATAAATCTCATGTAATTATGCACTGAATGAAGAGATGAACTTCTAACACTTGGATTCCCTAAAGCATAACCTCTTTCTGACTATCAGTCCTCCAAAAGAATAAAATTCTGTTTTTTTAATATACATGTAATTGCAGCAATATTAAAACATCTCATCACTGCTCAGCCTATTCTTGCAAATAAATATATGAAAAAGCTCTTGGACAGTTTTATAGTTCCCTCACAGATGACACTAATGTACTTAATACGTATTTGAAAAGTCATTCTCTTATTTTTGGAAATTATCTTTGATAAATGCTTAATTTTAGATATATATTTCTTTAATGGATGTAATTAACTTAAGCCTCACAAAAACATTTCAGTGTTTGCTTTTCTTAAGCTTACCTTAATTTTACTTTAGTTTAATTCCAGATAAGCTTCCAGGCAGTGTGTCTGCTCATGTATTTAGATTCTTTTTATTGTTTTCTGTAAGCTATACAAGTCCAAGGTATTGTAGTGCTTCAGTTTTTTGCTGTATTTTAAAATATTTCTCTTAAATGGTCTATTAAAAACTGATTGGAGTAATGGAAACCAATGTATTATCTACTTTGATGTTAACCCATGTACAATGTTGATCTTAAACTGTTCTGTGACTCGGCAGCTCTCTGCGTCCAAATTACTGAACAGGTTGCATATCCTGAAAAGCACATCCAACTTATGAAGGCAACCTTACAAATATTTATATATACTATCTATCCTTAAAACTGGCATTATGCTTCTGGGAAGGATCCTGTGACCACACTTCGTCTGTCTTCACAGTGGTGTAATGCACAGGGGTGGGTACATCTGTGCTAAGGAAGAGGAAAGACCTCAGGATTTTTGTGATATGTCTGAAAAGCCTCCTTACCTGCCCTTGAGCCTTGGATTTTTTCCACGCAGCATGAATGGGACAAGAACATAAACAAAATTATGAGGCTGAATGTGGTTTCAAGATGCTGCAATGAATATGTCTTGAGGATGGCATGAGTGCGACGTTAGACCACAGAGATAGTATCCAGCATCCAGTGGAATTAAAGCTTGTGTTCTTTACAGTGAGAATGAGATCATAAATTATCTTTTACGTTTCAAGTATAATTTGTCAGGGTGATTTCTGCAGCTGTTATTTCTATTTGCAAGTTTTTTGTGAGGCTCTCAACTAAAATAATTTTTATTATTTGCTTTTTAGATGGGATTTGCACACTTGGAATGCGAAGTTTCAGACTTGTTAACTGTACATATATGAAAGAACAAATGTTAAGAGTATCACTAGACAACTAAAACCAGATGAATCCTTATGTTAGCAAGATTATTTAAAGTAAAAAACGAAATGGAAGGGTTAGAGTTAACAGTGATATGCAAGAAAGGCTACAAGGGAAATACAGATATTCTTATGAGGCGACTGAGATATGGTCCAGAAATCTAAGAGAAGTTATTTAAGTCAAGAAAGGGGGCAAAGGGGAAGAGTTCAATGAACACATAAGGATGATTATAAACGTAGAAAATGGATAAATCATTTGTTGAAACTGAGCTGAAAGGTCAGTTTCTGTCAGGAAAGGGTACAGTACCCATAACCAGGAAAAATATCTGAATGTATAGGATGTTTTCATGACAATGTTTTCCTGATATTTTCATAGTGGTTTGCCAACAAGTAGCAAGACCAAAGCATTGTGTTTTAAGTTTGGGGTGTTTGGTTTTAGGTTTTTGGTTTGGGTTTTTTTTGTTGTTTTTTTTTTTTTTATTATTATTTTGGTTGTGAGTGGAATGGAATGTGCTGTGTTCTGTAATCAATATATTCTTAAGCTGAAGTGAGGTCTCCTGTTTCATAGTATAATAGATAAAATATGCATTATTACAATGATAAACTACAGAAATCTTAGTAACTGTGCAAAGGTGGTGATCTCTTAATGCTTGCTACCACTCAGGTTCCATTATGACATTTGTACATGAAAATATAGATAAAATGAGTCCAGGTATGTTATTCTATAAAACTGGCTTGATCTATGCAGAGCTTTTAACAACTATAGTAAAATCTGGAATTTTAAACCTGCATTAAACCAATTTCATTAATCCTTCATATTTACTACATTAAAAAAAATAATACCTGCTCCATTTGATGTCAGCATTTCATCCCTCTATCAGAAGGTTGTCCTGCTTTTTTTCCCATAAGTTTTACCTAAAACAGGAAAGGAAAACAGAAGGAGAACAAAAGGACTCAATTAAAAAAATCAAATATTATTTTATTTTTTTCAGTAAAAATATTATATTAAAAATTATTATGATATTGTATTGAATAAATTGCAAAAGTTTTGAAAATTCAGAGTTGATCGCTTTTAAACTTTTCCACTTGAGGGCAACTTTTTGTACCTCCAAATAATGCCAAATTAAATAATGTTTAAAAGAATATATTCTATTCCTCAGTTTATCTGTTGATGAGCTTACTGGTTGCATAAATTATTCCATTCCCAGCTTATAGCATAGATGTGGTAGCTAGTTATATTTCCAGCAAATCATTGAGAAAGAGATATTAAAATTCAAGGGCATCTAGAGTTGTCACTGAGATCTGAAGACGGAAAATGAGAATACTGAAGGCTATACTAATGCTAAGCCTTTCAAGATGATACAATACACATGCAAGATTTCATGCTGGTCTTTCAAACAGATCTAAGAGAACTGATTTACTATTGGGTTCAACTGTCTTGTGCAATTAAACAAACATTTCAGCAGACTAACAACACATACTGTAAACAGTATATCCTTCTGTCAGTACAGGTAGAGAGGGGTTGCTCTGCATAATTTATGGTCTCCATATAGTACAATATTGAAAGACTGCAGAAACTGCTGTAAATTCTTGATGAAATGCAAATATGACTCTGTTTACTATTAAATGTGGTTTACTGAAGTTACACTGTGTCGTGTCCAGTCCCATCCCCCCGTCCCATATTTTTTATAGAAGGTACAGGGGGGTTACACAAATAACAATATAAGCTTTTTATTCAGAGTTAGTGCAAAATAACTTGTATATAGAATTATCATCTGTATTTTTAGATCTTCTTTTAAGCTGTATAGTCTCTCTTTTATACATTTTAAGAATACAAAGTTAAGATTTGAAATGAAGATGAATATTGCAAGGAAAATATAATCAAATAACACTTCAAACTGAAAAAGGTGTAAATCGATCAGCTACTTTTATATAATAGATGCAAGGAAGACCTGCTATTCAGATTATGCCACCACTTAAATATTTCTTCACAGATAAACATTTGCTTAAATATAGATGATGTTGTGACAGTATTGAGATAAAATTACATTCTATCATTTAGAATGGGAAATCTATCTTACGCTAATGATAGAGATATTTATTGTGTTCTTGTGTATAATGCATTTTTCAAAAAAGACAACTTTCATGTAAAGCAGAATTTGAGAGCCTAATTACCAGAAAATACTGATCACGTGTTGTATTCTAATCATCTGTGGATTTACATAACTACTAATTCAACCGTCAGGCATTGTGTGTTGTTACAGTAGCATGAAGTTGTATTTCAACGTAAAGTAGTCATCCAGAGTTCTAACTGCATTTGATTGCTGAGGCAATACAGTAATAAAGACATTCCTCGGTATGCCTAAACTCCCTCCTATTATCCTATTCAGATAATAAATAGCTGGCCTCTTAGGAAGAACACTGAAAACACTAGATGTACAGTGGAAAGCGTGACCTCTCAAAATGCCTCTCATCCTGCCTACTTGCTAGACTGCCTCAATCCATGAGTAATTAAAAGTGCTTTCACTCAGTTTTAGGAACCCAAATATGCAAGACTTTAGAAAACCAAACCACTCACACCAACTTTCTAGGAAATAATCCTATTTCATTAATTACTCTAAGAACCGCTGTTTAGAACTAGCATTTCAGACTAATGATGTAAAAAATTATTTTTGTAGATCTGCCCCCTCCTGTTACAGAAATACTGCTTTGCAGCTTTGCTTGTTCCACTTCTGCACCCAAGAAAGTTTCTATAACAATCTGTCCAACTTCTGAAATATTTTAATTTTGAATAACTGTTCTATGAACATTGCTATTTCCATGCAAGTTAAAAATCTTACCTCTTTTTAGAGTTGCAGACGTTTGATTTCACATTCTCTTTATTAAAGAGAAGTCCTGACAATTTGGTATATAGAGATTATGTCAATCCATAGCAGACTGATGGAAGTTTTCACGTCCTCCTTGAAATACAGATTGTATTTTTTTCCTTCAAGGTACTTTTTGCACATGTGTACATTGTTTAGTGACATATCTGATTGACTGTATGAAACAGTAAAGAGCATCAAAGCATTCTGAATTATTTAGTTGTATATTTTTCAATATAGTCTGTAATACTAAATAAAGAGCACAGCTGGGATTTCCACTTTCAGACTAATGAATTTCAATAGATAATATTTTATATTATTCTTCAGAAATGCTAACAAGAAATAAAATAAAAGGTGAATATACTGGAATATGAGTAGTTACTGCAGTCCCTTAAATGTAGTCCTTATCCTTGGGCAATGTATAGAATCACCCAAATATTCATTAGTTATTAATTGTATTTGCTTTGCTAGTTTCATTCAAGAGACAGAAATATCACTGGGCCACGAAACACTAAATATGAGTCTTTCTATTTCAAATGACATATAAAACAGGCATGAGAAAATGTAGTCTTCCTTTCATAGAAGTGTCTTCTCTTATCCACTTTCCCCTCTTCTTATAAGAATTCTGGTAACGAAGCTGAACTGTAGTTCATTTCAATAAAGAGATGATTAAACATTCTCACCATTATATAATACAACTTCCATTTTATTTTAAACATACTTTGCATGATATAAAAATATTGATCACAGTGAGCTTTAACAATTGTTACTGCTATAAACAGAAATGCTGCACAATGGTTTTAGTGGAAATAAATTATATAGTCATTATCTCTTTAAAAAAAAAAAATCACAAGAAGTAGAACCTAGGCTGTTTGGTCATTGGCAGAAAATAAGTCCTTATTGAGTTCTTTATAAAACATGAACCCCTGTTATTTTCTACATTTGCTTTCCACATCTTGAGAAAAGCACGATGCGTCCGTCTCAAAGTCCCACAGGGTCTCTGGTGAACATTTAATTCCAAATATTAGCAAAGTTTCTGTTGCTCTTTTGTTCTCATGGAAAAATGTACACCAAAATAGCAAGTAGTGCTCTCTTCACTAATTCATAAGTGGTCTTTTCCAATATGTGGGTACACAGCGGCACACTTCTTCGCTAAAATAAAATCCAGCATCACAGCGTTTCGTTCGGACTGTACATGGCGGTCTGTAACAACTAAAATGAAAAAAGTGGTCATTAATTTAACATGATCATTTATATTAACCTAGAGTAGAAATCTGTGTAGATTCAGAATGCCATTTCTTGATGGGTTACTCAAATTCCTACAAATACATACCTTTTAACTTCTATTTATATTCTTGCAACTACTTTGAATTGGACTATTCTTCACAAAAACAATGAAAGAATAATGAATGCTACTGAAGAGAAATCATTCTACTGCAACAGATACTCATCAATATTTTTAACATATTGCCTGGTTGTAGCTGCTTTCTAATATTAGGTAGCATTTTTTAAATCTAATTTTGAAAATACAGTAGTATAGTTCTCTGCTTAAGCTGGATTGTTATGACCTACTGCATGCTGCCAGTTTGAGGTGGAAATCCGGAAAAAGGCCAGTGGGGACAAGTCTGCACTATCAATGCAACAGTTTAGAGCCTGCATGTTTAAGGTGAATCATAAAGGAAAAAGAATAGAAATAGTCTCCATCTGATTAAAAAAAGTTTAACAGAAATAAAGCATTAAATCACAAGCTGCATCTATCTAAAATGCAGTAGAATTTTTCTTCACAGGTTCCTTGACTGAAAAATAGAAGTTATACAAAGATAGTATCTGTGGTTGTCCCTGAACTCTTCCTTTTCCTATTTTATTTTTCTATTAAAATGAGAACTTGACCTAAAATAACCTTACAATAACAATGCTAAACACTTTCTGGTATATAATAGAGACGAAGTACAAGCCTGAGGCTTTTTTCAGTCACTGGCAATGAGTCAAAAGACAGAAATATATGTTTGAAATTTCAACACAGTTCTACTTAAAACCTGTATTTTAATAATGTCTGCCAGCTTGTGAAACACCGATATTATGATCTATTACTAGAATTCATGGTTTCTTCAGTTCAAAGACACTACAGTACACTACATTAAGGCAATAGCACTATACTCTTCCCTAGGCAATTCTTAGCCACAAGTAGCCAGACTTGTGGCTGCTCTTACTACTGTTGCAGATAAGGTAATATATTGTGTGCTTGTTTTGGAGACCAGGTTTCTACTTTGCAATAATTTATTTATGATATGAGGTCTCAATTACAGTTACATTAATTCAAGCGAGATAGTTCAATCAATGAACCTGGCTATGAGGAAAACAATAAGGAATGAGGAAGACCACAAACATTACATTCATTAACTAGTTAAAACTTGTTCAGAGATTTTAATGTTACTAACCATAGATTATCTCACCAATGTGGTCTCTGTAATTTTGTGCCACTTACTATAGGAATTTGGGATCAATGTAAGTGCTCATGGAAATCTCTCAAAGTCTATTGACCTTTTGCCCAATAAAGTTTGGAAAAAGTGGTAAAAGGCAGCAAAATCACTGTCATGTGAGAAAGCAAGTAAGTGAACTTTACCATCTTGCATGTTTTCCAGAGGATTTAATAATCTGAGCAAATGGCAACCAGCAGTAGGTTTGTTCTGGGAAAACGGTAATCCATGGAGATGCAATGGATGAAGCACTGAACTTGCTTGCCTTTTTGCCTGTCTCTGCCATGAAAGTTAGACTATTTCATGAACTGAATGATTGTAAAAAGGCAAGGGAAAAAAAGAGACAAAGCCAAACTCTTCCACCCACCTACGACATGCTGCACAAAATGAAAAGCACACATGTAATCATTAAATATAAGGAGTGCATTTGTGCTTCCTACTGAACCGTAAGGTTCAACCTAACCTACAGTTGAGAGTGCTGTAAAGCATCTCTCCCATGTGAGTTTGTGTGTAGCAGCAGTCAAGGTTGGGTTATTGCAATTTTATCCTTATTTGGAACATTTGAACAAGCAAGAACACCCCTCTCCTCCTCCAGAATGCTTTGCAGCTGAGGTACCTAGTTATCTGGCTCTGCCAAAACTGAACAAAATAAATTCTGAGGCGATAGCACAGGGTAAATAGTAGCAGAGCCATTGTAACTATATAAATAGGGTTTCCTTAGGAAACTCTGTTGAACAATAGATCAGGTCTTTCAAAAGATTTAGGCTGAATGTTGTTTATGGAGTGCTTCCATGTGACAGATGTCTGTTTTGAAGAGGACAATCTGCGCATGCTGGAGTTAAGATAGATGTTCAGTCAAGATGTATAGTACTGGGTGAATCAGCAGCAACTTTCTCTTTATGGTGAGTAACTGATTTTTTTGCTACCAAATGCCCAGGTTTGTCATTTTGGGCAGTCTAAAAAATCCACGGATAAAAATGAAGTAGAAAACCTACTTTTAGTGGCACTGGCAGCATGATCCCCTTTAAAAGCCAGTATGCTTTATGAATTTTTTCCTTTTTTACTTCCCCCCTCCCTTCCTATCCTGTGCTTTGTAAATTACTTTGTACTTTCCCCTGTAGAAGGTATAACATCAGAGGCAGAGGCATTTTAGGTACAGTGCATAAAGATGTTGGCACTTCAAAAGCAGAACCTGTAAGGACCACTTCTTTGCGTGGGGAGCAGTGTAGGACATGGCTACAGGACTGTGCTCATGTCTAGGCCTGAGGCACCTTGCACAAAGTCATAGAGTGGTACCTCCACTTCTTTCAAAGACAATCAGGATATTGCAGGGGTTTTATTTGTTTTAGAGAAAACTTGTGGTGGACAAAGCCAAAATGTGAGAAACATACACTAAGTTCTTTCTTAAGAAGGAAGAGAGATGGCATCCTCTGTTTTCCTTGACACTGCTAACATCTACAGGGTTGCTCTTTGTAGAACTACAGAGCGACACCATATACAAGTCTATCTTCCTCCACACACAAAGAGCTGCTTAGAAAAGAGGAACAGCTAAAAGCTGTATCACATTGTCGTTCGAAGTGAGATTGAAACTCTTTATCGTATTCAACCACAAAACCACAGAGAAAATCTGTGCTCAATTCTTTCCTTCAAATACTAAGTCTTTAAATCAATAGAGGTGACATCAGCTATTATAGCATTTCTTAGCTTTTTTTAATGCCTGATTTTTTCAGCTGTGAATGTTCTTTTGAAAAATACACGGCTTATATGCGTAGCACTGCTGAAAGTACACACTAGAACAGTGCCAAGGCTTTGTAACGTGCTAACGCTCATGTAATCAGGTCGGTTGCTTTTCTTTTGCAAATGTAAAATTGATGTAAATACTGAACAATAGAGAAAACATTATTTCTTATGTTTCTAACAACTCTTTATTCCACTCAAAAGGCCAAACATAGGAAAATAGGTAGTGGCAGTTATTATTAATATTGTCCCTTATTTATAGAGTTCAATAGAGGTTTCATTACTAATATTATACGTGTTTTCTTTATTAAAAATTAACTAATGCATATGTATCTGAAAATATATTTATGCCAAGTAATGACGCTATATTTAAAAAAAAAACACAACGTTTACTTTTGATAAGCAATGAATTACCACAAACACTTAAATGTCTCAATTTTCTATTTTCCATTTGAAGTACCTGGACATCTCTGGAATTGTTATTTGTCATTAATATAATATAAACAATTCTCATACATAATAAATAAATGATCTTTCTACTCCAAAGAGTATTGTTTTTGTTTTAACAAACCTACAAGAAAACTTACCTCACAAAATATACAAGGCAGAAATAGTATTGTTTGTTTCTCAGAATTTAGCCTTTCACATTTTTATATATAGACTGCTACCCACTATGGATATAGCAGTTGTGGAAGGAAAAGTTTCTGTGATACAAAGCAATTGCAGAGTTTTCTTCCTGACCAAATCCCATTTTAAATTAAGAATGTGGACAGTCTGTTTTATTGTTATATATATCTACTTTTCACAGAAATCTCCCACAGCCATAAGACTTTTTATGTACTCATAAATCTTTAGTATCAGTTGAGCGAAATGAAGGATATGCAAACATATAGGAAGTGAAAATGAATGATGTCATCTCCAGAACTAACCCCTGAAAGCTAATTAGGAATATTTGAGTTATTTCAATTGTAGTATTCAGTTCTTGAGAAAAACAGAGTGGCATTTTAAGTAGCATAAAAAAAGTAGGGAGCTTGAACTTACAGCTCATTTTCAAGAAAAGGAAACAAATAAATCACATGAAGTAGTAGTAAGAATACAAGAAACTAAACATGCTTTGAAATACTTATTCTGCCTAATAATTTCCTCTTTGACATGATAAAAGTCACAGAAGGTAAAACTGAATTGAAGAGAGTTTTGCTTGTTTACTTAAGGCTACAAAGCAATCGAACAAGGTAGATAATGACACAACAGAAAATTTTATAGTTTAAACACAACAAAAGGGCTAAAGACTGAGTTTTTACCTGCATGTCTGATGATGAAACCTCTTTCCTTTTAAGAAGCATTTATTGGGAGATTCTATACATTCACAGACACATTTTGCAGGATTTAGTGGTTGATGTTTAGGACAGGTCTTTTTACATACACACTGGCACTTATCTTCATCAAATTCCTTGTTGGGCCCACAGGAAGCAGGGAGAAGTTTGTTTTTGCACATGCACTGACATGATGATCTGTCTAATTCTTTGTGGGGTCCACAGCTTGAGGGCCGCACACCTCCTTTGCAGACACATTGACAGGTTTCTTCATCCAGCTCTTTGTTTGGTCCACAAATATGGAATCCTTCAGATGTGTCTAGAAATAAAGAAGAGAAGTTTCACAATTATTAGAATTTTGTCTCTACCCATCCCATATGTTTAAGTGAAGGAATAGTATTGAATTCATACCTTTTAAGGTGTTTTAAGAACAAACATGTATCAAAAGACAGGCAAAAATCCATAATAGTATTGATAAAGAAAAAGATTCAACTATTTACTTTTCAAGTCTTTAATTTCTCCTTCAGGTAAACCAAAACATAGAATTATATTTAATCATCTAAGCAAGAGTGCTTACCAGAACCTCCAAGGTGAGAGGAGAAATCAAAATCGTGCTGTGCCAAACATCTGCAAATTTGATTATTCCAGATATGATTTTTTGGACAGGTCTTGTTTACCACATGACACCTGTGGAATGAAGTAATGAAGTATACCGTTGATTTACCACTGTAAGAACTCAGAGAAAAAAAAAAAAAAAAAAAAAAAGAATTTTTGGTACTAATTCCATTTGTTTCCTTACACTATAAACCCCTTTTGAACAGCTTAACTCTTTCATACTCTTATTTTTGACTCTTACCAGATCTGTTACTAATTAAGGTTCTCCCCACTACAGGAATCTTCAACCATTTGTTGATGATACCTTCTCACATTTGAAGTTTTAGCTCTAACTTCTAGAAAGTGACATTCGTACTTTCCTAATGTAGTTTGGAATCAGAGCTAACTCTTGAAAGTAAGCCTTATATGGAAAACAGAAAAGCACAAAAAATACTTGTATCAAATATCACAGAGGTAGTAATAGGTATAATTTTCTACATTTTTTTATGTACAAAAAATTTTCACGTGTATAGACATGAAAAGACAGCTGATAACAGTTTCTGAATGAATGCTGCAGACCAGACTAATTTGTAAAATTTAGATTAGCAGATTCCTTTCCCCTTTATGTGAAAGTTATGTGACATTAACTGATTCTTTCTCATTAGCCACTCAAATCTCAGATGGTTTTCTTGAATCTAAATATTTGGATTTCAGCAGTTATGCCTTTTCACTTTGGAAACGAAAGACAACAATTTTAACAGTGTAATGCTCATTACCTGCTAGAGTTTTGTGGTCAACGTAGTGGTACCAAAGAAAGCAAAAAAATCCTAACAGCAGTTGTTCTCTTTTTAAAGGATGACTGATCTTGTGTAGGTACACCACAGGTAACACTACAACTTTTAACAAGACATGCCTAACTTCATGCATCCAGGCTATGTCATTTATTCATTGTTTCTGTAGTATTTCTACAATCCTCATCAGTTAAGACAGCACATCCATTATACATTTTAAGAACTATTCATTCCCCTAAGCATCATTACTCACACACTCAAAAATGCAGATGCTAGGACATTCTTCCGTGATCACCATTCAAGTGTAACACTCCCCTTTACCACATTAAATGACTCTTTGCTTGTAAAGACTGCTGTAGTTTAACATCACCCTGCATCACCTCATGTTTTATAAAGCTAGTGTTTCCTGATTTAATTCCACTAGTGATCTCACTCTTGCTCCCTTATTTGGCATATGTCTTTTGCCTGCCTCCTCATTCTGCTTGAGAAATGGTACAGATGATTTAAAGACGTATTATTGTATTCTGTTTAAAAAAGAAGGCAGCCAGCATGACAGTATGAAGAAAACACCAAGTGCATATGAATACATGTTACAAAAGAACTTGAAAAAAACAATACACATGTAAGCATTAGGGTTACAGACACTCAGCAAAAGTACCTGGAACACCTTGTTTACAAATTCTACTCTAGTTGCTAGTACAGAAAATTACAGGGGTGTAATTTTGCAAAACCACTTAAAAAAAATTTCAGTACCTCTTTCCAAATCCCTGTCAACTCAACTAAAAATAAATAAATAACAAAGACAGAATAAATAAATAAATAAATAAATAAATAAATAAATAATGGGGGAAAAAATCCACATGTTAGCTTGCTTCCAGTCAGTATCAGGACAGATAATGTGCAAGAGGGGTAAACATCCAACCACATCTAAAATATGCTTATAAGCTCTGTCATTGCCTACCTACAAACCATGGGGAAAAAAAGGTCACACAGAGACTTGGATCGGAATTATGAATTATGAATATTGAAAGCCCCTCTGGCCTCCCCCACACCAAATAGATAAGCTTCTAAAACAGAGTGATAATAGTTTCTCACTCAGTTGCATGTCTTGATGACGTTCTATATAAACAGAGAAGAGTACAACTTAAGATACTATTAATCCAGGAGTTATTCTGAAACCCCGGTTAACATGAACTGACATGTTCTGGCTCTGCAACTACGCAGAGGTAACTACTACTTTTTAGAAGGGCAAAAATTAAGTGAAAGAACAGGCAGAGATCTAGACCTTAATTCCAGGATAAACTTGTGCAGAAAATCTATTTTATATAAAAAAATATACTATTTGTATTCTATCTTACATGTCATTTCTCTCTTCTTTCTAACGTGTGCTTGTGCATCATGGCATAATCCAGCCTTTAATTCTTATTAGATACCAAGTGTTACTACCCTAATACCATAGATTATAGTCCTAGGCTTTTCTCTTCAGTAATACATAAGAAAGTCATTGCTATATTTCTGTTAAAAAGAGCATGTACATAATACGTGCCCACATGCAGGTCTGCCACAGTGACAAGAACGTACATTTCCAAGTTTTGGCTTTACAACAGTTTCACTAACATTCAAACCTATAAATAAAAATGTTAAGGAAAAAGAAGAAGTTGAAAAGAAACTGAGAACTTCAGTACAAATTAAATAAAAAAAACAAACAGTGGGATTCTGAAAAGCATCCAGGCATCCACTAGGAACACGCGAATATCTTTCCTTGGCTTTCTAGAATCTAGAAACATTCAGCTTGTTTTGTGTGTGGATTTGTTTTGGGTGGTTTGGGTTTTTTTTTTTTGTTTTTTTTTTTTTGTTTGTTTGGTTGTTTGGTTTTTTTTTAAAAAAAAAAGTCATAGATTTTAAACTTAAAGACAATTTTCAAGAGTAGAGAAGGCCTTTTATATTCAGGTATTCTGGTCTAGTACTACCGCGTCTTTCCTTTGTTGTAGCATGAGTCCTTTCTCAAGAACAAGACTAGTCAAAGTCTTGTATCTGTATGCTTACTTCCCTGTAACTACGGCTAGCTGTTTCCTGGCTAGAATAAACTCTTGCAACGGCAATTAGAACTGCTCTTAATCTGGAAGCACTGAGATTCTGCCAATAGTCAGCGTAATTTGACTTTATTATTGTCTTGGGTTTTAATTTTTTATAATCTGTTAATTATGCAATTAATTAAACTATTAATAGATTTCTTTATTATTATTTTTCTAATCTACTGCTTATAATACATGTTTTGATGAAAAAATTAATAATTTGAATTCAAATAGAATAAAATCTATGTTTAGCTGGAACACGTCAGAAAACATACAGATTTTAACTGAATGAAAACATGGAGAAATTTACCTGGCTTACATTTCTGGGCATTTTGCACTATTCACTCACCTTATTAAAAATGTCTACAATTATTTCAGTTCATCATCTAGTCATTGGTTTGTCCATAAAGCAACTGTTAGTCTGCTAGGTATTTTTGGCCTACGACATATTTATTCATCATGAAATCGTCACTCAAGTTCTCTAAAACGAAGGGAAGGACTCTTTCAAGTGTTTTAATAACACTTGCTTCAGTGCCAGATTTCTTCTGTAACTGTTTTCATTCAAAATCACCAAACAAATCAACATGCTAATTCTCTGGACTGTCAAGTGACCCTTTATTTCCCCTTCCCATTCTGTTTTATTTTCACTTCTGGCATATGACGATGTCCAAAAATATTTGTAGTCAAAGATTCCCTAAAACCAAGCCTTTATTTAAACAGGTTTTTGAGTAGTAAAATACTGTTTGAGAGAGAAATGTTGCCTACTCCTTATTTGCAGTATTTTTTTGAGAGCTTTTATGATTACTTTTTTGATGTTATTTTGATATTATTGATATTTCCTTTAATCCTGAATTGAATTGTAGCTTTATTAATGAAACAAACCCTACAAACAACATCATTCTTCATTTTCAAATGACCCAGCCCCATTTTATCCACTGAGTAAGAAGGTACGGTCTTAATTAATTTACTACCACTTTCTCAATGTAAAACAATATTGGCTCTTTTGCAAAATGCATTGTGATACCACTAATGTGTATCAGTTCAAATACCTTAATTGTGAAAGCTTCTAGCAATATTTTAAATCTAATTATATAAATGTGAACGGAAAGACAAGTTTCATACTTACTGAGTTTGTGTTGCTGGCAAGGAACGCCTTATGATAGAATGAACTTGTCTGTAAACATCCAACTTCGACATGCATCGGCAAGACGTGTGATTGGCAAAACTGATGGTTACAGGTTTGGGGCCTTGAGAGAGAGGCACTGTAATCTCAAACAGCTATAAAAGGGAAAATGAAACAAAGAATTTTTTTTATAGATCAGTAACGGTACAACTAAAAATACTATAAGGACATATAAAAAATGCTATCAGGAAATTAATTTGAGATTTTTGTTCTCTACCATCATTCAGTGGCATATTCAGTTATACCACTAAATAATCATTATATGCAAAATGAATACAATAGCTGTGTTATGGCAAGATTTTTAGTGTTAAACACTTACACATCTGCTTACTCTAACATTAACCTACAGTTAAAAGAGGGAAATGTATAAAAAACACTTTTTCTAGAGAAAATGACTTCAAATTGGTAGAGATTTAAAAAAATCTAAAACGTAACATTTGAAAGGTCCTTCAAAAAGTTGGAAAATGAGAATAATTTAAGAAGGAGGTAAGCTACAATCCAATACATTAGTTGCACAATTACAAAAACTTGTGTAAAACAGTAATATATTGGACTTAGATTAAAATATTTTGGATGAACAAGTTTTGAACTGCAGCATACTGGATTTTGGATTTTCCAATATTTGTATCAGTGCAAATTATATGGTTATGCCAACACAATGTATCTTGAACTATTAGTTTTTTCAGGATATTAGGAACTATTAACTATTAATAAAATAATCATGTATGTGAATGAATAAAATCCTAATTTTACTGTGAAATGTAAGGCAACTTCAGCAATACCTTGTGTAAAACCTCAACATGTGATAACAAACAGGGAGACTAATTTCAGCATTCAATTCAGAACGTGTACTTTATCAAATTAACAAGATTTGACTGTAAGACTCAAACCTCAATAGTTTCCTGAGAAGTTAGGACAAATTCTTCAGGTCAAACTAATTTTTGGTAGTGTTTTTAATAGAGTAATAGTGACCTGATGCCTTTTAGTTGTTCAGTCACTATTCCAAATATGTTTAAGAATATTTCTGCATCTTCTGATGACTTTACTGCCTTTAAGGTCACTGGTTATTATTGTAGTTTCAGTTGACAGGACTGCAGAACATCATAACAATTGAGAGCAGTCCTGCAGAGAAAGACTTGGGGGTGCTGATTGATGAGAAGCTCGACATGAGCCGGCAATGTGCGCTCAAAGCCCAGAAGGCCAATCGTGTCCTGTGCCGCATCAAAAGAAGCTCGGCCAGCAGGGTCAGGAAAGTGATTCTCCCCCTCTACTCTGCTCTCATGAGACCCCATCTGGAATGTTGTATCCAATTCTGGAATCCCCAACATAAGAAGGACATGGAAATGTCGGACTGACTCCAGAGGAGGGCTACGAAGATGCTCAGAGGGCTGGAGTAACTCTGCTATGAGGACAGGCTGAGAGAGTTGGGGTTGTTCAGCCTGGAGAAGAGAAGGCTCTGAGGGGACCTCATAGTGGCCTTCCAGTACCTGAAGGGGCTACAGGAAAGCTGGGCAGGGACTTTTTACAAGTGCGTGTGGAGACAGTAAGAGGGGGAATGGCTTTAAACTGGAAGAAGGAAGACTTAGATTAGACATCAGGAAGAAATTCTTTATGATGAGGGTGGTGAGACCCTGGCACAGGTTACCCAGGGAAGCTGTGGATGCCCCCTCCCTGGAAGTGTTCAAGGCCAGGTTGGATGGGGCCTTGAGCAGCCTGGTCTGGTGGGAGGTGTCCCTGCCCATGGCAGGGGGCTTGGAACTGGATGGGCTTTAAGGTCACCAAACCATTCTCTGTTTCTATGACTTTAATTTGTAACTGTAATCTATTTGCAATGCTTTTCTATAATCCATAACTTCATACAATGGCATATAGGCAATGAAAATACTGCTAAGTTTAAATTATTCAAAATATGAAGTACATCTACAGGATGTCCTGAAAACAGCATCTTACGCTGAAGTACACAAGCGAGGCTGGGCACTGAAAAGCATGCCAGTGCAGCACTATGGAATGTATTCACCAAGTAGGTATTCACAAGGTGAAAGGACACTTGTGCAGCCAACAAAAAAGCTTGTACTATTGATACATCTAAACTATGCAACTTAAACCTAAATTACATAAAGCATCATCAAGTCTGACAGATATTATCTATTTTACAAAACAAATTTGACTGGATCTTTAGAAGTTTAACATTTGGAGTGTCATCATCCAAGAACTGAAATTGCAAACCATTATGTTTGTGTTTTATTCTGATACATAAGATTATAATGTTGTTATTTTTGCTGAAAAAAGTACCACATCTCTTATGTTAGTTTTAAATGTAGTTCCCCCCTTCCCCTCTAAAATCTAAAAATGCAAACTGGTATACGATTAATTCTGTAGAAGGAATAAAACCACAAAACAGTTTCCTGCATCTTTCAAATACTAATGAGCTACTGTGAAGTTTCTCTTGTTGAAGAGACTTCTAGCCAAAGCATATTAACATTTAAGATTCTTGCTCCAGCTGAAATGTAACTAACACTTCTTAAAATTTTGGTCTTGAGTCATCAACAAAATAAGGGCACAATTCCACATCTAGTTTAAAGTTTGGCATCAATAAAATGAATGCCTAATTGCCACCAGACATACCTCTAGGTAATTCAACACAAACTTCTGGAAAGAGATTTTCTAATCATCTTTTTATTATACTTACAATACTTTTCGTCTTCCAACCCAATATTGGCTCCTTTACTATTATTTATCTATTATTTATCTATTATTTATTATTTATTATTATATTTATATTATTATATTTATTATTATTAATATATCTATTATTTATCTATTATGAAAGTTCCTTTACATGAATCACAAAAGGCATTCCTACCAAAATGTCTCATTGAAAATAAACAATAATCATAACACAGAGCTATAGGTTTCATATCAATGTTATGAGAGCTTCATGCACTTATTAATTCATTTTAAAAATATCCACCTGTTTTAAAGGCCATAGTATTTGTTATAATGCACAAACTAACTAGGAAATTGGAGATGAGGAAGGTAATAGTGTAGCTAGAGAGACAGAAAGTGCTGTGTTTATGAAAAATTGCATTCATTTCTGCATACAGTACCTATTTTACAAAAAAAAAAAAAAAATCTACATTCTGCTTTCAGCTGGGATAGCAGCATCTCTAAATCCAATAAAGCTATTTGAGTGTAATTGAATAAACTCTCGATATACACAAGCTGGGCTTGAATTAACATCTTAATAAGTCATTTCAAATTCGGCAAGATCTGACCTTGCATAATGTTTTCTGTATTTGTGAACATCTCTAATTTATTTTTTTGCTCATCCTCCTTATCCAACAGAACAGTAAGTTCAACATCTGCTGTCACTACAGGGCACGTTTGCAACATGTAACAGTCAAATGTCAATGTCTAGAAAGGATATTTCCAGGAGAAATGCACCGTAATATCTGTATACAAGGCTGGTTCCTGACAGCATTGCTACTCTAGGTATTATTGCTGGTACCCACATCGCTCATATGAGCGCCTCTTTAGAGATCAGATGACTTGTATTTCTGTCTGATCTTTCATTAAGAATTGGATTGTTTTTACTGTATTCTTAGAGGCCCAAATCTTCTCTTCCTTCCCAACTTCAGACATAGTAAAAACCTGAATAATTCACGCTACAGGCAATAGGGAAAAGACATTTCCTTCAGGTCTGTTCCTCAGGGACCAATTCTAAAATACAGACATTCAGGATGAAATTCTAAAATACAGACATTCAGGATGAAAGACTGCAAAGATGAGCTTCAGTCCCCAGAAGAACACAGATCTGACAGCAAAGGGATTAGGGCAGTTTTTTTGAAGTGGAGAGCTTGCAGTTTTCAGGAAAAAGTTAGCAATTATAGTACATTAAACACCAAACTGAAGTACATTTAATGAGTATTGCTAGAGTTAGAGACAAATATTTAGAAGTTAAAAGAAAAATTTGGACTCAACTTGCCTATGCTGCCCTGTACATTGGTGCTACCAACACTGCATTTTCAGGAAACCACTGGAAAAGAACTGAAGCAATACATGATGGCATAACTAAAGAGTATTATATAAAACAAAAACAACCCAAACAAATACACAAAACCACAGTCAAAGATCTGACCTAACCTCTTTCACAGAAGTGACTATCGCAAACATAAGTCAGTAACACAATGTCAATCTCAGTGTTTAACACAGACAGGGAAGCTCTGCTGAAGAGCAGCTGAAAATCATAAACAGTTAATGCATTTCACAAGAACTTAACATACGCCATTCAGCCACTATAAGGCCTGTTTTGTCACAGAAAGCCATCTTCCATTCTTTCTCACCATTTGCAATATTTCTCTTTGAAGTACTGTGTTCTACCCTTGCCTCCTTATGTCTTCACCCAACACGATGATTCCCTGTGCCAGCCTCCCCTCATTTCTGCCCAGCCAAGGTTTTTCTTTCAGCCAGACCATGAAGTTTTGATCTCTCTTCCCTCTTTTTGGGCTTCTTACAATAATTTTTAACATTCTTGCACACACACATCTTGTCTCAGCTACTTTTAGATTAACTGGTTTCCTTCCTTCCCAGTAAGATAAAGGTGGGTGCATCAGGGACATGTTCTCCCTAGAAGATGGGATTTAGGTGTCTAGATTGGAAACTGCATTAGGTATTTATTCAACTCTAAGTCACAAAGTGCTCTAGTTACCAAAAAATCCAAGTCTTCTAACAATTCCATTTTCCTCCTAGATCTTTATTTTCAACACTTAAAAGTATGTATGTTTACTCAAGGATTACAAAACACACATTCCTAATACAAACAAACAAGTATCATATTCCTTACCCAAAATAAAGGAACATGAAAATTATTTTTAGACTAAAAAAAAAAATAATTTTTTTAAAAAACCTATACACCTCATACACTTCTTTCTCACTGTGGTCTAAGAAAAAGCAAAACCACCAATCTTGCTGAAGCTTTAAAGCAAAAAATCTAAAGAGTAAAAACAAAACATCAGGCTGAATCAGGCATCTGGCAGAGAAAACGTCAACCCTGATTAAAGAATAGCAAAGTTAGGCCAAGAATGACAATAGAGTTTATAATGGAATATATGGGATAATCTTAATATTCGGTTACTTAAACGATAGGGTTTTTGCAATACTATACAATATTTTTTCCTTATTTTTCTGTGTCATAAAAAAATTCAAGAGTTATACTGCAAATGGCTTAAATAAAAATTGCGTGCTAAAACCATGAGTCATTGGTACTATATGGATTTTTAAGAAAAGTTTTGGTTGAAGGACTTTTTTTAAAATTATTTTTTAAGGATATTTATTTTCTGTAGTTCCCACTGACCATTATTAATATGACTTTATATCTGTCTCTCAACCTAGCCAAACCTGAAATGTTCTTATTCAAAAATGAAGGAAGGTAATTTTTCCTCATACATTTCAATTATACAACCTGTAATAAGGCATATTTTAGGCTTAATACTTAACCTTCATTACACTGCACCAGTCAAAATTAAAAGGGCCTACAGACCCAAACATCAGCGTGTTATGTTTGTATTTTCTGCCTCCCAGTATAGACAGGTATATAATTAAAGAACTTTTTAGATTAATACAAAGGTAAGTGAATAATTAGACCACTTCTACAATCACATGCGCAACTGCAAACAGTTTTTTCATGGATTTTCACTCTTTTACACACCAATTTTTTAAATCCTTGAAGATCAGTGCACATGGTCTGTACCTCAGATGAGAAGCAGAGCAAGTAGACACTAGGCAAGATGTCTCTAAATTGTTCTACCCAACCAGACTTGGCCTTTGGCATTCCACAACCTGCAATTCCTGTGATGCCAAGTGTACCAGCCCCCCCTTCTTCCCAACTTTGTTATTTCCTCAACCATCCTTGCAAGAGCTTCCAGGGCAGAGCTGTGTGGTCCTGCAGACCAGCCTCTCACACTGGCACTACTTTTCTTTTAGCCATTTATAGAGCTGGAATGGAGAACAGAAACAACAGTGGGACCGGAGTCTGCTCCACAACCTAGAGCTCAGCATCATTGTAACCTAAAACCGAAAATCCCTAACAGCAGACTAGAATCTCTGAATGCTTGACCAAAAACTATCAGAATACCTGTAAAAAATTTCTCCCATATATTCCTCCTCACTGATTTATATTTCTGATTCACTACATTGATAATTCCTTCTTTAGACTAGAAGGACTCCATGGGATATTTTCCAGAAAAACTGCTGATTTCTATACAAAGTATTTCTTTGCTTCAGTGGCAAAATTAATTTATTCAGCACTACCACCATACGTGCCAATATCCACTGTGTCAGCATACATAAAATTATTTTTATGAGCACTGAAATGTAATATAATCAAACTTGTTAATTTCATATGAGGATAAGAGAATCTTATATTTCCAGAAACTTTTCAAATAAAGGATTTATGTATGATTTTTTTTCCCAGATTTACATTAACTACACTATGCTCTTCTGATGGACTGCAATTTATTTTGGCAAGTTTCCCTTAAATTGATTGACTCTGTTTCCACCACTTGTGATCTTTGCACTTCCTAAAGTATCAGTAAGGTCGGCCAAATATAACCAGCGTAACAGAGCATCATGTGTCTAAAGAGATTCTTAAGCTAAGGATATAAGGCTGATTTCAGAACCCTAAACATCTCTTTATGTGAAAGAATAAAAATAAGTTATTTGAAAAATAGTACATCTATCTTTTTCCAAAAAAAGATAATTTCCAGGCTAATATAGGAAACAGCAGGTAACTTATCTGATATGAGATGCTTGGGTTCCTTATTCTAGGTATTTATGTTTGGATCACTTTTTTTCAGCAATTATAACAAAAAGCATTTGGAAGTTATACTGATATATCTCCCACTATTAATAGTACCTACTATATCATTACAATCATCAGTTTAACACAGAAAAATGCATGGGAAAAGACATAAATGGTAAAGTTCAAAATTACTGAAATTCTCATGACGTATGCATCTAGAAATTCTGTAAAGGAACACCACGTACATCTGAAATATGGCAAACAATTTCAAGCTGTCAACTTGTTTCCTGTGAGAAAAGCTCCTCTAAATCTAATTCAAACTGCCTGGAAAGATGTTTCCCCTTGAGATTTTATTACAATAACGATGAAACAAGAAGATTTAGGACCTTTACATCAAATGATCTGAAAGAAGCCAATAAACTACCCATCCTGCCAGCCAAGAGGGAGAATGGAAAGAAAAGGGTCTTTGACATCTGCTCGCTGCTTCCCTGCAAATACCTACGGGTGCAGCATAAAAAAAGTACAGCTGAGGAAAAGGCCTTTGCTGCACCAGGTAGTTCCAGACTTTATAACTGATGTTGAATTATTTGTGTCACAGAAACAGAGAACCACTGTTTGATTAGCAATGAATTAGAAAGAAGACCACCACACCAGAAAACCAAAAATCAACCAATCACCTTCCCCACAGACCTGAGACAAGCCACCATTTACAAAGTTGGACTATTGCAGTGTCATGGATCAAGAAAAAGAAAAAGATCTACTGCACTTCATGAATTAGCCTAGGGGCTCCTCAAATGTTTTCACAGACCTTGTACTACATCTTAAGAAATTGCCTCATATCTCCATTATGACTGCATAAACACCCCTCAGTACCTACAGAAAAAAAAATCTAGAAAAAATAATATTAAAAACATGGAAGAATACTCTATTTTTCTCTTAATAAAGTTAAATAGAGGAACATAGACTGAACTAGAGAACTACTGACCTCTCTCTGGACCACAACAGTGTTCCACAAATCAATCTGGGAACATCTGACCTAGTCCATTCTCCTGACAATCAATGATTTGCTCCCCATAAAGATAATTTCTCTACTTGGCTCTTTCCTCTTTAATTAATTCTGATGAAAGCTGATATCAACTGTCTTTAGATTTTAATGTCTGAGACCAATGCTAGAGCTTGCCTCCACAGTAAGACCTCCAACTGGAGAAGTTTATTTTCTATTAAGCAGTTTTTCTGCAGGATGAATAGTATGAAGTCATCTTACGTAGTTTATGCACCAAAAATAAAGCCATAAAAAATGGTGACTTACGAAAAAACTAAAAGATGCCTGGTTTCTCTTTTAATTCAGGAAATAAAAGGAAAACAGTAGTGAAAATAGACGTATAGGGTACCTGAATTCCACAGAAGAGTCTTGAATCCAATACATTTTTCTTCCTAATTCTCATCTGATATGGGATAAGCTGTGGTCACATAACTTTAAAAAGATTTGAGATGATGACAGATGAAGAGATATAGCTATAGCTCTCTTCTTTTATTAAGGTTTTTTAAGACTGCATTCTGTCAAGGACCAGATAAAACTGGAAAGCAGAAGCAAGATAAAAAACTCAGAGATTAAATTGCTTGCTTTTACAGAATTAGTATGAAAACAAAAACAACGTTATTGCCTCTTCTTTCTGGTAAGTCCTTTACCACTTTCCTTTTCAGAGTCTCTCAAATTTTTAAGTACTCCTATGTCATATCATCACCAATGATAACAAGAATTTTAAAAAGAAACTCAGTACTAAAGATTTCCTACTAGTCAAAAAAAATTACTTCACTCAATAGATTCAAAAAGAAAGATGAACTAGAAAGGGACAGTTTACCTCAAGGTGACATGGTGCTCAAAGACCGGGAAATCTCTCGTAAATGGAGCAAGTGTCTCTGTAATTAGATCATCCTTTATTGCAGTAAGCTAAGCTTAATAAATACACACCAAGAAAAAACAGTTGTACTTCTTGGTTCATAAGATGAAAATTCTTTTGCATGCTTCAAGCAGCTGGAATTAGGACAGCTGATTGCAGGAATACCTATGGGCTTGAGCAAAATTACTGCTGTAGTTTCCCTTGTTTAAGCTATTAGAGTTACATTACTCCTGTGCTGCATGGCTCTCTACTACTATCTTAAATTTAGAATTGAAAATTCTTGGTAGAATATACCATTTCATATGGACAGATTTGGTAAGAAATGAGGACAGAAAATTTATTTTTAAAAAGATGGGGTTTTTTCTGTTTTCTTTACATCTCCTTTTCCTAATCCCTTCTCTGGAAGGCTCAGAGCACTAAGAAGTTTAATGACGAAAGACTAGCATCTCCATGGGCTATGGCTTTACTGTTTGCTATGCAGTTGTGTATCTTTCTTATAAACAACTACTGCACCTTCCACTAGAAGAATCTAGTTGAAAAAGGAAGCAAGATTTACACTAAAATTAGTTTTAAAAGCCTCAGAAAGAAGTAAAAACCCCAAATCCCACAACCAAGAAAAACTTTACCAAATACTGTAACAAAAGGAAAATGCTCTGGCAAATGTTTTGAAGCATGACTGTTTTTACATTATTTTTTTGAGGGAAACGTACGATAACATCATAATTGTTATAGCTGAATAAAACAGAATAATGCACGTATGCTTTTCCTTTAAAGGCTGCTCATATACTCAAATGCAGAATCACTGCACACTCCTACCTGATCACTAGCCTTGAACTTGAAGAATAAAACCTGCAAATATACCTAAGAAAAATGCGTTAAAATAAAATAAATGATAGAATAAAGTTCAGTTCCTAAAAGGTTTTATTTGCAATATGTATCCTGTCTGCATATGTCTTAAAATAGTCTTTGCTAATAAAATTACAGACTAGTTTTCCAGAGAGTGCTTCCCTCATACAGCATGCAAATGGTACATGCAAAAAAAACCCCCAAAGGATAGAATGATTTCATAGATAATCTCAAAACTCAGAACAGGACATTGTAAGAATATATTTGGAGGAAAAGTGTGTTAAACATTTTCTTCCAGGCAGTACTCTTTTCAGCTGTTTTTCCTTTGTATTCTGGAACTGATTTTTTTTCCTTCCTCACAGTAGCAACAAGGTTTTAAAAAGTGCATGATGATAAATGGATTTGCAAGGAGCACTTGGACTGTAATAAGCATGAGAACTTACTGTCTTGCTGATGTAATTTGTGCTGATATTCATACACTGGAGTCCTTCGCTATTGCAGCAACCTCCACATCTGTAGATGGATACACATGGGGGTTTAAAGAAGGTGTTTGTAGTTGCTCCAAACTCTTTTCCCACATCCACACACACTTCACGTGGCATGCACTGAGTTTTTCTCCATTCAGTATCAATACCTGCCAAGTTATAGGGAATTTCATGTGTTATAAAGTAATTGTTTAAATCCAATACTTTCCTGCAGTAAATTAGTAGGATTTTTTCTTCGAAGTTTAGTACCAGAATATGCATTGCTAGACTCACACTCTTTTTTCAGTGAAATGCACATCTATTAAATTCTAGCTAACTTTTCTTCACAGGGATGTGATATACTGTCAGAAAGCATAAGAAAATTAACAATGGAGCTACAAGTGAACCTAACAAG
Source organism: Neomorphus geoffroyi (assembly GCA_033558235.1). Lineage (NCBI taxonomy): Eukaryota > Metazoa > Chordata > Aves > Cuculiformes > Neomorphidae > Neomorphus > Neomorphus geoffroyi. The sequence continues at coordinate 22,756,160 of JAUMJM010000020.1, read as the reverse complement.
GTTGGGCAGATCTTATGACATCCACAGCTCAAGCTGCGCATGTCTTTTTTCTTATGCCTCGGGTGGGTCTCACCTTGAATGAAGTCTAAAGCAGTACTGCTCATCTCCGCAAAGTAATTTTAACTGGTTCCACACAGTACTTCACTTGGATACTATATATTAAAAACATTAAATTCGATGTCTACATGGTTAATGTAAAATTTATTTGAATAGGTTTACTTTGTTAACTACAAGAGTATAATTGAAAGGAAAAGGTTATTATGTAGCAATTATGTACACCATATGATTTAATCTGAAAGGTGGCATTTGTGCACAGATTAGCCATGCAGATTTGGGCAGAGTATTACAGAGCCTTTTGCCAAATGCAATCTTACACTAAACATCCATGAGTCCTGCAGCCATACAGGCCCTTTATTATCTCTTGTAGCCAGTTTTTGGTAGGCTACTCAGCAAAAATGGAAATTCCACCTATCTTAAAGTCTCGATTAAGGTACCAATATCATGTCAAAAAATACACCTCCTGCTATGAATCCTGTGTTCCTCTGTCTGAAAGCACTTGCTTAAACTGTAACTTAGTTCTGGTTTTTTCCATGCCATCTGAAACGCTAAGGTGTATTGACATGTTTGTTTCAAAGCTGTTTTTTTCTGGTTTCAGCATAACATCATGACAACTGCCCTGCTGTAACAGGAAAAAGCTACAAGTTGATTATTTGGCCTCCTAATGCAACAACACGTGAGAGAATAAAGCATTACCAGCCATGATGTAATCGTAGAAAAAGAGCTGAAAGTTCAATGAATCAGAGCACTGGTATCCTCTTTCCTTTCTGCAAAATCATTAAAGCCGCTACGAAGCAGCATTCCGTATACTTGAAGACAAACACTTAACTTCTTGCATCTACTGAGCTAAGAAAGTAGTTTGCACGTTTCTTATAATGGATGTACCACAAATACCTCCGCAGAGCAATTTATCCATTAGGGAAAGTTAAGAATCGAAGACGTTATTTTATAGCCATTACACCAAATCAAACTGCTGATGGTGGTTTACTGATGATGCTTAGCTTTTAAAATATTGTTGACACAACTGACAAGCCTTTGGATTTTAATTTTTTCTGTGTTAGAATGTTTTGTGTCCTGTACTTACTTTTCAGGATCTCTGCATTATAGTGTGCTGCAGCAAATTTCAGGGAATCATCTGATCTTGTGTCAAAGCTGGAGTGGTCCCTGTTGTGTTGCCAACCTCCTTTCCTCAATTGACATTTGAAAATTTTCCAGTATTCTGGGTAAAGTACTGTCATGAGTTCATCCACACTGGACACAGACCGCAACTGCTCTTCCAGGTCTTTGCTTGCATGAGCCTGTCAAAATAACGTGCAAGATTAATTACTTTCTGTATCACACGAGGTTTGCTGGAAACTAGCCTGAAAAATTACTCAAATATAAAATAAAGCTGCACTCAAAGGGTTCTCACTACAAAAACTGATTTTGTCAATGACAACAGTACTATATGGAAAAATATTGAAATGTTTTGCTTCTGCCACTAATTTTTTCATACTTGTAGTTCAAAGCATCTCTGTGAGAAAGGAGTTATAGAATTAAGCCTATACAAGCACAGTTTGCATTCTGAAAAAAACCCCATTTATTTTTATCCTGGATAGAAAGGTTTTCCTATAGAATTTTGAATACTTGAACTCCAAAATATTTAAGTGATGTTCATATTATTTACTATTACATTCTCTTAAAGCAAAACCAATTTTTTGCCCGTTTTCCCTTACTTTAGGAAAACTGAAACACCTAGAAATGCAAAAGTAGTGAAATTTGGAAGAAAAAGAAAAGGAAAAAAAATAAATAACATGGTTTTGCACCTTATTAGAGAAAATCTTAATAAGTAATTTCTATTATAACACATTAATCCTTAAATCAGTAAGAGCAAAGGTCTCTGTACCTTGAAGAATCTGAACTGCACACTCCTTCACTTCTATGAGTTTCAATCGAAACTCTTCAAGACTCTAAGCACTACACCCCTTAACTTGTAGTATCCTCAAATACTGTCATCTTGCCTTCTTATTTGCTGGCTTTTCCACAAACTCATTTCAATTGCATTTTCCTAAAATAGTCAGATTTACACTCTAATTCCTCACTTATCTGGAAGATTCCTCCGTTCTCTTAGATGAAACACCATCTTTCATGAAAAGAACTACTGTTATTCCCCTCCCTACTCTTCTTATCCATGAAATCACACACTTTCCAAAGGGAAGGACAATAAGGAGAAAGAAAAACACTGAAGAATATTTAGCCAGTTTCTTGGCCTACGTGGCCCTTAGATGGCAGTACGAGACATGAAATACAGAGGTACACTTTGTAAAAGTGTCCAGTAACTAGATGCAGAGTCTGTAGAGGTTACTATAAAATTGTCATCCTGGTCCAAGAAACACCAGGTTATAACAGTTTAAAACCTGTGTGTGAAACCAGAAAAATGAAAATATAGACATTGAAATTTATGATTCTTTATCAAACTCCATTAGTAACAAAAAGAAATTCTTTCATATCACTTCTTTTGAACATTATGCACGTAAAAACACTATTTCTGAATAGCTTACCTGAACCAAAACCGCTCCTTGTCTCACAAACCACTAAAAGGGTACAAAATGGCATGTGCTATCTTATTCACTTCTGTATAGGGTACTAAATCCAAGAGAAACAACCCAGTAAGGCAGATTCACAGGTCTTATTTCTGCAACTACAGAAACCAAAGCTAATCCAGATTTCAAATTAATTTTATATGTCAAAGTGTTTTGGAGTTAAAAAAACCCCAAACATTTTCAATGAAGCCTTGCAAACTATGTTATCATGACAGATTTCAACAACCAAGAATCAAATTATCAGTCTCAGAAATATGCTCATTCAGGATTTCTTCTCTCTCCTTGCCTCCAGAGGAAGGGTCATCTCTGATGGAAGACAACTGGCAAGCGTATCCTGGGGCCTTGCCTTCAAATTCATTTGTAACACAGAGCACCTCACACCACCCCTTCTCTCCTTGCAGAATGCCACACGGGTTCTCAATCAGTGGGTCACAGACAACAATCCAAGCTGAGCAAACAGCTCATTCAGCCACTGTCTGCTTGCTTTCATCTCTCTCCAGAGGTGAAGAGAGGTTTCAACCGCCTCATTCCTGGCAGGCTGTTTCCCAAGAGCACTGCAGCACACGCCCCCAAGTAACTGGAAGCGGGTCACTGCACCAGTGTCATAAATGCCAGCCTTGCAGATGAGTGCCTGCCACGTGATGGGAATATCATGGCACGGGTGGTCACGGCATAAAGGCAGTGTGTATATCCCATCACAAGGCTGCATGCCCGTTCATTACATAAAAGGCACAGGAATTAGTCATCTAGTAGCTGATCCTAGGAGGTCTTGGCAGATCATGGGGTGACATGGAAAGAGAAGCCAACCAAAGGTCTGCAAGCCTTTGATGAATCCTTTAGAAGCCTGTGTAGCCCACTGTAGAGAAAACGCTGGCTATTGTTGTTTCAGATACTCCAGGTACAGGCCTAGATCATCAGAAAAATAAGTACTGAAGCTCTGAATTACTTAGCTGATAAGAAGCTATGGTATGGAGTAGGAAAGAAGTTACATTTATTAGAAATAATGTGTGCTGAGGAAATCCTCTTTTGGTCAGGAATCAAGTCATGTTTTTCAAGCTTGACAGAAAAATTGGTATACAAGTATAAAACATGTATAAATAAAAGTCAAACCATGAAAAAATTAGTTGCTATATTAAAGTATTGTATTAAATTTAATAAAGTACCATTTTCAACTGCTTCTCTTCCTGAATATTCCATGAGCTAGAGTGCCCATGAGCTAGAGTGCACATGAAGTGCCCACTTAATATAAACAAAGTGAAAACAATTTCTGGAGCAGATTTAAGTTACTTTTAAAAAAAAAAAAAAAAAATCACATTATTGCATCTTAATTATCTTGTGCTTAGTTTAATAAAGCCATTTGCTTGTAAAGATTACTTCAATTCAAACATAATACTACAGAAAAAAATCTGGATCACTAGTAGGCTTTTGTTCTCTCTTTCAATTTATTCAGAAAGGGAGAAGGAAATTCATGCATATATTCCATATACAGTACTTATGCAGGGCCCAGAGTTAGGGGAAAAAAAAACAATAGAAAAGCTACGCTCAGTATGCTTCCAATATTACCTAGACACATAGATCAATTATCTCTTCTTGGTATTCTCACTGTAAGTCTATGTATTTTTTAACAGCAGCAATTTACTCTCATCTGTGTCAAACTCCTAAAGGAATGTATTTTCCAGGAGCTTGTCAAGTGATTTAGTTTTGTACAACTGGCAAATGTTATTGTTCACATGAAGAGCAAAAAAAATCTTAATTTCTGGTTGATTAGAAGCCTGTATGTCCTGCATACAGTAAAAGCATTAGATCATTAGGGATTGTTAAAAAGAATTTCTAAATAAGATAGGAAAGCAACTGCTTTTGTTAGTATTATAGCTGTCTAACAACATATTTTATCTTGTACAAATTTTGGTTAATTTCACAAAAATATCCTGCCTCGGTCCCTATCTTTTATTCCAAATTCTTTGCTCTTTAACTGTGCATTGGTTTTCACTGCAGGACACTGAAGAAGAAAATAAAAATTCAAAACTATTTTGCAATGAAAATGCAGACTTCAACACCTCTTTAGAATTACAAGTCACAAAGAAAGTAACATTAACAAGAATATACCATAAGATAGAGGAGCTCTATTTTTTCATTAACCTTATGCAAGCATAGATTAGTGAAGTTTAGAAAGAAATACTGTTTGTAGATGCAACTACTGCCACCAAGTTAGTTATTCCAAACATAATCTTAGGTTTAACCAAAAAAAAAAAAAAGTTACATTATCTGAAAGTAATATAACATTAACAAATATTGTGATAAGAGAAATTCTACAACTTTAAGGATCAAAGTAAACTTTTTGATGAAGGTAAATAGCTCATTGATTTGTATATAATTCATTGCAGTGCACTCCATTGGACCACCGGTTAATATTTTATTGGCAAGACATTCTGGGATCTATTTTCTACATTGAGAAGGAAGCAGGAAGAAGTGCCACCAGTGCGTGCACAGGAAGTTTTCTCTATTCCATGTTTTCTATCCTCTGTCTTCTTTTAAGTCATTCGAAGAGTTGGATTCTGTGCCTTCAAAAAACAAACTAACAAACAAAACCAAAAAAACCAACCACCACCACCACTTCCTTCCTAAGTATTTATCTCTGTCCTTCGTTTGGCCATTCTACTGGTTTTGTCATTTTTATGTATTATCAGTGTTGTCCTACACGATCACCTAAAGTGCTAGGACCTATATTCTGGAAAAAGATGTTGACTAAACCTTTGACTAGCCAGTCTTTACAAGATAGATGGCATTGAGCAAAATAGCAACTTAAAAATACAAAAATAGAGAAGACAGTAGAGACAAGCTTGCTTCATTTCTTCCACATTATTTCCCAAGGAACAGGGGAAATGACAAATAAATATATAAACAAAGTAGTAAGTCTTGATAACAAGCACTCGCTTGCTATTATTTATTTAACCTAAGAACATTTTATTCTATCACAGTATGTTTTTCACAATGTGGCCTTCCATTACATGGTATGTCCAGTCTTTCATAAAATTATCGTCTGCAAGGGGAGGGTCAGGATACCAAATAGGCTTCATACTCATGAACTATATTCATGAATCTGTAATAGATTTTGCACACTTACATTATTTGTCTTTCACATGTTCCCTGGTGTCTGCCTCTATTATTAATAACAAAGGTCAGAACACTTAATATTTGGCAGCATGCTTGACACATAATTGATGGTGTAATGTGCTATAATGGTATTCTATGCATCTGCTCCAACTGAAGTTGTCAGCTCATTTCATTTTCAAGGATTTTCTTGACAATTCTTAATAGGAAAATGCTGTCCAAAACCCCTTCCATTTTACTACTCTTTATATTCTGCATTTGTGAACTGACTGAAACGTATTAAAAATCAAGTAGTTAAATCTAAGCATAGAAATAGTTCGCAAGCAGATGGAAATTTTGCAAAAAAAAATACGTATAAACATCTCGCATAAATTTTATTGCAGTTTTCATGTATTTCAGTGCTAGATTTTTGGAAGCTGATGCCAATAAAAAGAGAAAATATCCTAATTACGTATTTTATCCATAGCTAAAAATTAAATTAAACTTTTTGTCCACCTCTACAATCATGCTAGAATAGCCCTGATTTTGATCTCATATGCATCAATTTGTAACTGGTAAAATTAACTCATTGTCCGCAGTTACCATTCAGCATAGTAACAAAATTGTGCCTTACAAAAGTAAGATAGTAACAGTGAGCACAATTTTGTATTTCACATTATTTTCATAAGTAGTAAGATCACTAAGCTTAATTTGAACTTAATCAAAACAACCTGAGAACAATATGGAGATAAGAATCAGTCTCTGTTCCAAAGAGCTTACAAGGGACATCAGACAAACATAAAAAGTATGAATGAAAGTAAGAAATAAGTAATATAGTCTGAACTACATTATGTTCTAAGTGACCTGTCATCATTCTGGCATTATAAATACCGAGACTAAGACCAGGCAAAGAAAACAACTAAATGGGGGTGGGGATAAAGGAGGAAGAGTGTACAAAGCAGGTAGGCAAGAAAAAATAAATAAGTTTGAGGAGAGGTTTAAAAGAGAATTTGCTAAAAAGGAAGAAAAATACGTTGGCTAGGAAAATAAGCTCAAGAATCCTGAAATTATACTTCTATATTATACATCACATTTTTTTTCTTATGTCTGGAATATTTTTGGAGAGCAAGATGCATAAACTCCTAGAAAAGCATCCTACCCTTAAATTATTTAATACTACTCTCCTGTTTATTCATACAATTATTTAAACTGAGGTACGCAGTGAAAAATTTCTTTTCAGGGGAATTCAATTTTCATGCAAGTCAGCATTTTCTAGGTAATATTTTATTTAGCTGTTCTTAGAAAATGCTGAAAAGCATATCTAAGATTATAGATTCACCTGAAGGTTCTTATGTTAGCTCCTTCAGTCAAACATTTAGCTGCTGCTGATACTACAAAACACACTTCTTGGCTGATGCTTATTCCTTAATTATGTGCATAACCAAATGGTTCTCAACATTCTCTAATAAAATAGCAGCACTATGATGCATTCAATGGAAATTACTTATGAAAATACCCTTTTTTGATCTGAGTATAATTTCCCTAGGAACCAGAGAGAGAGAAAAAAAAAATTTCTAGTTGTTTTTCAGAGCAACGGCCAGGCTCTGCTGCCTGGTTTCTTTGGAAGCTTATCTTTGAGGGCCAGCTCTCCCAGGTTTCTATGAGTGTGGGCAATCGAGACACTGATGTAGGTAACATGGTATCTGAAAAAATTAGAGATGGTTATGTCACAGTGCCATGACAAAAATCCATAGGATCTAGACACACATGCATATGTGGCTTCAAAAAAGGCCATAGAAGTTCAGGATCTGGCTCTGGAGGGTTGGTAGCACCTTAGGCAGATCCTGAATATCTTTGACATTTTTTGAAGCAATTTCAAAACCAGATTATAGTAACAGAAAAGGTTTTGTTCTCATGCCCTGTAGTCCGATCTTTGAAATCTGCATTGTTCCACAGCAGCACTCTTCAACTTGCGTCTATAAATCCCTGCAGAGCATTTCTAAGAACATAGGAAATAGTAATGGCAAAATAAAATATAAAAATCAAGCCTATTATCAATAGACTTGATTCACTATTCAGGAGTTCACACTAGATGAGCCCACAAATTAAAGGTCAAAGGCTGCACAGCAGCCATGGAAATCTGTGGGATAACCTTTTGCTATCTAAGTGCAGCTGCATCTGGACTGTTTAACTGATTCAAAGAATCATACTGAAGCTTCCAGCTAGCATTACAAATAGATTAGGAATCAATAAGGATTTGGATTAGTGCTATCGAAAGGCTTACATCTGATTAAATCCTGGAGACATCAGGCAGTGCAATCTGTACCAGATGAGATTTGTGTATTATTTTCTTGGTCATCTACAACTACAGTGATCAGTGGTGACACATGCCAGGATATCTGCATGACCATATGAATGATGAAAAGAAAGGGAAAACCATTGATAAGTAAAAGTCATTTGTAAGTAAAAAATATCTGTGAAGTGAAAATAAAGGGCAACATTGTAATTATTACTAGGTTATCAAGGTGGCTAACAGACACAGTGGTCGGCTGGAAAGAGACAGCTAGCAGCCTGAGAAAACCAATGTCCTCTGCAACACAGCCACTGCAGCTGGCAAAGTTCTAGTGTCAACTGCCTGTGCTCTGACTGTGAGGCACATTATAAAAACATTACAATCACGTGAAATGCTTCTAAGCAACTTTTAAATAACATTGAAGGAAATTAATCATCCAGTTCTCAAAAGAAAAAAGTACTTAGAAATTGAACTCCAACTAAAAAGCCTGATTAAAGGATCTTATGCTCTCAGAAAAAGATAAAACACCAGTTAAGTATATTTTTCTTATGGTTTGAATATTGTTTTTTTAAACTACCATACAACCTTTTTTTTCCTTCCAACAGTCAGACATACCTCATTAAAATCAGTACACAAGAATAAACTATCAGGCCTTTGTCAAGAAGACTTTATCTTCAGTCTTTACTGAGTTTTCATTGGTATTATCATCACTTTTATTAGCAACTGCCCCTAGCTTTGTCAGTAAAAGCAGACAAACGTGGAGACAGTTTGTGAAGAAAACTATTAACACGGTAACAGTAGAACTATCTGTCATCACTTCAGCAGATACAACTCAGGCAGTGAGAATCACAAATATTTTGAGTTATTTTTAAGTATCAAGTAGAGATTTACTGAAGTGGAAAGGTAATGGACAACCCGTTCACTTTAAGTTGAACCTGAGCCCATTCTGAGATACTGCTTGAACACAGTAAGTAGACCCTAATTAGTGAGAAGTAAGTGTTCTGGCCATGTATCAAGTGCCGAGCTTCAAAAGGGTGGTAGATGCAGTTTTAATGTAATGTTTTCTATTCCATGAGTTAATAGGACATACAAAAATGTTTCACTAAGAGCTGAAAGAAGAAATTGCACATTCTTAAGAATGTTTCTCAGTTATTCTGAACATGAACACATACGCTACAGCATATGGTATATTCTCACTGTGACGAGAGTTTTAGTTTTTCATTCAATGATCTTGTTTATTCTTGAATTTCTAACAACACGGCCATTTATAGGACAGAAGGACTACATGAACAGGTCACCTCTTACAATTGCTGTACAATTTCTCTCACTATTAAGTAACTTTACTTTTCACAGAGTTTTTACAATCAGTATTTGAAGCTCCTAGCAAACGTAATTAATCTGTGGTCTAAATATTTAGCAACAAGTCACAGAAATTTCTTGAATTAATTATACTTTTTAAATGGTTCTTAAAATAAATAATTTTACAGGTCATGAAACAAGACCAATTGTATTTCAAAGGAAAAGTTGAACTTTATTCCTAAACAAATGTCTTAGTCTAATAGGACATGATTTCTCTATTTGTTAAACAAGCCTTGCACAGTTTACAGATCTGTAGAGAAATATTAATTACAAGGCCACCTACCTTGTCACATTGCCTATTTCAACAAATATTCCAGCTATAAATACAATACATTACCTAAAACTCAACAAAAATCAGAAGAATAGTGAGCAAATTATAACAAATCAATTCCAGTTTCAAAATATTGGTTTTAAATTATTACAAGCAGAATTTGTATATATGAAAAAGGAAACACATAAAGGCTCTTGGAAACCTGTGCATTTTATTAAATTTTAAAGCTTCTGGGTGTATGCCATTAAAATTACATGATTATCTGATTATTTGATTTAGCATCACGTTTCTTCATTTCATTTTACATAAATCATTAACAAAAAGTGTATTTAGTAACACAAAGTAACATGCCAGATTAACACATCACACATCTAAGCCTTTGCTAAATGAGGTATCAAATTGTCAGATTTCATTAGTAAACAAAATACTGGAAGAAATTTCTTCATTTTGGTGTCAAAGTATTACCCAAATATTTTATGTAAAGGTTCTTTGCTAATATAGGCAAATATCTGAAAGGCCTGAATTTCTTTAGCCTGAGGCAGATACACAATGCAAAGGGTGTGCTACCCACTGTCCACTTGTGCCCACTTTAACAGTCTAGGTTTCAAATTTGTTCCATTCTAAATTCTGTGTGGAACGTCATCTAGATTACCATTTAACATCTGTTACAGAGAAGTTATACAGAAAGAAAACCATTTGTTTAGACATTAAGCCCATAATACCTTTTTCCTTGCTTTTTGATGCTGCAGGCAAAAATAGCCAGACATCAGAGAAAAGCACTATCCAATCTTAATCCCAAAATTCCAAATGGATTAGAATAGTACAAAGAGAAGATTTATTTTCAAGCCTTTAAGTACAACATTACATAGAAAGCATTTTTAAAAACAAAAGACAATAACGAAATCCTTCACCCACCTACAAAGACATATATACCATTAAGAGCAAAATTTTTAAACCCAAGAAAAAAAATAGTACTTTCATATTTGTGAACTGTGCAGTAGTGTGGCATGGAAGATACCGTTTTACTCTTCCTATGTTTGAACAGCCTGTACCACCTGAATGTTTTCCAGTACTGTAATTGGCAGCTGCAGTATTCTTCTCCACAGAAGGGTTAGATGATGTAAAGCAGACCTTCACTTTCCCCAGTGGGCTAACATGATTGCAAACTATGATACAAAAGGTCTGTAGTTCTGTGGAGCTGTCACATCCCTTCTGAACTATGGAGAGGATAAAACAGACAGCCACAGGTTTTTTTGATCACAAAAAGAGAAATAATGCTTGCGTATCACCGAAGGAGAAAGCTTACTGTACAATATAAAACCTGATAGGTATTAAGAGATTTGTTAGCAAGACATGAGAGATGGGAAAAGGCAAAGGAATCCTTGAAAACAGCAAATCCAAGAACTAGATTGAGACTTGGTCACAATTCCCTTTCATGCAACCAAATCAGGAGAAAAATATGTTGCCCATTATTTTTGGCTTAAATTATTCTGAATAGTGTATTGTACTATAATGTTACTTAAACAGGGTCAGAGAACACCAGAAGTATTAAAATAGATCCTAATTTATACTGACAGGACACAGAGTAATCCAATGCTGAACACAGTATTTTATTTTAAGATTTTTTGAAGAAGGTTTGACTGCAGAATGAAGTTTTTGCAAGAACAGAATTACGAAGTATGCATTGAGCTATCAACTTCCACTGCTTTGCAAGAATACGTGTTACCTCTGATGGAAGGTATAATATTGTATCTTGAAACTTATGATAGTTGCCATTAGTTGAAACTTGTCCTATACCCCCTTGCTGAGTTGCCTGCAGTCTTACCCAGGCCCAGAAACTAATGAAAAAGAAAATGGATCTATAGGGTTTTTATATATTAAAAGGAGGCATATAAAGAGTAGAAGAAAAGTGAACAGAGGCTCCAGTTATTCAAAGTCCACAGAAAGATGTAAGGAAGATGTTTTGAATTAAGGTAAGCATATGCATAAATGTTACTGTTATTTTGAAATATTTTCTCATGTTAAACTTTTTATCTGCTGTTAGAAGAAAACAATTATTTAATGAAAAAAATGGGTCTGTATCACTGCATTTTCTGTTCACCTAGTCTTGAACAGAAGAACTTTAAGTAAACAAATCCAGGTATCAGTTTTGTGAGGTGAAAACGGGAGTGAAAGAACAAAGAGATAAGGGAGTAAAAGTTGCTTAGTGCCAGGATAGTGCAATCTAACATTCATTCTCAGGCTCAGAGCACCCTGAGATTTTATTCTTCAGAAGAAAACCTATACTTCTCAAGATGACATATTCCAACAGAAAAGGAAGACATCATTAAATCAAAGGGCTCTTGACTTTCTGAATAAATTAGATTCTATTGTATTAATTAATTTCCTCAAAATAAAAGATTCCAGAGTTGTTTTGATATTTTAGCAGAAGGAAGTGTCAAAGCAGAAAAATTCTCTAGCACCACCAGCTACCATTAAGGAAACAGTTTTTCAAGTATATGAACCACGTTCTGAAGTCAATTTGCAGAGATTATTTATAATGATTTGCATATAAAACCATGATGGAGTTCTGTGTACACAAAATTAATGTAGTAGAAGGATTACTTTGACTTTTCGCCTCAGCAGCTTATTGTCTGAAGCACACAAACATCTTCACAGGATGACAGTCCAAGGAATTGGAATTTTGCGCACACATTTGTTAATACCAAGAGCTCATTGTAGTCATTGAGATTACCATTTACAGGAGAAAACCATTAAACAATTTCTATCTGCTCCTGCACACATTTCTAGCATTTCTTTTACTGAGAACTACAATTTTGTCAACACTTTGACACTGAAGTTCTTTTCAAACAAAGTAGATTCAGACATAGGAAATACAAGTCCCATTAAAGGAACTGGCAGTGAGAATGACACTTCCAGATATAAGTTAAATTTTGCTTCAAAAGAAAGCGTTTTGTTTATTTTCAATTTTATTTGAACTAGGATCATAAAAGGGAAAAAATGCAAATGAATTATCTTTAAGAACATTTTGTTTCACACTGAAAGCATTTTAAAACAATGGAGAATAATCCTTAATGTAGCTTTATAGACACGTATGGCAGATGCTCTTGTGTATTTTTATTAATTTACTTGAAGGTTATTTCCCTATAACTGTCATACTGCATTATTAGGAACAAAACTAGAAAAGTATCTATTAAATTCCTGCTTTCCCTGAGAAGGAAAGGAACCAAGAATGCTGTTGCAAATGACTCAGATTTTGAAAGTGTAGCTTTAATATGTCTGTCTGCAGTTATTCGCATTTGTAATTTGGATGAATTAGAACTTAAACTAAAGCATAATTGATTTTTTTTTGAGCTGTCATTAAAATTGACTGTGCCTTTAAATAAACGCACCCAGATGCTATGGGTACAGCTAATCACAGGCACAAAGGCCCAGTCAAGGTCAGGCTGCAAGTTTGTCTCTAATTGCCCAGTTATACATTCCTTGTTCACCCAAATGTTCTACCGACTTCAATGGGATTTTTGTTTAGTGAGGATTACAGGATTTTGCCTCCTAACTTAAGTATTGCATCTATACATCACTGTGTGTAGCATGTTTCAGTCCCTACAGTCACAGCACCTGTAGTTTTACTAGCTCTAAACATCATGTTGAGCTTTTAAAGTCTTTTACCCTTCCAAAGCCTTAAAACTCAGTTTCATTTTGTTATACTTGACTTTCTTTTGCTCTTCCATGATCAATATCATTGAACTTTGAAAGACAGTTACCTGGCAGCCAGTGTTTGTCCCAGTGCTGCTATATTTTTTCATTTCAGACATGATAATTTGTTTTCAAAACCTATTGATGTAGCTTTCAGAACCTAGATATTGATCTAACTGCTATATTAGTCATCCTGCTAAAACACAAAGACAGTACTTTTCCTATCCAAAAGTATTTTACTTAATTTCTTGGTTACATTTCAGATCCTTATTAAAGCTGTCTGATGATTTTTAGATGATCTGACCAATGCCTATTATAGCTTTTGTTGACTTCTCTAAACATTTTTGCCTGTCACAGCATGTTTACATGATTAATTCTCAATTCCATCTTTTTTTTAGATGTTTACATCAGGACGCCTGCAGTACTTCCTTAGTTTACCCCACAACATATGTTCATAAAACATTTTTTCATCATTATGCAAACACTACAATCTAGACAAAGTGCATGCTATCGTTTTTTATCAGACCAGCTGTACGACTCAAAAGCAAAAAAAAAGTGTTCCTGTGTTGTCAGTTCAGGCTTGTTGGTCTCTTCCTCATCCAAATTGAATGCATGAGGAAACACAGACATAGCTGACAAGACAGTTCACTTGAGGGCTTGCTTCTAACAGAGCAAACACAAACTGCTACAAGTTTGTCTCCAGCATAAACCAGCTGGTCCGGCGATGATGAAGCCCTTTTGCCACCTCCAAGAGCACTCAACAGGCACCTGCAGCATTACGATCCACGAACACCATTCCAGGGGGCTGAAACACATCCTTTGACTACTTCAGAAAATAAATACACTAAAAAAAAAAACCAACAACGACAAAAAAAAAAATCCATCTGAACTGAATGACTCTTCAGAAAAAAACCAAAAAGCAATTATGCCTCAGAGAGGTTCTATGGAAACTGAGGGAAACCATATAAACTGCTATGCCAAGTGTATTGAGTTCACCTGCTCTGGGTAGCATCGACAAGGGTTAACCCACACCCAAGCAGCCTAGGGGCTAGAGATTACTCAGTAGAATAGCCCAACAAAGACTGCTTAGAGGTAGCCTTTGTTTCCTTGTGAAATACCATGTACATAAATAAATATAGCACACACATTTTCAAAATCTTGATTAACTCCTAACACCTTGCAGAGCAAGGCCTGGCACCTTGACTCCCTGGAAAGAGAAAACAGATCAATGAAATCAGAAGATAACACATATGATCTACAACACTGTAAATCCTCATGCAGGTTGTATCACAGGGAAGCCAAGCAGCTTCAGGGTGCTACAATTCAGTCTAATAAAAGAAAATTAATATGGCTTAATAAACTTGTGTTTCTCAAGGTATTTACCAGATAAATTTTTAGGAAACCAGTTTTTCCTCAATACTCTTTCCCAGCCAAGAGCTATGTGAAAGTGTAGCTACCTCAAGCTCCCTGATCAGCTATATTCTAAACTTTCTACTGGATTGAACAGAGAAATGTTAATGTTGAAAGACTTTACACGTCACAGACTCAGCCTCTGCTACTGCAAGCCCTTCAGGCAAAATACCGAAAATAATCCAAGCAGAGCTGTCCAGGTAGAAAGCTAAGTACTTACTAATCTTAACACAAGAAAATGTTACGCGACTCTCTCATATCCTGCGATCTCCCTCATGCTTATGTTCTCAATATCTTCTCCACTGCTGTAGCAAAGCACTGACAGAAATGTAGAAAAATAAAATCTGTGTTAGATAAAAACATGGGCTCCCCTAATGTATTATCAAGAAGAAACTTAACTATTTTTTCTATCAATTAGAAAGATGCACTGGTGAACACTGAGCATTTTGATTGTTATGTTAAAACATCTAGGTTTTAAAACACTTTTTTCTAATTCTTAAATGATTTTAAAAAACTATGCCTGATAACTTCTCCTATAGACTTGGTTTGTACCT
The DNA here is from genome assembly GCA_033558235.1 of Neomorphus geoffroyi. Taxonomy (NCBI): domain Eukaryota; kingdom Metazoa; phylum Chordata; class Aves; order Cuculiformes; family Neomorphidae; genus Neomorphus; species Neomorphus geoffroyi. The sequence continues at coordinate 22,740,848 of JAUMJM010000020.1, read as the reverse complement.
AAGCCACTGGTCTTTATCTTATGTTGGTCTTTGTGCAACATCAAATGTTTCTGTTGGTTTTAGTTTTGATTTTTTTTTTTCCAATTTGTAAGCAACACATGAACTGTGTGCCACAGACTGAGAAGCTGCAAGTTAACAGACTGATTTTTGTCTTATGACAGGCCAACATGTTTCTACCAGCAAAGCCTCTTTTCTGTACAACTGTGAATTAGAGCATTTTAAAAGAGAAGGAAAAAATATTATACTTCCTTATCTATGTGTTTATGGTTAAATATATAACTATAGTTATTCTCCATCCTCTGGTATACATGCATTTCAGTATAGTTTTATTGAACAAGATTTTTTGAGCAGTCGATGAACAATGAAGAATTGGTTACATGAGAATCGGAAGCATTAACACACCCCGTGGCACACAAAGTAAAAGTATACTCATTCAGTTAAAAAGTCAACATTTAGTAGCAAGCAACAGAAGATGCATAATAACTGCTCAAATTTTGCAGTTTCTCTGATATCACTACGTGAATGATCAGAATATTATTTAATTAGGTCCACTTTCAAGGTTACATTATGTTCCAATACAGAGTGAAACGGTGACTGCCAATCGACACACTGGTATTTTCATGCTTTAAAAGCACAAGAAAGTCAGGAGATTTTATCAGCTATTTACTTTAAACACAAAAGAACACTTAACTCCTGTTGATAAATACAGGACACAAACTCAGCGCCAAATCTGGGACACTGCTACAAGGCTACAGCCAGCAGGCACTATCAGGTCTAGAGCACACGCAAGGACAGCAGTTACCTTTCGGGGGCTCATGCACCAGGCTGTCCATGGCACTCTTGTCACCCTTGACATATACAGTAGGAGCAGAGTGCACATCTACTTGCTAGATGATGTACAGATCAATAAACACTTGCTAGCTTTGCATAAAAACTTCTAAGACTCCTTCCCTCTAAAGTATCATGGTATTCAGTCACATCAAATAAGGTAGGTTGTATAGCAAGAACTGGCAGATTCAACCATTTCAAAGACTAGGTTATTGTAATTTAAATTAAAGATGCGTTATCTTGCTATTCTGTCTGTAAGTAAAATGTAGAACACACGTGGAGGGTGTGAATCAGAACTGGGCAATCCAATTTTTTTGAAGGTAACTAGCCCTGCTAAGCAAGTGCACATTTTTAAACTGAACTTAAAATCGTATCTTTTCTGTGAATTGAAATTCTCGTGTGGCTTATTTTGGCATTCTTTCAGTAAAGCCATAGCAGTTTGTAGCTTACAGACAGAACAGAAAATACTTTCCCTCTGAAGTGTCCAGATAGATCTTTTCCATTCTCAGCCTTTTTCAGATTTTTAACAAATACTTGTCATTTAATGAACAGACCCCTGTTCTCTGCAGCCATATGTAGTTGGTTTCCTGAACTTAATCCCAACATTCCCTCAAAGCATTCCTTACATGAGATGCCTAAAACTCCTCTCAACAGTCTTTAAGACCAAATGACATGTACATTAAAACTTCTCAGCACTGACTGTCCATACAATGATGCAATTTGCACCTAACGATTCTGTCCACAGACAGACTCCAGTGGTGCCAGCTCGGCACTTTCTTAGGGCTAAACACACTTGAAAGTAGTTTTGAGAGCACGTGAACATTCCTTATGTGAACAGCAACCTTTCATGATACTCTCAATTTACAAAATTAGTATTCAGTTACTGCACAGACTACATGGGAAAGGGAGAAATACTAAGTCTTTAGTTCCTACAGCTTCGCCCAGTGGCAATGCAGAAGACCACACACACTAAAGCCCCATCCCAATTCTTTGAGACAGCCACATCAGGCAATTATCACTGGCAGGCAGGATTACATTCATTAATTAATACATCCAAACTTGAAGCCACAGAATTTCTGGGAAAAAAAAAAATAAAAAGGGCCTTGTAACCTACTAAACAATATTCCTGATAAAAGGCTTTACATCTGCTAATAAAAGTAAGGTAGCCAACTTAATCTTCTTATCAAATCATGTACTAGCATATAAAGTGGTTGATTTGCAATTATATTTAAAGCGATTGCCTCAGGATTTTCACTTAACCTTCAGAAAGCATGTAATATCCTAGATAGAAATAGATGTCAGAAAGTGTACATTCAGACAAAAATATTGCATATTATTCTAAATAAGTAGTTTGTTTACAATTTTTTTCAAATTAATATTAAAGAGATACTGCAGTATAGTCAAATCTAGCAATAATATATATGCCACAAATGAGTTTCTAGTTATATATGTGCTCTTTAATAATTTCAGATTTATCTCAGCTATATTAGTGAGTCACATTTTCATCATTTCAGATATATTAGTGGGTCACATGGAAACACATGGAGACAAGGTATGTGAAGAGTTAAAGCAGTAGGAAATATAATTTTCATTTAAAAAGTCTTCCAAATACAGCTAAAATAGATAAATGAAGCCTAAAACTCGAAATTTGAGTGGCTATTCCTTATTTATATTAATGTATCTAACTGCCTAACAAAAGGACATATTTTGCAAATACAAGGAAGTATTTAACTCCTCTGAAAAAAAATGTGGCACAAAGACATGGATTTAGAAGCCAAACTTTTATGACATTGCAATGTTTGTAGCTTACACTGAAAGTACAGATTCTGGGACTCATGGCAGCTGCAAAAACCCATGTCTTTAAGGTATATTTAACATTTTGTGATAGTGCACAACAGTTTTAAAAAACAAACCTTAAAGCAACACAACCTCACAAAAAAATAGAAAATTAATCAAATTTTTACATTTTCTATTTTATAACTTACTTCCAATTTCTAGCTATTTCTCCAAACACCCAGAATTCAATACTCCAAATTAAAGCTTAAGAGAACGTTGAAGCTTAAGAGAACATAAATAGTTGAACTGAAAAATGAAAACTGCAATCTCTATTCGTGGAAATGTTTTCTGTTGTAATTTATTGGTAAATTTTATTACTGGTAAAGTTTATTACTGAGATACATTGTTTCTCCTGATATGTATGTGTTTTTTTAAAAAATGAACACAAAGAATATGATGCAAGTTATTAATTATTTTGAGATAAGTTGTCTGCATTTGAAGAACAGGCGTTAAGAACAGATTGAGAACAAAAAATGAGACATTAACACTGATTTATATTTCATTTCTGAAGAAATTACAAAAACTGGCAAAGCTTCCCATTCTATCTCTCACACTGGTTTTGAGCGTGTGTTATGGGATTCCATCCAAAAAATCCTCTCTCCAACTCCTTCCCATCTTTCCCCTGGATCCTAAATTTTAACATCTATTTCTCTGGGATTTCATCTTTTTCCTTTCAATATTGACTCAAGACAGTGTTTGACCTTCTGATCTCAACCACTTGGATATCATCAGGGAAACCAGAACTTCTCTAACAATACTGAAAGAATTAAATGGCAGTCTCCTTATCAAACCTAAATACAAAAACTGGAAACTGAAGAACAATAACTCAATTTTAGAGCAACGTTCAAGGTTTTGACATCTGCACATTCCCCACTGGAATGTGGGAATTAACTTAATGGTTTCTAAAAATGGAAATGCATGTGTTTCTTTCTATGTGCCTCCTCCTCTCCATTACCAAATAATAGTCTCTGTAAAATTATAAGTTCAGCAAAACTTTTAAATTGTAAAAGTACTGTGTATTTGTATGCAGTAAACACACAGCATATTCCACTAAACCGTTATTTGAGATTGGCAAAAATGTCTAAATGGAAGCAGGTTTGGGGTTTTTTTTGCTGTTTCTTTTTTTTCTGGTTTTGTTTGTTTGCTTAAAGCTGGCTGGCACTGGCTACTTTCTGGTCCTCCTAGAATGACAGAATTATTCAGGTTGGTAAGGTCCTCCCTCTGATGACCACCTAGGCCAATCTCCCGAACAAACCTCCAAAGACAAAAAATCTACAACCTCTCTGAGAAACTTGTTCCAATGCTTCATTATTCCCATAAAAAATACTTTCTTTGTTTTTCCTTATATTCTTTAGAAGTCTTTCCTGTTTCAATTCATCATCGCTGTCTCTTGTTCTAAGCCTATGCACCTCAGCAAAGATCGTGGCTCCACCTTCTAAATAACCTCAAGTTTTGGAAGTCTACTATTAGGTCCAGTCCTCTCAGACTCTTCTCATAGGGCACATGTTCCAACCCATCTCAGTGGCCCACCCACTGCTAGACTCAATCAAGTTTATGGACATCTTTCTTGTATTTTTTCTCTTTTTTTTTTTCCTCAAATCCCAAACACAGTATTCTTCCACACATGGTTTAACAAACATCAAATAAGAGGAAGATAATCACTGTGTTCAAATTACTCATGATGCTCCTCTCAGTAGATCCCAGGATGCTATCAGCCTCCATTGCTGGCATGGCACAATACTGGCTCGCGTTCCACTTACCAGTCATCTACCAGGACCTCCAGATCCTTTTCTGCAAGGCTGCTCCCCAGCCAGTAAGGCCCAGTCCCTATCAGTGAAAAGAGCTCCTCCATCCCAGGTTAAATATTGAGTTTCATGAGATTCCTGCCAGTACATTTTTCTAGTGCACCTGGGCCCCTCTGAATTGCAACTCTGCCCTAAAGTCTATCAGCTATGCTGCCTCCACACCTTCAGTTTGGTGTCATCCAGAAACCTTATGAAAATGCACTCCATCTCACCACAATGTACCTCTTCTTCCTTCTGTTACTGACAGAGATATAAAACAGGACAGATAACAGGAGAGGCCCCTGAGAAAGGGTACTTGTAACTTTCCTCCAAACACACCATGAACCATTAACTACACTCTGTAGCCTAAGCTTCCAAACAACCAAACCATAAGATTCTCATTTGAACACAAAAATACTGCAGGAGACAGCATCAAAAGCCTTGTTGAAGCCAAGGTAGTTGAAATTTGCTTCTCTACCTTCACCCACAGATCTAGTAATTTCATAATAGATGATGATCAGATTAGTCAGGCATGATTTACCCTTGGCATAACAATGCTGATTCCAAAAGGGTGCCATTTATCAGTCTCCTCAATAAACCCAAATTTGCTCTACCAAAGGCAAGGATGTATACTCTGCTACTTGCCTTCCTCACTTCCCTCAGGACGCTGAGCCCCAGTACTTCATGTTTGTTACAAACCAAGACTGCTATTGATTATTACTTTCTTGGTCAGTTCTTTATTTGTGAGGACAGCATGATCCAGGTATACTGCATCTACATTAGAATCCCTTGAAAGTCTCCAGAAACCTTCTGGGTTGCTTATATTTTTTGCCCTTCCAGTAGGTGTCAGGGAAGCTAAAGCCTGTCAAAGAACAAGGGTCTCCAAGTTGGTCTGATGTAACTTTGTCTTCTTCCTCATACTAACCAAATGATCTGTAACATACACTCACCATAATGTTTACCCATACCAGCCCTTCCTCTGATGCTAATGCAGAGAAAACTCACTCAAACTGCTTCTTTACATAAGGGGAACCCCCCCATCTCTTGGTTCCCTGTGTGTCTTCCTATATCCATTCATCCACCACAGGTGTTCCAACCATGCCTTACTGATGTGTCTGCATGCAGAGCTCTGCCTCCCCCAATTGATTTCTAGGTTGTGTGCATCTCTGTACAGGCAATTTTTCCCTGACAGTCTATAAACCAGAAGATTTATGTTTTGTTTAAGAGTTCTTCCTCAGATTTGACCATCTGCTGTTGGACTTTTCTGTCTGTCATGCAAATTTTGGATTCTTTTCTCTCAACAATTTTTTTCCTTCTTTCTAAAATCTGCTTCTATCCCTCTCCATTCCAGTAAGAAAACATTAATTAAAAAAAATGTGTACAGACAGTCTAACAAAGCAGCAGTTTGCCTGTTAGCTATCACACTTTCAAATTATCATTTCTACTTTTGGGAAAGCTGTACCGTGGTAAATTATGAAAAAGCTATAGAAGCCTGTGCATTAGTATGTCTAATCAGTATCATATATGCAGGCAATAGAAGGAAAGGCTATTGGCCAAACAAGGCTAAAAATTCTCTTAACACAGTGATTTTAAAGACTGGAACTGCAAACATAAAATAGTGCCTTGTGTTGAGTGAACAGCCATATAGGTGGAGCTATCTTGCACTAGTACTCCAACTACTGATTTAACTTACCCTAGGAAAGTCTCCAGACTGTTGTACTGAGATCACCAAACTTGACTGTTCTGAATGGAATACTCTCTGGACCAGTACACAGGTTCCCTAGCTGGGAGGTGCTGTTGACTCTCTCAACAGACAAGATGCTTTGCAGAAGGGTCTGAATAAATTTGAGCACTGGGTAATGATTAGTGAGATGAAATTTTAAAAGTCTAAATGCTGGATTCTGCACCTAGGGTGGACTAATGTTGGGCAGAAGTATAAATTAGGAGAGGAATGGCTGGAGAGTAGCCCTGCACAAAGGGAGCAAGGGGGTGCTGATGTGGAGAGGGAGGTGCTGATCACATCTCCCTGGTATCCAGTAGTAAGACACAGGGGAATAGTTCAAAGCTGCTCTAGGGGAAGTTTAGACTGGACATTAGAAAGCATTTGTTTACCAGAAGGGTGGTGAAACCCTGGAATAGGCTTCCTATAGAGGCAGCCAATGCCCCAAGCCTGTCATTGTTTAAGAGAAATTTGGACAACACCCTTAATAATTTGCTTTCATTTTTGGTCAGCTGGGTGGACTAGATGATTGCTGTGAGTCTTTTCCAACTGAAATATGCTATTCTGTCCTACTGTCTGGAAGTGATCAGTGCTACCACTTAGAAGCTGAACTGCATGCTGAAAAGCAAGTCTGAAACCACTTTAAAAAAGGAAGAAGTTTCTCGGGAAAGGTAACTATGCTGCAGTGCCACAGAAAAGCAGAAAGAGCTGCTGCTTTAATAGGCACAGAATGGCTTGAAACACTTATGCTACTGTAGTTGAGATATATTGGCTGGATATACAGAACACAAAGCAATAGTGTCCAAAATGCTTTCTAAGCCAGGGCCTCAGTTCTGAGGATATTTCGCCCAGCAAGACATGGAAACACTGGGCAACAGTGAGGATCATCAGCCTCAACAATTCCACTTCCTTGGTCAAGGCTGCAGAAGAGTTTTAGAGAATGACAAGAATCTTGTTATGTTCTACCATTGAGAGGAAATGTATGTTGTTTCTTGTTCCAACCAGTAAACTGACTGATGGTAACTTAATATTTGCTTAGTGAGTGGAGGTCACTAAAAACCCAAGATGCTATTGATCCCTTGTTATAGTTTCAAAATCTTTCAGGGAATTTTTCTCTCCCTTCCCAGCACAGGGGGTTTTGGGAGTCAGGAAATGTGGCAGGGGGTGGTTGATTGCTCTGAGTTCCAGTTTGGTGGGTGGCGGAGGTGAGGGGGGAGGAGAAGGGGAGGTGAGAGGTTTTTTTCCGGTTGGCGCCACTTCTGCTCGGCAGCTGCTGTAAGCAAGAGCCACCATTTCCACTGGGCTAGTGGAGGCGTCTTAGAGGGAGCTCCCTTGACTCAGCCCAACTCCACGTGCCCTATGCTGCGCTTCTAAAAGTTTTGGCTATAGGGTTGTTGTGTGTCCAATTCTGGTTTTGGTTATATGCATATATATAATATTTGTAGTTAAGAACTGTTATCCTTCTCTATACATTTTTTCCTGATTAAAGTCTCTTAATTTCAAAGGTTGTGGCGGTTTCAGATATGCATCTTAGTTTTCCTTTAAACTGAGACACCCCTATATTAACTCCGAGAATCTCTGACAGAAGGAACAGACGCACATCCCAATGGGCTGAAAAAGACAGCATTAATGTTGACTAATGAATAGAAAAAACTATCAAACAACTCCAATTGATGAGTTAACTGCTATAATGTTGCAAAAACTGTAGATCACTCATAACTCCTCATAAACAAAATCTTCTCAAATATCCCACTGTGAAGCCACTTTCACCCAGACTTAATACTGAGCACAATTTTTTTTCCATATTAAACCAAGGAGATCATTCTCAAGCTGAAAGTAAATGATACATTTCTAGGATTGGAGTACAGATTAGCCATTATTCTAAATTTATTTTTGAAATAAAGCTGTTCTGAAACACAAACAAAAATTATCTGGCAAATATTCCTATATTTACAAACTTTTAAGCAAGATCATATCACTGTTGAATATAAATTCCTATATATCTCTTGGTTAGTAAAACTTCTTTTAGAGGTAGATCATAGCACAGGAAAAAGCACAGAAAAATCAAAGATGCAAGACCAAAAGATGTAATGTTGCCCACAATTCCATGAAGCCTTTTTTCAAAATTCAGACAAAAGCAGGTTGTATAACATTATAACAGCTCTAGACTAAAATCAGAATGATTTCTATAGGTAAGTTCTGCTCAATTTTAAACTCTTTTAAATTTTAAAAAGAAGCCCAATCCCTTTGCTAGAAGTACCTGCAAATCAAAAAACACCAGCCAATAATATAAGTGAAGGAGCAATTCTGTCTTTACAGTTGTGATCACAGCTACACTGATTTTACTGGAGTTCAGACTATTTACAGCAACTGAAGATCCGGTCTTCCAATTTAAATTCTGTCTTGACTTTGAGTAATTCCGTTGAGGTCACTAGAACAGGGTTACTCAGGACATAAATTTGCCCCAAGGGCTTTTGTTGCCTAAGCTATATTTATATTACACTAATGTGTAAACAGAAAATGCCTAACAAGTTCCAGCAAAGCAATTAATATAATTAGTTTATAACTTGTGCTTAAGTCTCTCAAGGGTTACTGTGGGTCAAATTAGGAAAACATATTTCTGAAAAGCACAAGTCCTAAAATGATAAAGCTTTAGCTTACATTTTCAAAGTGGTAGTACCTCTACCTTACAACCTCTAATAATCTTTTTCAAAATAAATGGATTAAGATGATAGAATAAAACACATCTGAAATTATAGAATATCATATTAAAAGGCAAATGAGGGTTTTGTCAGTTTCCACAAATAAAAATACTTTAGTTAATTTCTGTTTAAACTTCAGAACTAAATAAACCTGCAAATTACAACACAAAAGGAAGACTTTTTGCATATATTCTAAAACAGAAAAACAAAGTCAGATGCAAACAAAAAGTAAGTATTGTCTATTTTGTACTGTCTGTATGCTACCCTAGTTTGGAGTTGAAAATTCAGTAAAACTTGCATCACATAAAGCATATACATGTTAACAGGATGTAGGTCTAGAATTTAAATGCCAATGGAACAGAGCAAGTTGTTTTAAGGGAACTAATGCCACTTGTCATACACACGAACAGAGTAGCAGTGTGGTTTCATTGTAAACAGACAAAAACTATGTAACTTGAAGGTCAAGAAACATGTTAAGACATGCATTATCTATGAGAATGCCAGTGAGCAGAATTTTCTTTTATTAACTCAACCTGTCTGAGAACCCGTAAGAGCCACTAAAATATAATTAAAACAAATTATCAAAAGGTCACCATGCACCAGTTGTTCATTTGGGTAACGATAAAGGTAGATACCAGCTGTTGATAACTCTCATTTATCGAATTTATTAACAAGCTGCAGGAATGTGCTTGTTCCATTACATGACTATGCATACTGAACAAGTGTTTTATTTCAAATTTACTTTCTTCCATTTTACATATTCCACAACCATTTACACTATGCAAACATGTAACAATGTTTTAGATCCTATTATGTCACACATGACATTTATCAACACACCTATTACAGACAACCAAAAAGAAATAGTAAGAAAATTCAATCTTCTTAAGGCCTAAAAAGGACAGATAAATCATGATTTTAAGACAACTACTTGCAGCATGTAGTTCACTAGATTTATATGGTTGTACATAAAATCTCTGCATTTTTTCATGCAAAATTTCTAAATTCTTTATTTAACAGTTGCTGACAAAGCAGGAACTTTGAAAGTGAAGATCAAAAGGAATAAAACAGCCAAATCTGTTTTAGTCCAGTTAACAATACAAAAATGTGATGCTTCTTATATGCCTAGAACATCAAGTGATGCGGACAGCCACAAAACCATCAACTTTAATGGAGAAAGACAGAAATATATATTTCTGAAATATGGGCAGAAATGGAAAAATGCTTTTGATGTAGCTCATGGAAGACAGCACACCCTGACAACACATAGGTATTTGGGATGCTGCTTTCAGGTTACATAATAGTCTTATATCACAGTGTTTCTAATTTGTTTGTGTAGATACATTTCTTATTTTTAACTGTAAATTAGAAGAAGTCCTTTGAATTCAAAAAGGAATTCAAGCAAGTCATAGAGTTAGCACTGAAATAAAAGGTAATATTACTGTTTCTGATTTATTGGGGAGAACAGCTGGCACTTATTATGTCTATGTTCTACATCAATCACCAGCAACACATAAATGCTGTTAAATCTACCTGATGTCCCTATAAATACAAAGCCGTTTTTTCTTTCATAGACCAGATTGTTAGCTTATGTAAAGTGCAGCTCTAAATCCAGCCCTCTGTCTTCTAATCGGTTCAAATGACTTACCAGGCGCAAACTTATCTAGTTTAGCTTTGATAGATTTTTGTATTTTTTTTCAAAACTGAAGAATTGCGTTCTTCATAGAAGACTTACAGGGTCTACAGGAAGAACTGCTGCTTCTGATCAAGTTGTAATTACAATAGATGTCATTATATCTACTATAGTGCATGTTGTTTATAAACAGACAATCTACAGCAACTGGATAGTGACAAGAATTAAAAGAATAAAGGTGGTGGTAAGGACGTTAACCACAGAAAGATGAATACTACATGGCCTTTCATGATCCGATCACCCAATGTATGGGACATTAGTACTGGGAAACAAACAGGCTTTAACTTTCCGACCTGCTGAGGGAAGAATGAAGCAGAAGAGATCATCCAGCTAGCTTTTATTATATGCTTATCACAACTTTCAGTACAAAGGATAGATAAACCACTAGAGAGTAAACATTTAGAAATCTGACTCAAACTACACGTAAAGAAGGAAATAGAGGTTTTGATTGAATATTCCATTAACTTTCAAAATAAATTGACCTCTGTCTAATCGAGAGGAGCAGTTTATTGATGAATTTGGCTGAGAAGACAGATATATTTAGTCTTCCTTTTCTTCTTAAAAAAAGGTCAGCTGCAATCAGGCAGCTGACACGATTAACACTGCAACAAAGAGCTTCAACTAAAATGGGGAAAGCATTGTCCTTCACATTCATCTGGATGCCTTAAAAACAAAGCTACTTTGTCTAGTTTTCCATAAGATACTTTAAACTTTGACAGAAAGGAACAGCAGAGCTATTAGTTGTCATCTTTGAAAAGGTTAATCTAGCTCGAGGATTGGTGGTTTCAGGAGACTGGAAAAGAAAACCAGAGTTCCTATCCCAGGCTCAACTCCAATCGCCCAAACACCAGAACAAACAATAAACAAAGAAGCTGTTTGCAAGTTCTTAGACAGTGGGAAAAGAAGAAGAATCCTTACCTCCTATCTCCCAAAAGACCGTAAACATCTGATAGAGCCATGTATAATGCACAAATCATGTCAAATGAGTATCATTATCTTTTCCTGTTATGATAGGGAAATGCTTCATTCTGATAAGGACGCAGCAATGAGGATCAGAAGAGTTAGGATAAACCCTCTGGATGGTAACAAGCAGCATTCTAACATTTTCACATTCGTAAGACCCATGCATTCTCCTTGCAAGCCAGCAGCTCACCGCCACTACTCCCAGCACCCTTCTCCCAACCTTGTACTGTCCCTGCATGCAAATACAGGCACTAATCAGATCCAGATAGCCTCTGCTGCTAGACAAATCACACAATTTTTAAACTTGCTCTTTCTGCAGAAAAGGTCTTCAGCCAAAACCTGCTATAGCTATAGCTGCACAACAAACTTCTGTATGACACAGCTCACCCCGCTCTGCCCCCCTTATCCCCATGGTCCTACCCCATTTATGATTTTGTCAAGTCTTGTGGCCAGAGATCCACCAAGACATACTGATAAACTAACTTGGTCCTTTCTCTAATGTGTTGCACTCATTAAAGACAACAAAAAATACAAACAGTTGTCATGGAGCTGCACTTCCTCTTACAATTATTCTTGAGAAAAAAAAATCATGTCATTTTTTCTGCCAGCTAAGATGCCTGACCCTTGTTTTCTTGGAAAGCTTGTGACCTCAGTGTGCATTACAAGCCTCATCTTGTCTACTCTGTAATTTATTTTGACTTTAGTAAGACTTTTTGACTAGAAGACATTCTAAGATGCAGGAAATATGGTCTAGAGGAAGTTACTACAAAGAGGGAAGCAAAACTGTTGGAAAACTGTACCATACATTGTTTATCAATGGTTGACTGCCAAAGTGAACACAGCTGTACTTTGGTGCTGTGCTGTTTAACATATTCACTATAGAGTTGGGTGGCAGAAAAGGGAAATGCTTACAAAATACACAGCTGACTATCTTGCAATCTACTGTAAAAACTTTGGAGGATAGGATCAGAATTCAAAATTAATTTGGCCAATAAAAGAAATACTCAAAGAAAAATAAAGAACAATGATATTTTGTTAGGACACTTCCACTCCTCAGGTTCTTTTAAGTTCGGTCCTTCAAGCAAGAATACTCAACTGGACAAACAAACTGAGGAAGTTCCAACTTTGTAGCAGCACTCCTGAAAAGCCATCTATGAGTCACAAGCTGAAGGAAAGTTAACATTTACAAGGAACAAATTGAAGGGACCACTGTTTGGTCTAAAGAAGAGGAGCCTGAGGGGAATAAAGGACGAAACTCAGAGGTAGAGGAAATAAGCCAGCTTCCACATCCATATTATTCAGGACATAGAGTAAGGAACTCAAAGTTACAGCAGAGAATATATATCTTGGATGTTAAGAAAGTTCTGTTGAATAATCACCTTTTCAAGTGATCTGGACAGGAAAGCACCTAAGTTCCCCATTTGTCTCATAACTGTTACAGCTTTTTTGTCTGCTTTTAAGCTAGACAGTGTCTTGCTTCTGCCAGTCTTGTGGTTAAACTGTATCAGATGCATTCACCAATAGTAATAATAATTTTTTCTAACAGAAATAGTAGCATATATGTTATTAAAAATTATTAGAAATATAATAACATGTATGTAATAAAACAAGGACATTGACTCAAAAATTTCTTATTTTTTTCTGAGGCTTCACCTAGATTCAGTGGTCAAAATACTGCTTCAAATTTCATATTGACAGCTCTGTATGGGCTCTATACAGGATTCTGACTCCACAAAAAAGTCATCTTGTGTGTAATTAATTATATACATTGGAAAGAAAGAAGAGATGCTTTAAAAATGCACAAGAAAAAACAATAAACTGATTTTTCTTTAACTGTGTTGGATATATCTAGCCAACAGAATCTCTTTCTGAAAAATATATGAACCGATTCTAATATATTACTTTGTGTTGCAGTTAAAAATGACCTAACAGATGCTGTTTGGACACCTGTTTCAAAATCAGGACTATGTCTACCACATTGCTATGTGGTACTTTGTGAGGATGGGGAAGAAGAAAGAGAATAAAAGGGGACAGATCTTGTGACTAATTAAACAATTCCAAATGCTTGTTAAGGTGCACTATCACTCTGACAAAGGATATAAATACAATTTAAAATGTAGGAGCTCTTTTGGGGGGGGGGGGGGGGGGGAAGAATTGTGTGAAATTTATGATGACTTTCAGACTAATAAATCCACTCCAACTATGTAATGCCACATACATAAGCATATATAAAGGTGAGCATGAAAGCAGGCAGAAACATACATAGGCTTTAAGAAGACAAAATTCAAGGGGAGCCACAGCAGTGAAATGTAAACTTTCAGCCACCACAGCACTCATTGCTGTCTGGCTACTTTTCCCATTCATGAATTCAGATATAAGCCACCCATCCCTGCACTGTGTCTACATAAAAATGGGTCTATGGCTTAGCCACAAAATGATGCTCCATTCTAGCTTGCATCATGCAGACGTTCAGTAGAAACCAGTTCTTTGTGTAAGAAACACTTGTATAGTAGCTTAATCTCTTTTTAGGAGAGTAAAATGTAGTCTTGAAATGATACACTTCTGGTATATACACCTCAACACCAATATTTCTATCTAAGTTTCATACACATAACACTAGGAATAATACTTAAGTTAAAGCTTTGTATTTAGAATTATGAAAGCTTACTAAACAGCAAAAAAAATAAATTATGGCATTATTTAAAAAATTATTTTCTTATTTTGTTTAATAAAATATTTTATGGTAATGAGGTAGCCTTATGAGTAATAAAAAGCCTGGAATTCCACTAGTTTGGTGAAACACAAAGTAAATTTTAATATAAAGTAAAATAAAATAATATCTTGCTTACACATACAGTAGGGTAGTTCAGGACACAGTAAACCATAAATCTTACGTAAAGCTTCTAATTAAAATAAGACTTCCAATGAAAAAAAGAGATTGTTATGCAAATGCAGAATCTTGGTCCAATTGTCACTGAAATCAATAGTAAAATATCTACTAGTTTTGGTGAATGATGAACCAAATATATACAGGGGGTGTCTGAATATATATAACTAGATTTGAGACACAGCCAGGACAAGTACTGCCTTCATGACTTACCACCCTCCAAAAATCTTTCAGCCTTTTGATTATACAGAAACTGATCTGAAGTGGAAGATTTAAGAAGAGGAAATAACATGAGGAGTATTAATACAACTCATTCAACTTTGATGCAGTTTGCAATAACTCATACGACCGAGTCCACTGTTAGTCATCCCCTCAAGGAAGCTTACAGGAGCACTTAAAGGAGTCTGCTATAGACTCTCTTTGTTTAAATAAGCCCATAATGTAGTGATAGACTGGTATTTATGTTTAGCATATGTAGTATGACTACAATTTCCTATGTATCATCACAGTAAGGAAAAAGTGTAAGCAAAACCAAATTAACCACCATGAGAAACACAAGATTGGTGATAATACTTAGAAATTAACAATTTCAAAAATTTGAAAATAGCTAGACTGCTAATTTCAGATTGCTAAGAATCAGAAAGACATCAATGGGAGCTCTACAGGTTTCTTTCACTTTCCACATAATGCTTCAAAACAATTTAATATTTAACTATATTAGTGGTTTAAATCTTATCAGGAACAGCTCAGTTGTATTTCAAGGCTTGAAAAGTGAATCCAACAGAAAAATAAATTTTGTATGTAAACAAGATTCTCTTTTAGAACTATGATTTTATAATTACCAAAAGCATTCTCAAGTTCTAAAAGTTATATGGGTATGAATTAATCTCATCCAAGCATATTCAGTGTCACATTATGGCTTCAATCCGAAGGAGAAATACTAATAAAATAATCAGTTTCTTTGAGTTGCATGACAGTTTAAAGTTAGACTAAGCATCTTTCATAATAATCATGTCAAAAACCTGCAATATTAGGCTTTTCAGGAAGAACTCTCCCTTATAATAAAGACACTATTGCTACAGCTCTGACTGAGTTTACATTTATATAACCAAGCTCAAATATTTTGCTGTTGCAAACTACTTAATTTTAGGGAGAATAAAAAAGAAAATTACTCTTAGTCCCACTTTTAATACCTTTCAAGTTTAAATTGAAGTACATGCTAAAAATTTTTAAAAACTGAAATAAAACTCTTAAACACATAATTTTAAATGTTCTCTGAAACAGCTCCATACCAAACCTCAGTATCAGCTAATTTCTAAATCAATTAAATGATAAGCCTACAAAGACTAACCTCATTTTTTGCATATAAGAAATCCTACTGCAAAAATTATCCCCTTTATGGCTTCGGTCTAGACCAAAGGAAAAAAAAGTAAATACTTACTAAAATTGCATATCAAGAGCTGTATTTTGTTATTAATGATAGACCACAAATCGTTTGGGTAAACAAGGTTATGGTGAAATGGATAGGGATCCACACAGAACTGTTAATTGGATCTAAGAGCAACATTGCTTCTCGGTTTCATTTTCTGTTTGGACATAAAGCCCTTTGAGGCAAGGTTCTGCTCTTGCTACTGCAAGATGTAGAGCAACAGAAGATGAATCACATTAATAACACCTGTCAATATAGCTGCAATAATGCAACAATTATTGCTAAGTGAGCACTAATGCATACAACAAAATTACACAGTTATCATACTTTTTTAAAAAGTCACTAGCTTGCATAGTTTTTCAACTATGCCACACATGATGTGGTGAGAAGAAAAATACACAAAGAGAAACCTCCAACAATAAAAAGCTTTAAGATTTGCCAGGAGATAGTGTTTATGCATTCAAACTATTTTCCTTTCAAGGTGCAATATCTGAGCAAAAGGTATTTTCCTTTCTATTCACTGCACTCATAAAAACCTATCTAAGTTTTTACTAAGCAGAAAAGAAAGCTCTGTTAGTAAGAAAACAAATCTGAGTCAATGAAAATGTATGATCCACGTCATCTGTTTGTTGACATTTGCTTGGCATACACACTAAGTTTAAACTCCTTCCTGACATTATTGTTTAGATTCTGATATAGTTCAAAAATTGTTACATAACTGAGGATATGGTATTATTGAGACTGTAGCAGTGATTAGCTCTTAGAAGACTTAAGCTTTTAAAGACAACTTTTTTGAAGTAACATAGAGATATCAAAAATTTTTCAAAAACATAAAATGCAGTTAGATCAGTCAGCTATCTAAAAAAAAATCTGTACTCAAAACCAATAGTGATCAAAATCACAAAAACAAATATACAGACAAAAATCTGATAAAATATGGTAACTAAAAGTGGCTTCACAAAACACTACAGCTAAATGAAAGATTGCGTTAGATACAGTATGATAAGTGAAAGATTGCAGGATATCATCTCAATTTTTTTTTTTGACTACTGTTCGACAGTGCAACAGAACAAACCACAAAAACTGCAAATCAAAATAATAAGTCCTATTTTCAGTGAGAACTGGAAAAAAAAGTTCACTGCCTGCATTCATAAAAGTAGTGAGGAAAACAAAGGCATATGGTAAGAGGTCTCAGGAGTGAATAAAATGTGGAACAATAGAAAACAATAGAGTAAGGGAACATTGTTTCATAGCAAAATAGTATTTTGGACTACTACAACTCCAGCAGAGGGAAAATGAACTTCCACCTCAGCATCTGAAGCAAAGAAATCTCGATTGTCCTCCAAAGCTCTCCAAACAGTAATGGTGAAAAACTGAAGCAGACAAGTGTGTGGAGAGGTTCTGTAATGTTATCTACAACTCCTTATCATTTTTTGGAACCCAAAGTCTTAGAAACCTCCACAAAACCCCAAGTTGCCCATTGACAGCTGTGTCCAATAGGTGAAGAAACGGTACAGTTGGAGTTTGTGAAAGTAGGTGTTTAAGCTACCGAATGCCTGGGGTCTCCGCAAGTCCTCTCTCTACATACACAGAGATCAGAAGTATACTTCCACATGCTGCAAATTCATGCATTTTTTTTTTAACTAGAATTTCAAGTGCATACTGCAGCTGTTATTCAAACCCTGAGTATCCAAAGTAAGCCTTCAAACCAGTAATGAGACACCTGAATTAAGAAATCCTGGTATTGTCCTCACTGTACCTACACTGCACGATACATTTAATCATGGTAGTTGTTTTCAATTCAAACAAAAAACACAAAGGCAGTTTGTGACGGTGCGTAAGTTAATATCAAATGAGCTACCTAGCGCTTAACACTGAAGTAGCTGTTGCAACACAGAACTAAGCATGGGTAAAATTCTTCCAAGAAACTTCATAAGGGTTTTCCCAGAGATCCATCCTGCCTCAGCTACATGCTTCTGGGATGCGTAATACCTCATCAGTTACCTTAAACAGGGGTTCAAGTACCGATGTCTTTCGACGAATTCCAGACCGTAGCTGCTTTCTAACCCTCCCTTCCCACTGTGTTCCTATTTATTTTAATCGGGGCAGGGGGCAGGTTGCTAACCTATATAGGAAGCATCTGATGCACACCAAAGACGTATCTAACATTCTTTTATCACATGCCACACAAAACAGCACTTGATCTGACTACATATACGTAGATGACAAAATAAGTAGGAGCTGTATGTTCTGTCTAACCATGTTTAGTACTCTCAGCTATGATGTTTTAGTATACAGAACTGTGCTTTGCTGACCAGTTTGAAGATGTAGTGTGTCCTAGCACCCATTGCATGTATCCAGTTACGTGGGACACTTCTATCTGAAAAATATACTTAGTGGAAGGGGTCCATGACCACTTTTTTCGTATGGTTCAGTGTCCTGAATGCTTTCCTAAGAATTAGGGATCCATTATTCCAGCACAGTTTCTATCAGAAGTTCAAAACCACTTGGCAAGTCTTAACACGTGCCCACATCAGCGTGCTGTCTTGCTTAACACAAGGCTTCTACCCAGGGTCTCAGTGCCTAGAGGTTAGATATCGGTATCCTAAGTGTCATCATGCCAGCTCACAGGACCTAGCCCTTAGAAGCTTGTTGCTTTTTTTTCCCCTCTTTGCTGCCACTGAAAGATCAGACCTTTGATCTTTTACCCAAAGATCTTTTAACCAAGAGTAATGGGTTGAGATTTGTGCTTGGGATGTTGGCTACACATTTTGTTTCTTTCTACCTGTGGCTCTGCATGTAAGCCGGCAGACTGGGACAAAAAAATGCATCAAGTTCTATTTTCACATTAGTACAAGTCCAGAGTAACTACTCACTTAATACATCTTTTTGGGACATATAACTGAGAAAATAAAAAAACCATAAGCCAAATAACTCTTAGATTTATACATTTAACTTCTTTAGTTTATTATTTTTAAACCCCTTAACAAATGAGAACAGACATGGTTTTTTATATGCAGAGAGTATTCCAGGTTTTTCAGCATACTCAGTATAGGAAAAGTGGTATAAAATAAATTATCTTTGTTGCCCAAATACACTGCTTGAATGTTGGTTTTTTTTTTAATCTCTTAGTATTGGCAAACATTTTCATCTTAAAACAGAGCTTTTACTGTTTTACTTAAAACTTGTGGAGGCATTCACAATTCAAACTTTCACATATGCTTTTATACAAAACACAGCAACGACAAAAACCTAAAATATGCAATAATTGTTCCAAAGCCAGAAAGGTTATTTGGACTGTGGTGCCCAAAATTACTGACTTGATTTAACTCAG
The DNA here is from genome assembly GCA_033558235.1 of Neomorphus geoffroyi. Lineage (NCBI taxonomy): Eukaryota > Metazoa > Chordata > Aves > Cuculiformes > Neomorphidae > Neomorphus > Neomorphus geoffroyi. Next base: position 22,721,672 of record JAUMJM010000020.1, on the reverse strand, counting down.
TAGCATAATTTCTTCTGCACATAGCTACAGCTCCCTCCCTCCTATCCTCTTCTTCAACTACTTCTAGATAGAAAGAAGGGCAAGTTGGGGCTGCATGAATTATTAGCACACCTTGCTCACTGTCATAACGTTTATGGAAAGATTACAGCTCTTCACTTAACTAGAAACGGGCATGTCAGGATTATACCTGCTCTACTTTACTGATGTCTGCTCACATAAAAGCAGCATGTGTATTTGTAAGAGGGCAAGTGAGGACATGAAAAACTTGTAAGAGGCAGCACGCAATATCTGATCACATGATGTGATATATAGCCATTACAACTAAGAGACACCTGTACGTTACTCACTGATGAGTATGTCTGGGTGTGAAGCCATGTTTGGATACATCACTTGAATAAAATAGATGGCTATTATCAGCTGATTTGACAGGAAATAACTACATTTTGGTCTTGTATAATTAAACTGCATTAATTCTCCATGTTTTCTCATATCATGCACTAACCAAATCACTCACTCCAAAACAAAAACAAGAACTGACAAGCAGATAAATACAAGAATAACCATCCACAATGCCAAACTGTTTCTGTATGAGAGCTGTAAAATAAATGTGAAAATATGAATGGCAATACTCAAATGATTATACAGTATTTTTTACAAAACAAGAACTAGTTGAAATTGAAAGAAACAATCAAATAATACATTCAAAATGAAGAAGGGCTAGGGGGCAGAGCTCTCAAGAAGACTCAATTACATGGTGCAACTCAAACTCATTACCATGGAAGACTACAGAGGCCAGAGCTATTCATGGCCATAACAAAGAAATTCAACAAACTTGGAGTGGTTGAGTATGTAACTGGATAATAAACTTGGTGGGCTAGTTACTCTGGCTCAGCCCTAATCTCCTGCCTGAAGAAATCCAGAGAATAAAACCAGGAAAAAGCATCTCTCCACTTTGAACCTAATCCTTGAGTATTCACAACACAACCAGATGAAATATTAATCCTAACCCAGATGGACATCAGTATGATATTTCTAATATTTTTTTGTAATTGTAGTCAGACTTAAGAGGATTTTGGCATGCCATACTATACGTGCCTGTACAAAGAAAGATCACACACTCCAGCTCCTGCATGCAATGGCCATTTTCATCTATATCTCAGTACTGAATTGAACTCCTTAGAAACATAAAGGCTCCTACCTGAGAACATCTAGACCTGACAAATGGAATAGACACCAAAGTCATCATTTCCCTTGAGAGTTTATTCCACAGATTAGTCTCTCTCACAGTTTAGAAGGAAAAAAATAGCAATGTCTCTGACAAAGTTTTAAAGTTCTGCTATGCCTTTTGTGATGTTGCATTTTCTCTTTTCCAAAGATTCTTACATGCTTTTCCCAGTCATTCTTTGATCTCCAGCTCTTTTAAGATTCTCACTAGAGTTTTTTTTTACTCTCTCTTTATTATGCTTCCTTTCCTCTCAATCCAAATTTTTAGTGCAGATTCACCTGTAGACATCAAAGTTGGAGACAGTAGCTCAGTAGCTGTCTTATTAGTGCCACACACGGAAGAGAGAAGTGGGGTACATCTCTGCTTCTGCTCACTTTTGTTCCCTTCTACATGTGTGTGAGGTTCTATGACCCTTTCTCAGTGACAACATTCCTATGACGGACCACATAGAAATGTATTTACTATGGCTCTTCAATCTTTCTTCTATAGTACTTCTTCCCATTATTTTAGTCTTCCTGCTATGTAACAGTTACATTCAATCTTAAATATTAGAAGGCAAATCACAGTTTTGTTTCAAGTATCATGAGTTTGAGGTCTCATTATTCTGCTTTGTTGGACTCATGATTATTTCACATTTGGGATTATCAGCATTTTACTACAGCAGGGTACAGAAATCCGTTGGATGTGATGTAAGATATAACAGAGACATAGGAAGTACTTCTTCAACAGTAATGTAAGTTTGTTTATTGTTCTCCCTATCTTTATAGGCCATATAAAACACTATTGCAATTTATTACTAAGACCTTTCAAAGTAGCATGGTATGACAGTTGAACTATTCTTTAAGTTGAAGTTTCCTGACTTTCAAGAAGACATGTTCTCTAATACTTTGTTTCTGCCAATGCTCATTGCCAATCATAAATATGAGGCCTGACAGGGTCAGGATTATCATGCTGAAAAATCAAAGCACTCCAGTAGATATGAAGTAACAGTGTTAACTGACTCATTTCCACCCTCCTTTCTAAAAAGTTAAACAGCCTTTTGCCAGAAGAACATGAATGGAGACTGCATAGAGTTGCACTCAGTGTTCCTCATTTCTCACATTTTCTATGAAGCTATCAATTGGAACACTGGGACAAAGAACTGCACTTTAAGAACAAAATCATCTTGGTTTCTTTTTGTAAGCATGATCTACTAAAACTATCTTTTTTCTATTTAAAATGGAGATGCATTATGCTACACTTCACAGTTTGGGGCAAATATGAGAAAAGACAGCTGTGAAACACTTCTGGTTCAGATGAAATGAGTGTGAGAGAGGTGACTTAAGTCTCACTCTTACTCAAAATAAAATTAAGGAAGGATGAAGATGAAGCAAATGAGTAGCAGCAAAAGTGAAAAAGCCTCCAACTTTGGTATCCAAGTTAACTGAGTGCAGGCAATTGACTCATTGGCACTGCCACAAAGATCTCCAAGCATACCTAAAGGTACATTTGTTAACAGTCGCATTTAGTTATGGAACAAATTATAATCACGCATGTACTTGAGTCTGTGCAGATCAGGGAATAAGGACCTGTAAAACTACTTAAAGATATCAGATTAATAAAAGGAAGGTTATTAAGCCAATTACTTCTGTCTCATGCATGTCTTTATCAACTTCTATACTAGGAAGTGACAGACAATGCAATGCAAAATATTGAGAGGAGCAAAAGTAAGCCCAACTCAGCCTCTTATTCATCCACATCAGATAGAGTAGACACTGTGATCTGATTGTACGGTGAGTCAGGCAGTTAACAATTAGAAAAGCTTCTCTAAAGAAAGACACATGATTTTGACTCGAAAATGTGTTTCTTCTAAATAAAAACAGTTCTCCAAATAACACACATTCGCTACGCTCTACTATACTAGATTGCAATAGTATACTTATGAGTACACAGACTGAAAACCTTGATGTTTATAAAATATTTATAAACACAGGATGTAAATCCTGAAGTCTTAGCATACACCTAGGTATGATATTCTCATCAAGACTGTAAAAAGTATAATAACTAGCTCCTTGAAAACAGCTTATCATCCTCAGTTAGAGTCTCTCCTCCACTTTATGAAGGCTGGTAACAAAGCTTTAGGCACTGCGTAAGAATAAGCAATTAACAACAACCTTCCCCCTCTGAAAACTGGAAATAAATACCTATTTTTAAGACTCTCTTTCCATTTGAAATTTACATGATTCTGTATTTCCTGAATTGCCACTGACCTACTGAAAACCAGACCATAAAACCAGAAGAGATTATTTCATAGAAAAAAAGGAGTAGTTTTATTCAGTTTTATATTCTATAGTTCAAGTTAAATCAAGCATCAGCATCCGTATACAGAACAATACATTGAAATAAAACTATATGACCTCAGGAAATTCCATACTAAAATTATTTCTTCTTCAATTCCAATGTACTAGAACTGAACAGGAATCAAGACAACAGCTGGTGCTAGGTATCATATGCATTGATCTAATACACAGTTTATTAAAAATATATATATACTTCAGACTCTCTCAACATAGAATAGTAACAGAGTATTTCTGTTAACTTTAGTTTCTGGCTACATGTTGGTGGAGCTGCAGAAATAATTGGACAGCAGTTCCCATTTCTTCACTGCTGCTCTTTCTCCCTTTCACCTTCTGCTTCAGCCACCTGCTATTTATAACTCTGCACCAATTGACAGGATTTAAACATTAAGCAAAGCTTCAGTACTTTACTAACCCTTGAAGCTCAGTCTGAGGACAAAAGCTTCATATACTTAAGAAAAATCCTTCAACAATTTCAGCAAATACAATACAGAAAACATTGAATGCAACTGAAAAGAGTTGCTGTAGTTGCAGAAGATAAATGTACGCACGCATTTAATCTAACACCCCCCACAAAACCAGCCTGCCCATTTAAAAATGGTAACTTTCAAAACTTGAAATTTCTGAAGAAACCTTGAAACTATGGCAGATGAGGTGCTGTCATGCATCCCTCATAGGTGCCTGTCTCTTACAACAGAGGTCCAGACACCAACACTCAGTTGCTTAACCTTTAAGAAGATAAAGTGAGATAACGTCAGCCAATAACCACCGATGTTTTCCAAGGAATTACTGCCTCCTTTCAAGGCATTTTCTGCTCTAATGCTATTTTTCCATAGGGCATTGTAAAGTGAAAAGAAAATAGGTCTTTTCAGCTGAGTTAACAGTACCACTGTGATCTCAACTTATCGATCAACAAATGTCCTAGACTATCACTAAAAAGCCCGCCCGCCTCCACTCTTTCTACTGCTAATCGGTTATTCCTGCTCTCCCACAAGTCCTCATCTCCTGTGCACAGACAAGCACAGGTGAAGCAGAGAGGTAGATGAGACTGAAAAATGGTCCCATCAAGCACTCCTTAACCCTCGCATCTTCCTCCCATGCAAGCTGTCACTCAAATCACATTCCAGACTCGTTTCCCCGTGCAGATCCCACCTACTCCTACTGACACTCAGGAAAGGCCCGTGCATGCAAAAAAATAAGCAAGTGTGCAATGAAAAGGCTGCTTGGGCTAGCAGCACCAAACTACATGGGTTTAAGCAGTTAACTTCAGCCAGAACTGCTCCAATTTCTCCACATATAAGGGCTTGTTTCTAGCTGTTTATTCAAAGGTTTTGACAGACTTTAACCTGAAGTTTGATTTTTCCACTGAGGAACTGTCCTAATGCCTTTTTCTTGTTCCATACTAAAATATTGTAGGCTCCTAAATGAAGATTTGTAGTATCTTAAACTGACAGAGGAAGTATGATCTGGAGCAATGGAAGAAAGAAAAAAAATGGAGAGTGCCTCAGGGGCATACTTTATCATCTTCAGCAAAATTTGCCTAACAAATAAGTAATACAGCTTATGAATATCCAATAAAGACTTTGCCAGATTGCACTGCTAAAACACAAAAAGGTTTAACAAACTATCAGTACATGTTCCCCAAAGCTCCCGACATAAGACTCGCTGTGCAAGTATAGCTCTGGTCTGCAGCAGCAGGACATGAAGCGAGAGCAGTGAGGTTTTCTCTCATGTACTCTCAGTGATTCCAGAGCAGACAGCTAAAAAGGAGAAACATGAGCATAAAGAACAGAAAATAGGAAAAAGGCTCAGTCTGCCATGAGTAGAAGGTGAGGAAAAAAAAAAAAAATAAATAAAAGGGACACTGGGAGAGAGAACAGAGCTCAAGTCTGCAGCTGGAAAATTGGATCTCAGAGAAGAGAGTGAGAGAAGGAAGAAAAGATGTGATGTGAACCTCGTGAGAGAGATGAAGGATAGCAGGAATACTGAAGAGGGACCTGGGCTGGCACCAAATCTGCTATGCAGAGACAAAGCCAAAGTATTCAAAGAGTTGTGACAGCTGGTGCAGTTCGTTGCTATTTATTTGCATGAGAAAAGGCAATTAAAGGTTAGGGTGATGGGTACAGAGAAGAGAGATCAAATAATTTCAAATTCACTGAGGAGAAGCAAGTTGTAGAGAAAGCACCTGGAGACAGATTTATAACACAGGGGCTGCTCAAGAACACAGGTGACAGACTGAAGCCGAAATGTACAGCTGCCTGCTGCCTGCCTCACCTGCCTTGAATGGGCAATAAAACCCAAAAGGTCTTAAGACACAGATTTCCTTCTCTTCAAGTAGATGAGCTTCATTATGAATTCGCAGCTCTCAGATCAGGTTCAGCGTGGCTAGCATGTGCTGTGGTGAGTGAGGTAGAAGCACTTAAGCTGGTGCTACTTACCACCTCCAAATGCCGAGCCCCCTTCAGTTATGCTGAGGAACTGGTTAAATAAGGAGTATAGAGCCAGCTGGGATGTGGGGTGAAAATGAGGGTCAGGTAAGGGAAAAGGCAGCACTCCTTATGCTTTGGGACACTGGTCACAGGCCCATGCCCACTGAAGACTGTCCTCCGGACTCAGACAATAAAACTAGGGGCATTTTTCAATGCATGTGTGCGGTATTTTCAATGTCCTTGAAAATCAGACAACTCCAAAACTTAACAGGAGAACATCACCAAAAAAGGCATTTTTAAACTTTAGCATTGTCTAACTTCTGAACAATTGATTTTTGAAATAGCAAACTAATGTATATATTAATACACTACATACGTTTACAGTGGCAATGCCTGCCAATATTACTAGATTTAACTTGGCTCTAGGCTAGTGTATTATTTATATGGAATGACAGCAAAATATTTATTCTAAATCTTTGTATTATAGCAAGAGAAAGGTTTCCAGACACCAAGCTTGTGTCACTGAAGGTCCAAGTACAAAGTGGAAGGTAAATGATATTTATTTATCTGTCCTTCCATGAGTTTATTAGGGATCACTATCACTTCAATTACAGTACTTCCATAGAAATTATTTTGGACAACTATTCCATTGAACATTAACACAAATAATAACCCATCATGGGGTGGGCTTACAGACTGTCAGCATAAGGTTAGCTGCTCATGAACTGCATGAATTTGGTTGCAATAATTGACCTGTGTACAGATACGCCATTAATCAGATCACCCTCCTGCTACATGGACCGTACCCACAGTACTATCAAACCACAAAGAAGTCTCATCTGGAGCTTAATAGTTGATCCTGAGCCACTTTCTGCAGGAAGCATAGCCGACTAGTTAGAATAGTAATGTGGTCCAGTATTCCCAGTCCTTTACTTCAGTATTACTCAATTTTATACATATGTAAGAAGGAAAAAAAAGTCAAGAAAGCTAAATTAGTTTGCTTAATAAGACCTACATAAACACCCTCGTTACCTGCAAAGACTAAATGAAGGAGACTTTTACTGGAATAAACTGTTCACATTGGCAGAGTTCATAAGGATGTGAGGATGTAACACACTCACAAAAGAATCACTGTGACCAGGTACGTGACTATTCCTAAGTAGTTTCTGCACACACTAAAACAAGATCAGTCACTCGAAGTGATTTACCTAAAATGCTTTACTTAACATTTAAAAGTACTCATAAGTAAAATATTGCACAGTCACTATAATCTGCATAAGTATGTGCTGCTACAAAAAGGAGTACAAGTGGCTTACCTCCTGCATACCAGTTTTTCCAATACCAGTAGAAGGAAGAGCAAAATCTAGAGAAATAAGGACAGGCTTCTGGCTGGAGCATCCCTTCTGTCAAATTTATGCTGCAAGTACAGCCTTATTTACCACAGCCCAGACACAATGCAGTGGCTTGTTACTCATACACACTACGTTCTTCAACTACTATAACTGGTATGATCAATTACACTTTTATACCGGAGCATCTTACAGCAACATAAATATACCAGAAAATTAAGTTATTGCAGAAAACTTCTAATTAAAAACACTGCAATTTCAGTAACAAAAAAAAAATGAATAAAAAAACCAAACCCACAAGATATTTGTCCTTCCCAGGTCCAGCTCTCCAAGAGTTCAGAGTGAAACAAAAAGTGCCCACAAAGAGAGTGGTAGAAATTTCTCACACTGTTGTGATCATCATAGAGTACAGTCAGAAAGATTGTGGGATTTTCTTCTTTTCTTTCAATATCCTAGAAGACGTTGAAGCCAATATTGCAGTGCAACTGAAGCATCTCTATTTCAGAGTATCTGGACACTGGTTGCAAAACGATTTTTTTTATGAAATGTCATTGGAAAACAATTGGTAAGCAGTAGATAACAGTAGTTCTGCTTAAAATTCAGCCCTTTTAATGATTATCAAAATGAATGCTTATTAATTCCATTTTTCTTTCAAGATTACTACTCAGCTAGCAGTGCAAGTTTTAAGTGAAGTGATGAATTCTGTATCTCAGTAAGGCTTTACATTTACTTTAAATACTTCAACACTGCACTAATTCATAAAATGAAAGGTAAATTCTCATTTTAATGAAACCAGTTGGCTAATGAACATACCCTGCTCAGGCTCAGAATAAGCTTTCTTTTTATTAGCTTCCTCATTAGGCAGTAGAAAATTTAAAAAACAGACAGTGATTATAAAAATGTAAGCCTTTACAAGAGTATGCATTAAACAGTCTAAGTTAGGGGCCATATGACAATGCATGTAACAGGGATTTTGAGGAATTCATTTTTCATAACATTTATGGAAGGAAAAAATAAAATCATAGCCAAATAAGGTTTTCACAGTTGTAATAAAGAATATGCATAATAATAGCAGAACTCGATAAGTTAGTACAAACATGGAACAAATATTTAGAACAAAACTCTGATGATTATCCAGAAGAATTTTGATTTTATTCCATATATCACTTGATGGATAGAAGCTCTAAGATAATAACAAGGATTTAGACATATATGCCTCAGTGGGACCCTTAGCAAGATACACAAATTCCCCAGAGAGAGCAGCACATGCCTCTTCTTTAGTGAGGCAGAGGAAATAGGTCCCAACACCAAGAAGAAGGAACAATGAATGCAAGGAGGAAAAAAAAAAAACCCAAACCCTAGATGAGAAATTTTGTCAGGAGAAGACAGAAGTTTCTAAGGGGGAACACTGGATGTCTGCTAAAGTTCACATTATATAACGCTTATCTGAAAATTTCCCCCTCATTTCCTTATCTTCTCCCTCCTCCTGGAAAAGAAGGAAATGGATTTAAGGGAAATGCGACCCAACTGTTTAGGACCAACCTCCACCATCTTCCTCTAAACATTCCTGCAACTCTTCCCATACTTTTCTATGGATTAGGGCATCAAGAGCAAGACAGGATCTCCTGGTTTACCCCTGTACTCAACACTGCACTTGTGTTCACCAAGTGGCATTTGGAAAGGGTAATTTCCTACAAACAAATACATAACACGTAATAATAATTCCAGGCACAACAAACATCTCGAAAGAGCTACTGATTCTGATTTATAGGGAAAATACTGCCCAAGGCTGGCAAAACCATAGGCAGACAGCAACTGAAGAGACACCATTCATTTAATAAAGGTCTAAAGATGAAAATGAAATCAGCTTCTTGACAAAGAGGGTGAAGGAAATCTGATGTTTGACCCAGTTCCTATGATTGGACAAAATTTAAAAATCACATTTGTATTTCATTGAAATATGAAAGAGTTCAATGATGCATTTGTTTCTTTTTAATTTGGTCTGTGATAATTTCAGGACATATATCCCAGATCCAAAAATAAATAGGAAATTATATTTTCTAAGTGCTGAAAATACCCTTTATGTCTGTGTAACACACAAGATTCAAAGAAGAGAGAAGTAGAAATATTAACTGTAGAATAAGTCTTCACAGATACTGCGGGCTGCCAGAATCAAAGCAACTCCACTGCACCAAAGCTGGCACTGTCCCAGTATGAAGTAGTTCAGGGTCTACTAACCACTTTTGGCATCTTCAGTACGAAACTAGGCACATTCATTTACAAGAGGAGGCAGGGGCATGTCTTCTAATATTCTCAGTCCAACAACTGCGGATGCCAGGAGGGTATGAGGGGATTGAACTGCAAAAAGTGACCAAGTCCAAATGTTTTCCTCAAATAGAACATCACATGCTGCTGAGACTGACAAAGACCAAACACTTGTCTAGGCAGATGATTAGTCTGCCCCAGTGGGGTATTTCTTATACTCTTATGCTTTAGGCTAGACTTAATGTGTATCTAAAAATTTGCAAGCATGGGTAGGTTCCTGATAAACTTCCTTAGTTATATGCACCAAGTTAGTGCACGAAACCAAGCTCTCACAAATCTTGCCTGACAGTAACATCTTATTGTTAATAGGTATAAACACTCTTTGCAAGATTGCTGGCATATTTCACTGTTTACTTTGAGAGGCATCTCATTTATTAAAAAAATCATTAAGGATATTAAATATGCAGCTCATGTTTTACAACTCAGAAGATAGCCCCATTAAATCTTTCACTGTGCACATGTGGTAGGCAGAAAAACACAAAGCATAATGAACACATAGGTTAAATAATCATACATCATCTTCAAACAGGCCCCTAAAACAGCTTTTATGTGAATTTTGAGGAAGTAGTAATAACTATGAAATGCCTTCCTCCATACAGTTCTTCAGTATAAGTATGGGTAGTTCTTTAAAAGAGGTATTTTAATCATACTCATGTCTGACATGTTACAAAATACTCATCAATCAAGACAGGCTTTTAAAATAAATATATTAAGTGGAATTGTTAGGAAAGAGACCAAAATATCATTATGTCCCTACACACATTCATGGTGTTCCACATCTGGAATCCTGTTTGCACTCCTGGCTCTGCCCTCTCCTTGTTCTGCAGGCTTAAAGAGAATTAAGAAAGGTATGAAGTCGGATGATCAAAGGTAAGAAACAGCCTCACTACTAACAGCAGGTTGCATAAGTGAAGAATCTTATCCTGAAACAGAACAATGTAGGGAGAACTCAATAAAACCACAAGCACCATGGACAGAATTGTTCAACGCCTTGCCCAGGCAAGGACTGGGGAAGTTTCACACATAATTAACAGATGTCAGTTTGCAGACAAGCAAAAGGAATGTTTCTTTCACCTTTAGGGCTTATTTGGTTTCTTAATTTACTATTACATAAAATTAAACAGAAAATCCACTCCAAACCAAACTTGGTAATACAGAAAGGTGTTGATGTCAAAAGCTTCTGTGGGCTCAATAAGAACCTGGGTAACACATAGGAGGAAAGTCAAGGGAAAGCTATTAAATAAAAGAAAATGAAATAACCCCCCCACACCTCATCATTTAACTCAATGAAGTCCACAAGCTGCCCTGCTGCCAACAGTCTATAAGTACAAGGTGACACTCTCCATTTTTTTGCTCAGAAGGAGGTTGTCAAGTAGGTCTTGTAATATGGCAGGGCCTTGGATAGAAAGGGCATAAATAAAAAGAGAAGTAATACTCCAGCCAAGAAAACTAACTAAGAGATACTGGAAGAGCCAGAAGCGTGGCTGTAGCCAGGTGCATGTTGCCATAGTTGCCCTTTCACTACAAAAAAACATGATGAGCACGGGAGACCCTGTGAACATCCGAGGCCCACTGTTGGGTTTTTCACATGAAGTCCCCACCTGGCAAAGGAAGAGGCAGCAGGTACAGACTTGAACACAAGGTTTTGGGGCTTCTCCTGACCATAGTCTTTGGGACACAAAGGTGAAGAAACAAAGCAAGTGGAGTACAAATCTCCCAAACTGTTTCCTTGCAATGGTTTGGGGACAAATCAGCTGAATGTCACATAACAAGTCCCCCATAGGGGAATCAAGCAATGGAATTCACAGGGCAGAGGATAAAAAAGAAGCTTTGGGGGCCAGGACTCAGTAGGCAATGTCTTCTAAACAGCACATGTTTAGTGGCTGTGCAGCAGGGGCTGTCCAACAAGACTGCTCACGTTGGATATTGTTGAAAATGTCATATACAGCTAACCAGGCATTTTCTCTGACCAGGTACAGACATTCTTCTAGTCTTATGTGACTTCAATACTCAAAATAAATAACAAGTCCACTAATCATGGAGTAAAGCAGCAACTTACAGGCTCAAGAGAAAAATACAGATCATCCATCTGTCATAAGAGTTGAGGACTGGAAAATTTCATTAATATTCTAAAACCATTAGCTAAGATATTAAAAGATTTTCATTACTACAAAAAGCCTTTTTATGCTGTTAATCCAGATTAGTAATGACTGTTCAGTTTAGAGTTTACCTAATTCTTTAGTTTTACCTTATGCAATAGAACAGCCTAATTCTCCCTTCCTTTGAACCCATGTCCTCTGAAAATCCTTCACTGCTCCTTTCCGCACTTCCTGTTCCAAGATCACGGTTCAGTGTGCCTTTACTGTACTATCAGCTCTTCTGCAGATATTTTGGAAAAGAAAATAGAACTCCTCTATAGCTCTTTATCCCATCCCTTTCACTGGTTTTTAGTTATTTGATGACCTGCTGGCCCAGCTGCCTGGAGAAAAATAAAGAAAAAAGATTCTCATTGATCTTTTCATTTTCACAGTTGATGATCAGAGTGAAATATGCAGTTCTTCTTGGGAACAAAAAATAAAAGCCTTTTTTCATGCATCCCTTTCCGCACCCTTTGCTTGTACAGGCAGTGTTTACTCTGACTTGAGCACCACAGTATTGAAGGGAACAGTAATTGCAGAGACAACCCTTTATCAACAAATTCACCACTCGGATATCAGTCCAAGTCCACACTGTTCATCAAACCCACTTCCCTCAGCATAGACATAGTGAATCCCCTCCTAAGAGGGGTCTGAACAATCTCAAGTGCCCAGTACTATTAACATGGCATTCCTGGCAGGCAAATGAAATAGTACTGATGTAGCCAGGAGCTGCCCACCTGCTGGGCTCTGCTAAGCCAAAAGAGGAGCCCAGACCTTTCCAAACTGTATGTTCAAAAAAAGCACATTCCTAAGTCTTGGGATGCAACTGGGAACACAAAGTAGAAAGCACAAACTCAGCACCATTAACACTCCAGTAAGCAAGCAAGGAGACCTTCAGAGAATTTAATTTGGAGCCTAAACTCTTGGCTTCTGCTACTTAGCAGTTTAGATGAAACCTCCATGAAAGGCCGTGAAACTTTACAGAAAAGACAGATCACTACCAGTCATGTCAGGGGATATCAGCAGCTGTTAACGTGTTCTCCTGAAAGCTGCAGCCTATGGCCTGCAAAACGCGGCTCTTGGTATTTTTAAATGAACCAACATTTTGCTCTTCTCTAGCCAGCCAGACGCACACCCAATCGGAAAGACAAAATAATTGTCCATCACTATCTTCCTTCCTGGAAAAAGCTTCTCCTTGTTTACTGAATTTAGTGCGATTAAACAATACAAGCCTGCTGATTATTAACAAGATTGTCTCATTTCCTCCAAATCATGGAGTATTTCAATATTACTGATATAAAGGAAGTAACAAAAAAAAAATCTTATGGCAAAGAGATATCAAAATCTAAACATGAGTACCTTGACATACATGAATAAAATGAAACTAAGCAAATGGTCATATTTGTACCACAGCAGCACTCTGATGGTTATGCAAGATTTGCTGGGGAGTGGGTGGGGCAAAGAGGAAGTTGTAGGCTCCATTTTAATCTGGAAACATCTGTCCCTAGGCAAGGGACAAACGTTAATAAGGCACTACCTCTCAAGCTTACTTCTCAGTTTCCTTATACAGTTAATTACCTTGCTAATCTAACCATAAGTAGGGATCCCATAAAAATGATACATCAAGAGTCTTGATACTATTAAATTTATAGGCAAAGTATGTTTCTGTCAAGTGTATCTGCAGTCAGTTACAAATATATGTAAATGGAATGACTGAAATTACATTATTTTCCTTTTAAGAAGAAATAGCAGGAGTGGTGTTCCCTAAGTAATAGTGAGTGTGCAAACAGGCAAAGATTTTATCCTCAGCAGTACACCAAAAAATGAACAAGGAGTACGAAATACACATACTTTGATTTCCTGTGAAACCTGTTTTCATGGTATCTTCACAGTGGCCACAAAGCTTTTACATAATTCACAATAAATATTGTCAAAAGGAACAGTGAGATGAATTCTCAGAGCTCCAAATGCAACATTTTAAAAAAACAGTTTTAAGAAAAAAAAAAACCAACACCCAAACCAAAACAAAAAAACCCCAAGCCCCTCTCAAAATTACTTCCAACACTTGTTGCAAGAAATGCTCTCCCTTTCTTCCATGAGGTACAAACAACAACAAGGCTGCTTAAGCATTTTTTCCTAGTTTTCTTCATTTCTCAAGCTTTACTTACATTTCAAACTCTTCAGAACTTTTTTTCTTTCTCCACATTAAGCTTCTTCCATATGCATATAGGACAAAGTGAGACCACCTGCACGGACAATTCCTGGAGCTCAACTCTGAGCACTTTCAAGTGCAGGCAAGTGTGAACCCAAGCATATGGATCCCGGTGTTGGTGCTATGAGCTCTGTGAACAGGAGAACAAATTGACAGCAGTGTCCAGCTGGGCTCTCTGTGGGTCACAGGGGGCCCGGAGAAGGAAACTCGTGCATGCTGTCCCCCCACTGCTCCTCAGCAATAATCCTGTAAGATCAGGAATGTAGACAGCAGCATAGGAACACAGGTCCCCCATCTGCAGGCAGCACACCTTAAAGAACAACTACCACTTTTTCCTCATGTGATTGTGTATATCGATCCTATACTTGAAGGGTGATTGATGCAGCAAGTACATTCTGGACAGCTGGAGCAGTCCACTATAAATACATTTGGTCTGCTGAATTCTTAAGTCAAAGAAGGTTGAAGGACCCCTAGAGTAGTTTTGCTTCTTCTGAATAATCTCTAATAGAATAAAATTGAATATTTCGGTTGGAAGGGACAACAATCATCTAGTTCAACCACCTGACCAATGTGGGGCTGACCAGAAGTTACAGCAAATTATTAAGGGCATTATCCAAATAAATACCTCAAACAGTGACAGGACAGGGCATTGACCACCTCTCTAGGAAGCCTGTTCCAGGGTCTGACCACCCTCTTGGTAGAGCAATGATTCCTATGTCCAGTCTAAACCTCTCCCAGTGTAGCTTTGAACAATTCCCATGTGTTCTATCACTTGATCCCAAGAAGAACAGACCAGCATCTCCCTCTCCACCTTCCCTCCTCAGGAAGCCATAGAGCACAATGAGGTTGTCCCTCAGTCTCCTGTTCTCCAAATCAGAGAAACCCATAGTCCTTGGCCACTCCTTATAAGACATGCCGTTCCAGCCCTTTCACCAGATTTATTGTCCTTTTCTGGACACATTCAAGGACCTTCACCTCCTTCTTGAATTGTGGGGTCCAGAAATGCACACAGCACTCAAGGTGAAGCCACACCAATGGTAAATACAGAGGGAGAGTAGGATAACTATTGTTTCTGACAACCTTTACTATTCTCAGAATTTTTCACACATGCAGGGGGAAGGGAAGTAATCCCTTCTGCTGAATTAATCTCTCCTCTCTCTCAAGAGCACAATTCTTAGATAAGGAAAGTCAAAGAACTAAAACATTTAAAAATGTAAAAAATTTTGCTCTAAATGATTTCTGAAGTTACTTATTTCACAATGCTGCCACAAGCAGGTACGAGCAACACAGAAATGCCACATCTGTGACACCAGAAACACCTGTATCCCCTGCTCTCCAGAAACCTTCTGGTGCCTTCCAAGAACAATTTCATGCAGAAGTTGTACTGTTTTAGTAACAACATCTAGGAAGATAACAAATTCACCCCAGAACAGAATTCACCCATACTGAGCAACAATGACAATATAGCCAAAAGATACCAACTACTACCACCTTTTTTTCCCCTTCAGTTATTTGAAGGTGGTTTTCCTCTGCTTTCTCCTCCTTCGCCAGACTTCACCATTCTTCTTCGTTACTTTGCTAAATAGAATCATCTCACCAAAACAATCATTCACTCTACTGGCAATTGCAGTCTCTGAATATTTGCAAGTAGTTACAGTCACCTTAGACAAGTGAGGAAATGTCAAAATAAAAAACCGACATTACTACAGAGCTAGAGGGATTGATTTACAACAATCGCAATGAAAGAGTAGAAAAATAGATGACTTGGTGTTTAGCAATTTCCCAACTAAAGTCCAAAATGCAACAAAGAAGCAAAAAACCAGAATAACACAAACATTTAGTCATCAGAAAAACTTCTGGTAACAGATAAACACATAACAAGAAAAACAAGTTGAAAAAATAATATACAACAGGAATTCAATAAACAATCCCCTAAAGTGCTCCTCAGCTATCAATGTTTTAAATTAAAATTCTGTTGCAATTTATGCAGCTATTAGTGGCTCTGAAGCAGATACACATGTATGGAGGGGAACTTGGTATTATGTCAAGTGAGAAGCAAGGTGGAATTAGGAAAAGGAAATACCGAATGTTTATCATAGATAACTGAAAGAATCACACTTATCCTATTCACTAAAGAAAATTCAATACCTTACCAAACAAAAGTCTTAAAAAGCAACTTAGACTTTGAAAGAATTTACATCTTTCAAGTTAACAACCTTACTTGGAATTTCTTACAATTCATTCTACAAGCAGCTGTAGCACATTTTTTACATTAAACAAGGATATTAAACTTGAAGGGATACCAGTCAGGCTTCAGTTGGATTCCCTTTGTTCCAAGCATTTTGTTTCAATGAATCACTAACCGCATTCAAAAAAGCAGCAGCTGAACATGAGGTTCTAGACAGACTTCCTATCTTGGATGCAGAGTATCAATGGGAGCTACAACAGCCTGAAGTCCTGGTTTGTTTTTACTAAAATTAGCAGACACTCCCTGGAAGAACATGCAAGACTTTAAACACACATTGAACTTAGGTGAGTGTAAAAATAATATTTTTGATAGGATGTTTCTGTAGGCCTCCAAACACTGCAGTTAGTTAAAGTGATCCAAAAGCTTTTTTAAAACCTTCAGAAGTACAGTTACTTGTCAGCAGAAATCCCAGGAAGTCCCTCACCGACACACAAGTGTGCTTACACAAGATAGCTAAGAATGCACAAACTTACACAGTGAACCAGAAAGTGCCACAAGCTCTTAGAACTTATGATTGTACTCTATGCACACAAAAGGCTAGGCCAAGGTTTAATTAAGCTTGCAGAAGCATCACTTAGTCTTCATATTACTTATGTTCATCCTGTTGTACCTGATACAAATCATGCTTCTAAAAAAAACACAGCATCTTTTCTTGTGTGCATTTGTATGTGAAAAGAGTGGTTGCATGCACATGAAAAGGAAAGCTGCAGCAGACAAAACAGCAACAGCAGAGAAAATAACATTCTACCCACTCAATTTAGCACTGCTTGCGTACTGGAGGAGGCTTATACTTCTTTTCAGAAAACCTAGCCACATCTCTCATCAGTGCTTGTAACATCACAATGCAGAGTAAGGCATACTTCATAAACTTAGAGGTGGTCATAAAACTGATGGGCTTGAGATTACACCATCAAGATACAGTGACAGAAGAAAACCTCAGAAACTGACACAGTACTTGTTCTACCACTCTAATAACCATATCAAAATCCATTAGCCATCAATTAGCAGTATTTTAATGACTAGGTCAGATTTAAAATAATAAAAAGGTATTGCAAAGAACAAATCATAGAATCACAACACAAAGACTATTCTGTACTTTACTGCTGTTTATACAGAGGTCCCAATTTTCAGGGATGCACTTTAGGACAGGGCAACATGTTTTCATTTGTTATGCCCATTTTAATACAAAACTAAGAATCTTTGCATACATATAGTTTTAAACTTCTTAAAACTATGTGAGACAATTGACCAATATTGCTCTTGTATAGTCACAAAATTCTAAAGGTTTGACTACGCAACAAAATGAAGGTGCAGCTACAGCGAACCCTCCCAGCTGTGTTGCTTCTTTCTGGTTATCATTACCATACCACTGCTACCATTACTGTTACCACAACTACCTACTCTTGCTGCTGTTACCCTATTACCATTAACATTATCTAGGTACATGCTATGGTCACACCTTTTATGTGATAACTTGAGAAGTTTAATTTGTGCCCAGAATGCCTGTGTAGCCCTTCTGGTTCACTTTAGAACTTTCAGCAAAGAAACAATACGTAATTATTTAATTTTTTTTTATTAAGATACTTTGACCTCTTGGGTAGACAACATATAATCACTGCATGTTACAAATTAAAAAGTACATGAAGAACAAGAGCTAAAGACTAAACACATTATAAGAATTATTAAAATATTCATAGACAATACAAGGAGCTAAAGTTTCAAGTCACCCATGTTGAACAACTGCTCACCCTCTCCCTTCCTGCAGCTGCTCTGAGCACCCCTGTCAGGCGGCAGGGCAGAGAGGTGGTGGGTCCTTGCAGGCACCAGAGCTGATTCCCCCAGTCCCACTTCAAGAAAAGAGAACTGAAATACCAGGTTGTCTTCTGTAGCAGGCTACATAGACCCAGACAGAGAGGGAGCCAGGGGCCACCCTGCCTCCTGCCACAGAAAATCTCAGAGAGATGATTTATAGGGGGGATTCACCTCATTCCACTGAGCAGAAAATTCAGCTGAAAAGAATTAATCTGGGTCCTGTAAGCTTGTTACATAATGAACTTCATCCTTAGGCTGAAAACAAAACAGAGGAGGCAGTATTGCACAAGCTTATCAGTGCCCACTTGCTGCAGAACATGCCCTTGCAAGAGCTGTGTATGAAGAACCACTACTATTTATATCTGTAATACTTCCAAGTTGCTGCAGATTTCTAGGGCAAGATTAATGCGTAAGTTACTTACCTGCACAAGAACACAATACTCTTATTTTCTATTCAGTTTCTTCTCCTCTGTTGGAGGACCCTCAATTTCATCCACACTTGTAAAAACGTTTCTAAAGCTGAAGTTCTTAAAGTAGGAGTAAAGAAAAATAAAAATATTCTCTAAACAGTTGACCCAAAAGGATCTACATCCTGCACTTAGGCATCACTTTAATACGCAGAAGTATGGCGCATGGATGGAAAGTAAAAACAGAGGAAGCAAAACATCAATGAACACAAACTCCAAGCGATCACACATTTTTCATTGAAATTGAGAAAGGTCAAGCAGATGATTTTTTACTAACCATATAATCATATTTTCCTTGAAACAATTACTTACTGTTTACTTATTTAATCCTTTCATAATTACTTTAGACATTTGCCTAAACATCTTCTCATCACAAGAACAAATAAGCACAATACTCATTCACTTAAACAGTTCCAGCCAAAGCAAAAAACTCACAACTAAAGACTTCTAACATGACTAAGTCTGCTTGGATCCAGCGTCATTTTCTCTCTCTCCCCCTACTACTTACCAGTAGTCAGGCATGAAAACATTTTTCTGTTAACGTAATCATTTAATGCATGCTATCCCACTTACTTCCCAATCTCTTCCTTTTGTTTGCTGACAGTTCCCCTTTTTCTAGAGAGCACTTGCACTTCTACACAATGCATAAGAGTGGCAGCTCCCAAAGACTTAGAGGTTTCTTCAGTAGTCACTGTCCAAAATACGTGCATGCGAACACACAGCATGACTTAGGAGAATATCTTCCCTATCAGCTGTTCTACTTCAGCAGTTTATGAAGTGTGCACTCTGCTCCAGTTTTGATTCTTTCTACCTCTACATCAAAAGCTCTTCTGAGGCTTTACAATTCAAACACTAGTTTCACCCGGAAAACAACTGACTTACAGTCCTAGGCTTAAAAGGGGTTGAGGCATTGTTAACTTTCACTTAGTTTTGCACGTTTTTATAAATAGTCTAAGCAATAAAATCAATTCAGCTGCTCAATCTTATGTTCCTATTTTTAAATACTTGAGTTTGAAAAATACTTGATACTTAAAAATTATAATCAATGATAGCACACTAGCATTCACAACGCTGCAATGTAAGCACTCATTTGTAATTAAAATATTTGTAGACTACAGTATGCTCAGTAACCTTTTCATGCAGAATATTATCTGAGAAGCATGAAATCTGTGAACAATATATGGTGCACAATAGTTTGAATATATGAAATATATACAGCTAATGTATATTATCCAAATCAGACTTCCTCTGCAGTTACAGTAAAATTCCCCAAATTTCCAGCTTAACATCTAATCCACACGCTTCCTCCTCATCCCATACCGAAACGAATAATGAATGAGCTGGGTCATGATTGCTTTCAAAAAGTATGTCAGAAATCTTCAAAACAATGAAACGAGTGCAAGAGTTGTTATAACACTCAGACATCACAGGTTTTCCTAATAACGTCGCATACTTATACAACCACATACTACGCATCCTCGCATCCTTTTTATGCACCAGCATACCGGGAACTACGAAACCACAAGTCCCCAAGGTACTTGAATTCTACATTACGAAACTCCCTATGCAATCAAAAATTAACCCAGAATTGTAAATATTTGTGATTGGAATCTGAGAATCTAAGCACAACCTTCATCCTGCGCCTGGGCAGAATGAAAATTTTCGGACTCGGGTGTCACCTTACACCTCCCGTCAACTCCGTCACACAGCAGCAACTCAAACTTTTCAACAAATGGAAAGTCTCGGGTTTTGTTGTCATCGTCCCCCCACGCCTCTCTCGCCGCTCCGTGCCTGCGCACGGCTGCTCCCCGGAGCGTTTCTCAGCCCTCTCTCCCGCGCTCCGCGGCTCTGCTCCCGTCCCAGCACCCGCCGCAGGACCCCGCTGCTCCGCGACCCGGGGAGTCGCCTGCCGGGAGCGCCCCCGTCCGCCCCAGGGCCGGGATGGGCTGCAGCCCGCGGGTGGCTGCCCCGTCCCAGCCGTGCGGGGCCGCGGCCGGGAGCGCTCCCCGCCAGGCAGCCCCCGCCTCAGGGCAGGAGCAGAGCCCTGGGGCTGCCCCTGCCATCAGGTGTCTCGCGTTTCGCCGTAAACACGGCTGTTCCCGTGTAACCCTCCTCCCAGCAACCCTCAAACACCGATTTTTTTTTTTCTGCTTAAATAAATTCTCCTCCCATTTTTAGACACCCCCCCCCCACACACACACACACACACTCTTAGGAAGGCTGCTCCCAAGTATTCTCTTAGGTGGGATTTCCGAGCGGGCTGGGAGCCACATGCCTAGAGCAGTGGGCTGGCATCTGCAAGGGGGGCACGGGCTTACCTTTGCCTCCCCCGCGTCGGGCTCCTCCTCGTAGTAGCCCTGGCCGGACTCGTAGGCGGCGGCGGCGGCGGGCGGCCGGGGTCCCAGGAGCACGGCTCCGGCAGCGAGGCAGCAACCCAGGGAGAGCACCTCCAGCAAGTGCATTGTGCAAAGATGGCAGAGCGAGCGCGGAGCGGGGCCGCGGGGCGGCTGGAGGAATGCAGGCGAAATTACGAGGCTCCTTCCCTTCCTCTCCCCCCTCCCTCCCGTCGCAGCATCCGAGGCTGTAAAAATCCGTGGGATGGAGAAGATGCGGTGGCAGCAGCTCCTACGCTCCTGTAGGGGAGTTCGCAACTTTCCCGGCCGCTTTGCAAATTCTCGCCAAACTTATCCGGAGTTTGCCAGGTAAAAAGCCCACCAGGAAACCGGACATCCGAGGCTGCGCTCGCTCAGGAGCAGGGGAGGTGGAAGACGCGGAGAGGAGGAGGGAAGAGGAGGGAGACAGAGCGAGCGGCTGCTCGCACCCGGGGAGTTCCCTTCGCTGCTGGGGGGTGCGCGGCGCCCGGGGCTGCGCGGGGGCCGCGCATGGCGAAAGCGCCCTCTGCCTGCGCCTCGACAGGGGCCGCCGGCAGCCTTCCTCCCCCTCCTCCTCCTCCTAATACTGCCGCGCCGCCTGCCGCCCGCCTCGCGCCGGCGCGCCCCGGGAGCGGATCGCCCTGCTCGTCGCGGTTGTGCCGGGAAGGGGCGGCGGAGGGGCCAGAGCCTCCCCCGCGCAGCCCAGAGGGGCACGGGCGGATCAGCGGAGCTGGGCTCGTCCCGCCCAGAGCCTCGGCTCCACGGAGGTGAAGCCCGCTGTAGGTCCCAGCCCCGAGGGGGAAGCAGCGCGCCCCGCTTGCCTCAGTCCGCTCGAAACCGCCCGCTGAAGTTGGACAAAACGCTCACAGAGATCACACATGAAAGTTTCTGCTAATCCTAATCAGTTGAGCAGTGTTGGCAGGTTCACTTGAGCGAGTGTAGCAACTTTTAGAAAGAGAGAAAAAGATTTTGCCCTGTTAGAAACAGAGTAACCTAAGCAGCAGCACCTCATCTCGGAGCCATCTTTGACCAGAAGCTGCACCCCAAGCAGAGCCCTACCTAAAACGGACCAAAGATGCTGTGTTCCAGCGATACTGTGAGTAAAAGTGAAAAAAAAGGTCTAACAGTAAAACCAAAACATATTGCACATTGCTAACAAAGCCTGCTCAAGTCTCAGCTGTGCAAAAAGTTATATTCCCTGTACAATAATTTTTGCTTGATGTGAACAGCATTATTGACTGTTGTTTAAATATTTAGAAAGCTTTTCAAGTTGTCCAGCATCACTTTTCTACATCTTTTGGTAACGAGATTGTATGGGAACAAGCTGTGGGTGCAGATCCCTGACTGCCTTGGCTGGATGCTGGCAGTCTGCTCATATTACATTACTCTTATTCTTTGGGAATCCCATTATGTAACTATTCAGGGAATGATATTCTGGGGTTTATGGATAAAGGTGCCTCTAGCATGCCTTTAGGTCCCTCCTGTTCTTTTTTATTTATTTATTTATCATTTTCAAGATAGTATTTCAGCTTACTGCTACACAAAGAAATTATTTTGATTTTAGGAATTAATAGTTTCATTTGCAATCAGAATGAGATCTGAAGTTTAAATAGAGCTAATTTTTTAAAGTTTTTAGAAAGTTATTAAAGCATTAACAGTTTTTTTAACATCTTCACAGTGCAGTAAAGCAATGAAGCAAAGACAGTGGTAGAAGCTAAGCAGAAGAGCTATAAAGATATAAAATAGTGTATATAAATTGAGAAGCCTATTGTTCTGCAGTAGACCCTTACAGCGCTGTGGATCAAAGCATAGGATTAAAGCCTAAAGAGAGCATAGCCCAGGATGCAAACCCCATCTAAACATAAATATAGCATTACTGGCTTGAGTTTAAACATGTTAAAACCTCTTAGAAACATCACAGAGCAGTGTAGAAAGCAAGTTCTTTTACAGCATGTTAATAAAACCGCCTGCCAAATCATGCACAGATAATATTATTTCAATAATTGACTGCCACGCAAGGAGCACCTCCCCATAACTAAATCACAAAACAGGACGGAACATACAGCTCCCGCTGTGCCATCATAATATCAGCTGGATTCATTATTTATTTCCCCAGTGCCCTAGCATTCTTATTCTTTCCCTGCCCCCCCTCCTCCCTGATTCATAGAGCATCCCTCATGAGATCAAAGACTTTTATGCCAGAGAACATTTCTACCAGCTGCTCTGTATAGCAAGTTTAAAGTGTCAGAATTGAAAGCCAGTAATCATAGTCATAGTGCCTTAAGTCACAGTTTAATCATAAGGTTTTTAAACTGAAGTGGTTGAAATCTGTGACAAATTATATTTTACATTTACAAATATTCCATTGAGTCTGTGTGACTTTAAGATTTTCCCAAATTCAGGCTGTATTTTTTGCCATCCCATGAAAGATCACTAATTTAAATGTTTACCCCTACCACATAATGATTAATATTCCTCCTCTTGTCTTCAAACTAAGCAGAAATTGGCCTCTAAGGCAATTAATTTGAAGTTCTACACAGCATTCAGTACACTGCCAAGAAACTGACCTTATAAACACAAACGACTAAAGAGATATCCCCAATAGTGCAGAAGCACAGGTCTTCATCTTGCCCTGTTTATGTTTCAATGACAATAACTACTATTGACAAACAAAGGAATTTTTTTATGTTAGCTGTAAGATTCCTTCAAATTAAATCTCTTGATGTTGTTTCAAAATGACATTAAAAATATCCAGACCCCATTCTGTTGTTCGAGTTGGTGTAGGAACATTTGTCAAGCATATTGCTCTCCTGTGTCTAGGCAGACCTGCTATGTTCCTCTGCAGTGCATGATGTTTCTGAAACGTGAATGTGTTGCAGTACCTGGTTCCTGTCTCCAGTCATTAGCAGTACGAGAAGTGAGAGAGGAACCACTCTAAGAAACATGAGCTGAGACTGAGGAATAGAATGGTGTCAATACCAGCAACTAAAATCAGGAGCATGCTGTTGTAAATTTGGTCTATTTGCTTATTTTAGAGTTAAATGTTAATGTTAAATGTTTTGTTTTCAGAAAATGTAATTTCCATTCTCCTTATATTTAAATATTTGTGTTTGACTCAAACCAATCTCCTTTGCTTTTCCTCTTAAATAGATACACAGAGGCACGCCCAAGAGTTAAAATTACAGATAGCATGGTTTGCTTTTATTTCAACTCATGTAGTCTTACTAGTGTGTTTCAGTGGAATTTGTCTATAATGTATCTCTCAAAGACAGAAAACATTGTTCTTCAAGTACAGCAACTAAAGGGACTGTTGAAGTGCCATTCTGGAGTTATTCCGAAAGGTGAAGTCTCTGTAGTAAGCTTCAGTCCTTATTTGCTCTACAGATAGGACTCCCCCATATTTCCTCTAATGCTTAAAAGCATAGGAAAAAACCCCAGGTATTGATCAGTGCCATAAATATCAAAATTCTGTGTAAATGCTGTAAATGAACCTGCTATGTACAGGGGGAAAAAGAGAAAGAAAGAAAGGAAAGGCATTTTAGTTTCAGTGCCAGACTACTAGAACAGTTGCTCACTAATGCCTTTCCTGCCAATTGCATCTTTCAATTGTAAGTTTTATTACACATTTCTTATCATATTGCTTATCCACTTTGAGTAACCAGTTCTACAGAAGAGACTATTTAACTACTGAAAAAGGTTGATGCAGTGGATTTCAGGCTGTAGCCCACTTCTTTCTTCAAACTCTCTTCTAGATATAAAACATATAATTTAATGGAAACATTTAGGAAAACTGCAGTTTTACTACTTGTGTACATAAAAGCCTTCCTTATTCCTCTCAAGAAGATTTAAAAATGTTTATTTTTTTTGTATAGGCTCTCATTGAGTATTTTCTTATATGATCCTAGAAAAGAATCTAAGCATGGTGGCTTGAAGATCACCAAAAGCAAGTGAAATCTTTTCCTTGACTTTGATCAGGCATCCTCACTGTAAAATGTAACCCATGGCAAAATGTCCTACCATCAAACTTCCAGCTAGGGATCATGAAATGTAGCTTTATCCACTTGTGTTGTCTAAAAATATTGTTAGGACAAGTAACTTCAACAAGAAGGACATCACTGCTGCAAAATAATTTTCTACAATGTTTGACCTAGTAACCTGCATTATTTTATTATCTAGAAATGTCTCTTTTATTTGGTATAAAAGTTGGTCCCTCTTGAAAATTAATTAACTAGACAAGAATCCTTAGTCTTCAGCCCTTTGACACTGGTTGGTATTCAGGGATTACAGGATTATTTGGATTTCTTTGTTCTCAGGGATTCTCTTTCCAAACTGTCAAAATCAAGACTATTGGCATCTAACATGAAAATTTCTCTATGCTACAGACTGGACAACCACAATAGCATAAAACCTTTGCAACCCTTGCTATAATAAGAGGTTAGTGTGATGCAAGGGTTCTCAAGAAAAGTGTTTGAATTGCCCAAAGCAAATTACATATCTCTAAAGCTGCCCTAAATTTAGAACAGAGAAAGACCTTGCACACATTTTA
Organism: Neomorphus geoffroyi; assembly: GCA_033558235.1. Classification (NCBI taxonomy): domain Eukaryota; kingdom Metazoa; phylum Chordata; class Aves; order Cuculiformes; family Neomorphidae; genus Neomorphus; species Neomorphus geoffroyi. Next base: position 22,696,213 of record JAUMJM010000020.1, on the reverse strand, counting down.
TTCAGCTGTCTTACATGAGGATCTTTCTCTTTACCATAGTTTTTCTTCCCTCTTGTGATTGAAGTCTTACACTAGAACAGGTACAGACAGAATGTTAACAACCTGAAAACTAATTAATCTCTCCATGTAGCAATGATGTTCATTGTTATAACCTCTGACTATAAACAATAAAATGACTGATTGTAGATTTATGCTGCCTCTTAACTGAAAGCTGTGCACAATCTAAACTATGTACAACTGAAGCCATGTCACTATATAAACAAATCTAGATTTAACAAAACATATTAGGACTTAACAGCATACAACTACTACACATACATTAGTCTTCCAATTGGCAATCTGCAAGATAAAGAATGTATCCAGAATCCTTTTTGCCCAATTATACCGATAAAATTTTAGAATGTAATAGATCAAAACCATCCTAAATCAATTCAAGAGACATTTCTATATAATTGCTAAAACAATGGTAGAAATAATTATTTCTATAAGGAGATGCAGTTTCCACTAACTTCGTTCCTGCATACCTCTTCTCCACTCATATATATTTTGCTCATATATATTTTCATTCCTCTTCTTTTTCTTCAGTCCTTCAAACCTTCTGTACAATATTTTGATTGTTCTGGAAATTAAGAATATGCTAAACTCTTCAAATAAAATTGCTGAAGTATTGAAACTTAAAAAAATTTGTTAAACAGCATTGAGGCAAATTATTTTCCAAGCCCAGAATAGCATACTATATTATTACTGATTATGATCCTCATTTTTCCGTATTATTTAATAAGATTTCCTTACCAAAGTCAATTCTTTTCTCGTATCTTAAATAGCCTTTTATGTATTTGAACACTTACCCTTCCTTAGTTAGCCATCTTGTTGCAAGGTGAAAAAGATCAGTTTTTTCAACAGTTGTGTATACATTTTTATTTTCTAAAATTCTGCTTATCCTTATAACTGTAATTTGAATAATCTTTAGTTCTTTAGTTCTAATCAGGAGTTCTTTGAAAGATGATGCCCAGCACTGAAAAAGGGTACTTCAAAACTGACCTGTGTTGTGCAGAATGAACGCAAACAGAACAAAAAACTCAAACTCGTTCTTTTGCATGTACGTTCCCTTACATTATTTCCCTACTAGGCAGATTCGTGTTCAGCGTGGAGTCAGCTGTAACTCTTGATAATTTCTGAGGATTTTCATTCTAGCCAGATGTTTCCTTTCCTGCAGTATTAGATCTGACTCTTCCAACCTAAGTGAACAGTTCACATTTTCAAACAGAATGGTGTTCTCTCTTTTTTCTAGGCATTTCTTGACCTTATGAAAATTATTTTCAATTTTAAGCCTACCTGTCTGTGCCATCTTTGCTAGCTAGATCTTGTCTGTAAAGTATATTTGTAAATGTAACAAAATAAATGTGTATTCTACCCTTGCTGCCCTTGATTCCTTGTGGCCAGCAAAAACATTTTTAGTGACCTGTTGCAAGATTTTGAAGGTTGAAACTTCTCTCCTGAGGTGCTGGTGCAGGCTGCAGAGGCTTCAGCCCATCTTACTCATCCAGAAACTGAAAATGTGGGGATAGTCAGATCAGAGATTCTTGCTTAGGTTCCTGTTCGTTTTTCAAATACTTAAAAAGAGTTAGAGATTAGTCCAAAAGAAAATGAAAGAGAGGTTAGTGGTTTGGGTTGGTTTCTCATTTGGTTGTTATGTTGGCGTTTTTTGGTGGCTTGCATATATTGCTTTTTGTATTTGTTTATGTCTTTTTTCCTTGATAAATTTTTGGAGTTTTTTTCCTAATATACCAGGTAGTAAACTTCTGGAATTTCTCATTAATAGAATTTTGGAGGCCAACAACTATGAGGTTTAAAATTAAAGAAGATCAGGACCATAAACTGATACTAAAAAAACAACCAAAAAACCCACAAACCCAACCCAGAAAAGACAGGAGTAAAGGTGTACAAGGTTGCATACATAATTCAATGAATACAGATGCTGGAAAAGTATGAAGGAAGTGGACTGCAGAAGCAGACCGTCCTGTGTGCTGTCCCTAAATAGAATGTTCAATTGCAACTGTTGGAGACAGAAAACTGGATATACAAGTCTAGACAGCTGTTTTTGTCTGAGCCAACTGGACATTACTTGTATTTTGAGGGAAATTGAATCAATTTCTTACTGATTCAGGTCCAAACCACAACTAACTTTTTTCTTGTCTTTTAGACTCATGTTCAGACCACATATACTTAGTCATAACAAAATTACTTATTTTTACACATCATTATTGCATCAGAAGTCAGTCCAACAGATAAGGCTGGATTGAAGTACACAGGAAATGCAGTCTCTAGTATATTCTTTATAATCTACAATGAAATCGATAGAGTGCTATTGCTATCTCCATTGCCATCACAACTGGAACTAGATTTAATCATTCAACCTTAATAAACACCTACACCGAAACCATCTATCAGTTTTATGGATACATACACAGAAAACCAGTAAAACAGCAGATTTTTTTTTTATTTTTTTTTTAAACAAATTATAAGACAAAGCAAAATGAGAAACCTACATACCAATTCTCAGAGCTTTACCACTACTAATAACTTGAACTGGCACCATGCTTAATTTAGTTACTAAGAAGGTTTTATTTTCTCCTAAACAATTACTTAGTAAAAAACATAACATGTTGCCTTCAAAAAGTTGTATAGTTTGTGCTGAATCAAGAGCGTTATTGTTGCTGTCAGACATAAGGATACATCCTGGGCACAAAATCAAAAGGATAGGGAACCACCATCTCTAAGAATTCAAAATTCAATTCCTAAAATATTCATTTTCCAAAAGCTGATTAAAAAAAAATGTGAAAAAAATGACAAAGAACTAAAGAACAAAGGTGCATTGATTTGCAGATTGCATCAGAGGCCATAAGTAATTCCTTCCTTCGTCTGGCCAGGAAATTTCATTTTCTTAAACACTCAGCACTGAGTGACACATCCTAGTTTCCTGTGCTATAGTGAAAGCCATCCTAATTCCTCCCCTTATCATTCATGAATTTATTTAATAAGAGACATTCTTAGACCAGTTTTTGACTGTTTCTTCCTCTCAGCACAACCTGTTAATCTCTCTCTTTTGGCCAGTCTCTTGATTTTCAACACTTCGGCTAAACCAGGCAGCTGATGCATGCAATATGGAACCAGATCTCCGAGCAAACTAGCCTTCAGTACAGCACATCCGTTGTCCTTCTTGTTGCTTATCTCTTTGTAACTTGAATTTAAGTAGCTACTATTGATCTAAAAAGCGGGTGGCATGCTGGGCCTAATCTATTTTTTAAATTCCTATCCCATCACAAACATACAGCTATACTCCACAGGGACACTTCAACTAATCTGTCCCAGCGTAAAACTCTTAAGTGCAAAGGGTAGAGCAACAGACCATTTTCAGTAGCAGGTTCCAGCTGTGGAACTCAACCTAATCTTCTCTATTGGTAATGAATAAGCCTGAGTGTATTCAAAACTAAAACCAACCCTGGCTTCTTAGTAAGACTCCCTGCAGCGATGGCATCTTCCCAGGGTAAGAAGCAGATCGGGATAGAGAAGGTGGTAGAGAGAGAAACATATAAAATACAAAAAGCTAAAATTTGCACATATTTTATTTAAAAAGGATAGGTTCCAAAATGTGGATTATTACATTAAAATCATTTTCAGAGATGCACAGAAGTCACTTGTGCTTACCTTTTCTGCAATAAAATTTTGAGTGGTCAAAAAGCCAGCTATGTCATTGCTGGTTTTTGGAGCCAGAGTTTGGTTTTCCTCCCTAGAGGTTAGTCATAGTTGTGTTCTAATCACTTTATATAACTGTAGGGCCACTCACAGATATCTCACCTAAACAAGGTAAAGAAAAGTCCTGGTCAAACTTCCTTCTTACTTTTCTGATCCCTTATATGTGAGCAGTCAGGAGCAGCCCACGGACTGCAGGGTGAAGGAATGTGCTGGTGCTGTGTTCTGAGCTGCCCTAGTTGCAGAGGTACAGAGGAGAACCTGGTGAAGCTCAGTGAACCCAAACTACACGGTGCTGCTTCTACCGGCTACAAAAAAAAAGCCACCAGAGATGTACAGGCTGTGCCATAGTTTTAAAAGCATTTGTATGCCTATAAGGCATTGCAGATAAGCGGCAGCTGCATCACATGCTTTTTGGTCTTGTGTTACTTCTAATAAGGCTCTATTTTCTTATAATGTAAACAAATGTTTACTGATGGATCTTTTGAGTTCTAGTATGCTAGCTGGTAAAATTAAATAAAAATTCAAGTAGCCCAAAGGATATTTGTTTCTACACAGTTCTGAAATGAGCGTTACATTCACCTGATAGGCTAGTGTTTATAAGTCCACGGTTTTGCACTGAAATACTCCCTAGGAGCAATTATAACTGTAATTATATAGTTCTACACTTTAACAGCCTTCTTTCAAACAACAACTGATTTTTATTAAGTGAATTTTCCTTTTCTTTCTCTTCTCCAAGTATCTTGACAATCTATCCAAAAGGAATAAGACTCTCAATCAAATGGGAAAGATTTATTCACATAGTGATATTAATAGCAAGGCTGTTGATATTCATAGGAGGTCTTGAAAAATCATGGTTTTTAAAACTACAGAGCAAAATTGTATTCCCTTTTTTTCCAAGCAGAACTTCAAAGTTTAGATGCTACAGGACAGTAGTTTCAAGGGGTTTTCTGTGTTAATTATTGTGTGACCTATTGTTTAGTTAAACTGTGTAGCAGATGCCTTTTTAAATAATAATGCTGAGTTTCAGTAGGAACAAAACAACTTTTTGAGTTCAATCTATGCTCAGTCAAGGTCGAAAAGAGCTGGGAATAAACTCAGTGAGTTTTCAAAAGCTTACCCTAAATAAACAATATCAAAGCTCATAATTAAGAAGGCTCATTTCATCAGTCAGCTTCATGTTTGCACAACAGTAGGAGTAATTATCACACTACTCATTCTTTAAGGTTGGCTTGAACACTTGACCTTATAAGTAAACTCCTTTTCCCCCCTCCAAAGATCCAAAGCCAAACCATTTGATTTTAACAAAACAGAGCTGTCAGTTTGATATTTCAAAGCACATTTAACTGCTATCTTTCATTAAAAATATAGTTTATCTTAAAAATAGAAATTTAGAAAAAATAATCTGTAATTTTTACCATGCAAAAATTAAAAACAACAAAAAAGTGTCTGTTTGATTGACCTTTTCTTCAATTAGTCAGTTGAACTGTATTTGTTCCAGCCCCCACAACGCACCGAAATCCCAAAATTCATGCAAATGCTAGGATGCCTCAAGGGCATTACTGCCTTAATACTCCTCTTGCATCATGCCAGCTTTCACTGACTCACATGGAACCAAAGAATGTGAAATCCAAAAGCAGAAGTACAATTATTCTCAACAGTAGTCATGTGTGGGCAGATATTCAGCAAAACTAACAACACCTGGAAAAAGTAAAACACATGGAAGAGGATCTCACCTCCCTTTTGTCATACCAGAATTAAGGTTCCGGTCTAAAGGCAAATGTCTATTTGCCCGTGACAGTTAATGAAAAGTGGTAGGCCCCTTCCAAAGCAGAATGCATTCTCCATTTCTTTGGTACTTGCTTTAGAACATGCACTAAAATATGTTTTCTCTCTGTTGTTAGCAAGAGGAAACAGTATGCTAAATTTGAGGTCTATAAAGTTACAGAAGTCTCATGCTGAGAATCTACATTGGAAAACCTGTCCCAGAGAAGCTCTAATGGTGTAAGGGAGGGGTTCAAGAAATACAGGAGAAGGGTGGTCTGGGATTTAAGTGATGCAACTAATTAAATCAATGAAATTAGTCTCCAGCTTGGCAAACTGACTATCAAAATAGAGCAAAAGTAATAGCAACATACTTGATAAGAGGAGCACTTGATTGTTGACTGACTTCATCCTTTCATTTCAGATTTATGTCTTGCTCAGTCTTTTTAGCTCTTTATTGAACAAAAATTGATAGGTATGATAGGTCTCAATTTTTAGACATGTCAGTAGGTTTTACTGGAGAATTATCAAATTAGTGAATGGCAAAAAAAAATAAAAATCACACTGTAATTGGCTTAGGTCAATACAAGAAGTTACAAAGCAAAGCCAGCATCGCATTAGAAGATTGTTAGTGAATTTCTGTAAGTTCCTGTGATAGCTGTTATATCAAGTAAAGTTTTGGAATATTTTTTAAAACATTTGTTATACTTACAAACTGTATATGAAAAAGCTTGTGATAACAGAGCTACGTTTGTTAGTTCTGAGAAACTCTTAAGCACTTTTCATGCGTCACTGTAGAGACTGAGAATAAAGTATTATTTACAGCAGTAAAAGAAATATTTACTTTTAAAAAAGATTAAAACTCATTATAGAGTCATAGAATCATAGGGGTTGTAAGGGACTGTAATTCTCTGTTTAGAATGCTGATTTAGAATGATTTCAAAATTATGAACAGATAATAAATTTCACAACTCTGGTAGTACTATTTTTTAAAATGATACCATGCACGTGGACTTCATCATTACATAATTAAGTAAGAAGTAACAAATAACTTTGTTGTTGCATCAACTAAAGAGGTTTATGCTTGATTTTTATTAGAACAAGAGAGTTATTTACCTTTCTTTGCCACCTACTTGAGGTAGTAATTCTAAGAAGCAGCAAAGACTACAACTACATTATTACAGTCATCATGTAGTCTTACTTCAAAGAAGAAAAAAACTGTGTGCAATAATATATCCTATTAATCACAGAGATTTTAATTCATCTAATCTGTTGCTATAATTTTGGCTAGAAAGCTATTATAATGCCAAATACTATTAGTGAAACCTTAGCTACTCAATATACACAGCAGAAGTTCTTGCATGAGAATTGGCTCAACAGAGCTATAAGACAATAAAAGGGCAGCAGGGCCTGTGGCCTCTGCTCTCTGATTCGGTAACATGAAGAAAAAGTGAATTCGCCAGGAGCTGTCAACTCTGAAATATCTCATTTCAACATGATGTCATCAAAGATCAAATGGAAAAGGTTAATCTTGTTTTCTAGACACTTAAATCCCATTTTCCCAGGCAGACTTACCCCCAGTTTGTCCAAATGTGTCTTAAACAGAATATCTTATTCTGAAGGGTCTTTTTTTCCTTAACACAACAGGCACAATGGCATTGAATACATCAGTGTCACATTTACTGTTTCTATGCAGAAAGCCACGAGACATCTATTGAAAGTAGAAATCACATTACTAATACTCTTACAGTACATTTTTACTTCATGAAATTATTTAGTTATACTTGTATATTGGAGGTTTTCAGCTTGTTATCATAATCATTCTGCACTGCTAGAAAGCAACTCAAACATTTCTTAGATCTGCTGAGACCTCTGAGGGTTTTTTTTTGCTTTTGTTTAAATGACCAACAGAAATGCAGTTTTACTAATACTTGGTGAGTATTTTGTACATGAAAGACGTCCTGCAGCTCAAGTCATATGCATGCTACCAGAATAATTAAAATAAAATGAATAAAACCTGTAGCCCTATATTTTGGTAACAGAAAGTTACCAAAATGTGGCTTAAGATAGGTTACCTGCAGAAAAACTGTAGTTATAATTCTACAAATATTGGCTTTAAATAGGTATTTTCCACCTTTGGCATCTTAAATTTAACTCTGAAAGCATTGCTTTGTTGTACTCTAAAGACTGTCCTTTCCCATTCCCATGACTTTCCCATTTTGCTTCAGCACGATTTTGGTTTCAATTCAAAGACCAAAATGTAAAAACGAAGTAAGAATCTACATAGTACTTAATTAGTAAAGAAGTTTAACAAGCTTTTATCTGTGAATCTGACTCAAGTCATAGTGTTATAAAACATTTCACTTTGGATATAATTTAGCAGCTTGGTTTGTTTTGTTTTGGTCTTTTTCCTAAGGAAATAAGAAAGTTAATATTCCAATACTTGTAAAATCAAAAGTTCAATAAAAATCAATAACAGTATTTTCCACTGTCCTCAGTGAGAAAATTTCATCCCTAGTGTTTTGCTTTTTAGGCAGAACAGTACACGATGAAGAAAGTCATAGACATTTTTGTTTTCAAATATCTTGGTTTCAGTAAAATTAAATGATAGCAACATACCTCCAACATAACTCTGTTCAAAAACAGTCTCTGATTCTCCACCAAGTTCGGTCCTGTATTGAAAACAAGGAAAGTGCTCCTTTTCCAGCTTGGCATACTCAGCAGTATGTCTTTCTATTTCTTCATTCTGTAGGAATGAATATGTAATTTAACGACAAGATGAGGCTTACAATAAGTTGATTCTGTCATTGCAGAAATGCTTTCTTCTCCATTTAAAAATTACCACTTATTTTGAACAGGAGAAAGTAAGCCAAGAATCTAGGCAGATAATATTTTAAACAAAGACATCTCCTAGAAATACTCCTTTTTAAACAGTGGTAACTTACAGGTGTGTGGATTCAGAAACAGACGACAAGGCTTAAATGGTTGTCTCCCCTCTGTTAGAACAGAAATTTCTCTATTTTTCTTCCCTCTAATCACAGCTGTTGGAACAGGGAAACAAACTTATATGGAACTATATGAATGTGGCGATATTTATACTTAGTTCTGAAAACAGAACAAAACCCCACCAAAAAATGCCAAAACATTATGCCTCCCCCAAATAAAATACTTAGCTTAATGCATTATCTTGCAAAATTGAAGAAGAGGAACAGCAGTAAAAAATACTATATAATAAGGGAAATTGGCTGTAGGGCCAGAGTTGTTCTCTTCAGACACTTAGCATTTAGTAGACTAAAATTTTTTCTTCTTTTAAAAGAAATTTGGTAGGATCATAGAATGGTTTGGGTTGGAAGGGACCCTTAAACATCATTTAGTCCAACTGCCCTGCAATAAACAGGGACATCTTCAACTAGATCAGGTTGCTTAGAGCTCTGTCCAGCCTGACTTGGACTGTTTCCAGGGATGGGGCATCTACCACCTCTCTGGGCAACCTGTTCCAGTGCTTCACCACCCTCGTTGTAAAAGAATTTATTCCTTGTGTCTAGCCTAGATCTACCCTCCCTTAGTTCAAAACCATTAATTCTTGTCCTGTTGCAACAGGATCTGCTAAAAAGTGTATCTCCACCTTTCTTATGAGCCCTCTTTAAGTACTGAAAGGCTGCAAAAAGGTCTCCCCATATAGCTTTCTCTTCTCTGGGTAGGGCAACCCTGACTCTCTCAGCCTCTCCTCATAGCAGAGGCGTTCCATCCTTCTGATCATTTTCATGGCCCTCCTCTGGGTGCTCCAACAGGTCCATGTCTTTCTTGCATTGAGAGCTCCAGAGCTGGATGCAGTACTCCACATGAGGTCCCACCAGAGCGAAGCAGAGAAGTAGAATCCTCTTCCTCTTAACCTGGTGTCTAAGCTTTTGTTGACGCAGCGCAGGATACAGTTGGCCTTCTGGGCTGTAAGCGCACATTGCTGGATTGTGTCCAGCTCTTCAACCACCAGTAACCCAAAGTCCTTCTCAGCAGAGCTGCTCTCAACCCCTTCATCCCGTCACCTGCATTGATACTGAAGGGAATGCCTTTACCCATGTGCAGGACCTTTCACTTGGCCTTTTTGAACATCATGACGTTCAAATTGACCAACTTCTCAAGCCTGTCAAGGTCCCTCTGGATGGCATTCTATTCCTCAGGTGTATCATCTGCACCACTCATCTTGGTGTGATTGGAAAACTTGCTGAGAGTGCATTCAATCCCACTGTCCATGCCATTGATGAAGGTATTAAACAATACTGGTCTCAGTATGGACCCCTGAGGGACACCACTTGTAACCAAACTCCATTGGGACACTGAGCCTGTGACCACTACCTTCTGGATGCAACCATCCAACTGATTCCTTATCCAGTGAATAATCCACCCATCAAATCCATTTCTCTCCAATGTAGAGAGAAGAATGTTGAGGGGAACCATGTCCAAGGCCTTACAGGCTTTCTCTGACCTTCCTTTTCTGTCTGACATACCGTAGTATTTTAACTTAAATTACTAAGGCGTGAGAACTAAGTAAGCAAGAGAGGAGACAAGAATAATAATAGTAATAACTCAGGCAGCATGTATCAAACCAAGTGAGTTATTTTGCTCATATGTAACAGGCACTACTAGAATTTTTTATTTTCTATTTTTAAAACAGGAATATGGTAGATATTGCTATCCAAACAGGATAGCTATGAAAACTATGTAAAATAACAATGGAGGAAACCTGTAAGACCTGAAAGAATCCAAGCACTTTTTTTTTAAAGATGCAAAGTTTTTTGATGCATATATTAGTAATTTAAAAATTAGCTGGTCAAATCAACATATAACTGCCTTCATAGGTGATATGGTCTATATAGGTTAAATGAGAAATGTTTAAGGATTTTTATAATACTCATATCACTAAATAAATAGTCACTGCCTACTATCTCAACCTAACAGACACCAGAATACACAGCAGCCTGCATCACTCCCAGAGAAGTTTTTTCAATAATAACCTGTTTGAACCAGAAGTGATTGAGAAGAAATAACCACCAAACCCATACAACCTTTTTTCAGACAACTGTATCTTCATAATAATGTTTCTTTTTCAGAGGCAAGACATTTTTTTCCAGAGATAAATTTTGGCATAATGTACAAAATCTTTTCCTACTTTCTGTTTTGCTGTTAGGTGCCCTCAAATACCTCTGAAATAGATGCAGATTGTACGTTGTGTGAAAATACTGGGGAAAGTCTGTCTAGCCTGCTGTCTTGACACTTGCAGTCACCAGTAGCTGGTGCCTGGGAAAGATGAAGGCAAACACATAGCTATACTTCCCCATAATGTTTTCTAGATGTTAGCAAGATGCAGCTCAAAAATTTCTTGAGCAGAAACATTATCTTTTTTATGTAACATTTCTTAAGTCGTTGTTCTTCCAGGAATCTGAACTATCACAATTTGAGATTATGTATATTTTCACTATCCATAACTCCATGTGGAAGCTTAATAATATGATGTGTGAAGAACCATCTTCTTTGGTTTGCTCTGAATACCACTGGTTTTATTTTATGCCTTTCATTCTTATGGTGGACCTGAAATAAATTCCTATACAACTTCTCCTCTGCACTTCTGATTTTATTAATCTCCTTCCATATACCCCTTAGTTTTCTTTACTTTTTTTCTCCTGCAGGCTATAGTCAATATGCTTTTTCTTCATGCAAAAGACAGTTTTTTACATTTGATTACCTTTGTCATCCTTCTCTAAACGTTATTTTCTTCCATAACTGAAATGAAGAAGAAAAGGATAGCATACAGTCCTTGTACATTTGTTGAAGATTTAAATAATCACAGTGAAGTTTTCTATTTAGTTCTATTACATTCCTAATAATTCTTAATATTAATTTCTTACTTTATTACTAATCATTAAGTCAAGGAATATTCCTTATATGATTACAAATATTTGCTGCTGAAGAGAAATCTAAACCAAAAAATATGCTGTCATATTTCAATTTATACATCTTTTTGTTATAAACCTATGGCTCATTGTAAAGTTACAGATGCTATACTTCAGAACTTAAAAATAAAGATTGTGGTGTTTTAAGAAAAGTGCCTAATTTGCTAGTGTCACAAAACCTGCCCTTGCTAAGAGGTAGTTTTCAGGATAGCATTCTAACACTGCACTGACTCCTTGTTCCTAAAGTCTTATCTGACTCATACAGACCATCCTGAAACTTCTTATGTGCACAAGCTTCTTAGGAAGTAAAGACACATGAATACTTTAGTCCTCCACTCTGTGACTAAGAAGATTCAGAACTGCACTGTAGCACCTGAAGGGTACTGCTGCTGCTAGAATAAGATTTGATGCTAATTTTCCCATCTTTTTTTTCCTATTATGCCACTGGACTGAAAGCATTTTGCTTTTCAATGAACAGTAATTTATATTAAACTCCTGTAAGAACCAGATCAAGAAAAATAGACTTGCAGTAGCAGCACATTAACCTTCTGAATAGGCTGAAGGTACTAGTCAGCACATCAGAGGTAGTTTAACCTGACAAGCAACTGACAGTGACATCTATCAAAGCTGATGGTAATTTCTGGAAAATTACATTCATAGGCAAAGATGTGTATATATAAGATAAAATATTCAGTTGGAATTGTGGTTAAGATGTCGTTGGCTGCTGCCAGCTCTTGAAAGATTTATGGTTTTCAGTTTGAGCTCTCTGTTACATCATAAAAGATCATTTTAAGTCCTCTTCACTTTGACTGTGAGATCAAAGATCAGAAAATGTCAACTGACCAAGTAAGCTGTAGTCTTGTTGCAAACACAATGTCGCCTTAACTTCAGGAATTCAGCTTCAGAAAGCTCAAAACAAATTAAAACTCAATGGAAGTTAAGAAATGAGCACGCTTAATCTAGCGGAAATATAAGATGACCAATAAACTAAAGCAAGTGCTAATTAAAATAAGACATCTACTTGTAACTGTTTCAGTGAGTGTCATGCTTGTAGTTAGATCTAAATACTCTTTTTGAGGACATGGTCTTGTTTACAAAACTGAAGCTAACAAATTCTTACATACTGTTTTATGCTGGTCTGATCAGATGTATACCTGGGAAACTAGATTTTTTTTCCTTTTCCTCACAAGGTCCCAGTAAAGCTTCCTAGAAGAGTAAAATATTTACTTATTAGTACTATATGCACTTATTTTCAGATGACCTAGCTCTCATAGCTACAAAAATACAAAATGTGTGGCAAGGATCCTGCTCTCAGAAGGTATAGGCATGAATATGTCGTGTTTACTAGTACTTTTTGGCATCAAAATACTCAGCAAGAGAGACTATAAATCAGAGAGTATTTGCTACAGTTTAAGTCCACAGCACTCAAACTTGTAAGTAATATGGACTCATGAATTTCAGTATAATTTAAATTGTGTTGATGTTAGAAGTTCTGTGCATTTCAGATAAGAGCTCTAGCAATATTAATTACCAAGCTGCCAGTTGTGGCTTCCTGTGCTTGCCCCTTTCTGCTTCTCATTTTCAACTGCTCAAGATAGAACCTATACATAAATGACATAAATTACATTAATGGATTTGTATGGCTTTGCATTGTTAAAATAGCAACCTAATTTGTCCAAGAGAGTAGTAAGCAAAAAGGAGGTTGTAAGCCTCATTTCTGCAACTGCTTACTGCTTGGTTAGTATTTGAAGTGCCTCTGAGGCCTTACCTAAGAAGAAGAATTCTGAAGTAAATACTTAAGCTGTGGAATATAATAAAAAAAGAACAGTCAAGAGCTATTACCTTTTTGGAATCCTACGGCATAAGGTACATTTAAACACATATTAAACTATTCATTATGCAATATTGACCAGTATGTAAAGTGTTTTATAATGGCAATAGTATCTGTGGTCACAGCTGAAATTCATTCTTTTCCACTCATTTAATCTAATATAACTATTTATCAGTAACCAACAACTGCTACAGAATGAAAATGCTTGAGTAATGTGTTTTTCAAAAATTCTTTTCACAACCTATTTCCTTGGTTGAAGGTACTGTATATTGCAGTGCACTCTGCCTGCACATTTTAAGCGGTGTTCTTCCAGACAAATACATTTGTGTCAGAGACATGATTGCAACACGGTAGTCAAGGGGAGGGGGGGGGATAGGCTGCAGAGAAAAAGGAGTTATTTCTTCCTGCTGATGGTAAGGAAACGATACTAACCTATATTCAAGATATTATCTACCTAGAGATTTATCTCTGCTGGAGCAGGATAGGAAATTATGGTACAGTTTTGTAATGGATGAAGCAAAGGGTTAATACAGAAGGCAGTTTAGCAACCCTAAAAGAGGAAAGCAACTGTCATGGTTGACTCTATAGTAAAAAGAATGTTTTTATCTGTTTAATAACTGCCATAACAGTTGGATAGTCTATGGTCAGTATTAAACAAAATGGAAGGGAGAACTACATGAGCGGACAAATACACTGAAGTCGCCTGCGACAACTCTGCAGGCAGTTATGTATGTTGGAACATACTACAGGCACCATCTACCAGGGCATCACAGAAAGAGAGATGTCAAGATCTTGAAGAGTTCATAAGAGAGGAATCCTAAAATTCACCTTGAAAATTCTCTTTCTGCAAATGCAGAAAAAAAGTTTTTCTCCTAACCGAGCACCTTAATGCATTTTTTAAATTTGAGTGGAAAAGAAAGTATAAAGTGAAAGATACCATTGTACTGAGCAGGATGACAGTTTGTCATTTGAAGACGAGGAAGAACAGCTAGGAAGGAGTTATGCTGCCAGTGAAAGAGGTGGTAAATGCAATACAAATAAGAGCATAATAAAACAAATAACAATTGATGAAGCACAGATTTCCCCTCAGCACCTTTTGGTTTTCGGTTTTCTGTTTCTAAGAGCCTGGATAACAGAGAGAGAATTGAAAACGTGAAGAAACATTTTCAAATCACTATCATGAGATGATTTACTGTATACAAATCATGAGTATATATTAAAAAGTGATGGTAATCATTAATGAGGAGCAGGCAGAAAATCAACAAAGTACAACACTGTTAGCTTATGAGTTAATCAGCTTCAGTGTACTGGATGTAGCCTCTAAAAGACAAAGAAAAGATGTTGTAGGGGTCGGTTGCACACTGCCTAACCCAAAGATTAGAGTGATTTATTGCTTAGACATCTATGATATATTGGATAAAGGAATTATCAAGGCATTCAATTTAGGTTATATGTACTAGAATCCTGTACAGTTAATCATTACAAATTCTACAAAATCTAGGTAATTTTCTAATACAAACAGAATCAGATCCAACTTCCAATCGTTCCAGGAGACTGCAGATTAAACACTAAGCCAGAAACTGGTTACCTAGGGAGCAGTAAGTATGGCTTGTTTGTATTACGGATGAACAGAGGACACTTCCAAGCAACACCCACTCACTCATTCTCATATATCACATACACAGTACATCAAAAGGACTAAATGTTCAGTCATCTTGGTATAATGAGTCAAAATTAGAAGTAGGCTAGTAATACTACTCCCAAAAGACACAAATGTTTATTTCCTATGTGGACTTGTGAACTTGGGTCGTATTCCTAGTCTTAAAATGACAAACAGAATCATAATTATGGGTTACTTCCAAAAAAACCCCCAGAAAAACAGACTACTTGACTTTCTTTAAAACTAAATGATAACATGAAGTCAGCACTGACCTGTAAGTCTCCATCCCTTCAAGGAAAACCAATAGTCAAATTTAATCTATGAAGGGCTAAGAACCATGTATAAAAGAGATAATACACTGTCAGCTATAAGAACTACAGTTAAGCTGTGACAGTCAGTAAATGCAGGCATGCCATGTCTGTCTCAGAACTACAATTAACTTGTTATCTTAAGTAACTTACATTTCATCTTCCATTTTCCATGTAAGACTACACCAGTATCTACTGCTAAAGCATGTTATGCTCTACAAATAACATGTAGTTAGAAAAGCTCGTTATGTTCCAATCTACAGCAGTTTTATATACCGATGGCAACTTAATGATATCACCAAAACAAATAAAATAGCAATGCGACTGATTTACACACTGAATACAGAACTGCATTCTACTTTTTCTTTCCATCTAGGTTTCTCAGTTGTTATCCTACCTTTAGCCAGCTTAGATATAACCAAATTTCAAGGGGATAGAGACCTTTTAAAACACCATGAAAACATGCATTTGATCCCACTGTTTGGAACTGTTGTTTAACTAACACAGAGCTTTTCATTTTAAGAAAAGATATTTAGTTTAATTAAGCTCATGAAAATGTTACTCTGAGGTTTGAGATAACTGGCGCAAAAGTAAGAACTGAAGCATTAATAAATAATTCATAACAAGGTGTAGTCATCAATTAAACATATTTACTTTACACAGATAACTGCTGATTATTTACAGTCATATCCAATAGTGATGTCTGCCCCAGCCCTTGAGGAGAAAACATAAAAACTTTAATAGTCAAAACATGCTTTTCTTTAGTCCCTCTTTCCATATGAAAATGTTGCAAAAAAAGGGAAATTTGAAAATTTTGAGAAGGAAGTAGCTCAGAGATTGGGCCCACATAAAAACTTAAGTCAAATAAAATGTTAAGTAGCTTAGATGCTAAATCAGCTACTTAAGCATGTAACTGGAGCAATGTGGACACTCCATTTCTGCAAAATATCCATTAGACACTAAGTCTGGATGACTTGTTAGAATTGCTACAAGTCCCAGATGTAAGGCCTTATCCTAATCACACTTCACCATACTGTATATCATGATGTTTCAGCTGTACATAGTGAAAGAGACCAACATAGCTGCATACGAGAAGCTCTTTGTTGGAGTAATGTCAAGGAGCCCCATTAACGCACCATTTGCTAGTTCCACCTACATAATCTGGTTTTTGCTTTTAAGACACTACTTTGCTTCCAGCTTTAATCAGTAGTAAAAGGAAACAAATCTGCAAATTGGAGACCTATGAGATTTGATTCACCATCCTCAGGAATATTCTGCCTAATATGGATTTAGGCCATATATTTCGAACAGGGCACTCGATAGCATAGCAGTACTCTACTAAAAAAAGAATGTCATGAGAACTAACACAAAGGACCAAGGCAAGGTAAAGTTTCAGCTCACTAAAATAATTTCAATTCCAAGAACCTTGAGAGACCATCAAACAGTGGTTAGCATACTTTAAATAAAAAGAGTTAAAACGTTTCTCAGATCACATTCAAGACACTGCACTAAAATCACTGTTTGTGCTCAAATTTTTAGCATATTTTTGGATTAATTTCCCTTGCTGCCTGATCCAGCAGCTGCAGTGATAAATTCCAGACCATTTCGCAAAATCCATTCTTGCCTCTGAGACATACCTGAAGTTAATCAAACTAAGTTCTTTTCCCAGGTAATGTGTAACTATTTATATATGCTGCATTATTGTAAATTGAGATTTTATGGAACACAGAAAAAACAGCAAGGCTAATTACCATTCCTGAAGTTGCACAGGTCGTTAAATCCATGAAGATAGTATTTATCCTTGAAATCACAGTTCAGGCTACTGCTTACACAGTCACCTAAAGCAACAAATTATTAGGCAAGAGTATCATTCACTCCTGAGCGCTTGACTGTGACAGTCAATGTCTTTTATTTGTAATCTGGGAGGCCAAGCATTCCCTGCAACATACTATTTTTAAAGGAATTTCAGAAACAGTTACTTTTGAGAGAAGAGTCACGTAAGGCTGCAGGGGCACAGCACAGGCACATTCAAAGGTTTCAAACTGGCTGGCCAAACTTTATGTACACAGAAACGCTAAACATTTCTTGTTTCTGGGTCACAGGCGATCAAGACCTTTGACCCTCAAGCTATAGATCTCTTATGCAGGCAAATTACTTACACTGCAATACTTCATAAACAACAGAAGTCCTAAATGTCCCACCAGGCCTTACAAATAGGGTGGAGTTACACTTGCAATAGTTTGGATTTGGATGGAAATGAGCCTCCTTAGGAAGTCTACTTAAGGCTTTTAAATAAGCCTGAGCAATGGCTTGATGATTTAGTTTTAGAGTAGTAGATAATTATTCTGCTTTGTTGTTTTAGGAACTTTGTTTATGCTGAGTCATATCAGCTTTCAATTCAGATTTTTTTTTTTCCAATTAGAAATATTACCCAGTAAATCAAAAGGAAAATATATCAGGTCTCCATCTCCAGTCTGGTAGAGTGATTCTTGTTTTAGCTAAATTCAATATTTCACTGTTTTCTCCTTATATGGTTGTAAATAAATACTTAAAATCTGATGTGAAAACAGAAGAAAAACACAAATTACAATAGCTGCTTGTCTAGGTAAGTCCAATTCACAGAAAGCAGTAGCAACTTAGTTTCATGCATTCAGTAGCCTAAAATAGGAAAATAAGAGTGCGTGCCTTCACCAGGAGAAAGGAACAGTTGCGCTTATTATTTCACTTTTATTTGCAGCTAATAACATGTATAGATAACCCTGTCATATTTCAACAGATTATAAAATGACAAGTCACTTTATCTTGCCCTTTCAGTTGCATTCTCTCTCATTTATTTCTCCTTCAATTCATTTTTTAGGAACTATCCTAAATCACCAATAGACAATACATATGTTAATAGCCAGTACTCTCTGTTCAGAGTGGTAAACAGAAAGAAGCCACAGGATAACCGCCTATGATTTAGTAGCACTTCACTCAACCTAGAAAGAGTGAGCTAGGGTGAAAAAACCCTTTCTTTCCTTTTGCTATTTTAGTGCTTATTATATGTTTTAGGCTGTTAGAACTCTAACAATAAACAAACATTATAGTATGTTCCAACCACATTAAACACATCAATATACGTATATATATAAGTCACCAAATACAGCCTGTATTTTGAACTGTTTTTCTAGACCTGAAAGAGCACATGAAAGTTTTATTGAGCTAAAACCAGGGAGCAGATTTATTTTTTAAAAAAAATTAAAATTCTAGTGAATGGGGAACTCATTTGGGAGACTGACATCATATTTCTTTTTTTTCAAGGTTTAGGCAACAGTAACCATGCTTCCTCCTTTGGTAGGTAATACAAAATTAGATATTTATTATTTGACTCAATTTTACCCAGAGTTTAGCACTGATAATTTGGAAAGACTATTCTAAGTATCTTAATATTGTAACAGCATTAACAAGATGTTTATGGAACATACGCTTTAAAGACTAAGTTTCTCCTGTCCTTAATTTGAGAATAAATGATTTTTTTCTCTCTGTCAGGTGCTGACAATTGCTTATTTAAAGTTCTCTGGCCATTTTTAAAAGGAAAAAAAGAAGAGCTTATCCAGCAGACAGAAGTAATTGAATTATAGCAATAAAGTGAAAAATCTCACTTAAATTAGTCTTTCTAAATCTAGATTATCATGGAAAATAATTAGAATATAATTTTTACAGTTATCTCTAATGTAGCATTTTTTGTTTTGAATGGCTGTACAGTTTTATTCCTAGTTTACAACCCAGTTCAGCTCTTAGTGTTCTATAATTTTGTTACTTATCTTCCCTTACAGGAAATCCACATAGCCGATCTACTTGTGACTCAATATTCATTCTATATATCTAACTAAAAGAGTAAGAGCTTGTCCAAAATCTTCATGACATTTTTAAAGCTCTTTGAAAATAATACAGTATTTAGCCTCAGGCTTTCAGGTAACAAAACTTCCCTTCTTATTTCCACATAACTCTTTTCCTCCTTAAGATCTTATGGTGACTACCTTAAGACTTGAGCAGTACATATAAACATAACCTTGTCTGTAGCTATGGAAATTATTAGTTTTTTGATTGGTATTAAGAATTTTAATTCAAAATATTTTGAAAAAGTAGAAGATACTAATTTGGAAAAACATATGATCACTATATAGGAGGAGTCTACTAAGATAACATACTAGGCTTGAACAGTATTTTGAGCTTTAAGTTCTTCACTTTTTTGAACATTTAACTTTGTGACATTCAAAACTATAAGTTCACACGCTATTAGATTTATTAGTGTTAAGAGATATCTGGTTTCTGAGTTTATATTTTCATTGTGTGCACATTACATTAAAATCAATAGCATTATGCTAGAAATGAAATTTAAATAAAGTGACAAAACTAGATGCTGTAGTAAGAAGTATCCCCATGCCAAAGTGTGCTCCTTTAGATAAACGTAGGTTCTGTAAAATGTTATTGAACATATTTCATAGTTCACCTTTAGAGTCTAAATGGTCACCCGAATTTATGTTGAGGAAATGTCACTTTAAAAATAGATTGTTTCAATATAAATTTTATATTTACAAGCAAGAAGTATCTTGAAGAGTATGTATTTCCCACCAACCAGAACAGAGCTCTTATTTAATTTTTTATTTTGCTAACCTATAATAAAAATTGGAATAAATTTGAACTGTTTAACAAACAGGAGACATAACAGGAGGAAGACATGGTAGCCTTTGAAAACTGCTGAAAAGATGAAAAAAACAATTTCTTTGCTCTCAGGAATAAGACAAGAAGTAGTGGTCCTGCATTCTGGAAAGGAAGACTCAGAAATTTTCTATGAACCCAGCACCACAGCAGATTACTTGGAAAAGCTGTGAATTCTTCAGATCTGGAGGTTTTTAAGAACATCATTAGACAAATTTTAGTTAAGAAAGCCACAGGTGTAGTTCATCTTGTCTGAGTGCCAAGGACTGTCTTAATTGACCTCAACATTCTTATAGCTATACTGCCCAACATAACTATAACCAAGAGGTTTTTTCCTAAATAAAATGAATAAGGCTTAACTAATAATGAATGAAGACTTAAAGTCATAGATTTTTAAAATAATTGCATTTTAAAATTCAATGCCAACGTAAAACCACATAACAGCTATTGTAAAAAAACAGTTTAACAGCATCTTTTGAAGTGATTAAAAAAGAAAAAAGTTAATCAATTTCCACAACTTTTGACTGTATGTCAGATTTCTTAAAACTTGTCATAATTTTTGTTTCTTGCTGCTTCCTTTATGAACTGACAAATCCCACTCAGAGACCAATGTTTTATGCAATATTCTAGAAGAATCCCATCAAGTTCTAGAAGGAACACTACACTTTTTTCTTGTTGTAGAATCTGTTTGTTCTGGAGTATGATACATAGTATTATCTCACTAAAGTATATTGTAGCAATGCTAAAAATGTGAGTTTCAGTATCCCTAAATAAGTTTAATCCACACATGAAATGCGTAAATATTTTAAGTATTCCAAGCTCTTTTAAGAGATGCCAGTTTTAAAATGCATTTCCTAACCCATTTATTTCTGTTGTCTATTTACCAGTCACATTGTATTTTACATCCATTATCCAAGTTGTCTGACTTTCTCTTTTTGTGTTTTGCTTCTTTATTAAATACTAAAGGTAGATGTATCCTTATCTAAGACTTTAGTCTTAAGTTCCCCTCCCTGATGGAGGGACTGCCTTTTGCTCACTGACTATTGTGATTGTAAAACATGTAAAAACTGGGAAGAGGACTGGCTTTAAACACAGTAAATGATTCTTGCACAGTGATGTCCTACTGCGATAGTTATAAAAATTTAGCATCATGACAGTCTTTCTGTCACAAAAGCATAATGTTTCATTTAGTTATTATTACACAGCTGAATATGAACCACAAAACACTACGGACTGGCATATCTTACAATTTTCTTGCAAGTAAGAATTTTCAGAGCTCTAAACTTCATACATCTTCACAGTATGATTACTTTAGTTATTGTCTAAAAATTAAACATATTTTGATATTTTGGTAAGTGATTTAAATGCAGGTAAGCTGTACATGATGTATTAGTACATGATGGTATGGTAAAGCTGGCACACATAGAATCACTATCCAAGTTGGAAAGGACCCAAAAGGATCATCGAGTCCATCTCCTATCCCTACACAGGACACCCCCAACATTCACACCATGTGACTGAGGGCATTGCCCAAATGCTTCTTGAATACTGACAGACTTGGTGCCATGACTGCTTCCCCAGGGAGCTGTTCCAGTGCTGCACCAACCACTGGGTGAAGAACCTCTTCCTAATATGCAATCTAAACCTCCCTTGGCACATCTTCCTGCCATTCTCTCTAGTCCTATCATTGGTCACACGAGAGATCAGCACCTGTTTCACCTCCCTCTCTTGTCAGAAGACAGCAAACAGCTATGAGATCCCTTCTCAATCTCCTCTTCTCCAGGCTGAACAGACAAAATGATCTCATCCACTCCTAATACGACTTCCCCTCCAGACCCTTCACCAGCCTTGTGGCCTCCTCTGAACACTCTCCAGTAGTTTTATGTCCTTTTTATACTCTGGCACCCCAAACTGCACACAGTACTCGAAGTGGGGCCGCACCAGTGTGGAGTAGAGCAGGTCGATCACCTCCCTCGACCGACTGGCAATGCCGTGCTTGATGCACCCCAGGACACAGTTGACCCTCTTGGCTGCCAGGGCACACTGCTGGCTCGTGTTCAACTTGCAGTTGACCAAAGCTCCCAGGTCCCTCTCCACAGGGCTGCTCTCCGGCATCTCAGACCCCAGTCTATACATGTATTGTTGTGTCCCAGGTGTAGAACCTGGCACTTAGCCTTTTTAAATTTCATGCTGTTGGCGATTGTCCAGCTCTCCAATCTACCAAGATCCCTCTGCAGGGCCTCTTTGCCCCCAGGAGTGTCAATGGCTCCCCCCAGTTTTATGCCATTGGCAAACTTTGTCACTAAACCTTCTAGTCCTTCATCCAGGTCATTTAGGAAGATGTTGAAGAGCAGGGACCCCAAGATGGATCCCTGTGGCACCCCGCTAATGACTTGATGCCAGCCTGATGTAACTCCATTCACTGTGACTCTTTGAGCCCAGCCCATCAGCCAATTGTGCACCCAATGCTCATGAATACCAACGAAGTATTAGATAAATGTAATCCGAATCTTGGGTCTTTTACTTCTAGATTATATTCACTGAAGCATTTCTAAATAAATGAAATGAGCACCTTAAAGGACAACACACAAGAGAACAATTAAAGAGGCAAGAATATTATCTTCAGAGGCATTCTCTTATTTGATTCAGGACTAGCATATTCCAAAATGAACTGAAGCAGGTATGTCTCTTTCACCAAGAAGTACGCAAACGACTCATGAATGATTACTCATTTCCCTTTCTAGCTGTCAAGTTTCCCACACGTACACTTAACTGTATTGCTCTACTTACAACATTTGCAGAAAATGTAGTACAAAAGTTACTATTGACTCTTACTAAAGAAACATTAGGCTTTTTTTAGCATGTCAGAGTTCTTTGATGAAATAATAACATTTCAAGATTCAGAAACAAAAGTCCTCTTTAATGTATTTAGTATCAAATCCTTCTGTCCCTCCCTCCTGACTGCAAATACAAATACATTTGGACCAACTATTTTTGTATGTTTTTCAGGTTAGTGTTTTTTGAGTAAAATTTTGCCTGCACATAAACATCGCAGACTGTTAGGCTATAGAGGATCTAATAATAGTAGCACTAAGCCTGACAAAATAAGAGAGTATTTCTTGCTTTTCTCTGAACTTTTCCAGGAAACAGGAGTAGTTCCTTACCAGAAACCTGGTTGCACAGAAGGAAACTCAATATAAAATCTCACATTTTTTTCATAAAGAAAGAAAAAGAAATATAAATCTGTTTTGCAACAATAGCACTTTTTGTCAATTAGGTGCTAACCAGCCAAATCTGTGAACAGGGATGGGGAGTGAAATCTAACTACTACTTCATGTGTATCCTTTTGCTAAACTTTAGTTTCCACCATGAAGGAGAAAAAAAGTAAAATTACAGATTAAATGTGTAAAACGCGCTAGTTTGTAAAGTTGTCTTTTTTAAGTATACTTTGTGTTAATTTGTCCAAATCCACTGAGTAGGGAACAATACAGTAATTTCTTAGACATTCAGGTGTCAAATTTTTAATAACAGTAGAAAACACAATAGCTGACAAATAAGTTTTCAACACTATAATCTCAAAGAAGAAAAACACCTTTCTAATTACCATATTTCCACTCTGAGAAGAAAAAAGTTCACTATTCACAAGAAGATCTCATTTCATTTAATTTTTTCTCTTCACTTACTCCATTAGTTTTCCTCCAGCTACAGACTGTCAATAGAGGTATAGTTTCTTTCATTTGCCCATCTAATTTCTGTCACTTTAAAGAAAAAAGCCAGCTACTACATCTGCTGCACCTACTCAAACTTCTTTTGAAGGAGAGTGTATCAAAGTGCTGTGATTGCCTGTATTTTGACCCAAACACCAAATCCCAAAGGATTAGCATGACTTTTCACAGTTCCAGAAATTACACTGGTCCTCAACTCTATCTACCTTCTAATTCCAGAAATGTATTCACCAAATAAAAAGCTATCAGAAGGAAAGAAACACTGCTTTGAAACTCTCAAGATGGCACCTCTTTAAAACTGTTATCCACTTGTAAAATCATATTTCTGTAAGAACAATCAGCATTAGCAAATTGTATAGTGTTGGACATCAGAAAATTGGAAGACTCATTCATTGAGGTGAAGCGGCTTCAGTAACATCTGTCTAGCTAAAACATTATTACACAAAGCATGGTAATAAGCATGATTGTTTTCAGTGGCATGGGAAGAAAATATGTAGGCCAAGTTGTAAAATGGTGCATTTGTCTTAACATCGACAGAGCTATAATGATTTTGCTTGCAAATTGTCAGTATATAATTAACGATATGTTCGCTCTCATTGATCTAGTTTCATATTACAGAAACATTCTTCCTTCAGAAATGTTTAATTATATTTCTTTTTCACATAAGCACATTTCTTGTTCATGATTAATAATATCACTTAATTACTTAACATTACTTTTTCCTCTATTTTTCTACTTCATGCAGTTCCCCTACTCTCCCACCTAAAGGTTCTAAGAAGTAAACAAAGCACTTAGATGAGAAAACAAACATTGATTAAGATACCATACACCACAAGACTCAATCCTATTGAAATAATAACTTTACCAGTAAGTATAATCAAATCAGGTCCTAAACAGACATGCATGAGTGAGGAAATGTTTCCTCAACCATCTATAAACTAGTTACTTTTAAGCTTTTCTAAACTCCTTTCCCACTCACTACAAAAGAAATTTTGTCATCAGAAGAAATATTATCAAAAGCAGTTTATCATATTAAACAACTTCATGACTTAAACCCAGGTAGTTTAGAACAGTCTAAAACATATTAAGTATAACTTTGTATTCATCCAGTGACTACATCAAGATCCTTTTGGAACGAGAAATTATTGTCGAAACTTTTTCTTTTTCTCCAAACTTGAATCCATATATTCTGTCAGCATTTTAATTGAAAAATGATACAGATACAAGCCATTTCTGGCACCATAATTTCTCCTACAGAGGGGTGACTTTTTTTTCATGTTAACTTTCATCTCACTCTTTTTCGAGACTACTGAAACATAAAACCATTAAAATAATAATAATACAGATCCTGTAAGCTAAATCCTCTGTAACTACTATAAAAAAATTACTATCAAAACTAAAGTATAATTAAAGTAAAATAGCACTTCATTACTTCACTCCTGCCCAATCCCCACAGCTTTTATGATATATAGCTGTTACTGTTTTAGTTAAACACACTGATAGAAGGCCCTGCTAACTAGATTGTTTTTCATGAAATACAATCCACCTATATGACTACTATGTTAGAAGGAAAACAACAACAGATTTTACACAAAGAAGTAAGTAATCCTTTTATGTAGCCCTAGATGGAAATTACTCAATCTTTACATAGACTGTAAGGAACAACAAAAACAATCACAATGTACCTATCCAAGTTTCTGTAAAAGAGATTGTTGTGTTAGTCAAGCTACTAATCAATGGATATGAAGGCCAACTGTAAAACTTGAGGCTCAAGAAGCATGCTGATCACACCACTGCTGGGCAGCAGTACTTCACCATCACATAGAAATTAAGAGCAAATGTCAATACCTGAATCTTCCTCTCCCTTCTGCTCAGGATCAACCGTGATTGACTGGAATAGGAGATCGGATTAAGGACAGCTGGTTCTTAGAGTTCTACTGAAATGGAATAAAGCGAAGGACTTTGTGTTGAAATAGTGGGTTAGCTAATACTGATTACTAAAGCTGCTGTTTTCTTTTTTAGTAATCTAGAGGAATATAAGGGATTTTTACATTGTTTTATAATGTTGGGGAATTTCCTAACAGAAATATCTGTGCAAAAATAGTGAGGGTAAGAGGATTAAGTTATTACTATTTAATTATTGTTTTGACCTATTTTATACCTTTTTAAAATTTATTTTGTCATAATAACAATGCTGACTAGTTTACTTTGTTTATTTCAAGCCTATGAAGGATGTTACAGCTCTAAGAAGGACCCACTAGGAAATGGTGGAAAGAAAATTACGTAGGTTATTTACATATGCATGAGGGTAGCCATTTTCACTAGAGTCACCTCACAGACAGGTACGGGACTGAGAGGTGACTCTGTTTACTGAAGCCACACAGAATCCAGACTCCAGCGAGATAAAATACTTCATATGGATGTTTATGTAGTTTCTGAACCCCTTATTTCTGAAATTGTAGCTTTTGCAAGGCAGACACAAAATACTATGTTCTTTACAACCTCCACCTCCCCTGAAATTGAGCAAAGTGTGCTCTTCTCTTGTCTGAGGTGAACTACTTCAAAGCATTGCACCCAGCTGCAAGAAAAAAAACAAAACCCCATCAACGTGTGCAATGTAGTAAAAGAGTGCTTCTTGTTCTCGTGCTGTGTTTGAACCTCTCTTAAATGCATTTCATTTCATGATGATGGCAATTGTATCCCCCATCAAGCCACAAGCATTGTTGCTCTGGGTTTTGCTTCAAAAGACATTTAAGCATATAAATAATTTTATCAGTTTTGTAGTTTTATTTGCTTTACTAGGTATGTTCTTGAGCTTAGAATTGTACTCATACCTAGGAACTTTGCTGGCCTGGACCCTAGCTGTTACTGAATATAGTTGTCCAACAATGACACTAATATTTCCAGCTCAATATTACTTGCTTTCACATGCTTGACTGTCAGCATTTCAACGTGAAATAAAAATAACGTTCTTTGCAGTGCTTCTTTTCTTCATGTGCAAGCAGGTATTTGTTGGATTATAAAAAAAAAGAAAGTTTTTATAAGTGATTAGTACATTTTAAAGACAGAAAAAATCACTTGGTTATCTACTTAGATCACCTATGATAGGGCTACAGAACTGTGTTTTGGCAGTCTTGCAATAAAACCTAGTAGGTCTTGTTTAAAGGAAGCCTACTTTTCAGAAGTCATTGAGATTTAATTTGAAGACTTCAGAACATAAAGAATGCACATTTACGATTTTTTGTTCCAGTTATTAAGCATTGTTACTGTGATATATTCAAACTACTTTCAGTCACTGTTTTTATATACTCCTCTACTAAAAAGCCTTGTAATCCGTGTATTTTCTCCCCTTAAAAACAGTTATAAGTTGAAATCTGTCCATTTTTTGATACATTCAATAAGCTTTATGTGCAATATTTGCCATATTTGCCTTCTTCCTTTTCATGGTATAGAACATCAAAAAGTGTGTTTTCTGTTGGAAACAAAAAAAATCTGTTGGTGTCAGGAGGTGATAACAAAGAAATATTTAAACATATTTCTGTGGAGATACATCCAAATTATATTTCAGTAAAAAGCTCTCAAAATTGTCCTTGCCATATCATCCTGTATTTTCATAAATTGCTAGGTTATAAACACCATGTTACCTATTTATTTTCTTGTTCCTTCTAGTACAGTCATACCAGGGAATTAAGACCAGACTGTAAAAGGTATATAAACATATTTATGTTGACATCAATAAAAACATCTATCATTGCTTTGTAATTAACTGAACTCTGTTGATTGGACTTCCATCTTTAGTATACATGACAAACATCATCAGTCTGTTCATTTAAGATCATCAAGACATAGACTGGTTTTGATTGGAAGGGACCTCAAAGATGGATCTAATTCCAACTTCTCTGCCATAAGCAGGGACACCTTCCACTAGACCAGGTTGCTCAAAGCCCCATCCAGCCTGACCTTGAACACTTTCGGGGGTGGGACATTCAGAGCTTCTCTGGGCAGTAAGTTTCAGTGTCTTATGACCTCATTCACCCTCACAGTAAAGGAATTTTTCTTTATTTCTATACTAAATATACCCTTTTTTTTTAGTTTAAAACCATTACTCCCTGGCCTGTTGAACAGGCCTTGCTGAAAATTCTGTCCCCATCTTCCTTATAAGCCCCTTTTAAGTACTGAAAGGCCAGAATAAATTCTCTTTTCTGTTCTCTAGGCTGGACAACCCTTACTCTGTCAGTCTGTCCTCATAGGAGAGGTGTTCCATCCTTCTGATCATTTTCATTGCCTCCTGTGTATCTGCTCCAACAGTTCCATGTCTTTCCTGTGCTGAGGGCTCCAGATCTGGATGTAGTACTCCAGGTGGGGTATCACCAGAGTGAAGCAGAGGGGCAGAATTGTCTCCCTCTTAACCTGCTGGCCAGGTTTCTATTGATGTAGCCCAGGATATGGTCATCCTTCTGGGCTGTGAGCGCACACTGCTGGCTCATCTCCATTCGCCAAGTCCTTCTTGGCAGGGCTATTCTCAATACCTTCATGCCCCAGTCTGTATTGATACTGATTGCCCGTACCCATGTGTAGGACCTTGCACTTAAGTTACTTAAGTAACTGTTTGACATTCAAATTAAAAATTAAAAAATCAAGCAGTAGATAGTCCTTCACAGCCCAGGAGAATGCCTAGAACTCTGAAGAAACCCTTGTATTGGAAATTACCAACATAGAAACATGTTTGTCTGTCAAAGAGTGATAGAAGGGGGCACGGTTTTTATATGAATGACAGATTTATTTCTCTCTCATTCTCTATCAGAAATACACTTTTCTCATGCTGTTAGAGAGGAGAAAAAAAGGAGAAAAAAGAGGAGAAAAGTCCTTATTTCACAGTTACATCTTATAAAGATAGGGAAATAATAAATAAAAAGGTAATGTAAAACGCTGTGTAAGAGATGTGAATTTAATCAGGTTAAAAGAATTCACTTATAACTGTAGGTTTTGTTCAATGAAAAATATGTTTGGTAATGCCAATGAGAAAGAGTTTTTCATTATGTATTAACACCACTTTTTTATCAATACTTCTTGGTCTTGTTAAAATAAGAGGGAGAAATTACCCCTGAATCCCTTTTGCTTACATTAGTGTACCCTGGGGAGTTCTTAAACTTTCATAAGGCATTCTAAAGTTTTACAATATTATGAACACTATTTATGAAGCATATCTATAACAATATTATTTAGAACTATGAACTCAGAGGCTAAATATATTTTATAATTCTGCCAAGAATGCTGGCAGCATTAATCATCATTCCTTCTTATGTTTTCCCTGTGGAAGGAGGTAAAAATACATGTCAAGGACTCACAAGAACCATCTGGGCAAGTTCCCATCTTTTCCTCTACTCAGGAGGAAATGTTCTCTCATTGTGAAGACTGATGTTGACTAGATGTCCTGTAGAGCCTTATATATCGAAAAATCGATTTTAACTATGAGTATAGATTTTCAAATAATACGATTTTTTTATTATAATGAGGCAATCTTTCCCTAGAAAATTTAATTCAGGTGTTGAGGTAGATATTTTTCTTTGCTCTGTTGTGAATAATAATTAATTTGCTTTCACAATACATTTCTGTTTATCCCAAACCATTTTTAAATTTGGAATTGGAGTAGCTGAATACCTTACACTTTGAAAAAACGTATTGACATGGGATGATATCCCTTGTCTATCTGATATCTGAGGGAGGAGAGAATTCATCAGGAACCCCCGAGCCCAAGAATATTCTCTTCCTAGACAGTGCTTTACCTATCAAAAGTAAAAGACCAAAAAACTGCTTTAGGGATTTTTCTTAATCTCTTCTGCTGACATTATTCCAATCTGGGAAAATAACTAAGCAAGTTGTAATAAAATGTCCCACACTAATGTCTTTAGAGTAAGTTTTAGAAGTATAAATTAGTGATGTAACTTAGGAAATTCCCACACCCATTTTGCCTCCAGCATATCATTGTCTCCCTTGTTCTGTTCGGTCTCTCCCTTGAGTCATGTTCGTGCACTTGTTTGGAGAGTCATGCTGTAAACTGCATCACTGAAATAGTTCTGACTAGCAATAACAAAAAAAGGTCTATATTAGGGAGGTTAACTAGAGAAATAATAATAATTTTGAGTGATTTTACGCTAACTTTGAAAAAAAATGAAAAAAGAAAAAACACTTTAAGCAGAAAAATACATTTTCCTATAATGAACAGATACTTCTTAAAAATGGGCAGCTTAGAGAGCTGGAAAGGTAATGGGCTCTGTAATTTTCTTGTCCAAGCTTCTGATAGGGCATTTGAGAGGAACTATTCTGTATTTACATCAGGAATTATTTGAGTCACATAGTACACAGATGTCTGTGTAAACTATGGATTACTTTTTCAGGCAGAAACCAGGTAGAAGCATTATTCAACATTTGCTGTTGAATGATTTATAAAGCCAGAAAAACCAATGTCAGAGAAAACAATAACTGACAAACACGCTGAGTTACAACGCTCTTCAGTCTTGTTCTCAGGCTAGCTTTACAGGGGTGAAGTTCCTCAGAATAGTATTGCAACATATGAGAGAAAACACTGATTTATGACTTTTCTTCTTTGACTGTGTCTCAGTTCTCAATACTGTTGCAGATTTATTTTAGGTCTTCTGTACCGCAGCGATGTTTCTTCATGATGGCTTGACTAACTGCAAAGTTCAACTCTGCTTTCTTTTGGGACTGCATGGCTCAGAAGGTCATGGGTGTTTTGTGCTTGGCTAAATCTTAAATTGCTAATGTCAGTGAGGATGAAGGGAATAACTGCAGCTGGTATGCCTTCCTGGTATACGTTTTCAGACAGGATCCCTCTATACATTCCATAAATGCTTTCAAAATCGGTTCCCATTAAACAAACCAGCATGTGCTTAGGGATTTCAGTAGCCGGCTAAAAGTAATTTTCTTCCAATCAAGTCAGTTTTAAAAGGGTATGTGTTTTCTCTATTCTAAACATGCTGTTATGCTTTGGAAGACAAAGCCCTAGTTTTCCTCTCCCCACTGCTTCCTCCCTTTCTTGAGTACACCCCCTGCTCTGGAATGCAAGACTTTTTATTCATGTCTTCTTTCTTTCCAAAGTTTTCAGAGTCATGCCATATTGGTGGGAACAGTGAAATTAGACAGTGTATCATTACTTTTACCTAAAAACCACAGCTCAAGGGGGACAAAGATATAGAGTGCAGGACTGAGTTTCTTGCAATCAAGGAGTGTTCAAAAATAAAGCCTTTCTCTCTCTTGCTACATTAAGCTCAAATTGTAAACTTAAAAAAAAAAAAGAGATGAGATAATGAATGCAATAATTAATAGCACAATGAATAGAATAAAAGTATTTGTTACTTTGTGTTACCTAAACAGTTAAATTTCATTTTGGTGCAAATAAAATTATTGTAATGTAATAGATTTATTTTTTCTTCAACAAAAATTTACATGGGCATGTTGCAGAATTGCCTTTTCTAAAACTACTTATGTGAAAAAAAATGTAAAGATAATTTAAGGACTGGGATGCCTTTGAGTTATTTCAGTCAAGAGTTTATCTTCTAGATCACAGAAACATAAATACTCTTCACATTTAGTAGCACTAATGATGTTTCTTGCTAATATTAACATGGTACACTGCCAACAGCTGGAGGCAAATGCATTATTTGAGAGTTTAAGATAAACTATATGGTGTAGTGCCCATGAAATGGTGGCTAAAGATCATCAGAAGAATTGATTTTTTCATGTACATGTGTATTGCTTGAGGTTAAATTTCAGTTTAAAAAGGAATTTCTTCATATTTCAGATAGAATGTGCATATTATACTTTGAACTGAAAAACCTATAGCTCATTCTGATTAGATATACAGTGTCAGAAAGAGTTTCATTCCTATTCCAGATTTATCATTTTATAGTACGTTTTTTGCAAAACAAAATTTTTTATTTTTTATCTATGTCTTTTGAGGCTAATAATTTTGAATTTAATAGATTTTTTTTTATTTTTTAGAACAAAAAGCTACCTAAACAAGAATCAGAGACAAAACCACAGTAAAAAAACCCCTGTATTGAAAACCACAACTAAAATTCATACTTCTACAGGCATATTTTAGAAAAATAATCTCCTCTTCTGTTCCATATACTTCCTACAGAATGCCTCCCTGAATTTTTGAAATTGGTGTACTAATGAAATAATACCCACTCTTTCTACCACGCAGTTTCAATTGGCAAAGGAGTCTTTACATCCTGTTCTAAACCACTTTGCTGCTCTTAAGATTAAGAGTTGCTGGGGGCCCTCTGAGGATTAAAGTGGCTATTCAAGTGCAAGGTCATTAGGAAAACCTGGAATTTCCAAGTTGGTTGTTATGCCCCCTGTTAGGAAAGGTATTTTTAAAAATCTGTTTCAAGAGCCATGCCATCTTACATGCAGCAGCCCAAAACCAAAATTGGCTGTGTTATTATTGAATTAACGGTACAATGTATTCCAGACATGAAATCAGTATAAGAGTACAAGGAACATGGAATTTTTAAATTTACATTCATGTGAGAACTCTGTAACAGGTTGTTATTCCTTTCTTACCAAATTTACTTTGGCATAAAAGTGGCAATTCTCTCCATTCTTAATGACAGGGTCAGAAAACGTCTGATTTAATTGAGCCCTTACTAGCAGATGGTAGTATTTCATCAAACTCTCAAAAGAAACTAAGACTAAAAGAGAATATTCACAGACTCTCTTTAGTTATCAAGCTGTCCCAATCCTCACACAGACAGCTGCTAATTTAAGGGATACCCTCATCTTCCTCTTAAGTAACCATCTTCCTCTTTCCAAAATCTATGGAAGCTGTTCTACTCAAAGAAGCCATTGTATTTCTTCCTTTCTGCAAACTAGACAAAGGTCTTCACCTAACGCTTCTCTAAAGAACACAGCAATACAAGTGGCTAATATAAACATTCTCCTTAGCAGATACAAAAAGGTGAAAGAAAAATATTACTACAGAAAATAATTCCAAAGTACTGGTAGCTTTTTTTAGATCTTGCTAAGCTCTTTGGGTGCTTGCTGTAGCATCACTCTGAATAAACTGAGTATTCCTCAACTTTTGAAACCAGAGTCAGATCTTATTTTTACATATTCTTGATTCCTTCCTTAATCAGTGAACTCCTTGACAGAATAAGCACCGTTTCTACAAGGGAAAGATTTAGAAAACCTTTATTAAATTTATAAATCTAGTAATTGAGGGAAAATAGAGAATCCAACTCATCCAAACCCTGAGTTAGGGGGGAATTTAAAATACGAATTTTGCACAAAGTAGCTAATTTTATTATTAACCCCTGCTGGTAAATAGCACATTATTAGCACTTACATAAGCACCTTGCAACTGGTCAATTGAAAGCTGTATTATACTGCTAATAGGAGAAAACCCCCTACAAATAGTAACAAAATGTATTACATTTTATAATAGGATTGTAAGAGAAAAACGTATTATTAGAAATAGACACATAAAAGAACCTACTGCTTAAGGTTAGTGATTCTCTTAGTAGCATATCACAGACTATCAGTGTTGTTTCAAATTGAACTGACTCCTTTGGGTAGCGTCAATCAGATGTGCTTGATCTAATCATCCGTCGCTGGTAGGGAATGACAGCAATCATGACAGACAGGCAGTATTTGTTTTGGTTTTAGTTCTGATAACCAAAATTGGATCCAACTGGCAGAATGTTCCTTCTGATATTTTGAATGAAATCTGGCCTATCCTTTGCTTGGCTGCGAGATGGAAGTTAAAATGGTTTGCTTGACAACACAAAAAGCAGACCTGTGCCTGTTTTTTGTGTCTGCCTTGAAGTTCTTGTTATAGATACCTCAAAAATAGTGATCAGTAAAGCAGGTCTCCTTTACTAAAGAAACTTTCTGTGCAAGGTGACCACCTACAGAACCCTCAGTCAAAAGCAATAAAATAACAATAACCCTATATGAAGGGTAATACAATAACTGTATTACTGTTAAGTGTTTGTATTTATAGGACTCAGGAGAAAAAGAAAATTTGAGAGTTCATATGAAACTGTAAGGGTGAGGAAGCCATTCCAAATATAGGAACAGCCTTCAGTAAGGCATCAAGTGAAAAGTGGAGTGTGTGAAAAAGGGACGAAAGAAGGAAAATTGCTTGATGGAATGAGGGTAACAAGGAAGCACTGTTGTGAACAAGAACAGAATTACATATGGTTGAAACTTGATCAGATCGTTAGATATAAGGATTAAGGGCTCGAAGAAAAAAAATAAGTCAATGCTGAAAGTTAATCAAGATGTGAGTGCTAAATGTGGATATTAATTCAAGCTGTTGTGAAATTGAGATGAAGAAGGTAGAGATGGGATAGGCTAGGTGACTAGGGACTAAGAGTCATACTCAATACATGTATAAAATACAGCATATTTTTAGTACTTATTCCTACTTTGTTTTGGGTTGCTCCTGACAGTTGTCCCCATTAAACAATCTACAGCTAACTTGTTCTTCGAGAGTCCATGCTGCATCGCTGTTTACCACCTGATCACCTGTGATGTGGCTGCATAAAACTCTGGCTGAATCGACCTCAAGGATGTTGACTACACAATGCTGCTATCAGTCACACTATCAATTTTTATCCACCATATTGATATTCGACTCCAGCATTGTCTTGTTTCAGAGGACTTGCCTGCCTTGGCTTGTTGGTATTTGTCCTGATATTGTGTCTAGAGATATAGTAATGAGCTATCACTAACACCCTAAATCACATACTGATGAAGAACACATGCTGATTTTGGCTAAAGTTTATCTTGTTTGATCCTCTTGAAAGACACAATCAGTTTTTATGGTGGAAGACTACCAGTCTTATAGACTGCACTACAAAGTTACACTCATTTCCTTTCTTCATTAAGATGTTTTTATATGAAAATAGCAGGATGTGCAGTACATGTTTAGAATCTAAATATTCCACAAATCATGTGGAAGAAAATACAACACATGCAATTATAACAAAGCTAACTTCCCTCTGGCTTCTTCCTGGTTATCATGGATATAATTCTATCTTTAAGAGTCCAGTCAGCTGTTTCCAGCTGTTTTTTAGGACACATCATTAGAAAATTCATTACATCAATTAAAAAAATGAATGTTTGCTTTCATTGTTTTAAAGAGTTTTGTACACAAAAATAGGTAAAAAAAAAGAATATGTTAAAGAACTTTTTTTTTATATGGTACTAAGTGTAAACATAAGGAGTGTTGTGCTACTTAAAACAAATATAAAACTATTTGAGAAAAAATACAGTCAGAGTGTTCTTAGACTTCTGCAAAACAACAAGTTTCCTTTTCTGATTTTCTACTCTGCATTCACATAGACTTAACAGGCATCTCCCTGAAAGTATTTTTGGCTAGATAAAAGAGTTTTACAGCTCTCAGGAAAATAACCTTACTATTGCTCTTAACTATCCCCTTGATACTTACATAAAAATGTTAGACCAAACAGAATCTCTCCAGGAAATTCCTAAACTCTAACCTTTCAGGGTCAGAGAATGCAGCAGACAGTTTGTTGTCTTGAGCAGTGACCTCAGTGTAGTCCTACTCCAAACAAACTTTCAGATGCTATCTTATGTACTATCTCAGGGGAATTCAGTGCTGGCCCTTAGAGATCAACAGTAGCACTTTTTGTACGACTTTCTTCACTTTCTACAAAGAATGAGGAAACAACTCTCAAATCCATCAAGTTTCAAGTATGTTGCAATTATTGATTCTCTTAAAGTAGCGTTAGTTATGCAAAAATTCTATATTGGAAATTATTTTTTAGAAGATAAATTGTGTGTTATTCCAGTCTTTATGACGTAAATAATTCTGAAGTCAGAGTAGCTTTTATGAATATTTAAGATATTACAGAATTGAAAGAAATTTTCTGGGTCACCCAGAACACTTCTGTTATAATACAGAACATGTTGAATTATTTTTTCATAAGCATCCGAAATTCCTTCATAAAAGTAGTTTTAGAAGAGTCACTTTCTTACTTCATATAAGCCATTGTTAGAAAGAAATACACATTAGAAAGCGCTGCAGAAATCACTGGCTTTGTTCTTATATGGAAATAATCTTCTATGAATAAATGCCCAGTTTGACATTTTTTGAGGTTTCTAATTCTGCCCACCAAAACTTCGCTATTACTTATTATTTCCTTAATATAGAAATTATGTGAAAGAAAGTTTCGCCAATATATTTGTCATTCTAAATTTTGAAAAAAGTATCTTGAAAAAGCTGTATATCAAGAAGAAATTATTCAGTGGGTTTGTCAAGCACACTAAAGCCATCAACTAAAACCTATTGTTTGGATGAAATGATTTACTACAATAATCAAAATGTTCTGCAATATATTCATTTTGGAATTACTGAGCTTTCTGACAAGAAAAAAGATTGGTTAAAACAGACTCTTGTGAATTCTTGGGGTTTCCCAGGAACAGGACGCATTCCTAACTTTGATCCATCCCTTCTAGAAAAATGACTCAATGACATTTCTTGCTATTTTGCCCACTAGTTTCTCCCAGAAGGCCAAAACTTAAAGATCTCTGTACTGCTCCAGCTGTAAAAGCACATCTGTCAGTTTAAATTAGATAGACAGCTTCCTATAGTCAAGGGGCAGACTAATGCCATTAACCTTCAAGCTTTACAGGAACTTTTTGGTGTTCAGTTTTCAATTGCAATACATAACAACCACATGCCATGAGGAGTCAAGGAAGTATAGTATTATTTGTGAGGGACCTCAAACAAAATTTTCATTTTTAGCTTTTTTATAATACTTTTAATGCTGATGTAAAATTTTAAAAATGTATGCATTTATCAAATAGTAGATTTGTAAGGAGAAACAAGTTCTTTGTGGTTTACAGTAATCTTATAAAATAGATTAGATGGAAGCAGTATGTAGCTGGACAAGAAAATCTGCCCTGAATCTCTAAACTTGACTGTTTATTTGTAGCAGTAGAAAACATATCTATGTCTTTGTGGCATTCTTACCTTGCTAGACAGATAAAAGGAAGCTGGAATCAAAATGAACTTTTTCTCCCTCTTCTTTATAAGCCCTGGGCCTGAAACATGCTGAATATGATGGAAACAGCCTGAATTATCTGGGTAACAAAGAAACTTGCAAAGTGGTAACTGCTGCACAGTGAGAGATAAGATTATTACGCTTTCTGGTGTCTTCAATAGTTTAATAAAGTTGCAAATACTTCGTGTTTGCTGCTTATAAACCTGCATATCATCATTAACAGATCATGTCTTACACAACCATATCACACAAGATGCTTGTCCCCGCCACTGCTCTCATGACAAATGTTTTGTGGGGTTTTTTTTTAAAAAAAGAGATACATGTGTGAGCTAATGCTGAGTGGAGATAGAAATCTACAAATTCACTGCTTGAAAGAAGCAAAATAATTGCTTTGGAGCAAAGAGGGAAATGTATAACCATAAGCATAGATAAGTTAGTAAATCTGGAGCTTATATATGATTTTATCATGTGAAGCAGTATAGAGAAATAAAATGGTGAGGTTCAATAAATTAAGTATTGCAACTCCTTCTCTAGAACAATAAGAATATATAGAAGTTTCAAAGTGAAGTAATTGATAATGTACATTCTTCTTTATTGCATTTCAGTTTACTCTTTTGTTGGATGTCATAAATAATGAAAATGATGAGCTCATTTTTAAAAAGAGGTGATGCACTTCTGTGAAGTGCAAATAACACAATCCCAATTCCCACTGACTCCTGTGGTATCTAAAGACATTTGACTATTTGACTGAGACCTAAATGACAGAAGCGTGGCAGATAACTTAATGCAGAATGTCAGAAAAATTGTCCTTGGGAAAAACACACAAATGCATCCATGAATATAAGAATTTAATTTGGGGGGTTTATGAACCAGACACATGATTCAGTCCTGTGGAGTGTCTTTTGTTATTCAAAAATACTTTTTCAAATCAGGTCTCTGATGGATGAATTCAGATTAAATAAATAGTTGCCAATGTTTTTTGGTGCATACATTTAGGACTATTCCCATGCTGCTAATGAAGTACTATTGATCGCACTGTTTACCTGTCAGAGTCTACTTTTGCCACCAGTGAAGCTATGCCTTCCTGCAGATTATTTGTTATCAGCACAAGGTAAGTAAGCATTTGTTGAACAATTTCAATAGTGAAAGAAGAGAAAAAACACAGTATGATAAATACTGCTTCATGCTAAAGATAGCATGAATCAAAATACTGTGATTGAAAAATGTTTTGCAAACCTTTAAGAAACATATAATAAAAAATACCAAATTTTTCCAAGTTATAAACATTTTAAGAGTCAACAACTGAAAAAGTTATTAGCTTTTTATCTTTTTATTTAGACTGCTATCTGCACAATTTTCTTTTTCTCCACCCTTAAACTTCTCACTGATGAACTCAGCACGTTTTTTAGAATGAACTGAGGAGATCTATAACAATTTGATAATGCATTGTCACTAGACCCTAAAGAGACAGTTTGATTCTAGCAAGAATCATAAATTCTCGTTTCTTATCAAGAAGTGATATAAGCCCAGTTCCTATCTGCATTTTCTACCCATATTCTGTATGGGTCTATGTTACTCAAAAACTTAAGTCTGTGCTGAATCCCTTTTAACTTGTACTATGTACAACTCTAGCCTCTACAATCCTTTTATCCATGGTAAAATTTCATGTCAAAAGTGGTCAGTTTGATGGAAATGGGAAAAGAATACTTTTCCACAGACAACAGAACTATGGACCAAGTTTTAGTAGAATGGCTTTTATTATCTTGCTGCCTTTAGCTGAAGACCTTTACCACCAGGTTACAAGGCCTGCTTATTTTGTGACAGTGTCTCTGATCTAAGTAACTTCTCTTTTATCTTTTTTCTTTTTTTCCTGCCACAACAGGATAATTAAAATATATGGGATAGAACCTGTCCTTATCTTTTCATGACCTATATATTGGTCATTAGGAGAGAGATTAAAAGGCTGAAAGAACTTATTTTCAGCTTTCTCAGTGAAAGCAGTGTATTGAATCTGGGTCTTTCTTATCTTAGGAGAGTGCTTTAGCCAGTAAGGTACTGTAAAAAAGCAAAAGTGAGAGTGCATCCCTGTCAGCTCTTCTAGACAGGTTTTGAAAGAAAGGATACAGTCAGCTATCTAAGGCGTAGGATTTGGTCTGTGAAGCTTGAATAGGAGGAGGCACATCTCTGCAACACTGAGAAAAACACCTAAATATAGCATAAGGGTTTGAATTAAACCACATTCTTGTTTTCAGGATTATGTAGGGCCAGCAGGAAGTGGTGTTCTGGTCCAAGTGTTGTTGATCACCTTCTATGCACTGTATAGGAACCAGGGGGCAATGAAGTGAGTTAGGCACAGAGCTGCTCAGCACTGTAGCATCAAACTTGTTTGTTTTGTTTTCTTTTGTTTTAATCTAGCCTTACATTCCATTCTAAATAGTACACAGGAAAACCAGTAGAACCAGAGACTGAATGTGTATCTGCAAAGTCACAGTTCTCAGCTGTAACCACAAGACCAATGTTCCTAATGAGGAACTAAAAGAGACATGAGTGAATGCGGTTGTGGTTCTCCAATGTCACATTTTACCTTCTAATTTAATAATTGTCATATTGTACTTCTGTTAATTTGTACTTTTGAATAATGTTTTGCATTTGGTCTATGATTTTTCCCTCGTATTATTTCAGAAAGACTGCTAGGAAAGTTCTATTTCAGAAGAAAAATTTTTCTTATAAATTGTATATAGTACATCTAGAAATAAACAAAACAGTTTCTCACACTTCTCATGTTAACATTTAAACTTCCTTTTTGTGATATTTTGAAGATACTACCAATATTATATAAAGCACATACATGTGAGTACCCTTTTACTAGAATAATATTTTAAAAAAATCTTTATATAGAAGACATTGAATACTCTTGGCATGTATAAATTTTGACTAGATGAAATGACTTATAAAGGCTGCATCTCACAAGTTAGACAAGGAGCTGTCAGTGACCAGAAATTAATATACATTCTGTTTTTGATTTACTAATGCTGACAACTACGCTTTATAGTTTCTAATTTTTCTTCCTTTAAAGATGGCGGGTTTTCCAAATACAAAACACTTAGATGATTTTCCTTGATACTGATCTATTAGTGCCATATAAATACCACTAAAAGTCTCGATTGAAATATGAAAACAAAGCTGAATTTTTGCTCAGTTAAATATTTGGATAGCTCAGTTGAACACTAAAAGACTACATTTACCAAGTTAGTACACAGTGGTATCTGAAATAATAAAAGGGTAAAAGGCATTATCTTAAAACCCACAGTGTGTTAACTGTTGGGAAATGTTCTGTCTTTTTAAGTAAAGACAGCTGACCACTAGGCAGGTTTAGCGCACCAGAAACATAGCTGCGTTTAGTCCATACTGAAAATATACTCTAAGTTAATTGAGTTCACCTATAAGCAAACATCTCTAATTCTCTTGTTAACCAAAGCAGGAATTTTTATGTCTTTCTTACATATTATCGGTAATCTTTAAAGGAATGTCTTTACAGCTACCTAATCTAAAAGAGGTGCCAGAGAAGCCTGTCCTTTTGCCCTCTTATTTATACCTGGTTGCTTTGGAATCATTACCAACTAATGATACTAAAAACTGTGGTAGGTCAAACTGATATAAGGGTATTCTGGTTCCTCTTTAAAAACAATTTACAGATTACCCTCAAATCCCTCATAATTTGTTCTAACAAAGACCACACCGAACCTCAGAAGAAATGAAACATGTCAAATGTGTTTGGCAGAGTTTAGAAATCCACTCAAGCATTTGCTACTCACAGTGATATTTCAGGATACAAACACACGTCTGTTTTTCCGGGAGGAAAACCTGAAGAGTCCCTAAAGAGAATACTAGTTTCTATATAATTAGAACTCACCCCTAGTAAAAAAAAATCTTTTGCACTCCCAGTCTGAACAGAGCTTTGATGTACAAGGCAATCTGTAGAAATTTAATATACTTTCAGTACTTAGAATAATTTACTATCCTGAGTAAAAGAACAGACATTTCAGTGACCTAATACACAGAATAGAAACCAAAATGCCTCCATACTATACAAATCAATTTCCTGAGGTTGTTCTCTATGCTCAGGACCCTTTTCTCTTTACTTTTCCCCAGTGTTCATATCATTTGACTATTAAAGAGATTATTTTTATATTAAATTACAAAGTTATATTTAGATGGAGGTATTCTTTCATTTTACACTAAAAATGAAAACAAAGCAGCCTCTTGCTAATTGAATCCTAAATTATCACAGAATACCACAAAATATACCAAAATAGCACTGCACAAAAATGACTAATAAGTTAAAACCCCACATATTCTAAGTGCTCTCAGATGCTTTTTTTCCTCTAGCAGGGGTACAAGCAAGCGATACAGTTTACAGTTCATTATTTTATCTGTTACGTTCAATACAATGCAGTAGTTATGCTGAACTGTGGTAAGAGAAAGCAAGAAACCAGTAGCATGCTCCAAGTTGAATTCAAGCTTTGCCAACAATAATGCACATACTTCAGCAAATTTTGGCTGTACACCAAACATGAAACAATCTGTACTGTATTATTATTTGTTGAATCGTGTTATCCAGCTACAGATTTTTTTTTTAAATGTAAGTTTACATTTTTCCTTTCATGTGATGACATGTAATATAGTGTGAAAATACCAGAGTATGAGATAGTATCACTTGTTACTATGTAATTAAGTTTCTTTCATTAAGTGTAGGAAAAGATTTACTTGCTGTAGGACTCTAGGTCTATAAAGCTAGACTCTATTGACCATAGCAATCAGTGGAAGTCTTTTGCATTCAAGATGATTCATATGCATTTACATTTTATTAATAGAGAAAACCATTGTTTCATTGACATATTATGTAAATCACTGACACTACATATATCTATATAAAGTAAATTATAAATTGAATAAGGTATATGATATGTGATGTATGATCTATATGATACATAGTATATAGAATATCCTATATAGTTAACGGTATACAGTAAACAGTATATAGTATATAGAAATATTCTGTAGATTAATCCAAGTCTGCTGAAGTGAATAGTTCCTAAGTGAAGCTTCCTTAAATAAATTTTATTCACGTTCTTAGATAAACAAGGCATGAACGATGCTTAGAGATTTCCAGGGTCAACAGATAAAAGAAAAGACGGGGATTCACGATCAGAAAAATTCCTTTATATTGGTAGGGCTCTAACTAGTTTGCAGAATAAACCCCAACCATAACTGACATTTTCTGATCTTCATATTTGTTACATTAGTCAAAATCTAAGGAGAAGCATTTACCGCAGGCTGTAGTCCATGTATGGTGATCAAGCACAGGGAGCAAAAGGTATTTTTACTTCTAACCAACAGGGAAGGCTTGAAACTAAAGACAAGTGTCTTTACACTAAAAAAACGTAATGGAAAATATTATCAGAAGTTGGACAAAGAAAATAGTTTTCCTCCTTTCCTGGATTCATAATGAATTCTGTCAAACAGAATGAGAAATGTAATCATCTGAAACAATTTCATCCTGCCTTGCTTATTTCTGAGTCCCAGGCTGCTTTGCCAGTATGTGAATTCTCTAAGACTGAAGACACAGTAAACACATTATTTTCTTATTTTTCACTTGTCTCAGTTTCTCATGGAGCTCCTGTCAGCTGCCTCCAGGAATCAATGATCTAGTGTGCACCTTTTCCTTGGTCTTGGCTCCTGAATGCTGCTCTAGAGTTGTGGATAGAAACCTGCAATACAACTATCCCTGCCTTTTCTGCACTGTGAAGCATCTTGCCCACATTTCAGTTTTGGATCAATTCCGTGCATTCCATCAACCCATCCCTTTCCCTTCTGCACTCTCTGCTATTGCTGCGAAAGGAATAAAATCTACTAATGCCTATGCAGTCCCAGATTCTTTCGTTCTTTTGATGCTTGAGGAAAACTAGCCAGGTTATGCCGTCTAGTGAAAAGTTGCATAGTCTAGTGATTTACATGTTCATTTATGACTTAGGAAACAAAATTCTAGTCCTAGTTGTGTCACGTGCTGTTGTGTGGCCCTGAGAAAGTCATTATTACCACTTTCTTCTATTCTGCAGCCTGTAAAACTGTTATGTACTAGTGAGGCAGTTTGTGCTGTGTGGGTGGACAGTTACAGAGTAGAGCTTGACATTAGTAACGTAGCAAAGAAAAGCTTAACAAATGGACTTTGTTGCAATTA
This sequence comes from Neomorphus geoffroyi, assembly GCA_033558235.1. Lineage (NCBI taxonomy): Eukaryota > Metazoa > Chordata > Aves > Cuculiformes > Neomorphidae > Neomorphus > Neomorphus geoffroyi. The sequence goes on along the minus strand of JAUMJM010000020.1, from coordinate 22,653,221 downwards.
TGAGACACTACTGTCAGAGTGCAGGCTAATGACTGGCAACCTGCAGAGAAGGGAAGAAAGCGCTCAGTTCATGATAGGAATATTATCACAGCCATGGCATATTTTCGTTGGAATCATTATTTCTTTTTTAGAGAAAGCTTTACCTGAAGAGATCGTCAGAAAATCCTACTGACTCAGTGTGACCTCTGCTGGTCAGAGTCCTACGACAGCAGAAAGGGTATGTGCAACTCAAATGCAACCTTCTAAAGGCCTGTTAAGCTGGTCATATATTAGCTTTAAGTAAGGGTCAAACGTATCCCATATATTTGTAATAAATTTCAGATCTCAGTTGAAAATTTCTGGCATTTGTTTTTTTAGAGTATAAGGATGTTTTTAGTAAAATAGAAAGTAACATCTTACTTGAAAAAGTTGATTTTTTTAAAAAAATATGTTCAACAAGGAAATGTATTAGAGTATATTTACACTACACTCAAACCCATCAGTTTGGTAAATCACTATAGGTACTGTAGCAAGTTATAGTCACTCTCAAGATACAATTAAATATAACTACAGTGTTTTTAATTGTTAGTAAATAAAAATATTTCTTTCATTTAGATAGTGAACTATTTCTGCTATACAGAAGTAAATGCCCTATGTTTTTGGTGTAGATATTTTTTGCACAATGTTTGCCTCTTCCTTTACTACTTCAAATCTGTGTAGTTTTAAGTTCTTTTTGTAGCTGTGAATAACCATGTCAAGTCACTTTATAAGAAAATGAAAGGTATTGTTAAGATTTTATTATCAATAAATTATAGCCAAAATAATTGTAATTTTGCCTCCTTCATTGTTGCTCAATATTTAGTATTTCAGTTGATAACTACTGATTGGTTCCTGAAAAAACTAGAGGAATGTTTCAACTACATATAACAAAGAAAATTGCTTTGATATCTTGCCAATCGAACAGCCCAAATGCATGAAAAATTATGGGTTTTCAATCTTCTCTCTTTTTCCTATACATATATTAACTGGTGAAAGAAGAATAAGGAAAACAGTAAAGGAAATGACTAGAGTGATTATGAAGTGTTTTATTAGTAACTGAAGGATATAACGTCAGTTATGGGCTATATTTGTAGAAAAATTAGAGAAAGATCACAAATGACCTAGCTGTGTATTTGAAACTTTTTCTGAATGAACTTTTTACTGCAAAATTTCAGTCTCAGAGTCTGACTCCAAGAGTGCCTAAAATCACTGAATGTGTGAGCTTCTGTGAGTGAAGATAGCTATGTAATAAGAAATGTGCTTTTTGGCACACCTAAAAATGTCCCAAATTTATTTGAGAAAGCAGTTGCTTAAGTGGTGGGGAAAAACCTCACTACACTTTCAGTTGTATTTAATCTCCAGGTAAAATCTAACTAGGCTAACAGGAGACTGAAAAGGCAGTTTGTGAGCATGGTTTGACGCAGGGATGATAAGTTTCTTGTGTAACCTCACGGAGTATTTGAGCATTAGGCACAATTGCCTTTTTTTGATGCGAAAAGCTCAGGCACAACTAACTGCAGGATTCTGGATTCTCATCTAAACAGGTACCTCTATCATTGGCAGGATAAGAGGGCAATATCTTCTAAGCTTTGCACGTCTGAATGTCCAGTGTCCTACAAAATTATTAACCCGCATAACAGAAGCAGTAATGCTGTCCTGGGAATAGCTCGACACCTGACTTAACTAGCCTGTTTCTTAGGTGAAGTATGACATTGAAATGGATATCCTCCTTCTGGTATGAGTCTATATCTGGGATAGAACCCTCTCAGGCTCAAAACTGAGCTTCAGCTAAGTAATGGACTGGGCTTTGGTGTTCCTATTCTGCCTTACATAGTCTCTTATTCAGTGCATGTGCTATAATGAGTCCTGTTATGGTATCTGTGGTATCTGTTACAGTAGCAGAGCATGGAAGTTGTGATTCTGATACACTCTGCCACACCTGAGCCGGTGTCATGTAGGTAACAGAACACAAACCACAATTATTTAAGCTTTAGGACATGCAAGGAAACAGCAAATTAAGGATCTTGAAGAGTGTACACTGGCTACTAGCATAGGGTAAAGCCTATGCTGCTCTCTCTTTGCTATTATTCATAGTCACTTGATCTAGCTAGATAAATTTATTGTAGAGTATCTTCCCGACTTCATTCAACTATCTGCCTATATTTTGTCACCTAATTCCGCAGCATTAATGAAGGTTGGATATGTGTCAGATTCCATAATAGCTAGGTATTTTGATAGTAAGAGGTGCAATCCTTAAACTTCTGTGAATCTAGTCGTAGCTCCACGACTGTGTTGCTGATACACTGTGTGTGTACCATTGGATATGCCAATCCATGTAAGTCCAAGCGATCAGTGTTTAGTAATGAGATCCATTACCGCAATTTCAAGACAAAACACAGTCACTCAAATCAAGTTTGCAATTCAAGCATCGCTTTCATATAGAGTACTCTCTTGTTACTAGGATTCCACTGGCATAATTTATTCTGTAATATCTGATTGTTTTTCCATAAGCACCCATCCTCTATTGGTATGACACCATCCATTAAAAGTAAATACACTTCCATTAACAACCTCTTTCTCTGTTATACACAGTTCCTTAAAAACAGGAAAATGATTATGAAATCTAGGACTACATTTTCCTTTCGCATTTTAATACATATTGTGATAAGGTTGTTCTGTAAATCACTGCCTTCCTTGTCTCTTTGCTGGAAGGCCATCACAATTTTATGAATAACATCTAACTGAGCATAGAGAAAGGTGTTTTAAAAATATATTATCAGTACTCCTACAGTTTCACTTTTGGAACTGTCTGTAATACAGATTCTATCTGAACTACTGACCTTCTCCCATAACAATGAGTGCAATGTTTCATGTCTGTGTTGCAAGAAGTTTGAATTCCTTCTAATAACAACAGCTCTGCCTTTCCCTTTCAAACATATATCAGAATCTGAACTTCATGTTCTTACTTAAAACATAAGTAATGTGAACAAATATCTTCCTATTCTGTGGGGACTGGGATTTATGATAAAAGGAAAACAGGCACTAGGAGCAATGTGTGCTCCACTGGTTAAAAGGGAACAGTCAGCTAAATGAGTTTAGTGATATAAAACAGAGTGGCCTTTGATAGATGTGTAAGTATATATTTCTTCATCATGAGAAAAAGAAACATTCTGGAGTTGTAGAAAGATCTGTAAGCTCTAGCACTAAAATTTGTTTCAGCTCAATACACATCAGGAATGCAGTGTACTAATAAACTGTAAAAAGAGATGGAGGAATAAAGGGAAAAAACAAGGTCTAAGTTTACTTCCAAAGGATATAGACTAATTTTGTTTAAACTCTACCATACTTCTCAGCCTGTCAGTGCCCAAAAATGTCACAATATTTTATCAAGACCCTCCAAAGCAGCTCAGTTCATTTAACTTAAATGTCACGGTATATTAATCTTTTAATTCAATACCTTCTATAATTTCAGCCTTATGATTTGTTTCCACAGAAGAATATCTAAATTCTCAGAAATAGTTAGGTGCCTAAATCCTATCCAGGCTCGTAATTCCCTTTTTGACAATGTGCCTAAATATCCTAACTTTTTATTGTGGAGACAGGCTTTAAAATTCTCCTGTACATAATTTTTCTATTGTTGATGAGTACTACCTGTGTTTTTATGTTATGCAAACTTAAGGGAAGGTTCCACTTTTTAGCCCTTAACAACTACATAATGACTCTTTCAGAAAAGTAAACATTCTATTTCAATCTCAAATGGGTAAAGTGAAAAGGTAAAATGTTAGAGCTAACCACTTTTTTTCTTTTCCAAATGCAGATATTTCAGGGCAATGACACTTAAACCATTATAACTGCCAAATTATTCTATGGATGTAAGATCAAAGCATTTTCGAACTTGATGCTGCTGAATTCAAATTGTCCTTCAAAATATTTCCTTATCTCAGTTTTCTGATGTCTTGAACCATTGCATAAGCTTAATTCCTTATCTATACTTTCGTTGGTTTGACTGGATATTATGGAAAAATACCTACCCTCACTATGGTATGTTTGATACTAAGTAAAAACTGTAAGAGCTGTTCAGATTGTAAATTGTGATAGGGCCATTTTCTCTCAGAGTATACTTCAAAATAGTGTATTCTCACCAGTACTTGATATCTGATTCTGTTATCTATGGTAGCCTGATTTAAAGAATGTCTTGAGATTATCTAATGTGAATTTGGATCAGCTGCACAACTATTTTACAATTCTAAGAATCAAGCATTTTCTACTCAAAATGTCACTATGAAGTAAGCATATTCTCCTGCATCTGACAAGTTTCCGTTTTATATGTGGAGACTGCTTCTTGATAAACTTTGCATAACTAGCACAGATGTTGAATATCTTCAGTAATGTGATGACATATAATTTCTTGGACCTCTAGATCTCATTATAGTCTCTGCTTTTTAGATAATGGTTGTATATTATACTTACCGTAATTTTTAAATTTAACTTTGTAAGAAGAGAACAATTTATCTGAGTGAGAAAGGATATCTGGACTAACAAAAAATGAAAATACAGACTGAAGTTGCATGATTTATGAAACTTCCAGTGTTTCTATCTACATGAATACTCTCTAGACTTTTGTTGTTACTTATGAGAAATTAGCCAGAACTGCAACAACACAGAAAGCAAAAGCACAGCTATGTAATTCAAGCTATACTCTCAATTATACCAAAGCAATCCAAATTTTACTAGATGAAATTACAGATTAATAAAAGGAAAACAGAATCTTAATTAATACTTCCAGATAAGGAAGTTCCTGAAAATTCCTCCCTTAAATTTTAGACCTGGAAATATGACCTCTTCCTATTCTAAGGAAGAATCAGGATTTCTTAGAAACTTTATCTGGCCTGGCTTAACATCAGCCATGTTAGCAATGTCTCAGCTAAAAATTATTTTGCTGCAAGGGGAGTCCGAAATGTTGTGTTACTGCCTCAAATCCAATAGCTGAGTAAGAACATACAGTTATCTCAGTGATTCCTTTTCAGCATATCCCTCTATTTATTACTCTCCAATAAGCAGAATATTTTTGAAGGAAATCAAGCATCTTCAGTTATTTTAAGGTGTGTGCAAGGTGATGAACAAATCAGACAGAATGTTTCATAGAGTAAAGTTACATCTCAGACTTGATTTTTAATACTGTAGATGCAAGATTTAACTTAGCAACCTGATACACCATCAGGAAGTCAACTGACAGATTTTGTTAATATTAATGGACGTTATATTAGACTCTGGATCTTGATAAATTTTATCAAATTTATTACTTTCCTGAAAGTGAAATTGGTATTTTCAAAGCTGTATCTATTACTGTGCCTAATCTGCAAGCTTCACATTAGTTATATGATGAATATCCCACAGAATTAGCCACAGGCCTGTTTAGAAAACTCAGTCTATTTGAGAAAATAGTTTAATCTTTTATATTATTTATGAAGTGTTATTCACGTCACACTTTACTTGGCACATATACGCATATAAAATAAAACATGTCCAAAATCCAGGCTTAGTAAATGAATTTTCAAAATAGATTTCACACACAGAGAAATGTGATTTGACTAAACATCGTTATTATTGAAGATTGACAAGTTTTTTTATCACTTACTCTTGAAAATATCAGACTCAACAGGCAGGATAATATTGCATATATTGAAAATTATCAGAGACTTTAAATACTTCCTATATCTCCTAATTTTTTCTCTCAAAACATTTTAATGACTGAGTCCATTGCCATTTGGCTTTTATTCAGAAGCTAGAAATAATCCAGAAGTTTATATATGAAATTTGACAGCCTGTCTCCTTATGACCCAAGAAAAGACTGGATTTGGCAAAATGATCTGAAGAATTAGCTTTCCCTAGATAAACAACAAGGTGCCTGCCACCTAAGTAAATCTTCCTGGGAAGATGGATTTTCTTTAAGCAAAATTTAGAATAATTGTGTTATGACTAGTATAGTATAATGACCTAGTTCAAGGTAACTGTTAAAACAGGGGCAAGTACACTCTCCATTTTAGTTATCTTCACATAGTATTTTATCTGATGTTTAAAGAGAACTTTTTTAACTGAAACAAAATCTTAATTTACACAGATTAGCAAATTATATGCAAACAAAGTGTTTCAATGTGCAATAGAAACTGTGTACTAGTAATTTTTGACAATGTGTTTCCCTAAAGGACATTTGAATTATTGGGAAAAGTGAATTATTTCTTCAATTTAGCAATTAACTGTACTGAAAAACCTTGAATATTCTGCTAGCACTTTTCTGTTATTTGTATAAATAGTATGTTAAAATATATTAAGACAATGAGGAAAATCTTGGTGATATTACAATAGATTTTACGCTACTCATGACTCTTGTGTCACTGTTACAGTTAATAGAATAGGACAACCTCCCTGTTTCTCCAAATTGTGAATCTTCTATGACATATCTATCCGAAAACTTAGATATGTTAGACATATGAAGATGAGTGCTGCATTCGATCAGACAGACTAATATTTCTTTATAAGATAAAAAGGGCAGCAACAACCTTCAATGCTTATCGATCACTGAGGGAAATATAGTAATTAAAGATGAGGAAAAGGCTGAGGTGCTTAATGCCTTCTTCACCTCGGTTTTCAACAGTAAGGCAGATTGTTCTCTGGACAACTGGTCTACTGAAACGGTGGATAGGGGTGGGGTGCAATACAGCCCCCCTGTCATACAGGAAGAAGAAGTTAGAGACCTGCTGAGCCACTTGGATCCTCATAAGTCTATGGAGCCTGATGGGATCCATCCTAGGGTGATGAGAGAGATGGGACGAGCTGGCTAATCCGCTTCCCATCATTTATCAGCAGTCCTGGCTCACTGGAGAGGTCCCAGAAGACTGGAACTTGGCTAACATGACGCCCATCCCCAAGAAGGGCCGTAGGGACGATCCAGGTAACTACAGACCTGTCAGCCTGACCTCGGTTCCAGGCAAAATTATGGAAAGGATAATCCTGGGTGTGATCATGCGGCACCTGCAGAATGAGGGAAAGATCAGGCCCAGCCAGCATGGTTTTAGGAGAGGCAAGTCCTGCCTGACCAACCTGATTACTTTTTATGACTGTGTGACTCGCCTGGTGGATGAGAGGAAGGCTGTGGATGTGGTGTACCTGGACTTCAGCAAGGCCTTTGACACCGTCTCCCATAGTAGACTACTGGACAAGCTGGCAGCCCATGGCATGGATGGGAATGTTCTGTGCTGGGTTAGGAATTGGCTGGATGGCCAAGCCCAAAGGGTGGTAGTGAATGGTGTCCTATCCAGCTGGCGGCCGGTCACTAGTGGTGTTCCCCAGGGATCGGTGTTGGGCCCGGTCCTGTTTAATATCTTTCTTGATGATCTGGATGAGGGGATCGAGTCCTTCATCAGCAAGTTCGCAGATGACACCAAGCTGGGAGGAAGTGTCGATCTGCTAGAAGGTAGGAGGGCCCTACAGAGGGACCTTGACAGGCTGGAGACATGGGCTGACTCCAATAGCATGAGGTTTAACAAGTTCAAATACCGGGTCCTACACTTTGGACACAACAACCCCATGCAGAGCTATAGACTGGGTGCAGAGTGGCTGGAGAGTAGTCAGGAGGAAAGGGACTTGGGAGTGCTGGTGGACAGGAAACTCAACATGAGCCAGCAGTGCGCTCAAGTGGCCAAGAAGGCCAATGGTATCTTGGCCTGCATCAGGAACAGTGTGGCCAGCAGGACTAGAGAGGTCATCATCCCCTTATACTCGGCACTGGTCAGGCCGCACCTTCAGTACTGTGTCCAGTTCTGGGCCCCTCAGTTTAAGAAGGATGTTGAGATGCTGGAGTGTGTCCAGAGGAGAGCGATGAGGATGGTGAAGGGGCTGGAGCACAAGCCCTGTGAGGGGCAACTGAGGGAGCTGGGGTTGTTTAGCCTGGAGAAGAGGAGGCTCAGGGGAGACCTTAATTGCTCTCTACAACTACCTAAAGGGAGGTTGTAGTGAGGCAGGAGTTGGACTCATCTCTCAGGCGACCAGTGACAGAACGAGAGGACACGGTCTCAAGCTTCACCAGGGGAGGTTTAGGATTGACATTAGGAAGAAATCCTTCACTGAGAGAGTAATTGTTCATTCGAATGCGCTGCCTAGGGAGGTGGTCGAGTCACCATCCCTGGAGGTGTTCAGAGAGAATTTGGATGAGGCACTTAGTGACATGGTGTAGTTGACAAGTAGGAGTAGGTGTTGGTGTAGGTGTTGGGTCATAGGTTGGACTCGATGATCTCAAAGGTCTTTTCCAACCTTACAATACTGTGATACTGTAATATAATCTTTTTTCTATACCCAATTCACCTGTGAAAAAAAGAGTAAATACTTCACTCACTACTTATTTTTAGACTAAAGGCTACAGTGATTTTAAAATGTTGAAGAACCTTCACAATAATTTTATACCTTGTGAAAATTTTAGAATAATACAGTTAATTTATAATGTTATCAATATTGTAGTTATTTCTAAAATAGTCTTTATTTTATTTTCATGAAACACCCGTAATACCATTTCTGGAAATGCAAGAAAGAACTGCTCTAATCCACATACCAGTAGTTCCCAAATCCAATATGTTTTATACAAAATAAAGATGCCAATTTTTTCTGGGAATTTAAAAGGGTGTTCTGTAAAGTTTTGAAATCCTTGAATGTGTCTTTATTCTGACCCATGAAAAGACTCGCTTTGGCAAGATGATGTGAAAAATCAGCTTTGTCTAGAACAAGATGCCTGCTACCGAAGAAACCCCCCCTGAGCTTAAGGTATCTGTCAAAACAGGATCAAATACACACTTGACTTTTGTCAGTTTTTGATATAGTATGAAATCATAGATTTACATAAACACATACCTTTCAAAAGTGATGACAATGTGGGGGTTTTTATCCAACAGCCTGATTCAATTAATATTTTTATTTCTATTGGTATTGGATGGAGAGTAAGCATTTAATTCTAGATTCATAATCTACCGCTGAAAGTTCTTAGAGTTACAGTATTTTTGGAATATTTCTGAGATATTTACATAGTTGTACATTTTAAAAGCCATAGTAACACTTCTGGCCTACTGGCACTTCTTGCCAAGCATTCAGTGGAAAGCTGGCATTTACTTTTTTTTCCCAAGGCTGTATAAATGGCTGGTTGTTTACATTGCCATTATCTCAGGAAATAGACTGAAGTGTCTTTCTGTACTGTAATTCATGTGCTTTTACTAGGATTAGGAGACGTGACAATAATGAGAGACAATGACTTACTTTTTGGTCATTTTATTTGTGATATGAGATTTTTTTATTGTTTATTACTTTTCATATCACTGTATTTTGCTGTTCTGCATAAAACGTGATCAATATATGCTATGGTAAGCATCTACATGTAAAATATGATTATAGTCAAACTCCAAAATGCATGCCTATTACTTAGGGATATACACCTGTCTATAGTACTAAAGTAATCTATAAACTGCATATTTAAAATACATAATACATGTGTGCACATAGAATATAACAGGAGGTATACTACTGCTATTCACCTACTTTCAGACAACTGGTAAGGTCAGGGAAAGTGAAAGCTAGCTTTTCAGAAAATACATTCCTCTATTTGCCTGTCTCTTTTTTAAGTCTTGTTTTTGCTTTAATTTACCTTTATTTGCTTATTGTGACTAGCAAACCTGCTAAGGCACTTTCTGTAAGTATGGAGTTTTGCTTGCATGCATGATATAAGTTCTCATATTTTCAGGGGAGTACATAAAAGTAGAACTTTTGAATACTGGGCTTCTAAAACACTGTTAAGCCATTCTATAACAAAAGAATATGTATAGAAGTGATTTTTGATTACTTGATGTAAAACATCCAGTGCAGAGGGATTATTTTTAAGTTAACTGCTGGATAATAGAATGCATTAAAAGATCAGAATGAGATGGGAAAAAAAATGGCAAAAATAAAGAAGATCTGGTTTGCTTGTGTAATTATTTTAAACAAGGGTATTCCCAATTAACTACACAAAAATCTTAACCAAAGTATGAATTACCGTGTTAATGGACCAGATATTTCATAGCAGTATTTTATTTACATAAAGGACAAACTTCCAGGTATTTCATTTATTTCTCCTAGAGCCGGTAGCAGTATGCATCTCTTAGCAGTATGCCCCAATATTAAACAGAAAAAACTTCCTAGCACTTCTAGTTCAGCTCTACCAGTGTTCCTATAATTCTGTATCTGATCAAGATTGAACATCCTAAGGATGGGACTTCTGTTACTTTGTGCAAAGTCCACTTTATAATAATGACAAAGTCAAGATGTAACAATGGCACAAGGCCTGTGCAATCAGTTGTTACAGAGTTTTTTTAAAGATGTTTTTGACACAAAATACCATTTTTTGTATTTCATACACGTTCAGCTTTGGAGTAGAAAAGATGAATTAGAAAAAGAAACAACTGTTGCTTCTTCAGAACAGCTTTTCCTTTGAATTATATCATATATTTAGACTATATCAAAACATTTTATTTTCTAGCAAGACATTTCTTATTTTCTATAATAGAAAAGCCCAAGAAAAATCTAAAAGCATTAATTGTTGGAACACTTCTCATGGAACAACTGATGCTATTTCTACTGGAGGAAATTGACAAATCACATTTGGAATTTATATCTTTTAAAATCGGTATTCAAATATTCTTTTCCATTTTCTTTACAAGTCTTCATTTATGAGGATTTGCAGTCTAAATTCACAAATAAAACTTGTGTTAGAACTTGGCATGTTTCAAAGGTTTTTTATCTCATTTCCTGCTTGTAATTTTAAACAAACTTCTGCAATAAGTAGTTTTTGGCAGCATTTTGCAGTAGCCAATTTGCTTCTGAAAATGCTAATTGAGAGATTTTGTGGATAAAACCAACAGTAAATAGTTGATAATCTCAACTAATGTGAAGTATTTGCTGTAAAATTGTTTTCAGAGAGATTTTGATGTCAACAGGTTTCTTCCTAGATACTTTACATAGAATATTGTTTTTCTCCAATTTTAATTGCAAATCTAAAACTCAGAAAATATCAGAGAACAGCCATGTGTAGGTGTGTATTTCAGTTATTATGATAATCAATGAGTATTTTCTATGGAAAATAATTAATTTAGAGAGAATACAACTAAATTAAAAGTGGAAAATAATTACTTTTCTAAATGTAATTATGAATCTGGAACAGAACTGCTCAGATTAGCCAATTATTGCCTCATTCTGTGTAACATGTAATATATGAAATATGTTGGAAGAACGTTTGTATCTTACACAATAACAGATTAGAAGTAAGGCTTAAACTGAGCCTTGATGTTAATGCGACAGCCAATAATACCTTTCTTTAAAAAAAACTCAGTTTAAAGGTTTCTTTAAATTGTAAATATAGGAACACAAGAGAGTCCACATACCCCATTTCTTTTCACACTGTCCTCCCCTAGGCAAGCAAATGAATGTTTTGCCTTTTTTCATTAAAGGAAAACTTTTCCATTCCACTTTGGGAAACATTTCTAGAAGCCAGGGATTAGAACTCAGCAAATTATTTCAAACTAGGCAGTGCTGCCTTAAACACACCTTTACCTAGCCTGTCTAAATAACTGAATATTTAGTTCTTTCAAATAAGACAAGAGTCTTTTCCTAGAGTTTAGCCAGTTTCTATGCTCTTTCCACAGCGTCAATTGTTTCTAAAATAAGATCTTTTCAAGGACATCTAAATAATTCCCTGTCACATCCATATCTGACTCTTACCAGTGCACCAGTATGGAATTCAGTTATCAGCTGGGAAATGCAGACATAGTAAACTTCAGTCTGTGCTTGGAGATATTCTGCTTGTTATTAGAATAGGGCAATACCAGAAATGACATAAATGTTAGAAATATGAAGCACTTATTTGCTCAGCATAACATTTTTAATGAATTTTTTTATTTCTGTCTGGGTTGTAAATGCAAAGGTTGAATTTTCAGTACTTCAGTCAATGTTACAGAATCTGCCCTTACAAATTCTGGGAACCATTCTAGCTAAAGAAAAAAACCTTCCACACCAAGTACTTTCCAGACATTTTGCATCTCCAGTGATTACTAGTAATTCCACAAAAGGTAACTATAAATGGCACTCTCTGTGAGTTGCTCTGAAAATCTGTTTTGGTGGGATTTTTTCCCTTCCTGAAGGAAGGAGTGTGAGTTTACCAGCTCTTGTATAACAAATGGCCCGGTGGCTTAAGGTTAAAATACTTTAGTTTAAAGCACTCAGGACATAACTTCAAATATGTACTTTACCTAATTTGACACAAGAATTTTCAGCTGAGGTCTTTTATCCTGCAGGAAGCGTCTGCTGGAAGACTTACTAGGTGTTCTGGGTTTACAATACAGCTAAAGGTATGAATAGTTGACCAATATCTGGAGCAATTTTATTCTAATCTATTTTCATAGTTGTGGTCAGAACACGTCTGCGAAATTGAGTCTGCTGAGGAAGGAGGTGCTTAGGCTGAGAGTCCACTTTTGGGACTGAGATAACAGCAGACTGGAATCAGAACTGATGTTGTGAACACAAACTCATGGTCAGAAACTGAAATGCAGATAGATTGTACCTGCTTTTGGAGAAAGGTGGCAGTGATATCAGTGTTGCCTAAATGGGTAGTTAAGTGCCTAAAGTGGTGTATATTATCACTGAAGTACTTTTGAGGAACTCGGTTGAGTGAAAATCCAGCTATACATCTATTGCCAAGGTATCTTCTAGCTGAAACATTGTTTCATGGCAGTTTTATTTTGGTCATATTTTGACTTTATCTGTTCTTTTCTCAGGCAAAGTATTTGTTTGAGTAAACTCTGATAAAAAGAGGTCAGCTGTGTTGTTTATGTAACTTCTATTTCTGTCTTATTCATGTTCCAACACTACCATTACACTTTGCAATACTTGAGCACAGGATTATGAATGCTTGGGTTTCTGGCATTTCTCTTGAGCTTTTTGACAGTGAAAAAAGTCAAGTAGAGAGTCTGGAGTAGGTCAACGGTTTGCAAACATATATTAGTTTTACAATAATAGAGTTGTAGTTTTGCTCAGATTAACATGTCACTAGCACTATCAATTTAGAATGCAACCACCTCCAAGCATTTGTCACCAAGCCAGAAAATACAAAAAAGATACATATTTATATGTACATATATTTATTTTCACTTTCTTTAGCAATAGGTGTGTAAAAACCGTCCTTAGATTCTTGGTCTAAAGAATATAAAGTTCTGTAAAATGATGACTAGCCTGAGAGAGACTTTTTAGCAAGGTCTGCAGTCACAGGACAAGGGGCAACTGTTTTAAAATGAAAGAGGGTAGATTTAGGCTGGATATAAGGAATAAGATTTTTATGATGAGGGTGGTGAGACACTGGCACAAGTTGCCCAGAGAAGCTGTGGATGTTGACCAGTGGAAGTGTCCAATGTAAGGCCGAATGGGGCTTTGAGCAACCTGATCTAGTGAAAGGTGCTCCTGCCCATGGCAGAGACATTGGACCAGATGACCTTTAAAAGTCCCCTCCAACCCAAATCCTTCTATGATTCTACGATTCTGAGGTGATTGATAGTGACAGATATTTACTTTCAATGCCAGCAGAATTATGGTGCAATAGCTGAAAGCAGTACAAAAACCAAACAGAAATAACAAATCTGATTATTTAACTGTGAAACTCCTTGCTGCAGAATGTTGTTGAAAATTCATACAATTGGACAAAGTCATTTGACTAAATACAAATAGTCTAGCTTTGCCTCATTAAATCTCTGAGATGAAAACTTGCAGGGGCACAGAAAAATATCTGGAAGGTAAAGCTATCTATCAGCTTGTTCTTGTATTGAATCTAGACATGTATTACTAGTTACTGTCAGATATGGATAACTGGTGCAGATGGAATTTGGTTTAGTCTGGACTTGTATAGCCATATTAAAATACTGTTATTAATGAATTTGGGCTAGCAATAGCTCCTGCTTTAGGACAATATAATAATTGTCTTTTTTACAAACTGAGATCTGAAGAAAAAGTATTTGTAGACTGTCCCAGTTTATCCCCCTAGCTGGTAGCTAAACACTAAGCAGCTGGAGTCCCAGTTCCACCCCCTGTCAGCCAGGAAAGGAATGAGAGAGAGACACTTATAAATTGGAATATCCCCCCACTGCACTACCCTCCTCTCCAAAGGACTTAATGAAAGAATACAAATTAAAAGAAACATAATAAAATCAATAAGCAAACAATGAAATACATATGGATACATGTAAATATGTACAAAACCAATACTGAGCTTCCTCGACAACAATCGTGTCATCACTGATGCTGCACACTAGAAAGTCCCAGCATGGACTTAATGGCAAATAGGAACTGCATTCAGGAACTGGATTCAGGAATGCACAGATTGAGATCAAAGGCAGAGGAAATGGACAGAATCCTCTTCAGATGCTGGACACAGAAGAAGACAGCTTGACCTTTGTGATCCCTCAGCTTTATGCTGAGTATGATGTGTCTGGAATAGAATACTTCACTGGTCAGGTTTGGGTCACCTGACCTGTTAGCTCCTCCCCACAAATGTGACCCTTTCAGCCCTATGACTTATGGCATTCCACCAACTTTAGCGGTGGCCTTGGTTTCCATGGGAGTAAGGATAAGCAATGTCATCTCTGCAAACAATCCATACCACTATCCAGTAATAATTATAAATATCAGGTGTTAGCACTTTTAGAAGCAGACACTGTCTGAAAAGAGTGTTCACTTCAGAAGATGCAGTTACTTAGAAAGGTTTAACTGAAGAGTTAGAGAATTTGTTCAGGTTTAGATCATAACAGGGCACAGCCTCATCCAATACCAATATAGGTTAACAGAAGTAAACAAGTTTCATTTACTTGCATGCTCCATGTCACTTGACCAAGATCTCATAACAAATCCACAGTAGACATCACCTAAGTTCATGTGGTTAATCCCAGCCCCGTGCTTCAACAACAGCGTTAACAATTTATTTGAGTGCCTTTTATGTATTGCATATTATCTAGTTAGGATTTAAATGCATATAAGAAAATTTTCGACATTTCTTTCCAAAAAAGTAGACAGATCCTCCAGTGGGAAAACATTTATTCTCATTTTAATACATTTTTTTTAAATTTTGTACATGCTTTAAATTACCATATATTTGCCCAATTTACTAGTTATGTTTGTATCATGTCTGAGAATGCGTGGTCTTATTTACTAGCAAGTGCACTGGAATGACATCATACATTTTCAAATTCTGATGTTTATGTTATACTTCACTGAAAGGAAACTCAGTGAAATTGGAAATGCATAAATCCACAGATTTCATAACTTTACTACACACAATAACATCAGAAATTCTAACAAGTTAAAAACAGCTCTCAAGTGTTAGAATTGTGCCTCACTTCTGCAACAGATGCTTGGTAACAGTATGACTCAGTATGAACTGAAAGAAAAAAACACAAAATGTTTCTTTTCTTTCCAGACAAGATGAAAGTCATAGAGCAAGACCAAAGGGAAAATGTTGGCGAGAAGAATGCTGGCTGGAATTTCTAAAATAGAACCTTCCTTCATGTGTACTCCATGTCTAAAGCTTTGTATTCACCCTTGGCTTTGTTTCTAGTTGGATGGGAAACTGTTTTACAAATCTATTTTCTCTCAAACCCAAATGAGATTTCATTACAGGACAAAGAGGGAAAGAAAGATTAATCTGGCAATTTGCCTGATTAGCTGTGTGGAATACACTGGTTGTGTTATGCTTACATTTCACTTGTGCCTACTCATTTACTGCATGTGTTTCTCATCCTCATCTTTCCTCTCTGTCAATGGAAAAAGGTTGCTATGACAACAAGTTAAGGGTTTTTTAATATATTTTAGATGGAACTGTTCACATATTTATACACTACTATTTCTACTTCCCACTGGAAAATATCAGCAATCCATTCTTTAACACTGCCAAGAGCTATCTATAATTATTTCTAAATTATGATTTGGAATTTGCAACTAGAGATACTTCAAGGACAAAAGTTGACAGAGACCCTGATAAGAATGCCAGTAGAAGTAACATTCACATGGAAGGGATTATTATTTATACTGATCATGTGCTTGGCACTAATTGACTTCACAGATTGAATAAAGCTTACAAAATAAGACTCATTGCATAGTCACTAAAAGGCCTATCAGTGGTCTATTTGATTTTTGTTCCACTTCACACACGCTGAAACCAATGGCAATTTTATAGTTTATTGCTGAACCTCTATACTTCATTTACTTAGAGACCACTTCACTGAAAAGTCCCTAGTGTAAGTAGTGAAGCCAAATGGAAACACTGACATTAATATTCTGTCTGATAGAGTAAGATCTGTAGGAGTAGGTTCCAAGTCACATGAAAATAGTTTTCCTTGCCTCAGCAGCTATGTATTTAATTTTAACTAACATAAATATTTTCAGTATAAGTGATCAATTTATTTTCATAGAATTATTCAAACTCAAGCAAGGGAGAAGTATTAATGGCTCTGTCAGAATTTTTCCATTATGATTTTTTTTTAAGATATTAAGGAAAGTAAAAGAATAACGAAGCAGGATCAAGGCCAAGCTGAACACTTCTGTTTAACAAAGAAAGTTTGTAATAAGATAATTAAGAGAACTGAAAATTACGATAGAAGGTAGTGCACATAGTGGGTGAAGTGGTCGTTATGAAACATTTTTAAAGATAATTGAAGATTAACAGAGAGCAATTCACCAAGGATACGATGAAAAAGATTGAAATGTTACATTTGAGTATTTGGTACACTATTGATATAACTTACAGACACATCTAGGAGAAATAAATAATTCTGTTCAACTAGTTGGCAGAAATTCATTAACCTGCTGAATCTTGTGGTACGAAGCACAATATTTAATGATCCTAACTATTTTTCATGCTTTGAAAATATATTCTTCAAAGACAGAAGAATAAGACTGCAATAACTATTGGAAAAACTTCTGTTTCTTCTAGAATTAAAACTTCAGTTTATTCTAATATTATATTTAGAAACAGGTTAAATAATATTTTTCTCAATGTTGTTTTTGATGGAAAACAGATTTTGACAATACCAACATTATTTCCTAACATATCTTTTCTCCATGGAAACTTAGAGCTGTTGAAAAACAAAATCTTTATTTTGTTAAAAATATATTCTGGCAAAATTACAAAGTATTTTTGTTGTATACATGCTATTGTACTGACTGGCAAAAGATGTAGTTCAATTTCCTCTTTCCCCACTCTCCTTTATGTATCAAGCACTGATCTCAGACAATTCATCTTATAGTATATTACTTTACTTCACCAGAGAAAACCACAGTAAATCAAAAGATAAACAGTCTTACTGGAGAGCCCAACATTTAGAGAAAAAAGAAAGCAACTATATTTTCTATCAGATACTAAACAGAAATTACATACGCAATATTTGATTTAGCTATTTCTTCCTGAAAGTTGAAATTTTGTTCTCGTTAATGTCGATAATAGAGAAAACTCCATTTCCAAGAAGCTTTAGTTAAATCACAATTTTCCGATCCTGTTAATGTACAGCTGCATAAAGAAAAGTGATGTTTTTATATTTATATGCTTAGGACCATATTGCAGTGCTGTTAAAGTTTCTTTTTTCAGGTCCACATTTTGGACTACACCTACTGAGAATGTAGCTGACACTGGTACTTGGATCGGTGTTACCCAGCAAACTTCTAAAAGAATAAGGCAACTTTTTTTGGCTGGGGAAAATACCAGGACACTGGAGTCAAAATATGTTTTTTTTATAGTTAGTCGCTTTTTGTTCTCTATGTAGTAACAATAGCCAAACATTTTTCTTGTTCTGTGATTGGTTAAGAAATTAGCTTTCTTACTGGAAATATACAGAACAGTTTGAATAATACAATCTTCAATCTCCTACCCATTTAAGGATAGGAGTTCAACCTCCAGGTATTTTATTACATTACTAAGTACTTGGATGTTTGCTGATAATTTTTTTTAGTGTGCCTGGCATGCTCAAATGTTCACAAAATGCAGAATGATTGCACAACGACACAATTCAGTCGAGACGCTATTTCAGTAAAAACGCTATTTCTTCTACTTAAAGAGCTTCTGTCAGTAAGTCAGAAAGCAGAAAAAAACCCCACCTTGAGATTCAGGTCATAAGTCACATCTGCTAGGAAAAATGAATAGCAAGCAAGTGTGTTTCCAAGTTCATCTAGTTCCCAATTTGCTGTTGGCAGAATTATTCTGGTATGATCACAAAGTGATTGGAAATTTGCTGAACCATTGTAATACATGAATGATATATTTAATTTTGATTCTAAACATGTCTAAGAATCAACCTCAGTGTATTTCAGAAACAGAATAATAAAGGAAAATGGCATGAGGGGATCTGAAACTAAATTTCACATAAATTAGCTGACCAATGAACCTCTTAGCCATTGCCTCATAGTACTGCACTGCTTTGGACCAATAAACAGGTAATTATTTATACAATTTGGCAAAGTAAGACAAAAGAGAGAAGACAGTCCCCAACAGTGGCAAGCTCAGTGCTTGCTATAATGGTGTTTCACCAACATCACTGAAGTCTTATGGACAGTTAGGAAGTGTAAGCTGGTCTATTTTTTCCACAGATTTGGCTAGAAGTTGTAGTCTGCATCCAAGAAACAAGTTTCCAATGAAAATATTCTTCCAAAAAGGTTTTATTTTTGCCAAAATGACATTTTTTTTTTTAAGGGAAAAATAAGAACACATTCCCAAACAGTTTTAGAGATGATTCATGGCAATAAGCAGCACTTAAACTGCAAGACAAAGATGAGCTTTTTAGTTAAGTCAGATGGCTGAAGCAGCTGAAGTAACAGACTGAAGGTTGAAGAGTATTATTGCAGGAATATTTAGAGACTGACACAATATTTCTTACCATCACAAATCAATTTTGAGTGAAAGTCACTAATTAGACAGGACTGTCTTCCTTGTGGATTGTTCTACCACATAGGGCTTGTGACAGTGAACTGATGAGAATTTGACGAAGTACGTAACTATGAAAAAAAGAGGACTATCCATGCAACTTCTTTAACAATCGAGAAGTGCTATAAGATAAAGAGTTGAAAAAAACTAACTTTGCCTCTAACTTTGCCAACAACTCATTAACTGGAATAAAACGTTCAGCAACATTATAACCAAGTAAAATAAAACTTTTACAGTTTTGAGATAATGCATAAGTAATCTTAACTTAGCTCTTCGCTACTGTATTTTTGCCTTGCATTCACACTACAAAGTTCAAGCATCAGATTTCCATCTATCATGAGTGGCTATTTAAGATGTGGTAGAGAAGAAAAAGGGAAAAAGGAAAAACGTAAGAATAACAAAGAAATACTGATTGGTGTTCGGCATAGTGTACAAGCAGATTCCATGTCAGTTCAGGTCTTGCAGCAGTTTCACCAAACTTCTCCAGTAAAATACCACATCATAGAGCATGAACTGGATCAAACCTACGTCTGAATTCATATTCAGTTAATATGAATTCTTTTATTAACACAACTCTTTGCTTTTGAAACCTCCACAAATTCTTGTCATTCTAAACGTATTGATATGTGAAAAAGCACCCTTCTGCCTGAAAATTTCAATATTCCTTGACCTTCTATTCAAATATTTGGCCAATCATCTACCATTTACTTATTTTCTAACTTTTGATTATGTTATTTGATTGGACGTGAGCTCTGAGCTGATTTTTCCATACAATTCCCCCCATAGTTTCAAGTTTTCTTCCTTACAGCGGATATAATTATTTTGATGTGTACTGTATTCCGTGGAAACATATTGAATTTCATCTGCCTTTTTACAGCTCTTCATTCCATTATTTCAGAGCTTACAAAATCTTTTTGCAGAAGACCTGATGTTTTAATTTCCCTTCTTTTCATCAAATGCATTCATTCACAACAGCAAATTGCTTACTTACATCCATTCCATATGAGTTTAAATACACTGGACCAGAAGTTTATGTCTGTGGAATCATATACCCTCAAGTTTTGATGCATTTTTCTACCTTCTGCCCCCCCACCCCTTTTTCTTCATGTATTTAACTTCCGAAGTGCCGTTCTGTCCAAAATGTGCAGCTTCCTTTTTGTCCCATCTTTTTTGTTTGATCTTCAAAACTGGAACATTCTACATCATTTGTTTGAGTTTGTCTTCCTTAGGTGTTTTCAGCTGATCTTATCTTCATATTCTTTTAGGTCCTCCTTTCATGTCTTTTATTCCTGCATCTCTGTAAACGTATCCTTGTAGTAATCTAATTACTTGTTACCATCTGAGAATTATTTTGTCCTTTCTTTCTCTACCTCCTTTTATTTTGTTCTACCACTTTCTCCCCTCTTCTACTCTGTCACTGTGTATTAATTACACCAGTTCAATCGATCTGATACGGTTATTTTAGCTCAGGACCTAGCAGTAGAAACTGAATAGAAAGAGGGTACCAAGAGATTTCAATAAGAACGCAATTTAAAAGATACTACCAACATCACCGAAAACAGTCTAGAAGAGGATAAAATCCCTTTCTTGCTTAATAATGTAATGGAGCTGACATCATAGTTTTAGCCAGAGGAAGGAGAAAAAAAGATAGAAATATGATAATTAAACTGTGCATTAGGGAATGAGAAGGTTAATGAAACAATCTGGTCCGAGAACTGATCTTTCAAGGCTATCGAACCATGTTAAAATAGATGCCAATGACCCTCAAATCCCTTTACACTGTGTGTATAACTGCTTTATGTATTATTTACTTGGCTTTTATTAGCCTGAGGGTATGAACAAGATTACCTCGTCATACATAAATAAATAGCATTTATTTAGCATAGTCACCTAATCATTCTTGAACAAACTCTGTGAATCTTTTAAACACAAGAATTCCTCCAAGACATTTTATTCTGGCACAGAGATGTATTTTCAGGCATTCTGATAAATCTTTGACACTGGGGTGAAAATTTGGCATCACTCAAGGCAGACCTTTGAAAAATCCGATTAATAATATATACTGCAAATATAAATACGTATATACACAGACAGAGAGTTCAGAAGCTGATTTCTATTCTGTGTTATTACAACTGATTTCTTATCTTCTATAGCCACTGAGACATTACAGAATGTCATATATGCATTCTAATTAACAAAATTTATGTGACCTTTAATGAGAATGCCCATATATGTTGTTTTGGCATATTGTTTCTGAAACAAAAACTAGCTGTTAGATGAACACTCATGATATATTGTAAATTTCATCATGATGAACCAACTTTATAATATTTCTTATCAGAGTTTTTCTTACCATGATGGATTTTGCATTTTTATCTGAAATCTAAATTGAAAACTGAAATTTGAAAAAACTCTATATGTCTTACAAAGTAGTGATGATGACATCATAGAGGAAAAAATTCCTCTATGTTTTAGGCACTATTCCCCTAAAATGCAACATTGTCTGAAAACCTCCAAATGCTGGTTGGTTGTAGTTGCAGTGTGCCCCTTGAAGGCAACAAATACAGGTTTTTGAGCTCAAAGAGGTAGCCTCGATATAAAATGTGGTGATATGCTGTAACAAACAGAGTGTCAGTGTTTTTTTCTTTTTTGTTACATGTCAACCAACAATATGCCTGCCTCAATAAGAAAAAAAGTGTTACAACTCAAGCTACTAGACCTCAAAACACTTTAGCCCACTTATGCTTCTACTTAAGGAACCACTGTTTCATATTGCCAATTTAAGCTAACAGAAAGATTGCCAAATAAACTGGAAGTGTTATTAATAACACTTAAACACCACAAAAGATAAGATAAATAAGGCTTAACATCTATAAAAACCAGATTTAAATATAATATTTATTTTTATTACTGAGGAATGTTCAATATTACATCACTGAACTAAGAAGAATAGGTGAAAAACAGTGTTGAATTTACATCAGAACATAAGGATGGTGTTAATTTCTTTAGGAGGTTCAGGAAGTTGGGGTTTTATTATTATCGGTTCAGGACACAGTCTTTTTTTCCATAAATTACATTACTTAATGTTGATATTTGAACTGGTAAAAAAATACCACACACTATTTTAGAAAATATCTTTAAAATAGAAGCTCTTTTAGCTTTACAGGGTTAAAAGCATTTTTAAATTCTTAGCTAAGTTTCTTAACTGTTTATCATGTTTATAATAATAAATGCAAAGAGATTTTGACAATTTATATCAAAATCATTATTGTGGCAGGAATATTTCTGATTTGTCACCCCATGAATGCAAATTGCAAAAAAATTTTATGTATTATAAAACTGACTATTAGCTTGCTTTCTATGCTTTTTTTTTTAGATTTGTATCAAGATATCTTGGTAGCTTCTTTTTGAGAACATTTAGAATATTAATATTTATTAAAAGGGTAACAAATATTTATTAAAAGGGTAACTATTAACAAATCTCAAACACATATCACCATGATTCAGGTGGCCCTTATATTCAAACATACAAATTTTCTGAGTGGAATTCTTAAAATTACCAACATAGTTGAAGTTCATCACAGCACAAATACTTTTCTAGGTCAGTGCAGTTTTGTTGGGAGCCAATATGGAGATCTTAAACTGTCAAATCCAGGAGTACTGCTTCACTTCAACAAATGATAAATAAAATGTATAACCTGGCCACTGTAGGAAATGAATTTCATTTGCTGTGTCTGGTGAGAGGTTACAGTGTGGGGTGGTCATGAAGAAAATAGATATATCTGGCTTTGACAAGCCAAATAGAATGGCTGAAGAAAAAAATAACATGGCTTGTGCCAATGAGGAAAGTAAATAACTCACAATGCTGATTTAAAATCATTATTATTTTTCTCAGTTGCCCAGAAACTATCATGCTATATTAAATTTAAGTTTTTAATCTCTACATAAAAATAAGAACATTTGTCCTAGACACAGATTAAATCTCAGTATTTTCATGAAGTATTCTCCAGAGAAAATAAACTGGCTGTGTTTATCCTTCTAAAAGTTGCCAAGATTTCAAAAGAAAGAAAATCTTTATG
Source organism: Neomorphus geoffroyi (assembly GCA_033558235.1). Taxonomy (NCBI): domain Eukaryota; kingdom Metazoa; phylum Chordata; class Aves; order Cuculiformes; family Neomorphidae; genus Neomorphus; species Neomorphus geoffroyi. The sequence continues at coordinate 22,630,103 of JAUMJM010000020.1, read as the reverse complement.
AATAAAAATTTAAGTTCTTCTCACAAACTAGTCTAATGATAAAAAAAAGATGTAATAGCTTACATCACTTTTAAGAAGACATGGAAAATCATTAAAGATACAGTTAAAAGATTATGATTGAACCATAGATATAGCATTTACTGTTTCATAGTAATTTTTTTTTAACCCAAGTAAATCCGGTTTTCAAGCAAGCTAAAGTTTGATGTTTCTAGGCTCCTACCCAATTTCTGTATCCTAAACCATGAAAACACATAAATTATTGATATAAATAAATGAATACATATATACAGCTTCTCATGTCTCTTTCCTGTCTTGACTCCCTATTGGCTCTACCAGATGTCTATTACACATACACTGCATAGCTTTTTCTCCAACACGCTCTATTTTGGGGAGCAGGCTTCTTGTTTTAAATTAATTCAATTACTTTCATTAGAAGGAATCTAGCATCAGGAATGGACAATTCTCAGTGTTACTGGGGTATGCCCTTTACATTCACACCAAGTCACACCTGTCCTGTTTGCCACATCTGAAAAAAAGTAGTCTCAAAGCTAACGAAAATATGAGAGAAAATTATTGATTTATTAGTTCTAAATAAGTAGAACTATGATGTGACTGAGCCACAAATCAAAACATTACTTCTTAAAATTAGTCCCATTCCAGTAGAATATTTGTCATACGATGCTTCCTTCCGACTTACTTTTTCATACGCAATTGGATAATTCTCCTAGAATATCATAAACTTAGATATGCATTTATGTTAATAACTCAAACTAGATATTCAGACTGTGTGCAGCCAGAAAAAAAATCCTGTGTACAGGAATTTCAAAAATTGTAAGAATTTACATGAAAATCAGTTATTATTTTGGATATCTTATTTCTTTGATACTTATGAACTATTTTCTTCTTTTAACTTAGCTAAACTCTTTCATATATTTTGAATCTGCCCCAAAATGTCACTAATAATATATTTTATAGTACGTTTTGTAGGACAGAATGTGCAGTGACAATTATCTATATTTAGAAGGTTCTTATTGCTGTTGTAATCTTTCTTTCCATAGAATGATTGGACCAAAATTGAGGAGAACTATGGAATATTGTTTTCTTCCAATGTTGTGTCTCTCCCTGGCTGCTGCTAAGATTCTCTTTCTGTTTCTGCACTCTGAAGTTGTAGCAAGAATTGCATTTCCCATTTTTTTCAGCTGAATTGACCTTTGGCAGTCTTCCTTTAGCACTGAAGTGTATGCATATGGGTCATCTTGGATTGGAGGAAATAATTTCTTTTAGAAAAGCTGTAAAATCAGGATATTGTCTTCCAGAAATACGTGAAAAAATACATATTTTGGCTTCTATTTGGTTTTCTCTAATTCTTACAAGCTTGTCCAATACTGCATGATATTTTGCAAATTCTGATTTAAATTCTTTCCATTCAACAGGAAGCCATAGCTTTCCACTTGATCCAGCTGTAACTTCACTTGGTTACATGTTATTCAGAGAATGTTACTGTGCTCTCTTTTTCCAATACAGGAGAAAACTTCTACTTGTTTCGACATAATCAAAAATTTGAGAAGAACTTTTGTAAATTTATAGGAGAGACATGGAACAAGATGTGATTACTTTAGCAGTAATGTATGTCTAAATTTCGGAGGTTATTTCTGAAGAGAAAAAGTATTGAGGAAAGGTTTCCAGTTCATGAAAGGCACTCAGCATGAAACACACAGTGCTGGGAATATGCAGTCTTTTCATTATATGAAATTAAAGGAGTCTGTGAAATACTGGCAATACTTTCCTGATCTGTAATCAGAATATTAGGTGATAGTTACTCACCTCATTCTATTAAATATTGACATGTTCTACAAAGTGTAGCAAAACTAAAAGCTTAGGGGGAAGTTCAAAATAAGACATTTGTATTAAAACATTGGCAGTAACACCTGAATTCCAATGTCTTCAAGGAGATTTGCAACAACTAACAAGAACCAATCAGATAGAAATACTGGATATATAATACGTCGGATGTATAAATGGGGAATGTCTTAAGGAAAATAAAACTTCCATGTCTGTCTATAACGCCTGAATAACAATAGTATTGTGCAATGTAAGAAACATCAGTAGAAGAAACTGGATGGTATTTATAAAGGCATCTTTGTGCCAACCTTAGCGGATCACAACCATTGAGGACAACGCTATGGTAATGTCACTAACACAACAAGTGTAAGAATACACAGCAAACAAACAAAGAGTTTATGACCTTTGGAGGAAGGAGCAGGCAAGTCAGGAGAACTACAAAGATGTTGTGAGGTTATGCACGGAGAAAATTAGAAGGGTCGAAGCCCAAATAGAACTTCACCTAGCTACTGCCGTACAGAAAAATAAAAACTGTTTCTATGAATATATCAGCAGCAAAAGGAGGGCTAAGGACAATCTCCATCCTGTATTGCATCTGGAGGGAAACATAGCGACAAAGGACAAGGAAAAGACCGAGGTACTTAATGACCTCTTTGCCTCAGTCTTAAATAGTAAGACCAGTTCTTCTCTGGGTACTCAGCTCCCTGAGTTGGAAGACAGGAATAGAGAGTGAAATGAAGATCCAGTAATCCAAGGGGAAATGGTTAGTGACCTGTTACACTACTTAGACCTACACAAGCCTATGGAGTCAGATGGGATCTACCCAAGGGTACTGAGAGAACCAGTGTAAGTGATCACCGAGACATATTGAATCATTTATCAGCAGTTTATTTAAACAGGGAGGTCCCAGCTGATTGGAGGTTAGCAAATGTGATGCTCATCTACAAGAAGGGCAGGAAAGAGGATCTGGGAATCTACAGACCTGTTAATCTCTGACAACATTTCCAACATTATTCTCCTGGAGAAACTCATGGCTTATGGCTTAGATGGATGTACTCGTCACTGGATAAAAACATAGCTGGATGGTCGTGTCCAAAGAGTGCTGGTCAATGGAGTCTGCAGAAGGATCTGGACAGCCTGGATTGATGAGCCGAGGCCGTATGTATGAGATTCAACAAGGCTGTGTTCTCCGTCCTGCCCTTCAGTCACAACAACCCCATGCAATGCTACAGACTTGGGAAAGAAAGGCTGGAAAGCTGCCTAGCAGGAAAGAACCTGGGGTGTTAGTCGATTGCCGGCTGAATATGAGACAGCAGTGTGTCCAGGTGGCCATAAAGGCCAAGAGCATCCTGGCTTGTATCAGAAATCTTGTGGCCAGCAGGGCTAGGCAAGTGATCATCCCCGTGTACTTGCATTGGTAAAGCCACACCTTGAACACTGTGTTCAGTTCCGTGCCTCTCTGTACAAAAAAGACATTGGGCTGCTGAAGTGTGCACAAAGAAGCACAACAAAGCGGGTGAGGGGTCTAGAACATAAGTCTTATGAGGAGCAGCTGAGGGAACTGGGGTTGCCTAGTCTGGAGAAATAGAAGCCAAAGTGAGACCTTATCGCTCTCCACAATTACCTGAAAAGAGGTTGTAGTGATGTGAGTGTTGGTCTCTTCTCCCAAGTAACAAGTGATAAGATGAGAGGAAATGGCCTCAAGTTGTGCCAGGGGAGGTGAAGATTGGATATAAGGAAAAATTTCTTCTCTGAAAGGCTTATCAAGCATTGAAACAGGCTTCCCAGGGAAATGGCTGAGTCACCATTCCTGGAGGTACATGTCTTGTGTAGACATGGCACTTTGGGACATGTTTTAGTGATGGACTTCACAGTGTTAGGTTTATGGTGGGACTAGATGACCTTAAAGACTTTTTCCAACTTAAATGACTCTATTATTGTGTTTTAAGTAAAACATGTAAGAATTCATACAACAAACTTAATATAACCAACTTTATTTTTGAACCATGAAGTTACAAGAAAGGAAACCACGTATTCCTTATTTGAATTCAGCATAGTAAGGCTTTATTTACAAAGGATATTTCCTGAGGAACAGTTCTTCAACAGCTTATAAAGAACAGATTTTTTAAATAAAGCTGCTGAAACTGGATGATATACTTTTTGACATAAGTTATAGTTCTAAATGTATGAGCAGACCCATATCATCTGTCCAACTGTATAGATGTCAGAATTCTGACTTCTGGTACTTGACAAATTAGAGAGGATACAATAAAACTAAGAGATGAAAGCTTAAACTGGTATCATAGCAACTCCAGTAGACAAGTTTATATTTTCTCTTTAGTACTGAGCTAGCCTGAAAAGTCCTAAAGATAGCAGACAATCTGTTCAGAGTTCTGCAAGGATCAGGTGCTTGAACAACAAAGTGTGATTTTTTTTCTGAAAAATTGCACTAAATTAGATCTAGTCCATCTGAACAGACAAGTAGTAGTTATGGTGGGTGGAAATTCAACAGAAAAGCTTGAATTTAGTCTCAACAAGAATGCTTGACCTACCAGTGAAAAGGGAGTTGCGTGTGTTTGTGTGTGTCCCCATCCTTGCCTTCCCAGCCTCTCTGGGTCATATTACCTAAATTCAGCACAGGAATTTTAAGCATATTGCTCTGGAGTACCCGATTGCACAATGTTTATATTCCACCAAAAGTTGAACAGGGGGACAACAGAATAATTTTGAATTCTTTTACAACTCTAAAACGGAAACTTAACTGAATTTGCTTTTGTTGCATGGTTACAGCAGTTATTACTTAAATGACTCAAGCTAACTCATTTTACAGACTCCACTTGCATAGCTGACTTCTATGCAAGATACCTGTGCCATGTCTCAGCTGATGAGCTGGAGTGCCACTAGCCGTGTAGCTATTGCAGTTCAACATACAACTGTGTCTTGAGACAGCTTAATTTTGACCCAGTTTGGAAGTCTATGTGGGATTCAGACTAGCACATATTGACTAGTTCATCCTGATACTGGTGGAAACACAGAGGAAAGCTGTCAAGGATCCACTGGAAGACTAGTCTGATTTGAAAAACAGTGTTGGTTGTGGTTGTTGGTGCCAGGCCAACTCCGTTAAACTTGGTGACAGAGCCAATGTTTCATAACTGTTCAACAAGTGTTAATCTATAAACATACGAAGATTATGTCAATGAGTTTAAATTGAAACATGAAACACAAGTTTAATCTAATCTATAACTGTATTTTTGTTACCACCTGTAGTTACATTACTATAGCAACTCTTTTAATATATCCCTAGCTTTGAGAAATCAAGAGGAACTCAAGCTTTGCTGGTAAAGCTTTGGAGCCTCTTTCAGGCAAAATTTCTTAAACAGCCTGCAAAGGAAGGAGGAAAAATATATGACTAGGAGCAATGTAGGTGCCTTTGTTAGGTATTATAAGGACAATAAAAATACTACTCTTATTATGGCTGGTGACTAAAAGAGTAGATTCACACTTTAGGCTCACTGAAAACCAGTTTGAGAGAGTTCTAGGAAGGCATTGATGAATAGGAATCACAAATATAATCAAAGAAATATTGCTTATAATATCATTAAAAGAAATGGGAGTAGGAATTCCGAATCTTACTGGAAGTAACAAATTCAGTATCTCTCACTAGGCTTTACTGAGAGACACATCACAAAAGAGCATGAAAAAGTGAAAAGATGAGGACCATCATGGAGCATCAGATAATGCATTTCATTGTAGTCTAGGTAAGGGATGCTAGGCATTATTAGTAAATTTGGATGCATGTGACTTCCTCCCTCTTTCCCAACTTGCTGTCATGGCCCTGAGGGCACCACTAAGCCTTATTGTCCCTGACTGGTCCCTTCCAGTGCCATCAGTCTCTGCTTCAGTGATGTTTCAGCAGGGTGAGCCCTCTTCTTCCCACAACCCTGCCCTGCCCAGCCACAGGCCCTGCCAAGCTAAGCCCAAAGCCCTAGGGATGTACCTAATGCCTGGGACTGGGACTGTTTTCAGTTGGCCCTTTGGTTGCCCTGTTGCCTGGCTGAGGTGACGGGACGGGCCATGGCTGACAGGCCAGCTGACACAGCTTCTTTGCTGTGTCCCTTGGGAGCCCGAGCACATGCAGTACCATTCCAATAAAAGGGAGTGCTTGCAGCTGAGCTGAAACGGGGCTTCTCTGCCGATGAGTGTGTGTCCATTCAGTCGGTGTGTGACAGCTTTGGGGTGCTGCTTGCCAGGCCTATTAAGACCTATTAGTGAATTCAAAATCCTGACACTCTTTTTTTTTAAAAAAAAGATGAAAGGTTCCTAAAGCAAAAAAACCCGAAAGAAAGCCAAATAAAAAACGTCACTTAAAAACTGAAATCTCCACTTGCCATTCTTAAGCTAACTTGAATACTTCTAGACTATGCAACAAGATGCAAATTAGCTAGACAGAAAGATTCCTGAAGTAAGTTCAGCAATATCAGAGTTTAATATAATACCCAGTTTAATGCCCTATGTTTTCCAAAAGGACAAAAATAGGTTTTGGTTTTTTGATGTTATTGGCAACTCTAGTGAATATCAAAATGTAGAACAGAGGTTCACTTATTTTCAGTTTCCGATTCTGTATTAAGAATAGATTATAATTGCTACTGTACAATGGGTCAGTTTAAAAAACAAAAAAGCAGCAAAATTCTTCTTGCTAGCCAGCATCTTTAAAACTCTAAGAAGAGACTCCTGTATCATTAAAGAATTTTCTTCTTAGAGTTGTTGTTTGGTCCCTTTAAAAGGTCATAACAGGCTTATAAATCCCATTTGATTCAAGCTAAGGTGATAACAACATCAACAATCCTTTTCAATAATTGATTTCATTTGACATTTAAATTGATTTAGACTCCAGCTGTGGATACCGGAAAATAGGCGTTGGTTTGTAGGGGCAAAGAAACAGAAAAGAGAAACAAAAGACAAAAAAGAAAAGGAAACAGAGAGAGATAGGTCACCACCCTGCATTTCATTTACAGTCCTCTGAGATATCCTTCTGACATTGAGGTCCTCAAAGAGGTGGGTGCGTGACAGATTGCCCAGGGAGACACCTTTCATCCTGCTCCAAGCCCTTTCCTCATTAGCATTGGAGGCAAGAGGAGGTGTAATCTCTCTCTGCATGTGTCAGACAGGGGTCTCTGAAGGTCTGCAAGGGGCTTTTGTATAAATTACTCTGCAAATGCTAGGCAAAGTGTTCATGGATCAGTCAAAGGCAGCTTCTGCTCTGCTCTGATTGGCTGATTTTCATTAATTCTGGAACAAAGCCCAACCTTCTTCACACTTCATTCTCAGGTGCAGTTCCTATTGTCACAGCATTGATTCTTTGGTTTTTCAGTATAAGTTACAGTAATCCTCATATTCAATATTGCAAACCTGTGGGCAACTGCAGCGTGTATACTGTATAAAGTGAAAATGTAATTCATGGCAAAATAGCTTGTTATAATCTAACAAATTTCTCACATATGTATTTGGTAGATTCAGCAGGTAGTAGGAGATAATTATTCCTCTCAAACTGCTTCACATCCATACCTCTCGGTAGCAGTGTATTTTGCCATACACCTTGATAGCTTTGCTGATATTGATGCTCAAGAGTTCAGTCTGATTTTATTTCAATAGGGAAAATACAGTTTCTATAAAGTATCTCAGTATAAACTTTAAACTTTCTTACAAACTTATTTACTGTTTCTTACACTAAGGACTTTAGACTGAAAAAAAATGTATGATGCTTTATGAGAAGGCAGTGCTTTCCTAAGTAGGAGGGGTAAAAGTCATAAGACGTTTAGGAATAACTCTATTGCAATCACTGTCTTTGCTGCTGTTTGCAAGAAAAGAAAATGTAATGCTTTATTCAAAGACCTTAATGAGAAGAAGCCCAAATTTGGGGCACTTAGTGCCCAATAATATCTATTCACAGTTTAAAGACAGTGATACAGTTGCTACTTAGTTTCATTTTGTATCCGTCCAAAGGTGAGAGTTCAGAGTTTAGTACTCATAAAGTGACTTAGAATACTACAGTTGATATTGGCAGATCAAGGAGTAGTTCCTACACCAAGGAAAAAATGATAAGCATAAATTATTAGCATGTAGACTAGGATGCCCATCAAGAAAAAGGTACAAAGTCATTAAATCAGTAAATCTTGGGATGCTGAAGGAACTACCAGCCCTTTCTGCCCATTCGTGACCTTCCCTAGGGCATCTCCCCCTGCCCACAGTCCACACAATGATTTTGGGGACGTTACATTGATACATATGTTCACGAAATCTCATAAAAATCAGTCCAGTAGTTGAATCTATTTTTATGACTACAGGCAATACTGTCACCAGAAAGTTGCAAACATAGTGCTTGGAAGGATCTATGCCAAACTTAATTCAGATCCTCATCTACTGTGATGTCAAAGTCCAAGCTAGCTGTAAACAACATGCAAGAAAATCATCAACGTGTATAAGAACTTCTGGACTATATAATTATCTTTAAACATACTGTCTTCTTGATAATACATTTGACAAGCAAAGATAATTTCGCTGCAGTAGTTTTTTGTACTGAAAAAACAATGTTGCTATAACTACATAAATTAGCTCAAGCATATGTACCTTTTTAAAAAAATCCAAAACAAAGAGGTGATGTGGGTGGTTTTTTCATTGTTATATTCTAGTATCACACCCACGTTTTTTCCCCACAAACAATCTACAAATAAATTGATACAGTGTATTTGAAGTATTTGTAGATGATACAGTCCAAGAACTTGCATCATCAAGGGGCTCTTTGAACAATGTGAAGTGAACTCATCCCTCATTTTTACAGAACATCCCCCTCCCCCGATTTCTACCAGGTTAAAAATAACCCAATCCCAGCAAGCATACAATATATTTATAAAATATTAGTAGAAAAGACGCAAATAACCATTGTTTTGGAATTATGAAACATTCTTAAGGTACTTACACCACCTGCAGGCTCCAAAAATGAACAAAAGAGAAGTTACTCTCTTTTGTAAAAAACTTGAATTTAATATAAGACAGTAGATAAAGTAAAATATTCTGATATTTCTGGATTCTAACCATCTATATTATGCTATTTTAAATTTCTATATAACCTCTATAAGCTACAATTACTTAAATGCTCATCCAAGGAAAAGCAAAAAGGGCATTTCATTTTTTGACTGAGATTTATTTCTTACGTTTATCATGATTTCTATTAAAATAGTGATTTTTTTTTTTTTTTTTAAAAAAACCTCTGTGACTTCTGGAGATTTCTTTTGGCTGCAGTTTCCAATATGGCCAAAAATACATCTCAAAATTAATTACTTGTTACAAAAACACCATTGAACTCCTGTCAAAGAAAATTGAGGTTTTTTTCTATTTTCCATTTCTATGACTTTTCTGAGATCATTATTTGACAAAGGTAAATGGGTTTTTTCATTTCAAGAAATACAGAAATACCGATCATTTTATTTGTGTATAAACAATTAAAAAGAACATCCATATAAAATATGTAGCATACAAATTACACGTACTGAGACGCCTTGTCCTTACTTTCAAAAGTTTCATTTTTTTTTCAGTAGATGTAATATCCTCATTAATTCCAGCTGCTGGAGAAATGAAGATAGTTTCTACACCAGCCAGATTTCAAGTCAGATTTATGTAAAAGTTAATTCCAGATAGATGATATTGAGAGGGGTGTTTGTACATGTATGTAGGGATATGAAAAAGAAATTTGTGGCAAGAAAACCACAAGAAAAATCTAAGACAAGAGACCTTAGTATTGTACCACAAAGCAAATAAGCTGAAACTTCCACATTATTGCAAGAAAATCACATTGCAGAACCGTGGAAACAATGCAATAAACATTCTACTATGAAACTCACACAATAAGTTTGTAGTAGACAGTGAAAATTGCTGTCAGTGTAGTGGCAGCACATTGCTATTTAAAGTTATCACTGCCAGGGGTATCAAAGATGAATGAGGAGATAACCTGATCCTGACATCAAATTACAAATCTGAAGACCGTCTATTTATTTTATATAAACCCTGAATTTCTACTGTAGCTCCTGGTAAAGAGATGCTATGAAACAACTTTTTAAAAAAGTGACAGTGGTCATCACAACTGCGAAGAAGTGTAGCAGTCACTGTGGATTCCATGAGTTATTTAACAAAAATAGAGTAATTTCTTAAGGTATTTTGAAACTGCAGTTATTTTTTGCAATATTTATGTCCAGTGCACCTCACTGGGAAACAACCATTTAAAGCACTCATACGAAACAGTGGCCAAAGATTGTTAAATAAAGATTTCCTGTCGTACTATTTCAGGACATCTAAAGTTGTACACATCAAACAAAGCAATATTTCATAAACTGTCAATCTGGGCATGTCTGGAGAGTGCAAAAAATTGGGGTTCTCACATCTATTTGCAGAGCTAATATTCTTTGAGTTTGGTCTTCTTCCAGAGGTTTTTTTTTTCCAAAAGTAACTATGGCACTGTTCTATTCAGTCTCCCTGTCACCCCAGTTTGAGTAATCTGTGTGGCTCAGAAAGTAATTCTGTATAATTCCAGAAGATGGAAGTCTATAAAAGTAGATAATAAATGTTATATTTTCTAAGTTAAATATTCTTTTTATTTATTTAACTAATCCATTATTTAATTTTGGATTATTTCACTCAGCTAGTAAGTAGGCTTACCACAGGCTAGAGATGAGCATTTATCCTTGCAGTCAGCAAACTGCTGTTCAAAATATATAACTTCTGCTGCAAAATCACAGAAACTCAGTTCCCTCAGAGGCAAATGAAAGCAGTCTGAATTTTTTTATAACCCTGACAAACAGGTATATAAAACCAGATATTGGATCATCAGGCTTACATCTGGACACAAACTCTGACCATCTGCTTTGTGTGTAGATTACATTGCTTACATTACTTGAAATAAGCTACAACAATACCGTAAATGGATAAGATTCATATTAATATGCAAATTACCCCGGATCTATAATATTCTATCTTTCCATATGATTTGCTTGAAATAGGATCAGTTAATTTAGAAGCCAGTTTAATTCCATATATAATCCCAATTATTTCCCAGGACAATGTTAAATGAAAGCATTTTTCTGCACTGTTGTCTTCAGAAGTATGCAAACATCATTTTACACGATGGCCGCAAGCTAATGGCTATGTGCTAGGTGCTGAATGACTTTTGAATAACAAAGAAAGCATTTAATTTCTTTCTAGAAATGCAGGTGACTAAATATAATCATTATCGTCTCTAAAATGGACTGAAAATAACCTAAAACACTGCAATCCTATTGAATTTGGAATAATTTTTTAAAGTCTAGTATGGTATCCAAAATGCCATTACTTCATAAGTAAAAGTTAAAGGAGTAGTCACTTTAAAAATACAAGGAATAGTTTAAATATTTTGGATTAAGCCAGACATGGAATGTTTCTTCTCCTTCATACTGTTAAGGATGACTGACAGTTCTAAACAAAGGTTTCCATCAACTCAATGAAAAATATCTAAGGATTATTCTTTCTATCATTGTAAATACCACTGCACAGATCCAATAAATGACATTCGTACGTCACAAGGCAGGGATAGTTAGTAGGCTTTTTTACCAATTCTGATGAAATTCCTATTTGAACCTACTTGGACTATCTTTCCCTATTGAAACAATAACTAAACATGTTTACTTTTTTTCCCCCTCCAGATTCAGAGATATTGTTGCTACTAGCTTTTGGCAAAAAGTTAATATAGTCTATTCCAACATTGCCTTTATTTTGTGAGGTAGTTCTATTGTAATGCAGAGAACTAAACCAATGACCACATCTTTCCTTTGGGCTGTGGAAAGCTCTTTGTACAGTAAAACAATTACCACATTAAAAGCTTCTCCTTCATAGCAATTGCTCCGTTGCTCCAGTTAAGAGGTCAGCTGGGAGTGTTAGAACTATTTTTTGTAACCTGAGTAGCCTATAAGGTATATGTCTCCCATTCACAGAATTCAGAAAGCAGTGTCTATTTATTGGTACCCAGGTCTGCCTCCACTGATGGATTTCAATCAGAAATCAAGAAGACGGTAAATATTTCTGATATTCATATAGTTCCCTTCATGAAAACAGAGAACTGCTATTATTGCAGAGTCTTACAATAGTAAAGGCTAAAGCTAATTCATCTTTCTAAAACTTCTTCACAGTCTAAGAGGAACTTGGAAGAGTTTGTGTAACATTGCCCCCTGGTGAACTTTTTGTACTATTTCTATTTTGAAACTGTTACAATGCATTTTTACCTCTGTTATTCTTGTATTATTCTTGATGTCTAAACATAATTTTTTAATAATAATAAACCTGCATTTAAAGGAAAAATACTAAGGTTCCATTAAATAGGAAAAGCTAGAATATTCTGGAGTTGTTTCTTATTAATCTCATCAGTGAGATTTGCAGGGCAGATTGGCAATAGCACAGTATTCCCAAACACACAATTCAGTTTCATACTTAAGGTCACGTCAGTAAAAGAATTTAAACTGATCCATATTTTCGTATGATACTATTGGATGTGGCATAAAATTTAGTACCTCATTTAGCAGAGCACAGTAAAAGAATCAATAGTTCTATTGAAGAAAACATAATTAATTAGAATACTCTGTGTAAAATATAAGCTGAATTTTGGCAGGACATGAAACAGTGCAGTTATAATTCTGCAAACAACAGTTAAGGTCATTTCAGCAGCTTGGAGGAGGATTATGCATTGCGGTAGGAATTACTCTGAATTCCATTCACTGCCTATGAAAGATTACTGCTGAGCTTTTGGGGACAATGACTCCATCAGAAATATTAGGTAAGAGACAGACATTTCAGAAGTGCCTGAAATCTGACACCTCTTATTTGTTCGCCTGTATTTTTCAAATGTTTTCCTGGGGTAGAAAGAATCAGTCTCTTCAGGTTCTTAAATGTCATCTCATTGCTGTGAATAAACTTGTCCTAAGTGAAACTGCTAAACATTCTGAACTCTGCCCCTATAGAAGTGAAATCTACAGATCACTTGCCCAGTTAATAGCAAATTCTTAGTCTTCATGAAAATGAGTAACTGTAGTCACCTGTCACAACAGGGAACAACAGTATGATTTTACCTATAAGTGTGTGTGTGTGTATATATAAAGCCATTACACTAAATTTGTTTAAAAGTAAAACAAGTCTTTCATTGGATTACATTCAATTTTTTTTCCTTTCTAAATGTTATTATTTTGCTTTCTACCTAAAAATGGAAGTTATTGTGAAGTCATTTGGCACCCAGGTGGCAGTAATGTCATAGAAGAATAGAGCCTAGATGAAGAAGACCTTGCTTTAGACTCAGCTTCTGAGTGGGCATCATGCCAGTCTAACAGATGGGCATCAGTAATGGCAACAATGTGCCCTTGCATGTGCTTGTTCATCTACTGCATTTGCCTAGGGAAAGGCTTTCATCCAAGATTGTCCAAACAGCTGTTCATTCTGAGTTTGTCTCTGTATTGTTAAGAAGAGATGTCAACACTAATCCATTTTTAAGCTAGATTAATTATTTTAAAAAAGAAAAGTAAAGTAGCTTTTTGGCTGGTAGAGCATGAGCAGAGAAAAGTCAGTATCTTTTCACAAGTACATCAACTTCACAAAGCTCTCAACTCCGTCTTTCGTGTGAAAGAAAAACTGAAGGATTAAAATAAAGGAGTAAAGCTATTTCATCATGAAGAGCCCCCAAAACAGATGAGACCTAGTTCAGCACAGTACTCCAGTTGGATGCCTGAACATTTTTCTTTCTGTGACCATGTTGTGGTAGAAGGATCATGCCCCCTGTTCAGTCTCACTTTCTGACAGTTTCTTTGTTGTATCCTTTTCCTAACTATGCTACAGTATGATGAGGGAGGGGTGAAAAGAGGGGACAGTAATCAGATGGTGACAAAATGTTGTGTGGTGTACCAAGCCTAACCCTACCTCCTTTACAGTGACAGGAAGAAAACTACTAAATTGACACAAATTTTTCTGGTACTCCAGAATTTGTTTTCCATGACCTTTCTCTTCAGCACTAAACCAGGGCCTTCTGTCCCACAGTGGAAGACTAAACGGCCAAAGGTTCCTGAGTTCTTGAGTTCAGCTCTCTCCTAGCTGTGGACCCATTCCCCCATGCGAGGTATAGTCATCAAGGGGTGGGGTGAGGGTGTGAGCTCACATATTTGTGCTTTACTTTCTGATCATTACTTTCTGATTACTTTGATCATTATTAGTCTTATTATCACAATTTCATTAAAGCTGTAGTTTTAGTTTCCAATCCGCAAGGCTTTTTCTCTGCTGATTTTCACCTCCCTTCCCCGGGAGAGGAGGGGTGGATGGAATTTGGGAGCCCAACTGCATGATTTTAGCTGCCAAAATTTTAGCCAGGCTGGGGCTAAACCATGACAAATCTTTTAGGGGGGCAGTATACTAAGAAGCAAAATGAAAACAAGCAGAAAAGTGGTAGTGTTTTTATTTTTAAAACATCAGCTCTTCAGGAAAATGAAGGTTTTATTCTTATCTTTTACAGTACCTGAATTTCCTTTGTATGCTGCTAACAATACGTTAGCCACCAGTTGGAAGAAGTGAGTTCTATTCTGCTCCCGTGCAACACAAATGTTATTTTAGTTTAATAGCCTGCCAATAGCTCTTAACAAGGAGTATTTAAACAATCAAAAAAGAAAAAAATCCTTTTCCAGAACTCCTTTACCAAACAAGCCCATGCCATTTGGCAGGAATTTTTCAGATAAAGGAAAGAGAAAAATGTTTCCAAGTTGCCTTCATCTCAATATTAAAATATTTGTTTTCTTGAACATTTGGATAACAAAGGTGATATAACCACATCATAAAGTTTGATGTCATTAAACAGTGACCTATGGAAAATTAATGGAAAAATAACCACCAATAAGTACAGAAAAGATACGTTCCTTTCACATTGAATTAATTCTCATGGCCTTCAATGAATTTCCATATGATCACATCATATTCCAGTTTGGATAGGAAAAAAAGTTTCTTCACATGTCATTATTGCTTAAAAAATATTTGATGTGTGTATAAACAACCCAGACCACTAGCTGGAACATGTTTCAGAAAATGACTCTACTCCTTTCTGCATGATGTCAAAACTGTCTTTGCCAGCTATCGTTTTTAATGTTCCTTGAAAACTCATTAAAGCATTTACAAATAAACTTCCCACATCAAAACCTAGGGTAACCATTCAGTGTTTTGTTCTATTGTGAAAGCAACAGTGATCACAGATTAGTCTTGTAGATCTTTGGCTCCCATATCCCTAATTTTCTAAAAGCAACATTTTCTGTTGTAACTCATTATTATTTGTTTCCTTAACAATCTTTCTCATCTAGCATTCAAAGCATAAGTGACTATGGACTTGGCAGCCCTAAAACATTTCTAATCAAAAAAGTCTGTAGAACATTTTGTTAATCCTCACTGTATTGGTGTCAACACAGCAAGTGGAGAATAAAAGGTGGCAGAAAGAACTTCTAACTCTTCTCCTGCTGCTTGAGGAAAGGAAGTGTACGTGTATCTGTGTATATACCTGCAAATATTCCTATATATGCACATACTAGAAAATATTTTTTTATTCCACCAGCATAGTGCTGGGACATTGCTCACCAAACCTCTGCTCCTTCTTTCCTCGTCACGTGGCAATGATATTTTTCACTCTGCTTAAATTACTTCCCATATTTAAATGGTGTTACTTCTATTAAAGCAGAGTAATGCTTGGTCTTCTAAATTACACTCACCTTGACTAAAAAACAACCGAATAAAGTAACTCTAGCTACTTCAACAAGCCTTTCAAGTACCAAGTAAACCTTGTGACTGTCTGTACAGCATTTATATCTTACGTTTTTGTTCATTCACAAGCACATGCACATACATTTATTCACTCTTCTGTATGGATTATTCTACACTCCAGTTCTATTTTAGTTCCCAAAATGAAACTGCTCTGATGAAGAAACAGTCCAAAGAACTGTCGCACATAGATTTTTCTTCCAATATTTTTTCTTCCAATATTATCATTTTTAGTAATTACTGGCAGAGAAGGACCTGGGGGTGTTGGCTGACAGCCGGCTGACTATGAGCCAGCAGTGTGCTCGGGTGTCCAAGGCATCTTGGCCAGTGTGGCCAGCAGGAGCAGGGAGGTGATTGTGCCCCTGTGCTCAGCACTGGTGAGGCCGCACCTTGAGTGCTGGGTTCAGTTCTGGGCCCCTGAAGGATATTGAGGGGCTGGACCGCGTGCAGAGAAGGGCAACAAGACTGGTGAAGGGGCTGGAACTTGGATTGTTTAGCCTAGAGAAAAGGAGGCTGAGACCTTTTCACTGTCTACAACTACCTGAAAGGAGGCTGAAGTGAGGTGAATGTCTCCTCTTCCAAGTAACAAGTGATAGGATGAGAGAAACTGTCCTCGAGTTGTGCCAGGGGAGGCTCAGACTAGATACCAGGAAAAATTTCTTCAATTAAAGGATTGTCAGGCACTGGAAGGGGCTGCTCAGGGAGGTGGTTGAGTCATCACACCTGGAGGTGTTTAAAGGACAGGCAGATGAGGTGTTCAGGGATATAGTTTAGTAGGGGACAGGTACGGTTGGACTTGATGTTCCCAGAGGTTTTTTCCAACCAAATGATTCTAGGATTCTAATACTTTCATGTCTAAAAAACTGATAAATAGAAAAACTTCCTGCTTCTCATGAGCAGCCTGTTGTCAGTACCAAACTCTTGGTTTGTAGTTGGTATTAAGGGACCAAAAGCGCTAGGTGCTGTGGCCATTATTAAGAAGAAGGCTAATTCACAATAAGAATAAACCTTGGTACCATTTTCAGGGGTAACAGAAAGCCTAATTCAGTGTACTCCACTCGTCAGTCCTCTACCTTTGCTCCATCTTTTTTTCATCCTCATGAGAGAAGCAGTAGTCCTTAATTGACTAAGCCTTCTTACCTTCAAGATACACTTCTGAGAAGCTGTAAGTCACCTCTGCTAGAAACTACAGACAATGCAAGCTTTGATTCTAGGCACTGTGAAAGCACAGACTTTCCTAGAATTTGCAATGAGACAACAGACAAAAATTAGGCATAAGACAATAGATATACTATCTGTGTCTTTCAAGGGAAGAATTGAAGAGCATTGCAATTTACTTGCTAGAGGAAAAAACAAATAAGAAGAGCCTAGATTTCTGGAATCAATTCTGCTACAAGACCATCTTCTCATTTGCTACCATGTCCCAAAAAGACTTACAGACATACAGAGGGGATTCTGTAACTCAGTATTACTCTCACACTCTGATGAAGGATTTTAGGTTTTTTGATCAGGATGAGCATTCCCCGAGTCTGTTCTGCAGAGTAAGAATGGGACGTGAAGAAAGTGGGGGAAAAGAAAAGCAAAGGTAGGAGAAGTGGTAGAGAGATCACATGCTTCTCTTAACTACAGATGTGTCTGGAACATGCGCCAGTCTAGGCTTCTTATTTTGAGAACACAAATAATACCAGGATTTTTATTTCCACCTGAAAAGCACATACAAACAACATGCTACCCTTTCACTTGGCTCTGAGGAGACAAACTCACTGCATTCCGAGGCCCTCAGAACAGAGAAACGGAGAGCAGAGATGCACAAAATAACTTTTATGAGTTACAGAATCCTGCACTTTTTTACTTCACTCTTCCACTTCTCCTAAAAATGTATTAGGGAAACATATAATACAAAGTATTTTCTCAATTGAATACTTCCAATAACATGCATTTCACAACAAATAGTTTTAATAACCTTTGTTTAAAAGTTAGCCATGTGTTACATTAGAAGTGATAGCTAAAAGGATTCAATCTAGATAATGGTGTGATAGTATAAGATATAACTCATAAGTTTAAATTTCAAATAGGTGTTTATTAAGATTTTTTTTTAAAAAAAGCACAGTAAATTTATTTCCATGGACTACTCTTCTAAGTTTACTCAGAGGCACTGATAGTAAGTGTTGTAAAGATACAATTTACAGCATTTATTTTCCTTGGGTTCCCTTTCTAGTTGTGTGTACTACTAAATATTTTACTTCGGATGACAAAGCAAGCAGGTATAATATAGCATTCACACATTACTTTAATGAAATAGAAACTCTGAAAGCTTACCAAATAACACTGTAATTACCATAGTGGGATGGTAACTGAAGTGCATTTCACTCATTGCTTTCAAAAATGTTTTACTTAGGGGCTAATGTTCATTACTCACTGCAAAGGATTACAATATGGTGCAGTCCAAAATGTAATTCAAAATTCTTTATAGTGTTTTAGCTTGATGGTCAGACAGTGAACTGGAATTTGGAAAACATAAAATATCTACCTACAATTCGTAAAACAGTGTAACTCTACAAAATATTATCCATGGAATTTATAAAACACATTCCTTCCCCTGTGAAAATGCACAAAATATTCTTAAAAATCAACACAAAACTATAAGTGAAAAAGACAAGATTCTACTGCAGGCATGCATTCATATTCTCTTAAACCTCTTGGCCAAACTAAAAAAATTCCTATCATTATTAGGGAGGAATTTCATTTTGGATAAGTTTTAGAGTTCTTACTTGAGACCAATCTCTGTTACGCAAAACTTGTATAAAAAATCAATTCTGACTGTTCCTAAACCCATGACTAAATAGACTCTTCATTATGTGAATTATGCTTTTCTATTTAATCATTTAGGCAATTATTTTCACGAGTATTCAAGTCTGGATCTGCCCTTCACTCCGGGGCTCTAGCTAAACCCAAACTTCCATATAAAGTTTAAATGTCTCATCTTTGCAACAAAGTTCAAATCTAGGTATTCTTGTCTGTATAGATGACCAAGGCCTTTCTCCAAACCTTACTTTCATAACTAAAAATATCTCCCAGTGCTTTTAGGACAATATGTTGTACCCAGAAATTTATCGTAGGACAGCATTTCTTTACAACACCATGTGTGCTCCATGAACCAAAACTGCAGAAAAAAGACAAGTGCTAGTCCTTCCTTTATGTTCCTTGATTTTTAAAAAAATTCCATATTCCTTATCCTTTGATTTTCATTTCAGCATTTTTTCAAGCACCTTTAGCAGTGATGTATGTGTGTGCATGTGTATGATTGCCTACATATATATGATAAAATATATATAAGGTTCAACATTATCTTGCTTAACAGAACTAATAAATCTAGGATTGTTATGTAAATTATGAGTAGAACATCTGACAGAAGCATTACACCCTCCACGCTTATGTTACATATGTAAAGGAGACTTCTGGACATAATAAAGATAATTCATGACTCTGCAGTGTTCAGTGTCTGGGTTTCTTAATATCATTGTGATGACACTAAACAACAGTGCTGATGAGAGTGGATGGGGACCATAGCCACAAGATCTGAATACTCGTCCATACTACAGTTTTCAAAGATGTTGCATTTAACAGAGGATGAATATATTGCAATACAGATATGTAAGAAAGTGACGACAGATTTCCTCACTGAAATTCATATTTCCTCATGATTTATGCTTTATGTAGCATTTTGCTTCATTTTCACATAAATTCAAATGCAAAAAACCTAAATACTGTACTGAATGTATCCTCTGCCCAAAACAACTGCAACCAATACTCAGAAGGAAAGTATTAGATATGTTACTCCTTTTTAAACAATAAAAGACTTATCTATAATAGACCCCTCCTGTCTTTTGCTATACTGAAAAATATTTTCTGTTACAATATATTTAATACTGATGCTTGGCAGGACATACCCATATTTCAAGATACACAGTTAGTGCTAGAATACAAACTGCTCTTCAGCTGTTATGAATTTCTCTTTCTTGCAGTATTGATTTCCCAGGGGGGATAAAGACAAATAACTTTTATATATGCTGGGTATTAAACAGCAGGGAGGTAGCATATTCCCTTTACTTTTTTTGTCACTACCCCAGTTTCATTTAACAAATTGCTCAAATAGATTAATTCACTTAAGATTTCATATATGAGACCCAGATGTTTTTTATCGCCAAGAGCTGACTCTGAGGACTATAAGGTAATGACAGTAAGAACTAACACCTTTTATCTTTATGAAGATTAAAATCATATCCTCTGCTTTCTTTGGGTAGTTTGCTTTTCACAAGAGAAAAGGGATCGTTGTAACACAGAAGTGCTTCTCAACTTCTGTATGTTGTACACATATTGTCTATGCTTTTTCCACTGCACTCCCCTGAGACATCCATATATTCTGGCTTCCCTCAACAATTAGAGCATGTGGATTGCAAAGATGCAGGATAATACAGTCAAGTACCTGATATAGCTATCGGGGGGGAAAAGGACCCCTGTAAGCAGTGCAAAAGGTTTCTATCTGGCATACAAGATGCAGTCAGAGACGATACCCTCCTGGAACAACATAGAATGCCTGGATGCATGTGTGCAGATTGTCAACGACATGCCCGTTGTGTCCAAACTTATAAAAAATCTCAAAGAAAACTGTATGTTTTACAGCTGTTCCAGGGCTAAAATTCTTTTCATTGCTTCTAGAATGATGCACACAATCATTTCTAGTAAGGGCTGTAAATTGTATCTGAAGCACCACCCTGTTATCCCTCAGTATCTGAGTTTAAATGAGAGTTTCACCCCACTCGTATGCTCATATACTATTCAGCTGAACAGTCTGTTTTGTTTGTCCACAATTAGTGATCACGCTGTAGAGTTGAGACCTCAAAATATTCATCCCCTTCTTCTATTTGTGAATACTGATGATGTAGCATATACTTTTACTTTCAAGAAAATATTTCTAATGCTGAATTTTGCATCCAGAGTCTACAGCTTGTTGCACATTATGCCCAAGCAGATTGTCAGTGAGCTTCTAACAATCACAACAATTTAATACCTAGTTGAGATGCCTTGAGTTTTATTAGGCTCAGCCAACTGTGTTGTTTCTGCCAAGAAATTACAAAAAGGTCTCCAAGGCTTTTCAGCTCATGGTCCATAAAACCAATATGAAAAATTAGTTTTGAGGATTTATGCCTCCTTTTCCAAAATATCAATCCTTCCCTTCTATGTCTTGTTATATGCATACAATTATACTTACAGTGCATTATCAGAAATCACTGCTATAAACTGGAGAGTAATTGAAACCTATACATTTGTCATGTTTTTCAGGAAATGTATGAAAGCTAACATAATTCTGTATATCCTTGGAATAATTCTTTTTTTGAAATCTTGCCTGAGAAAAACTTGGCAGCATTGACATTTAACCAGAATGTCCAACAGTTGAAGTGATATATCATTTGCAGCATATCAAGAAATGTCAGAGAAATTCTCTATTCATCTGCAGACAGGGTGACTGGCCCATATGATGGGCCTTCTGCATCTTGGCTTTCTTCAACTTAACATGAGCAGTGGCAATAGCCTGTGTACGTGCAGTAAGTCTTGTGGGTTTGGTGTGAGGTACTGAAAATGCACAGTTCAGTTGGACAGGACAGGTACTGGACCTACGAACCACAAACATTTTGTAGAATCTCTGCCAATTCAACTATTTCACCTAACCTCTGATTCACTCACGTGACTCGGATTCACTACACAGAATTTATCACCCTAAAGTGTAGGCACGTACAGCCCAGACAACACCTGTAATAATCAGTCACAACTTCATCTGTTCCATGGGGAGAAACAGGTACTTTTGGGGTCTGATTCACCTAACCAAATATGCCAGCTCCAGATTCTGCTGACTATGTTGAAAACCAGTCATTGACTATGCAAAGAGCTTCATGTGACAGGCTAAGTAGTGGACGTACAAATGTTAGTGAAGATTAGCTTCATCTTCTTTATTTGTATGACACAGATCATGATCTAATGCAATAAAGAAAAGGAAGTTAAGTAAAACTTGCACATTAGAATTATCTGATATTTTGTATAGAACATGTAAGTCGTGAATGTGAAGTATACAGCTGTTTATTTTACCACGATTAAGTAAACTTGAAAATCTAGAATAATTTTTGAAATATCAGTATTTGTTAATTTATCCCAATGTATCTAGAGATATTTCCATGCTATTTCACATAATATAGCCCACATACCTAATTTCAGAAGACGTAAAACATTCACATGCTCAATTTAGAAGACTCTATTCACTATAAATCTTCCTTTATATATGTAGCTTTTCCCAGTTCAATCTCCACATCTACATCCAGTTCTGATATTTTTACTCTGAAAGCACACTAAATGGTTACTGTATGGGAAACTGTACACTCAGAATTCACAGATAATCTACAAGAATGTAGGTATTCTGTTTAGTTAATTACATATTTTTTAGAAATAGAAATAGAAACTTACCTATTTCTTCTGTATACAAATAAGGTTTTTAAAGCTCAAAATGCAGCATTTTTATTCCCAGTGCGTCAATCAAACTGATAAAAATAGACTAAAAGAAAAGAAATGTAAATCAGAGCAAAGTTATGCTGGAATGTTAATTAATCATCTACTTTTATGGTGTTTGCCTGAACTGATCATTTTGCAATGGTATATTTGTAATTATCAGGTTATTTTGGAAAGATATTTATTTATATATATGAAATCACATAGTTTCACACACAAAAACCTTAGATACGGAAATTTTATCTATAAGAAGATTTTAACAGAAAAAGTGTTGACTAGTTATGGAAGTGGAGCATATGAGACATAAATATAAAAAGGTATTTTTTTATTAGTCAGCCTCCAATGTTGATTTTTAGGATAAATGTTAAATATTTCTAGTATTAAACTTTGCACTTTCCCTATGTTACTCTGTTGAGAATTCAGCAATGGAAAAACCCACACTGGATTAAATAAAACACTGAAAAGAATAATGCCTGTAGTAGGTCAGTATGCATATATCCATTTGTCAAGATTGAAAAATTTTGAAATCATTCCAATTTATTTGCTAAAACAAATATTAAGACTAGATGCTGCTTGTGTTCTATAGCCAGCTTACTAGAGTTTTGACCTTCCTCTTAGTTCTCTTTATTAATAATCTACAATTTCTAACAAATTTTTTGTACTAACACCATTTCATGTTAATGTTCTTTGAGATAATGCTTGTATCATCAGTCAGACAGTAAACAGCTCAGAAATTATACTAATTATTATTATACTAATTATACTAATTATTAAAGCCATATGAAACTGACTTTCTGGATCAATTTTTATTTTCATTAAGCAGAAATCACATCACTTTCCAAGTTGCTGTAAGAAAAGGATATAGAGAAATTGATTTGGCATTAGTTACATCTGTTTTGCATTTGGAATATTTACATAACATTAGAAGAAAAGAATACTTTTAAGATCCATTTTTTGTTATCAATTCATTTTTTTCCCATTAATAATATTCTTCTTCTGCTACTTCTCTTGGTCTCTATCTGGCTTTAAATATTCAGACTAATGATTTTTTTTATTGATTATGAATAATTTCTTCTTCTTCTCAACAAATAGCTATTTTATCAGTGATTTATTAAAGCCTCTGGAATAACAGACTCAAAAACTTGGCATTTACTAAAAAATATTAAGAAATATAAAGGCGAGAGAAGAGAGGTTGTTTTAGTAATTTTTCATTACATAAAATCATAAATATGTATATGAATGTATCCTATAGAAAATATAGTATGCTGAGAAGCTCACTAAGGTCAGACATGATTTCTAAGGGACTACATTAAACTCTCCTTGTTTGTTCAGTATTAATTTTGTTTCATAATACCATATTTTGTTGCACAACACAGCTTCTAAAAATCTGAAAAAGCACAAAGATGTGATTATCTGTTGGAAATCATGACTAACAAACCAGTTAATACTGCACAAACAATCCTGTGCTAATATTCAGGCACTTTTGCTTATCTGATATGTTTTAGTCATTCAGGCTTACTAACTCAGCACCAAATACCAGCTGTGACATTGTAAAGGGGGGTTTAGTATGTTAGATTTCTTTAATCATAGTTGGGAAATATCTGTTATCTAATTTTGCCTGCTCACACTTCCACTTTCGCAGATTTTGGGCAGATGAATGTAGAAAAGCTGTGTCAGGACCCAAGGCAAAAGATAGCTCTGAGAGCTGCATTCAGTGGATGCTTGTAGGAGCAAACCCTAAGCTCTTCTAACTCAGAACAAGAAATTAGAGTCTGAACTAGGTCATGGCTAGCTTCTCACACTGCTCCAACTTGCAAAAAAAATCTAGTCTATTGACTCACACAAAGCACAACAGTTTGTATTCTAAAGGCCAGCTAGATATTGTTGTGTCTGATGTATGATAATCTGTAAAATAAAGAGACAGAAAATCATTAGTGGAGTGCCTTTGCAAGGAATTAAAGAATCTTACGTTGCTTTGCAAATAACAGCCAAGAAACAGAACTGCCTAAAATACAAGGAATAGATACATATGATAATAAAGGTGAACAAAAGAAAAAAACCACTTAGGGAGAGCTAATTCATAGGGATTCTCCTGAGTGAATTAAGCTGCTTGAAATAAAATGCCAGGAGTCTTGTAGTGAAGAGGATAAATGCGTATATTTTTGCGATTTGATTTTGATATCTCAGTCATGCAACCCAGCCTGTTGTCATTTCAAAACAAAAGCAAGCGGGCAGCCAAATTATCACTGACTCTAACTCTGAAAGAATGACAGATTTAATTAGGCTATTTTTCTACAAAGAAAATTGTAACAAAAATACTGGAATATTTTTAATGAAGAAGAACAAATAACTGGCGAGTGTTTGCAAAAATTGTAATTTATGGCATATGTCAAAAGAAGTCAAAGTATTAAGGTATGGTATTCATGTGACTGGAAGAGATTTGATTGTCATTTCTGTACAATGGAACACTTGCTATTCTGCAACACTCAGTACACCTATCTGCCCACTCTCATACCCTGCAGTGATGACATTGCCAGTCATCACATCCCAATGTACATTGATCCTCAATGAAAGTCAGTATGCGTGAGGACCGTGCTCAAGAAACAATCTGCATATCATCACCACTGTGACTCAGAACCAAGGAAATCATTATTAAAAATAAATAAAGTCTTCTAACACCTAGTTCTGTATTTCCAACTGTTCTGCAAAACTTTGTGGAGGTCCAGTATTTCATGGCTTAGACTGGAAAAACAAACATGTAAAGTTTGTTCAAGATATGCTGTAGGGATTTTTTTTAAACTGTACCTCTGTTTCTAAACAAATTAAAACGTCGGTTTTAAAAGTGGGCAAGTAGATTTTACAAAGCTGCTTCTGATAATCATGTGTTTTATGTTCTGCCAAATGACTGCCATACACATGAAAGAAAGAAAAAGCTTCCTTCTTCAGGAAAAGAATGGAAAACCTTCCCTATCCAATAAGACACCAATGACATTTTCTTTAACTTGTCATTTTAAGGTAAGAACAAACTTAATTTTACACTCTGCAAGACAGATGAAATTTTGTAACATTTCTTAGTGTTTCATGCTTACTAAACTACCAAAAATTACTGAGTATGGGACCCTTACTAACTACAGTTTTTCTTTCTATCAAGAAGCAACACTAAAAATTACAGTGAGAGAAATTTCATGGGCAAATTTAGGGTATTATCATACATTGCATTGAATGACTTAAACCACAAAGAAAGATCTATTGTTTTATATGCATAACAGTCATTATATACATTTTATAGAGAGACTGACTGGAAATAAATCTTAGATTATCATGACATGGGAAAAGCAGTAGAAACTTCTCCCTTTTTACTTAGACATCCTCTTGAAATATTCTACTATTGAAGCACAACATGAGGATAAAATTGTAGCAGTGTCATCATGGGCAGAAGCTGGCATTTTGGTCAAAGTAAGCCTTCAATACCTCACTATGGACAAAGACAGTAAGTTCTCAATAATAAACATTATTTTATACCATTTCATAAATCCTTTCTGGACCATTCATCTGAGGCTTAGTTCAAGTGCTCTGATTTTCCTTAAAAAGACTACAAAAATTCCTGTAAGTCAAATGTGGACAGGTTTGCTGTAATGGCAAGGCATTCCCAAATGTTGTGGCATGCACTGGCAGTTAACTCAACTCCTACATTCCCCACAAAACCCCAATACGGAGTGAAAGAGTATTTTTGATCTAGCTGAAGGTATGATTTAGAAAAGAGACATGTATTTACCTCTTCAGATCTATAAATTACACAATTTGCAATAGAAATTAACATCAACTTTTTTCCTTAATAGAATCTTATATTTCCATTAAGAACAGGTTGGTTACAAGCAGAAGCAACAAGCTGACATTCACCTGAATACCTCCATGAAATATTAGAGAACTTACTGCTCATTCAGTTTACGCCTCTCTATATTAAATATTGTATGATACTCTATTAGTATAAATATACCACTGACTTTCCGAATAAATTCATGCTGATAGATCGTTCATTATTCACTACGATTTTGAATGAAAACTACACCTTCATTTCAAGTAAAACTTAAAGATAGAACCACTTGGGGGAAACTAGCACACAGTGAGGCAAACCTGATGTAACTCATACTGTAGGTCAAAAGGTGCCTCTCTGGGCTTTCATTTCAGTTCTATCTCAGCTGTACTTCAGCCAAATGTACCACTGTGTTAGAAATTAGTACAGAACTTCCTTCCTCCTTTTAAAATGGCAAATGCTTTTGGGAAAGAATAATACATGGAGCTTGCTTCTGTTGCCTGCATAGATGTATATTTTGCCACCTGAAATGCTCTAGGATATCTGTGATATTGCTTTACCCCCATAGGGGGTAAAGGCCTGCCTGCAGCTGGGTCACAGAGTAAGGAGCCTCATATGTAATTTGACTATGAGCCAATCACTTTTATCCCTTGAGCATGACAGCCTAAGTGAGCTGCCTTTGAGCTTGTCCTGCTGGGCTGTGTGGTTGTATGGCAATGATCTCCCCTTGCACTGAAGAAGCCTCTCAAGGTTCCTCCTCAAAGCAATGAGATCTTTTACCAATAGCAGATTGCTGGTGAGCCCCATTTGAATGTTCCCTGGATGGCAAATGGACTGCAGAACCAAGCAGTTCTCCTCTTTAACATGGATTAGTTGTTTAGCTAAAATACGTAACATTTTAAATACAATAAATCATTTAGAGTTACAATATTATGTGAATCAGTATACTGTTAGCTTAAATAAGATTCTAGAGCTATAATTTTGTGTGATTTAGTGTGCTGTTTGCTTAGCCTTCTTAGCATGAGTAGCAAGACTTGATCTGAAGCACTAGACCACAAGCATTACATGCAACCTGACCTCCAGAATCAATGAAAACAGGAAAATACAGAGGCTTCAAGGATACAGACCAACAATACCAGTTGCACTGAGACAAAAAACAACCTGTGTGGAAGACAGCGAAGGAATCCAATGAGGAACGAAAAGACCTCAGACCCCAAAATTACTAATGGACTGAACCATTGCATGAGAGGGTGGGCAAATTGTGTGTAAGAGTATAATTATCCAGGGATTTCTTGGTTCATGCCGGCCCCTCTCCATGCAGTAGGCCATGCAGCTCTATCCTTCCATTAAAATTATTCGGTGAAACCTGATGCCTGAGAGCCCAGTTCGCAAAACTCTGGTCTTCAAAGCAAACTGACACCTGGCAGCAGTCAGCAGACATCCCTGGCAGCAGCCAGCAGAATGTCCAGACAGGAGGTGAGTATATATAATCTTATAATTCTTTATCTAAAAATACATACAATCCAATTTCTCCTCATATATTTCCTCCATGCAGTAAGTAATAGCACGACCTTATCATCAAATTCTATTAAGTTGCATTTTTATATAAATATGAGTTTTTCCAATAAACTTGTTCACCACACTGCTGCACTGTTAGATTATCCTTATGAGTTTATGGGATACCCGTGCCAAATGGAGTGTCAGCTGAAGGCTAGGCAGGATATGCTAGGACATCTAGGGACAACAAATGCTTATTTGAGGGCAACTGAATCACACCTTTAAAAGTAAGCATGACACAATTTTTCAGGTGAGAAGCAGGACTTGGAAGCTGTTTTATCCTATTTTTATTAACAGAGGCTTGCATTTTTGCTCTTAGATTATGTCTTGTGGGTTGGTGAAGCTGTAACCCATTCCCCTTGTTCCAGACTCTCCCTATCAGTAGTATCCTGAGACACAATAGAGTAATGCTTTTAATCCTCCTTCTGGGACTGCTTAAAGAAAATGTTTTCAGGAATTGTAGCAGAAAACTCACAGTACTCGAATGCAAAGATATTTCTAAATAAGTAACTTAAGAAAACATAGTTCTATTGAGCTAGGTGCTCTTAGAATTCGTAATATACAAATTCTGCCCAACTAGTTGCCTGATTTTCAGCAATCAAGCAATAGTGTCAATAAATAAATAAATATTTTTTTCATAGCTTAATGGCTAAGTTTTGGTAACTTCTAGAAAAAATGCAGAAAGGTCTAAAAATCATAAGTGAAATTATTTGTAGTGTATAAGTCACCAAAATACCATGGCTGTTTAACTGTATTTACCCTATCATAAGGAAGAAGAGAGCTTGCCTCCACAGTTACTTATGAGGCCAAAACCAAAGGCAGGGAGCTCAAACGCTACTGCAGAAGCTCTAATACACTAATGAAAAAATGTGTTGGAATTATTACTCTTCATCCAGTTTTCCTCACAGGCAAACCTGTAGCAAAGAAAAGTGTAATTTTCTGTAAGCAGACAGCAGAATTTTGTGCAACTTCTGCTTTGTATTGTGAAATCTTACTGAAGTTCTATAACCTACACTCTGCCAGGGTCTCTCCCAAGAACCCTGGGAGGCTCTTGAGCATGGAACACATTTCCTTTCCGTCCAGCACGCTCTGCCCTACAGCCTGTACGCTTGCTTTAGGAGTGAAATCTTACCCTTCTCTTAGACAAAAGCAAGCAGAAAGGTTGTGAAATTTCTACTAACCTGCAAATGTGACTGACAGGCAGCAGAGACGTTGCTGTTAGCTTGAATGCAGAAGAGTGTGAGGTAGAGTATAAAAAAACAAATGGTAGGTTATACACAATCTGAAAAATACTTACCTAGCTTTTACACACTGCTTCTCATTTGTAGACTATATGACATTTTACAAAAAGGATTGTGTTTATTCTCACTTTATAGATGAAGAAAAAAAATTACAAAGGACTTCCCAGGATCACAACATGGTTTAAATGAGAGCTAGAAGAGAAGTTAGGCCTTGACTGCTAAACATGTGCCCTGGAGACCAAATAGCCAACTTCTGGAAAAGCCCATTTTGATGATATATTGACTTAAAGAGTTATTTTAATTGTTCTTTAGGATAATTGAGCTTTTTTAAAAATAATAACATTTTACTAAGTACAAGAATTTTCTTTCCTAATGAAGAAAGGAGAGTGGATGAGATCTCAAGCGAAAACTAAGTGATTCACATTCTGTCAATTCACATTCTACAGTGAAGGTGATGTTACAGCATTTCTAAGGACCTGGGCAAAAGAGATATATATGGATGAAAGTCCTAAAAAAAGTAGATTTGGCCCATATTTCAGAACTGGTGACAGCAACTGAACATGAAACAAAAATATGAAGCAGAAGTGTCAAGTAAAGCTCAAGAATAACCTAAGAAGTGTACAAACAAATGATGCCACATTTGAGTGCAATTGAGATTTAACAGCTGATTGGAATGTAACTTTTTGACTGGGGAAAAATGTCAGATTTTGGAAATGCATTTGGAAACATCAATTTACAGTAGTGAATAAAGTTACTGCAAAAAGTTTTAATTTTATGTTTCTTTTCTGACATTTTTATTCAATAGCTGATCACTTACAATGTTAAAAAGAAAGCTGTAGGAAATTATCAAACACTAAAGCAACTCTCGAAAGACCTTATGTGATTTATTACTTGGAAATAGCAAAGAAAGTGTGAGACGGATGCTGAAATGCTCTTGATTAAATCAGTACTGTTTACTTAATACTGAGATTTTGAACAGACACATAGGTGTTCAAAACTGACACTAAAAATTGTCAAATAGGATATTGATCTTCCTTACATTATGGGCTGTGTCTGATTTATTAACTACATTCTGTAAGGTGACATGTGACATATACCCGATCCTTCTTTTGTGTTTAACATATCACCTTTTAATTTGTATTCCATAAGTCAGGTTCTTCCCTTACATTTGCAGTTTAATTAATGTCACACTAGATGCAGAATTAAGATTCCTTAAAATAGAAGGTAAAAGAAAGTCAAACATAACAAAGTGCTATACAGTTTGAAAGCTATTGACTTGGGATAATGAAAGGAAAGACAAATATCCCTAGATTCATTAGGCAGTCTTTCTCACTAGGACCAATTTAATTCCAGTTCTCATTAATTCCAGGCACATTTAAAATTAGATGCATGACTGTGCTTTATATTGTTTAAGTCAATAGGCCTTGCTAGAAAGACCTTACAGGATTTTACAGGAGAATTATTTATGATAGATTCATGAAACCGTGAGCAATATGCTAACGGAAGTAAGATATGTACTTTGGTTATAGTAAGCTGTGCTGCCAAAATAAATAAATTTAAATTTAAATTTAATAAATTAATACATTTATTCCGAAAGATTTCAAGTTACAGTGTCAGCAAAACTAATTTCTACCAACGACTAATTTAGCACATTCATTCAAAACCTGGAAGGTGAAAGGTGGAGGTTATTTGACCTTACTTAACCAAAACAAAAATGTAACCTAAGTACCTCACTTGATCTTTTAAATCAATAGATAAGGAGGATATTGCTTTAACAGCAGAGATTCCTCATGAATAGCAAATAATTTGATTTCTTTCCCTTGTCTGTCCTCACCAAAAAATTTTAATCACAAAACTTGGTTATTTTGGAAGAGAAAACTTAAGAGTGATTTAGCAATCTGATCTAGTGGAATGTGTTGGATCTAGATGATCTTTAATTTCCTTTCCAGCCCAAACCATTCTATGATTCTACGATTTTTTAAAGTGGTTAAAAATCATAAGCATCAAAGCAACAAACTGCTATGGCTGTTAACTTTTACAATTGTATAAATAGAGTAAAATTAAGTTGTTTGCAAATGAGTTTATTTTCAGGAATTTATAGACTGGAAATAACATTTTCTTTCCATGTCTCAAACCTCAGATTATACATCTGCATATGCAAAGACAAATATGTCAGAATTGCTCAACTGACATTCTTAGTGAGATGAATGAGAACTTCACCTGAGCAAAACCTGAGTATCTGTTTCAAGTTGTTTTAACACTGTCTTTCATATAAACTTCATCTTTTGTTTATATGGGTTTATGACAAAACAAAACTTGGATTTGTCATTTCTAAGTAAATATTTAAAGTGACTACCTGCCTTCTTCATCACACTTCTCCATCTTTTGCAAGCATTATCACTCATTTTACTTAAGGCAGTTTCAAAGTTTTCAGATCTGAAGTAGAACTCACGAAAAATGCATATGCAATATCTGAATTTCAAAAAGGTACACAGTGGCTCAAGAAGATAAAAACGTGCGTCTCTGCTCTTCAGTAACCTCTTATTCAGATCTGTATTTTCTTATGGCTTTTTAAAGAGCCAATACAAGAAGTCTTCTCTCTCTGCAAAAACTATGTGGGCTGTCTTCTTTCTCAGTTCGTCCTGACTTTCACGCATGGCATCAGTAGCAAAACAGGATTAACAGAGATGACAAAACCTCGCATGCTCAGTGATATATTTATACAAACACTGCAATTTCCCAAATGAAAAAAGGTCCATCTTAACTGAAAATACTCAGTAAGATTTGGAACTAATTGAAATAATTTTGGTTTGCTAAAGAAAAACAAAAAAGAAGAGGCAGTGAGATTAACAATTTCATATTTACAGACAATCCCTTTAGATAAAGAGATTCAGGAAAAATATATGCCTGTTCACAAGCAATAAGCCTCTCTAACTGATAAATTAATTTCATATTTATATATTTCAGTTATATTTCTGAAATTGCTCACAGTTACTAATTAAATCCTTTGTTATATTTAAAATAAAAATAAAACTCCTATGTCAAACCTTTCAATATAGCAGTAGGTGGAATGTTTACATTCCTAAAATAATAAAGCAAGAGAGCATGGATGAAACACTGAATTTCTTTCAGATTTGATGTCTGCTTGGGTGTTACCAACATTAAAAGCAGTATCTAGAACAGTCATTTAATAATCTGTGATTTATAGTACCTGCTTAATAGTGGCTGAACCAGACCGGATTTCTTTCATAGAATTCCATAAGCTTTATACTAGGGGCTTTCAATGGTCGTCACTCTCACTCATGTCCTTTTGGATCTTCCTACTCAGCCAGCACATTACAGATAATGGTAGTTTCAATTGCATAAAACAGTACTACAAGAATATTTGTAGATTCAGATGAGGAAGATGGAGACATCCAGAACAACAAAGCATATTGGATCAACTTTTTTCTGTCCCTGGTATTACGGACAGGTTAGGAAGAAATCAGTCAGTTTCAAACAGTTTGCTCAGCAGGGCAAGCCATATGCTTGCTGTGGTTTGAGATAAAGCAGAATTGGTTTTCTAACTTCAGCTAAGTCTTGTCCAAGTAATTTCATTTTCTGACAGTTAGCTGCATGTTTTTCAGAGAGTGTCTCTAGACACTCTAGACACAGTGTCTCTAGACACAGGGCACTGGTATGCAGAGAGGTCAATGCTTATACTTATTCCTATAGTAACAAAGGCCATCCTCGCGCTAGAGGATGCTGTAAGTAAAAGTGGCGAAAACGATCGCACCTGCAGGGAGGAGCGCATAGGACAGGTGACCCCAAAGTGACCAACACAGTATTCCATCCCATATATGTCATACTTTGTATAAAACTGAGAGATTATGAGGGTCTCATTCCTCTCAGTTACCTTTCCCCCTTCTCTGGAGGTATGGGGGGGAAGGGAATTCAGAGGCCAACTTCTCAGTATTAGCTGCCAA
The DNA here is from genome assembly GCA_033558235.1 of Neomorphus geoffroyi. Classification (NCBI taxonomy): domain Eukaryota; kingdom Metazoa; phylum Chordata; class Aves; order Cuculiformes; family Neomorphidae; genus Neomorphus; species Neomorphus geoffroyi. Next base: position 22,597,275 of record JAUMJM010000020.1, on the reverse strand, counting down.
AATTGCCAAAATCCTACTCTATTCTTAAGCCAATGCCACTTAGAGACTTAGAAGGGGGGTTGTAGTATAGGTAATTGCAATGACTCCATAGCAGAAAAGGAATACGAAGACTGAAGACTTGTGTAGACCGTTCATATACTTGGCTATGAAGTACCTGTTCAAAACAAGGATTGAGAGAATTTCAAATGGAAAAAAACCCAAAACAGAGCAGAAGGAAGACAACTGTTCAAAATTTTATCTGCATACCTGAAGACTACATGAATATAAGGGAAATTATTACTGAAGATTAGCTGCTATTCATTTGTCATCTTTCATCTGCCCACTATCTACACTCTGCCCCGCTATCACATACTAGAGTATTCTAATACTAAGCCTCCCCGTATCTCCTCCATACTCCTGCAAAGTGCTGTACAGTGCTCAGCTGAATATCACATCCTACATCTTTCCTCTTTGTACATTATTACACTGAAGAAAGAAACATTAGTAAAATAACTAAACTCTGTAGATTATTCCGCATACCTTCTGGTACAGTTTTCAGCAGAGTAGATGTGATAATAAAAATGCAGCAGCTGAGGTGCAGGCTAAGAATGATTTTATTTTTCATATGCAAAGACATAACCTAATAGGGAAGGCTAATTATATTTGGCACATTCATCTGTGCCATAAATTGATAGGAATATCTTCATGCTCTGTTCTAAGAATTAGACAGTTAAGCAGTTTTTATCTTGATGTTCAAAATGAGAAGTACAAGTTCTCTACACAGTAGCTCTGGCCCTGTGCTGAGTGTAGAAGCACAATCTTATAATAAAGTTTACTTATTTGAAGTTTATTATGCATGCTGCATGCGTTATGCCCTCTGTTTCTCATAGCATGCCTTCATTATCCTGAAGTTATTTGAACAAGCATTTCATACTCATTATGTAGCTTATCCTATCTCTTCTTTGAATCTTCAACCAGGGCAGCTTTATTAAAACTATATTTGTATGGAAAATAACCAGTTTAAAAATGTGATAATGTATACTTCTTCCACCTAATTTCATCATATGTATATATAAAAATTTATTATATAAAGGCAAAGGCTAACAAACATCCACAGAAATAGTAATTTGCAGTGAGTGGAAGAAGAAGGAGATGTTCACAGAAGATCACTTGAGCAGAAAAAAAAATAAATTTAACATCTCATCTAAATGTTTCCTTCCTGAAAAAAACAGGTATTGCTTTCAAAAATATATGGATTTCAAATTGTTGTCTCAAGCATAACACAATACCTACAAAAATATTAAAAAGAGCAGTCTCTGTAAAATACTGACACCCACATGCTGAAATACCAGTTCTCCTGAAGTATGATGTCCCAAAAAAGAGACAGTAAAAGTATCTGTCAGTATAGGTGCTACTACACTGCTTTGTTCAGACATGGATGAAGACTGTACCAATGAAGGTGTCCAAGTCCAGAATGCTTCATTTACGTTCAAGCTAGCAGAGTCTCCAGACACCTGAAGATTGCCCATGGCACACATCCACACAGATATACCTGAGATTTGCCTAGTCCCGCTAGAAAATGTCTGAAGCATGATTTACGTTTTGTCACAGCTGTCCGTCACCAGACAAATGTCTTATGTCTGTTGAAATAATTCAGAAAGGATGAAAGGTAGAGTGAGGTCATGAACAAGACTGATATCATCTATGTTGGACTTCATTGAATTATATGATAAAATTTCATCTGCTCACCCACAAAGGAGCCAAGGGAGACAATGGCCCATCACAGGAGCCATCTGCCTATTTCTACAAGCCCAAGAGAGCACAGGGGTACAATAGTAGCTGATAATACAAAGACTCCCAAGGAACAAACAACTTCTCTGTGCTTTTCAGGGCTCTTCTAGCAGAGCCACAGCCCCCTAGTCCAGGCGTGAAACCTGGGCAAATCATCAGGGAACGGCTCTCCAGATGGCCTTTTTGTCTAAGGGGATTTGCTGCTTAGGGAAATGGGACACACTACGGGATGCAGTAGAATAGTATTTTGGGATCGCATAGGATTTTTGCAGGATGTGTAGGAAAAGAATAGAAGATGGGGAAAAGGGAGAGGTTTAGGTGATTTGGAGAGGAACAAGTGAAGGAAAAGAAAGGGGTAAGAGGATAAAAAGAGTCAGTCGTGTGTGAATGGATCAGTGCAATCTCTTCAAATTAGTTAGTGTGTGTTGCAGCCATAGTGATGAAACATGTTCATTGGCTAAGATTGTCAGAATTCAAAGTATCTGCCTTCTTTCAATTTCAGAAAATCCAAACAGCCCACTAACATCAAATGATAGGGACCTGGGGAACAGAACTACACAAAAAACCTGTGAAATACAGAAATACAATGCAAATCTGATTATTTTACAAGTGTTTTATTCAGTGGTGTTATGGATGAGTTTTCTTTTAAATTCCTCACACTCTTGAAGACAAAATTTATTTCTGCTAGAAGCTTAAGTTTCTACATCCTATAATTATAGATCAGTCCTATCAAAAGTTAACAGAAATTACCAGATAATTTTTTCTTATTGTTAGTGTTGTGGTCCAGCAAATTTAAAACTATAAATGCTTAAGGGAATTTAAGAATTGGAGTGTTTGTTCCCATTTGACAATCCAAGGCTCATGATCTATTAAAGTCAATATGACTCTATTAGCACAGTTGATCAGGCTCATAATGAATAGCAGATGCTGCATATAAGGTCAACACTGAAAAGAAGATATCACTAAAGAAAGAGTTGTAGCATCTTTGCATAGAGCTATGTACAAGAAAACATTGTGAAGAAGTATTGTGAATTTTAAGGATGTTAAAAAATGTAAAATACTGCAAATCCCTACTGAAAAATAAGTAAAACAGAACAGTCTATGTCTGGTGCCAAAGTTACTAAAGCACAGACTTAATTAACTGGCAAAAAATATTTTCATTTTAGTGCAAATAGAAAACAAATGAACCAAGCCTTCCTATTCTAGCATCATTTAAAATGTTTGAGGGTTCAGAAACTGCAGTCACAGTATCAACTAGAACCTTCATGTCAGCTGCAGATTCCTTTAATTTAATAATTTAAATTTTGGTGAGCTGCGTAATTTCTATTTCTCAAAAATGTTAAGATGTACCTCTTCTTGCAAAATTATGGAAACAAACGCTTGTCATAGTACACTGCATAATCTAGTGTTCAAGACAATACGCAACAAAGCAGAACTCTAAAGGGACACATTTATATTCTAGTTTATTCCTTCTATACTTGTTTTACAAAATGTCTAACAGATATGAAATGGCACAAAATAAAACTGTACGTTTCAGAAGGAATTAAAAATATGCTTAAAATTGCCTTCTCACTGGATTAAATCCAGTTGACTGAAACAACAGAGTTCTTGATTCATAAATTGCGACTGAAAATCGAACATACTTTTTGCATTATTAAAAGAATAATCCTCTCCAAAAAAAAAGCTCCTCCTCAGCTGCCACACAGAACCCAGTAAAAGTCTTATGACAATGCTTTTCAACTGATCCATTAGATAAAAATGTCTAAGTGTATCCTTTATCCTTATTTTCACACAGTTTTAGTGACACAGTTAGAGGTAAAGATCCAATGGAGGAGCTCCAGGTGCTTCGCATTCTAGTTTCACACTTTTGTGGGCAAGACTCTTCTGTCTGTTGAGAAACAAAGGACAAATTGCCATATGGCTGTATAAATATTCTCCTCTTCCAGCCCTACCTTTTACTTCAATGAGGCCAACCTTATACATAGCTAGACTATTGCTAATGACTTCTTCCTGTCAGTATGAGCTCCAAGTATAATTTTTAGCTAAAATAATGCTCTCTTGTCTGTCTGTCTGAAATAATGACACTTTTATATGTTTTAAATAGACAAGTCTCTTCTGGCTAGATAAGCTAAACTCGCATTGCAGAAGGTCAATTACATCAGATGATAGCAAATATTATTTTTGAATGTTGTATTAATTTCCTTTTGTCTAACTTCTGATTAGAGTACGGAAACAGTGTCATGAGTCACTCATCATCAAAATCAAAGAAACTCAAATTTTCAGAGAAAATCAAGCAACTGACCTTGCTAGCTAAGTCATAGCTTCAAATGATATTGTCTGTCTCACTTTAAGGAAACTAAAATGTCTATATGGACTGGACAGGGGGCCTGTTCCCAAAACCCACCACAACCTTTGAAACTAATAGACTTTAATCAGGAAATGTACAGAAAAAGAATAACAGATCTTACCTACAAATATATATATATATAACCAAAACCAGAACAGAACCTTTTGGTGCAGTTATATTTACAGACAGCAGGGCGAGAGCACTCTGGGAGGCAGTGGGGCCCTCTCCTAGATGGGGTGGAGGAGGGGGTATGTAGGGTAGCAGCTCCTCTGGGTGACGTCGCCCCCCAGGGAGTTTGCAGCAATTCCAGGTAGTGATGATCGCTCTCTCTCCGAAGGACGGCACAGGGCATGTGGAGTTGAGGGCTGAGCCAAGGGAGCTCCCTCCAAGATGCCTCCACCAGCCAAGCAAAAATGGTGGCTCCTGCTCACAGCAGCTGCTGAGCAGACGTGGCACCAAACAGAAGAAACGTCTTGCACCCGTCCTCCCTCACCTCCACCAGCCACCAAACTGCAACTCAGAGCAATCAGCCACCCCTCTGCCACCTGTCCTGGCTCTCCAAACCCCCTGTGTTGGCAAGGGAGAGAAAAATTCCCTGAAAGATTCTGAAACTATAACATTGTCCTTATCAGTTTCTCTTTTCAATAGCATTCTTTAGGGACATAAATATATATATGTGTATACATATACACACATATGTGATCTGATCTAATACTTCTTTCTTCATGTTTCTAAACACAATTTTTGTCTGCTATGTAAGTCTGGTACAGTCACAGAATCGCACTGTGATTCAGCAATTGAATTTGGCTTGTCTCCTATTTTTTCTGTTCAACATTCAGTTTACCTCGTACTCTCAAACAAATGCATGACCTGTTACATTTCGCACTGGACTGCTAGAGGTAAACACAAGCTGCTTTTTTCCAAAACCACAATATGTTACCAATTTTCAAAGGGCCTCCTGAAAAAGCAGTGATGAAAAAGGTGTAACCTATTTTGAAGCAATCTCTTTTTTATATTCCTAGGATAATTCAGCTTTATATTATTGAAATGAAAACGTAATAGGTTTTTGTACTCTATCCCTGGTCCTTTTGGCTAATAATCAAATATGAAGAACAGAATTGTGTAACTTTTTGATATGTTTAATGTATACCTTGAAAACAACAACTTTCATTCTTAAGTATTTTACCTCCTGCTGGTTTTTATTCAGTTTAATTTTAACTGTAAGAATCTTGAGATGGGACATTTGAATTTTTCTTTATCACTACAGAGCTTTAAGAAGTTTGAACATTTTTTCTCTCTATAACCCATAAAAGCAAAATAAGAATATCTCTCTTTTAAAATCTAAATTGTGTTTTTGACCTTCATAGTTATTATTACATTGCTAAGCCATGATTTTCAGAAGTTAAAAACCATCACAAATAAACAGCATAGCAAAAGATGGTTTTAAGACAAATTCATAATTTTCGAAGTCTCAACATTGTTTCAACATCCTCAAAAACGACCATTGTGAGTCAAGAGTGTGCAATTTTAACTCATCAATTACAAATCCAAAGGCTGAGTGTTTGACTTTTGACTGTTGATTCTTACAAAAATCTCATTTCAATTTAAGATAATTCCCAACCAGAAAATATTTAAATGTTAATTTTAAAGACCTGAAAATTTTGTTCCTGTAAATTTGAATGCTATGAAGAAAAATCTCCCTTACTGTAGCCTTCATTTGTCTTATCTTCTAAAAACTTACTCTATCTTTATTACCTTGCCATATATAATGAAAGCACTGCATCAAAAAGAATAAACATTAGTAAAGCTTCTGATTTGAATAAGTCCACAACTACTATACTTCTTTTATGGGTTTGAAACACCTTTTTGTTATACCTAGATAAATTGATGCAATTCCCTGCATGTGATAGAGCCCTATTTTTTTACCAGTTTTCAAAAAACACTGAAAGACTCAAATAACAGCTTAGGCAACTCCAATCTGATTAGTAGTCACATTTAAAACAGCTATTCCAAAATAGCTCTGTAAAATTATGAAGTGTTTCAGTAAGACTAATCTATCAAACATGTTGGGGATATACAAGAACTTGTGTTTAACTTGTCTTCAGCTTTACGGATCTCAGACTTCAAAGTGATTTTCCTCTGGCTAATAAGTGTCCAGAATATGCATGCAATCCCTCCAAGAGTCTACCTAATTGGGTCAGTCTTTGTGACTTTAAGTTGACCCTACACAGAGCTGTTTTATATAAAAATTTAACATGGGTAATAGATCAGAAAAATTTATTTTTCCTAACTTGAAAAAAAATCAAATAACTACTATAAGTATTAAAGATGTCTCACAAACTATGTTTGTATGAGCCATACTGTATATGCACAAATCACTGTTGCCAATGGAATTATAAAAAACAGAGAAAGCAGTAGATTACTCCCAACCGCTTGAGTATAGCTGAGAAGAATATCTGATTCAAACATACCTTCGGGCAAACATCTTGATTTTATACAGATGGCTTGCACAAACAAATTGTATGTATCTTTCAATATCCCATTACATGTCACAAAATGTCTGGATCTTAATCAATTGCTTTACCAGATAAAGATAAGGTTCTTATAAACAGTGCATGTTCAGTGTGTCTAAAACATTAGTAGGTTCAACAGTTAGATGTAAAGTGATCTCTTCAATAACTAAAACCAGTTATAAACATAATAACACAGTGCATTTATTATACATTTCTTTACAAAACAAGCTTCTAAAAGTAAAAATAACTTAAAGCCCTGTGATAGCAGTTTATATTAAATCATAAACCCTAATGACAATATGCATCTCTCACTTCCAGATATACTCTGCAAAAGAAAATAAAAAGTTTTCTTCCATGATAAAATCTCAACCTAAATGTCACTTATTTGTCTAGCATCAGTCTATATGTCTTCTCAAACAGTGCCTAGACCAGAAATAATTTTGTATACAGAAATACAGGTAAATTTAAATAGGAGGGCTGTAAAGGACGTTGCAATAATAAGCTATCTTTACCTTGGACTTTTGTATATGTTAGAGTTTACAATAGCGTATTGTAGTGTATTTGAAAGAATATTTCTATCTGCTAGTACATTAGTGAAAATGTTACTCAGTAGTAAGCAACTTGATTTAAATTTGGAGGGGATCTTAAAACACTCTTTAGAGCTCTCAAAATAATTATGAATCATACATTAAACCATTAAAGTATTTGTATCCAAAGTCTTCTTTCAGGACTAATGTTTCATATGGTCTATATAGTAATTCCTCACAAGACTTCAACATTATGACAGTAATATATTGGTTAAGTTCACGTGCTCATGTCTCCCTCTACTGGCAATATCTGTTCTGTGTATTTTAACTGGGTTTTAGAGCTTCCAGTCAGTGCAGTAACTGAAGTTTGGTAAGGCAGGTCAAAGAATTCAAGCAAGGAGAAACACGTTTGAAGTGAACTATTTGCTATGTGCCTATTAAAATGGTTATTTGTTTTATTTTAGTTTTTTGGAGGTGGGGGAACAAAGTAAATACAAACCTATTTCTCAAAGAGGGAATTTAGTCTTGATGGTTCTTTTGATCTCTCCTCAGTCTTTATTTTAGATTTACTAACATCTTTCTTCAATTGGAAAATATGCTATTAAGCTCTTCTATCTAGATCTTTTGGTGTGCAAAAACACTATGTCACTATAAAATGTAAAGATGACTTGAAAAGTTCATGTTTGGATTTAACTTAATCACAAAAACTTGGTTTCAGTAGACTTTCCAAACAAGTGGCCTCCTGCAAAGGGACACATACAAGGACACAAAGAGGTTTATAAGGAAACAGCTTTTATCCCTATTTCCTCTTATTATTATTTAAGATAGGAAAACAAGTAACAATATTTGCTGTACATTATATCATTCATATCCAATGTCTGCTGTTATCAGAGATTACAGGCTATAGTTATCACTGTTTAATGTTGTATTATAAGGCAATGGGAACTGCACAAATGAATTCCTTTGAATTAGACTTAGAAATGCTTTCAGTATTCACCTTTCTCTAGTAAAACGCATTTGCTAATGCAACTGGATGCAGCTTCACAACTTCTTTGTGCTCATAGACTGAAAAATAAAAGGGTTCATGACTTGTAGAAGCAGCATGGAATCACTGTTGTAAACACATCTTTTGTATTGAAAATGTTAGTATGCAGCTCATAATAACAAATCATTTTATCTCTGTGCCAGAGTAAATAAAAGAATATAGAACTTTTGAATGTATAAATGTTTGTTTTCTTAAGTTGCTCATCTTATCTAAAAAAAGACACTTCTTTCCTACCAGTTCCATATTCTACAGGACATTCTTCTTAACAGTATCATTTATCTTATTTTATATAATAGAACAATTACATTAAAACCTGTTAAGTTCTTACTGGTCAAATAGGAGGTAATATTTTTTAATCATATTTTCCTAGGTATATATAAATCTGAATAGGGCAGGATGTTCTTCTGCTAGTTAACTCTTCTCCCATTATTCCTTTGATAGTCTGAATATTTTCAGACTCTATACTCAGCCTATTTATCTGTCACAAAATAAAATTAGCAGGCAGTATATTAGAAACCTAAGTATGAATCTGCCATGCAAACAAAGGGAACATCTAAGAATTCAAAGTCCTATCAAGTATCACATCCAGTGAGATGGATGAAGTTATTTGTTTGGAAAATATTCCTACTGTGACCCTCTGACTAGTTGTTTTCCCATCAATGTCTTGTGTTTTGGGTGAATTTGGTCAGTTACAACAATTTACTTTTTTGTGTTCACTTTCAGAGATTTGCATAAATCTCTTAAGTGGAAAGCAATTTCATGGAGTTATCACCACTATTTCCATCAGAAGACATTGAATGAATATGTACAGTAGCTATGGGGAGAATACCCAAACATTTATCAAGTAAGGAAACTAACCTAGTTGCAGTAGTATTTAAACAACATTCAATATTTATAGAGCTTCATGATTTTGAACTAAACGGAATAAATCAATAGGACAACACCATAAGTTGCTTTTAAATACAATATGATGAATGAAAATTTACATTTCCAAACATTTCATTACAGTTAGATCTACATATAAAGGTACTATCTTGGTTTTAAAAAACAGCTTCCCTACTTTTTAAGGAAAGATACCTTTCCAACTCAGCTAATTCTATGATTCTATGTGAATATAAGCAACAGAAATAACCTTATATGGAACATTACTCAAAGCCTCTGTTTTCAAGGAAATGTGCAAGAGAACCTGAAGATTTATTATCCTATTGTGTAAATGAAGGTGCCTGTACACTATTAACAATCTCTGTGCCATTCAGTCTCCAAAGAGTTTGAGGACATTTGCTTTCTGCCTGGAATATCATAAGTACAAGAATATTGTACAAAATTTGTTATGCTAAATAAGTGAATGTATAAAGTTATTTCTGGCTAAAACTGGTCTATTATGATAAGAAAGTAACAATCTTACAAAAAATATTTTTCTTCTGATATTTCAGAATATCATACTTAATTTCTGAGAAAATGTATACAATAGCAATATATTTTTTGTTTTATTACACTTTTTAAAATGGAATGATAAATATTTTTATATTACTACCATCTCCTTCTCTCTGGTCATTCTTTCATTCTTCCCATCCCTTTCAGTTTAATATATGCTTTTCCTTAGAAATAAGCCTGCTTGAAAATTCTACCTCAAGACTGCATGCATCTCAAGTCAGTACGCATGTATACAAATGGTTTCAGACATGAAAGCTAGGGATAAGGTTACATTATTAATTCCATTTCTCAAACACAAAGATGATGCTTTGAAGAAAATTCTATGGATGCAGAAAGTGTGAAAACTACTATGCACAGGAACATGCCCTCATGAGTCCAATAAAACATTATTGAGCAAATTAAAGTGGACTGTTAGTTTAAGTGTCTTTATATTGTAAAACTTATTTCTCACAATATAAAAATGCTTCTTAGAAGAAAGCTTCCAGGAGCAGGGGAGTTTTTTTATCAAAATATTTTCATCAGAAGCACGCATACTGTTAAAGAGAAATAATGAAATGCCACTCCAGGGGCATTTTGTGCCTATGGGCTCTCTGAAGAGCTGAACCGAATGTGTTGTCTTTTCTGAGAGTGCCTCTCGCTCAGCAGAATGTGAAGAAAAATTAAAGCTAGTATCCCCTCTGTGGGAGTAGTTGCTCAGATGTCCAGTTATGTTCTCATCACCTTCAATAACCAAGCTCACAGGCATACTGGGAATCACAAACTTTTGTGTATTTAATATTGTCCTCCCTTTGTTCAGTTAATTCAATTCTTTTCTTCCATTTGAGCTTCAAACAAAGGTTGGAGAAACAAGAGTGAAAGCCGAAACCAAATTGAGTCCAAAGAGCTAATAATCTCCCTTTCTTCGTGTTAACTCTGATGAATGTGACGAAGTTCCTTTCTCAACCCTGGCAAAGTCAAAAAAAGATTCCATTGACTAGAACTAATCAAGCTTTACTAAAAATTGGCAGTTAATTAGACCTTGAGTTTTTCTTCCTTTGCATTTTATTACAAAGGAGTCAGAAGATACAAGGCCAATTCTTCTTAATCACTGAAAGCAGGAAGAGGCTATGTTAATATGTTTCTAAAACCCCTATGGTATTATGACATTGATGCTCAGTTTATCAGCTCTTAGACATGCAAAGTGCAATCAGCTCTTAACTAGTACTTCCTTGTAATTCTCAAAAATTTGTCTGGAAGTGGATATGCAGATTGCATATTTGAGTGCATTCATACAGCATAAAAAGTGATCTTGACCTAACTAACTCTGATATTGATTTGGGGTAATACTAGTCATATAAAGCAGAGTTTGCTTACATATTTGTCCTGTAAAAGGAAAAAAATGGCAGTGTCCTCCCACGGAAATCAATCAGCTTGCTTTCTGTTGCAAAGCAGTATATGTAGACCAGGATCTGAATAAAGACAAACAAACCTGTGCAAATCTATGCCTAGACTTCTACAGCATGCACATTACTTCCTATACGAGTAATTATATTTATCTAGAAAAGCAAATCTTACTACTGATCTTCTTTTATTTTATATTTTGTTTAGGAAGGCACAACTGTGCCTGTAAATTCATGTAACTCATGTAGACCTTAGCTATACTTGCAGCACATTTATTAGTAGAATGGAAATTTTTTCTACTTGTTTCAATGTACGTTTTGCTAGATTCTTACAGATAACTTTTAGGGTAAGCTTTTAAAAAAGTCCAGGAGATGAAAATCAGCTGTTCTTTTTTAAGGTGTTTATTTTTATGGATCAAGCATTATTTTCATGTGCAGTACAATGTGACATACACCAATGTTTCTGAAGGTATTCACATTGGCTTAATGTTTTCCAACACATAACAAAGCAAACAAAAGGACTATCTGATTTCACTTCATTTTGAAATATGGCCTTTGAATACTGAGAATAAACAGGGATTTTTTTTTAAACCTGTTGCACAGCTTGTATTGGAAGCAAGTGCCTCTCAAAAAATGAAGGCTGTCTTCTATATATTTTACTCTTTTGCTACTTCATTTCTGTAATGTTTTTTCCTCGCAGCATTGAAGAAATGCATGCATTGCTATGACTTTTTATTGACTGTGCTTATGGAGATAAGGAGAACTTAAGATAAGGAGATAAGCTTATGGAGATGGAGAATGCAAAAAGAGATGTGTGAAAGTGTTATTTCTCATATTTAATTTAAGTACAAAGAAAGTAAAAATATTGTTCAGAACCAAAATTGACATGGCATGGTAGATAGTAAAACACTATAGTCTATACATTTAGGTCCTAAGCATGAAGAAATAATTACAAGATAAATATTTTCCATGTTTTGGCTGCAGTCTTTGTAAAATAAATTATAGGTTGATTGCAACATAAGATCACTGGAATCGCAGTATGGAATATAATTTAGATAGTTTCATTAGGACTAGAAGGATATAAAATTTTGAAATCTCAAGAAAATGGATTTACCTTTCTTTAAACAAAATAAAATTCCTATTATAAAAAGACGTTTTCTATTAGTTGGCAGTGAGTAGTTATGAAATTTCACGCCCTGCTGTTATGTGCCTAATAAGGGATTGCAACCTTCAATTTAAAGTAGAAAATTGCTAGATTGAAATTGGTTTACATGGATGACACATACAAGCTGATATTAAAATCGTTACAAATTATTATTTATTTTTTAAAAGGAAAAGGTTTAGTAAGTAGTCTTAAAGGTTGCAACTTCAGCATTTCCTAAGAAAGAAAACATGCTGAAAGCATCTTTTTAGCTGAATCAGATTTGACTGTGATTGAAAATCCAAAGAATAAATACAAAATTATCACAAAATAACAACTTACAATAAAACCAAATATCACCATAATAAATTATGCTATCAAGTGTCTTTCATTTTACCTAGTATTCTCTCATGGATTACTATATTTTGAAGGTATTATGACCTATTAAGTCGTGAATGAGACTTTACAACAAAGTTTTGAGCAAGGAGGAAATATAAGTGTTAATTAAAGAGAAACAGCATGGGTTTTTTACAATTATTAAGTTAAGGTCAAGTTAAAACAGTTTGCTTGTTAAGAAAGCAGTACATAAGATTTCATAATCAAAGCAGAATTCTATTCAAAATTCAGGACAATTAAGATAGAATAAAACTTAATTTATCCGGCTTTTTAATGTTATCACTGCATCCTAATGTAGAAAGGATTCCAGCAGACAGTTGCACACTATCACAGGAAAACAGTATAAACGAAAAGACAAGATCAGACCAGAAAAGAAAACTCATCAGGTAAGCAAAGATTAAAGTCATGTTGGACATGGTGCATTTTTAACTCTGCAAGTTCCAGGAAACTGCGATGGAATTCCAGATTGTACAGGCCAGACTGCCAATATTCCCAAAGGATATGGGCCTACCTTATTTGTGTACTGAGATGCAAAAAGCCCTGCAGTGTTAAATGCAAAGTATCGTATTCTAATGCAGGATCAGGCAAAACAGAGAAGACTTACGCAGCATATTTTTACACAGGATTATTGTCAGGTACATAAAGGAACAAGGGCAGTTCAGCACCATCTTTGGAGTTCTACTCTATTTGTTGCACGAATTCTCCATGCCACTTGGTGCTGTAATTCCTTGCCAAACACTGGCACATGAAGTAGATGACCAAGTAAGACTGCTTGGATTGAAATTTGTACTCATCACACAAAGGTGATACGTGTGCAATTTTGTGACAGATTTTCCTGTTTTCAACTAATGTCTATAGATGTTTAAGTTTGAGAATGCTTCAAGGCCAGGTTACTTTGACTTAGTTAATGCTATTGCTGAGTAAAATTCAATTCTTTGTAAACTGCACTAGCAGTTCTATTTCAGTACAGGATATCTGTACAATACATACAGTATTTATACCCTAAAAAGAGAAGTCTCAAAACAAAGGAATGCCGACAGATAGAAGATTGATGAAATATTTTTTCCCTGGCAACAAAATTCTTTGTTTTGTTAAAAATATTTTAAATTATTAATAATTTTTTTTGTAACATCCATATATTTTCCTACAGAGAAGAAAACCCAGAAATATCAATGAGCAGGAATCAATCATACTGAATAAACATATCATAAGAAAAGAAGTCAGAAATCATATTGATATATATACAAGTGATTCAGATTAGTCCACAAAAAGTGTTTTCAGAGATATTAGTCCTAAAGTTCATGTAATAAGTCAGTTGCAAAATATTAGATTCTGCTTTCAGTTAAGAGTCTCTAGAGCACTATCGAGTTTGCTGAGTAATGAATGATACAGCATTCAGCAATGAAGTTGTTATGCTCAGTAACAAGCCTATTTTTGCCTTACATACGGTTTTTGGGGAAAAGATTTACATGTTCTCATTATCTCTGAACACTCATGAGAAAGCAAAGAGCAAGCAGACAGTCCTCAAGGTTTACATGAGGAGAAGTTTTCTGTTTATCATAACGATCTCTTGAATCTTTTTAATCCTCTGTTAAAAAGTGCAAGACAGCTGCATTTGAAGCCGTTTTTCCATCTGTGTATTGCTCAGTTTTTGCTTTTTCATGGAATTTGGGGATTGGTGTAATTAGACTGAAGGGAGTTGTGTTATGCTTAGCAATTAACTCAGCTAATATAGCTGATGTATCCAAATGTTCCTTTTTGGGTATCTATGTAAACATTTTCTCTTGATAATTCTCTACTCTCTACTCCTTACAATAATGAATTGGCAGCTCCTTCCACTATCTACAATACATCCTTATCAACTTTTAAGTTAAATATATGAGAACGCAATTTCTTAATTAATAAACAGAGAAAATAACGATATTAGAGTAGATGGATAAGTTGACCTTAGAAAACAGATCTCATTAGTGCAAAATAGACATCAACATTTATAATAGTTCATCAAGAATGATTAAGAATTCTACACTGCTGAATACTTCTACAATTGCAACTTGATTGACCTGTCAGTAAAATGTAATTCAACCACTGTATTGTAGTCTTTAAATCAGATCATTTATGTTGCAGTTGGATAAGGTTTATTCCTAGAAGGTGCTAAGACTGGAGTTGGTAGAGTTGACAGAACTCAGTGCTTTACATAATCAGGCCAGGGACAGCAAATTTTGTAGTTGCTGAAGAGGCAAGCACAAGAAGGGCCAGAGGATGTTAGAAGAATGAATTACGTTTGAAAACAAGTAAGTTACCTTGCAAAAGAAAGTAGCAACCAATATACACGGAAGTAATACAATTAAATGATGCATCACACAGCAGTAGCAGTGAAAGGACTAAAAAAATCCCATCAGAAATGCCATAAGATTAATGACACAAATGTTCTTTTCCTTGTTCTGAAACAAGATAAGGAATTTCAGCTCTTCTCTTTTGCTTCTGCATTTTTGATATTATACTCTTCAGAGTTCTATCCCTCATTATATTTTGTATAGTGCTTAACAGGACAACTCCTTAATGATTATAACCATCAGGAACACCTCTAATACAAAACCACCACATACATGTGTTAGTTATTAATTTCATTCTTCTTAAGAAAGAGATATAAGCACACAGAAATAACCAAAAATGAAAAATCTGTTAGTGCCAAACACTGGAAGTGCCTCACTCACTGCGTGCCACCCTGCTTGAGCTATGCACATAGCATTTCTATGGTAAGTTCTGGTTCAAACCCAGAACTGATATGCTTGGCAGAGATTAGCCCCTAATTTCCATGTAAGCCTGGTATCATTCAGAAAACCAGCACCACGCAAATTCAGACTCCAGATCCAGCAGGTGTTTTCTGATCACACCTGGTACACACTGACCTGAGTAACCTACTTCAAAGTTTCGGCTGTGACTGCTTTATGTCTGTAGAGAGAAACACGGAATGCAGTCACAGACCTCGTATCAAGAGTGAGGAAATCAGAGCTTGCAACTTCAATTGTCCAACTCATGGTTCTCTGGGATCTCTGCCTTCTCTCTGGTTCCCACTTTGGACTTTCATCTGTCTCTGCAAGACTACCAGGCCATTCTTCGTGGGGCATATCTGCATTCTGGTTTTAGTTTAAACATGTAGCACACTGCTCATGTGACCCTCCCTATCAACCCTGCTTACTGTGGACTGAAAGATTCAGTCCAATTGTCATCGTGTGTGCTTTGTGGTAGGTTCTTAGGGGAAGCAACTACCAGTGGCAAGAGAAGCAGCATTCTTTCCCTCTCTGTTCCTTATGTCTTGTTTTGTAAATTTTAGTTAGTTCTAGAGAAAATCAAAACACACAACAAAAGGTACAACAAATTTGATATTAGTTATTTAAATATTCAATAAACATTATTTAATATCATATCAGCCCATCACAGTGCAACATTTTTATCTCTTTAGTATATGCCAATCATTGTTAATAGCATTAGAAACAAGAACAATTAGTACGTATTTTGAGCAAATCCTCACGAAAAGTAGAGAAATAGTATGGTGTAAAATTGTTATCATCATCTTCATCCTTCATCATCACCACCTACTGCACACTTTTGCTCTTAAATTATCTTCCCACATTAAATATGATTTGTGCTTGTCTCTGCAAATCTGACTTAGCATCTTCATTGCAAGAGTGTCCTCTCCTCCTGACAGCCCTTCCTTTCCTATTGACTTCTGCTGCTTTCTTTCTACCTATTAACACACAAATGAGCACTTTGGTTTAAAATAAAAATCACAAAAGGAAAAAAAAAAAAAAGGTGAGGCATCAGTGAAATCTTCTCGATCTATCAATGAATGCAATTCTATATATTGATAAATTTGAAAGATCCTTTCCTGCTATTCGCTTGTAATGAAGGAGGCCTCGCCCATTCACAGTGTTCTCAAAGTGCATGGGATTTTCTTCAACACTTGAATCTCTCTAGACATGCCGTGAATAGTTCTTCGTTTTCATGAACAAGAGGGCAGAACTCTGACATGGAAGAGGAAAACAAGGCTCGTCTGGAATAGCTCAGATTCTGCCCGTCTGGCCCATAAACATCTAGGAACATTTGACTTCCTTTCCCATGGTCATAAACTCTGGAGAGAATGTGGAACTTCTGTCAGAAGGAAAGACTACTTATTTAATGAGTTATGTTGCTTATCCTTATCCTTATTTAAGAATTTGTCTGAATCAGACAATTGCTATCAGAAACATCCTCCTCTGCTGAGAACTATGGGGGTTATTTTTACCCTATAGGCCTTGCTTGAGATGGGGAAAGTCCTAATTTAAGACTTCCTGGACTCCTTTTCCTCCTGTCTCCCATGTACAATCTTGACTTTTGGACAGTTGTGGTAAGGCCTCATATTTTAGTGCTAAAAAGGACCAAATTCAAATAATGACATTTCAAATAAGTTGATAAAGGGTTTTAAGTTACAGCAAAACCAAATGAAAAACGAGAAACTCACTGCTAGACAGAAAGCCAACTAGAAAATAATGTAGCATAACAGATAAGTAGAGAGTTAACACTTACTCTGACTGATTCTTCCTCTGCCTCTGAAACCTCAATTAACAAGACAGTCCTCTTTCTGGGTCCATTAATCGTTACTAAACCACAATAAAATATGAAGAAAAAGTGACTCAACTTACCAAAGTTAGTTGTACAAACATTCTCTTCCCCTCTGTTCCTGGGAAAGTAGCTATCATGGATAGCAATGGATGGGTCACTGTTCCCTTAGGACACTGAATACTAGCAAGAGAGACTGGTTTTATACTGCCAGTATACTGGCAATATTTAGCATTTGTCTGCACTTGGATAGGGTCCAGTCATTGTTCAGTTTTGAGTAAGTAAGTATTAGGGCACTGGGTATGTAACAGATTGTTTTATAATATCTTTTATGAATATGAGCCTACTTTTAAAATTTATATGTACATATAAAAGTTCCACCAATTTACAAAATGTACATCAATGATAATTAAATTCAGCATGTAAAACAAAATATACAAAGTGTTACGATTAAGTTCTAAATTGAAGTATAATGATAATAGCTTCATGTGATTTTGTTAACTTGTTTTTACTAGTTATACAGAAGTAGCTCAAATTGACTCTTCCGTCTGAAACAAGTTTGCATGGCGTCATTCCTTGCCTGTTCTGAACGAATGCCGTAAGAAATGCCTGCTTCATAACAAGAACTCTCATGAAACCGTGATTTGACATCAGCAATTTCTGATCTTTTCAAGACCCAGAGTTGTAGTGCAACTTGATCAACAGTGATTAAAATTTATGCTTCAAAAATGGCATTTCTCTAGCATGATCCTTTCTGTCCCTTTTCTAGATTCAGAAACATTTCACTCGTCACTTCCAGTGTGAATTTCTATTTCAAACCCCTTGGGTTTTTCTACTCTGAGGAGCACATATACACCAAAGAAGACAGCATTTACCAAAATATTCTGCATACATAACTGGAATTTTAATGAAAAGGAAAGCACTACCTTGGGATAATCATAAATATCTCAATCCAGCGTTTTGTGTTTTATTCTTTAAGCAAACTAGTAAATTCAAGACAGAATGTTCAAAAGCTGGAACAAAAACTAAGTCAAATTGAAGTTAAGGCTCATGGTATATGCAAGCACCTCAATGACTACTGTAAATATCTCCAAAACAGTCAAATCAGTGAAAACAGGTCAAGGAATATAATCGCTTAGCTCTTAAAGCTTAAGAAAATATCCCTTTCTTCCTTCAGGAACAATGTAGTTATTAGTACTATTCTCTACAAACTATTATTATTTTCTTACAGTAATACATAAATGCTGCACTCAGAGAAACTTGATTTACAGGATACAGCAGCAAAAATTAAAGACAGATGATAAGCTTACTACATAATAAATATGACAAAAACAAATCAAAAAACAACCTTGTACTTTTTTCAGAAGAAAAAGAGTTTTAGTACTGACACTCTAGACATTTATCCTAGTTGACGACAAGTGTCTATGCAGATCAGCGTAGGGCTGTAAAACATACTGGCTACAGTTCTTCAGTTTTTCTTTTAGTGTTATTTTGATAAAGGGCTTTTTTTTTGACAGATCGCTCAGCCCAAAATAATATGGAAGTTTACTGAACACTCACTGAAAAATATAAAGACGGTTTGGAGAAGAGCATGTTTGGACTTAGCTAAAACCAAAATTTTGTAGTATTGGTCAAAACGTTACTAAGCTTTTTTACCAACTGGAAATCTCGTTAGTACAAAAAATAAAATTTGCAAGAAAAAATTCTTCTTTTATTATTCTTTTTGCTTTCCACTTTTGCAATTTACCAAAAAAAAAGAAGTCCCACATTTTCCCAGAATACAATTTAGCAGGTTACTTTTCTTACAATATTTTTCAGGGATAATATGATATAGAAAAAGTACTGTAATTTAATCTCTGGTATTTTTCCTTTTAGTTGGTGTTAATGTCCACACAGTTCCTGAGGGTCATACTAGTACAGGCAACCCCATAAGCATCTCTCAAGAAAGTATCTTTCCTGCTTTCACACAGCAGACCACTTACGATTTGTTCCAGTTCAAGCTCTCTACACTACAGCTGTTCTACAACCATATCATACAGTACTACACAAGGAGCTCTACCTTACCCCGTCAGTGCCTTCTAGCAAACGCTGTGGAGAACTTGGGCCAGGGTAGTACCTCTGCATTAGCAGCCAACTATACTGCCCTTCCAGGGTCCTTCTACATTCTGGAAGCTAGCAGCCTTCATGAGGTACTGTGCCAGTATCTGTCTTCATAGGGCTGGCCTGCTGGTATACCTACATCAAACAGAACAGTGTTTCCTGTCTCCACCCCAAGATGACCATGTTCGGCAGAGGTAAGACATGACAGAATGCTTCACGTGCAGGCTGTCTTCATCACCTGACAGGTTGTACGAGCCTGTGCCTTAAAGACAATCTACAACCCGAACCTAGACCCCACAGAGCTTAATGACACAGGGGTACAGACTAGACCATCTGCAAGGAACAAGTAGGAAGAAAGCCTTCTTTACCTTACGTAACAGAGGAAGAGCTGTAGAATTTGGGGACTGAGTCAGGAGACATGTTTTATTTCTACTAAGAATCAGGAATATGCTTTACTCTTTCCTAGGCCAAAACAAACTTTCTCAGAGCTTACAAAGAACAGGACCTTATAACCAGCCTCCAAAGAATTGTTTTCCAAGGGCAATATACTGCAGTTCTCAAAAAAACCCCAAACAAGGATTTGGACAAGATGACCCTGTTTGCCTATCCTGGAATACCATGAAATTAGGTTGTCCAGTATTGGGCTCTTATTCCCAAAAGACAGACAGTTTCTCAGACAAGCAACATCAAAATTAGCCTCTTCTGTGATCGGCTATCAGTGAACATCAATTGACCTTCAACAACATTGATTCCTACCACTGATTTTGCTTTACTGATGCTGCTGGATCAATTAAAGCTTCAGATTGTGTCTATTACAGTAAACACCTACTTGCAGACACATGAAATATTTTGAAGAGATATGAAAGTGTGGACATCTTTCTGTAAACTTACGTGGCCATGTAAATTAGTGAATCTACTTCCTAGGAGTTTTAAAGTGATTAACATGACAAAATTCTGCTCTCTAAAATATTTCAAAAGATTTTGCAACAGATTTTTACCTCTATGAACAAGAGCTTCATTGACCTTATTGAAACTATCTTAATTTATTCTAGATGTGTGATAAATACTTCATGCGGTACAGATTTATTGGAATAACTCAAACAGGGAGAATGGCGATGTGAGAGTACACCTCACATCTACACTCCAAAACTCAGCTAGTAAAACTCACTACAGCATTCAGTCTGAGCAGCCAGCTTATTTAGCCCTTCATGACTGACAGTCAGCCAGTTCATATAACTATTCTAGCTTATTGAAGAAAATCCCAGCACACTGAATTGAAAAGAAAGTCTAAGTTTGTAGATATTACACAATATTATTTCAGAAGCTATGCTGTATTTGGCAGGTGCCATTTTCTTAAAAAGCTGCTGTGTAACTAGGAAGTTTTTAAAATACTTCTTTGTCTAGCTTGTAGAAGGTAAACAACTATAAGATGAATACAATGCCAGGTAGAAAATTGGTACATAACACAGGTCAGCCACTTTTAAGAAAATCACACCCCTAAGAGTATTTGTTTTGTTAGTACAGGCAGCCTAAGATTCTGTTTAAAGTTTCTTTTTCCTTGCACAGAACTCTATCTGTCACCCTAAGGGGCTATGAAGCATGTTCTCTCCAATTTCCTACAAAAGAAAATGCTTTTACGTATCTGTGATAAAAATGAATTTTAAAGTTCCCACATAAGTAACAGGGAAGGAAACCTCATTCTTTCTAGTGTTTGTTTAGCAGCTAGACTTCAAACATTCTCTGAAAAGCAAACAACTCCAGGAAAAGGAAAATTGAAACACAACAAGCATACTGAACAGATGAAAGGTTTTGAACTGCATCTGTGGTTTAAATAACAGGTTAACAATGATGGGAACCAAATACAGAGTTACAAATCCAAGATAAAGGGAGGAACCAAACTACACAAGGTTCATGACAAGTATTAATTCTTCTACAGATAATTTTGTAGGATTACTGTTATTTTATACACCCTAGCATGAGAAATTTCTTCTTTGAGAAATGGAGGATCATGAAGCTTCAATGTCACACAGTTTCTTCTTTTAACTTCTGTCTATTAAACATATAACAGCTGAAAACATCTGCATTTTAAGGAACACTAATTATTCTGTATTAGATAAGTGAGAAAGTCAGCAAATGCCACAATGTCATCGGGTGCTATTGCTTTAGCCTATAACAAATAATCTTGATCCTGACTCAAAATGTGTCATTGCCCAGAAATATTTATTGCATTACTGTATTGGAAACACGAAGCTAGAGCTCCCTCTATGCAACTCTGGATGCATTACTTTGCTATATTGTGTTATAGATACATTTCTTTGTATTTCACAAGCCTTACTGTGAATATGAATGACACATATATCAAATAGACAATTTTTTTTCAAAAAAATCAGACTTCTTATTTTTATCAGTAAAATTAAAGAGAATAATTACATGTTAAAAAAATATAACATTGTTATATGAAATGAAATGGTAGTAAAGGCCCATTGAAGGTATAGGGGCAGAATTTCAGATGAAGTTTCTGACACACAAACATTTCTGCTTGAAAGTAAGTTAAAACAGACTAATAAGAAGCAGCTGAGGAGGCTGTTTACTATTGCTACAGTCAGATGATGGTAGAATTTATCACTCTCGGCTGTCTTCCCTGCCTCTCTGTTGAAATCTGCTCCCTTAGCATGAATAACTTCTGAACCATCACAGGTGGTTCACCATCTAACCCAGATCAAAATACCAAATTATACTGATACTGCTTAGGGTTACTTTAATATCCTGGGTAGCAGACAGCACTTGTTCAAACCCTGTTTCATGTGTAGTTGTTCCTGCTGCAGAAGCAATAAGCTCCAAGAGAACGACAGGCAGTAATTGCTTCAGCCAACTGCAATCATTTGTGTTTGTAAATTCAAATTTGGAACACAAAGGTGATTCTTCAGTGATGCATGGTAGAAATGGGAACTTTTGCAACATTTCCAGACTATATTTGCAAGGTATATCCTGCCTTCCTAGAGCTATTTGAAATTATTCATGGAATGTTGGCCGACAACTACATATCGAAGTAGAAAAAAAAATCCTTTCTTCATGAAAAGGAATCAATAATGCATGATGTTACTGAGCACTGTTAACATATAGTCATTGTAGGTATTACTTACTGCCTTGAAGTTGTGAAATGTTTCCGAACTTCTAAACAAGACAAAGCCATCTCTTAGCCATCCCTTCCTTTTAGAAACAAAACTTTTGCCAGCACACTTCAAAAGGTGGAAAATCACCTTCTGTCTCAGAGATTGTGTCAGTTCTATTTTAAATTTAAAAAGCCCTGGTACTGATGTGATTAATGTTATAGTTAACTAACATGTTAACAGTATGAAAGTCTTACTGTATATTTTGAGGTTTCCTCCCCTTCTCAGTGGTTAGGCTGACTAGACTTTTGCACAGAGAAAGGACAACAATGAACGCTGGTTGTGCACTGACTTCACAAATTCCTTCCTCATATCCTGAGGAAAGAACAATTTTCCTTAACTTCAGAATCAGTGGTTATCTAGCAGAAATATAATATCCATAAGAAAACTTCATCAAAATGCAAACACTTTGATCAGGGCTCTGTGCTGCTGAGATAACTGCAACTTAACTGCTGAAGAAATCTCTAAGACTACTCTAAGGGCTTTCAGACACAGGACATCCTAAGAGGCCTGCTTCAGGAGTCTTAGGATTTAATCATAGAATAATGGTAACCAGCCTGGATCATTTGATTACAGACTTTTGCCATGTTTGCGTTTTATACAGTATATTCCTCTCCCCAAGAACAGATTGAGAGAGGTTTGGGGCTTTTAGAATTAAGACACATCTTACCCAGATCTTCATATCAGCAGTTTATTGCTGGGTTATTAATGTGTCTCTGGTTTACACTCTAGTTTTGTGGAACTCTTTGTGTTACCACATCCCCACTACTTTTGGTTCAATAAATGCTCATGTGAATAATCCATCGCAAAATATCAATGTAGTGGCATTTCTGGACAACTAGAAATGTGTCATAAGAACTCAGACATTATGGCATGGAAGATACTTCTCTAGACAGTGCTGAAGACTCTGGAGTTGTAACACTAACAAATTAGACTCCAAATACAGAGTTGCAAGGCATTTATCCAGGTATGATTACGATACGAGAGAGCATACTTCTAACAACTATAATCTGCCTAGTATTAGTAATTTGCTGGCAATCACAATGTCAGACCTCTGACAATTCTCTGCATGTTTTCTGGCTGCTTGAACCTGTGCAGTAGTATCTTCGCTGCCTTTGTGAGGCTAACTAATTACACTAATTTACCTGTGATGTGATCACACAGTTATCTGGGCAGACAGGCCTAAAAAATATATATGAATCTTCCCAGCCAACGGCAGAGGCAGCGCATGGAGGGACAGCCAAAATAATTGAATCTTCTTTGGTTGCCAGGATGGTGGGAGGTAGACCACTGGCACCTGCTGCCTGTTAGAGGAAGTAGCCTTTCATTTTGAGTAAAAGATTAAGTTCTTACTCCAGGATCTGAAAGTGTATACTGAAAAATTCTGTTCAATAATGAAACTTTTAGAGGAAGTATATTGTGTTGGTTTGTCTCTATTGAGAAAGGACATCTTAATACTGAATTGTATCTTTTGTTAATATTTAAATATGGGTCCGGCAACACTGGTGTGAATTTGCATTCATAATTCCTTTCTGAAAAGATAATTTGACATGCTCTCTTTTTCTCACTTTGCTGTGTATTCAGCTTTAGTTGCAAAGATCATTTACTGTGCTAATGCCTTTCCCCTTCAAAAATGTCTGTGCTTGCCATGTTTCATGATGAATATCCATTTGTAAACAAAGTAGTGATTCATTATTATAGCTGAAGGGCATCATTTTACCTGGATGTAAATTCATCATTTTTTAATGCCTCACAGCTTGATGCTTGAAATCTCATCAAGCACTCTGAAAGCTTTGTTGACGTAGATTGATGATCCAAACAATTAACTTAATAATGGCATCAGCAACTGGAGGTTAGTATCAACCAGAGAAGGAGTGAGCCAAGTTTATCCCTAGTGTACTCCTAATAAAGCCAATGGAGGGATGCTTCAGATCTATTTGTTGCAAACAATATATTTGACCCCTTGTTTTCCTTTTCTGAGCTAATTTCGTAAGTCTAGCTATACCACATTAAGTACTCTGTAGAAAACAAATTGAAGCATTTTTTAACAGGTTAGGTACTGTTAAACACTATAAAAAACACTCCCAGAATGGTTTCAAAGAAGCTAATAGTCTGTGAATAATCTGTTAGAGCTCAGCTGGAGATAGCCACTTCTCAGCTGTTAATTACTATACCTCAGATGAGATATGGAGATGTGGTAACTGCCCATGTATGTACTTCTAGTCTGTGCTAATCCATAGTAAAAAAGCATTTGGTAAAATCCTCACTTTTTGTTGTTTTTCTAGCTTGTCTAGCTAGAAAATCTTTCCTGTTTTTCTAGCATTGTCTGTCTCAATGGATCTTTACATGACCTGGGAATCCACTGATGAACATATGGCATCACTTGAATTCAGGCTGAACAAATAATAATTGTCTTAATGAAGATCTGCTATGGATTTTGATGGCTTCTAGAAAACTGCAACCATGACAAATGCCTCATTATTATATTCTTTGCTATCAATCTTCCTGCAATTTAAAGAAATTTCTCAGCATTTAAAGAAATCCAAAGTACTAACTCTTAAAACCAAGGAACTCAGTTCTTGCCTAGAACTCTGTGATGGTTTAACAGTGAGGCTAATGTCTTGTGCCAATTGATGTAATCATACCTGGCAAACAGTGCCTGGGAACTGCCAGTTTCAAGCTGAAGACTGGCAGATGAATAGCTTTTCTTTCTGAAGAGAGCAGGTGCTTGGAGTTAGATATAAAGGGCTTAGGTATTGCCTTGAAGCTCATCTGTTTCATCCTCTCTTTGATAGCAATAGGAGAAATTCATGAGTCAGATGACGATAAAAGCACTTTGGATCCAAAGACGACACCTGCCACTGTCTGTCTGCTGCCTTTTTTTTGTCATTTTTTATAATATTGATAATTTCTACAGCCTCATCACTCCCTTCCTCTACTGGAGTTATTTTAACTCAGATTTGGAACAAGTTCTTCAGATATTTCACAGCAGTTGATATGTCTTTGATGGTACAGTTAGGGTTCCCATGTTAATGCTAATCCTTTTCCACTTGTACATCTGGCACCACAGGAAAAGCATTAGTGCTTAGCTAAGTAATTTTCCTATCTATAAGAATTCAGATACAACTGCACACTTGTATATGCCAGGTACATGGCATGCATCAGTGACCTTGCAGTTATAATTTAGTTGCAGGAGCAACAAAACTTTACATGTTAGACATAAAGATATTATTCACTACTTTAGGAAAACTGATTTTAGTGCAGCTATTAACAAAGTAAGAAGACAAGTGCTGTATAACTAAACTGAATTTTCTTGTATTAAGAAGCTGGATATGTTCAATATGGGGTTGTTTTGTGAGAAGCAAAAGTCCGATTAAAGTCACTCTAAAGAAACAGACTCTTAGAGACTAAGCAGTGTTCAAATAAAGATGATAATACAGCATATGTAGTCAAAAGTACACATCTTGTTTGCACAAATCTAATGCATAAAAAATAGTTATTGAGGAATGGAGCGTGGCAACCAGTAGGGACAGAAAGAAGAGGAATTATTAGAGAGTTACATATAGCCAAGTCAATCAGAGATCTAATCATGCTCCTAAAGTATGGCAAGCTGGGAAGACAAAAATGCATACACGTGTATATATTTTAAATTAATTTATCCAAAATATTTCAGTCCTAGATTAAATTAAATTCTCTGAAAAGCAATGAATATAAGTTGGATCCAAAGAGGTAAATGTGAAGATCTATTTATTCTCTTTCATAATATAAGAGCAAGTCACTCAAGAAGATTGAAAGACAACAGGCTTGAAGTTAAAAGATAATATTATTATAAAGTACATAATTAATGTGTTGAACTCTCCACCACAAGATAACAATGATGTGATAGCATCAGACAGAAAAAGTATACATTCCATGAAAATATTGTTACACTAGACAGAATATTAAAATAGATTTTAATAGATGTAAAGCAATTAGAGTATTGCTAGATATATAATACCTTATCACTAACTGATAAAAGCAAGGAAATGAAAGCAAAACATAACTATATATCCCTGTATTCAAACTTTACTATTATCACAATTGTTCTACAAAACAGATTACGTACCACAATTCCAACTCTGATGATTTCAACTTTCATCATAAATCTCTTAGTCAAGATCTCCCCCTCTCTCCATTCTTACTCCTTTTCTAAGAAAAACGTATAGGTCTTGTTTGTTTTGTCATCCAGTACTGCTGTGTATATTAGTCAGGTAAAGATCTGTAAATAAAGAATGGATACAAGAAAGTGATGTCTTTGCCAGGCAGAAGTAATGTTGCGGTTCATGGACAACTGTTCTAAACACCAACAAAATTATTTTCTTAAAAAATTGCTTGAATTGGATGAAACAGAAGCAGAGTGACTAAATAGTCCACCAGAATCTGCACATGAGTATTTCCCTTTTGTTTGATAAAAATTCTGTAGTTCCTTGTAAAGAAGATTGTGTGTTTGTATGTGTACCCAGCCCTCATTCAGCAGATGGCACAGCCCAAGCACCAGCAGTCAAGAGGGTATGCTTTACCAGCTTTACTGTAAAACATCTCCTTTGTCCATGAGGTTCGTGTAAAAAACTGTAGCTTACTTTAAAATGATGTAAAGGTAAATTAACTTCAAATTCAGCATAAAAAATAAAAAATTATCCATGTATTAAAGTCCTTAAGCCTGACTTTTCCAGCACTGATACTTTTAAAGAGCTATCAGGCAATGTGAAAAGGTAATTTTAGCCCCAGCCTAACTGAAAAACCTTTCTTGTATTTCTTTCTTTTTAAAAAAAAAAGCATGCCCACTGTATAATCTGTTTCAACTCTGCTGGAATATTTGATGCTGGCCACTGTCAGTTCCTTTAAAATAATAGATAAACAAATTATTTATTTGGCATGGCATAGTAATTCCTATGTCAAGGTGGCCTATTTTACCTCTATAGCTTTCTCTTCTAAGATTAGTTAGTGTAGGTGTGATTAACAGGATCTTAATAATGCTTATTAGGCAACCTGTCTCTTACACAATAAAGAAAAGTGAATACATATAATGGTACATCTACTTTTAAACTGACACAGTAAAGGATCTAGCTACATTCTAATTTCAAAAGCAACTAGGTCTTAATTTTAAAATACAGCTAGATATGTAGTTCATAGATTAGATATAGGTTATTTTCATACTCACTCATTTATAGTCACACAGATGCTGAAATTCCCAATATGGAACTATTCAGTTGAAAAGCACTAAATTATTTTATTTTATATATTTTTTCAACTTCTAACAAGAAGTTGGAATTAAAATACCTGTCAGTAGTTTGCACCAAGAGTAGAGAGAAGACTAGTAATACCAAACATATTACGTAATTTTACAGATACAGCAATAATGAGAACATTGCTAAAGCAGTAAGATTTATCAACTAGGGATGAGACTCAGGAGAAATTCTTTAACAGATGTTTCCTACATCAAATAGGTACTTAGTCCTCTCCGATTACGATGATCTTGAGAATTCATGGCTTGATTCAATGAGCAACATCTCTTTAGTAGTTCCATATAAAACAAATTTTTGCGATAGGTTTTACATCCACACAGCAGCTTGTAAAATATATTTATGGCTTTGAGTCCCAGATGGTGAAGTTGTGTTAGAGCATTCTTGTGTTCATGACGTAATTAGGGTTCTGTCAGCATATCAGTCACACACTGATGAATGCACATTCCATTTTCTTCGCCATTTTAAAAGCTACTGTCCTCACAGTGACCAGTGACTACTGTATTACAAGGTGACCTGACCACTCAGTAATTTATTAAAAATTTCAGCTGCTGTACTCCAAGACTAATTATGATTATTTACCACAAACTTACTTCAACAAGCTTCCTTTGACAGCTGTTATTTATTATTTTGAAATGCCCCCTAATATACAATACACTGAATACTGTTCCCTCTGGATAACATCTTTCCTTAGCTTCAAGTTTCATCATTCAAGCACCTTTCAAGAACAGATATCAAACTTACTCTAGAGTAAGAGGTCACCACTCAAAGTGACAGCTTCAGAAGCTTATGCCTAGGATTGTGATTAGCAAAAAAGCAATAGTTTGAGATACTAGATAAGACTGGATGATCAAACGAACATTTTTTTAACATAATACCTAGAGCTACATCTTCTTTAATTTACTTTTAGAAGTCTTCAAATCTAGGTCATGCTAAGAATATTTCATATCTATAGCATATGCTTCATTCCTACACTGTTTGCTCAGGTCACAAAATATACACTGCATATTAACACCAATGATGTACAGTCATTTTTGGAAAAAGTACCTGAAAACAAATTGTAGCACACATTGAAAAGAAATTCTTGCCAAGGAAATGTTAGAAATCCCTGATTTTTGAGATTATTATAAGACTTTTAGAGTTACGTTGTAACTTTTTGACAAAGCTTTTATCTCTTCAATTTTCGTAGATTTTCATAAAGAAAATATCACAGCTAATTTTAAATTTTCTGCTGCTTTTCATTGCTTTTAGTATTTATCCCATTAATACGAATAATAACTCAGGTACCTAGAATGGTATGATTTATTTTTGCTATCTAGCTCTATCTTATGAGCAGAATGAAAAATAACAGGCACCTTGTACCAGGAAAAATGGCTTTTTTTAAAAAAAAATCTTTATAATAAATATTTTTAATTCAGTTAAACTTTTTTACTTTTAATAGGGTAAGTGGTAATAATTCAGCTGCAATTAATGGACCTGTTTTAGCATATGATTGGCATAGGAAAAACAAACTCTTTGATTCTCAATAAGTATTTACTAATAACAAGTCATTTCATTTGGGCTGGAACACAAGAGACAGCAAATCTGTGAATAACTGTGTAATTCCAGCAACAACAGTGAGACTGAACATCTCAACTTAGCATAGCAGCTTAAAACATACACTTCAAAAAATATCACCTTGCCTACTTCTTGCACATAAATCATGGAATGCCACCTTGCCTTTGCAGCCCTTACCTTCTCAAGTGCTAAAAATTGCTGGCATCATTAACTCACTTCATATTATGCTATTTCTCTTTCTGTCCAAACTGTCACCACCTCATTTTCTCCTGCATCCCCTGATTTGACAGATGCAGTTGCAGCAATACTTTTCTAGTTTTATACTTATTCAGATGCTGCTATATTGTCAGCTTCCTCCTGAGAGCGCTGCTGTATCAGAAGCCTGCTTCTTGTGCTTGCAAATAGAACTAGACTCCCAAGCACCACAAGAACTGCAATACTGTGTCTTAAGGATACACTGCTTATTTCCAACTTAACTCATGCTGTGCAAATTTATCCATGATTTACAGAAACAACTGATTTTCCATAGAAAATGCATGCACCCCACACTGCTGTGGCCTAGGCAGCTCTGTCTCACTGACACAGGTAAGGAACACATTCCTTTTGCACACAGTCTAGAGAAAAATGACATGAAAAATACTTTCACAAGTTCTGAAAAATCATACAGGTTTTTATTCTGTGTTGTTCGATTGCATGTGCCTGATTTTTTAGAACTCCTGATCATAGCTATTCTTTTGTGTACTTTACACAACCTTATATAAAAGTGGTACGTAACAAATGATGAGTTAATTTTCCTTTTAAAAATAAATTTTAAAAGGGAAACTAGGCTATAGTGGTGATTGCATGGATAGGTTAATATGGAACCCTAACCAAATCATGAAACTGCTGACATAACATTAATTCAGTAAGGAATTAAAGGACAATGCATTTTAAAAAACATACATTATTTCTAGAAAACTTTAAATCAAAAAAGTTTGGTGACATTATTAGACCATATGCAGTTCTGATTAAAAGGTACTTGTAAAAATACAAAGTAAATTAAACCAGCTGAAAGATCTAAAAAAACAAAGTTACAAGTATCAAGTTGAGATGCCTATAGAGGCGTCTATCACGTACTAAGCGCTGTTCACTTCCAGGTTTTAGGAATGGTCAAAAATTACTGTACTGTCAAAATTTATCTTGATATTGACAGGTAACGTGCAGGGCAGACAGGATCACTTAAACTTTGTCTAAAAATAAGCTGTAGCGCACTCTTGACCAAGTAAAAAACCAGAACATACTGTTTATACTACCTTACCCCTGCTAAAAACAAGGATATCTTGTATCTTATGTGTAGTTGTTACTTCTCACAAGCTGTGGAGTGTTTAACTGTAAAATAAACGGTGTTTAAATGTGCAGATGATACAAATGCACATGTACTCACAATCTGTATAAACCCCAGATGTGACTGCTAGCAAAGAGAAACTGTTTTCCCAAATCACTCTTACTTTCTTAATACTTGTCTGGTTTTAGTCTGCCTTTTCTTCTAGACAGGATCTTAGAATTATTTCTGTGTAATATCTGCCAATTTAAATAATGGTCTGATTAGTTCCTCTTCCAGATCATTAATGAAGATGTTAATTAAGACCAGTTCTAACAATAATCCCATGGTGCCTTGGCTGATACCTCTCCTCACAACGTAATTCATCATACCCTTTGTTTGGAGGTTGTTTGGATGATACAGCTGATGTAAAAGAAGGCTGATCACCTGCTCCACTATGCTAACCACAGGGAACATATTACACCAATTACTGAAAAACTTCAGTGACTTCTTGCTGTAAATCAAAAAATAAAGAGTGTTCTAGAGAAGAGCTCTAAACCTTATGGTTCCTAATACCAGATAACTGTAAATACTGTAGATGACAGACAATTCATAGGAGAAAATTCCTATATTTTGAAAAGAAGCCCTACTGAATAGACTGAGATACAGTGATATAAGCATTCATTTAAAAAAAATAAAACAACCTCAAAACTTTCAACTTCCAAAACCAGAGCATATTAGGCTGGAAGTGACTTATGAGAAGTCATCTTCCTCTGCATCTTTGAGGGCAAAATCCACTTAGCAGTAGCTGAAGTGTATTTAAGTTTACTTTGGACAGAGACTTCTATGTCTCAAGACAATTTTCCTCCTAGATAATGATTTAAGTAATGTTGTTCTTACCTACATGTTATCACCAACTCTTCTCTAGTAGTTTGCACCCCTTTTTCTGTCATAGCTTGTTGGTGTAGTTTTCCTTTCTGGTAAATCAGTCTACAAACGGTCAAAGCAAGATCTTTTCCCCTTTGGAAAAACAAATAAAAAATAAGACATTTAGTGGTCACTGTGAGCCTCAACAGTTTTTATTCTATTTGTGTAAATATTTTATATAACTTCTTGTGAGCCATAGAGGAAACTTGCTGCTATTACAAAAAATAGTCCAGGGGCCCAACTTTTGCAAGACAGCAGTCTGTTCAAACCCAAGACTCCTGTAGTCGTTTATTTTTTTGGGCAGATTCTTACTGTGTACTTTCATGATTCAGACATTATTCATGTTGTTTGTTGCAGCGTGTTTCTAAAGTCCAGTTAGAGGCTGTCTTTGGTTTATTTTATGCAGTTCTTTCAGTTGGGCTTTTTTTTTTCCCCTCAGCAGATTCTACTTAGTAGTAACTAATGTTAATCTTTCCCTAGTTACTCTAATGCCTAAAACCTTTTACAGTACTGACATTTTTATTCATTTTTTTTTACACAGCTTCTCTTTTCCTTAGATCTGACTTAAGATGGGTAGTAGAACAGGCATAGTTCACAACTACTTTCTCAACAGTCCTCCTTAGCCTGTGACAGGCCACACTCTATTAATACAAAACGCTCACCTTTTAGGAAGTCTGCATGAGGGAAGTGAAGGCATAGGTTGAAATACAGTAAAGAGTTCAAAATATCTGAAGGCAAAAGGAATAAATCATTCCTAGTACTGCAGTGTTGCCAACCCTTAAATTGAAAAAGTGCATCGAAAAGAAAGGTTTTGTCCTTTTTGAACTTTCCAGGGCTCCTGTCAAACATCCTCATCAGCTGCTATCAGTTTATACCCTGACAGATAACCCTGTTGCCAAAGCAACATTCTCCCCACTTCACAAATCATGAGAAACTTCATTGCAGAGAAGACCACTGCTTACTGCTATAGCAGTTTAATCAGCAACTCTTTACTGACAGTCCTCTGCCAACACTTCTTAGATACAGTACTTTATTATCAGAAGGGGAAAAAACATAAGAGCTGCAGCAGGTGCAAAATACAGTTTGAAAAATTTTTAAGTAACATGAAGAATTTTACACAATTCAAAAACACAGAGAGAGAAATCTGGCTGCTGAACAGTGTGGATCTTAGACTCATAGAAACATGCAGACTGGAAGAGAATTCTGCTGTTCATGTAGTCCAAAGTCCCGCTCAAAGCAAAGTAATGGTCAAAGTGAGATCATGTTTCCCAGTGTTTTCCCCAGGGGTATTCTCCAAGGGTAGAGATTTCGCATGCACCCTGGACAACCTGATCCTGTGCTTAGCACCTCTTCGTGAATTCTGGCTGTCTCCCTGCGCTGAGAATCCAAAACTACACACAGGAGCCTGGATGTGGCTTCACGTGTGCTAACTAAACAGAATTAACGGCTTCCCTTGACCTGATGGCCGCACGCCACCTGAAGCAGCCCTGAATGCGGTTAGCCCTCATTGCCGCAAGGGCGCACTGCTGGCTCATTTTACATAGGTCAACAGGACGCTTGAAGGGCCCTCTTGACTTCCCTTCACTAGTCAGTGCCTCGACCACCATCTGTTGCATGGGGTTATTCCACCTCAGTAGCTGGACTTCAAAGAAGCATCTTCTTGCTTCTACAAAAGCCCAGCCTTTGTTTCCAAGTTCTCTCACGCAGTCCAAATACACTACCACTATACACCCTGAAACCCAGCAAGTCATTCACCAGTCCTGGGCTTTGTGACCCACATTTTCCTCTTTCACTTCCTTCTGCTCCCTAGTACTTCTTACCCCTTGAGGAAAAAAAAAAGAAATCTCAGCTGGTCCTTCTCCCCTTTCCAAAGCTGTCCCTGAACTGAAAGCCAGGAATGAAGAGAAAACCTCAGCTGCACTACTGATAGGCTGCTTTCTTCCAGCCAGAAGGAAAAAAAATTCCAATCTCCACAAGGAAAGGCAGACATTCATAAAGAGCTAAAGCTTTTTATCCACTTCAAAACTGTCTCTAGCCTTTAGCAAACTCAGCAAGTTCTATCCTTTCCTTCCAATCTGTTATGTTTGAGTGAGATTCAAGAATAAAGTAGCAAATGTAGAAGCTATTCAAGCCAGTGCTTGTATGGCTTCATCAGGAAGCAGGACGCCATTTTGGGGCAAAACGAGTATTTTAGAAAATGAAAATAGAAATGAAGTTCATAAAAAGGGACATTCACTTTACTTTCATGACTGCCAATATTGTTATTGCATTCTTACATGACTTGCTGATAGGGGTGCAAGTAATAAATACAGGTATGGAAGGCATCCAGTTTTGTTTAATTTAGCGGCATTGTTTGAGGAGCTATGAATCATGTCAGAGATATAAAGTGATTACTGATAGAGAAGGCTGTAACATTTCTTCCAGTAAAACAGCTGTTCTGAAAAATTTTCATAATAACCATTGCTTTTAATTTTATAAAGAACCGCAAAGTCTCTCTAGCTTCATATCAATAATGCAGTTTTGATTCAAAAGTTGCTAAAGAGATAATCCTCAGCCTTTTTTTGTCAAGGCCAGTTTGTGAACAGCAATGATCTGAATCCCAATGTCACCACTTTTTTCAAGGGAAGTAAAGAATAGTCTTCATTTTCCTGGAACTTGGACTGAAAATTTATAAACAATGCTTGGAAAACATTATTCTCCTAAGAGTCCTTCAACAAATGCTACTGATACCTAAACAAATACATTTAAAATCAAAATATCAGAAATATGGCAAAGGCATGAGAAAAATATCTAGTCCAACACTACTGATAAGAATAAACCAAAAATCTCTATATCTAGAATCAGTGTGTTTTACTAAAGAAGGATTATTTTTAGTAATTTTCAAGGCCCAGACAAGTCAGTGAAAATGGCATTTCTTTATCTTCCATTCTTCCTGCTTCTTTCTGTGATTGAATACTGGCCTCTGACTGCTTAATGCTTGTTCATTCCTCATTTTTCTGCGCAGATCACTATTTTGTGAAGATAATTAGAGACCCCTGCTATTCCTTCTAAGACTTGAATCATCATGCTAATTAAGATGGAGTGCTGCATATACATACGCAGCTGATAAAGGCTCGCGATAAAGGCTCACAGCAAGGTACTGGGAATTGTACTGTTTGTGTAACAGAGAAGTAAAAACTGGTTACATGTGCTAGGACAGTTTTTGCTATGAGTCTCATTATAATTTGTCCAGCAAATCTCATTTATTTTTGGCCTGTTTTTAAACCTTCATGGATCTTAGAATATTATGCTTCAACAATCACTCTCCTAATGTTTTTCAGCAGAGAATTAAAGTACAACATCTAAACCTAAAGAAAATATAGCAAATTCTTCATCTCAACATCATCTTCTAAATCCTCTTATTTTTCCTTGAGATGCTAGTCTTAAAAGTAAAACATCCAGGGTAAGAGAATACACCTGAGA
The DNA here is from genome assembly GCA_033558235.1 of Neomorphus geoffroyi. NCBI lineage: Eukaryota > Metazoa > Chordata > Aves > Cuculiformes > Neomorphidae > Neomorphus > Neomorphus geoffroyi. Next base: position 22,562,326 of record JAUMJM010000020.1, on the reverse strand, counting down.
GCACTGTATGTATAAATGCAATATCGACAAGGTTACAAAGAATGTTTCTGCCTCTCTCCAGGTACCAATTTTCTCCTTTTTTCTTTTGACTGTTTCAGTGCGTAGATAGCCTACAGGCACTGCTGGACAGTTTTTCTTAACTATCTTAAAGGCTCTACCCTTTGAATAAACAACTTAAAGTTTTAAATATTTTCTTTTCTTCTCCAGACAAACGCAGTAACTTCTACTTAATTTGAGAGGAGCCAATATCCATCAACGAAACAAGGAAAACTACTGGCACTGAACTGTGTCTCAAGATGCAGTAAAGTTATGCCCGCCGTTCATAAGTTGCTAGGCAGGTTGTCTGTACTTATCCCATGAATATCCAGCTTCAGTAAGATCTGCTGTTCCCACCCTGAGGCAGTTGCGCATCGCTGTCAAACTCGTTTCTCCAAATGAAGTTAAACTAAGACTGTAAATTAGATTATGCTACTGTGAATGGATAGATGAATCTAGGCTGATGGATCCAAATATCTAAACGCAAGCAGAGGATTTAACTGGGAGGAGAATAAGAGCCTTTTAGGAGCCTTGACTTTTCAGTACAAATTCATTAAATACCTTTGGGTATTTTTCAAATTATTTTCCAAATATTGTATTTCTGAATTTAGAATGTGTCTTAGTCTTCTCCAATATTACTCTAGAATTTAAAACCCACAAAGGATGTTTTCTCCTTTGGGCATAATATTTTGAAAAGAAACAATCAGGAAATAAATTTGATATTGCTAAATATGGTTATAGAACTTTGAAATGTCATAATTTGTGTACTACTCTGAACATTTCTGAAGGATTCCATATATTTTCAGATCCTTCTTTTTCTCCAGTTTTGCTTTCTAACCCACACATAAAAAACCCCTTAGTCTGTAATAGTTTGATCTCTGAAGTCTGATACTGAGACATAAGTAGTCAAAAAATAGGCCTTCAGACCTTGAAGATACCTATGTTCCCAGCAAACTAAGTTTCTGCTGTAGCTGATTTTTTGCTCCAGGATGCGTACAAGCATTGAGACTTGAAGATACTAATTCCCTTATCTCTCATATGTAGATGGAATTGAATAATTATCTCTACCTATCTTGCTTTTGGAGTCTGCTCCAAGAGATGTAGCTTCTTGCAATGTTTAATAGGTCAGCTCTTGAACAGAAATATAGTGAGTAGAACATTGTGGCCATCTCCGCAAATCTCTTTCCTGCTTGCTTAAAATAGTCACACAGGGAATAATAAATCTAGATTCAAAGCACTCAATCTGATTTGGAGCAGCATACAGACTGTTGATATCCTGCCACTAAAGGAACTGCCATTATTACTGCGTTACTAGGTACTCTGATGGAGGAAGAAAAAGGAAGAGGAATCCCTTTAGTAGCAAAACATTTCCTTTCAATAAAAAAAAATAGAAATAATGGATGCAGATGGATACTGAATGCTTAATAACTTAATAACTACACCATTAAGACGCAAATTCATGCCCAACAAGCCAAAATTAAATTCATACTCTCAAAAGCTGCTGCTATAATTAACAGCAAGATCACAGCCTAAGATCAGAATATCCCTCAAGAGATCTTACAAAAGATGGAGTTCGAGGTGACTATGTTCAGCAGTCAGATCCTGAAAATTACATTTAATAATTCCAGGCTAATCTAAACAACCTTAATTCCAGTCATTGCTCTACTTAAAAACAAAGAATGTTATGCAGTGTAAGAACCCTGTGAGAAGAGTGACAGAGTTAGCCTCAGGTCAAAACACTGTCTATTCGAGTCTCCTGCATACTTTCTCAGGAGTTAGGAACTCGAGGATTGCTTTCCACTTCCCAGGGGAATGATGCACCATGGATTATCCAGGTATCAACAAATTGCTATAGAAGCTGCGACATTCTCTTTTTTGGAAAAATTTCTTTGCTTGGATATCTGACTGGTGCTTCACTGCTATGAATCCAGAGTGCAGAGAGGCGTGTAGGCTACTCCATGGCACTTCCAGACAGTACTTGGCTCAGAGTACAAGTAAATCATATTCTTAAACATAACTCTCCCCTTGTACTGCATGAGAAAAATAGGTGACTGCTTGAAGTTACGCAGCAGGGTATCCAATAGCAGGAACTGGCATTGTTCCCTATGTGGCTAATAGAGAGAAAGATGTAATGAGGTCTCTGCTCTATATCCCTGTCTGGTGAGGTACCTTTTGCTATTGATTAGATAGGGAGTTCAGAGTTTCCATTACCTTACAAATATGGTATAGTCGATGGACCTCAATTATTACTGAATTTTAGGGAGTGTGAATAGCTTGTCTCTCTCCTGTTAAGTCTAATTCCCTCTTGTGGATTTAACCCTTTGGTTTGAATAGAAGAAAATTCAGATTTAAGTTAAATTAGTTCTGGTTTTTCTTTTCCCCATGCAAAGGCCAAGACATTAATACAGTACAAAGGTCTCAAGTATAATTTTCAGTGTTTGGAAAGAATCCACATCTAATTCCTGACTAAAAATGGCAAAATTTCTCTGATGAAAACTAACACATCAAACTAACCACAATTTTCAAAGATTATTATTTTTTTGTATCCCTATGGAAATCAAGAATTGATACAGAGATAAAACACTTTTTTAACTAACAGAGTGGTGACTTGCTTACAGCAAAATGGTTATTGATAGGTGTCATTCTATTAATCAGTACTCAGGGAAATCCTGGTAATATTGTGACAATATTGAAAATACTAGTAATTTTTGTAATATAATTGCACACATAATTAAGTAGTTTGGGTCTTTTTCCTTGCTTTAGGTCTCTAACTCATATCCTGCTTTGGCAACTTAAAATAGAATGTATTAAACTTATTTATAAGTAATTGACTTTCTTGTTTAATATGAGGGCTGAAAGGAGGATATGAGGAACTACAATCCTGTAAGCCTGACCGTGCTGCTGGGGATGGTTATCACAGTATCACAGTATCATAAGGTTGGAAAAGACCATCACACGGCATGTAAAGGGCAACCAGGTGATCAGGCCCGGTCAGCATGGGTTTAGGAAAGGCAGGTCCTACCTGACTAACTTTATCTGTTTCTATGACAAGGTGACCTGCTTAGTAGATGAGGGAAAGCCTGTGGATATTGTCTACCCAGACTTTAGTAAAGTCTTTGACAGTATTTTCCACAGCATTCTCCTAAAAAACCTGTCTGGTTGTGCCTTGGACAGACGTTCTCTTTGCTGGATAAAAACACAGCTGGATGGCCGAGACCAAAGAGTTGTGGTGAATGGACTTAAATCCAGTTGGCAGCTGGTTACAAATGGTGTTCCCCAGGGCTCAGTGTTGGGGCCAGTTCTGTTTAATATCTTTGTCAGTGATCTGACAAGGGGATTGAGTGAACCCTCAGTAAGTTTGCAGACAACACCAAGTTGTGTGGGAGTGTTGGTCTGCTTGAAGGAAGGAAGGCTCTACAGAGGCATCTGGACAGGCTGGATTGATGGGCCGACACCAACTGTATGGGGCTCAACAAGGCCAAGTGCTGGGTCCTGCACTTCCATCACAACAACCTCATGCAACACTACAGGCTGGGGGAAGAGTGGCTAGAAAGCAGCTCAGCAGAAACGACCTGGGGGTGTTGGTTAATAGCTGTATGAACATGAGCCAGCAGGGCGCCCAGGTGGCCAAGAAGGCCAATAGCATCGTAGCTTTTATCAGAAATAGTGTGGCCAGCAGGACCAGGAAAGTCATTGTTCCCTTGTATTCGGCACTGGTGATGCTGAACCTCAAATACTGTGTTCAGTTTTGGGACCCTCACTACAATAAAGACATCGAGCTGCTGGAGCATGTACAAAGACAGGCAATGAAGCTGGTGAAGGGTTGGAGCACAAGTCTTATGAGGACCAGTTTAGAAAACTGGGGTTTTTTACTCTGGAGAAAAGGAGGCTGATGGGAGACCTTATCACTTTCTACAGCTACCTGAAAGGAGGTTGTAGTGAGGTAGGTGTTGGCCTCTTCTCCCAATTAAAAAGTGATAGAATCATAGAATCACAGAATGGTATGGTTTGGTTTGGAAGTGACCTTAAAGATCACCTCGTTCCAACACCCCTGCTATTGGAAGGAACAACTTCCACTCAGGTTGCTCAAAATCTCTGCTCCATGACCGTGCTCGGCAGAGAGGTAAGGCTGAGTGGCCTGTAGTTCCCTGGGTCTTCATTTTTTAAAAACGGAAGTTGTTTTCCCTTTTCCAATCAGTAGGAGCTTCATCAGACTGCTATATCTTCTCAAATACAATGGATATTGGCTTACCAACTTCATCTGTAAGTTCCCTAAGGAACTGCAGATGCATCACATCAGGTCCAATGGATCTGTACACTTTCAGGTACCTTAGATGGTCTTGAAGCTGATCCTGTCCTACAGTGGTCTGTTCTTCAACCTCCCAGATCCTGCCTTTGCCTTACGCAACTTGGGCAGTGTGGGCTGAGCCCTTGCTGGTGAAGACTGAGGCAAAAAACTTCTTGGGTATCTCAGCCTTCTCCATATCCTGGGTAACAAGTTCTGCCATTTCCTTCTGGAGAGGGCCAGACAGATAGGATGAGAGGAAATGGGCTGAAGTTGCACCAGGGAAGGTTTAGACTGGATATTAGAAAAAAATTCTTCACTAAAAGGATTGCCAAGCATTGGCTCAGCTGCCCAGGGAAGTGATGGCGTCACGATCCTGGAGGTATTTAAAAGACCTGTCGATGTGGTGCTTAGGGACATGGTTTAGTGGCAGACTTGATAGTGTTAGGTTTACTGTTGGACACTGATGATTTTAAAGGTCTTTTCCAACTTAAACAATGCTGTGGTTCTGTGGTATGAATTGGAACCTTAGGAGTACACTCATCTGTGATCAGTTTTCAGTCGGTATAAATTAGGATAGTACTATTAAGTTTCAACTTCCAATCCATTAATATATTAATTAGAATTATTTTCAACACATATTTCAGGTTCAGTGAGAACAGTACACGAGTTGTAGCAGTTTATTGTGGCTACAACAAGGAAACAGATGCAAGAAACTCCCACACTGAAACTTATTCACACCTGAGTTCGTGATTTTATATTGATATTTTACTGCCATTTCCAAAGAATCTCCCTCTGTCTATATATTTGCAGTAACTGCAGCTGTAAACCACAAAATTACAATAGTATGCTTTCTGTAACGGAAAGCAGTAACGTTCCTCCTATAAAAGGATCCCAACACTCAAGGCATTATTTATTTTGAGATAACTGACTAAAAAATAATTTAACTATGCATCCATATCAACTACGCATGACCTTCAAAGTTCACTGGCAGACCAGGAATTCATAACCAGAGCACACTCCCTGAAGAGTGCAACTGTGTTGATTAATTGCAATAACAGACTTAATTTAGAAGGATTTGGGAATGTTTTAACAAGGTTTAGGAAGGATTTCATTAGGATTACATGATGAGCAATTTTGAGTGTACTTAGCTATCCACATTGACTCTCTAGGCAGCCATGAAATAGATCGGTCATTCACTGCTTATTAATCCTTATCCAAGATTTTGTCACCATAAAAGGAATGTCTTTGCAGTTCACTGCATACTTTAACCAGCTGGAAGAAAAAAAATATGCCTTAGTGAGAATCTCAATACTGACGTTGTTCTTCTGACTTTTGGATTAGAAGAACAGGGTGTGCTTGTTTTCTGCACACTTCTGTTCTCTCATGTTGCCTTCAGAAAAATGTAACTTTATTATTTGGTCTAAAATAATATTCCATTTAAATTAGTCTGTATTTGCTATATGGTAACAGTCCTTGACAACATCTTTTTTCAAAGCTTTGTTAACTGCAAATTTAACTTATGTATTTAAACCACAAACTGATGTTCTAAGACTAACATATTAATCCAAGGGAGAAAATGCACATAAAATAAAGAGTCTGAGCAATTTTGTTGGTGACTCTACTCTTGGAAATTAATCACCATCAATTTCATGCCAAATGTCCTGCAACATGGACTGGTACAACAAGGCAGGGAATTGAGGCTTCTGTATAAATTTTGGAAAATGACCCATAATTCTGCGGAAATCTGAAATTTTTGAAACAAATATGTTTTTATTTTTCTTTGAGATCACAACTGCAATTATCCAAATGTAAATATTGCAAATGCACACACAAAACAAGAAATGGTACCTGAGAACACCTCTGGGAAAAATAATAGAGGCAGCTGTGCACACAGCTACAATAATTGGGCGCAAATTTATGAGCATATGTAGATTATTCGATTTTTGTTTTAAAAATAGATTTTACCTGTCACTGCAGGTCACATGCCATTACTTGCTCTATCAATTATCATAGTACAGTAGAACGCTATGATTTTGTTGATGTAACAGTAGAGAGGAAGTAAAAAATAGTCAAATGTTACAGTTATACTCCAGTGAGATTTGCTTGTTTGTTCTTGAAATTTGCACATTTAATTACTTATGGGAGAGATTATTTCTTGTGGACACTGGATTTCTCAAAGTTAAAATAAGGTGTGAACAACTATTGATGGAATTACCCGTCAAAAAATGTTATATTCTAATAAAGAACCTTGAAATAAATTTAACAAAAGCTTTTGTTTTGTAAGCAATCCATCAGCCTCCTTTTAAAACTTGCGTCTTACAAAATATGTTCCCTTGCAGCCTAGGAACTGCAGTGTTTAAACTGAATGGTTGCAACTGTAATTTCCTGACTCTTGGAATTACTGTTACAAGAGCAGCTAAGATTATACTATTTGGAACGCTGTAAAACACAAACAGTTACGTATTTCTGTCTTGGCTGCACTACTACGTCATTAAAAAACTTTATGAGCAATAATTTTATCCAGTAACTGTTCTTCATTCAGCTGCTGTCATTTAGGTACTTTTACCCAAACCCCAGCCTGGTTTAGAGTTCAGCATTAGGCATTTATTCAAACCATAAAACTGTCAGACTGGCATCTCTTACAGTGCTACTGCTGCTCTTCCCTTTGTTGCGAATCTTTTTCTTAAACGTTTTCTTAAAGCAAAGATACTCCCAAATGTTTACCAGGCACCACCAAATACTAAGAGCTCACCCATGAGTTTGTATGTACCTGGAAATCAACTTTTAGTGGAATAAAAACACATGCAAAAGGTGACTTTCTGCAGAACCTATAGTTAAAATTCATTGTTTACATGGGTGGAAAAAGGAGTAGAGAACCCTGGTAAATGGTTAGTATAGCTGCTTCTGATGCACCTTCAAAATTAGATGTGGAATTGAAAACTCAGTCTGCTGTAACATACTGCAAAAACCATCTACTGAAAAATATCCAGTTATAAAATTCTTTATCATGAAACAGATTACATTTGAATAGCCAAGAAACAGGAATTGTTATTGTCTGTACTTTTAAGGTGCTTATATATGAATATAGAAACCTGAGTTATGTATCAATTTCTAACTGCCTTGGAAGAACAATAAGGCAGGACTCAAGGGCAGCAGAAAAATCAGTCTGAGCTTCACATACCATTTCGGAACACTGGTGATTTCTGCTCCCTGAGTAGTGAGCTTAATTCTCTGGCTAATGATTACTTTATTGTTTTAATTTAGAATGATCATCGCAAAAACATCAATGTAAAAAAAGAATATATTTGCAACAAAGGGTAGCATATCCTGCCTTTAGTAGTACACCTGAATTCATATTTTACTTCATAATTACTTCAATGCGATATAGTCACTTCCTTTCGGGAAAAAAAAATATTTAAGAATAAGATACATTTTGATTGAGCCCAGATAAGAGATGGAATATGGTCTATTTATATAAAAAACATTAACTAAGAGTTTTCAACCAGTGTGCATATGCATTAGAAGGTGGACATTAGGAAATGGTGTCTAATGTTCTACCTTCGAATGCAAGTTCTCTCAATTTTCTTAAAAATTGTAAAATTTATTATACCCATTCTTATTTCAAATGCAGCTGATAAAGGAGTATTTTCCTTGTGTAAATTTGCACTGACTGCAAAAATCCATTAAATATTGACTTTTTAAAGGCTGAGATTAACTTCCAATTGTGCATTAAATGAGTGTTAAAAAATGTACTTGCAAGGGTGTTTTAGACACTACCAGGAAGGAAGCCTGCAACAGCTAATTAGGTATTTGAGGACATTGTAAGTTCACACTTAAGAACAAAACAGAATCATAGAAGCATAGGATCATAGAATGGTTTGGGTTGGAAGGGACATTAAAGATCACCCAGTTCCATCCCCTCTGTCATGGGCAGAGACACCTCCCACCAGACCAGGCTACTCAAGACCACATCCAACCCAGCCTTGAACACTTCCAGGGAGGGGGCATCCACAGCTTCCCTGGGCAACCTGTGCCAGTGCCTCATCACCCTCATTGGGAAGACTTTTTTCTTAATGTGTAATCTAAATCTTTCCCCTTCCAGTTTAAAACTATTACCCCTTGCCTCATTGCTACAAGCCCTCCTAAAATGTCCCTCCTCAGCTTTCCTGTAGCCACTTCAGGTACTGGAAGGTCACGTCAAGGTCTCCCGAGCCTTCACTTCTCCAGGCAGAACAACCCCAACTCTCTCAGCCTGTTCTCATAGCAGAGGTGCTCCACCCCTCTGAGCATCTTCGTAGCCCTTCTCTGGACCTGTTCCAATAGTTCCATATCCTTCTTTTATCGAGCACTCCAGAACTGGACACAATAATCCAGGTAGGGTCTCACAAGAGTGAAGTAGAGAGGGAGAGTCATCTCCTTCAACCTGCTGACCACACTTCTTTTCATGCAGCCCCGGACAATGAAAAAATAAATAATAAAAAATTAATAGGATAAATAAAAATTAATAAAAAACAATACTCCTAATAAATAGGATATACCGTGTTTCCCCTTGAAGGTTCTCACAAGGGGCTAGAGAACAAGTCATACGAGGACCAGCTGAGGGAATTGGAGTTGTTTAGCCTGGAGAAAATAAGGCTGAGGGGAGACCTCATCACTGCCTACAACCACCTGAAAGGAGGTTGTGACGGGGTGGGTGCTGGTCTCTTCTCGCAAGTGACAAGTGATAGGACAAGAGGAAATGGCCTCAAGGTGCGCCAGGGGAGGTTTAGACTGGACATTAGGAGGAATTTTTTCACGGAACGGTTTCACTGGAACGCCGGGACCAGAGAGGACACAAGAGGCGGGTTACGACCTGACGCCCCTCCCCACCCCCGTGAGCGGCACCCGTTCCAGAACACCCCTTACCAAACCCCGCGGCGGGATCTCGCCCTCCCGTGGAGTCTCCGAGGCGGAAACGGGGCCGCCCCCGGCGCGGCAGCACCGCCCCCGAGCGAGCGGGAGATTTGAACGGAAGAGGCGGGAAGGGAGTGGAGTGGGTTTTTCGGCGCTGTTCTGTAGCCATGGTGGAGGGCCCAGGCTGCGCGCTGTGCGGAGAGCGGCTGCGGGCGCGGGTGCGCCGCGGGCAGGCGGTGCGGGGCGTGCGGAGCAACGTCCCAGCAGCCGGAGCTGACGGCGCGGTGAGAGGGGCGGGTGTGGCCGCCTCTCCTCGGGGAGCCCTGGGACGGGGGGCGCAAAGCTCCTGAGTGTGCGAGGTGGTCAGTGCTGCCGAGAGTACGGGGAGAGGAGGTGGATCTCGGAGCTGTCAGGTGTGGCTGGGGTGGGGGAACGCAGGCCTGAGCAGAGAGCAACTCGACTTTGAGCAGCCTGATCTGGTGGGAGGTGTCCCTGCCCATGGCAGGGGGGTTGGAACTGGATGGGCTTCAAGGTACCTTCTAATCCAAACCATTCTCTGATTCTATGGCCTCCACTGCCAGCTGCGGCACGGTTCCTGGTCCCAGCTGCTGTTGCCTAGGGGATCACCTGTGGATACTGTGCTTATTTTTCTGGGAAATTATGAAGCATTCTTGTCATCAACATAATAAATAACCTTAGTAAGTAGGATATGGAAAGAGGCACTGAAGCTGTAGAAGCATAGGGGCTATTGGAAATAATGAGGGAAAGCTAGAATTGTTCAGTTAGGGTAAATTTAAAAATATCATCTTGCTCCAGGAAACCTACAACACAAGTCAAATTATAGTAGCAATTCCTAATTTAATTTTTTTTTGTTAATCTTTTAAGTTTTCACAAGTCTGAACGAAACATGATAGAGCAAAGTATGCATTGGCTTGCGGAAAGGAAGTTTTATTAATATATTTGTTTTAAAGATAATTTTAATTAGAGAAAATACTTAAATAAGTAAAGAGTGTGGTATCTGCTTTTCATGTACACCGTATTTAATTTTTCTACTTGTTTTTATCCTTTCTGTTGGCACCACAAAATAATTCACTAGTATAAAACTGCTAGGGCCTGTGGGACCTTCTGGTAGAAGGAGAAGTTAGGATGTCAGAAAGCAGGCCTAACCGTCCTTACAGTCCTCTGGTTTTGATTACAGAGACATCTAGCGTATTTCTTTTCATGCATAGTTTTAATCAGCTGTGAGTAGTTGTGCGTTATTGTGTCCCAAGTAAGTATACTGGATGCCTCCAGACAGAAAATGGTGGATTTTTTTGCCACTGTTACTGTATGTAAGGCAGCGTAGGTGAATTTGTGAAGACGACTCAAGAATAGCACTTCAATGAAAGAATAATTTCAGGAAGAATGTGGTTCAAGATATGTCTGCCTAAGACTTATAGTCAACAGTCCAGTCTTTATAGGTTTGTAGCTTTCAGGACTAAGCTTTTTGAACTAAGGAGTTATGCTCCTGTTGTTTCAAAAAGAAATCTAATTCCTTCAAATACACTGGTGTTCAAAACATTGTACAGTAGGAGTCACCTCAGGGCAGACACTATGCATTGGGGAATGACCATCATAAGGATCTTGGTCTTTTTAGATCTCACATGGCCAAAACTGTGGCTGCTGTTGAGGACTACACTGTGTAAGAAAATCTGTACTATGATGACTGTAAGGATTCACCTGATATCGAAGTGGTATGAATTTAACTTCAAATAGTTTGAAAAAATGACTGAGTTCTCCATTTTGGTCAGTTCTCACGCTGGTTTAGTTTAAACAAATCGGAGTGGCTTAAAACTAAATAAGCCTTGTTGCACACCAACTTTAATACTTCTATTGGAAGGAATGAATTTTAAAACTCCAACAAGAGGCACTGGGAGAAGCGAATGACAGAATTGAATCTCTCACAAGTATTCAATATTTAAACTATACCTGTTTAGTTTACATCAGCCTAAAACTCTTGCTGTAAATTCATGACTTGAAGGAAGAGGCAGAAAATACCCTGATAGAAAAAAATACTCTTTGAATTTGGAAAAGAATGAGCCAAGTTAGGACAGCATTAGCAACAGTGACCGTCTGCTTCCTGGGTTAATAGTCTTATTGGTTTTGGTAGAGCTGCTTAAGGAGAAAAGATTTAGTATTTTCCAAGCTGGAAAATTAGTTCATGCAGCTACTTGCTGAATGTGTACTGATGCTAGAATCAAAGTAGTGTAAATTCTGTTTTAATATTTGTATGTGTGTACTTATTTTCAGACTGCTGCAAGTGAGGAGAGAACCTCTGGTTGTGATTTTCTTATTGGACGTGTTTACAGAGGTGTGGAGACATTGGGAAAGGAACTTTTTATGTATTTTGATCAGATAGCTTTAAGGTAAGAGGCAAAAAAAAGGCTTCTTATTCATTCTGATTGTACATATCTGGGGGGTCATCTTGTTCTTGCTTAATGTCTGTTTCAGAAATTTTAAAACTTACTGTCACAGAGAAACTTCTTAGCAGCCTCTCTGCAAGTGCTGGAAATACTGGATATAGTCACTTACCTTTTCCAAATAATTTACTGCTTTATTCTTAGACTAAGATTCCATGTAAAGGTATCTGAAAAGGACAGTTATTCCTTGAAATGCTTTGTTTCAAACAGGAAATTGCATTTTCTAGCAAAAAACCCTCACAGAAATACATACAGTTACTTAATATCTTCCACTACAAACTGTACTTGCAATTTTTTAACTTCCTTTCAGAAATTTAGACTGAGATTCTGTACTTAATTTTTGATGAATCAGTTGCCCTGATAATAAACCTGTGTGAAAAACTTGCCAAACTTAAAAATATTCTGTGTGTATACATTTATGCTGCCTTGATTTCTTTCTTTAAGAAGTATTCACAACTCCTTGGTTTGGAATTGTCTTTGAAATTTCGCTGTCGAATGGGAGGTCACTGATATAGGTGTTAGCTTTTCTAAATTACTATTGCACATAGTAGAAATTGATTGGATAAGCAAAGGAGTAAATTATACAATAAGAAAATATTGTTTCAACAGACTGAATTACATTATTGGAAGAAAAAACCTATTAGTAAGGAATGTAAGTAAGCATTTTGCAAAAGTTCTCTTCAAATAGAAAAAAAATGTGGCCAAGTTCTAGTATGGAAAATATAATCCTTTGACCCTGAAATATCTTAACTCTTAAGATTTCTAGCCAATGCAATAACTTATTGTACTTAATAAAAACAACCTTCAGTTATCGTTTGATAATAAACATACAAATTTCATCAATTCATCAGTTGTTGTAGCTCTAGAAACTATATATTTAAGAAGACATTTTGTCATGTTTAGAAGGTGAATACCAGAAAGGTCTCCTCTACACAGGAGCTAGAAATTATTTATTATCTTATAACAAAGATTTTCATTCTCTTGTTCTAAAAATATATATTGTGCATCTTAAACATGTTGAGGAGAGGGAGAGGAAGGTTTCAGAAAATGCATCTTAAACCAGTTTAATATTGGCTGCCGCGATTGTTTATTGGGAGAAGAAATAAGGAATACGCTTTCAGAGGATGTATCATTTATTTATTAAACTTAGCTCTCAAATATATGATTTTCTTGTCATGAGGAGGGTTACTGATAGACAGATTCTGTATTTGTACATAGTTTCTTAGCATAGAAGAAAAGCTGGGTTTGTTATGTTATGATTACCTATAAAAAGCTGGTAGTCATGCTGAAATAATGTTGGTCAAACATGTCTTGTGAAAGACTGGGCCAAGAAGGGTTATTTACTCATTTTATGCTTCTGGATTTTCTCAAGCGGGGAATGACTGCCTGGTGGGAGAAGATAACCTGGCCATGAAATTGTTTTATGCAGTTTGGCTACTGCTTGACTGCTTGCCTGACTTGGAAATAAGGAGACTGCTTCTGAAGTATTGCCATGTTGTGGATACTGATTAGCAACTGAAGTTCAGTATTATTTGTATAGTTGCGATCCACAGTGGGCAGTAGAAGCCTTTAGTGGTTTGTTTTGTTTTGGTTTTGTTTTGGTTTTTTTTTGTTTTGTTTTGTTTTTTACAAGTACAAAGGAGCAATGACACCTTCTGAAGAAATTGGTGCTTCTATTTTTTCATGTCCCTTTAAAGAAGTACATTAAAGGCATTGAAGAATGTCAAAGTTTGGTTTTTTTTAAAGTCTGAGGGCTTGTTTTTCAGTTTTGCCTTGAAAGTCACTTACATAATCAGTGAAAACTGAAAGAAATTCTCTGATATTTGTGAGTCGTGCAGGAGTGGCTTGTATGGACTGCATGTTTTCCCATGGAAATGATGCAGTTGTGTGAGAAAGGTTGTTCTGGATTTAGCTTCTGTAGTTTGCTATTAATGTAAACTTGGAGTGATAAATGGTTTAGAAAAAAATATGGAAATTGATGATGCACATGTTTTTGCATAACTGAAAACAGACAAATATTTTCAGGAAAGAGATAATTGTTGTCTCTGAATGCCTTAAAGGAAAGACATCTACTGTCTTGACTGGAAATTACATCTTGACTCCTAGAACTTGATAATGTGACTTGTCACTGTTTTTTACATCTCCATATAAATAGTTCAACTGTGCTGCTACTGATCCTTTTATTTTTTTTGGGGGGGGGGGGGGGAAATGTTTTTTTAAAAAAAACCCCAGATCCTTCCAATATTGTGTAGCACAAAATAGTTCTCAAACCTCACCTTTTTACTTGAAAATAACAACAAAAACCTGAAGTACAGAGTTCAGTTCTGGAGTCCTCAGCACAGGAAGAAAGGAAATGCATCTGTTAAGAGTGAGTCCAGATGGGGGCCATGAAGATGATCAGAGGGCTGGAGCACCTTCCATATGAGGGCAGGCTGAGAGAGCTGTGTTTGTTTAGCCTAGAGAAGAGAAGGCTCCAGGGAGACATTACAGCAGCCTTCTAATACTTAAAGGGGACCTATAGGAAAGCTGTGAAGTGGCTCTTTACCAGGGATTGTAGTAGTAGGTTGAGGGGTAACAGTTTTAAGATGAAAGAAGGTAGATTTAGATTAGTTATTAGGCTGAATTTTTTTTTGCTGCGAGGGTGGTAAGGCACTGGAAGAGGTTGCCCAGAGAAACTGTGGATGCCCCATCCCTGGAAGTGTTCAAAGCTGGGTTGGACGAGACTTTGAGCAGGTCTAGTGGAAGTTGTCTCTGGCCATGGCAGAAGGGTTGGAACTAGATGGTCTTTAAGGCCCCTTCCAACCCAAACCATTCTATGATTCTATAATTAAAATGAGTAGATTTCAGTTTTGCCCTGTTTTAGGACATCAAAGGTAATGAAACACATTGGTGTGAAATTTTATGAACTTCTTAAGGTTTTTGAACATGAATCTGTAGCAATGACTCTTTTTTTTTTTTTTTTTCTAGTCATGAACTTAAAACTCGCAAATGTAGCTAATAGTTGTGATTCTTAATGCACCATTTAAACAATGTACTGGAGCTAGGTAAATTAAGCCATCAGCTGATGTGAATGCTATCTGTTTTAAACATTCTGGAACCATTTAGTGGTAACAACATACAAGAGTTTGGTGTAAAAAGAAATTTGACTAATTAAGCCTGTGCAGTACTATTTGTGGCACTTGAGAAATGCAAAAGGCTATTGAAAATAAAAGTGGCTGACAGAACTATATCAACTAAACTGAATTGTAAGAAGAGAGTTTTGGAAAGACAAGTTTTTAAAAACGTCAATAAATACTATAAGGAATTTACATAAAGAGTTCACTTTAAGATTATGCTTAATGAAATGTCTTAACCAATCTGTATATATTTTAAATACTTATCCTTCCCGAAATGTAATATTTGTGTAGTTTCATCTGTTAGATCATTTTGTAGATACAAAATAATCCATCTTTTCGTGATATACTGTGTATAGAAGTAGGGCACTCCCTCTTGTCTTATGTTTATTTTGGACTTGAATGTACCAGGTGAATTTGTAATAAATAAATGTATGATACCATAGTCAAACCTGTCCTTTGCTGAAGTAACTAACTCCCGGTAGAATACATTATAAAGTGTAAGACCTCTTAGAGCATTAGTGATCTGTAAAAGGGATGCTTGAGAGAGTCTGTTCCACTCCTTTGCCATCTGTGCATTTTTCAGTTTATCTCTTTTATTAATTTTTAATTGACTTGTAGGTTTTGCCTTGGTTTTAGGCAAAGAAATGCAGAAAACAACATATGGCAGCTGTTAATTACTTTGTTTGTGGCATTATTAGAAGTAGCTTTGATATGATAACAGTGTTGTCAATGTGAGGACTGAAATATTCCTGATTTAACAGGTAAAGTAGCCTCATTTCTTTCAGCCTCCCTGAGGCCTTAAGAACCAATGTTTAAAGACCAGTGTGTCAAGTGAAAAAAAATTTCAGTGTGATACTGTTACATAATGATCAGTTTGACTCCTGTATAATGAATTATGAAGGCCACTAGAAAACTGCTATGTTTTGGAGTGTTTCTGACTTGGGGAGGATGCTTCTCTGGGATCTGAGTACTATGTAAGCAAGTAGTGTATTGCCATGTTACACTTAATGACTAGAATTAATGTACATCATACATACCGATTTGGTTAGGTAAGAGTAGTTCATAACTTAAAAAAAATAGACTAGTGCGATATTTCGAAACATTAAGATAAAATACCCATAAGAACTCTCTCTCTCTCTCTC
Source organism: Neomorphus geoffroyi (assembly GCA_033558235.1). NCBI lineage: Eukaryota > Metazoa > Chordata > Aves > Cuculiformes > Neomorphidae > Neomorphus > Neomorphus geoffroyi. The sequence continues at coordinate 22,546,392 of JAUMJM010000020.1, read as the reverse complement.
TCTCTCTCTCTCTCTCTCTCTCTCTCCCCAAGGATTCACTTTGGTATGAATGGTTCTATGCGCATTAATCCTGATGGATGCAAAGACAGAAATGGAGCACTGCCAGTTTTGGAAATACAGCTTGCAGAGGATACCGTTTGTTTTTTTGAGGTGACAGTAGAGTATAGGTAATGCAGAAACTAACCAAATTTAACACAGCTTGGTTTATTTCTTTTTATAATATTCTTTTAAGAATATAGTGAAAAATCACACCCAAATTGCTAAGCACTTGGATGAAAGCCATCATAGACACAAAGAAACAAAGCTTTCTAAACATATTTTATATATATATATATATATACATATACACACATATTGGTGTGGTAATTTAATGTTGTTACTTATTTATCAGAATTTACATACAGTTAAAGTAGTTCTATGCAATAGCCTCAGATAATGTCAAGACTGGGAATGAAAGTTTGATTTAATTCCATCCTTAGTTCTGAATGCTGAACCCCATTGCTCCATTTTCCATGCAAGTCTTACTTCCTTAACAAGAATAAAGATTACTGCTTTCAAATTGTTATGCTGTCAAGGTTGTTTTTATTTTTGTTTTCTTTTTAGAAGCAAATGGGTATAATTGTTCTAATAGACATTAAGTGGATGATTTTGTCTGTTAGAGTTGTAATTCTCCCTGAAAATAAAAATAACATAGCAAGCTTAATTTTAAAGTGTTTAAGGCTCTTGTGTGAAAAGGAGCATGTAAATTCAAGTAACATATATATGCTTATCTAATGTTACAAAACAAAAGCTTATGTTAGCCTTGAGACTTCTTGTGCTGTATTATGTTCAGCACATTTGTTTTTCGATTTATTATACTTAACCTAATAAAATCAAAGTTTTGGAAAATATATCTTTTATTGTCAAGTTGTAACTACTGGACCACATAAAAATATAGTTGGTTATGGTTAATGGTCCAAACAAATGGTCTGTCCATGTTGAAAGTAGTTTTAAAGCAAGGACCTAGCAAATTTATTTTTTTTTCCAAACTGAACAGAATGAGGATGATTATTTGTATGTTGGATCAGATGCATGTTCTATGCATGTACCATTGACCTGGTTTTGGTGTGGGTGGTAAATGGAATTTCTGTGCATGTCGCTGCCACTAGTATTTTCATGGTTTCATCTGGGACTCAGTGATCTCGGAGGTCTCTTCCAGCCTTATGATTCTATGATTATATGCATTTAGTGTTCTATTACATGTGTTGTCTCTAAAACCATACTGGTATATTGGCATATAATTAAAATAAAACTAAATCCTAATGTATTTTTCTTTTCCAGAAATGCAGCTGAGAGTGAGCGGAAAGTGAGAATGATGGAAAGCTTGGATGTCTGTTCCCCAAAGTTTAGCTTCTTAAGAGCGGAAAGTGAGATTAAGCAGCAGAAAAAACGCATGTTATGTGATGTGTTACTGGATCAAGCGGTATTACCTGGAGTGGGAAATATCATAAAAAATGAAGCACTGTTTGACAGTGGTCTCCATCCAGCTGTTAAGGTGGGTGAAATGTTTTTAATGACTCTGAAGTATTATGAATGTAAATACATATTTATATATTGTAGTCTTCTTAGCTTGGCTTTATCATCTGTTGTTTCTTAAGTTATTCTAAGGCACTAAATAAGTGTTTATCATTGTAACTGAAATTATTTGTCATGGCATTTCTTGGAACCTGTTGCTGCTACTCCTGCCTCACAGAATTGACATTTTGTGGGGCTAAGCCTTCTCTCTTACAACTTGAAACCTCTCCTTATTAGAGAATTCAATGAACTTTCAAATCCTGACTTTGTCTGGCATCCTGTTGTGCTACCATTAAATTATCAGCCTATAAATATAGGGAAGTGAAGAGTGCTCAGATTTTCTTTGTTCAGTTACTGCCCAAAATGGTTTATGTTGATAGATTATTTTTGCAGCTCCTTCTTCCACTCTGTCCTGCTAGCTGGTGTCATTTGCTTTTCTACCATTGCTTACCATACTTTTTTTGCTTAAGTTCCCTAAGCATGCATCCCCAGACTTTGGTTGAAAAGAAGCCTGATGTTTGCAAATCAGATTGAGATTGCAATTAATGTAAAGGAAAGCTGGTGAAGATAGTAACTGAGGCTTTTTTAAACATAACATTTTCTGAAAGTTCTTCATAAATTAGCCTGGATTTTACTTCTATCTGCAATGCGAGCTAGCAGAAGAAAGCAAAAAGTGACTTAATTTTGAGTTCTTAATAAAAATCTCTTTAATTGTGATGCCTTTTGCTTAAGAGTTCTTCCTGAAGAACTCTCACAAGAAAAAGCTTCTAATGGTAGACAGATCATATCATAATCAACAAGGAAATTAAGAGGGAGCTTTTTATTTGCTAACTCCACATGATTCCTTTGATTGGGAACTCTTAGGTCAATATAGAGGAAACCTGAAATTTTTACCCAATGTGTTACGCGGATAAAGCAAAGTATGCTATTTGCTATTCAAGCAATGAGTTCATATAGTACAGAATAAGAAAATGTACTCTTTTACTGACATCATATATATATATATATATATAATGTGAATTCAGAGGATTATCATGGGAAGCAATGGAATTCCACATGAACTGAAGGGATTCAAAGTGTCCCTGCATTATAGGTTTTTCTGTTGTTGTCCTTTAGCATTGTAATATTCTAAAAATCATTCTTGTTTTATTTACAGGTTTGTCAACTGACAGATGAGCATATATGTTACTTGGTGAAAATGACACGTGATTTTACCATGCTTTTTTATAAGGTATTGGCACACATTTCTGAGAAACCTCTGAAACTTACAAATAGCTAACACACCAGAGTTGATCGTCTAGTGAAAAGAGTCAAAAGGTGTAACAGAACAAGAGTTCCCATGATAGGATTGTTGGTTTTTGTGGTCTTTGTTAATTGTGAATTGTCAAATGATGGAGTCTAGTCAAATGGGGGAGTCTAGACTGTAAGAATGTGCATAGCCTGGCCCAGCTGCAGCAGAAGCACTTGATAGATGCTCCCTGAGGGCCAGTACAGTGCAGCTGTGCATGTGTTGTAATGTCACTCTGAACATGTCAGAATTGATGTAGGTTAAGCACACTTATACATAAGTTAACATAAAGGTCACTTTTCAAACTGGGAACCAGAGACTGCTGAAGGGAAGTGTGAAGGTAATTCATGTGGCTTCCTTTATGAAACTTGTAACAGCAAGTGTATTTATTGGACTAAATAGATTGTAACTTCTAACAACTTTATTTTTTCTCACTGAAACGACTTTTTTGTTTGATAAAGTGAAATAAATTCAAGCTTCTCATTGCTGCTATAATTTTGCTAGAATTTAATTTCTCCTCCTGTAAATGTTGTAATTCATGGTTGCCCTTTAACTTTCCAAAATAGAAAAAGAGAGAATTTGATGTCATTCTTGTATGTTTTTCTTATTTAAGCTGTGTGCAGAGAAAGGAGCAGTGGCAGTGAAATTTTCGTCTGTTTCTCTTGGTATTCATGAAAGGCAAGGAGCTAGTGCTGCTAAAACTTCTTTTTTTTTTTTTTTTTTTTTTGTAGGCTAGGAGGAGGGCACCTAACTTTCCTAATACCTTCTTTCAGTCAAAGTCTAAAAACGTTATTTGTTTAGTAGTTTGTTTAAATGTCTGCTTTCTCCAAATCACTGAAGAGTAGTTTGGTCTGTTGGTGAGGGAAATCTTTTCATTCCCCAAACTTCTTAGTGAAGTCTACCAGTAAAGACAGAACATCCAATTCTGCAACAATTTATAATACGAGGAGTTTTGTGTGTGTTATGGGCTTTTAGATTGACAATAAACAAACAAGTTAAGCTTTCTGTAGCTCAGTTAATATGAGGGATAGTGCTTGATTATTTCTTCATAGACTGTTATAGAATGTTTATCGTAACCATGCTATATCATTTGTAGTAACACACCTTACAGATGCACAGATAAGGCATATTGTTTATGTAAAAAGCTGTTCCTTTTGTTTGTTTTTTAAATAACTGGATAGGAGTAAAATACTAACAGGAAACTGAATGTAACCTTCAGGAAAGATCTCGAGGAGAAAGCAAACTGATTGTGAACATTCACAGAAATATATATTAGTAATTCCTTCTGATTGATTTAATTACTAGATTGTACTGGCAAAAGCACACTCATTCAGTATCGCTGATGAATAAAAGCACAGGAGAAGCAAATATGCTGTGATCAAAGATTAGGAAAATGCCAGGATCCTCAGGCATTGTGGAGCTTGAGCTTTTGAGCCCTACCAAAGCTGGGCTAGTATTGTCAGGCCAGCTATGGTATCATTAGAACTGTGCCTGAGGAACTGTGATGGTAGTGCAGAAACTAGAGTGGTTCTGCATCTCTACTGAGCTTTTCTTGTTTGGGTTTTTTGTTTGTTTGTTCTTTCTGCCAGTTTTAGCTGGAGTATGTCTATACCAACTCCATATGAATTGTCTCATGAAATGTGCCTGCTTGTCAGCCCTCTGGAGGCTCTTTAGGCCACTGTCTTGTACTGTACTTCATTTAATATCACTTTCTGCCAGGATATGGGGAGCTTGCAATAGTGTCAAGTGGCTTTTCATGAGCCAACTTGTCTGGCATGGCCAGGTCTAAGATGAAGCTGAGCAGCTTTACTGGGCACTACCTGACTCTTGCAGAATCTCTGGAATATTTCTTCATTGCACAGTACTTTAGGTTTTGAAAAGGCTGATTAATCCAGAATGAGATGGCTTTACCATGTATTCTTGTTTCTTTTTAGGGTGAGGGAATATGATTTTGCATTGTGTTTTATGTTCTATCTTGTTTTTCTGTGCTGCATTGATTTAAGAATACCAGAATACCCCTGCAGGTGCCAGGTCAAAGATAACTGGTGGTAAATTAGAGCTGGCCAGTCCAGCTGAACTCAGGCGGTCCCTCGCAAATATTTGCACCAAGCTAGTATGTTTTTTTTCATCTTGTGTCTTTTATTGCATTATGTGGAGAATTCCAGACACTGGTCTACCTGGTTTTGAACTTTGTTCTTTTCATAAAAGAATATGAAAGACAGATGATAGCCCTTATGAGTATGCTTTAAATATCTTTATGTAGTCATTAAGCTTTCAGTTTATGTAGTGTTTTTCATTTTACCTTCAGTTGAACTGTAGAGGGATTGACACAAATTCATACTGGGTTCCTAATTTAGCTTTTCTGTTTTAGTGCCGCAAAACTGGGTCTCCACTCTACAAATGCTACAAAGTATACAAGCGCCCAACCTGTGGTCAGTGCAATGGGAAGATCACTGTGTGTCGTTTAGGAGAGAATAACAGGATGACTTACTTCTGCTCTCAATGTCAAAAGGTGGATCCCCAGCTTGTCAATGTTAGGTATGATGGTATAATAACTTTATAATACTTTTAAGCATCAAAGTGCTTAGGCACCTCAAAGTGCTGTTACAGTAAGAGGATATCACTTCTCAAAAATAATGCATTTTATGTTTAAATTCACTTGACTTTGCAAAACAAAAATGTTTTGACCATTAGTATTTAAAGATGGTTAAAAGCTTTGATTCTTTGATAGTATTTCTTTTAAAGGCCCCATCTGTTATGAAACAGCTATTACTCTAATCAAATGTAGGAATTGCAAAACAATTCAGAGTACTCAGAATTATTCATTGGTTCTGGAAAAATTGTCTGTTGTTCTTTGTTACCAATACAATAGGCTTGGATGTTTGCACACAACTGAGTTGAATGGCATAAGGAAGGTAGGAATTTGTGTCTCTTTCTTTTCATAGGTTAGCCAATTCAAAAGACAGGCACGGTTGGACTCTGATCTCGGAGGTCTCTTCCAACCTAGTGATTCTGTGATTCAGTCCTGGAATATCTAGATAGCTGTGCATGTATGAAATTTTATTCTGGCTGTAGAGTTACAGTGAGGAAAACTGAAACTTCAGTATATTCACAGTGCAGCAAATATTGGAGGGCTTAGGACTTATTTTTTTTCCTCCCTATTGGATTTGGAAAGCTTTTACCATAGGTTTACCACAGAGACACTTTCAGTTCCACATAAATTGTGCTAGCAGCAGCTTTCCTCCTTTTATTTTAGAAAAGTACAAAATGCATTTGATATCACAAAGGGTCAAAAGGTAAAAGTTCCAAAAGCAACTTATGAATAACTCTGAGGTATTCTTGAAAATTTTCATCTGAGGTTTCAGAATCTTGCCTCTTTACTGGACTCTGTCAATCTATTAAAAGATACTGCTACACATTGCAAACTGTGCCTTCATTAGTTTTTGTATGTATTTTTTAAAAAATAAGTTCTACAGAACACACAAATCTCTCCCTACCTCCAACCCTCTTTCAAGATTGAGATGGCTGAAGGGATTTTGATTAAAGCTTAAAAATTGCCTTTGAGTACAGATCAAATAAAGAAAATTCCAGCATCGAAGATAAATACTTCACATGCTGATAACCCCAGTCTGCTCTATTTTCAGAAAGTAATAATGAGAAGTGGTTTGCAGAAGGATAGCAAGACAGCAGTGTTCCATTGAGTCAGATAAGTAGGAAATGATGCGAGGAAAACAAAATCTTTCTCTCTCTGTTCTAGAAGTAGTGATTTGGGGTTTTGTTGGGTTTCGTGGTGGTGGTATTTTTTAAACAAATAATTAAAGCGAGGTACATTTCAGTGAAAAACATGTTAATGGTAGCTCTAAAATTAAAAAGATTGTTTCTTGTTCCGCCCTCATCTTAGTGGTCAGGTCTTTGTGTTCTACTGCTCTGTTTTCCATTATGTAGTAACTTATGATTTTGCTCAGCTGAAAAAATGGAGAAAATACCCACGATAAGCTTACCTCATCAAATTCAGATATACCTTGAATGTTTAAAATAAACTTTTCCCCCACAGTTCACACTCCAAAATAGGTCGGGAAATGACGTGATGGACACAACAGGGAGGGAAGGAGACGACATGGACTTAAACTCTGAAACACGAGATTCTGAATATATCAGTCTAGTAATGCATCTTCCATAGCTGAGCAGAACAACTGATCAAATAATGTGAAAATACCCATTTTTAACACTTCCAGTTCGGCTATTTTGTTATCTAGCCACAGTATTTTGGTAAATGCTACTGCAATGTCTGTTCTACTTCTTGACAGCACAAGATTTCTGGTATGTCAGCAGTTCTCTCTATCTTCCTTAGTTTTAGTTTCCTGTTATAGATGAGATGTGATATATAGTAGATAACCCCACCATTACCTTAGAAATTAAGGAGAGTGATAATTAAGGAATAAGTGATAGGTCTAAGGAGTGTCACAACAGTTCCTGAGTGCAGCATTTGCATTATTAATTGAGGTGCTCTAAATTCTTAGGATTAAAAAGTCCCCCCAAAGTTCCACAAAAAACATGGGAGAAAAATGTGTGACTTGTCAACCATACTACTTAAATATTTACATACCCATCTTACTGAACAGGTACGTTCAAATTACATTTAACATGCTAACAATGTTCAGATACTATGACAAAATAAGTACTTGGTGAGATATAATTGAAAAATAGTAACTATGGTTGTAAATCAGTCTATCAAAATAGGAGGCATAATTTACATGAAAATAAATAAAAATTTATACAGATGTCTAGAGTACAGCTTTACCTCACAGCTAGGACATTACTGAATTTTTTCTGATGAGAACTAAAAAAAACCCAAACTAAAACAACCCCCCACCGCCAAAAAACATCCAAAAAGAAAATCCTTAATTTTGATCAGGCTCCTAAGTGTTAGAACGCTTTTCAGCAAATAGTGATGACACACAAGAAAGACTCTCTAAATTTTAAGTTTTTTGGTTCTGTTAGCTCTTGCAATGACAAAGTGGTCTAATGGGTACCATTTAAATGAGAGCAAAAAAAATTTGTTTGCTAGATTGCATGACTTCCTGTAGGTCAGCCTCTGAACACTTCTTCATCCAGTAATGCACTTGTTAGCAAGCATTCTGCACAAGGGATTGGGGAAAAGTACTGAAACATTCTTGCCAAGTTTCTTGCTGCAGTACTTGAAAATAGTAGGGAATTTGAGAGAGGCTGGGGCATTGTGCTGTACATCAGTTAATAATTAACTTTGTCTGATTTTGTTTATATATTTTTATTTGTTTTACTACTTCAGCATCTGGAAAGATTTGCCCTTGAGGTAAAAGGGGGGGGTGGGGGGAAATCACACTGTAACCATGACATGCTGTCCAAGCTGTGACAGGCAGGCTTAACACTGTACTGCTTGTTCTTTAGCCTTGTGCTTCCCTGCACATAAGGGTGTAAGGCAATTTGTAGAAGACAAAAGACTAACATCATTCTTTTGTTTCACAGCAAACTGCCAACTAGAAATAGCCTAATTGGCTCGGCATGTGGCAGGGGGTCATGTTCTAATGAACATGTAGCTCGGAAATCTGAAGAGGAGTGGACATGTGCACGGTGTACCCTAATAAACAAGCCTTCTGCCAAAATTTGTGATGCCTGTTTGACTTCAAGGCCTGAAGGTATTGAAAGTTTGTCTGGAACTTCTGCTGGGAAAGGAGGGAGGATTGTAGTTTTGATGCCATTTTCAGAATTACAGAACTTTGGAAGTGTCTCGTTGTGAATCATATTTATATAACTTTAGCTAACTTAAGGTTTCCCCAAAATCTGAATTCATACAGACAATTGTAGAAACTGTCTTGTCTGAAACCCTAAAAGTGTCCTGTCTTCCAGCCTTGTGTGCAGGTGGAATTCTATAGACAATCCTGTGCAGTGATTATTGCTTTTATTGGGGCAAGGAGTGAGACAAAACGCCATTCTTCAACATTCCTTAAAATCATCAAAAGCTTGGAGTGTATTTCCAATACAGAAATCACCAGGGAGCAGAAAAGTAACTATCATTCTTTCATCTGAATAAAAGCGGTATATTTTGGTATCCTTCTGAAAAGGATGTCAGATTTCTCAGGAGCTAGGATTTTTTTTCCTCTAAATTCAGAGTAAGGATGATTCTGGACTTTTGTTTGTCTCTTACTTGTGGTTTTAATGTTGCTATATAGATCTGGTGGGAAGAAGCAGCAGTGATTGAGATCTAGAAATGGATGGGAAGATGGAATGGGTAGCATGCTAGCTTGTCTCTACATTTTTGTATAGAAATTTAGATATTAAGGGATTAGTGACGTAATGGACAGACTTTCCATTGAGACCTTTTTTTCTGCGTGAAGGAGAGAGCTGTGTATTCTTTTTCACTTTCTGTAGAAAAACTGAGTAAATTACCCTCTGGAGGGATTTACAGGAAGTTACTTGAATCAAGACTGTTCTGAAACATTTAGAATTGCTACATATATTTGAAGAAACAAAGTCTAGAGGTGTGCATGTGTGTGACTTCTCAGGGACAAAGCTAGTTCTATAACAAATCCATAGTGAAACTTTTCTACTTCAAAAACTAATACTCCACCTATTTCACATTGTAATTATTCAGTGAAGTGGCTGAGATCTGCATACCACAACTTATTTATTTTTCTAGCTCCAGTGGTGCAAAACTGAAAGATAAGATATTTGTAAATAGTATATAGGCTTTTTGTATCTGAGAAGAATTAATTTTAAGTAGGCTCCACGATGTATTGTTAAAAGTTCACTGAATTTAACTATATGACTCAAAGTATAAATGCTCAAATCGGAATTAAAGTTATCACATTACCATAGCTTTTCATGGTACTTTGGGGACACTTTGGAAAGTACAGATCAATTCTCAGCCTGTGAAGAAGTGACTTTGTGGTACTGATCTTCGTTTTTATAAAATAAATCCCTATGCTTTTTTAAAGTACTGCTTCATTCCAGTCATTCCTTTTATGAATGGAGTGATGTGTATGAAAGTCCTGTCTTACATTAGCTGAAGTCCATTTCTTCAGGCCAAGAGTCGATAAAATTATGTCATTGTGCCTTGCGTGACTATTGTTGCCAGCGGGAGATAATTGCTTAATTGTGCCAAATCAGCACCAGAAACCTGAAAATTTTAATTTGTCCACAGACTCAGATCTACATTTATCCTGGAATGAATACTGTCAGCTGGACCTTAAAATATATAGTGGCACATCCATAAATGGTTTATTTTAAGCATTGTAACAAAATCCTGTTCCTTTTCCTGTACTTCTAATTTCACTTGTTTAGCTGTATGCTGTTACAGACTATTAATTTGAAGACCTGTTAAACTTGGTGGAATACTGTTACAAAAATACTTCTAAAAAAAAAAAAAAAAAGATTTATTTTTGCATTATAAGGAGTCATATTTGAGATTTTTCTTAAACATGGTTTTTGCTTACCTCTCTCTTTTCAGATTTTAAGATTCCTTGCCTTCTCCCTTTGTTCATTTTTTGTCTTTTATGTTTCTAAAACTAACTACTGTCAGCAGAAATGTTTGAACTATTGAGGACAGAATGCTTGGTACATAAAATTAGCTGCTCACCATACAGGTGAAATAATTCAGTCTGTAGACAGAGGTAACTATTTACCATTACATTTCTATGTCCTTGCTCCTTTGCTAAATACAAGGCCAAGCTCCTTTCTTAAACAAATCTGAATGCACTGGAAGCAGTGTGTTTCATTGTGCAGCAGCAGTAAAATGGAAGGAGCCTAGAAACAAGTACCGTTGAGAGCAAACTGTAGGGATTCTTATTTTGTTTCTGAGTGAGAATCCCATTAAGTATGGCCTTGTGTATGCCTTATCTACCCATTTTTCTTCTGCCTAATTCCCTCTTCTTTGTATGGAGGGAAGATGTAGGACAGAGACACTTTCTGGACATAGTAGACAAGAATGGACTCTGTTCTTCAGCACTGTGGCTTCACAGCTACTTAAAGATTGTACATGGGGAATCCATAAAGTTTTTCTTTTTGCTGTTTTCTTAGAAAAGATTACCTATAGACTCATTTATTAAGCTGGCATTAATAAATTATGTCCAATGATTATTGCCCACTAGGCAGGCCCTCAATTCTGTGAATACTTATTGTTCATGTCAGGAAATACTGTAAATGCGAAGTAAATGTCTGAACTGCTTGCTTCTGAAGCCTCTTAAAGTAATGGATTGATAAGTTTGGATGCACACAATGTTTGGAAAGGATGGAGAACCCTGAAAAAATATTCTTTTTGTCTAAATAATAAAACAGCACTTTGATAATGTTTTGCTGCTGAGAGGTACCATACCCTGTGATCTCCCAGTGCTGAGGTTATGAAAGTTTATTTTGAAAAATATATATGTTTTAATCCATATATTTGGGCCAAATTCCTTTTTGTATGTTTAATTCTTCAATAGCTTCCATTTATAGAGCACTACTCACATCTGGTTCTATTCAAGCAGTAGTTACCTTGAAACGCGTGTTGTATTTGACTTCAGAAGTGCATGAACTTTTTTATTGTTAAACTCTGTACTATAGCTAATCTGTGACAGGCTTTGAGATCTTTCAAGGTGGTGTGATAAATTTACTCTCACTCCCTGTATGATGACTTAAGAATACAAATCAGAACTATGATGTATAATTCTACACAGATGGATTATAACGAATACATTTTTTTGTAGTTCCAAAGACAAAGAATGTTGAAGATTCTGCAGCCTTTAACATAAACTTAATGAAGTACCCTTGTAATGATTTTAGAAAACCAAGCACAGAGATAAAGATCAATAGGAAAGCTGCATTTGGAACTACAACTCTTGTCTTAACAGATCTTGGTAACAAAGCTGTTTTGAAAAATGAAATATCTGATGGAGACTCTCAATGTATTGCTTCAAAAAGCAAATGTAATCAAATCCAAAACAATGTCAACCAGTCAGGGGAAGGCATAGACAAGGATTGCTCAACACACAGAACTGCAATGGCTTTGTCATCCTGTCAGCAACTTCTCTCTTTCAAACACATACAGAAGAAACAGAAAACTGATAACCTATCCTCTGTTTACCAATATAATACAGCAATCAGGTACGTATTCTAGAATGTAAGCAAGTCTTTTTATAATCCTGTAAGCCACCTTTATTCCTGAAGATTAATGGAATACTGTGCTGTTGCGTTCAGACACTGTTGAGGCAATCTATTATTGTGCAGCTAAAATTATATTCAGATTTCAAAAGCACTGACTGACCTAGGCTGTCACTGGAAAAGTTCTGATTTTGGCATCTGGCCAGTACTAATGTTAACTAAACAGCTGTTCGTTGTTCAGCTCTCCCCATGGAATAGGACAGTACAGCTCTAGTAGGTCAAGAAGCAGAGTTCTGCCTAAGGAGTTGTCTGGTCTTAGCACTATAGTTGCCGTCTGCTTAGAGAGAGATTGAAGTCACTGTGAAAGATGGCAAAGTAGCAGTATGAATTAATATATTCTAATTGAATTTATTTGTCAGCTAGCAGTTTTCAATATTCTTCCACTATACAAGTCTCTGTACAGGTACACTGATGAGCTTCCATCAGTGTTCTCTCTTAAATTTCCTCCTCATCCTATGTGTAACTACTTCAGCACTTGACCCATCCTGAATTTTTATTTACATAGGCCAATTCAGACACATCTATTGCCTAGTTAAGAGAAATGTGAGAACCTATTAGAGTTGTCAAGGAGAATTTGGGCAGACATACACAACAGTAATGGGGAGTGCAAAGTAGATGTCACAGTGATAAATCGTACAGGGTGAATGCAAAATATTAATGCTGTGCTACAAAATTCTTGGTCATATGTTTATTCTGAAACACAGAAATTATTTCTTCAATTGGGTGCACCAGTTTTGAAACAGGATCTTACTGGCTAGCCAGCTTAGGCTGTATGAATATACTTTCTCCTTGCTGTCTCAGTAGAGGACTTCAGACAACTGAGGATGTAGGCAGGATAACTAAGAATACACAAGAGTGCAAAGAAGAAATGAGACCATATCAGTCATAAGAACAGGTAGTTTTAGCGAGCCATCAACTTTAAATGTTTAAAAAAATAATATCCAACCCCAAACATTTTGTAACAAAAAATGTCTGCGTGTTTTTGTGTTTTTTTTTTTTTCTTTTAATGAGGTGTCAGAAGAAAACTGCTGATGTCTGCAGGACTGCAATATTCCAGACATAAAAGAGAATATAAAATTCCTAAGCTGATAACAGTAATTAACTAATTTTTTTTTTTTTATTTTTACTAAGGTTTCATCACTGCTTTTCTGCTCTATAAATATATTGGAGAGAGAAATTTCAGACTATTAATATTTTTTATTATACTATTTTAAAAAAAGCCTTGTGTATTGCATTCAGATTGAATCAGATAGTTTCTTTCATTCTTCCTTATCAATGAAGTAGTCAGAGACTAAGAACTTTGTTCCGCTCCCTCAACTAAATTACTTCTTGTCCAGATAGGATTTGAAGCATCACTGTAACTTTTTAGTAAAGAGGGTGGGAGTCTTTTCCGCAAAGCACATAAATACCTTCAACCTAGAGTAATTACTTGGTACTGGTCTTTTTCCCCACTGAGATCAGAATACTCTTAGAAGACACTGGAATTTGGGTTGGAATGTTTATTTTGTTTTGCAGATTAATTTGAGTAGTTTGAAATAATTTAAAACATGGGCTAATGCTGGGTAAAACTGATATAATACTGGCAAGAAAAGCAAACAGTTTTATCCATTCACTACTAGCAATCATTCAGCTTTAAAGGCATAGTAAGCTGCAGTAGAGAAGTTCGTTCTCTGGTTATCATTGTGTGTAAAAGTGCACTGAGTGAGGTATGGTAATGGCAGGAGAGATTTTTTTTGGCTGTTTAGTCTCTTTTAATCTTACACGGGAGTTATTTTGTACCCTGTTGTTACAGGACACCTCAAGCTAATGTGACAACGGATACTCATACGTTAAGTGCACGCCATCCTCGCTGCAGTAAACACAGCCATCTATGCAGCCTCAGAGTTGTGAGAAAGGATGGAGAAAACAAGGGCAGGCAGTTTTATACCTGTCCTTTACCCAGAGAAACTCGGTGCGACTACTTTCAAGTATGTATAAGACTTCAGGGCCTGTTTTCTAATAAGCACTTGATCCTGCAGCCTTCTTACCCCAGTAATCTAATTGTGGACAGATAGGATTCAATTTACTTGAAGAAATTTGAAATACTTTTGCAAACTGAATTGAAACTAAGAGTGTAATAGTAGTTATAAACTTACAGTTTTAGTTACTCCTCTTACTGCTGAGAAGGCACCTGCTTGTGCAAATGCTCTTAACCAGCTTCTGTATGATGTAAAACAGATGCATAGCAGAAATGTTAATTTGAAGGGAGTTGTACAAGTTGTTTAGGTCTGCATCTTGTTTGAATAAGGACTACAGCAAACTCCAGATCTAGACATCGGCCATGTTTCTGTCTAGACAAAATCTTGAAAACTTCTAAGGATGAAGATTCTGTAATCTGCATGAGCAACTGCTCCCACTGCTGCGCTAAGAACTAACCTGACCTTCCTAAATACAACTGGCGGACATTGCTCCTTGATATGGATGTATGTGACTGAGAAGAGTGACTCGGTCACCCACCACCAGGCAGTTAATAGATGAACTCAAAGTAATGGCTATAATGCCTTAATTTGAAGAAAACTATGTGTTAACATGAATTAGTTACACCAGTTAAAGTGATTGCAGTTGCAATTGCAATTAACCTTAAAGAAAAATATAAAATCAGTGATTTCAAGATAGAACTATCTCAACTACTAGGAAGAGTTTCTTTTAGGCCCTCCCCTGTAGACCTGTTTCTGTTGGAAGATTTAAAATAAGGAACTCAGAGTCATCTCATGTGCTAAAACTATGCCTAAAACATCTTTCTCTTGGCAGTGGGCTGACTTGAATTTTCCATTTTGTAACCACGGCAAGCGATGTGTTATGAAGACTGTGTTGAAGATTGGTCCCAATAATGGAAAGAACTTTTTTGTGTGCCCTCTTGGGAAGGAAAAACAGTGTGGCTTTTTCCAGTGGGCAGAAAATGGGCCAGGTATGCAGGTTATTCCTTGATGTTCATCTTCAAGTTAACTACTCCTTAGGATACCTTAAATGCACAGAACTTTCCTAGTCATTTCTGCTTTTCTTTATTTTGTCTTTTTCCCTGTTTGTTGGTTGACAATTTAAAGAGCTTTGACAGTGTAAAGGACAGCAGATTTGGGAAGAGTAATTTTACATAGTGCTACAAAAATTTAACACTGCTTGTATGCTGCATTCTATTTTGAAATAAACATGTAGCTTGCAATATATTGTGACATACTGTTTTACATAAAAAAATAAAATAGTTCATTTATATATATGTCAGTGAAGTTGGACAGCACTTGTATTTTCAAGCATATATGATTTACAGAATGGATAACTTAATCTAAGTATTTTAAATTGGTAGATTTTTTTCATAAATGCGAACTTGTATTTAATAAAAGTAAATAAAAAGTCAATATAGCTTCTTTAATAACATTTTATGTTATGATTTGTTATATCCTCAGTTTAAAATGAAACAGCAATGGACTGTATGCTTTGAATTTTATCATAGTTGAATGTGTGATCTTGCTCATGTGGGAAACAAAGACAAAAACTGCCTTAAAATTAATAACGTGACTCTGCAGTTTTCTTAATTACATATCTTAAATCTAAGTGTTAACGTTTTTATTCTAGTTGCTTCTGAACTCTGCGGTCCATGTGTAATGCATAATAAAAATCAGACTTCTTCAGTGTTTAAAACTCGGTTTACATTTGCTTGTCTTACTACAATTTGATGAAACAAGGGGAAACTAAATAGCTTAGCATATTCTATCAAATGTAAATTAAAGCAGAAACAGAATTCTTCAAATCTTTGGAGCACATACTATAGATAAGGAGAAAGATGAAACTAATGAAGATAGGGCCATACCTTCAATGACAATCATTTTTCAAAGGAAGTAATTGGAAGCAGTGTTGCTTCCCACCAAAAATGCATAAAATAGGTTTAAAAACTTCTGTAAGTGGTCCTTCAGTCGATGCAGATATTTCAGAAATAATTGTATCATGTCTGAGAGTACATCTGTCTAAGCCATAAACCTCTTCTAGGAGAGTGGCTTGGCAAGCTCCTCCATCACTCAGGTGGATCCCATCTGGCCCCATTGACTTGTGAGTGTCAAAGTGGTGTAGCAGGTTAACTCCTTCCTCCTCAATTAAGAGGAGCTTCATTCTGCACCCTGTCCCTGTCTTCTAGCTCAGGTGGCTGAATACCCTAAGGATAACTGGTCTATTAAAGACTGAGACATTAAGTATCTCTGCCATTTCCTCATCCTTGGTGGCAATGTTTCCCTGTGCATCCAGTAAAGGATGGAGATTTTGATTGGCTCTCTTTGTTGTTAATGTATTTGTAAAAACATTTGTTATCTCTTACAACAGTGGCCAGATTGAGTTCTAGCTGAGCTTTTGCCTTTCTGATTTTGTCACTGCATGACCTAATGAAATCCCAGTATTCTTCTTGAGTTGCCTGCCCCTTCTTCCAAAAGTGGTAAACTCTCCTTTTTTGAGTCCCAGAAAAAGCTCCCTGTTCAGACAGGCTGGTCATCTTTCCCGCCAGTTTGTCTTGCTTCCCTCTTTTAGAACTCCTTTGCCCTTCAGGACTGCCTCCCATGGGAGTCTCAACCCTTGTCCTGTGCATACACCTTTCTATAAATCAGGGTTGTCAAACTCATGGCTCCCGCCATTCTCCTGCTCCTGCAGTGTAATGTGTGTCACACACAGCACACATCTAGTGTGATGGCAGGAGTATAGGGGCAAGGAGCTCGACACTGCTGCCAGGTGCCAGGCCAGAGAAAACAAGGCAGAGAGCTGGCTTTGACCTGCAGGCTGTGAGTGTGACACCCCTGCTATAAATGGTGCTAGTTCTCACTTGTTTTTCTGCAATAGAAAACATAGAGTGTTTTAGCTTGATGGTGGAATGGGACTCCCAAAGAAGAGGGAGATGCAATCCTTTCTTTAATACCTGTATGAATGTTCATCATTAGTCGCAGAGTATCTTTCAAATGGAATCAAAAGTTATTTTAAATTCTTTTATGGTCTTCACAGCAACTATAGGCCCTCTTTCTCTCTGAATAAAATCTCTAGAAAATTTAAAACTCTTCATCATCTTTCTTGTACCTTTCTGCACTTTGCAATTTAACTTGTGTCAGCTACACTTGTATTGACATTTTCTCATAACAGAGTTCAGCATCTACTGTAACTTAGTAAGGTGCATTTCTGCCTTTTTATTCCTCTAATGCCTGAAAGATTGTTTGTGTCCAATTTTTACTTCAATATTCAAAATATACATTCAAAATCCGTTTAGAAAAGTGAGTGTGCTATGCTTTCTTTTAGTGGAACAACAAAATAAATCCGACCCAATGATAAAACTATTTTCCAGATAAAAGCTTATTAAAAATGCAACAAGCACACTTACAGGCGAGTAGAATTCAGAGTGCACACAGTATTGTTTAAACATAGTCAGTGCTTTAGTTATTTAACTTATTGAATTGGCATTCCTATTCAAAGTGCAGGTCCATGCAGAGTTTGTATGCTTTATGATTTTATTATTAAATCAACTGCAAACAACATGACTGTCTTCTAGCTATCAGTCACGTGGTATGATCACACTGAAAAGATCCTAATGCTAGGCTTCTTTGAATACTAAGGTTTCAGACCTTAAGAAAGAGTTGTCATAGTAAAGGAAGGTCTCTCAGAAGGCACTGAGGAGCAGCAGAGCACAGCTTAAAGTTATCAAGTGAAACTGTGTAGTTAGGAACACTGAAGGGAAAGGTGAAGCAAGGTTTCCTCTTGTCTTAGTTTGGATGAAAAAACCCAACCAAACCAACCAAAGTATGCTCAGTGATTTTAATCAGAGATTGTGGGATTGTGCAGAACAGATAACAGTTCTTTGCTCTCAGTGTATGTGTGCACAAAACAGAACAAAGTCAACAACAAGTGCGATTAAGTTGTCAATATGGATCGAGTCCCGTACCCGAGCTCTGGTGGTGCCGTCACTTTAAGCTGCAGCTCCGCTCCGGGCAGCCCTGGCGTGGGGCAGCACAACTTCTCCCAGGCCGCAGCTCCGCTCCGGGCAGCCTCCTCCTCAGCGCCGAATCAGATGGTTATCGGTCACACTCGCACTCACACACACACAGAGGGAAAGGAAATAAAGATGGAGAGATAGAGAATACAGCAATGCAAGCAGAGGTAGCAAAGCGTGACTATTCTCTAGGCAGCAAGATGGAGAAAGAGGCGGGGACCGGGAAGTAGCCAGTGAAAGGAGATGTCCGGGCAAACGGGACACAACCTCTGCCCCGGTCTCCCCGGAAATGGCCCCTGCCCCCCCCACTGCCAGCAAAGGAAGAAAAAATTCTCTGAAAGAGGAGGGAAAAAAACCCCAAACCACGCCGAAACACCTCTCTTTTAGCAGAAGACCCATTCGACTGGTCTGGCTACAGATAGAGCTGAAACCTAAGTCCTTCCTTCAGAAATGATATGTCTATGTGGTCACACCAACCCGTATTATCTCCATCTGTATTTTAAGATCAACTGAACAAATTACCTGCAATCCAAATGCTTTGTACCCACATTAACCAGGCTTTCATCTCAAATTATGAGATGATATTTTATATTTTAATTATAACATTATCCACCCCGAATTTTTTCTTCCATGCCCACACCTCATATCAAACTTAAACTTAACTCATCCAAAGATAAGGTCCCCTTGAGGTATGCCCATCCTCTTGCATTACCCACCAGGTACAACCAGATCCTTGAGCAAACACAATCCCACGAATGGGTTTGCCTTTGCTCGAGACAGACTTAACCCAGACGGCTTTCCCTAACATACCTCTCAGGTGGACCACAGGGACCTTATCTCCATCTAAAGTGTGAAGTGATTCTGATTATGCAGGGCCGGCTCAATTGACAGAGCCTCTAGTATTGACCAGCCATGTAGCCTTTGCTAGATGCTGATCCCAGTGTTTAAAAGTCCCTCCATCTAATGCCCTCAAAGTGGTTTTTAACAATCCATTGCACCGTTCAACCTTCCCGGCAGCTGGTGCGTGGTAGGGGATACAGTACACCCACTCAATGCCGTGCTCCTTTGCCCAGGTGGTAACTAAACTGTTCTTGAAATGAGTTCCATTATCTGACTCAATCCGTTCTGGAGTGCCATGTCGCCACAAGACTTGCTTTTCCAGGCCTAGGATGGTGTTCCGGGCAGTGGCGTGGGGCACTGGGTATGTCTCCAGCCATCCGGTAGTTGCTTCCACCATGGTGAGCACATAGTGCTTACCCTGGCGGGTCTGCGGCAGGGTGATAAAATCAACCTGCCGGGCCTCTCCAAATTTATACTTATCCCAGCGTCCACCATACCATAAGGGTTTCACTCTCTTAGCCTGTTTGATGGTAGCACATGTCTCACAGTCATGGATAACCTGGGAGATAATGTCCATGGTTAAATCCACCCCTCGGTCTCGTGCCCATCTATAAGTAGCATCTCTGCCCTGACGGCCTGAGGCATCATGGGCCCATTGAGCCAGGAAGAACTCTCCTTTATGCTGCCAATCCAGATCTATCTGTGACACTTTGACTTGTGCAGCTCGGTCTGCCTATTTGTTGTTGCTATGTTCATCGTTGGCTCGATTCTTGGGCACATGTGCATCCACATGGCGGACTCTCACAATCAACTTCTCCACTCGGGCAGCGATATCTTGCCATATATCTGCAGCCCAGATGGGTTTCCCTCTGCGTTCCCAGTTGGCTTTCTTCCATCGATCTAACCATCCCCACAGTGCATTTGCCACCATCCATGAATCAGTATAAAGGTAAAGTCTTGGCCACTTCTCTCGTTCGGCAATGTTCAGAGCCAATTGGACAGCTTTAAGCTCCGCAAATTGACTTGACCCTCCTTCACCCTCAATAGCTTCCGCAACTTGTCGCGTGGGACTCCACACAGCTGCTTTCCATTTTCGATTTGTCCCCACGACACGACAGGAACCATCAGTGAAAAGCGCATAGCGTATTTGTTCTTTTGGCAATTGACTGTATGGTACAGCTTCCTCTGCCCATGTTACCTGTTCTTCTTCCTCTGCTAAACCAAAGTTTTCACCTTCAGGCCAGTTTGTAATAATCTCCAGGATCCCAGGGCGATTTAGTTTTCCCATATGGGCACGTTGTGTGATCAAAGCAGCCCATTTGCTCCAGGTAGCATCAGTGGTATGATGTGTGGGGGCAGCCCGTCCACTGAACATCCACCTTAGCACTGGTAATCGGGGTGCCAGGAGGAGCTGAGCCTCTGTCCCTATTGCCTCTGAGGCAGCTTGAACTCCTTCATAAGCAGCTAAGATCTCTTTCTCAGTCAGGGTGTATTTGGCTTCAGATCCCCTGTAGCCTTGACTCCAGAATCCTAGCGGTCAACCTCGAGTTTCATCAGGCAAAGGCTCCATGAAAGACCATTATTCCCAGCTGCAGAGTAAGCACGTTCTTCACATCTGGTCCTGACCTGACTGGTCCAAGGGCTACAGCATTAGCAATCTCCCTCTTAATTTGCTCAAAAGCTTGCTTTTGTTCAGGGCCCCAGTGGAAATCGTTCTTCTTACGGGTTACCAAGTAGAGAGGGCTTACGATCTGACTATATTCTGGGATATGCATCCTCCAGAAACCTATGGCACCCAGAAAGGCTTGCGTTTCCTTCTTGCTGGTCGGCGGAGACATTGCTGTAATCTTATTAATAACTTCTGTTGGAATTTGGCGACGTCCATCCTGCCACTTTACCCCCAGGAACTGGATTTCCTGGGCAGGCCCCTTAACTTTACTCCGTTTGATAGCAAAACCAGCTCCCAGAAGAATCTGAATGATTCTCTTTCCTTTCTCAAAAACTTCTCCTGCTGTGTCCCCCCACACGATGATGTCATCAATATATTGCAGATGTTCTGGAGCCTCACCTTTCTCTAGTGCTTCTTGAATTAGTCCATGACAGATGGTGGGACTATGTTTCCACCCCTGGGGCAATCGGTTCCAGGTGTATTGCACGCCCCTCCAGGTGAAGGCGAACTGTGGCCTGCACTCTGCAGCTATGGGAATGGAGAAGAACGCATTAGCAATGTCAATCGTGGCGTACCACTTCGCTGCCTTGGATTCCAGTTCATACTGGAGTTCCAACATGTCTGGCACGGCGGCACTCAATGGTGGAGTAACCTCATTCAAGCCACGATAGTCCACAGTCAATCTCCATTCTCCATCAGACTTACGCACAGGCCAAATGGGGCTGTTGAAGGGTGAGTGAGTCTTGCTGATCACCCCTTGGCTCTCCAGTTCTCTGATCATCTTATGGATGGGAATTACAGAGTCACGGTTCGTCCGATATTGTCGTCGATGCACTGTTGTGGTGGCAGTTGGCACTCGTTGTTCTTCAACTTTCAACAATCCAACAGCAGAGGGACTCTCTGAGAGACCTGGCAATAACTTTAACTGTTCAATCTCTTCTGTTTCTACAGCGGCTATTCCAAAAGCCCACCTATGTCCCTTCGGATCCTTGAAATATCCACTCCTAAGGTAGTCGATTCCCAGGATACATGGGGCAGTTGGACCAGTTACAATAGGGTGTTTTTGCCAATCTCTACCAGTCAGGCTTACTTCAGCTTCTAACACAGTCAGTTCTTGAGACCCTCCTGTTACACCAGAAATAGCAATTGTTTCTGAGCCTACATGTCCTGATGGTATTAACATACACTGAGCACCCGTATCCACCAGAGCCTTGTATTTCTGTGGGTCTGATGTGCCAGGCCACTGGATCCACACAGTCCAATAGACACGATTATCCCGTGCCTCTACCTGGCTAGAGGCAGGACCCCTCTAACACTGGTTTTCATTATAACAATCACAGCTCTTTCTTGATGGATGCATTCTAGAGGTTTCCTCTAATGGGTCAGATCCTTGGGGAACTGGCACCGCACTTACTTTTGCTGATTTTCTTCTCTCTTTGTCCTTCAATTCCAGCACCCGGGCTGCCAAGGCATAGGTAGGTTTCCTGTCCCATTGTTCCATATCCTCTCCATGGTCGACCAGAAAATACCACAAATCGGTTCTCGAAGCCTGTCCTCTCATTCTAGCTGGGAGGCATCTGACTGTGGCTCCAGAAGTCCCAATTCGTACTGGTGCCACTTGAAGACTTTGAATACTGTCCTTGATCTCTTCCTTAAGTTTCCTAATCTCCTCCTTTTGCTCATCTCTAAAATTCTTCTGTTCTTTGTTGATGTTCTGAACTAGTGTCTCCACTGCAGCGATACGGGCCTGCACTGGACCTTGGATTATTTTCTCATATGTTCTGAGTTTATTCACTGCAACGCCCACTATCTCTTGGTCCTCTGCCGAGTGTAGGGATGCCAAGTGATGGGAGTATATACTTGGTGCCCGGTATGAGAGGTTCCACCACATCTCCGGTGTACACCTAACCTTATCTGGATCATTGAGGGGTTCCCCTTCCCTTCCATAAAGTATTTCTAGTAGTGCCATCTCCCTTAAGCGCAGAATTCCTTCTTCCATAGTCCTCCAAGATGACTTCAAATGATGTGCCTGCAAGATATCCTTGTAAGCAAATCTTTCTTTTACACTGGCTACAAGTCTTGTCCAGAGTAAAAGGGGTCTTGGTTCCCTCACAAATGCCTGTTCGATACCTGCATCTCGAGCCAGGGCCTTTAAATACCTGGCTTCATGACCATCGACTTGTCAGCTTTCTCCCAGAAGGTCCCAAACTCGGATCACCCAAGTCAGAATAGGCTCATCCGGCTTTCAAGTAACATCCTTCCGCAAGCTGCGAAGGTTGTCATATGAGAGGGACTCAGTGACAATCTCCAGTTCTGGGTCTGTAGTCTGTGAAGGACCCGCTTCCCCATCCTCATCCACCGGACGAGCCAACTTGGTCTTATATTTCCTTTTCTGAATAGGGGCAACTTTCAGCTCTGATTGTTCTTTAGGTTTAGCTACGTCTGGAGATATGATGGTATCAGATGTTTTGCTCTCTCCTTTACTAATTTCCTGTGGATGCTTCTGGGTCCATTCCCTACCAACCTTGTCCCTAGCTTCATGCATAAGATGGACACTAATGAAACCAACTTGCAAACAAATAACCAGAAGTAGGATATAGAGCAGGATATCCTTGATGTCTACCAAGAGGTAAAGTTTCTGAAAGGCTGTTGTAGCGAACCTGAGAGATGACTGAATAAAAATTTGAGATGAGACACTCTCCTGTGTCCTTCCCTGAGGATAAGTATCATTATCATTAACCCCCCAGACATAACAACTTAGGCTGGTACAGAAGTACAACCTTGAAAACATATTCCAGATAATACCAACAGGCACTGAATCCATGACACTATAAACCCCAAACAAGAATTCAATAATAATTACAGCCGTCTGAGTCTTATTGGCTGAGGCACTGAGACGAATTAAAGCTGCAAGACCCTTTGGCATAGTTCTATACCAACAGAAAGCAAAAATATAATACAGAATGGTCTGTATTGACCCCAAACTCACAACACACATCATGATGCTAAGAACTGTTATCTTTCCTTCCCCGTACGGGCCACCAAAAACAATGTCTTAGTTTGGATGAAAAAAACCAACCAAACCAACCAAAGTATGCTCAGTGATTTTAATCAGAGATTGTGGGATTGTGCAGAACAGATAACAGTTCTTTGCTCTAAGTGTATGTGTGCACAGAACAGAACAAAGTCAACAACAAGTGCGATTAAGTTGTCAATATGGATCGAGTCCCGTACCCGAGCTCTGGTGGTGCCGTCACTTTAAGCTGCAGCTCCGCTCCGGGCAGCCCTGGCGTGGGGCAGCACAACTTCTCCCAGGCCGCAGCTCCGCTCCGGGCAGCCTCCTCCTCAGCGCCGAATCAGATGGTTATCGGTCACACTCGCACTCACACACACACAGAGGGAAAGGAAATAAAGATGGAGAGATAGAGAATACAGCAATGCAAGCAGAGGTAGCAAAGCGTGACTATTCTCTAGGCAGCAAGATGGAGAAAGAGGCGGGGACCGGGAAGTAGCCAGTGAAAGGAGATGTCCGGGCAAACGGGACACAACCTCTGCCCCGGTCTCCCCGGAAATGGCCCCTGCCCCCCCCACTGCCAGCAAAGGAAGAAAAAATTCTCTGAAAGAGGAGGGAAAAAAACCCCAAACCACGCCGAAACACCTCTCTTTTAGCAGAAGACCCATTCGACTGGTCTGGCTACAGATAGAGCTGAAACCTAAGTCCTTCCTTCAGAAATGATATGTCTATGTGGTCACACCAACCCGTATTATCTCCATCTGTATTTTAAGATCAACTGAACAAATTACCTGCAATCCAAATGCTTTGTACCCACATTAACCAGGCTTTCATCTCAAATTATGAGTAAACCTAATTGCATGTTTCACTAGATTAAAAAATGGCCTATGCAACAATTTTGCTGACAGATCTGTGCTCCAGGCTGATTCCAGTCAGCTCCAAAAATAGAAGTACTTGATGTGGGCCTTACCACAGCAGCTTCAGCATCACATCTTTAGATAAGAACTCACCTGTATTCCACTAGTTCACGCATAGCAAATGCAGATTTTCGAAGAAACCTGCATATGCATCCTGCACTAGGCAGCAACTTAAACAGGACTTGCACTCCCATTTTGATCATAGGATCCAGGAAGACAGAGAAGGTAGAAGTTCATTGTTTCCTATAAATGAAAAATATATTTCTAAATATTGAACTTTTGGCAGAATCATATTCCTCAGGGGAGTCTATTCACATATCTTTAAATCTAGAAAGGATTACAGTACTACTTGGCTAGAGAGCATCTCTGTGGTAAGTGAGTCTCAGTAGACAAGAAGCTCAATATAAGCAAACAAGTGTGCTGCTGTGGCAAAGAAAGCCAACAGGATGCTGGGCTGCATCAGCAAGGGCAGCACCAGCAGAGACAAAGAGTCATTCCACTGTACTTGGTGCTTGACAGCCCACATAGTGCAGTTTTGGCCCCTGCTATATAAAGACGTGGACAGACTGGAGAGGGTCCAGAGAAGGGCCTCAGAGATGATTAAAGGGGCAGCAACAACCTTCAATCCTTATCGATCACTGAGGGAAATATAGTTACTAAAGATGAGGAAAAGGTTGAGGTGCTTAATGCCTTCTTCACCTCGGTTTTCAACAGTAAGGCAGATTGTTCTCTGGACAACTGGTCTACTGAAGCGGTGGATAGGGGCAGGGTGCAATACAGCCCCCCGTC
Organism: Neomorphus geoffroyi; assembly: GCA_033558235.1. Lineage (NCBI taxonomy): Eukaryota > Metazoa > Chordata > Aves > Cuculiformes > Neomorphidae > Neomorphus > Neomorphus geoffroyi. Next base: position 22,521,156 of record JAUMJM010000020.1, on the reverse strand, counting down.
ATACAGGAGGAAGAAGTTAGAGACCTGCTGAGCCACTTGGATCCTCATAAGTCTATTGAGCCTGATGGGATCCACCCTAGGGTGATGAGAGAGCTGGCGGACGAGCTTGCTAAGCCGCTTTCCATCATTTATCAGCAGTCCTGGCTCACTGGAGAGGTCCCAGAAGACTGGAAGTTGGCCAACGTGAAGCCCATCCACAAGAAGGGCTGTAGGGACGATCCAGGTAACTACAGACCTGTCAGCCTGACCTCGGTTCCAGGCAAAATTATGGGTGTGATCATGCAGCACCTGCAGAATGAGGGAAAGATCGGGACCAGCCAGCATGGTTTTAGGAGAGGCAGGTCCTGCCTGACCAACCTGATTTCTTTTTACGACCGTGTGACTCGCCTGGTGGATGAGAGGAAGGCTGTGGATGTGGTGTACCTGGACTTCAGCAAGGCCTTTGACACTGTCTCCCATAGTAGACTACTGGACAAGCTGGCAGCCCGTGGCATGGACGGGAATGTTCTGTGCTGGGTTAGGAATTGGCTGGATGGCCAAGCCCAAAGGGTGGTAGTGAATGGTGTCCCATCCAGCTGGCAGCTGGTCACTAGTGGCGTCCCCCAGGGTTCAGTGCTGGGCCCGGTCCTGTTTAATATCTTTATTGATGATCTGGATGAGGGGATCGAGTCCTTCATCAGCAAGTTCGCAGATGACACCAAGCTGGGAGGAAGTGTCGATCTGCTAGAAGGTAGGAGGGCCCTACAGAGGGACCTTGACAGGCTGGAGAGATGGGCTAACTCCAATAGCATGAGGTTTAACAAGTCCAAATGCCGGGTCCTACACTTTAGACACAACAACCCCATGCAGAGCTATAGACTGGGTGCAGAGTGGCTGGAGAGTAGTCAGGAGGAAAGGGACTTGGGAGTGCTGGTGGACAGGAAACTCAACATGAGCCAGCAGTGCGCTCAAGTGGCCAAGAAGGCCAATGGTATCTTGGCCTGCATCAGGAACAGTGTGGCCAGCAGGACTAGAGAGGTCATCATCCCCTTATACTCGGCACTGGTCAGGCCGCACCTTCAGTACTGTGTCCAGTTCTGGGCCCCTCAGTTTAAGAAGGATGTTGAGATGCTGGAGTGTGTCCAGAGGAGGGCGATGAGGATGGTGAAGGGGCTGCAGCACAAGCCCTATGAGGAGCGACTGAGGGAGCTAGGGTTGTTTAGCCTGGAGAAGAGGAGGCTCAGGGGAGACCTTATTGCTCTCTACAACTACCTAAAGGGAGGTTGTGGTGAGGCAGAAGTTGGACTCTTCTCTCAGGCGACCAGTGACAGAACGAGAGGACGCAGCCTCAAGCTTCGCCAGGGTAGGTTTAGGATTGACATTAGGAAGAAGTTCTTCACTGAGAGGGTGACTGGCCATTGGAATGCGCTGCCTAGGGAGGCAGTCGAGTCACCATCCCTGGAGGTGTTCAAAGAGAATTTGGATGAGGCACTTAGTGCCATGGTGTAGTTGACAAGTAGGAGTAGGTGTAGGTGTTGGGTCATAGGTTGGACTCGATGATCTCAAAGGTCTTTTCCAACCTTACGATACTGTGATACTGTGATACTGTGAAAGGACAAAAAAGGCTGCCATATGAGGAAAGGCTGGGTTTATTCAGCCTTTGGAAAAGAATACTTGGGGAAGACCATGTTCCAGTATCTAAAGGGTGCTACAAAGATGGAGACTCCCTTTTTACAAGGAATCACATGGAAGAGATGAGGAGTAATGGGTGCAAGTTACTCCTGAGGAGATTCTGATTGAACGTAAGACAATTTTTCACAATGAGAACAATCAGCCATTGGAATAATCTCTCCAGGGAAGTGGTGGATTCCCCAACACTGGACACTTCTAAGATTCAGCTGGGCCATCTTGTCTAGACTGTGCATTTGACAAAGAAGTTCGGACCAGTTGTATAAGTTCTCTTAAAACAATTCAAAATACATTTCCAGGGGTATAAGGTTTTAATACTTCCTGAAAGGAGGTTGCGACAGGGTGGGTGCTGGTCTATTCTCACAGGTGACAAGCGATAGGACGAGAGGAAATGGCTGCAAGTTGTGCCAGGGGATGTTTAGACTGGACATGAGGAAGAATTTCTTTACTGAAAGAGTGGTCAGGCACTGGCACAGCTGCCAAAAGGAAGCAGTGGAGTCGCTGTCCCTGGAGATGTTTAAAAGACAGGTAGATGCGTTTCTTAGGGACATGGCAAGAAGACAGGCATGGTTGGACTCAGTGATCTCAGAGGTCTCTTCCAACCTTATGATTCTATGATTCTAATAAAAAAGAAAAAGATTAAAATTCAAGAACTTTTAAAATAACTTGGTATGTTCTAGAACTTAATAATAATCTTAAACATACAAATTAAAGTTTTGAAATGTATTTAGAAAAACTCTCAAGTTACAACATATAAGTGGAAGGTCAAATTTAGATAATATTTGAAAAGCAATTTTAAAATATAAAAAATAAACTCAATACTGTAGCAGTACAGCAGAGGCTATGGAAGTGAAAATAAACATTTGGGGATCTTGCACTCTGAAGGCAAAGATGGTGAGTTGTACTTCTTAAGGACGGTATTTCCCCACAAAGTGGTCTTCAATGTAGCAGTGTATTTGCTTTAACCATAACTGAGAAATAACATTTAAGCAAATACTGGGCTTTGTAAATGATCAGTATAAAAATAAAAAATGCACTCGATACCAGAGCAGAAAAGCAAGCTTAAAATCCATTTGTGCAAAGAAGAAATTAGAAAAATGATACATTTTCCATTATTGCTTTTCTTTACCTTATCATATACACAAAAATATATAGTCTATTCTTTGCTTTCTCTGATAGCTCATTATTTGCACTGTATTTGCCACTTCTCAGCTCATTTCCAAAGTTCAGCCATTACCCAGAACTGTAATACTATACATCTTCACCTAGACACATATGCAATGTCTCATGTTACACTTCATTTCATCTTCCCTATGAAAGTGGGGTGTGCTTATTTTTAATCAGTCTAAAATAGTCTAATAGGACAAGGCTTTACAAATAGAAAACAAATGTGTCTATAAAAAGCAGCCTTTCAACAAATGCTTTTCTTAAAAATATGAACTGACTCCAAGTGGACCAGAACAGAAGTATTTATTATATATATATATATAATGGCATAACTTCTCAATGTTGTATTTTAATAAAATTGAATTCTCTAATTAAAAAAAAAGTGACTGCTTTTTATTTTTTTTTTGGCATAAATTACTCCAGATGACCATAAGTAGGTTAATTCAGTATCAGATGCTATGAGTAGCAGTGACAAAATACAGGAAATTCACAACAGGACAGGCTTCAGAAAGTTCCCTTAGAAACCTGTATATCTTTGTGAGAAAAATGCAACCTCCAAAAAGGACTCAGAGGTCAAAAAAATTGCATAATCACAGTGGAAAATGGTTTGCCTTTTTCAGTGGAAATGTATTAAACCTACTCCTGACACTGGCTACTAAAGGCTCCTGGATTCCCTCAGAGACCAAGACTAACAAAGATCAGGTGATCAAAACAAAGTGCAGCTGTTCAAAGTTTCACTCTAGGCTGATTTTACTTGTTTGTACATAGCAATGAACCATAAGCATAAAAACTCTTGCTATAAAACTCTTCAGGTATGCAGATACTACAGTAACTACAGAAGGTTTAGCTGCTTCTGTTCTGCTAATTGTATCTTTCTTTGATAAACTAGAACACAAGTTAGGTAGTTACAGGTTAAAATAGAATAAGGAAAGTAGGTATGGGACATAACAGATGGTGGAATTCAGGCACAGGGAAATAAAACCCTGAAACTGTAGCACACGCACAAGCATAGGCAAAACACCCCGACTGGTTTGGTTACTCACCTAAAACTTTATTCAGCAAATCCAAGCTCAATATGTAATGCTGGTTTGAACGTAATAGATTAGGTACTGCCATACTGAACTCAGCCTCTGATAACAATAATCAACTGCAATTTTTCCCCCCCTCACTGCTCTACACAATCTAGGTTAGGGTTTTACCTAGTTTAAAGCCTCTGATTCATTGCACAAGATGGATTTACTTTATTTTTAATTTATTTTTTATTACATTAAAAAAATCAAGCACTTGAACTTTGTTACTTAAATCTCCAGAAGGCAGATACAGCCTATCTCACATATAACCACATAGTTGTATGACTGGTAGCTTTCATGGTAATAAATACTGGAAAAGGTCAATCCTGAGATAGTACCATTAATCAAGGCACATTCAGCTATTTTGTCAAAAATACCAGTCATTGTGTTAATTGCAAGGTTTCAGGTGACAATCAGCTAGCAGGCTCTGCTGATTGAGATGAATCTTTTAATGATAGCTTAGGTGATTATATTGAATCCATATTTACAAATTGCTTAGGCTGCTTGATTGAAGAAATTACTTGTGAACTTGTGAACTGAGGGAGGAATTGTTTCCTAGGAACAAGAATGACACTGGGCAGAAAACAGAATCTGCAGCTCTTGGCTTCCACTCCTATGCAGGCTCACCCACCAACGGCAGCAAGCTCCAAGTCTGCTCATGATGAGTGAGTCAAGAACCATGCATACCAGCTATTCAGTGCTAAAAGTGCACAACTGCATCAAGTCTGAAAATTACAAAGATCTAACTCCCACTGCATTTAAAATCAAGTTATTTAGAAGTGTTATCTTATTTTATCTTGCTTTACTGAAAGCACCTAAGTTAGGGAATACTGTTCATATCCACTGAAAATACAATTTCCTAGACCAGGGGTGTAAAACTCGTGGCCCACGGGCCAAATGCAGCCCTCCACCGTGTTTTATCTGGCCCTGCACCTTGTTTCTACCCAGCAGCAGTGCCGAGCTCCTTGTCCCTAAGCTCCTGCTGGTGCGGCAGTCACATGTGCAGCAAAATCAGAAGAACAGCAGGGATGTGATGTGTGCAAAATCAGAAGAACAGCAGGAGCTGTAAGTTTGAAACCCCTGTCCTAAGTGCTACAAATAGTAAAAACCTTTTACATTGGAAGTAGACAGTGAGGTCAGCACAAATGACCTGCAAATGCCCTTTATGTCCATTTACACCTAACTTCTGCCAAACTGATAAATATGTTGTAATAATGATAACTTGATAATTTCTTCATGGGCCTGCCAACTGTTCCTAGTTCTCTGATACTGGCACATGAACAATTAAAGAATTTTTTTGAACTCCTAAGAGATAAAATGACACTTTTTCTAGAACTTCTGGAAGACTCCCCAAATCAGGTTTCAGTTTAAGGCAGTCAAGATTCAGGAAAATATAGATTCAGATTGCAGAAGAAAACAAAAGAATTCCCACTTATTTCCTGCAATAAGAATTAATGAATCCAGCTCTTACAGTTATCATAGAATCATAAGGTTAGAAGAGTCCAACTGTACCTGTCTCCCCACTAAACCATGTCCCTAAAGAGCTCATCCACCTGTCTTTTGAACACCTCCAGGGATGGCGACTCCACCACCTCCCTGGGCAGCTGTTCCAATCCCTGACCACCCTTTCAGTGAAGAAATTCTTCCTAATGTCCAGTCTAAACCTGCCCTGGGGCAACTTGTGGCCATGTCCTCTCCTAAAATATTATGAAAAATACACATCTTGTGCGCTTGGCCATATGATTAGCATACATGGAAATACAATCTCTCACCTAAACCAGTATGCAGTACATCCACTTTTCAGGCTGTAACGCTGCTTTACTACGTAATGTAACATCTGAAGCATCACATCTGAACGCAAGTCCTGGCAACCCCTTTAGAGAAGGTTAAAATAAATGTATTGGATGTAAGAAAGATTTAATTAATTATTCAGTCTACAATGATATATGTTAAATTGTTTTCCTCTGGATAGGCTGCTAACACTGCCAGAACATCACTAAAATCACTGACATCTGCCAACAGTCTAAAAGGGAAGAGATTTGTATTGTTCTCCATACATACGGTATGGCAGGCCTGAAACTGTGATTGCATAAATGGAAAGGTTGTGCCTACTGTGGCAATCTTATGAATTTTTCTTGCTAATAAAATCTACTCAAATGCATTTCAGAGGTACATGAGAAGAATGTCTAGCTTGCAACCGTGGGGTGCTTCAGCATGATAAAGGTATGTTGTTAGCCATTCACTATTAAGTCATATGCCTTTATAACATCCTTGGGAACAGGCACTAATATGGAAATTCAATAGATGGGAATGTAAGGAACCTCATTGATAGAAGATCCTTGACGTCAGAAATCTACCTTTATTCTTTACTCACTAGGAAGTTCCCCTTAATGTCTTGTTGGTGAAATGCTCATGAACTTAGCTCACTGTCTGAGCTGTGCTGGTATTCAAGGAATGCTTACCAGATGCTCAGTACCATGTACTACCTAACCAGTACTGTCAGTGGAACAGACATATATCAGGCCATGTATCCTCATGGAATCTTACTTCCATCTTCCTAGAGAAGCAGATCTTTATGTGCTATCTTCCTCACCATCTCACCAACTTTGTGATTCAGTAACCAGACATCCTTGTGACAGAAAGCCCTGAAAGCCCAATAGTCTGTCCAAAACACAGCGGTGTTAACACAAAGCACATCTCGTGGCAACTTCCAATTAAATAGCAAGTCAAGGAGACCGAATTCATGGTGCTCACATTTTCATACATCATTGTGGTAACAGCAGTTGCTCTGAAGTATGAGATTATAAGTTGCAAAGCCTTCTCAGTCAGGAGAAATTAAAACTCACATTTTAGCAAAGAGAAGGCCATCAGAAAAAAACATTTTATGGAGACTCTGTGCTAAGAAACCTATGGTAAATAATAAAATATTTACATGACTGAAGAGAAAATATGGGGAACATAACAATAGTCTCTTGACAAGAACGCTTCTTGAAGTAGTGGGAGTCCTGGATTCAAAGCCTAATTTCTCGTGTTTCTTAAAGAATTTTACTGGAGCAAACTAGTAGGATGGATAACTAGCTTGAGGGTTGAATCATAAAGCCTGCAGAGAGACAGTCACCTTACTTCAGTCTCCAAGAAAATTTTGAAGAGCTTGCTTTTGCCAATCTTCTAAGTATGCACTGTCACCAGCTGGATAAATTCCCATGTTCCTCAGTGCCCTACTGTATACTCTTGCAGTCCACCTTGTGCTGGTATAAGCAGCTGGGGGGAGCTGTGCCTGTATGGTAACACACAAGAGGAGAAAGATAAAATAGCAAAGTACCACCACCCCAGGCATCCAGCATTGTCTTCAGGCTCCCAGAAAGGCAGATGCACGCTCCTGCACTATCTCCAGTGTTTTTTATAGATTAAGGTCCTTGAGGGGAGGGGCTTTTGGTGCACTTGTGCAGTGCCCCTTCTGGAGTCTGAGGTGTCTGGTGATCGTTCTGCCCTTGCTTCCTCTACCGGCAGGATTACAGTATGACCCCTCTCGGCATGCAAGCGCAGCCATGCTACTTGCAAGATAAGGAAGTTGGCACATAAAGACACTGCCTTGCCTCCTTCCTCCAGTTCCACGGCCAGAAACAATTTATTTAAGGCATACCATTTTCTTCACAGAATTAGTCTCTTACACAGAGCAGGAAAACCTTTATCCAGCTGAAACTACACTCCAGAGATGGGCAAAGTAAAACATAACCTTGTTCACAGCATTTCACTATCAGCTATTGTTCTCTGCTGAGTATAGTTGCTTTTTAAGGATTTTATTACCACTAATACTGAGGACAGTATTATATACATACCTGAGGACTTAGATGCATATGTCCCCAGCAAAGAGCTGCACATTGCCCTGGAAGTGTTTGTTACTGCTCTTGTATCAGAAGTTATGAAGTCCACAGCAGAGCCAGTGGAACGGGGTACAGGCATCTGCTATTCTCAGTGCAAAGTGCAAATGGGACCTAGGTCAGAGAGGTTAAACTGTTGGATCTGGCATGAAGCTGTTAGGGTAAATGCCTACAGTGTACTCTTTCAGTTCTGGTACAGGAACAGCAAATGCCAGCAAAGAGATATGGTGACAGGGATGAGAAGCAGAAATCAGTTAAAGGCTGTTAACGCCCCTAAGCCTATGCAGCAAAATAACGTCAGCCCCTAAATACTCATTTTGTGGAGCCAGCACTTTGACTAAGCAGTAACAAAAATTGTCACACCTCTTGCTGAGAAGTGAGATCACAGGACTTTTCATGTTGACAGATTTGTAAGAATGAGTAAAGACTGAATTTAAATAGTTACAATTTGTTAACACCGCAGCTACTCCAAACACACTTGGCTGCATATGAGTAAGACCTGTTTATAATATTTTATATATTCACCCTTTTAATCTATAATGCTTCACTTCATCTATTACTATAAATCCTTAAAATAAAAAACTTACCCAGATAAAGATTTGATTATGCAGCTGACAGGAGACTGCTCCTATATGCTCAGGAAAAGTGCTGCAGATAGAAAATTTAATTTGGGTGAAATTTTAGTTCCTTTACACTCTATGTATAAGCCTGTCGACTCAACCTTCATCCTCACAGATGATCTATGATAATTTGCCCTGGAATTTTTCTTGTAACAATGAATATCCAGGAGCAGTTTTAAGCTAGCAGCACAACCATTATTTTCAAATTGCCTGTCACACTGTATTTAATATAAAACCACATATACCGTCAAGCATCTACTTATGAACAATACACATTCATGACCTACCCAAGTACAATCCTAAATCTGTAGCACTGCAATACTGGAATCTACTGTGATACTGCTTCTCAGTTTGAGTAATTTCTCGAACATGAAGAAAAATGAGTAACTGCTTAAGGAATTATATCACCTTTAGGAAGCCTTAACATCCAGAAGTTGGATTCTCCCTGCCAAGTACTACTTGGCAAAATAATATTAGGTTGGTGCAAAAATAATTGCCATTTCTGTTGTTGTAAACTGTGATGCTTATTTTGGTTAAAACTTTTATTTAAGTGTGTTCATGTAGTATAAAATTTTAAAGTATGAAATTTGCTCTACTTATTTTTGATAATGTTTTTTTCATTGTTTATTCTTTTTTGTATTATGCTGTCAAATTAAAGATGGGAAAAAAATAAATTCGAGTGATATCGCTGTACAAGTTCAAAAGGCACCAAAAAATGCTAGCAATATATACCAAGCATTTAGCCAGGGAGCCATTAATAAACATAACACTCAACATTGTTCTAAAAATTCCACAACAGAAACAAATGCTTTGAAGATGAGAAGGATTGCGGATGTCCTTCTGCAATAGACCACAACCAGCCATTACTGAAGCGGACCCACACAGAACAACTCAAGAGGCTGCAGAACTAAGTGTTGACCATTCAACAATTGTTTGACACTTGCACCAAACTGGAAAAATCACAAAAGCTCGACAAAAGGGTGTTGCATGAGCTAAACAAACATATATATAAAAAAATATATCACTGTTACGAAGTCTGCTCTACACTTCCTTTGTGCAACAAAACTGATCCATTTCCCGATCACATTGTGACATGTGATGAAAAATGGATTCCGTAAGACAGCTCATGGTATTCCACGTAATGGCTGGACAGAGATGAAGCACCAAAATACTCCCCCAAACCAAAGCGGCATCAAAAGGAGGTTATGGTCACCGTTTGGTGGCCGGCAAGTAGAATCATCCACTATGACTTCTTGAATCCTGGCAAAACCATCACAGCAGAGAATTATTGCCAGGAAACTGACAAAATGCATCAAGAACTGCAATGTTGACGTCCAGCACTGGTCAACTGAGAAGGACTAGTTGTTCTTCATGACAACACCCAGCCACACGTCTCACAAGTGACTCTGCAGAAGCTGAACTGGGCTACAAAACTCTACCTCACCCAGCTTATTCACCATATCTCTCTCCCTGTGATTACATTTTGAAGAACCTCAACAACTTCCTTCAAGAGAAGGTTTTCCACAACCAAGCAGCAGCTCAAAATGCCTTCAAAGAATTCATCAGTTCTAGGACTCCAGAATTCTGTGCTACTGGAATACGTAGACTTGTTTCTTGTTGGCAAGAATGCATAATAGATTCTAAAGGTTCTTATTTCAAACAAAAAGTTTTAAGCTGAGATATACTCCTTTGAAGTTCATGGTTCAAAACAGCAACTATTTTTTTGCACCAAGCAATACAAGACAATCTACATCACACACAAAGTAAACTTCAAGAAGAAAATTAACCAACAGTTGAACCTAGAGGGTTATAGTCAGAATGTGTCAAGAAAGCTGTTGCCATAACACAAGTCTGCAGACAGTAACAAGAAAACAAATTATTATGGAGAAAACATTTATAAATCCAACTACACATTTGAAGAAAGTATAAGGTAATAACAGGAGAACAGGAAAAAATGCACTAGTATTCTTCCAATTTCAGAGATGGGAGGTAGGAAATGGAGCATGACTATACACAGAAGGCTTTAGGCACACCAGAGAGTAGTTTTCAAATTGCTGTAGTTTGTAGCAAGTATGAGGAATATATTCTATTGCAGAAACCAAGGACAAGAAGGGATGCAGAAGAACCTGAGTGACAAGAGAAAACAACTTGCCTAAAAGCCTTGTTCATCCCACAGAGCTGAGGAGAATCTGATCTGTCAGTGTCCTGTGCAACAAAAGAGAACCTATACAGCAATTTAAGTGAAGGCTATGACTAAAACAAATATGGTAATATAGCTTGTGGCAATTAACATTCTTCAGACTTTCAAATAATAGAACATCCAGATCCTAAAATTTGATGTGAGAGAAATTACTTAGCTTATATTTCCCATTTCAGTTTTGGAATTACAAGCTGACCTAATATTACAGTTGCTTAACATAATATTACAAAATATTACTATAATATGTAAATGTCTATATGTAAACACATAATTTTATTTACAAGAAATTAATCAGTAGGAAAAATTTGCAAAAATCTGTCACTGTTTGACAAAAAAACCTGATCTGCAACTGAAACCATTTTGTGAATTCATATTACTAAACTTTTTAACAGAAAAGTATAATAAACATTTTGATTTTTTAACAACAGAACTAAAAAATTAAAGTGTCAGAGTATTACAGTGCATTGTTCCTGTTCAGCTACCCTGACATTCTACAAAGACTAAATACAGTCTGCAAATGCAGTCGGCAGGCAAGACCCAAGTGGACACTTTCACAAAAAGACTTCTTCCTGTTCAGAGTGTTTTCTTGTTATACAAGCATCTCTGTATGCTTGTGTTGGAAAAGCAACAGCTTCAGGTTCTTCCCATCTGTACCTAAGAACATTTAATCAAGGCCACTGGATTTCCTGCTAAACCAAATTTTTTACTGCTTAGGATCTTTAAATGACAAATACTAAGGAAGCAGAAACAAAAAATGCAACCCAACTTCACAACTACATTCAAGTGGCAGAGCTTACTGCTTTTGCATGTTACACAACACCAGCCACCATCAGAATAATAACTTAGTGACAAACAGAATTAGATCGGAAATGTATTTCAGATTTGCTCTGAAAAGTATGCAAAGGGTCAAAACAGGAAACTTCCCGTTCATCTAACACATGAAATTTTTTTCCATGCAGAGCTGCAAAATCACCACTTCTAACCAATAAAAAATCCTGACATTTAAAATGCAGTTGTTTTTGCAAAGCTCTACCTCAGAAAAGTATAATCAAAACCTTTAAGAGTTTTCCCTATCCTATTAGGAAAAAAAAAAGTCACACTTTCAAGTTGCTGTTCCTTTTGTTTCACAGACCACCACCTGTCACTGTAAATATCAGCTGATTGCACCAAGAGAGCATTGCACTAGCAGGTGTATTTACCTACATTGATTCCAACCGTCAGGGGAAAAGAGAATGAAAACACAGCTAATATTGTTAAATGCACAAACATTTAAAAATGTTTGCTGCCTGTCTCAGAAGCTTTAATAATAACAACAAAACCACACACAAAATCCTGAGATTCTGCCACATCTGTTCCATGGACATTTCAGTAAAGTTCTTTTGCTGTAAATTTAATGGAACTTATGTGAACAAACCCCCTGGTGAGAATATCTGTAGTTCAGTGGTTAACGCATACTATAGTAGTTGTATAGCAGAGCTACAGTAAAATTTAACTGTATCACTGGTGGTTCCTCGCACTCACAGACCACAGATTATAACACTAAGATCCTACACACATTCTGCTTCAAAACAAGGATGAACAAAGTTGTTCATATGTTACAACAGTCACATGTTGTTTTTAACCTGTGAAGAGATACTAGATTCACTCCAGTTTATAGTGTTACTTGTAGATTCCTTGAATTCTGTGAAAATCTGAATTATTCCTGATTTAGGCAGTTACAGATGAAAGAACATACTTCATTGGTAACCTATAAATGGTGAAGTGACAGGGAAGTTTTGTTCAGTGAGTGCACACAAAACATTGTCAGGGTTCACACAGATTGCTTTATTAAATAACAACTCACTGCTACTCAAAACCAGGGCACTGAGCTAAGATTCTTTTTCAAAATGTCTACATTAGATGAAGTGACAATTGGTAGGACGTTTTAGAAATAGGAAAATAGAAAGAAGTAGACTAGCTAGAAGCTAGTGAACTTAAAACACAGTTGCATTTAAACAAGCCCCACAACTTTACAGACAGCATGCATTCAAGTGTACCACTAACTTGCAAAAACTGATATTTTCTGCTTTTTGAAGTGAAAATTGGAGAGTAAAAACTTAAAAATCTGATTTCAAGGAATTTTATAAACAGTAAGGTTTGGTGGGTTTTTTGCAACCCTATTAGAAACTGTCATAGAGTTTTTGCTTACTTTTAGCAAGGGTTTGTATTTGTTAAAAGCTTTCTTAAAAATTCATGTATCTGCTAAAAATAAGAGAAATGCAGTATTATTAACAACCCTTAAAGGAATATTTTTAAAGACAAAATAGTAAGCACATTCTTTTCTTATTCAGAATTCCCTTCATAGCATCAGAACAGTAATTTATAAATATTATAGTTTAATATACTGTCAAAGTAACAGAATACTAAAATAATTTACACAAAGTAACCCTTTCATTTATGGTAACTAATTCACCATTACAAAGCAACCTACATTATTAATCCACATGTATTAATATATATGTCTCATGGATACAAGTAATATTGTTCTCATGTATAGATAGCTGACTATGCAATAAGTTAGAATTGTAACAGTGACTTCAGGTACACTGTTATAGAGCACTCATCTTTCAGCATGGCCACTCAAAACCTCTTGTGGTGTACGCTAGCTAGCACAAAGTGGCATAAGCATACCAAATGTTTCCAATCTCTCTCAAAAATGAATCACAGTAGGTTCAGCTGCAGCAGTTTGAGACATTATCACTCATCTGCCAGTGCCGAACCTTCTTTGTTCGCAATCCACAATGCTATCTTTAAAGTTGCAATCTATTCACACTTGACTGCCTGAGTTACTTGAAGATACAGCAGCCATGGCAGAACGGCTGTAGGTAAGCCAAGTGACAGGTAGAAAACTTATCTCAAACCATGACAGATACATCCAGTAAGAGCTGCTTTGACTAAAGCTTTTTGAGGCCTACAGTGGACTTTGCTATGAGATGCTCTAAAAATCTTATAACAGAAGTGAATCCTCCAAATAAATTGTTGATGAATCACGAGCAGGCCATTAAACATGACTATTCTAGTTTGAATTTTTTTTCCCCAGCTTTTAAAGATACGAACTTGGAATATAAGGCAATGATCATTCTTAGGCACAGCACACAAGCATCTAAATAGCCTTACTTATAAAGGATACATTAAGGTAAGCTTTTATTACACAATGATTTTATCAAGTAAACAAACAATAATTAAAGTGTTTATGACAAGATATGTTCATTTTACTTGATCCTCTCTTAACTTTTCCTAGCTCAAGTTTAGCAAAGTTTCAATCAAATGATAAGCAAGACATCAAGTTAAGAAACCAATCAGATCTTAAAAACTACGGAAGGATCCTCAAAATGCTTAAGTTTAAATAAATCTAGATATCTCTAGACACAGAAGGTGACAAATCCAGCTTCATCAGTTGCAGGTTAACTGTCACATGCGTACAGCATATTAGTGACAAGGAAATCACTGTGATTAAGATTCATAACTTCCACTACAAAAAAAGTGACAGGAAGATTTCCACCTGTCTTCATATCCAGTTAGAGTCAATGCAAAACTCCGTGAAGGCCTGTACTCTCAGCCGTTGTGGAACAAGTCAGAAAGGTCCATGAAGAGATATGCCTTAACTATCTCTTAACTAAAGCTTTGAAATCTTCTCCATTACTTTTCAGACCCCTTTTCTTGCTTCTCAACATTTGCATACAATTTTCTATTCAAGAGAAAAGAAAACCTGGACTGAATCTTAGAAAGACAATTAAATAGTCTCAAAATAGGTCTCGTGTTGAGGCAGAGCTCCTCCCACTCCCTGCTGCTTATTCCAGATTTCTGTCAAACACATTCTTAAATGGCAAAACAAAGGTGCAGTTCAATATTTATGATTCATCACTTTTGGCTACTTAGTTCTTATGAAAAGAGACAGACTACAAGAGCCATTTATAGATACTTGGTCCCTTTGCATGCATAGACCACCTGTTCACTTTCTGAGCTCTCTTTGAAAGTATTTTGCCAGTGACTAAGGCTCTACTTTTCCCCAAAAGCAGGTGAAACTGGGCATTACTTAAAAGTAAATATAAAACAGATAACTTCTTGTGGTATTTAGAACCACAGTTTGTCAGGTTTGCACAAGTTTAAAAATTGAGTCGGGATGTTAGGTAATGCCTACTAAATTCATGACTTAAGAGACCGCAGTCGTGAAGCGTATCAATTTCAGCCATTTCACTGACATATAAATTTTTAAGCAGAGATTAACTGCCTGTGTTAACTGTGAAAGTGTCAGCTCTAACTTTGCAATCACGTTCACTTCCCTCAGACTACATTGTCAGTTTTTTAAATCTCTCTCCAGATTACAGTACCAGCCTACAATCATTTAGAAGTAAGTTACCAAGATAATTACACTAGGACACTACAGATTAAGCTTAGTTGCACTACAAAAAGCCATAGTAAAATAGAAGATACTAAAAACAGTGAAGTAGTAGCTGTACCACCAACATAGCTTAGTACTTGTTCATATGATTATGCAACAGTGAACATGAACATCCATTTTAAAAAGTAACACCTGAGGAACCCCAGCACTTTCCACCTCTAAGTCTAGATGTTAACAATATAAAAGAAATTAAATGCAATCTACTACTTGCTCAGTTGGCTGACTTAGCAAAGGGCTAGAAACCATGTAGTGAAACTGAGTAAATCCTGGAATTTTATTACATGCAGCACCTAGGAAAGGAAGACAAAGATATAATTTAGGATTAGCGTCTGTCATTGTACTTTATCATCTAAAGACCCAGTTACTAATTCTACTACAATGTGAAATCATTCTTATACAATCCGTTTAACCCAAGACATCTTGAAAATATTTAATTTTAAGAAAAATACAGTGCTACTAACTGCTGCAGTGCAATTAATGCCCTTATAATACAGCAGTGTAAGTTAGGAAAATATCTCTTTCTCTTTCAATCCTGATTAACTTAATGAGTTCCTCTAACATTAATCTCTTAAACACAGAACTATGGGAAATAAAAGATCAAAGAACAGCAATAAGCAGTCTAACTAAATAAGCCACGTTGATTAGCAAATTGTATTTCCTACTGATCTAAGAATTCACTAATGAGATGCCCAGCACAATGACTGATCTTGGGTTGCTTTGAAGCTATGTTTAACACTCACATACTCCCTGCCTTCTGCCATATCTAGGGGAGGCATAAGTATTCTTTTTTAAAACCTTCAAGTTAATCATACCCAGTCCAGGAAAACACATGAAAATTGCAAATATTTTTTTATTTTTACTAAGATTTTCATAAATTTTGTGAGTCTAAGACATCAAAACGCAGAGGAAAAATTAAAATATCTCAAGTCCACACTATGACACAGCTGCCCTGCTAACCAGTATTTGATATTATGAATGGTCAGTAGGGCTGCAATGTTCAAAGAAAAATCAAAGACTTCAAAAATCCAGCTTCAGTTTTGTACTACTGTGATCCAGTCAATATGCTTTGTCTGTTAAGCAAAATACATACCATAGCTTCCAGTTGTATTGGCACATATAACAGCGCCAAAGAACTTTGGAGCATACTCCCGGATTCTGGAAATAACTTTCTGACAGGCTACTGCTGGGTCTGTTCCCATTCTCATATACTCCACAGCTTGATAACTAAAAAAACCCAACCCCACAAACAGACAGTTAGCCATACTTAGATTATACATTCTAAAATACCATTGGGGCACCTTAATTTCTTTAAATAACGGAAATACAAGACAAATAATCTTTAGCCAAGCTTCATATTGGCAATTATTACTCAAGTTCTACATGGAAAGTAATTAAAAACAGAACTAAAAAGGACTGCAAGATGTCATCTATGCCACCTACCAAAGGCTCAGGACCAAGCCTGGGACAACACTGATCACTTGCAGCAGAAGAGGCTAAGCAGCAGATCAACTAAAGAACTGCTAAGAAGCAGTTAAATAGTTAGTGGCTTTTATTTTCCATTGCATGATTAAGTTTGACATTAAAAGTTGTTATTAGTTTTCAAAATGCCAAAGTTGTGACATTTTTTTAAGAAACTGACTTCCAATATTATATTACTGATAAATTATTGATTTCAGTAATTAAAAATATCTTTCAGAAAAAACCATAAGTTTCTGAAAACCTCAAAATTGACGCATTTTCTTTATTTCATGAATATGAAGGTATAATGTTTTGATCAAGACTACAAGCCACTTCCAATTTTTTTTGCAAGCCAATTGAAAAACCAAAATTCTTAATCTAAATGAGAGCAGCCCTGCAGAGAAGACTTGGGGTGCTGATTGATGAGAAGCTCAACAATGAGCTGGCAAAGTGCTCTCACAGCCCAGGCCAGCTGTATCCTGGGCTGCATCAAAAGAAGTATGGCCAGCAGGTGATTCTTCCCCTCTACTCCACTCTCATGCCCCACCTGGAGCACTGTATCCAGTTCTGGAATCCCCAACATAAGGATATGGAACTGTTGGAACAAGTCCAGAGGAAGGCTACAAAGATAATCAAAGGGCTGAAGCACCTCTGCTATTGAGGACAGGCTTAGAGAGTTGGAGCTGTTCAGCCTGCAGAAGAGAAGGCTCTAGGGAGAACTTACAACTTCAGAACTTCCAGTACCTGAAAGGGGCCTAGAAGAAAGCTGGGGAGGGACTTTTTACATGGGTAAGTAGTGACAGGACAAGAGGGAATGACTCTTGGAAGAGGGAAGTTTTAGATTGGACATTAGGAAGAAATTCTTCATGATGAGGGTAGTGAGACACTGGCACAGGCTGCCCAGGGAAGCTGTGGATGCCCCTGCTGTGGAAGGCCAGGTTGGGTGGGGCCTTGATCAGCCTGGTCTGGTGGGAGGCGTCCCTGCCCATGGCAGGGGGGCATTCACAAGGGTCTCTTCACTAATCAAAAACTCGGTAAGATGTTACTATCTCAAAGAAGGCAGATGGAAAATATTAGCAATTTTGCCCTTTATCTGCTACTTCCTTCACTTCTGGCAGGTCAATTCTATTCTTTGTTTTCACATAGGAACAGCTAAATAACATCGAATTAGGGAAGATCTGTATCTACAAGGAACCTGTGATTAACCATCTAGTATGGGTTGTTTTCTAAATCACATTGGTGCCAACACAAAACCCATTGGTGCCAACACAAAACATTTTAAGCATTACAGCCAAATCCTTCTGCTGCTAAACTGTAATGTAAGCTTTTATTGATTAACCTTATGGTGGAGTTCAACTTACTACTACTGTTAGTATCTGATACCTCAAGATAATTCATGAAACTATCAACTGCCTTTTATTTCGAGATTGGCTTGGAACAGGTTGAAACTCACTGAGGATATCTGTAAATATGCAACAACTAAGTAGGTATTTGTATCTGCCAGTTTCAGAAAAAACACCTGAGTAATATGAAGGCCACTATTATACATTCCTTCAAGCATCACTGTCCATAATGTTTAGCACTAACTTCCATAACTCATTCCTCTTGAGACCAACCCACAAGAACAACTGTCAAGACTCAGTGATGAAAACCAGCCATAATTTACACATTATATACAACCACAATGACAGTACTAAAACACCTCTGCCAGTTTCAAATTAGATGTAATTTAAATAGGATTGTTATAGTGACACTTCCTACCCTTCTGTGTAATCCCAGACTCATCCCTCATACTTACTACAATTTAACACTCACCTACCAGTCAACAAAATATTTTGGAGGAAAAAGCTTATCCATTAAAAAGCACGCAGTTGGGAGTATACTCATTACTGCCTGTTTGCTCACACCCTGCCAGTATTAAGGAGATACGTCATCAAGATATTTCAGAAGTCACTTCTTTTAAGACATATCATAAAGATGACTTGACTCTGCTACTGTTCTTTTGCCTTGCAGTCCTTCTTCTACTTTAGCAGCCAGTAAGTCAGGCTGTCTTTTTACTCAATTACCTCATTTGCTGAGTTCACATTTTGCTAGAGAACAGTAGCAAAGTCTGCCCTAAGGACAAACCTGGGTAAGAAACGCATCATAATGTCACCATCCCCAGTGGCTGCAGCTCCTCCAGCTGTACTATCTGCATAGGATCCCGCTCCAGCTATCGGAGAATCTCCTACACGGCTGTAGTGAACAATGAAAAAGAAACAAATAAAATCTTAAAACTATAGAAAACTATAAATTACTAATTCCAGTGAGACTGCACTAATTTAATAGCTCTTGATCTAACACTGGCAAGTTCTTACACCATAGACACACTTTTAACTTTGTCAACCTTACTGCCTCCAGCTGGATTCGTGTTAAATCCACAGGAGAACAGAACAGGTAAAGAGGTCACTGCTCTGCAGTGAGAAGTCCTGTCTTAAAACTACCGATAAAAGTGATCTGTGATAACCTGACCGACCTGAGGCTTAATCCACCTCCAATACATAACTTTGTTATTTATACTGACTATAGTTAGGACAATAAGGTTTAGCCAGTGGGCAAAAGTAAGCAGCTGGGGACATCAGTATGCTCAGTAATTTGTTGCTAAATCCAGCAGTTGTCTGACTTGCTTGACACACAAGATTCCTAACTGGGTAGAAAGTAAATCTTAAAGACAAAATACAGGCCTGGGGCTCTGATACTGTGTACAGCTCTTTGGAAATTGTGCACCTCTCTGAAATCCTCATTCGTTTAGAGTGCCTTGTGTTACAGGTTGCCTCACAACTCTGCCATTTGTTTGTGTCTATGTATGGTGGATTAAACCAGCTGAAAAAGAGTGCCCAGAAATACACAAGGCCATTTTTGATCACTGCAATCTAAAACATATAACTTCATCTTAATAGAGGAAATGAGGTGGAGAACAAAGCTTTTTTGTAAAACCAGAGATTACTAACCCTGGAATTTTGTGGACTGCACCATTAGTAGATGTCCCGGAAGCAACAGTTCCACTCGCACCAATTACAACCATACCTAAAATTTTCAATAGGGATGAAACATATTTAGAAACACACCTAAAAAATCTGCTAAATCCACACAATTATCAAACAGAACCACAATACTCAAAATATTCAAATTACTGATACCCTGAAATATAGAAAAGTTTTACTCTCAAAGAAAACAAGTCCTTTCTAAAACTGGAAACTTTTTGGGTGTACTACAAGAACTCAGAATGGAATGAATGTAAGTCAGTGAGCGCCATGCTTTTTAGAATCGTATGTTACTGCTGCCCAAGCACCCACTATCTTCTGATAGTGGCCTGTGCTAAGCAGTAGACAAAAAGTAACTGGTGTCATGACATCCAGCACCAATACCAACAGAACAGCAAAGTTTGGAAACTATAAATAGTGCTTAGGGGAGATTAAAAAAAAGTCAGAATGATGAGCTTACATATGGCAAAAGGTGAAATACTGCCTATGAATGTAACAAGAATTACATGACAGGCAGTCTAATGTGTTGGT
The DNA here is from genome assembly GCA_033558235.1 of Neomorphus geoffroyi. Lineage (NCBI taxonomy): Eukaryota > Metazoa > Chordata > Aves > Cuculiformes > Neomorphidae > Neomorphus > Neomorphus geoffroyi. The sequence goes on along the minus strand of JAUMJM010000020.1, from coordinate 22,501,097 downwards.
GAGCCTACCTATTGCTAATTTTGTGCTGATAAGGAAGCCACCGTCTCCTTACAGAACAGGATTTGGGATCACCTCCTTCTCCATAAAGCAAGACTTCACCTCTTTAAGAGAGGGCAGAAATTGCTGCTAACATCAAACTCCAGTACAAAGTGAGAGCCAAGAAGCAGAATTCAAATTCCATGATCTCACTAAGCAGTGCCCCCTTCTCATAGAAAAGTTTCCTGACCAATAGAAGTTATAAGCATAGAGGCACCATCTCTATGGACAACATTATTCCTTCTGCAAAAATACTGGAAGGGCATCAGTTCCTACCAACTTACTAAATGCATTTTGAATGAAGACGTCTCCGAATCTGCTAGTCAAGGAGACATTTCATATATAAAACAAACAATGGAGCAGAAGAACTTGAAGTGCAAATATAAGCATCATCATTTACTATAGACCAGCTTAGGATACTTAATATATCAATGCCTGAATTGCATTTAGCAGATCACCCTCTCATCCTGACACTCTATAATTTGAGTTTTATAGAACATACTGTACATCCTAGTAAAGAAAACTACCAACCAACTTAAGAATTTGGTAAGTTGCCTGACTTCTGTAAATTGATTATTAGTAGGGTGGACTGGAAGCAAAGAAGAAAGATTTACACTTGAAAAAAAAATTGTCAATTCTTGGGATTGCAAATACTGTCAGGTAAAAAGTTCTGAATTGCTAAATTGAGAAAAATCCAAACTAAACCAGAAAATATAAGTTCCAAGACTACAAAGTATAAAGCTTTGAAAGACATGAGTCTAACTGCTCCAGTCCTTTCTCTGATCTGCTCATTAATCAGCTTATAGGCTTAGCAATTAACAGTACTCAATCAGTAAACTCTTGAAGTCTTTGGGGACTACTACTGCTGGTTTAGGCATAGCAGTTTCTGTAGAAATTTATTGATTTAGTCCAAAGCCAGAACAGAGGAAAAATGAAAGTAAGCTTTATTTTCTAAGTTTAAGGACTGCTTGACAAACATTGCTTTTAGTTGGCAAACTAACTGTTTACTCATTTCATCTACTACAGCAAAGCCTTTTAAGTTGGTCTGATAGCTACAGGGGAGAACTGACCTAAGTTAACTATAATCAAGATAAAAATAATTATTTTTAACCTTGATCAGTTTTTTAAGCATCCGTAGCCACCCAAGTAATTATGTCAGGCTATATGAGCGAAAATTAGCAGGGCACTGAACAAATAGCTTATGGTAAACAAATGAAACAAGTGGCTCTGCAGCCAGTGCACTGGAAAAAAACCCAGAAAACAAATCCTAATTTTAGGCTTTCCATCCTAACACATAAGTAATACAATCTTGAAACCACTATAAATAGGAAATAATGCCTATATGAAATACTTCTATTTAAATACAGTATGATATAACCTGTAGGGGAATTAAGGAAAAAAATAGACCATCAGAGTTATCAAAGGTTGTTACCAATAGTATCATGATTATGAACAGTTCTTCGTGAGATGTTCTGTTCTTCTTTATAAGTTACTTTTTCATGTCGTTTGTATGGTCCACAGGATTTTGAGGAGTCTGGTACAACATTCTGTAATTATTTTATTTGCATGAATAATATATAATGTTTCATTACAGATAAGCTTAAAAATACTACTATATCTAAGATCTACAACACATTTTTAAGATGTCCAATACTTAAATCATACAGCTGTACTGAAACCCTGCAAGGTGTTCCACTTAAATAATAAAGACTGACTGGCATTATATGGTAAGAAGTTTTTCCTCTCGAAACTCATGATATTCAAAATAATCATTTTCCAAAAAAACCCCAACAAACTCATTCTTCATCAAAATGAAGAAAATTTTCAAGCTAAAAAAAATAACCAGAAGAACAGGGCTTCTTTTACTCATGTCAAGTCAAGATATTATTGTTAAGTCAGTATTATAGTCAAGATATTTTCTCACCCAAAAAACAGAATACATATTGAATTAAAATGGTTCAGCAACGCATTTCATGTCCAAGAAACAAAGAAGATAATGCATAAACACATAGAAATCTGCAACACCAACTGACCCCAAACCAAAACAACAACAACAAAAAAATACCCTCACCACTACAGGCAAGTTTAACATGGAGAGCTGCCTTAATCTGATGTGTTAACAGGTCTGCATAAAGCCTCTCAAATATTTAAGGATCTTAATTGTTACCGTAAGATTTTTCTTTCAGAAATTTACACACGCATCAATAAATACACGCATTGCTTTACGTAGTTTGAGAAGTCCTGTGCAAATTTACAAGTGAAAAAAAAAATTTCACACCAAAATGCTCCCGCAGCAAACTCAAAACCAGCAGAATCTAAGAAGTAGAAGCTAGACCCTTCCTAAGTCTACAAAATACATCGTAATTCCAAGTTTGTTCTGCATCAGTGACTTTGTAAACCCCTCCTTCACCATCGCCACCGCACTGTACCTTCCAGTAGTTTGGCTGGCAGCTTTGATTTAGCCACTTTGAATATATCAAGAGAGACTTCTGAGTAGTTAAATCTTCATATGGAAATCCCATTCTTACAGCAAACAGGGAGGCTTTAAAAGCAATAACAAAACAAAAAAATATTATTCACTTTTTTATATATCTTATGATAATGCATTCACATAATGTTTTCTAGAAATCAAGAAATCCTTCATTCTCTATGGATATGAGAAATAAACCTTCAGAAAGCAGTATCAGCCATTATAATGATGCACAACTGCAGTAACAAACTCTCTCTTCATTGGCAATATCAAATTTCCCCAATTTACTATAACTCTATTAACACACTGAAGTTTTACCATTGAAAGAGAAACAAATTCAACTCTGCTAATCAACTCGACACAAATAAACTGGAGCAAGAGTGACTTGAGCTGTGTGTGTCACAGAAATAAATGATACAAATAATAGTAAATTCTCCTTAAAAAGCTAGTCTAGTATGAAATGTAAGTAACAGCAGCACATATGCCATTAAAACACTGAGAGTTGCAGAAATCAATCCACCAGCTTATATCATACTATTTCTTCCTTGCAGTTTTAAAAATGACTGTTTTCTTGGTTTGCAAATTAAAATAGTATGTGTCAAGGGAGCAAAAGATATACCAACACAAGCAATGAAAGAATGCTGCACTTCTAAGAATGGCTTTTATAGTAGGGGAAAGGGAAAAAGATCAACAGTTCTTTCATCTGTTAGTTGTAGCTAACTTTGATATTATGTAGTAACAGATATTATTGCTAGATTCAGATGCTTGAACAATTTGCATTACCAATCCTTCATAATAATGTCACTGTAATACACAGCTGAACAAGCTTCTCCAGTCCAAGAATTAAGAAAAGCCTTCCATTATTTCTGGACAGCTTTTCTGTGTTTCTCTTAAAAATTGACACAATAAAAGTCTCTTTACACTCAAGAGCAAAAGAAAACTGACAACTCCAATTAAACAGATACTTATTTTTACTTTTCTAGAACGAATATGCAGGTGTTTGGCTTTTTTTTAGGTAAAATTGTGCTTGTGCACATTTGTCAGTCATTCTTTCATGTCTTTTGAAGCCTTGTTTCTATTCCAGGAAGCAAAGTTGGGCATTTTTATTCTCTGAAGTTTTCACTTGGATTATTGGTCTAAGTATTGCTAGGGAAAAAGGCAGGCACAGTGTGATTATGAAACTTTTCTGTCTATTCAGACAAACTTGAAAATTTCTTGGGAGATGATAAACAAAATCATTCTTTTCTTCCTGACTTGCAATCCTTCTGCACTGACTGTCCCTCACCAAGCTCAGTTCTCCATTGATCTTAATTGCCGGTTTTCTATGCCCTTTCCTAAAGAAATAAGGTAATGGAGAAGGCAGCTCTTCTAACACCACGAGAACTTATCAACATGGTTATTTCTATCAGTTTAACAAAAGCTACACCAAATAACTTTTACACACACCTCTGTCATTATAAGCCTTAGCTGTAAAAACGCAGTAGCTTTGGTTATATTCTGGCTTACATCTCCAACAGCAAAGGTAGAAGTCCCCAGGTTTGACTTGCATGAGTTTTTTTGTTCAAAATAGATTTTATCACCACCGCATGTCTTCACTGAGTGTGGCTCAAGCTTTCATCACCGCTTGCAATTAGCTAAAAAATGTTCAAATATATCTCACAGGATCAGCTTCCTCATGCAATAAGATACAATGATTTCTTCACTTCTCCAATGTGAATTATTCTTAAAGCCTCTTTTTGTGTGTTCTTTTGGGGGCAAAATAATGCAGTTCATTAACTATTATTTACTGAGTGAAAATGATGCAACAATATGACTTCAGACTTTAAAGGTTATCAAATTTGAATGCTTTTGTTCACTGGATAATTAGTGTTAACAGCCTCTGACTCAACTTTTCATTACCAGACCTAGAGAACCTGCTCACTTATACTATCAGACATTTACTAGTTTTGTTTGGTTTTCTTTTTTCCCCACACTGAAAATACTGTGCAGTCATTCTTGAAAGTTAAAAGACTAGCAATTCTTTTAGTTTTAAGAATAATCAGAGGCATGGCCATTTTAATCAATACGTGATAAAGGGACAACAGAGCAGCATAAACAATCTAGGAGGTTTCTGGAGAGCATTGATGACAACTTCATAACATAGGTAACAGAAGTGTGAACAAGGAGCAGTGCTGTGCTGGACCTCATACTTAGAGACAAGGAAGGGCTTGTTGAGGATGTGAAGGCTGAAGACAGCCTTTGCTGTACCAACTATGATATGGTGGGATTCAGGATTCTGAGAAGAGGGAGCAGGGCATAAAGTGAGATCAGAAGCCTGCACTTCAGGAGAACAGAATTTGGCCTCTGTAGGGAAAAAGTCCAATGAACCCTGGAAGGAAGAGTGGTCTGAGAAAGCTGGTTGATATTCAAGGATCACCTCCTCTAAGATCAACAGCAGTCATTCCCAACAAGCAGGAAGTCGGGCAAAAATGTTGGCAGGTTTACATGGATAACAAGGATTTCCTGGTAAACTCAAAAATAAAAAGGAAGACATAAAAGGTCAAAGCAAGGATAGGTAATCTGGGAGGAAATTTGAGAAACTGAAGCTGAATCTGGCCAGGGGTGTCAAAGGCAGACAGAAAGGCTTTTATAACTACCTAAATAGAAAAAGGAAGACTAGGGAAACCATGGGGATGCGGTAGAATAAGGGCAGAGGCGCTGTTGACATAGGGCATTGAAAAGGCTGAGTTACTGAATACCCTCTTCATCTCATTCTTACTGGCCTTCAGAAATCCACGGCTCTGGATATCAGTGGCAAATTACGGAGCATGGAACACTTTTCCTTTACGGAAGACAATCATGTCAGGGAATACTTCAGCAACCTGGGCATACACAAATCCATGAGCTGTGATGGGATGCAACTATGAGTGCTGAGAGACCTAGCTGATGTCATTACAAGACCACTCTCCTTATCTTTCAACTATCACAGTGACTGAGAGAAGTGCCCAAAGACTGCAGAAAAGCAGCTGCTACTGCTGTTTTCAAAAGTGGCAGAAGTAGGAATCAGGGAACTACAGGCTGGTCATCCTCATCTTGATCAATGAGATGATGGAACAACTAATCCTGGAAACCGTTTTTAAGGACAAGAACAAAAAGAAGGTTACTGGAAGTAATTAGCATGGCTTCACAAAAGGGAAGTCATACTTGATCAGCCTGATCAGTATCTACAACAAAACTGGCTTGGTAGATGAAGGGAGAGCAGTGGATATTGTCTATCTTGACTTCCATAAAGGTTTTTTAATTGTCTCCCATAAGAACCTCATAGAGAATGATCAGTGGAGTGGCTGAAGCAGCAGGGGGTGATGCTGACATCCAAAACCAGTTTGGAGAAATGTGCCAATAGGAACCACATGTGTTTTAACAAAGAGAAGTGCAAAGTCCTGCACTTGGGAAGAAACAGTCCCATGCAGCTGTACGTGATGGGGCCATCCGCCAGTAAAGCAGCTTGGCAAGAGAACACCTGGGTCTGAAGGGCAGCAAGCTGAATGTCAGTCAGCAACATGGCCTTGCAAAAGGGCAGCAAAAGGCAGATAACAGAGCAGGCTGGGCTCCAGCATTAGTAGTTTTGCCAGCATGTCCATTCCCTCTGCTCAGCACTGGGGAGGCCACACCTGCAACAGTGTGTCCAGTTCTGGGCTCCCCAAGTACAAGAAAGACACAGACATACTAGAAAGAGAGTCCCTTGAAGGGCCACAAAGATAAGTAAGGAACAGGAGCATCTCTCCTATGAGGAAAGGCTAAGAGAGCTGGGACTGTTCAGCCCTGAGAAGAAAAGGCTTGGAAGGATCTCATCAGTGTATAAAAATACCTGAAGAGAGGGTTTACCAAGTCAGGCGCTTTTCAGTGGTGACCAGTGACAGGACGAGAGGCAACGGGCCCAATCTGAAACATAACAGGTTCCCTCTGAACAGCAGAAAACACTCCTACACTCTGAGGGTGACAACTGCCCAGAGGTTGTGGAGTTTCCTTCTAGACAGATACTCAAAAGCAAGCCTGACATGGTACTGCGGAACCAGCGCCAGGTGGCCCTAGTTGAGCAGGTGGATTGAAACAGAAGACCTCAAGTCCCTGCCAACCTCAACCATTCTGTGACTGTGTAACACATTGCCTTCCTTAAGTTCTCTATGTACCAAAGGTTTTAAAATACATAAAATTCAGGGGTTTGAGTCAAAGTATACAGTGAAGACTATTCAGGTGGCATGGCACTATAACAGATTCCATCAGTGTTTTTAACATTGAAAACAAAAACTTCATGTTACTTTCATTGAAACTTTACCGCTAGGAACAATGTACCGCTCAGACATTTAAAAATTATCAACTGCACACCACAGCTTGCAGGCTCCTCCTCTCTAGTATCAACCACTCATAGAAATTAAATTTTAGTAGACAGGAAGAATTTCCTGGATTATATCACTAAATATACTCAAAGTGCAGCTTACTTATTGAGAAAAAAAAAAAAAAAAAGGAATACCTGCAGCAATTTTGCATGTCGAATAAAAAAAAGCCAGCAGAGATTATACAGATTTATATAAAAGGGTTTTACAGTTCTAGCTAGCTTTTCTGGTAAAAATGCAAATATTTTTATTTAGAAAATAAACTTGTTCCTCTCACATGCTGACTTGAAGGTTCAAATGTACTCTTCTGAAGCTAAAGCTCTATTTTCTCTTTCGCAATCTTCACCTGGTAAAGATGACTATAGTTTCCTTTATCCAAGTTTCTGCTTCTGCAGAAAGCACATTCCTTCACAAGAAATATTCCTCTTACTCAATTTCTCAATTGTTTTGATTCATTCATTAACGTTTATCACCATATCCAATTTTTACTCAAGATATATTTTCAGCTTTTCTCTCACTGTTTTGCCACTACTGCTAGACAGTTTCTTCTGAGGAAGTTCTCACTGAAAGCAAGGACTCAGCATAACAGCCTTGTCCACGACTCCATTACGCAAAGACTTATCTTCTTAGGCTTGAAAACGTATTTTAAATCAGCACTTTAATTTTTCCATTTCTTCATCTTGTCTTTTCTGCTCATTCTACCAATCAGAAATTAAAACTATTTTGACAGCTATGATGGTGAAAAAAGTATTATGAACATTTCTTCCTCCTCTTTTTAACAGCTGACCAATTTTTTTTCAGCATCAGCTCTGAAATCTGTTACCAAAGCTGCTTTTAACCTAATTGTGGTCAAGTGCTTTAATTAAATAGAATCTACAAATTTCTCTCTCTTCAGGCATTCTGTCAAATATTGTCCTCATTTCCCTCTACTGCTCTATTCCACTCCATCAAAAAAATTCTGTTGGGCTTATTTCTCTATCATTTAATACACATCAATTCCTTCAAAAATAATTTATCTTTTCTTATGGATTTCAAAGCACTTGACTTGCCCTTCATGCTCAAATGCTAATATCCACATCTCTTTCACAGAATCATTAAGGTTGGAAAAGACCCCTAAGATCACAGAGTCCAATCATCAGCCCACCGCCATCAAGGCTACTAAACTACGTCCCGAAGCACCACATCTACACATTTTCTGCCCACCTTCAGGGATGGCAACTTCACTGCTTCCCTGGGCAGCCTGTTACAATGCTTCACTACTCTTTCAGCAAAGAAATTTTTCCTTATATCCGATCCTAACCTCCCCTGACACAACTTGAAGCCATCTTGTCTCATCCTGTCACTTGCCAACACTGACTTTACTACAGCCTCCTTTCAGGTAATCGTAGAGAGTAATAAGGTCTCCCCTCAGCCTCAAACTAAACAACTTCAGGTCCTTCAGTCACTCCTCACAAGACTTGTGCTCCAGATCCTCCATCAGCTTCGTTGCCTTTCTCAGGACATGCTCCAGCACCTCAATGTCCTTCCTGTAGGGAGGAGCCCAAAACTGAACACAGTATTTGAGGTATAGCCTCACCAGTGCCAAGTAAATCTGCTTTTCTTAGCAGGCAGATTCTCGAAGTCCTTAACTGTGAGTCAAGTAACCTTCCATTCACTACTTATATACTTCCTTGGAATGCATATTTCTTGAAAACAGTATTATTCTAACAGTAGCAGGTCATATATTAAAAGTTCAACTCTTCCTCCAGGTTGCTCCCTCTCTTTTCTTGTGCCTAGGAGTACAACCCCTAAAGTAATTTTTACATTCAAGTTCTCAGTAATATTTTTAAACAATGAAATACAGTAGTCATGCTCAATATATACTGAAACAGTAAAATGTAACTGTAGCATCTACTAATTCTGTCATTCCTTAGAAAACGTTACTCCTTGGTTTTAAATGAAATATTTACATCTAACAGCTTCTATAGTGTCTTATATCAAATCATCTTTGACACCTTTCATATCAGTGATATTAGCAAAGCCTTAGGATTACAAGTTAATATCTGCAGCTAAATTGGTGGAAAGACCATAAAATTGTACTTTGATTTGCATGTAGAAATAACGGAATAAAACTTATATCATACAGAGTAAACACTTCTGAGTTATTTGACTAAATTTATTTGATTGTCAGGAAATCCACCAATATCACCAAGATCAATATGTTCATTTTAAAAGGAAGTGTTCTGAGAAGAGGGTAGTGACTTGGAAACAGTTGAAGGAATAATTACCTGCCTCTCCCACTAATAATGTATGCTTAGTGTATTCAATGACCTTTCGTGCTACACCAATTGCATTTTTTACATGTCTGAGATCCGCAACTGCCCCAACTTCCATAGTGTTGCTGGAAACAAAAAATATTTTAAAACTTATTAAAAATACAAGAATAATTGTTCAATTTTATTTATTACATAAAATCTGTTCTCAGCTAAATTAGAAAGCTTCCTCCTTTTAACATATTGTTTTAATTGTTCTATGCCACAGACAGATGGCATCACACCAGTAGGGAAATGCTATTTCATACACATATTGTTGCCTTCCACAGGCATAGGGATGTTGCTCAACTAACAATAACTCCATCCACAGTAATATTTTCAGTAACTATTTTGTTACATGAACTCATAACACGAATAAAACACTTGCAATTACTTTTTAATCAGGACAGCTTTAAACGGTAAATAAAGTATGGAAGACAATTGTTCCAGAAGTGAAATATTTATAGAATGAATGTAAAGGGAAAACTTACAATGCTACAAACCATCTGCTTTGCAGCTGCTATATCTACAGCTGGATTACAAAGATTCAATAACAAACACGCTTAGTTACTCCTCTACCAGTTAGATAGGTATTTTTCTGAGTTCTAGAAGTTAGCACATCCCACAATCAATCAGCCCTAAACAAACAACATCTTTGTAACAACCTTTACATTAAATTGTGCTAAAAATCACAGGGATCATTTTTTTCTTCGTGTAGTTTTCTTACCCATCCATAATCATTGCATCCAGTGTTGTTTCTCCACTTTCGTCTGGGCTTCCTCCATATCCCACACTCCCATCGCACTGATCAATCTCACACTGACCACAGCCTCTCTCAACTGCATCCAGCTCAGAACCTCCCAACTGTAATACTCTCCAAGCTGTAATCAATATGAATAATTAAACGTCACCAATGAAAAGTCTCCACCACTACTTTTAAGAATGTTTTAAAGATGGGCATGATTAAGATACACAATGTAAGTGCATTAAAAAAGTAAAGTATAACTTACAGCTGAAATATAAATGCATTCAAAAGAATGTAAACCATTACATTTCTAAATACTGTTTTTCTTGCATATCTGATTAGTGGTTTTGACTAAGAAATTAAGCTGCTTTTTCTCACTTGGAAGGTGTAATTTACTATAATCATCACAACTTCTATATACTAAATAATCTCCTCTCCCCAGAACCAACCATTACTTTATCATTATTTATTTAAAGCCTTTTGAGAGAGGGATAGGGGGAAGCGAAATTTATCTCAACAACAACAAAAGTCCTCTAAAACTTCATATAGTACTGTGTCCAGCTGCAGAACAAGATCTAAATCAGTGATCTAAAAATATCTTAAACCTACATGAGTAACTACACAAGAACAAAAAAAAAAGTGCAAGTTACAGACAAGAAATGAGAGTCTCCAAATTCTCTTATTCAACCCTTAACCTTCTATTCTTTAGGCTCTGCCTTATGGTGCAGTTTCGTAAGACATTGCAGACGTGTTTAATGACATGATCTGAATAAACTGGGCCTGAAGGCTTGGCACATGACATTTCACAACAATGGCCTCAGGTAAGATTTTCCAAGATGCCTGAGCTTGCTGCCATTGACAGCTGCAATCCTGCTTCTTCCTTCTTGTGCTAGCTCTGGTCCTCCACCATTTGCCAGAAGCACATAACCCAGCTCTCCTCTGCAGAGTAAGCTATTACGCTGTATCAACAATCTCAAAAAGCCTAATCTTCATAAATTTATGTAACCTGCTTTGACTGTCAATAACAAATCTCAATACACATAAGCTCCAGAAATATAATATTCAGAACTATTTAAAACTTTGGGGGCAGGAACGAATCTCACAAAGGCATAATTAAAAATAAATCGCCATTGTGAACAGCCACAAGAGTGTAAATCACATTATTGATAAAAGACCCAGAGAATGGTTTGGGCTGGAAGAGACCTTAAAGATCATCTAGTTCCAACCCCCCCTGCCATGGGCAGGGACACCTCCCACCAGACCAGGCTGCTCAAGGCCCCATCCAACCCGGCCTTGAACAATTCCACAGAGGGGGCACCCACAGCTTCCCTGGGCAACCTCTGCCAGGGCCTCATCACCCTCATCAGGAAGAATTTCTTCCTAATGTCTAGTCTAAATCTTTCCCTTTTCAATTTAAAGTCGTTCCCCCTCATCCTATCACTTCTTGCCCTTGTGAAAAGCCCCTCCTCAGCTTTCCTGTAACCGTCTCAGGTACTGGAGGGCTGCTATGAGGTCTCCCTGGAGCCTTCTCCAGGCTGAACAACCCTAACTCTCTCAGCCTGTCCTCACAGCAGGGGAGCTCCAGCTCTCCGGAATGAATGCTTTTAACCACAGCTTAGAAGTCGTTTTTTTTTTCTTTTTCTTTCCAAACGCATTCCCCACCCCGAACCTCTGAAGTTAAACCACCTGCTTGCAGGCTCCTGGGCAACCCTCGGGCTCAGCGACAGAGCCCCCTCAACGCAAACCCCAGCGCAGGGCCTGGCGCCCTTCCCAGACGCGGCCACCCGGCACACCGCGCCCTCAGCCCCGCTGCTCCCAGCCCCGGTGGGCCGGGGAAGCCCAAGTGCGCTGCAGCCAGCGCCATTTAAAGGAAGCAAGGACATAGCCCGCTCCTCGCCACGCATAAGCAGGGTCACGCCTCAAACACTTGGTTCTAAGCCAACACCCAGAGCTCCCGCCAGTCCCGCAGCAGGAGGAGGAGCACCAAGCGAGCAGCACTGCCCAGTTTCCCGCCGGGGCACCTGTGTCTGCCGCCTTCCTAAACGCCCAGGTGTTGATGACCATAGGCAAGGCGGCGGCTGAGGCGGCGCCAGCCAGCTGCAGCGCGCCAAGCAAGAGGGCCGCAACGAGTATCCACCGCAAACCCCAGCCGCGTCTTTCCGCCATCGCCGCCCGGCCCGCCCCCACCACGCCCCGGGACCCCGCGCATGCGCAGGGGGCGCGGAGTGATCCGACCGCGGGCAGCGTGGCACGGGGCTGGTGGGGGCGTGGCCGCCTTGGGAGAGGGATGTTCTGTGGCCTGGTCATCCGCCCCGCCCCGTGTGCTGGCGGCCTGTGGGTATACGTGTTTGTGACAGGGAAACGCGTAAATGCCTGCTAGTAAAGGCCAGGGCCCAGATGAATTGCAACTGGTCCAGAGGAGGGCTACGAAGGTGCTCAAAAGGCTGGAGCACCTCTGCTGTGAGCACAGGCTGAGAGAGCTGGGGTTGTTCAGCCTGGAGAAGAGAAGGTTCTGGGGAGGCCTTTGATCAGCTTTCCTGTACCTGAAGTGGCTACAGGAAAGCTGAGGAGGGACTTTTTACAAGGGCAAGAAGTGATAGGATGAGGGGGAATGGCTTTAAATTGAAAAGGGAAAGATTTAGATTAGACATTGGGAAGAAATTCTTCCCAATGAGGGTGGTGAGGCCCTGGCAAAGGTTGCCCAGGGAAGGTGTGCATGCCCTCTCCCTGGAAGTGTACAAGGCTGGGTTTGGTGGGGCCTTGATCAGCCTGATCTGATGGGAGGTGTCCCTGCCTGTGGCACGGGGGTTGAAACAAGATGATTTTTAAGGTCCCTTCCAACCCAAACTGTTCTATGATTGTATCCATCTGTATGTGTGTGACAGCCAGCCTCTTTGTGTCCAGGTCAGAATCCCTTAGTGAAATCACTAGTGGTGCCCAGGCGGTGCTGTGGGTACAGCAGAGACCCAGAGCCAGCCAGGCCCTGCCTACGGACTGTGGGAACACGGGATGCAGTGATACGAGATGTTCAAAAGCCATCTCTGTGTATGCCTCAGAGATTCACGTGCAGCATCTTTACGTGTCGCCTTGTTAACATCTATGTTTTTGTCAAATGTGCCTTAACGGCATGGAGACATCTTGGTGAAGGGTGGGATCTACTGTAGTGAACAGCTTACAGAAGAATTTGCATAACGCCTTGCTTTATAGGAACCATAAAACGTGTAACAATTTTTTTAATCCTGCCCCTGCCATTCAAACTTTTCATTATAAACCATTAGCAATGGTTTAAAACCATTCAACATGTTGCCGTAGTTATATGACTGTTTTCCGGTCCATAGGCTCACCTGCTGGCCGCGAAATGCACAGTGTGGGGTCAAGCCTGATGACGTTCAAGCAGTCGCGGATCATCACCCAGCTGTTATTTCTGAACAACATGAAAAAAGTTGGCTTCTGCTTCTAATAGAGGTACTGAATATAAAATAGGCTTTTTAAAAAACTTTTAAAATTTTTATTTTTACTTTTTCATCTCATTCTCATTACTCCTTTTCAATATTTGATGAGCCAAATTCAATTACACTTTATCAGTAATGTTGCTGGTCTTCTGTTTGTAGTAAGAGGAGATACTTGGACCTCATGTGGCAACCTTGAGCTTGTATGCTAGCATAAATTCTTAGTGTAGCCAAGCTGGGTTAAAAAGCCTGAAGCAATATTATTTTTATTATAAAAAAAGATCCAGAAGCTCTGGAATTAAATGGTTTTCACAAAAGAAACGTACTATCCTTTATTACAGAAGTCACAAAATAATAACCTACAGTATTGGGTTTGACTTTAGTAGTAACATGGCCTTTGTTTCAGCCAGTTCCTAGAAGCAAAACTAGAAATAGCCTAGAGAAACCTTTACTAAGGTACATATTGTTAGCTGGTTTATTTCTGATATTATTGTTCTTACTTCTGTCATGTGTTGATGTGTAAGGCTATTAGGGAAGAGAAAAGGGCCAAAATAAAGATCCAGATTAATGTCAGCTAAAGGAAAAGAGAAGAAAATATTTTCAGAAAGTGATTTAGTATACACGAAAAGGAAAATCTAGTCAAATGTGTTCCTAAAATTGATATATTAATGTTATTTTTCAAATATTGTTTTCTTTTAGCTACATAAAATAGACAATTACGAAAGAAAAATATTTTCATGTGGGTGTTATTCAAATAAAAGTGTTGACTGCTATGGCTGTGCCTGGAGGATGAGCCTGCACAACTGTGAAGAATATTTTGTAGGACTTGAAATGACATCACATTATGCTTTGAAACCATATAGAAACTCAGTTGGTTTGATTTCTGTGGTATACTTTCTAACTGTCATGACTTCCTGCTAGAAATAAATGCAACGATGAATCCATGCTTTACTGTATAGTGTTGTGTAAAATCGTATATTTTCATGTTAAGTGTGAAAAAACTCACAAAGCAAACACTGCTTTCAGGTATAGTGTGCAAAATGAACAGCAGGGTCGATAAAATTCTGGTTTTACATGCTGAAAGCTGGGGAAAATTTGAGTAGTATCTTTATAAGACAACTGTGCAAGTCAGTTTGGCTACATCCGTCTGGGTTCTTGATTTGCTTTATATGTCTGATAGAAAGTATTTTAAAATTATTCTTTGAATTTAAAACTTGCTTGTATTTCATGCAAATTAGCTGTTATTCTGTATCAGTTCTTCCTACATCAGCAGTGAAAATGCATCTTAATCTGTTTGTCCCTCAATACTTACTGATATCTTCGAGACTGTAGCTAAGCTAAATGGTGATACTGGTAGACTTTTATCTCCACAGCTGAAAAGCAAATCAATATTTTCACAAACAGAATTTTTCTTCAAATGTACAATATTGAAAGAATATTCTAGAGAAAGACTTGTATGGATGGACAAGGGATTACTGAGGAGAATCTACAACAGACGACACTGTGAATGGCACTGAGTAATTAATGAAAAACACAGGAGGAAATTCACCTCTTTCCCTGAGAGTGTCTGTTCCTACAGTGGCCAAATTCTGACCTCAATTATAGCTGTGTGACCTTATCTAGCACCAGCTGCTCAAAAATGCATGACTAGCTCCTTTTCGCTGCCTCAAATTTTCCACAAGTATGCTTTGAAATTTAATTAAGTACTGTAGTTATATCTGTAATTTGTTTACATTTTATCTTGATTTTACTTAGACTTTCTAATAGTAACATACATAAACACATGAAAAACAAATCTGACAACAGTTTTCTTAATAAGAGTAATCAACTGGTTAGCATTTGCTGTGGAAACTTACTTGTGTTGTTTTTTTTTTTTACCTAGGCTTTTGAATCCAATATGCTTCTAATTAAAAAAAAATAAAATTAAATGACCCTATGTTGTGGTTTTCTGATTTGAGTAGATTTGTGGAAGCTCTGTAGTCTCAGTTTTTTAAATTCCTTCCTTTTTTTTTTTTACTCTTTCAATCTCTTTCGTGACTTCTTACAATACGTATGTTCACTCATTCACTGAACGACACTGGAAAGAATGAAAGATGTATGGCTAGTGAATATCCCCATGATCTACTTGTATAATCTTCTGAGAAAGACCCTTATGTTCTTTCTTATGCTTGAGAAGAACATAAACATTTTCAAAGCAATTTAGTTATCCTCACCTGAATCCTCCATAAAACAGAGCATCAATGTGAGGTAAAATTGTCTAATTTTTAAAGCATGTGATTATCCAGACCTCTGCTTCCCATACTGTTCTCATATTTTCATGTCTTCTCCAACAGTCTTTTTCCATGTGTTACGTGTTCTATTTTACTTGTACTGTAAGGTCACTTGGGTATGGGTTGTAATTTTATTTTAAGTTTGTACAGCCTATAGCACCAGCGTATCCTAGCTTAGCACTGCTTGTTCCTTGGCAATATGTTGATTAGCATTAATATATATAATGGGAAAAAGTACAGATGCTAATTATAACAACCAAGCAGCTTTCAGTAATAACAATAATATAATCATGTTTCTATTGCTGTATTTGCTGTTGTCGCTACTTTTTTTAGATCAGATTGCTAAGTTAGTTACTTTGTAGCTTACTTTTTTACTCTGTAACCTCAAAATAATTATTACGTGTCATATAATAATATGTTCTTACAGTATTATTTTTGCCTGTTGTAGCATTCTGTCTCAAAACAAGTTATGTGTAATGTATTTCCTACTCATAACTGCTATACTTGTCCACTGCAGTAATAAAGTTGTCATATGCAGCATGTAATAGACCACTTTACATTGTTGGACTGGCTTTTTTTTATTACAACTCCTTGTAACTTATGATGTCTTCATAAATGTGATCCATTGCAATAGTAAAGTTGTTGCACAAATACAGCCAGTTACTGTTTGCTTCCCCCACATATGAAAGTTATCTTGACATTGTTAAATGAACATACTTGAAGTTTTCAATGTTGAAAGAAAGGTAACCAGAAACTTGTACTATACAAATATTATTTTAGAAATATGACAACTTACAGTGACTACAACTATTTCATGTGGTTTGTGTATGCTTACCAACATTTTAAATCAGGATCCTCACTGAGTTATGATTATCTAAGACTAAAAGGCGTATGGACACATGCAGCACTGTGATGTTTTCGTGGTTAGAACACCCCAAAGCATATAAGTAATTGCTTTGGGAGGTAATTTACCATGTGTAAGCCCCGACTTTGAAACGAAAATTGTGTCAAATCTCTGCCCAAGTTATTTTCTCTGTAGTTTTTGTAAGGACAGATGAATGCCATTCTGTGTTTTTCTATGTATAATTAGTCTGTGCAAACCAAACCCCCTGTTTTATACTGGCTCCTACATCTTGCGCTCAAGTTCATCCACATAAAACTTGCTGAGGTATCACAGCCCTGTAGAATTCAGTTGTGGAGGTGGTTGAAAAACTTTGAAGACAGGTTTTAAGAACAGGGCTGAGAAGTAGAAAGAGCGAACTCCTACTCCATGATATCTGAAGTGGACATATCCACAGCTCTGCAGCATTTCTGAACCACTGAAGAAGTGTCAGGTCAAAGCCATTTTGAGAATTTTTTCCAACAATGTACCAACTATTCAATTACTGTTCTTTGCAAGTTCTGCTGGACTCTGATACTTACCACAGGGGGTTATTAAGTGGGAAATACATATTTTTTTGCTTCAGACTGACAAACTAGAATCTGAAACAGAAACCCTCTTGAAAACATTTTACCAGCTGTATTATGAGTTGAAATGGCCGAGATACAAGACACATAAATACAAAGCTATGAGCTACCATTACTTCTTCAGGTTGTTTTTTTTTTTTTGCTAGAAATTTACCTTTGGTACTGATTAAATCATAGGATAGGATGTCTAGAGACAGGAGAACAAGCCAGTGGTTAAGCAGCAGGTGTGAGTCTGAATTTACTTACTTTGCGAGGATTTAGTCTAATTATTTGAGTGTAATAATCTCAGCCTTTCCTGGTCACACTAGTCCAGCACGACAGAATGCAAAGGTGACTGTGGAGATTGAAACAGCAGAATTTTTCTTCAGATTTTGTGTATTTTCTTTCATTCTATATAAATGTTTCTCAAATTCTAGAAGGTTTTGCTTGAGAGAAGGGAGTTATTTTGTATATTTGCTGTCATCTTTGATATTCACTGCTTTTGGAATAATGTTATGAGTTAGACTCATCACATATGCTAGATAAATCTCAATAAAATATATCTCTTCCTATATTTTCTTCTCTCCAGGGCTGTGTTTTTACAGATTAAGGGAGCCTCAAGTAAGAAGGTTAGAGATGTGTACCTTTTCTCTCAAAAGACCACCTAAATTAGCTTGCTGTGTCCTTGCATGGCACAGAGCTCCAGGCAATTGCCTTATAGGTGAACTAGTTCTGCTGATGAGGGAGCAGTCATTTACCAAATACTTCTCCAGTGATCCAATGGGACCAATGATCCAGTGGATATCCACAGCAGTAAGACCTGAAAGGTCAGTTTAAGTATTATTTATTCACAATCTGAATTCATATTAATGCTACAAAAGCAGTGTAGCCTCTCGTTTCAATGTGACTCTAAAATCTAAGTCTTCCAGACAAACATTCACATATACCTTTTCATAAAAAACATTTTCTAAAATATTGAACAAAACCATCACTGAGCTAAAATTGCTAAAATTGGTCAAGTCCAGTGTCTTTATTGTCTGTTTATTTTCCCAATAGCCTTCTAGCTACTCTTTATTTATAAGCAAATTTAGATTTGCTTCAAAACTTGAAATTTGAAAATCTTGTCAATCACTATAGCAATAACATCACTTAGGGTTTACTTAAATGGACTGTAATATTTGATGAAGAGCTGGATAATGTTATCCTGGAACTATGGTATTACTATACAAACCTCCATCCAAACATGTTACGTTTTGAGCTGGTCTGGTAACAGATGCCTTTGCTGCAATTCAATAAAAATGATCAAGCTTCTAAATAAAAATAATGCTTTTTTGGATGTGCATGTAAAGAGAATCTGCCAGAGTTTTCACTTATAATGCATATACATGTAAACACTACATGTTTCTTACTGGAAGGAACTGTGTTAACAGCTTTCCCCCTATTTATCCAAACATATTTGATGTATTATATATTCTACCATGTGTTCTTTATGTTCATAGATATTAAGGACAGATGGGTAGCTTGAGGGATATCTGTTGAGCTATAGTATGGATAACCATATGGTACCTGGCTCTAGCTGACTATATTCAGCTGGAGATTCAAATTCACAATCACAAGCAATATAAGTATAGTGGTGTCTCTTATACTACTGAAATTATTCTAGTAGATTGTTTTAGTGAAATCTGTTTTAAGACTAATAGATGGTGTGCTGCTGCTTGGATTAAGCCATGAACTGACAATTCACTCACCGGAAAACACCCGGGATTTGCACGCTTATGTTGCTTCACATAATAGGACTAATTTATCATATCTGACTCCCCTGTAAGCAGAATTAGCAGAGATGCAGAGTGAAAAAAATATAGTTTATGTTTACAAATTACATTTAGAGGGAGTACCATATGAAATTTCAAATAGATGGTAGTTTGGAGTAGAGTCATAGAACTAGCCTAGATTGTCAAAACTATTTAAATTCCTGACTCATGCTTAGGTTCCCAAACTACCAACCATGTGAAAATGTCTCTGCTTCCATTCATTAACTTTGCACATATTTGACTTTGAAGTAGTAAATACAGACTCTTGCTAGGCTACGCATACTATAAAATTATGATTCTATCTACAGTCTATAAGAAAGCAGATGAAAAATTGTGTTATTTCAGTGTCTCACCCATAAAAACGTGTTTCAGTCAAGAAGAAAAACAGATTACAAATCAATTCATGTAATAAACATAATACCCAGAAGCTGAAAAATATATCTAAAAGGTATAATAAAATTCCCTTGAAAACTAGGTAAGACATGAAACTTCTCCATTCAACATTGGAAGATACATGTGTGGACTTTGAAGCTGCATTTTTCATTGTATAACTTGTGAAATGTAGGTAACATCTGGTTCTATACACTATATATATTTGAATGCATTCTGGTTATTTTTATACTAACAAGAATGAACCCAGCATAGGAAGTATATCACTGAGAATGACCCTTGGTCAGCAAATGACATAGCAATTAGGTGCACAGCTGATCAGCTGCATTTGGCTCTATTGTCCACTACTGCTCTAGAGGCCAGTAGATATATAAATGTAATGTAAATTTATATGCATGCATGCAAACAGACTTTGAAGCCAAAAAATTATAATTTATAGGTTAACACCTCATTGCACCCTAATGCCTGTATGTATCCACTTAAAATAAAGGATATCATTGCAAGGAACTTAGTCCATTTCCAGCTGTTAGTAAAGCATATTTTACTTTTTACTACTCCAAAAATGTGAAATCCTGATTACAAACTCACCAATAATAAAAAACAAATCTGTGCTGACGTATATGCCATGAATAATTTACATTTGTTTCCTGTTTATTAGGTTGTATTTTTGTATGGATGTATCCTTATTCATATACACACTTACAGAATATACTAACAGCTATAGCATTAAATTAGTCTCTCTCTGTAAGGATCCAGAATTTTCCAAACAGGTGATCTCTGTCATGTAATTCATTTTGTCAGCTTTCGCTTAGGAATTGGATGTTTCCTGCAGGAAAGAATAATGACAAACTGGTCCTTAAACTTCTCAGGTCTTGACCTTGCCTGGTTGGTGCAGAGCGGCGGTGAGGCAGATGTCATCTGAAACAACTCTGTTGACAGCGTGATTGAGTGCATTCAGAAGTTTTCAGTACAGCACTGCCTTATGCCTTCATAATCTCTGATCTAGCACATTTTCATCTTGTCTACTCTTGTCTGACATTCCATGTCCCCTGACAGTCGTTAAAGTGCCTTGAGTATGACATAAAAGTCATATGATGGTTGTCAAGATATCACTTGCAATTTGTCAGACCAGGAGCTCCACCACATCTCTTTTATCCTCACAACCTATCTTAGAAAACATGGCAAATCTGTTGGTAGGTCAGCTTTTTGGTAGCAAAGTCCAAGTAAACCAGCACAGTCTGATGAGTGCAACATCTAAGAATTTAGACTGCCTCATCACTCTGAACAAATCAGATTTGATGTCCCCTAGGCATAGGTGGTTTGCTAACAAGCATGACAGACAGCACCACATAAAAGTTTCTATTCTTCCTTCACATTGGTGGCAGCATCTATATTTTATAGGGCAAAATGTGCCATCTGTCAAAGTGGATATATTGCAAATAGACTCATAATTATGCATATGTACATTGTGACAAAGGAGGACAATGTACGCATGCACAAACACACACAGCCATAAAGGTTAGGATGGTTGGTGAATACCTTTTTACACACCACTGAACTATCACAAGAAAGCTAGATATGTTAATTTTCAGGGTACTTGAAATAATCCTGCACACTCCGTTGTTTTATTGTAGTTGAATTTACAAACGTATTCACTAGGTGGCAATGTAGTATGTAATTTGTAGCAAATTTAAAGCAGAGCTGTACTAATCAGAAATAACTACACTAGGTAAGTTTTTTACATCGAATTACAATAAAGAAACGTTGATTAATTCGTAGTCCTACTTTTTTATTTTATGCTTATAAGAATTCATACTCTATCTACACCTTAAGTAGAAAATATATGAGGTTGTAGTATATTGCAAAGCCCTCAAAATTCACGAGGTATTTTGAGGTAGCTCAGGAGAATCAGTAGACCCCATCAGCTCTAGTACTTGCACCTAAAGTGTCTGGAATGAAGTCTGTTGCCACAAGGAGCATATATAGCTCAGTCAGCTCAGCAGGAAGAGTTAATTTCAGGCAATGAGAAAAGCCTGGTTACAGTCAGGAATTAGAAATACTTTATTAGAATGAGTTTCTGAAGTATATCTGCTCTGGTTGTATTGGAGCTCTAAGCACTGACGTTTGGAACAGAAGAAGAATGTGGATAGCTTGGTCTATGCGTACCTTGCTTTGCCTCTCTTTTCCACAGCACTGATGCTTTAGGAAGTGCCCAGAGTAGTCTCGGAGACATGGACTGGAGGTAGTAGGAGCACCAGCCCCATGGAGCTGGTGAGAGCGGGTAACGAGAGAGAACAAATTCTGTCTGAGAGAACAAGGTCTGCACTGCAGGGCCAGAGGAAAACACTGTGGAGGTGTCAGGATCAGTTGCAATTCCTGTTTCAAAAATTCACTGTGCATGCAATGGATAGGCTGCCTTCATGATTTCATCAATTCAATATTAAATCTTTCGTTTGTAGACATAAAATGTGAGATGTTAAAATACAAGTACTATATTATATAGAGCCGAGATGTTCTTTTTATCATTTGCCTTGTGAATTAATTAAATACTTTCTGTTGGACAGATTCGATCTTTGCTATTTTTGAGAATGACCTCATGCACAGCTAATTGTCTGCCCAGTTCTGTGTAGGCAGCCCTTTACTTTCTCAGATTTCATTATGTGACTTGACTGCTTAATGTGTTGTCTTTTAACCTGTCCATACTTTTTATTGTAGGGCCATGGGCAATGTTTATATTTAGAAGTTTTTGTCCACAAAATGAGTGATTAGAAGTGGTTTAATTACACAGGAACTGATTATTAACCCTTTATCTCTGAGCAATTGACCTGGTTATAAATGTTGCTACATTGTTCTGCAGAACAGGAAAGGATTTCCTGATATGCCTTCATCCAAGTTTCCTTTTATATTCTGCAAGGCATTTCTTCCCATAGCTTTTAGATACATAGGTGGATTAGTCTTTTCTAGATTGAATTTACAAAATTTTGAACTGGATATTTGGAGAGTAGGGTTTTATTAGCTTTATATTGGCCAACAAAAGTGTAAAACTGTTTTTATAGGAAGAATATTCCATCATTATTGCATTGCGAGTCTTGCAATATTTGTTGCTTCTCTTAAAAGCTCATTTTGTTATTCACATCATCAAGACAGAATCTCAGCTTTCAACTTAACAAAAATATAAATTTTTATTTTCCTAATAGAAGAAGGAAGTTTGAAAATAGAACTTGAGTATACCAAAAGGCTTTTAAAAACCATAGATAAAAAAAGAAAGATAAATTTCTTCAAAAATATTATGATGCTTAAGAAAAGCCTTCTGTTTTGTGTTGGGGGTGATTACTGAATCCTGGACATTCAGGAGACCGACCAAAGAGCTTTTAAGCAGAAGAAAAGCATTCAAAAATACTAGCAGACAAAATTATCATTTCGATGAAATTAACTTTTCAAGTTGCTCATAAGAAAAAAATCTGCTTTCTGGTGATGATAGAAATAGGGCCCTTTACAGTCTGTACAAGTACAACGTATGCTCCTAAGAATGACTAGCACTCCTAAAATATGACAGCAATGGTATTTACATTATGCATACTGGGAAATGAAACTGGTCAGAGGCTACTGCCAGGATTCTCAAGGCTTTGAACGTTGATAAAAGAAGTTCTTGCTGAAGCATATAGGTGGTAATAACAAACAATAACTATCAGGGTTTTTATACATTTGGATGGATATTTATTGAGCTGAGCAGAGCAGGTTTTACAATTTGCCAGGTTTATGACATTGCAGAACGTATGAAGTAGAATGGGGGAAAAAAAAGAGCTGATTTGAGTCAAAGGTATAGAAGATAAAAGGAAGCAACAAAATTAACAGTTCTGAAATTGTCTTAACTGGTTCTGTAAGAAAAGAACCTTATGCTGGATCTGACAGTCTGAGGGAGGGGAGGCTACTGCAGTGCCCCCAGGTCCAACAAGTAGTGAGTCTGAAAATGTCTTCTGAGTATGTGCAATCACACAGAGCACCTGGATACACTACATAGCTATGTTTATAGACAGCCAGCTGCTCAGACCATAGATAAACAGAGCACTGATGTGAACCCAGGCAGCACCAATGGCTTAATCCTGTTCCCCTTTCTGGCTGAGCAAGGTAGAGGTCCATTAGTGGGAAAATATATGTATGTATGAGCAGTGTGGATCCCTTCAGTAGTGAGGCTCAGATGCTCAGTGTGCCCAGTAGCTGCTCCTAAATCCCAGTGTCTCGTGTTGTGAGGACCTGGACATAGAAACTTCCAACGCTGCAGCTCTGCTCCAGTTCACAGAATCACATAATGTTTCAGGTTTGAAGAGACATCTGGAGGTCATCTGGTCCAACTCCCTTGCTCGAGAAGGGCCACCTAGAGCTAGTAACCCAGGACCATTTCCAGATGGCTTTTAAAAATCTTCAGGGATGGATGCTCCACAATTTCTCTGTGTACAACCTGTGCCGGTGCTCTATCACCCTCAGAGTTAAAAAAGTGTTTCCTGCTGTTCAGAGGGAACCTTGTGTGTTTTGGTTTGTGCCCACTGCCTCTTGTCCTGTTCCTGAGCACTACTGAAAATAGCCTGGCTCTGTCTTCTTTATACCCTCTCTTCAGGTATTTATATACATTGGTGGGATTTCCCTGAGTCTTCTCCAGGATGAATAGTCGCAGCTATCTCAGCCTTTCCTCATGCTCCAGTCCGTTACTCATCTTTGTGGCCCTTCATGCGATTCTCTTCAGTAGCTCCATGTCTCTCTTGTAGTGGGGAGCCCAGAAGTGGACGCACTACTCCAGGGGTGACCTCCTCAGTGCTGAGTAAAGGGGCAGAATCACCTCCCCTGACCTGCTGGCAGCACTGCCCATAATGTATCCCAGCATGTCCTGTTAGCTGCCTTTGCTGCAAGGATGCATTGTTGGTTGATGTTCAGCTTGCGTCCCAGTGGAACCAAGTCTTTTCCTGCAAAGCTGATTTCCAAACTGTTCTTCCCTGCATCTGAAAGGTGATCCAGAGAGCTGCTCCCAATGACTCACTTTGAGTTTCGTGCCTGGACAATGGGGCTGAAGCTCTCCTGGGAGAAAGCACCTTTTCCCTGGAATAGTCTGATGAACAGAAATAAAAAATATGTGCTCACTTTTAGCTTTGTCAGTGAAGCTTGTTGATTGGTGACTGTAGTTCTTAATATATGGAGGGTTTTGATACTGTAAGCACCACCAAGCTTATTTGCAAAGCGTAGAACTTATAAAATAACAAGGTGAATTAGAGGTACTTCAGTATTAATCCTGCCTCTTCTAACCGAAGTAATCTGTGAAGGTAAAGTTTTTGATTATTTTACTGGCAAACTTGAACTGCTATTATCTAGCATATTGAATTTATTCAGAAAATTGTTGGAAAATACCTCAATAATGTAGGTATGGAACTGTAGAGTGTTATAAAATAACATAGATATGACTTTCACTCTTCTGAATGCTTTTGAAAACATCGCCCAATATGCTTGCAAGAAATTTTAAGCAGAAGGTCAAAAAGGGCCAAATCTTTAGGTCCCTTCTCTGCTTTTATTCAGACTTGACTCTGATAAAGTTCTCACTCCTGTGTGGGTTTTGGCTGAACAAGCACTGTGCAAGGCTTACAATGCGAGGACTTAGCCCACAAAAATTATTAGCTCAGGTCACAGTCTAGGCTTTCTTATACAATTTATCTGTCACTTACTTATGTTATAAAAGTGCAGAGGTGATAAAGAAGTCATCTTTCAGGTCATATAGCAGTTTTACACTGCTGTGTCTCTGATTAAGCATTGTAGACAAAAGAGGATAATAAGATCCAGGGGAAGATGAGAAGAGCAGAAGTAAAAAGCTTGCACTGCTGTTAGAAAGACTTACATTATTTTGCTACAGACTCGATAGGAGCATCTGATCCCTATTTCTTATGAAGTGTAGTTCTGACTGCCCCAAAATCGCTTTAAACATGAAAAAGATGAGACCACTGTGCTTAATAATGCTGTTAACACTGTGTCTGAAGATTTTTTCCTTCACTGTACCGCACATAAATACTGCTTAGTCTTCATCTGTGCAAAATGTAGAGGTAAACTTTAATTGAGGGCTTTTCTTTTGGGATCATGTGCCTTCAGGGGTAACAAAACTCCTATTATCAACCTAGAAATATAACAACTTTGAGAGCATTGTTGCATAGAGATACTGAAACATTAATTCATGCTTCTGTGACATCTTGTCTGGATTACTGTAATTCCCTGCTTGCAGGTCCCACTCAGCCCTCTTTTCACAAAACAAGAACTTGTACAATAGTGCAACCACTGAGATTTTAAACATGCACAATAGCCAGTCATCATATATCTCTCTGCTGCGATCTCAGTACTGCCTGCCATTAGGTACTGGATCGATTTTAAGATCCTGGTGATGTGTTTTAAAACACCACATGTCTCCAAATGAGTTTTTGGTTCCCTATTGTCCAGGTCCAATTTTACTCAAGTGTAAAAATGTTGGGCTTTCATTTGTTCAGAATGAGAATTATAAATCACTGTGTCCCATAGCTTCTTCATGCAGCTATGAGATGCACTTTGCCAGAACAGATTTGGAGTGTCAGTCTTGTCATTGACTTAAGGTCAAGACTGTGGTAGGTTGCTTAACTTTTCTTTCTGTCACCATCGTCTCTGTTTGTATCAGGATATATTTAATAGAGCATTATAAAGCTTCTTTTTTTTTTCCAGTTGTTTCAGAGTTGCAGCATCCCTGTACTTTACAAAAAGGCTTTTTGAATGCCAGTAATAGTGTTGGCATTTCTGATTTAAGAGTCATGAGAAGATTTTTATCTAAAGAATTTAGACCAGATAACACAAGTGTTTCCAATGCAGATGTTGCTCTCTTGTCAAAAAGATACACTTACCTTACCTACAAATTTTATATATCACAGATAGGATAGGAAAAAGATTTTTAGTTATGCGAGTGTGTGCTTCCTTCCTTCTGTATTTTGGAATAGGATACAAACCAATTTGTTTATATTGACTGTGTACTTCACACAAATGCCTACATAATTTGCTGTGGAAAGAATAGGTTTTTTTCCTAAAATAGCTTATAAAAATGTTTTTGCCTTGAAAATTATTGCACAGGTTTATTGGCTGCTGTATATCTGGCTTTTTTTCTGTCCTGCCCTTCCCTCTTTTGACTATTATATGCTGTTCATGCTATGTATATATTTGCATCTTTAGTACAGAGCCTGCATTCTGAAATGTGTTTCTGCTGCTGAGCATGATTAGTGGAAAACATCATCTGCACATTTAGTCTCCATTAAAAAAGGCATGATCAAAAGAAAAAAAAAGAAAATAAAAAAAAATGAAAAAAATTCTTGCATCCACACTGGCTGTTAGTTATTTAAATTCTATTTAGTATATTACTTTCCATTGAAATGAATGAATATAGGTAGCTTGACACCTAAATAACCTTATGGATTGGTCTGTAAGTGCTTTATCATTCTGTCATCCTTGCTCATGGCCAGGATGCTGTATACTACTTTTCTGTTATTTTCTAGCATTTAACTTTCAATATAGGTATTCTATTACATGTATATGAAATATTCCTTTCAAAGCCAGGATGATGCATATCCTTTTTATTTAGCCCACCCTCTAGTTTCTTCTTGTCAGTTGCAGTTTTGGTGATTGTGACAATATAAAAAATTCTATCCTCCAGCACAGCATTTATCACCTATAGTAGGTGAAGAAAGGCCAGAGTATTAAACTTCCACACAAGTTCAATATGCTGTTATTAGCAGACCTGCTGAAGTTGGCAACTACAGGTCTAAAGCATTTGGTTTCTCAGCTAAGAAAGGCCATATGTTATGTCCCCCAAAACTATCAAGCTTATGGTTCAGTGGAAGTTTTTTTTTTTGATTAAAAAAATCCTTGTCACCATTGTGGGCTTAAAGGTTTCCTGTGTCGTGTTACCTTCATGGGTCCTTGGGCTTTACATCTCCAGTGGTACTAAGCAGGGTTGGATTTCACAAGCTGTTAGGTCTTGCTGTCATTTGGAGACATTTTACTGCTAACAGTCATGTTGTATCTTACACAATTTTGTGAAACTCTTTTCCATGGAAAGCGTAATGCTTGTCTTTACTGATATCCTTGTTTGACCCTGAATGTAAGGGAGGATGTATCACCTTCCTCTCTGAGTCTGTTCATGTCTGCACTGCATATAGACACATTCAGAGTTTCTCCACCAGCAGTTAAATATTCCTTTTTGTGTTTGTCTCTGTACCTGTATTCAAGGCCAAATTCATAAATAGTGCATGTTACTTAGAACAATCCAAAAGGTCCCCTTAGACTCTGCTAGATCTATTTATACCATCTCTATCTGTGTATAACATAATCTGTAATTTACATACCATGGAATTGCAAGAAGATTTAAATTTAAATAACAGAGACTCTTCTTTCATTTACACCTACTCATGAGTCCTTATTATGAAAGCTGTAGCAAGTGAGATTGACATTTGATGAACAAAGGACAATTGTCTTCAACGGAAAGGAACAATAGTCTTCCAGTAGTTTTCTGAAACATATTTTCACTCTTATCATTGTCATTTTCATCTTCCTGGGTTTTGTGAAGCCAGCGTTTCATCCAGTGAATTGATTTTGGTCCCTGCCAGTCAGTATTTTGCAGCTGTGGGGAGGAAAACTAAAAGGACCCTTTTCTTATTTCTGTTACTCTTGTGGCATTGTAGTGTGTGGATTTTGAATGGGTTTTATATTGTCTCTGGTTTAGTCTGTTCCATTTTTTTTCTCCTGCTAATCTGCTTTGATTAGTGTGATGATACTGTGAATGCAGAAATATCCCTGGTCAGTGAGATTCTGAGAATCCGGGAGTTAGAGCATGGAAACATCCAACAGTCACGATGCTGAAAGAGCTTGTTGGATTCAAGATTGAATTTTTACTTTTTATTTTAAAGATGTGATAAACCCTAGCTAAATTCCTAAGTCTTTGTGTGCTAAGTGTGGTTCATACTTCTTTCACCTGTGGTTGAGACATAATTACAATGTCAGACAGTAATTGGAATAGCCATGCATTTCCCACGTGTTTCTGTCAGCCAGTCCAAGCACTTATCCCCTCTGAGAGGCAAAGCATGAGGCAGTTGGTTTACAGGCTGAGGAGGACATAGGAAATGGGGAAAGGAAGGGGAAACTCAGATGACCTTGCTCCCCCTCATCAACAACTCTGGAAATCTGTACTAGTGCTACAAACCGTCCATTCCTCACCCTGCAGACTCTGCGTGTGTGTTTGAAGTTTGTTTAAAGGGAAAGGCCGTCTAGCATTAGGTCTTGTCAATTAGAGAGGAAAGGATCTCTACTCATTTCTCTCTTGCTCTGTGGACTTGTGTCCTTCTTTGTGTATACCAGATTACCTCTGTATGTTAAGTGAATTAAAAAGGTATTAGAGACTGGAAAAGTATTAGAGATTACTCAAATCGGATCTTAACTCAACTGTCTTCTGAAGTTTGACTTAGCAATTTTCAGCTGTGGTCTGTGACTTGGTAAGTTACCTGAGAACAGATTTGTGTTACGGCTGCTGAGAGGCCTCTCAATTATGCAGGTAGGCTCTGACTAACCAAAACATTTCCCTCACATTTGCACACTTTACAGTGTCTGTAGAGAAAAAGAATCTCAAATTTTATTTTTTTTTCCTACAGAAAAGTTACAATCCATTTCTGGTAGTATAAATTTTTAAAACAATTCTCTTGCAAAAATTTGTTGTTTTTTTTCTTCTTTTTTTTTTTTTTTCCTGACACAACCCTATTTTGTATCATTGATATTTCATGGCAAAAAGTTGCATCCTGGATTTGAATGTTAAACTTTGGCTTGTCTTGTCCGTTAGTTGTCTGAGTTTATAGATAGCTGTTCGCAGTCTGTGAGTCCTCTATTATGCAAAACTGACAATTAAAGATTCCTATGAGATACTGTATGAAAACCACTAATAATAACAAGAAACATCTGTATTCTTTCCAAACTTAGTACTAGATGCTGAAACAAAGGAGAACGCTCAAATATTTCACATGTTAAAAAGGATTGCATTTCCTCAAGTTCAGGCTAGATTGTGATAGTACTGAAATTTATTCCCACATCTACTTGCTGTAATTAATGTGGTGCTGTAATTAATTTAGTTTCTTACTAGATAGGTTGAATGGGCTAGCACTGCCATGGCCATCTTGCTGCAGTATACAATGTGTCTTCTGAGTTTGTTAATCTATGGTTTCACATGCCATAGGAAAGAAGATGAATGCCTGATTAATCTTTCAGTCATGTTGAAATAAACTTCTTGTGCAGAAATATGGTTTGAATGGGACTCAAACATATATTGTCTTTTTAAATCACTGTGAGCCCAGATTTGCATCCTGCTGGGTATCTTCTGCAGCATGCTGAAGAAACTTGCTGCCTGTTAGCTTCGAAGGGAGCTAAAAGCATTCATTACCATGCAGGATCAAGCCCTTTATATTTAAAAATAAAAAAAAAAAAACAAACCCAAATCTTACCATTAAGGAAGTCCTTACAAAATGAAAGGGATAAGCTCACTATGTAGCTACTTTTGTGCTCCTAATAACTGTGTGAAAAAATCTACAGGGATAAAATGAAAATGAAGTAAATAACAGCAGTGCCCCACAACCTTTCAAAGGCAATATCGAATCATCCATAAAATTCTGTGAAAACGAATGTCCGACTAATCCACAAATGAAAGAGCTGAGATTATATGTTTTTAAAAAATAAAATTAATAGACCTATTCTTATTTGGATGATAAGCATTAGAGACTGTCTTCAATAATTAAGGGTGTTGTTGTACTCTTAGAAATAAACCTTTTAAATAACTTCCCAGTTTCCAGACCACAGAATCTTTGAAAAGTTAATTTTTGTTATCTCCAAGTACAAGAAGCTTAGCACAACAATAGCATTTCAAAGCCTCCCAGGTAAAGAGCCTTCAAAGAGTAATTCGCAATACAAATTCGTAAAAGTCAACAGTTTAGACTACTCAATTGCTTTTAAGATTTTCATCAAATACATCTCAGCAGTTGAAACTTACCACTGATGCCTCCCAACTGAGTTAAAGTCAGAAAACATTGACAATGTTACTTTTCTTTTTCTGTGGATTTTAGGCAGTGAGAGATAGCGATTGAACTTTGCCTCAATTATCTTTACAGATCTGATTGAAAGTAAGTGCACAAGTTAAATACTCTGGTACAAAAAAAATTACATTTCACACTATTATTGGGGTTTTAAAATTCTAATTAATAGCAAATGAATTGCTCAAGTCAGAGTACATAAATGTTGGCTGCTCTGTATAATTAAAATTCTTTTAAATACAGATAGCTGCTCCCAAAGTTCTTTCTGGTGTAAGAAATGTACATATTCTAAAATCAAGATTTTAGAAGATGTTCAGAATTTTTGAGACATTCTAGGCTTTTGTAAAAAGATGTACAAGCTTCTCATCAATGTGATGGTAGTGTAACTTTCCATAGACTATAGTAGAAGTGTTCCTTTAGATGCTATGTAATCATAGCCCTATTTTACTGCTTCATTGTGCATTATCCTGGCAGAATCAGAAATTAACTGTATTAGTAGAGAAGTGAAATTGACTAGCCTGTGTCTAGGCTCCTTTTCTGTGGGTTGGGCAAGATTTTCAAAACAATTTGGTGAATTGAGACATACTTTTAAAAACATTGGGTTTTCTAAGTTAAAAATATTATGATTTCACTCTGATGCAGTTCATCAGCATCACAGTAGCCATGTGGTTGTCTCTTCCTGTGTTAAGAAGTTTGTGCCCTGTTTAAAAGCTTCTGTATCCAAATAATTTTAAATATGTGTCTGCATCTATTTATATGTATGTGTTCATACACTGAATAATTTGTAGCTGTGTTCTTCTGGAATACAAAGGTTCTATATTAAGGCCTTTATTATTATTGTTTCCACATTTGTCAGTATTGCTATTTCAAACAAATCCTGGTAACTCAACAACTCATACAAGAGTGTAATCTGCTCCTGTGAGATACTTGGATTTGCTTAATAACTAGGAGATCGGTTTCTTAGAGCAAAAACAGGACTACCATGTTGGACTTTCAGTGTGCTGATTTCGAGTTATATAAGGAACTAGTAAGGAGAGTAGCCTGGGAGATAGTTCTTAAAAGCAAGGGGGTCCAGGAAGGCTGGACGTACTTTAAGAATGAAGTCTTCAAGGCGCAGGAGCAGGCTATCCCGATGTGCTGTAAGATGAGCCGCAGGGGCAGACGGCCGGCATGGATGAGTAAGGAGCTTTTGAAGGAGCTCAGTGAAAAAAAGAGGGTGTATCGCCTTTGGAAAGAAGGGCAAGTGAGTCAGGTTGTGTTCAAAAATATTGTCAAGTCGTGTAGAAAGGAAATTAGGGAGGCAAAAGCCCAGCTGGAGCTTAAATTGGCCACTTGTGTTGAGGACAACAAGAAGAGCTTTTTCAAATATATTAACAGCAGAAAAAAGGGCAGCAACAACCTTCAATGCTTATCGATCACTGAGGGAAATATAGTAACTAAAGATGAGGAAAAGACTGAGGTGCTTAATGCCTTCTTCACCTCGGTTTTGAACAGTAAGGCAGATTGTTCTCTGGACAACTGGTCTACTGAAGCGGTGGATAGGGGCGGCGTGCAATACAGCCCCCCTGTCATACAGGAGGAAGAAGTTAGAGACCTGCTGAGCCACTTGGATCCTCATAAGTCTATGGGGCCTGATGGGATCCACCCTAGGGTGATGAGAGAGCTGGCGGACGAGCTTGCTAAGCCGCTTTCCATCATTTATCAGCAGTCCTGGCTCACTGGAGAGGTCCCAGAAGACTGGAAGTTGGCCAACGTGAAGCCCATCCACAAGAAGGGCCGTAGGGACGATCCAGGTAACTACAGACCTGTCAGCCTGACCTCGGTTCCAGGCAAAATTATGGAAAGGATAATCCTGGGTGTGATCATGCGGCACCTGCAGAATGAGGGAAAGATCAGGCCCAACCAGCATGGTTTTAGGAGAGGCAGGTCCTGCCTGACCAACCTGATTTCTTTTTACGACCGTGTGACTCGCCTGGTGGATGAGAGGAAGGCTGTGGATGTGGTGTACCTGGACTTCAGCAAGGCCTTTGACACTGTCTCCCATAGTAGGCTACTGGACAGGCTGGCAGCCTGTGGCATGGACAGGAATGTTCTGTGCTGGGTTAGGAATTGGTTGGATGGCCAAGCCCAAAGGGTGGTAGTGAATGGTGTCCCATCCAGCTGGCGGCCCGTCACTAGTGGCATTCCCCAGGGTTCGGTGCTGGGCCTGGTCCTGTCTAATATCTTTATTGATGATCTGGATGAGGGGATCGAGTCCTTCATCAGCAAGTTCGCAGATGACACCAAGCTGGGAGGAAGTGTCAATCTGCTAGAAGGTAGGAGGGCCCTACAGAGGGACCTTGACAGGCTGGAGACATGGGCTGACTCCAATAGCATGAGGTTTAACAAGTCCAAATGCCGGGTCCTACACTTTGGACACAACAACCCCATGCAGAGCTATAGACTGGGTGCAGAGTGGTTGGAGAGTAGTCAGGCGGAAAGGGACTTGGGAGTGCTGGTGGACAGGAAACTCAACATGAGCCAGCAGTGCGCTCAAGTGGCCAAGAAGGCCAATGGTATCTTGGCCCGCATCAGGAACAGTGTGGCCAGCAGGACTAGAGAGGTCATCATCCCCTTATACTCGGCACTGGTCAGGCCGCACCTTCAGTACTGTGTCCAGTTCTGGGCCCCTCAGTTTAAGAAGGATGTTGAGATGCTGGAGTGTGTCCAGAGGAGAGCGATGAGGATGGTGAAGGGGCTGGAGCACAAGCCCTATGAGGGGCGACTGAGGGAGCTGGGGTTGTTTAGCCTGGAGAAGAGGAGGCTCAGGGGAGACCTTATTGCTCTCTACAACTACCTAAAGGGAGGTGGTGAGGCAGGAGTTGGACTCTTCTCTCAGGCGGCTGGTGACAGAACGAAAGGACACGGCATCAAGCTTTGCCAGGGGAGGTTTAGGATTGACATTAGGAAGAAATACTTACGATACTGTGATAATATGTACTAATTGTAAGATCAACAGGGTGGTCATGAAATGAATATAAGGTAGTTATTTTTCATTTCTGATTACGAAAAGAGTAAATATTTCAGTCTATATCCAAACCCAACTCACTGCTTTTTTAAAGTTTTGTAACTACTTCTGGGCAAATCAGAAGTGTAATGGTATAATAAAAGGACATTTTTTTTTCTTTGCCTTATCATCCAGTCATGGGGCTCAACTTGGGTTCAGCCTCACTTCTGTTTAGCCTTGAGAAAACAGCGGATTCCCAAAAATTCCCAGATATGCTGCCTCTGGTAATGCAGAGGACATCCAAGGATGCCGTGGTGGATTGGCTAGAAAAGCTGATTTCCCATTTAGGGAGAAATAGGGAGTGTAATTACTGTTTTGTTGTTGGTATTGTTGGATGACTTAGGTTTTGGTGGGGGAAAAGGTTGATAGAGAGAACTCTCATTATTATGCCTTGCTGGCTACCCTGTCATCCACTTCCCTGCTGTACAACTAAACCTTTCTCTTGCTGGCTCACTGCAATTCTTTTGTCAGGTGAACTCTGTAGCTGTGGATTCACCTCTAACAATATCCCAGCCATATCCTGATGACTTTCATTGTGCAGCCATTTCATCATGGGATTTATACTAGAAGTAAACATAGCTCTTTGCAGTTATATCATTCAACCAGTCTGTCAGTTAAAACCCAGTATCTTTCATATTTGAACCTAAATAATTTACCAACCAAAAGTCCAATTTTGCAAACAGACTAAAATGTCTTTGCTGCTTGTATTTGCCTCCACAAAACTCATCAGAGTATTTGCATTTGAGTGGACAAGTGAGACCCAGAGCTGGTCAAGTAGTTATTAAAAAATAGATATCATAATGAAATCAATTGAGGTTTGAGTGAGAGAAAGAAAAAATTAGAAAATAAATAAATAAACAAACATAAAATTTCAATTAAGATTTCAACCATCAGGAGTGAAAAGAGCAATGTGCTAGGATGTGCTATGGATTTGCTCTTGGGGATTCATGTTGAACCTGTATAACACCGTAGTAATGAAAAGCTGTGTATTGGAACATGAGTCGACTTCTTGTCAGTCAAAATATTTCCTCTAGCTATCAGTGCAAATAAGAGAGGAATTTGGATTTCATATATGTTGTATTAAAATTCTTATCAGGGGGTGTCTGTGCAAAGTCTAAACCAATATTGTTTCAGGTTTTTGCTTCTGCTTTTTTTTTTTTTTAACTTTTTTGTTCCTGTTACCTCCTTTTCCTTTTACTCACAGTATACAGCCAGTATATTCTCCGTTTGACTTGGCCTCTGGCTTTATCAGCCTAGTTAAGAACCAGAGTTTTTGGAATTCTAAACTAAAAAGGATACATAGAAGAATTTTTTTGGAATCACCTGATTCTTCTACTGCGGATGGATTTTCCTGCAAAACAGGTGAATTCCACTAGGCCCTCCTCCAAATTGTTGGGTATGCAGCTGCTTTCACAGATATGTCCCTTTCTGTAGGTGATGTTCAAAAGAGACTCAGGAACAAATGCACCACTGAAAGGCGGTGGAAAAACAACCCAATTGTACTGTAAGTGGGGAAGGCATTGAGGCATAGTGAGATGCCCTGAATTCAGATAGAAACCGAGAAAAGTTTGGATTAAGCACATGAAAAGAAAATAAAAACCCAATCCCCTTCTTTGTGTAATTCCTCTGCAGCCTACATTGCTTTTGCTATCAAAGATAAAAATGTTCGCTTCCCTAAGGTTATTACTTAGGAGAAACCAATCTCTATTATTCCATGCAATTACCTCTGAACATACCTAGGCTCTTCTACTCTGCTTCTGAGATTCACATCTCTGAGGCGGTTGCTGTATTTATCCCGAGTACTTCTTCCCTCCCTATTTCCTCAAAGCCTGTTCCCATGCTTCATCTGCTTCTGCTCCAGCTACCTGCCTCTCTGTTTCTTTGAAGCACTATTTAACAAGGAAAGGGGGAAAATGAGACAATTAAAACCTCTTTAGTCACAACTAAAAAATAAGCTCCACTTACATGAAAAGATGCTCTCAGCAGACTGTATGTGTATTTGAAATGTGAAGACATATAAATTCTCTGTGCTCCTTGGTTTACCTATTACTGATTTCATTCAGTGAAGCTGGATTCAAATTCTGCTCTAAAATTGCTGTAAACTCCTCTGATAGAAAGTGTGAAACTTACATTAGAAAGTTACCTAAATAAATAATAATCATCATAATAAAAATATTAAATTGAGAAGTGATTATACAGTCAGTTCAGAATCTGCCCAGCTGAAGTGCCTCTACACAAATGCGTGCAGCTTGGGTGACAAACAGGAGGAGCTGGAAGCTACCATGCTGCTAGAAAGCTACAACCTGGTTGCAGCTACAGAAACCCGGTGGGACGAATCCCATGACTGGAGTGTGGCTATTGATGGCTACAGGCTCTTCAGAAGGGACAGATGGAGAAGGAGGGTTGAAGGCATTGCACTCCATATGAGGAAACTGATTGAGTGTGAAGAGCTCTCTCTGAAGAATAGCCACGAACAAGTTGAAAGCTTATAGGTGAGAATAAAAGACCAAGTCAACAAAGCGAACATTGTGGTCATTGTCTACTACAGGTCACCTGATCAAGGGAAGCCTGCTGATAAAGCTACAGGAGGCTTCACGCTTGCTAGCTCTCATCCTACTGGGGGACTTCAACCACCTTGACATCTGCTGGAAAAGCAACACAGCAAGCTGTAGGCAATCCAGGAGACTCCTAGAGTGCTTAACCCAGATAATAGACACTCCTATCCAAAGCGATGCAGTATTATACGTGATGGTCACCAATGCAAGTGAGCTTATCAGTGATGTCAAGACCGGAGGCAGCCTGGGCTGCAGTGATCATGCACTGGTGGAGTTCAAGGTCCTGAGGGATATGGGACAGGCAAAGAGTGTAGTAAGAACCCTAAATTTTAGGAAAGCCAACTTCCGGCTCTTCAGGGAGTGAGTCAGTAGAACCCCCTGGGAAACGGCTCTCAGGGGTAAGGGAGCAGTACAGAGCTGGCAAATATTTAAGGAAGCTTTCCACAGAGCACAAGAGTGCTCGGTCCCCAGATATAGGAGATCAGGCAGGGAAGGGAAGAGACCAGTGTGGCTGAGTCAAGGCCTGCTGGTCAAACTGAAAAACAAGAGGGAACTGCACAGGCAATGCACAGGCAGTGGAAAGAGCATAAGGATGCTGCCCAGTTGTGTAGGGATGGGGTTAACAATGCCAAGGCACAGCTGGAGCTAACTGAACTTGGCAACAGAAGCAAAGAATAACAAGAAGGGCTTCTATAGGTATGTCAACCAGAAAAGGAAGGTTAAAGAAAGCGTACCCCCACTGAGGAACAAAAATAGTGGCCTCGTATCAACAGACAAGGAGAAGGCTGAGATACTCAACAACTTTTTTGCCTTAATCTTCACCAGCAACCGCTCTCCTCACCCCTCCAGGATCAAGGAACAGCAAGATAGGGATTAGGCAGATAGAGTTCCTGCCACTGTAGGGGAAGGTCAGGTTTGTGGCCACCTGAGGAATCTGAATATATAAAAGTCTATGGGACCTGATGAGATGCATCCTGGAGTCTGGAGGAATTGGCTGATGTGTTAGCCAAGTCACTCTCCTACACCGGGGTCGGGGCAACCCCAATATCAATACAGGATGGATGAATGATGTGATTGAGAGCAGTCCTGCACAGAAGGACTGGAGATGCTGATTGACAAGAAGCTCAACGTGAGCTGGCAATGTGGGCTCGCAGCCCAGAAGGCCAACCATGTCCTGGGCTGCATCAAAAGAAGCTTGGCCAGCAGGTCAAGGGAGGTGATTTTTCCCCTCTGTTCCACTCTTGTGAGACTCCACCTGGAGTACTGTATCCGGTTCTGGAATCCCCAACTTAAGAAGGATATGGAACACGTCCAGAGGAGGGCTACAAAGATGATCAGAGGGCTGGAGCAGCTCTGCTATGAGGACAGGCTGAGAGAGTTGGGGTTGTTCAGCCTGGAGAAGAAAAGGCTTCTGGGGGACTTCATAGAAGCCTTCCAGAACCTGAAGGGGGCCTGCAAGAAAGCTGGGGACAAAACTTTTTACATGGATAGTGATAGG
Source organism: Neomorphus geoffroyi (assembly GCA_033558235.1). Lineage (NCBI taxonomy): Eukaryota > Metazoa > Chordata > Aves > Cuculiformes > Neomorphidae > Neomorphus > Neomorphus geoffroyi. The sequence continues at coordinate 22,463,606 of JAUMJM010000020.1, read as the reverse complement.
ATAGTGATAGGATAAGGAGGAATGGCTTTAAACTGGAAGGAGGAAGATTTAGATTAGATGTTAGGAAGAAATTCTTCATACTGAAGTTGGTGAGACACTGGCACAGGCTGCCCAGGGAAGCTGTGGATGCCGCCTCCCTGGAAGTGTTCAAGGCCAGGCTGGATGGGGCCTTGAGCAGCCTGGTCTGGTGGGAGGTGTCCCTGCCCATGGCAGGAGGGTTGGGCCTGGATGATCTTTAAGGTCCCTTCCAACCCAAAGTATTCTGTTATTCTCTGATTCTATTCTTGGAAAATGATGGTATGAACTTGAAAATAAATTTCTTCATACGAAATTTACAGAAAGTAAGAAGTGTATAATGAAAAAAGATTTCATCAATGAGCTTAAATAAATGAAACAGGATTTCAAAATAATTCTAAAGGAAATAATAAAAAAATAAAATATGTAAAAGGTGCAGAATTGTATCTTCTATCCCATGCAATGCTATTTGTTATCTCATGTACTTGAAAAAAAGTTTGGAGCCAGGTCTAAGACATTAGTTAGACATTGAGATATCATGATGACATCAGTTGATGACGTGTTTTCATTATAAGGCTCAAATTTCCAAACTTCTATTAGAAAATTCCAGGTACAGCTCTTGTGTTTAATGCCCAATATTTTATAATATATATATACACATATACATATATACATGCATATTTGTAAGTGTATAGCCCATATATGTATATGCTGTTTTTATTGGAAACCATGCATGTTTTCTAGATACCACAGCTTTGTTGCTATTCTAGCAATTAAACAGTGCCTTTGGAGATACCACAGCGTTCTTGTCCTTGAGAGCTGAACATTTTGCATGTTCTAGTCAAGTGCATCCTTCTAAGCGTGAGAAGGTCATAGACGTTGTCAGAAGCAGAGACCCAAAACAAGGAATGCAAGCTTAACAACAGACAGTTTTAAAAGATAGGAGATTAATTTCTTTAGCCTGAATAACATTGTCACTTGCAATTCATTTGAGCTCTGAGCTCAGAAGAGTATGTACCAGACTTTGAAAATGAGAAACTAAATCAAGCAGTGATTAGGGGAAATTTTCATTTTTATCTTATATTACTACATTATTTTACTGTATTAGATTCTGGGTTTTCTAACTACTATACATGTCACAGAAGCTAGATAGATTAGGATGCCAGAGGGAACTCTCACAGATGTAGTTAAATATCAGTGTTCCTTATGACTTCGTTTTCACATCACAAATATTTTGCTTTTGTACCTATTATGTTAATAACTAGAAAAATTACTACGTGTCATTCTTCAGCATTAGTTTTTCTTAGTTTCTTTTTCTGAGTCCTTTGATTAGGGGATTATATAATTTATGTACTTATCTATTTTATAATTTATATTGTATATATTTTATATTATAAATTATATATTTACTATATACTAATAATATAAGGAGCACACTGTCTTTTTGCTAAGTCCTACCATTCTCTGTAGTTGTTCTTACTGAAGAATCTTCTCAACTGCCAGTTTGTTGAAGGCCAAAGACTGTTAAACCAGCCATTTTTATGTTTTCAGATTAACTGAAATTTGACTTTTCTATATTCACATATATCCTTCAGACTAGTCACTGTCTATTGTGTTAAGGGCAGGTGTACACATTTTTCTCTGTTGCCACCTAGTAAGCAAAGGTTAGAGTTCAACTTGTCCCAAATCTACTTATCCTCCTACGGGGCAGTCAAAGCCCACTTACAAACACACTGCTGCAGTTTTACATTTTTGCCTCCCACCAGCATTCAAACCTGGGTGAATGTCTTTCTCTGTCAAAGCAGCAGTAGGAGGTGAAAATGAAAGTCCTTTTCTTCTTTCCCTGAGAAATTGGACTGTAAAAAGCTGTCAGTTTAAAAATGACATAGTGACACAGCATTTCTATAAGGTGGCTTCTTTCATTTTTGACTCCTGCTGTCTCTCTGACAGTTGAAGTTGCAGCAGGAGGTAAAAACTAAAATGAACACTGCTGGCATTTGCCCTTGAGCACAAAATTAATAATGGAAGAAACAGAACGACATCCAAAACCACCTCGTATCGGATGTCAGCCAATGAGGTTTCAACACTTCCATAACAAGGTGACCAGAATGATGCCTATTATTCCAAATATGATCTTATTCTCTATTACTTGCCTACTTCTGGATCTATTTTCTCCATTTTATATTTTATTCCTTGCTTTGTGGGTTATAGAATATTTTAAATTCTATTAAGCTGTATGCTATGATTTTATAAGTTTCCCCAATCTCCACTCTAGATCTGGTCAAAATTTTATGGATGTTGTCTTTTCTCAAGCTTTATACCTCTCAACCTTTCAACATAAGGTTTCACTTCCAAATCACTGTTTGAAATATTCTACTATGTTCTGTCCGTATCTATGAACAAAACTCAGAACGTGTTAAATTGATAGCTTTTAGAGTAAACAGCCACAGTATCAAAAAGCTGAGATGATTTTTATTTTTGAAAACTCAAGAGTGGAGTATTTCCTGCCATCATCAAGAAAAAGAAGAGTCATTTTTAGATGGCTGAGAGAAGGAAGAGGACTCAAAATCCTTCAAGCAGGATAGGGGTCTTTCTTCTTTCTTAAAAGACTCAGTTGTGTGTGTAAATCTTACCAAAATTAGTGTAAGCAGGCACAAATTATCTGTTAGAAATGGAGTACAAGTGTAGTTCTTTCTGAGATAATTCAGTCATTTTCTCATTTTAGCAGCATTTTGCTAGTAGCTACTATCTTACTTTTGCCTATTCAGGAGAGCTAATATTTCAGAGTTGTGACTGTTGGCTTACTTGGATATGACATTCCTACATCACATGAAGTTGCACCATTTGGTTCTTCTGCAGAACTTAGCTTTGAAGGTGGCCTGTGATTGCGGCATGTCTAGCTTTTCTTAACATAAATTATTTACTCTTTTCTGAATTATATACATTTCCTGCTACCTTTTCACTTCCTGCTGTGCTACTGCTTTTATTGACATACATTTTTTTGTTTGCAAGGGGCAAACTTTCAGCAAACCAATGGTGAAGATAGTTCTCAAGTGCTGACAAATACTCAAAATAAACACATTGTAAAGAAAGCATTTTATTTCTTCATGTACCTTTGCTTTTAGGCATTACACCAGCAATCTAGCCTACAACTTAAAACAGCTTTCATGTATTATTAGAGAATAAGAATGACTCAAGTACTTCAGCTGGACCCACTGATCTCATTGAATTCAATATCTGCTAATGACAAAGAGAAGCTGAACTGAATAAACACTTCTGGTTTGTTACAATTACCATTAGTGGTTCCTTCTTAAATTTCTAAAAATCTTTTATTTTATGTTTTACACTCTTGTACAATTTAACTTTTATTCTTGTCTTTCAATTTTTTCCTTGAAACTTCTTTGCAAAATTAATTCTATAATCCTTCTTTAATCTATTTTTTTTTATTCTCAGTTACTTTTTGTGCTTGTTTGCTCATCAATCTATTTTTCTCCAAAAGTTGTGGGAAGACCCATAGAGCAGTTGGGCATATACTAATTATTTTGCATTCTCAGTTTCCCTGTTGTACCCTTCCACTCTGTTGCTCTATCCCATCCACTTCCTCCCGTTTTTCCCATGTCTCTCCAAGATTTATTCTGATTAGTTGTAGTCTTTTATGGCCACCTATGTATGTCCATAATCCTACTTACAAACACAGACTGTTTACGATTACTGTTGTCTAGCTACTCCTCCACCTTTGCTCTACATCCCAAAGCATGTCTCTACTTTTCCAATTATAACCATGAATTATTCCCTTCCCAATTTCTCCTTTCAGGTTTTGTGTGCATTGTATTATTCTTTCAGTATTTTATCCCCTAGTTTATTTGTTTTCCGTGATTATTCCTTCTGCTTAATGCTTTCCACTTTATGGTTTGGGTAGCTACTTGAAATCTGCATTGCCTGTAAGGGTTTTGCCTTTTAACAACCCTTTTACCTGTTATTTATATTGTTATGTCTTGTCACTTGTCTATTAATATTTAGCTTCCCTTTTTAAAAAACTGAACTGTAGGCCATGATTTTGCACACAGATATACTCTTTTTATCCCTTAAATGCTTTGTAACATCACTCATTTGAATTACTCATGTCAGTTCTCAACTTGCCTCCATCAGTAGGAGGAGAGTAGGACTACTATCTTAGATGGAGTTCTTCTGGTTTTGATCATACGGGGTTTCCTTCATCTTCATATTGAACTTAAGTAAAGTAAGCAGGATTTGGTTCTCTGTCATTAGGTATTGCTCCTCTCTGCTTTCTTTCCTTTCATCTAAACTGCTAATTAATATCGCAATACTTCTGTCTTCTGCCAAATTTTGAACTAACTCACCTCCTAAATATTCCCTTTTCATATATACATCCGTAGTTCTAACTTCTAAGACTTTCTTGTTCACGGATCTTAAAATATTCCTCATCTGGACTTCTTCTTCCAATCTAGGGGCTTGCTTTATGTGTAGAAGTAGGAGATGTTTCCAAAGTTTCTGCAGTGACCTTTCATAGAGTTTGTAGAAATATTTTATCAGTATCTAAATGAATTAATTTCCCTGAATTCAGTGTAAAAGAAATACACTAGTTAGAGAAAATTTACTCTTTTCCCTTTTCTCTTTGAACTGCCTGCTGCCCCCTCACCTTTCTTTTTCTTATTATTTAGTACAATATTCATGAGTACAGGGCTCTAATGTCTTCTTTACTATTTCAATTCATTTTAGCTTTACTTTATATAGCATGATAGACATACAGAATCCAGTCAAGGAGGGATTATCCCAGGTAAGCTAAGGTGGATGATAACACAGCTGAGCCTTCTTAGACTATGTATTGTCAGGTGCCTGCTGATAACAAATCTACTTTTCCCCTTGGTCTGCAGGGTTGGCTTCCAACATAAATATATTTTTTATTTTTCACTGTATGGCATAGGACAAGAAAGGAATTTGGTGCTAAGGGAGCTGAGAGTTGAGCTCCTCTCTGAGATTCAAAGTTCATGATTTCTTGAACACCATCTGCATTGTTTCCTACCTAGCATGTTGCTGGCAGACACAATAGTTCCTTATGGACAAGAGGCTTGACAAGATGGCGTTCCTCTTTTATCACTGCTGTGCTCTAAAGGGCACAGATCACTGCTTTCCATTATGAACCTGCAGGTCTCCTCAAATTGCAGAGCTCCCTGACCTGCATAATCCTCCTCATCAGGCTCCTGCTGGATGAGGTGCTGGTGCCTCGCACTCAAGATCAAATAGACAAGGGCTCAGTGAAAGATGAAGAAACCCCACCCCCAACAATACTCAGAGATGCTTAGTTCATAGGTGTGGTAAGTACTGAACATCTGTAGAAGGAATTGGTTCACTTACCCTTGGAAATATGAGTGTTTCCCTGACAACTCTGCAGAGGCACGGGCACTGTAAAATCGGCTGGTTGGTTTTTTTCTCTGAAAAAGCAGCTCAGATTCTATGACTTATGCTTCAGAGTCTGACACCCCAATAGCCAGTTTGCAGGGGAGGAAACAGAACTAATACCCACCAACAGTGAAATATACTGATTTAATTTAATTGGAAAATGCCTGACATGCATTATATTTCCATATTGCACTTTGTTTTCTTGCCTGTAACTCATGTGCGCACTTAAAAAATCCATAACGTACAGTTATTCCTGCTCCCATCCACAGACATGAAACACACGATAGCAGGACAGCCACTCCTTTTATAGCATATGAGCGATTAGCCAAAGTTTTCCCCAAGTGATTAATAACACTGGGGTCAGAAGTGCCCATGCAGCAATACTTTAAGAAATACCTTTCTTTTTTTTCATTAAAAAATTGCTATTATCTGCCTCCCCTGAATATCTGAAAAACTGAAGTACCTGGAATGGTGAGGTGTTTCTGAAAATCCTACCCAATTGCCACATTTTGTACACAAAATACACTGCAAATTCCAAATCTTTTTTTAATAAATAACAGTAACATATTTAGAATAAACGTCAGTTAATTGAGTAGACAATTGATGACATCAGTTTCTCTTAAACCATCCCATTCACAGTAAAAGTTAAATGACTAACTTGTAACTTTTGCATTTTTAGTTGTTATTTTATTCTAAAAAAAAAATTTTATATAAGAAGCCTACTGTGGTACATCATAAAAACTGATGCTCTGGCTGTTCACCCTTACATGAACAGACTGACATGCTTCTTGAAATATCTTGTTGAACTAATGAGCCTGACTGTAAAAAGCTGGGTGTTAGTCTCATAATTCTGAATATAACAAAATACTGGCTAAATGTCTCTATTGCTAGTCTCTTTCAAACTTAGCATCACAAAATCCCAACTACATTAATGTTCCATAACCAACCCTCTGGTTTGAGATTATTGTTATTTTTGGTTGATAAGGTTTTCCCCCCAAGGGATATACTGAGATTAAATCCAGTTGAGCATAATTAGTATCTGATAAGCTTTAATAAGTTAGTGTGCTTTAATAGGGTACTGTATAACACTAATTGTATTTACAAGTGCAGATTTTATTGCGTATGTCAAATGAATCTGGATAAAATTTCTGTAGTGGAAAATTATGGGAGGATAAATATGTAAAATAAGTGTAGGGCTTTTTAACTAGTAGATTGCTTTTTGCTTAGGAAAGGGTGAAAGGGGAGATTAGATATAAAAGTAGAAAGGACAAATATTTCTGAATTAAAACAAAATTAGTATTACATTTGTACTTACTGCATCAGTAACTTTGCAGACACATGGCACTGATGTGTTCACACTGAAGGGAGCATACCTTATGAAGTGGCTGTTACACTTCACCTTAAGAGAGATGTGCTTTCTTTTTGGCAATTATAATACATGCATTCAGATAGCAACTCTTATCCTTCCTAGTGCTGCTAAAAGAATATTTCAAAATAAACCTCACATTGAACCGAACAGCTGCAGTAATGCCATTCTTGAGAACTTTGCAAATGCACATCTTTTTCCTGTCTTGTAATCAATTGTCCTTTTTTTCAGCGTGGCAAATGAAAAACAAAGAGTCTTGGTTCTTAGTACTGTATATAATTTAACCTGAGAGACTTTTTTTCCTCCTTTTCATTATTTCTGTTTGAAGTATGGAAGTCTTCACCCCCTCTCCTCCCCACCCCCCTCAGGCTTTACAGTGCTGAAGATTTTGGGGATAATTTAAACACTCTGACACTAGCTTCAATTTTAGCACATTGTCACATAAAAGCCTGCAGGTTCTTTAGGCAAGATCGAACTCACAAGAAGTACTTACCTAGTAAAGTCACAAGCTTTAGCTGTGGCAAAGCTCTGCGAGGATGACTTTTGTCATGCTGCCAGAAGGCAGCATAGCCCAATGCTCCAGCTCTCGCATCCAACAGAGAGACCAAAATACGCTGCGGGCCACAGGAAGGAAAGTGTCCATGAAGGAGCTACATTTGACAGATTCTCTAATATGTGTTAAAGCAATATTATTTTAGCCGCTGGTCATAGTTAAAGAGGAGAGCGAAAGGACAAAGTGAAAATATAGAATATTGTACAAGTGGAGGGAAAGGGGGTGCACCACAGCAAGCACAGGCTATTTAAAGGCTTTCTCTCAATTCCCTTTGCTCTCCAAACTGCTGAAACTAGACTACCATCCAGTACTTGGGGGGATTCGTATCTTGTGACTTCCTGTCACCTGCCAGCAGCTGGGTGAAGTTGTAATCTTGAAGCCTGGGGACTCGGTAGCTGAGACTCTTACTTTCAGATCCTGATATCTGGGGTTCAAACTCTGAATGTGCCTTTGAAGACAGCCTACTAGGTGTTGCAGCTAGCAAAAAGCCCTGGTGCAGAACATAACCTGCAGCAAAGAGGCTAGTTTCACCCAGCCAAGCCATAGCAATAGCAGCTCTGATAGAGTAGGCTACTGTGTGCTCAGATGCTGGGTTTGAGGTGGTGAGGACTAAGATGAAAAGACACAGAAGTGACCATGCTTTGATTCTAGCTTTGAATCAAAAAGAAATCGGAATAAGTCGGGAACATCTTGGGAATGCTAGATCTGGTCCTTAGCAAACCTGACGATCTGCTACTGCCTAGAGGAGTAATTCATCTGTTCTAGTCAGGTTTGTTAACTTCATTTCATCATTACAAGAGGTTTTTCTCTCTTCTCACCATAAAAAGTATTTGTGGTATAGACAATATAGCTCTGCAGAGCCTTGGTGTCAGTAAGAATAGATTGAAGTTGCTGTGCCAGGCTACCATGGGCTATGTAAAATTAATTTTAAAAGCAGGTAACCATAAGCAACTGACCTGCTGGTAGGTAGATTTCACAGTATCACAGTATCACAGTATCATAAGGTTGGAAAAGACCTTTGAGATCATTGAGTCCAACCTATGACCCAACACCTACACCTACTCCTACTTGTCAATTACAGCATGTCACTAAGTGCCTCATCCAGTCTCTCCTTAAACACCTCCAGGGACGGTGACTCCACCACCTCCCCCAATTTTTTGAGGTATGTGTTGGAAAAGAGTCTACCTTTTAGTATTAATAGTGAAACTGAAAGAAGTTTTTCCAAGAACAACACACCAACACTTATGGGTTTTTTGGTGGTTTGGTTTGTTTTTGTTAAAAGTAGCATATGCCTTAGATCAATGAGTTCTGTCATGATGTAGGAGTTACTTGCTGAAATTCTATGGCTTGTGCAATAAAGGAGACTAAGGTGACTAAATGGTAATAATAGTCCATTCTGAACTCCAAAGTTATGCATTTAGCAAATATATTTTCCAATCTGAGAGATTATCTCTGAGGCTATATTTTAAAAAAGAGTCTGCAAGGTTCTGTATGCCTTTCCTGAAAGCATCTTGCCATTTTTAATTTTCTTCCTGCTAGAAAGGCTGATTGTCATTCCATTTTTATTTGTACTTTGTTACTATTAGTGCTAATAGCCTTATTTGTGTATATTAGATTCATTCATCTATGATGTTTTATGTATAGCTATATGCCTGTCAAACACTGACTATAACAGCAAACGAGTAGAGAAAGTAAAGCAAAAGTCATGTCCTTTCTTTTGCTATTCTTGTTAACACTGACAGATATTTTAGAGACGGAGAAACCTAAAATAGACCTTCTTTACAGATTGTGCTACCCACCTTCTTTGCTCGATTCTCTTGAACCGTGGTTCAGTAGGTTTTCTTCTACTGATTCACTACTCTTTTAATCAGCCTTATATTGCATTTTATGGCTGCCAGCTAAGTAGTGTTGGGGTACACTGGCATCCAAGAGAACAGTGAAGTGTTCAGATAGGTCTTACAAATGGGGTCGAAACAAAGGGAGCACTGTAAAACCTTGCTTCAGAGAAGAAGGGCAGTAAGACTGCCTCCCTTTTGGGGATTAGTGCCTGGCAGTCTATAAATTGGCTTGCATCAGCCAAGTACAGCACAAAATGTACAGTACAGAAGAGAAGCTATTATGTACAGTAGCCACTTCACTGATTGCAATCAATGTCACAAATTAGAGTGATTTCCTGGCTTGAGATGTGTCAGAGCTAAAGTTTATGTCGTGAGTAATGCTGTGTGGACACCCAGCTTCTAGACTTTCTGCCTTACTCTCAGCAATTTTCACTTTTTGTCTTTCATTTCTTGCAAATGAATCTGATGAATCTTTGCTTGCTTTTACTATGTAAGTGTGGACTGCTCCTAATTGTGTCTGAGTGGTATTCAATATCAAAAAGAAGCTCCCATCATTGCTTCTTTTATATTGAAATATATTTTTTTCCAGCAGCAGAATTTCTGTTCAGAAGTGGTAGATCTTTTTTCACATTAGCTAGAAGGTTGAGCTGAAATTTTAATACTCCCTTATGCTGCCTGTAGTTATTTTTTCCAAATGCCTGATGATGGCTTTTCCACTCCATTCAAACCTTCAGAGGATGGTAAATATTCACGCCATGTCTGAACACCCCTTCTGCTGCATTCATTTGATTAAATCCAATTGTAAAAGCAGTTTTTCACACTGTTTTGTTTGTAGTTTTTATATTTTGCCAGCTGGGTCTTCAGTATTCACCTAAGGACAAACACACAGCTTCTCTATGCACTAGTGTGGTTTAATTAGAATTGGTCTATACAGGAAGATTACCGAGGAGCTCCTTTCCTATACTTTGCAGCAATGCACTATTTCAGTGGATTAAAGCATCCATAGCACATTAAGGAGGAGTAGCTGGTACACAGTAAATTCATGCTTCAGCCTACCTGTTATTCAATAATTTGTGTAAGAGATTCCTGACATTTCTTAATGGGGAACAGATAAATGAATGATAACTAAGCCTTCACATCAAAAGGCTACAAAGGGAAGTTAAGCACAATTATTTCTTTGAATGAAAGGGTCAGCATTTCTGTGTTGGAATAATTTATTTTGAAGTAAGTAGAGATTGGTGAGATAGGTAAATAACATAATTAGTTTCCTAATGATTTAGGAATGGTTAGGTGTGGGTCTGTTTGCACTGCAGAGTTATCTTGAGTGCTTGCATATCTTGCCTTAGCTTTTCTCCTGGAGTCAATTCTTCTACCTTTCAGGATGTTTACAGTAAGTGGAAGTCTACTCTAGAGCTTTGAGCTCATTTTCACTGTGTCTCAGTGTGCCTACTTGGAATGTCATTCTCCTAATGACAGATTTTCCACTGCTCTTCTGTAGTAATTACTATCTCCTGAAAGTGGTGCAACTTCCTCTGCAATTCACTGTAGAGGTTTCTAGAGTAGTTACCTCATTACAAAGAAGAGAGTCACGGGGGACAGCCTAAAACTTTTAGTGAGGCATATGGCAGTGTTGTACTGATAGGAAAAGGTTATATCCTTGGTATTATAGCAACTGTTGCTCTAATGAAAGACATGTCTCTAGCATGCTTCCCAGACTTAGCTCCAGAGCTGCTGTGATATCTTATCAATGGCTGGCAGCACCTTCTCAAGATCCTAGCCTGGGTAGCAGATGTCTAGCTGGCTTCAGTGCCATGCTCATGTAATGCTTTCACTTCATGTTCTGGGCAGAGACATGGCTGCGCACCCACCCCTACTGCAGTAGAGCACATACTAAGATGAGCTGAACATCCAGCCATGGAAGCATGTAAGAAGCATCTCCTTTGTTTCTTCCTTACGAGGTTCAGAACTGTCTTCTTCACTAGTAAAGTCTTGCCTACCATATTATCGACAGGCAATAGTACAATTCTTTAGCCTTGCATGAATTTTGGAGTCACTTTTATCTGAATACAAGTGTCTATAGAGGAACATGCTTGTTCTAGAGCAAGTCTTGACAATTTCCAAACAGAAGCAAGATCCATGTTCCAATCTGTGGCTTGATCAGATTGTTCCAGCCTCTTTGTTTTATGGTGTAAAGGGGTGATTATTAAGCAACAGATAGTTGTATTCAGAAATGAGGAAGTAAAATCAGAATATCACTGCTTTTAAACAGGTGCTTCCAAGCTTGTGAATAAGGCTGTAATTGCATAGGGAAGTTTCCTCAGCATCTTCTGTCATCCTTTTTGTTAGATTAGTTTGTCAAGAACTGTCATTAATTATAATGAGAAAATAGAATCAATGTGGCTTCTAAGAGGTGGAGTTACCCAGTTATCCATGTAATTTCCAGATTGAATGCTGTGTTAGGAAATTAGAGGCCAAACAGGGAAGAATATTTCAATGTGGGACCAGTAGCCAAGCAGGAAAAAGTGTTTAAGAGGACAGGTGTTGTGATTCCAAGGAATGTCACAGTTTTATGCTAAAAGATGAGGAAATATGGTGGAATGGGAAAACATTTTTAATTTACTTTCTGATGACAGATGAAAGCAATGTTATATGATTTAAGACCGTAAAGGTAGCATAACTTTGCACCCCCAGTGGAGTTCATAGACAGTTCTGTACTTTAAAATGTATAGTGTGGGTTTCTCTATCTTATTCTGACTGCAGTGTGATAACTTTGATCTCTTTTGTATTACCATTTTAGTTTGCTTTCCCTTTCAGTCACCCTCTAGCATATTGTCTGACCTTTTTTCATGCATTGTGACACGTACTGTCTGGTATTTAAATTATTGCTGAAAGATATTCTGGCATAAAATCTCCATGTATTTAGTTTGGGTAAACATACTCATTTCTATAAAAAGTCTTGGGAATCCAAGACCCACTTTCATTTTGATATTGGCCTCATTCACTCTGCTTAATATTTGTGTGTATCTATATGTTCTTTTTCCTTGATCCATTTAGTGAATAAAATGAGCATTCTCTTGTATCACAGAAACATTTTGACCTTTAGAAATGCAAAATTAGAAGAATCTAGGGAAATATAACATGTACCTATAATAAAAACTACTGCAATGAGCTAGTGAATATCTTTTATATCTCTATCAAGAAAATACTGAACTGACATCATGACTGTAGAGTTCACAAACACAAAATCTGCAGTGTGCATGGGGTTTTAAATACCTGCTTTAGCTCTCTGGTATGTGGTTAGTTTAGACACATGACAGGGTTTAATTAAAGGGACACAATCAACTTGGAAATAACAGTGCTGTCTAAAAAATTGTTACTGAGTGTAATTATAAGTAACTAAGATTACTATAATTGAAAAAAGTTAATGAAAAAAATCTCTATTTCTTTGATTGGTTTACTTTGTGCATTTGACAGCTCTTTGTAATAATTATAATATCTACCTTTTATACAGCACTTTTCATGAGTAAACCACAGAAGCTTTACAAAAATATGGTCCCTATATGTATTAACAGTTTCTCTGTTTCCTTCACAGTCAGTCAATTACTTCCTGTTTGAAAGACGTTTCTAAACATCAGCTCAGATTCAAGAAAAAAACCCAAAACATTTTTTGAAATGACAGATGTACTAGTTAAAAAAATATAAGCATCAGTTCGGTTTAATAAGCCACATAATAAAGAAAAGGTTGGAAATATCTTTGAGATTGTAAAATTGGAACAAGAAGTTGATAATTTAGAATCTTAATAGTTTAGAATCTGGTTCAGATTCCTGACGTTCTTAAGTTCTTTTCTGATTCCATTAAATTCATTTAGTGTTGTATTAGGTATTCAAGAAGAGAATGTCACAAAGTGCTACCAAAATTATCGTACGCATCTGGGCATCCTTTACACTTGTAAAGACAAAGAGACCTAGGAATAAAGGTCTTTCTTCCGTAGTCTCATGAAAACCAATGTTTTTTTCTCTTTTGTCTCCATATTTCCTAATGTGCAAGCCTCAGCCCTTGATTGTTTGCTGCTATTGTGTTCAGAACCTCGCATTTCCATCTTGCATTGAGAAGATATCTTGACTCTTCAAGAGTTTGTGAAGATTGCTTCCTTTGTGGAAGAATGCATATTAAATGCCTCTGAGCTGTTCAAGTGGTGAAATAAGTGTATGGGACAATGTTTGGTATCTTTTGCTTTTCAAAAGACTTTGGAACTCATAACTATACTCTCTTAAAAGCTTTTGCTATACATTCAGCAGCATGTTCTGCTTTTTTGTTAGATTTATCTCTTTGGCCTATTTATCAAACTATGTTTTATCTGGAACTCAAATTCTTTTCCCTTTCTTTCTATTTGCTGAAGATAGCAATCCCATGCTGAGTAAATAACCTATAGTCCATGATCTACTATCCTATCAGCCTTGTTATCCTGGCTCCAAACCCCAAAATGTTGGATATCTAGCTGGTAAGTATTCCCAGGAAGGCTTCCTAATGACCTTCCCCACTGGTTACTATCATCATTGCCTATACACAGATAGAACTACCTTGTAATACACTGACTATATTTGGAAAAATTAATTGGGAGTTCTTATGGTGTTTTTGTTAGGAAAAATGACGTTTTTGAAGTTAAGAAAAATATCCCAAATTCACTATCTTTCATTAGATATAACAAAACATTGCTAGAGAAAGCATATTCTCAGATGTAATGGTACTTAATTTTAATAAAAGCTGCTTGGGATCCAAATCAATCAGTGGATGAGATTATTGTGGTCATTTGGCTGCCTTGCCATTTTCAAAATGTTTTTAATTCAATTTATTAAACATTTAATGTATGCTTAAGTGTAGTGCAAACATACCATTACATGTTAAATTACAGTACATAATGAAGAAAAAGGTTGATACATACATTAACTATCAAGAGGATGGAAATAACTCTCTACAACTGATAAAATATTATTTCAGCTCAGCTGGGAAACTTACATATAAATCTTATACCTTAGTAATCTAATTGAAAGAAATTGTGAACTCCTGAAGGAAAGAACCTTTATCTGGACTAGATAGAGGAGCTTTTATTTTGGTCCCTATGGGTTTAAGAAAATGTCTTTCTTAGAATATAAGGACGGGTGGCAAAGTTCTTTCGGTATTTTTTGTTGTCTCTGGATAAATGCAAAATCAACAACACCCTTAATATGCTGGAGGATATGGAAAAAGACAAGTTGTTCTGCATTGCTTACTGCCCAGGCATGCAAGTGCAGACAATATCCTTTCTTTTGTATGTCTCTGAAACTAAGCTTTCCAAAATAAGTGTACGCTTATGTCTAGATTGACCGTAAAGCTAGACCTTAAGTATGTTGTTAATGATGCACAGGATTTAGGTGTGGATGCTGGCTTTTGTGAGTAACTCCTATTGTTTTTTGAGCCTTCTGCAAATAAAAGTTTCAACTTCGTCTTGCTATTATCAGGTTCCCTTTTTATACAAATTGCCTAACTAATTACACTGCCAACTATGCAGCTATGGCAACTGATTGATTTCACCTGAGAGTTATAAGAAAGGATCAAGAATTGAACCTCCAGTAAAACTGGAGAGACTTTCTTTGTGTAAAACCATTATGGCAAGACTGAAGGAATGAAGTGAAGTGCGGAGCATAAGCAATCAGCTAGGTCAGAATAGACCCATAAGCATAAATATTCAATAGGGAAATGTATCCTTGTAAAATTCTATTTTTTTAATGCTGCCTGAAATGAGCTGCAGTTATTTTGGTAGGATGTTCAGAGAAATCCTTTCAGAGAAATAATTTGCTGAATGTGATGAGATTTTTTTAAGAAAGCTTTTTAGATTTTTATTTTTTTTCATTGCTGAAAAGACACACTGAAGCAAATGAATAATTGGCAGAACATGGAATATGTAGCATGCTGTGTGAGAACTGGATTCATTCAAACCATCGATTGTCAGAAATTAATTCCTGTAATAGGGACCTTACAATTGAGAACGTAATGACATAAATCTAACCTAGTTAACTTGGTTTCTCCTCACTAAGTGCAGAGAGATAGCGCATTTTAGGTGCTACACTTGCTCAGCTGAGCTTTCGTTTGTTCTAATGTAAGTGCTCCTGAGTAGCAGTTATGTACTGAAGTTGTAAGTATGATTTAGGGCACTATGGGTTTTGAGGGCTAGTCTGCAAGGTTAGCGTTTCTTAGACTGCCTGTGTTTAAGAATTTGGGGAAAAAAGAATGTTTACTTACGGAAAATTTCTAGCCTCTTTGGAAAAAAAATATATGAGCTAGGGAAATGTAGCTACATACCCTTAAAATTAAATTAATTGCAAAATATTCTTAATTGAGGGTTTTCAGACAGTTCTTATAAAAACTTATACCTGATCACATTCTTCTAAGAGCTACTGCAAAACTTATTATTTAAAACTGAGAAAATTGATTTCCAAAGTAAATTCACTCATAAAAAATCTGATGTCGCAGATGAGAAAAAAACTCAGAGTGTGAAGGCTGTATTGCCTTGCAGTTTCCAAGTAAGTACAAAAAGCAGATGAAACGACACAGCTTAGGTTAGTATCAATTCACAATCTCTTTGCATAGGATTTTGTTATTTTACTGGGTTAAAGGCATCAGAAAATCTGCTTTCGTCTTTCTCTCAGTTTTTCAGTTTTCTTTTTTGTTTTTTGTTTTGTAAAGGTTTTTAGTTTCAGCCTTGAATGCAAATCCCATATAAGGACGTATGTTCTTTTCTTCTGTGATTGCTTTCATCTGAGAGAATATCAGTTCCAATTTATTATTTCCTTGGCAAAGAACCATGCCATGACATTTTTGCCTTTCCAAAATTCCACATTTTTAATAAATACTCTATATTCTGATTCTCAAAAGAGAGGACGTGACTTTAATGTTATCTTTATATTTCAAAAGTGGATAGCATCAAAAAAATCCCAACTTGGACAAACTCATACTGTGAGCATTTTTTTTTCCTCAAATACACTGCCAAGTAGAAGAAAAACAATTTTTCATCTCTGAGCAATAACTGAATTATCTACTCGGTCTCATTGATTTGTAGAGATACTTAGATAATATACACTTTTCAATTCTGCCCTATAGTTATACTTACAAAATTTTCTGTAATGTTTAATCATTATTTCAAGTATAAGATAGACTTCTACTATCAGTGCTATCACAATTACCATTAATATTGATTTGAATTTTCCAAGCATCTGGAAATAATATTTTTGTACCATATTGTCATTGTATTTAGGTAAAAATAAAAATAATTTTCTGTTTGAAAGGACTATATCTATTAATTTTATGCTAGTAATTTGAAAACTGTACAAGCCTGATGTGAAAAAATTAACAAATCCAAATTAGATTGATGTTTCCTGACAATCACTATCAATTCCAAATGTGGGACTGAACCTTAGTGATATATTTCAGTAAGATAGTTTTGATCTATAAAAAAAGAACGAAGATTTTAATCTCTTACCCCAAAGTACTGTTCTTTCACATTCACTAATATCAAGTTTCTATCTCAGGACCACTCATTTAAAAAGATTTTTCTAGCCTACTTTCTGATAGGCAAACCTTAAACTGACAGAAATGACTAGGAGCAGTCTTATAGCATTCATCTACTATAGTTTCCTATTTTATTTTGTTGCTTTCCAGGGTTTAATTCGTCAAAGAATTCCTTTTCTCTTGCTTTTCAGAAAGTAAGTACCTGTGTTTATATGCAAAGAGAAAGTGTAGTGACAGAGAGGAAAGTGAGGGTTGCATAATTTTATTAATTTAAGAAATAGAAGTTTAATAGAGTAACATTTTTCCTATGTTTTTTAGTGTCTGTCAGAGAGGCAAGCAGACCTGGATGTGTTGGATGCGAAACAAAGTTCTGTGCAACTTCTGCTGGCATCAATGTAAGCTGTCAATGTTCTCAGCGTTAAGAAAAACAAATCAGTATAATAAATCAAAAAACAGTAGTTGATGAATGATGACAGTGACTAATGTGTGGATATTTTGATTAATGGAATCTTGATCTGTGTACACATGCTCTTACACACACTCATGCACTTTTCTGGCATGAGAAATACTTTCCCATCTTTGCTCTCAGCCTGAACCATTGTGCATATGTTACACAGTCATCTATTTTTATGCTCTCGTCTCTGGAGTTCATGAACATTATGAATGTGGGTAATAAAGTGGAGACTCCTTGTTTTAAGGTAAGAGTTGATGAGATGTTTTAGCTGTTCCTGATTGCATCCATCATGCATATGAAGATGTCCATTATAAATGCAGGTAAACAAATCTTACAGTCGGAAACTTAAACTGTTTGAATACGTATAAGGTAGACAACTGTTTTTACAAAGCTTTTTTTTAACAGCTGGGATTTGTAATAAATAGAATGGCCCCTGTATGATCATTTTATAATGATAACTTAATACTTTTAGTGAATAGTGAGATTCACTGAAGTTAAACACTTAAAGCAGATACTAGATTTTTTGCAAGGAAGATGACTGTAAGGAACAATGAAATGTCGATTGCTTTCAACAAAAGGTGGGTTGCAAGATATGTAGAATTCAAAAGTGATAATAAGAATACTGGTATTGTTCAGACACAAAAAGTAAAAGATAAATGTTTCCATTGAAAACCCCCCATTTCCTTGTTTACAATAATATCTTTTCAAGTACTACTGTATTCTCTCTTTACAGAAAAACTGCGATTTTAAATTCACTTACAACAATTGGCTTCTGATACTGTTTTTATTTTAGTTTTATGCTTTTATAGTTTAGGTATTTAAAATGGACTTATTCCAGATTTACATTGATGTGACTGGAGAATCAAATTCATTACATTTCATTATGAAACCCAGGAAACCTGGTTAAGCGGGGTAGGGAAATAATCCCCAATATTTTCTGAATAAGATAAGAAGATGATTTGAAACGTTTTCCATTTCATCAAACTAGTTTCCCAGAATCTCTCAAGACTTTGAAACTCTACTTCTATCTATCTGTTTCTAGACCGCTTGAAATATAACACCAGATGTATCAATAAAGTCCAATTCATAAGACATGTATATTTGGAATGTGATAAGTTTTTCCTTCTCATGAACTTTAAAGCACTGTCACTTGTTTGATATGAAAAGGATGATAAAACTTGACTCAGTCAGCTGACATGCTGTTCACAGTGAATGTCAGGCAATTTAACCAGCAGCCTGTAGAGTCACATGTGAGTTCAGACAAAAAAACACTCAGGTCTTCACAAGCAAACCACTTCTCAAGCAAATTCACAATGGATAGTGTAAATTATGGAAATATTTGAGAAGAAGGGAAACAGTGAGTAGGGCCATAAGGTGGACAGGCTGGCTTATGTTTTTGTAACTGATCTAGAGAGGTCTTCTCTGCATTATGAAGATAATAATCTGCTGAAAGCATATTTGGTAGTTGGGGGAACAATAGAAAAGAAGGCTTAAAGACCTCTGATACCCTCTATTTAGGAATGAAGAATACCATTTCTTTTGTCACTGTCTTTCCCTACCCTTTTTTGTTCATTTGACTGAAACAGCTAGGAAGGCCAATGTTGCTTGACTGCTTTATCTTCCATTTTTTGAAACAAAGCTGTGGTTTGCCAGTATGGTTGTCGTTCATCAAATGAGCAAAATTGGTCTTTGGTGCCTGACTATTTGTGCTTCTAAGCACCTCCATTTTTTGTTTATCTGGTTTCATGTCTGATATAAAGCTTATCTTCTCAGAAGGCATGATGGGCCTTGTGTGAAGCCATGGTTTACCTTAAAGGTAAAAAATTGTGGTACACTTCTGTTTGATGATGGAACTGGTTTTGCATCGTTTCAGAAGAGTTCACACTATTCTGTGTTTTAGGAAAGATTACATAAAAATTCCATGTGTGATCATTAATCTATTAGGTGAGGAATACTCAATAGATCTTTCCAGCATGTGCTGGATATCCAGTCTACTTATGTGCTTAAGCTGCTTAAGGCGATATTCATGTCATGCCATGGTTTTGTTGTCATGGCATAGTTCCACTAAAACCCCGATGGTTCTTTCAGAGCTTCTTGCTTTCTCAGGTTACATTAGGAAATTAACATTTTTTACTCTGTAAGCAGGTGTGAGGCTACAAGTTACGGAGACTGCAGCTTCCTCGTGAGGAGTAGATTTCCTCTTGCAAGAGAGGATGTTTGATGTATGTTGGAGAGCCAGGCAAGTACAATGTATCAGTGCACTTAAATGCAGATAGATGTGCTCATTCATTAAGAATACCTGTTTCTTAATGTAAAAATAACTGGAATTCTGTGCATTTCCTTTCCATGGCGATTAGGCTCACTCATCTACAGCTACAGCTCACTAGATCCTACTGTATTCATACTTCCCATTCATACAGAGGCTGTTAACTTAATTCACACCAGTTTGCACAAGAAAAACAGGCAGTCTTACATTGTCAGGGCTTGGAGGTCATGAGAGCTGTGCTGAATCTTAAGGTGCAGGCTGCTCATATTCATTACTCCTTCACAGGAAGGAAAAAAATCCCTGCTGTAGCCAAGGTACCTTTAGAAATACATTTTGCAGAAATCATATTTCCTCCAGCCAAGATTTGGTGCTGCTGGCAATAAAGAGTGAATGCAAATCGAAACCAGCAGATAGGAAGCTTCAGCTCAGTTCTAAACAATAACCAACTGAAGAATCAGGAGGGTCATTATAAAATCAAAGCTGTTCACCAAAAGGGTGTGGTGCAACACCTTTTGTCACAATGCTCAGTGCTGCAAAATCAGAGAAGAATAAAAAACCAAAAGCTAAAATTGCAGCATATGTCCCATGCAGTACTTCATCTACTTCAGATCAGAAAACAGTACTGTGAATTTCCAGCAAGTATATTCTACTGTAACAGATAAACTCAATGGTCGAATTTACAAAACATGTTATGGAACAGAATGAAAATTCAACTATCAAAGTAGTGGCCTGAGGCCATTTTTGGCAAAGAAAATAAGCTGGTTTATGTTGTGGAAAATTTTTTTTTTTCTTTTTCTAAACTTCCCTAGTTGAACTTTTTACTATTGACTTGAGTCATGCAAAATAATTAAATAAATGAGAACTGAAAAAATGTGTGTCACCTTCTTTAATTTAGAAAGACTGCAAAATCTGGGATAACTTTATTCCAAAAATATCCTGAAGATGGCACAATAGGCACACATTGCTGTATGGTTTGCTTAAGGTCATACTGTAAGATCAGAGAATTTTTGCTAAAATATGAATCCTTTGGAGGAACTCTTTAAAAGACAGAAACAAAAGAGAAATTTAAAGTTTTTAAAGCATAGTCTACCAATAAAATTATTTTACAAGCAGAATACGGGCTGTTAATTTCATGCTGCCCAAGAGATTAATATAAACAGGTGAGTGGACAGGGACCTGTTACGGTCAGGTGTTACTGGCAAGAAGCAGTTTTATGTGTGTTGTTTAGTTTTTATCAATAGATTTCCTTTGCAATTGTAAAACAACTGATAACCTCATCTATTATCTCCAGCATAATGTATAATCTACATCTAAATGTCAATTTTTATGAGGCCAATTTTGACTTTAGGAGAGACAAGATTACTTGCACAATCTCTATTTTATTAAAGTATGAGAAATATTATGGGGCATTTTTATTAAAAAAAAATACCGAGTGTCAAGTTGTATTAGTGAATGAATAAATCTGTATTATAGGTGAATTAACCACAAATAAACTCTCCACAACATTCTTAGGCACCCTGATGATATGGAGTTCATAAAACATGGGAGTAATTTCACAGATGTACTATACCAAAGGATGACTCAACTTGCCATATCCAAGTACATATGCTATACTTGGATTTTAAAAATTGTGTTCAACAAAGCTCCTGTGCTGAAAGCTCTTATGGAATCAAAACTGTCCCTATGGCAAGAGGGAAGATTCTTTTTATTAACTGCTAACTGAAAGAGAGAAAAAAAGAGGATAGGGCTAAATGAGCTGTCCTACAGCAGTAAAAGTAGGAGCTGTTACGGACAGCTTTGCTATTTCATGTGTCCATAAAAAATGAAGAAAATGAGAATGAAGTAAATTGACAAAATTTACTGGCAAGA
Source organism: Neomorphus geoffroyi (assembly GCA_033558235.1). Classification (NCBI taxonomy): domain Eukaryota; kingdom Metazoa; phylum Chordata; class Aves; order Cuculiformes; family Neomorphidae; genus Neomorphus; species Neomorphus geoffroyi. The sequence continues at coordinate 22,442,278 of JAUMJM010000020.1, read as the reverse complement.
CTACAATATGTAAGGCAATAGAAATGAAAGGCAGTGTCAGAGAGCTTAAAGAAGGACCTTTCGGTATTAAGTGACCAAACAGTAAAAGGATATTTGAGGTCCAATATGTCATTTACATGCGGTTTACATAGGGAAAGCCAACTGTAAATGCACACGCACAAGAATGTTGGGTTTTAAATTAGCTTTTAGCTGACTTCAGGAGAGCGTTATGTATCTTAAGAAGACACATTAGCTAATTAGCTAATAAGCTGACTTTGTCCTCCTCAGGCATCTGCTTGGTAGAGCAAAATGGGCTAAAGCACTGGAGGGAAGAGGAGCACAAGAAAGCTGGTTAATATTGAGGGACCTCCTCCTCCAGACTCAGGAATGATGCATCCCAGCAAGGAGGAAGTTAGGCCTGCGTGGATGAACTCGAACACAAAAATGAAGTATACAGAGGGTGGGACCAAGGGCAGGTAGCCTGGGAGGAATACAGGGAAGTTGTCTGAGTAGTCAGATGGACTGTTCAGTGGATAAGAAACTGGCTGGATTATTGCACACAAAAAGTTGTTGGCCCAGAGACTGATCTCAAAATACCACCTTTGAGGTTGTTCTCCGTCTCCTCCTTTTCCTTTTCCTTTTCCTTTTCCTTTTCCTTTTCCTTTTCCTTTTCCTTTTCCTTTTCCTTTTCCTTTTTTTTTTTCTTTTTCTTCCCTCTCCCCTTCAAAGTTTTTTTTTTAGAACTTGTCCTCTTTCCCCAGCTCCTCTGTGTTTCCTGTGAGCTGGTTTAAGCAGCCCTGTTTCCAGTCTAAAATTTTTGCTGAGTCCCTCTCTCAGCAGGGCTAATTCCTGCTCACCTTTGTATTTTTCTCAGCCAATGCCTGGGTGAGGGCTATGAACTCTCCTAGGCAGTAAGCATTTGAAAAACAGTTAACAAATTTTTAAGTGGTGGTCAGAGCTTGAGGGGAAATGCCACTCCAAGTTGGAGAAATGCACAAGGGATGGTAAATCAATGATAGCTACCTAGAGCCAGGCTCTGAAGGGGTGCTACTCCCTGCAGGCTATGGATATAGTGCTTTTCCATGTTTTCTTTCTGTTGCTCACTTTGCACAGTTCTGCAGACCAGTTTCTCCTTGGCTAGGATTTTTAGGGCTTTGAGACCATGATCACAATTTATGGATATAAACATGGACATACCAACAGCATAGCTCAGGCAGGGATGAAGGGTCTTGGTTAAAATATATCTCCCTAGCAAAGGAGAGAGGGCCAGGTTCCTGTTTGTGTCCAACAAATTGTTGATATAATAGTTTTCATCTTTTCTACTTAATTATTAAGAGTTTTACCATCTCCACATTATTTCATCTTGTGACCAGGATTTCTTCTATTGCTCTGAAGGTGATTGGAGCAAACCTGTCTACTTTTCATGGGAACTAACTGTGGCTGCCCATATGGGCAATTAAGATGCTCCAGCTGTGTGTAGGGTGTAATTTCCAGCTGTGGGATGGTAATAAGCAGCTGGGGGTGGTAATTTCTCAAACTGCTCCAGCTACTTTTACAGCATATGTCTATGCCCTAAGGATTTTCAGTAAACTTACTGTATTATTCACAGTATTTAGAGCATTTCTTATTTCAAATGTACAAGGTAAAAGCCAATACTGCAGATTCTGAGATAACTTTATCTTGCTGTAAGCAAAACTGCCAGATATTTAAGGACAACAGCTGTGGCTACTCCTGCTTTAAAGAATTTCTATTACCAGCTTAGAAAAGAGAAAAAAAGAAGAATGAAAATTTATACAGATCTGTAGTACACTTCCTGAAGCTACTTAAACTCTGCCACTCAATTTTCCTAATCAATCAAGTCTGTGCTGTTATGATTTACAATATAAACTGAGTGCAGTACAAGTCTGGTAGAAGTGAAGTTCTTCTGAAAGTTTTCCTGAGAATTGCTGCGTGTTGATACTAAAACTTTTGCAGTAACAGATTTAGTAGAAAAATTCAGGTTTATGCCTCTGTAGGCTAATCCTGTGACACATTCCTTTATGCATGTATTTCCTCTTGAAAAAAGTCCATATATAGAATATAGTTGTAATATAACACATATAACAGTCTGACATTTACAGTAATTATGTGTAAGACCCTGTAAAGCTAATATCCCGCTTCTGAGATATAAATAGCAAGTCCTAGTCAGCTGTGGAAACTGATTTGGTTGAAGGCAGAGCTGTTCCGCACACCTGTGACTGCACAAGATTCAGGGCTCTGGAGTATGAGAACAGCAGCATGCAAATGTATAAGGCATATGGTGGTAGCACTTCTGCCATGATGAAATTGCTTATGGCATGTAGGACAACTAGCAAATTCTAACTATCTGTGAAATAAGGCCCCTGATTTAGGCCCTAAATATAGCTTTTGTGATTTACTTCAAGCTCTTAAATTTGATTATTATGACTTAGCTTATTGCAGAAGCACAATTTATAATTTCTGGTGCAATGTTCAGTCAACTTATGAGAGTTCATGCAAAAAGGTATTTCAGAAATTCTGATAGACCCCAAACTGTCATATGCATGCATTGTATAATAGATAATGGTATTATTATCAAGAATTCTCAAGAGAAATCATTGTTACCTTGCCTGCTTTTACTGTCTGAAGTTTTTTATACAGTTAAGGAAAAGACTTACTCAGAACTGCAAAAAACTCTTGTTCTTTTGAACTAAGCATCATTTATAATGATTTTAGATGTCTGTTTCTGTATGATAAAATAGATGTGTTTGATAGCTTTGGCGCAGTAATATTCAAAAGGATTTAACAACCAGTGTTTTTAAAATACCATCTTTTGCTGATTCTTTTATTGTTTCAAAATATTTTTGAAATGGAACAGTAATAATAATAATATATCATGTATTTGAGTCGTTTCAATTCTGAATCTCAGAGTACATACATTAATAAATTAAGCCTCACAGCAGCTCTATAATTTGAGAGTGTTTTTATCCATGTTTGACAGATGGAGAAACAGAGGTACTGAGAATTACAGATGCATTTGCGAAGATTTGATTAGGCTGTACAGAAAAGAATATAAACACAGTGTTTAGGGTACTCCAGAATTATGGAAAATTTTCAAGAATAGGAGGTATGCTTTTCTGAAAATGTGGTTCTCCTCACGGTATGTAGGCTCATGGCATGAACTGGCAAGTCAGCATGGCACTGCACTACTCTTTCAAATTTACTGATTTGACTCTGTACTGGTTAAAATATCTCTCTGCTCTTTCTGTGTTATAGATTGACATCCTGAAATCCAGCTCAACAGCAGACTGATGTTTTGATGCTCCACTATAAACTAGTAGTCCCCATACTTGAATTCATGTAAGATGAAGCTTTTCAGATTATGAACAGTCCACACAGTGCCAATAACACTGAAAACATGTATAAAGTAAATAACAATTACTTACATGCTTTCTGCAGCTACTTAGTGATAGCAATACAAAGTGAGGTGCTCCTGACCCAGGTTTTTAGGATATTGGCTCTGGAGGTGGGAGGAGCTTCTGGTTTGTGTCAGGCAACATACACGTGCCAGGTGACAGGTTGGCCAACACTCATGTACCGCTGAAAAGCAGCTTGTGTGCTACTGGAGATGTGCAGATTGTGGATTGGGAGGACCTGCTCTACTTAAGGTCAGATCTGGCCAGTGATGCAAGTGAGCATTGACAGCTCTGATGTCGTGCAGGTTTCCTGGGTCCATGGAGATTTGCAGTGTCTCCCAGTGGACAGAGATGTTGCTTAGCTTCATGTTCCATATTTGTGGCAGCTCACTGACTCTTGGAAATTATTTGGGAGAAGTGAACACTTCAACATTAGGGCACCATTAACCACTAAGACAGCTTCCTTCTAAAAATCCTAGTATCAGTCCTCAAGGAGATCAGAAGCCAAATAACCATTTTTTGGCACCATATGTAGTCTCTTTGACTGTGTGCAGTTATAAGGAAAACATTCTATTCTTATCTTTTGTTCATTTTCAATACAGTACTGAAACTGTCTAAAACCTTGAAGAGTAAAACGTCCATCAACAACAACTTGCTACAATGGCTCTTTAGTCTTTGATAAAATATTGATTGCCATTGAGCTGATACGGAAAAGAAATGATTGAACCCAACAGCACTTGTCACTTAGTGCTTGTCTTATTCTCAGAGTTTGGACCTCTTTTCTCTTTTACATCTGTAGAAGTAAATAAGTTTGGATATATTAGAATTCCATAATAATATTCTGCAATTGTTCTATGATTGACTAGATCTTTAAAAAAATCCCTCCAAGTGATTTATATTTCCTAGAATATTCATTTTGTTCTTATGGGTCCATAGCAATAAACAGAAGAAAAAATACTGTATATAAATTTCCATCCATGTTTTATCTGAAAATTCCAACCATAGGAAGAGTTCTACAGTTCTTTTATAAGGTAATATAATAATCAATTATGAACGTCTGTGGGACTATTTCTTAGGGTAGCAGAGATTGTTCATGTTCTTATTGGACTGTAATATCATGTATTATTGCTTGTGTTTACTGCTTTATATTTTTATTTTCTAACACTGGGAATCAGCATTTGTTGGGAAAAAGTGACTAAATCTCATTGGTCCAATTGACCTTAAAACCATTGTCATGGCACTTCCTAAAGATACAAATAAAAACTGAGAAGTTTGAGTATGGTATATTTGAAAAATATAACCTGATAATTATTTTTCTATAAAATCCTGTGTGGTATTTTTCCCACAAAGGTAATGAAGGAAACCTTCATTCCTATGTTTAGACTGTAAGATGAGTAAGATACCTGCTTTTCTGCCAAAGTTCCAGCTTTGTACTTGGTATATGTTCACATCCTGTGAATTTGTAAAAGAGATCATTCTGAGTCATGTTGGAGTGATGGGAAAATATGTACATGGTAGAAAGGTGAGCATTTTTTTTTTTCTATTCACTGCCTCATTACTCAGTTGTGAGGTAGTGGGGCTATGGCTTACAGTGATCTCTGTTCACTTGGCTGGGGCTTTGCCAAGTAAGCTGTTGCAGCAAGAATAGCACCACAGCCAGTCTCCTCCCTCCCCAGACCTGGAGTGATCCTTTCTTCCATATTCATTTTCCACATCCAAGGGTTTAAAGAAGGAAATATAAACTGCCCCATCTTTATGCTGTTCAAGGACTCCCTGCTTTGAGAAGCTCTTAGCCGCTTGTGTCAAGCATTGTTAAGTGCCCATTGTGCTACTGGAGTTAAAATACTTTTAATTAAATCTGAGGCACTTGCCCGTTGTTTTTATTTAAAAAATATTTAGGCTATTGATTAGCTGGATTGGCTTTTCTCCATTTCCTTATTTATAAGACATATTTGGGTTTCCCTGGTGTGGGGGATTTTTTTCCCTGGTGTATGTACTGTACATAGAAATAAAGGCACATTAATTATGTCACAAACAGGCTTATCAGGAATGCAAATAATATGAAAAAGAACTCAAACCAAGAGAATCATGCTATTTATAATGGCATAAGTTAAATTGCATGAAGCTTTCAAGGCAGTATATTGGAGTAAATGTCTTTGTAAATTAATTAAGAAATAAAGATTTAGGTCTACTTTACTATGTTCAAAGTGTGGAGTTACAAAAATATAATTTCCTGTTCCTTTTTCCTTTTGCTTTTCTGCACCATCTGGTTGATGGATGGATAACAACAATGAGCTGGTTTCTTCAGTGCTTTTCCCAGTGCATTCCCCTGCCATTAACATCCCACACATGAGAGCAAGCTCTTTTCATTGTTTGCCTTTTTACTGTTTGAATAAAACAGAATTACAACACTTTCAAGTGAGTTTATGAAAACTGCTTTGGTGTCAGTGAACAGATAAAAAATATCGCTTTTCTTCCTTTGTCAAAGTTGGTCATACCCTCCTACCTTGAGTTTCTTGGAAGGGTTGTAACTGCCAGGACTGCATTCTCCTTGAGTGTTTTTAATTTGTACAGATTTCTTAGTACCATTCGCCTTACAACTTCAGTTGATCTTTTCTATATTAATTTGTTTTATTTTTTTCCCCTATCAGTCCTAGGGTCTCCTACACCGCTATATATGTCAGTGCCAAACAAACTCTTTTCTTAAAACTCGAGCTGTTTTCTTCCAGCCCATCAAATATTTCAGCTTGTCACTCCTTGCTTTTCTTTAATAGTTTCCCTGTTTCTCCCATTTTCTAATATATTTACAGTACCGCCATAGTCCCTGATGGCTGAGGCTATGTTTTGTATCGTTTCCAACTCATTTGTCTTTGCTATTCATCCTTCATATCTAGGCTATCTACAGATTCTTTCTATCCATAGTAATGTTGAAGTTTCCATCATTTTTTATTTGCTGAGGCAGCTAAAATTTTCCCAGGCTTCTTCAATTTTCTCACTGACTGTGATCTCTTTGGCAACTCTCATTCCAGATTATCTCATCCTTCCCTTAGCCCTCCCTAGCACTTCATTCAGATCACTGCTGTAAAAACTTAGCCTATTGTCACATTGCTCTTTGAGCTCCTATTTTTGCTATTATAATGTCTTGTGTGTGTGTGTGTTTTGTTTTCATTGTTAAGAATTTCAGAAATTAGGTCCCTGTTTACTGGTCATGCGTACCACAGCCTTGTTGTTTTCATTCTCTTACACTCTACCAGTGGTGCTTGCATTTTTTTCCATTTCCTTTTGTACATTTTTAATGTTTCCTAGTATTCCTTTGGTATGGAACATTCTTCTTTATCTTGTCTAGCCTTCTACTTAAAATTTTTGTATAAGGTATTAAATACCTAAGCCCTAATTTCACATAAACTACAGTCCCATTAAAACTGTCAGATATTAGTCTTTGATCAGGAAACTTCATCAGCCAAACTCCATCTCTAGTCCACCATTAATCCACAGTTATGGCATATCCAGTACAAGTATTTAGATTCCCAGAGGAAGAGTTACTATTTCTGTTTCAGGAAATTTAGGTATATTTATGTATGTAGATCTGTTCAGGACAACTGATGAACAGAAAAGGGAGATAATTTATTTTGAGGTTCTCTGTAAGCATATTCTCTTATTCTAAAATACCATTCATTAGGTTACAAACTATATTTTCCTTAAATACAATATATGAAACCAAATACAAATCTCTTCTTGGTTACTCAGAGCATGCCAGTATTTGACTTGTCATACAGTGCTTTTTCTGTGATTCTTTCCTGATCACAGCTATGAAGTACCAAGTAGTGTGTGTCTTGATGAAGGCATATACAAAGACTTAATTTTGTTCTCTAATGAGCAGACCAATTTCTAGAATTGCAGATCCTTCTCTAATCTATCTCATATTTCCTTTATTCTTGAAAACAGCAGAGACTGAGCCTCAACACTTTCACTTTGAGACAGGAATCTTTATACTCATCACTAATGTGCTTAACACGATGGCAGGCTTGGACAAGCACGTGGCAATAACTTTCTTTTAAAAAAAGAATCAATATTTCAGGAGCAGGAGAGGAGAGGAAAATAATGTTTGTATACATCCTTGAACACAACTGTGGCTGGTTACAGCATATATTTGTATATGTGTTTTATCCTAGAAGAAAATATTGTGAAAATAAACTCAGACCCTTAGCACTAGAGGTCACTAAATACAACAGTTCCAAAGGATCTGCAAAGTGTGCTAACTCTTTTTTTTTTTTTTTTCTTTTCATTTATAAACTGAACACTTAATTTGCATTACTACAGTTAAAATCCTCAAGACACAGCAGTAGGTGAGATGCTGTCTGCTCCTGTGTGTAAATGGGGAAGATGGCAATGGAACAACTGCTCAGCTGAGACCATTCCTCATGATACAGGAACCCGTGCCTCATTGATGAGGGATAAGTAGAAGGAGAGAAGAATATGTCATTTTATTTCACTTTTGCTACAACTTGCCTTTGTAGTGCAGATATAAAATAAGGAAATTAGGTTTTCAGGAGAGCAGGTGATTACTCCTTTGTAAAAAGAATGACTTGGAAAACTTATATTCCTTTAGAAAAATAAACTTTAATTCAGAGTGCATTTAATAGGTTAAATTGCACAGGAAAGGACAGATATTAATGCATACTGTTGGATTGAATGTATCTTTTTCAGAGACTTTCTATCTTTGATGAGAAATGACATCATTTTAAAAAAAAGTCTACCAAAATAACAGGTGTTACAAAATTCTCAGCCAAGAGATAAAAAGAAATAAAAGACCTTTTAGCTATCTGGCTTTGGATCTATTGGAAAATAGATCCTAAATACTTCCATGGCTTCACGGTTTTATCCTCCATGTCTTCTAACATGAAGTTCCTGTAAGAAAGAATGGGATCATAACAAGAAAAGGTGTGGAAAAGAGATTGGCTCGGGAGAGGTTTGCTTTACTCTTGTGGGGGAAAGAATGATTCAGACAAAAAAGGGTCATCTTTCCCAAATAATATGTTGCCCTGCAAAATCTGTAGTAGAACTTAGGATTCTGATTTCATGCTATTCCCCTGGTAACAGCAAGCACCTACAAATCTCATCCTGTGACCTGGTTCTTCCTGCTCCTGACCTACGGAACAGTTGATGAATTATCACAGCTGCCAGCTACTCTCGCAGCTCAAGTAACACAAAGTTTTCTCATCCTGATAGAAACCCTTGTTGCTCTCAGTTTTATGCCACATGATAGAACTGGATTTTTTTAATTAAAATTATAGATGACTTCACAAAAATCTCCCTTATAGGAATCTTATTAGCATCAAAAAGTAAAATAATTTTATAGTCAGATCATCTCAGAATTCACTTTACCTTTCTAATCATTCTTTTGCCTTTTGCAGAAGTGATATCCTGCAGGCCTTAATTGTATAGTATATACATGTTTTTAGTACAGAGTCCAAGTCATTGTGCAAAAGGAAAGAAATATGCACAGAGGGAAACTATTATCTACAAACACCAAATTAGTGGACCTTCTTGACATTAATTTCTTTGCTCTGTGGTTCTCTATAATCTTTCAGGAGTCTTGTGAACAGTGGTTAATTAATATTTTTAATTGTTTAGGTACCGTGGTGATGAGCATCAGAGGAACTCATGAGGAAATTAACAGTTCTATCTTGAGAGAAGGGTTTGACTAGTGTGCAGTAAATAAGGCCTCAGGTCACAAATTGAAAAATGAGGAGAAAACAAAATATTGAGTAGTTGCTCATTATGTGAACATTCTGTGCACTGAACAAAGCAGAGGTCCTGTGGAAAAGTGATCACATAATTAGATTTTGTCATGAAGCTTACGCACGAAGAAGGCTGAATGAACGATGTACAGGAAAATTAAGGAAGAGCATTTTTTGACATTTGAAAGCTTTCCTCAATGGTCTTATGATGTTCTTTCAACATAATTTGGGGGGTTTATGTGTGGATTTGCCTTATGTATGTGTGTGCGCAAGAAATTTCTCGTTGCTTAGAAATGCATGAACTATATGGTCTGACACTGTGAATCCTGAACAAACATTCAGTCTAATACCTGTTGTATCTGGCCTTTTCAAGGAAAATCTTAAAAATAAATAATAAGATGAAAAACATATTCTGTGTCTTTCACGGTATGCCACAGCTTTTTCCTTGAGCTTATTCAAGATCAGTGCTTGAAATTTTCAGGATGCAATTGCAAGGAAAATTAGTTTTCTTCAGATTATTCTTGCAGCATTTTTTCTACATCTTCTCTTTGTAGCTGATGGATTAATATAACTACGTTCTGAAAATGCCAATCCAGAAAGAGCCTGTTGAATCCCTGTCAAAGATTACCTTTCCAGTAAGGAGTTAGATATGGTGGCCAGAAAATAAAAATGTGCACTTCAAAGAAAATTAATTTTGAAACAAACAGCTAGAATTCAGTATTTTTATCAGCTGATAAAGGATTTATAATGCATAGTCATACCTACATTTGTGATACTAACTTAACAAATTTCTGAACACTGCTTTTTTTTTAGAAAAAGAGCTGACCTTTTTAAACAGTGTCTGGCTTCTCTGTCACTGGGTCTTGGGGAGAAGTTATAAGACAGTATCTTTGAAAATATGGTGAAGGAGAGAATATGATTTTTTGAGCTTTCATTTGACATTGTATATTTTAAAGGCACTTGGAAGATGGAGATTTGTGAAATATTTGCTTGAATTTTAAATTGAAAATTAAATTCTGGGCCATGCAATGTATGCTTAGTTTTTAGATGAAAAAAAGAAAGAAAAAGATATTACTAAAATTATATGATGCCACTAATGCATATGTACAAATTGAATATAAATGCAAAGAACATTTCAAGTTTCTATATATTTCCGAAATGCTATGTAAATAATAGGAGATACTTGACATGTTAGATAATGTGAGATACTTATCATGGAAACTTTCTGGATTTATGGCAAATTCACATGTACAATCTTGTCCTTAATTGGCAGTCAATCAGTCAGAGTTTACGGTTATAAGCTGTAAGCAAGTACACAAAGAAGAATTAAGAGTATTCATTTTTTTTCTTGAAGAATTATGGCCACAAAAAGCAAAAGACTGAACTGTAGTAAAGCGAGTAAATCTCTAGTAATTCCGGACATCAAAATTTGTTCTGAAAAATAATAGGTCTTATCCTGGATTTAGTATTAATATCTCTTTACTTAGTTTTCATGACTAAGGCTTTTGTACTTAATCTTGCTCATTCAGAAATATATTTAAATATCTTCACAATAGTTTTTACAAACAAATATACTCAGAAAAAAATTTCAGAAGTCTTTCACCCTAAAATTGCCTGCTAAGACTGCATGACTTGGCAATCAATTTCACTGCCTAGTGTTTCATACAGCTGTAGGGTTTCTTCTTTAGTCATAATGTTTATTCAAAAATAAGAAAAAAAAATTGTGCTTTGTGATTTGAAAATATGATCTATCTTAAAAAAAATGCTGTTTTCTTCCCAATAAATAGAAAAAACTAAATGGAACAGGAGCCTGTACCTTCAGTACTACTTTCCACTGTGTTTCAGGAGCAGATCTGAATGTGTGAGGATTTCTGTCATGTGTGATTACTGGGGAGAAACTAGATTTTCTAGATTATTTTGTCAGTAACTGTAACAATGGCTATATTTCTTTTGATGTTTTTTCCCAGATAGTTTATTTTCGTCTTGACATTTTGCCCATCCTGTGAATTTCATCATGGGGAAGAAACAGCAGTTTGTCTCAGAGCAGTTCAATTTCAATCTCTAGGTGACAAGTTGATATTTCTTTCCTCCTGAAGAAGCTTTTAATATGATGTGTTAAATGTCAAGGAAACTCTTCAATATATATTGAACTTTACTAACCTTATTTCTCTTAATATTAATGACATATTGACAGCATGTTTTGAAAAAATGAACACTTCTCACAGATGTCAGGATCCTATACTCATGTTATTCCTATAGGACTCCCACATTCCAGTTGTTATTGTTCAGAATTGTAGTAAGTTTTGCAATTAGTTTTTTTTACAAAGGCTTTTACAGATTTTAGAAAAATGCATTTCATGAGGGGTTTTTTTCATTACTGGATGCTGAAAGTGCTGATCTAATGGATAAGATATCCTAATTTAGTTTAGTGAGATTGTAAGTTAACTTTGAAAAATAATTTTAAATTGGGATGTGAGGTTTCTGAAATTAACTCTGTTACGCTGATTTACTGATCTTATAAATCCAGGTGACTAAGTGAGGGTATCCATTAACTGCTGTTACATATAAGAAGAAAGCTGATTTTTTGTCCTGTAAAACAGCAAGTATCTATATTAAAGTCAGTGGTTCATTATAAGCAGTGCTGAAGATCCATAGGAAAAATAGTTCTATGAAGACATTCAAAAAGGACAGAGAACTGGTAAGTTCCTAATCAAATCTCTTCTGCAGCTGCATTTAGCACATGGAAGGGATGCCCATGGCACCTGCAAGAGCAGCAGCTACCCGTGTCTAGACAGCTGAGGAGAATCCCTAATGACAACTGCTTATTCTTCTGGGCCCCAGAGATTCTGTTTACTCCAATGAGTGTGATTAGGTTTTAGTATCTTAGCTTACACGTTGCTGCCTGTATGTAGACACTTACACTGTCTAGTACACAACTGAAGCCTAGCCACATTTCCTTCCAAAGCAGGTGATGTAACAACTTCTGCTAGCTTCTCATCCTCTTTCTGTTTTGTTGAATATTAATTACATATTCTTCCATAGATATTAAAAATAAAAATACTCAATATCATCCTGTTTGGACAACATTCAACTGAGCAAGTAAGAGGAAACTGTTCTACCTTCAACATATTAAATCCAAATTAGGGATTCTGTTGCAGTGAATATTTGCAAGGTGTTGACATTTTTTAGTATTGGTTCAAAATTCATTAGTTTTGGGAAACTTCTCTGTTTGCTTCCAAACACATTTGATAAGTAGGTTTCAAGAATTTAGACAACAGAAATGCCTAAAATTTGGTTTTACTCTAAAATACTGGTAACATTTGACATGAAATGGGGTGATGCTCAAATTTCAGTTTCTGATTTATCATTACAAATATGTCTCAATAATATTTATATAAACTGTCAAACTATGTGAACTATAGAACTTGGATATGGAGCTTAAACTACTACTTTTTGTCAGACATTTATTTTCTTGTTCCTTGTTTTAATTTCTGACTTTGCTGGATAAATTATCCAGGATTTTGCATTGAAGAAAAAGCCTAATTATTGAGCCTGAATTGTGCTGTATAGTTTTGTGCACATCTTTTCTACTTTCCTTTTAATACCAGATAATACAGTGTTAAATTCAGTTTATGTCCAATACAGGCAAACATGTAATCTTTATTACAGGGAAACATAATTTAATGCAATTGCATTGATTTAAATATATTTGTGAGTCTCTTAAATTACATTGAAGTACAAACAGCTACAAATAATTCAGTATGGGTTTTTTTTCTTGTAATTAAAAAAAATTCCCGAGCATAACAGCAACAGATCCAGAGTTATATTCATTTAGATTTGGTCGTTAGTGTGTTTTTTATATTTTTTTTCATGTACAAAAAAATCACTTAGAATGGAAAAGCTTTTTTCATTCCTGTGGGAAGTCTGAAACGTAGTATAAACATATTACACCTGTCTACAGAAAAGCGGTGCCTGCTCCCGTTTATAGTGCCTTATACTTGCTATGAGCACTAAAAGCATTTCTTTAGAAGGGAGGAGATTAGAGTTAGCAGCAAACAATGTGCAAAATCCATTTATTTATTTACTTATTTATTGTGAAGTATTCAGAAATATCTATCCTGTCTCTGGGTGTCTTCATGAATATTAGAAGTTTAACATAAGGATAAATATTCTTGTCAGAAAAAGCCACGATTGCCCAAGGCCACAGCATTCTATCAGTATAACAGATAGGTTGCTTAGATCTTAAATCCCATTGCATCAAAAGTGTTGGGTAATCAGATTTCTCAGACTGACCTCTGAGAAAAACCCAAGGCCTGGACTTTCAGTCTGGAAACTGCTCAGAAGGTGAGGTGCTCGTGCTGTGTCTAGACTGCAAGAGCTCGGAGCATAGCTTGCTTTCTGTGGCTGCCCATCACTGTCCTGCCGCTCTGCTGATGTTGGGACGTACTACAGAGCACATCTGCTGAGCAAATTACAGGTAGCCTCAGAGATGCAAAGACCTACCTAGAGGGAGAAAGATGAGGGAAACCTGTCCTGCCTCCAGCATTGTACAAAGGTGAGGCTGGGATTCTTCAGTTGCAGAATTCAGTGCTTGGCATCAACACGCATTGAGAAGTCAGTATGTTATTAGCAAATAATTCTTATACTGTATACTTTAAGTACTTTAAGTATTCAGAAAAGAATCTGTGACTATAATCTTGCAAACTGGTTCAACTGTTATCTTCCTCAGTGCTCCATTTAATGTGAGAATGATGGAGAGGAAAGCATTGTTAATTTTAATAAAATTAACTTGTAGTTTTATTTCAATGCTTTATGATAAGTTTATATGATGCCCCAAGGGCAGCTCTGTTTGTACTAAAATGTCTCGATCACAGATTTGTTAGGGTAAAATCACGGCTTTATTTTACTTCTTTTTTTTTAATAGCTTGAACTCAAGCTGTTTTGTAACTGCCCTATGATACAAATACATGCACTCTTGGGGCACTGATTAAAATTTGTATGTTTTAGAAATATGTTCCTATAATCATGTTGGCACAAGAGTGCCTCTGAACTATTGGTTCACATCAAGGTGCAAGCAGGAAATACTCTGAAGCACAGATAACTTACATTCTTCTTAAAATACTATTTATGCATACTAATTAGTTGTAACCATGGGAAGCAGTATTAACAGTATACTTTTCATTTTAAACCAGGCTCTCTTGTGCTCCACTTGATTAATTGTCACAGAGTGTAATTTTATCATAGTTAAAACTAATTCAAGCCCATTTCCCTGTAGTAATATATATTTTTTTTAGTTTGGAGAAATTAATATTCCTCAAAAACTAATTAATGATCTCCAAAGAATCATTTGCATAAAGGATGTTAGAGTTTTACAGCAATTATGCATTGTATGCAACTGATTAAAGGGTCCATTTTCATTACTGGATTTAGTGATGAGGTGACAGGCGTAACCACTCCAAATGGCCAGACAAAATACAAAGTGAGACTGGGAAATCCTTCAGTCTAAAACCATCATTGCAACCAAGTTATTTCTCCATCACAAAATTTTTAGAAAGAAAATGGCTCTGAAATTAACAGTAAGGTCCTTTGAAGGTTACATCCTCTCTAAAAAAAATTATGGAGTACTCCTTCCATTCAAAGAAGGATGCATCTGAGGGTGTGCCGAGGGCCCCAGCTCACAGGCCAGATTCTGCTGCCTCTCATTCTCACTACATAATATCCCTATCAATCATCGCTTGAGGTCAGCAAGGCCTCCTGAACCACGAGACGCTATGCAGTGTGAGAAAGGGCAGTCTTGCAGATACTGGTGGACTTTCAAGCAATGAGACTAGCTCACAACCACCCATCCTTCCTCAAACCTATGTCAATCATTCTTCTGATAAAGGGAGATATTAGAAACACCTTTCCTTTATCTTTTTAAAGGGATAGTTTCTGCTCAGAGAAGGATGTGTAGTTCTGTTATATCAAAAGTGGCTGTGTATAGCAAACATTAGTATTGTCTGAAACATCATTAAAGCTCACCAGGCTAGCTGTGCACAAGGCAGTGTAATTCATGGCAGACAGACAATCCATTCGTTATTCCTGCCATAATTACAGCAAGACCGTTATGGGTAGATCAAACAGAAATTATAATTCTTTTGAAAAAATGCAGTGTTTGTGGCTTTCTAATGAAACAGGAAGACACTGTATATAAATCAGTCTACCCAATCACATATTTGTTAGGACTTCAGAGATGCAGAACAAAAACATTTTCATCTTTTCTCTGTATTTCAGGTACATATTTCATCTCAGGCAATACTAGTATATAAAGAGGCAGACATTACAGCTTGAAACATGCATTTTCTCTCTTTCACCCCTGCATCCACATTCCCCAATAAATCAGTGTTATAATATCTGAAGTCCTAATCCAGAAAAACACTTAAGCACATACTTAACCTTAAACACATGAGTAGTCTCATTATAATCAATGAGACTCCTCGTGCTTTAAAGTTGAACTCATATTTAAGTGCTTTGTTGAATCATAGCCAAAATGAAGCAGTACTAACCGAGGTGTTTTCTGCATTGAAATACAAGTACAAAGGCATGGCATTAACACTGTGGCTTACACTGATGAAAAAACCACTTCTGGAAGTGTGAATTACAAGTGCACTATTAATTCACCCTCATGAGTCTTTATTATAGCAATGCATGCTCCATAGATGTGATTTCCAAGGCTGAATGTATTTAGAAGTGATAAGTACAAGCAAATAGAAAAATAGGTATCCTGGCAATCACTTGTGATTACTGCATCCACTACGATTTCTAACATATCCAATTATGCTTGTCTCTATGGTTATCATGCCCTCAATATTTTTCTGTGTTTTAAATCCCAGAGAGTGTGATTCCGCCAAGCAGGTAATATCACAGCATTATTTGTACAATGGGTTCCTGACGGCGTTCTGGCTTATAATGAAAAAAGAAATAGTAAATAACGACAATCCTTTATCTGGTAGTAGAAAGAGGTTATCTAGATGACATAATCAGGTCTTTGTTTTTTGTGAAAAAACATCTTTTCCTTCAGATTCCCAGAAAGGTGTTCAAATTGTGCAAATTTTCTCCAAGCAGTAGGAAATGAATATAAACATATTTTAAAACCTCAAATAAAAAAATTTTACTTCTTTTTTCTTTTTATATTTAGCAAGATGCAATGTATAAGATCCAATACACAATCCATTTCAGAATAAGAGTTAGCCGAGTGGTAATCCCGCTGGAATTTTAATATTTTACAAGTGTGATCTAAGGCTAATTTGTATCTGCATATAAAATGAAGACAATTAAAAAAGGAGGGTGGAAGGAGGATCTGATGTGCCTCTCTCCTATTATTCTTGATTACTTTGGATATCTTTTAAGGACTAATTATTTTCTCTGCCGGGTTATTTGAGGTAGCATTTCATCCTTCCTGGTATATTCAGTTGTACTTTAATTCTGCTTAAACATGAATAGTAATTGCAGAGCTTGTATAGTTCCTGTTTATCATCATGCAAAATGCTTTCTTTCAGGATGGTTATCTTTGAACTATACTATGGCTATTTTTGCAAGAAGTTAGCTAGAATCAGAACAGAAACATTACTATTAACTAAATTGTTGTCAGCAGTGAAAAGTCTATATAATATACAAGTGCTATTGTTAAAAATTCACCCTGACTCATCATTGTGTAGAGGATGAACTGGGAGTGCTTCTAATCTCTTAGTCACTGCAAGCTGCATTAACTCATAAAGAAACTGCTCTAGCACTGATAGTCTCCCAAAGCTGTGTTCTCCAAACATATTTGATTGTAGCATGTGGCTTTTGTACCTGAAATGTTTCTTTATAGTTGCCATTTCACTTGCTAAGGTCAGAAGATGCCTGAAATTATACACCCCCACATCTCTGAGCTTCTGCTTAATTGGTGTGAAGCCGCTATAAGCTCTTATGGACCTGAGGGAATGAGCAAAAATAAGGACTATAATACATTTCTTGTAATACAGCTGATACAGCTAAAGAGACCGTCCAGAAGGATGGAACCCAAGATAAAGTTTTTGAAGGCTAAGGATGAGAGCAACTGGAACAGCATCCTTCATATGACTACATCTTGTCCCCCCTCAGTGGGAGACAAGATAAATACTCACCCTCGTCTTCCATACATGTATTTTATATTAAAGGTAGTATACATGACAATTTGATGCTGATGATCTGGAGAAAAGAAACTAGACAGAAGTCTAGATGCAGAGCTAGCTTTGCCTGTAGCTTTAAGGTGACACTCAATATTTTTAAGCAAAAAATATCCTTCATCCAGGTTCCCAGAACATGTTTGAAAAAAGATATAAAAGAACAGATGTATTCCACTCACTATCTCTGTGAGCAACAAGCAACAGCTGTTTCAGAGAAAGATAAGATAATCTGCTTGCTGGCAACATATTTCTAAAAGTTCCCAATAGGGAGTAGTCATTGTATGGCTGAAATATAAGGGTTTACATCTCTCTTGCTTAAAGTAGTTTCTGTCTTATGATTTTTCTTTTCCTGTTCCTAAATCTTTATAAATTTTTGGCTTCAAGTGTATTTCGTGGCAATAAATCTCCTGAGATATTTGGTTCTTTTTGTAGAAAAGTTTTCTCTTACTGTTTAGCATCTTTTACCATCGTGAGTTTCTTTTTCAGAGAGAAAACATTATCCACCTTTTGTTCAGCATTTTCTGTATATTTTCCTTATTTCCATGTGGGTTTTTTTCTTATCACTGAATTAACATGTCTCCGTCTTCCCATCCCCCCTTCAGATTAGAATTTTAATGAGACCATAATCATTTGTGTCACCACTACATGCACTTCACAGTATCACAGTATCACAGGGCTGGAAAAGACCTTTGAGATCATTGAGTCCAGCCTATGACCCAACACCAACATCTACTCATCGTCTAAACCGTGGCACTAAGTGCCTCATCCAATCTCCCTTTAAACACCTCCAGGGACCTCCTCTACTCATAAAACAGATGAAAGGAAATGAACACAGTTTTATAGATAAACCTGTGGCACTAGCATGTATGCAACAGCATCAGCATATTTTCTGCAGTACAATCTATTTAACTCTGTATGCATCCTAATACATTGTGGCACATAGAGCTGAAGTCTTGTATGCCCTTTTATCAGTTCTCCTGAGTTGATTTTGCTAATTTATGGTCTAGTCTTAATATGAAGATTTCATAGAAAAGAATGAAAGAATAAAAGTAAACTTTCACTTGTATTTACATTGATTCTTAAAGAGGAACTGTAATTTCTGACTTCTCTTTTGCAGTATATTTTCCAACTTCTCTATCATTACAGTTACTTAATTAGTGAATTATCAAGCCTTGGGAACACAGGCTGGTCAAGGAAAGATGTATAAGTTTTAAAGACTTACGTGTTCTCTTATTGGGAACTGTTGTGGTAAAGACAAATGCTACTGCCTGAGTACTTCCCACAGGAACTTTATCAGATTGATGTGTAAGTTCTAATTGCTCTAGGCTGTCTCCAATGTCAGTGAGCAGAGATAAGCATATACAGAACTTGTTTCATATCTTAGTTGAGTTGAATTTCTTTCTAAAGGTAACTTTCTGGAAATGATCCAGGTGATTAGTTTCTAATCTGATCTTCTCGTGTACACGCAACCAGGCTTGCAAGTGTTATGGTCACCAAATTAGAGCACCCATTTGCTGGAAAAAAAACCCCAATCTAACAAACACATCAAACCTTCAGTGGGATGACTAAAGGCCAGTGCTGTGTTTCCAGCAGCATCAGTATAAATGCCTGATTTTAAGCAGCCCTTAAGTAGTCTTAGAAATTGATCTGAACTTTTTAAAGTCACTGAAGACATTCCTGTTGATAGCAGCGTTGTATGGGACTCTTACACGATAATGAATACAAGAACTAGTTGAATAGCATTTATTAAAAAAAAAATCAATTAATTGAGGGACTTTTCTATTTTGTGTAGTATTTGTTGTCCAGTCATGTGTTCTGAAAATTGATTAAACATTTATTAATGCTTGCCTAGTAGTACGTGCAGCTAATTCTCATTCCTCAATTGTTCTAAAATATTCAGTGTTCATTTTATCTGTTATTCAGTCATACCGTGTTGCTGGATGCTTATCATAATTTCTTCTTTTGGAATGGATACCAAAGAATTATTAATTTAGGCATTAAAAGTGTTGCATAAATAACAATGAATGAAATTCCAGTACAAATATGACTCTTGAGATTTGTAGATAGTATTTGACTATCAGTGGTAATACTAGTACGTCTGAATGATTAATATTATAATGGCACAGAGAGAGGAAAATTGAGGAAGACTAGATTATGAGGGAAAAATTTTTAATGTTTTGCTCTGTGACCCAGATAAATATGCATAGACATGTTCTTGCATTATTTCTAATATGTTAGACACATTTATGTATGTGTATTTGAGTGTACAGAAGGGGTTTAAAAGAGCATGAATGATATTAGGACTTTAAGAAAAAAAGTTTATTAGTAACTTATGTGACTAAGTGCACGTCAGCAACTTCTACTGAAATCATGGGGTCTATTTACATCCATTCTAGGGCAGTGTTTCAACTGTGGAAACTATTTGTTGTGATGTGGTATTTTCTCTTTTGAAAGCTCTGTTTCTCTTGTCTAATTTTCTCTAGGAGTCAGGATTATGTGAAATAGGAGATTAGAGCGTGTTCTATGGAAATGATCAAGAACTTCAGTCTTTTAACTTGCCCAGACAGAAAGACCGTGTTAGAGCTGATGTATGTATTTAGAACTAAAACGAAATGGTCACACTGATGTGCAAAAGGATCTAAGTTTGCAAATTGCAGACAGTGTCCCAAGCCCAAATAACTATATAACCCTAGAAATGATACACTGGTTTCTTATCTCTCCGGTCTCTTGACTGGAGATGGGCAAATATTACACCCATTTACAAGAAGGACTGGAGGGAAGATCCAGGGAACTACAGGCCTGTCAATCTCACCTTGGTACTGGGGACGATCATGGAGCAGATTGTCTTGAGTGCTATCATACAGCACACGCAGGACAACTGGGCGATCAGGCCCAGTCAACATGGGTTCACCAAAGGCAGGTCCTGCCAAACCAATCTGATCTCCTTCTATGACAAGGTTACCCGTTTAACGGATGAGGGAAAGGCTGTGGATGTGGTGTGCCTGGACTTCAGTAAAGCTTTTGACACCGTTTCTGTCAGAATTCTGCTTGAGAAAATGGCTGCCATCGGCACGGGCAGGCACACCCTCTGCTGGGTTAAAAACTGACTGGAAGGCTGGGCCCAAAGAATGGTGGTAAATGGAAGTGAATCCAGTTGGAAAACAGTCAGGAGCGGTGTTGCCCAGGGTTCAGTGCTGGGTCCAGTCCTGTTTAATATCTTTATAAATGATCCGGATGAAGGGGTTGAGTGCACCTTTAGCAAGTTTGAGGATGACACCAAGCAGGGTGAAAATGTCGATCTGCTTGAAGGAAGGGAGGCTCTGCAGAGGGATCTGGACAGGCTGGATCGATGGGCTGAGACCAATGGGATGAGGTTCAGCAAGGCCAAGTGCAGAGTCCTGCACTTGGGACACAACAACCCCATGTAGCGTTACAGGCTTGGGGAAGAGTGGCTGCAGAGCTGCCTGGCAGAGAAGGACCTGGGGGTGTTGGTTGACAGCCGGCTGAACATGAGCCAGCAGTGGCCCAGGTGGCCAAGAGGGCCAGTGGCATCTTGGCCTGTGTCAGACACGGCGTGGCCAGCAGGAGCAGGGAGGTGATTGTGCCCCTGTGCTCAGCACTGGTGAGGCCGCACATCGAGTGCTGGGTTCAGTTTTGGGCCCCTCACTACAAGAAGGACATTGAGGTGCTGGAGCGCGTCCAGAGAAGGGCAACGAGGCTGGTGAGGGGGCTGGAGCATAAGCCCTATGAGGAGAGACTGAGGGAACTGGGGTTGTTTAGCTTGGAGAAGAGGAGGCTGAGTGGAGATCTCATTGCTGTCTACAACTGCCTGAAAGGAGATTGTGGGTGCTGGTCTCTTCCCCCAAATGACCTGTTATAGGATGAGAGGAAATGGCCACAAATTGTGCCAGGGGAGGTTTAGACTGGACATCAGTAAGAATTTCAGACATAACGAAAATATTGAGTAGTTAACTTAGTTCTAATGTACAAAATGTTAGAAGACTCAGCACAGTAAAGTAGGTGCAAAAATATAATGGGATATTTGCTTTTACTAGTATTTAACTTTTATATGAAACTAAGTTAAATTTATTTTTCTGAGTTAGTGAATATTCTTCAAATATCATCTCCTTTTTCTTCTGTCTTTTTCTCTCCTGCAGATTTATTTTCCATCCTTATGCAGTTATCTAAAAAGTCCCCTTTACTTAATTAGAGATGTCACTTGAATTTGTTTATGTTTCCTTAGCTGTTTGATGAAAAACATTTATTTTTCAGTCTGGATGATGGCTTTGTAAATTTTTATTCAGAACAAAACTATGAGGAACAAATATATTTTCTACAAGAGAGATAATGACTAAGTGGCCAGCTGAAACAATCAATGCAAAATGATTTAGTGTACCAATCATCAACATACTCCCAGGAGCGTTAACAGAGTAAAACTCTGCATTTTGTACGAATTTGTAAATGGAGGAGAAGAATTATTACTTGTTCATATTCATTTATGAGGGCAAATAGATATTAGGCAGTGCAAAATACTGGTTACTCAGTTTCCTAGTCTCTTGGTTTAGTGCTTCCTCTGAATATCCAAATATCTGCAAAACTTCATGGTGTTGAAAATGGGGATAGCTAAACCGGTACCTCCACGTCATTTGCAGAACTATGTATATAGTTGAGGTAAGGCAGCTGCAGTTTACCTTACATTTCTCTGTAGACAAATAAGGTTGGATTTAGCTCATACACATTTGTTAGTAATTATGTTGGAAAGAGTTTCTTATTTTGAAATATCTTTACTGTTATGTAATGCTCTGCAATATATTAACTTACAGTAACTTCTAAATGAATGAAAATAATTTATGTTTGAATCAAGTGCATTCTTCTTATGGAAGAAAGCAAGCTTCTTTATTTCAGAAGACATTCTTGTCTCAAATTTATAGCTAGGCATTACAATGCATATGGACTCAATAGATCTAATGGAAGGCTACCCAGTTCCACAACTTGACAATGCTGAGATATCCTTGAGCTGAGTTATGAGAAAGGTGAAACAGGAAAAAGTGAAATGAATCCACTAAATTATCTAGGTGTTGCAGAAATACATGAATACAGTTGTATTTTTCTGTTTCTGAAACGCATATGTGCAGTGATTTTTAATGAAAGCATACCAGAAGAAGCATAACAGCCAAGTTAGAATTATAGTTAAAAAAGGGCATAGAAAGTTAGCATGCAAGCATTTTCTTTTGCCTGTTAAGAGAGAAGAGATAGGGGATAAAAAAGATCAACACAAACTACCGACCTACCAGCGAATACTTTCAATAAGAGTACATCTTCCTTCTGCATTGCAAAACCGCTAAAATAAGAATGCAAAAGTCATGACAAATCACTTTTTCCTGTAAAGTAAAAGCATCATTTTATCCTTAATTGGTCCCTGTGAAAAATCCGTGGTTTTGCTGGAAAAGTGATTTTTTTATTTAGTTTTAATGAATACAGTGTCTTTGAATGGTCCTATATTGACAACTGTGAAGATCTTTTTATCTACAGAACTGTATACCTGGGGCAGTGACATTGCTTGTATCACCAAGGTGCCATGCTTATACCTTTATCTCAAATAATGACAGGTTTGTTCTGCCTCCTTGACTTATCATTTCCTTAGCTCCCTGTTGTGCGAGAGACCCAGCTTATAGCCAATTAGTATCAGATGTGGCAGTGATGATTCTGATCCTGCGTATATTTGGCCTTTGGGAAATGAGTTGAATGCACCTTACTCCTTACTGAAGACATGTTAGCACCTCTCTGGTAGCAACATGATTTGCACACTCTTTCCTGTTTGACCTGGATGAAATCTGAGCTGAAAACACTGAATTTAAATTACTTGTATTCTACTACAGATCTATGGAATATTTAAATTCTTTTGGAAATAGATTGCAAGAAGAACAAAGGGAAAGGATTGGGTGACATTTTTTTGGTTTTGTCTTTATTGCCTTTTTTTTACATGAGGTTAAATTTTAATCGAGAATGAAAGAGGCTCAAAGAGGTTCTTCTTGGCAGGTAACATTCCTGTGATCAGAAATGCAAAATTTGCTGTGAAAATATGGGGCACCTCTTTCTGGAGTAAATAATAATTTTGAAACAAATGATAGCTATCTGTGTACTACATAAAAAACCCAAACATGGTTCTAGAAATTCTAGAAAGCGGGTATATTGTAGTAGGCTCTACTGAGTCATTGGTAAAAATCTAAAGTTTGCACTTTTAACTCCTAGCAGATTTTTCAATTTAATCTTATACTTTCAAAGCATAGTGTTTGCATCATCCTGATTACTGTGAGATGGAATGAAAAATGGTGATTCTGCAAAAATCTTGTAGCTTAATTTGCATTTAAAGCTTATGCAAATGCTTTTTAATTAACATTATGTTCCACATCACTACTTACTGACAAACTGGTTTTATTCTGTTCATTTTTTAAGAATGCTACTGAAATCTAGCATATACAGTAGAATTTTTTACCACAGCTTAGATAATTCATTTCTTTTCAACAGCATAATAGTCTGTGGGAATACCTGTGTCATATTTTAGTAGTGATTGTAATTAAGGCGTGGAGAATAAAGTCCAGGCTCCTTCTGGCTGCCCTGTGAACTCTCAAAGAAAGAAGAATGCAAGCGACATTCCTGTGGGCAAAGTTCCAGTCATTTTCTGCTCATATAAAGAGAAGGAGAGGACTAGCCACCATTTCTGCATCTGCCCCACCACTGATACCTGGCTAAAGGTGTGAGAGAAGGTACAAACATAGTTTGTCAGGAATTCTCTTCCTCTGATGATGAAAAGTGTGCCTTTGGGAGGCACAACTTAATTTTCACAGAAATCACTGCCTTCAGATTTGGACTCTTCTTAACTAAACGTCTTCCTACATGTTGTCATTATATAATATAATCTCTGCAAATTTTATGCAATTGGTATGCTAGTCTGGAAATCCTTCCCCTCTAATTCTCTGAAATTTTTGGGCTAGTAAAAGGCAGTAGAATCCTGCTTTCCTCCTTGTCTCAGACAAGGACAAAAAAAGGAAATTGTAAGAGAATTCAAGAGTGGGAAACTGGTTTCATGACTAGGTGGTGGTTCCAGGTACTCTTTTTCTTTTTGTTTCATGTTCTTTTCCCCAATGATAATGGCAGCTTAAACAGATCTTGATCTTCTTAACCTCTGGTCTATTTTTCTGTCCCCACTCTTTTCCCTCAGCTGTTCTGAAAAAAATCCATGGGACTATGCTATGAATTGAACACAGTAAGTGACCTAGGTTAAAAACACTCTTGGAGGAAAAATAATAGCATTTTTCCTAAAGTCAGTTCACAAAAGGGTTTAAAGATTGTACAATTAATGTGCTTGTGGGAATGGGTTTCAAGAATGAAGCTGAAACCCATGTAAGTAACCACAGATACTAAGATAAAGATTTGTGGTACTGTGGATTCCATATGTGTGTTACTGCTGATGCAAAGATTTTGACCAGTGTTTTGTGTTTTGCCTGAGTGAAGCCTAAGAGTTTCCTGAATTTCCTAAATTTCACTTTCAAATTTTTCTTTATAGACTGAAACTAATTCAGTTGTTCAGATCTCTATTGGAAGTTTAAATTACATGCCTATAGTGCTTAACTTAAGATGAGATATTCATCTAGAGGACACGGGCATGCAAGAAGGGGTTTATAGCTTTGTCTCCAGTTTAGCAAAGTGCCTTTGAAGTATATTGACCACAGACTAAGTAGACATAAAAATTAGAGCTTGTTTATAACTTGTGCTGAAGGCAGGCAAATCTCTCTGTAAACACTAGCTGCTAACAGCAATGGAAAATGCTTCTAATCCTGGTATAGGTAAGGTAAGAAATAGGAATGAGCTCATGTTTACATTGTTTATAAATTTTGTGAACAAGATTCTTCTCATTAACTGTTGGAGGGACTGCCCAAAAGTAACTGTAGACCTAAAAGTCAAGCTAAATTATCAGCTGTTTTAATTTACTTTCTGGGAAAGGAAAAAAAAAATGTAAAAATGATATGTCTATAGAAACTCTCAAACAGGAGACCGTATCAAAAGTATTCTTAGGTAGCTGCTGTTAAATGACACAGGAGGTGATGGTCAGATGTTTTTTCCTCTAGTTGTCTCTTTCTTTGCTTACTTACAGCCTTTGGTAGAGTCTGGAAATAGGAGGGAATGGACACATAAACTGTAAAACCGCTTGTTTTGAGTAGTTTCAAAACATACATGAAAATCATCAATATTTTGAGGGAGGGAAAAAGAGGAGCTGAGAGGGAGAAAGGGAACGAGTTTCATTGCTTCATAGAAAGGCTTTTTGATAAAAAATTCCCTATCATCAGGCTCCTCTTGACCATTCAGAATAGAAGATGTTAAGTAGCATGTATTTAATCCTATGGGGATTCAGCTCTTAGGGCTCTGCAAGAGTTCATCTCTAACATTTCTCATCTTTCTTAATTGATGACTTTGATTGACTTTGATATCACTTTGTGTTGCCTTGACTTGAAATTCAGATGAGACTGATTGTCATGGTTTAACCCTGGCCTGGCCAATTTCAGCAACTAAAACCAAGCAATGGGGCTCCCGGTTCTCTTCTCCCCTATCCCCTAGGGAAAGGGAAATGAGAGGAAAAAGTCTTGCAGGTTGGAAACTAAAACTACAGCTTTAATGAATTCATAGAATCATAGAATCATCTGGTTGGAAAAGGCCTCTGAGATCATTGAGTCCAACCATACCTGTTCCCTTACTAAACCATGTCCTAAGAAACTCATTAACCCGTCTTTAAAACACCTCCAGGGATGGCAACTCAACCACATCCCTGCGCAGCCTGTTCCAATCCCTGACCACCCTTTTAGTGAAGAAATTCTTCCTAATGTCTAGTCTAAACCTCCCCTGACACAATTTGTGGCCATTTCCTCTCATCCTATCACTTAGAAGAAGAGACCAACACCCACCCAGTCACAGCCTCCTTTCAGGCAGTTGTAGACAGTGATGAGGTCTCCCATCAACCTCCTCTTCTTCAAGCCAAACAACCCCAGTTCCCTCAGTCTCTCCTTGTAGCACTTGTTCTCCAGCCCCCTCACCAGCCTCGTTGCCCTTCTCTGGGGCGCGCTCCAGCACCTCCATGTCCTTCCTGTAGTGAGGGGCCCAAAACTGAACCCAGCACTCACGGCCTCACCAGTGCTGAGCACAGGGGCACAATCACCTCCCTGTTCCTGCTGGCCACGCTGTGTCTGATACAGGCCAAGATGCCATTGCAATAATAATAATAATAAAAAATTAATAAGATCATAAAATATATACAAATATATGAAATCATGTCCCCACCCCTCAATGACTGTACATGACCACAGATGCTGCAGAACAGACATGAAGGAAAGGTTCTGAGGTTAGGAGACAGCTGGGCTCAGGAACTGGATTCAGGAATGCACGGATCCAGGATCAGGATCGAACAGACCGACAAAGTCCTCACTGGACTTCAGCCATCGAAGAAGAGAGAGAG
Source organism: Neomorphus geoffroyi (assembly GCA_033558235.1). NCBI lineage: Eukaryota > Metazoa > Chordata > Aves > Cuculiformes > Neomorphidae > Neomorphus > Neomorphus geoffroyi. Next base: position 22,415,448 of record JAUMJM010000020.1, on the reverse strand, counting down.
ACTGTCGTGATCTCTCAGTTATACCGAGTATGATGCATATGGGACGGAATACTCTGTTGTTCACTTTGGGCCACCTATCCTGACTGCCCTTCTCTGCAGGTGTGACCTTTTTCACCTCTTTGGCTTACAGCACTCCACAAGCTCGAGGATGGCCTTGGTTACTATAGGAATTAGTATAAACAGTAGCCTTTCTCCATACCAATGTCTCGTGTTATCAGTTCTCGAGGGAAACACTATCTGAAAAACATGCAGTTGACTTTGAGAAAATGAATTTGCTTAGATGAGACTTAGCTAAATTCAGAAAACTGACTCTTTAGCTCAAACCACAACATTCTGCCCCTTATTCCGTACCACTTCTGTCATGCTCAGGTAATTACTACTACTATCTTCAAATATACATATAGATTGCTAATTCATGATTATCCGAACAAAAGTTCTTTAAGTCCATGATTGTGGCTGTCCATCCATTATAGCAGTCTCTCAGGGTAAGTAGAATAGTGTGAGGATTGATAATTTTTCCTGCCCATAGGCTTCAGGAGATGTAAACATCAAGAAGGTCACTGGATGCCACATGATTTCTTTAACCCGAAAAACACTCGGTAAACAATTAGTAATACAGTTTGAGTATTCTTACCCAGAGTCGAATTTCCTTCATTGAACTTCACCATCTTTTAGCATTACCCAACAAGTATGTTGAAGACCTTGAGCGAAAACAACACCACAAATGGGTTTACCTTTGATTGAAGCAGGAGAAACCCAGTTTTCCCCAGCAAATTGCTTTAATACACCACAGGTACTTTATCCCCTTCTAGTGTACGTAGAAGCAGATTGAGCAGGACCAGCTCAACTGGTAGATTCTCTGGCGTTGACTAACCAGGTCAGAAAATTGATTCTGCTTTAGCTCAAACCAGAACATTGGTGGAGAGTACTGGCATGTGTGCAATACAGTTGGCTTTATTTGAGTTCTGTAAAGACTGACATTGGAGAGGAATGGATGGCAAGTGCTACAATTCTGACTCTCTATTTCAGGATTCAGTTTTTGTTTTCTAAATGTCCCAAATTGCATAGATGCCTTCAAATGATTAATGTATCTTATTACTTTGAAAGGCTGGCATATATATTAGGAAGTAGAAAACACTGGTCGGCTAGAGCCATCGTTGCAGATACCTTTTTCTAAGATGGATGAGGGCAACTCCTGTATCATGCTTGGTTACCTATTGCCCTTACTGTGCATACAAGAATGTTTTAGCCAGAAGAGCATGATAACAGACTATCTATGTATTAAGATGTTGAACATCATTGTGGGAGTGTATCAGATAATTATTTTAATAAGAATAATGGCCTTCCAGGAATATTTCATAGAGATGTGCCCTTAATGATGTGGGTAATCTGCCCTGTATTAATTCTGACAAAAAACTATTTCTATAGTTCACTTAAGTGATTTCTGTTTCCTAAAGAAAAAGTTTCTGCATTGTTCATCCTATTCCATGCTGTCTATGCTATCCTCTCAAAAATAATGTCAAAATCCTCACAGTAGTTTAAATATATTTTAAGGCTTCCATAAACCACTGTGATTATCTAATCAAACCGTTTTTATAACAAAGCTGTAGGACTTGGCAGCATTAATTTCCCTTTGAACTAGAGTACACCTTTTGAAAAAAAAAATCTTGTATTGAATAAAAGCCCTCTACAATTCTTAGAAACCGAATCATTAATTAGTTTTAGATGTTACCTGATTTCTAGGTTGAAATTGTCTGGTTTCATCTTTGAGCCATTGGAGCATGTTAACCTACATCCTCTAGACTGAGGTGCTCTGTTCTCTATGTATCCATGTACAGGTTGTGATCAACTTATCTCTTTGCTTCTTTTTGAGATAAATACAGTTAGCGATTTGAGACTTTTGGTCTGTACCTATTTTTCATCCTCCACTCATTCTCTGCTCCTTTGGTAACTCCTTTTCAACATTTTTCTTGATCTGAGGATATAAGACTAGACATGACAGCAATCAAACTAGTGTTAGGTAGGTGTGCTCTTATTTGGTATTCACCTACTTTTACATCTAAAGGGTTGTGCTACTGCATTGGACAGAGCATCATATTAAAAGCTCACATGCTGCCTATTAGTCGCTGTAACTCTTTAATCTTTTAGAGTCACTATCTGGCAGAACAGACTATAGTAGCGTGGAAGATTTTTGCTGTTACCATGTCTGACTGTACATTTGGCCTCGCTGAAGAACTGAAATTTGAAATAAAATGTTCGTATCTCCATATTACCATCAAACCCAGTTTTCTGCTGTCCAGGAGACTGGTAATGATGTTAAATAGCAGAGAACAAAGAATATTCACCAGTAAAGTAACTCTAGAAATACAACTAAAAATAAAGCTGCTTAGGAATAATTTCCTATTCTTAGTGGCATTTTGGGACATATTTCCATATTTATTTTGTAGCATTTTAGTTGCCTAATTGAGACCTCCTATAGCAGCTGGTCAGTTACCTTACTGGCCGCTATATGTTGTAGCAACATTATGAAACAACATTATGGTCTTTCACACAGTTGCCACATTGACATTTTGCAGATTATGTGGTTAGGTATTTGATACTGTGTCCAAAAATATACAATGCATTTTCACTTTAGACTTGATTCCTGCTATCTCAAAGCAGGATAGATTTTTCATGGGAAAAGGTGTCAAAACACAGTACAATGTAAAAATTGCAAATAGCAAAGCTGTCTGGCAGAAGAGGTTCCAGTGTGCTGTTCCAGAGGGTTCAGTCAGAGGATTACTCCAAATAAAATTTCAGCTTCTAAGATATTTTTCTCTTGAGCAGCCATCTTGCTCTGATTTAGCTTGATGGTGATCTACAGTCACCTGTGTACTTGAAAGGAGAGCACAGATTACCTAGCTAGCATCTGCTAGCTCTGTCTACTGCAAACATTTTGCATATCAAGTGTTCAAAGCAGCAACTTCAATTTGTGACAGATTAGGCAACACTATTTCCCCCTTGTAAACAGTAATTGATAGGATCCTACTTGGGCAATTTTCAGTGCATTTTTTTCCTGGTTTTATGTTCTCAGTTATTATTCACTGAGAGAAGAAAAATGCGTTATGAATTAGTACCAGAAAGATGCTCCAATGACAGTGTTCAGGTTGAGTGGGGATCACCTGACAAGGGAGATGATATTGACCATCATTTTCCTCATGTGGAAAGGTGGTATTTGCTACACACAGAGGGTTTTTCTTGACCTTTGCTCATGACCAGAGAGAGAAGAAAGAAGCATTGAAAATATGGTTACAATTATCAAAGTTTAAGTCTGAGATTTCCCTGTATTTGCTGCTGACTTCTAAGTGGCACCACTAATATGAATGTCCTAATGGAATCAGTACCACTAAGGGAATTCCACCCATACAGTAATTGCTGAAATTGTATTCATATGTACGTAAAATTTGATTTATTTTCTATATATGGAGCTTTGATCACCTGTGTGAGTCAAATTACTGAAAACAATTCCAATTAAAAATCTGGATTAATATCAAATTAATGTAAGTCTAATGTCAAAATGGATTTGAGTGAGGACAAGAAGTGATTGGTTTTGACAAGTTCATGGTCATCACAGTAGTCACATCATTGTCAGAAATACCCCAGTACTTACGATGTGTTGTGTGTCCAAGTCCTAAAGACTGTTATTCAAGACTTATTGAGTTCATGTTCCATTATCCGTATTCCAGGCGGAGTACAATAGTATGTGTCTAAGGGAGAAGAAAATGTGAGAACTTAAAGCCAGTTCAATGATATCATTATGGTTTCAGTCCTTCAGTTACAAATCATGTTTAATGAGAGAGAAGGCTAGGGATTGATTCAGGTCAGAAAAGGAAAATGGGTGGAGCTAAAAAATAAAATAAAGGTACCTACTGTAGCCTTAAGCCTGCACAAAACTATGATGCTTATGCTTTTCTGAGCACAAAGTAATTTTTACCTATTCATGCTGAGTAATCATGGCTAGGTGATTTTATTTCTACAGACAGAATCTGACCCCAGCTTCACCAATGACTTCTTTAAAGACTTACCATGTGTAAACAATAAACGTGAAAGCAGAATGGAATGGAAAAAATGCAGAAGGCATTTGACACTTACTCAAAAACATCCCTTTTCTGATAATTTCTCAGTAATGGCTTTGTAGAAACAAGCTGAAATGTCTTATCATTGCACTGTATCCATATAGAAATAAGAGGTTTTATGATCTTTAGAAAAATAAACCCAGCTGTTCTGTAAGGTAATGGAAAGGCATGTAATTGAGTATATTATCATCACAACACATATAAAAGTGTTAAAAAGCGGTGGTTTTCTTTGCTTGTGTCATTCTAACTGCTGCTTTCATCATCCATATGAGCTCTTCTAAAATAAAAGAGAGTATGTCTATCTTGCAGAGTCTACCTGGATCTGTGCCTTCACTATGGCAAAGAACTTGCATGGGGCATTCTGTTGTGCATAGCTTCTGCACTGTTGTTTCTGTGGATACTTATTCAGAAGTGTTCGAAAACCTTGCCTGTTGTCTTGTGTGCAAATACTCATGGTCAGCTAAAGATATTGTAAGATATTTTATGTTTTCTGAACACATTGTGCTCCTGATAATTCTCATCTACATCAATTAGCCAGTATGTGGACCAGCACAGGTGATGAGTAGAATGCTCACAAAGGCCATGGGAGATTATATTCCTTGGGTATTTCTACAAAGATTTCTAAATGCATTTCATGCTGTCTCTACCTTCTGCCTGTTATGCAAAACATTTGACTAACCTTTTTAGAGGGCCTGCCACGCAAGACAATTATCTCCCAGTTGGAGAGTGGTGCTAGTATGCATTTGAACTCCTTACTGAAGAAGGACAGAGGTGAAGCATGCCAGGGCTTGATGTTGCACAGGCATCCTGAGGTTTTTAAAATGCTTTTTTCGCAATGTGGCTGCCCATTTGAACCTCACCTCTGCCAGACTTTTCAATATATTTTCATACTGCGGCTGCTGAAGAGTGCATTTCCCATAGTCATGTTTGCTAAACTTGCATGACAACATGGCTGTGAACCTTTGGCAAGGTAGCAGTGCACCTAGGCAGCTCTTTATATATAGCAAGGCAAAATTGAAATCGAAATTGAGCTGGCTCAGTGGAAGGGTTAACCAGCTGTCCATGAATACAAGGGTAGCCTCCAGGGCATTGTAGCTCAGAGAAAACATGCTATGAACAGAACATAGAAACCTGGCCAATTGTTAATGACACTGCATAGCAAAATAAATTTAATCGTTTTGTCCCGACTATACTTCCACTGTGAAATAAATGGTTTAAAGCAAAACTTGGCATGATCCTTATGAAACTTTGAGACATCTGGGTTCAAAAGTCATGTAATGTGTGCATAAAGGACTTGTTTGAAGATAGTAGAAGGATTTTAGATTAGAAACTGAGTAAGTTAGGTTAATTAAAATTAAAAAATTTAAGTTAAGAAAATTAAGATAATGATATAAATTATATCTTTCAACAATTGATCAAATTGAGTATGAGTATATATTTTGGTTTCTGTTTTGGAGGGATCAGGGAAGCCATGTGGATCAATCTAATAAATGTGAATAATTAATCCATTTAGCATACCAACAGTAGGGTCTCTGAACACAAGCTCCTTGTCATGCTGCAGCTACAATGACTTGGTTCTGTCTTGGGATACATTTAGACACAGCAGTGCAGATTCTGGTTGCATTTTGCTCTAGCACTGAGCATATGCAATATACAGGGGAGCAAGGCTGAACCCTTTCATTCCCTGAAAAGGAAATTGAAACTTATTGTGTTTATTCTTAGACCAAGTCTTTCCCTGATCCAACAGATCCCCTCCCATTTTATGCATTGTTGTCTTGGAAATAAATGCTTGATAGTGCAAATCACACAGGATTCATTTGGGTGGGGGCCCTGGAGGGAATCAGCTAGGATCGTATATTTTTACTTGGAAATTCTGCAGCATTGGTAAGAATATGAAAGTACATTCTGAATCTTGGAGACAGATGCTGCAGCTGTTACCAGTATTAAAACTTTGTAGGCATTTAGTGCGCAATAAACTTATTTCAGAATGTAATTTTTATAGGACTTAGAGTACATTATTTTAGATGGCATGGCCTGACTAGGGATGTAAAGGATTTAAAAGTAAAGAATGACTAAATAAATGTGGAGAATAACACATTAGAGTCTATTAAATATCAGTCAGACATGAACAAGATTTGATAATAAGTGCTATTGCATTTATATCTGGGTAGTCTCTGACACTGAGGGCTTGAGTCTTTCCTGGTATAGGTCTAGTGCTGTATATCTAAACTGTTTGAAGCCATGAGTAATAATACTAGCTATAAATCTCCTTGTATTTGGGTTAAAGCAAGTCTTGCCCTAACTCTATGTGTCACATTTGTATTTGTGGACTGATCTATGCCTTTTTGAACACCCTCTTTAATGAGAATTTGTTTTCTTTCCCCCATATTTCCTTTTCTCTCCACATCCTCCCTCCCTGCTTTGAATTACTATTTAATTCCTGTAGGAGCTCTGAGATGACAGACCGCATAATCCTCCAAACATAGGGATTGTTATTGATACAGGCGATTGACTAGTAAATCTTTTTGTAATTTTCTTATTTACTTTACCAGGTAGCTGTCTAAATGATCTGTTGTTATGAGGACATGTTTGTATGGCGCAAATGAATACTCATAAATAAAACTCCCTGATTACATTCAAAACTATCAATCCTTGTAATGTCACATGGTTATATATGTTTTAAATCTCACTTCCAGAACTGTTATTGTAAAAAAGGTTGAGAACTTCAACCTTTTATAACATTATGTGGCTTTTTTTTTTTTTTCTGCAAAGGAAAGCCCGAGGATGGCTTAGAGGCATCTCAAGAGACTATTTTCCTCCTCCTAACACTTTTTTTAATTAAAACAGTATTCTCCTGATATCTTAAACCAGTCTCTTGTGGTATAGGGAGAGAAGAAAGTTCTTAAGCCATGGGTCTGAACCTTTGGGGCCAGGTAAAGAGGTATTTTCAAGCACACTTCTCCCTCTGTTCCGTGCGTATGTAATAAGCTATTTAATATTCCTCTATAAGTTTAAAGGAGAAAGCTTTGTTCTCTATCTATTTTCAAGTAAGTCAAATAGAGCTTTCAGGAATAGCATCTTTCTCCCTTGTGTCAAAGTCTCTGAGGGATGAAAGTGAAGCCTTTCTAAAGAAGAGTTATTACTGAAGCATCTTATAAGGATGCCAGAACAAAAGGCAACTTGTTCGTTTCCTATTATTATTAGAGCTACACTAAAATCCTTTCTGCTTTCTTTGTGTAGGAGTTGAGACTTGCAGTCAAGCACATATGTCTATATTATATGTGTGTCTACTCGACCACACTCAAAAAACATGTCTCTATATTTTTCTCCTTAATTTAGAAATGAAACCAAAGAACCCAAAATTTGAATCAGAAAATGAACGTGGGACCTCTTTTCTCCATCACTGTCTCATAAGTTAAAAAAAATAGTAGAAGAGTGTCATGCTCTATGACAAAATTTCTTTATAGTAGGGCAGGTAGAGCTGACATTTCTATTGTTTTCATTTGCTCCTGTCACCTGTCTTCCTGGGACTTCATCAGTTTCTTAAAAGCAAACTGTTCTACCTGTCAGTTTTCATCAGAAAACAAAAACATATCAGAAACTAAGCTTAAAAAATACTTGCCTGTGATTTGCTCATTTTCACACTAGACTTGGGCTACCCTTTATTACTTTCTATACATGCTGTTTTCCTATTCAGCTCGGGATTAAAAAATACATATATATTTATTTGGGGCTTGCGTGTCACTACATACCCCGCAGTGCTGTAAATATGAAACTAAAGTAAGAGGAAACTCAAGATTCTGCACAAAATAATGACAGCTGGGCTTCCAAAGCCCTGATTTTGGTGTTTAGTATGAACCCCTGCCACCTTGGTCTCCCAGAGGGAGAGAAGCAGTTTTAAAATCATCAGTTTACATGCTTTAAGTATGTAAGTGTTTGCTTACTTTGCTATAATTATGTCAGAACTCCCACTGCCCACTCTTTATTTTCATGGATATGACATTTGACTCTAGAAATTATTCTTGCTGAATCTTTTAATTTAATATTGATCTATACCCCACACTGCTGCAAGCTGAAATTATTATACAGGAGCTCAGAAAGGAGGAGAGGAAGCAGCGCTTAATACTGTATGCTATCAACTGCTGCTCATATGACTAAAAAGAAATAGAACCCTAAATCCATTTGCACAGAGGCCACTCCTTTTCAGTAGCTGTATTTATGCCTACTGGTGGCACATGTACTAAACCTTTGGAAAGCAGAGGTGCAACTTGCTTCGGAGCAAACAGTTCTTTCCCCACAATTACAGAATGTGATTTGTGCATCACAGAAGAAAATCTTAATCTTTCTTTATGAGACTGTAGATCTGTAGGATTCACCTGAATTTACTGCAACCTTTCCTAGTATTTTTAACCTCACTGAATCATATATCATTTTGTTAGGACCCTCACTCTGCACTGTCTGGCAGTTTTTCTGTGCAGCCGTCTGTGTGCCAGTCTGCATTCCCACAGTGGAAATCAGACATTGGGGGAAGTTCAGAAAGTAATGTTGGTGGGTTCTCTGCATAAGGAGCCTGAATCTGGCTCTGCAGCTCTCTGTTTTTAACCTGTGCCTGAGCAGGCATGTGTTAGTCTAGGATACTTAGCATTTGTCTTTTCCTGAATGTGGGAGAAAACCCTGCTAAGATGGAAATCTGATGTGGATTGGTGCAGTGCAATAAACCACCTGCGGTGGCTGTGGTTCTCTTGATGGAAAAAAACTAGCAAACAACCAGAATCTTTAACCTGTATTATCACTGGGATATGAACTTCTCCTTGTCTATACAGTTTTTACTCTGAATTCTGTCCAACCCTCAGCTGCTGAAGATATACATTACATAATAGACAAAAATGGATCAATTAGTCTGCTAAATTATGATCAAGATAGATAACGAAAAGGTGTCACAGAGCTTATGTGCCTTCTGTCCTGCTCAATGGAAAGCTTTCCAGCTAGAGAGAATACTACATACGACTGGGTGCTAAGTGATCACAGTTTACAGCTTCTCTTTCTATGTCAAAGGATAATATCTTGTGTGTTTCATGGCAAAGGTGTATTGGTTTGCCTGCATATGTTTTCCAAAGCTTAAAAGGGATACAGGGAAAAAGCAGGGATGTTATGTAGGAGTTTAAAACATCCAAAAGGTGGCAGTAATGGAGATGAATGGTACCTTTCGCTAAGATAATTAACAGAACTGCTATTTAAAGCCAAGGAAAATGCAGAGAAGAAACAAGTGCTCTAGATTTGAATTCATCCTCCTATTGATCAAATTGATACTCCAGTAAGGTAAGGAGAAGATAGATTTTTAAAAGTGAGGGTTTGTATTAGGTTTAAAGATGAAGATGACAAAGATAACTTCTTTGTTCTAATGAAAACTGAAAAGTTATTTTGAAACTGTACAAATGAAATATTTGCTTGATTATACACATGAGGTGCCAGTCCTCACATGGATTTCTCCCCTTAAATGAGCCTGGAAAGCAGAAATAATTTACAGTATCTGCAATGTTAACCATGTTATGTAGTTTAAATAAAAAAAAAAAAAAAAATCACACTTACTAATAATTCTGAATGGATACATTATTTATCTTCATGTGGTCGGTAAAAGAAAAAAAAAAGGAAATAAAATCCAGGTGATACAGACTTTCATACATAAATTAGAATCCTGCTCTTATAATCTGAATATCAAGTGTGTAGAAAGATCCACAATATAAATTCAAGAGCTACATGCAGCTAAATGTCAAATTTAGTAAAAATATTCACTATAAGACTGAACAGCAAACAGTTCTGCAGCTCGGGGAATGTGAGTTGTTGTATGTTCTTTTTCATTATCTAAATAGAGTAATTTTCACTAGAATTTTATTCAAAGCCCACATAACCACTAGTATAGCATGCAGCAGATAATGATTAGCACAGAGGAATTTTGACAGGGGAAACATTTCTTGTACTTTCTCTGAAAATGTGTGATAATTTCACTCTATTAGAGTTTTGACAGAAAAGATACAAAACCTTTATAAATCCTTTGTATTAAATAGTGTAGGAGTCACATTTACTAGAGATTGTCAAATATTTATTCGAGAATAGATGGTTTCCTGTTCAGGGGGGATGCTTTAATATGACAGCCTGTCAGAGAGTTATTGTAAAGACAATTGCAATAAGATTGTGTAGATTTCAGTTAATATAGATATTATCTCAAGAAAAGAGAGAAGAGGGCTCTGGTCACATAGTTTAACATGGTAAGGTATTATTTGTGCTAATTTTACTAAAAAAAATATTTATGTTAAAGGTCTCAGAGATTGCAATTAAGTTTTGTGAACTTTAACTGTGTGATTTTGCTCCATTGGTTCAAATGGTGAATGAAAACCTTTTCTTTAAATAAGAACTAGGGAGCCTGAGCCAGGTGTATTTTTGATATAATCTTGTTGGTTTGATAAAACTTCTTATAAAGTTCTACTTCTCTGAAAGTATAGGGGGTGTTGGGAAAAGCAGTTGTTTTGTTATTTTAAACTCCCTGCCACCCTTGTGCAGAAGATGATGTTTCCAAAGTTCTTTTTAAAGTCTTGCCACGACTCTCTTTATTGCCTTTGCTTAAGAAGGAACCTTCAGTCTTATCTAACCTTAATTTTTGTAGCCACTTGTGTTAGGCAACTAAGAAGCATTATTTCCTTATCCAAAAAAAAGGAGCTGATTGTGGCTTTTGTTACTCCTTTCAAGCAGTTCTCAGCATAACTCTTGGTTTTGATGCTATGCCTGGTTTGGCCCAGGCTTCAACTAGCACTTCTCAGCTTAATGCTGCACTGTATTGGCATGTAAAGTATTTTCTGGGAAGTTTTGTTTTTATGTGCTGGTACCAGTTAAGTTTGTTACAGTTATTGGCTGCTGAATCTTACTCAGTTTGAGAAATGAAGGCTCAGATTCATTAGGAACTGGAAATATTTTCAGATAATGAGAACCTGCTTTGGAAGGATAGACTTCAGCGGACACACAGAGGAACAAATCTGTCACCACTTTGAGTGTTCAAACTGAAAAGTCAAGGAAACAACCAGTGCAGAAGAGATCATTCTTTGGCATGATGCTTCTGTTGTGGATGAAGTCCTGTTTCCTCGAGTGAAGAGTATGGAAACAAAAAATAGCAAATGGAAGACAGATTGTCATCAACAGTTATCAAAAAGAATCTAGATAGTGACACACATGCTTTTACATGAATGTTGTGATTCTAAATAATAAGGTGGGGGAACTGGGATGTCTGTCATGAGAAACAATATCAGTAAACTTACTGAAGCACGGTGGAAACTTTGTGGAAAGAAGACAGTTGGTGAGACATTGCAATATTAGGACAAAACACACAAGAAAAGGAATAAATTGCAATGTTTCTTGGGCATTTGGCAAAGAGAGAATCTACAGTCTAACCAAATAAACTGTTTGACTCTCTCAAAACCAACGTAAAATCTGTAAAGAATAGAATTTAAGCTCTGAAATGAGCTAGTTATTGATCTTCTGTTTAGAAAGCTGATGCTGGCTGTAATATGTTTACAAAGATTAAACAGGGATTTAGGGACACAAAATACAGTAACAGAAAACTGTAGGTACTACCAAATATTCCTTGGAGATGTCATTAAAACAACTGATGACGAAGCACAGCCAGATCTCAGTAAAGGATTCTGGTGGATCCTATAGAAGGTCTGGCCTATTCAATACACCTGGCAGAATCACCTTCTAAAGGATTCTGTGAACTGTACCAAAAACATGGCCATGTCCACTGCTCTACAGAGTTTCCTCCTTGCATCCTTAGTGTGCAGTGGAATCAGCTCTGAGCACAGAGTGGCTTGCTGGGGTTCCTTGCCCTCTCCCCTTGGACAAAGATGGGGTGGAGCACAGGCAAGGAAATGGAAGAGATGGAGCATGAGGAGATTCTTGCAGTTTGTTTGGTTTAGAGATAGATTGGATTGGAGAATGATAGAAAAGACATATATATACAATACGTACCCAGTCAATCAAAACCCACTTTTTTTTATTATAATAATAAACAGACCTGAAACATGATGCAACTAATTCACCCGTGTATGACAGAAGTAAAATCTCATGGTCAGTTCATTGAGGTGAAAAATCTTAACAGTCAGAGAAAATCCAAAGGCAATTATGAATGAAGGTATTTCCGGTATTAAAAAATATGTCAAACTGGCAATTGCTTTTGTTTGCATGTTTTTCTTCAATTCCCTGTGGAATTTTTTAAAAGACATGGTTTGAAGATGATGGTTTCTTTCAAAATGAAAAACAGATTTTGGCTGAAATCTACGGGAAATCTAGCCGGAAAACTTATGCTATTTAGTAGTAATGAGTTGATGATTATAATGAAAATTTGCTGTACAGAGGAAGTAGGGTTCTTTTCTATGGATTTAAAATAAATTGTTCTGATTTTGCTTTGCAACTGCAATGAGAATACTACCTTTAAGAACTTAATAGAGTATGAGGAGGTAGACAGGATTCTAGATAGATATAGGAAAAGAAAATCCTGTTATGCATTTCATATAATGCCAATGAACCTTACACGCGTTTTATGACAGTAAGGTAATGACTCAGATTTATTTAAAGAGTTGTAGCATGGTATTTATTTCCTGACTTTACTTTCTTCCGTCTTAGGTTTTTCATGTTTCCAGAAATAGTTAGGAGTCCAAATTACGGTTCCATTATCTGTTGTGCCTTCATCATAACTCCCTTGCTCTGAATGCTTTGAAAGTATCTGGTTCAGACTGGCAAGTACAGAACAGGACCGGGGAACTTAAAGACAAATGAAAGAAATGCCTAGGCATATGTTGTTTCTAGGGTAAAACTTTTACTTAGAGGTTGAATGACACATCATCTCTGAGTGCTGGTGGCAGCAGGACTCTGAGAAATCATCTTAATTTTGTTAGTTTAACATGAAGTTCTGTTTCAGAAGAAAACCTTTCCAAAAAATCAGCTTCTTTGCTTCCCTATACATCATTCTACCAAGCAGAGCAAAGTGCGTTCTTGCTGGACATGGGAGAGACTAGACTTTGCTTCCATCATGTCTAAATAAACTCAATACAGTGAACTCACCAGAAAATCATATTATATTACGGGGAAATATCTTGATTTTTATTCTGGGAACACATTACTTGTAAAAACAATTGATCATTCATAGGCCAAAAATATGAGATGGGCATAGCAAACAAACAGGCTTAGGATTTCTAGCTTTGGCTGCAATTTATGTATGATATAAGATACAAACAGACTAGAACAATTGCTTTGTTCTTCCATTCATAGAATCTTAGAATTCTTTGTTTGGAAAGGACCTTTGAGATCATTGAGTCCAACCATACCTGTACACTACTGTACACTACTAAGCCATATCCCTGAGCACCTCATCTGTCTGTCTTTTAAATACCTCCAGGGATGGTAACTCAACTACTTCCCTGGGAGGCCTGTTCCAGTACCTTATAACCCTTTTGATGAAGAATTTTTTCTTGATATCTTATCTGAACCTCCACTCACACAACTTAAGACCATTTTCTCTTATCCTATCACTAGTTACTTTGGAGAGGAGACCAACAGCCACCTTGCTACAATCTCCTTTCAGGTAGTTGTAGAAAGTGATAAGATCCCCCCTCAGCCTTTTTTTCTCCAGGCTAAACAACACTAGCTCCCTCAGCCACCTCTCATTAGGCTTGTTCTCTAGCCCCTTCACCAACTTCGTTGCCCTTCTCTGGACACGTTCCAGCACCTCAATGTCCTTCTTTTAGTGAAGGGCCCAAAACTGCACACAATGCTGAGCACAGGGGCACAATTACTTCCCTGCTCCTGCTGGCCACATTGCTTCTGATACAGACCAAGATGTCATTGGCCCTCTTGGCCACCTGGGCACACTGCTGGCTCGTATTCAGCCGGCTGTCAACCAGTATCCCCAGGTCCTTCTCTTTCCCAAGCCTGTAATGCTGCATGGGGTTGTTGTGACCCAGGTGCAGGACTCTGCACTTGGCCTTGTTGACCCTCATCCCATTGGTGTCAGCCCATCGATCCAACCTGTCCAGATCCCTCTGCAGAGCCTCCCTTCCTTCAAGCAGATCAACGCTACCACCTAGCTTGGTGTCATCCGCAAATTTGCTGAGGGTGCACTCAATGCCTTCATCCAGATCATTGATAAAGATGTTGAACAGGACTGGACCCAGCACTGAACCTTGGGTAACACCGCTCATGACTGGTTTCCAATTGGATTTAACCACAACCCTCTGGGCCCGGCCATCCAGCCAGTTCTTTACCCAGTAGAGGGTGTGCCTGTCCAGCCCAATGGCAGCCAGTTTCTCCTGCAGGATACTATGAGAAATGGTGTCAAAGGCTTTGCTGAGGTCCAGGTACACCACATCCACAGACTTTCTCTCATTCTTTATCCTTAGACAGAGCAGTAAGGCTGACTGCTAGGTAACTGGATTAAAATCATGTCTGCTCGAACTCTACGAGAAGGAAATTGGATACATAGCTCCAGGAGCAGAACTTACGGATTCCCATTTTTCTCCTCCTATAGCCTGGGCAAGACAGAAGTTTATCTTTGACAATCAACCTTGATTACTGTGGGTGCTCCTTGGCTTTTGACCTTTCTATTTTTTCCACACAGATTCTCCATATACAGAAAGACTTCACAATATTAGCAGTGATTTTCAGTGTCCCTGTTAATCTCTTTTCCATGTGATTTTCCAGGACAGCGTAATGGATTTATGTCTGAGCTACTGAGAAAATAACTATAGAATACTACTCTGTGTGTTTAGGGGAGTACTCTGGGGAACATACACAAGTTTGAAAGGCTATTAATTGTCATTTTTCTTCAAGTTGCCCATGTCTCTGCAATTACAAATGGCATGCCAGATTCTCAGCTGATGAAAACCTATAATACAGATTTAGTACAGATAGAAAACTTGATATTTTTTTCCAAAGGCAGATTGACACTGACTGCAGTCAGATTATGTTTATTACTATATGATAATTTATAATAAAAATCCAAGATGACAAAGCAGAAGTATGTTCAACATTTTTCAAGGAACTGTTTGTCAAAATTGACCTTTCCTGTGGAAACACCTACAATTACTATTCAATTCAGCTATCAAAGTCATATCAAGAAAGAAAAATTGTGCCTGTCAATCAGCATGGTTTTGCTGTAGCAAAGACTTCAGAGCTATGAGAGTCCTTCTGGCTGTTACATTGTGGCTGGAAATGCACATAGGACTGAAAAGGACACCAAGCAATTCTCCTGGTTCAGCACCATAGTAACATAAGCAAAGGATTTCTTTCCTGAATGCTTCAAGTAACACAATCAAGTCCTGGGAGAAAAAAACAAACAAATGTTGATTTTTTTTTTTTTTTTTTCAGGAAGGAAACCTTTATAGGGCAATTCCTAGAGAGGGTATCCAAGTTCCTTTGACCATGAAATAACGTTCAGTAGCATTTGCACAGCACCATGGAGCAGGCTATTGCGACTGATCCTGGGAAAGGCATTAACAGCATTGGAGTAGCACACAGTTACTTTCCAATGCTCAAGTCACAATCTGGAAGTTCTATTCCTTAATCTCTTGCTTCTACAGGAGAGGGAGGCTCTAACTCCCTCTTTCCTGCAACAACATTTTAATGAAAAAGACTGTATTCAATTAATTTTTTTTAGTAAACCAGGTTTTGCACTACAGCATAGCATCTGTGGTTTGGGCAGTATGTGGTTCACAGCCACCTTTGTCAGAAATAATTTGTTAGCAGGAGTTGAACTTCAAATGCTGGCAATAATATTTCAACAACTCAGACTAAGAACAAATAAATAAATATGCATAAATAACTAAAACAAAGTTTACATTAAATAAAATTATCTCCAAATGCCAGGATACCGAAATTATATTATTAACAAGGATGTAGCAATCATTTAAAAACATGAACCACATAATAACTAAGGATCAAGAATGCAAATTATGAGGCTAAATGAATACTGACTATACAGAAAAAAAAGACAGAGAGAAGACTGTCACTAATGAAACAACTCCTATAAAGTTTTAACAGGGAAAGCACATCTTAAATGAAAACACAGCTTAAATGAAAATATCTGAGAAGCAAAAGTTTGAGACTCATGAGTGTCTGTGCACTTTTCAACCTGTACCCTTCATATGCAATGGGTTTGCATTGATTCACTATTGTGAATATAATTAAATACATAGATATGCTGAAGGTATTGCACTCAACATGACATGAATCTGGAATTAAATGATTTTAATGATTGCCTAGAGAATAATTTTTATGACCTGATTATTTACAGTGCAAACAAGCAGGGAAAGTGCAAATCAGTGTACATATGTGTATACAAAGATATAATAAATTGATCCAAAATTTGTTATGCGAATGGCAATGAATAGTAAAAAAGGATACAGAGGGAATGTGAATAAAAAGAAGTAATTCTTTAGGAAAAGTATATATATCTGACATCTATATAATTATAGGGAAAAGGAGGACAGCTTCTATTAAATGCCTATGCTTGTTTCAGGGACAAACAATGACAGAAATAAGGAAAACCGTGGAGAGTTTTAAGGTAAGATGAAATAAGGTAGCTATTGCTATAAATGGGAAGATTCATGAAGAAAAAACCCTAATGATATCAAGTAAGAGTCCATAGATTGTATTGCTAAGGATAGTATGAATCAGTTTTTATAGTATATTAGATAAAAAGTTAATTTTAGGCTTGATATGAGCAATATAAAAATTGGAGATGGTGAAATTATTAGCAGTGATATAGGAAATGCAAAAGTGTTGAATAAATATTAATTTCTTTACTTGGAAGACTTGGGATAACACACTCACATAAAGTACTTTTTGATCCATTAGTAAATGCAAAGAATAAAATGAACTACAAGCCAACCTTTTAAAATCTACAGGTCCCAATAACTTGCAGTCAAGAGCCCTAAAATAGCGTGGCAGGTACATCTGTGGCCTACTGGTGATAATTAATAACATAAATTGAATACTGGCTATAAAGTAGAATGCCGAACAAATGAGAACCCCATGCTAGTGTTCAAAAAAGGCAAGTGGAAAACTGTCTGTTCAGATTTCGGTTGGACGTTTGACACTGTTAAAGAACTAGATGATAAAACAAATAAAAGATTTGGAGGAGACTGAGACAGTACTGACATAACCTAACATAATTTTGTTAGTAGAAGATTCAACATTGCATAAATGAGTTTGTAGCTTAATGATACAAAATAGCTTCAAGGATAATCTGGAGAAAAATAGTAAGTCATTTTGTTAGCATTTGAAGACAAAGAGGTACTTGGAACTATTGCCAAGAGCAAGATCAGTATAGAGGTGGTTTCATCCAAATGCAAAACTATATCCATGAAATAAAGGAAGACCCTATCTGTAGAATGATGATTTATTAACCAGCAACTCTGAAAAGCATTTTAGCATGGTAATATACAAACATTTTAATGCAGGCCCCTATGTGGTGTCAAGACATGAAAGCATAGAAGGGAACAGAAACCAGCAAAAGGTTACAATTATATAGGGGATTGAAGAATACCCTATCCTGTTATGTTGTCACTTTTAAAAAAATGTTGAAAAAATGAAAAATATACCAAAAAACCTAAATAATAAATCAAGAACTACAAAACATGCATTAAACAGCATAAGGAAGATGAAAAAGAGGAACTGCAAGAACTTGTTTATGGGAGATGAAAAGAGTATGGAAAGCAGAACAATATAACAAATAAACACAGGAAAAACAAGACTGGAAGCTGAACAAGGGTACAATTAAAAATTAGCAAAATATTTTTAATAGTGATAACAATTCACCCCAGAAAAGACTGATGGATTATATATTTTGATGTGCCTGTAGAACAAGATGATATGTCTTTCTTGAGAAGATATCTCACTCAAAAAAGAATCAAATTGAATGTTGATTTAGCTAGCTATATTAAATGGCCTCCAATTCTAAGAAGTGAGAGCATATTTTATTCCATTTTCCAACTGTTGAATGCACCAATAGGTTATGTGTTTTTATAAAGATTTTTGAGTGCCATAGGCATCAGTTTTCCAACATTACTCTTGGGGCAAAAAAACGCCTTAACTTTAAAATATTGATCTTTAGCTTCAAAACCAGTGTATAATAATTAAGCAACAGAAAAAATTATTGAAAAAAAATTTGGAAGATATTTCAAATTGTAATGGAATAAAAATCAGAGAAAATGCACTAAAAAGAGTCAGTAAAATATCAGTTAGCTGAAGTATATATATATATATATAAAAGGAAGATATACTGGTAGAATAAAATCATTGAGTGTGATAGGCCCCAAGCCTACTCTATTGCTAAGAACATCCTTGCGAAAAACTAATGTGCTGTGTAATGGCCATGACTGTAGTAACAGCTACAAGAAGAGCTAAAAATACCTGTTATCTTTGAATTGCTCTGTAGCATGGGAGATGTCACCTTGAAGGTGGAAAGAAAACAGCTCTTTTATGTCTAGAAGAGCAGGAAATAAGTCTTTACTGCAGTTCTGCAAAGTGAGCATTTCCCAATTAAGCCAGATGTGGCTAAGGTATAAGGGTTTTGAACAGTTTTGCTGCCAACAGTTCTGAATGGCCTTGTTCAGTTTTATTTTTAATAGTTTGCCAAAGCGAGTATCTGTTCTCAAGTGGGTAGTGTTTGTAACTAATGAAGATTATAGGACAGGGTCAAACATATACAAACATGTGTGACAACCTTTTCTTGCTCTACAATATGTACCAACAGTCCTCAAAAGGACTCTGCTCCCTCAAATGTGTGTATTCATGTCTCTTAGAAAATCACTGCTGGGTACCAATGGTGCACAACTAGGACTCAAATGGAGATGAATGATAGGGAATTGCTATTGCTAGCTGAATATGGCCCTGGAAATGCTTAAAAGGTAAAAAAGACTCATTGGAAGTCTCTGCCTGGGATTTTCTTCCTCTTTTGAGAATTCACAGAAATGTCTGAATATTTAGGAAAACATAAAAAAGTATCCCTCATATAATTGTCAGTTCACTTTTATCCATGTTAAATAATTTCCGTTTTTACAGTTTCTGTATTTTGTATTTGTTAGTTTTCAGATATTTAAGAAATACAGGATTTTCTCCTCATTCGATTTCTAAAGTAATGGGTAATAAGTCTGAGTGGCACTAAAAGTAAAGTACCTTTCAGCACATAGAAATCTGGCTACCTGCGCTTGAATTAAGTTTTAATAAAAAGTAGA
The DNA here is from genome assembly GCA_033558235.1 of Neomorphus geoffroyi. Classification (NCBI taxonomy): domain Eukaryota; kingdom Metazoa; phylum Chordata; class Aves; order Cuculiformes; family Neomorphidae; genus Neomorphus; species Neomorphus geoffroyi. The sequence continues at coordinate 22,396,055 of JAUMJM010000020.1, read as the reverse complement.
TTTAGACATAGTTTCCCTTTAGATATTATCATCAGTTGGAATAAGATAATTAAATTAAATGACCATGTACTCCTTTAAGGAAGATGCAGTTTCCTTTCAGTCTGTTTCATACCGTGACTTTATCACAAAGCAATTATTATAGGAATTAAAATTGGATTTATTTCTAGATAGCATTTTAAATAAAATATTTCAAGTCACATTTAAACTAGTAGCAAAGAAATCTATCTGAAGAACTTGAACTTAGAAAGTATTTTTCTGCTGTGGTTATATCTTCTTTCACAGCCTAAGGTTTTACTTAGAGAAATCTTTATGTAAGAAACAATTTGCTCAAGGTGAAATTTTCTTGCTCAGATACACAGGCGGTTTACTCATACGCTTACATTACTTACTGCAATAGTCTAATAACATAATGACCTTGCCATAAGCTTCCTCACTGAAACTGACATTGATATTTGTATGGTTAAATAAAACATGTAATGAGGGAAAACTCAAAAAAGAACTGATTATCATTCAAAGAAACTTATCATATATATTATCATCTTTACCGACAATCAGAACCCATGTGTAATGATGATGTCAACTACAATCTATGTTAATTTGATCTCCTTTTGTATTAGGCTTGATGATTCAGGACTATTGTAACAAAATGAGATAACAGTGCTACATGTTTCAGAGTAGTAGATCAGAAATATAACTGCACTTGGTTATGTTATCAAATCATGATGTTGACTGTTATAATCATCAGGGAATTCCTTAGTAGTGTGTAAGTGTCTGAAGTACATTGTAGGCAATAATAATACTGAACTGGTATGACACCCTTGGGCACCAATGTACACATCTGCTCCTTTCAGTTAACTTGAATTTTTAAGATCCTAGTTTTTTCTGTACTAAAATGTGTTTTTAAAAAAAGTATTATTGATAGGCTTCCAAGTAGGGAATACAAAAAATACAGGATAAAAAGTGCATTGAAGCATGCTCCATTCCGCTCTTTGTTTTTAAATTAAAATGTGCTATGCAGACAGCTGGTCGGGGGGGGGGGTGTGGCACAAAGAGAGGGAATCAGGTAAACAGAGGGTACCAAACTTGAGAAAATGGATAGCCTTCTCTTATCAATCTCCATCAAGAAATGATGAATAACAAAATAAAATGTTTTAACTCTGTCCATCACTGTGAATCATACTGAACACATTTTGAAGGGTTCTGACAAGTTTTCAAGAAGTGAGTCCTTTCTCTGGGGATTTTACTGCACAGGGTGCTATACTTTGTAAGTACAATTTTATTACTACTAGTAATTGGTCTCAGTCTTTATACTGACTTTGCAGGGCCTCACAGATGAAGTTTGTCAGGCTTACTTTTTATACACTTTCCTTGCCTTGCTTGGAGTTTTGGGGTTTTTTTGGTTTAACTGGAACAACACTTTTTCCAATGGCTTGATGGATATGCCTGGTTTCTTCTACTTTTGATAATTTTTTTGTATAATAATTTTATATTGGTAGCAGTCATGACTACTTTTATACTGGAGAACTAATTATATATGGCTTCAACTTGTGATAGAACATGAGAATGGAATAGCAGTAGAAACTGTGAAAGTGGGGACACGGGACACACTGTAGGGTGCAGTGTGCAGAAGTGAGATAGTAAGATGGTAAGAGGAGCACAGGTTAATTCCAGGGATCATTAAACAAATCAGCCAGAGACAGCTAAAGGAATGCAGATGTGGGAGGTGAGGTTTTGTGGTAGTAAGTTGACAAGAATTAGTATCTAATGAATAGAAAATGCATGATATACAGAAATTTTTGAAGTAGGGTAAGGGAAGAAAGAACGAATGTAGAGTATGTTAACAGATGTAGAAAAAACCCAGATGAGTTCTAGAGCGAGAAGGAGCAAACCATAAACATCATACTCCTCTTCCTAGGAGGGTGACAGTATCATCAGAGTCAATGTATAACATTTTTAGTTGTATTATTGATAATAAAGACTTTTTATCTAAGGATAATGTTTTTTTCTGTAATTTGATCCAAGCTAATCATTCTTTTATTAGACAGTTAAGATTTCTATAATTTAAACAATCTATTCTTGGCATTACATGTAAGGTGTGTTTCCTTTTTGCTCATTACAAGAGAGTGAGAATAACTGTGGCATGATATAGAGATCTTTGAGTAGCAGAACAAATTTGATATATCCACATTAAAATTTTAAAGTGTAATGCCACATTAAAGTCTAGTATGTTCAGGTACAACACTGTCCTCTTATGCATGAGGTAGCTAAATCCATTATCTTCAGTATTAGTCTAGTGTGCTTGGAGAAAAGCAAAGTATTGCAGGAAACAAGCTGAAAATACTCATGCCTGTGATTATGACACATTGTATTGTGTCCATGAAAAATGTGGAATTGGTGGAAGTTTTCTCTACAGAACAGGTCACTGTACTTTTACCTGGTATCTCAACCTAAAATGTAAGTTTCTGTGAGAGCGCATTTTGGGGATTGTAGCATAGTTCCCACTTTTTGACATAGTTCTGACTATTTGGACTCACCGTTGAGGTTGGCAGCATTGGATGGGTATTATGGTGGCAGACTTGGTAAAAGAAACCCAAGGATCACAGCATCTGATGCAGACATACAAATATCAATGACAACTAGGTAAACTAATAGACAAACAGATACAAAAATGTAGTGCTCTAAATTAATGTGGCGTGATGCATTGCAGACCATCTTGAGTGCTATCACACAGCACACGCAGGACAATTGGGTGATCACGCCCAGTCAACTTGGGTTCACCAAAGGCAGGTCCTGCCAGATCAATCTGATCTCCTTCTATGACAAGGTTACCCATCTAATGGATGAAGGAAAGGCTGTGGATGTGGTGTGCCTGGACTTCAGCAAAGCCTTTGACACCATTTCTCATAGTATCCTGCTGGAAAAACTGGCTACCACTGGCCTGGACTGGCACACCCTCTGCTGGGTGAAGAACTGGCTGGATGGCTGGGCCCAAAGAATGGTGGTAAATGGAAGTGAATCCAGTTGGAAAACAGTCAGGAGCAGTGTTCCCCAAGGTTCAGTGCTGGGTCCAGTCCTGTTCAATATCTTTATCAATGATCTGGATGAAGGGGTTGAGTGCACCCTTAGCAAGTTTGAGGATGACACCAAGCTGGGTGGAAATGTCGATCTGCTTGAAGGAAGGGAGGCTCTGCAGAGGGATCTGGACAGGCTGGATCGATGGGCTGAGACCAACGGGATGATGTTCAACAAGGCCAAGTGCAGAGTCCTGCACTTGGGACACAACCACCCCATGCAGCGTTACAGGCTTGGGGAAGAGTGGCTGCAGAGCTGCCTGGCAGACAAGGACCTGGGGGTGCTGGTTGACAGCCGGCTGAACATGAGCCAGCTGTGGCCCAAGTGGCCAAGAGGGCCAATGGCATCTTGGCCTGTGTCGGAAGCAATGTGGCCAGCAGGAGCAGGGAGGTGATTGTGCACCTGTGCTCAGCACTGGTGAGGGGGCTGGATAACAATTCCTACGAGGAACGACTGAGGGAACTGGGGTTGTTTAGCTTAGAGAAGAGGAGGCTGAGGGGAGACCTCATCACTGTCTACAACTGCCTGAAAGGAGATTGTAGTGAGGTGGTTGCTTACATAGGGAAAATGTCTATGTGCCACCTCTATTTCACCTTCTTCCCAAGGCAACGTAAAGGCTAAGCTCTTCTGAAGATTTAGGGAAGGAGGAGAGAATTCTTAAAGAGCCTTCATGATTTTCCTTCTCCTACAACTCAAGAGCTATCTTTTCTCTATTGAAGTTGTGGAAGGAAGCATGATTTTTTAAAATTACTTATCTAAATTCCTGATTATTTCATAGGCTTTTGAAAACTCCTATGATAAAGCCAGATGGCTTTGCCACTGACAGTTCTGCTACAAGTTCTTTTCAAGATGACTATAAACAGTTAACTATTGAGGAAATGCTATCAGCAATGGCTAATTTTTAAGTTTACGCTTGGCAGTACCCTGTAGTATATATCTATATAAACTAAGAAAAAGGCATGTTTTGTATTACAACCTTTTAAACCTTTTAAATTACTACTCATAATGACCTGAAATCTTTTTTTTGGTCTGTGTTCTGCTCTGTGACTGCTTTTATTTGAGTGTTTGTGATAATATTCTGTCTCCAGTCTCATCATTACCATGTACTCTCTGCAAAAAACTGCAAGAACAATTTATCAGTCCATAAACCAAAACTATTAAAAATTAATTAATTTGTTCTGCTTCTCAGGATTTTCTCAACACTATTGACATTAATTTACACAGCTTTTAAAACACACAAGAGCTCATGCTTAAATTTACAATGTATACAAAAGCAACGAGTGATTGTCACTTTTCTTCGATCTCTTTTAGGCAGTGTAATCAAACTAGGAAGCAGTTTTATATCAGGATCCTGAACTTTCTCCTGTCAAACAAAGAGTATTTTCTGGAAATATGATCTGGTTTAAATGCCCTGAGGCTAGTTCGCCTGGTGTTCAAGATAGTGTCCTTAATTCAGTTTGTGGTTGTGCAAAGGTATAAGCACAGTGGTTTAACAGTTATCTGCAATGTTTAGAAACTCCTTCTTACATTGTCGTAGAATCTACAGGCTCTGAATTAGATGTGTGGCCCATGATGCAGGTGCTTTGTATACACTACTGCTGTTTCTAAAATTTGCAATCCAAAGCCAAATGCTCAGCTCATGGGCTTACCCACTATACTTAAACTGCAAAAACAGTAAGGAAAAAATAAGTTATTGTTTCTCTTTATAGGGACAGAACTTAAGCACAGAAAATTTCACTCTATTTTAATAAAATATGAAGTTAGGCACACATATACTTGTAAGCAAACACGATCCAAATCCCTTTTCAGTAAGCTTATATGAGTATATTCTTGACTTCTAAGTGAATGAAATAATTCACAAGCTTTAATGCTTTTCTGAATTCCATTCTTTTTGGTAGTAAAACCTTCTATATACAAAAAGAAATATTCAGGAGCTTAATGTATACTTACAACTGCACTGCTAAGCTTGGGCCCAAATGGTTTGTTTATGAACCATGCTTGAGCCATGAATTCAATTGCATTTTTATGATTGCTAATCCAACTTCACCATAAAAAATTCTCTAATGATGAATTCACAGATGCAAAAAACTACATAAATGAGTGAAATTCACATGTGAAATTTTTTTAATTTTGTATTGGAAAGTAGTACTGCAAGAAAATCAATCACCAAAGGATCGTAGAGAGACTGAAATCAGTCTAAAGTATGTCTGTAATTCAAGCTCTTCTGAGGCACAGAAATATTTTTTATTTCATATGGAAGCTTCATATCTTAGTATTTTACCATTATTTAGGAATCCTTTGTGGTTTTTCGCTGCCTCTTACTAGCTTGCACATTAGTGGTTTTTTAAACGTAGGTCTCTTAGGTGTCTTCGTGTCTCTGGTATCTCTCCTGAGGGCATTAATATTTTTGTATGTCCTCTTCACTGCATTCATCAATAGCGGTGCAGCAGCATGCACCCTCCAGCCCTGTAGTACTCTTTGCCCTTAGAGTCCTATTAGAATAGGCTGATAATTTTCCCATTTCTCTACCTGCCTTCTATAGAACTCTAAAACGTAATTCTTCTCAGCCTGGAGCACTCACTGTTTTATATAGCCCTAATTGCATAATTACCTGTTCAGTGCACAATGCAGAAGAATTTTAACATTTTCCTTCCTCTGTTTGTATGTTGGATTTGGTCCCTGTTTCACTCTTTTTTTTTTTTTTTTCCAGTCACATAAACTTTCTCAGTTTCCAACATCAGAATATCCCATTCCTTTCCTTTTTCTGTTGGCTTTCCATAACTGTGTTAGAAGAAGAACTTTTCATTGAATATCTTCATTTATCCTGTTATTTTTATTTTATTTGCTGTTTTGCTGCAACCCTCCTTATTAATTTTATATTGTCTTTAATGCTTTTTTATACATTAATCAATAATTTCTCTCCATAGCCTTTAGGTGTTCAATTAAGAATATATTTTTCTCTAAACACTCTTTGTTATTTATGCCCAGACTATGCTTTATATCTGATATATTTTTACGAAGTAGCATTATTATGCATGCATCATTTGTTTTTACTAAGTGTATCTTCTACCTAGCAGGTTGGCTTAAGGAAGCTTTATTTTCATTCTGTTTTTACTTTGACTATAAGCACAGCAATATTACCCCCTTTCACAGATTCTCTTTTACCTTTCTGTCTTCACACATAACCTGTGTACTACTTCATACCAAGAAAATCACTGTGGTGTTATTTATTTGCAGATCTGAATGTGAACGCTATTTAGTATAATATGCGTGCATTCCTCCAATCTCCTTACCACATTTAAGGAGACTTCACCTAAGTAATAAAATCTTCCTTTTTCTTATTAGTACTTTGGCCTTTTTATATTTTTCTTTTATTTGCTCTGTCAGTTTATAGTCTATTTGCCCTTTCTTTGTTGAGGAATTATAATGGGTTTCTGTGACTACGATAGTTTGCACTTTGAAACATCTATAGTCTCAGTCCATAAAGTCTTAGGCTGATGTAGGCTTCGGCTGATCCTGATAACCAATAGCGTTTAGTAGATCTAATAATGACACATACTGTTAGCGAAATATATGTCTTCTAATGTTTGCATTACACATTTATGCCAGATGATACTTAGTGATAAAAATGTTATGGTAACTATAGATAAACTTACTTTAAAGTTCACTGAAACCTGACAATTCCCATAGTGCAATGCATTCTGATGCCAAAAAACTAGGTACTGACCTACCTGCTCTCCATTATTCTTTGAGAAATGCTATTCTAGTCCCTTTAAAAGTAGAAAAGAGAATTTATATTGAGTTTTGTACAGAGACCCAACTAATGAGAAAAAGAAAAACTGCATAAAGCAGAAGCAGTCTTGTGTCAGAAAGACTGTGATATTTCAAAGAGCATTAGAGATGTATGTAGATATTCAGTGTCATTCTTTGGTATTACATAGCTGAAGTCTGAGATCAGTGTACGAGTCTCTCATGTGAGCACTGTTATTAATTTCAATACATGTTCAGTAATGCTGCTGAAAAAATAGTTTATTTCATATTTCTGCTGAATATATTTTCTTCTATCTGTAGGGGATGTATTCCATTGGGTTTTTCTGTTAACTTTCCTGCAAAAAATGTTCTGCTGTAAGATGTACTGATTTCTAGATTGTAAGGTTTTCTGCAGTATTATTTCAAAGCCTTTCCTGCTGCAAATTCAAAAAATTGAATTTCAACAGCATTTTATTTTTTTGCAAGGGAAGTTGTCACAAAAGGTGAAAAAAGTACAATAATAAATGATATTTACTAGGAGTACACATAACATTCAGTTATCTGAAAAAATTTTGAATTAAGGAAAATATTGATGTCAGAAATATCTTCACCGAGCCATTTTTCTCAAATGCAGGAGGTGCAAAGACTTTTTCCTACTCTGTGTAGGAATGTACCTTACACAACGTTTAGCTGTTTATTTTCTCTGTCCAGCACTACTTTGACTAACCAGTTCTGGTGATCATTGCGTACTATTTCCTAAATGGAGCTTAAAGCTCTTTCACTTTAGAGACAAACATTCAGTGTTTTGTCTCTGAAATTTCACCCTTTTCAATGCCTACATACATTCATTGCTGCCCTTAAACTTATTTAATGCTTTCTTTGGTACGAATCACTGCTTACACATCATTTACTTGTCTCTAATGTATTCCTAGCAGTAGTATTTCCCTTTCTCCTTCCCTCTCTCTCTATATTTCTCTCCCTTTTTTAAGGATAATCTTACTATGCAGACAATCCTGGTTTTAACACCCTGTGAAAAATATTTCTCTTAAGCAGATCGATGTTGTGCTGTGGTCTGACACCTCGTTGTCTGTTTTAAAGCTGGCTGAAGTTTTTAATTCCATTTCTATGCAGTGTCTGACTGCCCAGTGTATCCTATTTTACTTTTAATAAAAAGAAAGTTTGTTTAAAGTATTTTTTGTTCTTCTTTTCTTTTGGGCATATTTGATAGCCTTTAAACATTACATTTGTTGGTTCTATTACATCTTAGATTTGATCTCATCCTTAGTTGCAGTGAACTAAAAACACCTTTTAAGATGTTAACTGCTATTTGCAAGGTGTGCCTTTTCTGAGTTCCTAACAGTAGAACTAACCTTGCTTTGCTGAAATGTTTCCTAATGTAGCAAATCATGCACAGTGCAGACAGTGCAATGTGGCAAACAGATAGTAATGTCAAGAGACACCAGAGTGTGTCCATTAAGTGCAGAAAACCTGGAACTCAGAATGAGATGATTTTGCAGCTGGAAACATTGTATTGTGTAAGGTAATGGAAGGCCTAGGGTTTGCACTGCTGAATATCATGTGGATATATTAGTACTCTTGGCACCAATTCAGTCACCTCTAACACAGCACTGCTATAAAACATGTTCTTAATTTCCTATACATTTCTTATCTGTGGGATTAGTCCTGTATACTTGAAGAACACTGTGCAGGCTATGTTCCATTTAATTGGGAGGGTAATCTGGATTGGTGTAAGTGTGTGTATGTAAATGACAGTTATGTGAAACACTTTTTTTCTCTGTGACAAACTGCCAATTATAGCTGACATGCCTCTGTTCTACTGCAGCCTCTTCTTGCTGCTGCTGGACAAGGCAAAAGTCAGACCCTGACCAGCAGGAAGCCTTCTTTGAGTTGAGCCAAGGTTAAAGTTCAAATTTTCCTTCTGTCAGTCATGTAGATTCAACTGTAGTTGCTCAAATAAACATATTTTTTCTTTGCTTTTATGTAATTATGATTACTAAATTCCTCAAGTTGGAGGACAGCTGGCAACACTGATGTGTAAAATGGGTCAATGCAGTAATTGCAAATACGTCACCCAAGTAAAGCTGTACTCTTTCTTTCCCCAAATTGTTTGAGGAAAACAATCTCCGGGTCTCTGAGTGTAAATAATTATTAGCTAAACGTTTACATTTTAGCCTGTGGCTTTATGGACAACGTATTCCTCCTGTTTTTCATACAGTGTGCAATCAATTAACTAAACCAACGCTTCTGATTTACATTCTAATATTTTCAAAACAATGGGATAATCATTAGTATGAGCATGTCATGATAGCACATATTTTAATTACATTTGGTAGTATATTGACTATCGTTTATTTTCAGTAAACATGGACGAGAGCTGATATCAGAAATAAAATGAAGTAAATATCCTTTTAACTATACTGTTAATGAAACACTGTATTTATATTTTCTGAAGTCAATGGAGTGTCTTCCTTTTATGCTAGAGGAGGGTCTATCCTATAACCTTTTTCTTCAGTTGCTTTCTTAGAGATCAGCCATCTGCTTCAGACAGAGGATGTCAGAAACAATTATTACGCTGCAGCAAAGTGTTTTCTTAAGTACTTCACATTTATTTTTGTTACAGCTAATCATAAACAGAAATGTGCAGAAACTAAATCAAATGAGTAATTCAGAGGCAATAAGTGTTTTAAATTGTTGGTTAATATTGTGAAGTTGACTTTCAACTTGTATTTGTTGGTGGTTGCCCACATGTTGTAAGCCGTTGCAATTTATGCACACACAAACTATACAAATTTTAAAAGCATAACAATATTTTTCCTCCATGGTTCTACTGACATAAGAAAAATATTTGAAATTCACTATTGCAATCTGTAGTGTCATCCACCATTACTCCTATAAAACATGCTTCTGTGCAGAGCAAAGCAAGGTTATCATCTGTCTCATACCTTTTTTCAGTATATGAAGAAAAATACGTTCTTAAGTCATAAGTAAGCAAAAGAACTGGTATATCTTAACAGATCCTTGAATTCAGATTTAGTGCTATGGATGCTGCCATTCTTAGAGAGTTGCAGTAGAGCCTGACTGTACCTCTATTGTTGTCTGAAACATCAACTGATTCTACTTGTATTGTCTTAAACATCATCTGACTGTACTTGTATTGTTGTCCTTAACATCTTCTTGAGTGCTGTGGCTCCTGCTGGGCTGACTGTGCCACTGCAGAGGGTATCAGATTGGTATCTGAACAGATTGGGATCTGGTTTTTAGCAACTTTTGCTGTTTTGGCCATGTCCAAACCCAATACTGGTTCCATATTTTGGCCGTGTCCAAAATATTGGTTCATTGTTTTGGCCGTGTCCAAAATGAATACAGAGTTTGCTGTTCTGACCGTGCCCAGAATATTGGTTTGCTTTTTTGGATGTGTTTAAGAGAAGTAGTGATTTGTTGTTTTGGCTGTGCCCAAAATAAAGATTGTTTGGATTTACCCTGGGAGGTTTGTCATCTCCAATTCGCCACGCAGACATCAAAGGATCTGTCCCTCCCCTGGCTGAGCCAGTCTGTGAGGGGGCAGCGTGGGGGACGGAGTGGGCCCTGACATAAAGGAAGCAAAGCTGGCGTCTTCTGCACCTTCTGTTTTGTCCTGTGAAACAAACTGTATTGTAGTCTGTACAACAGACAAAAATACAGCACAAACCAAAAGGACAATAGTGCTAATACTTTACTTTCTTCTACTTTTATGCCAGTCAAGTGTTCACCTTTTACAATACAAACCAGATGAAAATGTACCATGAAAATTAGTCTCCAACATTTCAGCAGGTTTTTCCACTCAAAGCAGCAGATTAGAAAGATAATGTTAAAAATGAGTATATCTAACTGTATCCTTTGATAAGATAGGACTGCCCTGTAGCATCATAATAAAAGCTGTGTTATTCATGATGACAGCCTCCCATATTGTGGTAATTATTTTTTTTGCATTCTAGTGCTTCTGCATTGCTTAAAATTTGATACATGTAAGAACTGTAAATCTGAGCTGGTTTGTATGACTTAGAAAAACAATGCACAGCTTTCTAGCAATGTTTAATTCTTCAACTGGTAATTTTACTTGGAATAGTTGGATACAATTCTCTACATTATCAAAATCTTGTTTGGCAGAATATTACTTCTTTTCCTGAGGGATTTAATTACCCTGCCTCCCTGCTTCCCTCTTTCTCCTTGAGCTGATATCTAAAAAAAATTTAAGCTGATATCTTTGAGCTGATATCTAAAAACAGTTTAAGTTTCTGATAATATAAATGGTCCTAGAATTTTTGAAAGGTAGCCTCAGTCTCAGGATGGTTCCTTCAAAAATTTTTGCCTTTTGTCTCATATATCCTCAAATAAATCCTCAAGGTCTTATAGAAGTAGATGACTAGCTGAAAAGTGGAAAAGAACCATCTGATTGGTAGTCAGTCATTCGCAATTATTTTAAGACAGGCTTTTGCATCTGTTTGATCAAGTTCCAAATATGCTTCAGCAAATTTAGAAGACGACAGTTGTATCTTTGATTCTTTATCTCAGAAGCATTTTAGATCTCTCTGCTCATGTAGTGCATACAGAACTTTAAGATTAATTTTCTTTTTCTTAGCGTCTTTGTTCACCTCTTCAATCATTTGATCTTCCTAAGATGTCTATAGATCCATTCTAAGCCTCCATTTTTAAGATGGATGTGGTTATCTGGGAAATGCATCATTTGTGCATTTAGGAGACAGTTAAATAGAATGCGTAGTTCAGCCTATATGCACAAAAGTCCAAGGAGTCATAGCATGATTAAAATTCAGGTGTAGCATCCTGTCCCTTTCCCTTGATGCCCATATTAGTTCCAGAACAACTTCCATCATGACAATGTAAGCATTTCAAAATGTTGTTAGGTTTCCATTATTGCTATCTCTAAGGAAAGTAAGGCACACTTTGAGTCAGTCTGTGTTTCATGAAAATGAATAATTATAAAAGACTGCATCAAACTGACCTTGGAGGATGCCAACACCAGCATTGCTGATGCATTTAAGTGCCTTTTCTAAGTGGGAGTCATCAGCAATGCAATTATCCAGTAGTCAAGGAGGAAATTTTTTTCATGCTAAGTGAAGGATGTAGGACTTGCAGAACTTGTCTATGTTATTACAAGGGTATCTTGCCATTACTTCCCCTGATGTCAAATTCTACATATGTTTTTTGCTAAGCTTCATCATGGAATTTTTATCAAAAGTAAAGAGATGGTGAAATAGATATCTTCTGTCATCTTAACAATAATATTTTGAAATACACTAAAACAACCTATATGATCTACAAAGCTTTAAAACAGGAGTATTTATTTTAATGGAATATGTGATATAGATAATTTTGGAAGATGGATTCAAAATTCTTCCATCTTGTTTAGGAGTGCCTCCATTTGTCTGAAGAAATGACATAACTTTTTTGTTTCACAGTTAGAGAGGGTTTAACTTAAAAATATTTGCAAGTTAAGCATCATAGGATGAAGCATGAAAAATTGTACATTAATCTTATTGCATCCAGGCCATTTTCATCCATAAATCATGATTATAAATCTCACAAGACTTAGGCTTACTTAGCTTTCTGGTATACCTTGATTCCTCTATGATAAGGATATTTTATGACTTCACACACTCTTGACTGGTATCTTACCTGTATAAAATATTGACACTGGGGTCTTTGGTTTTAGTACTTCCTTTTATCCGAGATTTAATAACCAGAGCTTGAACAGTTATTATTTTTATATGTACATAATTTACTCAAATCATACATTTCGTCCCTTATTACCATTAATGCAGAGGTATAAGGTCAATTGTCTGAGATTGCTCATCCTTGTTATAAACAGTGTGGTCAGTGAGTGTGCTTATCCTTAGTCCCTTTTTGGCCACAATAATATAAATGAACATTGTAGCTGTAGCTTTATTTTGGCAAACAGAGATATTTGTAGCACAGATCAGCGCACAGTTTATCACAAATGTCAACATTTTACCCCAAGATCAGAACAGACTTGGGTCATGAGCCAGGTGAATTACCAAGCCTCTGTGGAGTCCCACTGAGCATGCGTCAGCAGTACTAGTAGTTTCCTCTCATGAACAGGAATATCAGTTAATTAGACATCCTTTCAGAAAATAACCCTCCCTCCAAACTCTTATTTCTAGATGTCTTAATATCCCTGTGCAATCGCATCAGAAACTATGGCAACAACATCACTAAATATATGGGTAGCTTGTCAGTGGTGTTCTGTGAAATTTAGGAGCTTGTAAGGAGCTGAGTAAAAATAATTCTTTGTAGTCTAAATGCTTACTTTAAATGCCATGTTTGATATCTGCCAGGATAAAGAGGATGGACTACATATGTTGTTGCTGCCCAGAATATGTATGAAGTAGATATGGATTAGAGATGAGCAATGACTAAGAAAAAAATACTGACTTTCTGTGATTGCAAAGGTGATTTTTTTTTTAATTGAGCATGCTAATAACATTTCTATGATTGTGTTTCAAAGCACTTCTATGTTATGGACCAAAACTGCTCAGTAATTCCACATATTTGACCCTTTATTTTGCAAAATTGGCACATTTGTGATTATGTGACCAATACTCAAAATTACAGTTAGATAAATAACTTTTTTGCAAGGAGGGAGATCACAGTGCAGTTTTGCAAGGGGTCCACGTATGGAATTTATGCTGTTCAAAACAGTTATAAGGACCTAGGAAAGGAAGATAAGCAATGAGATGGGAATATTTGCTGATGACACAAAGTTGTTCACAGTAGTAATTGTGAGAGAACACTGAATAATTACAGAAGAATATTATGAAACTGACTGGCTAACAAAATGACATATAAAATTAATTGCAGGTAAATATCACATCATTTACATGGGAAAAAGCATCTTAATTTCACATATAAGATAGTGAGCTCTGAAGTGACTATTATCGTTCAAGACTGAGATCTTGTGGCAATATTAGACATGACAGTTTCAGCTCTATGCTCAATAGTAGTCAAAAAATCGTACCAAATAACATTAAATAGTGAAAATAAAACAGGAAATAAATCAAAGAACCTGGTAGTCCTTCTGGCCACACTGTGAATATTGCAGTTCATAATGCCCCCCTCTTCTTAGATAGACTATTTTGCAATTTAAAAGTCAGGAAAACAAGGACAGGACAGGAGTGATAAAAAATGTAGAATGTCTTCCCGTTGAAGCACAACTAAGTAGGCTAGGACTCTACGTGTAGAAAAAAGGTCATTTAAAGGGGACATGTTAGAAATATATCAAATTTTGAGTAACAAGGAGAAGGTGAATATGGATGATTTATTTATTCCCCTTCTGACATGAGAATAAGAGGTCTCTGAAAGCCAAATTAAATATATACAAAAGTAAGTATTTTTCACTCACTAGGCAGGAGACGTGTAGAACTTCTTGCTGCAAATTATTGTGCATGCAGACAGTTTCAATGGAAAAATGAGAAGTACATTGAGGGTTGCTGAACAGGCCAAACACAACAAAATGAGACAGTCATTCACCCTAAGTGTATTTGGACTTTAGGAAATGGTGTTGGACGAAAGCCTCATATATGCTTGCTTTTTCCATTCTTCCTTTAGCAATAGCTTAAGGTCATAGATCTTTTTCTCACATTGTGAATTGAACTCATTAAGTAACTGACTATTTAATAAGTTCCCTGCATTGCTTCTTATAAGGCATAAAACTTCAGAGATTACAACATCAAGACAGACGTGAGAGAGAGCAGATCCACACTTCTCCTTGTTTCTAAAAGGATGAGTATCTCATAGCACTGGAAGATTTGAAGACAGTAAATCTGGTGTGGGATATGTCGGAACAACTGGACACTTGAAATTTATCTTACTACCCTTACAAACAGTATCTTGAGGAGTCACCACATGTAGAATGTAGAGGGGCATTTTGAGTGTGCAATGACTATCATTATCATATTTCAATATGTGTGGAAGTTTGACCAGGACAGCTGAAGAAAAGGACACCTACAATATACCAGAAGGAGCCAGAAGGAGTGTTATGGAAAAGGGAAAACTGTTGGACTACCCTCAGAATATGAAGTTAAAACTCATGTGGGATGTGTGGCCACACTAGTTTGCTTATAAATGACTTTGTTTAAACAATCACTAAACCTGATTCTTTGCAGTTTTGGGTGTACAGACACTGGATGTTTGCACCAGTTTTTAAGAAGTCTTCGCCATCTCTCCTTCTGCTACTTTCTTTGTGCAGTTCAGTTGATCATTTGTTCCCTCCTCCTCTTTTTTTCTTGTTTTTTAACCTTATTAGCTTATAGAAAATAAGTAACAATAAGAACTGAATTAACTTGGTGACTGATTCCTGGCTGTCTAGATCCTCCAGACAAATGTTTGTGAACTTTGTGTCAGGATATTCTCAGCTAACGGGCTTGAAATATACATGAAGGTTTCAACTTTCAACCCTTAAGCTGCAGATAGATTTCCTTTGTGATCAATAGCAGACAGACTTACTCATCTTCTTAGCGCTGGGATCCTGGTTTTCAATACTAAGGAAGAATCCTGCTTGCTCTTTATTATTGCATTGGCTATAAACAAATCATAATTAGTTCAGCTGCAAAATCCCATGGACAGATAAAGTAACAGACAACAAAATTCCTGACCAAAAAATAAGGGAGAGAACTGATAAATATGTGAAAAGACAGCATTAGGACAACATTAAGGAGTAAATATAATTCCTGAAATGATGCAGGCTATTGTGTGTGTTCTGGAAAAAAAAGCCCAGCAAAATGTGTGAAACGTACTTATGCAGTGAAGAAATACTAAAAACTATAACTGGGATAAAAAGAGACATGTGAGTGTCTCCAGTAATAACAGACTCCATTATGTAGGGTGAGTGTGATATTCTCAATCTGGCTAATCTCTCATATTTTTGGTGTTTACTTACATACCCACTAAATCATTTTAGCTGCATCAGCTGATCCATTCATAATGAAAACTCATAACTTCCACATAAAGCCCCAAACTTCTTAGGAATAACTTAAAGTAGTGGCAGGAATCTGTAAGAATGGAATCTCAAAATGTAAGGGGAGAGACAACTTTGGTTGTTAATATACTTGTGATTTTTTAGCAGACCTCTGAACTTTTACATTTTGAGGAAGAAACGAATCAGCTATACATATTAACATCATACAGTACATAAAATCTACTCACTTTAATGCATTCTCCTTTGGAATTAAACATAGGAATTTAAAGACGTGCCAATTATTCAATTAGGTACTATTGCAAAGCAGTCTTCAGAGTATCTAAAGAAGGAAAGAAGAATAATGTGTCTGCTATTGAAAAAGACATTCTAGGAAACAATTTTAAAAACCACATACTATGCTAGCAGTTCAGTATGATGTGTATAAATACATGCATTATTAGAATGTTTCACATTAAAGTCTTTGAAAGGGCTTATAATATTGGCAATTCACTTAATGTTGTGTACAAATACTTAGATGAAATCAAAGGCTACAACTGTTAAAGAGTGTATAGCCGTATCAGTTTTAAGTAAAGTATGTATAATGAATACTTAAAGAATTTAGAAAATGTTTATGCATAGAATTTATGCTCTACTTTGAAATGATAGCTCAGTTCTGGTAGCAGCTATCTCTAGAGTACAAGCTGTATTGAAATAGCCTATGAACGGAATTCAAATCTGTTGCGCTCTTATCAGTTCTTACCACCCAAACCTTGGTAATTCTTTTACAAATTATGTTGAGTCCTTCTTATGAAGGTATTCTATATCATTGCTAGAGTAAATACAAGAAAACGAGTCATATTACAGGATCTTAGTCATAAATGCTATTATGATAATATTGGAAAAGTATTTATTGTGTGCCAGGAATTTCACAAGAATAATTCTGGACTTTGGTGATCTCAGTCTGGGCTAATTACAGTTTCAAATGTTTCTTGTCCTTTGCAACACACCAATTTTTAATCTGTTTCCTTAGAGGCATTATTTATATTACATAATAATACATATTAATATACGAAAATATATTTTAATTATTTATAACTATCTAAATATTGATTATGAGTCTGGACAAGTCTGTAAATTTGCAAGAAGATTACAAAATGTTTCTAATGCAGAAAGATGGTCAACTAAATTATGGGAAATAGACTAGCAACTAAGCTTGAGTCTACAGAGACTTCTGAAAAGTGGTTTTGACTTCTCTTTTTGGTCTTTAAAATCATTCTATCTTGAGAATGAATAGTAGAAGATAGGACTGTTGGTATTTAGGACAAAATTATGCAGATCTCTGCACAGTGATGCATTTTGCAGAATATTTCCATGTAAATTTGACAAAATCATTCAATCTCTCTGTACCTCAGTGCCTGCTTCTCCTTGGTAAGTCTCATGGCTCTCAGCTCTAACCTTGTTGGGGAACTCAACTGCTGGTCTTGGTTGAGATTTCTATATGCTCAGGTATTGTAGACAGGGCTTTGTCTGGAATTTGATTCTGTCAGATTTTATTTCAATCCAGAAATTCTTGTAACCACTGTGAAAGCTTGATACCGACAGGATGGCAGGCATTTTTTTCTTCGTTGCTGCACTGTGGATGCCTATTGTACAGAAATAGAGTGATGCTATTTCTCTCTCCTTTCATCCACAAACGTAGTTTTTCTTTTTTTTTTGTGCTGTAGGCTTTAATAAGTGTACTATGTGCTCTGGTGATAATGATGACATTCCTTAGCGTCATCACAAGAATAATCACCAAATTAATTTGGTGACAGAATCTTGTGTAAAGTGGACTTAGAAATGCTTAGAGAGGGACTGGAACATTTTGCAAACCTTTTATACCAATCAAGAATGATCAAACATGGATTATGAAAAATCACAGATATGGAACAAAAATTCTGAGACATACTCCAGCAATGTCACAAGCAATGTGACTGGACTGCTCTCTTATTCCATTACTCAAATTCCTCTTAACTCTTCTAATATTGCAAAGTGCAATATAATATAAATAGTGATTTATTGCTACATGGCAATATGCTAACTACTGATACATCAATTTAATTTCCACCTTGCTATTATGGAGGGCCTTGTCATGACTCCTGAGTTAAGAAGTTCAATTTAGCATTTAAATCAGGTATTGAACATCTTTGCTTTCTTTGAGAAATACTGCATATTCTTTACAATGGTACAACATTTATTCTTTGGGCAAAAAGCTGAAGTCATTAATTAATTTATTTTAATTACAAACTGGGTCTTTTAAGAAATTTAGCATCTGTGTCCACCATTTCTTTGTCACTATGTATAACAGCAAAACAATAGAGAAACTTTCTATATATCCATAGGGTTAAAATGAGTTGAAATCTTATCTAAATTCTGTTTACATGGTAATCAAAGTAGTTTATTAATTATTGTGTTTGCATTAATTCTACAGGCAACAGATATTCTAAACAACGGCTCAGCAAATTGTTATACAGGGCTATCATGACAGCAGAATTAAGGCAACCAATCACCCAACTGCCTTGTAGAAAGCAGACTGACCTCATAGGAGTTTTGCAATTACTTCCATAGTAAGGATTCAAGATTTTCAAATTGAAATTGATTTACCCTTACAAGAATTATAATAATTTTAAAATCAGAAGTGTGAGATTAAAGCCACCACACAGTCTTAATTTGGTCCAGCAGTAATGCCTACATAGAAAAAAAAATTATCTACATAATAAAAAATATGCCATTAAAAACCAGCTAAATTTAATCTGGAGTTTCAAACTTTAAAATGAATTTTTCATAGCCAAATGGTTATTACCTCATGTTACTTTAAAGCCGAGATAAGGTTATTGCATGTAGCATCTTAATATATATTTTATCTGGGAGTTATATACATAATTCATACTTATTAAAATAGTTTATGAATATGTCCAAGGTGAGTCAGTTGACCCTGCAAACCACCATTTTAAGCTTTCTAACTGAAGCTAATAGGACTGCTCATCTAGTGTCATTAATGTAGCCAATATTACAAAGATCAGAGTTAGCACATCAAGCGTGCACTGGGATTTTCTCTCTCCCTCTCCATCTTGCGGTCTTTCCTTCTCTATCACTGCAGATTTGGTGTTGATATTAAGCTCAAGACAGGACAGTGAGCCCCACCAGGACAAGATAGAGCCTACTATCAAGAAATAGCATCTTTTTCTGGAACTCTAAATATTCATTGATTTTACTTGTAAATAATTTTTGAAAACTGCTTGATTTTTCATCAAAGTCCAGAGTTTTCCATAGAAAGTCTGTCAATATGGAAAAAGCCACATTCTACAATGGCTTATACACAATATAGTACAACAACAAGGTTACATATTCTTGGGTACATATTCTGTCATCAGATCCTTTCTCTGTAGAAAAAGAAAATCCAGGGAGAAAAATTAAGCCAGGAAGTCACAAAATAGAAATTCATTTAATGAGTATTGTTTTCCTATGTTAATAATTATTTGGATGACATTCTTGCATTTAGGTGGGCAATGACTGGGAAGAGGATGATGAGAGGCAGAGTTTTGGCTCAGTGCTCCTCCCATAGTAAGTAGTGCACCTCAGTCAGTGGGAGAGAAAATTTTGAGGCAGATGGAGCTGTGACAATCCTGTTGTCATCCACCTCAGGCCAACTAACAGAGAGGATTCTCCTTTTTATTAAAACTTCTTGATGCTTACTTGCTCTTTTGTCTCTGAACTTTGGAGGGCATCCTAGAGTTCAGAGTTGATATTAATCTAATCTTGGCACGATTATGAGGATAGAATATTTGACTGGTCACATTCATAATTAATGACAAAAGTGTCTAAGAGAGCATTATGCTTAATTAATGATTCCTGCACTTCGAAAGTAAAGAAACTGCTTTTGAAAGCAAATGTGGCATCAAAACCTCTAAAACCTACTGTTGATAAGCCAATAAAAATAGAAAAAAATTATCAAAAGATTCACAGATAAGAGGGAATGGTGTGGGTAGGCTGTTGCTTCTGGCATGCACTTAATAATCACATTTGAAACTCGCAACATCCTTGGCCTCATGCTGTGGATGGCTTTGTGAGGCTACCCACCTACCCTTTCTCCTTTTCCTACATGAATCCCATCTTGCAGTCTCCAGCATTCCATAAAAAAAACCCCAAAACACAACCCCCCCAAACCACGGTACTGGATATGTGGAGATTTTAACTGATGTTATCAAAAACGAGCAACAAACTCTCCTACATTTTTTTCCCAACTGGCAATGGATGCACTTGCTCATAAAAGATGAAACCCCAGAAAATATAAAGGAGAAGGAGATTAGGATTAGTTACCAATAACTAGAAAAAGAGAAAAGACGATATATTGGGTGTACAGTAGTTTTTGCTGTCTCAGCTACTTTGGTTATTTCCCAGCTGCTTTATGATGTAGTCAGGCCAACAAAGCCGTAGCAGAGTAGTAGATATACCTGCTCTTGACACTTTTGGCATATATTGCTTGTTGAAATAAGAGATACCAGCAAAAGCATTTCTTTGCAAGTATAACTATATCAATAGGATGGTTTTAGTGGCAGAACTATGGCAGTAAAATTAAATCAACTAAACTCTTAAACACTGACAATTTTAGGTGCAAAGAATCCACTAGGAAAAATAAGTAGACAGGATGTTGGTGTTTGGGGAAGATACAAGAGAAACAAAAGGGTGGCATAGATGATTGCATATGGACTTTAGAATTTTTTTTCCTCAGCAGCTGTTGAGGAGCGACTGAGGGAGCTGGGGTTGTTTAGCCTGGAGAAAAGGAGGCTCAGGGGAGACCTTATTGCTCTCTACAACTACCTAAAAGGAGGTTGTAGTCAGGCAGGAGTTGGACTCTTCTCTCAGGTGACCAGTGACAGAACGAGAGGACACCATCTCAAGCTTCACCAGGGGAGGTTTAGGATTGACATTAGGAAGAAATTCTTCACTGAGAGGGTAATTGTTCCTTGGAATGCGCTGCCTAGGGAGGTGGTTGAGTCACCGTCCCTGGAGGTGTTCAAAGAGAATTTGGATGAGGCACTTAGTGACATGGTGTAGTTGACAAGTAGGAGTAGGTGTAGGTGTTGGGTCATAGGTTGGACTCGATGATCTCAAAGGTCTTTTCCAACCTTACGATACTGTGATACTGTGATACTGTGATATTTCTTGCATTTAGAATGGCATGTAGCAATGGAATTGGTAGAAAAACTTTGAGAAAACTAAACCAGGCATAAAAGTGTCATATGTTGAAAAGATAAAATAAACTTCACTTTAGAAACTAAAAGATCTGGAGGAGTAGTTTTTGAGGAAAACAGGAAACTTTGCTTTTGTGCTGTGAATACAACAAAGCATCTAAAACTTGTGGGCACCCCAGCAGCTGGGCTTCCCCTTGTGAGCTGTCTTTCAAAAAAATAAATATTCAGTGTATCTCAACAGGCAACAGGATTTGTTTCAAAGAGGAAAGGTCAGTTGACCTTTTTGGATAAGTTACTATGTAATTCACTTTGATGTTCTGTGACTACTACACAAAATATCTCATATATCATGCATCCTTCTCTCAGAAACTCTCAGACTCCAATTCTCCCTATCAGTAATGATCATCTCTCATTATTTTTTTCTTCACTACAACCTGACTACCAAATAGAACAAGGCAGAAATATTTCCTATGATAGAGGGTTATGTAATAAATACTCTTCATCTGAAGTAGCAAGCTCTCTTCTCTGCTGGATGGGAAGTTATAAGAATAGTATTTTTTTCTGTATGTCTGTTCTACATAAGCCTAACTTCTGAATTGATATCATTCAGTCCATTCATAATTCATACCTAAAAAAATATTACTTTTTAATCTAAAAGTTAATGATATTTTCATCAAAATTAATATTTTCACTTTAAAAAAAATTTAAAATTGAAATTAAACCAAGAATAAATCACTTCAGCATGACCCTTGGTAATACAACAAGGTCCTCTGCAACTTCTGCCCCAAGTTAATCTTCTCTTTTTTATTTTCATTTAAAGTAATTTTAGCAGGGACCTACTCAATGAGATTTCACAAATTTGTATGGAGCTCTAGAGCAAAGCTGTAATGCTTACATACCAGAAGCAGGAAAGGAGGCTGAGGGAAGCTACAGCTGTCACAAAGACAGCCATATGGCCCTGGGAAGTGTGGAGTGAGGAAGAAGGAGGGAGGTGGGAAATGAGTCTGAGGTGGTATGTGAAGAATTTTTTCATTCTATACGTTTTGGCTGTTCCAGGTCTAAACAGCGATGACAGACACAGTAATGAGCCAGCGTTACATCAGTAAGCAAGCTCAGTATTAGCTAATGTAATCTGGTAGCTCTTGACTTATCTGCCCTACAGCTTCTTTTTCAGCTCTTCTATCCATGCTGGATATGGCTGTTGCACACTGCTTTTAATAATAAAGATAGAGCAGGCATTCAGGACTTCCAGGTTGAAAACTCATTTGTTTTCCTCTCAGAAAGGTGCTTTTATCTCTCCCAATTCAGAAAACCAGTACACAGCTTTTGTTATAGTGGTTTTGTCTTTCACATATCTCCAGGAACAGCAAACAAGATGAGATCATGAGGTTGCTTGTCACTTGGGAAAAATGGTAAAAGAAGCCCACCAAAAATGCTCTTTATAGAGTCACTTCATAAAAAAATTGTTGTATGAAATGAAGCAAGAGATTCCCTGCAGGTAAGATTGCTCTGCATAATTGAGATCTGACACATACTGCATATATCTAAAAAATAATTTAATCACAGTCTGATCACAGTCTCATAAAACAGATAGTGCTTTATATTCGCTTGGGGCTTATGACAGTTAATTATAATTTTGATTATATCACCATACTTTTGGCTTCTTTATATGCCAGAAGTATCGGTCCTTTTATTAGAAAGAAGTATACTATAGTTTACTTTTATTTGCTTTGATGAATTACCCCTAGAGGACAGGTACTTTGTGCCTACACATTTGGGTGCATATGTTCAGTAATGACTTTGAATGACAAACATGACATAAATAATTTTTTTCATTGTAATTGTGTCACATCATTTATAGACTGATTATGTGTGCTTAGTCAAAATATACACAAATAAGACAGCTGTGCTCTACTTTTATTTTACCAAACTGAGCAAGTGTTTTATTTGCAATAAAGAAACTGAAGGGCCATCAAAGTTGCGTACAACCATCTGCTTCTGACATTGGTTTCATATAAGGGATTTAAGCCTTGGTGATGTTCTTACACGCAGAAAACCGAATATACTCTTTTTTCCCCCCTCTCTCTTTTTAACTCATGCAGTTGAGTATTAAGTGTATAGAGTATTGTTACCTCATCTCAATCGTGAGCACTGCTCTTCAATATGTCACAAGTACAGCTATAAGTTGAAGATTTTGCATGAGAAATATATTGTTCACTAGTGCATAGAAAAGTGCTGACTTCCTGTTTAAATAATAAGCTCACTTCTGAATATGATACATGTGATAATAATAGCTTAAAACAGTGTTGTTAAAGACTGGTAGATGAGAGATCAGATGTGAGGAAAAGCCCATGTAGCCAACTGTGATATCTGCTGCACCGAAATATTACTGCTGCGATACCAGCTCCAACTTGTTAAACCAGCAGGAAAACCCATTAAAGCTCCATATATTAAAGCATTTAAGATAGCCCTATGAAAGTAAAATGGGATTTACAACAGAGCTGTTGATTTTATTGTGAACAACATGATATTTGAGGAAGGACCACTACAGAGACTTAGATGGTGCTTAGGCTACTATGTCCAAATTAAGCATCGCGGATGTTCAAAAAAATCTGCTTTCAGCCTCTACATTTCCTTTTTAATGCCTGAAGTCCTTCAACACTGAATCTTCTGCCAGGACATGTACAGAGCAGCCTAAATCATTAATTACCTGGCTTTTGCTGTATCCTTAGTTTGTGAGAGATATAAAAATAAGGCATTTTATCTATCTTGGACTGTATGAGCCAGGACATGTGATCAGACTGTACTGTGTGCACTTGTGATTTTATACCTTAAAAGGTAATGGCTGAGAAATAGAAAAAGAGTTGGAAAATGCTGGGAGGGAAAAGGAAGAATTGGATGAAAAGAGATATGTTTCTCTCCAAAGACCACAATTAGATGACTTGTGTGGACCATAGGAGAACCAGACTCAAAACTGTGGGAGAAGATTATTTAGAAACAGATGATAGGCCATGGAAAAAGTTCTCAGGTTTTAGTCAAGGTACTGAGAGACTTGTGACCAGCCAACCACAGGAAAGACCATAAAGAGTTAAGCCCAGTGCTGTATGATCAGTGCAGATCACTCCACTTAAAGGTAATAAGGAAAGCGTGTGTATAGTTAAGCAAGGAGGCACTGATAGGCTGAGGGAAGATTGCTGTGACTTTTCTAAGTGTATAAAAGACACCTGTGTGAATAAACAAAGTTGTCTCAGTTTCTTTGGTGTTCTGGACTGTATCTCTAGTCTTTACACAAACCCCTGCTTTGAAGCAACAGCTTTAGCTTTGGCTTGCTGCCTTTGAGGGTACCCTAGAAACAGACAAATGGGTATCCTGCCATACAACTGTCTTTCAGTTTTATTATTGACGTTGCTTTATGTCGTATAAAGTGCATAAATTTTTGCTGGGTTTTGAAAAACTATTACAAATCAGCTAGAGAAATTAGTTAATGCTGCAATGCAAACTAATTAGTTGTTAGTCAAAGTGTTGAACTAGTTATCCTAAGTTCAGGTCCTTTCTCCAGTCTCTACCATGTGCAAAACCAAACAACTTCAACAAAAAAGACTCAACAGGGCAGTATCTCAGCTGCTGTGAGTTGATGTGCTTAGGGATGATCAAGCATTTGAAAGAGAAAAATGAGAATGGGTCCTGAAACACTGATTAGATGCTCTAAAGGAACTGTGATTATGACTTGGTTTTTTTTTCAAAAATGCAAGAATGCTCAGGTTCAGCAAGAAATCTTCATTTGTTAGGATTCTTTCAATCCTCTTTGTGAGCTCAGGTTTAGTATTGTTCTAGGCATTTCTGTCCAATTGAATTTAAGCATCTGTTTATCCTTTCAGTTTCTCTATATTCAGGGTCATAGGAACCCACTTGTGAATCTCACTTTTGGAATGTTTCCCAAAATTGTAATTCTTGGATTATGTGACTTTCGTTTTATTAAAGTGACAGTTTAGGCTGTGTAGCACATTTCTTTGTCAATAGTTGTGTTATGCAGCAGATTCTGTTAAAGTCTTGGATTTTGTAAAATCCAGCGTGATATTTTTGAGTATTATTCTTTAAATACTATAAATATTTTTTTAATGTGAGAATGTATTTTCACTTCTCCGTGGTACTCTCTGCTAAAATTTCAAAACTTATATAGCCTTCCTAGAAACTCATATAATTTAACACATATGAATTATCATATGGTCATAGTATCAATTCTGCAGAGAAAATTCTGCGGTTTTTTCCCAGTTCTTCTATGGGACATATACATATTTAAATGAAATTAGACTTATCTCCCAAGTAATCTGAGAAATGGAAAAATTGTCCTAATACCCACTCCCGTTTACCTTTAGCAAACACAAACAACAACAGCTTCCAGAAGCCAGACCAGGAATTAGGAAGTGTGTGGCAGACAGACAGAAACCTCTGTCAGATAGAAATTATGATGAAGTTGTTTAGGGTCAGCAGAACATGAAGTATTGCTTGATGGTTTCCAGATGTTAGACACCAGTTTGTAAAAATGATATTTTATGTAATCCTAAACAACTTACATAACTGTTGGTATATGAACTGTTTCTATATGAAAACTGAGACTTATTTTTTGTATGCTGTACATGAAAAATCAGTAATATGGCAGTGGAAAAGAGGACATCAAGTGTTGTTCAAATTAAGAATGGCATCAAAGATATTTCTAATAAGAACTGTTACTTTGACATCATTCCAGCTCCAAACAGAGGAGTTGGTAGACACTGACCCCCTCTCCCATGACAGAACAGCCCCTTGGTCAACATCAATTTAACTTTTAAGATTGTTCGCAAAACTAGGATTGGTGGGCAAGTGAAGGATTTGGGGAAAAATAATAGACTGCTCATTGTGGTCCTAACATCAACTACATGTCTGATGTGGCCTGTGAGAGCTATAACTTTTTCAGTATTTTCTTGATGTCCATTGATGTTGCTTACTCAAGGACTTAGTGCAAATTGGTTCCTGCATTTGTGAAGTATTGCTTTAGTAACATTGCCAGCAACAACACACAGTCTTCCAATGTTCCTATAGTTACTTGGTGATAAACTAGTCCCACTTCAGCAGCATGATAAAACCTACCAGGCTACATGTTCAAAGCAATGTATTTATGAATGACCTTGCCATTTTTATTTTACTCCACTTTGCTATGCTGAGAATTATGTGCTACGTTTGCAGGATTCCTGCTTCTGGGTCCAAGATCCCTTAACAGTTTTTTTGTACCATTAACCTAAACCCAGCATCTGATAGTGGATCACAAGTTGCATTCTTCTAAGGAATGTAATAATGAAGAAATGTGTATCTGTGATTGTACGAGCTAAGAGTACGGTTATAAGACACAGAGCTATGTTATTAACTTCATTACCATTGTTATTTTAATAATTCTTTAAAAATAATAATTTGAAATATATGTGTACCAGATTCCATGCTGTTGACCACTTTGTGTTGTGCATTTTCTAAGCAGCAACAATTAATATTTAATCTTTAATGTGTTTGCTGTTGCACCATAATTCAATTTTTTTCACGAGTTCTAAAAGATTTTCTCTTACCTTATTTTACTGTAAGAGACATCATAGTCTATGTTTGGCACTTCTATTGATAAGAGTCATTGTAAAATACTGAAGAAGTAATAACATCCAGCATCTTTGGATGCATCTGTTGAAAAAAGATGACTTTCAGGTAGATATTAATAGAAACAGAAGAGCGTATTGGTCAACAAATGTGAATTTTGTCCCAAAGCTATGCAGAATGCTATTACTTTTTCTGTGTCAGCTGATGCAGCCAAGAACAGGGATGAAAAATCAGGTACGTTCAGGGATAGATTTTAAAACCTTTGTTAATTTGGCTGCTGTTGCCCAATTTAAGGTAACACAATGAGGAGAATAAGTAACCAGTTAACAAAAGACTGATGACTTCTAGCTAGATATGTACACTAATAAAAATCTTTTTATCTAGGAGGGTGTTTGTTTGCACATTGACCAAGGCAGTACAACTTTACTCCAGCATCATATACGAGATTTTAGGAGAATAAAATTAATCCAGGCAATTGGCACTCCCATCTCAGAATATGGATTATCTTAGTTTGTTGTGACAAACCAGATGTCAAAGTCATGTCTAAGGCAGAAGTTTCACTCTGATGTTACAATACTTTATGAAAACCTTGGATGCAGGATCTACATCTCATTTCACTGCTGTAAGACGAGCAGTTCCTTATTTTTTTTCTTGGTGAAAAATAAAAGCCCCTGTGTGTTACAGACATGCCAGAAAAGATGCAAGAAGACTGAATACTATCAACTGAGGAGGGATGTAACTTATGGCAACCCATGAAGCAAAGTTATCGCTCTAAGTGAAAGTAAAAACTTTATCTCTGTTTTTTCTTTGTATATTGCACTGGGGAGAGATATTTTTATTTAAGACTCAAGGCTAGTTAAAGACCTAGCTAATAGCAAGAGCGTTGGCAACCCTGGCAATGCAATCAAATCCGCAGATAACTTTGCAGAATAAGTTATATTCTCCAAAGAAAGCAGACTAGCAATGAAGAGCTAATGTTGTTTAAGTTTCTTAAGATTGTATCAATTTATATATTAAATATTTCTGATAAAATGCAACTTTTTATACACTAAGTATATATGCAACCTCTATTCTGAAGGGATCTGGGGAGCTGTTATTCAGACATTTTGAATTAGGTAGTCCAGGTTTTACTGGAATATTGTCTTATATCCCATTGCATTCTACTTCAAAATGAGCCAGACCAATTCCTTATTTTCAGAGCAAAAGTATTTTATGAAGATACTGATTGTAGCAATAGTCTGAGAAGATTTCTGAGATGCAGAGCTCTTTGGTCACATAAGGCCAGTCAAAGAAAGCATTCATGTGTAAGAAGCAGGGAATGAAAAATGGGAAAAGGCAGACTGACAGCAAAACAGCAGTAGGAGAGAGGGAGAACTGCAATATTTAAAATGAGAGATTATTCGCTCAGCAAATGTATTTTTCAGCAGTACATGAAACCTTCCTGACAGTTTGGACTTCATTTTATGAGGCCACAAAAACTGAGCTTCAAAAGCCTTTGCAACAATGAGTAGCCTTTAGCCAGTTCTACCACGGTACTTTCTAAAATGTCCTGAGAAGCCGTTAAAGTAACCTAGTTGTTATTTGCCCTGGTGGAGCTGAGCTGGCAGAGCAAGTAAATGAGCTGGTGAATCTCCATGGGGATGGGACTTTCCAAGAGTTTGGTCTCTCAAAATGTGTTATGAGATGGCTCAGTCTCTTTACTGTCTCCATCAGCTTTATGATAATGTCTGACCTCTCCTTTGTAAACTCCCACAAATGTTTGACAAGGGAATGCACTGTACAGTTTCTGAAAATACTAAGGAATACCAACGTACTTGTTGGCTACAGAGTAGTTTAAAACCAAAAGTTTAGAAAATGCAACCAAAAAAAAAAAAAATCCACCCTGTTTTCCTAACATTGTGAGAATAATGTTTATTTCAAAACTATAAACATTATTTGGATGTTTATACCCTGTGAAAAGTTATCGGAAAGGTAGATTTTTAAAATCCACGTCACAACATTATTTTTGGGGATTCTTTTTCATGTATACTTTAAGAAGAAACAGTGTTATTTCTTGGAAACCGTGTTGTTTCAGTGTCTTTCCTGGTTGCTTTAAGGAAAAAGAGACTAGATTCTATAAATACAGGAATCTTTAGTGTCAGACCCCTCTTAAAAGGTACTGCTTTCCATATGCAGTCTTGTAACCATGAAAATATTCAAGTCATTCTTACTCTTCCATGCTTATTGCTGAAGAGGAAACTATTCATAATCCACATCCAGAAGAGCATCCAAGTCAAAATCTGGAGATTCCACCTTAGTTAAACAGTAATGAATTTTTATTTGAATTATAGTACTGTTGATAGGTAAGTCTCTAAATGAGCCTTAGCACTAGATAGTAGTTAATTAAGTGAATTGATTGTCCCTCAAAAGAAACTGCTTTTTCTTAAAACAAAATTATGTTAAAGGGGGTAGGTAAATTTAGGCAATTTGAACAAATTGTTATTATCTACTGCTATGTACCTCTGAGTATAAGGGAATGATTATTTTTAATGACTTTTCTCCTTTTCAATGATTATTTAGATATTATATAGTCATCTTTCCTCATAGCATACTCCAAATTATGTTCTTCCACAATGATGGCATTATAATTAAGAAAAGAAGTCACATTCATATTATCCTTTGCATATTTTGACAAAGCACAATTAAAAAATCTTCCTTGGGGAACAATAAAATAAATGAAAGAAAATGTCCCACCAAATATTTCCCTTTTGGTATCCCCTGTTAATATTTTTATGAGCCTCTCAAGCTTATCTAAGAGATTTTTAATGCAGCAGGGTATGTTATTAGGTTTGTATTTTTTTGCACAATATCATACATTTCAGTCTTTATCACAGTGGGAACAATAAAATAACAGACTGCAATGCATTAGCATCATAAAGAAAATGTAATAAATGGCTTTATAACTGTAGTAAAAGTTGCATGAGCACCAGCAGCTGTAACGGAGATGTTGCTACAGCAGCATTTTATGACCTAATAGCACTCAGTGGGCTGATAATATTATGTGTGTGTATGTGTGTAATGCCAGCAGTTTCCAAGGCCTAGATTTCAATTCAGATAAATAATTGAAAGCACTTTTAGACTTTTCCATAAAATGTTTAATAAGAGATCAAATCTTCCCTCCCTGTAGTGGGAAATTAAAGAGTTTTTACAGGGATGTTTTATGATGAAGCTCTATTATCTGTAGGAAGAGAAGACGTTGGTTTTATTTTTTTTTAAATATAACTATTAGAATATGTTTGAAAGAGCTCTTAGTGCTTTATTTCTCTATTGGTCATAGAGAGTGATATTTGTTTTTACCCGAAGTTTTCATTTCCTAATATTTGGAGACAAGGACTATAATAATAAGATATACTGAAATACTTTGAATATGGTAGTAATCATGACACAATATGACTGCATTTCTGGAATGAGAAAAGAGCAGGCGGGCTGCAGAAGAGTCAGTCTTCAGAAAATGATGGGATTGATAATCATACAGTATAAATGTGCAATTCACCTAGGGTTCTCCAGCTTTTCTCAAAAAAAAGTGATAATTATTTTCCTATCTCCTTCTCGGAAGATGTGAAACACAAAATGACTGCTGGATAAGCGGTTGAAAAGACCTTACAATGTACAGTCTGCAAGATCACGCAACCATTTAAAGCACTCGAGATACATATCATTTCATGGGTTTTGTAACTAAGATATTTTAATTACTGTTCTTCCTCTGTTTCAAAAAGGAATTTCTTGTTTTAAAAAAGATAAATGAAAGAGAGGATGGATATATGTTACATTAACTACTGTATTATATGGGGATTTTGAGCATATTAGCCTACTCTTTCAGTCCTCACTGTTCTAAATGCTTATGTAATAACAACTAATACGAAATTACTTGTTGGTCAAAGTACTCCTTCTCTGACTATTTTGCCTCCATTCAATGTGTCTTAAAACATCTTTCAAACTAAGAAAACTAGAGCAATTTTGAAAGTGTGGATATTTTGAGATCCCATTTATTTCTCACTTGAAAACTCTCTTCATCCTTTTGCTTTAGCCAAAGTTAAAAGCAGATGATGTTGGATAAAAAAAATATATTCTCCAAGTATTGTTTCTGTTCCTAGTCTTCCATCCTCTCCAAAAGAAATCTTATGGTTTATAACACTGAGCTTTATCAGCATAAAATTATTAATATAAGGTCATTTAATAATAATTTTATATTTGAATTCTGGGAAAGCTGGAAAAAGTTGGGTAAAGGGTAATGCCTCTTGAAGCTGAGAGTACAGAGAAAGAAGGACAAGAGGACATTCAGAGGTGAAAGAGAAAGGAGAATTCTTTTTGGAATTATTGCCTTAATGTGCTTCTGAATTTTTATATTATGAATGTTATAATATATCATCTAGATCCTCTGGAAGGACTTCTTTATTATTTCAAATCTAAATGAATTAATATAGTAATAAAAAGGGATGGAAATATAATTTTAAAAAATTCATGTATATGTAATGAAAAATCTACAGAATTATTTTTGGGTGGATCTTACACGGTTTTTGGTGGGGCAAGGTAATTTCTTCATATTAATCAAATACAAGTAGGTAGGACTTGATCTCATGCCCATTCAAGTCAATTGAAAGGTTTATACGGAAACATTCAACTTTCAAGGTAAGATAAAACTTAGCCACATGTCTACTTTTTACTCTTTTCTCTTTGCAAAACTGTGAACCTAATTTGGTGAGAAAAAAATGGATGCTATGGCAGCTTGGTTATCATGTTTAATAGCAACATTAAATGAACAATTAAGCTGTCATTTGGTTTCAGTGACTCTTAATAGAAAAGCATCTGCTGCTGCTGACAGGTCTGTGAACAATACTTGATAAGAAGAAAGAATACTATTGTGGTAATTTTCTTTTGTGTTGCAAAGAGTTTCTTTCAGCTACATCTCCACAACAGTATAAATTACAGTTGTTTGGGGATTGCCTAAAGAGTCAGGTTTGAGAATTCTCTCCATTTCACAGTTTTTCCACAAGACATTTAACTATGTCCAAAGTAATTTATTCCTTATGTAATATAGAAATTAGTACAAATGGTCACTTTACCACAACCTGTCCTGAGACAAATAAATCCTTATGCAATCATTGCTTTCAAAAATCATATTTATGCAACTTTATAAGTAAATACATTATAAAATATTCACGTTTTCTATCTAAAAGTGGAGGGTCCTGCCACAAGACAGAAGTGTGAATTTGCAAAAAAGTGTAACATGCAGAAGATTTCTTATGAGAAGCTCTGAGATGTGTGTTTCACTGTTCTGTGGGAAGAAATGTAAACTGTACTGTAAACTGGATAAGCCAACATATGCATGTGCACTCTGAATTTGTTATTTAAACTAGTTAATGCGATTTTTTGTTTTTTAACTAAGTGCGTTAACAGATGCAGGAAGAAGAGGCAAATGGCTGTGAGATTCCTTAAACTGGAAGGAGGCACTGGACTCATAAATGTGCTCTTATGTTGTAAGACACTTAGCACACAACAGGATAACACAAATGTATAATTTCTGTTGATTGAGTTTTAAGAACTGAGCGCTAAATATTCATATTTCTCCAGCTAGTTAAATTGGATGAACATAGGTTTCAAAATTGAAAGCAGATATTTAGGTTAAATTTTAGAACATTTTAATTATAATAGTTGAAAGGATTTATAAAGGACGTGGTTTTCCAAAGTAGGGCTCTCAGGTTTTGTAATAAACACTGTATCCTCATTAAAAATTATATCTTAGTATAATGGTTAAGTATGTAAATACTACCATTTCAGTTTAGTTACTTATCGTTAACAAAATCTTGTGACTTGTCATAGAAAAGAAGATCTAAGATGGTTAAAGTCATAAACTGAACAACATATAATGACTGGAGAAAGAAACCACATAATTGAGACTTTGCTCATACCCACTATTCTCCCCCACTTCCTGGCTTATATTCAGTCTGATTCTGAGCACAATATATGAAGGAAATGCTGTTAGGATATTTGCAGGTTTTTTCCTAGATGCTGTCAATGTTCAGTTTTATTGGGCTATTGTACAGCTTTTCATTTTGTTGACCACTGCTAGCTTTATATAGGTATAATAATTTCCTTGTAAGCACAATCTTAATGAAGTGGAAACAAATGGTCTGTAATTTTAAACTTTGTAAGCTATCAGACAGCAGACTTGGACAAATGATCTTTCTGTCCCTGGAGAACTTCTAGTCCATCAATACGGAACTGATACTTGGCATCACTTCTTTTCCTTCTGAAACCTCATTCCTTGCTTCTTTTTTCTGAGTTGGACTGTAAACACAGGTGTGTCTGCAACAGCTCACACCTTATGGGTCTTGTGACAGAGAAAGTGGCTGGGAGGTCTCCGAAGAGATGCTTTTAAAGCTAAGTTACTCTATGAGAGAGAACACACAGAACCTAAGAAGAGAACAAAGTGTCCACAGAAAGTATTTTGCATCCTGAACAAAGTATTTCATGTTCCATTCTCTCTCCCAGCCTTAGACCCCAATAACACATACAAACAACCTTTAACTATCAGCATGATATGAAGGAATACATACACTCACAATTTCACAAGGGTATGCTCCAAACCCTAATTTTCCTTCCAGGTGCAGATTTTGATTTATAAAGACCTCCATGGTTACTATCTTGGTTTCCTTAGAAACCACCTCAGTCTTATTCTTGATTTATATTTTATAAAAACAGGAGAAATCACCTGAGTTTTTTTTGCTAAAAGAGCCTTGATGAGGTCTCTGAAGGTACTGGTGACAAAGCTGCCTTGATGGACACTCCTTACACCACATAGATTTATTTTTTCTCTAAGGGTTTTTACCTTAATGATGTTTGGAGTATGATTTACCACAAAACTGTTTTCTATATATGGATTTTATCTAATGAGGCTCATGATAGAACAGTTGAAGTTCAGCTTGTCTGACCATGGATTATACATTGTATACATTTATATTAGCATATTTGCCCCAAAGTAACTAACATTTTTAGTTATTATATTAATTTAATTTCTATCTTGATTTATGTTTATATTTTATTTCTGTATTGTTGATTCTTTTCATACAAAGAAGGGTATTTTGTATTTTTCAGTTGACATTTTCTTTTTAATAAAACCTATGCATGTTATTATGCTGATCTCAAAGTAACAGGTATAATTGAAATCAGAAAGCATGTTCCTAAATAAAACCTGGAGTTTAAAACGATTTTATTTTTTCTTCTGTATTGTATAAATACAATATATTTGCATTAAGACTCTATTGTAAAATATACACCCAAAGTACAGAATGAAATCTTACATATCAAATGCTTGTTTTATAATCTCCTAATTCTCCTAGCACCTTCTACACAATCTATATGCTTTACCTTCTCGCTAAATGATGCATAAAGGGGTTTTATATTTGTTTCTTTCATTTGTTGGGGTTTTTGGTGTTGGTTTTTTTTTTTAAATCATTTAAGGCAGGGTTGGGAATTCCTGCGTTATCAGTCCAGCTTCTGAAAGGTCTTCACAACGAATATGTTACTCTGAGAAAGAAAGCACTTCAAGTAACCTACAGTTATAGCTATGCCGATGTTTGCCCTGTTTCATGCACAGGCTCGTCACCAGTCACCAGGCAGGGAGTTCAGAGTATCCTTCACACTCTGTATATTGCACATAAGAATTTAATACACAGGATCATGTATTAATGAAGAATTAGAAGTGCTGTTGTTAAGGGAAATTATGCTACCATTTGAATACAGCAAAGCCACTTGTTACAGCTGACCTGAATTTCCAAAACAACGTATCACAAGGTCACTCACCGAAAGGTCTTAAAGACCTTCTCTGCTAAGATGGGCAGAGCAGTGTTCTGATTGAATAATCCGTTAAAGGGTAACAAAAGGCAGGAAATTAATTCTTTAAAGGTAGCTGGACTGCCACTGGGTTTGACAGGATTCAGTGTCAGAGCTTATGATGTTTGCCGTGATGGTTTTTGGAGAAAAACTGTGACCAACTGTCTCATTTTTAATAAATTGCAACAAAAGACTGCATGGAATTGTTGATGTATTCTTGATACTGAGAGACTAGACAATGAAATGACAGGTGGCATTCCATGTCCACAGACAGAAACAAAATCTGTGGGGAAAACTGCTCCAGAGATGGGCTGTGCACTCAGAAAAGATCTTTGGTGTTTGTATTTCTCAGTTCTATGAAAAGATCAATTTGGTGCTGGATTATATTTAAAAAAGAAAAGTTAATATTTGCTAGGAGTGGAACAGAAAACATTATGTTCCAAACACTGTGCATTGCTCCATGATTTCTGTCTATTTTGGAATAACAAGTGTGCTGTTCTTGCTCCATCAAAAATTAAATAATTGAACTAAAAAAGATCAAGAGGGAGGTGATGGAGATGAGAGAAAAATCCCAAGGTATTTCTATAGAGAATTTTCAGGGATCTTCAATCTGGAAAATAAATGACCAAAGAGAGATATGCTAGAAGTCTATAAAATCATGAACAATGTAGAGAGAGTGATTAGACACAATAATTTATTTAACTTGCGAAAGAAGGGTACAAAATGAAACTATGAGGCAGCAGAATCAAAACCTGCATAAGGAAGCATTCCACACAGTGCACAGATAAGCTGCAGTGACAGCCAACTGCAAAGTGTTTCAACTCTGACTCAGGACACTGCAGATGCTAAAAAAATGTATGTGTTAAAAAAACCAATGAGATCATGGAAGGAAAATAATTTAAGACTCTGAAACCACAAAAGAGCCACAAATGAAAAAAAAATGAAAAACTGCTGAAATCTGGGAGGAAACACTGGAGAAGTATCCCTGGATGTGTTCCCTGTTTGTATATTTTCCTTAGGTGTCGCTGTAGGTCAGAATCAGAAAAAAAGGATCTTGGATCTGTTGGGATTTTCATCTAAATACAACCTTCAATTTGATAGTGTCACACTCACATTTACACCCTGCAGTTTGTAACTTCAAGGCTATTTATTACTCCCTCCTTCTTTTAAAATTAAGTAATCTGTGTGAAATTCTGTAACATTTTTAAAAAGAGAATGCAATAATTTCTATTTGGTGGTTTGTCTTGTGTGTTTTTCTTTCTTATATCAAAGATTTTTTTTCACTATAAAATTATATTTTTTCTCTAGGATTAGTATTCAGAAAGATGCTAGTTTATCCTGGCAGGAAAAAAAATGCATTAAAGTATCATCTATTTTGCCTAAAATCTGTTAAATTAATTGTGAATTACCATCACTGAAGCAGAAAATAAGGTTGGATTTGAGTAATGAATGATGCCTGGCTAATGATACTGAAGACTATTAGAGCAAGAGAGACACCTTTTACTCCACATAGGCTGATTGCAAAGGGGGTTAGGTTTGGCAGGAGGCTGTGAGACTGGGTGCTGAGTGAGAAGAATATGTTATTCGCTGCAGCGAGCAACCAACGAACTTCAAGTAAGAAGCTAGAAAGCAAGAGAATCAAAAAAGGTCAAAGAGGTAAAAAATAAAGAAGAACAAAACAAGATGGAAATTGAGAAGTTGATACAAATCATTGATATTATTATGCTAGCTATATTTTCTGCCTCTTAGTTTGCACATGTTTAGGATGTACGTTGACCATATGACCCTAGTTGGAATCTCAATCTACATATTGTGGCTAAGCCCCCTTTGTTTCTATTCTTATCATTCACAGGATGGTGGGAAAATCTTTCTCACTGAAAGTTTTGGAATAAATGTAAAATAAAAAGACTTAATTATCCAAGTCTATTGTTTACCTGTAATAGACCCTTAGGTTGAAGCAAACTATTCACTGCTCTGATGAAGTATAACCTTTCTTAACCATCCTGTGTGATGTGACTGAGGTGACAAAAATGAAGTACTCTAACTTGCCTGACTTTTGTATGCCACCCGCTCAATTTTTACATTTTTATGTCACTCATTTCAATGCTTTTCTAAATCTAAAAGAGTGATGAAAAGATCAAGTGCATGTTTGACATTTTAACTCCCTTTAGAACATTATTTTTCCTCTGACTCTATTTTTTTTTAAAGTATAAAGACTAGACTGTCTACAGTTTTTCTGAAGAGTCTTATGTCTTTAGAAAGCAGACTTAAATTGCCACATCCAGAATGACGTGATCTAAAAGCTGATATGACATAAAAATTTCTTTTCACACTGATTAATGTCAGAAAACTGACCCAAACTTTAAAAAGTAGTGTCTGGTACATATAACTCTTCATGACCTCCTTCCCCCAAAAAGGCACTGAAAACTGGGTGGGCTTACATGATGTAGGACCAATCTGTTTTAAGCACCCTGTACATAAAGCAAATTAGCACCACAGACACCTTTCATTTCAAACCTGATGCAGTCCCAGCAAAAAACTTTGAGTATTTACTCCTTATTTGTCTTAAAATCATGTGGATATTTTTCAGTCTCATTAGTTAGCCTAATTCTGCAGAGATAGACAACGCTGCAAAATTCTGCTCGAGTGACAGTCTGAGATGTCCTTGTCGTCCCTTACTCATTTCCAGTGCAGCAGGTTCTGGAGACAAGGCTCGTGATCCCTTGGACTGCAGCAGGCAGTCTCTCACAGGATTGTTTCTTCATGAGCTGACTCATCTATTCATTTGGGTAAAACATGTGGATTGTGGGATGGCGTAGAGAGACTGCAGCTCGTGACTTGTGATTTTTAACCTGCTCACTCTAAGCGGCTAAGTAACTGCAGCACTGTTATGTTGAATTTGGAACTGATGCTGTATTTGTGCATAGGACCTGACTTAAAATACTAATTCTTCTGATCTTTTGAGTATTCCTGCCTTCAGTTAGCTAAATGTTTAAAATACTGAAAACATTC
This sequence comes from Neomorphus geoffroyi, assembly GCA_033558235.1. NCBI lineage: Eukaryota > Metazoa > Chordata > Aves > Cuculiformes > Neomorphidae > Neomorphus > Neomorphus geoffroyi. The sequence goes on along the minus strand of JAUMJM010000020.1, from coordinate 22,358,507 downwards.
CCAAAAATGTAAATTATCTTTTGAACTTTAGAGATTTTTCTTCTTATTTCTATGGATTTTATTCTGTAACTATTAATGAATCCAGTACAGAAGTTATTTCTATTTTATATCCGTAAGAAAAATTAAAATAAGACCAGACCTTTGACTGACATAAGGACTCAAGTGCTTGAATCAAATTCCATGTAATTTTCCTCCCTTACCTAGAAAACAAAGACTACCTAATAACTAATAACTACCTAATAACTAATATATCTATTTTATAGATGCGTCAGAAAGTAAATAAAAGGAATGTATATTTGTCACTTTGCTGAAGCAGAGAGCACTGATGTCACAATGACCGTATTTTCAGAACCACTAGCCACATACAAAAGGACAGAAACTTAAGAACACCAAGGAAGGGAGATACCCCTTAATATGCACAGAGCATCTGATGAATATGATGAATCTGATTTTTTTTCTTCTAAGTATTTTCATTTTATGATGACCTTCCAGCTTTCTGTCCTTTCCTTGATAGTCAGTACCACAACATTTTTAGGAATGCTTCTGTCTAATAAAATTTCATTCAGCACCAGAGACCGAAAAAGTATCCTTGTGTGTTTCTCACTTTAGTTGATAATATTTTATTGTGAATAGGATAGGAGGTGTTGAAAAACACTCAGTTATCATTCAGAAAAAGAGTGTATTACAGGTTGGGAATGCAGTCTTGGACGACTGGATTTTTGTTCTCTTTAGGTCCAAAATTAAGCTACTGTTGAAATCTTGAAAAACCCCCCAAGAATTTCTGATGCAGAATTGTTTAGGTTTTATAAAGTCCTCTTTATACCAAATGCTCATTAAGATAAAACAATAGCACCTACATCTAGCTAAGGCTAATATAAATTTCTTGACATATTTCTTGTTTAGTTTCAGTTTTATCCTAATTAAAATGTGGGCCAATATCCATGAGCATAGGCTAGAGGGCTAGTGATGCAAAGCAATGATTTGGAGGCCACTGGTGCATGGCATGAAGCTGGAGGTACTGCTGGGAGACATGAGGAAGACAGTTTTATGGAGTAGCCAAAGAGGCTCCAGGGAGCGATGGCATGCTAGAAAATGTTACTAAAGTACTGTATTCTGAAAATTGCGAGAGGAAGACAGATGGATGGGATGGCTGATAAAGGACAAAAATTTGTAATATGGTTGAACTGAGAAAACTGGTAGGCTACGTCTATCAGAAAAAATAAAAACCCCTGAAACATGGAAGCCCACTGGAGCAAAAAGCAAGTGCTAGCAATCACTGGAGTTTGGTGACAGGTAACATTTCTGTGTCAAGTCAGAAATGACAGACCAAGAATTAAGAATTACACTCTTATTTTCAGAAGGGATTGTAGTTTGCTCAGCAAGGTTGTTTCTGGTTGTTCTAGTGGCAGACCTCACTCTGTCATGGGCAAGTCACAGTGCACTGGGTAGACTGGGAAAGCATTTGGTAAATGTCAATTGAAGCTCAGTGTCTGAGTCAATTTGTATGTTGTGCAGCGTTCTACTCTTTTGGAGGTCACAGTGCTGCAGAGTATGCTGTGCCAAATACCCTTCTGCATTCAGCTCAACATCTGTGCCAAGAAACTGAATAAATTAGCCTGTAAGGAGCTATGTGCTGCTGCAGCTATTCTGCAGTCAGTGCCTGAGCTATTTCATTTACATATAGCTTCGCTTACATGTAGTTTAGGTGACTGCCTTGCACTGGATGATATGACATATATTTACTTATGAAAGTGTAATAGCTGCATTGTATCTTGTATTTTTTTTACCAGCCTAAAGCTGTATTCAGAACTCAGAAAACTGGTAAGAGGTTAATACTCATTCCAGAATACTGGTACAAACAGGTTCTTAACTGAGTAGCTGGATGATACTTTTCTATTATTGTACCAGTTTTTCTGTGTTTGTCCTATTGTTAGAGACTATGCTTGAGTTTTTGTGTCTTAGCAAAATAGCTTTCCGTATTTGTAAAACATTTATCAGTTTTATGAATGTTTTCCTAAAGCAAATTCAAGTACTTCTATATTAAGAAAACAGTCATGTGAGAAAAATGATGAAATAAAAAAAAAGTGATAAAATAAAATCAGTGGAAATAATTTGGAACATAAACTGTAAATTTATATTTGGCTCTCATTTGATGACTCTGTTCTCATAACCATATCCATGAAAAGATTTTATAAAATTTACTTCAGGTCATATTTTAAATTTTGGTTTGCATTAAAAATTTCTAGTTACAGAGCCAAAATTTCTAAAAATGCTCAGAAAGCAGAAGGTTCCTTATCTGTAAAAGAATGAATGAAAGTAAAAAAGAGGTTAATATTTTGTTTTGTATGCAAATTCTCTTTCCTTCTTGTGTATGTATACATGTCTTTTTAATACTTGTATTTAAGAGGGAAATAGACCAGGGGCTAGAGATTCTCCTTGATTAACCATGTTCTGGAAAGGTATTTTGAGAGAGGCCAAAATTGAATCAGGATCCAAAATTATAATTCAATGCTATGACAATCTATATAACAAGAAACACTTTTTAAATCAACAGGAAATAAAAAAGATTGCAGTTAGCCAAGTAGCCATCACTCACCACAGAAGCTGAGTGATCCTTGAACCGGATGAACCAATCCAGACTGCCACGGTCAATGAGTTGCCATACGCATGGAAATATTAACATGTGTAGTGGGAGCCTGGCAATAAAATGAGCCAGGCTGTCATCTTTTTTTTAATAGTTTTATCTGATTCAGGAAGGCATCCCTTGTATCAGCAACTTTACACTAGCATTTGGAGTGAATTAGCTCATAAGAGATGATCCAAAAAAAGAGTTATGAAGTACCAATGCTGCAGTACAGTCATACAATACTAAGTTGAGCATAGAGATACAGCAGACAGCAATTTTCAGTGCCTCCCTACAGCTGAAAGTGTTTTAAATAGCTGCATTTAACATAAAAAGATTTTGTATGCTACCTTATTTTCAGACAAGTTAGGCACAAAGCTGAGAAATAAAAACATGAATTTGGACTTTTAAATACTTTGCCAGCAGCACGTGAATAGAAATATTTTTCTTTTTGTCCTTGTGCATCTTTTTTCTCCCATAACTTATAGACTCTTTTTCCCTTCAGCTTCAATCACTTTTTTCACAAAATAAAATTTGCATAATGAACAATTTTTCAGAGATTGAAAATATAAATTAGTTTTTTTCTGACACTGCAGAGAAAGAAATTTGAAAAGATTTGATCTTTGTCACTGCCATAGTCAACAGGGCTGGAAGTTATGTAGAAAGCATTGTAATTGCACTTTTCATTAAGACCTGCATATTTTCTCATTGATCTTTCTCAGTGCATCAGGCAAATGGAAGACCAGTCTCAAACGTGACCCTTTACAGTATTTCCCATATATGAACATAATAATTTACTGCCTTTTCAGTTACAGTATCAACACTGGCTGCACTCACTTCTGTAGTCAAATAAACCAGGTTATTAAAACATCTAGTCGTGATAATAAGCACTGAATGGAATGCCTTTAACACTGATGTCTTTAACAATTAAGAACTCTTTCCTGCTCAATTGAAATTCTGGATTACAGCAAGATTACTTAAAGAGGACAGAAGTGAAACTGCTTTGAAGATACTGATAAGAAATTGCAAGGCTTGCTGCTATGCAGAGAAGCAGATGAAATGGAAATTGTTCCATCCTGAATGTCAGCATCTGCCATTGGTCAAAATAAAAGCACTTGTGTCACATTTCCAGCAGTTTTTCAGAAGATTTTTCATATGTAAATAATATGTGCGATTCTGAGAGTGGCAGGAAGACAAGTGTTGGAAGAGATACCAGTGGGTTAGTGAAAATCTGTGGTGTGGCTCTGAGAAGAGAGAGAACTTTTGAGTTTAATGCTGGCTAAAACGGAGTTGAAGCTTCTGAATTAAAATCCTTCTTCCTACTGGATTCCTTTCATAATTAGGAAACTGTTTGTTTAAGGTTCTCTACAAGTAAACAGGAATGTGAAATAGACACATTGAATATTATTTTTTGTTCCTCAAGGATAACTCTTGCAAGGCTCAGTACTTCAGATAATCCTCTAGATAAAAAAGAGATATGCTAACTAAGAAACTTTACATTGATTAGCAATTCCTCCAAACAAAACCAACAGTGTGTAAATATCCATATCTTTTTCAAAAGATTTTTGGTGATCCTAAATATGAGACCTGTGAACCAGTAAAGCTTCTATAGCTTCTGAAAACTACTGTTCTGTCATATACTGTATAGGTGTAAGTTACAAGATAGCGTGGTCAAGAATTGGCAGAGTAAATATCCTCATAGAACTCAGTTGTCAACACTAGCTGTAGTAGGTTATCTTGCAAAACTAGGTAATTTGCTTGTTCAACCAGAAGGCATAATGAGCAGGCTTTTAAATGCAAACTCATAGCTGCAAGGGCAAAGTAATGGGTAAACTTGGGGTTTTTTTCAGATTTTTTAAAGATTATTTGAAAATATAGTCTTTACATGCCATCAGAGATTAAAGTAAACATTACTTGTTTAGAGATGATTGAGCAAGTCTGGGAAACTAATTATCCAAGAAAAAATATTTGTCTCACCTAGATGCTTTTACCAGTCCTAAAGACAATCTTTACTTTAACCGAAGATGAAACTACAGTATAACTAAGGCCAACCATTAATCTACATTGAATGAGCAATAAGGTAAATGAAGATTATGACACATGAACTTGAGATCAAGCTGTCACTGGATAGAGGTTTATCAGCCTGTCGGGTTCATGGTGCCCTTTTGCTGCTAGTGTACAGGAATTATGTTTCACTTGCTTTTTGCTGAGAGACTGCACTGTAGGCACACAAAGAATGAGTTTTCTAAAGAGGGCTTCCGAATATGTTTAGACTGGGAGGCCTTGGTGAAAAAAGTCTTCTCACCTTTTATGAAAGCATAAAGTCGGTTTACAAGGGTCATTTTAAGTGCAATAATAGCTTTAACAGAGAGTATGTCTTATGTTGGTAGGACTGAACTCTTTCTAGCTGCTCACTGATTTCTGGGAGATATAAATTACTGTTTATCCCTTAACTACCCTGTCTCTTCATGTTTTAAGATCTTTCACTAACCTACGATCTTCAATGAGACTCTTCTTATAAAAGTACTTCTTCAGACTAATACTAGTGTGGCTGCTTTTAATCTACAATACTTCCTAATGACATGCAGATGGTTCTCAGGATGATTAACATCTATGTTCCCTCTGTAGCTCAAGTGTGAGGCAACAGCATTTGCTGAGAATATAAGAAAGCTCAAAGGCTTGTGATGGCCTTCTGCCAGGGCAAATTGCTTTGTAATGAGTATGCAAAAAAGAACAAACCTCCTTTTTTTTGCATTTATCATTGAATGCTTATTCATTAACAGTGGTTTTCTTTAATACTGTCAGATAATTGTCTTTACTGTTTATAAGAAAATCTGTAGCTTAAAACCCATGTGTATGCTCCAGTGCAAAACTTTTCATTTAAACTATTTCAGCAACCAAAAGAAATTACCTTTTGAAGATTCTGTGCAACCATAAATCTTTCCCAGTCAGTTACCTTTATGTGGATGATTTGTTACCACATCTGCGAAGCCCCCAGTAGCCAGCAAACAGCACAAGACAGCTTTTCTGTAATGAGAGGTACTCATAGAATCATTTGGTTGGAAAAGACCTTTGAGATCATCAAGTCCAACCATACCTGTCCACTACTAAAGCATAACTCTGAGCTCCTCATCTACCCATCTTTTAAACACCTCCAGGGATGGTGACTCAACCACCTTCCTGGGCAGCCTGTACCTGATAACTCAAGATAACCTAATCTCAACTGATGCGTTGCATAAAACTACTAAGAAAACCCAGCAAAAGTGAGAGAGATTCTGAATTAATATACACAAAAATGTCTATTTGTATCACACAGGAACTTTGTTTAAGACCATAGATAATAATCAAGATGTGGATATGTGAACTGAAAAAGAATTATCAAGAAATTATTTCTATTGTGCAGAATTCACATTTTTGTCTTACTAACAAATTCAGAATGGAAATCATCATATTATATGTAATAAAGTGGTGTTATGTATTATGCTAGCCATGCATTTCTCTGCCTTTTCTGTCAGTATGTTCTTTGAGTCTGTTGCACTTCCTTGGTTTTTAAAGACAATGTGAAAGACGAATAAACATATTTATATCTGAAATTTATGAATTATGCTTAAAATTATGATCTGTTCCAAATAGCCTTATCATAAACTTCTTGGAAAATTATCAGCATTGAGATTTTTTAGTGACAATGATTGCAAACTTAACCAATAAAGGAAATATAATGCTTGAAAAACAGTTGTGGAGAGGATAGAAATCACTGTGACCTAGATTGAAAAGTGAGAGTGAGATTTGTAGACAGTAGATGTTTCATGTGAAAGAATAGCCAGTTAACACTTTAAAATGCAGAAATCATCCATATCCCAGGAATAATTGAGCCAGCCTGCTGGATATTTTCTGTTATTTAAATAAATGTCAGAGATACTATATTTAAGTAAAAAGATCTGTCTGCAGCCAGTAGAACTTCGCTTTTCCCCCTGAGAAGATGGATATGCTTGATTATGGATGGGTATGGTTGATTAAGGTAGTTATACAGTCAAAAGCAGTTCAAACTATCAATATTTTCAGTACTTTAATAAAAGATGAAATTTGAAGTACTATATAAGGTTGTTTGGCATGAAATATCTTTACATCAGTTTTAACAGATGATATTTAAGAAAAGGTTATTAAAATTGAAATGTAAATGATCATTAATTATAACAGATCAGCATAACACATTGGAATTTCTTGTGCTGTCTTGGAAGCCTGATATGTTAATTGCTACTCTTTTTATTAATAGCAAAAGAAACAAAAATAGAAAATTACACTTACTATTTAATGTTCTTGAACACAGGCCAAGAATTGCCCTAAAGAAAACAAGGTTTACCACAAATAAAATAATTAAACATGCTCATTACTGATTTAGGGCTTATAATTAAGCTTATTTACATCTGACTTAAGGCTTGTAGTTAAGCATAGTCATAGCTGGTTTTTATGCCGATGGAATTAGAATCTCAGAAAACATTAATGGCCCCGTCACAGCATGGTGCTCAAGGACTGGCTCCTAATTAAATTTGCCTTTTTTTTCAAGAAAGGCTGAGCTCTCTTCAGCCTCGCTAACATGCACAGGGCTCTGAGGAACAGGGCTGTGCATGGCTGAGAGTTATTGGGCTCAGATGGACCCTACAGCAGGGCAGCCAAATTGCAGGAGCTGCTGTCTTGACGTCTCTCCTCCATCCTCATTCTGGCCTGTCTCAGAGTTTTCTCATGCCCTTTCAGCCAAAACTCAGAAAGCTCGAGCAAGGCACAGATTCAGCCATGAATCTGGACCTAAAAAAGTCATTAAGATCAAAATTTTTCAAAGAGACTGGCCAAGAGATCTAAATAGACAGCCTACTTCCTCAAAACACTAGAACATCCAACATTCAGGTCTTTGGCTGAATATCCAAACGGCTTGCGAGTGGGCACTTACTCTATTTAAGTATCAGCATTAGCAACTGTCATCTCAGTTTCCCTAAGACTGCTTTCAACATCAAATATCTGGCACTCAGAAAGTGTACTGTAAGCATACTTACAAAACAAGTTTTCAGTTGTACTTCCAGCTATAACTACTGCATTCTCATTCCTTCTAGTTTGCCTCCATATGATTTTTCATAATCAAAATTTTTGAAGTAATTTTAACAGCTATTTTAATGAATATAGTGAAAAAGCACTATAACTGCCACCAATTTTGTCCTATATAGAGAGAAATAATTATTTTTCTAGTAAAAAAGCACTGACATATTTTTAAAAATCCTCCTGAGCATATTTTTGCTAAATATTTATTTCTGAAAAATGTAAATGTGTCATCCATGCTGTTTAATCTTGTAACTTTACAACTTGTTTCAATTTCTATATATCCCCACTGATCACTCCTACTGCATCTGCTTTAATGAACTAAAATAATAAAAATTATTATCCAAACTATTCGTCTGGTCTCCTTTTCTTTCCCTGTTCAGCAGGATTGCTAACTCTAACTGGTAAATTCCAATGTACATTTTATGGCTTATTGCTGTGAGAATGGGGATACTATTGACAACACTCCAAGGTGTTTAACACGTGTCTCAGAATTAAGATTACGGTCGCCAAGGGAGCGTATAAGGAGAACGGATTTACAAAATGTTAGAGACCTGATTAAAAGGAAGAGTACTGTGAAACTCCTCATTTTCAGTTGCATCAAACTATTAGATGGTCTTCCTCGTTGTTTGACAGAGTGACTTTTACATTTTATATTCCATGAAATGCCAAATCCCTCTCTTCATGCTCAAGCATATAATACTCAAATATGAGACTTTTTGGGGTGAAACATAACTGTAAACTTTGCAGTGCAAGAGTTAAGAGGCAGATTCATTCAAGATTCCACTGGGGAAGGCCTTTTCATCACTGCATCTTTATATCCTCAGAGGGGATGTGAAATCTCACTTCTTTTCCCCTCCACCCTTTTTCAGAGGGATGCTTCTTTTAAATCTCTGTATGAACAATGGAGGCAAAAAAAAAAAAAGACAAGAAAGCCTTATTTTCAGCAGAAGGAAGTTTGCATTGACTTTGAAAATGGAGAAGAGCATAGTCTAGAGGAATAAACAGCAGACTTGAGAAAATAGCAAAAGCTGTCTCCCCTAATGCATATACAGATAGAAAGCAATCAAACAAAAATGAGATTGTGCAGCTAATAAAATCAAGCAGGCCAGGCTAGCTAGAGCCATTTACAGATGGCCGTTGAGAGTTCCCCATCACATCTGAATGGCTACTGGCAAATACGTACAAACATTTGATCTCTCTTGGGAAGCTATTTAATTTACCTCCAAATCATCTGTCTAACTCCCAGGTGGCTGTTTATCCTGTATCAGTACGTTTCTCTTATTGCTAAAGGATTCCTCCCTTGTTTGACTAGATTTTGCTACATTTCCTCCTTTTTTGAGGATTGTTTATCTCCAGTTTTCTCACTCTAGGGGAGCATGTGCATAATTTGTTTGTCAATGAAAAATAATGGACGTGTTTTATTTCTTGCTACTAATGTTTCTGTGTAGGATAACAGAAGGAAAAATGTTATAAAACTGCAAATGCAGTGAATATGCATAAATACTAGTGGCATCTGGCATATATATTTCTATTTGCTTTTTTTCATTTTATACTTCTATATTTACATTTTTTCTCTTTTTTAAGGATATATGCATATATATAAAATTCAGCTCATAAGTTTCATGTTGGGTGGTTTGAACTTTTTCTGTGTAGAGATCAAAAGATTCCGATTACTTCAGAAAATAAAGAAATGGCTAAAATTTTCCCCTGTAACATCAGATTTCAGCCATTTGATATAGTCAGTCATTTTACTGTGTCCCTGATTCTCAACCTAAAAAAAAAATCTCATTTCCTCTCTTCATAAGTGTACTGAGTGTCTTATACTTTTTTGTTTTTGAAGTGTGTCTTCTGCAACGGCTTGAACTTTCCTGATCTGTCTGTATTAAGTAGTTTTATGGGATCTAACCCTGTTACCTGTGCTCACTTTTGGTAGCACCTTGCTTTTCAGCTATGGTTTTCTTGAGGTAGTTGTATAGTTTATGCTGTAATGCCATGAGTTACTGGCTGTTCTCTTCTTGCCAAAGTCCTGTGACAGAAACAGACCAGACAGAAGTATATGGAGACTACTCCAGCTTGTTCAGACAGAGTGCGGCAAAATTTAAAACCGAAGCAAGGCTGATATATTGACAAAAGATAATGGAGACTGTCCAATGGGTATTAGCATGAGGATGTGATGCTGTAAAATACCAGAGTGGAAAATGATGTGATTCTGCATTAGTGACAGGAGAATCCTTCTGTAAACATGCTAAGCACTGTGTTTGGGTGTATTAGTCTTTGACCTCCCAATTTCTTTGCAGGTTAAAAATCTGTTCTGATTCATGATATAGGTATGCACAGGAATTTTATCTCCATTTGCCTTTGTTTCTGCACTACCCTTCTCTTTAATGTTAAAATTTGCTACTCTCTTCTTGATGCACAAAGACAAGTCTCCTTTTCATTCTACATTTTAGACTTCTGGACAAATCCAGTCTTCGAGTGTGCCCTAGTAAGACAGGGTATACTGTCCCTACATCATTCTTACGTGTCTATACCTATTCTAATTTGAATGCATCTTCTGTGGTAATGGCTCTGCATAGCGTTCCACTGAACACTTACAAGTTTTCCGCGCAATAGACTTAAGATTTCTTAGGTTTAGGTGAAAACAGCTTGATAGTTGCATTTTAAGCTTTCACTGTCTTTTCACAGGCACCAAATTGATGAATTATACACATAATGAGATCAAAACAAGAACCAATTTATTTTATTCAGTCATCCCAGTCCACTATCTCCAGGCTCATTGCAGAAATCAGCATTATTTTATTCTTCCAGTGTCAAGTCTTTCATTCTGTACTATTTCTGTGCTTTTCATCTAAATTTTAGTTTAATTTTAAGGTGATACCTATGCTCTTTTTGAGCAGTCTATCCTCTTTTCATAATAAATCTCTGCTTCCTACTGTTAACAAATTTTGTTGACACATCTATGTTTTGCAGAAAAAATCTGACTTCTGTTCTACCTCTATGATTCCAGTAGGGTCTTTCCAGATTAATTCCTTACATGTTTTGACTCATCTCTGAATGGAAATTCATTGCTAGTCAATGGCCTATCTGGTAGAATATGGTTGTTCTACTCAAAGAGAACATTGCATTGAAGGGCTGCATTAGTGGCACTCTACGGGTAAGGGTGGCATAATGAAAAAGAGAGGCAATGATAACTGAGCTCTTCCTTTTCATATTTTGTTGATAACTTCCTAAAGACCAAGTCATATTGCAGATGTTTGCTTCATCCAGAATCTCTCTTCCAAGCCATTTGTAACATGAGTTTGTACCAAATAAAATCTGGGTCTGGCTGGTTTTCAGGCATCTCTGAAAGGGATAGCTTTCCATGATATGCAAACAGGCATTCCCTCATGTGACCTTAGCACATAAACTAGCAGCTACGGTTCGTTTGTGTGGATGGGGATTTTAGATCTGGTGCAGGTGTTTCTCTCTGACACATGGAGAGTTCTATTTCAGATATTGCCTCTCCAGGACTCACATTACTTTATGTTCCTGCTTGTTTTTCTCCACATATCCATGAAGACATCAACAGCAGAGAGTGGAACAAAGAGGTTACTTTGGATCAACCTTTTCTTTTGGATCACAGCTCTTCTGTGGTCTTGGGCATGCATACAATGGAAATAAAATAACTTTATGTTTCAGGGGTAACGTAAGAGTAACTACACTCCTGTGAATAGGAGGAAGTGAGAAAAAATAAACTGTCTCATATTGTATAATTTTTAATCTTTGGACTTTGTGCAGTCATAGAAACTAGGAGAGTATTTTGATTGGTTGTTCCAAGCCCAAATTTTGTAGGACTTCAAAAATGGTGGGTGGGACAGGGGACTTGAGTGGTTGTGTGTAGATGTTCTCATAACTGACACCCAAAGAATGACGTATGAGCATTTGTAATAATAGATTCTATAAAGAGGCTACAATAAAACTTTCTTAAACTGGAACAGTATGTCCCAGTTCTGTTCTTTGCTTTTGTTAGAGAAGAATTCTATTCAGTGAAAGATCCCTTGGGTAGATGCTGGCACATATCTCCTCGTGGTGTTAAATACAAAAAAGCTAAGCCCACTAATACGTTTTCATTCACATGGACCATCTCTCACCCAGACCTGCTTGTGGCTGCAAGTAGAATGCGTAATGGGCTTAGTTACCTTGACAGGCAGCTTTTATTTGGAAATTAACCTCTTATTTCTCAGATACTGTATTTATAGTTGTACATTTTGCAGATTTTTGGAAATAAAAAATACTCTTAGAGAAGAGAAAACACTCTTAAAAATAAATCCAGATATTTGGTGCAAAAGTAGTGACAAAAGTCAAACTAATAGCTTAAATATGTACACCAGAGATGCTGCTGCTTAATAAGGAATGATAGCTAATAAGAATTTTAACAATTAAACAACAGATACGCAGTGAAAGTAGCATAGATCTGACAGGCTTTCACATACTACAAGATGGTTCATTCTTAAATGTTTTTCAATGCCTACTTTAGAGATTCCTGTTTTCTGATGCACTAAATTAAGCCCTGGGCTAATTCTCAGGCATTAGCACTTTTCTACTCCCTTCTATTGGATCTTCTTCACTGGTTAGAGACAAGGGGTGAATTACAATGCCATTGGGCGTCATGCACAACTGCAGCCAGACCATGGCCACAAACTTTTACATTTGTCAAACTCTTGCATATCCAGCTGTGGGATTAAAAATGCGTCTTCAGGCATGAATTGTTCTTTTCTCAAAATCCAACACATTACAATTTCTTAGTAGTGGTTTGTTTTTCTGCTCTGACTGCACAAGCTCTATTAATAATCTCTGTTCATACAGCCACTGGCAAAGCAGGAAAGTAAGTGATGTGGTAGCATAACAGAAACAAGAGCTTTTAATCACACCAACAGTACTGTCTGGAGGGAAAAAGAGAAAGCCAGTGCTAGATGTGCAGAGGAAGCAGAGAGAGACTAGAGCAAGCCCGTGGAGAGTTTTATAATCAAGAAGTTCATTTTGCACTGGGTTCTGAAATTAATGAGGAGCCAGTGGAGTTGTCTGACAATGGGGGTGATATGAATTAGTGTCCAGGGATCATACAAGTTATTCTGAGACCAGACATATTGAATTGGTCATTGTTTACTCCCACTAAACAGTCTTATAATTCAAGTACTTAATCATAAAGAATAATCAAGTTCTCTCTCTCTGACTTCAGCTTTTCTGTCTTTCTCAGCTTCTCAGATAATCAGACTCATCTCATCTCTCAGACATACATTCCTCATGATTCCCTTCTCCCTCTGTGCCCGCCTTCTCCTTTGTACTACAGTTTTCTTTCCTGCTTCAAGTTCCCCAGCTGCTATTTGCTGACTTCTTGTGCAGTTTTGTTGTTGTGATGGCCTGGGTTACAGAAATAAAAGCTGGAAGACCATAGCCTTAAACCCTGCTTCCCTATATGATATCACTATCTTACACTGTTCTATCCTCATTCCTTTTTGCTTTGCAGTATGCCATTTCCTTTGTGACTGTTCGTCAGAGATGACCACGTGAGGCTCAAATACCAGGATATTGCAGATTTCAATAACCACATTTCTGCTTATGACCTTGTGCCTTTTGCAGATTGCAGTTCCCAGCCACAATCCTTGTCACTACGAGTCTATCGACTTGACCGAAATTTTGCCTTATGCAGTCAAAGAAGATTTCCTTACAGGATGATAACTGAAGGTTTTGATAACCTTCACTTACTCTGAGTTTTAATAGTAAAAAATGGAGGGCATAGTAAGTACAGAATTGAACTTACCAGCTGGGACTGCTGCCTGATTGCAAGACCGTTACATAAAAGCATGTAACACTGACAGCGGTGAAGTGAGATTTAAGCGGGTAATAGCCACAATGGAGAACAACTAAAAATATCTCGGAACAAGCAACTTGAAGTTTTACTTTTCTGAGTCTAATTATTCTTCACAGTAAACAGTCAAATGCAAGATGTTCAGACATTTAGATAATTGTTTCCTTCTCTTAAAGATGAAAGCAAAATGAAATAAGGAAAATATTTCAGAAGACTTAGACAAGTCAAATGGATTTATCAATAGAAGCAGAATGGAACCTCTTTGGAGTTCAGAAAAAAAAGTAGTATTCTAGACCCACTGGGCTTTAAAAATGATAAATCTTTTGCACAAAGGAGGGATCTTTAAATTAAATTTTCTTTGCAACCTCAGGCTTTTTTGATTTATACCATCTAGCCCCAAGAAAGGGTCTTAATTATTTTTGATTTATTTCCTTCATTCCTGAGAAAGGTCTTTCAGTTTTTCTTTATTATTATTATTTCAGGTTTTCGTCTTCTTCTGTAGGCATATCTATATTTTTTAGCTCTTATTTTTACTGCTAAGCTTTCATGTTTTCTTTTCTTCTGAGGTGAAATAATATGGAGAAAGCCTTCAGGCCTTACTCAAACAAAACTCAGCTGCCTTTCACAAATGTAATGCAACACTTGACTTTTTTCTTTTAATTTCAGTTTGTTATTTTTTTCACATAACGTCTGCTATGCTACTATAAATGAGACGTGCTGTCACATCTTTTAAAGTAAAAAGGTTCCTGTGATCAATGTGCCTCTTCTTCCTCTCAATTGATATTTTTAGGAAAAATATGCTATACAAGCTTAGCAACATTTTCTCTTAGCAGTAAAATGGAATTTTATCAACTATTTTCTCTCCTTTATGAGTAATAAATCTGTTTTCCTTTTACTGTGTGTATCGATGGGGAAAAAAAAAGGACTCTTCTCTCCTTTACCCTGGCATACTTTTAGGAAAATGGGATGCAAACATCCCAGACCAGCACAGCTCAATAATTAAAGCAATCTCCAGGATTGCAAACCCCTCAGTGGGAGAAAGAAATTGAAACTTTCTCTGTTCAGATTCAGTAAGCTATGCCTGTTGCTATACAGCAGGGGAAGGTCTGCTGGTGCTTTCCCAGTCCTGCTAGGGTCGGGTGCTGGGAGGTGGCCTCTCTGGTAAGGGAGGTCCTGCTGGATTGAGGTGTGTGTGGCACCTGGGGATTCTAAGCCCCAGCAAGATCAGGCAGTTCTGCCAAAACCACAAAACTGTGACAATGAGTGCCTTGAAGGGAAAAAAGAAAGCACTGGGGGACTAACTAGAGTTTACTGATTGGGAACTTTTATATTCTCATTTTGGCCTTCTCTTCTGTGGTGCCTCTCTTCTGCCTAAGTACTGCTAAAAGTGCCAGGAACATCTTTGTTGGCATCTTTGCTGGCCTTGTGCAAATGAGACAAGGAAAGTGATACCTTTCTAGTAAATAAGTTTAAATATATGCTGAAGCCAAAGATATTATTCATATATTACAATGACAAGAGCTCTATAAATACCTGAACTGATTTTTCGTTTGCTTTACATCCACATATTTCCTCTATGTGTAGCATTTCTAGTGAGATGAGTTATTTTTGTTATGGTACCAGTGCTGCCCCCTTACCCTCAAGTTTTACGGCAGGGAGGAGGGCTTATACTGCAGCAAGGAAAACCTTGTTCACAAACTCTGTGGTTGCTTTGGATTTTTATATGGGAATGCATACCCAGATAGTCATGAAAGCAAAAAGTATCTGTTTGTGCCTGCCATTAGACAACAGATTGAAACCAGTTCTGTTTAGCTCTGGGTTGATTAGAAGCTTGATTAGGGACCCTGTATCTAGAAATGAATCTGCAGATTACAAAAAAAAATGTAATTGCAATTGTTTTGTGGAGCTACAGTTGTTTTGTGGAGCTATGCTAAACGGTGGGTACCATCAGCACATTGTATTACTCTTTGATAAAACGGTTGTGAGTTTGTCTCCCGTCTGCACCCCCTGCGATAACTGCAGCTCAGAATCAAATACTCAGCAGTAACTTTCCATTTGAACCATCAGAAACACGAGTCTGCTTACGAAAGAGCATGAGAAATTCAGGTCTGATATAACTGCAACTTTGAGTACATAAAGTCTACAGACCAAAAGTACAGAATTCAGCTTAGTGGTAATGGTAGGAACATACACAGCTAATGATTGGGTTTTGATTTGTTTTAATAAAAAACAACTTCCCTGTAGGTGGTCACAGCCAGTTAAGTACTTCATGTGTATCAAACACTTGAAACTCATTTTTCTTTCCATGGGAAATTCAGTGGTGGCATTTTTTGATTGAAATAAAATGGAAATATTAGTATTGCTATATGCCATTAGAGTATCAAGAGAATCTTTTTCTTCAGTGCAATTCAATATTTGGTTTCTATATAAACATTTTAAATGCTCTAAAATGACTTTTTACATAAAATATCAATTTAATATACAAAAATTGCCCCAAAAGCAAAACAAAAGCCTTTTCACCAGAACAAAAACATATTTCAGTACTACTTTTTTCCTGAAGATGTTTGTTTGTTTGTTTTAAAACTTTTAACAGTCATTGTGTAGTCATTGATCGGGAGAAGCATATTTGAAACAGAAGCTTAGTGAAAAAATAATACACATTTTGATTCCCATTGCACAGCAAAGATACCAGTTAAGACCTGATTCAGAAAGGCAAAACATTCATTGCCTTTGATGAAAACAGCTATAATCTAGAAGAAGGGTTATGCAAAAGTGTAACCCAGTCTCAGACCTAACACAGGAAAGATCATTATCCAGTTTTTTGTCTTCACAGAAAATCAGACATTATGCAGCACTGTAAGTGCCTAAAAAGCAGAGCTGCGAAACAGAAATTAAAAGTAGGTGCAGGAGAACAGCCTGTTGCCACGTTTTCACAATGACTGAAAACAGAGACAATTTCAGACCTAGGGACCAAAGTTAACTTCAAGTCTTATGAAATTGTGTTTAAGCATGTTTTGATGAATGTTGCTCAAGACAAAAGGTCATAGGCATATTTGCTGTAATATTTCTGTAATACTAGTGAGAAGTCATGACAGCAAAAGTAAAATGCTAACACACCTGAGACTGCTATAAAAATTTAATAATTGTTGAAAACTGACAGATTTATATCAAGATAGAATACAAGGAGTTTGATTTTTAGTACATAGGATTTTGCCCTCAAACAAATGTTTAGGAAAGTGGGTTTTGTACTAGGGAAATTACAAGGGGACAGACATATTCTGACAAAGCAAGGAAAAGCTGGAGAGGAGTACGTGATCTCCTGTGTAGGATATATAGACCATGAATTAAATTAGTCTGTATTTGTCACCTCCATAGCCAGAGAGTACAAATTCACCAACTACCAATTCACCCCTTATCAGTGCAAATGAATTGTCAGATGTCCCTTGCACTGTGCAGTATCTGCAATTCTGGGGTAAATCAAGAAAACGTCAAAGGCGATGAAAGTGTATACGCTCTAAAAGTCAAGACAAAGCCAGCACAATTGCTCCTTTGTGAGAAGATGGAGTTAATTCAGGAAATATCTTTGCCAGTTTTATAGAATTTTTTCACACTTAAAAATTAAGCTTAATGATCCAAGGCGAATAAGAAGTGTAGTGCCAAGATGACCTTTCTGTTCAGCCTTCTGTATATTTTGAATATAGCCCTTTGAATTTCCACATAGAGGAAGGAATAAATTCAGAGCTCAGTGTTTCCAGTGTAAGAACCCTCATACTTCCACCTGGAAAAGAGAGTGTGGAAAAGCTGAGGGCTGCAATATCTCTGCATGTAAATAAATGAGCATGAGGTGCTGAAGTTAAAGCTCTGCAGTTTAGTAGGTAAAGACTCTGTTTTCACTTAAGTAAAAGGGATTATGTTAATGTGGCATGGACCTACAGTCATTCTGAATTTCCCATCTATCTTACTTCCAGTGCAAAGCTGTCCGTCTGTTCTTACAATCCAGTGACACAAAGGGTATATGGAATGCTGTTATGTGTCAAAAACAGAGATAAAAATGGAAGGTAGTAAATCAGAGAAGAGAGCTTTGAGTGGGTTGAATGCTACTGTCCCTGTTTCATTTCAGAAAACCACTTGAACAATGTAAACAAAATCCAGAACTGTTTTGCAACACACAGCACATGACATATCAAAATTTCTTTAATAATAAAATAAAATTAGGAAAAGAAATATACATAGAAAGTAAACTTCACATCTTTGCAAGTGCTGGAACGTGACTTTTGTGCAGCATCAGATGGAACCAGTGCAGATCCTATTTGTGGAGAGATTCACCCTCCTTCCCCCAGTTTTTTTCTTTACATCTAGTGTAACAAACAAACCTACAGATCTTGTCTGTAGAAGTAGAAATTTAATCTCTTTTTTAATACCCACCAGAGCATATCCATCTACATGCATCGTAGGAACAGCATTTTATTCAGAGCATTCCAGCACATTGCTCTACATTGTTATATATATATGTATGTATACATATATATGTGGGATTATACTGTGGTTACTCATGTTAACATAGAGGCTTTTCAAGCCCTGAGTACAGGGATCAGTGGAGCAGACATGGCTTCCTCAAGATGGCAAACTCCTTAAATACAATGTCTTCCACAAGACTCCATATATTAGATCCACAAACCAGAAGAATTCATAGGCAAATAAAATATAGCTGGCAGGTACATAAGCTCATGTTATGACAGCTGGATATTGATCAAATTGGCATGGAAAGAGCTGGACAGAACTTACGATAATCAAAAAGTAGATGTTGAGTGGATTCTGCTCTGAGCTCACCCTTAGGTTATGCTGGCACACATGTATAATTCAGCCCATGCGGAATGATTTTTAACTTAAAGTAAGAAAGCATCAATGTAAGGCATTAAGGCTAGTAGCTCAAAAGATAAAACTAGCTACAGGTGAGTAAGCTTGTGTTTATAAGAAAATATATACAGAACCTCTGCTATATTTCAGCATTTGTGCTACAACCAAAGACGCAGATCTATTGAACATGCAGAGCTGCCTGTGTTTAACTGTCTTTGGCCTCATTTAATTACAACTCGCAATGCCAAATCTTGCTTTCATATAACTAGGAGTTGGAATATGTCCCTAAATTTCCAAGACTGCAGTATTTGTTCCTGAGGATGTTGTGAAAATCTTGAACTTGGCAATGTCACTGAGATAAGTCTTTCTTAATTCAGAAAGACTAAATGGACCCAGAAAGGTCAAAAGTTTTATCGTAACCTTTTCATTATGTAATATTCACCAGTTAAACATGGTTCAAGGTTTTGATTTGAGACCTTTCACTGCTAATTCAGGTGGAAGATATACGGAAAAAAACCACACCAACAAATCCAAGACAGAGAAATGTAATGCAGAGCATAAAAAGAAGGGGGGAAGGGGAGAAAATTGTGCAAAATAAATGTAATCAAAGCCTGTTGTCCATAGAGGGGTTAGTTGATAAAGTTCTACCTTTGCTAAGCAGGCCATATGAGCAGGAAAGAAAACATTAATTTTAGCCCTGAAATAGCTTCTGAGCACAGCAGTTACTTTTCTAATTTTGACAAAGTGGATCGTCAGAAAGAGAAGTGTAGGCAGGATACTAAAATGTGAGAAAAATGTATCTTTTTGTTGTTAGAATTTACGATGGCTTGTCAGTCATAGGTGAATAGTTAGACCTGGCAAGATGTCTTTCACAGCTTTTCCTCTGGGACCTGATGAATTTCTTGCGTCTAGTGCATTTTCTGATTGGTCTGGTTGGTGCTTCTTCAAGTGGTCATTCTCAGGCACTGCAGAGGTAGACAGTCTATCTGGTTACATATGAGAATTATTTTGAAGATAGGAGTAAAAAATGAAGAACAAGGCAAATAGATATAGAGGGGAGTCACAGAAAGGGGATAAAATGGGAGAAAATTGTGCTGGTTTGGTAGTAAAAGTGAAAAATGTTACAGGGCAGCCTTTTCAAAAAAGTAAAATCAAGTTAACTCTCTCCATGAGATTGTCGAGGAGCTATTTTGCTCATTTTGGCTGCTTGTGTATCACAGGAAGACAGATGTGTAGAATGGACCATTTTTCTCATTATTTATTCATTAAGTTAGTATAATTTTTAAAACAGCAGTTCTAGTCTATCAAGATCATATGTCTTACCATTCTTTACTGTACCTGAAATGAACACAGCCTACATAGCAAGAGTAAGCCACTCAGTTTGCATCAAGTTGTCTTCTACTTTTGGCATTTCTGCCAATATTCATATTTTACAAGCTACCGTAACATTTATAAAACAACATTTATATAAATGTTATAAAACAACTTATTAAAAAAAGACAGGTAGTGACAGAACTGAGAACTCATCATTCCCTAAATAACCTAACATTAACCTAAATTCAATATATTTCTTTTAATTATTGATCAACTATCCTTTTACACTCAACTGGCATAAAGCCTCTTGCTGTATACTATATATCTACAAAATCTCAGTTCCCAAAAAACCGCATACCTATGATCTGCTGTGATCTGGTACTAATTTGATGAGAAATAGTAATAGAAGGTCTCGCTCAACAACTCCATATCAACCTGTCAAATATCTATCAGTGGAACCTTAGCAAAACCTCGTTATTTTTTCTTTCCTCCACCTTCCAGAAACAGCCCTGTTCTACCATTCAGACCATTTCCTCATTCATTCCTCAATGTAAACAGTGTTTACAGTGCCTGGCAATGCTTACCTGATTCATCTGAACCATTTGACATGGCTCAGATAGGTTACCAAAGAATTCAGCCTGTGACTGTGTGAACTTTTGAAGGAATCAGAAACTATACTATATAGATAACCATTACCTACAAGTACTTGTTGTCATGGTTACACAGATAGTCTCACTTTTGACTTTTCCCTGGTCTTTCTGAATAAGTGATAGAGATCCACAGAGACTTTCAAGCCTCACTCAACAGACATTTGTGCAATTTTAAATATGTGCTCATCTTAAAAAAAAAAAAGTGTAGGTGGGCTATAATCCAACTACTTCATCTTTTAAAATATTTATAGATAGCGGAGTGTAAGTCAACATAAATAAAAGAAACCTGTACAGGTTGCACTGCATTTTTCAGAGTCAAAATAGTGTTTTGCTGTCAGGGAAATCAAAATAAAGTAGTTAAAGTATTGTAAAGGGAAAACAGAACTGAGAACCTGTCAATGTGTCAATGTGGTTTGGTAAGGAACCAGATCTTTTTTAGAAATTCATGAGAAAAAATATGTGGCTGTACACAACAAATAATAAAAAATCAACAAAACGTATGTGTTGCTTGTTCTTGAAAACATGGGCCCTGTAAAAGTCCATAACCCGAAGTGCTGTATGTTTTAATCTTAAGGTATATTATGGAAGTTTAAAAATAAAGTGTAACTCCTGAGTGAGTAGTTACACTCTATGGGTTGAGATGTTAAGCAGATGTTTAATGCATGGTTACCTCCTTACCAGACCATCAAGCTATGATTAAATTTTTTGTTTAACTTCCTAGCTGCTGACATAAATATTTAAATGATTTCACTCTTTACATGTTTGCAGGTTATTGACCTGAAGTGACCTCCAACCAGACCTGAGTGTCTGGTCCAAGAACTTTTCTAAGACCTGGTTTCTATCCAGGAAACAATTCTGACTTACTGTTTATGGGGTGGATTCCTACATCTCTATTACATTACACTTGTGTGTTAACCAGATTTGTCCCATCAGGGACTCATTGTCTGCCTTATTTGCTGCTTATATTTTCAGGAAAAGCAACTAGAACTGTAGATAATAACTAGCAATTTAGTAAATATAGCTCTTAATCTTAAAGCTAGAAATAAACTGCACAAGAAAACAACAAAAACCCCCAAGTTAAAAAAGATAAACCCAAGTGTACATTTGTCTTACATAGTGTGTAGTAAACTCTCCATTTGGAATGATAGGTTAGTTTAGCTGCAGCAGGATAGTCTCTGTTTTTTCATTGTTGTGAAAGAAACTGCCTGATAATGCCATTCACATAAAGAAGCTTTTAAATATTGGTGGTCTTTTTGACCTAACTCCCACTTTTGGAAAACACTTCTTGAAAACTGGGAATTGCAAGGTAAACCTTACACATTGTGTCCTTACAACTTAGACTTACAAAGTTGATTTCTGGAGCCAACGTTGCTAATAGCTTCCCAACTACGTTTGTGTAGCCTTCTAAACTGTACAGAGGTTTCCTTAGCTGTTATTCCCTAAAGCATTTTTTATTCCAGTTCAGCACAAGAATCTTTCTTCATGGCATTTCATAAAAATAATCACGAAATCTTGGCTCCATTGAAGTCAGAGTGACAACTTCCACTGTTTTTGAAGAAGCCAAAATTTTTCTTTGTCCATCAAAATGCTGAGAGACCTAGACCTGCACCAGCAAAACACCTAAGCATGCAATGAACAGTGAGTAAATAAGGAGTCCTCTTTAATCACAGAGAACTTTATTACGCAGAAATACAGGATCAAAGTTAAAACTATCTGGTTACCTCTTATATTAGTTTACACATACAGTAGCCTCATATCTTACACATTTCCATGCTGTTCAACGAAACCAGTATGCAAAACACTTTTTTTTGGTAATGAGAATGTGATGTGCATTTATTAATTTTTCCCTACTTTTTATGTAAAAGTTCAGCTGTCCAGTTTCCTCTCTGTAATATGAAATTTTATTTTTTTTAGTGTTCCAATTACTTTGATATTTATTTTCTTTTGACTTCTTTCTTAAGTTTTCTGGATTGTGACAACCTAGCCAGTTGTTTTGGTCTCATTTCTTTTAGCTGTGTGTAAGGTACGTCTATCAAGTACTGAGTTAGCTTCTGTTATTACAGAAAAACTCCTAAACACTTTAAAAAATGCAAAACAAAAGAATATGTACATTGAAAAAATGCTAGCCAAACAGAATTGCTTAGAGTGAAGTAATGAGAAATTGCTTAGCTACCCATGTCAGCATAGATCAAGCTAACATGTTAAGCAATTTAAACAGTACAGCTTCACTGTAAGACTGAAGAGGATGCTCTGGATTAAAACATTAGTAGGAACAGGATGTTATCTGGTGAAATGAAGTAGGAAAATGTTATTTTTATTCCTATCCTCCAGGCTTTGGGCAGCAGATTATTATGGGGACGATGCCTGTGAAAAAGTTGAATGTCGGACAATAAAAGGTCATGGTAATACAGGGAACTTCAGAGCCTGTGCTTTCAAGCTCAACTACTTTTTGTGAAATATGCCTTTTAGCTTGTTTTGAATGTTTACTGCAGCTTTTATACACTGTCTGCAGGCTATTTTAAAATATATTAGTGTAACCTTGGTGACCCTTCAGGTAATTATTCTGCTTTGGGTTGCACATTTTTTCCTCTATCTTTTTGAACTCTTCCCCTTGCCTATTCTTTTATTTTTTTCTTTGTATTTCCTGAAGTA
The DNA here is from genome assembly GCA_033558235.1 of Neomorphus geoffroyi. Taxonomy (NCBI): domain Eukaryota; kingdom Metazoa; phylum Chordata; class Aves; order Cuculiformes; family Neomorphidae; genus Neomorphus; species Neomorphus geoffroyi. The sequence goes on along the minus strand of JAUMJM010000020.1, from coordinate 22,335,472 downwards.
TTTTTCTCACTTTGTCAGTAAAGAATTTCCATCTGATGCCTCTTGCTACACTATGCACTCAAGCAACTCTTCAATTGCAGTCTGCTGCCTGTAGTCTGGGAGATGGGATTTAATCTCAAATTAGTCAGATACTTCTACTTGATTTTTTTTCTTATACTGAAGATTCTGCTTTCTTTGGAATGAAAAATAAAATACAGAGAAAATCCTCAATAAAATGCATTAAAAAATTGTCTTTACATAATTTAGGGGATTTATCTTATTTCTTTGCTTAGTGCTAGAATGACAAAAAAAATGCCTGCAGAATCAGGAATCTGGATATTTATTTTGGATGGAGCCATTTGAGATTCATTTAAAAGAAAACAAAAGACTTTTGGAGGAAATTGTGAGAGAAATTTGTTGCTTCTCAAGAATAATGTCTCACTGAATAGTAGTTTCCTGAGATCTAAAATATAGATTCAGACCTTTTGAACAGAGTTTTTTTTTATCTTGTTCATCCATATTCAGTGAATATTTTAACCATGTAAAATTAAAAGTGATAAATTAGGTCGGTCTCCTTTTGATAAAGAAAGATCACCAGGTGATTTTGAAAGCATCGGTAAGCCCAAATCCAGGGAAGGCTCTTTCCTTTGTGGCTCCGGTATGTGGTCTAAAATTTGAACTGTCTCCTGTCAATATTTATAGTACCACAGAATGAGTGTTTATTAGAATCTGATTTTGTGTCATCTCTTTGTGTGAAAGCACAGATATTTTAACTTGAGGTTTTGTTTTCGATGAAGTGAGAACATCTAAAACTTGCCTACTGAGACAGCATGTGGGATCATGTTCTTATTTCTTGGGGATCTAACCTACCTGGTTACCTCCAAGCCTCTACGATACGTCAGTGCAGTGTGGTGCTCTACAAACAGGTACAGCCAAAGTATGGTAGTTTTGTTCACACCATACTTCTCTCAGACTAAAACACACGACTTCCAAACAAGGTTAGGAAATAGTGAAGTGATATTTCAAGAGAGCTATCAGTACCCATCTACAGCCAGCTTTGGTACTCCTCTATTGAATTGTAGCAGGTCTAGGCATGGCATTGCATTATGTCTGGAACATTGAGTTCATTTCTGGATATAATTTTAACAGAAAACTGTTGATAAATTAGAGAAAAGAACAATCACATTAATTAAGGTTGCACAAATTGAGAGAAAGCTATTATTTATAGTAGTAAATGGTGTAATAGTTATGAGAAATGAAATGAAATTAATATAGAAAACATTTAAATAGAATATTAGGAAGCATTCTATGACAGCGAGATGCAGGAAGCTGCAGAGCAGTCTCCAAAGACAGGGGGTGGGACTCTCATCCCCTGGAGCATTTGAAACTATACAGAAAAAGAAATGTTAAAAATCTTGGAAAATATCTGTACCTGAACTGGCAGGAGAACTAAGTGACCTTTTCCTTCTTTTACTCTGTGAATAATAAAAATGGTACTTTTAAAAGATCATAATATCTATGTCAAAAATTTTACCTACCTTTTGCTGTATGTTGAGGTCTTTTCTTTCTTTTCTTAATTAGTGAGGAAATGTCACTGAATACATTAAATTACATACACTTCATCTCATTAAATTCCTGGATGCTTCTCCTTGTTAATATTATATCTTGCTTATAATCACCATTAATTTATTTTTCTTTATCTTTCATAAATTTCCTTTCATGTGCCTTGCCAATAGCTCCTCCATTTAATATTTTCAGTTTTGGTGGTTGTTTAATCTTTCATCTCATGAAGATTACTCTGAGAATTTCATTACTCTTCAATATAATGTTGAGGTTACTAGCCTGATGGACAAGTTACATCACTAGAATTTAACTGTTGCTTGCTTAGATTTAGATTTACAACTAACTTTCAAAGTTTCAGGTCATTCTCTGGATCTAGCTTATGTTTCCCAAGACAAAACTATAGTCTACGTAGGCCTTTTTATTCTGCAATATAAATGAAAAATTATTATTTTTCTGGACTGTATGTTTAATGATGATCACAATTCAAATAGTCTGTAGAAGCAGCATTTCCAATGCAGATTTGCCTGCAGATGTGTTCTGTTACTTGTCAGAACCCCAATGAAGCATCCAGCACAGTAAACATATTGGCTTTAAGCACTTTACTAGGAAGAGATCTGTGTTGCAAATACTCAGTTCAATCATCTAGAATTGCAATTTTCTTATTTCTACTTCCCTCTATGCCACCTCTGGGCTTTTAAATGAGCAAAGTTCCTCTGAGGACTCTGCTGAGGCAGAGGCACTTTCCGCTCCACTTCAACCTTCGCAGGTTGAGATGAATTTTTCTAGGAGTTGTCCAACAGAGTTGGCCTGTGCTTGTAAACCAACCTCATGTTTTCTCTAACTTTTTTTATTCCTGTTCTTCTTTGATAAGCTCAGTAACTCATTTGTTTAGCTGAAAAAAAATGGATTTATATTTTCCTGCCACTGCTGTAAATTGTATGATTTCCAACTCTGTATTTGTCTATGCACTCGTAGTTCTGAATTTTGCCAGAAAACATGCAGATGCCTTCTATGTTTTTTTGAATTAAAAATATCTGAAGAGCTCAAAATTGACAACAAATATCCTTTTTTGAATTAGCTTGGCTTCTTTTATGTTGGCCATGGTGAGTCTTGTCACATTGTGAAGTCTTCATGGTGGTTCACTCTAGACTTCTAAGGACTTGTTCTGAGTTTTCCATTAGCACCACTCCTACAGGCTTTGTCTTTATTGTACGAGTACCATCTGATTTCCTAATGAAGCTGTACTTCCTTCATGCCTCCTTTGTGCCACTTCATCATTGATATTCTTATGTGGTCATCTTTTTTTCAAAATAGCGTTGAATAAGAAAGTAAATCACCTTTATGCTTCATTTTCCGAAGAGTGTAACACTTTCCAGATGATCAACACAAAAGTTCATTGTTAATTTTCTCTGCCTGATTTAACTGAAAACCACTAAAATATTAAGTTGCTTCAGAAGTTGCTTCTTTCAGAAATATCTTACTTGGTTTTTGCAATCTATTCATCACTATTGCAGAATAAAGCACAGTTAAACCCATCCTCCAGTTGTTCTCCACATTTTACACCGTTCTGGCTTTTGTAAAGCATTTAATGACAATAAGATTGCTGAGTTGGATGTTCTATCAGATTTCTGCTCTTGTACTTGCGATACATGACTTTTTGAGAAACCACAGAGCACTAAGGACTGAGGCAAAGATCTGCTTCGTCGGGATGCTGAGTTATGCCTGACAGATCCAAAACCACATGAGCCCCTGCTGACTGCAGCATCAAGTCCCACACGCCTCTTTGAAGATATCGTCACATACCCATTCTCCATAGACAAGCCTGATGACTTTGCATCCCAAGATTCTTCCTTGTTGAAGAAGGCTTTGTACCTTTTCCCATGCTGCTCAGAGTAAAAGGCAACTGATTAACCCTTTCTTCCTCACCCTCTCATTTACTCATGCCTCTACATGCGAGTTTTCCCTAATCTGACTTTCTTCCCTTTGGACTCTGTATTGTTTAACACGTTTAGTTTGGATTGACAGATGTGCTATGGATAAGGTGAAACATTTTCTGATACTGCAGGCACACTGATAATCATTTAATGAATGTTTTTCACCTTCTTAGAGGAGCAGGTCATCAAAATGCACATGTTGCAACTTCAAAATGGTATTTTTTGTGACAGGAGACCAAAGATTCTGTTTGTAGGAATAGATAGGATCATGAATTTGTCTGGTGGTGCTAGAGTCAATGAGAGAAAGAAGGCTTCTCAAGTTAAGATATTTATTAGGCATATCCAGGAGTCATAGAAAAGGAGCAAGGTGGCAGTGGTTCACAGATACAGCTGAACTTTACAAATGACTAGACTAAGTGAAGCCCAGCCATCCTGTAGTTTAATGTCTATTGCACTTAAAACAGGGATGTCAAACTCATGGCCCATGGGCGGAAAACAGCCCTCCACCTTGTTTTATCCAGCCCGGGACCAATGCCAAGCTCCTTGCCCCTACGCTCCTGCCGGTGCACTAGTTGTGTGTGCAGTGCATGCAATGTGGGTTACGTTGCAGGAGCAGAACAGCGGGAGCCATGAGTTTGACAGCTCTGACTTTGAATGATCATAGAATGGTTTGGGTTGAAAGGGAACTTCTAAAGACTATCTAGTCCAATCTCTCGACAATGAGCCAGGACATCTTCAATTAGATGAGGTTCCTCAAAGCCATGTCCAGCCTGACCTTGATCCAGAGATGAGGTATCTACAACTTATTTGGGCAATCTGTTCCAGTGTTACACCAACAATTACAGTTTCTATTTCATTTCCACATTAACACTCATAAAAATTATAATTTATACTGTATAACATATAATTACACAATAACATTTCATATATTCACTTCTGAAAAAAAAAGTGTGTTACCCAACAACATCATGTAGTCTTCTTGATCTTATAAGAAAATCCTTTCAGACTTATTGAAGTGGGGGAGTTCCATATCTTATGAAACTCTTTCTAAAATTCCAGCTGACTGCCTTAGATCTACAAATACATCTTTAAGGTAAAGGAAAATCCTTCTAAATTTCAATTCAGATTTTTCTTATCTTTCTGGAACAAAGGTTTCATTTCACCCCTGTTCAGCCAAGCATACAAAAGCATGTATTGCTCAGGAACTTCTATGATGTGTTGCAACATCCTTCCTTAAATAAGACAAGAACACATGATACATTTGGTGGCAGTATTCATGATACCGTTTGTCAGATACACAAGATTAAGCAGAGAAAGGAGGTCAGAATTGTTCTGACTATTTTTCACACGTCTTACCCTAGCTGCAATCATTTCCTCTGACAAATTAAGTGCAAGTAGATTCTAAAATTGTCATAGACAGCTACAGTAGGCATTGTCAAGCAGCAAATCAGAAAAAATATTGTGGTACTTAAACCAAATAAATTTTCCAATTGACCAGTTTAACCTGAAATTCATGCTATGGCACAAAACAAAGTAAAATATCTGCTCTGACTCTGGAGTAAAAACTACAAAGGAATTTGTCTCCATCAGTTTGGGCTCAGACATGACATATCCAATAACCCAGCCAAATACTTTTTCTACCTTCTTTGAAACACACAGAAGTGTTGGAGAAAGGGTTTTTAGCTTTCTGAGAGGCTGAGCATGAACAGAAGTTATTGGGTTTTTGCACTGACTGTGAAAAAGACTTGCTATGTATGCTACAAGGCATTTACTTTGTATGTAATCCAAAATGCATAAGGAATCAGTACAGGCAAAACTTTTCTCTTTTTCAGAAATTAATAATTCTGCTTTCAGTATCTGGATGGGGTGGGCGCTGGTCTCTTCTCACAAGTGACAAGCGATAGGACAAGAGGAAATGGTCGCAAGTTGCGCTGGGGAGGTTTAGACTCAATATTAGTAAGAATTTCTTTACTGAAAGAGTGGTCAGACATTGGAACAGGCTGCCCAGGGAGGCGGTGGAGTCACCATCCCTGAAGTTGTTTAAGAAACGGGTGGATGAGTTTCTTAGGGACATGGTTTAGTAGGGAGACAGGCACGGTTGGACTTGATGATCTCAGAGGTCTCTTCCCACCTTATGATTCTATGATTCTATGATTCTAGAGGAAGCCTTGTTTCAGAAGCATAATCCTGTAGGGTCCAGGAAAATGATCTGAGAATTCTCATGGTATAGTAGGGATAAGTGGAGAGTTATGTTTCAGTGAAAAGCTGAGGGAAGCACAGAGGGAAGTTTGAAAAGGGCAACAAGATCTGAAATAGGCACCACTTAGCGAATTCTGTAGTTCTGTAAATAGTATGCTGTTCTTTTTGTCTTTCCTATTCTTTGTTATGATATTATACTTCCTAGAATAGCATCAAGTCTTTTTTTAAAGTCATAGTAACATTTTCATCAGGCAGCAAGATGATTTTTATGTGAGCTAAGATATAACACTTCTTCAGCCTGAGGGGTAGATCTACTTTGTTCTGTTCAGGGGAAAACCAGTACGAAGTGCATTTGACTTGATGCCTGAGAAGTATGAGCAGTAATGGTCACTTATAAGAGGTACAGAAAGATACCTGTATTTCAAATGGTGCAATGAATGAACGTATATTGAACAGAAGAACTGAATGAGTCCTGGAGCACCATTTTCCAGAACTTTACAGATTGTATATATCAACTATTAAATTAAGTATAGCATTTCTATATTAAGTGACTAGACAAATTGTCCAATGACCAGTCAAAAAACTAGATATTTTGGAAATGATGTTTCACCTAAAAAAAACCCTCAAAGGCAATTTGTTGCTGCTATTGTGCAGTCATGTTTCATCCTGAACTCATTGTTGCAAGAATTTCAGCAGAAGAAAGAAAACCACACTACCTCTGTCTTGAACACAAGATTTGCAGTATTCAGTCAAATATAGAAGCAAGTTTTTTTCCCAAGCTACTATGGAAAAAAAAGAAAAATCCAAACAAACAAAAAAGGGCATTTGTACACAATTGCACTATAAATCTTATTTGATTTACAACCAGCTACTTCTAATCTTGTTTGTGAGAGCTTTACCATATATCTGGACCTTGACATCTAGGTGCTTACTGAATATTTTGAATTTTCATCACTTATAACCTTTATTGTGAAGAACTATGCACACTAAAGCTTCACAGCCTTAAAAAGAAACTTTTCCAACTAGAGAAATGCCTGGTGTTTCCGAAGGCAGAAATCATCAACCTGGAAAAGAGTCCTTTAAAATGTTCAGCATAAGAATATATTCTACCTTAAGTGTGCTGCTGATAAAAGAACTCTGTATCTCTAGAGACACAAAGCTGAAAAAAATGCTGTACATCAGAGAGATAAAAGATCACTGTGCTGAAAGTAATCATCAAACTATGACTTTTTAAAGATTGAAACTGCATTTTTCTTCTAAAGTTTCCACTGTTTCTTCATTTTTTCCCATATATTTTCATAAAATAACAGCATTTCCTTAGAAATAATCAGAAGTTTCTAAAGAATATAGGAATATAAGTTTTTAAGCGAACCAAGCTCCACCTCAAAGACTTGTTCATTTAAGGTTAAATTTTCCAAACAATCATTCTTTTAAACAAACAATATTTTCCTCTTTGTAAAAGATAAAAAGAATACTTTTAATATGCTAACTTCACAAAAAGGCAAACTACCATTTTAAAGATTGCAGAATAGTTCTCAGTTAGTCTGAATGGAAATGCTAGTTGCTATCCTGATATAAATGAAAGATATAGTTAATTTGTTTTTAACATTACTGGCCATATCCCTGTCGGGGAAATCTGAATAATTACAGATTTGACTGGCAGGGTGTTATAGTTTCAAAATCTTTCAGGGAATTTTTCTCTCTTGCCAACACAGGGGGGTTTGGGAGCCAGGATGGGTGGGAGGAGGTGGCTGATTGCTCTGAGTTCCAGTTTGTGGCTGGTGGAGGTGAGAGGGGAGGTGGGTGAGAGGTTTCTTCCGGTTGGCACCACTTCTGCTCGGCGGCTGCTGTGAGCAGGAGCCACTGTTTTGCTGGGCTGGTGGAGGCATGTTGGAGGGAGCTCCCTTGGCTCAGCCCCAACTCCATATGCCCTGTGTTGTGCTTCAGAGAGAGAGTGATCATTGCTACCTGGAATTGCTGCAGATTCCCTGGAGGCCGACTCACCTGCAGAGGAGCTGCTACCCTACCCTACCCCTCCCTCCTCTCCACTAGGAGAGGGCCCCACTGCCTTCCGAGGTGCGACATCACATCCTGCAGTGCCAGTGCATCAATATAACTGCACAGAAAGGAGCAGGTATAAAACTTAATTCCTTTAAATATTATGGTTATGATGTTGCTGCTTGTTCTGGTCTTGATTATATATATATATATATTTGTAGTTAAGAACTGTTATATTTTTCTATACATTTTCTAATTGAAGTCTAGTAATTTCAAAGGTGGTGGTGGTGTTTTTTGGGAAAAGGCCCCTTGTCTAGCCCATATAGACATTTTATTTTCCTTACACTGAGACATGGGGCATTAATGACAAACACTCAAGCATTTAAATCAAAGGATTGTTATTTTTTATTGCTCCCCTCCTCAATGAAACTTACTTCCACTTTCTACTCCTGATATAAATTTGCTTATTACTAGCCAACTTTGTACTGATGGAAGTTATTTGTTGTAGCCATATCTTCTTGACTTAGATGATCTATCTAATAGCATCTATTAAAGATGAACAGCAGAAAAAGAACTAATGCGAATTGTACTGCTAACTGCATCAGTTTTTATTAAAACAGCACACATTCTGTAAAATGAAATAGTGATGAGTAGGATGTCCATTTTCATTGTGGAATTTGTTATAAAACATATCAAGGTATTAGGTAACTCTCATGGATTACTACTATTCCAGCAGGACATGCTCAAAAAGATTTGTTTGTGAAATATCCTCCTCCTGGTATGCATGGTTTGCTGAGAAACATACCCTATGCCTGTCGTCTGCTGAGTGGAACTTCTCAGGGCTACACAGTACCCTGAAAGATTGTATACAGGACAGCACTGCACCAGCAATCACCTAGATAAACCCTACCAGTTGTGGGTCTGTTAGGTCCACATGGCTGGGTAGTCACAAAATCCATGCACAAGTGTCTTGGCTTATAATGGATTCATCATGGGCAAATCTGGTTTTCTTGGAATCTAAAATCCCTTAAGGTAGAGTCCTGAGTCATTTCCCCACAAGTTTCACACAAAATTCTGTTTTGTTTTCAATGGGGATGAATAATACAATCACTGAAAACATACAGTAAGGCACTCAATCTGAATTTGCTGCTGAAGATAGAAGTAATATAAACCACTGTTACCTTGGGTATCACAGTGACTGCCTTCTGCAAATTATATTGCAGAATAGAAATTTCTGCACTGATGGCTGAAACATGAAAGCAACAATAGAATCAAGAAGCTATATTATTTTTAAAGGGTTTATGATAGCATTATATCATACTGATTGTTTTCTTAGCACAGACCACATTCTGATGCTGTACTACTTTTCTGAGTTGCATACTTTTTCTCTCCATTTAGCTTAGCATTTTAGTAATATGAGTAATAAGTGCAAAAGTCTTTCTGGAGAAACTACATTCCTGTTCCTTATTTATACTTGGTGGAAATAGTTTACTTTTATTCCTTATTTCTCACAAAATCATTCCAAGCACATCAGTGAAGCATGGCAGCAGCACTTGAGTTTACAGCAAACGATTTACCTGGTAGGAGAAAACAAAATTCTCATCCAAGATTTACAGCTCATCGCAGAATATTGAACTGGTTCTTAATACAAAGTCGAACTAGGCATGTCCTTAGCATTGATGGTGTATTAAAAAGAATCTCTTCATCCTTGCAACCCAGTCTGGGAAAACCATCTAAAAATAGAATGCGCACATTGGATTCTCCAACAAATTAACAACTTTCAAAAATGCCAAGACCTCTAAGGAGAAAAAAAAGACCCTCAATATTACATAGAGCTTCTCAAATAGCATATTGGGAAGTGGTAAATGTCAGTATTCCTCTTGCTTACAAATAATCTATGAATAGAGGCAAATTTGGTAGGGTTTGCCTTGCTGAATAGTTTAAGAGAACATTTTTTTCCTACAGATTTTTTTGATCAATATCTGAGATACTACAATGAAAGGCATATTATGGAATCTTGGAGAAAATAAATATTTGCTTGCCTGACTACTTTTTGTAGCCAGTAGAGCCTAGAATTCATTATTTGTGTCATGTAATTAGTCACACAATGTTGGTTCTGCACTTAAAAATTATGTAAATAAATGTGAGGACTGTAGGATGGAGTCCTTGATACTTATACAACCTAATGCCTAGGACCATTTCAGTATTTAAGAGAGAACAGAAGTGAATTAAGCTGCCCACTGTTTAACTTTTTCCTGGCTTTCTTTTTCCAAAGAAAATGTAGTATTTTTCTATACACAACGATTTGGATTGTAAAAATCCAATTCCCTTTCTATTGCAGAGACAAAGATGTATAAATTATCTTGTCTGAGCTGACTGTTTACAAAATGCATATTCCATTTGCTCTTGTCACAATGACATAGAGTAATTGCATTTATATGAATACAGCACTAATTGCCAAAGGTTTGGTCACTCGTCTTTGTCTCTCTTACTGGGTTAATTGCCTGAATACCAGGGTTCCCGCTGGAGGGTTTAGAGTGCTGCTGTGTCTATATGCTGAACATTGTTTCATTCCTATTCATTCCCTTGATGTATACTGCGAATAGTACAATGCAACATTCAAAATTATTTTTGCTTATGTGACATTTACCTTACTGCAGTATTTTTCTGCATAAATGATATGAAAAGTGTTTTTATAAACAGAATGCAAATTTTGCAGATAGAAAGCACTTGACAGGAATGGGGAAAGTGTAAGTTCTTGGTCAAGGATTTTGACATCTGAGGAAAAAACTCTTAAAACTGATACTATGTCTGAGAGAAAAAATTTAGAAAACTGGAATCTGGATACTCAAAAGAAGTTATGAGTAGAAGGGCAAATCAACAAATGTAGACAGGTATTCCTTGATGTGCTCTGTAGCCCCTTTTATTAGAACGGAATTCCAACTTCGAATGGCTTAATCTATCTTCATACTAAATAAGCACGCTAAGAGTCTTATAAGGGGTCAAGAAAAATCAGCACCAAGTTGTTTATACAATGTGAATTAAGCTATGTACTCTTTGGCTTTGAAAGAATTATAGCTTCTATCAGAGCATTCCCCAAAGTTGAGCAGTTTGGGTAAATTATCAGCACGTTTTCTGGGCTGATTGCAGAAGTTACCTGGATTTGGAGTCTACAGGTAGTTTCTGATAGGAGAAGAACCTGATTATGTAGTAGAATGTGTCTGATGTAACCCCAGTAACTGCCCAAGCTTCCTTGAACACAGGAGGCATTCAGCAGCAAGAAACAGTTATCTTGCTTATAGTTCCACATCCTCCCTTCGTAAGTGCTACATCCAAACCAAACATTTACCACAAGCCTTTTGGTTTCTACTACCATTATAAATAAGATAAATTGGTACATATACCATCCTAAACTCAGGCGTTTTATATTAACCTAATATACTTTGGCCTGATGTAATTAAAATGCTGGGTATCTATAGATTCCCTTGATTTACAGATTTGTGTCTGACAACTTGGAACAATTAGCTTCTAAAATGTCACAAGGGTGCAAACAACTAAATTAAATTTTCTAAAATCCCTTATCAAGTCCTACTAAGTAATTTCTTAGAAATATTATCGGTCATTTTTGTGTGCGCAATAAGATGCAAGTGTATTACAAACTCAGTCCTACAGACTGAGACTGAGTCATATATTTACCAGATACACACTATTGTTCCCGTCCAGCATGTCCCACCTCGGGCCCTGACCAGGTTGGCAGCTAAATGCCGGGCAGCTGTAGTTCTAGTTGCCTCCATGCCTCCCCCGCCAGGGAAAAGGGAAATAAAGTGAGAGAAAAGAGAGACTTACAGGTTGGAAACTAAAACTAAAACTGCTTTAATATAACAATTATAGTAAAAAGGAAGCTAATAATACTACTAAGAAAATAATAAAATATATACAAGTATACAAAACCAATTCCAACTCCACGGATAACCATAGGTCACCACTGACACTGCAGGGGAGGTGCGAGGAAGGTCCTGGATTGGAATCAGCGGCAGGCAGGAGCTGGACTCAGCAACTGGATTAAGGACACACAGACAGGTCCAGGGGCAGACAGACAGATGAGGTCCTCCCTGAATACTAGCCATCAAAGAATCCTTTAGATAATAGCTATTTTTTAAAATCAATGACACCACTTTTCTTGATTACATCAATGCAACATTTTTACTAATGTTCAATATTTTTCTTAAAATTTGTTTTAGGCAAATTGTCAGTTCCATATTTTTACTAATATTCACATTTTTCTGCTTAAAATTTTCTCCTTCCTGATTTGAACATAATTATTTTGGAGTTTTCAGTAGTATACATGTAGTAATTTATAGTATTGCATTTATGTAATCCTATTTGCATAGAAGAGATAGAAGCCATAATCACAGATTCCTCTGTGGAAGTAATAACTAGGTAATTACTACATTTATTTTGGTAAGTAAAATATATTTCTGTTACTGTCATGAGATTTCTGATGTATGCCATCTATTAAATCTCATTTCTGCATGTCATTCAGGATTTTCCTCCCTTTCTACTCATACTTTATCTATATTCACTAATACATACAGGCAGGAGCCAAACTTTTGGGTCTATGAGACAGACCTAAATCTGGAAGTCAGTAAATAACAACAACTACTGATCTAACCAGAAGAGGCACAAGATGGAGCATTGATTTATGTGGATTCAGAGTTTACGACATCCAACTTATTACTGATTCAGAAAACCAAAACCAAGGACCATTTTGGACATAGGAGGCCTCTTCTCTCTTTTGCATACCACTCTTTGTGATAGTGTGGTAACCACTGCTTTTAATATTTCAGCCATTAGTCCTCCGTGTTTCTGTAATTCTAAACAAGATAACTGTATACTGACGAATGAACAATTTGGAGTCTTATTTACTATTTATTCCCAGTAGTATCATATAAATAGTTAACAACTATCATTCCCTTTTCTTCATTTAGTGCCTTGGCTAATTTTGTAATCAATATCTCCCGTTTGAGCTAATTCCTCTATTCTTTTTCCTTTTTGTGCCCATTCAGTGCTCTGCAGACTGGTGTCCCAGAACAATATTTCTTTTTCAATCACATAATGACAACTAAAACAACTGTCGTCTCCGCTCACCAAAGATTCCACAAGTTTCCAAACTCCTACATTACTTATTAATCAGTGGTTCATTTTCCATTTTTTTTTACCATATTTCCTTCATTTGTTGGGCAGTCCTGATTAAAGGTTTTAGAGAAACATTGCACACCAACCTCCAAATAATAGCATATGTACAAAATAAAATAAAAATGTTTTTAATATATCCTCCTCTTTGTAGAAGCTTGACTCGTGCAATCTGATTAAAGAAAATGAATGGCAGCAGAAGAAGGAAGAATAGATATGCAGTGTTTGTGTTAGTTAAGCTGGGGGTAAACATAATTTTATTTCTTTTCTGCTAAAGTTGTTTCTTAGTCTAAGTTTTTTTCTGTTTATAAATACAGTGATATTCAGGGGTGTTCTCTCTTTGTTTCAGGCCATCATATATAGAGAGATCACAGTTGAGAATTAGAAAAGTCAAATAAGAAAGAGCAAGGGACAAGAAAATAAAGCACTTGAAAGGATGCTTATTCTTTGCTATATGAGTGATGTCGTAGTCCACCTTTCACTGCCTTCTGGTTGTATGATTTTCGTGTATAATTTTCAAAGGTTTGTCTTATCAGAGTGCCATATTTTATATGGTAAAGGAGCATGAACATGACATTCAAGATATAGCAATTCTGTTTACAAATAAATGCAGTTTTGTTTACAACAGTTTACTTTAGCTTAGGTCAAAACCAAATAAAAAATTTGAGCTTCCTGTTCTCGTTTCCTACGAGCTGTTATAATTAATAATTTCTACAGTTATAAATAATCTATATGCTAAGCCCTGTAATGAATGATCTATAAAACTAATGACATCTCATCAGACACCAATGTGTTTCTCCTTCTTTCAGTATGAAGGACTTTTAGAAAATATGTATTTTGTTGTTTGACAGGTGGCTTGATGTTTTACTTATCCAGGCACAATGTGCCACACTATGTTCATTGTTTATTAATTTACTGCCTAACATGTAATGCCATCTAACCTTTCTCCAGTGCAAAAGTAGAAACAGCCACTGTTACACTTTCTTTCATGATACATAGCACTAATCCTACAATGTCTTATATTTGACAGTTACATTGAATGGCTTCTGTGGACCTCCTGTCCGATTACGTTAGGTTGGAGACCCAAAAATTGCCTTCCCTTCAAGGGTTAAACTATATAATGTAATTGTGTCCTCTTCTAAAAAAGCTGCTCTCCCTGAGGTCAGGGAGAGCACTGAGCTGCAATCATTAGTAAGCCATTTTGTGTTTGCCTCTGTGATCAAAGAATTCTTGTCCAGAGTGCAGTAGCTTGTTTCCTTTGCATTTTGGCTTCAAATTTAGTTTCCAGAGAGAAGAGAGAATAAATCCTGACAATAACAATGGTGAATCTTTAATAGCAGTCATTAAAGTCAATGTTTGATTTTTCAGCTGTGCTACCTGAAATTCAATTTTTAGACCAAAAAATGCATTTAAAAGCTTTGGGGCCTTTTGTAACAAACACCCTTTCACAAGTTATACTGATCTGCTATGTTGGATGGAGGACTACTTTATGTTATTTGTTCAATTAGTTCCTTTAATTTCTTTTATAATAGCTGAACCTTTACAGCAGTTAAAAAAATCTAATAGCAGCTTTGATCTTCATATATCAGCTAGAGGGTACTCCACACTTGGATTTTAAATAATATACTGTAGAAAGCTACCATCCAATGAAAAATCCTCAATTACTTTAAAAGCTACCCTTCACCATGCTTTTACATTTACAGGCCTTTCTCCTTTTCAGAAATGTCAACCTTCATAATATTGAGGTGCTTTAAGCAATTATTTATGATAGCATTACCTCATACTAATTTACTACTCAGTGCATATATCAGAGTTGCATCTGCTTTGTTAGAACAAGGAACATGATCTAGCTGATACACGTTCTCCCTCCCCTCTGGCATAATCTATGAAAAACACTCCCCAGAGACAACCAAATCTTTTTCTCCTTGCATTGGATTTTTCAGTAAATATATTACTTAAAACAAAAATCACAGTATCACAGTATCATAAGGTTGGAAAAGACCTTTGAGATCATCGAGTCCAACCTATGACCCAACACCTACACCTACTCCTACTTGTCAACTACACCATGGCACTAAGAGCCTTATCCAAAGCATTATAAGATGTTACAGAACATTTATTTTTATTTTTCTGACTTTAGGACTATAACTCTTGTAGATAGAGCCCTAGGTTTCATATACTATAGGAGTTAATATACCTTGTTGTGTGTAAGTAATACTGACGCTATTTGTAACGTGTATGTTTGACTACGTATGTGTGTGCAGAGCTACATCTACACTTACTGTGTGTGTGCAGAACTGGTTGTGAAATACTCCCTTTTTTAAAAAAAAAGAAGAGAAAATTTCAGTTATGCCAGAAAAAAGTGATTGGCTTCCAAAAAAAATGAGAAGGAAGGTTCCCAGGCTGCAAAGCCTTGCCATTTTCACCTGATCACACATTATTGAAGGTCAGAGGTGCTGAAATGGGTACCACCACATGATATAATGCAGCTACATGTTGTACATAAAGTGCATGGGAAGCTGGATTATTTCCAGAATGGGAGCCTCAATAACCAGTTAAGCACATGGTAATGCAAAGACGTTTCAGTGCTGGTTGAATGACTGCTGTCCCTTAGGATTATTAGCCACCTTCTGTCATTCAGTATCCATATCTACTTGTAACCAGAGAAATAGCTTTTGGATTAAATTTGGAGTGATACTAAAGCCCTGGCATGAGAGACACAGACTCCAATCCCTGTCCTGCGGGATGAGGAATGAGGCCTGAGTATTGAAACAACCAAACTGCTGGATGGTTTCTCACTCTCTCTCTTGCTAAAACCTTTCTGCCTTGCATTAATTAATTAGCCTTAGAACTGCCTTGCCACAGCCTTGCTATATACAATGTCAACTAAGCCAGTTCTTCATTCTTCTGTCCCTAAAAATATGTAATTTCTAGTATGTGGTGTTTCATTCACTGTCCCCCATCTGGGGTGACAACTCAAATCCCTTGACTGTTGCTCCAGTAACTTGCACTGTCCTCAAAGCCCTACTTCCAATCTCATTTTAATTCTGCTACAGGTGTGCTAGGGTGCTTCTTATCCTGATTCCTGAGATCAGAGTACTTCTGAACCTGCCAGTCCTGCTGATCTCTGTTAGGCAATTAAATTAGAGGTATGCCATAGCTATGAGATGTGTTAAAAGGCATTTGCTGACACTGCTTATCAGATTCTGAAGCCTGCTTCCAAGAAACGGGAGACAGATGATCCCAACCAGCTCTGATGTTGCCCTTCTCCACTCCGTTGCTTAGGGGCCATTCAGGTTCAGCTGAAGGGGGAAGCAAGTGAAAGGTGGCAGGACTGTCACTCTTTTGTTTCAGTTCTGAATTACAGTGTTCCTAGTTTTCGTGAAAGAATGGCGTTTGTCTGGTGGAGTTTTTTTCATAGTCGGGATTAAAAAGTGTAACACTAGTGAGGTAGTTAAATAATAGTTATAAAAAGAAAAAAAAAATCCTTATTTTTTTGCCAGCTATACCTGTAAGTCTAAAGCTTTTTAAATCTCAGCCTGAAATCTTCAAAATGGTTTAAGAAAATACTTCTAAGGACTAGATAAATGTAACTGTAATTACATTTAGATACACAGGTATCTTTCATATTATAAACATAATTCACTGAACATAGCGCTACCCTTGAAGACTGTCTGGAAGACAGAACTGTCGCAGATACAGCTGTCCATGTTTTTTCTGTATTAAACCCAAATATCATAGCTTCACACTTTCAAGTGTGAAATGAGCTGTGAAATTTATATATCCTGAACTGGGGAGTAGAGGAAATCTGATAACTTAGTCATTCTTCATGGGGATATTATAAATATCTTAAAGATCTCTAAAGCTCAGACTCACAATAAATGTAATGAAACATATAACAAGCATAGAATGCATCCAAGAAGTCCTTCCCTCAGGTCATTAAAGGACTTTCTGCAATGTGCTCCTCAAATCCTTGGACTGATGAAAACAGACATTTGCACCGTGAGATTTACAATGTGTTCATGTGAGATTTGCACTTCCTTCAACAAGCTATGTGGCACTTACACAGCGCTCAACAGACTTGTTCTCCTCTCCCCTTCAATTTCAACTAAACAGTAAATAAAGTTACCAAAAGTAAATCAACACAGTACATTTCCATTTCTCCTCAAGGGAATTATATTGCTTTATGTTTGATATTTCTTCCCATCTTTACCTCTTTTTAAAAGGTACTGTAGTATTTTGTTATTGTTTCCCAACAGAATACAAAGCTGAGAGTAGAAGTGTTAAGTGGAAGTATGTCCAAACCTATACTTCAGTGATTACTACTTAAATATAATAAGCTGTTGTCTATTGACAGCTATTCTAACACAAAGCATCTCCTGCAAAAACAGATTTGATATGTACAATCACCCATCAGGACGTAGTGCTTACTTAGCACAGGAAATGAGAATAATATTCTATGACAGATAAATATTGCTTTTTTGTCAGGCAACATAAAAGTACTCATAAGGGAAGGATATTTTTATTCTACATTGATAAAAGATTACATACCATCAGTTCTGTGATTTCTAATCATTTGCAGCTTAAAAGAGTCGGTATGAAAATTTTCCCCATAAACTGTAAACTAGTAATGTTCTTTTATTTTTTATCAGGTTGATATCTTCCTTATCCACTCCATTTTTTCCTCAATCTCTTCCTCAGCCTTTTCAGTTCTCTGCCACTCCAGTGAGCAATCTTTTTAAGGGAACCCAGTATGAGTACAATTAACACAGTCACAGATATTCTTTTCTCTGATAGTATTTGAAACTGTGCCTTCTAAAAAAAATATTCTTCTTTTATACATTTACCTGGCAGAGTCCCTTAGAAGTAATAAGTGTATCATTTGAACTGCCGTATTTAATCTATTTACCTTTTACTGCTTCTTCTTCAAGTATTAGTACTACTGGTTTGAGTGTCTTGGTAACTGATGTAGCAGCTTGACATTAATCAATGTTAATTTGTGGGGTTTGTATCACACTCAAATAACACGGTATTTCAGCAGTGCTCACCAATGCTCATATGAAGAATTTCATTGAGCCGATGATGTGCATCATCTCTTGGTCTAAGTGCATGATCCATTCATTTCTTGCACTGTTTCCAGAAATAAGGCAGTCTTAATTACCTAGTTTGTCACAGGGCTCTAATTCACATTAACCAAGAAAGCAGCTGTGGTGCCCAATTCTTAACAAAAAAATTAATTTTCACAGTAGATTTAAGAGAAAATATTGTGCTCCTGGACTCTCTGTGCTCCAGGTCTTACTCTGATTTACTAGCACAGGAGTTTTGGGTTTTTTCTGCTGGCATTAGCTCCTACTTCATTCTACGCTACATTGTTTAGAGACTTCTGACAAAGGACAAGATAAGCCTCTGCTCACTGGTTCATGGCTGTGAAAGCTTCCACTGCATGCAGCTTTGTGTGTCCACCGATTTTGGAGGAATTCTTCTGGCGGAAGACTCATTACTCCTTTTTGCAGAGGACCTGAACACACATCTCTCTGTTGGGAATGCTATGAATCTCTGTTATTTCTCCAGGTACAAAACTGGCTGCTCTCTTCAGCTTCTTCTAGCAACTTCTATGCTCAACTAGTAATTACTTTTACAGAATTAGTTTGGCAATAGTTTCATGTTGTTTTCAAATTACTTTAAGTTCTTAATCATCTACAGGTGGCTGAAAAGGGAGGCACTTCACTACAGGCTTAGGTAGATTTGCAAACTCCCTGAATTCTTGTTTGTTGTTCAAACCATCTGATAAAAAAAAAAAAAAGAGAGAGATATATACTATAAGTTTAATTGTTATTTGGAGTTGGATCTTCAGATCTCTGTAATACAGTTTCACAGTTAACCTCCTTGGCCCTGAGTTAACTGAGAACTGTTGAAACATCAAAGCTTCAAAGCCACCTATTGTTGGAAATAGCTCCCAGTTTTCCTTTTCACTAGCACCTCTTGCTAAATTGCCTTCCTTTTATTACCTTTTCAATTGCTGTGGGGTTTTTAACTAACTGCTTCACTCTTTTAAGGTCTTTGCTTAGTTTGCTGCAGTTCTGACTCAATCATCACTCAGAGCTAAGAGATCTGCTTCTCAGAGTGCATGAATTTGTGAATTTTGGCCGGTGAACCTGCAAGCTAAGTGTCTGCCCAGCCACCAGATCCCACTGCTGCTGAAGTGAGATACGGATCAGAAGAATACCCCTAGACAACATCATTGTAGGCAATAGGTTTGCAAAGGATGAATACCTGAGATCAAATGTTATCATTGCTACTGGAAGACTGTTTAAGTACAGCGTTAATCCCAGGTGACTACAGAGATCCCTTTGGTTTTTGAGGATCAAGTAATGAATCACACGTAACGGAGAACCACTGTATATGTCAATTACTCAGAAAATATTGTCAGATGGCAGATTCTATGGAATGACTGTATATAATACACATAAAATAAATCAGGGACTAATCCTTGCGTGGAAACTGGGTGGACTGGAGAGGCATTTTTTAGAACAAGGAAAGGTCAGAAATAGGAAATCCAGGGGGTTTGTAGGAGGTCCTCTATTTTCTGGGAGGTTTTGTGAGTTTAATTTAGAGTCAGCCTTTTCTGAAGATTGTTTTGGATGACAGTTCCACCATAAAAAGTATTTCACATGTTCTGACTTCCTATTGAAAGCCCAATTTCACACTCATTTACACTGAAATGCGTCCAACTTAAGCTGGTACTCTTGGAGTTCTCTATATTACTCTTGTTCTTTGCAATGAAGTCAGAGGTTCCAGTGTTGCCAAAGTGAAAAATTGCAGCAGCCATAGCATAGGCAAACTCAGGGAAAACCCCAAAACAAACTAAATATATATGAAAAAATCAAGTGCTTTAAATTTGATGTGGGGGCGGGAAGGGAATGTAGTGGTGGTGGGTAGAAATGATTTGTATTAAAGTTTATATATACCCTAAACTATAATCTTACAAGTTTTATCCTTGTGCAATGCATCATTAATCCACGGACAAACATCACTGACACTACATTTTTTATCTCTACAGAACAATATTTGGATAGCGCTTACCTTTAAGGCAATTCTTCTGGAAATTATAAACACATTTCTTACTTGGGATCAAAAGAAAGCACATCAAAATGAATGATGAAACCTACAAACTGAATTTGCTGCCATTTTATGTAAACTGGAAGAAAGTGTAAAATTTCTTGTTCTAATTCACTCTACCCAGAATTTTGACAATAACAACCTGAAAATGTTACGCCTGCAAATATTACTTACCTAGCTGTAAGTAATTACCTACTTCTTACCTAGCTTTATAAACAATCAAAACCAGTCATTCTTCCTGGTGTGATGGCTTCCTTCCATGATATCACAAGCTTAAAGCAACCCCATGCAAAACTGTGGAGCTAGTTCTAGCTGGACTAGTCAAACATAGCGGATTAAAAATAGCCTTACTGAAGCAAGAGTTTATCCTTAGTTGCAAATTTGCAGCATTTACTTTTTATCTTATTCTAAAGGCCTTTTATTCCTCCTTTTGGTTATCCAGAGCACCAACACTGGCTAGAAATTATGCTGGTACAGGGTTATCACAAGGTCAGATACTGCTCTTCTTTTATGACTCTTGGGACTTCTGTGAGGAAGACATCCATGACAAGGCAGCTCCCTACTAGCTGCTGGAAAAGACTATGCTTACAAATTAGTAGTCCAAAAAGATTGAAACTGTTTTTTAAGCTGAGTAAAAACAGATAAACAATATTAACTGTAATTAATTACAAATTGAATCCAGCAGGACAGCAAAGTCAGTATATAACATTGCTTGAATCTTATTGTAATCAATACGTCTTGTAAATTCAAAGTGCATTTTTATCTCTAAACCTTCTGTAGAATAATTATAATTCTTTTATTTTTAAAAGATGTGGCTTAGTTTCTTCCATTCTATACTGTGCATTTGTCTTGTGTGATACCACTAACATAGTACTGTCATTGTGGATACAGCCTTCTTGAAAGGGAATACCTAGACAATGGTCTCATTTGGCTAATTTGCAGTATTTCTATTATTGTACTATTGTGTGTATATGATGACTGTCAGTTCATTAGAATTTAAATCCGCTTATAAATATTTGATATTAAATTCTTTGTTAAAGAACCTTTAAACCTTGTCTAGTCCTGTGATGTGTTTATTGTTTAAATTAAGCCTTAATATTTCACTTGCTCTAGTGTTTTATACGGCAATACAGTTTTACAAGGGCTTAATAAGAAAAGATTAAGCCTGCTCTATTGTCAAGATTTTGGGAGGGGGGGACAATTTCCACTCTCATTCCAGTCCTTCTCACTGATTCTGAGATTTAATGGCTCAAGTTCTCTTAGACATAGTCATCTACTATACTATGCTGCTGCAACTATTTCATTATTCTGTTTCTTGACTTCATGCCCATGTCATCAATTCACCTATTGGTTATTCAGTTTGTTAATGAGGGAAAAGTGCAGTGACCATTCAGTCAAATTACAGAATATAGAAAAGGTCAAAGTACTATAGTACATTATTCTAATTCATGGAATATTGTACATAAGACAATAAATTTTCCATTCTCTGATATTTCATTTCATAATAAAATTATTAAAAGAACATAATATAGCATAAAATTAATCCTCACTAAGAACAAAGCCTGCAATCAAAATGCTAAATGGCACAACTTGAATCCTTTCTTTTGACAATTACTGCAGTAAGAGTAAGGATTTAATCTTGTGCCACATGAAATCATAATTTTATAGGTATCATTTGCCAAAGGATACCAAATACCTTTTAAAACTACAGCAAGGTACAGGTGAACTGCTGCCTAACCTCTCCCCCTAAGAAGTAACTCAGTGTAAATTAAAATCCAGTTTAGCTTCATCTAGACCTAAAAACATGTGACATCCCAAACACCAAAGTTTTTGTTTAAGGAAAAGAAAGTGATAAAGAATATAACCATAATTTTATAGCCTCACAGTTTCTAATATCACACATAATAGTCAAAACCAGGATGACAGTCCTTCCTAGCAGCTAAGCAAATATTTACTGTAAAAACTGCTTTAAAACTGAAACTCTCTTACTGGAGCAGGAACTAAAATCCCATCTCCAGTGTTATAAATAGACACAGGACAGAGGAATTCTAGTCATTTTGTCTGGTTTTGTTTGATAAATCCATTACTTTATGTTGTGTACAATGGAAAAGCTTTTGAAAAAAGAGTTCCTCCCATCTCAACCAAGGTGTTATTGTCGGGTTACTTCCAGGATGTGGCAGACAGTCCTTCATGCAGAAGACAAATTAATTCTACCTCTTACCTCTCAACAGTGATGATTTTAACCGCTACATTTTTAGATAAATTAAAAGGAAGGGTTAGATCTCTTTTGTAAGACCTCATTCTCCCTTTCCCGCATAATTTCTTTTTGTCAGAAAATGCATAGGTATGTAACTCAAGAGTCTTCACATCAATGAAGGTGAGCACATCAATCCAGAAGAGATGTGGAATTTAAAACATATATTCTGATTTCGTAATATATAGCATGTTACATGTATTTTACTTGCAACTGCAAAGACTATGAGATATTTTGTGACTCCCTAACTTCAATTTAGCTTGGTATACTTTTACAGTTATATCTGAGTGTGGAATTTCTTATTGGCATTAGAAACACATAATCTTGGTCTTTAAATAAATCCTACATGACTACCTGCTTACTTCTTCCATAATGCAGACCTGTTATTATTTTTATTTTTCATACAAATATGTAGATTCTTATAATGGTCATATAAATCCATATATTTCTGAAGACTGTGATTTCGCTTCTATTCTACTTCACTAAATGGGGTTACTGATATTGTGATGAATTGAGTTATTGGACTGTGTCTCTTCCAGTTCTTTCTTACCATTAATTACACTCCATTCATTAATATGACAAATTGCAAAGTTTTCAATTTTGTTATTTTTCAGCATTCCAGAAAATCAGTTTTGTCTTAATCAATGAAAATTAGAGCCTAGTAGCAGATAGAACGGGAGAAGTTGAAATGATTTGGTCAGGCCCCAGTCTGCATCTGACCTGTGTTTACACAGGTGTTATTGTCGGGTAAACTCAGAATTAATAAATCAAGATGCTTTTAACTAGCTAAGGGCTTGTTTTACATTCAGTGCCTACTATCACAAGTAGAATAGGATTGCTAAAGTGACACATTGATCTCTCTAAAATTCCATTTTACATACAAACTGCAATAACTTTGGGGCTTTTAGCAGCTTTCACCTGTTTCAACAGTTGTCTTCTGTCAGTCATTATGGAAAGTGGGCATGTTTGAGTAAAAATAATATGGAATTGTCATTTATTTCAGATTATTGGAATAAAATTTGGGAATACATTGTTTCAGCAGGACTAGAGAAGTTATCATCCCCTTATACTTGGCACTGGTCAGGTCGCACCTTGAATACTGTGTCCAGTTCTGGGCCCTTCAGTTTGATGTGAAGATGCAGGATTGTGTCCAGAGGAGAGCAACGAGGATGGTGAAGGAGCTGGAGCACAAGCCCTATGAGGAGCGACTGAGGGAGCTGGGGTTGTTTAGCCTGGAGAAGAGAAGGCTCAGGGGAGACCTTATTGCTCTCTACAACTACCTAAAAGGAGGTTGTAGTCAGGCAGGGGTTGGTCTCTTCCCTCAAGCAGCTGGCAACAGAACAAGAGGACACGGTCTCAAGCTTCGTCAGGGGAGGTTTAGGCTCGATATTAGGAAAAAATTCTTCACTGAAAGGGTGATTGGTCACTGGAATGCGCTGCCCAGGGAGGTGGCGGAGTCACCAGCCCTGGAGGTGTTTAAGAGGAGATTGGATGAGGCACTTAGTGCCTTGGTTTAGATGATGAGTTGGTGTTGGGTTATAGGTTGGATTTGATGATCTCAAAGGTCCTTTCCAGCCTTTTAATACTGTGATACTGTGTTTAATTTATATTTAAAGTATGCATTGTGAAGAAAAGAAGAATATGTACTTCAAACTATTGTACAGGATTGGTAGTTTTGTCTGACACATATGCTACTTTAACAATAACTGCACCTGAAAAGCATCACCTTTTATAGCCAGATCCACTATTACAGGCTTGGAATTCTGAAAGACATAATTGAGATAAACTTTGGAAGTTGTCAAAGCATGCATAGTTCCATTGACACTTTTGGCTGTATTTTTTTCAGTAGAGGGTTTAATCAAGGTGAACTTCCAAATGAAAAAAAAAGGGTTATGGACATCTTTACACAGAGAACAGATACACATTTAAGAAAAGGCCATTATGTGGTGCTGGGATTTCTTCCCATCCTGCTACCCACACAGACCACTATGTGCTCCTTTGGATAACCTTTTTGATGCACTTCGAAAAAAATCTTCTCTCCCTTATTTGGGCTATTGTCTGATCCAACAGCCTTCTTAGGGAGAGGAATTCCAATTGTCAGCCAGGGTGCCAATGCAGCTCCTCAGCCTACCTGAACTGCTATAATTGGAAAAGAAATTCGCTTATCATCTGAAGAAGGGGACTGATAACCGGTCATCTTGATCAGGCGTGCTAGGGAAAGAATACCCATTGTCACAGCACAGAGATCCAGAGCACTTGGGCACTCCATTGGTGTTCTTGGGGTACTGCTTGTCTGGGAAGAGGCCTCATCATCGCCCAAGAAGGAGACTGACCATTGATTACCTTCCTCTGGACACCTAAGACCTAGATCGTGGCCCATGTTGGCTGGTCTGATGCAACTGCTGTAAAGTTCCACAGGTATGACGTCTTCGAGGTGCAGCCAAAGTGAATATTAAAACTTCAAAACGAATATTCAGATTTCTGATGAAAGTCAATTCTATCAAAACCCTGTAAGTACAGAAGGCCCTTTGGCATTTTCACAGCAGGCTGAGACCAGCAGTCTTCCTCTCAGTTGGGATGCTTCTCAGGTGTAGCGCATGATCTCATTTGCTAACATAGCAAATAAAAAGGCCTTAGGTGAAGATATTCCCATCTGAGAGCTGACTATTTTCTGTTTGGAATGTTGGTGCCTTGAATATGAGTATTTTTACCCAGCTCAAAGAATTTTTCAAATTTCTTGAGATCCAGCTATCACCTGTTGGGAATTCTGATGCATTGTATGTGAGTATTCTCACAAATCTTAAGAGGAAAATTTTCAGGCTAGCTTCCCGCTATCTGTCATTATACGTACTTCTCTTATGTTTAAATATATTTATATCTTTGTGTACTTATCACACCATGTAGTAAATAGAAGTCAATCTTGTTATTTTTGAATCTGATTAAGTTGCTGAGCAATTTGATTAAAACACATACATTGACTCATTTTTAATCACTTTTCCTCTCAATTGATAATTAAGTGTTAATGGGAATTTTGCAATCTTACTTTAATGAATTTTAGATTGCTAATAAACCAAAGTTTCATAAATTTCTAACTACGATATATCATTTCAATACTGGGAGACGTTTGACTGAGGACTTTCTATATTTCTAGCAACGTTTCACTTCTGCCTTCTCTGACCTCACAGAATTCTCTCAACTTGTCTTCATGGTGTTTTGCTGAGTTTTGATCACCTATTTTTTTGCCTATTTTATTTTAAATGAAATTAATTATAAATCCTAACATCACCATGTATAGTCTTCAGAATGAAAATATGATGTATATGCATAAATTTAAGTATTATCCAAATATATTAATCAAAGGGCTGAAGAAGTGTAGGAGACATGATCTCTAGTAAACCAGCGACATTTTAGAGATGAAAACGCTGCTCATCTTAACTTTGCTGCTGTGGAAGAAAAGGTTGATGATTCTCTGGAGAGTCTGTGATAGCTCAGAACGTGTCAATGACTCATCTGTAAATAACTATTCCCCTGAAGCTAGCAAGGAAAACTCCACAGAATGTGCTTGATAATATAAATCTCATCATGAAGCGGTATACATCTAGTAATAGCTACTTTAAGGGTGAAGGCCAGATTTCCTGGCAGGTGTGAATTGGCATATCTCTGCTGAAATCACAGAACTGCTGGAACTATTTCCAAAGCTATTTTTGTCATGTCCCTAAATCAATTCCTTGAAAGCTAAAGCAGTGAAGAAAGGAAATAACCCTCTACTATTAAGATATTGGCTACCGCACAGGCACTTGTAGGGCCTAAGACATTTAAGTTTTACTCTATCATAAATAATAAAATGGAATAAATTAAATAACATGAAACTTCTAGATAATAACAAAATGAGAAAAATACAAAGTAATACATGACTTCTTGAAATGAGTTTAGTGAATTTTATTCTTCAGTTTGGATTATTTCAAATAATCTGGAGGCAAGTATGTTAAGAAAAAATAAAATATATAAAGCCAATGTTTTCTTCTCACTTCCTCTAATTTTCACAGTATGGTCTGAATTTAGATATGTAGGATTCCATAACATGGAACACTTAAATGCTAAAGATTGCTGAATGACTAGACTTTTCTGAATAACTGGGGTTCTTTTTTTTTGCGAAATCTTACGGATATGTTTATATATGGCCTTTTTATATTTAATAAAACCAAATGACTTTTTGTTTTTTCTATCATCTCTGAAAAATCACAGCACTTTTCACATTTCCTGCCGAACTCTTTATTCCACCTCTCTTCCAGATATCCTTTCTCTTCATTGTCAGTGGTCTGAACCAGATACCAGTTAAATAGAAGTCATGTGCTTTAATAGCAGTTAGTTCACACAGTCAGATACACACTGCTCCAGGATAAGACTCTAGTGTTAAAGTTCCTTACAGGAGACATGTTTCGTTGAAAGGTTTATGTAAGTTTATGGGCTGTATTTTAGAAAGACCTGTTTTCAATTAGGGAAAAAATGATCCTTTAGTGAGAACTGTTTATGTTAAGAACATTATTTGGTTAATTGGTCAGAGCAAAGGAATGAAAATAAGTGGGCATAAACCTAGGTTTCATAAATCCCTATGTGATGCATTGATGCAATACTGGGAGGTGTTTGAACACTCACCCATACAGCATTCTTGTCTCTAAACTGGAAAGATGTGGATTTAACAGATGGACTACTCAATGGATAAGTAACTACCTGGATGGTAACGCTAAAAGTTATTAAAATTAAATTATTAAAAATTATTATTAAAATTCTTGCTGTCTGAGTGTAGATGTCAGCAACTGACATGATGTTTGGGAATTTAATGGGATGTATTTTCTAGGCACATGTATTTCCCATCAATGTCAATAGGAGTTGTGTGTGCATCAAAAGAACATATCACTTTGCATGTAAATTTCATGTTTTACTTTACAGAGGATATGTAACCCTATTATCACCAGGTTCTTAGTGCTAGCACAAAAATTTCTTCCAGCTCAGTTGGTCATAATCAAACATTAAAATGATCTAGCTGAGCCTAATTGTATTTTACCTTTCCATTACTTTTGTAGTGGAAGTACTTTAATCCAAAGCATTTTCTGTATCATGTGGATGTTTCTTGAAGTTAAGTTGTTTTTAAACTCGAGCTAATAAAGCTGGTTATTTCCATTTCCATCAGAGTTACAAGTACAGTTGAAAGGCTTACACAGTTTAGGTTTGAAACATTCTTCAGGAAGAGAAACTGGTTAAGGATTATATCTTCGACTTTTAAAGGTATCTTCTAAAGCTGATAAAAATGCCAGCTTTTATGAATCCTGCATTTGATCTAGAAAGGGCATGAGTTTTTTGCTATATGGTGATTTTCAAGAAGAATATGCATGCCTTTTTTTAAATAGCATAAAATCTTGTGATATGACCTAGAGTAACATTGACTGTGACTCATAAGTTGCATTAGAGTTAATGATTTCTTACGTTTTTTCTCCCTTTGTGGTTTTCTTCTCATTTGCATGAAATTTCTTCTACTTTACTAAGCTGCCCAGTCATGCCAGCAGCTCCCTTTTCCCACTCAAAATGTCACCTCTACATTCTGAAGAATTGAAATTCAGGACTCTTGGCTGATTGACGTACCACTTATATTTTTGTTGAAAATGAACAAAACTAGTGGATGTATTTGGAAATTGAAATGTCCTGTCGTTGACATTCTGGAAGAGGGGGGAAAAAAATCCTCAAAAGGAAAAATATTTTTTCAAAATTCCCCATGGGTAAAATTGAAATATATAATCTGAATGTAGCTGTAGTGCTTGCCTTGCTGAAAGCTTATGAGCGTAAGAAAATGGGCTTTATATGCAGTGTCAGGCATCCTAGGGTATCAGATTAATGGCAAGGAGCTAGCTGGAGGTATGACAAACCTGAAGTCAAAGGAAGATTGATCATTGATAGCTTAGGTGTGGAGTAGGTTTTTGTAATTTGACACAGGTAGATACTACTTTGTGATTTTGATTTGCAGTTATTTCTTCTGCTCTTACCTTGTTTTTCTCTTGTTTTCCTCCCTCCTGTTTTATACTGATTTTACTGAGTGCTCGATCAGATCCAAGGAAATCAATGTAGCTGGGGTTATTCCAGCAGGCCTGTTTCCTTTATGCTATCAGAGTAAAATTACAATTCTCTTTGAATAAGGCCTAAACATTTACTGTCCCTTCAAAGTGTGTGTGTACTTAAGAGTCTCAATTCACAGAATACTGCTATGCACGTTTCTACTAATATTAATAAGATTTTTTTAAAAAATTAGAATAATGATAACCAGTATAACTTAATTTTAGCAAGATCTTCTTACTATTTAACCTTATTTTTAACATATATTTATATTTCTTCATTCTGAATTCTGAAAAGTGTATATATAAAATTCACCAGTTATTGGTCCTTGGAAGGTATAATAAAACTTTGGTTCAAAAATCATTATCACGGTTCCCCAAAAAAACATTTGATTTCAAAAGGAAGCAACTTGCACTTCTGTTACACTAAAGTATAAGGCTAATAAAGCTAATAGTTAGGAAAAGGCACAATTAGTCAAATTCTAAGTCCTTTCCTCTCAAAAAGACATAGAACGGAATGATACCTTTTCTGCAGAAATGTTAAACTATAAAATATTTTAGTGGGTACTCAATATTAATAGTTAATAATTCCATTATCTTTTAAAATAAAAAAAAATGTAGAAAATGTGAAATTTGCTACTAAATTCTATAAGCTTTCAAAGACATTCCTATAGGCCTTTCTGCAAAGGTTAGTCACATGAAACAAAATTCATTGCAAGCATAAATAAAACTCATATTTCATGCAGCTAAGCTTGTGCACACCTTTTGAAATAATCTTGACATCAGTTTCTGTATAGTATCATGACTTTCCTTCCTGGAAAAACCTTCAGCTTCACTCAAATTGCTGATTCATGTATGGAGGGGGGAAAATAGAACTTATTTCCAAGGGATTCCTGTGTGCTGGATCTTCTGTCTTCTCTCAGAAGCCTACTGTACACTAAATTAAATAAAATTTATCTTGTGACATTTGGGTAGAGACTGGTCTGTCCAATGTACACCAGTGATACCTGGTGGAGTCACTCTGAACTAGTGTTAGAAAGGCATTATAAATTAACCGAATTCCCTGAGATTTTAAACTACAGGCAGTATCACTGACCATTGGAAAAATAATGTCAAAAACATCTTTATGGAAACATACACAGAACATCCCACAAGGCTCAGTAAACTTTAGTACTTCAGAGAAAGCAGATAACTATAAGAAGGTATTATTATACATTTATTTTCTATTTTTGTCAGAAACACTGAACAATTTGGTACAAAAAGACATTCTTTCC
Organism: Neomorphus geoffroyi; assembly: GCA_033558235.1. NCBI lineage: Eukaryota > Metazoa > Chordata > Aves > Cuculiformes > Neomorphidae > Neomorphus > Neomorphus geoffroyi. Next base: position 22,305,855 of record JAUMJM010000020.1, on the reverse strand, counting down.
ATTTTAACATGAAAAATTTGTCTAAAATACTACCAGCTTTAGAACTCTTACTTCACATATACATTTTGAAATTTTGGTTATTCTGCTAACTCTGATTTCCACCATGACCAGCAGTGATATTCGTATGGGTGTCGCAGAGCCAGAATAGTAAAAGAACTAGCCTAATCAGAACAGGAATTGGCCCAGAATATACTGTGAAACCAGACCAGCTGCAGTGTCCAACTTTTCATAGAATGTTTCAAACCCCCAAGATTATATTCAAATCGAAATAGTAAAAATACTTTCTTCCTGTTGTCTCTCAGCAGTTGGGTGGATGAGTCAACACCTAAATTGAAAATCTCGAGAATTATGCCACCTTTCTGAATTTGGACATAGATCCTGTGACACTTTTCAACTGTCTTGTTTTCTGTAGAAAGCAAATCAAGATACTTGGGCCAGACCTACCATCTAGGCTGCTGGGATATATGGACTCTGGAATGCTTTATGAGCATCATATTTGACACAGTTTGGGCAACCTGATTTACACTAATTTAGAATTTATTTTTTAAATTGTGTTCAACAAACTCTTAATCTCAACCCTTTTTTGTTTTTTTTTTTTTTTTTTTTTTTTTTTTTTTTTTTTTATCCTCAGGAGTGGCAATGAGTGATCTATGAAAGCAGCTGAGGATCTGCTAAGCTCTATTTCATGATGGTAAGGTGTCTACTGAGTTGCTGCTAGTCAACAGTCTCTGTATCACTGAAACAGCAGAAAAAGTAAGAGTGGGGAAAAGGACCTATCTACATACTCAAAGAAATATACATAATATTTAGGGGAATATGTAAACATCAAGCATGGCTAAAAATGTTGCAGCTAAATACTCTGGATTCCTGGAATGGAATCAAACCTGAAATTTCATAAGGATGTAAAGTTAGATAAGTTAGATACTTCTTCTCATGGCTTTATCATCTTCTTGCTCTAGCTAACAACAGCCATGGGTTTTAGGTGTGGTCTAGACATACAGCTGGGAAGAGGAGTTACAGATAGGCATTGATGAATGCAAACATCTACGAGCATAATTTTCTAGCACTGGTTAACACTTCTTAGAACCTGCAAAATGAACAGGTTGGTCTAAAAGGGCTAAGTGGAAACAACATCTTGGATTTGTCATTAGCTATTTAATCAGACTACTTGATACCATGTTGTTTTACTGAAGAGTTTCAGTCAAGAAAGCCATGGGTTTTGTATGTCTGTTTTGGAGGCCAGGTAGCTGTTGCCCCAGAAAGTAGGAAAATTCTATCCATATTAATGTTACAGAATGGTTTTAGTTTGAAAAGAAGTTTAGGATCATCAAGACCAACCACTGACCCAGCCTTGCTAAGACTGCCACTAGACTATATCCATAAGTACAGCATCTAATCATCTTTTAAACACCTCCAGGGATGGTGACTCAGCCACCTCCTGGGCAGACTGTTCCAATGCTTGACAACGCTTTCAGTAAAGAAATTCCTCCTAATATCCAACCTAAATCTCTCCTGGTGCATCTTGAGGCTATTTCCTCTTGTCCTGTCACTAGCTGCCACGGAGAGACCAACCCCCACCTTGCTACAGCCTCCTTTTAGGTAGTTGTAGAGAGACATAAGGTGTCCCCTCAGTCTCCTTTTCTCCAGATTAATTAAAGAATTATCATTAATGTTACTTAATATTAGCTGAGATCAAGCCCTTTGTTTTGAAATATTTGTTTCCGATGCTGTTGGCAATTTCTTCTAGCTACTGGAGGACTACCCCGGATAAATCCTTGTGACTTGTGAGGATTTGTGGTCTTTTTAATGCTTATTTTCTTACAATTTCTAGATGGTCCTTAGGCCTAGTTCTTCTGTAAGATAACCATCACTAGAGAACATTTTGAAAATAACTATTCATGTGAGAAGAAGCTCTACTAAAGCTCTAACTGGTTTAGACCGAGAGTATCTCTGTATTCCAGTCTTTCTCCACAATGAACTTTTAAGCTGTGTGAGATTAATCCAAAATTTTTTTTCTTTTTAATAATGGCACCTAAAATAATCCTAGCACATTTACTGTGACACTAATATACCTCAGGGCCACCTTCTTACTGCACAATTTACCTACAGCATTCATTAATGGCTGAGAAAAACATACCTTGTCATGGCTTACTGCAACCTAACAGACTTAAATTGCATCCAGAAAGCTGACAGGCCAGTGCATTATTAACTGAGCTACTGAGACCCTTTAAACTGTATTGTATGTAAGTTTATAGCACAGGGAGTATAGAATTTTAAGCTTGCACATTTTAATGTATTTAATTTGCCGCACTCGGCAGTTTGCTTTGTGAACTGTTAATCTTTTCAACCGATACAGCAAAATGTCACTGTATTCGTTTGCAGAGCATAATAGACTTATATCCTGAAACAATAAAGTTATAATAGTCTGCTCGCTGCCTAGAAAAGTTATACAAATTCTGCATGTACAAGGTGTTGTGTGTCCTACTTACCCTCTAGGTTTTTAAGACTCATCTTCTCATATCAATGCCTTGAAAATCAGTAGTGCGCATTACTTTGGTGAGATAAAGCCAAGTAAATGTCACGGATCAAGCTCCGCTGAATTCTCTGTCTCTCTCTGGAATTTCTTTCAATACTTTTGATACTAATTTGTTCTTGCCATCTCTACCAGTGACAAATGCAAGCTTAAGTAGCAGACATCCAGATTTGTTGTACGCCCTCACTACATACACCAGTCTTGAACGGATGAGCGATTACTCCACTTAGGACAGAGGCAAGAACGAGCAACCAGATAATCACTGATCATAGGAAAAAAATACTGCTACTAAGCCATTCAACCTCCAGGAAAGCGGCCTTACATACTCCCTCAGACTTTACTGATGCTGCTAGTATTTGATCTCAATTGTTTCTTCTGACAAGTATTCTGAAAAGGTCTATGTGATCATGGTCGTATCACAGTATTTCTATAGTAATAGAACTGTTATAGCAACAGAGTTTTGGGTGTGAGGATGAAGATGGTGAGATTAGTAAAGAGAATACTGACTCTACCGGTGCTAGCATATGGAGAACTGATTATTTTTGAGTTTTCTAGAATTCATTAATTATAATTAATCATTAATTAATGGGAGTGGAAATGTGACAACTTCTCACACTGCATTTCTGTCTTGCTGCTGAATTACATTGTTGTGGCACTTGGGCAGCTGTAGATTTAGCCTGTAAAGTGTTTAGTTGACCTGTAGGGCATAATGAAAAGCCTGTCTTTTAAAAATGGTTATATTTCTGCCTGAGGGGAAGTTTTGTGGGGGTTCTTTGTCCACAGTAATAATGACGGGGAGGTTAGTCAAGCTTACACACTTAGATACTGTTAAATATTCTTTAGAAAAAAGATCTGAAAACAAACAAAAATGCAATGAAAAAACCACTTGTCAAATGAGGTCTATGTTGTCTGTATCGTTTCTACTTAGTGATTAATTAAAACGTAGCCCAAAGCAGAAGAAGGTCATGCATCTTGGTCCACCACAAAAAAAAAACCTTTAGGGAAGAATCAATAAAATGATCCCTGACTGATTCTATTAAAAATATCATGTAAAGAAAAAGAAGATTCTCTAAACCAAGTATAATACATTTTTAAAAAAAAAAAAAAAAAAAGAAAATGTAGACATGCTGGTGATAGAACATAACTTTTTGAGTATCTTGGGCTTCAGTGGCTCTAAAAAGGAGAGGAGATCTGAAAGGGAGAACGAACAATTGCAGGAAGGAGGTAAGAAAGCTACACTGATTTATTTCCTACACAATAATTATCCAGAGCCTTTTAAACTGATGTCTTTTATCAAAGCAATCCCTTTAAAATTATAACTGTGCATTTTTCAGTGAAGCTCTATTACTAGTGTCTGCATTGTCTGAAAGCATTAGCAAAACCAGCTAACATCTTAAAGACAACCATTTATTCCAACAAAAGCAAACTTTGATTCTTACTTTGTGTCTTAAACCATGCCTTGGCTTCAAGGTGAGTTTAACGTACAGAATTAAACATTAGGAAGGAATTCTTCACAGTGAGAGTGGTGGGGCACTGGCACAGGTTGCCCAGGGAAGCTGTGGATGCCCCCTCCCTGGAAGTGTTCAAGGCCGGGTTGGATGGGGCCTTGAGCAGCCTGGTCTGGTGGGAGGTGTCCCTGCCCATGGCAGGGGATTAGAACTGGATGGGCTTTAAGGTCCCTTCCAACCCAAACTGTTTTATGATTCCATGACTAATTAAAAGAGAAATTTAAAACTGGATTTTTTTTTACATAAGGTTGTGATGAGTCTGTTTCTTCCTTCTTAATGAAGTAATAAAGTTATTACAGCAACAGTACAAGAATTTTCCATTAGTAACAACATTTATATTGAAGTGTTTTAGACAATTACACCAGGTTGCATCCTCAGTTTTTCTTTTTTTTTAGTAGGTTAAGGCCCCCCAGATTCTATCTGCAGCTGGAAATAATGTGCAATAATAAGTGCAAGCATGGATTTATTTAAGTGTGCTGATTATATAGCCTTTTAAGTTTCTTTATTTGAAACTGAATTATACATGCTCCTTTTTGGTCTAGAGGACCATAGGCATGCTGGGTAACAAAATTTCCCAAGCTACTAATTTTGATTTGTAGGAAAATGATGGTATTTTTAAGGTCTTAGTATAATCTTGGAAACATTAATTATTAGGAACTCAGTGCTACATCTTGCATTTTTATATCTGCTGTAACCTCTTGATTTTTTCCTTTAATGTTATTTCATATTCAGAAATCAGTGCTGGTTTAGAGGCCCTGATTATCTGAATGATTTTAACAGACTACAGGACATAAAATTATTGTAAGTAAAATGTTTTCACATTTTTGCTGTGGTTGGGGTAAGGGAGAGAGAGTTCTTAAAATTCAGATGTTTCTAAAATACTTTATTAATGAGAATCTGGGAAAATGACTTTTTTTTTTTTTTTTTTTAGACTATTTTAACACCAAAGCTAGCACTGGAGAGAAAGATAATCATTAAAAGCTGAATTACTGAAAGTGACCGGATATTGTTTTTAAGCACATTTCACTTGATTGAAATAATTTATAATCTGAAATGTGATCCAGAATCACATATGTCAATTACGATGTCTGTGATATTAAAAATGTATGCAGCTGGAAACTTAATTATATGAGATCTCTGAGTTAGAAACACTTCATCCTTTCCCTCTTTTTGAAAGTGTCATCTTTTTGGATATTGAATGCAAATAATCCACAAAATGAAGGGAAAGGTTCTCTGTCATTTGTTGTTATTGAAAGCCAGGATAACACTAGAGATTTGTAAAAATGTACTTTAATATATTGTTGTGCTTGTGAAATTTGATTACCTGCTGCTGATGTTGATTGACTGAATGTAATGAATTTTTCAAGTGTAACAATGACTTTTTCATGATGAATTAGTTAAAAGATATGGTGTCTACTGCATTTGTACGTCTGCATCAATACCAAAGTGATAATTTTTCTATCAAAATGATCAGCACAAAATTTTGAATCATAATTTTTCCTTAAAATCGATGCATGTTTTCTTTTCCTGTCCTAAAACACAGAATAAAACTTCGAACATAATAATACTGAAGTTAATCTGTTGTCCACTGTTCTGTGGTTTCAGTTGCCCAGCTCCAATGAACTTTAAGGGTAGAACTGATCACTATGAGGTATAGTTCATAGTAACACTAAGTCATGACATGAACTGAGGTCAGAAGACATGCTTTAGCTAATTGCTTATTGAAAAGCTGTTTCCTTGGCTTTTAGAGTCCAAGATGCACCAGTTGATTCAAAGGCTACTGGAAACCCCTAAGTGGTCAGAGGACTGAATGTCACCTCTAAATGAGACCTACATGGCAAGTCTCATGACTTATTAAAGTTACAATAATTAAGAAAATTTCACAAGATCATAGAATCACCTGGTTGGAAAATATCTCTGAGATAGAGTCCAACCCTTCCTGTCCACCTACAAAAACTGTCCCTCAAACTCACCTACCTGCCTTTTAAACACCTCTGGGGATAGTGACTCAGCCACTTCCCTGGGCAGCTGTGCCAGTGCCTGACTACCCTTTTGGTGAAGAAATTTCTCCTACTGCCTAGTCTGAACCTCCCCTGTTGCAAGTTGTGGCCATTTGCTCTCATCTTATCACCTGTCACTTGGGGAGAAAAGACCAGCACCCACCTTGCCACAGCCTCCTTTCAGGCAGTTGTAGACAGTGATGAGGTCTCCCCTCAGCCTTCTCTTCTCCAAGCTAAACAACCCCAGCTCCCTCAGCTGCTCCTCACAGGACTTATTCTCCAGCCCCTTCACCAGCCTCGTTGCCCTTCTCTGCACACGCTCCAGCCCCTCGATGTCCTTCCTGTAGTGAGGGGCCCAAATCTGAGCACAGTGCCCCCACCTGGGCCACTGCTGGCTCACGTTGGATGTCAACCAACACCCCCACGTCCTTCTCTGTCAGGCAGCTCTGCAGCCACTCCTCCCCAAGCCTGTAATGCTGCATGGGGTTGCTGTGACCCAAATGGAGGACTCTGCACTTGGCCTTGTTGAACCTCATCCCATTGGTCTCAGCCCATCGATCCAGCCTGTCCAGATCCCTCCATGGAGCCTCCCTTCCTTCAAGAAGATCCACACTTCCACCCAGCTTGGTGTCATCCGCAGACTTACTAAGGGTGCACTCAATCCCTTCCTCTAGAAAGATCTGAAATAGCTTACTCATTTGCTTTAGTTTCTGTAATTTTAAGCAAAGGCCTGTCTTTAATGGAAAACTACAGGGCACAGTAATTCAAATCAAAACTGGAGTTCATACATCAACGTGAATTGTTAATGCGCTTGTTAAGGTACTTGCAATAGCTTACTTGTGCTATATTATTACTGTTGTTGTTGCTGCTGCTCTTATTATCCTAGAAAAGAATTATGTTATTGAAGCCGAACAATTAAACATGTTTCTGGCTTGAACTGTTAAGAAATCAGTATATTCAGGACATAGAAAACATTTCATTCAAGATCTTAAATGCTTCTCCAACCTACAGAAAGACTGAACTTCATCAGCATCTGTCCTGAATCATAAATCTGTGTAAGGAGAGCTCATATGGAGAATGTGGACTGTTTTTTACCTTATTATTGCAAGTCTGTATATGTTGTCTTATTTATGTTTACCTCAGGTAAAGGTTAGCTGAGATAGGTGATTGTTATTTTATTTAAAATTGATATACTAGATGGACCAGGAGGCAAACTACTGTGTTAGGCACTTTACAAATAGAAAGCCAATGACAGCTTCTGTCCCATGGAATTTAAAATTTGCCTGTGATTTGTGACAATTCAGAGAACTGCCTGTAAAACAGCAAAATGAAAGAGCAATTAATAATGACAGCGCTTCTCCAGCAGAATGCAAAAGCAATCCAACAAAATCCTTCAACAACTTTAACCATAAATGCAGATTTTTGAGCTCCAGATTGTCAGAACATGCACATTTACAGCCTGATAGTCTCTGACCACGTTATTTCACTGTCCACTAAACTGCATGGTCCACAGCACTTGGCAAAGCCTCTCTATGCTACTGATCTGAACTTATTTTGGAACAGACAAGGGCTCTGACATTGTGCAGCTGAAGACAATTGCTGAATTCACACAGGGCTTTCTTAAAATACGTTCCTCTTTCTCTTAGGACCAGCAGTCATTGTTATGATGACAGGTGACCTAAGAAACCTGAATTTCTGCCAGCACATTCTTGAGTCCCATTATAGCACCGTATAGGTATTTTTCACCTGATGTAGGATCTCTGGTATGACCTTCTCTGAAATTTACTGACTTTATTGTAAGTGGTGTCTTTCTAATACTGGCAACACCTTCATACATTTTAATGAGCTGCCCTGAAAATAATAGGCTTTTGTCATCTGATTCAAAATATCTCAGCTCCGAAAGGAATATTTTGCATCAGTGTCATTTCTTAGACTGATATTCTTAGTCTTTCTTCCTTTGCATCCTGAAGGAAAAGACAGATTGCCCTCATTTTAATGTGGCAGGGGACATTGTTTGGTGTTGGTCTGTTTATCCTAAACTTGAAATTTATTTGTATATTAAACTAATTCATCCTATTTTTAGTTATTTATTTTTTGTGTGCAGCTATAGTCTATACTAGTATGCTCCTGTCTGTGGCTCCTTTCCAAGTAAGGTTGTTAAGCCAACGTAGCCACACAGTAGTCTGATGAAGTGCTGGCGCTTACTTAGCAGTATTTTTCCAGATGTCAGTGGCTTATTTCAAAGAATACAGACTTTAAAAAAACCTACAAAACCAACAAAAACATTGGCCCCAACAGCTATTCCTATGCACTGTTTGCTACCTCAACATTTGTATGCATGAAAATGAGACATCTGGTACTCTAAACAGTGGCAAGGAGCTATATAACAATGCTTGAATAGAGCAAAGCCTTGTTGAATGCTGTCTTTTATTTTCTCTTTTGAAAAGTATAGGTCATAACTAATTACATTACATATTAAAGTATGATAGGCATTAAAAAATAAGTTGTATGGTATTTTTATTCTTCTTACCCAGAAAAGCAGGCCTAATACAATACATTTTACCATCCTGTTGATTCATAATGACATGACTAGCACAACTATTTTAAAAAAGAAAATATAATGAACTGTAACAACTACCCAAAGAGACCTTGAAAGGTGGAAATTGTTATTTCGTTATCAATGCAAGATGATTGAATGGATCAACTAATTTCATTAAGCACTGTTAATGTAGCAACAGAATCCTATATTTTACTATATTAAGGGAACACATTTAGAAAAATATTCTGGATTGTATATGTACAATGATCTTAGTTTAGCAAAACCGTTACCATTAATTTCAAGTTAGCCATGTGATAAAGTACTCTCAGTAACTTCAAATAAACTATCCATATTCATGAAGTTAGGCATTTATTTAGAAGGCCTGCTGAACTGAGAAATTACTAATTTGTGGATTTTGAGACCACACTTAAGAACTTATTGAATTTAGTGGACAACAAGCTGTTGCCAAAAAGAACACTGAAACATCCTCTAGAACACTGCACTAAGAATACATTTTCTACTAAATTGCCTGGGACTTTTCCACAGATGAAAAGTTGAGTTCATATCATTCCATCTGGGAAAAAATAAAGTAATAAAGGAGCAAACTCTCAGCTGGGGGATGCAAAAATCAATAACAATGGTGTTTTGAGAAGCTTTACACATGCTGAGGACACACGTCTTTATGGGATTTTGATACAATATTCCCAGCATTAGACAAAGTGTCTGAGACAGCATTATCAGCACTAGAAAAAATATTGTATGCAAATATATTGACATGACTGCATCTTTGTGGTTTTTTTCAGTCTTCTGTTTTGAAAATATTTCTCCATGCTTTCACTGACTTTCTCTGAAATATATAAGTAACATTATGTTTTAAAAAAGAAAACTGAGGAAAATATTTGAAACTTTTGCCCAGAAAATCGTCATGTACATAAGTATCATTGCAGTAAAAAACCCCAGTGTCTTATTTTTAGTTAATATTACCAGTTTTCAACAAGACACATGCAGGCTGCCTCAGTTACTTACTAGCTGAACTCATACACTAAGAGGATCACAACAGTTGCTTTAGTTTTAGAGTGGTCAACTGAATAAAAAATTCATGAAAGAAGATTGGGCAGATAGAAATGAAAAAGTCTCCTAAGCTGAAACCGAACGGCCACTTTGTTCTCTGTTCTTCCTGCTGTGTTCTCATACTGTGGAGTTGTGGTGCAGAAGACAGATGCCAAGACCCAGCCTGAAATCCCCCCCCATTGCAACCCTATTCTCAGGATGCTTTTGCAGTGCAGTGACCCAAACTTTCAGTTCCAGACATCCAAAGTAAATTAAAGATTTTGGTTCAAATTTTCTGCTGGTATAAACCAATGCAGCACCACCAGAGTCACTAAACCTTTGTCTGATGACACCAGTGGAGAAATTAGTCCTCTCTGTATAGAGATTTTGTAGTTGAGCTATCGTGGAAGACTGATTTCCTGTCAATAAGAAGTGTCCTCGGTATCCTACACAAGTCTTCAGTTTATCGCCTCTGGACATTTTTAATAGCGGCAAGTCTCAAAATGGAAGTAGATTTTTATGCTTTATTTTGAAGGGTGAAGTTTGTTCAGAAAAGACACTTCTTGAGCCACCCAGGGAAAAGAGTATTATAAAACTAGCATGGTTCAACCTATCAGCCTAACTTGCGTAAGAAAAGAAACTTATTTCTTTGTAACTTGTCTTTCATTTTCACATCCATTTGTTCAAAGACATCTGAAAGTCCCTGAGCACTGACCTGAATAAAATGAAGAAGGAGGCTAATAGAGTGTTCACCTACAGTATTGTTTCTTCTCTTGTTATTAGATGGATATGACCCTGTCTTTGATCTTCCTGCAGATGGTGTAGCCAAGGGTGCCTGGAATTAAGAGTGCCACACTCATCCTAAGAGGAAAGAAAGAAAGAGGAGTAGAGCAGGAATATGCACAAGCAAGAAAATGGCCACTCTGGTAATTACAAGTGACAAAGATAAATGAGTAAGAACGTGTGAACATGTTCCTCAGTGGGTCCTTAAATAGGTAGAAAATGTAAAAATGCAGCATGGGAGTTGATGAAGGCAAGGTGAAATGATACTGAAAAAAACCACCACTTTCTCTTTGATTCAGTAACCTTGCAAGGGAAATGATTAAAGAAATGCAATATTTTTAGTTTGTTTATGTGTCTTAGTGGTTCTTTATGTACCAGCACACTGTTTATTTTTCAAGGGTATGTCTCCTTATTTCTGACTGCTTGTCAAACACTGAACCTATGTGTATTGTCAAATAACAGTGAAGCAGTTCCTTTTAAAGAGACATAAGCAAGAAATAAGATGATTGCTTTGCTGTGTAAGAAAAAGCCTTAACAGGAAGGACATAGTCCTTATTTGATTGACTAGACTGAATAGGCTACCTTCGTTCACGTGTTTATCACAGTGCCTTGTTTGTTCATTGCACAGATAGACTACACAGTCAAGAATTTGAATGTAGGAAGAACTATTGTCCCTTTGATACGAGAGAAGAAACTCCAGAGTTGCTACAGATCCTTTTCTTTTTATATTTTTTTTCCTTTTTAAAAAGATTTTTAAAATAAAATTACTAGACAAATATTTCTGGATTAAAAAACATGCATTTCTGACTTGAGTCATGGGTGATTTCCTACTGTATTGGTACTACAGATTCAATGCGTCTGTCTCCAAGCACAGATTTTGTGCATCTAGATTAAAAAAAAAAAAAAAAAGATATGCTTGCAGATTTTGTACATGTGAATCAAAAGGTAATACAGAAAGGAAGAGCTGAAATGCTCTCTTTGACATCCTTCTCTTACTTCCATTATTACCGTGTATAAGCACCAAAGAGGTACTTTACCAATTTACGCTGACAGTCACAGGACACACCATCCCATTGCTCACACAGTATTGCTGCCACTGCACTGTTGCTGTGTGCAAAATGCTTTTTTGAAGAAGAGAGAATGGTAAAGGTTTCGTATCTTGTCTTCAGATTTTTCCTGGAAGACATTTTTAAGAATCAGAATCCAATACTGGATTCAGGTACTGTCCCTAGCTCTGCTGCTCAGTTCAGGACTTTGATTGAGTCACTTAATTTCTCTGTACTTGTTTCAACTGTCATTTAACCTCTCTGTTTCAAGAAGAAAAGATTACCATTTCTATCCCCCAGCAGCTTTGTGATGTTCAAAGTTTGCAAAATACTTTGAAATCTTTAGGTAAAAATGGCTTGCACAAGATTCAGGAAAGCATTTCTACACATCTGCAACTGCACATATTTAGGGTGGTATTTGATTTGCCCTGAATCATAATTTATGCTATTTCCTTATTGTTTTTAAGGTAAATATATCAAAAATCCTATGGACTGAAGTAATACCTGTGGTGCTGAATGTGATTAAAAACTGAAATATGAGCCCATTCAGTCATACCATCTGTTTTGTTAACTTTCCAGAAGGGTACAACTGTTCTACATAGTGATTAAAGTCTATGGCAGATAATTTTATCCTGCGCATTTCCTGATTGATTAAAAAGTAAGGAAATATATAATGAAGTAATTAGGAATTGTATTTGCATCTAAAAATAAATTGTGAGGAATATTAGAATTATTTTAGAATGGCACAGCGGAAATTTTTGAAGGCTGAAATATCTTGATTATCCCACAGGATGTCGATTCTTGCACTTGGAGAACATAAAGGTATATATTACAAATGTGCGCATCTCATGAGAGAATCTTAAAAGCCTATCTTTCATATGGCAGGGACTAAGGTGGAAATGTCAATGCTTTTTCTTTAAGCAACAAATAATTATGGCACTAAATGAAACAAAGGTAACTTAGCAACAAGGTATTCATTTTCTCATCTAGCATTTTCTAAAGAATTCCTACTGAGGCCAACCCATGAGTCTTGTGTTGTTTATCTGCTTACTTACATTTGAAGCATTCCACTTCTTTAAACAGTGCTGTCTGTAAAAAGCCAACACAATATGAACAGTGATTACAAACTTGAAGTGCAAAGGGAAGATTTTGAAATAGTGTTAACTCCAGTATTTCAGTACTCTTTATAAATATATCTTCTCTGAAGCTGGATGAATCATTTGTTAGCAAGCAAGCTTTTTCACTAAATCCAGTCCTCTACATGTTCATGATATGTCAGTGAACAAACTGCTTTTTGAAATTAATAATGTGCACATTATTTTAGAGTGTTTGGTAAAGGCCTTATCCAAAGTCCACAGAATGAATGGAAACACTCCTACTGACTTCTCTTGACAGAGGCCAAGTACAGTGTACAAACATATTTTATTTGATGGATTGTTCACTAGCTGTTTACTGCAAGTATTGTTTAGGAATATAATTAATGCCATTCAATATGGTTTCATAGCAAATATGTCTTGTCAAACAAATCTTTTACAAATTTCTCTCAAAAAGGTACCTATATAGCTGAATTATTACTAAGGCATTTAGCATGTATGAATGAGGCATTAATGTATGAATGTATAATTTTAATGTATTTAATAACTAAAATTCTGACAAAAAGATTAATGCTCTGATATCAGTGAGAAACACGTAGCTAAATAAAAAATTAATAACATGCTGATCAAAAAACCCCACATAAATGGGAAACTGTTATTAAAGGAATTTTGCTTAGGGAGGCTCTGCAAGCTCTTGGTATTGAACCCAAAGTCATTCAATACCACTCTCAATTGCTTCTTGTTTAAATGATAGATAGAATCTGTAGAATTTATGGAGGACATAAACACTAGCAGTATGCTTAAAACATGACGACTGGTTATAAAATTAATACACAGTTTAAATAGACGGTTAAAATAATATAGCCAAAGTTTTATGTGTAAAAAACCAAACAAAAACACAGTAAGAGAAGTAGATCTATAGAATGGGAAACAACTTTACTGAAAACAACCGTAGGGGTCATACATGTTTCTAGTGAACAAGTGACCAGATCAAACCAAGCCAAGCTTTGACCAAAAGGTTTTTACGGTGCTTGGGCATGTAGGTGCAGGTAAGTATAGGTAGCAGGGAATTTGCCTGTCTGTCCAGTGCTGCTAAAATTAGTGTTACTTTGCTCCACACAAATCTGGGGTTCGCTTGTGAAACCGAAGAAGGTACAAAGCAAAGCCATACATATTATCTGAGTACTGTACAAAAAAGACATTATATAAGACTTCAGAAGTGACATCTATTTAAACTGTCAGAAATAAGATGGGAAGGTGACCTGAATAAAGTGTGTTGGCTTATCTTCATTAGTGAAATAAGTCATAACAAGAACTAGTGGCAGAAAACTTAAAGTAAGAAAAATTCAAACAAGAAGTTAGTCATGTTTTACAATATTTTACTTACATTTTCAACAGCGCAAATGATTAACCACTAGAACAAAATCGCCAATGAAAGTAATGAGTACACCAGGGTAAGTACTAGCCAAACACAACTGTAGTCCCTGGCATGCAAAAGGAACCAAAAAAGCAAAATATGTGCTTTGATTAGGCAGCAACTTCATTAACTTAACTCAGCTGGAATCTATAAACAACAAATCATACAGTGCAGCTGTGTGATAGATGTATTTCCCCCCTCCTCCCCTACACCCTTTAATCAAACCAGCAGCAAGTTGATCCAGGTTCTAGAGGAGGTAAAGACCTGTCCACAGCCAGGTCAACAATTCCTCTAGGAAACCCACAAGGAACAGAGCAACAAAGTGAACAATGATAAGGAGCCTTATGCATAGCTCTATTATGTGCAATTTGACTATGAGTCAACCACTTTTATTGCCTAAACATGAGAGCTGAAGTGAGCCTTCTTTGAGCTTTCCTGGCTGGGCAGTGTGGCTGTATGGCAATGATCTCCCCGTGCACTGAGAAGCCTCTTGGTTGCTCCTCGAAGGAATGAGATCTTTTACCAATAGCAGATTGCTGGTGAGCCCCATTTGAATTTTCTCTGGAAGGCAGCTGGACTATATGATCAGGCAATTCTCCTCTTTAACAAGGATTATTTGTTTAGCCTAAATAAGTAAGATTTTAAATAGAATAAATAATTTAGAGTTATAATATTGTGTGATTTAGTATGCTTTTTGTTTGGCTTGTTAGCATGAGTAGCAAGACTTGCTCTGAAGCGCTAGGCCACAAGTTGGCAATTTACAGTTACAAACTTTCTCAGCACATACAACCTGTTCAGTAAAAATATGGCCTTCAGAATCAATGAAAACCAGGAAAATACAGAGAATTGAAGGGTATAGACCATCAACATCAGTTGCACTAAGACAAAATAACAAACTGTCTGAAACACAGCAAAGGAATCCAATGAGAAACAGGACTCCAGACCTCAGAATTACTACTGAACCAAACCATTGTATAAGGGGATGGGTAAATTGTCTGTGTAGGTATAATTATCTAAGGGGTTCTTGGTTCATGTTGGCCTCTCTCTGTGGAATTGCTCCCTCTCCCCTGAGTCACACCCATATCCCTCTATTAAATTATTTATTTTATAAAACCTGATCTCTGAGACTCTGTTTAGCAAAACCTCAGGTTTGAACTCTGGAGCAAACTCACTCCAGATGCTCAGACAAGAGTGAACTGGGAATAAGCACTATGAAACTTTGAAATCTGAGCTAAGTGACACAGGTAATCTAGTGTGCACATATAATCCTTTAGTTATAGTTATGTGCATATATAATTCTTTAGATATGAACTCATATAACTCAATTTTCCCTCATGTATTTCCTCCATGCAGTAAGTAATAGCAAACTCTATTAAGCAGCACTTTTATTTAAAGATCAGTTTTACCTTAAACACTAGTTCATGACAAACTCATGAGCCTTTTTTCAGTTCTTTATTTTTGTTCAAACATCTGTCTCTTTTTGATCCCCAAGGCAATGCTAGGGCCAGGTTGTACTTCTAGAACGAAGAAGAAGCTGGAAAAGAGAGTGTTCTCTTTTCTCTGCTTTGAATATCCCCAAATCCTATTTCATAGTACACAGAAATAATTTCATGAAGTACAGGATCACCATAATGGGAGGTACTAGCAATTAGTTTTGCTGATTGGCCCCTGCCTGCAGTTGTTATAGCTGCCAAAGAGGTAACACTACCTTTCTTAGCAGAAGCTGAAGCATTCTCACTGTCTGGCTTCGGGCTCATTACTGGGCTATATAAGTGAGATATAATGACTAATATACTGGAGATAAGATTAGATGATCTAACGGTTCCTTCCAGCCTCACATTTTACGAGTCCTTCAAAATCCACTTTGTGTGCTGCCTCATTGGTCCCAGGAATCACATGCCAGTTCTCCTGTTCCCTCGTTTTTATGACTGTGACCTTTATAAACAGGAGTTCTTGAATAATTTAATGGAAAGAGGGGGAAGTGTGAAAGCAATCTAAAGTGAGGTAAATGAGCAGGAGATAAGAAAGCCTCAGAAATGTTAGGACATTCTAAACCTATTTACAGAGCATAATTGTCTGCCTGCATATAGAGACACTGTTTTTTTAAAATTTGTTTTCTTTCCTGAAAGAAAGGAGGTGGTAGAATGGTGTCATACCGCTCTTAATGCAGCATCTTTTAGGACAAGTTCAATATTTCTACTCTAGCTTTGCTACTCTCATTTTCTTAAATTTCAGGCCCACATATATTATTTCAGATGGCTCTCTGAATCCTTAAATTATGTTTAATAGTTAATATCTTTGACTAAACAGTGCCTTTTGGGCTTTATCTGTTGTAAGAAATTATAATGTATTCTCAGAATACTTCCTAGAGTTCCCTGGTTGTTCTGGATATAATTTACTGCAGCTTTTCTAAAGGTATGACATTTTTCCCCCAGGTACAATAAATTAACTTTGCTGGTTGATATGTGGCTGAGTAGAGTTTCTGTTCTATTGGCTGCTGCCAGTGAATTTACCCTGAATGGGAACATTACTGCAGAAGTTACTGTACATGTCTGTATTGCAACTAAGTTGTTAACTGTTATGTACTGCTTATGTTACTGTGCAAATATAAAGGCCTCCTCTGGTTGTGCTTCATGTGGCGGCAGAAATGCCAGCCATCAGCTAACCTTTATCTTAATTGTTTTTATGGTGTTCTATTTTTATGATTGTTTTTTCTTCTGCAAGGAATTTTAGCATTAGAAAAGTTCAGTTTTGTGAAAGATAACTTCATTTTACTTTCCAGAATTATCAGAGCATTGTCTCATTTTCATTTGTTCTGGCCAGAACATTTTGAATCACCACAAACTCTGAATGGCTACAATACCTTCCATTAGATCACATTACTCAAAGCCTCATTCAGCCTGGCCTTGAACACCTCCAGGGATGGGGCATCCATAACTTCTCTGGACAGGTTTTTCCAATGCCTCACCACTCTTACAGTAAAAAATTTCAGCCTAATATCTCACATAAATGTATTCTCTTTCAGCTTAAAACCATTACCGCTCATCCGGTCTCTACAATCCCTAATAGAATCCCTCCCCAGCTTTCCTATAGGCCCCTTTTAAGTACTGGAAGGCTGCTATAAGGTCTCCTTGGAGCCTTCTCTTCTCTAGGCTAAACAAGCCCACCTCTCTCAGCCTGTCCTCGTATGGGAGGTGCTCAAGTCCTCTGATCATCTTTGTGGACCTCTTCTGGACTCACTCTAACAGATCCATGTCCTTCCTGTGCTTAGGACTCCAGAACTGAATGTAATACTCCAGGTGAGGTCTCAAGAGAGCAGGGGAGAGGGGAAGAACCACCTTCCTTGACCTGCTGGTCACACTTCTTTAGATGCAGGACAGGATACAGCTGGCTTTCTGTCCTGCAAGCACACATTGCCGGCTCATGTTAAGCTTCTCATCCACCAGCACCCCCAAATCCTTCTCTTCAGGGCTACTCTCAATCCATTTTCTGCCCAGACTTTATTTGTACTTGGGATTGCCTCGATCCAGGTGTAGGACCTTGTACTTGGCTTTTTTGAACTTCATGATGTTCTCAGAGGCCCACCTCTCAAACCTGACAAGGTGTCACTCTGGATGGCATCTCTTCCCTCCAGCTTGTTGACCACACTACACAGCTTAGTGTCATCGGCCAACTTGCCCTCAATCCCAATGTTTGTATCTGTGATAAAGACGTTAAGCAACAACGGTTCTGATACTGACTCCCGAGGAGTGCCACTCATCACTAGTCTCCACTGGACATTGAGCTATTGACCATAACTCCCTGAGTGTTACTATCCAGTCAATTCCTTATCCACCAGCTGGTCCATCTGTCAAATTCATGTCTCTCCAATTGAGAGACAAGGATGTCATGCAGGACAGTGTCAAGTGCTTTGCACAAGTCCAGGGAGATGATGTCAGTTAGTCTTCCCTTATCCACCAGTGCTGTAGCCTGATGATAGCAGGTCACCAAATTCATCAGGAATAATCCACCCTTAGTGATGCCATGTTGATTGTCACCAGTCACCTCCTTATTTTCCATGTTCCTTGGCAGAGTTTTCAGGAGGATATGCTCCATGATCTTGTTGGGCGCAGAGGAGAGGCTGAGTGGCCTGTTTGTTTCCTGGGCCTTCCTTTTTTCATTTTTAAAATGGCAGTTATGTTTCCCCTTTTCCAGTTTGTGGGAACTTCACCAGACTGCCAAGACTTCTCAAATATGATGGATATGATTGACATTTCAGTCTATTATAGTCACACATTTTTTGTGAATGCAGCAAATTTGTGACTGTGGACAAAAGTGAAATGGCAGCTTCTACAAAGCATTGCAACATAGTGTGAATGTCTCCATGGTAAAAAATCAAAATGGATGTAAATGCAGATCTTCAGAAAAAAACCAAGTGCTTAACTCTCTTTGATTTCCGTAACACAACGATGTTTTAATGCTTTGAAAGTCTGTGTTATCACTACTTTGATTTTCCCCGTTAAGCAGAGTAACAGATCAAGAATAATTTCTCTTTGTCTGAATAACAGAATACATGAAATATTAATCCCTGATAGATATGCATTGGGTTTCTGATCTATAGAGAGCAAGTGTGATTAAATCTTTCCAATATATTTTGATAGGTTTGGTTTTAATGTAATAATAATATAACACAACATTCATTTAGGTACTAAAGTGGACTTATGAGACTGGAGACTGTAATTGTTTCCTTTTTTTATATCTGCAGTGGAAACCTGTGAAATATGTAAACGTAGATTGGTATCTTAAATCAAAATACGTGTTTCCTTGTAGCTATACGATGCAAGGGGCTGGGCACACTTTTAATGTAGTTTGGCTTCACAGTATTCCAAATATCTTTGTAAAAGTATTATTAAGAAACATGGATGTATTTTCATCTTGTATAGGTTTTATATTGATCTAAGATATATTCAGTTCCAACACAAGGTTTTTGACTCTTACTACGCCCTGTTTAGCAAGATACAGTACAACCGGCTTTCAAAGAGAAACTTCAATGTCAGAAATACTTAACTTTCAATGAATGTAAAGTGGGTTAGGTCCTGAATCAACATTTGTATCTCTGCTGTTCTTCCAAATCTTCTATCTGGTAACTATTTAATTTCTAAATACATGCAATTTTCGTCATGCCAGGATTAGAAAGCAAATGAAATGGAGGACTGGTGAATAAATGGTATAAATATATATAAAACCACCTTTAACAAGATTTTTAAGAAGTAATGTGATCAAGATTCAATGTGTAAAACTTGACCAAACTGGCAGATTTTCTTACTCAATGTGAGAGAGATAATTGGTTCTGTCTGTGTTATTCTATTATGTACCAAAGAATATCTTTTATCAAAAAATAATACTCACCAAGAAACCGGGTTGAACTTTCACCTTCTCCCCTATTACATGGAAAATAGAGAGGCTAGATAAGGAGTTTATAAAATCAAGAGTGAAAATGAACCGGGGAACTACAGACCTGTCAGCCTGACCTCGATACCAGGAAAGATTATGGAGAGATTCGTCTTGAGTGCGCTCATCAGGCAAGTGCGGGTCAGTCAGGGTATCAGGCCCATCTAGAATAGATTCATGAAGTAGATGTCCTATTTGACTAGCCTGATCTCCTTTTATGACCAGGTGACCCGCCTAGTGGATGAGGGAAAAGCTGTGGATGTTATCTACCTGGACGTCAGTAAAGCCTCTGACACTGTCTCCCACAGCATTCTCCTAGAGAAGTTGGTGGCCCACAGTTTAGACATGTGTACTCTTCACTGGGTTAAAAACTAGCTGGATGGCTGAGTCCAGAGGGTTGTGGTGAATGGAGCTAAATCCAGTTGGCAGCCGGTCACAAGCAGTGTTCCCCAGGGCTCAGTGTTGGGGCCAGTCTTGTTTAATATCTTTATCAATGATCTGGATGAGGGGATTGAGTGGTCCCTTACTAAGATTGCAGATAACAGCAAATTGGGTGGAAAGGCTCTGCAGAGAGTCCTTGACAGGCTGAATCAATGGGCTGAGGCCAACTGTACGAGATTCCACAAGTCCAAGTGTTGGTTTTCGTACTTTGGTTGCAAAACCCCCATGCAACACTACAGGCTTGCGGAAGAGCGGCTGGACTACTGCGAAAGCAACTGGAGGTGCTGGTCAACAGTTGGCTGAACATGAACCAGCAGTGTGCCCGGGTGGCCAAGAAGGCCAAGAGTATCCTGGCTTGTATCAAAAATTTTGTGGCCAGCAGAAGCAGGGAAGTGATTGTGCCTTTATATTTGGCGCCAGTGAAGCCACACCTTGAGTACTGGATTCACTTTTGGGCCCCTCAATACAAGAAGGACACTGAGCTGCTGGAGCGTGTCCAGAGGAGGGCAACAAAGCTGGTGAATGGTCTAGAGAACAAGTCTTATGAGGAGTAGCTGAGGAAACTGGGACTGTTTAGCCTGAAGAAGAGGAGGCTGAGGGGAGAAGTTACTGCTTTCTAAAACTACCGAAAGGGATGTTGTAGTGAGCTGAGTGCTGATCTCTTCTGCAATGTACTAAGTGATAGGATGAGAGGAAATGGCCTCAAGTTGAGCCAGGGGAGGTTTAGTTTGGATATTAGGAAAAATTTCTTTACTGAAAGAGTGATGAAGAAATGGAGCTGGCTGCCGAGGGAAGTGGTGGAGTCCCCATCCCTGGAGGTGTTCAAAAAACATATAGATGGGGTGTTTTGGGACGTGGTTTAGGAGGTATGTTGCTGTTGTGTTGATGGTTGGACTTGATTACCTTTTCCAACCTTAACGATTCTATGATTCTATGAATAAGATGTTAAAAAAAAAAGAAAAAAAGATTCAGGTAGCTTCATAGAATATTATCCTTGCTGTAGGTGGCAACTGACCAATTACTAACATTCTGAATTTGTTTTTTATCGTTTTGATAACAAATTAATTAAGGACTAGATTCTATTTACTTTCTCATACCACAAAGACAGTGGGTTTACTTTCAAAGTTAGCTGCTATTCAGGGGTTTAGAAAACATGGTAACATCTGGCCTGGGGTCTGCCTTTGAAAAGTAGAGGATACCTATGAGAAAATCATTACATTAAGGAACAGACTTGTCATCTTCACAGTGTTCTCTAACCAACATATTCAACATCCCATCGAACTCCACTGTGCTCATCTTTCCATCTGTTAACAAAACTATACTTTTTCCTCTTTCCCTTCCACTTTGCATTACAGTAAGCTGCACTGTTGCTTCAGACACTAAGATGTCAAACTACAGCATATTATGCTGGACTGTAAATGAAGATGAATGCATGTATCAGCAGAAGGGCCAGGCATATGAGACAAAGTAGATATTGGTTTTCTATTTCTTGGCAGAAGATTCTGCACTCTTTTTTCACAATGGACCTTATAGATGGAATTTGATAACACAAAACTAGAGAAATAAGGTAAATCAAGCCAATGGAATACCATCTCACTTTTCCTCACAAAGAGGGTTCCTTGTACAGAGTAACTTTTGGAATGCAGTAAGGGACGTACATGCTGGTCTTCAATATGTATGAATACTTCCTGTAGACGTAGGAACCTGTGTGTTACATGGACAGGCTGTGTTCTGGAGAATATCAGAGTGATGGGAAAAAGGAACTCCTGTGAGTTTAAAACTCAATATTTTTGAATAAAATGCAATGGCAAAATAATCTGTATCCTCAGGGCAAGAGTGGCAGGGAGGACTTGAACATAAATTTTCCTGATTAGTGAAATATCACATTTTATCAAAGTTTTTGAAACTTCAGAGTAGATTTTTGCAATTATCCTCTCATTTCCCAGTAAGATGGAGAATGCAGAAGACACTATATTTAGCAGTATATTTAGCTTTATTTCTGCTTAAAACCCCTCTTTTTTTTCCACCAATGCACCATTTTTACAGAGAACCTTTTCTAGATGTGTGTTTTGAACTGCTTTTTTTAATACCAAAAAAACTTACTTAATGTTTGAAAAGGGGGAGAAAAAGATACAAGAGGGAATTTTGCCTTACTTGTGTTAGTATAAGAGGTATTTTACACTTGGCTGAAGTCACAAAATTTTATTTTACTCAAGTTAAAGAGCGATTGAAGAACAGACATCTTTGTAAACTATCCCTGAGGTTCCCTCGTCTGATGCTGTTTCATCCCTTAGAAGCCTTTGAGAATGTTTCCAATTGTGATTTGAAGTTGTGCCATTTGTTTTACATAATAAATTTTGGTTTTATCTTATTCAGTAATGGTTTTAGACTCAATTCAGAGCAAATATTTGGGAGAACTTAAGAGATATAAATGCCCAACAGCAAATACTTTAAAATGTGTAGTTTTAATGATCTATGTGTATTCCTTTCCCTCAGACTGTTCTGATTTGCACATGAATTTATATGGCTTAGTCAATTTCTAAACCTATGTTTCGAAATAATATTGCTTAATATTTTGAAAGCCATGTCAGTGTTTGTACTGTCTCCCTTAAAAGCAGGTCTGTGGAAGAACTAAACCAATTTCCCGATAATCATTACTACTGAAAGTAAAATGTTATCTGTCAGTATATTAGATAAAACTATGACACAACTTGACAGAAATGTAGAATTATTTTCTATCTTCCTATGTTCATTTTGGTACACATTCTAACCTTCTGATTTACTGTAGCAATTTAATAATTTTCCTTAATCTGATTACATACATGAAATATGCACTGCACTAATGGTGAAGAATTTATGAGATCTTAAGATTTTAATATTTTTTATAGACTGAATCTGTACATTTGAAGTGAGAAGATACGTTGTTGTAACCAAGGGAACAAGCTCTTTTTTTCCTATACCCAGACAACACCAGAAAATTCATAGAGATTAATACTCATGTAACAGGAAAATCTGCATTCTGATCAGTAAAACTTCTATTTACTGCCTTGTACTTCTGCATTTGCATGTTATCTTTTGGATTATATTGTAAGGACCAGTGTTTGGAGTATTCTATACATGGAGAGAAAATAAAATCTTTAATGGCTGTATTAGAAATATATTGCTTTATGATATTGTAATTTTGATTAAATGATTATTTATGCATTAAAATAGTATAATACTTCGTATTTCATTAGCTGTTTTGCCAGATATTAAAACACTAACAATTGGCGCCTGGCCTTTAATTTGGGAGATCTTGGTTGGATAGTGTTTAAGTTTTGATGTACGTGGCCTTTGATAAGTAAACATGGATGAGGTTGAAATATTTAGTAAGATTTGAAGAGCATTTGTGCCATAATACAAATTTCTGAATTTTTAAAGCTGCTGAGCATTAAATTAATTTATATAAATTTTGGTGATGATTAGAGATCTGGCTGGTGAATTATTTATAGTACCAAGATGTGGGAGGTTTTCCCCTTTTTTATGTTTAATGATTGAGAAGGTAACATAATATGGTTTGAATTTAGAGATTGAGTGATCTGGACAAGTTTGCTATTTTGCTTGATGCATACAATGCAATGTACCTATTTGGTGGTGTCTAGGCAGGTTATCAGGTAGACGAAAAGGTTCCTTAGCTGAAGTCTGGAATAGATTTATAAAACTCTGTATGCAGAAAGATGGGCAACCAAGGAGAGGCAGAGATTTGCACCCTATTCACATGGCTCATAAATATAATACAGTACGGGTGAGAAGCATGAGCTAATCTGAAGAGCTGGGAGAAAATTTTAAAGTCCTAGCAAAACTTGCGAAGTTTTCAAGGACAATACAGACATGGTTATGACTGACAACCTCAAACTGTGAGAGGACTACCTAGGAATAACATGCAAATATGAGAAGACAACAGCCCCGTATATGTAGAAACAATACAACAAAAACCAAACAAGACAAAACAAACCAAACAACTATTTGTCATAGGGAACTGTGGTGGGGAACAGATTTGATCATTTTGGTTTTCATTTTAGGTCTAAGAATGGAAAACATCTCATTGGTTATGACCAGAAGAAGAGATTTAAGACATGGACTGAATAAAATCTCATGAAGTAACAAGTAAAAACCATCTATCCTTTTCATTTTAGTGCTGGTGTTCCAGTTCACCACGTAGTTTAGACAACGTGATTTAGAGTTAAGGGGTGATAGAAAGGGATCTAAAACATTTTATCTTTTTTTTTTCTTTCCCTTTCACCTTCTTCACCTTCCCCTCTATGAGATTGCCCCTTTTGTTTGGTTATGTGCTCTTAATGTAAGAGATATCTTCTGGGCCATTTCATACTTTTGGTGAAGTGCTGGACAAGGTACACTTGGAAGAACCGGGTTCTGCAGAAGTGAAATACGCACTTAAATATAATAATGTCCCAAAATAAATGCAGAATATTTTTTCAAGGATCAACTTGGACAAAAAAGAACGTAGGCAGCTAGTTAACTTCCTTTTCAGTTCATATCACTCTACTATAGTGTGCTGGATTGGCATTGCACACCTGTGATCACCTAAATAACCACTGGATGTCACTGATGATCCACACAAATTCCGCTTAACCCTTTGTGTACTTTATTGTAATTCAAGGAATAATCAGCAAAAAGGGCACTCCCACGACCTTGGCGATTCAAATTGTCTACTATAAACACCTTCAACAACAGATAAATAAGAAATTTCAAATGAAATAGAGATATGATCAACAAGACATAGAATGAGTTAAGATACTTTGAAGTACTATATGAAAGTGAGATGATGACTACTTATGACTCCCAAAAAGGTCATACCAAGTCTTCATATATGTTCCAATACATAACCACCTAAGTGGAAGGACACCCCTCTGTATTCTTTTCATAGTGATGGATCCGTGCAAGCTGACTGGAAATTTGATGATTCTTATTCAAATGTTTCAGCAACTCCAGGATCTTTCTGCAAGGACTGCAGGAATTCTTCCCCTTATCTGGGGATTCTGAATTATCTTAGTTGTTTGATGAGAAACAATTAATTTTCCAGCATATTCCTGCTACCCGAAAGGTAAAATTCCCAATGCCAGTCCTTAGGAATGAAGTAGTAGATAGCTGCCTACCATAGCAAGAACAGTGGAATGAGAACAATATCATACACAAAGCATCTGTATTCACCAACAAGAGTTGTTTCTTCTTATAACTGGCAAATTGACAATAGTCATGAACTAGTTCTTTACATCCTTTACTAGTAAGTAAATTAAGAGGAAAGCAGTCAGAAGTGCACTTGTCTGTTGTAGAAATGAGGCTAAAAAGAATATTTTTCAATCTTTTGCTGCCATTGCATTCTATCTGGATGTAAAGGTTTTTTAGTTGTTTTGGGGTTCTTGTTTGATTTTTCTTTCACAATAGACTTTTTGTTTCTTCTGGCAGCAGTCATGTCCTCAAGAAATCCATGCATCAATTCATTAGATTTTTTTCTCTGACATTTCAACTTTATACTTCACTGGTGACCGGATGTCAGTGTCTCCTTTTGTTCGCAGATGGTATAAGATAGCAATCACAGCTTTAAAGACTCCTTTACAGATAGAATAAGACTCATCACAATGATCTCTTTTCACTCATACAGTTTTATTATAGATAGCTCATTAGCTATATGCTGTGAAGCCAATTGAGTCTTTAAAGAAAACCAAAGTATACTTTCTAGTTAAAAGAGCATTTAGCTTCCCTGTTGTAATTGAAAAATGATGTAAAATGTTAAAAGCTGATAGTAATTTATCAGTATAAGCAACTCAGAAGCCAACAGATAATGATCTATGAAAGAGAACATTGGTTGAGAAGAGAATAAAAATTATGTTGTGTTTCTCAGTCAGCTCCATCATCCTGTCTCTGACTTTAGATAACAGCTATGGAAAAAGGTAAGCCAGGCTCCAATCTGTGCTCCAATATAAAGACTAACAGCAAGGCCATGAGGAATGTTTCAGTCCACAGTGAAGCAGTCTGACCTCCATGGAGATAAATTATTCTTCAAAGCATATGATTTGACAATATTAACATTAATTAACTAACAAACTAAATTCTGACTACTGATTATTCAGTTATCTCAAATTTTTAAAAGAAGAGTCTTCAGGAGTCCTTCTAGCTCTCTTTGCAGTGTATTCTGCCAGATAACTTCATGCAGTCTAATGAGAAGTGAAAACTCCTCCATCGTTTATCTTGGTATGAATAATTCACTCTTCAGGAGTGAAATAGTATGGATTCACCTTTTTTTGAGAGAACTTCAAGTTGACAGTTGTTGTACGTTTAGTCATACTTTCTCACATAGCACTGCAAAACCTGATGTAGGTTGAGTGGAACCTGAAAATGGTGGGAGATAACCCCCTCCAATATTCTGTGTTTGCATTAGGTACCTAAGCTGTCTTGTTCATTTTTGTTCAGAGAAGAAAGAAAGGCTCTTCTGGAGGAGATTCAGAGATTCATAAAGCTATATTGCTCTAGAAAGTACTGCAGCACAGTAAGGTTGTTAAGATTTAGTGATCTTGTCCTGGAGTCCACCCTATGTATTTTACATCAGATTTTGTTTCGGGGAGGGTTTGCTTCACACCTCCTGATTAATCCCTCTGACTGAATGTCCGTTAGCAACTGGAGCACACAAGGTGTATGTTCTTGGGTAACTCCCATGGCTTGACCTCATATAAAAGGAATTGAATTTATGTGTGCAGATGCATCTCCATGATGCAAATCAAAGCACAGAAAATGAAGACTTTTCAGGCTACCCACATCATGATGCGCTCCTAAACGGAGGTAAAATGCTAATGTGGACACACTATAAGGGCACTATAAGGGTCTAAAGAGATAGTCCAGTTAAGGTACCTGATATATATGCCTTCTTATGTCTGTTTTAATAAATCAAAGATAAATTTTGCTGTGTTTATTTAGAATAGAGTTCTAAATAATACAGAAGACATGTTCTGTCTTGCTTCAATTTTTTTTCCCCAAATTCCATAGCTAGATTTAAAGATGAAAGAGTTATGATATCATTTACTTTCTGCCACTGACTCATTTATAAATGGCAAGTAAGAAATTTAGACAAACAGAAATTGAAGATGAGAATTTTATTTTGTCTTCCAGGAAACACTTCAAGAAGGCAAATCCTTTTCCCCTGTACCTTGTTTTATAGACTTTAATGTTGCCAGATACACTCAAACCCATGACATTTTATTGAAAACCAAATAGGATTTTGAAAAACTGTGAAATTTCCATACTTCCTTTAGAAAAACCAAACCAACAACAAACCAACTTCAGCTTCCAAAAGGAAACAGAAATTCTTCATATTTTTTTCCCAGAGCAAATATTTATAGATTAACTGCCAATGTGTTTGTGTAAAGAGATTACTGTACATATGTGAAAAAGAGTATGAATAGAGGAAGTGAACTGAAATAGAAAGAGCACTTACAAATATGAGTCAGAGTACATTTGAAAACATCTGTGCAATTGGTGATTCTTTTTAGAGGCTGTTTAGTACAGAAAAAAAACAAAATACAAAACTAGAAAATGCGAATTCAGCAGGAAGTATAACTTGGAACTTTCCTTCTTAGGGAGGCCTTTATGAAGATCAGCTGGGGTTAAGGCATACCCTTTCATCCAGGTTTCCTTCTTTCCAGCTTAGATCTCTCTATACACCAGAGAGAGGAGGAGGTAATTTGTGGAGGTAATTTTGAGGGGCCTAGCTCCCTCCATGCAATGTCTATGGAACTTGGTTCTCTAAAGCATCTTAGTGAATTCTGTTTCTAGCAGCCAACCATCTTAACCTGCTGTGTAGGCTTATTCTATTACCTTAAATGCAGAAACAAGAGCTAAAAAGTAGTTTATTTGAAAAAGAATATGCTTTTTTTCTGTCAGTTAAGATTTTTTCTATATTCATATCTTATGCCTGCTGTTAAAAATGCAGCCTTTTGTAGAGTACTTAATTTTGCAGGTAATGAACTCCACTAGAGTTAACAGTGGGGTTTGAATCCAATATATTATATTTAAAGGCAAAAGGTCAGAGTTTGCAAAAGTTGCCTGCTGTGATTTTAGTAGTAATTTCTACAGACTTTGCCTATTGTAGATTTAGGAGGACACTGAGCCCCTTTGGAAATCTCATCTGGACGGTAATGCAGGGCTCTGCAGTCTTAATACTGAGCAGTGCACTGTTGAATCGTTCAGCATTAGAAATTTGAATCCGCACAGGAATGAGCTCACAGTTGTTTTGTCAGGTTAGTCAAAAGACGTGAAATGCAGGGTATGGCATTTTTATGCTTTTATATCAGGTTTATGCTTGCTAACAGGAAGACAGAAGTCTTATGATCCAGCAAAAAGCCTGCCATTATATATCCAAATGTTCTGAACAAATACGAGACGACAAAGTGAATTTATATTTACATAGCTGAGAGAGTGAAAGAGAATTATTTTCTGTTACATTGCTGCAACAGTTTTGATCTAGAACTATCTACCTTAAAGATGAGTTGGCTACATCATTCAATTGCAGTCTGAGTCTCTCAAGCTTTGTCAACATGTTGTTTAGGCAGGGAATACAACCTTTGTCTGTGTGAGCTCTGTGTGGGTCGGATGGGATCCAGCTGTAACCTTGCAATTGTACAGCTCCCACTGGCTTGGCATTGGTTTTGATCTATCAGATCTTGTTAGGAAGCTAGTTATGTTGGTTTAGGCTCAGGCCCATTATAACAGTCTGTGTGTTGTCTGACCAGATTATATCACAGTGAGTTTATATTTTCTTGGACAAAAAAATTAAGAGCAAGCTTGTATGTTACTGCAAAATACTGCCCAGATACACCCTTAGACAAAACCCATAGCGTATTCAAACTTATCTTTTGTGGGTCACCTGTTCACAGAAGGGCAAAAACTCAAGAGTACATTGCATTGTCTTGTGTGAGTTTTCAGCATTGTCATCTGCTTGCACTAGTTACTAATTATACACAAGTACCAAAGCCCAGCTGGGTGACCAAAGCCTAGTTTATCTACCTGTTTGCATGCGACATTTTGCACAAAGGAAAATGGGACTGTGTTCTCTTTGAAACAGTAACTCTTTGTGGTAGCTGGGGCAGATGATAGACAAACCAGGACTAAAACAAGTACTAAAGTGAATGTGAATCAACAACCTTAGTATGTTAACTTCTGAATGCAACAAAAGTGGTTTTCCTCCAGGTACAGTCAGGACTCCAGGTATCTTCATTGTAGACTACTGTTTTCCCTGTTTATTCTGACTCTAGTCACAGCTCTGCTATTCATGCTTTAAAGATAAGATGCTGAGTACAATATTGAAAAGAATAATAGTATCAGGATTACTCCTTCAAATTATCTTTACTAGCTTATTTAATCTGGAAATTTTAAAGCTATTTGAGAGTGCGGAACTGTCCTAGGATTAGAAAAAATCAGCTGCCTTCAGGAGCCTTTGAAAATCCTAACTTTAGTGAAGGTATGACTCTATATTTATTTGTATCTCAGCACAGTTAAACTGAGTGTGTAACTAGCCAATGTGGCTTCATATAGCACTTTTAAGTTTTTCCTTCCACAGTATTATTAACTACATTCAGTTATTGTCTTATTTTCTCATCATGTAGGGCATTGTTTTCCAATACATGATTCTAGTAAAGACATAGCTTCCTCTCTCAAAAATACTCTCGCCAGGAAAAGATACTAATATTCTGAGCAAAACGCATCTTTACTGCTAGACTTCTTCCACTGCCAGTTGCAGAAATAAAGCCTGCAGCTAGCTGGCATTTGCCTCTAAGCCTTACACTCGTTTTGGGTCTGACCAATACATACGTGCCTTTGAACCTGTGTACGGTTACGCTGACTTCAGTATGAATTTCTTTGTTTGGAGTATTGGTTTATAAATCCCATGGACTACATAAGCAGGGTCTGCTGAGTGCTCTGTTGTCCCTGGAAAGAGAGACTTTATCTTCACTAGGTTGTGGTTCTTAATTTATCAGTATAATTAAGCTCATTAGGCTGAAGTTAAACACTCTGACTAACCTCCATATCTTTCCATGTATTTTAAACTACGTCTGACTTAACTATCCAGATCATAATGAAAGTTTCTGAAATTCTAAGAGGAATAGTGAAGAATGAATAATATCTCTGTATATCAGTCATGAGATATCTTCTTTTACAAAACAGGCTTGTTAGGGAAAGCATCACATTAGAGTTGAGGTAATTCACTGACATCTAGTAGGCATTTCTCTATATTCTTCTATTTCACCCAGGTTATTTTTTCATCTTTAGCAACTTGGAAAACACATGTATCTCAACTTGGGATTGTTTTGTGTCATTTTTCGTAAGGTTTCTGCATCCTTCTGTGCGTGGTGCACAGATGCGAGCAGCACTTGATGAGAACATGCAGGTGAAAGAACAATAGCTCTACAGATTGCATTTAAAACATAAATTGCAACGGTCTTTAACTGCACAGAGGGGCATTCAAAAGCCCAAACATTAAAGGACGTTCCATGAAAGTTACAAAAACTTGCCATATGATCAAACTAAATGAAACATTTCAGAGAGACCCTCTAAGTCTCCCTGGGTGGAGGAATGTAACTAAGGAACCATTAAGCATGGGGCTTTTGTCATCCAGGTTTGAGGTCCTTCTTTTCCTAAACAAAACTCTGTGGTGATTTGGGTAATAGTTTTGACAGCATTTAAAAAAAAAATAAATCAAGGCTATTTTATCTTTAGCATTTAAAAAATAAAATGTTCTGAAGACAATACTCTATAATACTAATGAAGAAGAAAGTGAAATATTGAGGATGACACAAAACTATTTTGTTCTATGTTTATTATTCTTGCCAGGAAAACAAAAATATTTTTATTTTTTGTGTGTGACCAGGCAACTGAAAATTAGTTATTATCAGAATTATAATCTTATTCCTTCAACGAAACTTAGGGCAATAAGCATAACTAAGATCACTTTCACAGCATGAGTAATTTACTTACTATACCTTTGTCATTAATAACCACAGATGGACCATAAACTGATCCATAATACGTACCTATCCACCACAGCTTTGAATTGAAATGTCTTCAGACTAGACAGGCTAATCTGTCCTACCTGATTGGCTCATTGCACTAGTAAGAACTGGTAGATCTACGTCTAATTTTACTCTTTATGCTTTTTGTAATCATTAGTGGTTAATTGTGAACCCGTCTTGTAACTCGGTGGTAGAACTGGTTTGGAAGCTTTAGAGATTCACAGTCCTAAGAAATGTATCTTTCATGTTGTGATGTTGCAAGAAAGACTTCAAGTATTGCAGTATCTCTAATAAGAGGATGACAGTACCTTGGAAATAAAAAGGAAAAGTTCCCAAATGTTTGTCTGCTTTTTTCAAACAAGAATTTGGGGGAGGTATAGTATTGCAGATGATGATGTCGATGTACAGTCAATGCCTGCATGTGTCCCTAGCTGGATAAATAAGTCCAATAACTGTAAAATGTTGTTTGACTGGGAAACTACATAGCTTGTAAACATTCTACCAGATTAACCTGTGAATACTATCCTAAATCTTCTGCTGACTTTTATATGTGATTCTTTTTTCACCAGAAAACATTTACATCTAATATTTATACCTTTTTATACCTCCTACTCTCCTTTTTAGACTTCTTCTAACAATAAAAATTGTAGAAATTATTCATTACTTGATGGTTTTTGTTTGTGAATATTCTTGCTCCCTGCATATTCATGACTCTGATTTTCACATTTTGTTCACTAATACACTTGATTTATACCAGGACAAGGCAGCTTTACTTCTCTTATTTCTCTTCTACAAGATACTGTGGGTAAAACATTCTGCAAGGAAATCTTACCCACATATATGATTTAAAAATAAATGAGTTCCATTCAGAACTCAGGGCAAATGCAGGAAAGGTAGCAAACAGACAGCCCTTCATACTCTAACCATGTCTTTATTTACAGGATAATAACAGCAATGGGAACTTCCCTCCCCTAATTTCTTGAAAACTGTGTCTTATCCTCATCTCAGGGTAACCTTCCCCATGTTTATTAAAACTTTGGCATCTCAGCTAGGGTTTGCAACAGAGCTGTTGTTACTAGTGCTGTTATTTAGTGTGGAAACCCAGGCACCAGCAACTTGACTGAGATCACCGAATTGTTGGCATAGTACCCCTATATTTTTATTAATTTACATGCATCGGGTTTTACTCAGGAACTGAGAGTGAAATGTGCAGGTCTTGTAGAGGCTTTAACTCCAGGAATACTGTGCTGTAAATAACAAGCTAGTAATAAAATTATTATGGCAGAATATCACATGCTGGGTAAAACACTACTGTTGGAAATCCTATCGTGGAACAGTATTTCACTGCTGAAACAAAGTCTCTGCATTTGTGATGCTCAGTAAAGGATCTGTTACCTAAACTTATCTTAAATTTTCAAACTTCAGGAATATGCCTATATCTTCTGTAATCACAACAGAATAATAATATAATAAATCAGTTTTATGAGTCTTGCCTCTTTTAAATCATGTGAATAGTAATTAAATTGTGCAATGAAGGAATTATTGAATTAAATTTCAGCAAAAATCATCTTCCTGTCCTCTTTCAGGAAAAATATTTGATTTAGAGGTGAGAAGAAAATGAAGTGAAATAAAAAGGAAAGGTGTTCCTCACACTGGTTTTTCAACTATGTGTTTTTTCAGTGTTTGACATTGAAGGATATTTACAATGTTGGAAGTGGACTATATACAGATAAATGAAAATTAGTGTTTGTAATCTAGAACCCGACAAAAATAGAAATGTAAGCTTTGGTAATTATCTGTGGGGTAGTAACAGCTGTGACAGCTGATTTTTGTGGATAACCATGTAGGTCAACACTAGCTGAGCTGCTCATATTTAAAAGGATGTACTCACTCCATTCAGCTTCTCTCTCGATCCTTATTAAACACGTTTCTTCCACCTCAGCTACCAGTCTGCTAACGAGATGCACCAGTCACATGAAAGCACTACCGAGTAGGCACTAATTGGTGCCCTAGTCGGCAATCTGAGAAGACAGGCCAAGGAAGGAAACTGAAATGCTTTCCAGGTCAGCTCAAAGGCACTTTGGGGCAAACATAGAAAGCTTGTAGTGTTCCTGCCTGTGTTTACATCTTTTCCAGCACAGCCAGGCCAATGCTCTCAATGAATACTGATTATTCACTTCTGAATAATTGTTATAACGAAGAGTACCAAGTTTCTAAGTTCATTTTCCATTTAAACTGAAGACGTCACTGAAAATAGATTCTTTTGCACATATTCTTTTGCTTCCTTGAGACCACACCTGGAATACTGTGTTCAGTTCTCAACACAGGGAAGACATAGATCTGTTAGAGTGAGTGCAGAGTGGAACCACAAAGATGATCAGAGGGCTGGAGCGCCTCCCATATGAGGACAGGCTGAGAGAGTTGGGCTTGTTCAGCCTAGAGAAGAAAAGGCTCCAGGGAGACATTACAGCAGCCTTCTGGTACTTAAGGAGGGTTTATGAGAAACTTGGGGGGGGACTCTTTATCAGGGAGTGTAGTGACAGAACGAGGGGTAATGGTTTTAAGCTGAAAGAGGGTACATTTAGATTAGATAGTAGGAAGAAATTTTTTTTACTGAAAGGATAGTGAGGCACTGGAACAGGTTGCCCAAAGAAGTAGTGGATGACCAGTAAAAAGCACTGGATTTATTTATACAGCACCTTCAATACTTTATGAAGGAGGGATGCTGAATTACATTTAAGATCGACATCAGAATACACTTATTTCTAAGATAGAGGCTCCAAATTAAAGGTTTGCTAGCACGTATGAGAAGATGAGACTGATTGAAGCTCAGCTGCAGAGGCAAAACTCCCAACTGGAAGTGAGTCATGAGCTCAGGATGTGAAATCAGGGGAAGATTGCATTAGTAAAGAAACCGGAAACTTCAAGCTATAAGAGAAAAGAAAGCCCAGTTTTATTTTGATAGCTGCAGACACTTTTGAACATCACTACATTTTCTTATCACACTACAGAACAGGGTGTGATGTGAAGACTTCTCTTAGTAGCTACCTCCTTGGTCTTTTTTGCAGGGTTGGAGTGGGAAGAGTGCACTGACGACATTGCAGGCTTATTTAAGTGGAATATGTATTGCAAATATGTGATGAGAGAGTTAAAGCCACCTTATTAGAGCAGTGGGTATTTTCTCTAACAGTGTTGAACTTATATTGCTTTTAGCACAAAATAGCATTGCAATAGTGTATGATCGTGGAAGTTTCATTCTAGTTGAGACAGTCTGGATCATTCCACTTCTTCCCATTCAAAGCCACTGAACCAAACACACTTTATTAGATAGTCTTTTGCTGAGATGGCCATTTTCTTTGTCACTTGAACCCTCTGTACGGATGTTCTTTAAGGAAATTGCTAATCAGAAATGCTGCTATGCGTCATGGGTTCCAAAAGTACTTTGACCGCCAGCAAAGAAAGAATAAGACAAGAAGTTAAAAACAACGAGTCCTCTAAAGTGAAGAGTAGAGAGAGTTGTTGGTACCTTCTGAGTACTAAGTAGTGATATGATTTTTGAAGGCCTTATGTAAGTGTCTACTAAAAAAGTACAACTGTTGTGAAGTAGGCTGTGTCATTACCCCATAAAGGTTCCATAAATAAAGCTATTAGATACAAGTACAGAATGGATGAAAATTGTATCTCTTCAATATAGCTTCCTCTGCTATTGATAAAATGCAAGCTCTTTGGCTACAATTTAATCCTCAAATGGCTTTCTTGGAAAAGAAAAAAACAAGAAAGAATTTTTAATGTTTGGAATAATTGCTAATCTATTTTAGTTGGAAATCTTTCGGATGCGTCTTTGTTTTACAAATAACAAATGCACTATATCTGGCAAGATGTATTATTAGAAAGAGGCAATTTGAGGTTTAAACTTTCAGTTTACTGTTTTGACTTTTCAGTTCTACTTAATGATGGGGTTTTTTCAACAGAAGAGTAAAAAAGAGTTTATATTCACTACAGTAAAGGTGGTAGAGTTGTTCAAATATTATTCCTTCAGTACCTTTGTCATCAGTGCAGTAATAAGGTTGCATTTTCATTCCAATACAAGCAAGGAATAAGAATGGATTTTCCTTTCTTCCCACTGCCTCAGTAATAGAGGGTAAAGCTCTTTCTCTGATATCTCTGGTTCCAGATTTCTAGCTTTTCACTTAAAATGTATGACCGAGGGGGATTTTTACCCATGGTAATTATGGGACTCAGTCATTCCAGTTACTTCAGTTTTGTCTCTCATTTATCCCAAATGTTTGGTACAGTCTTTCTCATCACTTTTCTTTCAGGAACCAATGTAAAGTATGTCTCAATATCTACTTTATTGTATGGTCTAATCGGCTGCTCCTTTCTGGATTAGCACTTACTTTGAACATGCCATTTTCCAACTCCAGTTTAGGGAGACTGACAAAACAGAAGTGTTTTATTTACTAGACATCTTTGTTATTCCCCCGCTTCAAACCTTCTCATTTCTCATTCATTGAGAAGATACAATACATTTGACAAGTCACATAATACAAATAACAAATAGTGAATGATGAACAGCAAATAGAGGTAGAACTTTATTGTCATTTACCTTAAAGCCGCTTTTCACCATTTTGGGATTACAAAAGGATGTGAAAGTATCATGTTGAAGTTTCTTTCAGCTGACAGATGGGTGGGAGGGAACTCATTAGAAATAAGCGTAAGCAATAGTAAACAAACAAATAACCTCAAAAGAAAAATAATTTGAACTATTTACAAGCGTGTATGAGTAATATCTGAATGACTTCATCTCACTTTCAGAAAACAGATTAAACAATTGTATTACATGTCACATTTGTCACTGGTAATTTCTCCCACATTTATAAAACGATCTAATTTAAGACAAAGTTTGAAGGCAAAAAAGAGCAGATCTGTTGTGAAATGAATGAAGCTGCGCATCATTTGGAGATGGCACTTCTAAAATTACTGTGGACAACGATACTCTGTGAAGTGCTTTGATGGGAACTGCACACATAGAAAAGAGCCAATCTGTTACATCCTTTATACTGACTTGCAGGTCAGAGACGAAGATGTGCCAAGTTTCTGTTTAGTCACAGATAGTGTAGGTGCAGGTCTAATGGAATCATTGATGATTTGATATAGATCTACGCTTTGGTAACTGAGTTGGATACTTCCTTAATCTGGGATCAATGAAAATGAACCACAAGAACTACATCTCAGCTGAAGACTGCCACAGATTGGCAAGCTGTACTTTCAGCTTTGGCCTCACCTATTTGAGAAGACAGAAATTACTGCAAACTGTCCTGCTTCTAAGGTTGTGGGAGAGCAAGGACCGCTCCTGACCCTCAAAACTGAATAGTTGTCACTACCTAGAAATACTTAATGATCCATTTTATTGTAAAATTTAGGCAACAAATCTGACAGCTTAGATGCTTTGTGTGCTCTGGGTCACCCACCCCACAATCCTTCTCTTCAAAGATCTCTGCTCCCCTTCCCAATTGCTTTGCTCTTCCGATGTGTTTTACGGAAAAGCCAGCAAATATATAAAAAAGATCCTGTCCTTCTGAGTCTAGGGCCACTTGCACATCAACTTGCTCAAAATGTGTGTGAGCATTTGCTTTACTCATTAGCTTTTTGCATCAGTCAGTAGTCATAAAGTGTTATAAAGGAGTTCTTCAAGCTTAGTACTTTTCCATTAGGCATTAATGAAATGAATGGAAAAAAAGTGAGATTGCTGTCTTTGTCCTGTCCGAGCAGAGCTACCCAACTTTTATCTCTGCCCAACAGAGGGAAAGAGGGAGGGAACAGGCTACACTGGGCTGTGGAGTAGATGTAGGAAGGGAGTCAATAATGTCTACTGTTTCATCACCCCATCAGCACATCTGTCTGACCACAGGACTGACATACACAAAAATGTCCATGGTAAATGAATTCTTGTTTGTCTTCCATCAGGAGTACTCAAGGGAGACATTTCTTGAGAGCTAGAAATGGAAACTGAAAACAAGAGATGCTTTTTTCTTCTGGCTTTACTATAATGGAAATGACATCTCTGATATTCCCTAACCCAGAATAACAAGCTTGAATATGTTTACATTTTGGAATATAAGCACTCAAAACACTTCATCTCATCAGTCATATTCCATCCCTGTGACCACAGTTAGCTCAGAGGTGGTCAGATGGGAGATATGTCACTGCATAAACACAGTTACAACTCTAAAGGTTGAATTACACTTTGAAAGTGGAATCTATTCATTAATAATTCAGATTAGATTTTTCTCCTAAGCTAAATCAGTTAATTCTATTAAATGATTCTCTGTGTGTGTGTTTGTAGTTCTTACTTTTCATTCCAAAATGGATATAATTCAAAAATTCTATAATAACACAGCTGTCATTAACAGTTCTGGAAAAGATAATGAGCTCCTAGCAAGCCATAGTGAGCTTCATTAGCGTGAACTGAACCATTGCATCCACTAGGTGCAGGGTCCAGTCTAGCCCTCAACTACCAGAGCACGGAGAGAAGTCTCTGGTCTTACATGAAGAATCCACCATAGGACCATGCCACCAGTGCAGTGCACTTGATGAGAAAACTACCACATCACTGCAATGACCCAATGGGTTTTAATGACTCCTAAAGTTAAAAGTGGTGATCCTTGAATAGCAGTATATCCTCACACATGCCTTACATTTAAGTGGAAAAATATCTAGCATAAGAATGTAACAGCATTATGAGATGTTTCTGATGTTTTATCTTTCGGTTCATTTTCTGTGTGCTTTGGATGAAGCTGTGTAAGAAAATGGTAATAAGAGTTCTGGTTGAGCAATTTGATTCCTTTTTAGATGAGTTCCCTGTAGTGATAACATTCCAGTTTTTTCTGTCTTTGACACGATTCGTCTGGAGACTAAAGTAGACTGGAGGAGGGGGAATAGAGGGAAATGAATCTCCCCAATAATCCTAAACAGAATAAAGAACTGCAGTATGTCTCCTTTCTCTCCCAGTTCGTGTCACAGAAAACTCGCCTTTGTTTTGGGAGTGAAACGTGCCGACTCAAATTGGTACTTATCAGCTCTCCTGGCAAGTTAAACAGCATCAGTGGCAATGGTTTTAATTGAAACTGATTCATACGGTGCCAGCAGAGCTCCTGTGGAAGTCAGTTGTACACAAGGGAGTGAGAGGGATGAGCTCAATGAAACAGGGAACAAACCAATTACAAAGGTCAAACTGAACAATAAACCTATTTTAAATTAAATTCTTCTGAGTTAAAACATTTGGCACTCAGATCCTGCCAGTACAACATGTTCTGCTTCTTATATTCACCTGCTGCTGACTAGTGCCAGGGATATTGCTTTGGACATTTGTTCTGACCCGGTATTTCAGTTCTTTTGTTCTTAAGTATTGACCACTAGTGGAGCTGTATTGTCCCAATAATCTAAGTCAGACATGACTAAATTAGTTCTTCACTAGTTTTAGAAAGTTCTTTTTACTTTGTTTCGTACTGCTGTAACGCAAAAGCATCAAAACTATCGCCTAAAAAAAAAATCAAAAGAGACCTGCAGCTGAGGCAAGGACAAATTATTTCAATAGGCAAGGGATTGTTTGAGTCTGTATTTCTGTTTTGAAATTTCAGTCCTTTCGCTTTAGATCTTGAGATGCAGCCACACTATTTTCCAAAGGATTTGAACAGTCATACAATTACGCACGCAGCCTGCATGAGTGCACACATCAGCCCCCCAGTGGTGATTCTCAGTTGGATATTTTATTCTTTGTACTTGTATTTTTGAGTGTGAATTAAAACAAATTCTTATTTTCTGCTTTGTTTTAAAAAGCTTGCCTACAGATTTCCTTGGCTTTTGTCTTTTCCTTTTATCATTTGAGTAATGGGACATGAAATAAAGAAAAGAAAGATCAAGAAAATGATAGAAGGTTTGGAAAGTAGGATCTGTGAGGGGAGAAGAAGGTTAATAAGGTAAGTGGAATGTTCAATCTAAAGAAAAGAAGACTTAGGAAAAGCATGACAGCTCTCTATAGATATGTAAAAGGACAAGGGAAATTATTCTCATTAGTCACCCAAGACAGAGTAATATGTTTGAGCTGTTGCAAGGAAAATATAGGTTAAATATGAAAAACTTTGTAACTATAAACCCAGATAGATAATGAAACAAACTGCCAAAGGATGTTAGGGAGTCACTGTCTCCAGAGGTATTCAAGGTGAAATAGCTGCTCATCTAGTAGAGATGGGTTTGGACTAAACAAATTAAAAGAAATAGGATGACACAGGAGAGACAAAATGGATAGGTGATCCAGCAAAGGTCCTTTCAGACTCAGATGATTCTGGGGATGAAAGACAACATTTCAAGGCATGTTTAAATGCAGTAAGACATGAAGAAGAGTGCGTATAAAGTGGTGAAAAGAGAAAATTGTGAGAAGACTTTTTAAAGGTTATAATGTTCAATAGCAAAAGAAATGAAAAGCTTAAGTTTTGAACAAAAAAAAGTAAAAGAAATACTTCATCACTGCCATTAAGCCTAAATCCTGCCAACAGCTTTGAATACTTGCAAATATACAAATCTGGGTAATCACTTTGCTCTAAGTTGTCCATAAAAGGAAGTGCAAGCATACTGAATTTAATCCAGAGCTTGTATAACCTTTCATCTCCTTATTTTAATATATGCATCCAGGCAGAGCCTTGACAATGGATGGGTAGAGTGTTAACAGATTATTATAGGAGGTACTATGATTATTGTCCAAAGACCAAAATGAAATATTTTTTAGACTTCTTCATTTTGAACTATAACCTGTTCTCCATATAGCAATATGAATTTCAGAAAAGCCACTTGAAAATTAAGGTATTGTGCATTATGAGGAAGAATGGTGCAATCTGGCTTCTTATCATATGTAATAACTATAACTATTTATTAAGCATGAGGATCATTTATGACTTCGTGTTTCCCATTGCACTCAGAGAAAAGATTAACATACATTTCCTATACATTTTGCTATGATAATGCAATTCTAAGATGTACATTCATTATGAATAGTGATATTCACCCAGTGAGAAACACCAAATAAGGACGCATTGTTTACATCTGGTATCACTTAGGTAGAACGCATCAATATGACTGTATTTGGGGATAGCTGCAACATTACTGCACCCCACTTTCATGCTGATCAGAATGAAGAGTGAGAGAAGTGATTAATTGCTTTTATGTGGACTTGAGTGTGCCGGAATCGCTGCAAACCTTCTGTGGCAGGTCTGCAGCCTTTGCTTGAGCTCTTACGTTAAGAAAACAAATGAGTGTTGCATTGTAGCACCGCAGGCCAGAAGGAGATTATTTTCTTCAGGATATGTATTTGAACAAGAAGTAGTCCAGATTTTTAGACTTCTCCTATAGTGACTGCACTGCAAAGCTACACTCATGGGTCCAGGATGGTAATTACAGGCACATTTGAGACCTGAACAGTTTTCAGATTTGCTCCCTTCTGAAATAATTCTTAAATAATTTCACCAATGGTTTTTGTGGATTTATGGAAACTTATTCTTTGGTTTTCAGCCAGTCACTAAATCTATCCATTCTATGACTCCTCGACAGAGGGCAGTGAGAGGATGTGGGTGTTGTACTGGGCATGAAGAGTGTTAAGGCACTGGTGGACTGTGCTCAGTCTAGTAGTTATGGCTGTATCCCTCAACAATCACCTGCAACCAGCTTGGGCTTTACCCGATACTGTGGTGAAACAGTTATGTGTAATATCCTACATAACTCTTAGCTAAGTGGGTTTTTATGGACAGGACTGAGGAACAAGCAAATCAATGTACAGTTCTAGTTAGGTCCTAGTCAAGGCACATGGTAGTGTACTCATACCAGAAAAACCCTCAAATGCTGATAAACACAGTAAAAGGGATATAATCAGCATTTACATATTGTGTATATGCATATTATTGAATTATTACTAGAGGAAAATCCAGCCAAAATGATACTGTTATCTACCATTTCTGTTTAGCCAAATAGAGCCAACCAAGGATAAACTCAGAAAATATATGGCTTCTCTGGGTAACTCTTTATGGGTAATCTCTTCTTGGTGAGTCAGATACTCTCTTGTACTTGCGAACATAGAAGAAGGTGTCTATAGACCATGGCTACTCCAAGTACCATGAAAATCTTGGACTATCTTCTGTCTGAAATATCATGTTTCTGTTAATATAGAATTAAATTATATAGAAATAACTTTCTGTTGATGTGACATTGTGTAAAGAATCAGTTTCTTTTCTGTTGCTTGATTGATACTGCCATGATTTGTAGATATCTTAAAATTTTGGAATGAATACAAATTAAGGGTTTTCAAGGAGTCTGAAGACAAAATTAAGAAACTATTGGAAAATTCAAATTTTTATATTATCTAAGATTGTGATGCAGAAAATTAACACGTATTTTTAAGAATTGATTGCTATCTCTCGGGTGTGAGATTTTCTTGTGCTTTCTATTTAGCCTGGTTTATGTTCAGTCAGATGTCCGAAAATCTAGTTTGAATGCTTTATAATACTGAGATTTTTCTGCAACAAGGTCAGTGATGCAGAACTATTAGTTGATATCCAAAGAAGATCATTTATTATTTTCTGACCATCAGTTATACTTATCATTAATAAAGGTAATTTATAAACATTTTTTTTAGACAAACATAATTGAAATATTTAATATAATTTCTAACTTTGGAAGATAGTCTTGTAAAAAAAAAAATCACAAAAAATTTCCAGTAAAGTAATGAAAATTACAGTTGAAGAGGACCTTGTCAGGAGGCTAGGTTGGTATTCTTTTCAGTGAAGGGTATTTCTTAGAATCATAGAATGGTTTGGGTTGGACGAGACCATAAAGATCATCCAGTTCCAATCCCCCTGTCATGGGCAGGGACACCTCCTACTAGACTAGGCTGCTCAAGTCTCCATCCAACCTGACCTTGAAGGAGGAGAAGTTTTATGTTTATATATGTTTTATATATATATATATGAACTTTCATCTTTATATATGTTATTTTATAAGTTAATCTAGTTCTTAATATTTTTGCTCTGGAGCTTCTGAGTATATCCATTATCACAAGAGGAGTTCAGGTTGGGAAAATATTATTTGTGCCAAGGGTTAACTGAATCTATAGTAAATCCTCTTCTGTTTTTCCATTTGTGTAAGCTGCAGATCTAGTCTCTAAAAAACAGTATTTAATTTTTAGGTTTAATTGCAAAGCTAACTTAATAACTGCTCAATAACTCTCAAGTTTTGTTTTATGTAATCCTATGTACCTGAAAATATAAATAGCAGTCACCTCAAAGAGCGAAGGTTATACAAGACCCCAAAGATATGTGTAATGAGCCAAGGACCTCCAAGACCTCAATTTACATAGCCAAATCCTTTCCTCTCAACCTTAAATCCTTAAAACACAATTTATTTAATCCCTGCCATAGTCAAACACACCGAGCGTGTGTAACAATACATCAAAATCATTAGCCCAAAACCTTAAAATAGTGTATTGAATTTGTATAAAACAGCCAAATCCTTTGAGATGTTTGGTGTCACATCTAGACTTTCTGAAGAAAACACCATTTTAAAAGTTGGTATCACAATGATAGTGCTGGTTCTTGTGTCCAAGTCCTATAACATAATGTGCTTCCAGCAATAATTTTTCAATATCAAAAAGAGGGAACTAGGTGACTCCCAGAAGTGATACTGGAGTATATTGCTTTTCATCTCTAAGGGGCTGGCCACACTGTAGTTGTAGACATGAATTATGCTTATATAGTATATTCAAGCTAA
Source organism: Neomorphus geoffroyi (assembly GCA_033558235.1). Lineage (NCBI taxonomy): Eukaryota > Metazoa > Chordata > Aves > Cuculiformes > Neomorphidae > Neomorphus > Neomorphus geoffroyi. The sequence goes on along the minus strand of JAUMJM010000020.1, from coordinate 22,263,143 downwards.
TTCTAAACTACCATAATTGCAGGTTACGTTGTAGCTGCAGGACCAGCACCATGCAGGCCCTGGTGCAATTTGCTGCACCTCTCTGGACCTATTAAAATAATGGAGTAATCTTTGGGAAACCAAAGACACACTATTGTTTTTAACTGGTGGAACTCAGCTTGGGTACGAATTCTCAAGCTGCAGTGCAGAAATAGCAAAGATCACTAGCTCAAATGAAGCCCAAAGGTCTGCTGATTGTTAAATTGCCTGAATGAAAGGAGTGAAATGAAATTAAATTAAATTCTCCGAGTAAAAACTCTTGAGGAAGATATGGCTATGTAGTAAACCTCATTGCCACATGCTTCACTTGGTGGTGGAGTATGCATGCATTGTAAGCTGATCCCTAAAGCTAATCTGTTCACGCTACAAATTAGGGGCTTCTGCTTGATTACTGTGGTTATGCTCTGAAATTCTGTCTCTAGGACAGTACATTAATGTCCTCAGGTAAAAATTTCCAAAACATTTTACTTTTGCTATCAGACAACACATCAGCACATAAGAGCCTAAATCAAAAGACTTAGGCTCTTGAATTATTTGTATCATCTTTGAAAATTAATTTGGAAGCCAAATATTTTGTAAGATATTTTGGTAGATGTTCCTCCTGAACTCTATCAGGTTTGTTCACTTGGATTAATTTAGTTTTAAAGTTACCTGTGACATTAACAATCTGGCCAAAAAGGCTATGAAAGAAGTTTTGTTACAGTAGTTACTATAATTCAGCTTTAGTAAAAGAAATATCATGCAGAAAGTGTCTATATTCCATAATGATTCAGCATCCACAAATCTGCATTTAAACTGAAATTGTGATTCAGGCAATCTAAAGAAAGATTTTTTGGAGGTTTTTTTGCATGCTGGGAAGGTTTTCAGCTTGTTTCTTTACACAGACCTATTTTTGTTGAAGGCTGGGGCTGATTCATCATTGTGTTATTCTAATTTTATGCTGACATAAGCCCATTTTCTGTAACAGAATTTCTGTGGTATAAAGCAGGAGTAATACAGTAGTGAAGCAAAGGCTACATTTCTAAAATGGCACAGTCAAAAACATCAAGCCTGATATATTTTTTTCAGTGGTAAATTGTAGTTACTAGCTGCAGTCAAGAGGAGCTACGTGTCGAGGCACTAAGCATCATGTAAGCCAAACTATCAGGGAAAAACTTTTTTCTCCTCTGGTTGAATCTGAGCCACTATGTGACAGTAATGCAAGACTCAGTGCAGTACCACAGCTACTACTACAGCTACTCTTTGCGTTTCTGAGTTGTCTAAGAGGGAACCTGTTTTGGTTTTAATCCAATAATAGTTGCATGTGAATGAAAACATAGCCTTGAGGGGGAAAAATAGCACAGACCTCATAACTCTCTTTCATTTTAGTAAATACACTTCCTTTAGGCACAACGGATGGTTCCATCTCCCATTGCACCTCTCTTCTTCCTCATGAGTAATTTAACCTACAGCTTGGAGAGTGAGGATACAAAAATTACTGCTTCCCAGGACCATAGTCTAACTAGCAGGTTAACAAGAAGTAGACAACAGTATCATCATTTTCAAGGAACTGGTGCAAAACTGGGGCACTTCTTCAAATTTGAAATTGCAAGTTCTAAGAAGTCTTTCATAAAAGTTAGGAACACGCGCCATGAATTTAAGTGGTTCCTGAAGTTGTCGGATCACAACTTTTGACTTGGAAACAACAAGACAGCCCAAACTCTTATTTCGGAGTCTGGTTCTGCCCGTGCACTTTCTGTACAATAGCTGGAGGCAACTAACAGCCTAACTCTGTGAGAAGCATTTTTTGCTTATAGATATGTCTTTTGCCTGTTTGCAAATTTCTGGGCAAAAAGGAAAAGGGTGAATTTAACAGAGGACAAATGTGGTTTGACTTGTTTCTAGCAAGTGTGGTGACCAAGAGATTTTTTTCTCATTTTCCTATCTCTGAAAATAAATAAATGACAAACACAGAGACATCACTTCACAGGACCCAGAGCTCATGTTATCGAATCTGAGATAGGACCAACTAAAATTTTCCTGGTTACTAAAAAGTTTATAAACCTTTTCATCTTGCATCATATGGACTAATTAGAAAATGACACATGCAGATACTACTCAGACTGACTGGCGTTCCCTCATTTACATTGAAAGGCAAGTAAATCCTGCTTTTAAGAAAACACAGTGTTTTCCTGGTTTCATGTGGCAGCCACTCAACTTATTTCATTTCTTTGCAAAACAGGAACTTCAGCATTTCATTTTTTATCTTTTATCATTAGACTCCTACAGCTTTAAAATGATTTTCCCCCTAGAAAATGCAAATCTATTCCTTTGTAGTGAAAACTATATTATACATGCAGCATGTAACTTTCAAAACTTTAGTTAGAAGCAGCAAAGCAAGCTGTCAGACATTTCAGTAATTGAATTTCCTTGAGAACTGCCTTGGTTTGTCAGCTCTGACTTTGCTGTCAAAAGAAAAGAAAATAGCCAGGGAATTAATCTAAGATAACACAGGGGGTATTTTGATAATGCCAAGGCACAAACATTAAGTGTTTTCTCTGGAGACATTTTGAGGTAGGGTTCCCTACCCCAATGCAGGCAGATTCATTTTAGCCTTGAGTCATTATTATCTTGTGCAGTGTTCTGAGAATTAAATAATGACCTATCAAACTACAGTACAAAGGATCCTTTCTTCCTGTATTAAGATGCACAATATCATTGCTTAAAAGGCCCAATATACCCTTTGTCAATTACTTCGTAAGTGCAATTCGTCTTTTACTGCTTCCGCACTTGGATTGCTTGTAAAATGTTTAGTGGTTAATTAGCCTGGAAGGAAGTCCAACTTTATGAAAAACCAAGCAGTGGGAAAAAATAGCCATAAAATTAATGTCTTACTCTCTGGTCCTTATTTTACATGTTAATCAGACTCTGTTGGAACTGTACCTTTGACTAGCACTCAGCCTCCTTTACAATCACCTTCAGAAATATTATTCTCTGGGTTTTCCCCTTTGGCCTGTGCTTTCCTCCAAAGGACTTCAGTGTATTAGGAAGAGATTGACAGCTCTCCTAACAACTGCAGCCAGTCCTCTAGCTAAAGGGAAACATGGGGCTAGTCACTTTTACTCTCTTGCAGTTACATTTAAGGTATAAAACTGTTATCCAAAAAATGAAACTAATAAAATATATACTGGTTTAGATAAAAGAAAATAGGCAGTATCTGAGCTGTGAGACCTTCATTAGAGAATGGATAAGACTGAAAAAGAAGAGAATTGTGTAGAATTAAATCATTGCATTTACACCTGGCTCTTTATACCTGCAGAGAAAATTCCAAAATAATCAGGTCCCAGGTATGACTTAGCCACTGAACACACTTTCCATTTTGGGTTGGTCATAAGGATGCTTAAGGGAAGAAAGAAAATTTAGGCTCCCTCGCTGGTGAAATGGATAAAATCTTATTTATGCAAATTGTCCATATATTTTGGCAATTACTCTGCAGTTCTTAGACTGAAAAAAACAGTGTTTTGTTTTGTTTTGTTTTCTTTTTGCAGGCAGTTTGCCTTTCATTTTAGAGTAGATCACAAGCAGAGTGTCACTTTGTAATATACTGTATCTACTGCACGTCATTGCACAGTTGGTTAACCCTATGTGTTGGGTCTTACACAAAATTGCGAATAACTAAACCTAGCATTTTAGTGTTCTATCTTCATTCAATCAAAAGCTTAAAAAAAAATATATAGGAAAAATGCCAGCTATTATATTAAGCCCATTTAAACCCATTCTTTTTTCTCCAGAAACCTCGAGTGGAAATGTTTTTCCTTTCAGAAAATAAGTATGATCATATAACTTTCCATATACAGTTTTCTTGTAATCATAATTCTGGATGGTTTTCTTTGAGTAGATAACATAAAAAGAATTCATTCTGAACATTGCTGCATCTCTATGATAAAATATATAGGTACTGATGAGCCTCACGAAGCAATACCTTGTAGCGTCTCACAAGCTTTTCAGTTTCTCTTAGAAACGATAACGCATCAGCTGTATATTCAGTAAACATCCAGTGCTCTGGGTGCTTGTAAATGTTTTTTGAAACAGAAGTTCCTCTTTAAGGCTTTAGTCCTTGTTATGTTGACTATGTAAGGACATCCAGCTCCATCAGTGGTACTCTGGTACATTACATCTGGCCTCCAGCTGCTGCTCCAGAATGATGTCTCATGTAAGACCTACATCGTATCAGTCACTCTGACCAGATATCTTGGTTAACCCAGGGCATCTTACATGACACTAGACTAAATATGAGGTTCAGGCAACTAAGGTTATGTGTCAGAGGAGCTCAGCCCAATGGTATAGTCCTTAACAGCACATTTTCCCCGCCAATACATGATATAATACTTAAGCCAATATTAAAATATCACACAGTATATTGTACTCATAAGCAGTCCAACATCTTAGCCTGTAACTGATGCTCAGTTAGTTCTTGAAGTATTTCTCCGCAAAGGTCGCCAGTGTACTGGCACTCTCATCACAATATCACCATAATCATGCAGTTGTTCAGTTTGTCCTGATCCCAGAGATCCATTGTTTCAGTGTTTGGCTCTTGCAGGACCCTCTTAAACTGAATCAGCGTCCTCTACTGTTCACCCTTCTTGCTCATTGCTCTGTGAGAAGCCTACGTAAATTGACAAATCTGTATAAGAACATGTGACATGACTACTGTTTATGGCCATCATTTCTCATCTAATGACTTCACCATTTTCATATAGTAGTAGCAGCTCATACAAAATTAGGCCTTTGCCTACCTTTTCTGGGACATGATAGGATAGGAAGATTCAAGTGATGCTGACACCAATTTCTAATACTGCCAGAATTCTTGTTTCCATTTTTCCATTTATTAAAATGCTGGCAGGTACAAAATCATGTTCTGCTGATGCTCTTCTGGAATTTATCAGCAAGAAAGATGTATCAGACACAGCTCTTTCTTGTAAGGATAATACTATTTTTATACTTTCTTTCCAAGCTGTTGAACAGAGATGATGGGAACTAGCTCTTCAGACTACACTTAACTGTAAATAACTTAAACTCATACCCTAAAATAGGACCTGCTGTCATATATTTCTTTGTAAATTACAATATCTATGAAAACCAGGATATAGACATCACCTTATCTGCTCCTGTAAAAACTGTCTGCAGAAAGTGAGACAAAAGGGCTACAATAAGGCGTTACTTCAAAGAAAAAAGTCTAAACTAAACTTCACTTTCAAATAGTACTTTTTGCTGTGATATCAGCAGGAGCACTTCCTTGAGGTGACCTGTATTTTTGCATATGTGGCAAGCTCCAAAATCTTTCTGTCATTCAGGGCAACATAAATCTTAGAAATCTTATCTTAACTGTTTTTACAGCCCCTAAAAGACTTTCACATACCTTTTTTCTTAAGTCATCATGCCAGAATACATAGAGTCATAATCCTGTTTTTTCACAGCTGATTTAGTACGGAATTTTGCTCATGTAATCATTAGCAGAGGTGGAGAAAATAGTGTCGCAGACACCTGTGCTTAATTACTGTCTGCGGGATCTCAATTTCATCAATAGTTCTGGCAGTCACAGTTTATTTCTTTTTTCCAACTCCAAGCAGAATTGTTAGGTTTATCACAGTGTTTTGTTGTTATTGATGTTGTTTGTTTGGATTTTTTCTGTTTCAGGAGTGGGGAATTAGTATTTTTTAAAAGAGTTTATACATATATTTCAGGATGGACTCTATTTTGCTATTTTTTTTTAACGTATTAGATATCAATTCATTATTTCAATTTGTAGATGATATATTTTTAGCTTAAAAAATCCCACTTTACTGCTTGGAGAGTATTTGCCAGTCCCCTTTTGAAAACGACAATAATAGTTTACACTCAGGTTTATCTACTGCTGACCTATAAACAAAGACATGAATTTTTTTTCTTGCTTTTTCATGCCTAAAATATTTGTGTTAAAGTTACTTTTTAGCATCCTACACTCAAATCTGAGGAGAAACCAATGCAAAATTATTCAAAGCTGCACATTATTGAAAACTGTTCCCTTCCTAGTGCCTGTTTCTATCAGCCATGCAATGAAATGTTGTTTGAACTTTCACGAGTTGTCTTTCTTAGCTGTAAAAATCCAGTATATGACGGAGCCTTCAACTCCTTGTTTTCTTCTGAGGCATTGTCATAGAGGGTGTTTAAACTACAGTCAAAGGTTTGAAAAACACTCAGGCAGACATCCCTAGTCGGCCGGTACTGCTATAGCAGGGCAGCTGCGACAGAACGGAGCTCAGCATGGGTTAGCTGCCAGGGTATCTACTACGCTTCTCGGAATAATCTGAGTTGAATTTAGATTTCACAGAGCACCACATTATCCAGAGTGAAAATGTCAGCTGTTAGCCCTTTCGTTAAATATTGGAAATTCAAATTCCATCACTGAAATAATATTGTCTGTCCAGAAGTAAGAAAATTCTGCCTTGAAGTTAGTGGTGTGCATTAATGAATCTTCAATGAATAAACAGCATTTAATTATTATGTCCATTCACAAAACTTTCTATGACGTCCTACTGAGCTCCTCTGTAGTTCACTGCAGTATTTGCTTTGAAAGATGAAAAATTGCATAAATACCAGCATATTCTAATATTCCAGTACCCCGTGGAATAAAATAGACTATATTTCAATATTTTTATGTCTCTGTTATTATTTATTTTTATGCATGAGACTAACAAGTTTTGCAGATTGTCTCACAAATTTTAAAGTGCAAGATAAATTTTAATCTGTGGTTGACGCATTTACTATTGTAAAGGATTTAAAAAATAAAATAATTTTCATTATATCTGCTTAAAATTAGTAGGGAAATGTCTACAATATTCATGTGACAAAATAATATGATCAACGAAAGTTTTACCAGTCTGTTTAACAGAATATCTAGACAGTAAGATCTTGGAAACTGTTGCGTACATAAGTTTAAAAAAACTCAAACCAAACCCCAAACCCATTAATTTCCTTACCTTTCTAACTTTAATAATTCCTTTTGATTGAACCGCAACACAACAGCCTACTAAAAACTCGGTTTTCATTAATTTGTTGCAGTTAGTCATCTCAGTACTCTATGAAGTTTGTATTATTATCTTGAGGAAATTTTTCGGGGTATTGTAAACCTGCAATAAAATTTTGAAAAATTCCACATTATTTCTCAAAACGTTCTCTAATAGAAAAGCTTTGTAGGTCTAGTCCTTTTCAGAGAACAACCTCTAATTTTACATAACAATATATGTGTTATACCTCTACAATTAAGATTGGTTTCTTCTTGTTTGTTGGTTTTCTTTTTAAATACAGCTTTCCATTGTCAAACCACTTATCAGAATAATTATATGTGATGCAGTATAGTATTTCACTATCTTGCTGTACTTTTCCTTCGTATTTTCCTGACTAAAAGAAACAGAAACAATTAAAATTTAATTTACTTTATTGGAGGGGAAACATTGCTTTCCATGCTCATGCTTTTTTTCTTTCAGTTCTACTTGCTTATTTATAAAATTTAACAATCTGCAATGTGACTCCCAATGAACGGTGCAAATTATAGAGCCTTTAAAGTGGTTAGGCCTGCAAAGAAGTGCAGGTTTTTTTCTGGAATTCCCAGGTTCATCCCTAGAATCTTTCTTGACAAAGCTCAGAGAATTAAGCCAGTTTCTGGTTTCTTTCTCAGTATGAGTTTAAAGAATGTGGATATTAGTAGGATAGCTACTCCATCCTCTAGCTTTCACGGAGCTCTCAGATGAATGCAGTCTGGTCCTTTTGATTGATTTCAGCTGTATTTCTGAAATTGTTCCATCAACTCTTTCTGATCCCTTTATCTCTGTAGTGGTTTTACACTCATTACTTGTGAAGACTAATATGAGGATCGTACCATATTCTCTGGTACAGGCCCATGCCAATAAATCACTTAATTTCTCTGCAGAGTTTTGATTATGTTTGGTCGAACCTTGGTGGTCTAAAGGATACACAGTCTTGTTTGTGGGATTCTTTTCATATATTTGAAAAGTTCATGATGTTTGATCTGTTTGTTCTTCAATCTTCCCTAGCATTTTTAAACTCCTCTGTGAAAAGCTACATTTCCAAAAGAGTATAAAATAAGAGATAAAATATATGGGTAACATATTACCTAGTAATAAGGCACCTCCTATCTCCTCTTTACCATTTCAGTATCTAAATAAAGATCTCTTTGTTTTCATTTTCTTTCATCTTTCTACCACCAGGAACAGCCGTACATGTACAAGTGTTTCGGATGACAGGAAAAATTCTTGTTTCCTCAGTACTGTGGAAATTGTTTAGAAAGAAGGAAAGTCTTACCTGAGGAAAACTCTAGAATATTTGCTTAGATAAATTATTATGAGGTTTGTGATGGGACAGTGACTCTTGTACTGAAACTGCGATAGGCACACCCGCAGATGAATATGGACTTGTTCTTTCTTAGGTGTATTTTTATGGGAAAGATATAGTATTCCATTCCAAATGCAGTCTTTTCAGTTTAAGTAAGCACAAGAAATAAAGAAAAAAACTTTGAGGGCAAATATTCTCGAAGTATTGTCTATTACTCTATCAGAGTAGAGACAGGGAATGTTAAAAAATGGCTATTCTTTAATCATAGGCTCCAGCAAAGGGCCAAGGAGACAGAATCTTTGCTCTGAATCCTTGTTTGCAGGATAGGGTGGAAGAAATAATTCACAAGATAGAATGAAATAGCCAGTCTATGCTTCAGAAAGTGAACTGGATGAGATAAAGTGGATTTAAATCACATCCCCGTTGGCTGGAAACCCACATAGAAGGTCTGAAGCAAAAAAATTAGCCTAACCCGTGTACTAAAACATTAATTGACTGCTATGTAGTAACAAGCAAGGGAAATAGCATTTGATCATTATGTCAATTGTTTTCGTCTCTCATAAAAAAAAATAACAAAACAGTCTTTTTCTTGTTTGATTTTTAAGAAAAGCAGAGAACTGAATGAGTGTCATTTAGTATAAACACTAGAGAGAAAAGTGTGCAGGTATGGATACTGTAGAAATTACTTTTGTATTACTATGGCTTTTAACCAAAGATTTTATTTTGGAATTGATAGAACAGTGTTATTCACATAACTATCAGGAACACAAAATGTTTTTAATTTAGAATAGATGTGATAAATGAGTCTGTGCAATTAGAGCCAAAGCCCTTAGGGAATAATTACCTATTAGTGGTGCCTGCAAAGGAATTGCAAGCAGCTGAAGAACTTTGAATAAATTACAAAGAAATACCCTATCTTGAAGGTACATAAAAAACAATGTTTAAAAAACCCAAAACCAAATACTTCCCAAACCCAAAATTTCAAATCTGTAACACTGCTATGGTAGAGAAAAAGTGGAAATAATGATTTTATTCTGTTGACCTGTGGAACCTCAGGCAAAGTAAGTTACCATAGCTCAGGTGTTTTTATGTCCATTTCTACCAGATGAAGCTTGGTCTCACAGGCATACAAAAATAATTTCTGGCAAAATGTGAGGTAAAAGAATAGTTTTGATAATGACATCTTTATTTTTGATGTGATTAAGTATGCTTCTGATTTGCTATTATTTTGTTGACTACTTCATGATAGAGATGGTAAAATGAATACACTTTTTTGTATCAATTATTTGTTAAATACTAGATTGATCTAAATCTCTCACAAATGCTTTTCTTTTTAAAATTTAGTAAATGTTGTAATTGTTTTAAATCTTTCCACAGTTCACAAATAGACAACTCTAATCAAAAAAAAATCTCTTGGTTTTGATAAGAGTGCTTTCTCTAAAGTTGGTTTTCAGTAAATATTTAACTTTTAGCAAAAATAAAAAGTCTATTTTTAAACAGTTATTTTTTTTTTGAAGAGTGCCGCTTACAATCAAACAGCTCATCAACTTTACTCCATTGACAAAACCTGCAGTATTTTAGAAAAGCATCAGTGAAATGCTCACATTCGTATCTCTGGGGTTTTTTCTTTTCCAGATTTGCTTATACTTTAGCTAAAAAGTAGTATATTTTCAAAATCTATAATCAGGTTGAGTAGCTATTACTGTCACTTATAAACATTCAGCGTTCGAATATATTTCATCCCCTCATGCCAAACAGGTTTACTCTACGCTCGAGGTATGTACATCTTGTGTGTGTTTACAGCAATGGGAAGAAATTACTATTTGTTCCTTTTTGTTGTGTACCTTATCTGACCTGTACCACTACATAGCTGAATATTAGGAAACAGTGGGTGAGTTTTGTTTTGAGAACAGCTGAGAGCAAAAGAAACCCTGTCTTGGGGAATGAGATTAATTTGTTATACAGTGTGCTCTCAGCTCAGGTGCTGGCAAAAGAAAATTTCTGGCCAGACTGCACATTCAGTTTTTGTAACTCAAAATATACTTTGAGGATACTGAGGTACATTGTCTCTTGATGCTATTATTATGTATGGGTGGAGCAGCTAAACATAAGCAACCTCTACCCCTCCAAGCCAGAGTGACTGTTGAGCTGCGTATTGTCCTTCTGCAATAATGTTACAGTTCAGTAAATTGCTCAGGTGATGTATGTAGTCAAAATGACATTGATTAATGCAGTTTTCTCCACATACAACAACAAAAAAATAATCCTGTAATTATAAGATTACATACCCTTTTCCAAAAAAATTGATCACATTTTTTACAGTTGTAGGTAGAGGCATAATCCACTTGTGATATTGGGAAGTAATCTACATATTTCAGTGAAGCAGATAGCATTGCAGTCATTTGTATGAGAAGCATTTTGTAAACTGTACTGCTGTAGTGTCTCACAGATAATATATAATGTTAATTTTCCCATCACCAAGTGGTAACAACTAGAAATCCTCACAGATTTTTATAGGGACAAAATGTGAAACAAATGTACAAGTAAAGAAACTGTCTGAACTTGCTGGCGTACATTTTGATGCATAGCTTCATAAAGACTACCTAGGTTTAAGAAGAGAATGGAAAAAAAAGAAATCAAATGAATGATCAATAAACAGTATCATGAAAAGGATTCAGCTAAATCTAAACCTTACTTTCACAAACTATAATTTCTCTTTAAAGTTGACCCAGTGTAGTGATTTAATAACTATATTTTTTTTTTACCAGTTAGTCTTTTGTCTAGCAGAGAAAAATGAAGTGGAATATTTTGAAGTTCAAACAGTAATTTCTCAGGAGTACACTCATTCTGCACAAATTTCAGCAGAGATGCTTAAGTCATATGGAATTCTAATGAATAGAAAGTATTCCCTGCTTAACCTAGCCAACTATAATTTTCATTTTTCACATTACTGGCAAGAAAACCTCAGACAATAAAACAGGGACTCAACTGCTATGCTCCAAATGAACCATAAATGCTGGTGTACTTTGTTCTTCATAGTCTATATCTCAAGCATAAGCAGAACAATTTATTCTTTTTAATGTAGCTACACTGGTGTGTTTAATTTGTAGATTATTTTCTTTAAATTTAAAGTAGGCTGGGTAAGGGGACAAATGTCAAAAGCTTCATTCGGCTTAATTTAGTGTTTCCTCTTCGAAAAACACATGTTTCTCTAACAGGTGCCTTTGTTTTTGTTTCTAAAGAGAGTTTCTAGTAAAGGGAAGCTGAGGATAAGGATGCATAGAAATAATTCAGGGCTGTTTATGTTATAAAGTATGTGCACACTTGCCTATCTAAGTTGAAAATATGATACCTAAACTGAGATACTTAATATTTAGTGTTAAAGCGGAATGTGCCTCATTTGGTCCACTTATTGGACCTTACATTTTCTGCAGAGAACAAATTTTTCACTTTTTTGTTGGAGGGGAATGATCCCAAGCCCACAGAGACTGGTAGAAAAATCCAATTCTCTTCTATCAATCTTGAATCGGGTCCTAACTAGATAGTTCTGGTGGCCCCAGAGAGAAGCCTCTTTTCACATGACTTGATACAACATTCTCTGAAGCAATGTGCACAAATGGAAAAATTCTGCCATTCTTGAATGATTCCTGAATGATACTTGGAAATACAGTCTGTCACAAGAGCAACCTCTCCCCCTGCTCCCCCCTTTCCTCCGCCCAGCCATCAAACTGGAACTCAGAGCAATCAAACCACCCCTGCCACCCATCCTGGGTTCTAAAACCCCCTATGTAGGCAAGGGAGAGAAAAATTCCCTGAAAGATTTTGAAACTGTAACAATAGGCTATCAAGATAGCATAAAGAAAAAAAAAAAACTATGGGTGCTATACAGAAATTAAAAGGTCATATTTTATGATTTCTGTTAATAGGAAATGAGTTTAGGTGAGTTAAATAGCCATATCTACCTTTAAAATTTATGATTTATGAAGACTTTGTTTCTATGAAGACTTTGTTTCTATGAAAACATATATACAAAATGAGATGTTGAAGGGGGCATATAGGGAAAAATATGAAAGAGGTTTTTAATTTCAAATTAACAGGTATAACTCTGACCACTTGGGAGAATTACAGCTTTTCCAGTTTTCAGTGACATAGGACTGGATCTTGTTTCTTTATAGTCCTGGGAAGTCAAATGTTTGTGCATACTTACAGTTAGTGGGAAAGGTATGTTTTCTTCCTCTGAATTGAAGCCAGATTGTGTACTATGAGGTTCATGAGAATTTCTGTTTATAAATGGCATGCTAGTGACACATTAAGGAGCTGCTGCTGAAGCAAGGGTAGATGTAATATACCCTTCTGACTGAGGCATGGCTGAGGAAGTAGTTGAACCAGTAAATCCTGCAGAATCCAGGCACAGAAGAGTGACTTTATCCAGTTTTCCCCTTTACTATTTTATCTTTTGAATTACATGTGAGAACAGAGTTTGTCACAGACTACCTACTGTTGCAGGTAGTCTATTGTCACAACCACTAGTGTTGCAGAGAATTTGGGACTTGAGAACTCAGTGAAATATAAAACAAATACAGGAGCAAGGAATAGAACCAAGGACAGCAACGACTCCAGACAAAAGTTTTACTCTCGTTTAATTGACTATCCTTCAAAAATTGCCAGAGAAAGTTGCACATAATGAGACCCACGTCTGCTAGTGATGTAGTGAAATCAGTCATTACCTGAAAGGAATAAATTTTTCATCGACTTAATGAAATGGCTGCTCACTCAACATTTTATGAAAGAGCTAAAAGTTTCAGGAACTTTGTAAAAGAATAAAAATATCACCTATGATTTAAAACAAATATCTAATCCAAAGGACACAAAAAGGTAAAGATATGCTTATTTTATAATTTTTCCCAAAGATAGCAGCTGTACTTCACCAAAATTGACACTATCAATGTCACTTTTTAAAGATAATTGGAGGATAATGACATCAATACCAATAATAAGAAGACCCTTAAAATATATTCTCTCTTTGAGTTTTGTTTTGTGTGAAGACAGGGCCTCTTAACACTCAGAGGGTAAGCGTGTGGCTGGGAGGTCAGAAATACTTTGGGCAGCAAGGAAAGTGTGCAGCAAGCTCACTACCCTGGTCAGTCTTTAAGAATGCAGAATTTGGCCTCTTCAGGGATGTGCTTGGGAGAGTACCATGGGATAAATCCCTGGAGGGGAGAAGGATTCAAGAAAGCTGGTTATATTCAAGGATCACCTCTTCCAAGCTCAGGAACAATGCATCCCAACAAGGAGGAAGTCAGAAATGCCAGGAGGCCTGGAAGGATGAACAAGGAACTCTTGGACAAACTCAAACACAAAAAGGAAGCTCACAGAGGGTGGAAGGAAGGGCAGGTAGCCTGGAAGGAATATAGAGAAATTGTCTGAGCAGCCAGGGATCAGGTTAGGAAAGCTAAAGACCTATTAGAATTAAATCTGGCCAAAGAGATGAAGGACAACAAGAAAAGATTCTACAGGTACATAAGCAACAAAAAGAAGACTAGGGAGAATGTGGTCCCTCTCCGCAAGGAAACAGGAGACTTGGTTATCCAGGATATGGAGAAGGCTGATGGTTTGCTCTAGAATAATAAAAGTTATGGGTGATAAACGAATCATGAAATACATTCAGAAGCCAAGATCTTGTATTTGTCTTCACAACCTAGATCCAAAAGTGTTTCTGTCGCATACCCATGAATGAAGAACCAACAAATTTGAACATACGGCGATCTAGAGGAAAAAGATCTTCCAATTGCTGATGTTTTACCTCCAGGATGAAAGAAAGACTTTAAATACCAGGAACATTAGAAAATACTCCCTGTATAGGTAGAAAAATGATTTGGTTTCAGTCAAGAACAAAAAAACTACTAGGTACCGACATGATATAAATGAAAAAGAGACATAGTAGAAGGCTTTATTGGAGGCAGACAAGAGGAGCTCAATTACTTCTGGCATTTACCTCCCAATATTACAAACATCTCAAGCCAAAGAGGAGGGATAAAATTGCATACACTTAGGCAATTCCAATAAAAACATATTCTCATGCTCATACTTACAGTGTTGCAGTATTAAGACAACTATAGAAGAAATATGCATATGGACAAGCTTTCAAATAATTAGCACTCATTTCTGTAATTAAAATTTTGTTGCGCTCATTGATTTACATTATTACTTGCATTCATTTTATTTTAGAAGTCTTTCCTCTCCTCCAGCTGGTTCATGTGTTGCTGACTTCCACAGTAAGACACTTGATAATAATATCCTGCAGTGACACAAACTTATTTCTTATGATATCTCCGTCAGTAAGAAGTTGCTGGGGATAAAAGTCAGAGTGATTAATAGCACACTGCCCACAGAGGTTTCAACTGTTCATAGCAGCTATGTAATGGAATACTTGTAATGCCAAGTTTTGTGGTGTGATTGTAACCATCGCAGCAGTCATTTCATGACCGTCTTCAAACCTTTTCTCATTTGAGAATGAATGATTGCATGACTAACATATACTTTCTTAAAAAGCATGATATTACCCACAAACACACTCTTCTGAGGATCTTATAAGTCATTGAAACAAGTTGTAGCTGTTGCTCTGCTAAAAAACCCATATATGATCAGAATCTAAAAGGAAATTTTATCTAAGCTGAATCTCCTTTATGACCCAGATTGTATGGAAGTAGTTGCTTACTATAGCAGAAAATACCCATGATAATTTTGCATACTGTCAGTTTTAGATTATTGACTGGTTTAAACAAATACATGAGAAGTCAATTCATATGGAACTGAACTTTAAGACCAAGTCAAACATAGGCCTTTTTAACTTCGAAACTATGTCTCAGTTATATATAGTGAAAAATTGAAAAAGTAATTGAATTGTTTACAAAAGTTCTTCTTCCTAGTATTTTCTGTACACTGATTCTTTTCATTCCTGGAAAATCAGTTTAGTAGAAACTTTGGAATAGGGTCCTCATGCTTCATGTAAACTTTCTCAGTCATTCAAAATTCTTCACAATAAAAAACTGTTGAACTTTTCTCAAAGTTTTTAACAAACTGCCAACATGTGCAGAGCTTTTTATGTTTCTTTTCACTCTGAGCCATACTAGTGATATTCCTTGCTTCACAGTGAAAGACAAATTGTAATACAGTCCACAGAGGGCAAAAGAATCATAAAGACCTTTTACGAGAAATGAAAAAAGGTACACAAAGATTTTTGGTAACATGTTTTGCTATCAGAAGTCCTTATATGAGTGGTCCAGATACCTCAGTACAATGATAGGTGTTGTTATACTGTACTTGCACCACAACATCTACAATGTGTACCTAATAGATGGAGTATGAAAAGTTGAAGTCTTTTTACATTACAGAGTTCTTTTAATGTCCAGGATTGCAAATGAAATATCAAGATTTTTTACTCTATCTATGGCATGTGAATTGAATAGATTCAAATAAGTATAGTTCTTTTTTTCCTACTTAATTCCAGTTAGCTACATGATATAACTAAGAATTCATTCTGCAATTTAGACATATTCTTAAGATTTTCTGAAACTACTCTACATATCCGAAGAGTGTATGACAACTCTTTCTTTCATAGACAATTTTAACAGATTTAAAATAGTTCTTTGTCAGTAATGAGATGTAGCTGACTTTTCTCTTTGGGGATTTTGGTTTGGTTTTGACATATTGGAATCATTATGGTAGGAATAAAAAATAAAATCTTGTGGAATTTTTGTATCTTTTGATACTAGCAAGCTCTAAGTAATACGTGGTTAGGATATATGTACGAAGCCTAACACTAAGAGACAAGCTATGATTCAGACTGATAAGTTTCATTTATTGTTCTCTGCCTTTTATGTCATGCTGATATTTTTCATAGTCTTATAGTACATACCCAAATGCCCTTTCATCTCCTATACTGTACATATGAGACGAAACATAGATCCCTTTTATTAGAACTTATTATAAATATTTATTATCTATATTACAGATTCC
Source organism: Neomorphus geoffroyi (assembly GCA_033558235.1). Taxonomy (NCBI): domain Eukaryota; kingdom Metazoa; phylum Chordata; class Aves; order Cuculiformes; family Neomorphidae; genus Neomorphus; species Neomorphus geoffroyi. Next base: position 22,246,715 of record JAUMJM010000020.1, on the reverse strand, counting down.
AGAAATGTTTCATGTGTATTAAATGGGTAATGTAAAAAATTTCCTTCAGAATTTACCAGAACATTATCGGTGAATGCTACATATAAATATATATACATATACATCTATATACTGTACGTGTGTACATTTCAAAGGTTTTCTTCCTGATGGTCAATTTGAATAATTCCAAGGTTAGAAATTACTTTAAAATGCTATGGAACGTTTGGGTTTGGTTGCCTGTGTGAAGCAGATTTGTGTAGCAGTCCTGCTTATGTTAGAAAGGAGATCATAGATCATGTTGAGTGCAACTGGCACTAATTAGCAAACTTGGCAGTTTGATCAGAAAGGCTAAAAACTAAATGGGTAAAGGGATTGACCTACTTTTCTAAGTTAACATTGAAACACTCTACTGAGCTAGTGCTGAGAAATCTGTTGACCCTATCCCTTTTCTATGAAAGGTTTTCTTATCTGTGATTGTCAATCCAGCCTTTTACAGTAGCAATAAAACTACTAATAAATAAAAGTGTAAAAATACACAGCAAAAGACTTGAAATGTTCACATTCCCAACAGTATCTAGAAGATTAGACTATAGATATATACATCTGAAGTACATATGATAAAATAGTGTGGTATGGTGATACAGTGAATCTGTCGTGCATCTTCAGTGAGCCTTTGTTCTGGAAAACCTGTGAGCTATATTTAGGAAAGGGGAGACAGCGATAAGAGGACGTTTTCTTTAAAATTTCCTACCTTTTTTTATAGGGGAACATCAGAAAACATACTAAAATTTGGAAAATAATGGGCCAGTGTCTTGGTATTGTTAAACTTTCACTAGGCTTTTTAAACCTCCTTAAGTAAGAAACATTAAATTAATACTTCATTATTCCACCTTTCCAGGAAAAACAAAGGTTCTACCTCACAAAAGCCCCATATTTCCAGTAGCCCTTTCCTAGCTGTGGTACAGACATATCTCAGTAGAAAACCTTCAAAGGTGTGTATATTATATCTTGGTAACTAAATTAATATCTTGTATCTTAGCACCTAGGTTTAAGGCTGATATTTTTATTTGGCATTTGGCTTGCAGATTCAGTTATCCTTGAGTATTTCCAGATCACAGTTTTTCTACACCATTATATTTATTCGATGGTTTTGTAACACCTCTGCTGAAAAGATGCAAATACATTTATATTCCTAAATATTGTAATACTTCATCTTCACTTCTTTACTCTCCATAGGCGTTATTAGTCCTGTGATTGCTGTGCTTTGCTGTTTGGGAAATCACCCTGGGAAGGTAAGTACTGTGGATGAGTGACAGGCTTTTATCACCTTCTCCACACCCCACTATCCAGCTGGTTGTTCAAGGGACTCCAGAATTTCTGCTTCAATGGATGCCAAATACCTTTGCAGCACTTGCACTATGCCCTTGCTTACAAAAGAAATACAGGTGACTTTTGAAGATGTGGTCTAACGCATTTACTGTCTTAATATGTTAATAATGTGTCTTTCCTTTCTAGTGAATGAAAACAGGGGAGAAAAAAGAAATTCTGAAAATCTTTACTTTGTGGAAAGAAGTCCCCAAAATGAAGAAAATGCATGTAAATTGGGGAGATGCAGGCCAAGTCCTTCATGGCTCTACAAAGACTATCAACAAAAATTCTTAACTAGTCAGAAGAGAAAAAGATGGATGCAAAAACCGTACGCGGTTGATCAGGCAATGTGCTGTTTACTGCCTTTTGAGCAGCCATGATAGGCATTCCTTTTTAAAGTTCATTAAATATTTATTCAAATTTATCCAGGAAAATGTTTCATTCTAGAAATGCAAGTGAGCCATTTTAGCCATTAGCTTCAAAGCTATAAGGGAAGATTATTTTATTAGCATTTGTTATCTTAACCATTATCAATACCAATATTTGCCAGCATAATCTACACTATCATATCATCATGTTTGAAATAAGTATAAGTAGTCTTCTATAGACATACTACCTTCATTGGGCTGCAAGAAGTTACAAGCATAATGCAAACCACAGAGCAAACCAGGCCATATTTCAAGTTATTAATACAACATATTCCTCTTTTCCAAATCCTCTGACACCTAAATTTACAGGGAGTGTATTCGTCACAACTTCAGAATCTGTCCATAGGAAACATATAATATTGTCTCATCTGTGAAGATGGATGTTTATTTGCTTCAAAGCACCTGTTGGCCTTTTACAACAATTTCTTTTTATTGATGCCCCTAATTGAATGCAAGTGCATATTGAAAAAATAGTTTTATTGCATCAACATTGCCTTCTTTATTTAGAGTAGTTAATATTTAATCTGTCACCCTCTCATCTATTTTGCTGCTCTGTAGAGTGTCATATTCTGACTTTCTGTATCTTTAACTGGTCACAAAACCTTCTTTACACATTCTGATGTTCATATGAAACCTTTTCATAAGTGATCAAAACTGTGATTAGCTTTTAAGTCTTCTTAGGCTACTTATTTAACCATTCTGAACCTGGAACGGAAGAAAGGAAGGAGGAAAGGAAACACAGCAGATGATAAGATGGACAGTCCTTTAACTACACAGTTATATACATGTGTTTATACACACACTGTCACTAGTGGACCTCTATCCTCCTCAGCCAGAGAGGGCTGTTGGTGCTGTTTGTGTTCCTGTGAGTCCATTGTGTTCTATGTGTTTGTCATCAGTGTGGCTGTGTGTGCATATGTGGTGTGTATGGTGTGGTGTGTATGTGCCTGCTGAGAACACAGTCACTACAGGTTGTACCTGGGGACGTGGAGCTGCAGCAGCCTCACCTCTCTTGAACTGTTGACTCCAGCATATGTTTTCCTTCAACTTGTTGATGATGATAATGATACTAAAAACAATAATAATAACAACAATAACACAATAAATCATCATCACCATCATGGTGAAGAAGAATAGTAATCATAAATGTAGTAGAAGATATAATTTTTCTTGGCAAACATGTTCCAGTTTAAAGAAGACCATGACAAAACCTTGAAAGGTGAAAATGGTGACTTGTAGCTATTGTCAGAGTATAACACAGAAGAGATTAAAGAACAGAAAAGGGGAAAATAGTTTACTTAAAATGATGATAAATACATCAATTTCAATACCTGAAAAATTCTTGTGAGATAGAAGCAGAGAAAGACAAGCAGTGTGTGGCCTATGCCTTGTCATCCTCTGACGTCCGTATGTCCAGCTGCCCTGCTGGAGCCTTGTCCATGTGTGGTCAGTGTTCCACATGTTTAGATACACCTACCGGCATAGCTCAGAAACTGAGATCTCGGCAGTCACTCTGATGAACATTTCATGCAAACAAACTTGAAATCATCTAAGCGTAGGAAGTTTGATGAAAGTCCATGCTGTTCTTTCACTAATACGAACACCAGTCAAACATAGCTTGATAAAAGGTACCTCCAGTATATCGGTGACGCACCTAGGCAAGTGCTTATAGGGCAGCATTAATACCTTAACTCAGTAGCCTAAGGGATATAAGCAAAGCAAAATTTCAAGAAGTAATAGCTTTTCTTAGGTATAGTTGGAGTATGTGAGCAAGCGTTTGCCCACGCTTTTGCTCTTTTGTCAAGCTGCAGCTTGAGCGAATTTATTCAGGTTTATGCTTCTTGATGGAACAGATTGAGCAATGAGGTAGGGTGCCTTTGATCCATATATACTGTCAGAGAGCTGAGATCTCTTGGAGATCCCCCACCTTCCTGCTGCTAGCCTAGCTCTGCAGTGGCACAGAGCTGTGTAAAAGAACTAAAGCTATATGGAGGAACAGAGATAGTTTCCTTGCGGCACCTTTGAGGGATCAGTATTCACAGCTCCTGCCACCATGTGCCTCTGCTTAGTGTTGACATATTCATCTGTTTAGTGTTGGTGTACTATTTTCTGGCTTAAGGTATAGACAGAAAACAGAACACCCTTCCAAAAAGTACTACAAGAATCATTTCATGTCCTATTTGTGAATGTGAATGTTATATTCATAGGACTAAATAGCTTACTGAAAAAAACTATTTATGTATTTAAAATAAAAAGCTGTGGTCATCACAATATTAACTGAGCTTACAGAAGGACATTGTCACTTGTCTTTAAAATTCTTAATATTTTATATGCTATCTGAATTTTCTTAAAGGAAAGTTTTCCTTTCAGCTGCTTCCTTCAAATGCAGAATATTGTATGCATTAACAATTTTCACACAAAAATTGTAAATGATATTACACTTCTGATTACTTTTTAAATAATACTTAATTTACTTTTCATCATTGATATACTTTTCTGGACAGATCAAAAATTTTCAAGAGAACTGCCAGATTCAAAACTGTTGGTCATAAAATATTGTGATGGAGTCTGATAAGTGCATAAATCCAGTGCCAAGTAATCTGTAGAGTTGAAAAAATTTAATGGTAATATGTTGAAAACTGGGTCTACACGATTCTGTGCTGTTTACAGAAGAGTGAGTCCAAGACACCTAGAATCCCTTCCTTTCTTTTTGAAGCTCCTGAATTATACTTATTTGTCTGTTGACCTGCTTACCTATCAAAAATGTTTGTTACAAAATTAAAATTGTTTCTGCTTTTCCTCCTGTTTATTTTCCCTGATTAGTCTGAAGGTTTTACTGAGCAGTAACACGATTAGCAATATCTAAAATCATTCCAATGCATATTTCTGCTGATTTTTATTTGCTTACTCACAAATGGAAAACATTGATTGCTGCATTTTGGGGGGGTATGGAATCAAAGAAGATACAATTTGAATGCTGCTTAATTTTCTCATGCTTAGATTATACTACACACTAAACAAAAGAGCATGACTTTAAAATCTGAGCAATCTGTAAGCTCTGAATGCACTGTTGGCTGATGTTACTGAATTAATTAATCAAGAGAGGCTACCAGTATGGCAAAGGGGCTGAGTACAGACTCCAACAGGATTTGATCTACAGGGGGCTCTCTCTATCCTGTCTAATCAGAGGAGGAAGCTATCAGTCAGTTTTGAATGAGCTAGGACCCATGCAGTATTAGACAATGATAAAGGAGCCTTCAAGCTCATGAAGTCATAATATAGTTATCCAAATTTTCCATTATATAGCTATATATATTGTCCCATTATACAGTTAACCGAATTCTCCATTAGAAAGTCACTTCTATCCCATAGGAAAATTTAAAATGGTAAATGAAGTACAGTAAACCCAAAGCCTTGCAATCCATCTGTGGGTTGCTGGTGTGAATATTATTGCCCTACCTTGCCTTCGTGTGCATTTCCTGAACTCAGCTGTGTAATGTGATCTTTATATAGACAAGTATGGAATTCACTAACAAGATTAAAAAAAATAGACATCTCTTCTCCATATAGATACATCTTTTTGAGGCAATTTTAGACTAAAACAGTCTATCAAGTTTTGCTATATTGAACACAGCAAAATAAAACAGCTGATTGCAATACTTATATCAATATACTACTAATAATAATTCATTTATATATAAATTGGGTTAAAAGAATTTTTTCCTTTTATGTTCTTGCAGGATATTTTAATGATTTTAGCTAAATGAAACCAGTAGCAATCAAGATATATTTGCTGTATACCTAAGCAAATTTAAGTATTTATTCACAAGATGTTGTATTACAGTATGTCCTAGGAACTTAGTAATATACTTGTGGAATTTTGATGAAGGTTATACTACTATTCTTCCAAATTTTTCATGTATCTGTTTCAACAAAGTGGAAGAAAGTCAAGCTTAGCAACTTACCTTTTCTATTCTGATTGAAATTTCTTACTGAATTTGATCTTTTGCATTTCTAATAGAATCATGATGGTCATTAATAACTTCACATTTTTTCAAAACTGTCACCACACAGAGAGGTTAATTACCTTTGGTGAAAATTAAAAGATATGAAAAGAGCAAGGTTGACAATAAAGCTGAATCTACAAAACACTGACAAGCCGCCTTTCTTCACGACTCTACAATATATATTTCTATAAAATTTTAATGTTAATAGATATAGTTTAGATAGTGATTTAAATATAATCCAATGAAGAATCTTTAAAACATGCATATCAGATGCCCAGCAGAATGCAAGAGGCTATGAATTAATGACACTAACTGGATTCAAGGGCAAGTAAAGGTAAGGGTTTTTTTCACCTCGACTGACTTTGTTTTTAAACAATATTGGGTGAGGTTAAGTGTCAGTTGAAAAGGATTCTGGGCAAAGCTTTCCTAAGGATTCATACATTTTCTTTGTACTGCATAATCTAAACAACATCATGAAGGCAGTCCACAGGATCATCTGCTTTTATTAAGAGCATTTGAAGATGCTTAGTTTTTTTTTTAAAAATAGAATTAGAAAATGGCTTACAAGTGAGACAGCAAAATGGTGTTCACTTCTTTAAGCTGGAGGTTCTAAAGCAGTGTGGTTCTTGTTTCTGACTGAAGCTGTACCCCAACAGATTCCCTTCTTGTCCTCCCAAGAGTGTAAACTCTTCAAAAGACGTGTCTTTACCCAGCTTAGCGAATGTTTTTCCTTATACATGTGTGAAATCTAATGAATGCACATGTATTATCAGAAAAGTAAACTTAGAATGATTGTGGCAACTGTTTTGAGAGCCAGGGCTAAAGTAAAATGTATTCAAATTTGACAAAATGAAGAACATGGAAGTACAGAAGAACTGGATAATTTCCTTTCACTGAATATTGGTTGCTAGCAGAATACTTACCAACAAGGTCTGTTAATCAACACTAATGTAGTGTCCCACAAAAATAACAACAGTCAGTATGTTCAAATGTCACAGTATAGTAACATTTGCACACTTTAAACCTGTCCACTTTCCATTTCATTCAGTAGTGAGGCAAAGTCAGCCACTGGATGTGCATAGAAGCATAGCTTTTTTCTTTGATATGGGACTTAAGCATACACGCTTCTGCTCTGCAGATCTCTATTCAAAACTGTTTGCAGTTTAGTGTTGTTTGCTCTTATAAAACTGCCTTTCCCACTTAGACTTCTTTATTGCTTTGAACTTTCCTTTGCAGTTTTCATTTCCTGAATAATATTTCAGTTTATCCATCACTCATTTTCAATGCAGTACTCTAACTCAAATAAAAGTAACTAACAGTTACTTTTAACCAAATGTAATATAAATTTAGACCTGAAAAAAGTATTTTTTTAAAAAATTGTCTACAAGATGCTAAAACAATTTCTAAAGTACAATAAATGTTAGTCTGCAGTACAGAGTACAGAAATAATAAAAAATGGTCACACTGCAGTGACACTGCTGTTGTCATGAGCTGTAAATGCTTTTTCTCAGATCAGGCGAAAGTGCATCAACTGTACATTCCTAACAAACACATTCTAAATCATACTATTCCATTAGATACCCATAGTTTTTCATAATGAAAATGCCATTTAAAATAATTATCATACTATTTTCTCCCTGTCTGGATTTTTAGCACAATTACTGTAATCCACTACTGTGAGAGTTGCATACAGCAAACCCAATTCATATCTTGATGCTCGCACAACACACCTAGACTCAAAAAATGCTCTAAAATGCTCTAAGACTACCATTGATATGCTTCTATTATGGTTTAAAAGCTGAAATTAAAAAAGACTACTTGCTGGGAAAAGCATACTTATTTCAAGTGCCAGTGTATCTCATTCAGCTTGGAATTTTCTCTCTGTCTGAGAATTTGCATGATAAAAGCAAATGATAAATGGACATGGGACGGAAATGTTTAGGAGAGGAGTCTGTGACAGATCCTTTGAAGCTTTAAGAGTTTATAATGTAAATAAGTATTTAGGAGATTATTAACATTCACAGATTTTACCCTCAAGGCTTTCTGTAAGGTCAACTTTTAAGCAGGTCAAGCATGCAGAAAGAATTGCAAAATATACGTGTGAACGTGTTCAAAGATGAGTCTGGGCTGCAGAATGTTTTTATTTGACTTTAATTAATATATAATTGGTTGCTATCAGATATATTTAACATAGGACCTTGGAGTTCAGGAATTTAGGGAATTCTTAACTTTTCTTATACAAAGTCATTTTGGTTCCAGAATACCACAAAATAAGAACATACAAGACTGAAAAAAAAGATCTTTCCAATAAGCTTTAAAAACAAGCAGGGTCCTATTTTATTGAGGTAAACAGAAAAGGTAACTTCTTCCTCAGAAAATTTCAGTGACTGAACTAACATATTGACTCCAGTGCAAATTAAAATGTTAAACTGATAATGAAATGAGGACTGTTTCATACAGCTGTTAAGTAAAGCATGTCTGAAAACCTGTCTACTTTTTCAGTCATTCAAATGCATTTTATGTCTTGAAGCACAGTTTTTTAAAATGACAAGCTGAGATAAAAGAAGGCCAGTAAAACTCTAATTTCTGCTTCAGTTATTAGAACTATGTCATAAGGGTCAAACTATGTGTTAAAGCTCTCTGAGAGCTCCTTGCTTTTTGATTTGTTGCACATAGTATTAAAATGTTGAAAAAAGCCTCTTGTTTTGTTCTTATTCAAATAAAAATAAATGATGTGAAAATCTGACCATGACCTTTCAGGTGGAAATCAATTATACAACCCTTTTTTGTGTGTGTGTGTATCCATGTTGACCTGAATTTAATTTCATAGAAAATAAGTAGATCTACTTAAAATATTTATACAGGTGCACTGGATTCCAGCTTTTTCTTGGATACTCCATCACTGAATCTTCATGAGTGATGATGTAACAATTGCTTATACTAATTATTATAACTTCAATCAGAATTTTGACTATTTGACAGGATTGGAAGTCGACCCTAATAAATTAATTTGGTAATATTATGTCCACTCATGTATTACTGAATTACCCATACTGTATGCTGAAGCTACAGAAAGCTGTCAAAAGGTGACTGTCATCTGTAATCATCATTTGTTATATTCCTTAGAAATCTAATTCAATTACACTTGTCAAGCATAAATCATGAATACCTTCTGCAAAATGATTATTCCTTTGTTTCACTTGCTGTGCCTTGAGGAATCTTTATCTCCCTTTTGCCTATATTTCAAAAATTTACTTCATAAAGAGGAAATCACAAAGGGCATAGTAGGAAAAGGAAAGAAAAAAAAATCTTAGATATCACCCCTTCTTGAGATAAATTGGTTTAAAAAGCTGAATTATTCATTCATCAATAAAGTCACACCCAGGGAAGTGCAAAATTGCTTATCACAAGGAGAAGAAAGGAAATAATTTGAGCTGTTTACTATCATGCATAATGCAACCATCAACTTAATTCTGCAAACATTTTCTTATCAAATTGCTTGTTAGAAAATGATAAATATATTGCTTGACTCTATTTATACGTTGCTTATATAGCAATTTTCCTTTTATATTTGTCAAATGCTCCAAATAGCCATAAATACACTCTGTCTGTCTTGGTTATGTAGATAAACAATAGTACCACAGTAATACCAAAGTCATTTGGTACCTCAGAGTTTTTAAATAATGAGGTTAGAAGCATAAACTGGCATTTTTGTGCTAATCTGCTAGATAGTCTCATAGAATTAGAATGCAAACATGGAGATATGAAGAAAATTCTGAATCTGAAATGCCAAAGTTATACTATGAAAAAAATCCTGTTGACATATAATAAGAAAAGACGGTATTCATTATCTAAAAAAGTAACCTCTCTAGGAAGCTGAAATTAGAAATTAATCTTGAACTGCTGCTTCTAAGAGTCTGCTACTTTACTTGTGAACTTCTATTTGAAAATGCAATGTACAAATAACTTTTGCAAATATGCATTAATTAAGAAAAAAAATCAGAGTCAAGATGCACAGTTTTCTTCCACTGAAAATATTGAAGTTTTTTTTAATATGGGGAATATGTGTTAACCACAACAATAAAAACTACACTTTGATTTCAAAGGACAGAATATCAGTCATATATGTTGTTAAGAACCACTCATTCAGAGAATTGATAATTGCATAGAAATTGTTATAATTTTTCCATATACATATTTATATTTAAATTTATGCCAACACAAACTTAAACTAAGAAAAAACAGTGTTCTTTCTGTTTCAATAGTGCTTGAAATGCTTTTAAAGGGAAGAAAACCACCACAGAAAAAGCAGAATATGTCCTGGTTTTGTCTGGACGAGTTAAAGCACCATTCCAGTTTTCATTCATCTGCCGTTAAGAACACAGATTTGCAAACACATCCTGAGTAAGAGATAGCTTAGAGGATCTCATATGGCAATGGACACCTGTCTTCAGGCAATTGAAACAAGCCTCAGATTTTTTTTATGGTAGCTAAAATCTCTCTACACTTCCTTGATTTTGTTTTCTAGGGACTTGTTTGCTCCACCTAGGTGGATCTTGCTGTTTGAAAAATGCTTAGAGATCATAGGTCACCTGTAAATCCCATGCCAGACCTGTGTTGATGCCCTGGATACTCTGAATACTCTTAGACAGGACTGACATCAGTCTTTTGTGAAGAGGGTGACGCCTCTTCAACTGTTCTTCTTGAGAAAAGGGAATTAAGTGCTGGTCCCCCCTGAGATTCCGTCCTGGGTCCAGTTCGGTTTAATATCTTTATCAACAATCTGGATGAAGGGATTGAGAGCACCCTTAATAAGTTTGTGGTTGACACCAAGCTGGGGGGAAGAGTGGATCTGCTTGAAGAAAGGGAGGCTCTGCAGAGGCATCTGGACAGGCTGGATTGATGGGCTGAAACCAACAGGATGAGGTTCAACAAGGTCAAGTGCAGAGTCCTCCATTTGGGACACAACAACCCCATGCAATGATACAGAGTTGGGGAAGAGTGGCTGCAGAGCTGCCTGGCAGAGAAGGACCCAGGGATGTTGGTTGACAGCCAACATGAGCCAGCAGTGGCCCAGGTGTCAGAAACTGTGTCAGAAACAGTGTGGCCAGCAGCAGCAGGGAGGTGATGGTGCCCCTGTACTCAGCACTGGTGAAGCCATACTCATGTGCAGGGTTTTGGGCCCGTCACTCCAAGAAGGACATTGAGGGGCTGGAGCGCGTCCAGAGAAGGGCAACGAGGCTGGTGAGGGGGCTGGAGAATAAGTCCTAGGAGGAGCGGCTGAGGGAACTGGAGTTCCTTAGCGTAGAGAAGAGGAGGCTGAGGGGAGACCTCATCACTGTCTACAACTACCGGAAAGGAGGTTGTGGTGATGTGGGTGCTGGACTCTTCTCGCAAATGACAGGTGATAGGATGAGAGGAAAAGGCCACAAGTTGCACCAGAGGAGGTTTAGACTGGACATTAGGAAGAATTTCTTTACTGAAAGGGTGGTCAGCGATCGGAACAGGCTGCCCAGGGAGGTGGTGGAATCCTCATCCCTAGAGGTGTTTAAGAGATGGATAGATGAGTTTCTGTGGGACATGATTTAGTAAGTGGACAGGTACAGTTGGACTCGATGAACTCAGAGGTCTTTTCCAACCAGATAATTCTATGATTCTAGATGCAGCTTTAAAATACTGGAGATAGCACAAACAACACATTAAAATATTATCTCAAACTGGAAAAAAAATATAAATGAGAATTTCTTGACTCAAAACCTTTTAGATTTGACGGGAGAAAAAATCATTAGATCTATGCTCATTTAATCATAGAGTGGTTGAAAGAACCTCTGGAGGTCATCTTGTACATTCCCCTGGCTCAAGGAGGGCCACCTATATCAGGTTGTCCAAGAACATGGCCATATGTTTTGTTAATATTTCCAAAGATGGAGACTCTACAACAACTCTGAGTAATCTGGTGCCAGTGCTTCATCACTCTCTCCATTAAAAAGTGTTTCCATGTCCAGAAGGAGCCTCTTGACACCTGTGTTTCAATTGGTGCTGATTGCCTCTTGTCCTGTCACTATGCACTATCGAAAAGAGCGTAGATCTGTCCTCTTTGCATCTTCCCTCTAGGCATTTATATACATTGATGAGATCGCCTCTGAGCCTTCTCTACTCCAGGCTAAACAGTCCCAGTTCTCTCAATCTTTCCTCTTAGGAGAGGTGCTTTAGTTCCTTATCATTGTTGCCCTTTGTTGGTCCCTCTCCAGTATGTCCATATGTATCTTGAACTGGGGAACCCAGAACTGGACATGGATGCATTACTGTATGAGTGGCCTCCCCAGTGCTGAGCAGAGTGGAAGGATCATCTGCTGGCAACACTCCTCCTAATGCTGGATCCTAGCATGTACTATTGACCATCTTTGCTGCAATGGCATGTTGCTGGCTCATGTTAAGAAACAGAAAGTGGTGAAATCAATAACAAAGTACAAATAATAATATCTAAAAATCAGTGGTCACTGCAAAATATTATTTTCTTATTAAGCAGGAATGAAGTAATGTCCATCCAACAATACTTCTATATATTTGTATTTCAAAAAGACCTGAAGAGCTGAAGGCATTAATGAGCAGAATGTAGTAGGTAAGATATTTTTTTTACAGAAACACAATAATAATAAGGCAGTTGTTTAAAATATATTAGCACATTACAAAAATTCATAATCCCAAATCAAGAAGTGCTCTGCTGCATTAAAAAACCAGTTCTCTAATTTGAATTAGAGGAAATTAAAGCAGCTAAATAATTAATCAAAACATCTGTATATTACAAATAAAAGCATATAAATCAGAAATGTGGAATTTCAGAAAATTAATGAGAAAATCAGAAGTACACAAGCTGCGGTTAAAATGCAGAAGCTTTGTGTGTGTTAAAAGGAAGAGAAATTCTAAGATTAAATTTTATCCATTAATGATAACATTTACAAATTTCTGTTCTATATTTATGAAAACATTAGGTGATATATTTAGTAATTTTTTACAAAATATCTGACCAATGAGCATTCTGCACTGTTAACATTGATCTTCTGTAAGTCTTGGAACCCTGGGGCAGCTGTCCAGCGACCCAGAGAAAGATGATGTCATAATAATATTCTAGAAGGGTGAATTGAATGACCTGAATGATGTTAGGCCTGTCAGTCTGAAATTGATCTCAAGTAAAGTAATAGAACAAGGCTGATAGAACACTTGATTAATAAAGAAGTAAAGGAGATGATAAGTATAATTGTCAAAACAGGCTTATGGAAAATACAGGTCAACAAACTGTCTGGATAGCTTTTTCCACAACACTAGTAGTTTGGCTGGTAATTCAAATGGAATTGAAGAAATACACCCATTGTATCACAAGTTTTTGTCTTGTACCACACTTTGCCTAATAAAGAAAGAAGATAGAAAATGTGTCACATACAATAAAAGATGTCTAGGTAAGATGAAAAGATGTCTAAGTAAGTGGGAGGTTTCAAAATAAACTGTCAGTTAAAAATGTCATGTAGCAGATAAGTCCCTAGCAGGACTATGTTGGATTTGATTTTTTTTGCATTTTACTGTTGTTTGTTATCTATGTCTTGTAGGAAAGTATTACTCTTCATTGAGTGTGTTCATAAGAGAATGACTGAAATAATTAAATAAGATATTTTACTGGTATTATAAAGTCTGATTTTTTTTTAAGGAACTTGGGTCAACTTAATGAAAAATGTTAAATATATCTCACTATGCAGTCACATATCTATGAATGAAAAATTAGGCTGTATTTACAGCAGGATGGATGCTATCATGTGAAGCAGTAGGCTGAGAAAGACTCACAGTAAGTTTGATAATTAGTTGACAATAAACTTTCATTGTGGCGCTGTAACTTACAGGAATAATGTAATCTGTGGATACATAAACAAAGCAATTGTAATCTAATGTGTTTAGAAAATCTCCATATGTTCATAACTCACTGGTGTAATTTTAAGTTAGTAATAGCCAGTTTTGGAGTTGAAATCAGGCATTGCATAAATTAAATCGGTTAAAAACCCAGCAGAAATAGAGAAAAGACTGGAGAGCTTTCCTGATAAGAAAATTATCGAAGAATCCTCCCAAAAAGTTAAGACACAACTTACGCTATTAGTAACAAAGATCTGTAGTTAAAGGGGACATATTGGCAAGAGAAGTTTCTTCAGTCTCTCAGAAAAAATACATAACAATAACACCTGGTGGCTTATAGTTACAGCTAGATATATTCAAATTATAAATAAGATAATTTTAAGAGTAGCGAAAGACACATTTTATACAAGTGATCAGCATTAGTGTTCTTAAATTCTTAAATGCAGGTTGGTTCCCCCATGCTGCTCTACCTCAAGGAGAAATTAATTTGAAGTCTTACATTGCACAAAAAACTATACTGGATGGTTGAATGGCCTTTTATGGCTGCAGTCCATGAATGCATATTGACAGGGAGAGCAATAGGGACAGCAGACATTTGCTCCACTTCAGTAAACTGAATTAAGCCTGATCTGTATAGAAAATGTTCACTAGCAGAATAATAACTGGATGTTACGTGATTTTTTTTTGTTTAAATAATTATACTGATAAAATCTCTGCTGTAAATTTACTTATACACAGGGCAGCTTAATCTGTTATTTAAAACAAATAAATATATTGGTTTACATTGGAATTACTTGACTTATAAAGTGAAAGAACTTTTACATTTATGCTGTGCTTAAGATTTACAATTAATGATGGATTGACTTAAACTCGATTAGACAATCTTGACCAAGGTGATGTTTTGACCAAGCTGACAAATATGTTTTGACCAGCTTTATCAGAAAGTATCCTACGCCAGGTTGTCCCTTGTGCCCAAACTATCCTGTGTATCAGTGCAGGAAAAAGTCTTCAGCAGTATAAAGGGCATTTTGTCTTTAAAGGATGTTTCTAACTTCCATATGAAAGAATCAGGATTCTAAGCTGGTCCTGGTCACATACTCAAATGACACGACCACTGTTAGGGCAAAATGGGACTACAGCCAAAACAGAGCTCTGTGAAACCTGCAAACTAAAACTGCACTAAGCAGGATAATATTGATTATGGCTTTTCTTTTTATATTTATATTTTCTTTTTTTTTTCTTTTTATTTTTTTTTTTAATTTTATCACCTAACTGTTCTCAAATTACCTGAAATACACATGCACATATGTGTATGTATAAATAAGTATGTACATAGACACATTCAGTTCAAAAGTATACCTCCCACACACTGCTGTGTAAGTACTTGCTGTGGGAAAGCATACTCAGACACCAAAATAAAAGGCTCCTAGAAGGTAAACCAGCTGTTCTAGTTTGCCCTAAACTGGGCAAACAGACTGTTTATGCAAAATGAATACATAATTTAAGGCTACTTTCCTCCTGTGTGTACTTTCACTCACATTTATTGCTGGTTTTGAACCACAAAAGCAGAATCAGAAGTTCGAGACATTATTTGCGATGCAATATGAAGACCTTCAAGAGAAATTTTTATTATTCACTACTAAAAAATATGTTTTGAGTGTAGTTTTAATAAAAGTACCATTGTCCACCCATTTCTTCCATTATTAGATTTTAATTACAAGATATGAGGGAAAAGTGAAAGGGAATTAGTCTGAAGCCATATGTATAAATTACTTATTTATCTAACATTTTTAATTTCAGATTCCTGCTACCAGTCATCGTCATCTAGCTTTGTGTTGTTCCTGAGAAGTCACTAGAATTCAGTAGGAGTTTATAGTTCAGTTAGCGTATTCCTGTTTAATGATTACAGTGTATCTATTTTACGTATTGCTTGTCTGATTTGCAAGTAGCAGGGTTCCAGATATGGGAAATGAACATTGAAACAACTTTTGGCGGGCTTTTTTTTGAATCTTGCTTACCAACTGCAGGCTTGAAGGTGAGAACCTGAGACTGGCCTTACCATAAACCAGAACTTAATAGTTTATCACAGATACCTTAAACTCAGTCTTAGTTCTCATCCAGGGCTCTAACCACATAGTTAAACCAAACACTGAGACAACAGCTTTTCACTTAATTTTTTTAAATTTAAAGAATTACATATCCCATGTCTTATCCAGAAAGTACTTCATAAACACAACAAGGACAGTGGGATGAGAAAGAGCTTTGTCCTTTCTATATGAAACTAGTTCTGAAAATGCAAGTCTGGTGATAGGCGTAAGAACAACAAATAATAAAATTATATATCTATTATACCTCAGAACAGTATCTGCATCATGAAATGTAGTCTGCATGCACACACACACACATAGATGTACGGAAGAGTTTGGATGGAAAATCCTTATTTGTATTTCTATGCCCACGAATGAAGAACAGATAAGAAATAATGGTCTAGCTTTCAGACGAGAAGGAAAGAAAATCTAGAATGCATTATCTCTGGATAATACACAAAAATGAGCACAGTCATTCCTTTTCTTTCAGATGTCTTTTCAAACAAAATTAAGAAAGACGCGTTTTACCATACAAGCAGAGAAACTATGGCAAGAGATAAAAGATTTAGGCTGCTTCTTAGCAGCAAAAGTTCCGGAAACAGAAAAGATGTTTTATATGCTTCTCTGTTAGATATTTCAAATTACTTATTTGACACACCTTATTCCAAGCATACAGGGTGATGTGAATACTATCCTGAGATACCTCACTTTTGTCATTCATTAAATAGGAAATTTAAACATCCTCTCTAAAATGCTGCACCTTACTTGCTGAGGTATTTATAATGAGACTTAACTGCCTGTGTTGGTCCAATTTTTTTTTGCTTGTTAGTGAGGAATATGTTTCTGTTTGGTTGGTTTTTTCTTTTTTTTTTTTTTTAAGAGTGGACTTTGTTATGGTTTTTTTCACCATTTAGGGTAAAATACATGATTTTAATTCAAAATGGTCCTAACACTAGTAAAACACACAGCAGAAAAAGATTTCTACTTCGAATCTCAAAGCCTAAGAAGTACTCTTACATTCACCTTCATAACTTTAGGAACCAAATTCAATACTGGTGCTACTTGCAAAGAAACCTGGTAGAACCATGAAGAATAGTAATATATTGCTCTGTAAGTCAATAGCTACTTCAGAAGCACACATACACATATAAAGTAAAAATTTGCTGTGCAACTAAAAGTCTGGAAACAGAAGTGATTCACTGGTAGGGAGATCTTTCTCAGTCCAGAAGACTCAGAACGTAATTACCACAAAATGATTGCTGATTAATTTTCACACTATCCGTAGCTGCAGGTAGAGAGACGGGAGGGTCAGAAAGAAAAGAAATAGCATCCTGGAAAAACAGCATTCAATGAACAGCTATATCAATGGAGAAATGGAGCAAAGGTTATGACACTATCTAGGAGACAGGTTTATAAGTTTTAGGGGACTGATAACACATGACCAAGTGACTCTGGAATCGACCTGCATGAATTTGCCTGATACAAGATGTGTCTATCTGAAGGAAATTTGACACAGACTCAGCCGAACTACAGTACTATGTTAATAGCAGCAGATCAGTTTTTATCAATCAAGTTGACATTTGTGTTAGATCCACGCTCTCACATCAGCGTTGTTGACTTTCTGAATTGTTTTTAGTATGGCAGCTGCTGTCGATATTTGTTTTATTTCTCCTAGACCCAGCACAGTCCAGGGATCACGTCAAATGTTTAGATCTGGAATCCAACTTGCCAAAATCTACAAACAACTATGAAAAGAGTGGTATTGTATCGAAGTATAAGTTGAACTCCCTATCTTCCTTTCCTTCATCACATCCCATAGATAAGAGAATTTCTAATTTGTAAAACTTGATGACAGGCTATATATTCCTTAGGTTTTAACAGTTCCCATAATTTACATGCATATTTCTCTCTTGACAATAGTATTGGGGACAGCTGCATAAACAAAATGTTTACAGCCCCATAATGAAATTCGTCTTAACAAAAGGAGTCAAAATATAAAGGTGGTAGAGCTCTGATCAACACTAGCTCTAAAGTGATGTATGGAAGTGGAGGAAAAGAAACAAGGTTTAGGAAGAGCTTGTATTACTATGACCTCAGGAGAGAGAATAGGCAATGAGACTTTTCCTGGTATATCTAAACTGCGCAGCAAGTGACTCTGACCTCTTGATATGATCGATGAAGATTTTTTTTCTATAGCTCTGCCTGCCCTTTTTATTCCATGTTATTAATGAAATACTGATCCCTGTCAGAAAAAAGAAAATGCAAGGGATCATAAGAAAAAATATTAAAAGTGTAAGAAGTTCACTATGAAGCATACAATTAGGACTAAGAAATACAGATTTTTGGTACTACTTAACCTCTCATTATAGCTTAAAAATTCCAGTTAAACAGAGAGGAAATGATGTTTAAAAGAACTGTATAAAATTCTTTCAAATAACACATCAAAAATCCTGGGAAATTATTGCTACACATGGAACTGAGAAGCTATATGTTAGAAATATTTTCTGAATTATGAAATAGTTTGGAAAACGAGAACATAAGATTCCTTTGCAAGACAACATCTCCCCAAGACAATATACATTTCTTATGCAAAGATGTATACATTTTTTTTACACAACTTCAAGAACTTGCAGGATGAAAACACTTCTTAACACATATCTCACAGTAGAATGTACAAGTTAAGAATGCTATTCTTTCTAAGACGTCAAAGGGCTCAATAAAGGTGGAAATTTTCAAGACAGAACTTTAGCATTCTCAGAAGTAATTTACTAGGTTCAAATGGTATAGAAGAATTATAGACCTTTATCTGTGCATGGATATTTGCTAGTCCTTCAATAATTTTTTGTCTGTTAAAGCAAAAGCCAAGCCCAAGCATAATTTCATGTAGGACATATAAAAAGTTGCTCAAAATCACCAAATTAATTGCCACATTGTCTTCTTCTCCATGACAAAAAAATGTAAGAGGCATTTGAAAAATGAGCTTTCAAAATGCCATAGTGTTTTTGACATTTTAACAATAACAGGAAAATAGTTTTTATGAAGTACATACATTTTGTCCTACCACAAAACAGAACAAGGTGGCTGCTCCTAAGGACTTCTGTCATCTCAACTCAGCTTGCATTTCCATGAACAGCCATCTGCATTTACACTATTGTTACTGTGTCCTCCTTGTTAATTAGCTTGCATTTTATCCTTCTGTTTTGTTACTACACATTACTGAAAACAAATATAAGTATGAACAATCATTCTTATTTTCACATTTGATATCCCTAACCCCCAAATCTGGGCTTTTTAATTACATCCTACACTGACATTTATTTCTGAACTAAGTTATCAAGACTATGAACACTACAGCAAGAAAAAAAAAAACCACTTTAAAATTTACAAGATAGCAAAAGGGATGATGTTAAATCATATATGTGAAATGAAATGCCTGTTGAGTAAGTGTATGCATGCCTTGTATGAAATCTTAACTGCACTTTTGTGAACAGTTTACAGGGAAAAAAATCAGCATTTAATTTGAACTGGTTATGTGGCATAGCTTTCCTCATCTCATGGCAAATTCTGTTTAGATATTTTTTGTGGAAGATGAAATCTTGGACTATTTTTTGCTGATTCTTTTCATTTAGCTCATTCCTGACTAGAATAATGCACTTAGCTGTCCTCTGAGATGCCACTTTTTTAAAATATTAAACATAAGGCATTTACTCACCACTGACACCTTCAGGGCTTTTCATGGCAAAAATCTGTGAAAAATACCACAGTGCATAATTCTTTGGCAAATATATCTCTAGAGGTTACAAACACGGAACACGCATTGTATATACTGATTGCTTAACTTAATACGCTTATTAGAGAACACCTGCATAAGACAGAAGAGCCCCTAATTGGTTAATTTAAAACCAAATAATATCTCAAAATATGTAACTTAAAAATCAGTGTACTTCAAAGATTGAAAAAGCCCAAGATCTAGTCCCTTTAGTTTACATGGAAGTAATAAGAGGCTTCATCCTAACAGTTCAAGACATATTATTTGATAGGCTATTATAAGAGCATCCAAGTCTTCACGTAAACCTGTAATATAATCCATTGCAAATAACAAATAACATTGAAACTGGAATTATCTGAGTACATTAATCATGTTATTACTGAAACTGATTAGTTTTGAAAAGATAGTCAAGCAAAATACTTAAATTCCACATTTTTTTGTCATGAAAGGATTGAAATTCAGGCATTTAACTCTAATAACTAATACGTGATCATTTCAGATTAAAAAATGTATAGTCTTTGTGAAAAGAAAATCTAATGTGCAGTAATTACAAAGGTACAGATTATCACTTGCCTGGTTTGTAACAAAATATATAAATTTCAGTTATTTCTACAAGGTGCTTCATACTGATATAACTTATTCACTGAAAATGTAATTGAGTCTAGCTGTCCTTTTTAATCACAGCCATATTGTTCTTTGAGCTGTACTTTGAAAGATATTACTGTATCTTGAAACACACAAAGATCCCCATCTGTGCTGACTTTGATAAATGTGCTTGAGTTTAGTTTTATATTCTTTGAGCCAAACTTTGGCTCAGTAGGAGCTCTGCTCCAGACTGCAGTGTACATGTGACTCCTCCTGACTGCCACACCATACCTCAGCAGCAAGGAATTTGGACTTGCTAAACATCCCCCAATCTTCTGCCTCTCACACTGATTAGTGTATATGACTTACTCATTAAGCCTTCTAGGTAAATCTACTGTGTGTTTATACATGACGAGAAGCCTTTATTCTCTGAGGATTCACAGTATGAGATTCATACAGTCTGCTGTAGTTGGTGGGACACGCAAGGCCAAGGAAAGTATTCTTTTGTCAGCATTTTCTTTAACTGGAAGGAGAACTCCCACCCTAAAGTCTAACACCCGCAGCACTAGGAGCTCATACTTCTTTTGCTGATGCAGTCTATCAAGTCTTTCTAAGTATTAAGAAGAAACCAGTGTGCAGTCATGTACCTCTCATTTTTTTCTTCCTTTGCCTCACGCATCCCAATCTGAAGAACAGCGTAATTCAAGTTCATTTCAGTATGCTGTTTACTAACTTCAGTGAGGACACCAGAAAGCTGTTCTACCGGGACAAGGAATTTCAGATGTCGGTTGTCACAGGAATAGTTCAGCGGGCTGAACTTAAAGTGAAAGAGCTTCTTCTAATTTGCAATAACATGTGCCAACGTGTCAAACTGCACCATGCACATCCTAGAAGCCATGGGCAGAAGAACTGTTCCCTCCAATAAATCTGTAATTCACTCCAACCTTCTTTACATACAGAGTGGATCATATTCTCTTCTCAGTTCTTTCCAGAAGTGGTCTCTCTGACTCTCCTCGATGATCTATGTCACCCAGCTTCAGCTTGTGGCAAAACATCAAGCCAGGTCATGCTATGTCATAAATCCTGGAAACCAAGTTATTAATCAGTGCACTTTGGCTGCCTCTCAAAATAATGTTTCACACTCATAATAGGCCTCCCTTCTGCTCTCCTTCCTTCTTGGCTCAGAAGACATCCCTCACATCCTAGAATGCCGCTGATGCATCCTGTAAAATCTCTCCATTTTGTACTTCCCCTCACAGGAAGCTGCAGTAAACTGTCAGCCAGGGGAAATGAAAACATGAAGGATCTCAGAAAAGTCTGAATAGTAAGAGATCTTCAAAACACCAAACACATCTGTTGTTTCATCAGTATTTGAACATATGTCTAGCATTAAGCAATAAGGAAACGTATGCCAAGAAGTCCATTACGTGCCAGAATGAAATTGAAAAAGCAGCAATATAAAGCTACTTTACTCCTTCAGTAAATATATGTTCTGGGGTCACTTTTTTTTGCATCATATGGCTTTCTGTAGTCAAACAATTCAATAATACTTATCTAATTGAGGGAGCCATTCAGGCTTTGAAAAGATTGCACTTCAATAATAAATGAGAGTTTCTTGTGTTTAAATACAGTACTCAAAAAATAATAGAAAAAAGTAAGTTTCTCTCTGCCTTGCCTTGCTGGATACAGAGTTGTGGCCTGATTATCTACCAGAGCCTAAACAAACTGAAGAAGTAATCTCCTCTTTTGCGTTCAATAGCGTCATAAAAAAAAATGGTAGTTAAAATGGTGACACTAGTCACCTTATTTACATGTTGGACTGCTAACTCTTCTTCCCCGGTGAAATTTTTCTTCCGTATTTTTTGAATTTGTCTGCCACACTGAACTGTTTCAGGTAAGCCAGCAGCAGAATTTCATTTCTGTATGCTGATCCTACCTTAAGGTATAGTTTTATCTTCCCTTACTTCTCTGGAAAACCAGGGAAAAAATCCCAGGTAAATATGCCAGCCTGAGACATCAGCAACAGGTGCAGAGTTTGATAAGTGATGATTGTTGCTTATCCGCTGACTGGGGCCTAGGGCTGATAACTCCTCACAAACCGGTACATCTGGCTTGATGTTCTCCTTCAGATGTGTCAACAGAGAAGAAAGAAAGGAAGATATATTAGCATTTCCTGGAATCTGAAGATGCAACCTGTGATTCACTTTTAGCCAGCGACAGGCTGTCAATACCCTAAACCATGGCCAAATTTGTCACTTGCTATCTTTATCCTCTGGCAAATTCATCTCTTAGCAGACTTTTTCTCAGGAAGATTCTTGAACAGCTCTGGACAGACTGAGAAATCACTCTGGTAAAAGTATTAGGAATGTCCTAGTGATCTCATGAAGACGAAGATACTGAATATTAACATTGTGGCTCTTCACGGATCTCCCATGAGGTCCTGAAGATGCATATTCATGTTTCAGGGCCATTGCCCTCATAAGGGGTAATAAGACAGGAGCACATCCCTGAAAAACAGTGCATGATGGAAGCACCTTGTTTTTCATATGAGTAAAACCATTTTCTGACTCAGTTTTTACACAGAAAACATTTTGCTGTTAAATATCACATTTGTGGTGAGATTTGCTTTTAAATGATGCATTTGCATGCAAAAATGTGGTGACTGTGTTTCAACACTCTGTCTGTGTCCGGAACCTTTCTGAGTAAAAGTCTTTGAAAGAATTATTACACATCACCAAAACATATTTTAGAACAATACACACTACCTGTCACAAAATGAGAGAGCTTTTGCTTTCACAAAGTTTTCTTCAATTTTATAAAGTTTTTTTGTTGTAGACTATTATACATTTCCTGAGCAGCAGTTAAACAGGAAAGATTAATGTTAGTAGACGAATGTGAAATAAAAACTGCTATCACTTTACTAAAAGTCTTTTTGGTAATTGCACAGTGATTAACAACTGTATTTATATTTTCTTGTCTTGGTCTCATAAACAACCCCCCTTTTTGAAAGTGGAATTAATATAAGCTTTGAAAAAGGATATTGATAGCCCTTTTGAATGTTGAACTATATTTTCTTTAAGGATTATGCAAATTAGTTTAAAAGTCTCATTAAATGATAATTTTTAAACCAACTCTAAAACCAAACTCTAAATATTCTTAGCTAAAATTCAGATCAGTGGAGCATGAAGTTGATAAGTAGTACATTTCCAGATATGTTATTCATATTGCTACATTCCATAAATATTTTATTTACATTTTATATTCTCAATGTACTAGTTGTCTAATATGTCCTTCAATTGTTTTCAAAGTATATTTAAGAACCAATTCACATATGCTCACTATTAAATAAAATTTTAACTTCTTTTAGGCAAATTAAACTATGCACTTTTGTCTGATAGCCAGACACTGATAGGAATAGAAGTACATGCTTTTTAAAAAGCTAATTACTCGTAAATTAGATTCTTTAATCATCTATTCACTAATTCCAGTTCCAGTCCTGGAATAAAAACACTATGTTTTTTATACAGAGCAAAGTTTAAATAGTTCATAAGCTCTTTTCTTATCACATGATTTGTTAAACACATGTGACAATTGACTATGTCAAAGTATGTGTCAAATTAGACAGCCACTAAACAGATTTATTGTAAAATCATTTAAAATGTCTTTTAAAGGAGCCAGGAGGGAACTGTGGAAATCCTTGATAAATCATAGTAATATTAAAGAATGTCAGAAGTAAGCTTGTGGGGATTAGAGCTCGGGTGTCTACTCACTCATTATCAAAATACACAAAATTTCCTGCCACATCTGAGAGAGAGAGAAATTGCACTAGTCAATGCATGTATTAAGGGAAATAAGAAAGCAGCAGTCCCCAAAAGGCAAATAAAGCTGAGAAAGAAGTTGGGAGATGAAGATAACATACAATTCCCAGATGAATATTGCAATATTTATTTTCCATTCATTTTTATTTACTGAGAATTGGGTTCCTTCATAAATATAAAAACAAAATTACAAATAAATGAAGAAAAAATATAAATAACCTTGGACACTTTGTAGATTGTTTACAACAATCTGTTTCAACTGAGTAGTAAATCGAAAGCTGCTTTGTTTAATGTCAACAGATTTCAGGTTCTGAACTTGTGCTTCAGGCTAGAATTTATTAACTGTGTACTTATCACTAATTGTAAATGTATTATTAAGTAGAAACACTAGATAAAGCTTCCTATATTGACATTTCATTCTTCTTTGAAGATCTGTATATTGTTTGTCAGGAATTACCTTCTTTTTTGGAATATCTCAGTGATGAGCGACCCTCACAAAAAGAACACCAGTGGTTTGATTTATTTTGAAGGCATTCTCATTGAACTGTGTACTTCTATATTGAAATACATGAGTACTTTAAAAGTGCTGACACAAATATTTTTTCATATTACTCTTTAAGTTGGTTGATTTTCTGTGAATGTTAAATCAAGGACATGAACATACATTTCATCTGCATAGAGATGAAGATGCTTCATATATTCATTATTTATTCCTCTGTTCTCAGTTTTACGTGTATATATTCTTTGAAGAAAATATACTAAGTTAGTGTTTAATAAAACTATCAGTTTTATAACTCATACACCACTGTTAATTTTTAGTTTAATTATATGAACAAACATATCTAATAGGAAAACATTTCTATAAATATTTCAACACATTTGAAGAAACCAATACTAACAGTTATTTGTTAGCTTTTCCATAATCCTGCTGTGACTAAGTTACAGTAAATTTTTAAATATTTTATTTTGCTTTTCAAAACAATTTGAACGTTACAAAGGACTTTCTGTATTTTGGACATTGACTACACAGGTTTAGACTGTGTTAGAAGCATTAAGACTGATTTTAAATGCATTTTAAGAGAGGTTTGTTGAGACATTTGTCTGTTAATATTTCTAAAGCCAGATATTTTATGTACTTGTGATTTGCATACCTGATTACACTTAGATATGCTAGTATTTAGTAAAAAACATATTTTTAACATCCTGAATGTTTGAATGAGGTTGGATTTTATGGTGAATGTTCTGATCAATGTATTTGTTTCTGAGCACTTGCATATATGTGATTTGTTCATGAGATGTGGAAAGAAAAGGATGACTGTGTCATATGATTTTTTAACATCTTTAACATTTCTTTAAATCTGTAAGAAAAAATTGTATCAGTAAATACAGGTGGTAAAAAATTTAAATACCCCAAGAAAATCACATTCAATACTATGATTTCTCCGGTATCTTGGGACTTCACTTGCTGCAGAACATATGAGCAGAGAATTAGTTCAAACTTTACTCTGGTATTGACCTCTAAGTCATCCATGCTGTAATACTGCTATGAGGCTTCAGGCATTTTTTTTTTCAGATTCTCTAAATTTGTTTGATGTCTCTCATCAGGATTATAAAAGTAATTATCCAATTACTTGTCAACAGTTACTTAAAACAGAGATTTTAGTGGTTTGTTTTTTAAAGCGAACCTACTTGCCTTTCTTTCCTCGTCTATCATTACCGCTTGAAGCTCACCTAACCCTCCCACATTGGCCTGGCTGGAAGGCCAATTATCACTGGCCTCTGATATCATCAGTGCAGACCATCAGAGACCTGATCAGAAGAAATCTTGAAAAACGTAAAAAAATCTTGTTAGAGAAATCTTCATAATATTCAATAAATCACTGTAGAATGTCTTGACTCTGAAAAAAGTGTATTTTGACAGTTTACATGTTGTCAGAAATATTTTTACTATTTTAACTTGTCATTTTAACATTTTCTGTGCAGTTGTGAGACTCTTCCTTCCTTTAGTCTGTAACATGCGAGGTCTCTTGCCCATCATTTCAAAGTGTGAGGGGAAACTGTTTCCTGTCATGGACTTTGTGGCAAACACTAAAAAATTTCACATAGATGGTTTCTATAAGGGATGTGTGGAAACATCTTTCACTTTTATTTAGTTTATCTGGTTTGTTTTTATATATTTTCAATTGGCTAGTGGATTTGGTTTTGCTTGTGATTTACAAACATATTGAGGTAGACATGAAAGAAATTCAGGCTCCATAAAGCCTGATAAGTAGTGGTGCTTAACCAGAATCCTATAGAGTGAGTTCAAAATATACTTAGTTTTATGACTCAAACAGCAGAGGTTCTGAGTTGCAAGACTAAGCAGCCAATAAAAAACACACACTGAACCAGCCTCCTTTGTTTTCGTTACTCAGTACTACATTAAATACTTTTGCTCTTGCTCCAGTCATTATATTTCCTGATGACTTCTTTGTACAAAAAAACCACAAAACATTTTTTTCAGGGTGAATGAGAAGTCAAGTTCTCCCTTCTTAACAACTGATGTAAAAGAAGGCTGAAGAGGTCCAGTTAGTCAGAATTGCTTTAGCACAGTGGAACGTAATTAGCAAGAAATAGTGTAAATTGCCAACAAGATAAAGCATTTCAATGGAAGATAAGGGTTTCAATCCATTCAGGGAGAGACTAAATCTGTACCTAGATTTCCCATACTCAGGATGACTGTTGAAATCATGTATCTATCATATGAAGAGAGAGGAAGGGGGGTATTGTACAAGAAAGAAATAAAGAAAGAAATTTCATGAAGAATGCTCTCATTTCAAGTGAAGATTCTCAGAGGGAATGAATCAGGAAAAAAAGATCTAGCTGCTTAATCTTGACTATGTTTGCATATGAGTTGGATTAACTCTTAAAAACTTCCAGGTGCACCAATAACCAGAGCTTTAAAAGCTAAATTAAATATTAAAAGCAAAATCAAACCCACTTGCCTGATATAATTTCAAGTCCTCCAGAAAGAAGTGACCTGTAAGCACTTGTGAGCATGAGACTGAACACAGATATCTAAATTTTAATCTTCTATAAGCTTAGGAGGTCTTAGATAACAGGTCTTTGTGGCTGGATCCTGAAGAGGAAATTACAAGAAAATTTCTGTGAGCTGATAAATACAGGAAAATAATAATAAATGTTTGGAAAATGATTGCCTTTAATGAAATACTGTCCTTAAAGATTTAAAGAGTTTTCATCAAATAGTTCTTTTGTAACCCACTTCGTTCAAAAACATGGGGATAATATGTAGACCATAGATATCTGTGAATCTAATATACAGGAATATTGAGTCTTTGCCTAAAATCTTTATGGTAACAGGAGTAAAATCCATAGATATGCACACACACACATTTTTTTATAATGCACACGTACGTGTATATATGTGTGCACGTTTAATATTTTCATTGAATTTTATTGTTATTAGACGACAGAACTAATAATAATAGATTGATATATGATACTTACAGCTATTGTGGAAGCTTCCTTGAATATCACCAGTCTGTCTACTTTTACTGGCAGATAATGAAACAAATATCATATACAGTGAGTTCTGATGGACAGTACAGTCTCTTTCAGGGTAACCTGGCATTCAGATAAGTCAGAACTATTGCAGGACTAGTAATAGATTTCTGTGCTGAATGTAATTTTCTTATGAACTGAAGTTTTCATTTCTTATGTAAGTATTCAAATGTTGAAGAAGTATTATAGTACTCAACACTGTGATGATTTACTAAATTGCCTTCACATAAGACGTGCCCAAATACATCAGATGAAATATAACAATATTTACCAATGTAACATGCTCACACACATTTATTATTCTACTGAATGTCAAAAGCATGTCCAGAGATGTAGAAGGTACAGGATATATTTTTCCTTCCTCCTGGCTCTCATAATTTAAATATAAAATTGAATTTATATATGCATACTTCTTAGCAGTAAAGAACCTATAATTTTAGCATGATATATGTATAACCAGTAAAAACTGCTGTAGCTTATTACATTCTTTTTGGCTTTCTGTATTGGTTTCATAGATGGTTTTGGAATTAATTTTTCAAGATAAATGAATCCTCAGGACTGATTATATAAAACATTATAGAAGATCAGAAAGTGTCTTTGCACAAACTTAACAAAAGGTATCAAATAATGTTGCAAATATTTAAGATCAATTGTTCTCTAAAAGTATGTAATAATCTCATTTAAATCACTGCAGGAATGCACTAGAATCTTTATGTTATGGACATTAAACAAACACTGAAATTCATTTGAAGCATCGGCTTTGGTAAGACATAAGAAATAATACCTTTCTCCTCACCTATAAGGAAGTAGATTGGACTTCACTCCTATTAATACTTATCACATGAAGCGTCCCAAAAAATCAGTCAGTTTACATCAGTATGAAGAAAATCTAAAGTCATAAAGAGGCATGAAAGCCTGTATCGTCACTTTCTAAAAAATATAAAAATAGAGACCCATCCCTTAAGATGTTCTATATTGCTTTGAATGCTTTATCACTCAAATGTTATGCTTCTAGACTAAAGAATAAATATAGGTTTTGTGTACATGACCACGTACAAAAATATTTTAGATATTAATTCTTAATATAAATACACTATTATTTAAAAAACTTAAACTCTATTTGATAAATATAAAATGCACATTGGCTGTAAAAGTTTACGAGGTATATAAATTATTAATAATTTTTGAAAAAATATTTTCTTTTGTAACAATTGATATTTACACATTATACGCTTTTTTGGAGGGAGGTGCGGGAGGTTGGAAGAGGCCTAAAGGATGTAAGAGGATTGCTTTTGAATTGCTCAGTAAAATAATGACGAGTCCCAAACTGGGACTGATGAAGAACAAGATTTCCCCAGACTCAGCGCTATAGTATGTTGAGAAAACAACTGATTTTCCATTGTCTTTCTCCTTACCTAAAATTTCTGTAAGATGCTTCTCCTCAATATTAACATCCTTTGACAGATTAAGGTTCAAAACTGCAACTTCCCGAGCTTTGATCTTTAGATGGTGTTTTCTAATTGCAGAAGCACTCTGGGAAAGAATACAAGACGTCTTGAAACTGGGCTTTTTTGTGGTGTTTTTGAATTTTATTTTATTTACCTAGAGGTTAAAAAACTCCTTAACATTATTTCAAAGTATATACTTTATGCATCTAGGATACAGAAATTATAACTATGTCTTATGCAAGTGCAAAGTCTTTTTGGTGCCTCCATGGGACTGAGCAATGTAAGATATACCTAATGTCTTTGGGGCATCATTTTATATCAGGAGAAATGCGTTTCCAAGGGCATTTGGTTTTAAAGAATTTCTCCCACTTGTCTTTCAAGGTCCACGTAGAAGTCTGTTGTATGAGAACATTAGTTTGTCCAACAGAAAAAAATGGCTTTGGTACATAAATTTATCTTTTTTTGCAGCCATCTTCGCCTTAGGAAGCCCCAAGGCCATGCAACTCAAATAATATCTGAGAGCGTCACTTCAGTTCCTTAAGTTTCAGCTGACAAGGTGCCCTTGGTGCAAAAAAGCTTAGGGCACCAGACTAACACAAAATTTTAGAAAACTGTGTCTTTGAGAAGACAAAAAGAAGGGATTTCTTTAGTAAAACTCTGAGGCCATCAAACTTGAACTCTCATATTAAGTCAGGTAATTACATCAAACCCCTCAATGATAGCCAAAGAAAGAAATGTGCACTTCAGGATGCTAATCCATGCCAAATAAAAATATAGCTAAATGAACAAGTAAACATGCAAGCAAACTTCCCCAAAGATGCCTTAGGGCATCAGCTTTGTTCAGGTGTTTTTTGCTAGGGTACTCCAATGGCATAAATGAATAATAAATGCAGCAGAGAGACCATATCCCTGGTAGACCACACACACATGAAGAGAAATACAAAGGAGCCTTATTTTCAGATAATTTTTTTGTAAGGTAAGAAAATTGTGAACTGAAAAGGAAAGAAGAAATGGATGTTAATAAATAAAGAGAACTTGAAAAGGAAATGGAGAAGGCAGAAGGCACAGCAGAGGATGAGGATAACAGAGAAAATAGAGGAAGAAGTAGCTAAAAAGAGAGAAGGAAGGAAGGCAGATGATTCAGCAGAGAATGACACAGATTCTTTACATGTTACAGTATTATAAGCTATAGTAGCATTGTACTATTTTTATATGCCAAACTATATGTTATTTATAAATTCTTACTATATTATATGTTATATGTTAAAAGTAGCACTTTTACTGGCAAAATTTTGATACAGACAGGACTAGAGATTTTAAAACAAAAAGTAAATGAAATTTCATCTTCAAAAAGTTATAGTTTTATTGAGACACAAGAAGAATATAAAATTATCCATCAGCTAGAATACAAATGCAGGAGACAGGGAAAGAGAAGCAGCTAAAGTAGCATGCATTCAGACCAGTCACATATAGAAAAAGAATATTCAAAGTATCTTCAGAAGCCTATTTGTTGATTCTTGTAAAAGTTATGGCAAATGTCTGTACTGAGGGTTATGAAAGACAGATGAAAGTAGATTAGACAGAAAAAAGAGGAAAGAGGGAAAAATATTGCTAAGACAATAAAGGCATTAAATTACTGTCTCTAGTCTCCATTTTAAAAATACTCGTAATATACTTTCCTTCCTACCTTTTATACTAAACTAAGTATCGATTCTGCAACGATTTATTTCAATTTAAGCTATGAACTTTTCCAGTGAATGGTTAGTAATGTCTCAAGGACACTATAAGCATTTTGCTGCTGGCGTAGCCCACTTCTGCATTTCTAGCCCATGTGATTTTAATTATTTAATTTGTCTGAAGAAATGGAGTGGTACAATGGGAAAGACACCAGGTTTTTGTGTCTAGTATTCTACCTCTGTCTTTATACAGAATACGAGGTAGAATAATTCAGCTCAGGAACATCCAGAAACAGTTCGAAGTAACTACATAATTTGCTTTGTGAAATACATTACATTTAATTAAACTAATTAGGAGTGGGTTATTTTATACAAGCAATAAGCATATTTATCCCATAGATATTTATCACCTCAAAGTAACATCACGATAGCATGAGCATTCTGCACACTGCAGAATGCAGCTCTGCACACTCTGCAGGAACAAGCAAGCTCTTAATAGTACAGGCTGGGTTAAGCATTTGTGACACAATACAGGAATGTGCTGTTATGCTGATTTTAGTCATTTATTGATTAACGAGATGCTCCATATAAAAATTCTTGTTCCACTATGATGTACTTAGAAGTTTTATGGAGAAGAGCTGGGATTACCCCAAGGGCCTCATGGCTTGTAGAATTTCCATTTAGTTACAAGCTGGTTGCTTTAAATTAGAATTTGTCCCCCATTAAGGAGAGATCAAAGCAGAGAGGAAAAAAACGAAGAACGTGTGCATTCCTAATTGACTTTGCTGAACACATGAGGAAATTATGTCTTTTGAAGTGAGAAACTCAGAAAAATGCAATGAATAGACTTCTCACATGCTGACTTCATATAAGCTATTGATTCCTTATTTGGTGGCAACTGAGACGAGTTAAATGTTATCTGAAGGGCTGCATTTCTGCTAGATGCTGAAAATCTTGGGCCATTAGCTTGATGGAATGTCCTGAAATGTTTAGAGAAGAAGTCATATGCTGTCATTCTTCTCAAAAGTATCCATGTAATGCAAGTTACTTCATACTATTGCAGTAAGGGAAAAAAAAAATCACTCTCAAAGAATCGTGTGTCTCACTTTAAATCTGAGATCCTTGTCATAGTGTTAAAGCTAAAATCATCATTTAAAAACATTAAATAAGAGAATGCAGGTGAGGAAATCTAATAAAACCATTAGAGTATTTGTAGAGTACAAAGAATATCTGTACAGTATAAAACATATATAGAGTACAAAGATTATTACAGTATTTTTTAATTTATAGTATATGTTTGAAAAGTATTCATAGAATTCAAAATATATTTGTAAAATTTTATACCAGTTTCAATACTTTGAGTGTACATTAAATACTGAATAACAACATAAATGGAGATAAACTAAGATTATTAGAATGATTATTTCTTATATACACTTTTCACACTTACATTTTCATAAACACATGAGCATTCAGTTCAACTTTTAGGTTATTTTCAGTCATTAACTTTTAAGGGCATATACATTTTCAGGGGCCTACATTTGAGTAGTAGAGGAAAAATACTGACCTTTTTTACATATCTACAGGAGAAAAAATAAAATTCTTTGTAAATTATTTAACTGTGATTTAACATTTCTAAATCAGCAATGATGTTAAGGATCACAGAGAACTAAGAAAAAAATACAGACACTATTATGTTTTGTTGTTTATTCAAGGAAAATCTACAGTCTTTCTGAAATTACACTTTTTTTAAAAAAAACCTGTGATGCCTAAAGTCTTTAATAAATTATTCCTGGCAGAGAGAGAATTAATCCATCTGCTTTTTATGATCCTGTTACCTATTTCTCTAACTCTCGGTCAACATGGCACTTAGATACATGAAATGCCATTTTTGCTTTAGTGTTACCAAAACCGTTCAAACTATGCTGACAAAACAATAAGAGAAATGTGATGAGACTAAGACAATTGAGTGAAGTCTCTATATTCAAAGCAGTGAAAGGAATTTAATACCTAGCAACATCTGCAGAGAAGTGACATCTGAGTGAGATTGAGAAAGGAAGATTTGAACAACTAGTAGATGTACGAGGGACTGGAAGAAGCATCAAGCCTTGGAAGACAGATGGCATGAAAACTCAAGTATATGGCACAGGTCAGATCACCTTACAAAGCTTCATGGTTGGTTGCAACAGACAGCTGCCAGTCACAGGCAGAGCAATTGGACAGACAAGGACTAATAACAGGACAGAAAGTGTCACAACAATAATGATGTAGCATTGAACATGACTTTAAATGTTCTGGACAAAAAAATTGTGAAAGACTATATATTCTTGGTCACATTTTACGTACCACAGATATCCTTTCCCAGTGGAAAATTTACTATTAAACTCAAAGGCAGAATTCAGTTCTTCTTAGCTTCTTTTCTGGATTTCTTTGGGGCTAGGTTTGTTCTTTACAAGGAATTCCAAGAGAAATCTTTTCCCTCCAGGAGACCTGAGGCTGAGGTAATGCTTCATGGCTCTGTGCAAGAGATGGACATGAAATAGAGGGCAGAACTCACACCTTAGAAAAGGATAATTTCTGTAGTTAATGTCTTTTTCTCAAGTACTACTTCTGCCCACTAATTATGTTTTCTAAAAGTCATAGCATGGCTGCTTTTAGAATAACTTGGGCTTTATTTTTTGAAACATGGATGGTTGCTATTAAGTGGTTTTATGGTTCCTGAAACCATAAAATAACAGCTGAGACATAATTTTTGCAGTCAGTAAACGTAGATGTCCCCCAGTAGTCATTATAGACACAACTAGTTTATTTGACAGAGATAGCTTATTATTTGTGGCTGAAGTGTCTGGCCAAGCAGACTTAACATTACATGAGAGTTTATTATGAAAGTATTCAAATGCTATAAACCTTATTTCTCCCTATAGATGAAGATGCTTTCCTTAGGAGAGTACAGCACCTTTTTGCTTTGTGTTGCATAAAATGGCACTTACACATATAAAACAAAAGAATTACTGGACATCTATTAGAGCTGTTGAATTTTGTAATGTATTGTGGTTTCTATTTGGCAAATGTTTGCAAGGTAATGGGTTAAAACATTTATGACAATAAAATTTTAAGGACAACATGACCACAAAGGCAACTTTGTATACCCTTTGCCATATTTCATTGATATTTATCTTGAAGTGCCAAAGACATACACAATCTGATTACTTACTGACAACAACATGTAAATGTAATCCTGCAAACATTTATGCATGTGCTTAGTCGGATCAATGAAACTACTTATGAATTACAGCCAATAGGTCTTTTGTTACAAGCACTCGCTGTCTAGCATTATGCTCACTGCACAAGAGGTAACAGATTATTCATGGCAACAAGAACAGAACCTACTAAAAAATATTTGTAGGATGGGTCGTAAGAATATTTAAAGGATTCATTGTCCAATACTAAATTCTATCTGCAAATAAAATGAAATTTGTAATAAGAAATTAGTTGCATAGGTGTAGAGTAATCAATGTTTTTTGTAGTTTATTGCTGTAACATCACACTGAACTTGCTGGAAGCCTGGGCTTGATTCCCAAGCAGTACCTAAAGCACTTTTGAAACCAGAAATGTGACGGGTTTTTTCAAGTGCCATGAGTAAAAAAAGTTGAGTAAAAGTTGAAAGAAGTGTTAACATCACTGTCATGTTTAAACCAATTCATTGTGTATCTTTTCAAATTTCCACATACACCATGGTGAATTGGTTTATAAACAGATCAATTCCTCATTAGAACATCAAAACCTGAAGTAAAATTATGTGATTCACCAGTATACAAATATTTTGGCTAATTCATGCCATGAACACCTTGTGATCAAGAAAATAAAACAAAGCTCATATTCATCTTGTTTTGGTAGTAGTAGTGTCCTAACTGTGATAGTCGGAAAGTCCTTAAATAAGACAAGGTTTGTAGAGAAAGATTAGACCAATTTTTTTTAGAGTAATTGATAGACCAATTGAGATAGCTTGAAAAAAATGTGGTGGGCTTTTCAGAAAAACCTTCTTCAGTCTGTAAGCCAAATCATATGCTAATTTTCTGTTTTGCTAGACCAGCTATTAGTTACTATTACTAGCCTTTTAAACCACACTTCATGCTCTTACTTTGTTATGGCTGTGCAAAGCAGCTGGAGTTCGTAAATCTGATTCAAGCTCCTTTATTTGTACCTGGAAATGTAAATCCAGTTGCATATTCCATCATCATACAGCAATGCATCAAATGGATCCACTATTTTTGAATCCTGACAAGCCTCTGCAGTCTTTTCATCACCTATGTAGAGAAACAAATATCGACTTCCACATAAAAAAGAAAAGAATTATTCAGTAAGTTCACATTTCATTCTGAAAAGAGAGAAAAGGTAAAAATTATTCTGGCAGGTTATTCATTCAAAATTATTTTCACTATCCAT
The DNA here is from genome assembly GCA_033558235.1 of Neomorphus geoffroyi. Classification (NCBI taxonomy): domain Eukaryota; kingdom Metazoa; phylum Chordata; class Aves; order Cuculiformes; family Neomorphidae; genus Neomorphus; species Neomorphus geoffroyi. Next base: position 22,211,644 of record JAUMJM010000020.1, on the reverse strand, counting down.
GAAAAAGCAGCTACTGTCAACAAGATTGTTAGCAGAAGGAAAATCCATGTTTCTCAGAAAAGTGTGTTCAGTAACACAAGTTGCTTTCTACCACGTAAATTAATACCCACCTGAGCACCATCATTCAAAACCAGAAGCCTGTAGAATGCACACAGCTGCAGATTTATACTCTGCAATTCATTAAAATACCTTCTAGAGGTACAAGGTTTCTTTTTTTATTCAAAAGAAAAAGAGTGTATACAAAGTCCTAAAGAGCAGGCAAGAGACTCATGGCTCTAAGTCCTAAATTCAGAAGCAGTTTAATCCTTTTTGAATGAAGTAAAGCACTTCCCTAGATTTTACCTTGTCCTGAAATACTGATATTGAAGAAGACAAACAGCATTATAAAGTTATGGCATTATTCAATGGGAAAAATCAAAGATATGAAAGCGCAGAAAACCATCAAAAGAATGAAGCTGTTAAGGATACATCAAGCTGTGGCTGAGGAAGTTAACCAAACTCCCAAACACACGCATTCTTTCTTACCAAGAAGCTTTCAGGTGTATTGCGGCAATCAGAGAGATGCAGCCTAAAGGCACAGGGACTGCTGGCAATACCTAATCAAAGAGAAGAGCAGGTGCTGTGCTCGATTCTCCCTCAGGCTCTGGAGAGCAGTGCTAGAAATCTTCGCAGCCATAGTGTACCTTCAGCCCTCAGGGAGGGATTAATTGCAAATACGTGTTTTGGGTAAAAAAAGTAAGACTAATTTTCCTTATAATTCCCTTTTAATATTTTTTTTCCTTTCATACAAATAAGTAAATTATTAGCTACATCAAGACATGGTGCTAGCAAAATGAAAGTCATATGAGGATGTACTTGTAGGATTTGATTTTATTCATACCTTCAGCTAGGGAGGCAGGAATTACCCCTTTGTAATGCAGATCCAGACCCAGTTCTACATATTCAGTTTTCAGTGTTGCTTGTCCAGATCTTGTGAAAAGTCAATAGAAGTCTGTAACAGTATTTCTAAAGACTAAGCATAATTACCTAAAGTCTTCTGTGATATGTGCATAAGATAAATCACATACATGCATACATGTAAATATACATCTGGGGCTCATGAAAGCTATAGGAATGTGTTCCACAGAAGGCTGTTTGCATAACAGTCGTTATGTTTCCTCTCACTTTAAATTCAAACAGTTTCTGATGAGAAGTGTTTGTAATTAACAAAAATGGATTGGGAACTAAATGAAAGCTAACTTTATGTGAGCCAAGGGAACAACATGAAAAGTGCAAAGCTAGCAGCAGTAGCAGAAATGTACTGTAGCACCCAAAAAACTTGCTTTAATTTCCTAAAAAACCCGTAACAGTGCACTGATGTTTATAAAATATGTTTGAAAGCACAATGCCAGCACCAGCATTACAGAAATGTGCACAGTTGCATGCTGAAAGCTGTGGTGAATTACATAAAAATACAAACTGGGACATACTCAGCAGCATCACCATAACATTGTGTTTCAGATTTTGTACAAGTCAGCATGAATATTACGGAAATTCGTATCAGAGTATGTTCAAAGTCATATCTTGGGCTCTTACTGTTGTACATAGACCTTTTCTTTTATGCTTTCTACCTTTGTTCATAATCTTTTGCAATGTGTTAAATTTTTAGTTTCTATAAACCAGAAACTGGTCCTCATAATTCATGTATAAAGCCAGTCTATCCTATGGTGAAATCCAGATCATAACAGATGTTCACATAATAATGCGCACAAAATGTGTGTGAAATCCCTATGAAAAACCTGTATTTACCAGAACCCTAGCTACCCTGAAAATGTGTATTTATAATAAACTTTTTCATAAGAACTTTAACATTGAACAACTTGTTAGCAACTTTTTGGTAGTGAAGCTTCAAAATCAATGCTGTTTTCTTGATATGGCAGCTTAATTGAAAAGCATGAAATGCATGAAAGCTTAGACTAAACAAAGATTTTGTTTTCTTTCAGGGCTTCTAATGTTAATATTAAGATACTACCTACTATATTACCTACTAACATAACTACTAACTTACTATATTGCCTACTAAGATTGCATAACCACAAGGGGATTTGCAGCAACTTTATTCATATCTGTTTTAAAACGAGTTTCTCAATGCTTTTAAGCAGTTTTAGTTTTTTGCAAGTGTTCTTCAAGAAGTTTGGGACCATGCAGTGCAATAACTTTTCTCTAGAAAGAACTGATTTTGTTGCTCTATAGGATTCATCATGTGGATGGTACGCCCAGTCAACACTTTGTCAGCATTGAAAGGAAGGAAAAATATAAATCTAAACACTTTCTTAATAATAAAATATTTACAATACCATTTTTGGCTGAGGGAAGTCTCATATAAACAATATCTCTCATAAAGAAGTGATGTTCTGCACTTAGGCTGGATGCTTCAGAACAGGGGAAGAGTTCAGCAGGAGAGAATATCTTTCTAGTTATGTGCCCTTATGTCACACACAGTTACGTGTCTTAATAAAATTGCACCACCTGTAAAAAATCTGTCAGCTGCATGCGTACCGGGACAATCATCAGCCAGGGGCATCAGGTTGGGGTCTCAGTTCCTCATAGAGACTTCTTCTCAGTCACACCACAGAAAACACGAAGTACCAGTGAGACTTCATTGCTGCAGAGCTGATTTTTTGAGACACATAACTGGATTCTATGATCCTTCTATCGCCTCCATAGAGCAAAGGAAGAGTTACTTTAGGAGGCTTGATGCTTTGGGCTGTATACAGGCAAGGAAAATTTCCAATCCAACATTGGTTTGAACTGAATTAACTCAGCCAGTATCACTGCAGAGTCTCACATAATGTATCAGTGTGCGGCAAACTATTTTAATGATTTAACCCATTTATTTCATGGTTATAACTGGCTACTGGATTTTAGAGACAGTCTCTAGCAGACCATAGTCTTTTCCTATCTTTGCTGAGGAGAACTATCTTGAAGTCTAGAGTGCTATCAGAAGTTTATAAAAGTTTGGGAACCACACTGAGACCATGCTCCTAATTCTTATGTGTTCTATCATGGGATGAATAACTTGTTTGTACTTTGCTTATTCTTTTTTCTGTTTTTTAGGCAATCTGAAACTAAGATGATAGGATGCTGTTTCTAACTCTAAAAGGACTTTTGCAAAGAGCTCTTGGGAAACTCTCATCAAGATTGTTGCTTCTTGTCAGAATACAGGACAGTTAAGTGCTCCAATTCAATACCAAGAACCCTCAGAAAGCCCTCAGTATCTGAAAAAAATAAACATCTGGTTCTAGCACAATTCTGTGGGTGGATTAGACTTTTTGATTTGCACTGATGTGTAAAAGGTTTCTCCATGAGGCACAGATCCTTGTAAAACCTGGAAGTCATGTAATGCTGTCTTAGAGCAACCGGTGCTCCTCTAAGAAGCATCAATATTATATGCTTGTTAGCATTTTATTGTTGAATAGTTCAGAAATAAATAATAGTGAGGCTTGTACAAATCTGAAACTCAGATATTACTTTTTCAGATTACTTGCTTTCTCAAGCCAATAACAATAGTAACACTCCTCACCTTTCCTAATACTTTTCAAATAGACATAGCTGTATAAAGTATATACTGACTGCAGTGACTTGTTATTCATTTCGAGATGCAAATGCCAAGAATGGGAAACCTGTTAGGCTAGTCAAATTCTTGCCTAAGTAATCTGTATTGATCAGAAAAGAATAAAAAAATAACAGCATTAAATTGCACAGGAGAAGAAAACAGTGAAAGTCAGATACGTGACAGGTTTGAGCAGTACCTGCAAATAAAAAACAGTGTTAAGTCCAACTGTTCATGCCATACAAATATTTTATTCAGTTCAGAAGAAAACCTGCATTTTATATTACTTATATGACTGGTCACTCAGCTTGACAGGCATATACCAAACTTTGTTTTCAGTGGTAGAAATGGAAATAGAAATAAAACCCCCGCTATCCACCAAGAGGATAATTGATTCCAAATAAAAAAAAATCTTCCCTTAGTGCTGTCTGTTGACTGATAAATCATAGATCAAAATTCTTCCTATAAAATATTGAAGCAAGCCTTATACTCCTCAGGAATAGATTGGTACTTTAATGATTTGCACATACTGAAGACCATTTGAAACCAAAATGAATTCAGAATGTTGTACTAGTGTCTGATTTCATCTCAATTTTATAGTCATCTACTTATGACAACTCCAATGGCATTGTTTCCGAAAAGAACATGGACATTCATCAAGAGTGAATTTAAATATGCAAACCATGGGAATGTTCACTTTAACAGGATGGTTAGTTTTACTCCCGTGTAGACCTCCAGATATAGGCAAATGACTAATGAACATGATCAGCAGCTCATATGTCTAACCTTTTCAGTATACAAAGAGTCTTTAATCTTTAATGGATTTTTTTTTTCTGCTTTGTTTTCTGGAGTGAGAATCTTGGCTATCGTTTTTGAGACAGCAAGGTTATGTTTCTGAAGATATTCCTTCTGTAAACAGTTTCTTCTCCTGTCTATTCACAAATGACGTGCCTCATTTTTCCTAATACAAAATGTGCAAACTGGTGCAGATAGAACATACCAAGCAGATAATAAATTGCTGACAAGATAGGCTTGCCGATGATAAGAACTATAACAAAGTTTGTGTTAAATTTTCCTGGAGGCCTTAACTGTGTCCTCAAATAGAAAGTCAGGAGGTTTTTTTTCATGTGATTGTCCTGTTTCCTAAGTGACTTTAAAAACATGTACTTAACCCTGGTCCCTTCATCTTAGATGACGTCCTCAAAATATTTAGTTGTCCCCTGCTCTTTCAGTGAATTCTCTTTGGCCTCAGAAGATGCAGATATATCTTAATTCTTCATTCACTTGATTAAAAGACAAAAAACCCAACACAATTAAACTACAGTCAGGCTTTGAACTAAACCATATGTTACTTTTTCCTCATTCTATAAAAGAAAGTGCAGGTCATTGAGTACTAAATCTTTGCCCTTAGACACACTTTCACACCTTTAGGAGAACAACTGTTTTGATATAGCCAGAACTGTGTATGAAAATCCTGTGAAATGCAATGACACTTGATGCTTCCTTTTTTGAACACTTTTTGAGAAAGTCTGATGGTCATATTCAAACTATTTTGAAGCAGTGCCCCTAAGGGATGGATTTTTCATAACTTTAATTGATAAGTTTTGTTCTACTAAATATAAATATAAAGATCTAGATGATTACGGTATAACAAAAATCTCTGGGTTTATGTAGTACAGCAGGAAGAGGCAATAAAATGTTTTAATTTAAATAGATCCCCAAGCTATAGAAATACTTCCATAATGATGATTCCATAAAAATTCCATAATGATTGTACAGCAAAGTTAGCGTTGTACAGTTAACATAACTGCATCTCCTACAACAGATTGTTTTAAGTTTAGTCTTAAATCCAGTTGTCCTGTGTTCTCAATATTTGATTTCAAGATAACAGCAATATCTTCATAGTCTATTTATTCTCAGGTGAGGGGTGGATGATTTAAACCATGACTTACTTTTAATGAGATTTTTGTCATGGAGTAAATTTGGGGCAATGTTCACTACAGGGATAAATTATTCCAGTGCAGCTTCAGACAATCTATATTCAGAAGTATGATAATACCAGAGAGAATACATTTTGTATCTTGGCAGGTAAACATTCATAAGAATTTTTCAAGGCTGAGCTATGTGAAGCAAGACTTGCTAGAAAGAGCCATTGCAAGCTGCCAAGACATTAAAGAATATGCATTGGCAAAGGGAACAGTGGTATCCTGGAATTATCCATCAAGCAGTGGAGCATTCATAGCTTCATCTGAATCCTTCTGGAGCTTGCAAGGTAAGTCTGACAAGTTCAAAGAATTGTTTCCCCACAGGGGTATCTCTCCATCTGAGAGATTTGCTCTTTGAAGAGCAATGTTACATGCCCAGTACTTGGATCACGGCCATTCTGAATACAGTCATGTGTCAATTACTCCATTCTTTTATCATTGTTTTGTTCTTTCTCTGTCAGAAATAAACAATTCTGTACTTAAATCTGTGGCTGTTATATATCCTGAACACCAAACATTTTTTTTTATGTGGCTAGTTCACTTAATTCCTCTGAGTCACCATCACTCTAACACAAGCCTAAACCTTGTCAACTTTATTACTTCAATTTTCCAGCAGACAGAATAATTGATTTCCTTGGTTAATGCAATCATCCCTTCCCCAGAATCACCACATCATCTGAGGATGTCACACCAAGTCATTATTAGTATTCTCTCTATCAGTACTAAGTACAGGTTGGCTGATGTTTTTAGCTACTGCTTGTAAATATCCAGTCCAAAGATGCTGGTTGTTCAATAGCTCTTGTTTTGGAATCAGGCTTTTTCCATATAAGACAATATCATAAATTACTTTCTTCTTTAAAGGTTTTAATACATATCCTAATTTATTTTCTCACCTTTTTTTTTGTATTTTTTGACTCTTTCTACTCACAGATGGCAACTATGTGCTGTAATCAGCAGGCATGGGGAAAGACCTTGTCATGATTCCACACTTACCATTCCCAGAACTGTGCTAATGCTTTGCTTTTTCTTTATATCCTGAAGAGGTTATTTATTGCTAATGCTGAGATGAGCACTAAAGCTGGACTTTTCATCTTAGATGACTATTGCTATTCTTTATGCAGAGTCAGATTCCAGATTATTCCCCTTTCCAGATCCAATTACAGATGTTTACAAAAAAAAAAAAGTACAGTCAGACTTCACAAAAAACCTTGTCAATTTAATGTTCTTTTTCTTCTTTTCCCATCCCCACAGTACTCAGTGAAATCTGACCTATCCTAGAACAGCTACAGCAGTTTGTCTGGGTGTGCCAGTATATCTACTAATGGTATTGTACATATTTCAAGGCAACACATTAATATGAACTAGTAGAGCTGTCACAGTTTTGATTTCTTAAACATTACATGACTTGGAAGAGCTTCTGATGAGGACAGTAGGTAAATAGTATGAAGTGTGAAAAGTCCTAAAGGCCCTTAAGATAGCTTCAGATCCCTTCACTGTTCTGTTACCTAAGGCAATCCTTGCCACCATGGTACTAATATGCTTTACAGTCTTTAGCTTCACAACAAACTGTTGTGATGGCACCAACTGTTGCAACGCTATAGTTTTAGGATTGGAGGCATTAAGCATAAAGCTATTGGGTGACAAGTTCACTGTTAAACTGAGATACCTCATGTGATATTAGGCTTTTAGATGCAAAAAGCCTCAAAACTCTCATTCAGCTGCCATCCTACTGATCAAAATCATGATCATGTTAGACCTTCAGGTATTTTTCATCCTACAGTTCTATTTTAGGAGAAGCCCTGAAGTGCCTAAGGCTTGACATAATTGAACAGCTCAATACTGACTACATATCTAAATTTCACTAGGATTCAAAATTCAGATGTTTCTGTGCCAGAGAAGGAGCTTCTTACACCTGTTAGCCTCGGAGCATGTGCCCTGAGAGAACCATCAGATAAAGATTTCCCTTCTTTGTCTTAAAACACAATTGCTGAAGGAAAGAATAATGATGATGTTAGTGCCCCACTTCTATAAAGGTGAGAGAAAAGCAGTCCAACAGGATGTGAAGAAACAGGATCAGCTTTCTTCCCCACCTTTCCTTCCCACTTGAAATAAATACAAACCATACCACCCACCTTAGAAATGAAGGCTATTCTAAGGCATGTGGAGTGCAGAACATTTCAAAATCTTCATACTCAAGTGTTTCTGTTTTCCAAGGAATATTTAAAGATCCGTGTGGGGTGAGAAGACGGTATTAGAATTACAGTCTCTTATCTCTTAGGAAGGGCATCCTCATTCTGCTTACAGTTTCAAAGATTATGTTTTTCAGTATATAGTTGCAGGGTTTATATGAGGCTCCTGAAGCACAACAGGGAATTCAGAAATTCTGCTTTCATGTGACTGTCCTGCTTCCTAAGTGACATCAGAAAAGTGTATTGAACCCTGGTCCCTTCACCTTAGGAGAGCTACTGTACAATTCAAAAAGGTGGGGAATGGACAGCACCACCAGTATTCCTGGCAGAAACACCTGCATTTTAAAGAAAGAAAAGGGGTAACTGAAGAGGGGCCAGACTACTTTTCAACATCTTCCTATCAGCTTTCTTAGATGAGACCCTGAGCACAGTGCCTTTACTACTGTGATGGACCCCTGAATCTCTCCATCTCAGAGGGAGCTTCATCACCCGCTTTGGCACTCTGGGTTACACTGCAACTGAAGTTGCGGGAAGGAAGCATGCAACAGAGATGAGTTCATCACAAATGCTTTTCTTACAGTGTTTTATGCCAGCACCATTACAATATATGTCACCATGGTTCCACTACAGTAATTTAATGGATGTTTCCACCTAGTGTTCATTCTGATCACAAATTTTATAAAAATATACACAAATCCTACTGTTGATGTAATATTTTTTAATATCCTGTGTATTATTTTATTGAATGATATGTCTAGAACATAAAAAAAGGCAAACAACTTACTGTCTCAAGAAAAATAAGGACAAATACCCACAAAACTAGAGGCAAATACTGTTTGTACTATTGAAAGCTTTGTAAAGGGTTTACATTGCACTGGTTATTCCAAGAAGAATACAAATCCTGGAATCTAAGATCTATTTATCAATGCTGGAGAACTGAGCACTGCCAGATTGAAGCCAATGCAATAACCCAGTGTGATGCGCGGCTTTTAAAAAAAATGTTAGATATTTGAGCTCATTCAGTGTCCTGAAGATGGATTAATAAGCATCTACATGAGAAAAAATTGTTGTATTCCTGTCTTAAAACTTAACAGACAGACAGGAAGCCAAGTTTGGATACAGGTTCACTTTGGCAGAGAATTTTGCTCAGTGTTTCTCAGAGATGTTTTTAGGGTGCAGAAGGCAGTAATTTGCACAATTCTTAAGTGGACATGAACTCTAACACTGCTTAAAGACTGCTGACAATAAAATGGCTGAATAAGAAATGATTTTGAATGTGTCTGACCTCTAAATTTTGGTCTTACAATAATTATACTTTCAGTTTCTGAGATAAACATCTTTTCTTTATGTCTTTTTATTTGATCCCTGTAGCAATGCTTTCATACCTGTCTACTCAGCATTCTGTCTGTACTTGTACCTGCTGGTAGCACGGTAGCTGCTGGATTGCAATGAAACTGTAAGACGCTCCAGTTCAGAGCCTTGCTAATGCTGACAATTGATTTAGCATTGTAAGCTGCCTCAACAGTGCTGGGCTGGTTTTTGTTCAAAGATTTCAGTAGGGAGTTATTTTAAGAGATATATTTCCTTTGTTGGGGTAAAAAAGCACAGTTTGTCTTAATTATCCCTGACGTTTCAAACCTCATACCAGGCGCTTCCTCCAGGGACAGAAACAAACCAGTCTCCTCCAGAAACCAAGTGCGAAATGAATAAATAGGGCTCTGGTCTGTCTAATGGCATAGTGCAGTTACTATTTTTACTGTGGGGGGAGGATACTGTCTAGATCGTTTCTTTTTGTCTCTGAGGAAATGCAGAGTAGTGATAGGTGAAATATTGTGGACAATTAAGACAGGAAAAAAAACTTGTCTAAAAAAGCAATATTTGGTAGGTACTTGGTTGCCTGCTATATTCATTCTGAGAGCTAAGTTTTTCTCAGAGGAAAGAGAAGGAACAGAGCTATACATCATGAACAGAAGCTGCTGTTCTTTCCATCTGCAGTCCGTTGATGGTTTTGGTATTAGAAGCTTCTCTGCATCATTTTATACCTTTTTGAGTTTAGCTTTTAATGCAAATTTTTATTTCTATTTCATATATATTTTTAATGGAATATCTAGTTGGGGAACTACTATTGTCACATTCTTGTGCAAAGTCCCAAAATCTTACAGAGAATCTTGATGATGTTAAGGGTAATGATTCCAGTAAGGAAATTGTTAAGGAACTTTTTTTTAAATGCTGCTAGATCAATAGATAAATTGCACAGCTCTTTTTCTTGGCTGAAGGTAACTGTTAAATAGATTTTGATTAGAAAGATCTTAGGGTGCTTTCACGTGGTTAAGAATTCCTGTGTTTTGAACCAGGGAAAAAAAACCCTTAACATGCTACTGTATTTTAAGCCTGCCTTCATGAGCTTGTGAAGGTGATGCTGTATCAGAAGGAAGTCTGCATTGCTCCAATTTTTAAAATGAATGCAGCTCTAAATTGAAACTTTAGTATAAGGGTAATGTTGACAGGATTCTCAACGTCCCGGTGAGGATCTAGTTCCATGGCATAAAGAACAGTCAGCTATCTTTCTCGTAATCAGTCTCATACTGCTTGTGGCATCTGTGTGAAAGCAATGCCTGTTTGTGAATATTCAGAGAAATTCTGTGAGTTGTTATTATTCACAAAATCTATTTTATAGCACTTCATGGCCACAAAACAAACTTCAGACATTGGCCAGCTGAAGGTTCAAATAGTGTTCATGGATTGCTCTCACTGAAACACAATCTTCCAGTACAAAGAGCTGAAATGAGTAGCTCTGCCTCAATTTCATGCAATTTGTGACAAAGCATGTGGTACAATCTGCAAAAGGAAATTGGAAAGAGCAGAGTGCTGCTATGCTTCACAGATCTGTAACTGTTGAAGTATCTGGGACCATCCTCTACTGAAAGCAAATCTTAAGCTCATGCCTACTTGAGAAAATTCTAAGTATGGAATAGAGAGAGACTTCAAGGCTTTCAGTGTATCTTCTGCCATGATCATTAAATTTTTTTAGTTCCTCTATATCCACAGCTTGCTACTGTTACTGCTTAATGAGGGTATCAAATTTGCTGGTAAAGATTTGCAAGACCAAGTAGGAAAGTGTTATGCAGAAAATCCATAGCTTGCCCTAAACCTATCTAACACCCTGAAATTCAAACAAACACCCCGAGGGGATTGTACGCAAACTTTGTACCCAAACGCATGCAGATCTGAATTCTATACTTACGGGAGTATTCAAGCGGTCCTAACCCCAAATAATAGAAAAGATTATTAGATGCATTTGGTGTGAAATGAATAAAATGCAAAACAGCTTTGAAAGATTCTTGCCTGAAGACAGAATTCTAAGAACAGGTATTCATTTGCTATTGGGATATGTACAAACTTAAGTTCTCTAAATAACAAATATTTTCAGGGTCATTCAAAAAAACCTAACCTTTTTTTGCAACATTGCTAATAATATAAGATTAGCAAAAAGACAGAAGATGTTTGAAGAACTGTAGTGTCACTTCTGCTTAGAGTGTAAAATGCAATATCTTACAAGCCTTAACTTATAAATATATAGTTTAATACAGTTCTTTCATAACATTCGGTCACCAGGCTTTTTCCTATCCTTTGGTAGAAAATCTTACATTTACAAATGTTTCCATATCTATTAAAAACTTGGCTTCAGTAAGAATCAGTTGAATGTACCAATTTTCATTTTGTTAATTTCATAATGGTTTTGATTCCTGTATGGTGTTTGGCATACAGCAGAACTAAAAATGAATTCATAGTTCACCAGCTAGTTTCAATCAGAGAACAGCATAAAATTGAGACCAGTGGTCAAGCTTTTAAAATTTTAACTATGACCTCTATAAAAATGTTGTCTACTAAATTTAGGGCACCATAATTTAGAGGTGAGGTGTGCTCATTTAATTGCATAAAAGATGCGTTACATACTAGCCTATGTTAATATCACAGTCTATAAAAATATCACAAAATAATATTACTATGTGCTAAGAGATTATTAAAGGATATTATAAAATTCTATATAATATGGAAAAATAATTATCTGCTTAACAATTAAACTAGCAGGACAACTACTTTGTTTCCCTTCACAGTGAGGTCAATTAAAATTTTTATGTGTTTTTTATTTTGATACTCCCCTTTACAGATAATGGGATAGACTCAAGGAAAACAGAATATGTATTTCAAATGACAAAATAACATCATGGTGAATTCTGGAGTCTGAAATAATATGAAGAGGAAATGAAACATCAGCCTTAAACTATACTAGCTAAAATTAAGTTACATTAAAAATATAGCTCTGTTAATTTTATAGTAAAGCCTAAAGATGCTTAGAGAAAATCTCCAAGAAGCCTATTTTCTTTCATCTCCTTGTTTCTGTAACTGACGTGTGGCATCAAAGAAATCAAGCTATATTTTGTCATCATATATTCAAAGATGTTTTGGTTTCTTTAGGGATTACTTTCTTATTTTCATTTTCAGAATATATTTAATGACATTATATAACTTTACATTATGAACGTGTTCTTCCTCTTCTGATGTTCCTGCATCAACAAACTTCAATAATTGCACATGCCTGCATGTATGCATATGTGTGTAATGCCAAGGTACATCTGTCTTCCAGAGTTTCCAACAATCATATCTAACAATATTTAGATAAAACTGACGATTTAGCACAAGTCTAATTTATACAAAATCATTATAAAAAATCTAGTAACATTTGGAATCTCTTTTTACTTCCTCAGGGCTAGAGTCAAAGCCTGTTGAAGTTAATATGGAGCTTTGTGTTTATTTCAACTGAAATGTGGAAAAGGTCTTAAGTTGATAATTTTTCATCAGTTCAGAAAAAAAAGCAATAATGATAGTGTGTTACATTCCATAAAAATATGTTGACTGAACTAATGTAAAATTCATTTGAAGTTCTTCAAAAATTCACGTGTTTATCTTTGGAAGACTATATATATATATATATATATATATATGGACTATATAGAATTTAAAATCTTTCACAGTCAGGTCTGTTCAAGTGATTATTAGGGCATAGTTTCATTATTTTTACATGAAGCACTACATAAGAATCGTGTTATACTGTTCTTGAATGACACTGACGCTTCTAGAGATATTGTAGGTTTTAAGACTGAATTTTTTTTTTTCAGCAAAATACTTTGCTCCTAAGAGGCAGAAAATATATATTTTTACTGTAGTCCCTAAGCCTACACTCTGTACAGGCACTATCTCTGCTAACTCTCTTCTCATACCTGTTTGATTTTAGGAAACATACCAGAGCGTGCTTGTTGATATCTTCCTGATCATTATTTACTAAGCTACAATACACAAAAAGTTACAATTGAAAGGCAGATTAATAATTCATATCTCTATTATAAAAATCCGTAAATTGTATTCCAAGCAATGAGCTGCATCTGTTACCTAAAAACAAGAAGACAGGCACAGCATGGTAACAATTTAGAATATGGAGCACTGCACGGCAGGAAAGTTCCCATTGAGATGACTTTGGCTTAGATGAAAGTCCTAGCTGTCTACCTTCTTTGATTGAACAGTTTCATTTTTTAAAGTAAACACTACTGTATGTTCTGTGAATATTGCTAGTCCCCAAGAATGTCAATAATCCTTTCTGAAAAAGCTCAGCTGAAAAGAAGAGGTTAGGTTGAGGATACTGCACATATCATACAGAAATTGAGGGAAATTTCTTCAGGAAGCTGTCTGTTTCTGATACATAAGAAATATTTGCCCAGAGACCAGAGTTATTTGTAATGTATTCTGTGCTGCAAAAAGTAATAATTTGTATCAGCTTCAGTTAAAAAAATATATATAATAATTGACTTTAACATTCAAGCTTCCTTTAAGACTGAAGCTATTACTCACAACACAATATTTCTGCAGTGTGAATGTCACTTTAATAACTGATGAAATCTAAATTTTTTCAGATTTCAGTGAAATCTTTTTTCCCAGAAAAATAATGGTAATGTCATAGCCAGTCTACCCTGCCTTTAAAAAAGGTCTACATCTCATGTTTTGTATACAGATCTACAGAGCTCATCCAGGGAAAAATCAATGACATTTTGTCTTTGTTGATACTGAAAGCAAACTTTTCAATAATTTTGCTGGGAAGTCACACACAACATGCTTCAACTTTTTCCTCAAACAGGATTTTCAAAAACTAAATTGAAACTTTAACTGAATATCTTCCTTTTACGATGCTGGATACAATGAGAGAATAACATAGGCCTTCCAGCATTTCTATAGTCTTCATTTTTTAAGTGCCAAACATGGCAATGGTTGTTTTGTGTGTTTTGTTAAGGTTACTTTTTTTGGTTTTTTTTAATCAGCCTTAGTTATCCTTTTGTGAAAACAAGATTGCAATGGTACCTCTATACAGAATTTTTAGAAAAATAAATCAGTTAATAACCTGCTATTAGACATAAAGTGATGATGTGTAGTATAACATAGTATCTGATGGCTTTATAAAAATAAGACAGAAAGTTCCCAGAGGCAGGTATCAGAACACAGAATATTCAGTTAAAAGCTACGGTCCTGCTTATATATGCTGTCTGCACCCAATGTCTCTCTGCTGTATAGTGGAAAAATGTTCATAAGAATCACTGAGAAAGTAATGTTCCAATATTCCATTTCCCTCCTACTCAGAGAACAGGTATTTTGGGGAAATCTCAGATGCAGGTTTATTATGAACTCTGCCTAGCTAAAGGAAGATAGAGTGGAAACGATGTTCTTCTGCTCAGACAACTTTTTTATTACGTAAGCAGAAATATATAATGGAAAGCTTTTTCTCCTTACTTTCTGGGACAAAAATCCCATATCCAGTGGCCACTGAATGTTAGATTTTAGAGACGTTAGATCTTGTGAGGACTGAGGGATAAAAGCATGTTGGGGTTGAACTCCCCAAGAACGTTAGAATGGTGCCTGCTTGACAAAATGGTGAACAAATTTAGAAGGCTCCCGATCCGCGTTCCCAAAACTACTGCAGTTTTAATGCAGACATAATCTGCAATATTTTCACTCAACAACTGCGGAAAAAAATAATACTGATTTAGATTAAAGTGAATCACAAGCTATTACATTTTTTCTTGAGTAAAAACTATGCTGCTTTGAAGTTTTTACTGAAATGAAGATATTAAACAGAAATAAGTCTTCTACAAAACTGAAGACTTTTTCAGTCATTGCCCTAATAAAGTAGAATCAGTTCAATTTCAATAGTATGTTTCATTTGTATTAGACTGTTTCTGATCTTTTTATAGAGACTTCCTTGCAAAGCCATTTGCTTCTGATCTACTGTCCAGTAGGCCAAGACACTACAAAACATTATCCACTTGGCCAAGATGGGTAAAGACAGTGCACTTTGTGTCAATACCACAATGAATGACCCAGTTACAAGAACGATTACACCTTAGACCTGAAACATTTTTCAGGTTACTTATTCAGTAAGGAAAGCTGGCTGAGAATTTTATTGGTAGCTCAAAGGCTATAATGGGAGGTCAAGCATTTCTTTCTGCTTCAGTTAGAGTGAACATACTGTGTAGTAATATGAGTTTCTTCAAAACATCTTTTTTGGACATGTAGCATTTTGAAAATGGAGATGTTACACGGTGTTAATTTACAGTAATTGTTTAGGTTTTCTGCAAAAATGCAGGAAATTTTACTATTCAGAGCTTTGTTGAAGGCAATACACTAATTAAGAGAATAGTTATGCTAAAGTTTTTCTTCTAATGGCAATGAAAATGGTGATGAAATTACAGTATCCACCTTCAGGATTAGAAAGGTATAGACTGTAAGGTAAAGAGAAAAGGCAAAATCTGCTCTGGTCTGTAGAATGCAAATCCTGCCCATCTTCTTCCTGAGATATGTTGAGAATCGGCACTAGCGAGGAGAGAGGAAGGCAATTCCTGCAGGCTGGCTTTTTTTTTTTTTTTTAATTCATTGGATTACCCTGCCTCCAAAGTCCAGAGATTTAGATGGGAGAAAACACAATCAAAGCTAAGATGCTCTTGGTTTCATTTTCTCATTCCCTTGTAGAGTAGGATTAGCAGAAAAATAACAGAACTTTTAGCAGACAAAACCCAAACGGTCCCTTTGGAACCCTTACAGCGGTCTCTCCTAGAATTAACTCATAAAACCAGTTCTGGATGGGTTTAGCCAACTTATTTTCTAATATATTCCCTTCAAAATAGATTAAGCAATTAGTCTTTGTTTTGTATTAATCAAGAGTGATAAAATTAAATTAAAAATTAAACTTGAAGGAAAAATAACAGCAGAAGGTTCTGAATTTAGATAAAATTCACTATTTGTTTTACCACAAAAAGAAACCCATTCAAAACAATACTGTCTCCTAAAAAAGACAGAATACTTGTGTTCTGTATTTTAGCTTGTAAAACATCTTTAAACTGGGTAGCAAAATTCTGTAAATCTGATTTTACTCCATTATGAGAATATATTTTGAGTACACTAAACTCCATGGTTCTTCCAATATATCTTATTGCTCATGTGAGAACTCAAGTGTTTAAAAAAACCTGTGAGTTAATGGGCTTACTTGCCCAAGAATGTATTACAAATGTCCACCTCAGCATTGTAATGTTGTTTGTCCTCCAAATGACTTTTCTTGCTTTATAAATAGCAGACTACACTTCCAGACATTTGAAAAAAACCCTATGCAAAACAAGAATGGTAACTTCATAACCTTTCACTCTTATTGTGAATTATTTATTATGCTGTTACTAAAAGATATTTCCTTTTGACTTCCTAATATATTCTGACATCTTGTTGGAAATGAATGCTATTTGGCATCATTTCAAATAATCTTTAGCCACAAAGTGGTAAGTTAGAATACACAAATTTTTGAATTAGAAGTAACTGAAGTTGAGTTTACATTATGAAATACCTCAGTTCTTGTACATTTCTATCCTCTGCATATGGAATATAGTAAGGAATGTCCTTTTTTAAATTCATAAATACTTTATTCAGAAGAAAGTTACCTTCTGGTCATCTTCACAGAGGGTGTTTGATACGTTTGTCTTTTAGCATTGTCATTCATGTTCTTTCTAACCAGATTCATAGCTTCTGCTCATTTCAACAATAAATAAACAGACAGTAATTTTGTGATATAGGAATAGAGTTTCTCAGCAACTCTCTTATGTCTTTGGATGGGAGAAACTGCAAGAAGACTAGAGAATTTCCAGTAAATTCTGTAGCACAGAAGGGTCAAAGCCATGCAACATTCACTTCTGAGCCATTCCCAACTATCTGTTTGGCAAGAAGACGAAAAGGATATATTTGATTTTTTGCAAAGGTGATATATTTGATTTTGCAATCTTTTTAAAGAGCATTATAAGCTTATTTATAGAATGAATGAATCTGGCATAACTCTATTTTCTTAATACCTTTAGTTACCTCCCCTGTTTGTGACATTTCAGTGTTATGAGGCATGCAGATTTGAACAGAATTCTCTCTGATTTTTAAATTAAGGAGTAACAAAAGACAATATTCTGCAAACATACCTGTTCAGATATAATCTTGAATGAAACTGTAAAATGATTCTACGTGTAGCAGAGTATGACCCGTTATTACATTGAATCAGAGTATAAAATTACTATTATTTTCCCTTCTCCCTATTCCCTTCTCCCTTTTCCCTTTTTCCCTTTTCCCTTTTCCCTTTTCCCTTCCCTTCCTTTCTCTTCTTTTTCCAGAATTCCAAAATTCTGCTTGATACTAATAAATACTGGTTTAATGTGTTTCATCCTTCCTTAGAATTAGCATAAAATTGTGTATGGAAATACAGCAAAATTTAGCATATTTGGATAAAGCACAAATACATTGTCAAAAACCAGGAGGCAGGTACGAGGGGTTTAAAAGTAGCTGATGTTCTTTACATTTTGAAATTATATTTATATTTTCCCTTATATATTCTTCAACAGTTTACTTTCGGCATTCTTCAGGTCTCTGTAAATTAATATAGTGTAACTCAGAATGGTAGCTTAACAACTTCTCAGTTCTACTATTATAATTCTACCAGTATAACTATTTAAATACTGTAATTGGACTGAATATTTCATTTTATTTGCTTTGAAACATATTTATTCTTAAAGATATCCAACAAACTAACCAAGACTTTGCTGCATAAATAATAAAAATATTGGATAAATTAGCTTTTAATTAAAATTAGCCAACGTTTCTATTTTAATAACTGTCTCTTCAATAGGACATGAAAATGAAAAATTTCTGAACTATTGCTTCATTTAAACGTCTGCAAAAATAATTAGCTTTACAGTACAGAAGGAAACCCAGACGAATTATTTGCAGCAAATGATTTGTTTGTGGAATCAAGGCCAATTCTATTTTATTGTACACAAATTAAGCATAATTTTCATTCATTTGTCCATTTCAAAAAAATGAGATGCTAATATTTCAACATATGGATTACACATTAAAAGGCCAATTATCTGTCTTTCCATGGAAATTCTAATGCAGCTTATCACAGGGCATTCTCAAACTTCGAGTTAGATTTGTTGGTAATTTATCATACATGACTTACAGTTCCCATTGCATTGGTTTTAACTTTTATTTCAGTGTTGGTTTGCTGCGCCCACTGTACCAACCGTCTTGCTGCTTAAACATTACAAATTTTCAACAATTTTACAAACAGGAATTAAAACAAAATGGAAACCTTAAGTACATCGGGACTAAACTATTTCTGCTAGTGTCATCTGCTGCTGTACATTTTCTCTTTGCTTTCCACATCCCAAAGGAAAATTACCCCATATATTCTTATTATGTTGTTCCTCTGTACGCTTCAGTAGGAGGTGCAGGTGCCCAGCGACACTGAAAAACAGGCAATTAGTGTCTCTGTTATGATACTGAGGCCTGATTAGCCTCCGCCTTGTGAATACCCCCTTTGACCTGTGAGAATTATTTTCATGCAGTTTATTGCTGTAGTTTAATTCCCAGTTTCAGCTGGGGAACTGTTTGGAGCTGCTGCTTTCTTTTTCCAGTAGATGAGTTGATCTTTTAAATACTGCCTACATGTATTATTAATATGAGATCCTATCATAAAGGGAACACAGACCCTGAGACACACAGAGGTCTTTTCCTGCTCACTTGTAGTAAAAATAAGCAACTCTCTTCAACTGAAGTGAGGCGGAAACAGTAGTTACCAACAGAAGGTGGTGTAGAGACTGACTCTGCTTCTATTGTTGTCTTAAACCTCGTCTGACTCTACTCGTATTGTTGTCTTTAACATCTTCTCGAGTGCTGTGGCTCCTGCTGGGCTGACGGTGCCGCTGCAGAGCAGGGCGAGGAGGTGCAGCAGCAGGTGCTGCCCCCTCCCCTGACGGCGCGGGGACCCACAGGGTTCAGGCACAGGAGATTCTGGCACGGGTCTGTGGAACTGCCAGTGACCCTGGAGCCACCAGCCCCAATTCCAGAACCGTCACAAAGAAGCCTCTGCACAAGCCCCAGTTCGAGAACTTTCGCAGCAAGACCCCCCCCTCATGCCAGGGGAGGGGGTATGGACTGGCCCTTTAAATAGAAGCCTGCCAAGGAGACAGGCGTGCGCGCCCACAGCCCGACTGAATCCACGTGAAGACACTACAGGACCACCACAGGATCATGTGCTGTTGAAGGCCACATTTTCCAAAGGTCCATCGAGTGGTGACTGTTTTCCTCTTCGCCCCCCCCTCGGTTTTTGCAACTTTTGGGAACTTGAAGCTCGGGAGTGCACCTGAGTATCTGGTTTGATATTTTGGGCGTGTCCAAAATATTGATTTATTGTTTTGGCTGTATCCAAAATGAATATTGATTTTTTTTTTTTGTTTTGGCCATGCCCAAAATATTGATTTGTTGTTTTGGCCATGCTGAAAATAAATACTGATTTGTTTTTTTAGCTGTGCCCAAAATAGACACTATTTTACCCTGGGAGATTTGTCTGTCTCCAGTTCACCATGCAGACATTAAAGGACCCTTTCCAGCTCTGACTGAGCTGATTTTGGAGGGAGGACCCGGGCTTGGGAGTGGGCTCTGACAGGTTAGTATGACTCTAGGGAACAGGAAGATGGAAGAGAGGAAGAAGGAAGAGGGAAAGAAGGAGGAGAAAAAGGAGAAGCAACAGCTGACCTAATTTCTTTTAAGAAAAAGGACAAGGAGTGCAACTGACTCTTTAGAGGATGGACCAAAGACTTCTCAATAGCTCCTTGTCCAAGCATTTCTTAGAGATGATATTGTTGTCTGTTTAGTACTGCCTAAGTAGCTATAGAGATTTCTAGAGGAGCCACAGGAAAGGATAAGAGCTCTGGGTTTAGACTCACTAAATTAGTTTCAGTTCTTCATGGGAGATAGAACAGAAAATAGAGTTTATTGACTAAAACGGTGCCTCTCTTGTAAGTGTGTATTCATATACAACCATTGCCAATCTCAGTGTTTATTGTGGAATGCCAGTGTAGATCTCGATGCCTACATGCAGTTTCACTAACTCATCCCTTCTCTGACAAGCTGTACAACTTTACAACCACACTGGCAACAGTAATAGTGCTTGGTTTCACTGGTATTCTAATTTTTGCTTACAATATTTGAGGAAGAATATGACATCATTGTTCTAAGACATGGAGAAACTGTCAAGTGGATAAAATCATGGACTCTATTCAAACCTTTTCATGCAGTGAGGATTCATCTCTGCTTATACCTTATACCTTAGCTTTACCTAAGCTAGATCACCCTGAGAGCAGTATTTTTATAAGCCCCAACACAAGAATAACTTATACAATAAATCTGCAAGTGAGAATGGGGTGTGTCGTACCGGCTAATAAGTGTAACGACTTAGCTACTGCTAATGTCCTCTGCCTAGCCTTAGCATGCTTCTGCTGAAGTCTGCAGAAACACTTCTACTTCCTTTAGTGGGAGGAGATTTTGTCAGCACGTCGTGAAAACCACATGCTGAGTGCACAACTAGCCATTAGCTTGAATTTGAAAGTAAATTCTGGTTTTAAAAAATTCCTAGCAGAGTAGCAGCACCTGACCTGTGGAATAAAGACCCCCACAACTCTCAGAGAGTTATGAAGTCAGGTATGTTTATTACACCAGTGGGCAGCAGGTCGGATAGTTCCAAAAAGCCTTGCGCCCCAAACAAAGGACAGGTCAGCTTGTATTGCTAAAGGACATACATATTCATTGCATTCGTTGATCAGTTCTAGAACATCATTAACATAAATTCCATCCCTCTCCCACGTGCACAGTGTCCCCTTGTGGTGGCTGTGTGAGTGTCCTTCATGCAGGCTCAGCTGACATCCTGTCTGGAGTCCTGGGCATTCCTGTCAAGGGTGCTTTTGAAAGTTCCTCCTTATCAGCGGATGCTTCTAGACCAGTCCCTCCTTATCAACAGATGCTCCTAGACCAGTTCCTCCCTATCAGTGGATGCTCCATAGAATTCCATTGCGAAACCCACCTCCTTGTTATACAGCCCATTAGAATATACAAGTCCCACATCATTCCCACTAAAATATTGCATTTGGCGCACACAGTTGTCATAAAGAGCATGTAACTTTTTTTCTGGAAATACATTAAAAGGGAAAACGGATGACTCTCTAGGAAGTAATCTGAGCCTTAATTATAAGATAAATATGACTTACTGCAATTCACATACAGTTTCTGAATGCAAGTAGAAAATTAAAATTCCAAAGCTATGACATTATACGATGAAAATCCAGAAAGCTCATGCAACGATGCTCTTTAAACATCAAAGTCAATTGTGGTGTCTTGGGATCACTGCATCTTAGATGGCAAAGTTTTGTTTTCTTGAAGGTTCTGATGCTTTTAACATAAAAGTAAGTATCACTCTTAACATTGCAACTGATTTCTTGTGTTAGTATCCACTGTCATAATCTAATATCAGTCTTTATAACAACTATACCTCAAAACAAATTATAGTGGTACAGTAGTTTGAGTGTTTTTGCAGCACACGCTACAAATCTTCAAGATTATCAAGACCCTATTGCTACTGTGTACTGAAACTTACATGGAAAAACATTTGATCTATTACAACCTGTAATTTCCCAGCCTTCCCATAACTCTCCTGTTAAGTCATCATCCAGTTCATCCTCCAGTTTCATCAAGCTGAAAAACTCTTGTTGAAGATTACCAACTACCTTGATGAAACTGGAGGATGAAAATCCATGATCATACACATTCCAAAACGCAATCTATTTTATCATATTTATTAAAAGCTTTTCTAGAAACTAGATGGATGAACTCCATCAAACATGATGCACCACAATAAAACCACATAATCAATTAACAATAGAGACACACAGTCATATCTGGAAGAACATTTTTCACAAACAACACTTTATCACTGACCTCTTAGTCCAGGATGTCCCAAGGGATACTTACAGACTAAGTTCAAAACATAAGCCTGGGGAACTAAAATTCATCACTCGTTGTACACCAAAAGTCATAGACTTCAGTGGAAATATCAGTTTTATAACATGCTGTAATCTTTACTAATTGAGAGAAAATCTCTCGAGATTGCACAAAAGCTAACTATTGTATTGCTTCTTCCTACCAGTCCACCAGTACTTTATTTTCAGGTTAGATTTGATAAAAATGATCAAGTTCAATTCAGAGATTTTATTCTCAAACTATATTTATAAGATTTGCTTCTGTTTAGGCTTGTTATTTCTATTCCAAATCTGAAGGACTAGTATGCACTGAAAGCCTCTGATTTGTCACCAAATATATCAGCCCTGTAATAAAATATATTATCTTTGTCGACAAGTTTTGCTAGAAAATGCAGCAGGCTAACTGTTTTCCGGTTAAAGTTGAGCAACATTAATCATTGATCACACATTTGGCTGAACTCTTGTTTGGATGGTAAAAGAGCACATGGCCTCTTATCATTTGGAGAAACAATCAGCCTGCTACAGCAAGGATCCGATTCCTGCTGACAGACCTAAATACAGTTCCATTCAAAAAGGCTGCAGTGGATGTCCTTTCTTTTTTTCAGTTTTGAGGGATGGGGAATTCATAGGAGAAGAAATGCCTCAAAATGCTCATGTAAACTGCGTATCTGGTGTATCCAGAAAGACTGAATGGTACTATTATTCAATATAAAAGACAGGAGAGCCGAGTTTTTTACCTGCTCACTTTCTCTCCATAGTTGAGAGCCCTGCTTGCAGCACATTGAGAAGCAGGCTTCGGATAAGATTCATTTCTTGTCTTCTCTGACATGCTTCCTAAGCATGGATGTTGTCTGTGACCTCCTCATTGGATATGTAACCTCTAGTGGCCAGAATTAATGCTGATCATTCGCTGATTCTGGTACACATTTCAACATATTTCCAGATCCATGCCTATCATTACTTTTAAGGGGTGTTTGAGAGGAACAGTGTATTATATAAGAATAAACATAAACAATAAATTTTAAGTCTTCATTCTTTGCATGGTACTATGAGAAGTTTTGTAATTGCAACACTGCCTTGTTGCAGCTCTCTCTTAATTCTGGTTCCAGGGACGGGTACTGCATTATTTTCAGTTATGCAAGAGTATTCTCCTGCATTTTCTATTGTACATACTTTGAATAACTCTTCATTTACTTTTTCTGAACTAGGATGGTGCTCATCTCCATTGCTAGGAAAGTCTCTCTGTATTTTTCTTGTTTTCTTACCAAATCTCCTTCTATGCTTTTCAGACCCTTTTATAATGCCCTGTTTCTAATATCTTGCTTAAGTAATTTTACACTATTCTGATCTCCTGTACTGCAGGCATAAGGGAAAAAATAGCCATCAGCTATTATGTTTTACTACTGTATTCTCTCAGCGACAGCAAATGAGATCTTGCATCATTGTATTACACTTAAGACATTGTTATTAGATTGACAACATGAAAAAAAGTTTTCTTAAAAATAACTCCATACCATCAAACAGAATTCTCCTGGTTATCAATAAAGGGTTCACAATATTGGGAAAAAAAGGGAATATAAGGAATGTTAACTCCATCTCATGCATAAAGAAGCAAGCCCATACAATGATACATAGAAACTTTATTAAAAGCTTTATTAGACTGTAAAGTCTCTCATTTTGTAATCAAAATTAAGTAGTTTTGTAACGTCATTAGCTGAAAGCCAATTTAAACCAATATCAGCAGTTGCAACGTACTCCGAAACGCTAAATTAAGTATAATAACTTTTTTCTGCTTATTTTTATTGGAAATGTTAACATTTCATATTATGAATCAAATCCATTTTGCAGTGATTTCTCTAGCAAATAAATTCCTCATGAATTTATTTACTAGTCCTATTTACATTCACAAAGTGCAAAGGAGTTTCAGAAACAGAAATCTATCCATCATGTTTCATTTCTTAGCCAGCAGAGTAATGATGCATGGAAAATCTCACAAGGTGTGCAGTTTTCTCCTACTACAATACACAGGCAGTTCCCTTGATACTAACAGCAAACTTGTCAATATGAAAGTATTGTATTAGTTAAAAGATGGTTGACCCTGGTAGAAGCTTTAGCATTTCACATAAGTTGTCTTTGGTTTGCTTCTGTATTAAGGCAGCAGCTGTGATCATAAGCAGCTTTTCAGTATGGAAAATATATATTTTTATCTTAAAAAATATTCTTATACCTAAATATCATTGGATTTAAGAAAGTATTTAAGAAAAAATAGATCTGTAATATAAATATTTTAGTTTAAGAAATAACTGGTTTCTTCTGAATTAGTTTCTTCAATAATGGTCTCATTTTCTGGGAAGATGGAAATGGATGTTTCCCTATAAAGAGATTTATTTTTACTAAGCAAGTCAGGCAAGGTATCAAAAAAAATGCTACCAATTTTTAAAAAGTCATACAAGATCATACATCAGGTATAAATCACTTGGCATCTCATATAGCATATATAGTTATTCAAGTGTTAAAAAAAAAGACCATCCTCCATTCCATACATTATGTTCTAACATACTGAATATGCATAAAAGAATATGTCTTTTGGAGTCATGAGTTTAGTACTAGAAATGGCCTCCCACCCTTCAGCTGAACACTCCGTTGACTATTTATATCTAAAAACTCTATGTTAGATTCTCTTTGATAACATGAATTGCCTATAGTCAGAGTCCAAG
Organism: Neomorphus geoffroyi; assembly: GCA_033558235.1. NCBI lineage: Eukaryota > Metazoa > Chordata > Aves > Cuculiformes > Neomorphidae > Neomorphus > Neomorphus geoffroyi. The sequence continues at coordinate 22,186,723 of JAUMJM010000020.1, read as the reverse complement.
TTTGGCAATTTTTCTGCATATTTACTCTAAAATGGTTTCCAGTAGGGATGGTCTCCACTCTGTGTTGTTCAGTGGTCCTTTCAAAGTGATGAAAACCATTCAGTTTAAAAAGTATTCAGTATTCTATACCTGAAAGAGAGTAAAGTCTCCAAGGAAGGTACTATTGGCTTTCGTATACTGTGTTACCTTGCCTTTCAGAAGCAAAAAAATCAAAAAATCTGAAAATGTCCTGCTCAAGCTGGAAATAGATCTATTTGTTTTGGAAACAAATGGGTGTTTTTCATCCTTCGAGTAAACAACAGATACCACGTCTGCTTCCATTTGATTTCAGCTAAAGTAGTATTTCTCTTGAACATCAGCAATGAAGTGTCACAGAGGACTTAGCATCAGATGTAGTATTTGAGAACAAATATTTAAGATGTGTGTAATAAAGGAGACCTTTGCATAAAAGGGCTCTTATCTACCCCAGTCATCTGTTGTACTAAAAATCATTTCTAAAAACAACAGTTCTGAAGGGGCTACGATTAGAGATTAAAACATTCCAGAGTCAGCCTTCATGACTGCCATCAGCCAAATGCCTGGAACAGTTTGCAAAGAAATGATCACACCAAACTGAACATAAAGGCTCAGTAAACAAGCTCTGCTGGTGTGTGCTCTAAGCTGTGTGGGGAAAGGGGAAATGAGGAAAAGGGCATAAGAACTAAAGCAGATTTACTGCAGCACAGCCCTGTGCTGCCACCAACTTGATACCATTGCACTCGTGATATGGCCAAATCCTCAGCAGACCCCCACCTGGCCTGAATCAGCGGGGGTGGGGGGCAATTCACCGCCAGTTCTTCAATAGCTGACAGAGCTCCTGCAGCTGTGAGTGGGTAGTAACTATGCTAAGGCTATGGCCTTTCTGAGAGAGCAGTCCCTTGTCCCCCTCCTTAGTTAAAAATTGTCTCTGCAAAGCCCAGATTTAGAGCTTGGGAGACTATGAACTCAAATCTTTTGTCATATTCGTGTATGCTTCCTCTTTACATCAGCAGAGAGTGCTAGGATCACCAGTCAGCTACAGAGTTTAAAATTGGATATGAAAAATCACTGACAGTGGTCTTGAATTTACAGATATGTTGGGAAGATCATACTGAAGAATCTCTAACTTGGTCTGGTGTGGTCACACAGACTGAGGAAGGAAGTGAGTGAGGCTATTTGATACCTCTTCAATTCAAATTTCACACCCTGTGTATTTTCTGTAGAATTAACAATCTTGTTTCTGCCCTCTATCACTGCCATTCCCCTTTTTCTTTTCATGCTTTAATTTTCCAAAGAAAAAAAACAGAGAAGATGCACTTCTCACCTCTGAATTCACTGATAGCTCTGTATCCAGGCACTTATTTCAAAAAAGGGACCTAGAACAGTAATCAATATTTAGCCCTACAATTGTTCTGAAGATGTTAGTGCATAATGGTGAGTTTAAATAAACCTTTGAAAGACTGCACTTCCGAATTGAAAATGCCTCACACTGAGACAAGAAATAGTCTTAGTGACAGATGACGTGCTGCTTTAGAAAGTCCATGCATTGTGGTAACACATCTGTGCAATAATACAGCCCTAAACATTTCTTCCCTTGTGCTCTGGTTTAAGAAAACATAAATAATTCTAAATAATTCTAATTCTAATCTATTTGCACTACTTCATTATTTTTATGGGATTATCTCTCCTATTTACCTTCTAATCTTATGTTAATAGCATTAATCTGATTCAATGAAACTAATGATTACAAATTTCTCTTTGTGTTTCCAATATTTAAATTATATTCCTGGGCAGCCCGGTAAGTAAAAGGCTATAAATTTGCTGCAGAAAAACAATAAATAACTTTTTGTCTTTAAAAGTCATATTTCAAATAACTAAATCATGACAATATAAATATTTTTTATATGAGTAGTGGGGTTTGACATCTATTGTAAGACAGATGCATCTCAAAGCCTATTAAAAAGAGAACGGTCTATTTTTGTTCCCTCTTGATGGAATTATCCAGCCATAAAAGATGAATTTCTGTGGTTTACCATTTTGTTCCACTGATTATTACCAGCACAGTGAAGTGGTAAATACAAATGCTAATTTCAACACACTTTCAAGGCAAATTTTTGAAGTTTGATAGGATAGCATAGTATTCTAAATTAAAGTGCAAGGTTCTGTAAAATCTATTTTGTTTACAAACAAAAAATTACAATACGAGTGCAAAAGATGCTGAAAGGTAAAGTGAATCAAACTACATTAAGAATGAAAAATGGATGGGAAAGAGAGTTAATACAGAGATAAAACCAACCTAAAGCAGTAATAGGAAGTGGAAAAGGAATATGGGAATCAAATTATTATAGAACAAAGAAAATATCTTTGGAAACATTCACGTTGAAAGGCTATGTTACAAGACAGAAATGCCACAATATATCAAAATATTGGCAATTAGTGTTTTATGTCCTCTTTAACTTTTAACCTCTCACTCTACATTCAATGTTTCTTTGGGTTCTAATTTAATCCAAAAATATTTTTCTATTTCAGAGTGTTAGAAAAAGATCATATATTTGTAGGAAAAAAACACAAATTTGAAAGTTTTAAATAGCTTGCTGCCTTTATTAATTGAGTTTTTAAGCTTCTTAATTTTCTGCTTTTACAGTCAGTTTTGTTTTCTCCTTTGCCATTTGTTTACCATGGTGTTTGCATGTATTTGTATGAAAGAAAATCATTTTATATATCTCAGTATATAAACCTCACGGATAACTTGTAAAGCTACTACAAAATATATTCTCAACTCATTTTAATTGAATGTAAAAAAAAAAAGTATGGTCAGTTTCTATAAAACCTAGGAAGAAAATATTCAATTTTTATATTCATTAGAATTGTTTGTATTTAGATGTTTATTGCATAGTAAAGCAAAGGAGTGCTTTAAGAACCTTCTGAGAAAAGTCTATTGCCATTATAATAGATCTGATGTTAAACAAAATCTAAGGTTGCAAACCATTTCTGTATGTTGCCTTATAGAAAGTTTCTTTCCTCCTGGGAGCCTAGCTTTGGAGCTCGATACATAAACAGGTAGGAAACATTGGCAATTCAGGAGAGCTGTCATTTGAGAAACGCCCACCATCCTTTGCTCACTTTCTGCTCTGTGAAGGTGGTTTTGCACAGTTCTTTCTGGGCAGCTGTCTGACTCAGCTTAATGCCATTTTGTTGCCTTTTTGCTTTTTTATAGAATCATAAGGTTGGAAGAGACCTCTGAGATCACCGAGTCCAACCGTGCCTGTCTCCTTACTAAACCACGTCCCTAAGAAACTCATCCACCCATTTTGTAAACACCTCCAGGGATGGTGACTCCGCCACCTCCCTGGGCAGCCTGTTCCAACGCCTGACCACTCTTTCAGTAAAGAGCGAGTCAAGGTGAAGTTCTCCTTTACAGGGAAACATTCTAGTACCACTGAGAACGTGTGAGATATGAAGGTATCTTTCGCAAGGAATCTTCCCTCTCAATATAGTTTTTTCACCTTCATCTCGTGTCTCCTCTTCCTCACACAATCCCATTAATATGACAGGTATCCTCTGCAGCTGGTAAAGCACACAGCGTATTAAGGAAGTGTTCGGAAACAAAGGGAGCTTAAAGGTACCTTTGCAGCAGCGTGATGCTCACAGCTTTTAGGTTGCAATGAGATGTGCCTGTTTGCCTGTTGCTTAGAGGAGAGAGAAGCTAGTATCCAGGAATCAGAGGCACATAGCAACAGCAGTGAAAACGGTGGGGAGGGGGGGTGGGAGGGGGGGTGTTTACACATTCTTTATTCCAGAGGAACAGCCAGCTAAGCTCAAAGGATTTCCAGCTGTGCTCTGTCTAGAATAACAGAGAGTTTGAGCTTAACAAAGCTCATTTGATTTTGCTCATTGATTTTCATGTGTACCTTAGCATAATAAAGTTCACAAACTCCAGTGTTTGCAAAAAGTGAAAATAAAGGTTGTGAAAATAGTGACGTTGTTCTTGAATCTGAATGACATCTCACCAGTTTTTCTCTGTGAGGGCACAAACGTGCACACAGCAGCCTATGGACTGTTTAAATCCCATTTAGTTGAAGCCCTCAGTGAATTTCACTGACATAGAAACTTAAGACTAGTCATTCCATTTTCCCTGGGCGGCAAAGTTGACTCAAGCAGCTTTTTCTGTCCTTGCTGATGATTTCCACCCCTGTGAGTTCACAACAGCTGCACTGATAATAACACTGCAAAAAAAATAAAGGAAGTGGTTTAAATGATATAAATTCACTAGGCAGTTTTGAGGGGAGAATGAGTGGCAGGATAGCGGACCCACTTACAGGAACTTTGCTGCCAGGGGAAATAATATGAAGCAATAGTCCTGTGCTGATGGGGTGTGAAAAGCAGTTCTCAACACATGCTAGGATTTTGAAAGATGCTTTGAAAAATGCAAAACAAACCACATATCTGCTTCAGATTTGGCCTTTCACTTGTGTGGAAGATGCTCAGGCCTAGATTCAAAAGGCAGATCAAGTGGGAAAGTAAGCCACGCAGGTAAGCAAATTCAAGAGTTTGAAGGATTACAGTTTAAATTATTCATTTATGAAAAACTGGCATACTGTGAACATAGTGGACTAATGTATCTCCAGCACCCCAATCATTAGTAAAGATACTAGAGTGATGACTGTACACTGGAACGAGTATGCAAACTGAATCACCCAAGTAGCATTATAATTCAATCTTTTAATTAGATACAGTCAACATTAGCTGAAGCCAGCACTCTTTATATATTGAACAAACTTGTAATTTTTAATATCTAGTGGCATTAATCTGGCAGTTGTCACTAGGGGTAAAATGAAAGCAAAAACCATTCACGCAAATGCCTTTGAAAAGTATGGGGGGTTTGTCTCTTTTTATGTGTTCCCTGTGACATGAAACTCAGCTTTTTCCCTTCAGTTTTGTCAGTTTTCATCACTGTTAAATCTCAGCAGAAACTGTAGGTTTAATAAAAAACAAACAATACACTTGTTGAAAAAAACGCCTTTTTTTCTGGAGGTCTTTGTTTTTAAAGTGTTTGCAAACCTTTAAAAACATGGTGCATAAAATGCATCTTGAATAATGCTTCAGTATGATTTTGCAAATTAATGCAGAAGTACTCAAATTAGTGCAAATTGAGTTCATCATAATTACCATTATTATATAAATACCAAAGGAATTAATAATGATTTAGGGTGATATTTTAAAATGTTCTTCATTATCATATGCATTGTTTTTAAAATTCCTGGTTGATGGTAATTACTGAAAAGCTTCTCTCTGGGCAAGGTTCTCTTCCCAAAGGAAGTATAGCCCAAAGCTAACTGCTCCTAAAGTCCCTCTGAAATCCTCAGAAATGAGGTTAGGACACTTTGTACATGCATTAGATTGGAGATTGCTTTCCCCATAAATTTCGACAGTAGGCCTGATATAAATAAGAAATCCCAAGAAATAAGCATTCAAGACAAGCTTCATTTTTCCCGAATCTCTGGATGGTAGCTAGAATGGTTCTTTAGTGCATATTTTTGCTAGTTTTGTGATAGGTGAAGAAAGCTCAAGCATGCCTTAGTGAATTCTATGTAAGTATGTTTACTTGCTCAGTAATTAAAAAAAAAGTCAAACTGTATAGCAGAGAATCCTTTCAGCTGAAACTCACTGGAATTTTTAATTTTTCATAAGAATGAGGTGTACGACACTATCACACTTAACCTTATTCAGGGGAACACTTATGAAATGCGTACAAAAAAAATGAAATTACCTTTCTTCACTATGTTAATGCTAGCAGCCTGGGCTGCCTTTCAACTACTTATATCACTTCATACACCACCTCTGATTTTAGGCACATATTGCTTAGGAAAGATAAGGCTTCTACAGGGCTGAATTGGCTTACAGACATTATTCCTGATTATTTCTTCCACAGTGAATTTCAATCATACAGGACAACGGCATCATATAACAGATATTGAGAAGAAAGATTTATAAACATGATTTAAATCATGTTTAAGGTAAACCTTCTGCTTCTTTGGACAATTCAAATCTTCCAGTTTTTAGGATGGGAAACTTTGCAGATGCACAGACCAGAAAAAGAAGCCAGTTCTGAAATTTTAGTCTGAATTTCAGTAGCTTTCCATTTCTTTCCCTTACCCATCATATTCACAGTGCATACAATGGGATGGCCAGGGCAGTTCCAAATCTCTCATCCTGTCATGGATCCATTTGCATGCCCTTAATGAGCCAATAAAGCTTAAAACTAAACAGAAAAGAAGCAATCAAAGATCAGTTCCCTGCTTGACTAAACAATAAAACTATGGGAGCTCAGGACTTGCCATAAGGGACTGGGTGAAAAGGTATGGCTGGGGAGAAATGGGAACTAAGGCCTCATCATCCCCTCTAGCAGTTTGCTCAGGACATAAAACAATCACAAGCAAAGCAAAGCAATCAAAAGTATCAATTTGTACCTATCCATTCCCATGGAAAAGTCAGACTCTTAAAATGAAGCTTCTTTTGACGTAAGTATCTGTGTAGAAGATTTAAAAGCTTGAACTCTCAGTTCAGTGTTTGCTTTTTTTTCCTTTCTCCCTCTCCTTTCATATTTATATTTTATTTTTAGTACCAAATATTTGAAAACCCTGGACTTATAATTTCCAAAGTATCTAACTCATAAATGCTTCAGTCATTGCTGAGAACAGAATTTGGCTTCTAACCTACTTGGTTGGTTTTAGAAATTTTATGCTGGATGGTATGCTAACATTTAATTTGTAGATGAAATTGACTTAGCACAGAGTTCATGCAAAAGTGTTATAAGCTTAGAAGTACCTGATAATTTTGTGTTAGAATAAATTTCGGGTAGGAATTATCTTTTTTTTTTCCCAAGAAAGTGATTTTTTTGGTAGAAAAAGAGAAAATTATGGGTCCCAGGTTGCTCACCTAGAAAACTGCTATCAGTTTCAGTTTTTACATGAATGGTAAATGTTCCTGGACCGTTTGCTGCTTTCAGCAGAGACGGGCAGACTAAGCATCCATGGCTCTTTGGCAGTGAGGCAGAAAGGATAAAAGACCCTTATCAATTTTTCTTTGTCTTCAGGGAGAAAGCAAAGCTTGCAAGAGCCTTCAATCTGGTACTCAGAACAATGAAAAATTCCATTTCTTTTCCTCTGAAATATGTCTTTTTTCCTGGAGATTCTATCGCCTTTTTAAAACTTTTGTCTTCTTTTGATTGAATATGAAATATAGGACTCTAAGGCCATTTAGATGCCGGCTCTCCCCACTTACGGGCATATACATACATGAGCAAGGTCTGCTTCAAGTTCTGACATGCTGTGGTGCCAGGCTTGGTGCTAGTACAGTTGGGCACCATCACAGTCAGCACAAATGGGAAAACAGACTTGGGAAGATTTTACTGATAGAGTTATAAAGTTCTGGTGAGAACAGGCCTCTCTCGTTTTCCCCAAGGTTAGAGCTGCCTCTGCTCACAAGAAAGGAGAATTCTGTAAATCAAAAGCAGATTTCATTGCAATGCTTTAGGCCCCAAGTTATGACAGTAATAGTAAAGCTTTGTGTTGATTTTCTGCATGGAGAAGCAGCAGAAAGGCTACAATAGATTTAAACAGAAAACCTGACCCCTTAAAGGTCTTTGAAACCAGTAAATACAAGTATTCTTTAAAACCTTGTGTTTTCCTATGACAAAATCTACATGAACATTCAATTAGCACTTAGAATTCAATGCGTGCTCATTCATTTTAAGTGTTTATTTCATAAATGTAAACATGAATTCCCTAAGACCAGAGCTGCTGAGAGGAAACAGTGATATAAGGATACTTCCCTTTTTTAGGCAAATGTTTTCCATTTCTGGTATTGGAAATTTTTCAGCTTGTTTGGCTTTAATGGCCATCTCCCAGAAAGGAAGGGAGACACCATAGGTGAAGAAAGGATGCTGATGACTGAATAATATTTGAATTACTTGGCAAGGCAGTAATGAAAGCAATAATTTAGGAAGGCAGATAAACCATTATAAAAGTATCAGCCAGGGATTTTTAAAAATTCTCAGCAAACTTAAGGGGAAGAGGTGTAAAGGTCTTCATATTCCCTCATGTTACTGTGAGTGCTGTAACATAATTTTATGGCACATTGAGAGGTCACATATGATTATATTTTGGCAACTTCCATTAAACTAATACTTCTTGGTAGATCATTAAGAATTAGGTACATTGCAAAATGCCTAAATGCCTCTGTTTTTCAAGCTGACATAAATATTGCATTAATTAAATCTATTAAGAACATTGAAATGAGATTTCATTAACTAATACACCCTATTAGGATAATTATGACTAATTACAGTTATTAGACTAATGACCTTAATCCTCAAGTACAATGTGTTACAGAAGGTTAAGAGGCCTATGACAAATTGAAAATCAAAAGTATATCAAACTCTTTTTTAATATTTTATAAAGTCACAGGTGTATGACGGTAGCTATGAGAGCAACAGTTTCATTTTTTGCAACACCTCACTCTGGGAAAGAAGATAAATTTTTATGACTTGCTAGTGATTTTAGGTGCCCAACATGTCATGTTATAAAGGTCCCGATTTTCAGACCATTGATGGTCATCAGTATGAAAAAATAACCTCTGATACATCCTACTAATAGAAAACTGCATAGTTTTATCAAAGTTTTCTGCATAGAAGAGTGACATTTTTAAAAGGTGAAATTCCACTCATATTAAAAGGTTGTGTTTTGTATGTGGCTGCACTATATGACAGAAATACTGATTTGGGATGTATTTGCTGACATCTGCCCTAGACAGCTAGGTACAGTTTGAAAACTCAGGTTGTTATCTCAATATCCAGTAGCACAAGCATGACTGAATAAGGTACAATGAATGACTTTTAAATTCTACACTGAAAGAAAGCCAAAACTTTACCAGGCGATAAAAACACCTGTGTCACATAACACAGACCTTTTCTCTTTTTTCAGCTGGAGAAATGTGTAAAGTTTCTTGGGGTTTCAGCTGGAAAGGTCAATAAGATTTTACATGAATTAGAACTGTTAGGTAACTGGAATGTGATTGGGTACAATTTAAGGAAAAACACACAAGCATCACTGAGTCTTATTCTGCTCTCAAATGGATAGTCATAAGAGACTGTCTATAGTCAAGAGATTTATCAGTTTTGGATTTTGGGTAGACAGAGATGACCAAGTGTCAGAGAAAAGAGAGAATCCTGATTGTATGTGGCCTAGGGAGCTCAAGGGGCAACAATCTCAGAGCTTACATAAAGTTAGAATTTTGCATCTAAAAGAATCATAGAATGGTGGAATGGTTTAGATTGAAGGAGACCCATTTCCAGCTCCTCTGGAGCTGGACCAAGTTGCTCAAAGCCCCATCCAGCCCAACCTTGAATGCTTCAAGGGATGGGGAATCCAAGACTTCTTTGAGCAACCTGTTCCAATGTCTCACCATCCTCACAGTGAAGAATTTCCACTAGACCAAGTTGCTCAAAGCCCCATCCAGCCCAGCCTTGAATGCTTCAAGGGATGGGGAATCCAAGACTTCTCTGAGCAACCTGTTCCAACGTCTCACCATCCTCACAGTGAAGAATTTCTTCCTTATATTTAATCTAAATCTACCCTCTTTCAATTTAAAGCCATTACCTCTTGTCCTATCACTACATGCCCTTCTAAAAAGTCCCTCTTTGGCTTTCCTGTAGTCTCCCTTTAGGTACTAGGAGACTGCTAACAACCTTAAGGGTTTCATTTGTGTGGGTTTTGATTGGATTTTTTTTGGTTGCTTGCTTTAACTTGAAGCAAGAATCTGGCGTATTACACCAAGTCTCCCTGAAGCATTTTCTTCTCCAGGTTGAACAACTCCAACTCTCTCAGCCTGTCTTTGCAGTACTGTATCTTTTAGGTGACAGGCTCCAGAGGGGAATCCAAAACAGGTTTTGAGTATCTAAGCAGTGTAGGAAGACAATCCTTAGAGCTAGGTGCCCTTAAGCAGGATCCATCTCCCCCTCTGTGCTCACGCAGAAGAGCAAAACAGTGACTAGATTGGGATAGCTACTTACTGTGCCCTTGAAACTAGGCTATCATATCTCATGGAAGATTACATGGCTGATTGTTTAAAAATGCTAAAAAATTTGCATGCCAGAGACAGCATTGCAATTTTGATTACTGTTTCTGAAGATTTAAATATAGCCAGTAAGCAATAACACTAATTTGAACAATAACTTATCTATGGAGAGTCAAATATAATTTTAAAACTTAACAGTGACATTCTGGAGTGCAGATGACAATGGTTTTATTTTTATAACATTGTTGTCATGTTGCAAGATGAAGCCTTCATTATCTACTCATGCCAAAAGTACAGAGTAAAATATTTTAGATATTTGAGTCGAAGAGCTAGTTTCTTACAATAACTGGCCTTACTACTCTGGAGGTTGGCTCTAACAAATCTTTATTGATCTTTTTCTGTACAGTTGATTCAATAAAATCAGTTCCCCATGTGTTTGTTTGTTTGTTTATATTGTGACATCTGTATTTCTTCATTTACAGTGTTACCTCCTAAATATAACTCCTGTGACCGTATAGATTATTTCTTTTGGTAGATTCTGTGATAATGCTCCAATTCTCTCTAAGTTTTCACATTTAATTCCTGTGTAGTCTTCTAATACACAGTATATGTTTCTTGTATCACACTGGCTATACATAGCTGCCAAATCCTCTGCTTAGAGACCTGGAAGGGAAATTGCATGTGTTATTAATCAAGAGCTGGCATGCTCTTTCATGGCCGGTTTCCTTTAAGACACAGCTATTAGACTTCAGAGTTTCCTTATCACTAGGTAATAAAGCATAGTTTCTGCCTTGGATACATGGTTCTGAGAAAGGGAACACAGAGGCTGACATGCTGAATCAGACTAATGGCCTATCTCACATGATATTCCTGTGATGATACTGAACAGCATCATATAAAAGAGTTCAGAGCTAGATAGGAGATCCCTGTAATGAAAGGGACATCTCTTCCTAACCCCGGGCAATAGCTGTGAGGACTTGTGTTGTGAAGCATAAAGAATGACAACCCAAGCAAGTTTTTTAATCCTTGACAAGGTAATTGTGATTCCCACTGTTTGTACACCATTTCTTATTCTTTTCTGAACTCTACAGTTCTTTGTCTCAAACATATCTCATGACAGCTACTTTGGCAGTAAAGATGGACTTATTAAAATTGCACAAGAACAATATTAAGGATGCACAAAACTAAAAATTAAGAAATATCAGAAGAAAGCTGCTGATCCAATTTACACATTCTGCTCTTTCTTGTCATACATTTTAACTGTTTATTTTCAGTGGTTTATAACATATTTTAATGGCATATTTTTCATAGGGCTTCCATCTCACTCAGTAGTTAGGATGAAAGCTACCCTGAAAAGAACCTGCCTTGGTCATTATTTAGAGGATCACTTTTTACTGCAGAAACAGGGAGAAACTTAATGAGTGTATAGAGTGACTAGTTTCCAAATCCTTGCTACAAAAAAAAAAGAGAAATTCAGGAAAATCTCAGAGAAAATTTTAACGTGTGGAGGAAAATTAGTTCATTCCTCCTTAACTTTATTTTAAAACTGTATTAATCATTTAGATTGTAATTCAGAGTTTGTGATGCTTGTGAATGTCAGGGGTTGCTCTATTTTAGGAATTGCCTTCCGCAGCACTGTGTTGGAGAGCATTACAGACACAGAACATTCTTCCGTAGTTTCATCCTGCCTCCAAATGCCTCTATTGTAATAAGCAGAAAGCAGAGACAGACAGGAAAATGCAAAGCCTGTAAAACAAACTTCTCATCTATACTTAGAACAACCTTAAGGGTTTCATTTGTTTTGTTTTTTTTTTTTATTATTTTTTTGTTTAATTTGAAGCAAGAATCAGACGTACTATACCAGCCAGGCACACATTTTTAACTTCCATACATGTTGCAGTTATTTACTTTTGCTTTTATGCCCACATTATTTTCTAATTCACAGTAGAACTACACTCTACAATCTGGAAGGTTGATAGACTGAGTAATAGATGGACAGGTATTATTTTTAAAAAAAAGACAAAACCAATGTGACATACAGAAATTCTATCCCAAAAATTATATTTACCATTTTTTATTGCTTCAAATGGCTTCAGCTGACTGAAGCAGCATGATTACGTTGCGAAGAATCCATTAGGATTTAACACTAATCATCATGTTCACCTTTGTAAGAACTTTTGTAGGCTTTTTTTATTCAATTAATTTACCTTGTGATGGAGTGAATATCAATGGTTAGCAGTTCATAACGTCACATCTTGTAAAGACAGGCAAAACCGGGTGACTTTCCATGTGTCCAATAAAGACTGACTTCTTTTTTTGTTAGCAATTCAGTGTTTTCATTCATTCCAATTCTACTATCCAGATCCGGCAAGTTACTGTGATTTAAATGATCACTTTGTTCTGGCATCCTCTTTATTCATCTTGGTCTTTGACAGAACCTCATCTTCATTACTTACAAAGAATAGCTTTAGGGCAACTGTATACCTGCCAAATGTGGTAAACACTGACGGAAATAACACATTTGCTTTTTCTGTAGACGAAAGACTAGTCTTCTTACTCCCTGCCAATCTAATTTAAAATTGTTTTTTTAACTGAAAGCTGGTCAAGAAAGAATGGATAGATAACTCCACATGTTCAGGTCTTTCCCACCCTGTTTTCAACATGCCAAAAATCCAGTTTCACTGCTGCTCACAAATGCAACCTGAATGTGACCAGATGCTTCTCTTCAAGTTAATGATGAGTAGGTGAGTCTGCATCAGCATTTCAATGTTCAAGGGAACATTTTTGAAATAAATCTCCCAATAGCCTCCATTTTCTGCTCTTTGGCTTGCTTCACAAAGCAGTATCAAAGCACAAAAAATAAGTTCCTTTCAGATGAAACTAAACTAGGAAATATGGTCTGAGTATCTAGGTATCTAATACATTTCAACTCATAACAGGCATTCTGTTCCCAGGAGCAGAGCAGAGCAAAGCAAGTCTGGTCTGTAAAACTCCTGAAACATATGTAATGTAGTTGCCAGTCCTCAACATCAAGTGGTCTGTGAGTTGTGCTGTGCTCCTTCCTAATCTAAGCAGAACTAATTCCAGTGTGTCTGTTTGCTAAAGTCAAAGCCTTTGGCCCTTCTGCAGCTCGCCAAGTAGACAGTCAGACATCTCTCAGTGGAAAGTTTATTGGGTCATGTAGGAACTGGTAATATTCATTCATCTACAGCTTCTTGGAGATATTAAGAACTAAGGCTGTGAGCTCTTTAACAACATCTGGCACCTGTGTTTTTCCAAGTAATGTAACTGTCTTGGAGTCTGAATTTGTATGGCAGATTGACTGCATTAAGCAAAACATGGTAATCTGCGCCAAAAATCCATCCACCAGTTAAGCCGTACCAAGTAACTGCATGATATGGAACGAAACCAGAAACCTGGGAATAATAGTAAATTTCTAGCCATAAGCTTGCTTTTATGACATATTAATTTGAATCAGCTGGAAAAATCATGAATAAAAAGTGGTTGCCTTTTTTTTTCCTAACTAGATCTTTCCCTTTATATCAGTGAAACAATTTTCCTGCTCTTTCTGTAAGCTTTCAGCATTTGCACTTCAGGTTGCCTTTGAAGTCTCTTAATTTATGTTTTATCTAACATGATTTTATTTTCCTTTCTGCTTCACCAAAACTGGGTTCCAGTTTCTTCCTGGCTTGAATGATCACTTTGATACGTCAGTTAATCATGTTATTATTTTCCTTTCTGCTTTATTTTTAAACACACAACCGTTCAATCTGCTAAGTCTGATACTAGTTTATCATCCACATACATCATATATACATCTCCCACTGCTTTTACTGTCTGAAACATAGACAGACTATACTCTCTTGACTAATTCTAATGTTCTGTTGATTACAGTGTCGAGACTAGTAGGGAACAGGGCTAAAGACACTGGAGAAGCTGAAAGAATTTTCCTACATCATGTTCCTATGTGAAAGACACATATGACATCTGGCAGTACTAATTACATATTTGGATATTTACTAGAAGAAAAGAACTATACCCAGTGAAATGGTTAATAATTTCAACTGAAGCTCTTATTTATCCCTTAGACTTTAATGAAAGGAGATATTGTAGTATCCTAATTTATCAAATACAATTCTCAAAGAAATTATTTCTCAAAAAATAACTTTTAGTCAATCTCAGTGAGAATCTAGGGCCAAGTTAATTAATTGAAACATCTCTTCTGTTACTAGCTACCATAGATAGCTTGCTGTTGTCTTAAAGGGAACCTTGCATTTCTCCTTTATCCATCTTACATAGCACAACAATTTTACTGCATTTGTTAGCACGTAGATACTTGAACCAGTATTTGAATGTCACTGTTATTCAGTCAAAATCTTTTGGGTAAACATTCAGGAGTGTGCTAGGATTCTGAATCATTTTTTCGCTATTGATCTACTAATAATTAAAGCGGTTTTCTGAATCCAGTAACAGCCCATTTTAGGTTTCAAAGAAATCATCGCTTGCTCTAGTGGCCTGTAGAAAGTCTGAAGAAAGATACTGTCATATTTCCATTTATGTAAATCTGTAGATAGTAATTTATTTGGTAGCTCACATTTCTAACACTGTGGGTGTTATTTTTGTCTTCGATAGGTTCATCTATAATATTGTCCATTAAGAAGTCTAACTGCCTGAGAGCACCCACAAATCAAGTAATTTAGCTTCTCAAGCTTCAGCCCTTCAGATACCTTTTTGCTTTCACATGGAATTAACCCACTTATTTTAATAGGACTATTTAAGATATTATCTGGGCAGGGGCTTAAGCAAATAGTAACGGCTTCTAAAACTACTATAGTTCTAAAACTACTAGCTAGAAGAAAGTTTTCCTCCAAGCTATGAAGGACAAAAGTCAGAGATTTTGCATCTCAGCATTTATAATCTAATCTGAACAGTTATTATCTTATTTCTTGCTATATCTTCAGATAAGGACAATAAGTAATTTTTTATGTTCTTTGCATTTTCACTCACCATGGCTAGTTGATACTTACTTTAAAGCATTCAGTCCTTGGGATTAACCAGAGTATGAGTTTCATGCACTGTTTTGAAAGAGGTACTGCCCCAGGATTATTAGTCTTCAAAAATATATATATATATGTAATTCTTTTTATTTGTGTATATGCTCATGTATATTTATATATATGCACATACAGACATCCTTTGCAGCCTGTACTGTGAATTGCTGGGTATAAGAATAAGTATTCCAGTTGTCATTAAAACCCACATTTTCTCATTATTTGCGCAATTACCTTCTTTTCAATTTCTCTTATCTGAGGTGTTTGAAAAGAGAAAGAATTTTGGTACTTACTTAATTCAATGACAAGTGCTTTTTTCTTCCAATGCCATAATTTCTTCACATAGCTTTGATTTCTAAAACACTGACATCAACAAAAGGAATGTGGTTCTCAAGTGAAAACTTGCTTTCCTTATAACAGCAAAAGCAGTTGATAAAGAACAGTTAAGGCACCTTAGACTGTTCTCCTGACTTACATATTCTGTTGTTTATATCAGTGCAAAGTAAGTGCTAAATAGCTGTCACATACTTTTCCTCACTAAAAATTTTTGATTGTTGCCTAACATTCATATTGCTCAGGTGTAAGTGACTCCATACTGTGCAAAGCAGTGGGAAAATCAGACTCAGATAGTAAGTTGATAAGGCTTATAATAAACGCTGATAAGAAAGTCTTATGGACTTTTGGCACCATTTAAAGAGGACAAAATGCTTGCTCTGTGAGAAAGGCTAAATGGTTACAGGCCAGTGTCATCATATGAACCAAGATTAAGAACTGAAATAGGCCTTCCTAATGCTAGGATTAAAAGGGGTAAGTCAGAAGGGGTAAGAACAGGCTCTTCCAACAAACCTTGCAGCAATGTATACATTGCAAATTACATTGCTATAAATTTAAATAATTTGAATAAATATGATCATTCATGAGTAGATTACTCAGCATATTATCAGACTCTAGTAAGAAATTGATGATTTTAAGCATTATCTAGTTTCAAGTAGGCTGTTACTCATGTTAAGCAAGGCAATGGGAATCAGTTCCTCAAATTCACTGTTCAGAGAGGTTAGCATGAATACAAATAAAAGAAATTGCTTTCAACATACAAGCTAGAGGAACGTTTACAAAAGATGCAAGTACATAAATAAAATAAGCAAATTAACTTGTGCTGAGTTTAAAAAAGGAAGATTTTATCTAGTTGTAGAAGGTCTCACTGCCTGCATTTGAACTACATTACATTCCTTAGATAAAACATCTTAGTGGAGAAGCAGGTTAGCCTCTCCTGGAGTTTTTCTTATCCTCTCCCAGAGTTTTTCAAGGGATCTAGACCACAGTTTGTGTCTATTAAAGGACAGCACGGATTATCTGGCATGGGAAGTATCCAGACATATACCCAGCACAGGGGAAATAGGTAAAGGAAGACTCTTGCCTTCCATCCAGGAATCCCTGTGTCCCTGGTCCATCAGGTTCTTGAGTGGTCTTCTCCTGTGTGGAGGTAGCACCACAGTCCATTCAAAGCTTTTTGACAGCGGTCTGATCTGTAGCTATAGCTCAGAATCTAGGAGCCTGTTTTCATGTCTTTCGTCTTTGAGGGCTAGGCTTTAAATACCTAATATAAATTTAGATATATAGATACATATTAGATATATATCTAATATAAATTTAGATAGATATATCTAAATATAAATTTGGGGCCACCAAAAAGGAATCGTTTTACTTCTCAGTTGTATTAGCTGTGGGTTTTATACCTGATTGTGCTACGAAGAAAGCATCAACTTAGGCAGAACATGGAAAATTCTGTTGTTCCCTCAAAAATTTCTTCTTGATTTCCTGAGTATATAAATTATCAAGGGTCCTCCATAGCATGAGGCACTCCTTGTCAACTGTTTTTGACATCTGTGGATTAGTATCTGTTTACCCTCTGTTGTTCTATGAGATCAAGTTTACAAAGACATTTCCACTTCCTGTGATGCTGAATCCTTTTCATCAGAAGATGCAGAGGAACTGTTGATTCACTGAGAACAACTTTACATACCCTGAAAATTGCCCTTTTAACTTCTCCCTTGTAATGTCTTTCCACTTCAGGAGCAAGTTTTGCCACTCCACAAATAAAATAAGCATTTCTGCTCTTTTTTAGAAAAACAGCTGTTGTTTTGTTAGATTAGCTGCCATTTACTCAATGTGACAGATCACTCTCAGCTCAGCTCAGTTCTCTCCTTAGTGATGCTGTTGTTTCACAATCAGTGCAAACCAGCATATGCTGGCATCACTGCTGAAACGTAAGACCAACCCTCACTCATGTTTGCCTCTCCTCCAACTTGGCAGTCCTCTGTGCTTACACATATCTGACCTAAATCAAGTAATCAACCTAAAGAAAGAGGCTGAAGTTATGGCAAAT
The DNA here is from genome assembly GCA_033558235.1 of Neomorphus geoffroyi. Taxonomy (NCBI): domain Eukaryota; kingdom Metazoa; phylum Chordata; class Aves; order Cuculiformes; family Neomorphidae; genus Neomorphus; species Neomorphus geoffroyi. The sequence continues at coordinate 22,169,191 of JAUMJM010000020.1, read as the reverse complement.
TGTGCCAAAATGGAAGAGGCAGTGACACAGGGATAGAGGGGTGCAGCCAGGGCTGGAGCGTGAGGGTGGAAAGGCTGGTTCAGCACCAGTGCCAGTTTATGCCTGTCTGAACTAACTGTTAAACTGTGACATCAGTGTGTAGATATCAGTGTGAAGGAACTTCATCAGCTGAAACATCGTTCATGTCATCCCTTATATTAACAGACAGGCAAACATCTGGACAGGATATATACACATACTGAGACAGGACACAGTAGTTATCAACTGGGGAAACAAAAAGTTTTGGAGTGAATTACTGTGTCTGGGTTGCAAAAATAAAGCCATGTCTCTGGCTACAGTCTAATTCTAAGCCGCTTCTTACTTCCTATGCTTATGCAAGGCTTCTAAGTTTCAGAAAAACAAATACCATCTCTTCCACTTAATCAAAAACTTTTGGTAATGGTGTGTTTATGATACAGCTCAACTTCGTGAAATAATTTCTCACTGTATTTTCCAAACAAGATTTCTGCTGAAGCATTCAATTCTAATACAGCACTTACCTTTTAACTGTGCATTTAATTCTTAGCTAATTGCCATCAATATTTATGCTGTTGAAATTTTATCTTGCTATATATTGTATAATTGCTACCATTAAATCATCTCCCAAAGGTTTTCCTTTCAGATCTGTATAATGTATCCATGTCATTCTTTTGCAAAGCACAGATTTTTATATTTTTAATCTTTCTAATAGTCAGTTTATACTTTGGAGCATAACTGAAGTTGGTTGCATGTAACAAATCTGCTAACTTCACAATGACTTTTTATTTTAAAAAGGAATAATGCATTAGTAGTGTTGTTGTTCACTATTTTCCTTTGATTTCTAAAGTCATGGTCTCTTGACAATGAGTACCTTACTATCCTGAAAGCAAAATACATGGTGAGGTGCAAGTTGAATTTTAATCCCCTCAGTCTCAGTAATTTTCAAGGTATTTCGCATGTGCAATCACAAAACCCCCAAACTAAGCTACCCTAGAGAAATAAAATATTTTCGTTTCCAGATAATTGTGGCATATGAAGAAAAGTCAGCCACCTTCTCATCCGGAGAATAAATAGGACATCATGTGAAACCCATCTACTGATTATTGGTTCTCCAAGGCAGCCATGGCCCTCCTGCTATGTCTATACAAGTAAACAGGACAGGGCCAAGTACGCTCTAAGGTAATGACACATACTATTTAGCAGTAGGTCCAACCCCTTGCATGTTATTTTGCCCATGTAAACAAGAACTTTCCCATATGGTGCTCAGATAAGTTTTGGCAGAGAACTTGTTTCAGTAACTGTTCCCAAAAAATATTAAGTCTTCCATCGGTGGCTTTGTGGGCTTTGACATGCAAACTGTGCCATGTAACTTGACCTTAGAGCCAGAGAACGGCAGCTGATTTATTTTGTCCAAAAATGAGGACTCGGGCCTTTGAGCACATCTGAGTTCTGAGTCCTGAAAGCAAGTGAGAAAATTCAGCATTAAAACAGCTAACTAAATCTGAAAACTCTGTGTTCAAAATGTTAATTAATATTGTGAAGAGAAAATTGAATATAATTTTTACTCATGTGTGTTGTATATGATTTGTCAATACATTTTCTGCAAAAGTGGCCTGTCACATACAAATGCCAAGTACAAATAAGAGAAAGCCATCAGCTAGGATCAGCAATACTCTCTTGTTGCTCTGCCCAAACATGTGAGAAGGTTGTCGGTTACCTATTCCAGAAAAGGGATTTCTGTGTTTGGCATGTTTCAGGTGGTGACTACAGGAGCAGAACACAGTGACATAAAAAACTTTGATGAGTTCATGGGGATAATCAGCTAAACATATAATTTCAACTTGTCAATAGGTTTAGAACAGTTATTTGGTATCATGTACTGAAAATCTCAAAGATTTGAGGAGAAAATAAAAGACCATATCCTTTTTTGTTAGGCATGTCAGTAACGATTAAAGATTATGGAATAGGGACACGATTCTGGTATCCACACATCAAAGCACTTCAGATCTTCAGTGTGCTACATGAACAGTTGCAACCATGATTAAAAACTGAGAGAGGGAAGCCAAAGATATAAGAAGCTAAAATATGTTTATTCTATCATGTTCTAGAATAATTCACAATATCTAGAAAATAGTTTATTCACAGAATTCTTCAACACATGGTGGAAATATGAAATTAAATTACTGGCAGTTAAAATTTTACAGCTGACTCTACCAGTTGGCTTATATTACTGACATAATATTATCTCTGTGCTGCAAAGTTCATTGATGTTGTAGTAGAAGATTTAAGACAACCCATAAAGCCATATGCATTGTCTGGTATGTGTGTAAAGAATAGGACATTTAGTTCCTTGATTTAGTTGCAAGCTATGTCTTGATTAAAGTGTATTCTGTCAAGACCAATTGACTTTTAATTAAGGTAATCAAAAGATAGTTTCAAATAAGGAACTTCTAATTATGCACACTTTTTGAGGGGACGGGAATGTGGAGAAGTAGACTTGAAAGTGCATGCATTTTTTTTAAAGAGCCTAGTTTTTTGCATTAGGCAAAAAGTTTCTAAAATGGTGATCTCCCTCGTACTAGTAAGTATACAAGAATGGAAATATCACTGGATGCTATAAAGAAGACTCCCAAATCCTATATTATACACATAGCCAAAGTCTACTTCATTGCAAAATCTTGCCTTGGATTTCAACACTTACAAATCTTCTTTAAAGAGTAGCAGAATGAGTTCCATAAAGGCTTTTTCCATTCAATGGGGAAATGGAGATGTCAGTGACACCAAGTTTATTATTCAGGTGTCTTAGCAACATACTAATTTCCTTTATTTGCGAGCAAATAGTTCACTTACACTGATTTACAGAAGTGCAGATTAGTGCTGATAACAGCTGTGGGAACCAAAATATCCTCAGTTGTGGTTTTACTTGATTGTAAGAATCTCACTGTAAACCAGGGTCATATCTCTTTTGACCAATTATTCCTTCATCTCACATTAAGCTTATGCTGAACTATGTCTCATGGGCGAATTTAAATTCGTCACTTGCTTCTTTTAGGCAACCTATGAATCAACTGAATTTCTTTTCCACATAGTTGGAAGAGGAGTGAGTATACTTGCTACTTTTACTGTGTAACTAATTATTTAATAATGCCTCCCCAATTCTGAGTTTACACTCATCTATATTTGTTTCTCCTCTTTACTCAGTGGCCCCTAACATGACTCATTAATAGCCAGATGCCTTTAGGCAACACCCTCTGTAAGCATGTTATTCTATGTAACTCTAATTAAGAACACATTTGGAAGCTATTACATGTTTAATCCTTATACTTATGAAAGTTTCTAAAATCAGGAAGTCATTAAACTCTTTTTACAGCAGGTTTTCTGATGGCTGGCTCTGAACACCTCATGGGCAGGTTGTGCACCAACACATCTCTTACATAAATAGTCATTGAAAGCCTAAAGCACTGCAGCAGGAATTTCCCCTCCTGTACATCACTAAGTGGTATGCCTGGTGACATGTGATAGTCACAAAGATGTCTAAACAGGTGTCCAATTTTAGACAGGAGTGAGAAAACACTCCTGTAAAATAAGTTTCAGTGTGGTTTTCTGCAGCTGTAACTATGGCAAGAGGGTCTCTGCTAGCTCTCAAATGACTGGGATGCATATATGACCACTTTAAACAAGCGGGAAAAAAGCTGTCCTAAAAAATCCAGCAACTGGAATTCTGCTACTACTCAAACCCAGAGAACTTCATAGTCCCAGCAACTCTCTCCAGACTTTTGTGGTGACGCTAAGGTCACAAATGCACTTTTCACGGTAAGTATAAAAATATACGATGGCTAGTAAATATTTTCTGTATAGCTCACTGTTCTGGTGAAGGCTTTGCATTTTGAATTATGCAGGTACATGGGCTTAGGTTTAAGAATAATCAGGTGGGTGTTAAACTAAGAAACCTCTGAGTAAAAGAGCTTTTCAGGGAACATGCACACGTGAAAGCCAGTTTCAAAAGCCCCAAAGAGTATCTCACATGACATTGAATCATTGTTGAAAATCCTTGCATGTAAGAGGATTATGAGCTGTCATTTTATTATTCAAATACAGAAATGTGAATAATATGTCCCACTTGATGTCCAGGAGAGCCAAGTATATCATTCTGGTAATGTATAAGTAAATATGCTTCAATAAGTAGCTGATTCAATATAGTAGGAAAAAAATATCCCAACAATAAACTTTAGAGGAAACAAAATTTAATTAATAAATATATATGTTTTTAAAGACAGCTTTTTTAAAATGCAAAATAGTGAACTATTGCAAAAACAAGTTCTTTCCAGTAAACAAACAAAAAACCTGTCATAGTAAAGCAAAATCTGCTGGTATCACCTCCATATTTTAATAAAAATATATTTTAGCTATAAATCCTACTCACACAATTAGTATTACTGAAGTTGAAAAGAAATCTGTAGGTAATTATTGAAAAATTATGTACATTAGCAGCAGGAAGGCAGTATTCTCAGTTTCGCACAATGAATCATGTTGGAACATTTGATGATTTCTTTAAGCAGTTTTTGATTACCATCTGTTAGTGATGAAACAGCAATGGTTATCATGTTCATCTATATAGAAAAAAAAGAGAAAGAAAAAGTGAAAGCAAATACAGAATTGAGCCATTCTATTAAACACATATCTAAGAAAAACAACAGCAACCAGGAGGCTGTTTCATGATTGCTGGAAAGAGTCCACATCACAGCCTAGTTTTAGTGGGTCCTGACATTTGCCTGTCATTTTAGAGATTTTAGAAGCTTTGACACCAACATGGTGACAAAAAGGCAGGGTGTGGTGAGAGAAATTTATTGATTAAAGAAGTATGGCAAGAGCGTATTAAGGTTCTAAGCCCCTGTCCTCACTTTACTCCCTTGTGTGGCTGATCTAGCAGAGCTGCACAAAGGGTGCGTGGGGCTATGTGTTTCAAAGGCCTGGTGCTCTCTCTGCCCTAGAAAGGTAATGAAACTGTGATTTAATGGCTGCTTGTGTGGTTATTGTCCCAAAGTGATGGTTCATAATACCTAGTCAAAGTGAAGAAAAAGACAGGAAAGAAAATGTCAGTCCTTTACAACAATGGCTCAGGCTTCCCACTTAAGCAGATACTTAGGGCAGTGTCGTACAAGTAAAGTTTTTGAAGGGATGCTCAGAGAAATCTAGTTAGATTATGATAACAACATGCTTATATTTTTGCACAAATCTTAAAAGTATGATTTATAAATTTTTGAAGAAAGACTTTACAATGTAAAATCCTTCCTCTCCCTTCTATTTTTTCTGGCTGAGCTGATCAAGGTGGATGATGGAAATACTTCCAAGGTCAGCCTTAATGGATAGGAAACATTTATAAATGCTTTGCAGGAAAGACAATACAGTATTTACCACATCTAGCCTAATGAGCTTCTATTTGATATAAGTGCACTTGCTTCCTGTAGCCTGTCCTGATGGATCATAGAGAGTTTTACTCCTTGATAGTGAACAGAAGTGAAAAGGCGAAACCCAGCCACTGTATTTCCATATGTTCTTTATTTAGAACTCCAGATGAATAGCCACATCAGAGGAAAGGGGTCCTTTGCTCCTGTTCATTGATGAACAGAGAATATTTCAGATACAGAGGAATTATCTGCCTAACAGTCTTTGAGCAAAATTTTGGGAGTCATAATTTTCTAGAAAATTAGAATTGTTCACCTAACACATTTGAGGAACAAGAAGAAAATGTTTCCAGTTGGAAAGGACTTGCAAGCCCTATTACGAGTTTTATTCATATTTATACAGATCTTAAATTATTCAGAACAACATAGACTTTGGTAGAAAAATGATACAGATGTTTCACCTTGAGGTTTTTTAAGTTTTTGGTGGGGGTGGGTGGTTTTTTTTCGTATTGTCTGTCATGGAGAAAGAAACCTCTCCTGACTCACAGAATGAAGCAGCTGAGCCTCATGGTTCTTGAGGCTCTTCTTACCTAGCTAGTAAATAAATCTGAAACTGACAGTTCTCATTACATGATAGATCCTAAGCACAGGAACAGGACAGCTTACCATTTCTGGAAACAAGATGAATGTAGTTTTGTAGATGGGGACAGAAGAACTTTAATGGAACAAAGATATTCATCCATTGGTTACCTGCATGACTAGGAAACCATGCTAAATTGTTACTGCCAAAATTATGTTTAAGTTGTGTTTACCATTCATTTATAGTTAAATCAATGTTGTAGTTCCCATAGATGCAACTGTAGTCCTTATGCACAATGTAGTTTTTTAGGTTTCAAAGGTAAACATAGTGCATAAGAGCAATACAGGAAAATATTTGTGTTTACAATGTAAAACAATTAGTGATCTAATAAAATCTGTATGGGAACGCAGAAAAGCATTTCTTAGTGTAATAGAGAGCCTGAATGTTTGCTGCTAGAATATTTTGCAGAAGGGGTAATATTTGGAGGACACATATCCAGAATATCTAACTTAAATCATAAACAGCTTTGTTATAAATCTTGTGGGTCTGTGCTGCTGTGACTGAAAAGAAGTTACATGTGTAAGTATATAAGTATATTGTTATTTGCTTTACTCTGATTTGAGGCCAGTTTTCTTGCAACATGAACACAGACAGTGAACTGGAATTTTTGAAAGTATGGCATGAAAAAAGACTAAGAATTGCACTGATGATATTCCTTGGCTTCATCATCTACCTGCACTCTATTGCATACAGTGGTTCCAATAAAATCCTGGGGAAAGAGAGATATATGTTTCTAGCACGAGCTGGCAAAACAGTTACTCTACTGTATTAGCTGAACAGAAAAAACAGTTGAAGTTCACATTTGATACAAGAGCCTCCTCCCATGCAACACAAAGGTTTTAGCTTCCCTCTGCATGTATTACTTTGTTGCCTTGGCAAATGTGAGCATATAGAGAATCTCCAGACAACACAAATAGGGGTAGGTCTGTATTTTAAATAAGCACTTTCCTCCTACTGCTGCTGCTACACATGAATCTGGAAGAAAAAATGCTCCACTGGGACAGCTCTGACCACCCTCCACGACAGGTCAGCAGATGGTGTCTTTAAGTGATGAATCTGACAACTTTTGGGGTTCAGTTGCCTGAAAATGAAATACTGTAAAGGGAAAATCTGCACCGTTTTTCAATTACAGTTTTCCAGTGCTATCCAACAATAGCATAAATGAGGATTCAGTGCTGGTCAAAGAAAATCATTTGCTAACATGTGATTTGTGGGCCATTAATCTTGGCTGCCCATCCTCCAGTTCCAGTCTGAAAAACATTTTAGCTCAGCAGGTGATGTTGTCAGTGACAAATGAACAAGATTAAAATAAAGTGATGTGGACAAAGCAAACAGTCTCAAAATTAATCTTCCAGTATTTGGAAGCTACTATTATTCTTGTGTTACTGGAAACAGTGCTATTGGCTTTGCGAACTTAATCTAAGAGAACTAAGAAATAGTTTTCTGTGATAGCGAACTAAAAAAAAACTAAAAAGAGAACCTTCATGAGAAGCAACTGGCATTATGTTCCTTGTCGGTTTCAGCTGAGTCTTTCAGGCTTTGTCTTACCTCAGGGGAGGTTGTTTATCTGGATGGTTAAATGCATTGCACCCAAATCTGAGAGTTCTATTACTGACTGTGAAATTTCCATACTGAATAGAGGTCACACATAAGACACGGTGTGCCCAGAGTTCCAGAAACAGTCTAACTGTGGGAGCATGAGGCAATGCGGAGGAGACAAGTGCTTGTACATAGCACAGCATTTACCCTGAGTGAAGATACTGAAGGCAGCAGGAATAAATCAACTACGGAAATACTAGCCTGCAGAGGGAGACTGTGTACCCCACAGGAAATGCATAGAAGATGGCAGAAAGAGAAGTGGTAGAAGTAGGATGGATCCAAGACATGGTCCAGTGTTCCCAATGGTTGCCATACTGGCTTAATGAATGCATGGTGGATCCTTTTGTGCAGATAAGTGTTTACAGTACAGTTAATGGATGTGTGCCCACTGATGCTTGAGGAACAACTGTGCTTCCCCCAGCAAGATACTCTTAAGAGTTTGTGGTCATCGCTCCCCTTTTGTTATTTAACAACCAACTAGTTCTTCAAATCCTTCTCTACTGCCTACCCATGCAAGATGTGATACAATATAATTTTAAATGCAGATGTCTGGGTATGTGTCTGTGATTTAATAAGTTTCTAAGTTTTGACAAAGACACAGGAACTTATGGACCAAAGATTTTCAAAGTCAGCAGTTGATATAATATGGATTTAAATATTCATAGTGAAAAAAAAAAGAAAATATATGACGTAACAAACTATTCCCATGTAGTCTTTGTTGCATTAGATGAATATGATCTTTAATTACATTAAATTTTTGAACTTGGGACAAAGAGATTGGTTGGCTTGTTTAACCTTGTGAGAAGGAAAGCTGAGGGAGTTTTATAATGGATAAATAAGAAAATATCCAGGAGTGATTACCAATGGAAATGATGCAAGGCAAGTTAGGACAACTTAAAAGCTGGAATTCCTGGGGTACTGGAGATGCTTGATGACCCTGACATGAATATTAGTTTTCAGCCAACACAATATCTTAAGTCTGATGACACCAAATCCGTGGTGTGGCCATATGGATACCAACTTCCACTTTAATAACATATGCTTCAGGTTCCTGGAATCAATGCAGTGTGTACACGATATGTAGCCCAGTCTCAATTTCAGTTTCAACTGAAGAAAATTCCATGTAAGTTGATAGCTTGCACTTAGATAACGACTCAAAGGCAGCAGAAACATGTCTCAATAACCAGGGTTTCCACAGGTGCTATGACTCTTCTGCCTCTTGCAGTCTCTGAACATATGATCATATTTACCACCTCAGTCCCAAATTCCTCTTATGTCCCCAAAAGAGGAGGAATTCCTCTCCAGTGGAAGAGTCAGTCAGATCTATGTCAAGGATTGCTCTGTTCCATGTCTTTAAGTCACAAAACTGTGAAAGTCCTTCAGGAGTCAATAACGTTGTGTCAGGCTTAATGTTGAAAAATGGGAATCAAGCAGAAATACGTCAGGAGGGACTCAGAGGAAAAGCGGTGTGCCTAGGAAATGGAAACAAATATAAGCAAGAAAGAAGAGAAGGAGCACAGGGATACCTTCTAAGAAACTAAGAGCAGCAGCATAACTGAAGTAGGAAGGACTCACTTTTTAAAGCTGGCTCTGAGAATCCACCTGGAAAGGGGAGGTATCTCAAGCAGATGAGGAAGAATGTTCCACAGAGAGTAGTCCAATAGATCCAGAGGAGAATGATACAGAAAATTGTTTGTAGTATAGCGAGACCAGACATTCCTTAACAGGTGTCTTAAGAATAAGAAAGGTAACATTTTAAAAAGTTACATTAAAAAAGAAGGAATGGATAGGATTGATTGAAAACCAAAATCAAATAATGCCTTTCATCTGTAGGCTGCTGTAATGTGTCTGAGAAGTGAGGCAACGCAGGAAGAAATTACACAGAAACATGAAGAGTGACCACTGGCCTGTGCAAGTGGAGATTGCTTTGGGAGGTACTCTTTGGTGTCCTGCTCGCTTGTCTAATCATCTGCAATTGACTGGTAGTTAGTGCACATCATAATCTGGAGGCACATTCATCATCTCTCTACTCTTCACATGTATCAACCACCAGGTTTCATGGGTTGTGGTGATAATGTATTTTAGGACTTCCAGGGTGTCTTTCTTTAGATGTGGCATGGTGGCTGGCTGGTTTGCTCTGGTCAGAGGAGTTAACCCCTGCTCAGGCTCATGGTTTGGAAAGACATAGGCTGGTGTCTTATGTGCCTGATGTTAATGGCAATGATAATTTAGTCTGAGGGGTTCCTGGATAATATGGGAGACAGGATAAGTGAGGGACATGGATCTGTCCGACCAAGTCCAGAGGAAGGCCATGAAGATGATCAGAGGGCTGGAGCACCTCCCATATTAGGACAGGCTGACAGCTGTGTTTATTCAGCCTGGAGAAGAGAAAGCGCTGGGGAGACCTTATAGCGGCCTTCCAGTGTTTAAAGGGGGCCTACAGGAAAGATAGGGAGGGATTTTTTATCAGGGAGTACAATAATAGCGTGAAAGGTAACATTTTTAAGCTGAAGGAGAGTAGATTTAGATCAGAGATCAGAAAGAAATTTTTTACTCTGAGGGTGGTGAGGCACTGGAACAGGTTCCCAAGAGAAGTCATGGATGGCCCATGACTGGAGGTGTTCAAAGCCAGGTTGGATGAGGCTTTGAGCAACCTGACCTAGTGGAAGATGTCCCTGCACATGGCTGAGGGGGGTGGAATTAGATGATCTTTAAGGTCCCTTCCAACCCAAACCATTCTGTGACTCTATGATTCTATGATTCCATGACTGGGGCACAGCGGCAACCATTTTACCTCAAAGAAATCCTTCCCTGGGGGGGAAATAAGATGACAATGAATGTTTAAAAAGGAACCTAATCTTATTACAGATGCAGAAAAAGGAGAAGTATAAAGCAGAAGAGCAGGGGAAAAAAAAAAAAAAAAAGAAAAAGAATTATACACATTCGAAGGTGCTGAGGAGAAACTGGAGAGATTATATAAGAGACAGAAGGTAGTAGAAGTCAATCCTAGATGTCTACATAAACTTTTCTTTGAATTTTAACACAGGTATTATCCCTTAGCACCATTTTTCATCATTTTTTCGTGGATGACTGCTGTGAAGATCTGTTGTCCTGGTGGAAAGGAAGAGAAACTTCCACTGTTCCTAAGCCTGATCTCTTTATATTATGTAAAATTGACAGAATCGGGTGAATCTGTGCCCATCCTGAGCTCCCATACTTACACAGTCAATGAAAATGTTGCAGTAGCTGTTCAAGAGAAAGAGATGTAGAGCACAAGAAAAGCAAAAGTCTGTGATTTATTTCTTTTATTCAAAACTCTAGATGTGCAGCGCACAGGGATTGTGTAGACCAGCACTTCAGTTTTCAAATACTGGTCAGAAAGCCACAAGATTTGGGGAAGTTGATCTGTCCCTTCAGGCTTTCTTGCCTGTCTTTCCTTTCATGTATCTGTAATGTCCAACACTTACCGTAACATGTTTTATGTATTTTTAAAATGTTTTTTTCCACAGTTCACTGAGGAATGGATGTCTTTCTCTAGCCATCAATGGAAAAAGTTTTTGGAAGGATTAGTTTTAGGACATCTCTCTGTCCAGCTTGATTTTGTTCTTTATAACCTGTGTATCTGTTGCTGTGTATTGTCCAGGAACCTCTCAGTTGCAGAATTTAGCATTTATTTTCTGATAAGAAGCAACAACCTGCAAATACATGAGGTGCATAACTTCTAATCTAGCCACTTATTCACAAGTAATAGTGGTGGCAGAGAGTCAGTTTCTGACAGGGGCCAGGACTGAGATGCTACTAGAAATGAGCTCTAGATTAGGAGGACTAGGGCTGAGGGGTAAGGAAGCTTATATAGGGAAGCTGGAAAAGACAATGTTGCATTCCTTGAAAAATTGTGTTCAGCCTCAGATATCTGTCAATATTGGTCTGATCCCTCCTCCAGAATGTGGCTGTTTCATGATAACATCAAGCATGGGAAACTAATGCTTCTTGTGATAGAGTATTTCCCGTAGCAAAAGGTAATGAAGTAATAGTTATGTTCTCATTTATTTTCAGATCAAAAGCTTGTGGTGTCCTGTGGCAGGAAATTCTTGTAGGTAAATCTTATCAGGATGTGAAATATGGCTGAGATTTTCTGTAATCCTACTGAAGCCTATTTTCTTCTCTGGAGTGTGAATAGAGAAAGGTGTGGTAGCTACATGTGACCCAAAAGCTACCCCACGACCTACAGGACTTTGAAGGATGAAGGACTTCAGTTTGTTGTTTGGAGAACCATGAAGAAAACTGGCAAATTTGGAAAATTTCCATGTGATCTAAATGCACTCTTGCTAGCTAGATTAGGGGAGATCAGTCCCAATAACTGACTGATTGGTTGCATGAAGTCTTAGACGTCCAAGATTCTTCTTTCAGTCTATTTATAAAATTTGCTATCATGGCACATAACCAAGCTGGCAAAGATATTTCATCAGATACATCTTACATACAGCATCTATGTGAAGCCTAAGGGAGGCTTCTGTAGTAAAGGTGCACCTGGTGGTTCAGATTCTGTGCTAGCTTTTAGCTTTGCAAATCAGCAGAGGTGTGCCTGCACTGTATTGTTGCACATGAACACTGGACCAAGATTCAAGATGTTCTCTGACCACACAGAAAATATTTATCACCTGATTTTCTTTATTTTCACTACCCTTCTGAACAGGATATTTTTATACGCACAGTTTGTGTAGGCAAGCATACAAACATTAACAACTTTGAGCATGTCAAACAAGTATTTCTTGCTGCTGAGGAAACAGGATGCTCTCAGGGCCTGCCCCCCACTCCTGGGTCAACCCCCATCACAGACTTGCTCATGGGGCGGGGACAGGTCCTTTGATGTCTGCCCAGCGAATTGGAGATGAAATCTCTCCCGGGATAAATCCAAACAGTATTTATTTTGGGCACAGCCAAAACAACAAATCAGTATTTACCTTAAACACAGCCAAAAGTGCAAACCAATATTCTGGGCGCGGCCAGTACAGCAAACTCTGTATTCATTTTGGACACAGCCAAAACAACGAACCAATATTTTGGACACAGCCAAAATATCAAATCAGTACTAGTTTTGGACACAGCCAAAACTACAAAAGTTGCAAAAAACCCAGATCCCAATCTGTCCAGATCCCAATCTCATACCCTCAAGACTACTAGACAAAACAACACAACTCAGATCTGATCTGATGCACAGTAGTGCCATGGAAAACAGAAGGAAAGCAACAAAGAGAGAGAGAGAGAGAATGTGTGTGAGGGGGAAGGAAAATAAGTCACCACTCCACGGGCCTCTGGAAAACATGGTCTTCAAGAGCATGTGGTCCTGTGGTTCTTCTGCAGCATATTCTCAGGCAGTTTCCCTGGGTGGTGGGCATGAGACAACCTGCGTCTTGGCGGGCTTCTATTTATAGAGCCAGTTCATGCCCCTCCATTAGAGGGGGTCCTCTCACCATGAGGGATGGTCTTGCTGCGAAGGTTCTGGAATTGACGCATGTGCAGAGGCTTCTTTGTGAAGGTTCTGGAATGGGGCTGGTGGCTCCAGGGTCACTGGCAGTTCCACAGACCCGTGCCAGAATCTCCTCTGCCTGAACCCTGTGGGTCCCCGCGCCGTCAGGGGAGGGGGCAGCACCTGCTGCTGCACCTCCTCGCCCTGCTCTGCAGCGGCACTGTCAGCCCAGCAGGAGCCACAGCACTCGAAAAGATGTTAAAGACAACAATACGAATAAAGTCAGACGAGGTTTAAGACAACAATAGAGGTAGAGTCAGTCCCTACAGATGCTAATCTCAAAACCAGCATAGATACTTCCTTGTAAACAATTAGATAATAAGGCACAACAGGGCGTACAGTTATCACAGGGTAATCATAGCCATGGAGATTTATATGGCATAGTAGAATTTAATGGCATAGATATATGAATGATATGAAATCAACAAAATAAAAATTATAGATCATATGCTCAGTTCTTAAAATATTTTTTCTAGAGTCATAGTAAAATGGACAGGAGACAACACTAAGTTTTAAAATTTATAGTTTTCTTTTCTGTATGTATGTATCAGTCTTGTAGATTTTGGGGGTAAGATCCATACAATATGAGATTATGGCATGTTTTATGGTAAGGCTGGTATGAATACTCAGCAGCAGCAAATATTTTGGAAAGCATTCACAGTCAGAGGACTGGTGCCAACATTGCCACTAAAAGAGCTGCTTTTGTCTGGAATGAAAATCCTGAACAGAGTATGAGACCTGCATCAATAACTAGCTATTCCTTCTTGGCAGAAACCCAGAGGGAAGGCAGGTGGCAGTAGCATTGCCTCTACTCTGATAATGTGAATCTCTCTGCAGAGGTCCAGGGGTTCAGTTCTGCCATATGAAAATACAATGTACAACATCTTTTATTGGATTTGGTACATTCAGCTCTTTTGATTTTCTTTTCACTTGTAACAAATGCTCTGGTGTTCTTTAACAGACAGAGTTAGGGAGACAAAATCCACAATAGTCCAATTGTATTGGGATACTTCAGTGTCAAAGCACTGAATATGTGAAATGTAAGGGTGTGGTGAAATGTGATAAGGGAAAGAACTTTCTGTTTCCATCTGCCAAAAAAGTCAGCATACAGGGAAGGCATAAACCACTTTAATACCTGAAAAGTTATTCCAATACATCCTGTGAAAATTTAAAACAAAGAAAATGTCTGAAAAGCCTAAGCAGCTTCTGTTCCAAGAATAGACGAAATAAGTTAAATGAAGTGGAAAAAATAAAATTAAATTAATCTACTATTCGAAGCTTGATTAAGGCATAAATGGCTTCATGTAATTATTATGAGAAATATTTTGACTACCTAGCATGACTTGCTGACAGCTGCCTGGATCTGAGAGCCCATTCATTGTGTTCATGGGTAGTGGAGTTGTAAGGTGGCTCTCCCCTATTAAGTACACATAGGGACTCAATCTGTTCCTTTGCAGAACAATTCAGATTGTCTGAGAAGGATGAAGGAGGTGGTAGCACAAACAGGGCAGATGAAATGCCACTGCAAATCTGAGAGTGATTTCTTGCCAGATACAATCCTTCCACAAGACTGACAAATAAAATAAAGCTCCTGGTTGTTTCAGCTGTGTCAGTGCAGCATATGAAATCACAATCGGGGGGTTACACTTAGACTGAACATTGAGCCTTTGCTACCTTGCACACTGCCACCAACACGTGTAGATGGCAGTTAATCATGTGATGAACTGCTTGATAATGTCAAGATTTAAGATGTCTTAAATGGTGTCTGAAAGTTGTCTAATGATACATTTGTCAAAACTGATCATTAACTCAAGTATTTTTCACTCTTCCAGGGTTGGTAAACTACTGGAAACCCTAAATCATCCTGCCTGATGCTCTGTCAGTTGTACTGCAGAAGCAAGTGTGCTGGGAGATTCCAGAAGAGGACTGGGAGAGACGTGTGAGGACTGGGGTGGATGTGGGATGACCAGACAGCAAGGAGTGAACCCTCTGCACTGAACTGGTAATTGTAGCATTGGAAAAGAGAGCAGTAATTTCACTGAGTTGTTTTGGACTTCGTAATCCACAGTCAATTTAGAGATAGTTTGCTTTCCTTGAAATTAATTTTCAGGAAACAAAAAAAAATAAAGGAAAAAGTACAGAAAATAAAGAAGGATCTGTCAGTTTTAGACCTCACTTTGAAGAGCATGACTGTGGACTCTCATTTGGAATTATTCCATTTTGATTAAAATGCTAAGCACTAATGAAAGCCAAGACAAAGCAGTGAAAAATCTCTCCCAGTTAAGGGATTTATGTAGAAAGGACGTCACAGTTTCTTTTCATGCCCTGCTACATACTCGTTTATGTAAATCGAAAGAGTGTCATGGAAGACTGACGGTATGATTCTGCAACCCATCCTGGAGTTTTAAGTGGCAGGTAATGAATTACTGGCGAAGCTGTAAGACTTGAATAAGCAATCTGCATCTGGTCCATTGAATTACATAAACAAAAAGATTATGAATTCCTCAGATCATGTGTTAATTTATGTCCAACTGCACATGATTTCATGGAACACTGATGAAATCCTAGGATTTCTTTCTCTGAGAATGCTCAGCCACATCTACTGGCTCTTGTTACTATCCTGGTAAGAATAAAAGATGCGTAGGGTAAAGAGAGGGAAACTGCCTGCAATGGTGAAAGGCTTCTCCGAGGAGATGGCATCAGTCCTCTGCAGTAGTAGAAGGAACTGAAAATCAATACTCTATATAACCAAGGGAGGACTTAAAGTTGCTAAATAACAGTGACTGTTGACCAATCTTGCTCTTGTAGATTATTACTTGAGTATCTAGCAATCCATTTAATTTGTATTTCTGGTCATTAAAAATAAACAGGTAAAGAAAAGGAAAAATCCAAACTACTTCATTCTTACTATATTTTTTCTTAGTTTTCAGTTTGCCTCACTTTAAAATGAGTTATTCTCCTTGCCCAGAGGGACAATTAACACCCAGAAAGCTTGAGATTTCAAGGATGTTGTGCTGAGCAATATCCATTGAGCTATCTTCACATTCCTTTTCCAAAGCAGTTGCTTAACGCTTTTTGTGGTACTACATTTCTTAGTTATTTTAAATATTTAAAATGACGGAGATCTACGAAAAGTGGTTTGTCCACCAAGTGCGTATAAAATAATTAATTTTTTATATAAGTAAGTTTCTATTGTCTCAAAATTTCCATCTCAGTTCACATTTGAAGGTGTAAAGTACTGAAATTATTATGAATTTCCAGCACAAAATCTGTTTTGTTAAATTAATTCTAAGTTGTGGTTTCTTAATTCCAAAAATAATCATGGCAAAACATGTTGTCCGATAGCAATTAATTTTTTGTTTCCAACATGCATTTTCTTTGTGCACAAGAGACACATTTTAGATCAATCCCCTGCAGGTATTTGGTATCTTTTGCAATCCAGTTTTTCTACCTCCTTATAAATCTACTATATCGTAAAAATGGAATTAAGCAATATGAACATATTCATTGCTGGTTTTCATTTGACATACGCTTTCTTTATAAAAGTTAAACAGCAAATGGCAGTAATTAGTTTTGTTTATAATTAACAATTATGAACTAGGAAACACATGGCACAAGTCATAGACCAATATTGTAAAATCAGCTTTTGCCATACAAGTGTAAGTAGATTTTACAGCAAAGTGGTAAATAAAATACATTTAAGGTGGTTCAGTGTTATAGATGTTAAGTCATAAACTATGCAGATTTTGACTTACTTTAGAAAAGTACTAGATTTACTTGAACAAGAAAAAATAGCAAAAGAGAAATATTTGCTTCAGGGAAATATCTTTAATGACAAATTCTCTGTCAACTGTACATAGACCTATGATTAATGGAGATGTAGTAAATAATGTTAGTGGAATCTAAGGAGCTTTTCAGCTGTCCAGACATTAAATTAAAACTTGTTTTCCTAAAATGATACAAGGAGAATATATTTATTCAAACAAATCCCATCTCAAGTGTTTGCATCAGAGTAAGATGAGTCTCTTGAGCATATTGACTACCTGGTTGATTATGAGTCATCTAAACAAGGTTTCTATTCCATCCAAGATGGCCCTGGGTATTAAAGATAATCATACAAACCTGAGACTATGATACAAGTCCCACCAGAAACTCATACCTTTCTAGAATGGCAGGTAGAGGCCACAGAAAATTCCCTCAGGAATCTCAAAAATCTTCTTGTTTAGGCAGTTAAATCAAGCCTAGCTCTAAGTCTAGCTTCAGCACACAACTGGTACAGAGATATGCAAACATAGGTGTTTTAATCTTGAACTGATTTCCAAAATAAATGTCTCCAGTTATGAACTAGTGCTTTTCTTAGAAGCAGGCATTTTGGTCTTCTTGCTATTGTCTGAGTCTTATTTTACCATAAACTAAGTGAAGACAACCACTGGAAAATTTAAATCATTATTATATTAGGTTATCTGCAGCCAACCAGACTGGAGAACTGAAGTAGAAAAAGTGAGACAGTTTTAAAAAGCTAAGTAATGCCTGACAGCATGTTGGGTATGAAAATTCTAATATCAATGTAAGATGCTTCAGTGATTCACCACAGTTTCACTGTAAGAAGGATGAACTCTGGGAACTAACCCAAAGACTGGATTATACTTGTGCATGTGCTGGCTCCATTTCTACAAAGGATTCAGGAACAGCATTCAGGAACAAAGCATATTTACTTGAACTATACAGAATTAGGCATTTATTATGCATTCATTACGCTCTACTAAATGTTTCTGTGTTTTTTGAACATCTTGTTTACATTTGCAGGAACTGATATTGTGGGTACTGGTGCAAACTGTGATACAGAGGCTGAAATCAAAATGGATCTGATAAACTGTCAACTGTGTGGCTGCAAAATGCAGTGACAGCCACCGGTATCTTTGTGTGTGTGTTTGTGTGAAGGACTCAGTCTCAGGAGTAGAGAGAGCTGAGTATGAGTTTTTCCCCAATGAATACATTGCATTTAACTATCCATCTTTTTGCACTGATTTGGGGGTCATTTAGAAACATATACATGGCTTTGCAAAAACATGGGGCTTACAAAAAAGTTTTTATAACTGACAGTAATCACAGGACACAGTTGATGCTCATAATGTTGACTCTGTAAAGACAGAGTTCTGTTTGTGATTCTTCAGTTTATTGCACTTAATGGTTTTGTTGAGATGAACACAGCTCGCAAATCCATGTGACGAAACCAATGCAGATGCTGCAGTCTGACTCAGAGTTTTATCATAGACTTACCGTGGAGCATTGCTCTCATTTAGAAACTACAGATTCAGTTCATTGGTGTTTGAAGGAGTAGAATGCTGAATGAAGGTATGGATTTAAATTTGCACTACCTATGTAGAATGGAAGAATAATGTATGTTCTGGCAAGAGAAACTACTGATATTAATGCAGGTACAGCTGCACAAAGATAGCAAATACAAGGAAAAAGGGGAACTAATTTGAGTAGTGATAAAGTTTTTTGCGTAGAAATTGCAGTTACTACTATGCACATTTGTCAGACGAATACACTGCATGCTGCTGCTTGCAACTGCATTTAATTCCATATTTTCTACAGTGACTGTTATAGTTTCAAAATCATTCAGGGAATTTTTCTCTCCCTTGCCAACACAGGGGGTTTGGGGAGCCAGGACGGGTGGCAGGGGGGTGGTTTGCTTGCTCTGAGTTCCAGTTTGATGGCTGGGTGGAAGGGAGGCGGGCCAGATGTTTCTTCTGTTTGGTGCCACATCTGCTCAGCAGCTGCTGTGAGTGGGAGCCACCATTTTTGCTTGGCTGGTGGAGGCATCTTGGAGGGAGATCCCTTGGCTCAGCCCCCAGCTCCACACGCCCTGTGCCGTCCTTCGGAGAGAGAGCTATCATCGCTACCTGGAATTGTTTACAGTGTTACTGTCTGTCCTGTTCTGGTTTTGATTTTGTATATATGTATTTGTAGTTAAGAACTGTTGTACTTTCGTATACATTTTCTGATTAAAGGCAATTAATTTCAAAGGTTGTGGTGGTTTTGGGGAAGAGGCTCCTTTAATTTCCTTAAACTGAGACAGTGATATTTTACTCTGAGAGTAGAACTGTTCATATAAATTGTGGTACTTCTTGATTTTAGGTTGTTTGTTGTAAAATGTGGGACAATGTTAGCATTTAATATAAAATCTTTCTACCAAGAGGTAGCATTCAGCAAAAAGGGAGAAAACAGATAAATGGAAGATATCTTTGGGCAATTAAACATGCTGGCACAAGATCCCATGCATACTTAATCTTCAAAACATAAGAAAATTTTATTTCCTTAGTATGTAGAACTTCCACACACCTCTGTCTCCCTCTGCATATTCCCACTTATCCTTTCCATAGCACATACGCATCTTGTAAGGCTATGCACAAAGCGGGACAATTTTCAGGTAAAAGGAACTTAAGAATGGACTTTATGTCTACAAACATTAAATGGGAAATTTTATTGTTAGAGGTAGCCTAATCCAAAGGGCTTCAGGCTGCAAGTGGATTTTCCCCATTATAGACTGACAAATGTGTTGTTACTACAGTTTTGTGCTCAATAGTGAAGCCGAACATGTATTTCCAGTAAGCAGTCATCTGTGCACATGCACACACACATGCATGGGCGCATTGTGCCATATTCACACTCAAATCAGTCCACAGGTTAACAGAGACCAGTGCCCTCACTGGCACTCACGTGAACACATACAGTACTACATTTTCCCATGTTTGCTCCTCTTCGATCTGCCTTGATCCTTTCCTTGCCTTTGGCCCTTCCTGTAAACCTCTCAGTAAGTTTTACACGGTAACCAGATGTTCTTCACTCACATCCCATAACAAGTCCTGCATTTCTGTAGGCAAGCACCCCCTCTAACTTGCATGGCTTTCAGGAAAGACAGCTTCTTTCACTGACTCTTCTTGGTGGGTTTCGCCATCATTGTCCCATCAGGGACATTGTCCCCATCATTGTACCCCATCAGGGACAACGGTCAAATTTTCTCCTTCAGTAGATTTAGGATAGTCAATTCAGTGAGTGCAATTTTCACTGGTGATGTTGCTAGGGTTCTTCCACCACTCTTTGTATTTATCATGATTAGCCTTTAATCACACAATCTAATACATTTTTTTTTTACCTGAAGAGCCATTTGTTCAAGAGGTTTCCATATTCCAAAGTCACGTTTCATAGAATCATAGAATTACCTGATCCAAAAGGATCATTGAGTCCAACTTCTATCCCAACACAGGACACCCCCAACATTCACACCATGTGACTGAGGGCATTGTCCAAATGCTTCTTGAATGCTGGCAGACTCGGTGCCATGACTACTTCCCTGGGGAGCTGTTCCAGTACTCCACCACCTGCTGGGTGAAGAACCTCTTCCTAATATCCAATCTAAACCTCCCCTGGCAAATCTTCCTGCCATTCCCTCTAGTCCTATCATAGGTTGCAAGAGAGAAGAAATCAGCACCTGTTTCACCTCCCTCCCTTGTGAGAAGGCAGCAAACATCTATGAGATCCTCTCTCAGTCTTCTCTTCTCCAGGCTGAACACACCAAGAGACTTCAGCCATTCCTCAAAAGACTTCCCCTCTCTAAACCCTTCACCAGCCTTGTGGCCTCCTTCGGACACTCCCTAGTAGCTTGATGTCCTTTTTACACTGTGGTGCCCCAAACTGCACACAGTACCCAAGGTGGGGCTGCACCAGCGCGGAGTAGAGTGGGACAATCACCTCCCTCAACCGGCCAGCAATGCTGTACTTGATGCACCCCAGGACAGAGTTGGCCCTCCCGGCTGCCAGGACACACTGCCAGGTACAATGATGGTGACATATCAGGTAGCAGTAAAGGAACTGTGTAGAAATAAGAAATGTATGAAAATCAATTTTTTTTGTGGGAACATTTTTCTTTGATAAAAAAGAGTCAGAAGAATTATTTTCTCCTGGAACATCTGGCCACAGGGTTTACATCGTAATAGTCTTTCCAAAAATATGTGGAACATCATGAATTCTAGCTTGTATGCTCTTATGTGAGGCAAACATTTTTTTCTTATTGGCTTAGGTAAGTTTTATTTTTCTCCTCTGTAAAAAAAGGTTGTTAGCTTTTAAGCTTTCTTCTGCAAACAATGTTTGGGAAATATCACTCACTTTTATTTAATTCACAGAATTTTAATAAGGCATATTGAACATTAATATTTAAACCCACTTACAAAATTATTTTTTCCATGCCAGTATTTGTTCAGTTTTATGACTTACTGTAGTGCAATACATTCATATTTCAGGGCTCTAAGAAGAATTACAAACTCTTGTCTGACACTGTAAGCAGAACTCATTCAAACTCCTATACAGTAGAAAAAAGAGCCCCATAATATTTCAAAAACAAAGAAAACAGAAACCAGAGCTTAGCTGAGAAAAAAGTATGAAGAAAGCCTTTTAAAACTCACTTCAAAATTATTATTTGGTAGCGCTGGCTTTGGATATTCAAATTGCTGTTCCATTGACTAATGTTATAGCCATTAAAAGAGAGATTAAATAATTTCTATCAATGCCCAGGTTCCTTTATTGCTTTGAGTATCAATATTGCATTGCTTATAGGTGTATTCACTTCCTTACAGGTACATGATGGTGATGCTACATTGCCACCCAGAAAGACCCTGACAAGCAGGAGAAGTCAGCTTGTGAAAATATTGTGAGGTTCAACAAGACAAAGTGCAAGGTCCTGCACCTGGGTCAGGGCAACCCTCAGTATTGATACAGGGTAAGGGAAGAAGAGATTGAGAGCAAGGACTGTGGAGAAGGACTTGAGGGGTGCTTGTGCATGAGAAGCTGGACATGAGCTGACAGTGTGTGCTTGCAGCCCAGGAGGCCAAATGTATCCTGGGCTGCATCAAAAAGAAGTGTTGCCAGCAGGTCAAGGGAGGTGATTCTGCCCCTCTACTCTGCTCTGGTGAGACCCCACCTGGAACACTGCTCCAGCTCCTGTTGGAGCAGGTCTAGAGGAGAGCCACTAAAATTATCAAAGGCCTGAAACACCTCCCCTGTAAAGACAGGCTGAGAGAGTTCGTGTTGTTCAGCCTAGAGAAGACTCTGAGGAGACCTAAACTTTTTAGTGTAGTCTGTAGCTGAGGGTGGTGAAACACTGAAACAGGTTTCCCAGAGAGATAGTGGATGCCCCCTCCCTGTAAAAATTCAAGGTCAGGTTGGATGGGGCTCAGAGCAACCTGATCTAGTTGAAGATGTCCCTGCTCACTGCAGGAGGGTTGGACTAGATGATCTTCATGGTCTCTTTCAGTCCAAACCATTCTATGATTCTATGATTCCCAAGAGTTGTATTGTAATGTCTATTCTGAAAGTGACTTCAGTGAAATTACTGAAATGAGATCCTATGTAGGTGTATGTAGGGGTTTGTATATGTAGGCGTTGCAAAACAAATTTCTAATATTTCTGACTGCATGGAGTTGTAGTTCAGGAAATGGACAAATTATGTGCTCCTGTGGCTGTTTTTTTCTTTTATTCACAGACACTGAGGAAAGTGTCTTAGATCCTACTGCCAAGGATAACTAAGCCCAGAAATAGTTGTTTCCCACATACCGTCCCTCCAGAGATTTTTCAAATGATTGAATAAAATGCTTCAAGAAGTACTACTGCCTCAGCTTGATTGTCTGTAGCAATGCATTTGTTACTATTAGGAACAATATTCTACTCATTAGTTTAGAAAGGGACTCATTATGGGTATACATGCTCTATGGTAGAAAAATCAGAACCAGAGTTGCTTCACTATCCGCAAAAATTACTAACCTATATCATGATGAATAGACTATGTTGTGATGTTGTCACATTAACAAATTACACAAGACTCAGGAAAATGGTCTTAACAACTAATTTACAGTAATACAGGAGCTACATAGAAGTTCCTAGAGTTCCCAGCTTCTGCACCACAGAAAATCTTGACACTCTTACAGCAAAACTGCATGGCAAAATGTCTGCAGGAATATAGGTAGTGTTTACTGTCACATTCCTACCACTGCAACAACAAGTTTTCCCAGAAAACTAGAAAAGCATCCTGTGGAGTTTTTTGCAAAAATTTGTTTTCATTTTCAAATGAACTTTGCTATTTATACTCCATTCCTTGTGGTAACAGCTAAATAACATGGGCTAATATAGTGCCAATTGAAGTCCGAGTGCTATTATTCCCACTGAAGTAAGACAACACTTACTAACAAGTAGATCGACTTCCTATCTTTGTGAGTATAGCATTATCCCTCAAGTTACTTTGCTCATGCATTCAATTTTATAGCTATGGGACCAAGTGTAATGCACTTGAGATATTCAAGCCCGATTGCAGATTAATTTGAAATCCATTCCATTTTGTCATTTCTATAATTTTCATGAAACTTGCCAGGGGTCTTTTCTCCTCTAGTTCCTATAGCACTTGGCATCGTGCATGATATTGTAAAAAATCTGTTACAGGTTTCTTCCCAATTTGTGATTTCACAAAGGTGGATCTTTTTCCATTTTCCTCTCATTTTTTTCTGTTTTTTCTTGCATTCCAGATTACATTTCCTTCTTTCTGTACTCCACTCTTTCTTTAATCTTTGACCCCTGTCTATGGGATGAAAGACTTAAATCAGTCATTTTAATAATAAGCTACAAAAAAGTAACACCTGAATAATCACAACAAAAATGGGAATGTTAGATAGTCTTCATTTATCTAGAAGCTAAATTTCATGTCAGATTTTACAAGGTACTGAAAAGAACAGTAAGATCAAATATTCATATTCATGCCTCTTAGTATTTTCTTTCATTTAAATACATGTATGCACAGGGATGGATGATCTTGAAAATAAAGACTAACTGAAGCAAAGTTGCTCCCTGGCTTAAAATTTCACATACACATAAGAATTTCAGAGTGACAAAAGACTGAATGCCAGAAGGGAATGAATCTATCTACTTCAAACAAAATGCAAAGTTTCAATCAATGCAAGAAGAATCAGTGGATTATGTCAGTTATTTATGAAATGGATGGAATTCATCAGCTAGAGAGACAGCATCAGGGAATGTAACGAGGCAACAAGAAAACTGGAAAATTAGCCAATCATCCCACAAACACTGAAAATTAGTCGTCACCCTAAAGCCGGCAAAATCACATATAGGATTAACAGTAGCATGAACACAAAGGTTATCAATTCTGTGAGATAAAAGTCAATGCTTTCCTGATTTTTCCTTTCTCTGTTTCTTCTCTGCCATTGAACTGTAAATGCCTAGAAATATGACTCATCCAGAATATATCAGGTTTGAAAGATATGTCTGGATTGTTTTTGTGCTATGTGCATAGTGGATTTAACTGAATCCCTACTGTAGATTTGATATGTCGATTCTCAGTTGTTATTTGTCCAGAATTTCCAGATATCTTCAACACTATCAAACTCCAATCAGGCTGCAGGAGTCTGAAAAATCATAAGTGGACAGACAAAGTAGCCAACTAATTTCCAGCCAGTAAAGAGGAGACGTCAATGGATGCATTGGGGCCTTGAGTAGCCTGGTCTAGTGGGAGGTGTCCCTGTCCATGGCAGGGGGTTTGGAACTGGATGGTCTTTAAGGTTCCTTTCAACTCAAACTATTCTATGATTCTATGACTCTAATTGCATATTGAAAAGCAATTGAAATATAAGGAAAACATTAAATTGAATTAAACGTTTAGTTTCTCTACCTAAAGAAAATATAAAAAGAGGTTGTGCAAGTTAATGGAAATTATTCTGTTTGGCAATAAATATATATAAAAATATAAATATTTAAATTAAAGGAGGTAATCGGTGTATTCACAACTTTTTAAGGATGTGTAAGGTCACCTTGAGTGCTTTTGGAACCTACAGTTACCCACACACAGTCAAGTACAGAGAAACAGAGATGGCATTCTGCAGTGTTGTTTTATAGGTAGAACAATGAAGAACATTTTTACTATCTTCAATTCTTATATGAAAAAGACCTCATAGTCCAAGGAGCCAAGGAAACTGCTTGTGTTTGAGAAGCAGTCATACTTGCAGTACTATTATATGTTGCTTATATAATGTTAGCATTATAACTAAAATACTGTGCAGTTGTGGAATGTGCATGTTTCCACAATAAAAAATTGATTAAAAACATGATTAAATGTGATTAAAATGGTAAAAGACAGCCTTTGAAGGTAGTTTAAATGCATGTTAGAGTGTTTAAAATGAGTATGAACTTTGTGACTTTTTATAAACAGGATTTAAAAGCAAAATGTGTTTTCTTATTACTATTGTCAAGATCTGCACATTACTCTTTCTTTTATGAAAACATCAAATGAAGCAACCTTGTTCTCTTTTTTTTTTTTTTTTGGAGAAGGTGAGAGGGTGGTCCTTTATCACAAGGTACCCAGGACTGAGTGATGCTCTGACTAGAAGACAGAAGATTCATCACAAGAAAAAAATATATATTGTGTCCATGATCCATACAGATATCATTTGAGTTTTAATTCTGAGCCTTCTATTTATAATGGAAACTCTCTTTGTAAGACTTTTTTTGTAAGAATATCAACAAACAAGGACTTTCCAAAGATAAAGTAGAACTTTTCAGCTTTCAGTTATTTCTTGACATTTATCTCGTTAAAAATCAACAAAAGACACTATATTTAATGGTTTCTTCTGAATGAAGTCAGTGATGTCAATATGTTGCACACCTCTGTTACTCTTGCAATAACCTCATAGAAGTGTCTTCTTAACAAAGTGCTAAGTATACCAAGAATCGATAGATCTGTATCTAAACAACACGCTTTCTTCTTTGACAGAGATTACAAGATTTGCTGGTTTGGGATTTTCTGAGAGTTATAATTTGACTAATGAAAACGAAAACAAAAATGAAAATGAAAATAAAAATAAAAATAGAAATAAAAATAAAAATTCAAAGAAACGCACAGAGAACTAACCTTCTCTGTTTTATGATCCTTATTAAGTATCTGACTGGTTTATGATGTTTATTCAACTGGAAATATAAAGTTCAGCTTATTTCTGAAAGTCATTGCCAGGCATAAAACCAGATGTATTTCAGATTTCAGTAGCACAAGTCTCAATCTGTGCTATTCATAAAGACAAATGTTTTTCCATTTTTTTTCACACATATTATATGGGATGAATATACTTAGATCTTGTTTGAACCTTATTTCATGTTCTCCAGCCTTTCTTTATTCTTATTTCTATCTTTACTTTCATTACTTTTGGTCAATAATACAATATCTAAGTACAACTCAACTCCATTATGAACTCTTCTCTCCGAACCTCTCACTCCTCTGAATCTCTCATTCTTCTTGATATGATGCGATATTGGCTCTAAAACTGTGTAACAATGATGCCACCTTACTGAATCTGCAGTGAACAGTGCAGAGCTGAATGAACACCCTCTCAACTGATCAACTAAAAAAAGCTGTCATCAATGCTAGTGATTTAGGCAGGGGAGTAGTATGAAAACTTACTACTCTGGCTTGCTCTGGTTCTTAAACACATCTACCTAGCTGTGCTGTCACAATAGATGCTGGTAAATATTTACATGGCACTGTTAGTGAGAGCTGCCACTCTGCTTTATGTTCATTTTGGTTTGATTTTCATGGGTTGAGCTCTGTACCTCTTCCTACATCTTCCCCTCACCTTTTCTGGTGAAGGACAGGTCCATACAGCATATAGTTGATGCAAGCGCTTACTTTTTGTTCCAAGTCTCTCACTCAGCAAGGACTAAACTAGCATGGGAACTACTCAGCCAGAAGTATGCTAAGACAGGAGAGACTGTGATACCAATCTCTGATGAATATTGTTACCTATTTATGTACTAACTGAAGGGACAATGTTAAGTAGCCCTTCTCTTATTCATGCCTTTTCTTGGTGAAAGCTGATTTCACGTGCAAACTAAATGAGTGGAAAAGTCCAACAGAGTATATGGAGAATTGCCTCAAACATGAAGAAGTATAGCTGAAATGGATTTTACTTGTCACTGAAGATGTGTTGGAGATTGTTAGCATACCATGTCTTTCCTTCTACAAGCACAGGAAAATGATTTTTTTTAATATGTGAAGAAATAGAGATTTCTTTTAGATTCAGATTAATAATTTATTTCTAATCTTATCAAATAATTAAGTTAAGAATGAATGTCTCACTTTTTAAGTTAAAATCTTGAGATTTATGGAAAGTAAAGCATAATTCAATGTTTAAGAAATATATCATTAAAAGGCAATTTCGTTGGTCTTATGATCTCTTCAATCTTAAAATAGAGGATTTCAGCTACTGAATAATTCTCTAACCAGTGAAAAAAAAAGCCTAAAGAGATTCTGAGATTTTGATAGACCATTTAGAAAGTTCATTGTTTCAGGCTTTTAAAACTTTGAAAACTCTGAGAGGGTTGTGGATTTTTCGTTGTTCTTGTGGGTTTGGCTTAGTAGAAACAGATGAAAGGCATTTTCTTAATTACTTCAAAACTGAGAAGCTGCTTCTTACCTCTAAATTCTTTCCATTACTGAGCAGTCATTATTTCACCTCTCCTTGCATTTGTTGTTTCAGAAAGGACATATTCATTATGGAGTGACATTATCAGATTTCGGAAACTCCAGATCTCCAGCACAATTCTGTGTCTTGCTAATTGTGAGTTTGCATGCAAATAGGCCACTGGACCAGTAGTTCATGAACTGGTCTGCCAACTTTCATGTACATTCCAAAGTTTTGAAGTTTAACCTCCAAGATCATGAAAGTTTTAGAAACATCTCCACCATTGACCTTCAATGAAGTCTCATTTTCTTTAATTCCTTTAGTGTTTCTGACAATTTTCCTATAAAAAAACTTTCATTAAACTACTGTGCTGTAGTATATTATGCTTTTTATATTGTACAGCAAGTTCCTTCATTCAACATCAGAAAGGACACCAAAATTAAGTTACTTCGTGCAGACAGAGACAAAAGCATAAAGACATAGAAATACAGGACCCTGTCTTTCATTGTGCATTTCTGAGGATAAGTATCCAAATTTTGCAGGTCGGGTTTCATTTTTGTTTACAGAGAGAGAGCTTCACACTGAGTGCTTAAATCGCAAGATCATTACAGCACTGCAGGGCTACTGCAAAGGTTTATTTTTCCACTCTCAAGTCTCCTTAATCCCATTCTTAAGTATAAACACTTCCATAATCCCTTACTTTCAAGGAAAGATTTCATTATTTCAGTAATCCTCATTCTGAGTGGACAATGCATAAACAATATTCCTTTAAACTGGCTACCAAGAAGTATTCATGCCCAGCCACTACCTCTGCTCTTCCATAGTCTGTATTTCCCAAAGTGCCAGGAACTAAAAAACTACTGAGAATGATCTTGGAGGTTTTTTTCAGTTTTTATTTATGAGAAGACACTTGAAATACACAAGGAATTACAGTGTTGAAGAGAGATTTTTTTTATTCATGCAGAAAGGGCCCTGAAAAAGTACAACTGCAGAAGATGACAGAATAAAGCTTAGTACTTAAAAGTGCCACATCTAAGACTCTCATTTTCAAATGCTGTTGTGGGTTTTTGAATCAATATACAATTTTTGAACTTGCTTTTAGCTGAAAGCTATTTAAAAGGTCCTCTTTTCAATCAGTATCCTACAAAGCTAGGAGTGTTTATTCTTAGTGTGCATTGTTATATTTATGAAGAGAAGCCCAATTTTAAAACTTGAATGAAAGGCAAACCCTTGTCTTTTGGCATTTGCACAATAGGTGCTTGCAGAAAACTCAGAGGATGGACTTTTTAATGTTAAAATGCAAAATTGGCTGTCCTGAGACACACAAAGAAAGCCATTTTGTGTGGTTCTTACTACTTCAGGTGGATACTAGAAAAGCTATATTATTTTTTGTTCTTGGAGAATCAAGACTCTTTTTTTCCAACTAGGTCTTCAATTTTGTATAATATCCCAAGCAACATTGAAATTAAAGTAATATTCTATTTCTGGGAGCTCTTAGATCTGAGAAAGTTACCTTTCAATGTTGCTTGCCAACCAGTTGATTTCTAATTAAAACTGATCATTTTTTTGTGTGTTTTATATCACCAGATTAAGAAAATACAGGTAGATGAGGAAAGATCACTGAAGACTTGAAAGCTACTCTCTTTCAAGTGTATTTCATCATTGTGGTATCTTCCAAACTGTTTTCAGATGTTCTTATCTGATTCTTTTTTTTTTTTTCCTTAAAAAAGAAGCCCTCTGTCATTTATGTTTCAGTTTTGTGGCTTGCATTCTTTGGTTGAATGAATTCATAAACGGGCATAGTACATAACTTTTTTGAACAATGTTTGAAGGTGATTCAACCTAAAGATCATGTTCTAGATAAAATAAATATATCATGCTCAGTACTTAAATGTGTGATTTCATAATAGTTTTATAAAATACTTTATAAAATTTTTAGAAATATTTTGCCAGATTTTTCTGTAACTAGATCACTCTTATTCTGAGTATCGTTACCAATAAGTACTCAGCCCATAGACAATATTGAAAGAATCATACAAAAAAAAGTTGTCCTTTAATTGTGCTATTGCAGATCATGTACAATATTTGACTAGTGTACTTCATCGAAACACACATTTAATAAATTCTGCTTTACATCTTTTAACAACTTGAAAGTGCTCCTGTAGGGCAAACCAGTTCTGGTCCAGTGCCATGATGTTTTAAAGGGAGGCATGGATTTCAAGACTGAAATATCCTTTGTAAGGAGTCTGAAATTTTGCCTGAACAGGAACCATACTCTTTTACAAGATTTTAAAAAGGGAAGAGCTGTTTTTTTCCTGGATGTGTCTAGCTTAGGAATTACTGTGAAAATAACATGTACTCTAAGTGGGATGGCACTTAACAAGGATGTAAACAGAAAAATGAGAGGGAAGGTAAGTTGTTGGTAAAATACTGTATTTCACTAACATTGTTCTTTATAGCAAACTTGTGCAATTAGATTTATTTATTATGTTGCCTTTTTATGCTTTGCAACACTTCATTCCACCACATCAGTAAGTTTGTATTGCCATTATGCTGTCAAACAAATATTAGTGCTCTACTCAAGCACTTAAAGTGCACTGTTGCAAGATGCACTGCTTTCTGGTGATAAGTTTTATAAAGCAGTCTTACAAGCCTCTGTGAGAGCATTTGTCTTTGCACCTTGAGTGTAAGACTAAAAAGAATTGATACGTTGTGTCTTGTTATGCCTGATTCTGTCAACATGTGGCTTTGTGTGGCTCAAAGGGATGTGATGTGAGCTGTAATGCTTCAAAGGGACAAAGTTTCTTCTGCATTCTGAATAATCACTGAAACTTTTGCTACAAAATTAATGTTATATAATGTTACATACGTAATAGAAAAGCATTTGTAGAAGAATTGTAGTGCCTAGATATGTGCAGGATGATGTGGATACAAGCAAAGGGGGAGAAATCTGTGCTACTTCTTTGATACATACTACAACTTAAAAGGAAGGCATAAGATAATGAGCATCCAGCATCCCTAGCAAATTCTAGTATATGAGAGATGATACTTCTAAAAGCAGCTCGTTGAGGGTTTACAAGTTAACAATGAAAGAAAGATTACAAAAGGTTTTAGGATTTTAGCTGCAAAACAAGCTTGTAAACTGACTCAAAGGAAAGTAGGCATCTGTGGGTAAGAGAAATAATTCTGTATGTGTTTATGTGTATGAGAGAGAAATAGGGGTGGGATGAGACAGACAACTGGATGGGTAGTGGGTCCGACACCTGTGATTTCAAGATCTGCACAGGAGGCATATATCCTGGGTATCTAAGGTACTCACTAATCCTAGATGCCAGATGTTACAGGAAATTTGTTGAGATGACTCATTGATAGATATATAGGTTCCTAAAGCGATTTTAGATGCCTGAATTAGAAGACATATCTAGACTTTGTTTCCTTTTTTCATTTCCTCATCTCTGAAATAAGCATAAGAATACCTTACTACCTCACAGAGATGTGAAGAAATGAACGTTTGAAAGAAACCCAAATATCTCAGAAATTAAAGCTGTATGGGTAACAAGATATGTTTATCATGCAAAATGTATTTTAAACATCAAAAGGCAGCAGCTCTCTAAATCTTTTACACAGATTAGGAGGCTTATTTGAAAATCTTTGCTATGAAAAGGTGGCTTATTGTGGAATACATTGAGTGCTGACGATGGCTGCTACCAAGAAAATCTTTGATCCAAAATCAATCACAGGTTGCATTAATGCCATAATGCCACTGTTCCAGATACAGTGTTTCAGGCAGGGTGTGACTGCCTGTTAAACCAAAGAAGGAACCAGCTAAGAGTTTGGGCAGATCGGTAGTAAACAGAAGGATATGCCTATTGGAAAAGACACATGGTAGGAGATGAAAGCAGAAGGTGTAGGGAAGGATTCATGATTAAGTCCTGAGAGGAGGTGTTAAAATGGGACTTCTAGGAAATAGAGGCGAAGTGAGATGAAGTAATATTTTGGGGATGTTGTGAAGGAGACCTGTAAATCTTTTTGCTTCTACTAAACAGTGTAAATGACTCTACTGTATATTTTTGCCATAAATCCAATCAGTAGTAAAGTTGATATAAATTACTAGCTTCTCCGAACTGTAGCAAATCCTTCTTGGAGGGAAGACACACACCTTTGGCAACTTTCTAGATGCATAAATGTAATGATATTTTCTTAGACTATATGATTTCCCTTTTAGATTACAGAAAACTACAAATTACAAACAAAATTTAAAAATTTAGTAAGAGTTACATTCTTACAAGTCTGAGGGGGGAAGGAATGATGGTATTTAATTGTGAAGCACTTATGCAAAATGACATTCCATTTTGGTACATTCTGAAGTCTTCAGTCACCTCCAGTTGCTAATCCTTCTGAAGTGGTGAGCTGTATGAACAATCTGTTAATTTTTCTGCTCTAAGTAAAACTTTTTTCCATAACTGCAAATGGGTTAGAAGGTAATACCTATCAGCATACAAGGTAGAAATATTGAAAATATTTTCTTACAAAATATATTATGCATCTGTACTACAACAACTGGAATTTTATATTGAAAATATGACAAAATTTTTTAAGAGTGGTATATCAGGAGGGGATGATTTACCATTCTTGTTTCTAGATAGAGAAATTAATATGGCCTTCCTTAACCTGGTGGTGTAAAGTTAACCAGATCTCTTCCACCTTTCATGTTTCTTTCTGCTGGAATTACATGAATGGAGATTCCAATCCTGTGATAAGATGGTCTTCTGCAATTTTTATTCAACTGATCTTCTTGGTACACAAGGCGGAGGGAAAGGAAAATTAGGGTTGCTTGAAAGTGTCATTGACAAACATGGGTAACACAGGAACTGCTGAATCAAAATTTCAACTGTGGCTTGGTTTTCCCACTACTTATGTTGAAATCAACTGTGCTGTGTCAGTTTATTGTCAAATCAGACCTACTACTACATGTAAATCACAGAAAACAAAAAAAAATGGATATGGCTTCAGCTACAATCAGACAGTAGAGAATATTGTTCCCTTCCCTTTTTTATAGTGTCATTTTGATGGGTGTGGTGTAAGTACCTTGAACTAGAATAGAATCAATGTCTACATGATTATTGAAATGAAAATGTAATATCTTTTCTGATACATAAAAAATATTCCTATATACTTCAATGCCACTATTGGAAGATAAGTTCAAAAATGAATATATCTTCCTTAGATGGATGGAGTAATTTAGTCGCTCAGAAAGTATTATCATTCAACACAGAAGAGAAATAAAGGGAAAAGCTACACATGCAACCAAAGAAAAATGTAATCTTTGAGTGAAACAACACATGATGATATCAGATCCATGTGTTTCTTTCCTTCATCTTCTATATCACAAAAGCTGACTAAGGTATAGAGTTCCAAGAAACGGTCTGCCATTTGTTCTTTTACAGAGAACAGGATTGCAGATAATCACTGAGAACATAAAAGTTAGAAAACTGAGCCTACTCAGAGGAATAAGAAGACACATGCTGCCTTTCACAATTAAAATTAGCTTTTTGAAACTTAGGAAGGAATTTTTTTTATGACGAAAAAGAAGTAAAATGGTGATTTATATTCTACCTATCAGGAGCAACAAACAAAGTTGGCTGCTGACATATATGTATCCTATTGGGTATTAGCTGCACGTGTGACATACATTATTTTTGGTTTGACATTTGGATCTACATTTTCCATAGTTTCAGTTTGGTAAACTCTTCAGGGCATAATAGGGAATTGAAGCTGGGGAACATAAATATAATGATATATGGCACTTCTTACCTTCAGTATTCTTCTGCTCATTCACCCACCCCATCAGATATGAAGCATATCCAGTATTTACACTCCTTGTTTCAGTCTCGCAAAGACTTTTGAGTGTCAGGTAGGTGGATTAGCCTTCCTTTTTTTTTTTTGTTTTCTACTACTTAATGTTTCTCTAGGTCACTCTTATTCTGATCAGCTTCCATTTTGTTACCTAAGATAGAAATTGTTCTTAAAGTATGTTGTTCTAAAATAATTCTTAAATATTTTTAAAGCATATCTTAGATGTGCTCAGTGTGATACTCAATACATTTTCTATACATGTTTCTTAATAAATATCAACTGGCAGGTTCACATAATGCTTTTTTGTGATTCAGTTAAGCATTAATATGTAATTAATAAGTAGTTCACATAATTATATATTATAAATGGGGAAAAATGGGAAACCAATACAAATATTGCCATGCTACAGATAGGCTTGTTTTCAGTTTCCATCTCTTTTTGCAGTCTAGAGTACCTGACTGATTAATTCTTCTGGATTCTTCCTTCTACTTTCTTCTCTAAAGTGTTTTCCTTTCTGATGCAATTTTTTTGGTCCTTTATTTCAGTAGCATTATAACAAACGACTCTGATCAAGGCAGCGTAAGTTTCAAGACTAACAGTAACATAACTAAAAGCAGAACTGAATCTTTGAATTCACAGAAATTACACATTCTGCTTGTATTTTTCTGTTCCGTTAAGAGGGCTAGATGTTCCTATCAAAAGGACATACCCTTCTGGTCACTGCATATGTAAAAGGAGACAAGGCACAACATTTCATCACAGGTACAGTATTGAGCTGAAGTAATTTTAAGGAGCAACAGCAGGTATGTGTTTCCCACAGAATCTAGGCAAACAGAAAAAGCACTCTTTTGTCAGGCTTTTTCTCTAGTATTTCATGTTCATTTTCCCCACCATCAGTATATCATTTATGACCACCATTCAGCAGTGTACTCCCACAGTTATTTTATATGCTCTTCATTTATGTTTGGCATGACTTTTATTTAGGAACATTCCTAAGAACATTTTTATAAACTCGGTACAGGTCATTATTCATCTTTGTTAGATGAATGGTTTACTAGTTACTTGGCAGCCTATATGTGATTTATCAGATGAGGGCTTTGATGCCTAGAACACCAGTTTTTCAAACTTGTCTGAAGTGAAAGTGATCTTGAGGCTGTGATATATATATCAATTTGATTATTGTTTTGTAAATATTTTCTTGCTTTATAGAGAGAGAACTATATG
This sequence comes from Neomorphus geoffroyi, assembly GCA_033558235.1. Lineage (NCBI taxonomy): Eukaryota > Metazoa > Chordata > Aves > Cuculiformes > Neomorphidae > Neomorphus > Neomorphus geoffroyi. The sequence goes on along the minus strand of JAUMJM010000020.1, from coordinate 22,134,406 downwards.
CCCCTCCTGCAGTGTAACTACTTGAGGGAAAGGGTTTGTGTTAGTCATCAAATAGGAAAAATAAATCAGTATTATTGAACACAAAATCTGTGGCTTGATTTAAAAAAATAGGCTTGAGGCTTTCTTTTCAAGCTGAGTGTTTGGAAAGTGAATGGATTTTTATTTATTTTATTTATTCACAGCATTTTTTATCTCTCAAATCGTGATTCTTTGCATATTTGCATTCCTTTCTTCATTTTTTGTATCAGCAGAGGAATTATATATACTAAGAGTTTTCACTGATAAGAGGATACTTATTAACATGATATATGCTGTGTGCTAGCCATTATTGCTGTTGTAGTGCATACTTCAAGTTAATTGAGGTATGTGCATCCCTTTGCCTATTTTCCCTTTACTTTCCTGTTGTTATAATAATCTCAATGGTGGAAAATAATGATAATTAAGTTGGTTATCAAATATAATTCTCTGTATCATGCATCTAAATATTTAGGTTTTTTCATTCTTTTTCTACTCCACTCACTCTCCTGTCTATCTCTTTCCTTCTGGTCAAGGGCACCTCAGTTCTCACAGTTCTAGAAACAGCGATTCAGTTCTGCATGGATTTTAGGTAGTCTGCCATGGAGGTGTGTTCTCACTGCTCAACCCTTCATCTCAGGTTATGCATCTAAGACCTTATTTTAACTTGCATTCATTTTATGGAAAGCTTTTAATTTTTTTAAATTTGTAGAGGGAAGGTAGGTGTTTAGTTTTTTGCTTTGGTTTTTGTGTTTTCCTGCAGAGTCTTGGAATATTCTTTAGTGGATGGACTCCATAAAATACCAAAAATAACTTTTACTTTTCACATGGTCTTGTATAATACAGTAACATAAACATTATTTCAGTGATTAATTGGTTATACTTTCCTTCAATAAAAATTTTCAAATATTTTGAGTATGGTTTGCTTTCTTGCTTGGCTGGACCTAAAAACAGGACTTCTTGTTTTCAAATGCAGAGTAAATCACATTATACTGCTTATTGCCTAATTCAACTTTCAGAGCAGAATTCTGCCTTGAAAATCTTGCAGAGATCTATTTTTCAAACCAAGTATTAATCTTATGGAAATAATCAGGTTTGTGCTCATCTGTCTGTTCCATTGTCATCTCAAGTTGTTGCGTAATCTTCTGAAGTGGCTCATAAAATTTTCTTCCATTTCCAGTTTGTCATTTGTTTCTGGGTAGTAAATACTTTCCCTAAGCCATCACAGCCTTCCTCTATCTAAACAAAAATGGTTTGCCCATCTTACAGTATCGCCTTAGTCCTTTGAAAATTAATTCCACCATTTTATTTTTTAAAAACCATCTCAGAAGTCTCATCTGTGAAATGAATAGTGAAGAGATATTGATAGCTAATTCTTGAAATCTGAGCAAGCATAGTTGAAGGAAGGATCAACTTACTAACTTTCATGTCCCATCCCATTTGCCCTTCTGCTGTTGAGATGGATCAGGATATCTCAGAGTGTAGTGTGATGTTATCTTTATCCCCTTTTCATGGAGTTATCAGTATTGAGATTTCCTTGGAATACTGTCAAATTATGATATTCCAAACTAGACATTTGCTCTTACTTCTCTAATGGAGTTTTAAAAAATATGTAATTGTGCAGATGACCTCCCTCAGTAGTTTTGTAATACTCTTTGATTAACTGTTATTACTTAATTTTCTACCTAAAGTTCTCAGTTCTACGGAATAAGCTAATAGTTCTTCTTTTCTGGAAAGTAGGTACTTTTGATATCAGTAAATATAATGTGTTTGGATGTTGATTTTATTTTAGAGTATTTCTTTGACTCTTAAATTCTGAAGCATCACAACGTAGCACTAGTCGCCTGCTGAGTGTTGTTATAGTGCTTAGTGTAAGTGCTTTATTTTATAGACTTGAGCTGTAACTTTATTTGTTGGATCTCTTCCTACACTCGTAGCTCACACTGAGAGCTATCTCAAGGATTTACAGTATTCTGAGAAGTGGCTACAGGTTCTGAAAGGTGACATGGCTGTCACTATGCATGTAATACACAAACTTCAGAAAAAAGCAGTACGGTGTGAAATAATTGGTACGAACCCAAGTGGTTAACGTTTCTCACACCTGCAAGGCATTACTAAGACTTAGAAGCACTTTGAAAGGGACAAGCCCAGATCAACAGGAGACAATGTTTGAAGGAATTTAGATTTTGCTTCCCAGGTATTTGGACAAGTGATAGAAAAAGAGATATACTCCTCCAACTCCTGTCAGAGTTCCGTGAGGGGTAAGTTCCAAGAATCATATGCAAGGGTACTTGTGGATTACGAAAAAGAACTACAGCTTGCTAAGATGCAAAAAGAAGAAAAGCTTATGCGACCGTGTCCACAATCTGTTGTGGAGCTACACTAACCTTTGAGGATTTGTTTTATTTTAGGGTTTTTTTCTGATTTTTTCTTCTGTTCTTAGGATTCCAGAAACGATCAGTAGGTTTCTCTCTCATAGTGCTGATAACAGATCAAATTCATATGATAAGAGTTTATCTCCTTAACCATTTGTCTCAGTTTAAATGAAACTAAGATGTGTATCAGAAATTAAGAGATTTTAATCAGGAAAATGTATAGAAAAGGATATATATATATATATACATATCTCCAAAAGCAGAACAGAGCAAACAGCAACAGTAACCAAAATCTTTAAACAAAAGTAAGTCCTATTCCTGCTCCTTTCGGTGCAGTTATATTTACGGACCGCAGGACGTGATGTTGCACCTTGGGAAGCAGCGGCCATGAAAGTCGCCCCCGGGCAGCAGTACAGGGTGCATGGAGTTGGGGCTGAGCCAAGGGAGCTCCCTCCAAGATGCCTCCACCAACCCAGCGAAAATGGTGCCTCCTGCTCACAGTAGCCGCTGAGCAGAAAAAGTGCTGCCAAGAAGAAACTTCTCACCTCCCTCCCCCTTCATCTCTGCCCAGTCACCAAACTGGAACTTAGAGCAATCAAACCACACTCCTGCCACCCCTCCTGTCTCTTCAGCTCCCCCAAGCCCCCTGTGTTGGAAAGGGAGAGAAAAATTTCCTGAAAGATTTTGAAATTATAACAACCACTAAACCTTGTCACTAAGCATCACATCTCCATGTTTTTTAAATAACTCCAGGAGCAGTAACTCAACCACTTCCCTGGGCAGCCTATTCCAGTTCTTGAGAACCTTTTCAGCGAAGTAATATTTCCTTTTTCTCCAGACTAAACAGCGCCAGTTCCCTCAGTTGCTCGTCATAAGATTTGTGTTCTAGACCAGCTCCGTTGTGCTTTGCACATGCTCCAGTGCCTCAGTGCTCCAGTGCCTACTTGGAGTGAGGGGCCCAAAACTGGGCATGGTGTTCGAGGTGCAGCCTCACCAGTGTGTGTACAGAGACATGATCACTTCCCTGGTCCTGATGGTCATGCTACTTCTAATACAAGCAAGGATGCTACTGGCCTTCTTGGCCACCTGAGCACACTGCTGGCTCATATTCAGCCGGCTGTAAACCAATATTCCCGTGTCGTTTTCTGCTGGGCCACTTTCCAGCCTAGCCTGCAGCATTGCATGGGATTGCTGTGTCTCAAGTGCAGCACCTGACATGTGGCCTTGTTGAACCCCATACATCAGCCCATCGATCCAGCCTGTCTAATTCCCTCTATAGAGTCTTCCTTCCCTCAAGCAGATTAACACCCCTGCCTAACCTGGTGTCATCTGCAAACTTACTGAGGGTGTACCCAACTCTCTCGTCCAGATCAGTGGTAAAGATTTTAAACAGAACTGGCCTCAACACTGAGCCCTGAGGAAAACTACTTGTCACCAGCTGCCAACTGGATTTCACTCCATTCACCGCAGTTCTTTGGGCACTGCCATTCAGCCAGTCTTTTACCCAGTGAAGAGTACATCCACCCAAGCCATGACCAGCCATATTATTACAAAGAGACAGTCACAAGATCTCGCCACTTTGCTGTGATGCCTTTTATGTTTCATGTGCATTTTACCTACTTTGAACCCTTGACTAGAACTGAGGACTTTTCCTTGAGAGTTTGGGAGAACTCTAACATTAAGGTTTTCAGAAAAGCTTCTAGATGTAAAATATCTCACAAGTTCAACTGGATGATGCTCCTTCAATGGACTTCAAAATAAAGTACTGTTAGGCTAAAGCAGAAACAGAATAATTTAAGAAATATTATCCTAGAGACTCATTTTACATGCCAGCAAGGGAAAGAGACACATAATTCAAAGTAGCTCCACAACAGATTGTGGACATTGTGGCATAAGCTTTTCTAAAACATCAGCGGGCATTACACAGACTGCTTTGTTTTGCAGCATGACTTTGAGGGCAAACAGGAGTCCAATATGGAGATATAGAAGGGTGCAAAGCCTGATGGGCTATTGGCAGAAGAAACTAGGGCTGAGCCAATTTTATCCAGCCCTGGCTTACTCAGATGTATACTCTACACATGTGCTAAAAGGATGGAAATAAAAAGTACATTAGTTTTCACTCTCGCCTCAAGTTCAAGTTTCCTCAGAAAGAGAGGCACTTCACACATACCAGTGCATACGCAGGCATATAGCTATTTTGGACAGTCAAGGATTAGGGCTCAAGTGTGGCTTTACAATAAGCCATTACAACAGTGAAGTGCCTTTTGAGTAAGGGCTCATTTAAAAATATGCTTGTGCACATTGTGAAAGCAGGGCCTTGATGTGTAGGTCAAAGAACAGCACTTAAATGTTGGGACACTTCTCTGAATTAAAACCACCTAGCTTTTTTCAGGATCCACTGCAGGTCTGTTTTCCCGGTGATAACTTTAATGTTTAAGGTATTTGGGTTGAACCATCTGGGAACACAGAACATACGTGAATGCACATAAAAGCAGTCTCTAAAATAAAGGTTACTGCTTTTGGAAATGTTTTCTGTTTTTTTGTCAAACGTGACATGATATATCCAGGTAAAGAATACTTAGAATTTATGTGGAAAGTGAAGGTGAAGAGGGAGGGTGAGCTTAATGGGTTGTATATCACCTCTTTGAAAAGTGAAAAGTTTGCTTCAGATTCTCTGCTTCCTAAAGCAACTTTGGTTTATCAACAATAAAAATACGGAGGTGGATCATAAGCAGACTAAATATAATATTTTTTTCCACTTATCTTCATCTTTTTATTTCTTTTCTTATTTTTATATTTTTAAGATTTCCCCTATATAAGAACTAAACTAATTCCTCAAGAAAAGAATAAGATGTAATGCACAATATTCCATGCATTAACTACCCTTCTACATTATTGTCATGTGTGATAGGCTTGGGGACAAACCATCTATGCTGTATGATTATTCTTGCAACATTACTAAAATGTTCACACAATGTTCTTGCTTCCTGAACACACAAAACAATTATTATCAGTTAGTTCCTTTGTTTTAAACATTCTACAATATACCTTCCAGTCGTAGCTAAAAAGTCAGCCTTCGCTAACACAGGCTAATATACAAGGTTATTACTATGTCTCCCTGCACTTTGCTTGGAATGGAAAATTTCTATTGCAGTTGTGTAAAATGGTTAATAAATTTTGACTTTCATGATATTTTTTATATATTTTCATTAATAGCTGGGTCTATCACCTTTTACTTCACTGACTTACCTTAAACTTAATAATGCTGATGTGATTCTTCATGGAGTACGGAAGTATAAGGTGGGAAAAAAAGAAAGCAGGAGCTGATGCAAATATTTATAGAAGACTTAAGTTTTATTCTATGTCTTTACTCCTTTTTTCCGCCTAAACTGCAGTTGTATTGTTCCATTACTGTTGCTCAATCATAAACATAGAAAAATGATGTCATCTACTAAGACGTGAGTATTAGTTACCATCATATCCTACTATTTTACCCTTATTCTACAACTTGAAGTTTTTCTAGGAATTCAGCCAAGGTGTGTGGATATTCCTCCTCTTTGATAACTTTTTCTACTTTGAAGGTTAGGAAAATTATTTGGAACATAAATTCCTGTGGAAAACTGGAACTCTTGAGGCAAAATGAGTACTTAAAGTAAGTAAATGATGAGCATAGGATTGCCAAAGAGTCTACTTTTATTTAAAAGTGTTGCAGTAACCAAATAAATTGCTAACAATGTTGATTGTTAATAAAGTCACATTTTTCACAGCATACATTGGGATAAAAGAGGTAGTTATTCAGTGTTTATTGTTTTAAGTATCTATCAAGTCTCTTTAATCAATCAAAAAAATGGAACAGGCTTAAGGGTATAATATATGACGCAATGCCATGCTGCACACAGGGCTAGCACGCTGACTGGAATCTGACCAATATCAGACGCGGAGCCCACAGTGCCTTTAGCATGATAAAGTGCTATTGTTTGTGGAATATATTAGAAGCAAATAATCAGATGTGCTTACTGTTTCCAGAAAACTATTTTAGTACAGCATGAATTGTCCCTTGAAAATGACCCCTCTCCAGTATCTTTGTAAAGAGACCGTAGAGAGGTGGACAGTTTAGCCTGGACAAGAGGATACTGGGTTTGATAAAATTACCCTACCTTAACGTGTGCTTCAAAGGACTTCACATTAATTTGAAAACAAGGTATTTATAGACCTCCATGTAAAGTTTAAACTCAATCGGTATTTGGGATGAGATTTTTACATGTACATGGTTGATCTATGAAGAAGAGTGTCACTGAAAATCATTAGGGTGTTTTGTCTTCTGTGGATGCCTTGCAATGAATGTAAATATGGTTTGTGATTAGTCAGATGTTCTTCTGATTGGAAAATACAACTGCTGAAGGGAATTTCAAAGAGTTATTGTAATATTTTTTTAGTCATATCCTTCCACTTCTGAAAATATTAAAATAAAGTCAGGGTGAAAAATCTTACATTAAACCAATTTTCTCTGTTCATGTAACATTCATATGAACACCTAAGTATCTCAATTAATTTTCACATGTTTTGTTGCCAAATGCATAGGACTTTGGGCAATAATGGTCTGTTTTTAAGAAGTGCAGCTATCAGATGTAGAAAGGTACCTTTGTGCTAATTTTGTTTTTGAAAAAGCAAAATCCATGAATCAGACCCAAATACTTTTAGGATTTGTCTCCTTCTTGCTCACCTGCTAGGGGAATGGCATTAAAAACTGGCTTTTGCACCTTGACATAGTTTCTATTAAAGCTAGCAGAAATAATTCAATTTAACTTGTCTTCACTAAGGGTTGCTCTAATTCTTTCACACTAGCTTAGTTCCATTATGTTGCCACTTCTGGCAAAACAGGAAAATGATCAAATATAAATTCTCTCTTCCTGCACATAAGAAAATAGGCATTTTTTAAAACTTATGCCTCAGACTTACTATTTCATTATAAATTTCAGACAGAAATATTTCCTTATTTTGAAAAATAAAATTCTGAAAAATTATGGTATTTACCAGGATTGTACCTCCCTGTATGGATTCAGTGACTTTTATAAAAAATGTAAAACATGATTATTAAAAGATTTTTTTTAAGCTGAAATATCTAAACCAACTTTTGAAATAATTGCCTCAATTTAAATATGACTATTTTTATTGTTACGCAACTCAAACATGGATGCAGGAGTTTCGGCCTACAACTTCCCTTTCCCTAAATAATAATAATAATAATAATAATAATAATAAACAACTCTCTCAGTTACTTCTTGTATTTTTAAGAGTTTGGGATTAGGAAATTTCAATTATGAGGTGCTTCATATATCTATGGTTGGAGCTTGACCCAAACTCATAATAGACAAAGACATTTATGGACACAGTATCGTACTTGCAAGAAATAAGCAGTAGTTCAGTACGTGTCAAAAAGAAGAAACACAAGAATTTCCCTCGTGGGCTCAGAAAACTGTTCTTGTAAAATATGGCTCCGTTTCAAAATGAAATATAGAAATTTTGAGTCTTATTTTGCTGGTCTTTTTGCCTTTGTTTCTCCTGTTTAGTGCACTTAGCTGCTCTAAAGCGCAGTGTCAAATGTTACAGATCAGGGGAGGAAGCTATCATTGCTTTAGAAAACTGTCATCAGAAAAATATAGCAAAAAAGGCGGCTTTATGATCTGATTTTGATGGATAGGTGATTTCCTTAGGACATATGGATTTAGGAGGGGCAGGTCCTGCCTGACCAACCCGATTTCCTTTTACGACCGTGTGACTCGCCTGGTGGATGAGAGGAAGGCTGTGGATGTGGTGTACCTGGACTTCAGCAAGGCCTTTGACACCGTCTCCCATAGTAGACTACTGGACAAGCTGGCAGCCCGTGGCATGGATGGGAATGTTCTGTGCTGGGTTAGGAATTGGTTGGATGGCCGAGCCCAGAGAGTGATAGTGAACAGTGTCTCATTCGGTTGGTGGCCGGTCACTAGTGGTGTCCCCCAGGGATTGGTGTTGGGCCCAGTCCTGTTTAATATCTTTCTTGATGATCTGGATGAGGGGATCGAGTCCTTCATCAGCAAGTTCACAGATGACACCAAGCTGGGAGGACGTGTCGATCTGCTAGAAGGTAGGCGGGCCCTACAGAGGGACCTTGACAGGCTGGAGAGATGGGCTGACTCCAATAGCATGAGGTTTAACAAGTCCAAATGCCGGGTCCTACACTTTGGACACAACAACCCCATGCAGAGCTATAGACTGGGTGCAGAGTGGCTGGAGAGCAGTCAGGCGGAAAGGGACTTGGGAGTGCTGGTGGACAGGAAACTCAACATGAGCCAGCAGTGCGCTCAAGTGGCAAAGAAGGCCAATGGTATCTTGGCCTGCATCAGGAACAGTGTGGCCAGCAGGACTAGAGAGGTCATCATCCCCTTATACTCAGCATTGGTCAGGCCGCACCTTCAGTACTGTGTCCAGTTCTGGGCCCCTCAGTTTAAGAAGGATGTTGAGATGCTGGAGTGTGTCCAGAGAAGGGCGACGAGGATGGTGAAGGGGCTGGAGCACAAGCCCTACAAAGAGTGACTGAGGGAGCTGGGGTTGTTTAGCCTGAAGAAGAGGAGGCTCAGGGGAGACCTTATTGCTCTCTACAACTACCTAAAGGGAGGTTGCAGTCAGGCAGGGGTTGGTCTCTTCTCTCAGGTGACCGGTGACAGAACAAGAGGACATGGTCTCAAGCTTCACCAGGGGAGGTTTAGGCTCGACATTAGGAAGAAGTTCTTTACTGAGAGGGTGATTGGCCATTGGAATGCGCTGCCTAGGGAGGTGGTGGAGTCACCGTCCCTGGAGATGTTTAAAGAGAGATTGGATGAGGCACTTAGTGCCATGGTGTAGTTGACAAGTAGGAGTAGGTGTAGGTGTTGGGTCATAGGTTGGACTCAATGATCTCAGAGGTCTTTTCCAACCTTATGATACTGTGATATATTCCCACACAAGTTCAGAAATAATATTTTTTTTCCTTTTAATATTTAAACCCATATTGACTACATTAATACCATTTTTGTACTTTTATACTTATTTGTGCCCTGCACATTCAAAACCCGAAAGAAACTTAATTTGAAGATGACAACATTTTTCACCGCAAATTATTTCCCCTCAAATTACGAAAGGATCTTTGGAAAATAACATAAATTGTCAGTGTTCATTAACATTCACAAAGGCATCTTAATTTTCCTGATTTACTTAAAAATATACATTTAATCTTTGCTTATTTTCTATTCCAGAATTTTTCATTATGTTCTCTGCAAAATTTCTGTTTTGAAAGTAAGAAACCAAGTAGTTAGGTTCCATTTTCATCTATACCTTTGGCAGTGGACTTTTTTTTAAATTTGCTGTATCATCTGTATAATGTTGCTTTCGTGGCATTATTAACTTCTCATGTGTACTGCTAGAAGAGATAAAATGGCCCAGTGGCATATGTTATGTTCTTGCATCTGCCTAATTTTCAACTTGAAATACCACACAGCAATGTTTGTGATAAACTACACACAACAAGGTCAAAGCAGGTGCCTGCTGGGATGAGTAATCATCTTTATTTCATCATCTCATATCAACAGGTATCATGGAGACAAAGTAATAGCTTTTATGAGAGAAGCTTCACATGTATCTCTGAAAAGTTATGAGACACAAGACAGAATCAACTAACAGATAATGACTGTAGATTTGCTATAGAGTGCCCCGCAGTTCAATTTACATTGCATCCTGAAGGGTACTGTGTAGGAAGGCCAGATTTTTCAAAACAAATAGGCTTGAAAGTACTATCTAATCATTAATGCTCAAACTGTGTGTACTGCTTTTACAGTTTCCTCTCTGTAAAAAAAGGGTGAGGGTTTTTTCTGGTTTTGCTTGCATGCAGTTTACATCTGCCTTTACTCTCTCTCTGTTTTTTAAATAGTAAATATATGCATCTCCTAACATATATTTCAACACTTGTGCAGCCCTAATTGTCACATGAAAAGCGAAGGGGTTTTATACCATCCACACTGAAAATATTTTGCCTCTGCATTACCTCTAATATCTAAAGAATGATCATATTAGAGATATAGTAGAAGCTGAGGTCAAATAAGCAGGTATGAAGAATAAGCTATTAGAGTTGTAAAAAGTACATTAACGCATCTTCATCTAAAACAGTATGGAGTAAAATCTAAAAAAATACAGAGTGAATATTGTCTTAGACAAAATCTGGATACGCAACTCAAGGGTTCAGCTGTATCCAATTTTGTGCTTTGTGAAGCACAGCTCCATGACCTTGGCTCAGCTCTAATGAACGAAACCATTACTGAGCTATGCAAAGTGCACATGAATCAAATCCATGCAACACTGTAGAAGTGAAAACAAAACCAGAAATTATTTTTAAAATTGCTAATAGTAATTCAAAAAGTTCTGAAAACCGTAAAACATTATAACACTTGATAGGATTTAAAAATGAATATTGAAATAAAAGATCATCCCATTCCAAGGATCAGTGGAGTGGATGTTAAGAGGAAAATATATTGGGCTAGACAGGGAAGCTTGAGAGAGGCAAGAGTGATGCCATGCCCCCAGGCTCAACCAATAGTGAGGCTGAAAATGTATTCTCCATAGGCAGATGCACCCAGAGCAAGTTTATGCACCATGGTATACATATATACCGCGTGTATACATATAAACATACATACATGGCGGCCATCCCTCTCTGGCTAAGCAAGAGAGAGGTCTGTGTATACAAACACACACTCACAAATATCTAAGCACAACGTGTATCCTCCAGCAGCTGGCCGCAGACATTCAGTCTGCCCAGTAGCTGCTCCTGGATCCCAGTCTCCCCAGTTGCTGGCACCTGGTCAAAAATCCTCTGAGGCTGTATCTCCGCTCCACCTGATAACACTGACCTTCCTGTCTCACGCATATACAAACCCCATTTTCGGGTTTGGCCCTCAGTGGCCAACCCCTCTGTGCTCTTGCCCTTAGACACACATGTGCATCTGTGGGTCTTACCCCTAAAGACCCCCAGACCCCATGGCATCTCCAGCAGCTACCCAGGACTCCCCTGGTCCCCTCAACAGATGGATTCTCCCTGCAACAGCCAGATTCTACCTCCTGCAGCTGGATTCTACCTCCAAGAGCTGAATTCTCCAGTGGTCTTGCCCATGGGAAAGAAAAAGAAATTTAAAAGATAGACTGTACTGATGCGTCTTAGGGCATGGACAGATAAGCAACTGACCAGCAAAATGTTTACACTTGACCAGCTCTTTCCATCTCCTTATGCCTATATTTTTCCACACTTGTTCCTCCTCAAATCACTTGGATCTCTCCTCCAAATATCCATAAGAAGTTCTGTGCAATGTTGAAACGCCCTTCCCCCGTATCCCACAGTTCTAAGCAGTGACCCCTTCTCACTCCAAAAGGTACTCCTCCAGCACTGACTCACTTCAATGTGTTTCACAAGTGGACTGAGGTTTTTCTGGGACAGCCCTGGGAGTACTTGAACAGGGCATTCCTTCCTCTGAATCTCTAATTTGGGTACCTGTCTGCCTTTGTGCCTCTGTGCTCCTCTTAGTTTGTGGAGATGAGATTTTGATGGGCTGATAGCTCCTGTGATGGGTTTGGAAGGAGAAGGTTCAGGGTTTGTTTGGGCCTCCCTACCCCAGCTATTGTCTCTCTGTGCTCTTTTGTGGGTGTGCAGATGAACTTTTATCATAAAACCTGGCAAAGTGTAGGTAATGCATCTGCAGTAGACCAGTGACTGCCTGCTCAACAGTGGCTCGTCAAGTATCTGTTGAGCTGGCAGGGAGTATGTTCATGCTTTTATTGTTACAACATTAGTCCTAGGTATCTACATGACGTATGAGTAAATATTTGTTGTGTACTATGTAAATTCCATACAGTCCTGCCTAAGAACTTATTTAACAAGTCAAAGATGTTCAAACAAAAGTTACCAGTGAGGGCAAAGCTGCAGACCAGGTCATATCTGCACACTGTGTAGTCCCCAAAGGAGAGTATATAAAGAGAAGGCTTTTCTACCAGGGGTGCCTCAAGCACGTAAAATTTATTCTCTTCTCCAGTCTCCAGGTCTACCTGAAATGATGGTTTTGTAGATGACAGCCTCTTTCTATCAGACACATGGTCAAAGAAAAAACTGAACATCAACTTTCAGAGTTTCTTTTGGCTGTGTGATAGGGGTCTCAGTAGTAGAAGACTCTATGTGACATAAGACAATCTTAGACAAGCAGCAGCACTCCAAACTCTTTCAGTCACCGTTGTGTCCTAACACGTTTGTGACTAAAAACAAAAGAGGCCTGAGGCAAAACGAGTTTTTACTCTTTCCCAAGGAGAGTGGAATGTGATTGCATACTTAAGTTTGAGAAGCATCTGATAAACTATTTTAATGAAGAGAAAAGGCGTTAACTGTGAGCTGCAAACAAACTTGTTTTGAAAGGCAAGCAGCAAATTGTGAGGAAAAACAGCAAAGAAGTTGCAGAATTCACTTACTCTTGCTCTATTTCGTTACATCTACCAAGACACAGAATAAAACCTTCATAAAGATAACAGTCTGTCTTGGTTCCCATGCATCAACTCTTTTTAAATAGATTGTGTTACTTCAAATTATGTTTATATGTAGAAAAATATTCTAGCCTGGTAAAAATAGATTGCACAGATTTTATGGTACTGTCCTCAAAGTAGAAGTACCACAAAGGAATATTTTTAAAAAGACCTCATAAGAATTAAGGGAGTTAATGCAACAGGTAGCAGAATTTATGCCTATTTTTCCTCTTCTAAAATGTTTTGGAAAATTTGTTATGATGGATTTAAAATATTATATCAGAAAAAAAGTATGCAAACCACATCTAGTCTAAAAGACTTTAGGGACCTATTTACTATGCTAAATTTCATACTTTTAAAAATGTGATTAACCTTGGATTCCCTCTTCTCTCAAGTGAATTCTGTAATGGGCCTCTTTAGCACTACAGCAAGTATTAAGTTTGCTTATTCTTTTCTAAAAGATTGGCTGGGCATAAATTTAGGCAGCCTAGAAAAGAATAACGAGCTATTTGTGAGTGAATCCCTGGAACACTACCTCCATCCTGGGAGACAGAGAGGGAAAATGACAGGTCATATAAGGTCCCAATTCACCTAAGAGGAAATTTGCTTAGCTACAGAAACCAGAGGTTTTGGCAGCAAACCACTGCCTAGATTAGAGTCATAAAATAAGACTGTGGGATAACCTGCAGCTGTGGCAACAGAAGCCAAATGGGAATTTTTCTGGAAGGCTAGACTGGTCAAGACCAAGCATGTTTTTATTACCCTGCCTGAAATCCAAAAAAAGCTGGAGCTATTCAGACACACACCACTCTAAGTCCAGTACACTAAATGGCTTCTGGCCCACCTTTTGGATGCAAAGACTGAATTGAAGTTTGGTGGACCTTAACCTCTGGACTTTGATATGTATGAAGGAGCAGCTATATGCAAACCCAACAGGCTGTATCTCTTAAAAAAGTTTTATCAAATACAGTCTGTAAATGACAGAAAAGATTTTGTTATTTTCTAACTGGAGTTTCTAAAGGCTACACTGCACACAAGCAGAAGCAGCAGTTTATGACTGGTTATGACATATATCAAACTACAGTTGCAACTTTCCATTTAAAACCACATCACATATCTGTGATATTTTTAAATGGAGAGTCTGAATCATCTTTGTGATTAAACCAAGTGGTTTCTTGCAGGCAAAGCACAGGTAAAATAATCATGATAAACAAGACATCACCTTATGCTGCCTTCCAAGTTACCAGAAACAATTGTACCATAGATATAACATATCAAGTGCATGCTATACATATCTAAGAATCAATAACAAATGCACACAGATAGTTGCAGAGGAAGGTTATTAGCATCGTTTGAAAAGAAGAAAATCCCTCATTTCTCTCCAAATCTCTTCTTGAACCATTTTGTATTCTATCTTAAATTTTGCCAGACTTCACTACTTTTTTGCAAGGATAAACAGTCACAAATATGCAGTACTTTTGTATTTAATGCCGCAAATATTTTCACTATCGTAAGTTCATGAAAAAACAAGGAGTTTCTCTATACTTCCCAGGTGAAACAAGTGAATCAAACCTCAGCTGGCTGCAAAAATTGCTGCTGCAGTTTTCCAGCTGTGGGAAGCTCACTGCAGATTCAGCAACCATGCGTGACATTATGCTTATTCTTCTTTGGTCAAGTAATTAAAATGCTCAGTTTTCTTTTCCAGTCCACAATTTATCACAGTTAACAGGGGAAAAAGTGTCTCAACACTCCAAAACGTCTTTAACAACCAATATATGAATAGCAACCAAAACACGGTACAAGTATTTGTCTTTACATGCAAAAAAACATCCCTTTTCACCTGAATAACTGATTCAAGGTTATTTTATATAATACACAGAATTTATCTGTAACAGATAAATTGAACCACTCTCTTACCTGCAACATTTAAAGAAGAATACAAAACAACAGCTACCTTTTCACTGTTTGCAACAGACAAGCTCTCTTTTGAATCTAAAAAAGGAGACTATAGATAGCAGAACGAGACAATCTCTTGCAAGCCAGAAGTCTCCACACTGAATAATCCTTCCCTCCTTCTTTGTAAAATAACATGAAAAGATAAAATTTTTACTTTTTATTATAATTGTCCCCTTAGTGACATCCATATGTGGAATATGTGAGTTCATATGGTAAGAAAGCATCCAAAGTAAACAAGAAATGTGATTAAATAAAAAGCATGGTGTAATAATTTATGATAAAGAACCTTATAACCAGATGGACAAGCCATTACAGAAGATGCATAAATAGTGGCAGGTACAAAGCTGTGTCAGGTTTTAGCTCAGTAACATTAAAGAAACTCTGCCAAAATGTGTACTGACTTTGGGAGTGTAAAAGCTGTGTTTCCAATTCCTCTGTTGCTGTAACCATGAATTGTCTTTAATAGATGGCATTTTCTGGGAGAGGGTCAGGAGCCATTTTAATATTTTTTGTTTGTAAGGGTTGCTAGGTACCTACCCCTTCTGCCCTGTGATAGGAACGACTTCAGTTTTAGAAATGCAATTTTGCTAGACAGTACCCTAGTAACCAGGCTATAGAATGACAGAGGCAGTGATAAAAAGCATTGCAGTAGAGAAAATATTAACAATAATATGTCCCTCTGATACTGCTTTGATTGATACCTTAAAAGTTGCAAGGCCTAAGGAATAAATGCCCAGTGGAGGAAGGTCATGTGTAACTTTATTACCTCTTGCTGTTTCATATGCATTTTGCATACAAGATACATGAATACAGTGTATATTATATAGTGCTTTAAACCTAGAAGCACCTTAGAGAAAAAATGATCCTAACACAAAAAACCCAAACAAAACAGACTTAAAAAAGCCCTGTGGTTCACAGCTTTAGAATGTCACTGCTAACAGAGCACATTGAAAGCATCAGTTATTGTTGAAAAAGATTGTTCTGAAATCAAGTGAGATTTTCAAGATTCTTGCTGTTTACCTTTCTTTGTTGACTTGCTAATAAACATTTCTGTATTTAGATTGGTGTTTGATTGGCAATTTCATGTTCAAGCCCTAGGTTAGCATTGTATTTTGGGAGATGAGATAGAAATATTTACATTAATTGTAAAGGACTCCATATGAGAAGAACAAAAATTCCAGGAGAAGGGAATGAAAAGGTTTCTCCTATCCAGATCTTTCAGAAAGGTATAAGCACCTGCAGTTGTTGCTTTTCCTCAGTACCTCACAACAGAAGGGAAAAATGCCTGGTCATAGGCACAGAATAAGGCCAGGTAGGGCACCTGAGCATTCAGTCAATTTGTAGTTTTGGTTGACTTTTTCTGTCTTATTCTGTCTCAGTAATTGCTCCAGTCTTTTCCTTTCCTCACAGCCTCTTCATATCGTCTCCATTTTATACTTTCTTAATGTCCAGTTACTCTGTTTACTTTCCTTTTTCTCTGTGTTTATTGCTTCTGAAGTAAATCACTGAAGAAAGAGGAATGAAAAAGATACTAAAATTCTGCTTAATGCCACCCTGTGGTTCCCTATGTGTGTCAACTCCCATCTCCCTTGCAGTGAATATTATCCTAGGCAGTGAAGTTTGAAGGGAGGAACACCTACTGTTATGTACTTTGCATAGTGCATAGCACTGTGGAGGCTCGGTTTAAAATGGCTCGGTTTAAAATGGCTCTTAAATAGTGCTAGAATAAGAATGATTAAAAAATAATTATGATTTACATTAATCAAGTATCTGAAAATCCCAGAAATAAGAACTATGTCTTCCAGATCTCAGTCTTCAAGTTCAGAACTGGAATTGTATTGTATTTTGTTTCCATTTTTTTCTAATTGGAAGAAAACTAGAGTTTTTTTAGGTTAGGTTTGCCAATTTCTTTAGGCAAACATTGACTCACTCCCCTAAAGTAATCAGAAAGAACTGGCTAAACTACTGAGAATAATCTCATGGCGTGCATTATTCGAAGGTAATCTTGTCAACAACTGTACAACCAAATGGCTTTCCAGAGTACGTCAACTAAATTTTGTCCTGATCCTATGACCTTTCAAAAGCATATCAACCTCACTCTAGTCACAGAAACTAAGGTTGACTTTTTTGTAATTTTGTGACAAACTCTGTCTTTTTTGAAGCTATTAATAAATATACTTGAAAATTCAGATATGCATGCAGAAATGCCTTCCTCATGATGAGTAAAATCTGTCTTTCTGAATACAGTGAGTGAAGGTTAGTTCTCAGCAACTGCAGCACATGCCTTCACCTAGATGGAGGTTCAGAAAACCCTCAAGACTTCTCCAGGATGCTGCAAATCATGGATTGAAGTTAGAGTTACAAGATTGGTTTGTTACAGATAGTTTTTGGGTAAACTGGAGTTCATATAAAAAAGTACAAGTGCCCATTTTCATTCCAGCTCTGCTGTCAAAAGCCATTCCTTTCATGAAGCAACAGAAAGCTAACACTGAACACTTGTGAAAATCTCATCCACAAAGTCTTAATCTCTATGACTGTATAGTTGAAAAAAACCCAGTAAGAGAAATGTAAAAGCAGACAGGTGTCTTCTACCATCAGCCCTCACCAATGAATAACCTCTGTAGACACAGGGTAAACAAAAAACCAAACAGCCAACCCCAAAAAACCTACAAGAGTCATTTGAGGTGTTTGATATACTCTCCTGAGGCTAGCTGGCATTTTACATTTAAATAAAGACTATGAAAAGAAAATTGGCATTTCAATTGAAGATACTTTTTCCAAAATATCTTCGAGGAAAGTATGGATTTCCACTTCCAATATAGTAAAAAAAAAATCATGATAAGGTTTTGGAAAAATGTCCAGTAAAAAATTCCCCAAGAAGTCTACACATGATACATGTGATATCCATTTTTCTTATAATATTATTGCCTATATGTCCTATGATGCAATACCGACACAAAAATGACATGAAGATTACAAAGATGGAGATCATTAATGTCTAAACACACAACATCTTCTCAATAGGTGGAAACCGGGAAAATGGGAGCTGTTGTGAAACAGAGCTGAAACCTGAACCCTAGGTAGCAGCTCTGCATAATATTTCTTTACCACATCTTAAAGACGGTCATACATTTCCATTCTCCAGTCGCAGTTTTCCACCTCTTCAGTAAATTTTTCCTAAAGAAATGTTTGTGGGGAGACACTGTAGACAGATGGTCACAAGTGGAGATAATCAACAATTTGATACTTTTTTTTACTGAAATATCCAACTGCTGTACGTCATTGATTTGATCTACAGCTCAAGTTCTTTGACTTTTTTTGTCAAAACTAATGGGGTAGCAAGGAGTGGCTTGCAGCTCCTAAGCTCTTTTAATAACAACAAAAAAAAGGGAACAGATGTCTAATATTTTGACTATATCTATATTTAACTTCTTGCTATTTGCTATCTTGAAGTAGAAGGAAGGGTTTGATACCTCCTTTAATGTTGGAGCTAAAATATTTACTCCCATAAACAGTATTTCTCTGAAAAACTGGGAGACAAAACATTTTTTGAGTACTTATGGTCTATTTTACAGGCTAGTACTAAACTAGTAGCTAATGGTTAGCTTGAGTGATTTGTTTTCAATAGGAATCGTTAAAGCTGCTTATAAAAAACATCATTTTCACCAAACCAAACACCTAAGGAATACAAGAGCAATGAGAACACTGTAAGCTCAGTAATTACTGCTCTCTTCATTACAGTGTTTTCTCTCAGGCTCTGGAGGACTTTAACTCCTGAGACTTTGAAAGTCTCAGCATCCTCTAGTAATAGTTGAGGAAAACTAGCCTTCTGGCTTCTCTTGTATTTGATAATATAATATGTCCTTTGTTTGCCTAGAAGAAACACAAGAACTTAGACAATGAGGAAGGATATGGACAGGCAAAAAGGAAAAAAAAGAAAACAACACTTTTCACCACTCCATTCACAACTCTTATCTCCCTTTATGCAACAAGAGCAATTGTACTAATATGCCAGAGAAGAATAAACAGTTATGCAGGCACAAATATGTAGTAGAAACCCCAGAAGTTATTAATTTAGAGATTTAAAACAACCCATCTTAAAGGTATTGGAAACTGGCAACAAAGATGAACTGCTTTCCCAGGAGGAAGACTATTATCATAGGCTAAACAGCTGTTTAAAAGGAAAAGTTGCTTCAAAGGAAGAAGAAAACAGATGCTTAACTAATTTTTAAACATTTGTCAGAAGCAGGAAAAAAAAACCCAAACCACAAATGCATGAAAATAAGTTTACCTTAAATACTCAGAGATTTTTACAGCCTAAGCTGAAAAACAAACAAAAATCCAGTTTCTAATACAGCATACTCCCTTTTTCAAAGCCCTAGGAAGGCTAACACTCTGTCCTTAGGCATCTATAGCAAAGCTTTCTACATTTCAAGAATTCTCACACTGCTTCTGATTTAGCTGAGAGTTGCTGCAGTTGGGAATTTCAATTATCCACAGCTGGTTATGTGCTGCTAGGGCATTACTGGCAATCTCCCTAGGTTCAGCCACAGAAGGAAAGTCCCTGTTTCAGACAAACAAAGAAAATTATGAAAAGAAAACATCTCCAGAGACCATTTCCAATTTCTGTAATACTTTCTTTCCACATGACGCATACTCATTACGCTTCCCAAATTCGAGTGATCTGTGACTATGCTATAACAATTGTCAGCTCCTCATACAAAGCAAAATGGAACTTTAGGAAATACAGACTTCAGGAGTTTGAGCATGAGTTTAGCAACCAGAGTACTGAAGTTGATCACATACATTCACCTAAGTATATCATTCGTATGCAACAAAGATCCTAGGTGCACAAACTGACATGTATATCAATTGCTGTCCACAAAAAGTTTTCCTAAGTCCTGATTTGAATGAAATAGTCATGGTTGTGGTTGTTAACTCCACTGAAACAGATACCTACAGTCTTCGGAATCATCATTTTCCCTATCACTATGTATTGAAGTAAAATTCTGGTTTTGATTGGACTTATGGTGTTACCACAAGACAAATAAAAAAAAAGATAACTTTAAAAGAACTATAAAAATAGAATTCATATTGTCATGGAAATTTATCTTAATAGTATATACAGTAGCATCTAGAAATTAAAGCAGATAAACATTATCTTTAAATAGATATCTGAGATAATTTATCCAGGAATTAAGTTTTATGCTACAAAATCCTGAAGTGATGTGAGGAATGACACTTTTGTATAAACAGCCAAAGCCTACTGATGCATTTTTTTCTGTCTTTTTCAAGCTTTCATGTGATTAATTTTTTTTCCCTCCTGCAACCTATCCACTGAAAAGTGCTTTTAAAATCTGCCCCTTCCATCCAGGTACTAAGCAAGACTCCATTTTGGAGTGCAAACTTTCAAAAAACCTGTCCCATTAATAACAGATGTGCAAATATCCATTTCGGGTAGTAAAGTTAAAAACACTATCAAAAAAATATGGTCCTCTGACAGCTAAAAATTACCTTGGGGATTTTGATTTGTCTTAACAATAAAAGCATAGTTCTGGAAGCAATCTCTTGATCACAAAATTTGGCACAATCCTCTGTCTTGCATGAAATCATATTATAGTAATAAGCCTGGAAGGAAGCTTTAGAGGTTGCCCAGTTAACTAGTCCTTCCCAAAGCTGTGTGAATCACAGTGCTCAAAAACACTTTTCTACCCTGCTCTTTAAAGCTTGCAGCAAGAATTTTCTCTAAATGCCATATGCAATCTGTTTTAGGGTTCAACGATCCCTACTGCCAGACAGAAAGCATTCAACAGCCAGTATATAATCAGTTATTGTGCTAACATCAGCCTTTAGTTAAACAGGTTTTACCCTACTTTCCTTATAGTACAGTTCCAGAAAGTAATATTATTTCTTTCTAGCCTTCATTTTGCTATGGTAAATAACTCTTATTTACTTATTCCTTGAAAAATACCTTTCTATTCCCTAAGATTGGTAATAATGTCTATTCCCTTGTCCAGTTTAATAGTTGCTTCATAAAGAGGACCGAAGTAATACTCAGTATTCTGTCTAGGTATGGTCATTCCAGAGCTGATTATCTGATTAAGTGGCAAAATAACATCTGAATTTGGGGCAATCAAAATCCAATGTACAGAGGACAGCACCACGGAACAAATGACTTACAAATGTATCAGTAATGGCAGTGAAAACCTTTCTAGCTAAAAGTAGGAAACATTAGTTCACTATAAGCAAAATACCTCAGGGAAATGTGACATTTAAATAAATAATTTTAAAATAAAATACGTGAGGAAAAAGGAGGTTTAATTTCCATAAAGTAGGCATACTGTTTTCAACACTAGTTTGTTTTTTAATCTCCCAGGTCTAAATGGAAGGACTTCTGGTGGAAATTTACAATTATAATCTTACAGATCTCCATTTACTGGCCACCTTTTTGTGAAAAGTTACTTTCATAATGCCTAGGGTATTTTCATTTAAAAGCACACTATTCTGATTGTACTGAAAAGTCAAGTCACGATAATCAGCTAATGCAAGTTCCCTACAAGTCTACTACTTTCCTCAATTCTCTTCTCATTTGCTGCCTTCTTTCTTTCCCCTCCTACTTCTCCTCCCTTGCACAGGATGTTAAAAGACTGTGACCAAGAGCTGTTGTTGAGCCAGCCTAGCAGAACTAATCTGCAGAATATAGCTGAATAGGGTATTATAGAAATGGAATTTAACAATGACTCACAGTAATAATAATTAGGTGGGAGAGCAAGCTGGTTTTGAAGATCTGTTCTCATTCATACTTAAAAAGTGGTCAACTTACTATTTCTATGTCACAAGCCTTGGTACCTCAGTGTGACTGGCAATGAAAAAGTGAATATTGACGTGCCTTCATACTTCGTGCTCATACTTCAGTGAATACTGCAGCAAAGACAGTTTTCTAATGAAATCTGGGGTGGGATGCCAGACCTGCTAAAGAGAAGAAGATTGTAAGTGCACGAAGAAATATTTTCTTGAGGGCAAAAACCACACTGAGCTTTCTACAGTAGCTCACCCATCTCTGTGCTTCAAAGCTATGGCTGAAATTTCCCCTGAAGCTTAAAATGCTGCAGGGAAATGAAGAGTGAAAAAAAGGCGTATGCTATAGGCTTTACAACACTTGAGAAGTTCAAGTGATCAAAACTTGGAAGTATGCACAGATACTCTGAAAAACTCATGGATTTCTAAAAGCAACTATCTGGAGGGATTTTCCAAAGCTTCCGTGAAGGCAACTGATGATAGTATAGATTGATCAGAGAACAGTTGTGGTGTAAAAATGCTAGTCATCTTTTAAGGTAAAAAATAATTTCTGCTAGGGTTCAGTTCTTACATTTTTTGTTTTTCCTGCCTACTCTCCATGTATTTCCTTCTGCAAAAAAAAATCATTACTGGCCGCCCACAAGTTAACTGCAGAACCTGTCTTCTGGTTACTTTTCCAGCTATGGGATTTAATGGTTCTAGGTTAAAGGCAAAGATTTGAAATCAGTGGGAATCAGACTCAGTGCTACTTTTAGCTAAAAGAATATTACAGAAGTATCTATATGCTTTGAGTACTTCTGGAGCCGAGGAATTCAAACAGTAAGAAGAATTACTGTAAGAATAATTCTTATTATTTACGGTAAGAACAGTAAGAATTACTCAGGATGAGTAATTCATAGCTGAAGAGCTGGAAGAAATATTACTGAAGGATGATGTGAGTTTTTTATCTAACCTTCTGGATTTTTTTATTGTCTCTTCTTGCTCTGTTTTGTGCCCTATAGACAAGCAGCTGAATATTAGGTACTGTTTAATGCAAAGTTTTCTGTGAGTCATTAGAGTCCTTGCAAGTCAAGCTTTCACCCTGGTGTGCCCAGAAAGTGTTATTTCTTAAGTCAAATTTAAGCTTTGTACTTAGGATTTAAGTATACAAACAATGTAATAACTCTGACTCACGCACTTCTGGCTAAACTTCTTTTTGAAAGTCCTATTATTGCTGTTATAACATGTGAAGCCAAGTTACTGTTCCATGAAGTAGAAATAGCCTTTGTGTTATCCTCTGTGGTGTTTCTGTGCTTCGTCCTATGCTTTCACTTGTTCTTTAAAAAAATACCTGTCTGAACTGGAACTAAGGGGATGTCTGAGCCAGTGCAAAAACCTGGTAAGTACAACTTACATGAAAATGCAGCAACACACCTGATTTGTCAACCAACAGTTTTTCAACTATAAGAAAGTTCTGTTATGTACTTACTCTATGAGAATGTCCAACCTCTGACCTTGGGTACAAGGTCTTATTTGAATAATTCAGTTACATATGCAAATATCCAGCTGAGCTGAGTTTTAGAATTAGTGTCCTTATTTTGAGAGGTCTGTACTCTGCTTCTGCTTTCCTCTGCTATTTTAGCACTGCAAAAACCGTAAGTGTTTAGACAGGATTTCTTTGTGCTGTACAGGGAGATAAACTGTGAAATTAAGCCTCATCAGCACAGCAACTTTGTTTATTTAACACACTTTCCCGAGTAAAGAGTACAAAAAATAAAGAGCTAGAGCAAATTTTCCAGTGAATTGCTATCTGCAGTTCAGAAACATTTCAGTCTACAAAATTTTCCATAAAATTGTTATTATCTTTTATATTTACATAACACAGCTAATTGCAAATAGTTATGTATTCCTTCCTTGCATTGCTTAAAATATTGGCACAGAAATAACACTAGATCTATCTTGTGGCAAAATGCCATAGCATCGTCCAATTTCTGAGGAGCCATATGGCAATGGTACAACCATCTGTTTATCTTGATATCACTTTCCTGGCAAACCTTTTACCCATATGGGTTATTGGTGCCCTCATCTGTGTATATCATGAAGAGGTTCAAAATCAAAATCTATAGTTTTCCCCGGTATAACTTTTAACAATTACATTGTACATAGAGATCACACTATCTTCATGTTTAGCCTCATCCATTTCTGTTTTGTACACACCTGCCTTCTTCTGTTAGATGCAGGAACAATTTGATTCGAGAATTTGTGAAAGCTGTCATCGCAAGCTGTCAGGTTCAAGGCATCATAATCATCTCAAAGGACTGATAGCTTGTGCTTTGTGGATTTGAAACTTTATCACTAAAGAGATGAAATGATCCGTCCTTTTACATGCTGACAGGGTAGCAATTTTGTGTCACTGTAGAGATTCAGGCACTCAGACAATAAGGCCATGCTGAATGTACGCAGAGTCCTTTTACATTTTGCGTGACAGCCATTTTCAATAATGTCTAAAATATTTGACATACACTGTTTAGAGTAATTTTAAGTAAGGGAGAGTGTCGGATTTCAATCTGACATATTAGCAAGCCTGACTGAATTCATGTTTATATGCCATTTAACAATCTGCTCTTTAATTTCCTCTTCCTGTGAGTTCTTTCAAATTGGATACCCTCAGAGTACAAATCAGATATTTAAGGTGTATATATGTTTCAAATCACATCAGAAGAGATAAATACAAGTTTTGTTTATTTGGGGATTCTCCCCCCCCCTTTTTAAAGCAGTACAAACAATTCAATTTCAGAATGAAATAAGAATTAATTGCTTGCAGCTCTTAAGTGTCTGTTGACTAATGAAATATATTGATTTGTTGTAATACACAAAATTGTAATGCAGATTATTTATGAAATTCATTGGTTTATTTGACAACTTTATTGCTTTTTGTTTGAAAGATAATGTTTTGTGTACATTATACTGGTTACTATTCACATAATATACTTTTATGAAAATTTAATTGGATTATTTCTCATTTTATAATAGGATTTTTTACAAAAATGTATTTGTTTGCATTTTAAGTATTCGGTGTCTGCTGCTGATTTCAGTTTAGTGACATTTAAGAACAAACTCTCTGAGATTCCCAAGGATCTCTACCATAACCTTTGCCTTTTTATAAGTCCTTGCTTTAATAATAAACTTTTGAGAAATCACCTGTCCTGTCCGTTTATCTTCCAGATAAGTTTTGTCAGTGTCCACCATTCATTTTAGGTTCAAGATTGTCATCCAGCCTTTCAAAAACCTCTACTACCCAAGCTAGTAGCAAATCAACCACCGGTTTTGAAAGTAAGTATTTGTCCTGCACACAATTGGAATAATACACGACTTAACTTCATATGTCATAAGTATTGTCTACTGTTGTATTACAAGACAGCAGTCTTTCTTTTCTACACCCATCTCCCTGCTGTATCTGTGGGATTGTATTCAGAGGTAGATGCTTGCACCAAATTTGGCAGCAAACTAGCTCTGTTTCCATGTAAAAACTTTCAATGGAACAGAGAACAAATTATTCACAAATCTGTTAGTCCAAGGCTACACCAAAAAGCGAAGAGTTTTAATCATTAAGGAGTTAATAAACCTTTGAGTTTTTCAAGAACACGTCTTAAATTTAATTATTAAGTTTACTGTGTTGTTGAATTTTCTCTATCACATGTAAATATGCTTTACTTTTCTTTCTGAGCCAGACGATTTTTCTCAGTCTCCGTGCCTAACTGGTGCTCTGCCATTCCATAACACCCCTGAACCACGTTCAGACATTTCTACCCTCTCTTGCTTCCTTTAAACTTTCTGCTAACTGAGGATGTTTGCATTTAAAAAGCTGCTTGTCTTTCCAAGGGGTCAAAGTTTCTATTTCAGCACACTTTGAACATGTCCTCTTGGTCCCAATTTAGTAAATATCTCTCTCTCTAGCTACTTAGATTCTGCCTTAAAGGTCTTGGCATAAGAAAGAGACAGCTGTGCATTTTCTCCCTTCTTTTACCATCATGTCAGGGTCCCAGCAATACATGAATAATGCTGCCATGAAAACATGTATAGGGCAGAAAAAATAAACAGAGAAAGAATCAAGGTAGACTGGCTACCAAAGTAAAACAGAAGATTACAGTCTCATATATCCTATAAATAGAGTTTCCAGAGTCTGCACTACAAACATATGGAGTCACCACAAAAGGGCAGAGAATTGAGGCAATGCACCTGCAACAGCATATCTTTTCACCCATACTAGAATTATCACTAGTAGTCCCTACTAATTGCTTCAAGGCAATTCAATGCTAACATAATTATATTTCTTTCAGAACCCAATCTAGACTCTCTGCGTGCTTCTCTACAGTGTGCATTTCTACTGGTATTTAAAAGACTAGTCATATGGAAAATACAAAACAGATATAAGTACCTAAAATGTAAGGCTACAACTGAATTATGGAGTGAGATCTTCTTCAGTGCTTCCCAAAATCCTAATCCCAAGAATTTCAGGCTGATGACCTGAACAACACAACTCCCATATGGGCCACAAGTCTATCTTACCCTTTCTTGTCAGGGATAAGCAGGAAGATGAATGAATGAAGGAACAGCATGTGATTAAAGTTTGTCTTGAGACATAATTGGATGGCAGATGGAAGAGACAGCCAGACTTACATCATCATGTAGACACAGGATGTTTTCAAAATGGACTTTGTAAGGATATGTGGACCCTTTCAATGCCTGTGGTGTGTTGACCATGTCTGGATGCCAGGTGCCCATCAAAGCCACTCTATCACTCCCATCCTCAGCTGGACAGGGGAGAGAAAATATAACAAAATGCTCAGGGATTGAGAAGAACACAGAGAGAGAACGCACACCAATTACTGTCATGTAACAGACCAGACTTGGGGAAATTAATTTATTACCAATCAAATCAGTGTAGGATAATGAGAAATAAACTCAAAGAAACATCTTCTCCCTTCCCTTCCTTCTTCCTGTGCTTAACTTTACTCTCAATTTTATTACCTCCTCCCCGCCAGTAGCGCAGGGGTATGGAGAATGGGGGTTGTGGTCAGTTTATCACATGTTGTTTCTGCTCCTCAAGGAAAGGACTCCTCACCCTTTTCCCCTGCTCCAGCATGGGATCCCTCCCATGTGAGATGGTCCTCCCTGAAATTCTACGATGTGAGTCCTTCCCACAGGCTATAGTTCTTCACAAACTTCTTCAGTGTGGGTCCCTTTCAGGGGTATAGTCCTTTAGGAACAGACTGCTCCAACATGAGTCTCCCATGGGGTCACAAATCCTGTCAGCAAACCTGCTCCAGCATGGGCTCCTCTGTCTACATCACAGGTCCCATCAAGAACCTGCTCCAGCTCAGGCTTCCCAAAAAAGTCACAGCCTCCTTTGCGCATAACCATCTGCTCTGGCATGAGGTCCTCTATGGACTGCAGGTGGAGATCTGCTACACAGCGGCTCTCAGTGGGCTGCAGGGGGACAGCCTGCCTCACCGTGGTTCTTACCATGGGCCGCAGGGGAATCTCTGCTTGAGCACCTGAAACACTTCCCCCCTCTCCTTCTTCACTGACCTTGGTGTCTGTCACGTATTCACACACCTCTCTTCTCCAGCTGCAGCTGCACAGGATTTTTTTGCCCCTCCTTAAATACGTTATCACAAAGCGCTGCTACTTCCAAACTATGCCTTGCGTTACTATGAGCTCACAAGTTAAGAAGTAATGATCTGAAAGGTCAGGCAGCCTTAGAATTGAGACTGTAAATCTCCGCTGAGTGTCCCTGAGTAACTTTGGAGCTGAACATTCACCTAGGAATCCCAACCAATTCTTTTTAAATCACAAAGGACCAAAGAAAATGGTAATAGATAAGTAGTAGACTTTTAATGAAATCAGCGTAAAGTCAGCTTATAATAGCATTAGTCAAGGGCTCAGTGCAGATAGCAATAATCAAATTAAATGGTCACAGCATACAACTTACTGAAGATAAAGAAACAGGCTTAGTGAAGGCTTTAGTGTTTTTTTCCTCTCACTGACTGTAAGCCACGTAAATCTTCAGCTAATGAACTCATCAAGCATATCCCTGACTTTACTGGAAAATGCAAACTTATCTCTTTAGCTACTGTATTTAACGTATGAATATCATTAATTGATAGTGTTGTCAGGAATAATTTGTTCGAGTAGAAGACTACTATACATGTCACCCTTACTTTGATCCTTCTGAAACAGCTCTTGCTCCTGGACAGGTCTCAAAATGACTGCTTTTTTTCCAGTGAGAAGGGCTGGCATCATGTGAAAGCATAGCTGGAAGGCTCCTGGCATAGGATGCAGCATGGACATGTTGTTTGGCATTAACACTGTTAATAAAACCATTTATTCCACTAAATCCATTCAGACCTTGGACACAATGTTCAGGATCGTAAATTTCTTAGGGCAAAACCAAAAAATCCTGTATAGAAACACACCACAACTGCAGGTAACTAGAGATTTTTTAGTAAGTACAGATTTTGGAAGACCTGGAAAATAACGATATTATTTTTTATTAGCTACAGTTTGGACGAGAACTGCAAAGCTTGATGTTTAATGAGAGGAAGGGAAAGGACAGTATCACTCTACATGATAAAACACATTGTGGTTCAAGGGATTCACATCTCTGGAGAACCCCTGAGTCCACTTTTGCAGAGCTCTTGCTCTAAACTAAAAATCTCCTGGGATTTATATTTTAAAAAAAGTGAAAACCCCCCTCATAGATACGAAGCGTTCTCAAGCCTCTTCAGGTTTTAAAAGTGTACCTTTTCATATGCCCTTTTGTAAGATCATTTCAATATGCTGTAAGTGGTGAACAAACAAAAACATCTTCTCTTGTTTTTGTAATATTGATTGCTTTAGTAAACAAGACATCATTTGGCTGTGACTCATAATAAATAGTAAACACAAGATGTTTGCTTTTTTTCCAGTGATGCTGGCAACAAGCAAAAGGAAGTCTGACCACCACCTAAATGTTGATTAAGATGGGTTACTTGACAAGGCAAGATCGCTAAACTTGAACTAAGGTTTTAGTACTTTAATTATATTTTTTGTTACTTTTATTCAGTTAACGCAGAAGTCATACTAGTGCCTATAGCACTGACTGAAGTTTAAAAACAGATTTTATTCTACCACTAATGAAACTTCTGTCCAGTTTTGGAGATTTTTTAGAGCGCTAAATTCAGTTTTGCTGTGCCTCTCTTGTCCACAAGTGACCAAAGAGAAAAGTAGTAACAGAACCTACTTGAGAGACAAAAAATGAGGATTGTTCCAAGAAGAAGAAAGGATGAGAACTGATTGGCTACAAGAGAAGATATATAAAATACTGGTTCAAGAATAGGTGGAATCAAGAATACATTCATGCTGAATCCAAATCAAATATCGAATTTTTGGTGTAAAAAATAAAACTGCACCTGAACCATTGCTTGAGTGAGGGCTACACCTTATTTGCACGTCTTCAACCTCATTTTCCAGACCAAGACAGCTTGGAAAGAAGCTGTGGCACTGTTTGGGGAATGAGAGCACATGAGGGCTGAAAAATAGAGGGCTAGATAATTTCCTGGAGACAGATTTGTGCATAGTTACTTAATAATTTCCAGTCTTTAAAATTGCATTTTTTAACACCAGTTAATAAATTGTTTTCAACAATTGAAGATAAAAACAATACAACTTAAGTCATAACTGGAGTAGAATTGGAAGCAAATGGAAACTTCTGTTTGTCCCACTGAACACAACAGGAAAAGGGGAAGTATGGAAGTACTGTCAGTGGTCCCTTTTTCTAACATGACTTGTCAGGATATTTCTGATGCAATTCCATTTGCACTTCAAGCCTGTTCCAAATAATTTGTAAGAGATCACAGAGAATTTCCAGCATAGACATACATACATTAATTTGTTGATTGTGACACTCTTATGCCCACCTATTATACCTGAATGCAATGATGAGAGTTTGAATCGATGAGGGAAGTGGTTTGTAGATGCACCAATGTGCTGCTGCTTTAGCACCCTCCCGGCAAGATCAGTAATGAAAGTGGGCAGCTTTAGTCCCACTCCCTCCCGTCCTCGCCCGCAGGAAAGAGAAAAGGGAAATGCCAGACAGACAGATTTCCGGGTTGGAAACTAAAACTAAAACAACTTTAATGAAACAATACTGATAAAAAGAAAACAGTAAGATTAATAAGAAAAAAGTAAAATATATACAAGTATACAACATCAAGCTTCCCCGATGCTTCAGGGTAGGCGCAGAGGCGGGGGGCGGGAGGGGGGGGGGGGGATCCTGGACCAGATTCTGTGGCCGGCGGGAGCTGGACTCCGGAACCGGATCCAGGAACCGGATTCAGGAATTCGTGGATGGGTTCAGGGAGGACGGAGAAGCGAGGTCCTTCCCTGAATATTGACCCTTGAACAAGAGAGGTTGACTCTCGGGATCGCTAAGCTTTTATACTGAGTGTGACGTGTATGGCACGGAATGCTTCGTTTGTCAGCTATGAGTCACCTGTCCTGTGCGCTCCTCTCAGCAGGTGCGACCTCCTTCACCACCAGCTCTAGGATAGTCTCAATTTACATACGCATAGGTGCGAGCAGTGGCCTCTCTACACACTAATGCCCTGTTACCTTGGTGATAACTATCAGGCTTATCACTTCTAGGGGCAACTCTGAAAAACTATGTTGGCAAGCTTCAAGAGCTGAAGGTTTGAAAAAAGCTTAGCTGAAAAGTCAGAACAACAAAGATCACAAAAGATGGATGCATGGAAAAACACAAAGTTCTGAAGGTATAACTGTGCCTTGTACCAGTATTGTCAGACTCCTTTCCAGTTTTCTTTTGAAAGAAAATTCTAGTTAATTGATCCGTTCTTTAAACATGCTGATTTTGGTAAGATCTCATATTCCAGTTGAATCTAGTCCTGTGAAAACTGTTGAAACCAACTGCGTGCAGTCCCAATGACTGACTTATGCCCTCAAGCACAAGAATGTCCACGCTTGAACAGGAGTAGTAGACAAAAAGGTTTTGATGGTGCAGAGGGACCCGGGTGTGTCAGTTATTGCTTATTTTGCTGGGAGGCTGAAAAAACCCTTTTTAATAATGTAATGTACATAACATTGTCTGTCTCATCTACGCCCACACTGAACCAATGTCCCAGTATAAGTTGGGACTCACCTCTTCAATGACTTAAAGGCAAGTTCCTAATTGCGGATACCTCACTAAAAATTTAGCCTTTATATCATATACTCCCTACTTTATTGCACTTAATTGAAAATGCAGTATTTTATTACAAATCTACTATGCGTCCTTTAAATTTAACATTTCCTGCCTGACAGTTCAATAGTGGACTGAAGACACTTGTTTCATTTTTTAAAAGTGGTGTTTGGATTTATGAAATTTCAGGTTTATTTTTCTGTGAACTAGGCATCCAAGACCATGTCTATGAAATCTACTGCCAATTTTGGTTTAGAATTGGTGCAATGTGATAGAAGCAAAAAGCTCAAACTGCAGTCTCTCATGAAGACTTCATTCTCTTTGTAAGTCTTCCCTTATTGTAATTTAAAATGTGTCTGTTAGAACAGGAATTCACTATTCTTGTTTGCAAGCAAATTTCACAGGATGGGTTTGCTTAAAAAGCTACAATAAGAGCAGTGCTCATTCTGGTAATGCATACAGTTAGAATGAAATACACTGTAAAAATATACAGAACTACATAGTCCAAAACCAGTACTATGCAGTGTCAAAATGCATAGATTTGCAGTTGGAAAATGTACTTGAAAAAAGTTCAACGCAAGGAATGACAATAGCTGGAGGTTTCTTTTTTCTTTGTGTGGTTAAAAATAAGACATCATAGAAAAGAATGAAATGGAAAATAAGTAGCAAGGCTAAACCAAGGCTAAACTTTGCTAAACATGCTTCCATTTATTTACATTTGAAAGTTAAGACAGCTGATAGTAAAATAACTTTTGGAGGATTATTATTATTTCATTTTCTTAAGTAATAAACAGAAAAAGTTATGAGTGTAAAATTCCAGGTAGACAAATGTCATAAAATTCTCCATCACTATTTGTATTCTTGGGAAAAATTTCAGAAAGACGAAAGGGTACCTGAGTATAAAAATGAAACTATTCTTCTGAAACATCTAACTTTTCCAGGCCAGCAGGGTGGTTGTCAGCCATAAGCGTTAAAAGTTAGACGATCTTCAAATGATAGTTGTGTGACATGCTTCAGAAAAGGACACGTCACATTAAAAATTGAAAATAATAAGAAAAAGTTAGACAAGTGCAGCTGTAAAGTATGAGTGGCTAAAATCAGAACAAAGGAAAAACAATAATTAGCCTACAGAAATGCTTGAGAATGCCATGACAACACAGAGACAGGCAGGCTCAGGCTATTTCATATCATTCCATTTGACTTATTCTTGTCCCCTTCTTCTCAGCTTTCAATCCACAAGAACAATCCTTTGTGTGCTGTTTTCATGAATTCTTTGCCTATTTACTGGCAGTTAAACCCATTCTCTCGTTGTTACATAACACCTCTCCTGTTAGTAAATAAATAAATGTCACCCCAGTAATGTCTAATTCTCAATTTCTCCTCCCGGAAGAAAATAGTATTATTGTTACAGCAGCATGTTTAGGATGCTTTAGTTAAGATTCTGTCAATACTTTCATTAACTCATCGTTTCAGGGGTTTCGAAGCTTCCAAAATGATTCTGTGCACAACTGGACAGGACCTGACAGCACCCAAGACTTGAGCCTAGGGCCAAAGTCAATACACCACTCTAAGAAGCACAAGTGAGCTAGATAATTCTTACACATACAAAGAGCTCCTGTCTAGTGATATAGAAAGAGCTGTAATACAGAAGGGTATCTAACACAGAATCACAGTCATGGGCTTTGAAGGTATAACTGTATTATTGCTTTATGTTATGTGGGTTTTGTAAATCAGTGGCTGACAAATAAACAGATTATTCCAAGATAATCTGATTGTTTTTCCTTATCCAGGGCTATATGCCACACGTAATAGGAATATCCCTTTTATTTATTCTGAAAAAAGAGCAGGTGTCTGCCATTTTAGTTGCAGTCATTTATATTTTTTCCAAGGAAGATGAGTCTTTGTAAAGCAGAGCAATTTTCTGTAACATTATAAGTCACATAATATAGAAACTGTTACGACATTATGTCAATAAACTACACAGTTCCTGCTCCTCTCTCCTTTTAACACTCAGCAGTTTAAAGAAAACAAAACACTCTGACTAGGTTATGTATATGAGGCTAAATTAGTAAATCTGTTTCTAATAAAAAGCCCAGCTAAAAACTCATTGATGAGTGAAGAATCTTGCAAATGGAGGCAAGTTAATAATCTCAGCCATTTTTTAGTATAAGTGATATCAAATGAAAAAATAACAAAGCACACTGTGTATCACTAGAATTGGAGTACGTCTTATTTTTTAAAGAAGTGAATCTTAACAGGGAAGCATCTCCCTGCCCTGTTGCCTACAGAGGGCTAAAACTGATTGTGTAGGAGCAAGAAGGTTCCAAAGTCGTGACATGTCACTTCCAGCAGAAGTGCATACCCTATCAATTAGAGGGATACTCACAGTACTTGATAGGCTTTGCGTTGGCTTTTTCCAGACTGCTTGTGTCACTTTACTGTAAAGTTTGAAGTCAGCTTCTCCTTACATCGTTCTTATCCTTGCTCAGTGTCACATTTTCTTAACAAGACGGACAAAGAGATCAGCTACACAGGAAGAAATGTAGATAGAATTTGACTGGCATTTTGAAGGCACAAGCAAGGTGTTCTTCCAAGAAGCTTTCCCTTACTCTTGGAAGCAAACCCATATGATCCTTTTGGGAAATGCTATCAGTACCCTGTAGTCTATTGAGAGAATACCATATAGAAATTTCTTGTTGTATGTCTGAAAATTTTCAAATTAAATACAAGGCAACATTAGTTTGTTTCTTTACATTTGAGTAGGACATTAGCAACAACTTGTGCTTAACACTAGCTTTTAAAATGTGTTCCCAAGTATTGCTATATTTAATTTGCAATCCTGGTCTACACACATTTTAATTACCTTACTCAAAGATAGATAGTAAGGATATTTTCATCAGGTCATAAGTAGGTGCTATTGATATTTTTGTGAAGAAGAGTGGACTTAACCTGTGTAGCTTATATTTCTAGCGGTGTTAACATACACTGAGAACACTGGTAGTGCTGTTTTGGACTGGTCAGTCCTCCATATCAGTGTGAAAGGTGAAATTACTGTGGCTTTCCCTCAAGGGGTATGGAAACCAGTTCACCAGAAGTTTATGAGAATCCTTGAGAGAATTTGGCACTTTGAAATTAAACTAAAGCACTTATCCTGCCAGTAGAGAGTGACTAGGAAACAGATGTTCTCACTTAGAAAATATGTTACTAAAAGAGCTAACCACTCGTCAGCCCTTGTCAGTAAGCTTGTTGTTTTATCAGAAAGAAATCTTGTACTGAAAAAAATCTCCTCCATCACAACTTTGTTATAATTCAATATAATAAGAAAGATTTCACTTGAAGAAAGAAAATTGATGTCCATACATATGCCACTGTCCAAAACCCAGTATGGAAATAAGATTATGGTTTACCACATAGTCATTGATCTGAGAGCATCTTAAATGAAATTTTTTTTCTCCAAATAAGGTAGATAACTAGGTATCTGAATTTAGTGCTTTGAAATATGATAGATTTTAAAGGAAAGTATTTAAAGAGGAATAAACATAGTTAATGCAGAATAAAGTTATGAAAGTACGTTTGGTTTTTTATTATTGTAATAAAAATTTATAGTGTATTTTTCCTTCTATTGAAGTGAATAGCATAATTTCCAGTCATTTATTAGTTTCCTGTTTCAAATTTACTCAACCTTTACATTGTTCAGAGCTACTTGTGACTTAGGATGAAGTTCACTAAGTTATATTCACTTGAAATCAATATATAGATTCTGTTTCATGGTGTAACAGTAGCAGCTGCTTTCTGTTACCATGGCTAGACCCTTTTCCCAGATGAAAGTAGTGTCCTTTTTTTCTTATGTATTTGAGTCTGTATTTCTCACATAAGAAAGGATCTGTTGGCAAGACAATAATTTGTTCTTAAGGAAAAGGATCTCAGTCTCTTGTATAACTCCACTTGGTATAAATTGTTGTATTATTAGAATATGGACAATCCGTTTTGCAATTACAGTTTTTGTATGTGAAGCTTTTCAACTGCTTATAAAATACTTAAATATTCATTGGACCAAAAGAAAAAAATATGTGACTCTGTAGTGTTAGATAAAGCCATTTTCCTAGTTTCTGTTTCCTGTTTCAGAATCTATTTAAATAATTCATATGAAGACAACATCACTATAGAGTATCCAGAGCAACTTGTTCAAGCATATTTGAAAGAGCAGTTTGGATTATCCTTCTAGGAAAATCTGAATATCCTTTAGAGCAACAAAGGAAGCTCCAGCTAGCCTTTTGATTTGCTAGGTGAATGCATTGTACTTTTGCATTAAAATAACTAATTCCTTATTATTAGTTTTAGCAGTCTATTTTGTTTTCTATGCATATGAATTTAAACATTTCACATAAAGCTGAACAAAATATTTCTGTGCATGCAGGAAAAAAGCTTGATTGTCATTCGTTCAGTGAACAAGATAACATCAACCAAAAACTTCCTTTCCCAACTTATCTGTCTAGGCGAATACCTAACTGGTTCTATTCCTATATTTTTCAGTGGGAGAGAAGAAAAACCACTATAAAACACTGAAAGGAAACCCTCAAAGAGCCCCACATGCATGAAATCAGACTTTCTTCCTAACTCTCATTACCTGCAGAAAGAACATTTGGCTGAGGTTCAGACTGATATTTTTATGTATTCACAGTCTCCTTGATATTTATTACGTTGGGAGAAAAATCACTGAGGTCTACCTTGTTTTGCAGAAAAATAATTAATGATCTCAGGTCATAGCACAGATAATTAAAAATAAACAAACCAAGACCTAACCAATAAATAAAAAAAAAGTAAGAAATTACTATATTCTGTAGATGCGAAGAGTATATATTTTCAGCGTAGTGTTAAGTAAAAGAATTTAATATTTTTTACCCTGTTTTATATTCCTTGGGGGAGCATAACCTGAATATCATGAAGTCAGGTTTCCCCGTATGAAACAGTCAAGAGACTGGTAGTAGTTTCATTCTTTACTTTTCTTATATAAAAATGATTGTCCACAAAAAATTTTAAATGGAATGCTTTGGGGTCAGGTCAATATTTAGTGAAATTGGATTTGTCTGTAGATTGCCTGTTTGTGTATGATGAGATTTCCTTTGTAGAGATGGATTTTCAGAGCAAACAAGGAAGAACTCATATTTCCTTAGAGCTATGTGGTCTGAATATTCATAGTCTCACATTTCAAGCACATGCTTCTTGTTTACAGTTCTCTCACATTCAGAGGGCAGTCATGTTCCAAAAAAAACCCCATCATGATTGGGGGATTGTGCTATGGTGGACTTTAAAACTCTGGTAAGGATTCATTCTTGTAGCCGTGCATTCTTCATTAATAGATAGTGCAACCCAGAGAGGAACAGAATGAAATAGTTGGTGTGGAGGAGCTTACATCCATTCCCTGCACATTTATTTTCCACCCACTGCAGCTGGAACCTGTTGACCAAATGACCATTACTAGCTGGAGAACATAGTTTTATCGAAAAGGAAAGAATCAGGAGAAACAAGCAAAGCACAACATCAGCGGATGATTAGATGGCTGACTTAAAAAACACACTAAAGTGTTTGTTTAACCATACCACCAGTTTATCACTCCACTTACTCTCTAACGCGTCTTTGGCATCTTTCTGTGAATCATATTCTCATTAATTTCCCCTACAATGTATGTTTTTGGCTTTTGAAACAGGAACACAAACTTCCAACTACTGTTGTTGCCACAACTTAAGGCATCTCAACACCATCAAAGGACAAGATTTACACATGCAATCACGTAGCCATTTAAAAGGCATTTTTTTGAGGAGGCAGTAGACCACAGGCATAAAAAATTAGATCTATTCCAACAGATACTGATGTATTTCTGCAGACAAAAACTATAAAATTCTCCTCATTATAAATATTCTTAGTAAGCTGAAACTTCATCAAGTTGTATATCTGAACTTGCTCTGTGATAAAAACACTTTTCATCTCTCTATCTTTGCTTTGCTTCCCACAGAAACTCAAGTGAATATTTCATATACTGGCAATGATGTCAAAAGCCTATAGGTTGACAAAATAGAGAAGTTATTTTCATTATAAAGAACAGAGTGGGTTGAATCTACAGGGTTTGTTCTGACAAATTCTGCTTTTGTCCACTGTGATTGCTTGTGATAAACACATATTGCAAATGGAAAGCACAATAATGGATTTCAGTAGGGATATAAAGCTGCTTCATACCTATAATATAGCTAATTAAAAATTTATGATTCATGTACTTCTATTTGAAAGCATTTCAGACCTTTGATGTTTCTATATCGGTTGTATATCTAATCTAATTTGAGGTTGTAAGCTGATAAAAGTTTACAGGTAAGCAGCAACTTTTTCCTTTCACTTAAGTATAGCTGTCTGTGTAAGCTAATGTTGGGAAAAGATGTCTTCTGTTGAAAAAAATAACCCACCAAACAGAAAACAGTGCTTCAATAGGGCATCAGTGTCTCAAACAGTTTTCTACTGATTTCTAATAACTAATAACTTTCTAATAACTAAAAACTTCATGGTTCATCTTAGCGCTCCTCTCAAATCAAACAACCTTGCCCATTAAAACATTTTTCTAGAGTACTATTAATATAAAAACATGCAGTGAAAGGTGGTAGTATGATCTTTTAATCACATTTCTTTGAAACACTCGCTTTGTTTCTGTGCAATTCGTGCATAAACCCTTTTCTGGCATAATTGATCTTAAATATTTTCTCCTTTCATGAAACCCTGTGGTTATATTACTGTATTTTAAGTTATTACTTCCTACAAGGCTGCTAGAAATATTTCTTTTTCTACTCTGGCATTTGTACAGCTGTAGCACAAATCACTAAAATTCAGGTGTGATAGCAGAGCACTAGGACTGGCTACTGGCTAGTATTGGTAAAGCTGCCAAGTGCTATAGCTAGGATTGGACATTGATTATGTCCAGCCACTCGCATAGAGTGATTTGAGTTGAAAGGGACCCTTAAACGTCATCTGGTCCAAATGCCCTTGCAATGAGCAGGGACACCTTCAACTACGTCAGGTTGCTCAGAGCCCCATCCAGCCTGACCTTGTATGTCCCCAGGGATGGGGCTTCTCTCACCTCTCTGGGATACCTGTTCCAGTGTTTCACCACCCTCATAGTAAAAAATTTCATCCTTATATCTAGTCTAAATCTGCCCTCTTTTAGTTTAAAATCATTATCCCTTGTCCTGTTGCAAAAAGCCCTGCTAAAAAGTTTGTTCCATCTTTTTTATAGGCTCCCTTTAAGTATTAAAAGGCCACAATAAGGTCTACCTGGAGCCTCCTCTTCCACAGGTTGAACAATCCCAGCTCTCTCAGCCTTTCTACATATGAGAGGTGTTCTGTTCTTCTGAACATTTTTGTGCCTCTCCTCTGGACCTGCTCCAATAGGTCTTTCCTGTGATGAGGGCTCCTGAGGTGGACAGAGTACTCCAGATGGGAATCGAGGGGCGGAATCACCTCCTTCCACCTGCTGGCCTCACTTCTCTTGATGCAGCCCTGGATATGGTTGGCTTTCTGGATTGCAAGTGCACATTGCCAGCTCATGTCCTGCTTTTCATCCACCAGTACCCCCAAGTGCTTCTTGGCAGGGCTGCTCTCAACCCCTTCGCCCCTACCCTGTATTGATACAAGGGTTTGCCCTAATCCAGGTGCAGGACCTTGCACTTGGCCTTGTTGAAGCTCATGAGGTTCACATGGGCCCACTTCTCAAGCTTGTCCAGGTTCCTCGGGATGGCATCCCATTCCTTAGGCATGTCCACCACATCACTTAGCTTAGTGTCATCTGCAAACTTGCTGAGGATGCCCTCAATCCCACTGTCCAGATCATTGATGAAGATATTAAATAGTACTGGTCCTAAAACAGACCCCTGCGGGGCACCATTTGTCACTGAACTCCACTGGGACATTGAACTGTTGACCACTACCCTCTCGATGTGACTATCCAACCTATTCGTCATCCACCAAACAGTCCACCTATCAAATGCATATGTCTCCATTTTATAGACAGCGATGTTATCAGGAACCATATCAAAGGCCTTACAGAAGTCCAGAATGTTGATCTACATGTATGGATCTCAGATATCTATTTATTCCACCTGGACAATAGGAAAACAACGTTTCATCTGGCTGCTGCCAAGAGGTAGGACACAGAGCAGAGACCCTCTAGGAAGAACTGTTGTTTACAATGAAAATTGTGTTTCTTTGAAGACAGCAGCAGAAAACATGTCTTTCCAGGCTTTTTAAATTAAATTTTATTTTATTTTATTTTATTTTATTTTATTTTATTTACTCCCTTTTTTAAGAAGTATGAACCTGTTCCCCTTCTGTATTGCAGAACATAGCTAGTCAGCAACTGGCTCAACTTTTCCCCATTAGACAATTTTATCCCAAGTTTTGTGGGTAGACACCTTAGACACCTAGAGGGTGCTTGGAATTAGAGCGGTGTGACCAGTACTTCTGTATTTTTTTTTTTTACTACACATGAGGAAGAGAGTGTTTTTGGGATAGGAATGAACTTATACTCCAAGGTCAGACCATTAGAGTAAGTGTGACAGAGTGAATCCTGTACAGATATTGCCCACCCTTTCCATTGCCTCATTCCAGAACCACATTTAAATCTCTGCCCATTTATTTTACCTTCACTTCCCAAAATATCACTAATTCTTCCTGCTCTCTTCTCAACTTCCTTTGCCATCATTTCTCTGTCTGTGTTTTGTCCTTCTCAAAAGGGTTTCAGAATTCAATATAACCTGTTCTACTGCAAAGTATTGTGTTACCCTGCTTAGGCACTGAACGCTTTGTAGTAAGTTAGTCAAAAATATAAAAAGTAGAACAAATATCAGTGCTTTAAGTGTGACAGATAATTTATCATTTTTAAAGCAGCAGCTCCAGTGGCCACCTGAAGGTTATCTTAGAACTGTCAGTTTTCTGCAGAGCCTAATTTGAAGACAGAGAAATTCTCAGTGTTTCAAAAAACCACAATTATCTGCACTAAAATGAGGAATAGTTTTCTGTATGTTTTCAACAAAAAATAGAAGAGGAGAGGTGGAAACAGATTTTTCATAGAATTCTTGTTCCAGAAGCTGTTACAAACACACACCTACAAAAAACAGGAGTAAGAAGGCCTGAAAATATGAATTATTTAGAACAGTGTGGAACATACACATTATCATATTAATATGGAACTTATCACAGATGTAGCTTCAACAAAACAGGCTTTTCCCATCCCTGAGGATGTCTCACGATGTCACATCAGCAAGGATAAACTCAATTTCAATTTTTCTAGAGTCCTTCAGCTGTATCCCACTTGGATTTTTTTTCTGTTACCAAACTTCACTTCCAAGTTACAGTACTATTAGTACTCTTTCTTTGATTATATCAAAATGCATTTATCTTGCGGAATGAGTTTAAAGAAAATTAGCTGAACGGTTTGTGACCAGCAGTTGACTATTTTATGCAGCTATAGTTGATGATTTCACTCTTATTTGAATTCTTTTCTCTTCCCAGCAACAATCAAGAATGTTCTGAATTAATTTACAAAATCTAATACTTACATGGGGGACAGTGTTTGATAAAATAATAATGCATCAGATGTATATCAGTATTTGTACACTGTAGAAAAAGGAAAAAACTTTCATGACTATGATCAAGTGAAATGACACAGTAATTTTGGATTTACTATGTACAGCTGTTTGAAGGAGGAATGGCACAGCACAGATTAGATGCCAATAAGTAGTACTAGTGAAGTGAAGTGAAAAGAATGGACAAATCTCCAAGAAAAAGGAAAAGAAAATAAAAATAAAACCACTGGTTATCTTAAAAAAGAGTATCTGCCTGCATGCCACTGAATTAAAACAAGCGGAGGGATAAAGCGGGAGCCTGCAGAGCCACATATGCAGAGGTGCAGACTGCTGCTGGGTAGTGCTACACAAATTATTGCAAGTGAACAGAGCTGTGGTTCTACTTTTCCTCTGTACCAGTTCATATACCAACATAAACCACACCTAAGCAGGAAGAAACAAATTACTATATCACACCTGATGAAGTTAAGCACAGTAGTACTATCGGACTGAGATGACTGAGCGAGGAGCT
The DNA here is from genome assembly GCA_033558235.1 of Neomorphus geoffroyi. Lineage (NCBI taxonomy): Eukaryota > Metazoa > Chordata > Aves > Cuculiformes > Neomorphidae > Neomorphus > Neomorphus geoffroyi. The sequence continues at coordinate 22,093,339 of JAUMJM010000020.1, read as the reverse complement.
GGGGTACCTTCTGCAGTCAGGGAGCCCTGGAGCACTTGAGACTGGAAATGAGAGCAGACCCTTGGTATTTTGCTTTACTTTCTGGAGACATCTTTAGGTAGTCTAGGCTCCTAGGTCAGGTAGTTAGATGACTGAAATTACATGGTGCAAATAGATTGCCTATTTCAGCCTCTGTGATCTTCCATTTTCTTTATTGTGAGCATATGGAAAATATCTGAAGAGCCAATGTTTAGCCTCAGTTTGTATAACTGTGTAACACTACTCTGTGGTCACCAAATGAAATGCTAGAAATGTAGATTAATTTGTATTGCACTGTTACTTATGGGCCTGAAACAGGATAAACTTTTACAGTCAGGAAATTCTATACCACTGCAGGTTTTCTAAAGGCCAACTGGTGATGTGTTACCTATGGGCAAACATATTGCATTATTTGTTAAACATACATCTTCCAATATTCCTATGTTGATTCTATGTTGATTATTGCAAAATCGATACAATATTGAAAAAAATATTGTTGAAAAGGCCTTAGGCAGCTGGCTTTTAGTGGTCTGTAATAAATGAGCATGACTAACATTTTTAAACCTTGTGTTTCATATGCACAAGTATATATCAATTAACAGGCTAAAGATGCTGAATAAGCTAATGTGTTCATCACTGTTGCAGATCCATGTTCTGCTGTGCTGATATTTTCCTTAAAACTTGCTCAAGGAGCCCACAAACATTCTTTTTGGATTCCTTATTCTTTTTGAATAATTGTTTTTCAATAAAATAATGCTAAACACAATTACAGTGGGCTTAGGTGGGGTTTTTTTTGTCTCCAACATAATCATTTACCTTACTTAAACCATCAAGCTGTGTCCATTATGTACACATTCAGTTTACAAAAATTGTGAAATTTTCACCTTTAGAAAAGAAGGCAATGCTCATGGATGTTTTGTGTTCTCCACATAAATATTTGTGCAATGTACTTAATGTGGCAACATATGATTGCTGAAGACAAAGTGTATTCTTCAGGCAGAAGAGCAGTTCTAACAATGGAAATGCATGACAATCCAGTCTCTGTGCGGGGGTCTGGCAGGAGGGAGGAGAGGTGGATGAGGTGCTTTGAGTGCTCAGTGTAAATTCCCAAAAGCTTATGAATATGCACAGGTATCAGTGAGAATGTGTGACTATGGAAACATTTTCAGATGATAATTCTAGAGTTTTCTCAACAATCTGTATGTAGTTTGCCATTTGCAAAGCCTCTTAAAGGGGCATGAATATGGAGCAAGTGCAAAATGTAACCAAGGCCTATTTACAAAATGAATTGGCAGATTTCATTTTGTTTGCTCTGGAGAACTATTGCAAATATGTTCACTCAAAATTTTATTTAATTTATGTTAATAAAATAAGACAGATCAGTAATAGGGAAGGAAAAAAGGCATAGTAGAACAGTAATATGTGAGATCTGAAAGCTACACATTTTTACAACTTTGATGAAATACTATGTATTATGGGTTTTGTTTGGGGTTTTTTCTGTTTTTTTTTCTTTCTATTTGATATTGTATGACCACCCCTAGGGCACAAGGAAACCAAAAGAAGTTAGAGCAATTCATTAGTAGTTGCCCAAAACCACCATTCATCTGCCAGAAATGTTGTATCAAAGCTGACATGTTTTCAAAACCTTTTCATTTGGCTGGCTATGTCAGGAAAACACAAAAAGGCAAATCGCTTTACACTTCTACATGATCAAATGCAATAGAAGATTCACTGCCACTATCTGAGAAATACTTTTAACAATTTGTTAACAGTTTTTTGGCAAAATATATAATTTTTCCTCCGTGAGGGAAACACAATGAACACTGTTCAAAGTGTAAGCTAACTTAAAGCACTGTAAATCATGAAGTACAGGAGTATTCCTGTCTTTCTCTAGATGTGGTGACACCTTGGTAAAACACTAGATGCGAGAGATCCTGTTATGAAATGGTGATATCATTAGCCACACCGTTCCCCTGTCACTTACTTATGTTGGAGCTATACTAAGCATATTTTTCAATGTATAGACTTCGTTGTCAGCACTCTCTGTGGGAAACTCTGTGTGCAAGGCAGGGAAAATGGGAGAATTAGGAAGGGGGAAAAATACCAAAGCAGTCAAAAAAAAATCTCATCAGCATCTAATTAGGTTTTCAGGCTCCAAAGACTATGAGTGTTGTCTAATCACCTCATAATAACTCACGTAAATGTTACATGTATTCTATTTTAGGAGGGAGTCTGACTATAATTATTAATAAGTAATAATTACATTAGTTAGTAATGTGATCTACTTATTTATTGCTTAATCACTTGACTTTATTTACTTGAGGGAAGTGATGTGAGATTGTAATTCCTTTTGCTGTATGAACAGCAGAAATTATCTGAAAGTCTGGAACTGGTTCCTTTCTTTCTTCTTGCTCTCTTCTATCTGATTTGAAGAGGCAGCTTAGGCTAACGTTGCCAGGGCATCTGTAGTCTGAGAGTTGTTAGAAAGGGGCAGTTTCACTTGCCTTTCCATGTTCCCAGATATATCATTCTGACCCTCCCCAACGTCTGCTGGACGTTTCTCAACTGAATTAATCTGATCAATCCAGAATTGCCCTCTTTTTTTAAAAGTTACGGAGTTACCAAGTTGAGAAAGCTCAGTATGGGGTTTGGAAAGGACCGCAGGGAAATCAGGGAAGCATGTGACTAGGAGAGAGTCACATGCAACAAGGGAGAGAGTCAGTGGTGAAACAGGATCCTTTTTTTCAGCAGTGGTGGGCTGCTAAGCCAGCCTGCTCATCTCTGGGAACTGTTGCCACAGATTCTTAAGGAAAGAAGAAGGTTTGATCTTTGGGTCTCGGTAACAGCATTTCAGACAAGCCTTGTTAAGCAGAAAGAGAAGGGAAAAGGATGTAGGCCCTCTTTCTCCAACTTCATTCAGGTTTTCAAAAGCTTTTGTGAATTGCCTTCTTGGATCCCTGATGATGTTTCCCCTTTTAGCATATGAGGGAATTAAAGTACTTAATAAATTACTATTAATCACATTTCTGATGAAAACCCAATTACAACACTATACCTGAATACTCTTTGAGATGTAATCTGAAGAGCCTGCCTTCTGCCACACCACCGTGATAATCCATGTTTAGGTGTGCCAAGGGACTGTACGCATCTGCAGTGTGTACAGCACTGGAACAGGAGATAACTGACAAAAACAGGAAACAGACTGCAACTCTAGGGCAAGGAATAAAGGCAGCAAGAAGCTGAAACTGCTGTCTTCCTCCTCCATGTAGACATAGGTCTGAGCAATGCTGTAAAAGACATGCAGTGCCATCTTTGAAGAACGATGGCTATTGCTTATTGCTTTCCATAGATGTATTCCCCCAACAATCTCTGTGCTTGCATCAGTGGGCTCATCATGTTGTTCTCTAGGTGTTAATGGTAATAACTAAAATTATAAGTAAACAGATTGCCTCGTAATGGTCAGAGGACTCCATGAATGTGTATAAGCCATTTCATTTCTGAAAAAATGAGCGAGTGAACATTTCAAATCAACAAAAAACATTTACAGATTCTCAAGTGTGTCTGTGGTGTGGTACATAGCATATGATCACAGTTCTTATAGTTTTCAGTGTAATACAAAATGGTGATTATTTCATAACTGTATTAGAAAAATAAAAAAAGTATCTCTGAAATAGATAAGCTGTTTATCTTGATAGCACAGCGAATGTTACCTGAATAAGGTGTCAGGATGCTAAAACACAGGCAAAGAACCAATAGGTTTTATTAACGTGCTTTGATCCATCTGAAGTGCTGCTTGATGTTTGGTTAGAAAGCCTTCATAAGCCAGAAGTGTTATTACTCTGAGGTTGATGGTATGCTTTTATAGTGAAATACAAAGATTTGTCACAAAGAGACATATTAGGAATTCATAGAATCTATGTCTCACTTTGAAGATGTTCTAGTGTGTCTTGGATTTTGATCCCATAAAATTTCCCTCACAAGCAAACAAATATATTTTATGACTGTATTTTGAGCTAATTCATTTCAGATTAACTGAACCATATTAGGTATGTTGAAAGCTCACTAAAATGCAAGCTATATGAGCAAAAAATGACTTCTAACGATAGTTCATTCATGAAGCCTTTGGAATTAGACAGCACAGAAGGAATACTTTTAGTTTGTCTCTTCATTTTTGTCACATAACATGCAATAAAGTGTGAGGTATGTAGTTCTGAAACGAATTCAGAAACCTTATTTTTCCAAAGCAAAGTGCTAACAAAGTGCACCTTTTAAAGCAGTTGAAAATCAAGCTATAATGACTGACTTGTTTTGTTAAATAACTTCGTTTATGCTCAGACTAGTAAACAAGCTTGAAGATAAAAGAAAAAGGAATTAAGTTGCCACAGATATATTGTGACAAGGAAAGTGACTGCCATACAAAGTCTGCTATGTCAGTGGTGGTGTGTCATCGTTGTTGTTCTGTATAAGATATGCTCTCCGTTTACTAATGCGAAGCAAAGCTGGTATGTCCGTTTCTCACCCAATTCTGGAGTCAAGTTGCAAACAGCGTATGCTGCAAAGCACTGTGGGTCTCATGCAAGGCACGTATCTTACAGGCTAGATGGCTGCTTTAGCCGAACTCTTTCTACAATTTAGCATTCATTGTACAGTTGGTTCAAGTCTGTGCTAAAAGATGGGAGGGAAATGTTAGAACTCTGTATCCAAAAGACAACAAGCTGTAACAGAGTAGCTGCATGTTTGCTGTATTAGCAGAGATTTTTCTTTTTTGTTTTAGATACACAGTTAATGTGTCTGCAAACTGAACCTACTATTGTCATCAAAATCACAGGCATGTGCTGTGCTGCTCAGATTGAAACATTCTCATTGAAACTGGGTGCTGTTAAAATAATCTTTGAACATTGTGTCTGATCAAAGAAGCATTAGAGGATTGAAATGACCTTTGCATACGATAAATTAATTGTTTTTTTAAGGATAGTGTTGCTGCTGAATAGAGATTATGTGACATTTAATCTCAAGTGTACAGCACAGTTGTTTGAAAATATGAAAATATCAATAGAAGCAGAAAAAGGGAGTTTTGACTACTTTGTTTTAATTTTTAAATCACTTAATTTTTTAATTTTTTTTTTTTTTCCAGAAAGGGTTTTACATTGTCTTCTATTTGTGGTAAAATCTTTTTATTTTCAAATTTCTTGTGTGCTCTGAAGTGTTTCTGTGAGTATTTATTTGAATTCTCAGTTGCAGAACACTAAAAGATGTCCTATGGCTAAGGAAATGTCATGTAGTGGTAGACTGAAGGGTAATGTAGAGAGCATGGCAACTGTGCAGGTCTTCAGAACACAAGATCACTGAAAGGTTCAGTTTTGAAGGGAAATCCTGACATCATCTAGTCCAATCCACATACTCAAGCAGGACTAGCTAGGCTAGATTGTCCAGAACCGTGCCCTATTTTGTTTTGAATATCTCCACAGGTGAAGATTCCAAAATCTCTCTTGGCAAATTGCTTGATCACTCTCACAGTAAAAAATATTTTCTTCTTTTAATATGGAATTTCACGTGCCTGTTTTTTCTTATCCTGTTGGTGGGCTCTACTGCAATGTCTAACTTGCTCGTCTGTTTTCCCTTCCCTCAGTATTTATTCACATCGATAAAATTGCCCTGAGCTTCTCTTCTTCAGACTGAACAACCACAGTTCTCTCAACCTCTCCTCATATAGAAGATGATACAGCGCCTTAATGATCTTACTGATCCTTCACTGGACTTGCTCCAGTAAGTATATAACTTTCTTGTACTGGAGCCCCAAACTGGACACGTCACTTAGATGCAGCCTCACCTGTGTTGAGTAGAAACAAAAGACCACTTCCTTTAAGCTTCTGGCAGCATTCATCCTGATGCAGCCCAAGGTGCTGTTGGCCTTTTTTACTGTGAGGGCACGTTGCTGGCTTATGATCAGTTTGTCCACCTCGACTCCAAGCTCCTCCTTGGAAAAGCTGCTTTCCAGGCAGCTGTTCCCCAGCACGTACTCGTGTTTAAGGTTATTCCTACTGAGATGCAGAACTTTGCATTTTGCCTTGTTGAACTTCACAAGGCTTCTGTCAGCCCATTTCTCCAATCTGCCACAATCCTTCTGGATGGCAACGCAACCCTCTGGTGCATGACCGCTCCTCTCAGTTTTACACCATCTGCAGACTTGCTGGAGGTGCATTCTGTACCATCTTCTAGGTCATTAATGAAGGTGTTGAACATTATTGGCATGGTATTAACCTCTGGGGTACACCACTAGTTACTGGCCTCCAAGGAGACTTTTTAACACTGGTAAGTCCTATAAGGTCATCTGTTCAAACAGTTTTCAACCCTCCTCATTATCCACTCATTTAGCCCACACTCCATTAGATTGTGAGAATCTTGCCAGAGATAGTAGAAGGTAGTGTTGAGTGTCTTACTAAAGCATATGTGCAACATTTTTCCCAGTGAAAAAGTAGTTGAGCATGTATGTACGCTACGTAGAAATACATACTTGGTAAGATTCACTTCTAGAAAGTTATTGAAATTAAAAAAACTAATCTAGTAAGAACAGCTTGCAAGCAATAAAAAACTCAGCTATAAATTTGTGGTTAGTTTCCCTTCAAAGCACTGGTGCTTTTGGAGAAAAAAATAAGTTAACACTGTTAGTGTAACAGCTTATTTATATATACTCAGTCCTTTTCTTTAAAATATTTTTTTCCCCTGTGGAGGTGGGGTGCAGGATGGTTATTAATCTCTTTTGGATAACCTGTGTAAATATTTGACTGGCCAATTCTGACAATTGTGAGCTATATATGTAGTAAAACCTGTTCAAAAGTGCTCAAAATGATTCCTTTCATAAGCTACAATCTGAAATCTGTTCTTTTCTGCTGCAACAAACCAAGTTAGAGAAGAAGCTTCCTTTTTATTACATTTTTTGTTTATCTTTAAGTGAATAAATTACATTATTTAAACTCTTCTGGGATAGCAGGTGGCATAACACACTATACAAATAATTGCACTGTGATCTCTTTACGATAAAGTAAAAATATTGAAAACAGACAGATTTTAATTTAATTTGATTTGAAATGATTCAAGAAAACAGAAGATGTCTCCAAAACTTGGATAAAGCATGATTTTTCAGCACACATATCAAAATTACTCATTATGTGAATTTACATTTAAAGTGAGAATTTGTAAGCCTTCTGTCATTCTGGCCTTGGATGATAGGCAGCTTGCACTGAAATCAAGAGGAAAAGTATTCACATGAAATGCAAGTGCAGGTTTGGATCACTAACCTACAGTTACAGAGTTGCAGGACTTGAAGGTTTACTAACCAAGTTGCCCAATGAAACTAGTGGAAGCTGTTGACTCTCTTGAGGGCAAAGAGGACCTGCAGATGGATCTGGACAAACTGGAGAGCTGGGCAATCACCAACCACATGAAGTTTAACAAAGACAAGTGCCGGGTTTTGAACCTGGGACACGGCAACCCTGGATACGCACACAGACTGGGGAGCAAGAGGTTGGAGAGCAGCCCTGTGGAGAGGGATCTGGGGATTCTGGTTGATGGCAAGTTGAACATAAGCCAACAGTGAGCCCTGACATCCAAGAGGGATAATTATATCCTCAGGTCCATCAAACATGACATCACTAGCTGGCTGAGGGAAGGATTGTCCCACTCTACTCTGCACTGGTGAGGCCCCACCTCGAGTATTGTGTTCAGTTTGGGGCGCCGCAGTATAAAAAAGATATAAAACTACTGGAGAGTGTCCGGAGGTGGCCGTAAAGCTGGTGAAGGGTCTAGAGGAGGCATTAGATGAGGAGAGGCTGAAGTCACTTGGTCTGTTAAGCCTGGAGGAGGCTGAGATGGGACCTCACAGCTGTCTACTGCTTCCTCAAAAGAGGAAGGAGGAGGAGCAGGTGCTGATGACCAATGACAGGACTCGAGGGAATGGCAGGAAGATGTGTCCAGGGAGGTTTCAACTGGATATTAGGAAAAACTTCGTCACTCAGAGGGTGGTGCAGCACTGAAACAGGCTCCCCAGGGAAGCAGTCACGGCACAGAGCCTGACAGTATTCAAGAAGTATTTGGACAGTGCCCTCAGACACACGGTGTGAATGTTGGGGGTGTCCTCTGCCAGGGCAGGAGTTGGAATCGATGATCCTTATGGGTCCCTTCCAACTCAGTTCATGCTGTGGTTCTGTGATTTTGTGTTTCAATTTACAAATAAACTTGATCATGTTCATAGGTAATAATATATCTTAACATTTACATATACAAAACCCTAAAAACTGAAAGTCCAATGAAGTCAGACATGAGAGATATATGAAAAGGATGGGATTTTAAACTGAGTAAAAGATAAAGACCTGATCTTTATATCTAAAGCATACAGATTTCTACTTAAATCAGTGAGAACGGACAAGGCATTGTTTGCATCTTATTCCCCTACCGATAGCTTTCATGCAAGGGTCTATGTGCTCATAGACCGAGATATAGATAAGGTAAAATACTGCACATTCAATACAAAGGCCGAACTGTAATTCCCTTGATGGAAAATTTTCACTTAAAAAATGACTCTTTCAGAATCTGAATGCAGCAGAACAAAACAGTATTCTTTTAATTTTGGTTGACTTCTCTCTAGAATCCAGTACATAATGTCTCGTCATAATAAATATTCTCGTGTTGTGTGTATATTTTAGCTGTCATCTGAGGAAAAGGTAAATACCATAGTACCTACTTGCAAAACCCATCTTCCTAAATTACATATCACTTTGAAAATAAGCAACCAGCTACCAAGCAGATGCAATATTGACAAACCTCCACTGAACTCAACCAAGCTGTGCCTATTTACACGCTCTCAGGATAATACAGAAATAGATAATAGCCTAAGATGGGATTTTAAATGCAAATGCACATTACCGTCACAGAATAATTTCATACAAGAACTGCAGAATTAGTAAAGTTAACAGCTGTCTTAAGAATACAAAGGCTAAGTGTGTCCAGCTGACAGAAAGTATGAATAACAGAAGCCTGTGTTTTTGTGATACTTTCCTAGTATCTAAAATAAGCATGTGTTTTAGTACAGATTGTTTACTTTTAACTGAATACAACAAGATACTTGAAATCAGGAGATCCTGCATAGCAATTGAACAATATATCACATTTTTATGGAAACGTCTTCCAAAACCACTCTTAAATTATATTTCATAACCTTCTGTTTAAAGTAAACAAGCTTAGTAATCCGCCTTCACAAAAATATAGAATATAGGTTTCATGATTTGCCAAAAAGACAGAAAGATCATGTTAAAACATTGTTATTGTATTGATTTTTGTAAGTCTAAAACTTGTGTATGGTTGTGGCACACAAACTTTTTTCAACATCCTGGTGCTAAAATTTGAACTGCAATGGCTTTCTTCTCTGACAGTTGATTGACTCTTTCAGTTTGAAGTATTTAAGGAGAAGAAGCTGTTTTCTGAAGAAAAAAAAAGTCCCAATGTTTATATGTGTGTTTTAAACACTTGTATATCTTCTGTTGCTATCTGCCTTATAAAATGCAGAACAGCATTTCTTTTGTCAGTAGGAACACTCATCTGTATTAAACATCACAGTAAACAAAAAGGCAGTGCCAAACCTCTGCTGATATGAATGTGATCAGGATTTCACATTGATTTTGCTAAAAAGATCTCTTTTTTCTTCTTTGTAGACTGCTAAGATCTGGATGGACTCAGTCAAAGCCATTAATATCTTATAATCATCCTAAAGGAAAAAATTAAGGCATACACAACAAATGTATATGTATGCTTAGTATCTGTGTCTCAGTGATTTTGAACTGGCACAGATTTATGTGAGCTAGGAGGTATTACAGATTTCAGTTATCTATTAAAACTTTCAAATACCAGGTTAAATACATTGGTTTTTTCCTTGGTCAAAGCCTACTACAATAAAAAAAATGACTTTTTTTTAGAAAGAAAATGAACAGGCATTTAAAATATGCACTATGTTGTAAAAACAAACGGAACACAGAAGACCTTCAGGGTTTCTGATTCTCACTTACTCATCATTCACAACTCTGAAACAAGAGAGTAAATAATATTGCTGACTATCAGTTATTGCAGAGACTGACTCTGGGTACACTAGCAGGTATTTGTACATACAAGAACCAAAACAGCTGTGTGGGTAGGGCTCATGTCCATTTCAGGGTGCGTATACTACTATTGGTACAGGAGGATGGACGGATGGATGGATGGGTGTTTGAATGTCGCCTCTCTCTATTTGAAATTTTACGGTCTGTAGTACTTTGCAGATCGTAAATACCCTTGAAAGATTTTTCTCCCTGCTGATTCTTTGTTCTGCTTCTCTTTTGTGTGTGGATAATTATGATGGTAATTTGGCTACAACATTCTGAACTTGCGTGATTTTTAGCAAGGACTACATGGATTTGAATCTGTCAGCTAGCCATAATGCTTCCTCAATATTGCCCATTTAATGTCAATTATAGACAAAAAATAGCCCACTTATTGTCTCATATTAGCATCCACGTCAATAATTGTGCAGAACAAAAGGCATAAACTGGGACCATCTGCTCTCAATACAATAATCTACCTAAAAAATCTTAGCTAGTAACTCACAGTAAAAGATTCTGATGCATTTGTCTGGGATCATGCTGCTTAACTGTCTTTTGTGATTAAAATTATTACTGCTTTGGCGCATCATCTATTAGGACATATATTTCCTCATTTCAAGTAATATATTGTCATTTTACTTTTTGTACTATGTTATAGTAAGATGACTTCTACCAGATGCCTGTAAGTAATATCTGTACTTTTATTTTATACTTCACTGTCATTCTCTTTCCTGTTGAAGCTAACAATACTTCAATATTTCTAGAAAAATCATTTATGCTGTAGATTTTTAATGTTTTGACAAGTGCACAAACTCTTGAGCTGTGCTAAATGCCAGTATAAAGCCATATAAAAGTGTAAAATGTTAACCAGAAGTGCCATCATGACCTGAGAAGTAAAAGAAAGAAAGAAAAGAATATTTAAAAGCTCTACAATCACAAAAGATTGTTGATATTTATAGCGAATATACTGTGACTTTTCTTAGCGTTGGGTATGTGGAATTTTTTCTGGCAGCTTGCAAGAACAGATAGGAATTTAAGAAACAGTCACACGAAAGTATAAAAGACAGGTAAATCCCTGCTGGTTTATACCAGTGCCCCTATTTTCTATTTTACACCATGTCAGGCCTCTCAAGACATCTCCGTTTTCTCCTTCTAACAAAAATATGTAAATGAAAATAATGCATTGCAAATGCCCAACGTATTTAGTATGATGTCTTAAATATTTGGTTCCGATCAACTGTAGATTCAGTAAGTGCTTAAGATTAGATGTTCCCTAATCCCCCATGACAACCATTGACACTTGATTGCAGGCTGTCTTTGAATAGCAAAATACAGTTTTCTTCTCCAAAACTGAAATATCATGTTACACTTCCTAAGTCTGATTTTCTGATATGCTGAACACCCATCTTTCCCCTTGGTTTCAAATGGATTTTTACTCACAACATAATTAGTAAACTACAAGACTTCTGTTTCATCCTATTTATGCTATGAATTCAACAACAATTTGCTTCACAATATTCAAAATAATACTTGGGAAGAAATCAAAGATAAATTACCCCTTTACATAAACTATAATACTTGCAGTTCATGAACTGACTCTGTGACACCTGAAAACAAGATTCAAGAGGATACTAAAAAATTCATGTCTATTTCTATGTTTTCAGGCTTGGCTAACTTACGTAATTTCTGGATTAGACAATATTTTTTAACATTTAGGCTAAGAAAAACAGGCTAATGTGGTAGCATTGACTAGCAGTAGCCAGTCTGTATTGCACATGTATATATTCAGCTGATCAACATGTGTGTAGTTGAATGATTAGCTTGAATACATCAGTGAGACCCTGTCTTGTTTTTTGACTGGCCAGGGTTCTCAAAATAGACACTGGCAAACGGTCAGGCTGGATTAAGGAATGAAGTGTGCTTGTCATCAGTAACCAAGCGTGGTTAGCTCTGCTGCTTGTGCAGCAGCCTAGTTTTCTTCTTCAGTCACACAGTACCTTTCAGGTGCCTCATGTATAGAAATGAGTCTTACACTATAACCTTCTCTTCTCACTTTTGCAGGTAGGAGAGTTCTGGCTATGTATCTTGTATATTGTATTGGTAGCTCAGTAGTTAAGGTGTCAATACTTGATGAAGCAGTACAATTTCAAATATCTATCTTTCATTTAGAACAGGAATTTGATCTAGTCCTCAAAAAAAGTGACTGAATACTAAGCTACAAAGTAATCCTCTTCTACTACCCCCAAAATTCATAAATACTGTATTAGTGAGAACCTTTTGCACTTCAACTGTCACACAGAAATACTTTAACTTACAAATGTGAAGAAAATATTTGTCATTAATCATATGCTTTGGCCAGTATTGAGGTTTATTTATTTATTTATTTATTTTTTAAATTCAAAGTGGTTATTTTTTAAAATTCAAGCATATTGTAGTAAAAAAATTAAATAAAGTTTTAAAAATCGGAAGGTCTTTCAAACGATTCTGGATCACACAATTTGTTTTTCCCGTAGTTTGCACTTGTCTACAAAACAGTATGGAATAATGTGTAGGTGCTGTGGCTATTACCATGGCAGGTGTCTGACAAATAGGGAAGTCAGTCAACCTTCATAGAATTATAGAGTAATAAAATGGTTTGGGTTGAAAGGGACCTTAAAGCCCATCCAGTTACAACCCCGCTGCCATGGGCAGGGACACCTCCCACCAGACCAGGCTGCTCAAGGCCCCATCCAACCTGGCCTTGAACACCTGCAGGGAGGGGGCAGCCACAGCTTCCCTGGGCAACCTGGGCCAGGGCCTCACCGCCCCCAGCACGAAGAATTTCTTCTGAAAATCTAATCTAAATCTTCCCCCTTCCAACTTAAAGCCATTCCTCCACATCCTATCACTGCAGCCCCTGCCAAAATGTCCCTCCCTGGCTTTCCTGTAGCCCCTTCAGGTACTGGGAGGCCGCTCTAAGGTCTGCCCAGAACCTTCTCTTCTCCAGGCTGAACAAACCCGGCTCTCTCAGCCTGTGCTCACAGCAGAAGTTCATATCCTTCTTATTTTGGGGATTCCAGAACCGGACACATTACTCCAGGGGGGGTCTCATGAGAGCTGAGTAGAGGGGAAAAATCCTTGCTGGCCACGCTTCTTTTGATGCAGCCCTGGATATGGTTGTTCCTCTTCATCTGCTTAGCAGTGTGGAAATGTGGACTGTATTTATGAGACCAGGGCTGAAATTTAATGTTTGCTTCACCTGTTCCAAAAGTAATAAAAAACAGATAGCAAAGTGTAATACAGGATAGCAATTTTGACAAGCTCTGTAAGCTAGCATTTTACACTCATATGTTATGATTAATAATGCCATATACAAATGCTTTTCTTCAAAATGAAATCCTATAAGAAAAGTAAAAAAAAAAATAAAAACCAAGCAAACCAAACCTTCCATTTTTTGTTATGTATCTGTAAAAGGAAAAAGTTGCCTAATAGTATGGATTCCTCTCTATCACTTTCCATTAGCATCAAGTCTTCTGCAGATCTTTCCAAAAATGTTGAGTTCTTTTGTCCATGTTAACATCATTCAGCAGCAGAAGGGGCACTCATTTTTATGAGGACAGTCATATCCAATTTTTTAAAAACCATTTGTAAAAAACTATTTTAACAAGACAATGCTCTAGAATGTTAATTCTTCAAAGTAATTTAATCTTGGTTTGATTTATAAAATTGAATCAATTTTATTTAACTGAAAATATTCCTTTTCATTCAATTCTGTTCCAAAAACATAAAGATCAGATTTTCTCTTGTCAATTAAAAAGCCCTTACCACATCTTTTTCTCAGAAACTGCCCAGCATTTTCATATACGAAAGGACATTATCTAGGAACCTTAAGCTCAAGGGAGTTCTTAAAACAAAATCCCAGATTGGTTACCCCAGAAGATGACTATAGCTGGGCAAAAAGTAGAAGAATGAGAACCATCCTTACAAAATGAGATTATCAAGATTCCGTTATTAAATGATTTGCTTGATTTCCTTCAGTCTTAGCTCCACACTTCATTAGACAGTGCAAGCGTAAGAAATGCCTAGCAATTTTGAATTAGAAAAATAAAAGTGGGGGGAATAGTTTTAAAGGCACATATATAATAATTTTAATGATCACACTTCGGGTACCTCAACTAGTTGAAAGAGTAGGGGACTGGTGAAATGCAGAATATGATAGAGCTGACTGTCAACAAAATTCAGACAAAAAACCCAATGGAAAAGGCCTTAAGAAGTTATTACAGAAAACAGAACATTCTGTTTTCACTAGATGTGACTTTTAAGATCTGGAGTGCCTCCTCCATGTCAAATTGCATCGCCAGCTGAACAGTGTGTTCTGCAGAGTCGTCTTATTCTTAAAAAAAACATGAATAAAACCCAGAAGACTATGGGAGTGTCTTCCACAACAGTCTATCGTCATTATCTTCCAAGCACTTTATTTCATCATTGCTGCCAGAAAAATGCAACCATCAATGGTGAAAATGTTCAGTGAGTTGTACCTCATTGAGGGAGATATAGAAAATCTAAGGTAACCGATTGCACTGCAGTTAGTAAAAGATGCAGTATAAACTGCATTAAGTGTGAGGTGGTCCCCACACAAACAGCATATTTTTGGTTTGGACATTTCTACAGGATGTGCACAAATTTCTGAGTCTGGTAAATGCTTTCAAAACTTTGGGTTATGTTGTCTTTTTTGTTGTTGTTGTTAAATTCTTTTATTTTCATATGTATATTTTGTCCTCACATTGCTGTATTTCAGGTTACAGGAATATTTGGTATTCCAGAGCTTCTGTACTAAGATGAATATAAAGAGAATTGTGACTAAATCACTATATTGAAAGTCCCTGCATGCTTTGGCTTTAGAGCTCAAAGCCTAGTTTCTGAAAAAAAAAAAAAAAAAAAAAAAATCTTTATTATTTTACTGTGAAAACAAGGGGGAAGCTCACCACACTAAATTAAAATTCTTCTGAATCAAGCTAGGTGGCTCATTACTGGGTTGTACCGCAGGATTGTCTGTTCCCTAATCCCTTATTCTGTTTACTCATTCACAAGTGTACTTTGCTGGAATTTTCTTCATTTTGTAAAATGTACTTTAGAAATTATATATATATGCAGCCCAAATAAAACTGGGATTTACCAAGTGTGCTGTTTACTATAGGCAAACATTATCATTAAAAGTCCATGTGTAGCTTGCTCTGTTCTGAAATTCACTCTGTTAAAAATGGAAAGCTTTTTCTTCCTTTCAAGTGCTTCCCCAACATCTGCTATCAGGACATGTAAGCATGCAAGAGATAAGTAGGCTTGCATTTTCAGATTAGAACCAGCCTTTAGTTAAACATGCATAAGCCTACAAGGAGACTTCGCAAAGTAGTAACAGGCATGGATTTTGCAGCCAGTTCACAAATTCTGCGAGGCAAAAACTTTCTGGAACCTGGTTTGTGAATGGTGTTACTGCAGTTTTGTCAGTTATGGATACAACCTTATCGTGGATGCAGTCATAGCATCACTTCTGCTATAAACCATACAGATGATGTGGACAGTGTAAGAGGCAAGAATACATAAAATTCAGAAGTTCTATATGTCTGTCTTTTTAAACAGACATTATTATATTATGAAACAGGAAAGAATGATTTTTTCTTTAAATATGGATTTTTTAACAGTATTCAGTTGTACACGGCAGTAAACAGAGGACTGAGAATAAATTCTTACCTACCTCCTTGAAACATGGCTTAAGTCACTATATAAAATTAGAGAGATATCTCTCATGGCCACATGGAGATACGAACATATGCATAATGATAATTAGCCATTGTTGCTTTTTTTATGTTGAATTAATCTCTCCAACTTTCATATTCTCACTGAATACTTATTATTTCTTGTTTTTCTACTTCTAACTTCCTCGCTAGGTAACCAAGCTCATAATTAACTTAATGTTTCCCTTGCTTGACTTGTTTTAGTTTTTCTTGTTTCCTCTTATCTTAACTTCTTTGTCTCCTCTATTGTCTTTCTTTTATGACTATAACATTCTGCTCTTTCCTCAAGTTTCAGATTTTCCTCTTCTTCTTTCAACCGTTTTTCACTTTTTCCTTTCTCTGATACATTCTATTGTCCAGTATTTTTTAAATTCTACAAGTTTCCATATAGTTTATGCTGTTGGAAGTCCCCTTGAAATTAGGGACAAAGCAGGAATATCAAAATACTTGCTGCATTTGAAGAATTTGGTTTTGAAGAGAATCCACCTATTCAGTGCAGCTTATAGTCCATGTATGTCTTTCTCTCACCTGTTTTTTTTTAAATATATTAGTTCCCAATAGTACCGTGAAACCATTGAAACATCCTTCGATCTATCTTTCTTGCAGTACTCCTGCAATACTTGCCTTATGCATTAGCAGCCTATAGTTCTACTTTTGTTCTTACTGACAATATTACAAAAAGTCAAAATGTTCAGTTTACCGTATCAATGTATCAAATAAGCTGACATCGTCCTAAAGAACACACTTTAACACCAGAAACTACTCTGAAATATTATTAATAATCAACACTCAAATAATGAAATAGATAATTCAAAACTTCAGTTTGAAGCCAGTAGTATTATTTCTCCAAATATTTGTCTCACTGAAGATTTACTAAAAACATATTTTCAAATGAGATTGAAAATAAAAATGGTATCATTTCTAATCTGACAAACAGTAAGGAAATTTAAATACAGCATTAATTGGAAATTATGTTCTTTTGTAAGTTAATAAAAAGTGAAAATGATGAAACTCCAACAACCATACTGTTCATCACCCAGCTGTTAAGTGCTGCAGTATTGCAATTTATATTTGGAAATGTTTTCAAAATATCTTGAAAGACAAGAGTCAGAGGAATTTAGATATTTGAAATGGAATTTCTTGAAATTTCTCAGGTAAAAGAATTTTCCAAAATATACTGGGTACAGTCATCTTAAAGAGAATTACCCAGAATTATACTGGAGGATTTTTTTTAAAACATGCGATGAGGCAGAAAGTATTTTAGATAAAGTTAGCCAAATAAATATTAGCTAGATCCATCAAGAGCTTTTTAAATGTATTTCGTGTCTATTTCCTGTCTAATTGTTGAGGCTGATTACTTCATTTTCCAGAGACATCGCAGAAGTGTTTTGCAGCACTATCTAATTTTATGTTTACATGTCAATATCATCACGATAAGAGCATATAGTAGTTGTATTAAAATAAATGCAATATTTTCTGAGGTATTTACATTTGTGAACTGACTACAAGATTGCATCTCTGTAAGACATTAATACAGTATGATTTATGACTAAAAAAGATAAGATTATTTCAATGGATTTATTAGATTTGCAATTAAGAATGCGTGACCTACGTACTCTCAAGTAAGACAACAATAAGGATGTCACAGCTTGGTTTTACCTAGTGTAGAAAGATTTATGGATTAATCCAC
The DNA here is from genome assembly GCA_033558235.1 of Neomorphus geoffroyi. Lineage (NCBI taxonomy): Eukaryota > Metazoa > Chordata > Aves > Cuculiformes > Neomorphidae > Neomorphus > Neomorphus geoffroyi. Next base: position 22,075,733 of record JAUMJM010000020.1, on the reverse strand, counting down.
AGAGAAAACAAGATTACAAATGACCCAAGCAACAGAGATACGAATAATCCTTAAGGGTACTGCAAAGGTTTTAGTGAAACATACAGGGCACTGGAACTGGTCTATGCACGAACATGTTCAACAGAGCAGAGACTGGCATGCAAGCATCTGTACGTGTTCTTTCAAAAACTTCTGAGTTCATTATCATTTATGGGATAGGTACAGCATGAAAGAGAATTCTTATACCTGCCAACTGTGTATTTGTACAACTGAAGTGCTTATTTTCTCTTAGAGTGAGACCAGTCAAGAAATCATTCATTAGACTAGGGAAAAAAAAAGGTTTTAAAGTGATTTTTTTCATCTTCTTTGCAATTTCTCCATGGGCTCTAATACCTCTCTCCTTATATTCCCATACCCTCTATATATTGAAGATTATTCAGCTGCACCTATATGCAGAAGGCAAGAATTGGACCTTTAAGCGCTAAAAACCGTATTTCTAAATATTTCAGCCACATAAGATAAGAATGGACAGGATGCTATATAATGTCATCTAGGCTCCCTTTGTCACAAGAGGCTGGATCAGATGATCTCTTGAGATCCCTTCTAAGCAGGGCTGTTCTATTATTCTGTAGGGGTAATATGTTGTTTTGTTTTATTCAGTACAACAAGATAAGTAATAAAACATGACAGGTCATTATGTAAAGAATTTCAAATCTATTGTTATGCAATGAACCAGAGCATTGTTAAAATCAGTGCTAGGACTGCTTAAAAAATTCATTTTCTTCTGCAAAATGCAATTTTCCAGAATTAAAAGACTTAAAGACTGTTTAAATAAATTTTTTTCCTTTCAAATTTTAGTTAATTTTTGTATGATTTGGTGACAAAACCAACCAAACTAAATTTCATTTGTTATCTTTTTTTTGTAGGAAAGGAAAATTCTCTGGAGGAGACAAAAATCTTCAGAGATTTTTTGTATTCAGAATTTTCAGAATTTTTCTGAAAAAAAATTCCATGTCTTTATAGCATCTAGCAGTATGTCTGCTGACCCATGTCTGGTGTCTTTGTTATATTCTGTAGTATATATAGAACACTACAATGAGTTTCTTGTGTGTAAGTGCTGGTAAGTATGAAGCAAAGTCTGGGAAGATGCTATGGCACAAGATTTCCATTTATCTATAATTTCTGTACTGTTGGAGAATTTTACTCCACTAAAGTCAATAGTTTTACAGAATCTATACCTCAACCATTCTGCAAGGATTGTACTTGTGTACCTGCTATTGCAGAGCCTTACAGCATTATGTATTAACTGATTCTTGTTAAAAACTGTTTCAATCTTACAGATCAACTTTTCACTTGCAACCACTTATAAAATTCCTTGGTGCAGTAAAAGTAAAATGGCTTATCCTCTTTACCTTCCCCAAGTGGTATATGCTGTTCTGTATCAATAATTTATTTGTTTATGGCACTTACTAATTTTCAATATTGTGCCATTTTTCTAACAATAATAAGTAGAAGCATGAACAAAGGTTATTATTTACTAGCCACAGCTCAGTGCACCATATAATCAAATCCTTTGTCAGAGCATCCTGCCACATAATCAAATCTTGTGAATTGTCAAAGGCAATTTTATAAATATATATATTCATTTAAAGCCTCAGTAAGCTTGTCATGGCATGAGATAAGTATGTTTTTATTTTATTTTTGTGCTTTTCAATTTTTTATATATGTAGTAATTACAATGTCTTCAAATACAGTTTCTACAGTGAGAATTAACATTATTCTTCTAAAGAATGCTTCTGTCTACAAAACCACAGTTATTAAATGGGCTAGTTGATTTAAAGGTTATCTTTTCCTTATATAGTACATTTTAAAGGTTTTTTTTTAATGCCATTTAACACATTGTATAACGACTATTGTGATGCACTGCGTAACATTAAAAGTGTCAGTAAACCCCACAAAGAGCACATATCTTTCCCAATTTGGTGTGGTTTAAGGTGCTAACTTCACTTCTGGCTTTGGTAGAATGCTGAACACCTTTGGATTTTTTATTTACTACAAGGAATAAGTTGGGATACTAATTTTTCCTAAGGCTCATTTTATTGATTAGAATCATAAAGTCCAAAACTGATCTGAAACTCGGTGAGTGGACTGGTTGCTTCAAAGTAAGAAAAATATATTAGACAAATGTTCTTAAAGGGCAACATTCCTGAAGATTACTGAAGGTATTTAAATAGGTGAAGTTAGATGTTGGAGATGTTAGAAAACACCATAATTTTAGATGAAAGAAAAGACTGCATAATGCCCGGTATATTAAAAGTCTATTTTTAAACATTAGGAGTGAACTCAATGGCTTTAGAATCTCACAAAAATGCTAAAATCTTTAGAGCTGTATTCTATCTGTGTAAGAGTCTTAAGTATTTATGGTCGTATAGCCCCAAAGACATATCCTGTAAGAGTTCTGGAAAGTGTTGCATAGTTCAAACATAATTCATGGTATTTAGTCTCCATACATCCTCATTGACTGGCCTCTAAATGGATGATGGTGGTGGAGACATCTGCCAGATTAAAAGAGAATAATCAAGTACTATGTCAACTAGAACAATAGTGAGAAAAAAGCAAAAGGAAAGAAAAAAAACCAATAACAATATCACAATTAAACTGAAGAACGGAACAGCTGATGAGTATCAGCTTTCTTCAGACAGGACAGACAGTGAGAGCTGTGCAAACACATCCAAGATGTATTTGGCAAAGAGGTAAGTATATCATGGACAAAATAGTCCTAAAATAAGCAACTGAATAATATTTCCAGGATTTATCTGTAACAGATCAAACAGTACATTTTCTCAGATACATATAGTATGTGAATTGACAAAGTCAGGAACTGAAGGGTTAGATAAACAATAACAGATTCTTGAACATAACTACTTTAGTCTGGTTTTCCTTACAATCCTGATTATTGGATGTTGTGGTATGTTAATATACACAAAGAAAAAAGAAGGATCTAGAGAGGCCATAGTTCTATTTAATACATCTAATGCAATATCCTATAAATGAGTAGTGCATTACGAAATCACAGGGGACTTTACTTGGATCTTCATTTCAGTAAGGTTAGAGTATGAATAGCTGCAGTGGGGTTTTTTGTTGTTTCTAATAGCACAATTCGAGTCAGAGTATGTGTAAATTAAAACTTTATTTAGAGACAGAGGCAGTTCAGGCGCTGCTGGACATGTTCCTGCATTTCAGAGGTCCTTAGGTACCTGTTTCTGGGGTAAAATATCAGGCCAGATTAGAGAAAGGCAGTGCCATTGCAGCTGCACGTCCCAGGTTCAGCCAGTAGTTGAAGGTGGGCTCCCATCTGTCACACGCACAGCATGTGTGTGCACCACATAACATGTGCAGCTGGTCACTGGTCACAGACACACAGACAGAGCACTCACATGAACAGAGACATCAAGTTCTCCTCTCTGGCTGCAGAGGGCAGAGGTCTGGTACTGGTTATATATAAATATGTTTATACATGCATGTATGGGGTGGATCCCTCCTGCAGCTGGGCTCGGATACTCATTTTGCCCAGTAGTTGCCCCTGGGCCCCAGTCTCCTCAGTTACTCCCACATGGACATATGAGCCCTTGAGCCACAGCGCCCCACTCCCATTGCTGATGCAGACTGTTGCACGCACACACGCAAATGCAAACACTTGTGTCCACAAGGAGATACACACAGGCCCACAGAGACATGCCATTGGATGTCAGATCTAGAGAATGCAAGAGACTAGGTGGCCACTTCACCTCCTTGTCATCTCCCCCAACTCTATCCTGTCTGGCATCCATACACTCACACACCCACAACTGCTTCAGAAGCTGCACCACAGGCACAGGGCTCTGACCTCTTGTCCCACCGGCCTCTGCCTGGCACTTGCTTTTACTCACTTGGATCTCCCTACTCACAGGCACCCAGGCACACAGCCTGGCTGCTGGCACCCAGACCTGTGCTAACTCCAGGTGTTGACGCTACAGGTCCCTGTAACTCAAAGTGCCACTTCAGTTGCTGCCACTCAGCTCTCCGTACACCCACATGTAGACACATCACATCAAGCTCCTCATCAAGGAAAACAACTGAAAATTCATTTACACAAGACAGAACAGGCTGTATTGGTCAGGCAGAGAACATGGACACACAATCGTGCCAACCCATTTACTCACCACCAGCCTGTTCCATCCCCTTATTCCTCTATTTTTCCATGCTTTTCCCTCCTCAAATCAACTAGATCCCTCTTTCCCACCTTTGGTTCCTCCTCTAAACATCCCTTAATAAGTCCTGTGCAATTCCAAAATTCCCCTGCATCCCATAATGTGTACCAACCTCCCTATGTAGTGACTGCCTTCAGTCTAAAAGGTGTTCCTCCAGCATTGACTCATTCTGATGTGTTTCACAAGTGGATTTTGCACTGGGGCTTTCCTAGGACAGCCATCAGAGGGACCTGGACATCCCTTCTTCTGAATCCTCAATTTGCATTCCTGTGTCCCTGTGCCCATCTGAGTTTATGGAGATGGACCTTTGGTAGGCTCATGGTGCCTATGATAGGTATGGGAGGAGCCAGGGCAAGGTGTTGTTTGGGCTTGCCTCCTGCAATGTCTTTTCTACCTCTTGTGTGTACGCAGATGAGCTTTTATCACATAACTATGCACCATAGGTCTCTTGTGTGTCGTTATGTCCTCAGTTAAATACCTGAAGGAGTTCAGGCTTGAGACAAAGACAAAACTATTAGATGGATAATGAAATAAAGTGAATCACATACTTGCACTTCAGTGCCCAGAACTCACTTGAGTCATTCTAGGGTCCAAAGTGATTGGTTTGTCAATGTTTCTGTGTCGCAGGACAAAGTAAGCTAGAGGTAGGTCATTGGGAAGGATATTTCTATACTATTGTAGAAGAATGTACCCCCAAGATGTGTGGACACAAGTCAATCCATTACATTTTGCTAGAAATTTTTCCCTACCTGTTTTCTATTTACATGCATAGACGTATCCATAAAAGTGATGCAAAGAAAAGACACAATTCGGCAGAATACACTATTGAAGGTGTACTTAAATTGTTTCCTCAAGTGGGATTTGCCAAGTTGGAGGGTTTATTGCAGGACTTTTTCCTATTTTGGCACTACTTGCTATCTAATTACTAGAGTGACGGAGTGTTCCGTACACCTTGGTAAGCATGCACATGTTGGCAGGCTGGGAATGATATCCTTTTGCAGGGCAAAGATAGAATGCAAAATGGTCACAATGAATTAGGATGCCTGTCAGAAATAAATAAGATGCCCATCCAGGAGGACGAGTTCAACGTGCTGCAGTGAGAAGTAAATAGTTGCAAAAGATGAGATGAGGGACAACTAGCTGGGCATCAGTTCTGCAGGTATGACCTGGACTTATGCTGAGCCTTTATAGATTCACGAATCATGCAGTCATAGTGCATGAAGACACCAACTAAAGCTTGTACAGGCTATTTCCAACACTTGATCAGATCAGCCATGGCTTTTTTTTTTTTTTTTTAAGCAATGTAAATGGAAAATGTCTAGCTATCTAACATCTCTGTGGTCACTCCAAAGTGATTTCTTCATGCCTGGGCAACTGATTCATGGTCACCATCTGTGCCTAGTCCCTTCTGTAACAGTCTGGATCACAGCACTGAATAATGCTTGATATAGTTTTAGTCTAATGTCTCTTACAAGGTATCTTAATGTTCTCAGTTTCTCAGTCCGTAGACCTTTCTAGAGCAGTTAAGTACTCTGATCAGCAGTTCTCTGCTTCATGAGTTTTATTAGACTATTTCTTATCATGGAAGTTAATCTAGTAGCTCCCTACTAATTTTCTTGAAAAGTAAGGCCTGCAAGCGTAGTGTTGAACACTTGGGAGCACAGAAGGAGCAGCAAGCAGACCAATGCATGAACACTGCAGGAGGAGTGAACTTGGTTGAAGTACAGAGTTAAACAGAGAAAAATTTGGACAGTTTACAGCAAAAGAGATCCCAAGAGTCACCCCATATGAGTAAATTGTGGATGGTTAGGCTGAATTAAACTAAATGGACCCAGAAAAAAATAAGTCCAAAAGTAAAAATCAGGGTAAGCCTTGTGGCGTGACTCCACAAAACACTGTTGCAGAAAAAGACTAGTTGGAACTGCACAAAAGAAGGGTGAAATTATGTCCTCTAGTCTGCTCAGTGCTGATAAACTATCTACTAGACTTTAACACCTCACTGTAGGCATTATTCTTTCAGGAAAGTTAAAACAGAATAACTGGTGAGAGGTCAGTGCAGAATGCTAATGATGAAAGGTGATCTACAAAGATAAGAGTATTTGGAGCAGATTGGTCTAGGTAAGAGAATGCTGAGGGTACCAAGACCAGACTGCTGAGAATGAGAAAGGCATAAACTTACTGTCATGGGATTAAGGCAAGAAATAATAGGTGAAAGTGAATCAAGGAAGGAATAGTCTTAGACATCAGAAAAAAACGTTTGTCAACAGTAAAACCAGTTAAGTACTAGATTAAGTGAGAAAACTGTAAACTCTACATAACTAGGGTTTTTCATAACCAAGTTAGATAAATATGTGTTAGGAATGGTTTTACTGCTCTGGGGCAGTGAATAGGTTAGATGAGTTCAAGGGGTTTTCAAGACTTATTTGCTACAAAACAACTACAATGTAAAATCTCCAAGTGTCCTAGTACTAATGTGAGTTCTGTTGCCAGGGAAGAGCACGCTCAGTGCTTGTAGACAACGCTACAATAGGAAAATAAACACTTGCATTGTGGGGCAGTTAGAGTATGAAATGCATGTATTGTTAGTTTCAGAAGACATATGGTACTGCTGGTAAAGCCATGAAGCTCTGAAATCATAAAAAAAATTACAATTAACTGTATTCAAGCTGCATTTAAGGCCTTGCATTGTGTATGTCTTTACTTTTTTTCAGCACTAATTTTTCACAATGATAGACACTGGAGAAAATCTTGGGGTCCGGTTTCTTAATCTGCTTCTCTAATAAGAAATACGATAAAGGGTTACAATTACATTTTCTTATTCTTGACCCACAGTATGTCATTGTTCTGCTCTTGATGATAAAGAATCATATGATCTCATGAAGGAAGAGCAAGGAGCAGTTGGCTAATTTTCTTATCAACAACCACTATAGTACTTTGATAAAAATGAAAAACTTTGGACATATATAATTTGAAACTGATAAAAAAAGCATATATGAACCGGTTTCTGGACTAAAATTGCTAATCTTGCAAAAGGGGGCTGTTGTCATTGTGACCTTCTACTAATAAACATTAATATACAGAGCTATTTAACTTAATTTTGTAGCTATTCCTGCAGTGCACAAATAGAATTTAATTAAAGATTTAAAAAGTTACATTAGATAATGTTTTTGACCTCCTGCCCAATTAGTGGCTATAAATATCTTGACCTCTGCTTCTGGCAAGCATATTGCAAATGAAACCAAAAATACATTAAAGAAATATATTAATTAAGTAAAGTTTGGTAGTATTAGTAAGCATTAGATGCTCGCTAAACAACTAAGAGGATCTTTTTTGTTTCAAAGACCTTGTAATCTCAAGTGGCAAAGATGAAAAATGTGGAAATGAACACAATAAGCAGAGTAAAACTAAGCATCTGCAATATTCAAGTGCTTCTTTCTCCTCTTTTAAAAGCTGAACATGCAGATTTCATCATCTTCTGTTCTCCTCTGTCCTCTTCAGCCATTTTGTCTTTTTTCAATGTTGAACATCAATTTCAATCCCTATCCTTTTGTGCACTTCTGATTAATCTGAATGAGCTGTAATCTTCTATCCATTTTGAAATGAAGATGGTTGTCACTCTTTGCTAAGTAGACATGCACATGACTGCAAGTGAATCTTGTTATTGGATTGTTTGTTTCTTTGGATACTTGCGAAAGGTGAGGAGATGCAGGTTAAAAAAAGTAAGAGATTGAGAAACCGAACTATGATGTTCTGGTTTCTGTACTGGTCGATTTCCTGGTTTTCAAGCTTTCCACAGCTATTCAGGTGCAGGTCATTTATATTCAAAAGCCCATTTAAAGCCTTTATTATGGGAAATTTTTGATCCTCTTCTCATGAGTAGATACAGCACATAGGAAAGAAGATTCTCTCCTGCCTACCAATCTTCAGAATTCATTTTGAAGTACTCTTCAAACATTTCACTTACCAAGCAGAAGAAGTAATCTCCCTAGAAAGTCCGGCCTTGATTCTTGCTTCCCTAACAGATGTGCCTAACACAGGTAAAGAAGAAAGAATTGACTTATTTCTTAGAATATCAATTTCTCTGTAATCGACTAACGTTCATTTTCTTGACAAAGAAATTTTTGTATTGACTCTACACAATTAGGTGTTAAGCTGATGAAATAGCACTCCAGCAATCAAAGGTCAATCTTTTAACTTTCACTATAGAAATTATGAGAAAAGTATTCATAGACACAAAACAAATATTTAATTGTATGTTCTAAAAAGTTGCACTGTTCTCATTTGAACTGAAACTGCCATTCATTAAGACATCAAATACTTCACAGTTATCAAAAGAGAAACAACCAAAATAACAAAAATCTCAGTCAAATGCAGGAATGGCCAAGTTATCATCAAAGCAGTAGTGGTAAAATGTACTCAATTCATGTGAATAAACTCTGCCACCTCTCTCACTGGTGAAGGGAATCAATGATAAAATCTTATTTATATCAGAAAATGCATGCACATTACCTAATTTGACTGACCTTGAAGACTCAGATGTAAACTCAGATTCATTGATATGTACTGATGGTGATCTACTTTGTAAAGAATACAGAATTGTATACCTTTATGAACATTCAGGAGTCTCAAAAAGGAAGGGTTTTTTTCTGGAACACTTGTCTGTGCTGCTATTTAAAACCTTTTAGGAAGATACAACTACTGCAATCTGCCTATCCAGCTATGTCAAATAGATAGTTTCAGTTTCAAAACTTGTAGGGAATAAGCAAGTTGATCTTTCAGATCAACAAGTTCTGAATTGACCAGATTTGATTATGTTGAGGATTGTGCCTTCAAAACTGGCACCTAAAGTGAACCTGGTAATTTCTACTTGCCTAAATCACTTTTTTAATATTCTTCAAAGCAATTAGACAAAAGAAATTACTTTCTAACAGCAAACGTATTATATGTATCTCAAGAACAGATAGAGCAACGTGGGCAATGACAAATCTCCACAGGAAGCAATCACAGTTTCAAAAATGTACCAAAATGCTTAGATCTGACATGTGAAACCAAAGACATTGAGGAAATTCCACAGTATATCAAGCTTTTAGTAGTATCTCCAACAGATCTGAAACACTCCAGAGACAGAAATTTCCAATATTTTCCATTCCATATTAAATTGCACCATCCCACTCATTTTTAGAGATGAATTTGCACCAAATCTTTTTTCTGCCCCTAAGATCCTGCAATGTTTAGATAAGTTAGTTCTTTTCTATAGTCTCATGAAAAAGGACTTAAAGGAACGAAAACCTTGTTGGATCTTAAGCCTTTCTGTCCACAGCAAATAGAATGAGTCAGTCAAGTCGGCTTATTTCGAAACTTATGATGTTCTAATAAATATTAGTAAATTGAAGTAACAAGAATGAATCAGATTTATCCTAGGACTTCCTCAGCCATAAAGCTAAGAAGTGGCCAGCAGGTCCAGGAAGGTGGTTGTGCCCCTGTGCTCAGCACTGGTGAGGCTGCACCTCCAGTGCTGGGTTCGGTTTTGGGCCCCTCACTACAAGAAGGACATTGAGGGGCTGGAGCGTGTGCAGAGAAGGGCAACGAGGCTGGTGAGGGGGCTGGAGAACAAGTCCTATGAGGAGTGGGTGAGGGAATTAAGGTTGTTTAGCTTGGAGAAGAGGAGGCTGAGGGGAGACCTCCTCGCTGTTTACAGCTACCTGAAAGGAGGTTGTGATGGGTTAGGTGCTGGTCTCTTCTCACAGGTGACAAGCGATAGGATGAGAGGAAATGGCCACAAGTTGCGCCAGGGAAGGTTTAGACTGGACATGAGGAAGAATTTCTTCACTGAGACAGTAGTCAGGCATTGGAACAGCTGCCCAGGGAGGTGGTGGAGTCACCATCCCTGGAGGTGTTTGAAAGATGGGTGGATGAGTTCCTTAGGGACATGGTTTACTGGGGAGACAGGCACGGTTGGACTTGATAATCTCAGAGGACTCTTCCAACCTTATGATTCTGTGATTCTACGAAGTAAAAGCAATTCAGATCCTCCTTCCTCTGAAATCTAGTGATTTTAATAAAATGCTTTTAAGTACATACCCTATAGGTGACTGTAACTGTTGGTCCAAAGAACAGTATTTGTCTCAACATCACCATCAGAGACTTGGAGAGATACCAAGAAGTAAACACCCTGAGAGAAGGAACTCCGTGGTACAGTGGATACTGTGCTGTTCTCCCATACCTGGGACTGCAAGTAACAACCGAGATAAGGCTGTATAGCTGCTGTCCAGAAGATGGATTTCACTGGATGCCTCAGCAAAACTTGAACCTTTGGTGAAATTCATTATAATATGAAAACGCATCTCTTGGTCAAAAGCTACCCACCTCTGAGGCAAACTCCTCCCAAACCCACACTTACTGGGCCTGTGTGGTTAAGTTTTGGCAAGCAAAGTGAAGGCAGAGGTTGGCAACAGTCCATGGGACAGAGGTGATGCAAGGTGTGTTGCTTAGCATAAAACATGACTCCTTAGCAACTGAGCTTGGAAGATAGTCCCCACCAAGGAACACGATGATTGGACCTGGTGCCATAGGGGTGCCCTGGACCATGGTGGTATCTGTAATTCTCTTTCCTCCCTTCACTTTACCTTTTCTTTCCCTTCTCACCTCTATTGCACACCGCTTTACAGACAAAACAATAACGTTACACTGTTTGATAGAAGCATAACCCCTTGGCGTGATCACCTTGATTTTTGTGCTTTGAAATCACAGTAAATGAACCATCATGCGTCCACCAAGTGTATCGTGACAGTTACTCATAGCTGCAGGAAGCAGACTGCAACAGAAATGTATGTAACTTGTGCTGGTAGTGAACACAACTCAAACTACTGCCGAAACTATGAGTACATATTTAACAGTCTAAAATTTGCAGTAGGATTATGTGTTGTAACACAGCCACTTACAAAAACTGTCTTCTGGAATGCTTTTCTCCAGATAGCTCTTTTATTTAGTTCAGTAATGCTGGCTGTCAAATGCATTTGAAGACAGTTACCATCAATACAGAATTACATACAGTAAGACCTTGTAAAAATGCTAATTTTATTGTTAATGCAATTTTACAATTATCCTATGACTTTTGCACAAGGAATAAGATTGTAGTTGAAAAATTCTGGAAAACTGCCAAAAACATTTTATTTCTATCCTAATTTCAAAAGTGACATTCCTACCAATAAGGAAATTGTGTTAAGGAAAATGTGTATCGATTAACCTCGTAGATGTCAGAACACAATGCACAAATTACAAGTTCTGTTCAAGAGACAACTAGAAATACAGTTAGAGGCAGTTTGTGGTTGTGTACAGTGAAGCATCTGATAACTTGAATCAGTTGCAACAATCCTTCTGTGGAATACACAGTTTACAAAGAAATGTCATCTTTCATAAAGCATGAGTGAGGTCTATTCCTTACCTTTCTCTGATCAATTGTAAAGTTCAGTAATTTGCCCTCGGTAACGTCCATTAGGAAAAGCTACAAATTGGCTTAGGGATGTTAAGATATTAGGGAGATGGAAAATGAAAGATGACATCCTATCTCATAACATGCACATTATGAGAGACACATGCTATGTATTTCATATCTTCAGACTGTCAGAGATCTGAGAGGATTCAGTGGTAAAATAAAATCATAACAATAATGTAGCATAACTTTAAAAGCAAGCATATTAAATATTAAAATTGTCTGCATATTATCTATGGAAGAAACAGCTCAGTTTTTAATGCTTATGCCAGTTTTCGTTTCATGACTAGAACAATTTTATCCTCCTCAAATGGTGCTCAGAGCTAATGAAAAACAATTATAATGACTGTTAATTATGACGATTTTATTATTAAAGGCAAGTACAATTCAGAAACACGAGAGATGATTACACCAGAGATTATTTCCTTTGCCTAAAGTCTAAAATAAAAATCCCATAGTTTTTCTTGTGGTTTTATCTGTAGACAAGACTTTGTCACTTTATGTTGTGAGTTAATCCTAGTAGACAGCTAAACACTGCACAGCTACTCGCTTGCTCCCCTCCAGTGGGATGAGTGAGAGAATCAGAAGGGGAAAAGATGAGAAAACCTGTGAGTTGAAATAAAGACAGTTTAATAGGGAAAGCAAAAATTTCATAGCAAAATAAGGAATTCATTCACTACTTCCCAAAGGAAAGTAGATATTTAGGCATTTATAGGAAAGCAGGTCCCCATCACATGTGACAGTTACTTGGGAAGACAAATGCCATAACTCCCTCCTCCCCCCCCAACTTTTATTGCTGAGCATGATGTTATATGGTGTGGGCTGATTGGGGTCATCTGTCCCAGCTGTGTCCCCTCACAGCTTCTTGTGCAGTCGCAGCCTGTGCACTACTGGGGCTGTGGGAAAGCAGAAAAGTGCTTGATGCTGTGTAAGAACTGCCTAGTAACAGCCAAAACATTCTAGTATTATCAACACTTCTTTTGGTCACAAATCCGAAACACAGCACTGTACAAACTACTAAGCAGATAATTAATTCTGTCCCAGTCAAAACCAGTACACTTTATTTCCATAATTGCACATACATTTTCACTGTATTCCTGATACTTGAAATATTTACAAATGGGTAAAAGATATTAATTGATGAGATTATTTTGTTTATACATCCTCTTCAGAAATAAGTGGTCTAAATGGGTCAGTGTTTAAGTAAAGAAGCTTTATGTCTTACACATATAAAATAATCTAGATAGCCCATTCAAAACTGTGCAAGAGAAACATTATTAAATAACTGCTTAGACCTCCATCTCATTTTCTTTGTTTGTCTCTGTGAAATAATGTAGTGGAAGCATGCTGACCTGAAAACTTCTTGTGCAGATTCTGCCAGGTGCCACAACGAGGGAGGAGAGAGTTCTTCCTGAAGAGCAATGAAACTGATCTGGGAGGGGGTATTTTTGGTTTGAGAAGGTCAGAGAAATGAGCTGAATTATCTCCAAAGGCTTTTAAAGTAATCTTTAAATACATGGAAGAGGGAGCCACTCTCATTTTTCTGAGTTCAGAATGAGCTGTTGCCAGTTTCAAGTTTGGCTCCATTCCTTCATGAGGTGTTTCATAACACGTTTTGGCTTATCAATAGCCAATCTGCTACTTTATGTGCAGCGGAGTAATAGTCTTCCATCAGCTTGAGTCTTTGTTGTGGTGGTGGGCAGTCTTAAACCACTGTTCAACCACTTCTTTTTCTAATAGGTTCTTTGAGTTTCATCAGTTTTAACAAGAGCTGAAATGCTTGTTTTAATAAATCCAGATGCTCAATTACATATTATAGCTTTTTGGCTCTTAATTTTTTTTATGAAATTGGATTCTTTAATGTATCTTTCTTTTTAATAGTTATTTGGTCACATTGTCTTATTGAAAATAATTACATTGCTTCTTCTCAGCATTCTTGAGGTTAGAAGCCATTGACTATTCCATTCATATGTAAAGAAAGTTGCTTAACCATTGTCAGAAAACAAATTACTCAGTTAATATGTGGAGTGTTTATGCTTATATGGCTTTTTTCTATTCGGTAGCCTAAATGGTCTTGCTTTATTATATATAAATAGTTTCATTACTGCACAGTAAGAGTGCCATGAAATTATAACGTACCATTTCAAGAAGTTTGTCATCTCAATTACGTAAGGAACAAACAACATCTACGCTATTTGGAAGGGGATGTTATTTGTAAGGTCTAGTAGTGCCAAGGCAATTCTCTATCAAAAGTGCAGTAGTGTTTCAGTCTGCATGCTATATCTACACTGGCATAACTTAAAACGTTAAGAGTCCAGGGATTCCCTGTCACGTAGGAGACCTTTGAAGTAACTGATAACTTTTTTTCAGAATATTTTAGTATGATTGTGTTTTTTTCATTAAATAGCCAAGTCTCTAGAAAGCCTAAATTGGTAAAAATTTAACAGATTATTTTTTAAAAAAAGAAAACTTTTCAAAAATTTTTAAGGCTAATTTTATCATTCAATCTATGAGTTTTAAATCATAGCCTTAGATGTTGTTTGCTCTTCAACATTTTTGCAACTTCTTTTTATCTCTCTGTGCATTCACCTACAAACACAAGTCCATTCCTGCAAATTTTGAGTATGTTTCTAACATAAAAAACTATTTATATTTTAAGACGTGTCTCGTGTATGGAGACTCCACTTTTCAAGAAGACATTCTTATTGTTTGTTTAGTTCTTAAGCAAGCATTACTAACTTTGAAATCTACTATGCATGGTATATTCAAAATGTTTCACAGGCTCAGAGAAAACATAAACCTTAAAAATAAATATTAATTTATTTTTAATAGTTAGATGAGAGATAGTTAAAGAAAGATATTATAATATCTTTGGGGTTTTGTCAATGGTGTTATTGTCACCAATGAAGTAGATTTTTTCTTAAGTTACAGAATGGACAAAGCTTTTGAAAATCTTTTTTTAAATAAGGTAGCTTTTTTAGTGAAATAAACTATGTAACCAAGCCTGTGTGAATGGATTGCTATATACTTTAAGCACAGATGTAAATCACAGTGAGCATTATTTGAAGTTCAGTAATGGCCTAATGTTAAAAGAGAGAATCTTAATGGTTTTATTCAAAATAATGATGAATATTGAAGCTGCTTCCCCTTCAAATACTTGCCAAATTTTACTATATGATATTTATAAGTAGGGTTTATTTCTTCAGACCCATTAATGATGATCTTAATCCTTATTTTCCCATGGCTTATTCCTCTTATCTAATTATGCTATATTTTCTCTCATCAGAATCTCCGTCTTCAACAGGAAAGGGTAATAATTTTCTTCGCTATCATTTAACTTGGCACTTCAAAATGAGATGTACAACAAATACACAGCTCTCAATCCTTTCTGTTCTTTGAAAACATTTGACTTCATTCAAACAAAAATACTTTTCCCTTGTCTGAAAAGAAATACTTCAAAAAATTACTTAACAGGCTGAGAACACAATAATCAGATTTATTCTAAATATAACTGTTCCTTCAAGTGCATGAATATTTTTAACAACAAAAAGATTTTCCTAGTCATAAGCAACAAAATTTCCATTGACACACATACAAAGAAGGATGAATGATATCTTGAAGAAATAACTTACCTTACAAACTTTGGTTTTGTACAATGAGATTTGTGGCTAAATATCTCATGGACAACACTGTCTGATTTCCATATTATATCTGGAGATTAGTTGGCATTTCTTAGGTCATGACAAAAGAAAGCATTATAGATAAGTTGAGTGACATAAAAACACCCTGATGCCAAATAATTTACACTGTTAAGCAGCATATCTCAATAAAACACAAAGCTTAAAAGCTTTAAGGATTTGAACAATCTTTTTAAATCACATAATTTCATCTTCTATGGAACAGTTCATATGATGAAAGCTCTGCACAAGACTACATGTTTTCCTGAACAGACTACAATCCAGAAAAGCGGCATAACATTTGCTCCTACAGATGGCATGTGCAAAATAGACTATTACGTGAAGCAGGAGAAACTCCTTTCAATCTGTTTTACAAAAATGGAATTAAAATTTCCATTCCACACTTTGATTTGCATCCCCAGTCATGAATGGGTAGCCATTTTTTCCTCAGAAATACCTCATTCTCTGTTGATCACTGAGAATTTCTCAGGTATCATTCACTTGGAGAATAACAGAGCTTAATGAATTAATTTAGATCTCTCTTTTTGTTCCCTTAAGTCTCACTAATCCATGCTCTGTTAGGGGAAAGAGGTATTTACTAATAAAACTGAAACAAATTTATGAGATAAACACTTAGTATTTCCCCTCTTCTGCAGAACTGTTAAAGAAACACTTGCAAAGAAGTCACCTGGAATATCTGAAGTTAGGGCTGAATGTATTATTGTTGCTTTTCCTTGTACAGTATGCAACACATAACTATGTTAGACAGACACTTGAGTGGGTGCTTGAGAAGCAAAACTACAACTTGCATAGGAAGACAATTTTGTTTTCATGTTCTAAAAGGAAGAGCCTGTGGATTTTGACATCTTTTCCTTTTAGAGGGAGAATTAAATTATACACTGAGCTCTTGAGGGTCTTCTGAGCTGGGATTTCTGAAGTTAAAAGAGAAAACAAAGTACTGCATTGTGCTTTTGCTTATCTCTTGAACAGACTTGTGAATCCCAAATTAAGATACAGGAGTAAATTAGTTAAAAGCCCATTGCTTGTGTGTTTCCAAGTTTTTTATTACTCGTTAATGTTAAAAAATAATCTTAGTGTAACACAATATTTCTTTTCAGTGGCTTCCATTTACATCACAGATTCTTCCCAACTTTTTCATTCATACATTTTTATAGTAATGTTTCATAAGAAAAGGAACAAAAAAATACATATTCCTTTTTTACTTAAATATATTTTTCCTTTGGTCCTCTGTGTAAAACAGATTTTTTTTAAAAAAAAAAGCTATATAAAACCTTGGTAAAGAAAAGCCTGAAAGTATTGTTTCAGACTGAACGGAGATGTGAGATTCATGCAATCAAATATTCTAATTTGTGCTTACTCTGTCTGGATGCAGTGGGCATATTTCACTTCCCTATCATGATCTGATTCACTGTTGCTAGGGAGAGAGGATATGATGGTAAAATGAATTTATGTACTAAAATTGATTTAAATTACAACAGTCATTCTCACAATAATCCTTTTAATTGCTCTTAGGAGTTATGAAATTAATTAAGGCATATCTTGTGACATTGCCTTAATTTAAAAAATAAAATATTGATTTAACTCATTGAATGATTAGTACCTTGAGAAAAGTAATCATCTTAGCTTTTTATATTCACAAAGAAAAAACCCCACCAAAAATAAATGAAAGTTGATCGTGCCTAATAAAGACATATTTCTTTGTTGAATCCATTTCACCATCTCATACCTACTCTTATCAGCTAAACCAGATGAGATTAGTGGTGTCTTGAGTCCCATTAAGAGGAAGGAAGCCTTTGTTTTTTTACTTTGTAGTGCTCACTTCCCTGTCATTTTCTCCTTTTCTAAGCCTTTGTGCTCAACATAAATTACCAGGAAAATACATTAACCTTTAAAGGGAAGTGGCAAATAATCTATTATATGATGTATAAAAAATATTTCCTTCAGCTATAGTATTAATTTTCTTTCTGTATTCATTAAGTGTTTATGCAGTGTTTACAATTGCACACTATAATCTAGTTTTAATTAGGTGGCATCGAACATAGAAGTGTATGAAGAGTCCCAGCACAGCTGAAGACATATAACGGGAATCAGACAATGACAGGCATCGCAAGGATGACATGAAAGACATATCTGCACTGTTCAGCCCTGGGTTCCCTGAATTCTGGAGTTCTTCCTCTGTAGCAATTATGAGTATCCTCATCCTAATTGCAAATCACATTGCTTATCAATGATTATGAAGTGAGAAAGGATTGGAAATTCATGCCTCTGCTCTTATTCGTTTACACCTTCCCTAGCAATAGTACAGTAATAACGGAGACATTATTATTCTTTGTTCAGAGCACTGGAAAAGTCCCTTATTCTGAAATTGAGATTTTCATGGCAAATAATGCTGATCAGGATCCACCAGATGTGTGACACAGAATCAGCTGTGCTATACCTGGAATCTAGATAAATAGGTGGTTTTAACCCAAAGCGTCAATTTTATTCATCTATAATTCTGGTATTAAAGACAATGCACTCGGCATTTGTATTAAATGTACATCTTTAATGAATAGAAATGAACAGAGAAAGAATTATATTAAAAACGTAAAAATAGAGACAGCTGGGATGGGAGAGAAATTCAGTCTGTTCAATACAGGCAGGATTTTGTATAAGGGTCATGAATACTATTTAAGCAATGGGCTATTAGGGTGGTGTGGTTATCATGAAATAATCTCACCCCTGGAGAGATAGCTATGGACCAGATGCAGCCATGTGCTTCTAGGCACCCAGGGGTGTTGTTATCATGATAACCACACCTGCTGATTTTGCTTCATTGCCACTATAAAATTTCCTGTATTTTGTCTCAGTGCAAACAAAACACAGTGTTTAAGTGTATTATTCTGACCAGAGAAAATTGTCAATTAATGAAAGAATAGTTAGGCAATCTAAGCTACAATGCTACTGCAAAACCAACTAAAAATGTGGCACGGTCAGAAGGACATAATACTTGTAAAGTAAACTCAAAGGAAATGGATCTTTGATTCAGAGGAGGAAGGGTACATTAACAGATATTTAAGGTATTTGGTAAGTAAGACCCTATGCTCCACTGCACTAGGACAAAGACAGAGCTTCCCTCAAAACAACCTATCTATCTCCTGAGAAATCCCCAAGATCTGAATTCATAGTCTATGCAGCAAGGTCCCAACTTTCTTTTGTCTGGAGACAAAGATTGGCATGACTGTTTGCCAAATATTCACAGTTCTCCCAGCAACCTGAGCTGCCAAGTAAGGCAGTAAGGAACAGAAGGGAACAGGATAGGCTTCCGTGGTAATACCACTGAATCCAGCTTGTTTTAAAGGCCAGGGGTTCCACTGAAAGAGTATATAGTTTCTTCGCTGAAGAGGTGTAATGTGATACCAAAGAAGACATAAGCAAAAAATAAACAGCTGGAGTTTCGTCTTCGCTGCTTGAACCAAATGAAAGCAAAGAAGGGGCTTCATTTTCTTTTCGTGATAAGTCTGATTCTTTTAAAAGAAGTAAATTTCTGTCATCTAGAAGAGGCCTACATAAAAATGGTGGTTAAGCCTAGATAAAATGAAAGTAAATGTTTTCAGTTCACCAGGTTTTATGACACAAGATAATGTTTGAAATATGCCTGAAATTTTTTCAGCCTCATTAAACAACACAACCTGCTAGAAATCAGGACTGTAGGTTTTTCAACTGAGAAACCTGTAATTCACCTCGGATGTAAATTTCAGAATACTTATAAACTAACACAGCCAAAAGTTGACTGTAAATTTTACCAGAAAAGTTGATGAAAAAAATTACTTTTTAAGAATAAATTTTACCAGAGATAGCAACCAAATACAAATTTTGTTGTGTGCAGATGGTCTCATTTTAAGTTTTTAAAGTATAATAAGCTTTTGTGACTAGTTTTCTAAAGGCAGAATTACAGATTGCCAAGTTGCATGTTCTAGAAAGTACGGTCAATTACATCAAGACAGCATTACCAGAAGTTGCTCATCTAAGACAAAGAATGTGAGTGAACTGAAGAAAGTTTTTTCTTAATATTACTTAACCAGGATACATGCGTGAAAATTGAGTTTTAGGAAGATACTAGGCACAAGGAAAGCCCCTATGAGAGGAAAATAATTTATAGTACTCAAGGACATATAGAATCATAGAATAGTTTAGGTTGGAAAAGACCTTTCAGATCAAGTCCAACCATAAACCTAACACTGTCACCTCCATCACTAAACCATGTCCCCAAGCACCACATCTACAGGTCTTTGAAGTTCCTCCAGGGATGGCAAATTGGCCACTTCCCTGAGCAGCCTTTTGCAATGCTTGACAACCCTTTCTGCAAAGAAATTACCTCTAAGATCTAGTTTAAACTTCCCCCGGTGCAACTTGAGGCCATTTTCTCTCATCCTCAGGTTGCTGGCTTTTGCAGTGTTGACCTTGATCTTAACGGTCCTTTCCAACCTAAACAATTCTATGATTATGTGATTATTTTTTCTTCATCTTAATGAACTATTGGTGTTCACGTATTGTTAGAACTGTATCTGAAATATTAACTAATATAGTTTTAACAGGCCTTTTTAAAAGCAGCGCTCTTCTCACTTTTCCACATTTCTAGCTCTTAGAGGAATTGCAGAGGTAAAGGCATAGATCAACTTGATCAATAAATGAAATTGTGGAGATAGAATTGCAGATATCTTAAGGAGTCATCACTTTTGAGAAGACTGCATTAACCTCTGATTACTTCTATATTTCGAATAGAAAACAATTCTGAAAAATAATCACCTGAACATTTAATAACTCCCCATGTTCTTCCAGATATAAATCCTTTTAAAACACTATGTAACACTATTTATGTATGTAAAAAATTACTATGTATGTGACTTTGTTTTAATTCTTCTTAGAAGAATTTAGAATACCTGTATCTAGGAAGGGAAAACTAAAGCTAAGTACCATACAATACTAAAGATAGGTACTATGTAACACTATGTAAGGTATGATCTTTGCAATGCATGATGTAATTCATAATAAGCCATTGTTAAAGAGAATAAAAGAGAGGAAAGGAAAGGCAGGACATAATTTGTCATATGGTCAAACTCTACCCAAGAACTCCTCTAGTCCTGTGGGCTTTAGCTTATAAACTCATCCTCATTTGACTATTGAGTTTGAAATAAAAAAGATGTGAAGGGCTCTGCCACTGAGCTATAAACTGCCAGAAAAAAATTGTTGGTAACTCCACAACATAAAATTTTCGAAGTCAATCTCATAAGTCCTTTGCTTTTTCAGCAGGGAAAGGGAGGAAACATTCAAAAATGCTATGGCTGAGATGAATTCAGCTTCTCTAATAGGAATAGCACACTAGAAAGTGACATACGATTGTCTTCCTAGTCAAAAAGCAAAGCGTAAGAGGTGGAGAGATTATGGAGGCATAACTTCTTTTATGACTTTGTTCTCATTAGGGAGCCATTTATTTAAGAATCCTTAAGCAGTGGCTCCATTTAGCCTTATCTAATTTTTTTTAAAGTTTTTTTTAATCTCCAGGTAAGTTTCTAGCAATTTGAAAGTATTTAAGAGTTAATTTAGCTCTTTCCTTCTCCTCTACAGATGTTCTCCAGGAGTGATTCTGGGGGATAAGGAAGTTAGATCAAGTAATTTCTCTAAGAAAACAGACATAACGTTTTCTAATTAACTCCTCTTGCTTATTTTAGCTTATGCAGATGTAAGTAATCTAATTGCTGCTCTATTGGCTGCTCTCTGGTTGTCTTTTAATGGCATCTGTATGTTTTTTGCTTCACTGACATTATAGTACCCTTTGTGGTGATCTATATAGGAAAGCTATACTGCCTGAATTTGAGAATCAAGAAAATTATATATAAAAAGCTAGACACACAATGTCTTATTTTTGCTATTTAATGTAGGAACTGGAACATGAGAAACAGTTCCACAATCTGTGTCCTATAACAGGCTGGTTTACCTATTTGCTTAAATGCCCATAGTGCAGGAGGATATAATTGGTTTATTTTGTTCTGAGAAATAATATGTGCAAATAATATGATGAATGTAAATATTCTACAACTCAGAATCTTCTATTGCATTGATAAAGGCATTAGTCATTACCTTCCTTTGTGTTATTTCAGCATTTGCTCCTATTATAATTCAAAATGTGAACACCATGAATAGCTTTCCCAGAAATAACAGCAAAATAATAACAAAAACCAGAAAAGTGTACCTGTGAAAAGGTAGAGAAAAAGCAGAAATCTTAGCAAGAGAAGAAAACAGAATAACTCCATTGGAGAGAAGAAGTAAGAAGGGGAGAAAAGAGGGAAAGGTAAGGCATACAGCATTATGAGATTAGTAAGAATGGGAAAACACTGTATTTCAGCAGTAAAACACGCTGAAATTGAAGGTGTTTTCAGCTCCTAGCAAGATGCGAGATTAAAAGCAAGTACTGTTACATTTGATACAGCGTAAAGAATTTATGAGACCAAAAGATCTGGGAAACTTGTAATGACAAGGTAAAAAATCATTGTGCTGAACTGGTTTTATACATTCATGGTTTTCCTCTGTTGCTAATTTAACCTGGTTCATGTTTTTTTTATTTATTTTCTGGCTTTTATCAGCAATCCAACCTGTTATCAGAATTGAGAATGAGTGGTTTCCTCCAAAGCAAATTATTACTTGAACTACTAATGTTCAAGGACATGCAGCACTCAAAGAAAATTGCTTTTGTGACTAAATAGTGAAGTGAAGCTGAAGTATCTGACAGCCACAGAAACAGTTTTACAAGACTATATTCTATTGTCACAGAAGATGTTAACTTTTTTCCTAGAGTTCAATGAGTTAAAATTCATAAAATGAAAACAATAATAACATTTATGAACATTTATAAAGAAAAAATAAAAGTTAAATTCTCATATAGAAGTAAATTTCACACCTGAAATTTAAACAAGAGGTACTGGCACTCTAATGATCCTCAAGCCTCTTAATTTAGACATGCAAGAAAAGTACCTTGATGTAGATGGAGAAAATCCCTTAGGAAAGAATCTCAGCCCCAGTTTGTGTACAAGAAAATGTTATTCAGTCTTAATGAGTTATCTGTTGCCAAATCATTGCTTGTTCTTACTATGTTTAGGTTAGAACTCACTCAATCTGACAGCTGTAATCACCACTTTTCATCTAAGACAGGATAAATAAGAAGATGACGTTAGATCCCACCCCAACCTGAACAGTCAATAAGGGAGGGTAAAAAGGGTTCTTTGGTATCTGTGCAGCGAATCGGAGATAGACAAATCTCCCACAGAAAATTCAAATCCAGTATTTATTTTGGACACAACCAAAATCACAAAACAGACACTTGCGTGCCCTCTGAGTCATGCCTTCTCAAATTCCACAAAGCAGATCCCAATCTGTTCAGATTGCAATCTGATACTTTGCACACAGCCAAAGTTGCTAAACAAGTCACAATACAACTCAGATTCAATCCAGTACACCATAATGCCAGGAAAAAGAAGGTACAGTAAAATAATGGAAGAGAATAAGAAGAGGACAAGACAGAGAAGGAGGAAGAAAAACAGTCATCACTTCAGTGGGGCACCGAGGTTCCTCAGAAAATGTGGTCCATCTGGCAGCAATTCCTCCAGCAGCAACTCTTGAGAAAGATGTGGTCCAGCAGCACATCTTCAGCCCAGACCAGTAGTCCTTCCGAAGGAAAAATGGTCCACGGGGTGGTGGACACACGCTCTGTGTTATTTATAGGGCAAGGATGTGAGGGGTTGTCTTGCCATGAAAGTTCTCGAATTGGAGCATGCATAGACGTTCTTTAGGAAGGTTCTCAGACTGGGGCTGGGGCTTCAGGGTGACTGACAGTTCAACAGACCCTTGCGAGAATAACTGAGTAACCTCTGTGTGAACCCTTACACTGGTGATGCTGCACCTCCTCACCTTTAGAGGAGTGGTTCCTGCTCCTACACCTTCTTCTCTCATTGTTAATCACGAATCACAGAAAAAGCCCTCTGCACTCAGACAATGTTTAAGATACAAAACAAGTAAAGAAGTCAATCGTGACGTGTGGTTAAACCACAGAGTAACTCAATACTAAGAATACAGCTCTGTCTAAAGAACAGCTTACCTAGAGAATGAAGATGATTTGGGGGCCAATGTTTTGCCCGAAGGCATAAATTCAGGGAGTGCTGGTTAAATGGCAAAGTCAAATTAATAATTCTCTGCACTCCTTGATCATACTTGTGGTACCACATAAAAAATCATACCACAATAACGTTTTTGCTCACAATATACGACAGCAGTTATACCTTAGCACAAAGAAAATAACTTGGAAAACAGGAATATGGAGACTATAGACTGAGCGAGCGTAGCTTTCTCAGAAATACATATATAGCAATGAAGAAAAGATAGCTTTGCCCTGAGCCAAAAAAGGAAGCTGAAGAGATTTTATGTACCTGCTACCTAAAAAGTTCTCGGAGCAGTGAACAAAAGTAGTTTGCTTTATTGATTGATTTCTGCTGTGTTCAAGGAATCAAAAATTTATTTGCAAAGAAGATTTCATCAAGAGAGTAATGCCTGACTGAATCATCATTATCTCATATTGAATAAAATGACTCACAGAAAGCTGAATTTTGCTAGCTCTACAAAGAAGAGAGGATAGATTATCAGCTGCAACATTATGAACTGCAGCCTCTTAGGACTTTTGTGATCCAGATTTGGTTTCCAGTTTTGTGTGAGTTCTGTGATACTGTAGGCATTCTTGGAAGAAAAAAGAACACTAATTAACATATTCCAGTAATCTTTGGGCAAAAGGTAATATCTGAGCTTTAACCAATTTGTCCTCTAAAATATCTATCTGTTGTCCTTCCCATTTATCTTATTGAGGAGTGAGGCACTTTATTACCAAACCAGGTCAATGACATGATGTTGGTAACTTGTTCATAATGAGGTTCTGCTACATGTAGCATGTAGATTAAGGTAGTCCATGTAGATTAAGCCACTTGACTTCATAAACTCGTGTCCAATCTCAAAAATCAGCTTTCAAAGTCTTTATAGGTACATCCAAAGCAGTACTAAGTATCTTCCAGAATCCTGTAAAAATCCTACATTACACTAAGTTCACAATTTTCAGCCTTGAGACATTTCAGAGCAGTGTCTCAGTCCTCGCTGTGTCATTCTACAGATTTAGTGCCTGTCACACGCAGTCGCTATTGTATGCTTTTCTAGGCAGTTGTAGTCTCTTAACATGAAAAGAATCCTACTATATGCATGTATTTTCTGGGCAGATGAAAGCTCTTCAATGCTAAGAGGCAGAGCAGTCACCACGGGAATGCATTTACAGAATTCCAACTTGGCATAAAAGTAATCTACCAAAAAACCCGTCACACCTGTCAAGGTAGGGTACGGTAGTCTCTATATGTCTCCATTGTGAGATAATTTCATGTTACATACAGATTAACCCTATCCAGCTGCATTAGCTACCACCCACATAAACCCTGCTTTACACAGTCTGTGTTTTTCTGCAAGTGTGAATTTAATGCTAAATGTAAACAGTGTTGCTGTCTTCATGCCTGGGAGGATAACGGAACAATATCAAAGCCATTGTCAAACTCTGGAAAAAAGCCATAGGTTGTGAAAAGCAATTTGTGGGCAGAAGATTTGACTTATTTTCAATTTAAATAATTGCTTTCTGATTATGAAGACGGAATATAATTCTCAATTTTTTTCAAATTCAGTAATTTAACAACAACAACAAAAAAAGAGATACATTTTGGGAAGAACTCTCCTCAGAGCATGATTTGGAAAATCAGTGTGTGTAAAGAAGGAAAACTGGGAACTACACTTACACACTTAATGAATTTGAGGGTATGACATATATGTCATATATCATATTATGAAGATACTGAAACAGCACAATTACCTAAAAGGTAACTATTTATTCTGATAACATTTCTCTTTACAAAGTTAAGATGTGAATCACATTTTGGCCACAAGAGTGACCATGGAAAGGTAGTGTTTCCACTGTGTGAACACACATGCACACAATATATACCTGCATGCACAGCTCTTACCCTCAGAAGTTCACAGTTGTTCTGAACTCTGCTGCTTAGAAGTAATTCAGATCAAGTGCAGAAATAATGACGTCTATCTCAGCTGACCAACCAATATAATAGTGACAGGGAATATTTTCAACAGTATTTGTACTAAATACTCAATGTACAATAAATATGTTAACTTAATTGATAATTGCATCATTACTAAAAGATCCAAAAATTCAAATAGGACACAGTTGTTCAGAACTTGCACACAGAAAAAACAAGATGCATTACCGAGTAAGACGATCAGTAATCTCCAACATGAATAATAGATAGAAACATATTTTACTTTTAAAATTAGTGCTGGATATGAAATAGTCCTTTATTCTGTTTTATGTTCTTCCTCCAAATGCATAGTTCAAAAATATTATTTTAAGCAATTACAAGTTACTTAGCCATTCTGTACATTACATTTTCTGTGAATTACCATGTGTGCATATTGGGGTATGTGAAAGTGCATGTGTCTATTCACATAATTGAATATAGATTTTATTATATTCATATATTTATGAATTTCTTATTAATACATGTCATTGTTTGGTTAATATTTTTTGCTGTACTGTGATACCCAAGAAAAGACATGTGGAAGTATCATTTTAAAGTACTGAAGTCAGAAGTTAGACTTTAATTTTCAGTGCACAGTGAAATCAAAAGCAGTTTTCTGTAGAATAAGAGATTTATTGAAATATAGTTTATTCTGCTTATTATGTCATTGATCTTCAGAGTCTTGCATTTAGGAGCCATTTTATAGGCACTTTACAAATGAATAGAGAGATGAGATTAAATGATAACAGCAATTTTGCATGGCAAATAGCCTGCGTAATTCAGATGGAACATAAATTTAAAATTACATAGATGACACCAGAAAAACATTGAGTTAATATAAAACTGGCTGTATGCTGCCTTAGTCCAAGTCTTTTTTTTAACCTTGTTTATCATGAAACATGAGTGCTCTGCTTGTTCATTATTATTCATATCAATGTTTGTCCAAAGGAGAAATAGAAATGTACTTTACCATCTAATATGCTGTGGTCTGGGGTTTTTTTGCCATGTTTTAGTTTATTCATCGAACACTGAGAGTAACAGGCAGTGAACAAAGATGAACCAGCTATGCCACACGTTTTCCTGTATTGGAGCTGCATGATTATGCAATGACAGGTATTGATAAATTTCAGAGTAGTTGTAATTTTGCCACAACAGTTACACTAAACTGTTCTGCTCAACGGTGAACCAGCTGAGCTTAGAAAGTCCAGCCTCCAAGGATTCCCACTTGCTAAATAAAATTCTACTTCAGGTTCTGTCAAATGCTTTTTCTGGTGAATTAGAAAGGAAAGAATCTTGTTCACAGATGATAACAAATTGCAAGTTGGTGTGAGATGACAGAAAAAAGAAAATAAAAACGAGCTTCAGTGAAATTCTGTGGGCAGCTTATGCTTTATTGTCAGAATGTATTGTTAGGTATAGGTTTACTATTACAAGAAACAGTTTAAAGAACAAAGAATCCCAGACATTGTAAGAAGTGGATAATCTGTACATATGTAATTACATGCTTACCATAGTGACCCTGGCACATTATCAGAGGAAGATCAAAAATAGAATTTCCATCTCTTTCAGGTTATAGTACCATTGTAGCAAAAAAATTTGCTCTGTTTTTAGCATGGTGTTGCTACCATTTTAACTTGGAGCCTGAATTCTATCACTAATGTCCCTGACTTCCGTTTCCCCAACACTGAGTCTAAGTTTGGTTTATATCTTTTCCCATTGGAACCATTCCATTTTCCCTTAATCATGTAAGAGCTCAAGCAGGCGACTGATTTACTCAACAGTCCAGTGCAACTAGGAGGATGCAGTAGCCTTTTGATGGAAATCAGTGAAATTAGTTGAAAATAGATCTCATGTATCTTCATATATAACCACATACATCCAGATATAAGTAGGACTGTACTTGTTTCATGGGATTGTTTTCAATTTCTGACAGGAAAATCCAGTGCAGTTCCAAAGAACTTTTAAAATAAAACTTCAATATGATCTGAATCTTATGAAAATTAATTGATTTTTCCATTGAATAACTGGAAAAAATAACATGAGGCAAATCTACCCTAAGGCCTCCATTGCACATACAATGTTAATGCAGATCTACTGAATAATATATTGTATGTGAGTAAAAAAATCTGTTTTCAGTTGGTGTTTTTGAAGTAATATATTTTTTCTTTTTTCACTCCTGAAAAGAATTACCAGACCATTATATGAATGATTTAGAATGAATCTTGTATCTTATTCCGTCACATAAAGGGAATCTACTTATGTTAATGACATGCCTGAACTTTTTACCAGACCTGAGTAGAAAAAGGCCATTGCCCTAATGCTAGCTAACATATCTGAATACAAATACTAAATTCATAGCACAAATTACAAATGGAGAATTGATCTTAATCTGTGTAGGAACAAATTCAGAATTATTCGGTGAATACATTGCCTTTGTACAGAGTATTCACAGCAGTAATTCCAGTCACATACTTCTTTGTAACCCTAAATATTCTTCATATCAACAGAAGATAATACACCAAAATATCTTGGTTTTTGGTTACACCAGTTCTGAACAGTCATGAAATAATATTGCTGTATTAAAAAAAATAATTCCCAATTGACTGCTTACAATACAAGAATAATCTCCTGTTCCCCAATCAATACCCCAGCATGCCCTAAATGATGTATGAAAACTCAACAGAAAAAGGAAAGTGGAGTTTTATTTGAACTGATCTTAATAAATATACACTTTCAAATATATATTTATAGGCTATAAAAACATCTGTCTAAAGTAGGAAAAAGGTATGTCTTTCTTCTAATGAAGAAGAGATTAGTTTTGATAGTATGAAGATTGATGCTACTAGAGGTATTTTCACCTGGAAACTGTAAGTGAGCTGCCACGAGTGTTTACTGGAATACAGGGGCAGCTTACACACAACCTAAGATTTTTTTTTCAGCATGTTTATTAGGAAATAGAAAGATCCACATTAACATTTGAGTTGAGAAGCCCATCTCCTAGTTCCCCTTTTCCATTTCTTTTGATTTCCACATAGAGTTGTCCAAGAAGCGTCATCCAGATTTTTTAGAGAGGAAAGGTGTTTCTTTGGTTCCTGACTCTGGAAGCAAAACACAAAGCCAAATCTACACTGCTCAAGAGCTTAAAAACTTTGAGCTGAACTTCATATTGACAAGACGTATCTTGTGAATTAGATCAACTGATTTAGGGCGAGATTTATCCTAGCAAAGTATCCTTTTAATACTTGGGTTTGGTACAATTAGGAAATGGTTTTCTTATCAAGTGAGTATGCATTAAGCTAATCTGTTAGAAGAATATTTAAACTGTCTTACAGTAGTGGTGTGTAAATTAATGAATGTGTGGGAGGGATACTGTGTATGGCTGCCTTTGGCCAGACTGAATTTAGAAAACACAGCTTAGCCCCTTTGGGTTTTGGTTGGTTCGTTGGTTTTTAAGTGCCATAGCTTTGCGAGTCAAACCTCTGCTTCTAAAATCAGTTTGAACTTCAGCTAAAGAAAGCTGGATTTGCATCTTAGTGCATTAGTGAGAACATTACCCTCTAATTGTAGTATTCTGTGTAAAAGACACATTTTAAATATTGCAGTACATATATATACATGTATGTATGTTATTGCTATGACTCTGACTGGTTTGTCACAGCATTCAAATCATAACGTATTGTGAGACAGTTCTAAAAGAGCAATTACCTGCAATTTTTGGAACAAGTTCAGATAGATTTTTTTGAGATAAATTAAATTAAAACTAGCTCAGTTCACTGAAAATAGTACAGTAACTGTATTTTTCTTCCTCTACTTTTCTCTGGTTTGTTGTGCAATTTTAAAATTAGTGATTTACCTAAAAATCTTTGCATATTTAAAAATTTAAAGCATAACCTAAGATTTACAGACTGACTTAAAATTTGCAGTAATTTCTTACTTTCGAGCAGAACGTACCCAGCAATAGTCCTCTTGCAATTTCTAAAGGAGTTGGTAGCTTAGGAAAATTAATGAAGGCTGAAAAAATATAAGAAAATTGTATTTTATCTCCTTCCACTTACATTATTTTATAAAAACATACACATACTGGGAAATAATCAAACATGGCAGATGTAGAAAGGCAAACAAGGTAAATATAAAGTAAATTTTACAAGATTAATAGTAATAATATTGCTGTAAAAGGCACAGAGGAAAAAACAGAAAGCTTTGAAAAGTCAGAGGAGTGAATTAAATTAACAATGGAATGCCAAATCCTAAGGTTTTGTCCTGTAAATTTTACCTTAAAGCACCTTCACATTAATCCATAAATAACACAGCTTATTAGGAGGCAATAATAAAGGATGCTCGGAACATATGGTAACTACGGGCTCTACAGGAGAAAAAACATCACGTATGATTAGCCCCAAGTTTCACTGTGATCCATCTGAATTTTCACTAACATCTTTAGACTGACTACCTGAACAACCTAGCTTTATTTGCCAGATGATTGCCACTGTCTTAGCATTTAGAAATGGTTCTAGAAATTGCTGTTGAGGTTGCCTGGCCGTTCTCAGGGAGATGTAATCACACATTTCCTGAACCTGAGCATGTAGGAGAATTTAACCCTACATAAAAGTTCCAATTGTTATTCATATATTCATTGTGTTGTACTTGTTCATTTCTGTCAGCTGTTGACTTTAGGATTGTATTGGTTTGTTTGTCATTAAAACCCTTATCTTTCCAATCAATAATAAATATCATCTGGGAAAAGAAACAAACAAAATAACAAACAAAGAAACAGAGACCAGAACCCAGTGTCTAGAGAATGTTTTGTCTCTGTTTTTAAAAAAAAATCTGTTGTCAATAGAAGCCCCTCATTCACGTTCCCTTTAACAATACCTGCAGCTAGCTCCAAGTCATTTGGAACTGTTTATTTTTTAATTCTGTCTTTCCTGACTGAAGTGTCTTACAATTATGTTTCTAAAGGCATAATAGTCCTACCAGCTTCTGAAATTCTAGCCCTTCTGCAGAGCTTGTAGAGAGAGATTGAGAAGGAATTTATTATGAATAGAGATTTAATGTTATGAACCAAGAATGTGAAGCTGATGTGAAAGAAGCATTCTAGATGTTGATCTGATTTTCTTTCTTGTTTTCCTTATTTTGAATAAAATCTATACAGATCAGCACAGGAAGAAAAATTGGTGCAGTTTCTGCAAACAGCTTTCTAAAATATATCTCCTCGAGGAGGACTAATTTTGGAAATTAATGGCCAAGACATACAGTTAATATCCCTTCTTTGGTTTTACTTTGTTCTTAGAGACCATTGTTTAGTCATTCTCTTCTTTCTTATTGCTATAGACTGAGTTATTCTCACGCTGTGAATATTTATCAATGCTACTTCCAATAAATGACTTATGAGAGTTTATGCTTGCCAGTATAAGTTTCTACTCTAACTTAATATATTAATACTTGTACAATGAACAAATTTTCCCCTAAGTGCTAATGCTTTGTGTGTGTCAGCCTGCCTTTCTCCTTCGTCGACTAACAAAGCTTTAAGTCGGTTGCTCTTCCAGCAGTCTGCTCAAGTTTTACTATTGCAGATGAGAGATGCAACTGTGGGACAGGCTTTTATTCCAACATTAAACTCCCCAGTAAGTCATACTAAGCCTGAGACTTTGAACACCAGAATTGGAAAATATTTAAATAATTATGTGCATCACTGAGTCTGTTCTCTGACCTGAATTTAGTTTTATTTTAGTTACCATTGTAGACCATAATCACAGTTTAATGCTTTCCTAAGAACCATTTTTGGACCATTCTTAGAACAATAAGTCAAGTCTAGGGTACTTTTTTCCTTTTTAGAAACAGCATGAAAGATGAATAGAGAGTGTTTCACAGTAAATATTGCTACTAGAAAAGTATACAAGAGCCTCTGAGACTTCTGAAGATAAACTGAAAGCTTTACCTTCTTATATCTGCAAGGAAGACTGTACTGAAGCCGAAGACTTTTAAAAATGACTGAGAATGTTGGTAGGGAGTGATTTTCCTCAGAACAGGGTGGCAACATGGATGTACAAATCAGGAGCGATTTTGAAGGTGAAGGTATTTTCCTCGCTTATCATTCTGAAGATGGATGTTATTCTTTAATAATTTAAGTCCTTTTGCATTATCGCATGTTTCACACAATCCTGCATTGCCTCCATTGCACTCCATTCCTTTTGGAGAACATTCATGTGGTCCTTTAAATTGTTTTGGGGGAAAGTAATCATTAGTTGAATCAAAGTCGTTTATATAGCTTTCACAGATGAGATGAGATCAAAGGCTAGAAGGTTCTTAAGGCAGTCACTGTGGTTAGCACAGTCTCAGCAGGGACTGATATTTTATACAAACGTGAAAAACTTGCTGGCTTTTACTTGTCTTCAGAAGTTATAAAGCTTATTTCATTGTCACGGGTTTTTTTGCTAAAACTTGAAAGAAGTTTTGGCATTGTATTATTTACTTTTTAAGGCCCTTTACATATTTAGAAATTTTACCATGCAGCTGACCACATCTGAGCCTCCTACCCAAACCTCATTTGACTTACTAATTACTTTTAATGTTAGAAGTCTATTTTTTTTATTATGTCAATCTCTGTAAGGACTGATTTTCTTTAATAGTATTGGGTGATTTAATTTTTATTTCTTAAATATTTATCTTATTGTAAAACAGTATATGCATGAAATTGCTGCTTAAACATCCTGCTGCCCAACAGGAGTTGAAGAAGGGAGGGGGTTGTGGCTGGTGAGGGACCAGAAAATGCTGAATTGCTCTGATAGGGAAGGGGAAGGAGTGAGTGCCCCAAACTGTGAGTGCACACCCAGAGAGTTCACGCAGCTGTCACCCTGACTCAATTCTGGAACCACCAGAAGGATGAGACATTTTTAGAACTTTCCAAAGATAACACTGCATGGCAAGATCCCTCCTCCCTACACCTCATATGACAACGAGGGACAGGGTCCAGTCTATAAACTGCGCACCCCAGAAGTCCCCATGTACACCTGCTGCTCCTTGAACCACAGTTGCTGACAGAAAACCACAGTCTCTCACTAGATCATAGAATCATAGAATCATAGAATCACTCAGTTGGAAGAGACCTCTGAGATCTCTGAGTCCAACCGTGCCTGTCTCCTTACTTAACCATGTCCCTAAGGAACTCATCTACCCATTTTTTAAACACCTCCAGGGATGGTGACTCCACTACCTCCCTGGGCAGCCTGTTCCAATCCCTGACCACCCTTTCAGTGAAGAATTTCTTCCTAATGTCCAGTCTAAACTTCCCCTGGCACAAATTGTGGCCATTTCCTCTTGTCCTATCCACTCAGCGGCAACTATCTTTCTGTTCTGCTCCTTTTTTTCTTTCCTATTTCTCTCTCTTTATATGTCTCTGTCCTTATCCTCTCCTCTGATCTACCTCATCTTTCTCAATACTTGTTGGTGAGTGCGATATTGTTTGTATATAGTTATGACTTAGTTCATTTTCTGTATATAGTTGTAAATTATCACTGTTTGCTCACAATCAATCTCTTGCTGGTCTCTTACAGTCGTGATTGTAATTTGGACTGGGTTCAAAAGTAGAGTTGTATTTTTGCAAAACCTCTGGAGTGAGTGCCATCACTCACCATTTCCAGGCTCTCAAAAGATTGCCTATCCCCCACCCCGGTCTGCAGGTCCAGGACCTTCCAGTCTGGTACAGCAAAATTGTCTTGTTGCCGAGATTTCCTCTTTTTGAATCTTCTTAGCCTGAAGAATAAACTCATCTCCACATTTGTTTTTCCTGTCCTAGATTTCAGGCATTTTTCATTTAAAACAAAAGAAAAGTTAAGACAGTACTTTCCATTGTTGTTATTATTGCACCACACTTGCACTACTGGATGCAATTCAGAAACTCTACTAACAAAAAGAAAATACAGCATAAGTCTGTTTCCCTTTTCTACTGGATATTAGGTTTTAAGTAGATGCAAAGTAAGTATTGCTAATTTATATTGACCTTCATAAAATTAATTATCCTCAAAAGCAGACAGAAATTATTTCTTTAGTTAAAGTTGTTTCCTCTTTCAGTTTTCACTGGTTTTAAGAAAGCAATCAAAACACTAGCAGTTGGAAAAGGGAAATATTTTTTGAAATCCTAACTTTTAAAATACAAATATTCTTTGGTTTAGCTTTTTAACTATGCA
Source organism: Neomorphus geoffroyi (assembly GCA_033558235.1). Classification (NCBI taxonomy): domain Eukaryota; kingdom Metazoa; phylum Chordata; class Aves; order Cuculiformes; family Neomorphidae; genus Neomorphus; species Neomorphus geoffroyi. The sequence continues at coordinate 22,041,983 of JAUMJM010000020.1, read as the reverse complement.
AAAAATGTGGTTTTCTGACTAGTATATACTGTAAATATTAAAGAAACAGCTTCTGGTCTAGGGAGCTAAGGAAATTAGGAGTAACAAGAAAAGGAAGTGCAAAAAACGTATGAATGTAAGTGACTTCTTGGAAGAGCAAGGGACCGTGAAATGGATGGAGAAGAGTAAAGCAAATAGAAAAAGGGAAAAGAAAGTAGAAAGTAAAGGACAATACAGAGAAAAGGTTAATGAAGGGTTTTAAAACGCAGATTTTTTCCCAAACAAACATGATTTCCAGAAAACAAAAAGACAGGAATTCAGAGAGAAAATGGACTGGAATCATAGAATGGGTTGGGTTGGAAGGGACATCTGGTCCAAATGCCCCTGCAATGAGCAGGGATGTCTTCAACTAGTTCAGAACGCTCAGAGCCCCATCCAACCTGATTTTTAATGTTTCCAGGGATGGGGCATGTACCAGCTCTCTGGGAAACCTGTTCCAGTGTTTCACCACAATCATCATAAAATATTTCTTCCTTGTATCTAGTCTAAATCTACCCTATTTAGTTTAAAACCATTGCCTTTTGTCCTATTGCAATAGGCCCTGGTAAAATGTTTGTCCTCGTCTTTCTTCATAGGCTGTCTTTAAGCACTGAAAATCTTCAATAATGCATCCCAGAACCTTCTCTTCTCCAGGCTAAACAATCGTATCTCTCAGTCTTTGCCTCATAGGAGATGTGTTCCATCTCTCTGATCATTTTTGTGCCCCTCCTCTGGACCTGCTCCAAGAGGTCTGTTTCTTTCCTGTGCTGAGGGCTCCAGAGCTGCACACAGAACTCTAGGTGGGGTCTCACCAGTGTGGGTTAGAGTGGTGGAATCACTTCCTGCTGGCAAAAAAAATGAATAAATGTATCTCAGCTGTAGCCAAGTCCTGAACTGAAAGTTTATAAATGCTTCCTAGATCTTCCCAGACAAATTTTTGTCTATTTCTGCAAAACTCAAATAAATATATTAACTATCTGTGGCTAAAAATCTGAACAGTTAAATGATTTTTTGAAGGAAATGAAGTCTTTGCCTAGTCATTTTATTCTGCTGCTAATTCTGAGTGGTCTAGTATTTCTGGCTTTATTAATAATATAATTTATTACACTGGATTTCTTAATAAGTAATGACCGAATGCTGGTTTCAAGGCAAAAGTCAATAGATATCTGTGGGTGAATCCTTTGCTAAACTTTTACCTACAGTATATAGCATGGGACAGGACAAGCTGTAGAACAGGATCCATCTAGTAATGAGTTTGTTCTTTTTTTCCTCTTATTCTGGGCACATTGTAACATGGATTTATCTTAAGGTTGTATTAAGCTTCTTTCTATGTATATAGCTGCCATGGAAACTTGGAGAAGCTGCGCCCTTGTCAGAACATCAGCAGCTACTGACTTATTGTACACTTGAGTGAGAAAATCTGAATACCTGTGAGGTTTCTGTTTCTATGGATAAGATTTGTAAAGATATTCAGATGTCTAACTCCCAACTTTGTTCATTTTAGTTCCCAAGTGAACGACTGAAAATTTCTTGCCTCTAAATGGAAAGAAAAGCTTGAAGGCATGAAACGGCACAAAGTAATCCCTGTGAACTGCCAATGGAACTGTAGTAGGTTGGCATCTGAAAGGGAATGATCACTTCAATAAAGGTAGGAATCTAAAATTGCCTATACTATTATGACTTTGGATCAGCTGCAGCTCCCAATACATTGATCAGATTGTTTCAAGTGATATAGATAGATCTTCTCTGCTGTTATCTTTTGTATCTTTTACTCTCCTTTTTTCCTGCTATCTCCTGTATTACAACCTGACACCTTAAAAATCTATGGCATTCTGTTAAACCCATGTCTATGCTGTTCATGCCGTTCATGCAGCATAGATTGGATATAACTCAGTCTGCAGGGGTAATAGTACATTAAATTTTAAGTGTGCAATCTTAAGTCCTCTGCTCTCTGTTTCATTTGTACGTGTCCTTATGTTGCATTCTAGCTTCTCCAGCAAACAGTATCTTTTCCATTCAGTATAAAACACTGTTATATTTACTTCCTTTCTTAAAAAATGCTGTCCCTGACTTGATACATTGTAATTTTGACTACTTGTTATGTATTTGAATCATTCTTCACCATTCTGTACTGCATAACTTTTTCTCAGGATCCTTCCCAATTCTCTGCTACCTTGTATTGTGCTTTTCTCAGGGTCTTCTTCCAGCTCCTCAGTACAGATACCAATGTCAGATTTGTTTTTACAGTATCCCATGTTTTCAGTAATCACATTTTTGCCTTTTTCCGTGCCAGAGATTATACTATGTTTTCATCCCACAATTCTTTCCTAAGGATCTACTACGATGCCAAAAAAACAATCAACCAGGTAATAATGACAGCAGTTACAATTCTCTGCAGGGTGGGCTGGGTTTTTTTAGATCTCATCCCTTTATCTTTTTTAGGGGTGGTCAGATCATAATAGTTTTTTCCTTCATATTTGTTGCTTTTTACCTTTTGTCTGGAAAATACTACTTAAATAAGTTGATATCAGTTTAAACATACAATAGAAAGAGGGACTAGCATTCAGGTATTATTTCAATGGAAGGTATAACTCACATTCTTACTTATACATCTTCCTCAGGCCTCCAGCCTCTCCCATCTTTCTCTTCCATTCTTAACTAGAAATCTCTGGTAAATCTCTTAAAGCATTCTGAACTCTCTTCTAAATGTATTTGTTACCTTCTGATCAAAACATCACCTTTTGATTATCAAATGTCATTCAATTTTTAGTTGAATCACTAAGGTTACAAATAATTTCTTGAACCAAATTTGGGAAATTAATTCTTAAAAATCTAAATAACACGATTGAATGTAGTTACTTGTACAGTGACTCTGAAGCTGCTGTCCTAAAAGAAATGCCAATTATATAATTATTTTTCCTTCCAGCTGGCGAGGGAGCCACAGGGATATTGCCAGATCTAATTGCTGATTATTATAAACAAAGATACATTTTATATAAAAAAAGAAAAGCAGTTGAACCTTTTGTTCTCTAGAAAGTGACTGACATCATTAGGGAGTATAAGTGTTTATTTCTATGTGATAATATAATTCAACTAATATAGAATGTAATTGTTTTTAAAAAAAGGAGAAAAATAATCTCAAGTCAGCTTTGTGGGTGGGTGGGGAAATATAAACCCTGAATTAAACTTAATTGTTATTACAGATGAATGATTTGGGACTCATTTGTACGTGATTTGTTTTTTTCTGTTACTTATGCCTTACCCCTGCATTATACATTTGAGTCCAGGTGTTATGACTTAATTTTCTTGTTGTCCATACCCTCTGTATTGTCATTAAACACGCTGTTATGAAAATACTCATATAACTAGCAAGTTAGATACAGAAATAGTTTATATTTTATATTCACCCACTTTTTCTCTTTTCCTTCTTTGTGTTTTGGATAGCCTACCCTGAAGCAGTGCTTTTATGAAAAGTATTTCATGTACATTTCTCTTGCCTACAGATTTAAGGGGTATAAAACCCCTTTATTTCTCTTCTTTTTTTTTCTGGAATGTACAAAATTTCATTTTCCCCTTTTTCTCTAAGATTTTGAAATGGACAGTAAAGAACAATGGCATAGAAAATTAACTGAAGTCCTTATTTTCATAGTTCTTCCTAAAGTCATCTTATTTTTAAGAAGTAATATTTGGACTTCCTGGGCTACTTTAGGTTTAATAGAAATCGGGATTTATATAGCTAAGATCTTTAAGATTTACTGATGAAAGATCAATTAACTTGTTACAGAGACTTTTGGATGCTGAACACTGCAGAGGGGTTAAGTAGACTGGAAGAGTTGTTTTCTAATATCTTATAACCTAAATTAAATCTATAATGAAGACTGAAATAGCCTTCCATACACCTTGTATTTTGTTTGCAGAAGACTGCTGTTCATTTTGGACATTTCTGGACTGATAAGGACTCAAACACATTCAGAGAATAATTTATATGATTTTAATATAATCCTTTGTGATTTGATTGGAATCTATCCCAATAAAAGTAGAAGTGTGCCTTCCAGAAGCTTTTTTTCGCATGTCGTACTTCCTGTAACAGCTTTCTGGAGTGATATAGTTCATCTACAAATGAATTTCACTTTGTGTATAAGTATGATACACGCTGAAGGTAACTGGAACAAACTGAACTTCATTCCACAGTAGGAATGAAATATTTTTCCTGATCACAGCTTTTCCCAAGAACTAAGCAAATTAGGGAAATAATAGCCATTAGGTAAAATTAGATTTTACGCTATTTAATAGGTATTTTGGTCTATTTTACCCTGATGTCAGTCCAAAAAGTTAAGTGTTTGATAATTGTACAGTTTGCACATTTATTTCTAACTTATAGTATAGTTCTATTAAACTTCTGTCATCTATATTTGGACCTTTTCTTTCTTTGATGTATCCAAGACTTATAAAGAACAATAACTTTACTGTATTTCAAGAGCATTTGCATTTGATATAGTCTGAAACGCTGGATGAACCATCTGAGAAACAGAACCACAATCAGGAGCTACCGTAACAAATTTATATTCCCTAAGGCATTGCTGATAGTATAAAAGGAGTATTTCCTGCTCATTTTCAATATAAATTTTCCTGAAAGACTGAGAATCACAAACAGAATAAATTGTTTCATGCTGCAAAATACAGCCCCTGAAGACCTTCCTCAAGAGACACAGAAGACGGACCTGTTAGTGTAGAGGCTATGTTCAGCCCCCTCAAAACATAGATATTTTTCACAGTGCAATGGGCTGATCTGAAATATGTCACAGAAAAACCCCAACGCTCTTCATTCCAAATGCAACGCAAAAAACCTATGTCACTAAATACAATGTAAGATTAAAATTGAGCAGTATATCTATGAATACCTAGCTTTTTTCTTCTATCCACACAAAGCATGTCCCAAGTATACCATAAATACTGCATCGTCCAGAAAAACAAACAGCTGCCTCCTCTATTAACAGGGCAGCAATATGGACAGATATTCTTTCTTTACTGGTCAGGCACCTATATACAAAATGCTAAACTACACTAAAATTACAAAACCAATACTAAACCCACATTTTAATTTTGTCTCTGTCTGAAATGGGGTCACAGGTATTTTCTCAGTATCATATCCCATTTAAGTAGTTAATCAGCTAACTATTGTATAAATATTCACATCATAAATTTGTTGGATTTCTAATTATCATATAACGGTAGTAAGCCAAGCAGTTCAGAAATGGAAATATTTCATAACTTGGTGCCCTGTGATCTAAACATTTATGCTGTTCCCTTCTATTTATCCCTGAGAATGTGTTCTTTTTTCTTATCTCCTGGAAAAAAGCCCTGAAGGGATTACTTCCCCTCTCCTGGCCCTTTTTTTTGCAGCAGCATTGAGTCAGAATTGCCTGCTTGCCTCAGTCAATGTCTCCCCAAAATAAAGTTTTCAAAAATTTTTTGAGGAAAGATATTGACATTTAAAAGGAGACTTCTGTACCTGGGATGATTTCTAGGTTTAAATGTTGAGTAATTTTGTAAATCTTCAGATGCTGAACATACCTTGGAGAACATAAAGTCAAAATTTTGCAAAAATTAGAAGGTGACATTGCTAATTCTCACAAGTCTAATGCAAGAGTAATGTGAAAAAAAATTTAGTCTGTGATAAATATTTTGAGCTACTCCTCATTCTAATGTCTTTTATTTTTTTCATTTTTAAGAACTCGTAGCTTAATCTAATTCTTTTAACTGTTATCTATCTATTACATATAGATTTGCACAGTAAGTGTGCTTAGCCCTATGCACACGAGACAGTAAATTGAATGCTAATGCATGAAGTACTAACATTTAATTTCTGTTAAAATAGTTAATAAACCACATTTCTTTTTAGAATATTTTTTCAATTTTTTTCACTGGATTGACCTCTTCTAGGAAAATAGGTTTTATGAACTACCTGACAATTAAATTTTCTTAAGTTACTCTGCAAACCATCTCATAATGATTACTCTAATATTATATCTAAGTACTATTATTGTTGCTGGCAATAGTTTTCCAGTATTTGATTTTAATTAATAAATAGAACTTTGCAGTTTTGCAGCAATGTACAACCCTCATAGAATTATTCCAGCTGGACAGTGCAACCTTCCCTTAAGATACTTTTCATCATGTCTAACATCAGTGTGTTGTGCAAAATGAGTTAAAGGCATAATATAGTGCGAAACGGATTTATGCTAATAAATAGGAATGAACTCTTATTCTAATTTATAATATAATGTCATTTTTTAATAAAATTTTGAGTATTTATTGCAGCTCTGAGGGGACTGAAGCCCCAAGAACTTTGATCTTAACCTCAGAATTCAGGCATGGTTTATAATCCCCAGAACTATCCTGTCCATGGTTATTATAGCCTCTATGATAGTGATACAATACTTGATCCCATAGGCTGCACTTATGCAATAAAATAAACAAAATATTCCCTGTCCTTTGTGGAACAGACAGGGCAATTTTATGCTTCTCATTTTAGCAGACTCGTTTGAATTGTAACTATTAATGTCATTAATTAATAGGAAAAAATTGCACAAGAAGTGTGACAGCTCTTTAATACTGGCGGGAAAGTTGTGAACGAAATAATTTCTTTGTTATATTCAACAGCATGCAAATCAAAGTTTGTGATATTGAATGCTTCAGAAGTTAACTTTCTTCTGTCCCCACTTTTTGCTGGGGTTTTAAATGGTACTGGCTTACAATGAGATTATGGGACTAAATATAAGAACTCAGTAACACTGACATATTTATTTTTTCTGAGGGAAAATAAGAATTTGCATTGAGAGAATGAAGTATTCTTTAAGGACACGAACAATATGCATTCTACACATGCATGCAGAAGGAGTAAATACAGTAGGTAGAAGGTCAGATCGTAGAACTTTAGCCTTATCTATGATGGCCTTTACATTTTATATATCTCAGTTTGCACTGAATGAGATCAATTAAGAAAATTTAAATATAACTTTATTGTCTTCTGTTCTCCAGTTCTAATTTTGAAGTAATAGTTGTAACTAAAATAGGACAAAATAAAAAACTCTATGATTTTCAGTGGATTTTAATTCCTCTATGATACCCCTAAAGAATTAAATTAAATACATATAATCTTGAAAGGAAACAGAGGAATTTAAAAACTTAAGTTGGCCATAGCCTGTCACTCAATGCTAAGCTTGGAAAGATTTAAAAATCAAGCCATCACAGTGGCTCCTGCTTCATTGATACAGTGTCAGCATAAGTACCATGTTTTATGTGAGATCTGTGATAGCAAATATCGCATATTTTTGTACCTGTAACATTGTTCTGAAGCACGCTTAGGGAGAACTAAAGCACGTTAAAGGGGTAAGTGGAGAAAAAAAAAAGGAATTGTAGCAGAAGAAAACTTGGAGATGTACAACAAGTTGCATACTCTCTCAGCACTTGCTGCCCAAAGTTTAGAAAATCTTGTGGTATTCTACAAGTGGTGAAAGTAACAACTGCTTTATCTTAAATTCTCTTTCAGTAGCATTGCCTATTAATATTCTACAAATGCATGACATGGAAGACCAACACAGATTTATAGGTTTTAAAAATGTGGTTTTAGATCAGGTTATGAACAGCTTGGTGGATGGCTACGTTTTCTTTAAGAATTCATAAGCTACTTGAAAAGTCTATGTAATCATAACTTCGCATTTGGCAAGTTTTCCTAAAGAAAAATGAATAAAAAATGCTATACAATTAATTATCATTGATCCACTGTATGTAGCATATGTGAGACAAGCATTCCTTTATTTTTGTTTTCCTATACTTCCCTTCTACTGTTGCTTTTCACATAAAATATTGCTTTAGTATCTAATCTTGACTATCTACTAACAATTATGGCCTCTTTTTCTGTTGGGAGCTTCCCATGAACAGTTCATGGCGTTCTATCAAATGGTTATCTAGCAGTTTTCAAAAATCTGTTTTGGCCTGCTATGAATTCCCAGCTAACAGGGAGTGTTATATTTAGAATATACTATTTGAATTATTTGTGCAATCATTTATTTCACAAGGTAAAATTTTATTCTATGCTTGTATGATCTAAGAGAGAAGATCTGTGAACCAAGAAGTCATTGGCATACGGAATTTCTTAAGAAATGCACAATGCATTTGAGGATCTAGAAAAATAAAACATGAGGCAAACAACTTTGTGATCTGTGAAAGCTTTACCATGCTTTATACACCTTTCATTCCTTTAAGAAGCAGAAGTATGTCCTAGAGAGAGCTTTTGCACATCTTCACTAGATTCACAAAGCGTGAGGATGTCTTTGATTTAGCTTTTCCCTACATATGTTTGTATATATTTTTATTTGAGCTTTCCACTTGCTCTTCAAGTCCAGCTTTGCAGTAGAAGAAGGAAGCATGTTTTCTGTCTGTTCAGGTAGAGGCAGCAAAATTTTATGCTTCATCAGGGGCAGGCCACAGCGGATGAACGCACAGCCTCTGTAGCAGAAAAGCAGCTATGTGTACTGACCACCACACCTACACTTTGTTTTCTTACCATCACATACTGCTCTCACTCAGTGGAAGATATGAATCCATTAATCTATTAGACAAGACAGAAAAATCACTGTTCCTTGACTTCAGTAGCCCCAGGGTGGCACCATTAGTTATACATATCCTTGTTCTCGGCAGACTTCAGTGAAGTGAAAATCAGTGACTTCAGACTCAGGAAATTGAGTTCCTGTTTCACCAGTTAATGTCTGCCAGGTGTAGAATATTTACACAGACCTCATTTCCTTGCACACTTGCTGACAACACCTTTACTAGATCTGTCTGAATCTCTGTTCCACAGGGTGGGTGCCACGTAACCATATATATGAACACCTTATTCCTCTGCTTTAACCAAAAGACAGCAAGTCAGCTTGGAAAGAGAAGCTTCAGGTGTGATTTCCCCAGAACTAACATCATCTCAGGCTGTGGCACCCAGCAACCCCTCTGCTTTTTTCAGCTCTCTTTTACTTTACTCCTGACAGTAGGAAACCTTTAAATGTTGCACTAGCTTTTATTTCCACAAGTCTAGGGTTTGAGATTGGGAAGAGTAAATATTCAGAGCTAAAAGAAAGCATCAGATCTTACTGGACATCATTTAAAGTTAAGCAATGTCTGGCTGCCTCAAAACTCTTGTTGATCAAGTGTGTTTGATTTACTGATCAGTACGACTGAAGAATTCTGTCCTACAATAAAATGTTTTGAATATTTCTGTAAAAGTAAATATAATCTCTTTGGGTAGTACACTATGCTTTTAATTTCAGGTATGCATTTATAAACTTTTAATTGCTCATTGTCTTGTGACTTGCGCAACAACTGCTTTTACTTGGACACCTGAATTCTGAAATATTACTATTTTCATTTGGCAATTTTTGCATAGCTGTGTATGACAGCATAAGATTAGAAAAAAAAAAGACATTAAAATGTCAAGCAAGCTTAAAAAAGAAAGAACACCTTCTAAGTGAATTTTCTATAGTAGGAAAAATTGTTGGGGATACTTTAAGGAAAATACTTCTAAAACACAGGGTCTGTGCTCTTAAAATCTGTGTGACCTTAAAATCTTGATCTGCCAATACATTGTGTAAGATTTCAAAGCTTTTTTATTTTTTAGACATAAAAATATTTCCTTAATCAGGTATTGGAATACTAGAAGTAGTTTAGAATCTACTTTATGTCAGCTGCTGAATGAACATGGTTTTCTAGTTATTTAGCAGATTCATTAGTTCAAATTTATGGATCACCATACTTTATTTAAAACATTAATTCCTACTAGAATCATTGTTTTGAGCTCAGCACGAATATTAAATATAGAAACAGTGCAGACAGTCAAGTGTGTGCATACTTCAGTATTCTCCCCATGCAACCATGTGTCGAGTCTACCATGCCAGTGGTAATAATTAGCTGATCTATTGTTTATTCCATTGCATTCTAGAAGAATCTTTTCAGTTGTAATTTTTCTTCTGGTCAAGGGACAGCTTTCAAAGAAAGAGAATCGCAGTAGTAGTAGCAGTGCAGTGCACCTCTGAAGCTGTAAGAACGCAGAAGGCATGTAAATTCAATCCACTTATAAACAGATTAAACATTGTTGTATTTGGTTCAGGTCACCGTATTTAACACTTTTTCAAGAACCCTGTTGTTGAGTTGGGTTCATCAAATGAGACGTGCACATCACAGTTGGGACTGACTGACTGAGCACAGACGTGTATGTACTAAATTGTTTGTGACAGTGACTGTAGTTAATTGTGATGGGTGACAGGTATGTTGGAGGCCAGTCAACTCAGTGAACTGTTGATGAGTGCAGTATCAGACATGGTATATATTAACAGCAAGTGAGAAATTTATGTCATCCATGACTGAAAATCCAAATTAAGTGCAGACAAGTAAAGCAGATTAGAGCTGTTCATAGCCCTTTTCATTGTCTCTCCTTTCTTGCTATCCTCAATATTAGAACAAAGTATTTTGTATCATTTTGTCCAAGTGTAGGTTTACAAATTTCCTTTGTCAGTGGAGATGACGAGTGATTAACAAATTGCCACAGTTTGGTTTTGGATGAAAGGATGTGAGACAATTTTGTTTTGACATTTGCTGAAAGCAGTTGTAATCTGCTTTAAAAGCCTCTTTTTAAAAAATAGAATATTTTATTTACCTTAAAAGTAGAATATTCCTGTTTGTGAAAAAAATCATATCTTTTTGCACTGAAACTATTATTATTGTTATTGTTATTGTTATTACTGTTATTTTTACTATACCTTTAGGAAAAAACTCCCTATGGTTTGGTTCTGACCACACTGTTTCTTCACAGAATTTCATTTACCCACTCAATCGATATGTGAAGAATGCGAAAAAAAATGCCTAGTTTTATTTACACTTTACCTGTGTCTGTTTTCTTAGACTAAGCCTTTGTGCCTTCTTTTCTGCTCCTTGCTACTAGTTCTACCTTATTAATGTATTGAAACATCAAATGAACTCTCTCTTTCCTGTTGTGAAGTAAAAGCAGTGCAGCAATCACATTTCATTTTTCTAAAACTGAAGCTGGAGACCTTGAGAAAGAATCGTAGTCATAGATGATTCACAGTGAACCAGACATGATAGGTTTGGAGAAGGTCTGAAAGAAGCTCTGTTAGACATTATTATCAGCAATAGAAGCTGACATTAACAATGCCTAGGACTTAGACGCTGAATGAGGCAGGGCTGTCACACCCATTTTGGGGGGACAGAAATGTTGATTCAGGGTTCTCTTCTTTTGATATAGCCCGGAGTAGCACAATAGTCACTTCGAGGTTTCCAAACTAACGCCTCTGGAGAACCCATAACGTGCTCCTTAGTAGCTTTCATAGCACTGAGATTTTTGTCTTGTTCTAGCACTATCAGGTGTTACTCCACTAACGCAGATTAATGTTAATGTCAGATGTGAGAAATAGATGTTTCTAAGGTTACAAAAACTGTAGGTGGCTAGAAGAGTAGGAGGGCTATGAGTGTGAAATGTTCATTAGAAAAGATGGGAATCACCATCAAAAAAAAATGCTTCTGTTCAGTTGCATAAAAGACTGCACAACAAACTACTTTCTGATGTCTGCTAAGTCCCTACAATCCCTGAAAACAAATTGCATATCCCACCAAGGGACTGTGGTTGAACAGAAAAATTGTCTGCATTATTTTTATGTGAGCCAGGTATCTACATGTCTCATGCATCTCATGCATCTCTCATACAATTTCTGCTTGAATCTGAAGGTCTGTTATTAATCCTTCAGAACTGAATTCTTACTTCAAGTTAGTGTAACAAGAAAATCACATTGCCATCTCTCAGTTCCTAGAAGCACATTACAAACAACATCCTTTTCTCCTCCTTTTATACAATAATTTTTAGATCATCCAAAGGTCACTTGTTCTTCAATAATTCATAGAATCATAGAACCATAAAATGGTTTGTGTTGGAAGGGTCTGTCAGGGTCCACTCCTGACCCCAGGTCACCCCCCTAGACCTGGTTAGTCAGGGAAGGGTCCTTTGATATCTGTGCAGCGACTTGGAGATGACAAATCTCCCAGGGTGAATCCAAGTCGTGTTTGTTTTGGGCACAGCCAAAACAATGAATCAGTATTTATTTTGGACACAGCCAAACCAGCAAACCAATATTTTGGGCATGGCCAAAATACGGAATCAAATACTCAGGTGCACTCTGAGTTGCAACTTCCCAAAAGTTACAAACACAGATCCGAATCTGTGATACCCTCAAGGCAGCTGCATGAAATGACGTAATTTGAATCCAATCCAATGCACAGTAGTGCCATAGAAAACAGATGAAAGGAAAAAAATGGAGAGAGAGGAATAGGTCAAGGGGAAGGGGAGGAAAATCCTGGAAGGGGAGGAAAATCCTCAGCACTCCATGGGCCTCTGGAAAACGTGGTCATCAGGAGCACATGGTCCTGTGGTTCTTCTACAGCACATCCTCAGGTTGATTCCATGGGGTGGCAGGGATGTGGTGCTTGCCTTCTTGGAGGGCTTCTATTTAAAGGGCCAGTCCATGCTCCCTCCCCTGGCATCGGGGATGGTCTTGCTGTGAAAGTTCTCAAATTGACGCATATGCAGAGGCTTCTTTGTGAAGGTTCTGGAATTGGGGCTGGTGGCTCCAAGGTCATTGGCAGTTCAACAAACTCATGCCAGACTCTCCTCTGGCTGAACCCTGTGGGTCCCCCCGCCGTCAGCTGGAGGGAGGGCACCATGTCCTGCTGCACCTCCTCCCTACTCTTCAACAGCACAGTCAGCCCAGCAGAAGCCACAGCACTCAAGAAGATATTAAAAAAACAATACAAGTAGAGTCAGACGATTTTTAAGACAACACAGATAGAATCACTCGATACTTAAGACAACAATAGAAGTAGAGTCAGTCTCTATAGGGACCTTAAAGATCATCTAATTCCAATCCCCTTGCCTTGGGCAGAGACACGTTCCACTAGGTCAGGTTGCTCAAAGCCTCATCCAGCCTGGTCTTGCACACCTCCAGGGATACGGCATCCTCTAGTTCTCTGGGCAACCTGTTCCAGTGTCTCACCGTCCTAACAGTAAAAAAATACTTCCTAATATGTAATCTAAATCTGTCTTCTTTCAGCTAAAAACTGTTACCACTTGTCCTGTCAGTACACTTCTGGATAAAGAGCCCCGCCTTGGCTTTCTTGTAGGCTCCCTTTAAGAACTCAAAACTTCTTATCCACCAGCACACCCAAACCCTTCTCTTCAGGGCTGCTCTCAATCCATTCTCTGCCCAGTTTGTAATTGTGTTTGGGATTGCCCTGACTCAGATACAGGACCTTACACTTGGCCTTGTTGAACCTGATGAGGTTCACACAGGCCCACCTCTCAAGCCTGTCAAGGTCCCTTGGTGTTCCTTGGTGTTCAGGATTATCATGGCATTATAGCAGGATGAATTGTTATTTCATACAGCATTCCTCTGTGTCAGTTCCCATTGCACTGCAACAATCATTATGGACATGGTCTTCTTTATCCAAAAAGTACAGTGTGGAGGTGGAAATCCTCCTGCGGCTTAACTGTGTGGCACAGCTCTCCACATTTCCATATCCTTTTGTCTGGGCAGAGCTGTGCTTTCCTATCAGTCCACACCTGGTCCAGGTGTTGTGGCTGCAGCACAGTGATTGCAGAGAGGAGTACCAGGATGGCAAAGATAAATGTGCTGGAACAGTGGAACTTGCAAAGTGGCACGCCCTGCTGGGTACATTACATAGGAAGCTCAGTAGGGGATAATAAGTATCAAATACATGTTTCTTGGTGGTGTGAAAAGTGTTTTGAGAGGGAGTAAGAGAGGACAGTGGCCACACACAGAGCAGAGTGAGGCTTTCTCCTGTTAAAGCCAGGGGGGAAAGGATTCCAGAGAGGAAACAAGGTACAAATATTTTCACATGATGCTGAATTTTTAAGGAAAAGGCCAGGAGTGCTCAGCCGTGGCCAGGTGTTTGTCTGTTGTTATGGTAACACAGGAAGAGTCTCCTGGAGAGGAAAGAAGGGGAGTGGGATGGCAGAAAAGAAAATTTTCAGCAGGAAGGCAGTGGGCAGGGATTTGAAAATGGAAAAAGAATGAAGCTGCGCATCAAGGTCAAGTAGAAACAGCAGTGTCAATGGCCATGATGCCTGAAGTGACCTTTTGGACCTGCTACAGCCATTCTCTTTGCAGTTCAGAATTGTTGGAGTCATTTCCACAATGGAAATGGAAGAACGCCACTGCGGTGCCCTGTCCTCCTGCAACCACTTCAGCTGAAGGGCTTAAATCTAGCTTTGTGCACTGTCTGTGTGCATAATACTTGTGAGAAGAACTCTTTTCAGTGCCAAGTACCCCTGCATCTGTTATCTTTTTAATAAATTGAACTGTTCTCAAATGGTTTAGCATTAAATTTTATTTTCTACTTGGGGTACATTATGTGGTGAGAGCTGCTTCTTCAATGTCGGAATTTCTTCTTCTCCCCTGAGGAGCAAGCTTTCTAGTTAGACTGCTACTCCTAGGATGCACTCAGAAATTTCTGGTTTCTGACTTGTGCATGTCTTTACAAGAATGATGCCTTGATACAGCATGGCTCCAGTACAGTTTATTATTTTCACTTGTAGCAAGGCAACAAGTAGAACAGAATGGAAGACCAGCACGAACCAGGTAACCAGCCAGCCAGGGATGCAGTTTAATGCTTTGCTGAACAAATTCAAAATGAAATCTCCATGCCCAGTTTACCAGAAAGAAACATTATAAAACAGGACAAAACAACAGAAAACTAAGACTTTTCCTTCAATCTTCATAACAAAAAAGGGAAGAAAAAAATAAGCAAACTAGTGAAACTTTCCTAAAGGATTATTTCTGTTTTCTTTCTTTCTTCCCTCCCCCGCCTCTCCTCCTTCTTTCCTGAATAAGAAGTTCATCAAAGGCAGGCTGTTCATGAGTCAGTGCAGTTGTGAGAGCATGGCAGACCCTGGTCCTCCAGCACTTTTGGACTGGCTAGCCAATTTCTACCAAATTTGACAGAAAGACAGGCCTTTCAGATGTTACATTCTTACGAGTTCTGCGTAAATAGCTAAGGGCAGGAAGTAGTCTATACTGATACCTACCGGCAGAAAGACTAAATACACACATTCTTGTGTTGAACAGTGTGGACAGGAGAGAGCAGTTATAAATGCCTTAATTGTAGAAAAGCTTCAGTCAGTTTGAACTTTATTAGACTTTATCTCACTTTCCTTCTCCTTCTCTCTTTCCCTAGATCTCTAGTGTTTAATAAGGACAGGAAACATGCTGCAGGCTTAGTTTACTTCATTTAAAAAGCCATTTGATGAAACACAAATCATTTGGAAACACAACTCTATTAGTTCCAGTGTTTGTGGAACTATTTATTATTTAAAGCAAATGATAGTTCTATTACACTATCACAAAAAAAATGTTCCTAGTCCTCTCTATTGTCTTTCTATCACTGTTCATTTCATTATTTACTCTGTCTTGTCTATAATATTCTAATTTTCCAGATTTTTCTCTTAATTGTAGTTTCAAATTATTCCCTTTCCTGGAAGAAAGTGTGAGCATCCTTCTCTTCTCACCAAAACATTCAAGTTTGAAATGTAACCTCAGTATGAAAACCAGTAGAATTCTGAAGACGGTGTCTATAATCTTATTTCACTAAAAGTCAAGTGTAACTTGCTTAATGTAAATAAGAATAACAGCCCTTCCTTTCCTGTGTCTCCCACAGGTCTCTTAATCCTCCGCAGTACCAACTTAGCTGGTCTATCAACATCATACTTTTTTTTTTTAATATTGGTAGGAAACCTTTTGAGAAGTCATAAAAAATGAAATATTCTTCTTGTATCACTTTATGCTTTCCTCACCTTACTTCCCAAAAGCAAAAGCAAATTAATAACTACTTGATACAGTTCTTAATTTCATTAAAAATTGTGCCTACCTCTGCCCTCTACTCTTATTTTCTTGAATTCTCGAATACAGATAAAGTTGACATAGTATTTGAACCATTTAGAATAAATAAAAAATTGCAAAGGGAATTTTGAGGCTTACAGCTGGGATGTCAAATATTAAGAACTGAATGAGTTTAAAGACGGCTTGATGAAGACTGACTCTCACCTTCAGAAGAGATAACACTGTGCAAGATGTAGTATCCCTGATGAACTACAATCTGTTATACTGTTAATTGAACACCAAGAAATTAAACGTAAATCAATTAAGTTATTGCACTGGAAAAATAAGTATTAAGTGCTTTAGATTAGGGAACATTATGCAAAAGAGCAGCAATTTTAATAAACCATTTATTGTTTGAGTCTCAATACAGTTATTCATGCAGATTTTAAAAGATTTGATTGCATTAAGGTCTTTGATTTTGCATCAGAAAAAGCACTTCTAATCAAAGCTACTTGAGGCAAATAACCACTGACTGTCATAGTTATATAAGTTTAGGACCCAATTCAGTACTAAGTAATGTATGTGTAACCATGTTGATTTTCATCAGATTACATAGGCACAAAAGATGTAAATAAAAGCAAAACCTGTTTTTTTAATACATAAACTCTTACCCTTTCCTTACTTATCTGAAGGGAGACCATACATGAAGTTTAATTTCCAGATTCATTTTAGAATCAGTCTGACTTTGGTTGTTGTGTAAGGGCTTAAAACCAGATATGTTTTCTGTAATTGCAGTATGTTGACTGTTTCTCACTCACTCTGTGTCTTGACAAAGTTACTGTGTCACCCGTTGGCCTATTCATTTTCAATCTCACTTCCAAACTTTATTTAGATAGTTTTGCCTTTTTTTTAGAAAGAAGATTCTGAATATGAGACATGAGGTGAACATCCTTTTAGAAGCAGACATTTGGAAAGAGGGACGGCATTTTTTATTCAGTCACCAGAAAAACAGTGATGAGCAGCAACATTTAAACAACCCAAATGTCTTTCACGAAGATCATAATGCACTGCTTAAAAAATGATGAAAAAAGCCAAGTGTTCAGGTTTATTTCATAAGTTCTTATTTTCACTTTCCAGTAACATCTCAGATGACACTGACCAGGCACATCTGCCACATGTCAGAATCTGGGGCTCAAAATCATCACCCAGAAATACGTCTTCCTTAAAAATGGTCACATCATCAGTTAAGCAAATACCTGCGATAACTTTAATTATTCTTATAAAATGTATTTACATTTTACATGTAATTTTATATATGTATACCCCCTACACACATACAAGTCCATATATAATTACCTCAATAAATTTATATCAATTTTTGCAGTTTATTTGCATGTGAAGTTTCTGCCAGATTAAAATCTATCATTGCCAATGGATTAAAATCTATCATTGGTGTTGTTACTCCTACATTTTGGAATTTTAAAATTGATCTCAGTATTTCTTAAAAAAATTTGTTAGTGTTGTTTTTAATAATAAATATGTTGAAAACAACCTGTTATTAGATTTAATGAGGATTCCGTATGCCAAATCTGTATATAAAACCAAATTAAATATGTGGTAAACTTATTCATCCACAGCACTAATTCTTAGACTTTTATCAATACTTTCTGTAAGTGGAAGTGTTAAATGCACAGCCTATCTTTAGTACTTAGGAATAGCTCCTGGAAACATGACAGCTGCTTTTCCCTCACTGCCGCCCCAGTTCTACTGAGAATCAAGCCGTTAATATACTCAAGATCGCTAAGGTAATTATATGTTTTAGTAGCCTCATTAAGAGCTGTGCAAATATATGTCACTATAAAATAATTTCTGTTCCCTTCATACTCTCTGAAAGATGAGGAATTTTTGGTAAGGGTTGTCTTAGGTGTTATGTTTCTTTACTTTAGACAACAACCTCTTACAAATCAGTAGCAAATGATGCACAAAAATCCCTCGGTATCTCAAAGAGGGGAAAATTACATAGGTAAACAGATAAATCTTTAGTACATTTGTCTTTATGGGAGCAGCTCCTGCTGTTGGTCTCTAACCTGGAGGGCATTATTCTTTTCTAAATTGCCAGTAGTGTCCCACAGCACAGTGATAAATAGAAACCACTGAAAGAAATAATGTTCATTCTAACACACAAGAACTTTCCAGACAGACATTGGCCTCTGAGAACAAACACTTAGATAAAATAGATTAGTAGCAATTGCAGAATATATCACTCTGGGTCCCTGTGAACTGACATTATCCCAGCTGTGCAAGTAAGTGCCGTTATGCCAATCATTAAGTAATAAATACATTTAAGAGATAGCCTAAAACTTTAAGGAAAACAGAGGAAAAGGTCTCTTTACATCAGTTGTGATTTGTATGAAGTCAGTGATACATTCCTATGCATTACTTTAAAAAATCACCAATGCTGTGGGCACTTGTATGTTGTTTTGTGGTAGCAAGTTCCTTTTACTGGACAATTAATGCAACAGAAAAGAAATAAGTGCCACAGAAATGCAATTAAAAGTACTAGCTTAAAAATAGAACAAAAAACTGTCTAGCAATTTTCTTTCTTCTTTATTGTTTCACTGAAAACACATATACTAAGGCAGAATTTTGCTTATTTATGGTTACACTGGAGAAACATTTAGCAAGGCTGTTTGTTTGCTCATTAACTGTTTCAGAAGTCTGAATAAAATGTAAACTGCCTTGGAAAATATAGTTACTGTGCATTGACTGCTCATTGCATGACGTGTGGATTGCTTTCAAGAATTCATGTCAGTAATAAGCTGGGCTTTTTCTAATGCAGCCAAAACCATTGGAGGGTACTTTGATACTACCAGCCATTTCCTTTACTGTCCTTACCCTGGCCACAGGGCCACTACTCATCCTGTCCAAAAGTTTTCTGGGTTCTTGTATTTAGGCACTAGAAACAGTTGGGCAGAGCCTTCCTTGGTTTTATGTGTTGTACAAGGGAAGTTTGGAACTGAGGTATAGGGGACAGAAAACATAGCAGTAAGGCCAGGGAAGGATGGAGAAGGGAGCTGAAAAATATGACAGTGTAGCCACTATCAGGAAAAGTGGTGGACACTGAATGTAGAGAGAAGCAAGCAGCTTCAGAGAAGCTACAGTCCTTGGATGGGCACAGGAGTAGCTGAGAAACCTTCCTCCCAGAAGCTGCATTTTTCCGCTCTCATCCTTAGACTATGTTTGCAAATCCACCCACCCCCCGGACTGTTTTCTGGGTTTTTTTTATACAACATTCAGTATAAAAACTGTACTTTATTGAGATTTAGATTGAATTAATGAGCTAGACTTTATCTCTGACTACATGCTTGAAAGTTAACTGGAAACTATCTCTATTTTTCTTTGTGAATGCAGTACTGTTCAGCAGAAGGCAGTGTTGGAAATAGAAATGTCCTTTTTTATTTGTTTGTATAGGTACCTTACATTTTTTTAGATAATTATATTAACAACTGTAACCTACGCATGTTAGAACTTTTAATTTGTTTGATCATCATTTTAAAACTATACTTTTATAGTAAGGATCATATTATATAATTCAATATGAAAACTCCCTCTTAGCCCCTGGGTTTGACAGTCATTACAGTCATTGGCAGTATGAAAGCTGATAATAAGCATGGGAGAGGCTTAGGAAGAGGTAGGAACAAGAAGGGAGGACACATGCTCTTCTCTGCAATTTATGTTGGTCCCGATTTTAATCAGACGAAGTGGGCTCTTAAACATGCATTTTAGACCCAGGTCCAAAACATAGAACAAAAAAATGTGAGCTTCATGGACTTCTGTGGCAGCCTGCAGCCTTCTCTGACCTGGTTTCTTGGGTGCCTCTTCAACAAACAAATAAAGTAAATAAAATAACTGTGCTGACTGTGACTTTTTCATTTTCCAGGATGCTGCAGATTTCTAGTTGTTCTGTCTTTATCTCCTTTGATCAATTTTTCTTCTTTTTTTTGTCTTTTTTTTTTTTTTTTTCCTTCCTTTCATTTTCATTTTCTTATCATCTTTCCCATCCATCTGCTCTGGAGTGAAGAATCAAAGCCTTTTCTTCTATTCACTTGTCTCTAGGAATATCAATCATCTCAAAGACTACAGTAAAAGTTGTATAATTCTCTCTATCCATATGCATTTGTTAATCATACTTTCAAAATACTGCACAGGACACTTCTTTAGCAGACTGTATAGATTGATTCATATTCATTTAGTCTATGTGATTGTAGTTCATTTACAATAGCTGAACTGGCAATAAACTAGCTAGCTTAAATACTGTGCCTTCACAGACCACCAAAGTCACCTGTGAAATTATGGAAATAGTAAGGATATTTCCTCTTACTGAAGCCTGAGCCGCTATATTGATACTGCCGTATGTGCTAACTGACCACGCTGTTATAAACAAGCCAGATAATAACTTGAATTGAAGCATCGCTATAACCTACACTCAGATCTCTGACTACAGTATAAATTAATTGCTAATGACATGACTAGGGTATATCTTTTGAATTTTGCCATGATTGGGAATTTAAATTAGGAACTTAATGGATATTTAACAACTCCGTCATTTACACCTAAGGTTTTCTCTGATTTATAAGCAAAAGAGTGTGTACCACCAGAAAAGTGTAGAAAGTATATTTATTTGTATTGACAGCATTCACAGATCACTAGAGCATGGATTTGTATGCGGGTTTTTAATATTATTTTTTATTTTGCAGATCTTTGGAATTGGATTACTATTTGGCTCAGAGAAGAGAGAAACGTCACAACAATGTGACTAAGTTTTTGCAAAATTCACATTCTTTTGTTTGACTCTGTGGATCACGAGGTTTCCTATACTCATCCTTGGTGGAGACAAAAATTCTGATAGGATTTTAGGTGTACATATAATTTCATAAGTCAGTAGTGAATACTCCCAATGAAGTATGTGCACAGCAGAAGTTCTGTCTCTACAGAATTTATAATAATAGTTTCCAGTCATTAATAGCATTTTGTGGACAACTCACATGAGCTAAGAACACAGCTTACTAATTACAAATTACATTCTATTAACCAGAAGTGTATGTATTTATGTGTGCATTCCTACCATATCCATTTGCTTTTTTAAACGTCATTTTAAAATCTCGTAGTCGTGAATGCAGTTTACATATTGGAAAAAAAGGCATACCAAACTGAATTATTTTCTTCAGTTTCAAAAATGTAGTGTTGCTTACAAATAAATTACCAGTATTGTAATTATGTCCTCACTTGCACAGTATGAGGGATAAACCCAAAAATCTATGCAGGCAGAGAGAGGGTCAAAAAAGAATAGAATTATGGAAATTTTAAACTGCTACAAGAGTTATGAAAATGAGATAATGTAATAGTAGTAAGAAATCTGAGGGGAGAATAAAAAGGTTAATCAATAGCTAAATTTACCTTTGTCAAATCTATGGGTGCTTTATAAGTTCTTAATATGTAGAAACTGTGATACTTTTTTCTAAACAAAAATCTTCTCAGATACTGATAATGCAAGGAAACAGTAAAGTATAAAACCAGTTGATTTGAAATGCAGTATTTAAGTAAGGTATTGTTGTACCTTGATACTATAAAATACATTTTTAAGCATAAAAATGGAATATGAGAATAAAATTAATGTGTATTTAATGTATGTCTTGGACATATGGCTCCTGGTAATGAAGCAAAGTGGTTGGATATGTTGACCATATCAAATAAAAAGACTGTTCAAGAGCTAAGAAAAAAATAATCATACCTATTTCTGCTCAATTCATGTAACTTTACAAGAGAAATCTGATGGACAGAGAGAAATTATTGCAAAATAAAATGACAGTGATGTTTGTATCTTAGAGAGATTTTTACTGAATTGAAAAAAAATTATTACATTCTCTGTGAATGCAAGAAATAGTGTTATTACTAAAATGTAAGGACAAATAAATTCTCTACCTCAGTAAGTTTTATTGGAAATAAATCAAACCTAAATCTATCCAGCAAAGTGTGGAAACTAAAGATTGTCTTATCTTTGTGGAGTACTGTCATCAGCTCCTCAAGCAAAGCTAGTGAACACAAATTGGTGTAGCAACACAGAGCCAGGCAAACTGTCAGACACTAAACCCAAGGGAGTACAGACTGACTAGATTATGCATGAAATCCATTCTTCAGGATAGCTCAACAACCCAGGCATTTTTTCCACATATAGGCACCATTACACACTGGAAAAGGAGATAATTTAGTAGTTTCAAAAGCAGGTTTATTAAAGATATGATAGTAGCTCTTCTATTTCTGCTAA
This sequence comes from Neomorphus geoffroyi, assembly GCA_033558235.1. Classification (NCBI taxonomy): domain Eukaryota; kingdom Metazoa; phylum Chordata; class Aves; order Cuculiformes; family Neomorphidae; genus Neomorphus; species Neomorphus geoffroyi. Next base: position 22,019,690 of record JAUMJM010000020.1, on the reverse strand, counting down.
AACCCTGAAGACCCAAGGGAATATTCACATGACATAACTCAATAGATTCAAAGACAAGTTTATTAAAGATGTGATAGTATCTCTTCTGAATCCAGTGAAGCCTTGAAGACCAAAGGGAATATTCATGTGAAAATCACATTTCACGACAAAGTAGTTTGGCATAATTCTTTTCTTAACCCAATAAGACAGAGAAAGGACAGTGCAGGAAACTGATTAGTGAGTGAAAATGCAGGAGGACTTGGGGCTTGTAGCTGAAAAAAAGGGAGTTTCTTGGGTTCTGCAAAGAAACAGAGGTTGTTCAATATATTAAGCATAACTGGTTAAGATCACTGTTTTCTGGTGATCACTGTTTTCTGGTGAAAAGAAGACAGTCAAGAGATGGCAAAGCTAAGACAAGTAGAAAGCAAAGATTCTCTCACCTCATTCAGGTTTTCCGCAGGTTTTCATGTTAAATCAAGGACACAAAAAAGCCCAACAGAGAAGGATCTGGCCGTGTAATTATTACATCTGTTCACAAGGAACCAGACTGTCTTTTAATATGTTTGAGTTTGGTTGAAGTCAAGATGAAGATGGGAAGAATGAAAACAATTTGATTTTAAACCTGAAAGAAGTTGATTTCTTAAATTCAGATTTTATCTGTTATTTCAAGTCAAAGAAATGGTTGACAGGAAAAGAAAAAAATGAATTAGACCTTTTAGTCAATATTTATTCTACTGTATGTAAAACACTGTAAATTACAAACTGCAAACGTGTATAGATCTTGTAATCTTCTGTCATTTAACATTGTAATTTAGCACTCAAGAAAGCTTACTAAAATCTACTAGCTAAAAAACATGATAAAATTTTTACCAGTAAAAAAGCATAAATCTTAGTTAGTAAAATAATATTAAATAAAATTAGGATTAGTCTGAAATCAATAATAATGTTTTTTAAAGAATATTGTCAAGTTTACAACTGGTTAAAGGTCTACCTAAACACAATAAATCAGAGGATAAAGGTAAATGAGGCACTACTGATATACTGTCATAGTCAGCCACACTAGGGTAAGATGTTTCATCAAAACTGAACGTGTATTGTAACAAATTTAATTGGGTCTAGAGAATCACTGGAAACCAGCTTTTCTCATTTTGTTTGGAATCCATACAACTCCTGCTAAAAGTCAATTCTCAGAAGATTTTAAACATATTAATTATTTACTAAAATGCAATTCTACAGCTGAGTAGATGTGAAAACAACGAATCTGTTTTCTTAGAAAGATGTTGACTTCAGCTGAATCCTGAGGAGATGCCCGCTCAGCTTGCCTCCTTCCCATGCAAACTGGAAGCCACAGAAACAAGTAGATTCTAGGCTAGTAAACCCTGTGAAGAATTAGGATTGAACATCAGAGAATATACTAAAGGACCATGATATTTTAATCAGTTTACAAATCTATAACTGAAAGTTTTCTCAATGTTCATTCAAGGAAAATGTAATAACTAAATGAAACTATGAAAATAATGAAGCAAGAATAGTGCATTTGTCAATATTATTCAGGATTAAAATCAACAGATCTCTCCAATCTAAATAAGAAATCAAAGTGCAATGTATATGATCTTCTATATGATCTCAAATGTGCAACATATATAATGGAGGGTATGAAAGAGAACTGAGATGAGCAAATAACAAGTACTACACATTAATGTGTAAATATCAAAAAAGCTCTCACATTTTATTATTTTTTTAATTTATATTTATTTCTTTTCATTTTCGTGGGGATGAATAATGGTATTAGATAGAAGAAATTAGATAGAAGAAAATTCTGCTAATTAGATACCTTAAATATCTTAATCTAATTAGATACCTTAGATATCTTAAAATTTTAGCCATAATATTATTGGTCATATCTGTCCAGAGCAAACGTCTGTTTCATATAGTTAGATGATAGACAATTAAATTCTATTTTAAGAGGCTTTTATTGCAGTAGTCAATTCATATTTCTATATAAAAATCTTAAAATCATAGAATCATAGAATTGTTTGGATTGGAAGGGACCATGAAGATCATCTAGTACAACCCCAGTGCAGGGAACATGGCGGTTCATTTAGATCACGTTGCTCAGACCCCCATCCAACCTTTGACCTTGAATGTTTCCAGGGATGTGGCATTCATCACCTTTCTGGGCAACCTGTTCCAGTGCTTCACCACCCTTTCACCATCCTCAGCCAAAAAAATTTCTTCCTAATATCTATTCTAGACTTCTCTTTTAGTTTAAAACCATTACCCATTGCCCTGTTGCAACAAGCTCTGCCAGGAAGTTTTTCTCCATCTTTCTTATAAGCCGCGTTTAAGTATTGAAAAGCCACAATAAGGTCTCCTTGGAGTCTTCTTCAAGCTAAACAACCCCAACTCTCTCAGCCTCTCTTCATATGGGAGGCCTTTGTTCGTTTTAGTGGCCCTTCTCCCAGCCCATTCTTAACAGGTTGATGTCCCTCCTGTGCTGAGGGCTCCAGAGCTGGATGCACTATTCCAGGCGGGTTCTCACCAGTGCAGAGTAGAGAGGCAGAATCACCTCCCTTGATCTACTGGCAATGCTTCTTTCGATGCAGCCCAGCATACAGTTGATTTTCTTTACTTATGGCTGTGATTTTAACTTCTTTACTTGCTTTTTTATTTGCCATAATGTTGTTGGGTTTTTTATTGTTTTTAAGGATATTTTACAGTTTTGAGTGAAAACATAAAATAATTGGTAATGCAAAGCAAATTTTAGTGTCACAAAACAAAATACACTTTAGCATTTACCACTGAATTCTGGGCCAGCTGCGGGTTTATGTAGCTGTATATTTCAGGAAAACAAATCCTCACTGTATAAATTGATATATTAAATAGGATTCTGTGAACATTGCCCACAATCAGGTCTTGTACTATTTATATATTTCATTTCCTATTACAACACTACACTAAGCTAAAAAGGCTTCATCAGAGATTGAGAGCAGTGAATATTACTACTTATCTATAGTATCTCTGTAATCAGATTTTCTAGAATAATACCTCTAAAAATCTCTGTGCCTAGACCTAGAGACTTTTAAATAGGCCTATCTAGTAATAAACACAGAATTTCTCTCCTGCAATTATCTTCTGTTGCTTCCACCCTCTCTGCTATGTATTAGGCTATGTACTAAATTGGTAGAACTTTCCTAAATTGTTCAAGAAAGAACTGACCAAACTACTCCTTCGTTGATGCACTCACGTTCCTATCTGTTTAACACTAATTTTGCAGAACAACAACAACAACAAAAGGTCATGACAAAGCAGTATTATTTTGGAGAATGGTGATTTTACTCATCTTGGTTATTTTTTGAAGTTTTCCAAGTAGCAAGAAAAGTCAAAACCATCCTCAACTATGTCTTCATTTCCCTGCACATGAATCTTGGATTCTCCCTACTTTGATGATCATAGAATCATAGAATATCTGAAGTTGGAAGGGACACAGAAGGATCAGAGACCAACATTCTGCTATGATCAATATTAGCATTGAAAGTAACTGTCAAAACCAGTAATATATATCATATACAGTCATATACAAAAAAACATTATGACTAGTCTTCTAGCGGCTACTCCATTCAGTTTGATATATTTTCTAAACTTTTCCAAGACTGAGGACTTTTTGTATTAATTAAAAAGCTATAGACTTCGAAACTTACCATGGCAGAACCACAGTAAACTTAGTCAACACTAATGCAGAATGATGACCATATATTTGTTCAGTTTCTTTTCAGAGTCACAACTTGAAAAGGCAAATTAAGAAAGTAGATTTAACTCCACTCACACTCAATGTAATTCCGGGCTCATTGCTCACAAATGTTGCTGATACTCGAAGTTCATGCTGCATATGTTAATAACATTATTCAGAGATCATGAAGAAAAGACAAGTTCTTTGCTTCATGCAGCAATACCCCTTTGAATCAACATGCTTAGAATCATTTATTACCATAACATATGACACAGAAAATCTAAGAAGGCAGTAAGGGGTAAATTTTCAGATTATCACATGCCATTCTAGCTGTGGTTTTCTCATGTATAGTCATATGGCTTAGGTCAGTTCAAAGCTCTGAAATGTACCACTGCTCATTCCCCAGAATAAGTCTTTACAAACATCATGACTTTCTCTTAATTTTTATAAAACAACAGAAGCCACCAACTAAGGAGACTGCTTACAAATTTTCCTCAAAATGCAGACAGCATCACATTGTGTTTAAGGTGAACTTTAGTATACATGACCATAAGCCTTAGCCCTTCAGCAATTTCAGGTCAGTAAGGGAGGTAAGAGAAGAGAAACTTCTCCTCATAATGTACCAGTAATGATTCAACACTGTACAGTTAGTAGTGCTTAGTATTTATTTCATTTGATGCAAAGAAGATTTGCAAAATGCAGTTAAGGAGAAATAAAAAAGATATATCTAGAAAAATCACTAAATGAATGTGGACATAACACATTGTAACTGCTCTCCTAACCCCTCCTGGGGCAATGGACAACATGATGGGAACAAGAAGGGTAAAACCCCTTCCATTGTAGGGGAAGATCAAGTTCATGACCACCTGACGAACCTGAACACATTTTAAGTCTACGGAAGCTGATGAGATACCTCCTAGAGTCCTGAGAGAACTGGCTGATGTGGTTGCTAAGACACTCTCCATGGTATTTGAAAAGCCATGGCAGTCAGGGGAAGTCCCTTGTCACTTGGAAGAAAGGTAACGTTGTGCCCATTTTTTAAAAGGGTAGAAAGGAGGACCCTGGGGACCTGTCAGTCCCACCTCTGTGCCTGGGAAGATCATGGAACAGATCCTCCTAGAAGTTATGCTAAAGCACATGGAGGAGAGGGAGGTGATTCAAGACAGTCAGCATGGCTTCTCCAAGGGCAAGCGCTTCCTGACCAACCTAGTGACTTTCTATGATGGGATGACCACATCAGAAGATATGGGAAACGCTATGGATGTACTCTCTCTGGACTTCTGTAAAGCCTTTGACATGATCCCCTGCAACATCCTTCTCTCTAAATTGGAGAGATATGGATTTGATGGGTGGACTGTTCCATGGATAAGGGATTAGTTGGATGAGAGCATCCAGAGAGTAGTGGTCAATGGCTCAATGTCCAGATACAGATCTGTGACAGGTAGTGTCCCTCGGGGGTCCATACTGGGACCAGTGCTGTTAAATATTTTCGTCAATGATATAGACAGTGAGATCAAGTGCACCCTCAGCAAATCTTCAGATGACACCAGGCTGAGTGAGGCAGTGGTCATGCCAGAAGGATGGGGTGTTACCCACAGGGACCTGGAAAAGCTGGAGAAGTGGGCCTGTGTGACCCTCATCAGGTTCACCACGGGCCAAGTGCAAGGTCCTACACCTGGATCAGAGCAATATAGGCTGGGGAATGACATGATTGAGAGCAGCCCTGCAGAGAAGGACTCGGGAGTGCTAATTGATGAGAAGCTCATCATGAGCTGGCAGTGTGCGCTTGCAGCCCAGAAGGCAGATCATATCCTGGGCTGCATCAAAAGAAGCGTGGATAGGAGGTCGAGGGTAGTGATTCTCCCTCTCTACTCTGCTCTCATGAGACCTGCTTGGAGTATTGTGTCCAGTTCTGGAATCCCTGACATTAGAAGGATATGGAACTGTTAGAACAGGTGCAGAGGAGGCCACAAAGATGCTCAGAGGGCTGGAGCACCTTTGCTATGAGGACAGGCTGAGAGATTTTGTTATTCTCCCTGGAGAAGAGAAGGCTCTGGGTACCTGAAGGGGCTACAAGAAAACTGAGGAGGGACTTTTTACAAGGGCATGTGGTGATAGGACAAGGAGGAATAGCTTAAAATTGGAAGGGGAAAGATTTAGATTAGACATTAGGAAGAAATTCTTCGCATTGAGGGTGGTGAGGCCCTGGCAGAGGTTGCCCAGTGAAGCTGTGGATGCCCCCTCCCTGGAAGTGTTCAAGGCCGGGTTGGATGGGGCCTTGAGCAGCCTGGTCTGGTGGGAGGTGTCCCCGCCTGTGACAGGGGAGTTGGAACTGGATGGGCTTTAAGGTCTCTTCCAACCCAAACCGTTCTATGATTCCATGATAAATATGAAGAAATGATTCTTTATTAGATAGGTATCTTGAGATGGTGTACAGGTTTCTGCATTCAAAATGAGGATGTAACAAGGATATGCCAACTTTCTTATCATTTCTGTTCAAACAGAAAGTTCTTTACTCCTGCCTACCCAAAGCTTGCTGTCTATTATATGCTCAAAGGCCTTAATTATTTCAAAAATAGACTTTTGAGAAAACCACATAATTAGTCCAGTGCAGCTGGTATTAAAATTACTGGCAGGAATAGTAGTATCATTAAAAAATTGGAACTAAAGCATACCAGATATACTCCAGGGCAAGTTAAACACACAGAACCTCATGTAAATATTTTATAATCCAGGATAGTACACACTGAGGGCAGCTGATATTTTTTTAAAACCACTGATCCAGCCTCAACAGAAAAACATCTCTGCCAAAATGGAACTATTCTGGTTTATATAAGTTTTGTAAGATAATTTGCTTTGATTCTTCAATAGAGTTAGACTGTGGTAGAAGAAATATAGGTTTGCTCCTGTGTCATGTAATGACGTTAGAATTCCAATATTTATTACAGATATTGTCTTTTACAATTATGAGAAAAATGTTTTAAATTATGAACTGGAATACAAACTAATTTGTAATATCAGTTTGGCTCTTCAGGACCCTGGCATGGGATGCTCTTTGAACTGAGATTCCTATATGCAAAATTACCCTTCTAAATGTGTCCATTTAAATGTCTAAGCACCTCCTGACCCCCCAAAAAATCAGCTTCTACAAACCTTAACATCTTACGTTTAGATTTCCTAACTGCTTGAGATCTACTTCTAGCCATGTGTGGAACTGCACTATTTTTTTAAGGCCAGGCAGTTTCTGACTTTGCTAGGGGCAACATGGGACTGCTGCACCACAAAGGTCTGACATAGTCAATCTAGAAATTGCATTTTGAGCTTATCTGTCTGGCCTGACACTAGTCTGATATCAAAATACCAGGGACAGAAAGTGCAAGCTTACAACATTAATCTAACTACTACAAAAAATAGCCTAGGTTGGGGTTCAATGATCTTCATGATCTTTGGCTGTTCAGTCATATGCCTCCACAGCAACGAGAAGAGCTGAAATGAAGAAAAATTCCTTACTGAAGATTTTTGTATGGTGCCACAGAGAGCTGGAGTTTCACTGGATGAGAGGAAAAGAGATTGTCACTTTGGGTATTAGGAATCTTATGGGTTAGATATGCAGTTTTGCTGTCCCTGCTTCTTATTGTGCCAAATACTCTGAAGAGTGGGAAAAACAGCCTAGCAAGGGGGAGGACAACGAACAAAGCACAGCAAGGAACAGCAGCTGTGGTCAGTTAAGAAATGTTGAAGTAAGCAGTCCTTGATTACAACCACACTGTCTGGGTATGTTCTAGAAAGTATACATATTGCAGTAGGCCCAAAATATCTCTTTGTTAAAAGCTGACTATTTTTATTAAAAAGCAGGAAAATCTGAGCCTAAGCTATGTGGTTTTGAACTTTCCTTAATTTTCCCCCCCATATTTATACTAATAAATAATATTAATTTTGCTTCATCCTCTCTTCCATCTACCCATTCTATTTTTCTCTTCATTCTACTTGCTTTTGGATATCTTCCTCTCCTTTCATCCATACGTTTTTATACATTCATACCTATTATCTGTGTGTGAACATTATCACTGCCATTGCATTTTTACTGTGCATGAAAAATAAACGCTTGAGAAATAATCTTTGCACAATGGCCAAAGAGAAGGCAATCCTTCCTCTAGATACTACTTTTGTGTAATGGGTACAGTCAGATCAGTGCTAGACTTGTAGTGATAATTCATCTACATCAATCTTTTTCCTCTACAGAAGCACTGCTGTAGTTGTATCATACTATAGAGTCCATGTAGATTTTTTTCTGTTTGTTTTTTTTTTTAACTCCTACTTTTTCGTGCTTCTGCTTTATGAAAAACGGACTTCTGTCAAAAAGACTGTCTCAAAGTTATCATTCATCCATGTGTTAAGACTTGTCTGTGAGCTTTTTTCCTACATCAGTGATACACAGTTTTCTTTTGACTCTTGAACACTTTGTTCTTCCTGTTTTATAATGCATGCACAGCTGTGTTATAAAGACTCATCAAAGTCACCACTGTTCTACATTTATCTGCATTGAGCTGTCTTTGTAATTTATTAGTCTTTTAAATGTTCTTTATATTTTCTGTCTGGTTACATCCTCCATTATTTACTGTACCTCTATCATCTCTTTCTTATTCAAACTATTCTGCTCTTTGTCTTTCATTTCTGGGCTTCAAATACTTTCAATTAAATCTTCAAAGTCAAAGTTCTTAGCACTGATTTTATTGTAAGTTAGCGATGTGACTTTTTATTAATTAATATTATTTGCATCAACACACCCTTTCCTGCTTTGGGAAGCTAAAGGCAGATGGTTGAAGAACTATGTGAGGGTACGTCCATGAAATTCTCATTATGATGGCAATTGTAGTGCTGTAACCCTGAGATAGGAATGACACTCCAAATTAAGGGTCTAACAGTACATTTAATAAAATGACCACCCACTCTAGACCCCATTCTGCCCTTGAGCCAACATGCAGCTTCTAGTGGTTCAGTGTGTGGCGTGCCAAAACAAAGGGTAAAGTTTTGCCCACTGAATACGTAAGCAGACTTCCAAGATCAGACGCATTCATGTGTTTCTGTTTAACACTAGTAAAGAATTACTCGCATGTGTATCAGGATAGTAAATCTGTTCAATGTTTTATATTTTGAATGTATCTCCTACGATGGTGGCAAGCACTGCTCAGCTGGTTCATCAATCCCTTTACCATGTAAATAGAAAACTACTATATTTCTCATTTATTAGTTACTCTGTTACAATGTGCAGGTGGATGGTGGGTGGCAGTCTTATAATACAAGGGTTTAGAAATTTGTACTTTTCCAAGGGGAAAACATAAAATACTCCTTTTTGATGGTCACATCAAAAACATAAAATACTCCTTTTTGATGGTCACAATAACCTATTTCTTGGGAACTGTCATATTTCTTTGCCTTTCTAAATATATGTTTTTGTGATTAACAGAAATGATCCTATACATTCTTTTTATTACACTTAAAACTTTATGAGTTAATCAATGTGTCAAAAGATAAATCAAAGGCTTGTATTGTTTTGTTTCAACTGGGAGAACATATATGGTCTTACAGAAGACAAAAACATGGATTATTAGCATTCCCAGTATCATAATTCCATTATCTCCCCCTGAGTTCCAGTAATGTTCCCTTTTAACAATACTTTTCATTTTGACTATTTCTGTCAGGCCTGTAATTGCAGAGTCATTCCATTCTCTGTTTTCTTCAGACATCATTTGTTTCTGACTGGCAAATAAAGATGACTTTAGTTTTTATTATGCTGTATTCCTAAGGACTGTGTGTTTAAGGTGCTTATAGTTTCTAAATTTCACAGAATTTTAAGAAAAACAATCCAACAACAAAAGTAAACCCAAATAAACTCAGAAGCTGCTAAAACAGCCAGAGAAAGAATATTATCTATGCAAGAGTTCTGGCATTCTATTACTGTCACAGTTAAAGTGTATAAAATCTAATTCCAATTGCTACAGCACGGCTGAAAAAAATTATCGTTAGAATACTATTTTAAAAATCAGAGATTAATAAACAGATACAGAATTTTTTCCACCTTCATAGTAGGAAGAATTCTTGCATCTGTGCAATCTTCCAGAAAAGTTACATCATATTCTGAAAGCTGGAAAAAGTTAAAGAACAAATAATATACCTTGTAATAGTAAATAAATACAACACATAAAAATCAATGTTGGATAGTCTGAATATACAGATTTACAGTACATGGAAATGAACTGCTGTATGGTATACTCAAATGAGAAAAGAAATTATGTAAAGAGGTAAACTCATTACAATAGGAAAGGTACTGCATAGATTCATGTAAAATATGTTCTGTAGCAGAATATTGAAAGTAAAGACTTTTCTGTCACCTGACCTTGTCACTTCATTATAATTCCTAGAGATAACGCAAAATTTTATCCATTCCATTACAATTTATTTTCTTGAAATTTCAGCTTTAAAGAAAATGAAAGATAGTCGTTATTTTTCTTTATGTACACTTACAGTATTGAAAGTGCATACATTAAGTAGAAATCTATGTCCAAGATACAAGTCATATGAAACAGTAATATTGTTCAAAACAATTTTTTTAAACACAAATGATGTTACATCAATTTTGGGTAAAAGTTTCTAGAATCTGCCAGTTTCCTTAAAGATGAGTTAGGGCTTTACTCCGTCACATTTAACTTTCTTTATCTCATTTGAAGAAATGTGTTATGGGTCTCGGTCAGACCCACTTCCAGGCCTTTTTTATTATTATTGTTTATTCACCATAACACCATTTTAAGCAGATAATAATTATTTTGAGTGATTTAGTATAAGTGACTGTGGCTTTTGTCAGTTTCCATTAATCAATGACAAAATATAAAATTTTCCATTTTCACCATGATCAAGGCATTACATTTCTCTCTTCTTCAGGTTTGATTAAGATATGACTAACTGATCTTTTTTAATGACAAAACCAATTACATTTATATGATATATAATTTTTATTTTACCGGTCATCTTTAACAAAACCAGTGGATATTAGCATTGCCCTAAGTTGGTAGAAAAAAAGTAAAATTATGTGAGCCTGAGAAAGCAAGGAGAATAATATCCTAAAGGTAGGGTTCTTAAATGCCAAGTGCCCTTTCTCTGCCTCAACCATTCATTTTGAAAATGGGCTATCTAAAAGGCTTAGAGGGAGCACTTTGATTACTGTTCCTTTGACAACTGTAATATATTTTCAGAAGGCAGCCCATACATTTATTTAAGGCCAAATGTTGTACAACAAAACTGTCTTCAGAGGTATTTCATTCAACCATCCTAATTTTTTCCACCTGGCCTATACTGCTACTTTTTTCAATAACTATGTCATCTCTAGAGACATTTTAATATGCGTCTTAAATCATTTTCTCCTTTAACAGCGCATAACCTACCTGGAAGAAAGGATGGAGTAAATAATCACACAGCTTTTATATTGTTTTCATATGCAAACAGTCACCAACAACCCTATCCCAGCCCCTACACATATCCTGCCCTGAACTCAGCTAAAAAGACCCCTCCTGGATATGTACAAATACGAAAGGGAGAGCAGCACGCTTCCACAGAAACACAGAATCAGAATCATTTAGGTTGGAAAAGACTTCTAAGATCATTGAGTTCAGACATAAACCTAACACTGCCAAGTCTACCGCTAAGCTATGTCTTAAGTGCCACATGTACATGTCTTTTAAATACCTCCAGGAATGATGACTCAACCACTTCCCTGAGCAGTCTGTTCTAAAGCTTGGTAACCCTTTTGGTGAAGTAAAATTTCCTAATATCTAGTTTAAACCTCCTCAATGCAACTTGAGGCCATTTTCCTTTAACCTATCCTCACCTGAGAGAAGAGATAGAAATCCACAGCACTGCAACTTCCTTCCAGTTATTTATAAAGAATGATAAGGTCTCCCTTCATCCTTCTTTTATCCAGACTAAACAACCCCTGTTCTCTCAGCTACTCCTGGTAAGACTTGTGCTCCAGACCCTCCACCAGCTTTGTTGCCTTTCTTGGCACATACTCCATACATATACTTCTTCCTTTCCCTCTCTCAGGAGCTACAGAATTACCTTGTCTGCTTCTTTAGTTTTCTGGTGTTAAACTGAAACCTAAAGCAGGCTGGAAGGACAGTTTTATAAGAAGTCGGCTCAGACAAAATTCGTGGAGATAGTGAGCACTTCCAGAAAGGATCCAACTGGCACAAGCCAATTTCAAAAATAGATCTTTATAGATTCGCAGTAGGAATAGATTTGCAAAAACTTTCTGCTGTTGGCACATACTGAGAAAACTACTGCATCTCCACATATCCACGCACAAGAAAGGACTGGGTCACTTGTTGCTTTGAATAAATTATTGTGGCAAAAATAGAGCGAAAAGAGTATTTGAAAAGTTTATACAAAGCCTCAATTTTAAAAGAAGTAAAAATTTTAGATAGATATATAGCTGCCCCTTCCCCCTCCCAATGAACCTCATAACTTTCAAATAATCACAAGTAAATTTGGTATTTAAACCCAGATACCAAACAGATGGTCCTGTGATCTCCCCACAACTCTTCCTACAGAATTTTTTTTCATAGAAATAAGTTCTATTTCTCGGATGGTGCTACAAACACTTTTGTTTTATCAGTCTCTGTATGAAGGTGAAACTTGTCTCCAAAGCTGGGAAATTTATCAATTAGCTTCTGCGCGCCGTAACAGTGTCAGTATTGTGTCTGTGTAGAAAAAAAATCTAAATAGGCTGTTTCCATTTTAACTTCTGCTGCATAGCCAAAAGAGTGTCATCCCAGTAGTTAGAACTGCATTCAGTGATACTTACATCTGGGTAAGTATGTTATTGTAATTATCAAACCAATGAAAAACAGAAAGGAAAAAAGTCTAGTTATTGCAGCTCTTTCTTGCATTCAAATTTTCTTAATTTAATTAAACCACTTTTTGCAAATATAATTATTCAATAAGATTCTAAAATTGAAATGAATTTTTGAAAAAGAAACAGATCTACTTATGTTTTTAATTTAAAAATGAATTATGGGATTGTTTTTGAATAATAAAAAAATAAAGGTAGTTTAAAGACAGATTTTCAGTTTGGTGCAAATAAGAGACAGTTAATACCCATTTCATCTTTTCCTTCATCCATGGAGAACAGAATATAATTTTCTTTATCTCTAAACCGCCTAGCCCAAGAAGAAAAAGCTGTTTCTTGTGGTGCTTTTCTTTTCAAGATGTGTGTGATGATTAATCACTGTATGTGTCTAGACCCCATGGTATTCTCTGTCCTTATTTCTGTCTCTACATTCATCTTTGGCATCATGTGTTTAGTTTTAATACAGTCCTATTGATTTGTTTGCAGTTACAATACTGTTTTCATTCTTTTCCCCTCTGAAACATCTTTATAGCACAAATACAAACTTGCCATATTCTCAAGCTGTGTAAAATTGATTTGCAAGTATAGATTGCAAAACTTAAGTCTATGGTAATACACCGCCCAGATCCACTATGCCTGCATCAAAGACATGATTTTTAAGGACTTTTCAAAAATTTCCATCACCTCTACTCATTATCATCCCAACCGTCATGAAAGAAATGGGAATCAAAATACCTTTGAACAGTACAGATAAAAGTGTCTGTATTGGTTCTGTTTCTTTCTCTGTATGTCTGTATCTCCTCACTTCCACTGAGGATACAAGGAAAATTAAACCACATAACTGGATGCTCCAATAGTTTATACTCAGGAAAACTATAATTTTTCAAAGTCAAAATAATCATATAAAAGTTCTTGGTTTTTCGTTTTAATATAGCATAAAGTGACATTTTAATCTGTTGCAGGTGAGAGGGGTGTTAAGTATCTGAAGAACAGAGAAAATGGCCACTTCCAGTCCTTTGATTTTGGACTGCTTTTGATTGTTCTTGATCACAAACACTTATTTCTAGCTTTAGTTCCTTATGAATTTGTGAACTGCTAGATGCATATACCTGATCCATTTAGTGTCCAAGGTCCATTTAGTGTCCAAAACTCTTGCAGCAGCAACTGTCTTAAGATGACTTCCCTTGGAGGAAAAGGATCTGAAAAAAAATGGACAATTGTATAACATTTTGTTCTTATATGTATGAGATAAAACTGATGATTCCCACAAAATTTTAAGTAATTTTTATGGTATGCTTAGGGAATAATATGTGAAAAAATTCACAGGCAAATCTCAGCCTAAAATTTGTTTCATACCTAAGCTTTTATGATAAAGAAGGATACAAATGGCTGTTTCTAGGAATCCTGAAGACTCAGGGGTCAGTTTATCTCCCCATCCTCTTCTAGAGCTATGAGCACTGCTGTTTGCCTCAGGGTTTTTTATTATTCAGGGCTTCAATACTGTATCCTTTTGAATAATAGAAAGATGGAATGGTTTGTGTTGGAAGGGACCTTAAAGATCATCCAGTTCTATCCTGCCTGCCATGGGTAGGGACACCTCCCACCAGACCAGGCTGCTTAAGGCCCCATCCAACCTGGCCCTGAACACTTCCAGGGAGGGGGCAGCCACAGCTTCCCTGGGCAACCTGTGCCAGGGCCTCACCGCCCTCAGTACAAAGAATTTCTTCCTAATGTCTAATCTAAATCTTCCTCCTACCAGTTTAAAGCTGTTCCCCCTCATCCTACTTGCCCTTGTGAAAAGTCCCTCCCCATCTTTCTTGTAGCCGCTCCAGGTACTGGAAGGCCGCTATGAGGTCCCCCCAGAGCCTTCTCCAGGCTGAACAACCCCAGCTCTCTCAGCCTGTCCTCATAGCAGAGGTGCTCCAACGTCTGAGCGTCTTCGTGGCCTCCTCTGGACCTGCTCCAACAGTTACATGTCCTTCTTATGTTGGGGATTTCAGAACTGGACATGACACTGCAGATGGGTCTCATGAGAGCGGAGAAGAGAGGGAGAATCACTTCCCTCAGCCTGGTGACTTCAGCACGAGTTTTGCCCTAGCCTTCAGAGGAGCCAGGATTCTCTCAGCAGGTAAGTAAAACCAATAAAATAAAGCATACGATCAAGCCTGTCATTCTGGGACCGAGAACTGGAAGCCCTTTTATTAGTCTTATTTCAGCTTCTACATATTTGAATGCATCTTATACCATTCTTTTGATTTAAAGCAATTTGTCTATAATCTGTTCAGCACTTACTCCCGTTTTTACCATTCTTGTATTGTTTTCTATGAGCTACCTCAATTAATTTCTTTTTTTACTAATGGAAACAATATTTGAATTTGGGAATGTTGTAGTACATTGTAAACTATTTTACTAAACAATATAGTATTGCAGAAAAAAAATTACACATAGTATTTTTCATAAATAAAATATAAATATTCAACAACATTAGAAATAAAGAATCTGCAAAATTATTCTGTAGAAATGATGAGGAGAGTGGTCCTAACTAGGCTTAGGTATATAGGAGATGTTGAATAATATCTGAATTTATTATAGATATAAAGTCAGCAAGTAGAAATGAATGTCTGAGTAAGAGACCTGGAATAGCTTGATTGACAATGCTAGTCACAGTCATTAATTTCAGTTGGAAACTATTTTTCTAATGTAAAATTTCTTTAAAAAGTTGGGGTTTTTTTCTCTTTATCTCATTTCCTGAGTGTCAA
The DNA here is from genome assembly GCA_033558235.1 of Neomorphus geoffroyi. Taxonomy (NCBI): domain Eukaryota; kingdom Metazoa; phylum Chordata; class Aves; order Cuculiformes; family Neomorphidae; genus Neomorphus; species Neomorphus geoffroyi. Next base: position 22,004,320 of record JAUMJM010000020.1, on the reverse strand, counting down.
CCTTATGTCAACAAGATAAAAGTAAGCTCTTGAGTTATGCAGAAAAAAAAGTAAGTCTAAAATAAGGTTCTAGTAGAGACTGGAGGGCTCTGTTGACCATGTTTGAAACAAACATCTGACTGCTGCATGTTACATTTATTCCACTGTAATCAAATGTTAAAGACTTGTATTAATTAATAAGCATTTTGAATAACTAATGTAAGCATTATTTTCTTGTTTAGAAATACAGAGAGTGGTGTTCTGCAACCACCTGTAATCCAAAGTAGATTCTCATGAAAAAAAACAGTGAGCTACCTGACCTACTGAATGTGGTGGTAGTTATACTTAAAAATCTGACTGTAATTATAATTTGGGGTTTGGGAGTGTCAAAGGATTACTTTCAGCAGTACATGTTCTGAAGAAAGTCTGGAAATAAACTTATTCTCCTAGGACTAAAGGATATTCTGAAGTGACATGAGTTTTATAAATTATGAAAGCTATTACTACAGCTAATTGAAACTATCTCTAACAAAGAAGAAAATATAGAGCAAAAAGTCAAAAAGTTCATTTCCATATTTAAATAGAGAACAGTATGAACTAATTAAGCAAATTTTTCTGGTCCAGTAGAAATTGTAGCTGCATCAGTTTCTTCACCATTCTCCCCTCTCTTGGAATGTCAAGGCCCTTTTAACAACACTCAGAAAGATTCTTGGGTCAAAGCAATGTATGAAAAGACCCCAGGTGGAGTCAGGGTATGGAGAGTGAGGTATACAGAGCAACTTAATAATTTAGTAAAGACACAAAGAGGATGCTTTTTCCTGTACTTGAAATTGGCTGTGCTTTGATATATTATCAGAAGAAATAGTAACTTTTCATTTTCTTTCCTCTCTGTTTATAGTCATCAGTATGAGCGAGATTAATCACATAGATCCTACTACAGACAGATTACAGGGCAGTTTATAAGACTCTAGACTATGAGAAGATACATTCTTCATGGCATCTATAAATGAGATAAAGGAAGGTACAAGGACTATCTGTGAGGAAATTACAACTATTGGAATATCTATTTAACAATAAAAAATGCTGCAGCAAAAATATTCCAGAATCTCTCACATTTACCTTATGTTCTATGGATGTCACTGGGATTTGAAAGTAACTTGTCTCCCAACTGTTCTGTCTCATCTTATCTTGTCATAGCAGTTGTTATTTTCTTCTGATGAACACCAAAATTTTGCTTCAAATTTTTTCTTATGTGAATTCAGTGTATTAAAGCATGCTAAACATTATGAATTATTTGCAGGTTGGCAAATTGTCTCAAACTAATTTGTATCAAAGTTTAGAAGTTGTAAAAAATAAGAATATGAAGGCAAGTTAAGAGAAAAAAAGCTATTCTACTGAAGGCATCTGTTCAGTGGTCTCTTCTCTGTCTTGGCTTCCAGTGTAATTTCCACAGGTGTCTACCTGTTAAAGCTCTTGTGTATCACAACTACCATGTAATCACAATTAATAATCACTGGTTGGTCAGTGTGTATATTCTTTTTTAATTAAGATCCAATTGCTTAGAATGTCACAAAACTATTGGAACTGTTTAAAGACATAGCTTTACTAGAATAATTCATTACTGAGACCACTTTGGTGAAGCAGTTTTATTTTTAGGACATTTTTATTTTAGTGGAACATATCTGTATTGAACTGTCTCCAACCTCACACCCAATACAAATTCCTTACTGTACAAGCTAGAGAAATTGGATCACTCCACAAAGCCTTTTGGATCATTTGGTATTGAGAGATCTATGTTTTGCCCATCTCCTTCTCCTGAGCTCCACCTATCTGTTTGAACAGAAGCCATGAAAATATGAGTGCAGTGAATACAGTGTGTTTCTTTATGCTTCAAAAATATATGATTCTACTGTATACTGTAGACTAGTGAACAGTAGGATCTTGCTTGAGAGGAAAGAGGAATATTTGTTTTTCCAATATACTTGTCAGAAGCGAACCAAAAGTGATTCCCTAACTATGAGGGTTACCCGCAGAATAAAGATAATAATTAAGTAAATCTAATTATCTTTACACAAAGATTTCATAAACATTCTCTGATTAAATGTTTATTTATACACATATCCATCTCTTAGTAACAATAACTGAAATGTATATTAAGAAATTTGATAGAAAACCCTATTGATTTCCAAAGGTTATTTTGGTGTCTAAAGGAATCAGAAGTACAAATTAGAAACTAAAAATATCAGTTGTAGATTCTCTTTCTTACTAATATTTATTTATTACACTGGATTTCTACCAGTGAATTCTTCTTTAAAAGATTATCACACACAAATTATAATGATCAAATGGTGCTGAGGTACAATGATGTTTTCCTAACATTCCAGTTAGGAATCCCTCTTTTTTTCTCTGCCATATATATTGAAGTATTTAAAACAATATATTATATGTTTAGTGAAGAACTATGAATTAAAATATTATCACAGTGAACTGAAAAAATCAATGTTTTTTGTCATTACTTAGATGATGCATACCAATTTATATTTAGAAAGAATAATTATCTATAAAGAACAGATTGATGAAAGTAGAATTATTTTTTCTGAAAAGCTGCTAAGTTTTTTCAAAAGTTCAATATGAATGTAAACAATGTGCTAGTTTAATTTTGTAGACCTCCCTCACAGCCCATTAAACCACTTTGATATAAAGAGTCAAAGTTAACTAATGATCTTTAGATTATGACAATAAGCAAATGGTTACGGGAAAATTTCTAAGGAAATTGTGCAAAAGTCAGTTTGAAAAAGAATATCCTCTGGATATCCTGTTGTAGTAGGGTTTTTTAGTTTGCTCAAAGAAGCTAAAATCAAACCAGAAGTACAAACCAACGCAGTCATGAACTGTAGCTTCTGGTGTTAACTTCAGAAGATGACAAAATCTCAGAAGGATAACATAAAATAGACGTATTTTAATGAGTTTCCAGACTTTCTAGAATTCACACTAATTAATTTTGGTCTTTTATATCAAAGGAGAAAGACATGATTGTTTCCTAAAATTGAAGGTTCCAGTGACTGATATAAACAGAATATTTCAAGAAGGGGACATTTATTAACCAGTCAACATTTTCCTTAAGTGTTTATTTTGAAATTATCTTCCTAGTATTGAAACCACTACTGTAGACACTTTTTGACACTTACAGTGTTCACCTATGTTAGTCTACCATCTCAGAGGGTGATTTCCTTTTACTACACAAAAAAGAAATTAACATGTGAAGTGATTTTAAATTCTCAGACCAGGCCTGGTTATGTGCCAAGATGAAGACCAACCAAAATCTTATATTCCAAGAATTACCAGCATCTGCCTAATAAATTTTAATGGATTTTTTGTTTGTGATGATGGTGTCACATTAATCCATAATGCTGTTTTTAAAAAAAGAAGAAGTTGTGTTTCATGTGTTATTTTTCTCATTAGAGTATGAATATCTATGGAAACTTCACATATCATCAAATATTTCTCTAGTTTTTTGCTTCTTCCTTCAGGCAAAATTTTGTATTATCATCCAGATGATTGTTTGGAAAGTTGTAATATGGATTTCATCTCACTCAGATTGACTAAACCCCAGCTCATATGGCAGTATTTCCTAGAGCCAGAAGTTAATCAGAGTGACTTGATAAATGTCTACTTCAGATTTTTTTCCCATGAGATATGTTTTGCACTGATATCAAGACTGTTTCATACATATTTGCACAACCAAATAAATTGTATCGATTAGCAACACTTAGTACCTATTCAAGCAACCACTTCAGTAGATGTTTTCATTTTATAAATTTATATCATTTATATTTGAATACTCTACTCAATAGTCAAGCTTATTGACAATGCATATTACTTTTGGCTGCAGCTTAGAATATTGAACTACTTAAAGAGGTGCTACCTCTTGGGACTGAGATTGGTATCACTAGCTTTCTAATAAATATTCAGTCATGGAGACAAAGTATTTTCTCAAACTTGCAGGGTCCCTGTTGTGCTGAATGTTTCATATAAATACGGCTGAATGCACTAAAACTTGCAAAACTGAATATTATCAAGGAATTGAATTTATATCTAAACTATGAGTTTTTCAATGCCTTTTCTAGCTGCTCTGATTCATATTATTCTGTCAATTAGCAAACAACATTCGACAACATCAGTTTCATTAATTTTAGCACGTAAGGCAAATGTAAATTAAGTTAAATGCAGTACAAAGGCTCTAAACTCAGGACTAATGCATCTGTTCAGTGATGTGGTGACTTCAGAAGTAAACCATGGATTGGCATGTTTCATCAATACTGAAACCAAATTTTCATGTGTCAAATGCAACACAGTGCCACTGGCATGAAACTAAACAGTCTGGGGGGCAATTTACATTGGCAGAAAATGAGATAAACTGTTTGACTTACAAAACTTCAAAAATTTGTGTTCACTCACTAAATTGTCAATAATTAGAAAAACCATTCACAACATTAGAAAAAGTTCTACACTCTTCCATGGTTTTATATACCGTTTGTCACATCCAAGAATTGGTACTGATCTCTGAATACTTACGTAGATTTGGATACTCTCAGTTTCTCATTTAGAGTCATTCATATTTGCTTAGTTCTATTTTGCTATCTTTTAATGCTTGAACAGGCATGGGGACATAGAACACCTAACAAGTATGCATCCTAAATCCAAGGCCACAGTGCCATTCTGCTACCTTTCCTTTGATAACGCTATAGATCAGTATTCCTAAGAAAGCAGAAAAGGTTTGAACAAGGTAGAGTGAGAGGACATTTTGCCTGAGTACTCAGGAGTGATTGTATGAGGCAAAAGCCGATTTTCTGCACTGCTTGTGGTATAACATAAAATATGTGTTTAGTGAAATTCCAACACTGTAAATGGTGAACTAAAGCTGATTTTGCAGTAATGTCCAACTAGACCAGTAGCAGAGCGGAATGTCTCATTGACTAGTGAGTAGTCATGGCAGCACGGAGCTGACTCACAAGAAGGACTACACAGAGCAACAGTGACAAAGCTGATGTTATGGCCTTTGACTACTATGACACAGCTTATGATATGGAATGGGGCATGTTATGGAAATGGTGCACCACATAACAAGGCATAAGGCAGCTGAGCACTAGCAAGAATTTTTGTTGTCTGACAAACTCTTTGGGGTGGTAGCTAATGCATGCCATTGTTTCTTCTTATTCTATAGAAGGATAAGCTTCTTTGTTTTTGTTTTAAAATCCAAGGCAAGGTAGTATAGTCACTACTTTAATACTTCTCTTTTGCTTTTTATTAGTCACAAAATGAAATTCTACAACTGTATGAAAGTCTCTATCCTTCAGAATAGAACAGAGGCTCCCACTCTAAGGCCTGCAATCTTTATATATGTACAGAAAGTAGTGGTAATAGATGCATGCTAATTGGACAAGCATGTAAAATCAATACTTTTAGTACACTACTGATGGGTAGCAACTAGGAAAAGATGAAGGCAGAGTGTGTGAAATCTGTGTCTGAAATGCTTACAGCTACCTTTCTGAGAACTCCATGGAAGTAGCCCCAACTGTTGATATAAAGCCTATCTGAAAACCATGCATCTTTGTCTTTGTTTTCAAAAATGGAGTAGAACTCATTCTCTTCTTCCAAAATACAGCAGGTCAAAGTGGCATTTTGTTACATAATTATTATGCCACTTAGGAAGGAGAGCCATATTCAGTTGCCACCCTGGGAATGTAGAGTACAAACTTCAAATCTCCTGAGGAATGATGATACAGAAGCCACTATGTGCTGTTCTGGATGCAGAAATCGAAGACACTCACAAAGTCTTTTGTTGCAGCAAAGCAAGGAATTCAGTCTTCACTGCAGATAATCATGAAGAGGGAGAAAGGGGGAATGAAAAAGGCCACCAGATGGACATATCAGTTAATGATCAGGGCATTTGGATGAGACAAAGGAGATTTAGCTTCCACAATTATTTTTCTCTTTTGTACAAAATGACTCACTATACAAAGAAAGGGGCCCAGTCCTTTCATTGAGTTTTTGATTAATTTTGTGAATGCTTATCCAGTGTGAAACTGCCATAGCTGTCTTAGAGGGGAGTTAAAGACAGGGATCCATCAGCACAGTGTTGGCCTGAGTTAGCCACTTCACCTTCTGGGCCTAGCAGAATAGTTTTAAATCTATTCTGCATGAGCATGAACAGCAGTTTGTGATGTCTCTGGGGTGGAAATAGTCTCGTTGTCTGCAAAGACAACACCATATGGAGATTTACAAAAGCTCCCTCGCCCCTCGATCATTGTATGTATTCATATTTTTGCACATTAAAATACACAAAGGAGAAATACTCCACCTTCCTGTGTAATCCCGGAGTGGGGACAGTGAAAGTTATATTATCTTTATCTTGCAGATATTACAGTCAATTTAAATATGACGTGTGGCACCTAGCATAAAGTATCTGGTTCTACCACAGAACAGCCACGTTTCAATCTTGTGCTCTCTACTGAGGAGGTTTTCCAGAAGTTTTAAAAAGCAAACAGAAAAAGACAAGTGGTTCCTATCTGAGAGTAGTAAATGAAAATTCCTCCTATTGTGTTGCATCCTAAAGCCAATATAATTTTACTGTGTAAGGTTATGCAGCAGTTTAGTATCTGTGCCTTGCCAATAGCCTTTGTTGCATGATTCAGATGATTATGTTGTCACTTTTGGGTCTCATTATCATTTGGGTAATCTTCACCATTTCTAACTTGTTTCCATTTCTTCCATCATAATAAATTATTAAAAATCCCCTCTGTGTCTTCATTAAATAGCTTCTATTCAAATTGGCCTCTATAGGTTAATGAGGGCTCTAAATATGCTTCAAACGGACCTAGAGTTCATAGGTTGTTGATGTATTATTTTCCCATGACAGAACACCGCACTAAAAGCTATTTCCTTTAATTTATCTGATGTACAATGTTCACAGTCATTATGCAAAATACAGCAAGATGTACTCTCTGAAATTAGAGATATTTCTTAATTTCCAACTATGCATGAATGTGCACATGTATTAAGAACACTATGGGATTCATTTTTAAAGCCATACCATTATGATGTATAGTGGTAAACCAGTCTGCAATCCCATAAACTATTATTTCCATGGGAGATAATGGCTTATGGCTATGAAAACTCTTTGGACAAAACTGATTACAGGAGTGAAATTTAAACCGTGCCACGATGGCATACATTGTGCCTAGATGTCTATGTGTCTTCAGTATAGTAGACAAAAAGATTTAAGTAAATAAACAGTGGATAAAGTAGAAGTCAATCAATAACATATTCTTATAGTACCAATATTTATATTGGACTTTCTCGGAAATGAAGTGTGCATACCACTTCCCCCCAGAAGTATGACACAATCAAGGAGCTGAAATTGAAAGGAAAGTTTTCTGAAATCTTAGATGGTTTAATTATACTATGCCATGATTTTAATAGAGCTTTTCTACATTTATCAGGGCCACTCTTTACATTTCAGAGCTCTTATTTTGATTTCAATGTATTACTATTCCTTATCTTGATGAAATAAACTTATATAAGTATAGCTTCTAGAGCCACCCATCTCTCTCCATTTCTAAAATTCTTCTAGAAACTTCCCTGTGTAAATGTTTTATACTTCTTTGCAGCAGTTTTATACTTCTTTGCAGCAGTTTTATACTTCTTTGCAGCAGTTTCAAGCCATTATGTACAGTCATTACTAAATCTTTTCATGTCTGATCTGAGTGAGGGGGTTTTTTTTAATTGAATATCTAATATCTTTTTCCTTAAGATGATCTACAAGGATAACTGTTTAAATCTGCTTATATTCTTTCCATAACCAAAGGGACTAATGATCTGACCAAATACATTGAGATTATGGCATTGAGAGGTCATTGTCATAAAATGGACTTATTTTTAGTCTCTGTTACAACTTTTTGGGACAATCAGTATGTCCTTCCATATTTTAAATGTATCCTGAGGACTCTGAAATCATCGCTGTTGCTATATGTTGACAGAATTGACTAAGAGGGGTTTTTTTAGAACTCACTGATATGCCAGTCTTAAAGTTACTGTATATAAAACTGCAATATGAACTCTTTTTTCATGTTTATCATGATTATATTGCATGAACTTTTCAGCAAAAGACATTCAAATAAATATATTTTGATTTATTGCTAAAGTAGAGGGACTTCATAGATCTATTTATTTTATGTGTGTATGTGTTAAGTTCTTAAATCATTTAAGAACTTAGACTGAATTCTCTTTAAATGCCTGCATTTCAAATAAGTTTCTTTGAGTATGCTTTTTCTCCAGTACTGAGTGGAAAGAACCATGACTTTAACAGAACAGCATAATCCTGTATAGGATACCTAAATGTCTTCAGACTAATAAAAGCATATAGTGCTCAAGATTTGCAAGCTGCGAACTACATTGGGGCAGAAGGATCACCCTGTATGCAAAGGGTTTCCTTCTCATTATCTTTTTCTTCTTTATTTCACAATTTTCTTCCTAAGCCTCTATCCCTAGAACAGCCACCATCTGTGTCAAGTGATTCTTCTTTACACTGCATTTCTTTCCGCTGATCTGCTTACCTGAATATGAAGCATGCGCTCCAATATTCTGTATATCACATTTAGGGACATTTTCTTTCCATAATTTAGTATATACAATTTTCACTAGTGCTAGAAATAGAGTTTGAGAAAAGGAACACAATTTTTCAGATGGAAAAAATAAACAAACAAACAAACAGACAAAAAAAAATATAACTATAAAGATAAAAAATTAAGAGGACATGTATCAAGCAAAATAAGAAGTTGATAACTGTGCTTCCTGTAAAATACATCAATATTTTGATGTTAAATAAGCTAAGCTGGAAGTGGAAAATAAAATTAATAAATGCAAATGAGTGTAGTGCGATATCTGGAGTTGAAGCTAACTTAAAAGGAAATAATGCATAACATCTTTGTAATGTCATACACCTTTCCTCAGGCTTTCCAAAACATGGTAGAGGACTCAAATGTCACAAAAAGACCATCTACTTGCTTTCTCAGCTTTTATATGGTAAACAGCTTGTCAAAAGCAAACAAAAAGAATGAATTTTGATAAATAAGAATCTTTTAGAATCTTCTATTTGTATATATTACATTACACTTAGCAATGATCTGTTATTAATTATTATTTTTACATATTGTCATTCCAGCAATAGAGCAACAATTACAATTCCCTTTAATAACATTTGCAGTAGTAATAATTTTGTGAACCATACCTTGCAGGACTTTAAAAACAGTTTTTCATTCAATGCTGGATTTGTTTTAATCAGACACAGAAAAAAATTTGCATGTTCTCGATTACATTCAGATAGTTTTCACAACGAGATATTGTTGTTTATTCTTGATTGATATTGACTTGAAGGTTTTTGAAAAATAAATTGTAGGTGAAATGTATCAGCCTGCTTAATCCTGGTCTCATTAGGAGATGAAAATTTCAAGAAGTCACCCTTTTCATTTGTAGTACTCCTGCACAGCAAAACTTCACAGTAAGAAATCACCAAGTGTTTGAGTTAACTCCTTAAAATTATTTAATCTCTTCTTATTAAATAGTACTATCACTTTTAAAGGTGTCATTTTCTCTTAATGAAATTGCCAACAACATATCATGCAGAGTAAAAACAAAAACCAACCTTGTAGTAGATAAATAACAGTAGCTTTTTTATTTAAAAACTTTGGTAAGATTTGTGAGTATTGAGAAGGAAATGATGAAGAGAAACGACAGCAAAATAGTTAAATAATGCACTTAGGTTGGTCTGTAACTTTGTTATTCTTCAAAGAAGGTCAAGGACAAAAAATTGTACTTGGCTTAGTGTAAACATTAATTTAAATACCGCTACACTTAAAATGTTGTAGGTTTTGCTTCTCTTTTGTTGGGTTTGGGGGGTGGTAGGTTGTTTGGTTGGGTTTTTTTTCTGACAAAACTATGTATTTTTTTCATTCATTATTTTCCACCTAGCTTTAAGGAAAAAATACACCAGTATTTGTGACATTGTCTGCCAAGGCAACTGTGTAATGACCTATGTGCAACAGAGCAAACTAATTTTGATATGACAACGTTTAACACAGTTAATAACAATCTGAATTTTGGGTGCAAAACTGTATCTCTTCTTTAAGAGTTTGGTTGGGGTTGGAAGGCAAGATGCTTGAAGAACAGTCCTGAGAAAAGGCTATTTTACTGGTAAGATTTGAGATCACATTTTTAAATAGCAGTTCTGCTACTCTTTGTGCAAGTGTATCGTGTATTCTTTGTTTATGATGGCCCAGCAGAGAGGTAGAATCACATAATCATTTAGGTTGGAAAAGACTGTTAAGATCATGAAGTCCAATACTTAGCCTAATGCTGCCAAGCCGCCAGGGACAGTGACAACTACTTCCCTGGTCAGCCTGTTCCAATGCTTGACAATCCTTTCAGTGAAGTAAAATTCCCTAATATCTAGCCTAAACCTCCCCTGACGCAACTCGAGGCCATTTCCTCTTGTTCTATCACTTTTTACTTTGAAGAAGTGACCGACACCTGCCTCACTACAATTTCCTTTCAGGTAGTTGTAAAGAATGATAAGGTCTCCCTTCAGCCTCATTTTCTCCAAACTCAAGCCCAAGTTGCCTCAGCTACTCCTCATAAGACTTGTTCTCCAGACCCTTCACCAGCTTCATTGCTGTTCTTTGCACACGCTCTAGCAGCTCTGTATCGTTCTTGTAGTCCTCTCCCCTCTAAAATTTGCTTCATGTGGTTATCTTTTCCTTTCTCTGCTTCTTAGCTCTCTCCGATGAAGACGATGGGTCAGAATACTCATGCACACTGCACAGGACATCTGTAGTTGCATCATGTCTCTCAGGATGACACGGAACAGTGATTCCAGAAAAGCCTGAATAGCACATAAAGAACTAGAGCTGCCAGTTAGAAAAAAATTTACAGTAATGAAATCTTGCTCCTAAATCAAGGTTGCAGACAAATATCTCTGTTCATTCAGCATTCAGAGCCTGTGTCTAATAGTGCCACTTTGGACTTGTGGTCTGCTTCCATCTTAAATGTCTAATGCTCATTTACAATTCAAATCATTGTTCAAGGTCCCTTTTTACTTAAGATTATCACTGTTTCTTTTCTAATTTTTCAGTAGTATCCTGCTGAAACTACCATAGCTGCAAGTGTTTCTTTTAAATTAACTGTATTTTCTTTGGACATATCCAGTTTCACATACTGCAGCCGGACACCCTTGGTGGTAAAGAATATCCATGCAGCCCACTCCGTACACTGAGTTTCAGTCTGTCTTATTTACGAACAGAAAATAGTGCGTGGTTTGGACCTTCACAGTGAGTCGTAAGGACCAATATGTGTTACACACAGAGGCTAATTAGAGCAGAAAGCTGCCAAAAAGACATCCACTTAACAGCTTTCTTAGCTGAGCTAACTTTGATGAGACTGCATTTGGGATTTTTTTTTTTTACAGCATACGCAGCCTGGATAATGTGACTAATAGCTTCCTGATTGTCTGAATTTTCTGTTTGCTAAATATGTGTTCCCCAAATTGTTTTGATTATGTTCCAAATTTGTATTTCTCATCTGAGTGATTTTATAGAAAGAATCCTAAAATGCACATTACCTCATCATACTAATTTTTATTTTTGTCAGAAAAAACAGATATTAACCAAGTAGCAAAGGACCCCAGGCAACATTATTATAATAGAGAAGAAACTCAGACTTTGGACCCTAGCCAATGTATGCCACACAGAAACTAATTGAAAAAGTAATATTCAAGCAGACTAAAAATTTCTAGAATTACAGTAAATTCTTTGGCTAAGACATATCATGCATTTTGAGAAATTGTTCAGATTCCAATAACTAAGTTAAAGTTTACACTTAGTTCCTATCCCTTTTCATGGTGCTATGCTCATTGTTCCACCGCTTCTCTGGGTGCAAAGGTCAGTGGTTTCAACCCAATGTTGCTAGTGGATTGGGGTTATGCAAAGTCAGTATCTGGAGTCTTTTGCCAGGAGGAATACGATGTTCTTATTAATAATTTCTTCTATTATTTTTGTCCTCTTCCACTTCAGGTCATTTAAATATGTTAGCTTGCACACAAACACATTACTCTTTCTTTATGGTGCCTTTATGTATGTTAGGTTCTCTTTCTTTTTTATCCCTAGAACTAGTTTTGTCCAGCTCCAGGCTTCTATTCTTTTTAACTGACCACTAATATGTTTAGTGTATCAAGTTTCAAGCCAGTGTCCAATATCTTTTCACCTCATAACTTCACTATTCATGCCACATTCTGGTCTCTTCAAGCTTCCCAGTGCCATACGAGGCCTATATGTCTCTACAGCACTTATATTACTATGTTAGAGTGGTAAATATCTCATTCTACCTTCTTGTTACTACTGTCTTATAAAATTATGGTGGTAAAATACACAGCTAAACAAAAGTAAAAGAAATCAGATTTAGGTATCCAGTCAATAAGACAAATTGCTTTCACAACTAAGCCAAGTAAAATGAGGCTGTGGTCAGGTCAAGAGAAGTTCAGACAGAGAAAGCCCGACAAAAAGGTAAAGTCTTTCCCTTCTCAATATTTCCTTGCTTACTGGCCTCCAACCTGATCTTCCCTAAAGACATCTGAACAGGAAGTCAGCAACCTCTAGAAATAACCTTGATTTTGCATCAAGGAAAATCCCACAGGGCATTTCTTGTTTGCCCTTTCCTCTTCTTCTTGTGGGAGAAATTAATAAATTGCACCCCAAAACATGAAAGTCATGGCTGCAGAGATACTCTGTCCTTCCATTGCAAAGAGATACTTTAAACATACATGACAACCTCCATTTAAACTTTCAGTAGTGTTCAAGTTCTGCTCAGACTAGCAATCAACACCAGCTTAAACCCCTATAAACTTCCAAATGCTTTTGTCTAATTTAATAACCAGTTACCACAATATGTTCCACATTATTAAATATTAGAGGACGTGTGCAAAAATTGTTTTTGAAGCAAGTCTAGATTTGTTTGTTTCTGATTCATCATATCACAGCAATTGGACATTTTAAAATATTCAATATGAGAAATTGTCTACTAAGTTACCTTTGTTCATTCTACTTTTTTTCATCTTTCAAAATGTAAACCAGCGTCTGAAGATTGATGTGACATTTTCATACTTCAGTACTTTTGTTCCTTAATACACATCAAGATGAAAACAACATTAAAAGAATGTCTGAATTACACATCTGATTGTATCAGTCTTTGAAACAATTACAAACCTTAATGTAAAATCTGAATTTATATACTAACATATTTGTAAATTTGCCGTCAAAGCTACCTAGTAGTATATCAAATAATGTAGAAACTAATAAATAACATATTTTGACAGTGAGCAACATACTTAGTTTGTTAAACGTATGATTTGAAAAGTAAAAGCAGCACTTTTAATAAATGTCATGTAAACTAAAATTTATGTGTTAAAAGTAGTTTATCTTCCTTTTTGTGTAAATACAACATTTAAGAATAGGGCTATTTAAATTTTTCTATACTCAGAACCATGTGATTTAAAATCAATATTACTGGTACGAAGTCAGGTTTTAAAGTACGTGCATTAAAACCAAAGTTCATGGTAAACTCTAGACCAGGGGATGTTTACGAGTGTCTGTAAAAAACTGACTGTATTTTGCTAGCTCTTCTTTCTTGTTTACAATAAAAATTAGATAAATTGCACAAAGATTGCACAAATTGTAAATAGTTATCTAGCACTAGAATGTAAAGAAATATAATCCATGGGACTGTTCACATCAATGTTTGAATTGCTAGCAACTAGTTCACTTGCTGGTTAACTATGTCATCCTGCACGTCAGCCACTTTCTTCTGCTCAAGACTACTTCAGTGGTAGGTTATGGAATGAAACATCAGTAATAGGAAGCTGAGCATAGTATTACAAACTGCTCTTGAGGTTGATCAAAAAGCTGACATTTTTTGAATTATTATAGAGAATCAGGATACAGATTGGGTTTTAAATGCACAGATTTTTCTTTCTAATTCATATTCTTCAAAGAAATCAGTGTAGTGATAGTGACTGGAATAATTGACAGATGTCTATAGAGTATGCTGGGGCAGGAACAATCCATCAAACATCGAGTGTCTGTCTTTAAAGATGATACTGGTAAACCTCAAAGATTAATTGGTCTTGTTTTCAGCCCTGATCCCTTGCTCTTTGAAATAAATGAGTAACTCCCCTAAATCTGAGAAATAATTATTTTGAGAGTGATTAACAACAACAAGCTCTGGTATGCAGTGGGTGGGATAAGCCTTTACAAGTGGAAGAGATTAGAAATCCCTCTCCAGCCACCTTCTAATTCCTTTCTCAGCTCATCTCTGTGACCTACTGATTCTCTTCCTCAAGTCATCAATACACGCTTAAAAGGTTTTCTCTTGCTGGTGTGCATTTTCAGTGCAGTTATGACACACACTCAGTCGTGCTTAAACTAAAACAAGTGAAAGTCAATCACAATGAAACATTTGTAAGTTACTTTCAACTTCGGAAAGATTTAAAAGCATCATTTGTGAAGTACTTAATCTCTTGTTGGACTCTCTAACCTTTAATATGGATTTCTTCCCTGGATGGTTTTTGTATCATTAATAAATAGATTTCTTCCTGTACATTTTTATATTGTTTACATTACTTTTCACTGCAGTTTAATATTGGAACCATCACATTTATAGTCCCATAAAGTTATAAAGGCTATACCAATTTCTAACATAACACTTTTTATGGAAATGATAAAGATTTTCCATGAAGTCATCCTTCTGAAAAGGCCTATAGTGCTGCTCTCTACAGCCGTTAATAATAGCAATAATATTTATTTAGTACCTTTCATCTAAGATTGGCAAATATTTTGCATGAAGTCCCAGCTCTATGTTTGCTTTAGAATATGCCACTGCGTTTTGTCTCAGCAGGGATATGAAGCTAAATCAGAGTATTGCTTTTATAGATGCTATAACCATTATAAGAATGTAAATTATACCCCCCTTTGCAGAGACTTGATCAGCAGCAGTATAAGGCATCTTCCTCCTCTCATTTGGAAAAATAAAGGTGGAGGGATGGCACTGATATTGAGACACTAACCTTTACCTACAGTCCTTTTTCCCAATTATTTGAATCTCCATTGTGCTGCAGGTAAATAGGAATTTTTCCACTTTTCTGAGTGGAAAATTGAATTGCAAGAATCAAGGTGATCATGCAGGTCCATATCAGCAGTGAGGGAGTGTTTGAGGTGAAATACATAGTTCTAAATTAATACTTCTTCATTTTAATGATTTGATCAGTATCTTTAGACTGTGAGTCATTTAATTTTGGTGCATATTGGAAAGGCATATATTCACTCAATTCAGCAACACTACTTATAGGTTAATTTTTTCCTGTGTACAGAAGGAAATTTGAAATAACCTGATTATGATAACAAACAATTGACTAACAAAAATATTCTATCTTCTCTTAGAATGGCTTTCTAAAATTTCTGCCCTGCCAGTTATTTATTAATTTTTTTTTTCTTTTCCAAGTGAAAATTATTTACTTGTCAGGGACAACCCAATACTATCAGATTTTTTGTGTTTTGTTGGAATGTTTTGGTTGAAACTGATTATATTTAAGCAGCTTTAATTCTAATAAGCGTTAAAGATTTTTAATTTTTTTAAGATATAGAATTGGCAGGAAATCTCATGGAGTATTTGCATGTTTGTCCTGTAAGCCAAAAGCTTTAGATCTTCCGAACAAAACAAGAATGTTTTTGCTGACGTGGTTTTGCAATAATTTAATCCTTTTGTAGTGTGCAAATAGGAATGCAATTTTAAAATATCCAAAACTACTTCAAGCTGTTGTATTAGTAACATCAGCTTATTAACATGTATTTAAACTTGATTATTAGAAATTATAGTCTATTCTGTGAAAGAAAGAACTACTTTTTAAGATTATTACTTTATATACTTAACAGGGGTAAATGACAAATAAAACCAAAGACTGGTGTACAGATTGATGATATTCCAATACATATTTCAGTTTTTCCCTCTCTCATAGTGTTTTCTTACAAAACTGTGCAGAAGTCCTGTGAAAAGCATTTTAATTACTAGGACTATTAAGCGAATACTCAAAAAATATTAATTTAATTTCATTTAATATGAAGAACACATACTATTTTTTCTTTTATTAACAAAGCTAAAAATACAATGTCGACTCTAGTCAGTCCTTACATGATAATTGGCACCATCTCATCACCAGCTCTTCAACTGTAGTCATAGTTGCCAAGGTTTTCTCTACCCAACATATTATTGCCTTGTATTTTTACCTCTGCTTACTTGTTTGTTTTCCCACTGCAGTCTCATTGTCTGGTAAGTATGGCATCGCCATCATTTGTAATAGGCCACAAGCTTTAGGCCAAGTTAACAGCAGAGTCTTCAAGCTTCTATGACCCTCCTTGGAAACTGTTTTAGCTTGTAATACCAATGACCATATGACTACTGTCTACTCTGGTTTAGCTTTTGCTTAGTTTGGTACAATTGTACATCTATTATTAGATATACTATAGCTAATACAGTAATAAAAAGTCACGGGCTAGAATGAACTAGTTATGACACTGGCATAAAATGCAGTCTAGAGGACTGTATATATGGGGAAAAGACCCCTTGAAAGGGCATGCACAGGATGATAGCACAACTCATTCGTGGTCAGTTACCTGTCTCAGAATCACTATAACCTTGGATGCTTTGCAAAATCAATGTTAGGGATAACAAAGAACAAGTAACCAACATATGCAACACACATCTTGCATAATAAATTTGGACATAATGTGGATTTGCAGGAAGAGGAGGAAAAGACAAACTGTAAAGCATGCTAGAAAAATCAAAATCATGCCAAGAGGATACTAGAGTCAGGGGACAGAAATGGTAAACAGTAATACCTTACTCATCTCAGCGAAAGATTTGGGATAATGAAAACTTGCTGTAAACCTCCATCCTTATAGTGAAGGGGCTGATTTTAGGACCCACAGAAAGGGGCAGGTATTAGAGTGTTTGTGTATACAACATTTTAACTCTGTCTAATTTGAATTCTTCCATTAGACAGGTAAGGCTTTAACTAGAGTATCAGTAAATTATTGGGTTTGCATATATGGCATGCTCCTCTTGTCTGTAATAAGATTATGATAGTGAGAAACAAATGAGAATTCAAGCAACCTAATCTGTGACTCATATGTAATGAGTTGGTAATAACCTTCAGCACAGTATTTTTACTTTTCTTAACTCCTTCTTTCCCTACTGTTCTTCAGTTCTCTTCAGTTGTCTTATGCCTTTGCCATTCTACCAGCTCATCACATCGGTCCACTTTTCAGATTTTAGTTTGAACCACAAAATGTCTAATGTAAGCTGCCGCAAGTGTTCACTATGAGGTCATTAGCCTCTTTTCATTAAAACCCTTCCTTATAAGCCATAGAGGATGCAAAAGAATTAACGGTGAGTTGTTAAAAAGTGAGACCCTCGGATCATTTGGTTTTGTTTTTTAATTGCAAATAAATCAGCAAAAAAGATACTTTTTGTGCCTTTATACCGTATGGATTGCCTGCTTACTAGTTGTAAGAAAGGATAGTACATATGTCAGTGGATTTCTACCAGTCTGCCACAAAGGTGTAATAAATGGAGTGGCATCCTTCTACATGTCATTGTCTGTATAGAGTCACACTTCTCCAGGCTCTTCTCACTTGTTCTCCATTGCAATGCCATGGAAGCTACTACACTTTTTATGTTTCTATAATTACAAGATTGCTTTTCAGCAATAGCATTCCAAAGACATACTGAAATAAAGTGGGAAATCAATTTGTGTCTTTGCAAATTTACCTATTATAACACAAGCTTTTCAATAAAACACTAAATCTGTGTTATTGAATAGCAGCATGAGGACATAATCCTGATAGAAGCCAATGTTCTCTGCAGTCATAATGATTCAAAGTTAAAAGAAATAAAACACTTTTACTCTTTTGCATGTTTTTTGACAACATGAACACTTAAAAGAAAATCAAAACAAAGGAAAAAATGGCTTAATACTCCTCTTAGAACCTGGGACAGAAAGTGAGTAACAGCAATGTTAGATTTATGACATCATTATACTTTTGATGGATAAATATTTATTTATCAGCTTGTACATTTTCATTGTCTTTGCTTTTAATTATACTTATTTACTTTTATCTTATGAATAGCTTTCTATTGCTTATAAAAATTCAGATTTAATAAAGTTTAGTGTTCCCACAATTTTGATTGCATGCTATGCATTTTTCTGCGAGGCTGCAAGCTACCGACTAGACTAGCTTGTAGACTAACAGCCACGTTTCTTGTCAAATGTCTATGTACTTCATTATGCAGCCATTGCCTTTGATTTATGCTTATTCTGTCCTGAAATAGTTCCCATTACTTTTCCTTATATCTCTGTAAGGTATTAAATTTCTGAAAATCCATCCTTATGTAGTAGTTTTATTGACTTAAGAAATGGCATTTGTTAATTCAAACCCAGAAGCTATAGTTGGTTCCTGAGTCTTCACAGAGATCTGTAGGATAGTTGTAAGAAGTAAATACTCTGAGTAGTTCATTGTTCGTTATGCCATGCCTTTCTACAAGCATAATATGTACACCCTTTAGAAAAAGAGAGACAGAGAGAGGACATTTGTGTGGCTGAGGCACTGTGTAGGCTACAGAGATTCGGCATCCTCCGGACCAGGTTTCCTATGCAAACCCTACTGGAGAGAAAAGGCAGTTATTGTTCTCTGGAGCAATCGTGTACACAATTTTACAACTGACCATTGTCAGATGTTCAGTCTACAGTGACCCTAGCTGTGTTCTGTTGATTTCATCACCAAGGAACAAAATGAGACAAAAGTTCCATTTCGAACAGTGATGTTTACCTGCGGTTGAGACAACCCCTTCAATCTCTCATTGCATATGGACCTACAAACACTTGTGCAGCTGCTGTCATTGCTTCACAAAAGTCTTTCTCTCTCTTATAAAATATTTGAAATTTAAATAATCTAAGACATTTAAACTCAACATACAGACTTTCTAATTAGCCTAGTCTTTTTGAATAGGTGAAATTGTTTCTTAACTAATCTGCTTCAGGTGAATATGTTAGGCTCATGAGAAATAGAAGAAGAGGAAGAGGTGAAAAGCAAATTATGGAAAAAATAAATCATATCATGCCACAGTGTCAGCATCCTGCTCCTCAGCCATTTTTCACTTTCTTCCAGTGTCATTGTAACCTTCCACACAAGGTTAAATGTCACAGTGTGGTTGTATCAAAATAGCCATGTTTCTCACATATGAAAAATAGAATACCATTGACAATACCTTATTTCCTGGAGAGAGATGTTATAAGGACATGATAGAGAACTAAAAAGAAAAGCTGGACTGTTTTCTACATTAGAATTAAGATGTGTCAATCATATGAAATTTTATAAATGCCACCACATTTCAGGTCAAAAATTTTTGTCAGTATCCCAGATTTTTTTTGTTTTGTATATGATCTTTATATACAAATTTGTTATGTTTTAAATGTCATCAAATTCCACTTAGCAAGAAAAAATTAGAAACCAGATGATTTCACTTTGATTGACCCACAGATAATATATATAAACAACAAAACTGCAGAGCTGATTAGTACGGAGAAGAGAGGAGCTGAGCATCTCAAGGAAATGAGAATTGAAGGAGATGCTCAAAACACGCAAATAGATTGAGTTGTTCAAAACAGTTTACAGTATTTCCAAACAAAGAAAATAATATTAATACCAGAAACAGCCAGGACATGTCTCGGACATCTGTGAAAATCCTCCCAAGCAAACCCTAGTAAGGGATGCCATACCATGCAGTGAAAAGCAGGTAACAATGCTTTATTTAACGTCAGTATATTACATATTTACCTCCACATAGTCTTAATTCATCCCCACTCTCTTTTTTTCATACACAGAACTGGGATTTTTTTGTCAGATTTATTTACCTGCTGTCTCTTCACAATCTTCTGTAACTCAGTACAGGATCATGGAGACCTAGAAAAATCTTGAGTTTTTCATGTGATTTCCTTGGATTAAGTGTCCATAATCCATCTCATTATGGATTTTTATTTTAAGGAAAGTCTTCATTTTTAGATGAATTTTTTTCAAATTTCATCACATTAGGAATATGTATTTCCAGTACAGAACTTCCAGGATCCTTTCAAAAACATTAAGAAGGTGCTCTTTCTTTACTGATTTTTTTATTCATTTGTTGTCTTTCTAAAAAGGGAGAACAAATAAAGTATATAGTTTTCTGTAACAAATTTTATATGTCAGAATAGGGAAGAGCTGTTCTTTGAAAATCCCACTTTCTCTTCACAAGAGTGTTTTATGTCTCTCTTCTTCATCCTGCTACAGTGAAGGAGTATATAGCTTTTCTTCTTCAGTACCTCTCTAGCTCACGTGGCCTTTCTCTACGTGTATTTCTAGTTACTGAGTGCTCTACTCATCCATTCTGTTATTTTCCTCCTTCATATATCTGTCTATGTATTGATTTTAGCTAATACTTGCATGGATTGTTAAAACACTTAGAGTTGATTTATAAAGCCCTTTATAAGATATTCCAGACAATGCAACCTGTATCGCTTTACTCCACGTTATACGGGAAATCAGTTTAGTCAGCAATCAAGAGAATAACAAAAAGCATACTTTACTAGGAAATTCCAAGCCCAAGCTGCACAATTAATACCATTGTAATATATTTTGTTTTCTGCTTTAAGAGAATAATTCTTATAATCAAAAGCAAATACAAACTCTACTAGATCCAAGAACTGTGTCCTGGTATCTATTTTTCTAGTTCTTTTCTTTTAATTTATTTCTCAATTTAACCCTGTTAAATGTATTGCTACTGTTTTGTTCCTTCCTAAATCCTTATTTTTGCCTTTGGACTTTACAGTCTTTATGCAGAAACAATGTTTTCACGTCCCTTTTCTGTTGTTATTTGGCCAAGATATGCAGACTGGCATTTGCGTTTCACATTTGCTTTTTCTAAAATGATCTTCCTCACCTTTTTTTTCATTTCTGCTGCTCTGCTATGAAATGTATCTCATTTGCTCACTTACTTTAGTAGCAAAACACTGCCCAGAACTGAATGCAATATTCCAGGCTTAGTTGCATGCATGTTATGCTGTGAATAATTATTATTTCCTCGCTCTTTGACATCTCTTTGTATGAAACCCAAAAGCTCATTGGCTTCCCTTAATGCCGTATCACTCTGTAGATTCATGCTTAATTTTCTGCCCATTACAACCTCCATGGTTCTTTAAGCATTACTGCTTTCCAGGTTTCTCTCTCCCATTCCATAGCTATGTTTTGGATTATTTTTCTTCACATGTTATTAGATAGCCTGGTTCCAAATTGAATCTCAGTTTACTGGTGTGTCCATGTTTCTAATATTGCTTGGTCCTTTCCTATTATTTTTGTGCCATTGCTGATGTTTGCAATGCCTCCCAATTTTGTATAATGCGTGAATTTCTTTAACTTGCTGTTTACTCCCAATTTCAAATCACTAATGAGGACATCAAAAAAACCTGGAACTAATTCCTGTCCCTTCAGTGCTACTAGACAGCTCGCCCACAACTTGATACATTGCTGTGTATCATTATCCCTTGTTAATGGCCTTTCAGTCACTTTTCACTCCATATGACAGTGTCCCTATCCAAATGACTTTTAATTAATTTTGAGAGAGGGATTCTGACAGCTAATATGAAATGATCTTTTATTTTTTGGTGCCTGAGACAGGATTCATGCAAAAATAGATTTAATCTATTTTCCTTTTTTGTACTAAAATTAAAATTCTGTCACCAACAACAAACCCATTTCTTTTTTTTCCTGACAAGTTCATGCTGCTCATTCTGTATGATTCCATTATCTCCTAGCTATTCAATGGACATTTTTCCCCTGATATTTATTTCCTTGCTTCATTCAAGTTGAAATTTAAGCCTATTATGTGGTAGGTGCGACTATTCATTATTCTGCTGCTTGTTTTCTTTTTTTGCTAATATTTAAAAAACTCTCAAGCTCTATCAGAATCCGACAGCAAAACAATGATCAGGCATTTTTCCCTTTGTTTTCTTTCCTCAAAATATATGTCTGCTGCAATCAAATTGCATGTTATAATATTTCCAAGGTTTCCTTCACTGTTACTCTTGTCAGTAACTTTGTGTATTGTTTTGAAATTTCCCAACTTCTTTCCATTCTTTCTTAATTGAAAAAAAAAAATCCATCTACAATTTGCGTCACAGATTTCCCCCATCTATGTATTGTGAAGCCTTATTAGGAGGGATGATGGGGGAATGCCTTCTCCCAGTCATTTTTTATTGCTTTCTCTGTAACCGGTGTTTTTCAGCAGATTTTTTAGCACTTACAGTTCCCCAGGAGCATAGATTCATAGATTACAAAGCTGTAAGGGGCCATTATGATCATCTACTCTGACCTTCTGCGCAGTACACCACAGCATTGTTTAGGACAACCTTCAAACCACCTACTCTGAAAGCAAAATAATGCTTAGAATGTTTCGAGTAAAAATGTTCTCATTCATCTCTATTCTATTCAGATTCCCCTATTATGCTCATCACAGCAGCATCTCCTGCAAGACACACAGGAATGTCTGGTGGAACATGTCTAATGTGATATGAGCCTCTCTCTGGACCAGTGAGGGTCATGGTTTATTAGAACACTGCACCTATGCCCTTGTTGCTGTTAAAAAACAACACAAAAAAACTACAAAACCACAGTGAACTTACAGAAACATTTGTAAAGATTATGAAAACACTTCATTCTTGGGATCAAGAGGCTAAAGAGTTCTTTTTTTACTCCTTACCCCAGCATAGCAACCTTGTAGTAGATGGTGTTCTGTTTAAATGCTAAGTACACACTGAGATCTGCTAAATAAATACAAAATTCCCCAGTTCTTTTAGGATGAGTAATTATCATTTAATGACAGTTACAGATGGAAATGATGAAAGACCCAATTAAATTACAGATGCACTGCAAGATCTCACATCAGATCCTGAATTATATTTCGATTGGCAGTTTGGGTACTGGCTATGTTGGTATGCCATAAAACCAGCACATTATATCCTGATAACAGCACCATAAAAGAGATTCACGGCTACTCTTACCCTCACTACTCACCGGAGTACATTTTTGGCAACCTTCCAACAAGATTGCAAACTTTTCTGTTTCTTTGATGGTTTATGATGTTAGTTTAAGGATTTTTAAAAATCATTCTTGTATAAATATATAACATAATACAGATATATGGTGTCTACACTGACTGCATCTCCATTTGTGTTTGTATGGACAACCCAGCAATTTACATTGACTGAAAGACCTCAGAAATAAGCAACTGAAAGTAAAAAAAAAAACAAAACCAAAAATGTATTGCTATACATATTGTACTGTATTCTCATACACTACTTGTGAAAGCAAAGGAAAAACAGAGAAGACCCATATTTTGGCTTTTTTTTTTTCATTATTTGTTACGGACAAAAGGAAGTTTTTGAATGATAGCCAGGGCTGGAGCACAGTTTGCTGTGAAGGGCTTTTTATTTCTGTTTCAGAAAAAAAGTGATATTCTCAGTATCCCCCAAGCACAGGCTTTCGAAGCTTTGACGGAATAACCAGGGACCTAGCTACTTCCCAAAAGAGCCTGACTGCACTTCTCACTGCATTTTTTGCCTCAGTTAGAGACTCATCACTTGTCTCAGGACACCTTAGAATATGTCCTCCAATGCTGCCTAAAAACTTAAAACTTAAACTTAAAAAGTGATAAAACCGCATATACCAAGAGAATTATCTGTAGGCCAGTAACATATTTATATAGTAAAATTAAAAAGTGGATATAGATTTATAAGAAGTTCTTGATGTGTTATGTGGTTTTGTGGAGAACATACATTAACTAAGGCAATTATACATCCAGCTGTCCATACTGTGTTTTATTATGTGCTAGAGATGCATAGTATCTCTACATTGTTTTGAAAATAAATATGCTGAATAATTTCAAATCTAAAAAATGAAACTGCTCACATTATAGTGATCTTGAATGAAGTTAATGTGTATAAATACTAATATAAAAAAAATGAGACAGTACACTTCATTTTCTCTGATACTCTTTTGTGTCTTCTCCACTTACTGAAAACTTGAAATTGAATGATGTATAAATGGCAGCTTGAAGATTACCTATTGTCTTGAATTTGGGATTAGAATACTAAATTTGGTATTAGTATACTAAATGTATTTAAGTATATATACGAACCAATGAACATTCACTTTGCACTAGGCAATGTTTCTGTCAAACGCTATCTAGAAATGACTTAGCCACAGGTCAGAGAATGAATACTGGCAAGCTAAAACCAATCACCAAAAGAAAACAAACATTTGAATATGAAATAAAAGGTTTGCATACATGCATGGTGAGATATTCAGTGATTAAAAGAAATTACATCTCCATTCTAAGAAATGCCTCTCTGTCCTGAACAAATAGAGAATAACCCTACAGTGAGAGGAAAATCTCACATATGTTTCAGTTGGAACAACACCAAAGTAATTACAACAGTGTTTAAATTCTCTTTGAACCACAAACATTCCAAAGCCTGAACATTACCAATAAAAAATGAAGCAGAAACAGTTGGACCTTGTATGGGAGGGAGAGAATAGAAGAGGAATCACACCTCTTTTTTTCACACTGGTGTGTGTGCACCCAGAAGCCTATCTGATTTTTGTGTCTGTAATATTTGGGCAAATACAAAATTCCAACTCTTTATGTCAACTTCTCCATGTTTATGAATAGGTAAATTTTCAGATCAAAGTCTGGTGAATGTGAGAAACTAATTACTGGTATTCATACATAACATCACTTCATGCTTAGCATAAAGATTTATATGTGTTTAGACATGGAATCTTAACCCTTACAACAGCATCTGATCTTATCTGCTTGAACTGGAATTTACTCTGGATTTATAAAGCTGTAAAAAAGAACAGTAAGGCATTCAAAAACCTCGCTCTGAAACAGTCGAGTTTTGACTTAAAGAGATTTTATTAAAATAACCTCAGTTTTATCAAAATGCTTATCAGATAGAAAAGGCATTATAATGGGAATGAGGAGGCTAGTTGCCAAGAACCAATTAATAAAACACAACAAATGTTACCAGTGGACTGAACTGGATCACAGTAGTGCTAAAAAAATCAGTTAAAATATTCTATGATGAAGGTATTTTTACTTTTTTTCCTTGAACTAGGGAGAAAAAATCACAACAAAAAAAGAAATTACACTTTTCCAGTCACATGTATTTATGAATACAGCAGATTAAAATAAACAGAAGGAGTGGGACTGGGAAGACATTGCAAGGAAATAAGAGAGAAAGTAAATTCTTCAGCAAAAACATTAATTTCCTACCTTGCAGCTGTTACTCATGAAGTGGATGCTAACTTATCACTTACATTGACCAGAACTTGGAAATGTAAAAGGAAACTGTAACAGACCTTTTTCTAGGGCAAAAGGGATCAGTAACCTAGAGTTTAGGAAGCTATGGTGTGGGGGCCTACAATTCACTGCCTGAGGGGACTGCAGGATCTACAGACTTCAAGATTTCAAGATTTTTAAAACTATTTTAAGGTTAAGTTTTTTTAAGACTAACTCATCGCTGTTACGATCAAGTGTTGGTGATAACTGTGCTTTAAGTAGGACACTGATCTTCATGTTCTCCAATGGTCCCTTCCAAGCAGCAGTTCTATGATTCTGTGTCAAATTGCAGCACTTGACTTTATTTTAGTTTCTCACATTACATAAGCAGATACAATGTGAAGTTATTAAAAGCAAAAAGGTAGCAAAAAAGCTATATTTCTCTCTTCAGACTAAGTGGATGTGGAGGCCAGCGTTATCTTCAAAAGGCAACTTTCCACAGGGTTTTACTTCTTGTCACGCTCAAGACTCTCAGTCATGATACAGCCTTAACTATGCATTGTTTTCAACTCAGGTAAAATCCCTTTGACTTAGGCAGACTTTGTCCAGCTACAATTAGACGAGATTTAAAATTTCTGGATACCTGGGAGCAGTACGTTCAAGAGACAGGACAGTCATTTGCAGTGTGCACGGCAGCATTCACTGAGCATCCATGAATAAACCAGTGCTTTTCCATATACCTCACAGCTCTAGAAATATGGTTTGGAAAAGAAATGTTTTATTTCATGGTTTTCATTATGGACATAGAGCCTACTCGTGACATGACACAGAAAAGCTCACGTTTTACGTGAAGATGCTGACACCTGCAGTGCCAGATGGACCTTCGGAGACCTTTCAGACAGAGTTCTTATAACCTCTGCCTGGTGCCTGAGGCCTGGAAGCCTCACTACAGGGTTGCTCATGCAGCAACAGGGAGGACCAAGGGTTTGATGATGATTTTAACATAACTCTAAGTCTTGCATTAATTCACAGTATTTTTTCAAAACTGACTAAACCAAGAAAAAATCTAGATAAAAAGGGCTACAGAAGGACCTGTAAGATGAGCAGCTACAGATTTAGGGTTGCCAGGCATTCTTGACAAAACAACAGACTAGAGGCTATAAAATTTTCAAAATCAACATTAGGGATATTCACAGGACACTACAGATGGCAGAGCAGCCTGAGATTAAAAGAGAGCAAAGGACAATAACAGCTGTTTTGGCTTCACTGTCTCTGTCCTGCATTTAACTATGAGTATCCAAAACTTTTATATCAAATGCAAGTGTTAGGGAACATGAAGCTGAAAGGTGAGTTCTGCTACAAGCATACATATGCATATGTATTATATTATGGTACAGGCTATAACACAATTCTTAATGATCATTGCACAATTATAGTAGTCTTTTTTTTTTCTATTTCTCCACAATCATATATCTTTCACACACATTTCTGCTATAAACATTGAGTTTTCTTTCTCCATTTGCTGCACATATTTTTCATCTGCAGTTTAGATACTGATATTTTAAAAGTGTGTCCTTTAGCCTTATTTCTTCCATCTTCGGTCTATTGCATCTGGCTTAATCAACTCAGCATAAAAAGGAAGGAACTAGTGCCAAATACTGGACATTTGATATCTGAAGTGTACCTATTGACCTTTGACTGGGATGGATATTTCAGTCCTATGCTCAAAAATTACCCTTCAAAAGGCTTGAATTCAAATTGCTACATGATATGTCATCTTCTAATCAGATGTGACTGGAATGATAACATTTGCTTTGATGTGCAATGTAATCCAGTGTGACTGATCAGATGCAACCTGCCATAACACTGCAAAAGGCGATGCATCATGCTCGGAAATTAAAACCAGCCTATTTTCTGGAAGTCATAGAAAAGGTATCTACCTGAATTTTACATATAATAGGGGAGTTTGAGAGCTTTTTATCCCAACAGTGACAGCTACCTTAGCTAAATTATTAATTTTCATTGTCTCCTCAGTCTGACTCTAGTTATTACTGTAGTATCTGCATTTTGGTAATTTTTCTGTCAAGAAATATGAAAATTTCAAAACACTGCAGAATGTCTGATGTTTTGATTTAAATTGTATTAGAATGCAGTCTGAAGTTTTTAAACTTGTTGTCTCTTTAGCTAATTGCAATAGTTCCTTCCAGTATCAATACAGAAAATACTTCTTTATGGTACAACATGCAGCTCCAAGTACAGGAGAAAGCACCATCCAACAGCACTAGAAATCAGCAACTGTTTATCTTTCCTCTCCCATTATTTTCAGATTAAAGCACTTTCAGGGAAGCTTTTACAGAATCTAATGTCTCCCCATGTGATCTCATAAATTACTTGTAATCTCTAAGGCAAGTCTTCCACACACCATCAGGGGAAACTTTTTCTAGTCCTCTGAAATGACAGAAAACTTTAATTACAAAGCAATGGAAAGATAGATCATAGAATCACAAGGTTGGAAGAGACCTCTGAGATCGAGTCCAACTGTGCCTGTCTCTCTACTAAACCGTGTCCCCAAGAAACTCATCTACCTGTCTTTTAAACACCTCCAGGGTTGGCGACTCCACCACCTCCCTGGGCAGCTGTGCCAATGCCTCACAGCCCTTTCAGTGAAGAAATTCTTCCTAATGTTGAGTCTAAAACTCCCCTGGCACAACTTGCAGCCATTTCCTCTCATCCTATCGCTTGTCACTTGGGAGAAGAGACCAGCACCCATCCCGTCACAACCTTCTTTCAGGTAGTTGTAGATAAAAGTGTATGAGATGATTACCTGGGTGAGGGAGATGGAGTAAAACAAAAAGTGACCATCTTACTCTTCAGCAAGATAGTTGTAACCACTGAGTCTGCAACACACACTTTTTTGCATAATTATGCAAAATGCTGCTGGAATATTAAGTTTCCTGTAACAACAGATTTGCAGTAAATATCTAATGATATATAGAACATTAATATTCAGTATTGCTCAAGATGCATTCAGCAGTCCAGGACAGTGAAGAGAGGGAAGTAATGCTGTGTAAGCATGAAGGTAAAGGTGTTATAAACTGATGTGTCCAGTCCTCATACTTATCCATGGAGGTGAGCACCTCATACAAGAAGGACATTTCTCGGACACTTCATATCAGCTCTGTTCTTGGTTTATTTTACTTAAGTCAAATAGGCTATCAAACATGGTTTCTTTTTTTTAAGCAAGAAAGAAATGTAGACAATATGAAACAGAATATTTAAAAATAGATGGCAACTGGAAACTTCTATTTCCATTACAAACTCAAATATATAAACATAATTCTTTGCTTTCTGACCAAAGACCCTCAGAGGAACTCGCCAGGAGTTTTCCCAGGTCCAGTTTGCTTGTGCTTCATTGAGGTTAGGAATTCAGGATGGGGATAGTAGATACTGTGTGAACAGGATGTTTCTGTTCTTGCAGAGGCACAAAGGTATTTAAAAGTATTTAAAGTGTTACTTGGGCATCTGATGCAATAGGAATCGCAACACCACTTTCTGATAGGAGTGGGTTGCAAAAAGCTAGTGAACGTTCCAGAGAAAATTATATTCTGGTTTGCATAGTTACATTAAATTCCTGAAGAAAAACTATAATATATTAAAAAAAAGAAGAAGAAAAGCAAGTTTTGTGGAAAACTGTAATGAAAGAGGAAACATATGTCTCATTTTGCCGAATACCTGACAGTTTTAGGACTATATTTTTCCTGTCATCTTATTGGCTGAGTCTGCTGATGTGATGGACACCCATCTACCATATATCCAAGGAAGAAGTGATGTTCCTTTTTCCTAACTTCTACTGAAAAGAAAATTACAGATCTTTTCCCCAGATGTCCTTTCCCTAAAGTCATCCTTGCATGTATATCCTTGCAGGATGACACTCAAGCTGCCTTCCCTCTTCAATTCATTCTTAATTCATCAATATTTATCCTGACCATGTTGTGCCTGCAATTAGAAGTGCAGCTATACTGCTGTGATTGTCACTGGACCAAGTAGTAAACAGACATTGCAATTGAACATATGTGTGTGGAATGAGTATATTCTCACTTCTGTATTGTACCCAGAACTTTGAAATGACACCTTTGTTACCCCTAATACTATTAATGTTAATCGAAAAATGCCAAAATCTCAAAACATTTTCTTCAAACATGCAGTAATACCCTCTGTCTAGAAATGGAGATTAAAAAGTTTACTCCACATTTCTTACTGAATTTATGACAAATTTACCTTTGTATTTATATAGATCAGGAAAAAAAATATTAAAAAACCCAATGCAGTTTGAGCCTTTTCTGAAGATCTGGTAAGATTTTACTGAGAACATATCTTTTAATTCTTGTCAGTTTCTCTCCTCCTTTACACTCTAAAGAAAGAATGGACCATACCTTTACATCTACCCTTTTGTATAGCAGGGAAGGGAGAAAGCAACCTACACGTTTTTTATATAGAATCTAAGTACTCCATGCAGAATTCTGCATGCCTTTCCCCAAAAATATATGCTTAGTATCTTTTCCAAGGCCTGTGACAGGCCTTTATAAGATTCATATTTTAATACAGAATTTAGGAAATAGAGAAAATACAGAAAAAATAGAGATAGGTAAAGCGTTCTGGAATAGAAAAACTAAACTGAGTTGGACTAAACTTGAAAGAATATTTGAGTCACAGAGAAAAAGACTGGATTGGGAAAACAGAACCGAGAGGAGTGGAATGAAAGGTTATTATACTGTGTGATTTCTTACACACAGGTAACTGCAATGCTTGGAGCAACCTCTTTCTTTAAAACCATGCATAGTAAATACAAATTAAGTAGTAGGGAAACAGTTTTGAATCCTGTTGATTTGCCGAGCTGTGAATTTAAGAAAGATAAAATTCTGAGCAATTTAAGAGCAATATTGCACTTAACAATCTATCAATTTAGATAAAGCCAAACAAAACATGTATTAACCTAGAACTTTATTTTCCATTTTTTCATTTGACTGAAAAACAGAAGAGGTTATTAGTTCTCCAACCTTACTCCTAAACACCGCAAATGAGAGAGATAAAATAAGGGGCAAAGAACAAATAGCTTTGCACTCTCTCACAGAATTACACATATTTATATTTCAACGGAATCACTGCCCTCTAATAATTCAAAGGACAGTTATAACTTTTCACTCTGCAGCAAATTACTTCCCCTTAATGGCAAACCTCATTTATCAATATTTTCTTTTTTTTACTGTAGTGATACTACAGAATCTGAAAGAAGAAAAGCAAAGAAAGACAGAAAGAAGGATAGACTGTGAGGATGAAAATCCTGACATCTGTATAATGAACAAGAACAGAATAGAAACAAATGATGCACTGTTGCACTGAAGTTGAAAATTCTTCTTTTTGCAAGATGTGACAAATATCAGGTAACCTATTAAAAAATAAAGATTTTTATTTGTTCACATTGTATGTACATTAACTATTTATTTAATGAAAAACAGTGATGGATTTAAAATGTTAATAAAATGGTAGCTGAACTAACATAATCACAACAAGAGAGATTTGATATCAGCACATATAACTGCAAATATTAGAAGCAATAACACTAGTAGAACGCACCATTGTGATGGAAACATTATATGAACCTGTCCAGAATGAGGCTTTTTGTCAGAGCAGTGACCTGTTGGCAGAGAAGATGGGAAGAAAAGAACTTGTCCAGTTTTGCAGTTCTTTACAAGCTTTCTGCTTCTAAAGAAAAAAAAAATCTTTTCTAGAGAAGTTTAAAGGTGAAGTAGTAGCAGATTGCTTTACAGTTTTGTTTGGTTTACCTTTCTATGTGAGGAATCATGTTCCAAAACAGGAGTCCATGACACACAACAATATGTTTTCCATCCTGTTTAGTAGTGTATAAGAGTACTTATGCACACTATCCCCTTTCTTTCAGAACATGAGGGTTTTTTTCAGCAAAATGTATTTCCTTATACGTCCATTATGACATGAAATATTTTTAGCCACTCCCAGTTGAGATGGAAGCAGCCAAACAGATAAGAGGCACTCTTAGTATTGCACAGTTTCAGGAGCCGTCAAGAAGAAATTTTGTTCAGACATGTTCCTGCAAATACCTCCTTTACAAAAAACCCCACCAAAATTAGAAGTTTGTTTGTTATAAATTATGTTTTTTAAAGCCCATCATATTTTTCTAACATTGCTTATTTTAAACTCTTACCATATGCTCTGCAAGTGATGCAGGCATATGGTTCACATAACAATGCCATATGTCTGGTAATATTTTCCTGTGTTTTATAGCAATAACAAATATTTTTAATATGCAGAGGGACTCAATTTAAATTATGTTTTCTCTTCATTTTTGCTATTTATAAATATTTCTGATGACGTTTCTGAAGAAGCCTAAAAATCCCTCAAACGCCTTCGTACTTCAAACTAAGGATTTAGGGACTATTTGATGGCTAAAACCACACATCATTACAGTGAAAAAAAGACTACTGTACTTTGATAAAACATAGAGAAAAATAAAATAAAATAAAATAAAATTCATTTGCCACTATCTTACCACAAATACTGAGTGTTTTAAGTGTTTAGTCTTTTTTTTCCTTTTTTTTCTATGATGCTTGGTTATCTCTTGAATCAACAGGGAAATGAGATATAAACCACAAGCAAATGCATACGAGACTCAACTTCTTTGAGACAAGATTGCATCTGAAGAGATGAAAAGACAATAATTGTGAATCCTCCTTTTTTTTCCCTTGTACAGTGATCCTAGTCAGAGTCAAGTTCCATCATGTTAGACATTCCCTTATATGGGATACTTACGCTGTATATGGAGGTGAAGGTAGGAAGAAAGGCTTAGAATAGGTCTCTCAACATAGTCTCACGGAAGGAGCGAAAATGCAATGCCTTCTTTTTCCTTTGCAACAACTTGCTTGACAAACATCACAGATGAAAGATGGGTGAATCCAACCTCATTATTAGAGCAGAGGAAGCAGTGAATTTGGACAAGGACAAATGACATGATAAGAAATAAGGAAAAAACAGCTGCGTCTGGAAGAGACTTTAACCACGGTATATACAGGGAAGTTAGTTTTCCAAGCCAGAACTGATGAATCCTTTGCTGAGAATGTGACTGACTTGAGCGCATCTAGAAAGTGAAGGATGCAAATCATAATTTTGGAGATAACTAGAATGTCCAGTGACTACAACAGAGTCAGAAAATGTAAAAATAACAGATAACACATTTAAAGATTTCAGTGACATAGACAGTCATGTGGTTGTCATTAGTCACGATGACCCAAGATACATGAAATGATTAAAAAGAATCACAAAATTATAGAAGATTTCAGGTTGGAAGGGGCCCATAAGAATCATCGAGTCCAACTCCCTGCTCCTGGCAGGACTATCTAAAAGTAAACTACATGACTAAGAACATCATCCAGATGCTCCTTGATCTCTGACAAGCTTGGGGCAGCGACCGCTTCCCTGGGGAGCCTGTCCGAGTGACCAGTCACCCTCTTGGTGACGAATCTTTTCCTTTTGGATTTAAAATACATACAACCAGAAGAAAAAAGTAAATAAACTGACATTCTCAGAAAAAAAGATGAACTAAAGCTGCCAAGAGTTTGAAAACTCCATCTCTTTCTGCTGTGGAAGAAGTTACTCCTTTCCCTCTGGAGCTCAGAAGCTGCCATTATTTCCTACAGGAACAAGACTTCCAGTCTCCTCCTGTGATGTTGGAGCTCATTGCCACTATCTCCTGAGCACGCCAGTTATCAAGTTCTGTTTACATCCACTAAATGAAAAGAACAATCTGTTACAGAAACAGTATGGTCTAGATTAAAGAACCACCCCAGCCCCCTTAAACACCTAACCCTCTAACTTCAAGAAGTTTTATATTAAAAAAAATGTTAGCCATTTCATTTACAGGGAAAAATTAAAAAAGGCACAGCTAGGCACATAGAGAAACTAAGTGTTGCTCTACTTATAGCTGCTTAATTGCAGTCAAAGCAATTTCATGCCCCACCATCAAAAGGCAGGATAATTTTGTAGCAGTAAAAAGAAAATTCCCTCTTTGCATAACACCTACCCCCATTCTGTTGTTCTTATTCTTTCAACATGTTTTTAAGTAGAATCAGAGCATTGGAAAGGAAAATGAGTCTTTGATACCTTGATTATTTACATTAGTTGATAAATAATACTATTACCATCTAGTTCTTCGGGCTGGTGCTTAAAACAATAATCACCCCCTAGAAGCATTATCATCAGTTTTGACATACAACTATGCATGCAGCCTGGGTAATTAGTCAGTCTGGTAACTGCAGAGTGGCAGAAACCTCTTGGAGGTCGTATCTTTTCAGTGGATCTCACAACCAAGATACAAAGTGGATACTTCATTATCAAGAGCATCAGCAAGTAGCATTAGATGAGCAGGCAAGAAAAAACATCCCTGGGAAGAACAGGTGGAAGAAGAAAGCAGTAGTTTCTATTTTCTTTTCTTATAAAGTAAAAAAAAAATAACAAAAGAAAGTAAAAGGAGGGGTTTAGATTGGATATTAGGAAAAATCTCTTCACTAAAAGGGTTGCGAAGCACTGGAGCAGGATGTTTAGGGAAGTGGCTGAGTCACCATCCCTCGGGGTATTTAAAAGACATGTAGATGTGGTGCTTAGGGACATAGTGGACTTGGCAGTGTTAGGTTTATGATTGGACTCAATGATCTTAAAGGTTTTTTCCAACCTAAACGATTCTGTGACTCTTTTGTTCGTTGGCTAGTTTCAGTGAGAATAGGCTGGAAAGCTCTGATTTTGTGTGGCAGAGAGCCACGAGTATAATATGAATGTGGTGAAATTATGATGTATTGTAAAGTAGTATTGTGGGAGAATTGTCACTAATACCCTTTCAGCCAAGTCTTTTTAAAAAGTCATTTGTTTATAATGATTATTAAGGCACATACACAATAACATCTGCATTACTACTGTGTTAGCTGTAGCTACAATTTTCTTGAATTTTAGTGAAGTAGTTAAATAAATATTGTTCCTGATCCAAATGACCTACGTTCTAAGACAGTGGGTATCTGTTGCCACCAACTTGGCACACAGAGTCCTAGATTGGAATGGATTTGGATGGTAGTGGAGCCTAGTATAATCCTTCTATTCATAGCACTGACTAAAACTATCTTAACATTTCATTCTATAGAACTTTTTTATTTTTAAAATCTCTAGCCATTTCTATTGTGGTTTTCCCATTACATCCTGAGACTGTTGTAGAAATGAAAAGAAAATTCTCTATCTTGAGAATAGACAAAGGTGCATTTATGTGCCACAGGCAATAACCATATCCAGGAAATCATCTAACAGATAACAAGTCAAGACAAAAGCCAGTTCTCCCTTACAGATTTGATATGTTCATAGATAAATTAAAATGCAGCTCAGAAGTTCACAGAAATTTAATAATCAATGCAATCTTTCTGACAGGAGAATTACTTAGCTCCTTAGTTTAAAACTCATTTTAATTGGCTACACTGTATCACAAGCAGATGAGCAGTTTATGAGATACACAAATATTTTCTTTCTCTTTTCCTTTGCTTCTTTGAAAGACTGCTAAGATCATATTTCTGCCTTTCCTAGGCAGTTTTTATTCTTGGTTAGAAGTCAAAAACTCCTATCTCTCTCTCAGAGTAGTTTTCATGATGAGATAAGATGGGAAATTTGATTTCTACCATTTCCTAACATTTTCTCTGACCAGGACTTTCTATGGAAAACTTGTTAAGGGAAAACTTCATATTTTCTTCTCTTCTTCAAAGGTGGATCAGTTCCAGCAGAATTTCTTGTGTCTAGATAGGACTGAATTCACATTCTGTCTACTCTGAGGAACAGTGTACATGTCAGATTTTTGACTCAGAATCTATTGTATCCCAAAGAAATGGGGACAATTATCTCACTGAAGCAGTCTAAGAAATATTGGATAATCTTACGAGTTCCTTTCCATAATCTTAAGATTTCAGGTTTAACTTATGCTTATTCTGAAGGACCATTGAAAGTTTGTGCTTTTTTCCTGTAAGGACTGAATGTTTTGCATATATATTCTAAAAACTAATGCTGCAAAACATTCCTATGTCAATCACACTGAAAGAGCTTTTGTTTCAAACTTACTAGACTGGACAAGAGAAAACAGAAATTTCCTTGACTATCTGAATTACTCATGGAAGTTACAGAAAAGTAATCTGATTTAAAACCGTAAAGAAAGCAATACTAATATTATGGTTTGTTTTTTATACTATGTAGGTGACTTAACTAGGCTGCACTACCTTTATAATGCTACATAGCACAGTGGAATCAGTCAACTTACCTTAGAAAAAGGGTTCTGATGTTTTGGAATAAATACATATGAGAAAATCTATTTAATGCATCATGGTTATTTACCTGCCTGTAGCAGAGATGCTATGGTGTCTTTGACCTTTTCATTAATGTTATTTTTGTAAGCAACGCCATAAAAATGTCTGGAGGAATCTTTACCCAAGTAACTTTTTTATTAACTTCTTTTCCTTGAGTAATAAGTGTAGGCTGAAAACCAAGGATTTCAGATTATGTTGTTAAAACATGGCTTTGATCTAGAGAGACAGGCTATTTAGTCATTGTCTGATTCATTAGCAGGAGTATGTTCATTCTGATACCCTACTCCAATGTTGCAGTAAATCCTGCAAGGTTAACTTTTAAATACCTCGCAATAGAGTATCATCAGTTTTCAGTAACAGTCTGAATTACTTTTGCCATTTTAGTATTAATTTTATGTAAGTTTTCACAGGTAATGGAAGTACCTCATTACTGAACAGATTTAGCATAACTTTGCTAATCTTTAGTGATACAGCCTGCTTGTTTTTACAGGCATTCATGTTGAAAATATTTTTCAGTGATAGGAATTATATAAGGAGACTTTCTCTAAGGATGCAATTTTAAATGCCAGAGAATCAATTCAAAGTCATTAAAATGAACACAAACACTGCTCTGCTTGCTATTCCAGATCCTGCTATGCTGGTGTCCCCAACAGACATGGCTTGCTCTGAGGGTGCATTGGCTTGAATAGTTGAACTCCACAAGTGAATGTGTTCACGTGTGGTGATCCATACTGAAACCTCGTGGCCTTGAATCAGACGTCCAGGAAAAATGGAAGTCTTTCACTACAAATACAGAGAGCAGGTGATATTATTTCAGGGATTCTTTGTAATAAGGCATTTGATTAGATCAGTTTGTTGTTGATCTACTTTCTGCAGCTTCCGTAGAAGATTTTATCTTTTGGTTCATCATTCCAAAAGCTGATTAGCTCCTGTTAGAGAAGTTTATTGCACAATAGTAGCTTTTTATTGCTTCAAGTGATTTTCCTGTGTGTCAAAAGACTATACGCTCTAAGGTTGCTGGTAGTCATTTTTAAGAACAGTAATAAAATTTCCTTTTGGCAAAGGATTTCTAGAGCTCTGCAGAGGAACCTGTAATTCATGCAGAATAACAATCTCTTGTGTATAATACAATATTGATGACATGGATCAAGGACTCCAGATGCTGACTACTGCTCTTTACATTACTATTTCCCCTCACAGGTAAATGCTGTAGTCACTTCTACAACTAGCACATAGTGCCCAGACCTCCCAACTCCCACCTCCTTAACATTCACAAACTGTAAATGAAGGACCAAATGTGGGATAGGGTGAACAGCACAATAAGTATGCAGAACTTACTTATGTGTGTGAATACAAACTCCGTAAGCTGTGCCAGCCTCACTGATGATTATGCTGATTTATAATGAAAGGAATCTTGTGTTTTTAACAAAATGTAAGTCCTACAAATGTTCATACACATTGTCTTTCCTACAGCATAGGCTTTTTTTGTTGGTTGTTTTTTTGTCTTTTTTTTGAAGTTTGTTTGGTTTTTAATAATTCAGTTGATGATACTGTAAAATGTGACTTAAAGGAAGATTTATGGTTTAAAACTGTTGTAGTGGATTGACCTTGGCTGGTTGCCAGATGGTCATCCAGCTGCTTTCTCATTACCCTTTGTCCCCTCCAGGACAGGTTGAAAAGGCTTGCAAGTAGAGATTAAGACAGGAAGATTGCTTAACAGTTACCATATCAGGTAAAACAGACTTTAGTTGGGGAAAACTAATTTAATTTATTGTCAATTAAAAATAGAGTAGGATGGTGAGAAACAAAGACAAAACTGAAAACACTGTCCCCCAATCTCTTCCTTCTTCACAAGCTCAACTTCACTCCTTTGTTCTCAACTCTTCTACTTTCTCTCTCCCCAGGCAGCTCAGGGAGGATGGGAACTGGAGGTCTAGGGTAACACTTTGGCTCTGCTGCTCCTGCCTCCTCACATTTTTCCTCTACTCCAGCATGCATTGTCTCCCATGGGATACAGTCCTTCAGAAACTGCTCTATTGTACGTCCTTCCTGTGGGTTGTCTTTCTTCAAGAACTGCTCCAATGTAGATGTTCTCCACAGGGTATCATCCCTCAAGAACAGACTGCTCCAGCACGGGTGTTCCTGCCAGGACTCACCTCCAGTGCAGTATTTCCATGGGCTACATTTTCCTTCAGCGTACATCCACGTGTTACATCATGGGATCCTCCACAGGCTGTAGGGGAATCTCTGCTCCAGTGCGTGGAGGATCTCCTCCTCTTTCCTCATTGACCTTGATGTTTGCACAGTAATTTCTCTCACATTTTTGTTTCTCTCTCACAGCCGCCGCGCAGCGGTTATTTTACCCTTTCTTAAATATGTTATCACAGAAGCACCACCAGCATCGTTGACAGCCTCAGCTGTGCCCTGTAGTGAGCTATTTGAGGCGTTGGCTGGAATGGGCTTTGGCTGGCATACCACAGCCTTGGTCTCTTCTGACAGAGCTCACACCTGTAGCCCTCCCTCGCTACCAAACCTCACATCAACACAATATGATTATTTTTGGTTTTCACATAAATTTCAAAATGATATAACTAAACAATAAATGTGAAAACCATCACCCAGATTTTTGGCCTTCAGATATGTTGACATTCAAAGTACTTTACTGCCAACTACTTCATGAATAATTATGTTCGAGAGGCCTAAAAGTGTATTTCTGCTTCTAAGACTGATTTTTTATATTTTATTATTAATTCTGTATTAAAAAATTTAAATTCACTATACTATATCCTATAACTATCTACAAGAGATCAGGTACTAAACTATTCTCAAAATTATCCTTTGATTCCTGTCAGCTACTATAAAATATAACTCCATAAGAACACTGACAAAATATGGATTATTTGCTGAAATTGTAGAAAGAATTTTATTAGCTTCTGAAATATAAACCAGCAAGAAAAGTATCACATCGCCACATTGCCATTTTTTTTCAGTCCATTAGGGAACATGTTCCTAAAATTTTGAAGGTTTATAACTGCAAAATCAAGAATAAAAAAGCTATATTTTTCATACTTTCACCTTTTACATATAAGTCCTTTTAAGAGGAGTATTTGTTACACTGTAATCAGCACAGTTTGGAGCTGCTCCTCAGCTAAGATCATAACAGATTTTGCATGTGACTCATCCTCTCAAGTCCAAAAATAAGTCTTCCTTTTTCCTGCAATCTTGCATAATTTGTCTCCGATAACAGTAAAAGAATTACACGAATATTTGATATGCATTAAGTCAGCTGTTTGAGACATATGTGACTTCACAAAATGACTCATATTTCACTTTTGAAAGAGTAGTGCATCTCTGTTATGACATATCCTTAAAGGAAGACCTAGCCTAGAAGCTGTATTTAAAAGAAATTGGGTAAAATTGGGTACTGATAAACTGCATGTTGAAAAAGACACAAATATTTTATAGCATCAGTTTTGGATTAAGCCATACCTAATAGGATTATACTGAACTATGTCAGATATACCACTATAAAGGTACAGTGTTGTCAGTCGTACATAACGCTATTACAAAAACGTAACTGCTGTGAGAAACATAGATTTCCATCAAAATAAAAAGAAAGATTTCCATCAAAATCATAAAAGATTCCACAGAAAATAAATTTCAGTGCCAGATCAAAATTTAAAATATCCTTTCTTAAAGGGTTATAATATCACAATGGGGGACGATGTATCATTTTGAAACTGTATTTTACTTGTACGGTTTCTCCGATTTTATTTAAAATGTTTAAAAAACAACAGTAACATCAAATGCTTTGTTTCCTTTGATCCATTACATGTATTTATTCATTGTTTGGGCCAACAAACAAAAAAAAATCAATCTTTTTGCACGGGTCTAGTTAATATAATATGCCTGCCTTGACCTTCCAAAGAAGCTGTGTATAAACAGGAAATATAAATTCAATCTATAACCACAATGATGAGATGAAAGAAGGCAATTCTTCAAAATGAACTTAAATAATTGTCCCCTGACCTCTTCTCACACTTCATACAACAGAAACAGATAAAAAGCATCTTGGCTGATTGCTTATTGCTGAACTGAGTACGGATACAGAAGCAATCAGTAAAAAGCTGCTACTCAATTTCAGTATTGTCCTAGTATGTGAATTGAAATACATGTCTGAAGTTCTAGTAAAGTACACACTTGAAGAATTAAAGAGTTTGTGTCATATAAGGCAAACTATTAAAGCTTCCCAGAAACATCAGGATTTTTCTTAAAATTGTTTGTTTTCCTACAAATGTGTTATGACATACAGACAACACTATGTATTGAATCATGAACTCATAAGATCATAGAATGGTTTGGGTTGGAAGGGATCTTAAAGATCGTTTAGTTCCAACCCCACTGCCATGGGCAGGGACACCTCCCACTAGGTCAGGTTGCTCAAAGCCTCGTCCAGCCTGGCCTTGAACACCTTCAGGGATGGGACATCCACAATTTCTTTAGGTAAACTGTTTCAGTGCCTCAGCACATTCATAGTGAAAAATTTCCTCTTAATATCTAATCTAAATACAACTTCTTTCAGCTTAAAACCATTACCTCTAATCCTATCCCTGCACTGCCTGATAAAGAGCCCCTCCCCAGCTTTCCTGTAGGCCCCCCTTAAGGACTGGAAGGCTGCTATCAGGTCTCCCTCAAGCCTTCTCTTGGCTAACCAAGCCCAGCTCTCTCAGCCTGTTCTCATATGGGAGGTGTTCCAGCCTAAGTGAGGTCTCACAAGACCAAAGCAGATGGGGAGAATCATCTCCTTTGATCTGCTGTCCACACTTCTATAGATGCAGTCCAGGATACAGTTGGCTTTCTGAGCTGCAAATGCACATTGCTGACTCACCTCACCACAAGCCAGGTGCAGGACCTTACACTTGGCCTCTTTGAACTTCATGAGGTTCGCACAGGCCCACCTCTCAAGCCTGACAAGGTCCCTCTGGATGACATCCCTTCCCTCTAGTGTGTCAACCACACCACACAGCCTGGTCTCATTGACAAACTTGCTTAGAGTGCACTCAATCCCACTGTCCACGTCTGCGACAAAGATGGTAAATGCCAGTCCCAATACTGACCCCCAAGGAATGCCACTCGGTGCCGATCTCCACTTGGGCATTGCACCATTGACCACAACTTTCTGGATGTCACCATCCAGCCAATTCCTTATCCACCAATTGGTCCATCCATTATATTCAAATCTCTCCAATTTATTGATCAGAATGTTGTGCAGGACAGTGTCAAATGATTTGCACATAAAACACACGAAGACAGATAAAGTACATGCTAGCATTTTGAGGGCTCCAGGGACATGCATTTAGAATTTAGGAAATGCTGGAAATGTATACAATCTAAAGTGACCATGAGTATCCCTCTCATTCATTATTGTACAGTTTTCAGCTTCCCGATCACATAATAATATTTTAAGAGTCCTCTTCCATTTTGTGCATAGGATGGACACTTCTAATTCAATAATATTCAATGCTATGCTTTGTTTCTTTGAGCTTTTTGTAGTGTCTATCTCCAGTCCTTACTGAATGGAGCCAGTTCAAACTCAGAAGACAGATCTATTAATTTCTGTGGGGAGGTTTCTGTTCCAATCAGAAAAGTATTACTAGAACTCTTCACTAATGTTATTCAGTTATTGATTTTATTTTCACAATGTTCGTCTGCAACAAGAATATTAGTATGTCCCTTTTATAGATGCACAAATAAGTTGCAGGGACATTACATAGCCAGGAAAACATAACTGGATGCCTAATTGTTAGAATTTGGTTTTCCAGTATGGATACCATGTTATGTTCGAATTGCAACTGTTGGACGATGGAATCTAATCAGTGATGTAAATGCAGCTACAGGATTCTAAGAAAATCGGAGAAGATGGGAAATGAAAAGTGACTTTGTTGTATGATGTTAGCTTTCACTTTTATCACAGCATAATCTATCAGAAGACAGTAAAAATAATGAGCCCAGCTGCACACACTGGCTTAAGTTTTTCTTAACCCATAGATCCCTAGAAAGTAAAATGTCATCCCATTTCTCTGCAATAGCATCCAAATCTTTGTAATTTACTGTGCTTCTTACACTCTCTCCAAATAACAGCTACTGACCATGTTCAGAGATGAAATGTGGATTAACTCATTTTAGTCATTCTTGCCTGTCATTTGAGCTGACAGAAGTAATTGGTTGTCTTCTCCTGTGATCTTCACTAGCATCCCGTTGTAGAAAGAGCTAGGATATTTTGCCACTGGTTTTCATATTAGTTCTGACTGAAAAGCAAAGGTGGGATTTAGAAACAATTTCTTTTCTAGTCTTTTAAGGAAAATAGGATCTAAAAAAATCAAAATTTTCACTCTCTTCCTCCTAATTACAATGTCACTAGGACTATCTCTTTCTAACCACCTTTGCAGACTTACAGGTTTTTGTACTATGCCAGCTCTCCCTACTTACACATTCTCAGGCCCCCGGCCAAGATGCTCATCTCACTTTCAGTACCAGCAGACCCTCAACTCCTTTCTTCAGAATTGCCTGTTCCTCTTCCAACGCTTTTACTGTCTCCATGTTCACAGGTTCTTCCTTTCAGTTTCTGTAGCGTCAGTACATCTGATCCCTCCCTCCTAATTGCTTGGTTCCCTCCATCTTGTCTGTTCCCCCAGTTGTTCTCTCTCTCCCATACTCGTTTCCATTCACCCCGGTGTCCCCATTCATCATACTCCTGGTAGTCTCATGTCACCATTGCTACACAGGTTTCTCATCCAGTCAGGGAATACCCAATGGTGTTCAGTACTAAACTTGTTAGCCCTTCTATCACCAGGCTGAGGCAAGCTTAGCGTTAAATAAAATCCTCAGATAGCGGTGAAAGATACCTCTATCAAATTTCTGCAAACTATACTTTTCTGTTTAATCTTGCAGCTCATAGATAAGTTCAGACAGATTTCACTGTAACAGAAAAGGCCTATACTGTAATAACTCACTAGTTTTTAAGTTCAAAGCATGAGTTTTCTTAAAGATCGTCAAAGAAAAGGTCACTACGTTTTTTTAATGTGGGCCAACTAACAGTTGTTTTTACTGGTATCATTCTTGGAAAGAGCTAAGTCACTTTGACAGGCAAAATCCAAACAAATACTTTTTGTAACAGGCACTCAGAATGAGAAATTTCAGGCTGACTAGTTAGCTTGGCAAAGTCTTAAGTGCCTGAACACAAGATCATGCAGTAGGAGGCATTGGCTCCTTAGTGACATATTAGTGAGTGTGTGAGGAACACACTCTCCTTCAGCTCTGATTTCATTTGCTTCTCCTCTAACTTTTTGGTTATTCTTAATTGCTGTTTCAAATTACACATTTTCTCTTTCCTTGAAGAAATTTCCTGAATCTAAACAAGGCAAAATGC
Organism: Neomorphus geoffroyi; assembly: GCA_033558235.1. Taxonomy (NCBI): domain Eukaryota; kingdom Metazoa; phylum Chordata; class Aves; order Cuculiformes; family Neomorphidae; genus Neomorphus; species Neomorphus geoffroyi. The sequence goes on along the minus strand of JAUMJM010000020.1, from coordinate 21,960,964 downwards.
TGAATATAAAGTAGAAGATATGTTGAATTCTGATTGTTTTTTCTTTTTTCCATTTTCAACCCAGTTTTCTCAGAGAGACTAGCGGACAGCTCACACAAAGAAGCTTAGATTTCACTTACTGAAGCATAATTTGACAAATGGTTATAAATTCTGCTAGGATTTTCCTTTTATTTTTACTGTGAAAAGAAAAAATAATTTTTCCCTTCTTGTTAAAAATCCTTCCTGTAACTGTTAAAATTGGTAAATACACATTAAAGCAGTAAGCAAAAAGCTGCTGCTATCTACTTTTCCATTATATGTTCTATGTGTTGAAACTAATCTAGATTTGTATCTTTAGTAAAAGAAATTACTTTTCTGTATGTGAATACACAATTCTTAAATTCTCAGATACTTCCGTTTTCATTCCTGAGTTTCTAAGTTCACATTCACATTTGGCATTCAGGGCCCACTCATTATATACATATACATACCATATTCCAAAAAGATTCAGAAGAGGAAACATTGTGCATATGGTTGGATATAGACAGCAGAAGGATGCTTACCCCCTCGTAGAAAGTCCCTGTCTCTCCGGCAACTGACGAATCTGAACACTGACTACTCCCTCCCCAACTCAAATATCGCACCTCCAAAACCATTAAGATACCTGTGGCTATATCCTGTCTGATCTGTTCCAAAGCATACGGGTGGAAGGTGTTAACTGAGCCTAAAACTCAATGTGAAAAACCTCAGAACAGCGTCACCTTCTAATAAGAGGTCTGACAAATGCCTAGAAAGACAGCAGTGTCAGACTAGAAAATATATTTGGATTTTGATGTAGTCCAAAAAAGATTTTTCTCTTCTGTTGAGCTTACCTACAGTATAACATACTGAAGAATGTATTTCTGTCATATCACTTTCCCATCGTGCAACTGGTACAAAAAGCACAGGACTGCTAGCTCATGGCAGCTTAGTGAATTTCTTTTAGAAGATTTGACTTTCAAATATGTCACAGGGATAGGAATGAAAAGAATTCTTGCAAATTAATAAGAATCAAGAGATAATGGTTGCAGGAAGCCCTTAAAACAGTTCTCAGGGGTGAAATAATTGCCTTCACTTCAAGCTGAAGAAGTAATGACCAGAGAAAGTTTAAATCCCTTCAGACTATACTTGAACACATTGAAACAAAACAGCGCGAGAGGCAAGAAGTTTGTTAGAATGTCTAGAAAAGAAGGTTTCATTAATTAAGGTACTTGATGAAAGAGCAAAGCAGTAAAACTCTAAATGTTATCAATGTCAGTCTAGAAAAAGACTTGGTTTCAGTTGAAAAAATGTCAGGTTTCAAAAAACAGTAGTCTATATTTTAAGAAGAAAATACATTTAAATACAATAGTAAGAAGAGTAATGTGTGTCATCTTTATGTACAAATTAACAATAGTTTAAAAATAAGCTAAAAGAAACCAAGTGCTAATGTCAGAACTACACTGCTGCTTTTTTTTTTTTTTTTTTGTAAGATTAACCTTCTCAAGAAGTATTTGAATGTGTTCAAAGCAACTTTGGAAGCAAAAGAATTCACAGGTGCTGTTAAATGAATGGAAGAATAAGCCCTATGAGGAGAGACTGAGGGAATTAGGGTTGTTTAGTTTAGAGAAGATGAGGCTGAGGGGAGACCTCATCACTGTCTACAACTGCCTGAAAGGAGGTTGTGACGGGGTGGGTGCTGGGCTCTTCTCGCAAGTGACAAGTGATAGGACAAGAGGAAATGGCCGCAAGTTGTGCCAGGGGAGGTTTAGACTGGACATTAGGAAGCATTTCTTCACTGAAAGAGTGGTCAAGTATTGGAACAGGCTGCCCAGGGAGGTGGTGGAGTCGCCATCCCTGGAGGTGTTTAAGAAATGGGTGGATGAGTTTCTTAGGGACATGGTTTAGTAGGGAGGCAGGCACGGTTGGACTCAGTGCTCTGAGAGGTCTCTTCCAACCTAGTGATTCTATGATTCTATGATTCTATGAAATCCTTTAGAACACCCAAGATGCTTCAGTTTGATTTAGCTGGGACAATTTTGATGAACCCTGTTTGGAAATACAGCTTTTGGAAATGTATGCCTTAACACCAGGGACTGTACACACATTCTGTTTAGGAGAAAAGACTGATGACAACTCAGGCTAATTTTAGTACTTTTACAAAATCATCTGAAGCCAAATTTAAAGAAGTTATATAGCACAATGGACTTTGTGCTATATTGTGACAGTCATACGTGCATTGCAGAATCTCAAGATAAATGCCCTCACCAAATGCATTACCATAAGCTCGTTCATCCATTGTAATGTTATTTCAAATTTACAATTATGAGAAGTAATCTTAATGTAAAAGTGAGAAAAATTTGTTTCTTCGGTGTTCCATTTTTCCCTCCTTCATACATGTGCTCTTAGCAGTCTTTAAAAAAACCCTGTCCGTTAATAACCATTCATAAGTGTCCCTAAAGCAAGATCTGGTTTAAGTATGGTTAAATTACCATAACTGTCACAGTTATTGGAGAGTTATGGTTATATTTGAGTCCCCAAATAAGATGATGTTTGGCAGTGCCAAATAAGATAAGTCTGGCAGAATATTATTTAGTAAAGACAAATTTTGAAAGATAACACAACTGACTTACTTGGAATGAAAAATGGTAATTAGGGTGATTGTACTGGTATAAAACAGTATTATGAATGTTTAAACATATAATAGTAGTGGTTATGTGCTGGACTTATTTCTGACTTCTACAGCATAACTGTGTAATGAGAGCTTGCAGGTATTTATTACTGGTATGAACTCTATTATCAAACTGAAATGGGACCCAGATGTCTTGCATTTTCCTAAATGCTTTTTAATTTACTTTTTAGCAAAAAAGTAAACTTCTCTCAATTTTCCTTTAGCAGTTTTGCAAACAATTCAGTGAGTACAAATTATTTTAACTGCTTTATAAAGGATAACCAGCCTGTTTTAGGAGTAGCAGTAAGCAAAAAAGTAGTAGACAAAGACAGGTAAACACTGTAACCTGCTGGGGTGATACAGACAACAAATTCTCTGTAGGTCCCTGTCCAAGCTAGACAGGGATAGCAGTGACTCTGAAAATGAAAACAATCTCCACGAGGTAGGTACAAAGAGTCAAGCATGTGTTTCAAATGAAAGGGACTTCATCAGGAGACTGTCAGCTGGAACAGAAACAGATTCCATCAACTCTGAACCTCAAGATCGAGATTGAGAAAGGCAGTCTGTATTTGTTCAATTATACTCACTATTGGACTTGTTCAGGATTTCTTTTGTATTGCTGAAAATGCTGAAGGCTTTATTAACCTTCACAGTATAAGGCTTTGCCTAGAAAGTAGGATGGTCAAAGAAGCTACCTGACAATCTGCTGGTAGAAATAAAGGTTAGGAGAAATCATTCAAGGAGAAATACCGTCACATTTGGTTGCTGGCACAGTTTGGGTCACAGTTACAACCCACAGAGGGAGGAAAAGCAAAATATCTTATTTTGATTCATAATGCAGGGTTTCACTCAACATATATTACAAACATTTACAATACAAAAAAATTCTGAAAACCCACACTGGAAGCCCAGCTTCCTTCTTCAAAACTCTTCATGTACATAACAAAGCAGAATCAATTGTGCTTTGGGGTCTCCATTCCTCAGAAATGTTTCTATGCCTTGACATATCTAGCAGTTTGCTTTTCAAACATCTGTCTTAGAATTACTCTGTCTCCTCAGGCCCACAGATGATCTCCTGAAGTTATAACATAATATACTACCTGTAGATGTCTCTCCAGTACAGACCTGGGTTGGAGGAAAACGGACTCCTCATCTAGCCACTTTTATTACCCATCCTTCTGCACTCTGGAAGTTCACTCTAGAATAGCAATTGGTGCAAGCAATAGTTAGAAAATCTGTTATTTAATCAGTTAAGCATGTATAACGTTGCATTTTACACAGGCTCAATACAAACTAAAGGAAGTTAGAGTGGATGTGAATCTTTCTATTCTAGGGCAAAAAAAAATCTGAGATGTTAGAGGGGGCACAAAAAGAGGCCTCATGACAAAATTTTACACTGAAAATTTCATACCTCCTACAATATCTGTTAAATATGTATATACTGTACTTTCTAATCTGCAGAAAAATATTTGTCTCAGTTCATAATATGACTGTTTTTCCATCATTATCCTAAACCAAAGGTTACGAAGGTTATGAAGAAATGCATACACCTCTTCGTTCATTTTCAAAAGATTTAAGCAATCTGTTATTGCACAATACTAGAAATAGATCACAGCTTAGAGGTTCCTACACAAATATGCCCATTACCTTCAAAAGTAATACCTTCACTACTTCAAGTAATCTCTTTCCCAAACCCACATAACATTGACAGATCTGAAGCTGTGTAAAACCTAGCCTTGCTAATTGGTTTGTATTAGTGCCTAATGAAATCAGGAAGAAACATTTCAAAATAAAGACTCCTACATTCAAGAAACAACAGGAGCCTGAAAAAAAAGTGTGTTTATAAAATTCACTGAAAACTTTTCTTATTTCTAATATAAATAAGATAATAAATTCTTCATTTTGACTACTGCTCTTTCCTTTGTTTCTGGATTCTGTCTTATTGCTATTTAAAAATAGTGATTTTTTAATTTCCTTTATTCATGAAGCTTGTTTTGTGATTTTTGAACTCTAAGAAATTGTCATGATCCTCCTTATGTTTGGCAGAAATAAAATTGCTTAATTTTTTCTTTATCTGTCTGTACAGGGAAAAATTTGTCATCATGTTCTCATGACAGAGAAAATTCAGAGCTTATGAAATTAGTCTTAATGTTTCTTTTCGGGGGAAGATTATCTGGAATCTAGTTATTAATCATGGATAGCCAGCATTTGTAGTTTATTTAGAGCTGATGCTCTCAAATCTTGAGTGTCTAATGTTGAAGGGAAAAAATATTTTCTAATTATTTCCTTATTTTCCTTATATAACTTCACAGTATCAACCATTTTACATGTCAACAATACAAAACATAATCTCCAGTTCTTCTGCAATATTAGATACAAACATATTACCTACCTGTGCACCATTTATGGAAAAAAGGCTGTGTGGATATGATGGGATGGGAATTATATGGAACTTTGAATAGGATCACAATTTTGAATTTTGACAACACAAGGTCTTGGAGATACAGCAAGCTAAGTTAAATAAACTGGTTCTGACTAATCCCTGTTGAATCAAAGACTACCATGCAGAAGCTGAGTAGCCCTCTGCACAATATAAAAATGAACATACAGAAAGCCTTAAATATCTCTATATACGTTTTATCTGGTCCTGAAAGGGGCTAACCTAATTTTTTTAAAAGTCTGGATTTTGGGGGGCTTTTTTAATGTAAATGGTTTGATCAAATCTTAAGGAATATTCATATCTCGCAGAATTGCTGAAAAGCTGCCTATCATAAAAGCAATCACACAGACAGAACAAAAAAATGAGGGAATTCTAGAGACATCATAATGTTATCACTGCTATGATAATGCTGTTGTGTAAAGATGCATGCTTATCTGCTTCTTGTAGATTAAACTGTGCTGTCTTGCCTAGATCCATAGCCTGGGGTCTTCATTTGTATACTGCTTTTGTCACATGAATCAATCACTGTTACATGGCTTTCTTTGAATGAAAAAAATTTCACGCAATATTCAAGATTCAAATAGACAAATAGGCAGATGTTAAAGATTTAGTGTTAGACAGAGGTGCTGCAAAGAACAGTTAGGGAAAAAACAACCACCGCCACCAACAAAAAAAATCCAGGAAAAATAAGATTAATCTTTTCCCAAGAAATAAAAGTATTCAAAATGGCTTTCCCAAAAGTATTCCCTCTTAATAGGGTCAAATTGTATCTTCAGATGCATTCACACAACCATCAGAGACTTGGAAAATTACAATCCACACAGCTGATAGGGATTTTTTTTTCTGAATGAGGACCTTAAAAACAATGTTATTTCAGAGGAACTAGGACAACTCAAAAACAAGCATATTCATAGAAGAAGTGTGTGAGGACCTCATTAGTTATCTTTAGTACTATCATCACTTAATAGGAAAAGCAGCATACAGGGCATAATCCTGCTATTTTTTATTACAGAAAATTTCCCTGATGTAAACAATCACAGTTAGATTAATTAATAATTTCCATTTAGGGAGAGAGATTAAATATCTCTGGAAGAACAAATTTCAGCATGCAACTCAATCATGTAGACTGCTTACCTATGACCATTTCTAGAGAAAACAGGTATATTGGATGAGACACTTTCATATAGTCATATCCCATTTTCTTTGCCTTTTTCTTAAGCGTTGAAATTTAAATAAAAGCTTGTCATTTAAATTAGAACTGTTCTCTCTTCCTCTCCCTTTTTTCTTCCTTTCAATTCTCAATTTTGACCGGAATGCTCTAAGAGCAGCACTTAAACTAATTGCAATTTTTGCTTTTGCTTCACCCAGTCTTTTCACTTCACCACTTTGTATCTTCACATAAAAGGAAGGGTGACCTGCTTCCTCTGAAGGTGATGCTAATGCAGTTCAATAAATGGCAGAGAGAACAGGGTGACCTGAAATGGTGCAAGCCATATCAGAAAGGCATTTCATTTTTTTCTATTATGAAAATGAGATTTTCCTTTAAGTGTGTTTATTGAGTTGGAGTAACATAATGTAAAGTAACATAGACTTAAGCAAGATGACCTCATTTATCATCCTAGGGTCAGCTAAAGATGTTAGAAGCATTCTGAGCACTGGTTAAAGAAACACAATTTTTCACGGAAGAAATATCTTAATCCTTTTGGGATTGACCCTTTAAACTACAGCACACTGCTAAAGGAAGAGCGGGGTCTTTATGTTATCTCTCAGCAATAAGCACTTGCGCAGCACCTGTGCAGAGAGACAGTTGTGAGTTGAAGAAATGTTAACCATGTTTGGCAATACAGAGTGAGGCTCTACACCTGCTTTGATCTCATAAGTGGTGAAGCAGAGGAAAAGTGGGCATTGTAAGGAGGTAGAAGAGGTGTTTCACTAGGCTTTGGATCAGGCCCATAAATTTTGTTTGGAGCATTGCTGCTTGTTTGCAATTCACTACATGCAAGCAATTTGAATGGCCAGTATTTTTAGTTTTTTAATTACTTCTACTAGCCAAAATTATTCAAATGTGCTTAAGAATTGTATTTATAAGGAATTGATGGAGAGGTAGACAAGACAGGCAGTCACTAACATGGAACTGTGCCTATGAGTTCAGAGCAAATAGTGCCTCTCACAACTGCTCCATGACTCTGTCCATTTGTTGTTCATCTGTTCATTCTTCCCAACCATTCATTTGGAGTAGGATGTTTAATTGTGCCAAATAAACTTCCTAGGGAGTTTTCCCTCAAAGACACAGGAGAGGAGGGTTATGTTATCTGAGCTGAGCCAATCTGGCCTCTCCCCTCCAGGCATTTTTGAGTAAAAACACGATGGAAATCTTCAACAAACATACTGACACTGTTGCCATCTCACCTGGTTCAATCCCTCACCCAGACAGTTATCCGCTATAGTCCCTTTAATTTTCTTCTCAAGGGTATCATTTAACTGCTCAGACTCATGAATATCCTTTTCTGTTAGCAAATTTCAAGTTTTATTGGTCATCTCTACTCCTTGAAAACCTGTTATCTAGGACAGTCAGTTCGTATCTCCCCTTCATTTTATCAGACTAGACAGAGTTTTGTAGTTCCTGCTCAGACAGATACCATTTCTAAGAATAGTTCATCATCAATTGTTCTTGGGAATTTTCCAGACGTTGCTTTAATTCATTTTGTGGAGTCTCCTGGCTTGCTTTTAAGTCTTGTTTTAATTCCTTTTGGTCTTACATCAATTACTTTTGGCTATTTTTGTATTTATGAGCATCTCCATTATTTATTGCATATTGATTCAACAGCAATATGAACATAAAATCCTCTTTGTTGGAAAAATGGATCTTACCACTAACACCAGTTTCATCGCTTCCTGTCCCAAGAAACAGGGTATTTTTGATCTAATGAATTATCTTTCTTAGCTGGGAAAATTGATTCTGTTAGCAATGTATGTCTTTGATGAAGTCTTAATAAAAGAAAGTGTGAGAAGAGTTTTGTTCACTTAAACTCTAAAGCCATAAAACCCAAGAGGTGTTTCCTCAATCTAAAGATCGCTTTCTTTTTTTCCTTTAGTCTAGTATTCCAAAGCAGCTCCTTTACTTTTTCCTTTCTTCCCCCTAAAGCTCAGCCCAGCAATGACAGGGGCAGCTCAGGGAAAGCAGATGCTGGCCCCAGGGCAGCCAGCTGATTCCTCAGCTGCTCTCTCTCCATGGTATTTCCTCAGGTACTGGCTGCTGATACAGGATCCATAAAAAGGGATTTTAACTGTTCTCATCTGTGCTAACACAAAGGCAGGTTTTCTTTCATGGCTTGGACTCTAATTTTTGGTAAGACCTAAAGTACCATATCAGCTTTGCAAACCACTACCTAACCTCAGTTTATATGGTTTTATTGGCTAATGAGTACAAAGAAATAGTCCATTGTGTCTTCCTCACAGCTTGTCTCCATATATCTTTTACTCTGAAAAGTTTGTTTTATTATTGTTGTCAATATATTTATTATTTGAATGGAAATTTAGTAGCAGCAAAGTACTAAAACACATTTTGTCTTATCACAATCAGCTGAAGATCTTAGTGAAGAAAATGAGTTCCTAATCATCTTGGACACAAATGATACAGAAATTCTGAGTTTCTTTCAAAAGTATATGCAACTTAAATACTATAAGTATACTTTGTTCAGAAAAATCTGTTTGGAGTAATACGAATCAGAAGGAGTCCATAATAAATCAGTCAGGATTGCAGAAGAAAATTCGTTTATAACAGCAGAAGAAAAAAAAAAAAAATCCCTCTCCCCAACCCACTCCCCCAAGTGAAAAAAGGAACAAATAACTGGCATTATCATAACCATAAAGCATGTTGTATTCCTGATTTGAACTCAGCTGCAGCTTTGTGAGGAATCAGGGAAACCTAACAACACTCCGTTTCAAATGGTAGGCACTCCATTTCTTTCAAGAATAAGTAATAATTCAAACACCTGGCATGGTATAACTTCTGATTCTGTTTGCAAACTTCCACCATCCCAACTTTATTACCTTTCACTGAATTCCAGCTGATAGAAGAAATACAATAAAAGTAGGAGTAAGTTTGCAAGTCCTAGTATCTTACTCTATAGTAGCATACAAACTCATGCAATCAAGGATGGAGTTCTCTACGATACGTTTAAGGTGCAGAAAAAAATAATCTCTTCTGAAATTTTACATAGAGGAATTTTACATAGGTTTTGTTGAACTTTTTTATTTTCAAAGGCAATTACTTTTGGTCCAAGAAGAGCTACAGTTAATTTCACATTATAGATTTGTTGGGACTTAACACCAAAGAACCTCAGCCTACAAATATCCCAGGTACCTTCCAGACACCATGGGAGATGAACTCATCAGCACACCCCGCAGCCACCTGGAAAGCACCTCTACACTTTTTCTCCCCGACTCACAAGCACATCCAAAAACTCAGCTGCTCTCAGAAAGACTCCATCCCTCCTTCAGCTGTCACTGAAAACTTTCAGGAGCCTCTGGATCTCTCCTGTGAGCACCTATTGCATAAGCAGGGATCACTTTTTGTCAGAACAGGAGATTCAGGAAATAACCAAAATTTTCAGCAAATTCTCAGTTATTCAGTGTTCTCATTAACACAAATATCCTAGCATGAAGGAGACTCAGAAATTCTCCAGCAACCCCAAGTTATTTACCTCCTGTGCAAAAGAAAATACTCTCACAAAGGAACCTCATTTTAGTATTCTCAGTGCTACCCTTGACTCTGCTTGAGGCAGACCATAAATGGAAATTGTCTAAAATTATTTGCAGCTGTGCAAATTGGTCCACTGCATAATTTGCATAGAGAACCATCCATGCTATTCACTGAATAACACAGTAATTGTCATATGAAGGTGAACATCCATATGTTTGCAGGATCTAGGCCTAAAAATACAGATCTTGGCAAGGTCTCCAGCGGACTTGCAACCTAACGAAAACTGATAAAAGAGTTCTGATCTTTTTAGGTGTCATATAAAACCAACTAATTACGATACAAGTGAGTTTTTCCCTTTCTTGTCTGGTAGATCTTATCACACATCCCATTTCTATCCTCACCCTGAAGACTTGATACCTTGTATATCAGAATATATCTGCCTAGCTGCCATTGGACAGCAAGAAATCTCCATTTTTGCTGTTTTATTGGACATGTTTCCCCATATTGCCCCTTTTCTAACTGAAATGTCCTTCTCTCTTATCACTCTTCCTAAGTTTTAAGTAGAGTTTTATCATTCATTCTTCAGAGCTCTGCTGTATTGCTAGTCATGAAGTACTTTGGTGAGATGGAAAATAAAAAACCAAGAGCCCAGTGCATAAAGTTAATAGTTATTTCTTAAATCTCTGGGTTTGGTTTATCACTTGAAAGGCATAAAAAAGAGCATTTGGTCTTCCCACCACCCCAAAATATTTATGTTGAACATTAGCTGCCTTTGTAAGAAGTTCTTATCTGCAGGTGATTTTAAATATCTCTAATTTAATTATCTCTAAGGATTCATTTTTATTTTTGCTTTTGAAAATAATACTTCTTTAATTCATGAGTACTGAAAGGATACTGATGTTAGATACTCTCTGTGTAAAAATTCTTACATGGAAGCTATTGATATGCAATGTATTCACTAAAAGATTATGTTTGTTCACCAGGCCGCATACCTTCATTGTGCCAGCCTTCACGCTCAACCTTACAAAACTGTCATCCTCCTCTCTGGGATATGGTGTACAGTGAGGTAAAGTTCAATACTCTTAAGATTTGAAAGAGAATATGAAGAAGCTAGAGGACAAACGGAAGTATCAGAAAGTAAAGTAAATATTGCTACGTGTCACCAATAAAACAAGAGTATTTACAGCAAGAGATTTATGACAACAACCCTGGAAGAAAGACATTCTGTTGCCCCAACTGGAAATAGGTTATTCAGTAATATGAAGAAATCAGAAAAATAAGAATCCAGAATTTAGAGACAGCAGAACTCAACTTGTATATACTGGGCATCCTGAAAAGCAGGGCTTACAAAAGACTGCAAAAGGCCATGACAACTACGGCTCTTTACCATAAATTGCTTGTTATGCATTATTCCGTACCAGCAAATTAAAAGTAGGGGAGGTTTATTTGAAAATTGTGGGGACAATGCAGGTATAGCTAATTAGTATGATGACAGCATCAGTATTTTATGTTGGCTCTTGTTGCAGGGCAGTTGAGGTGGGATGGCCACCAGACTGGAACCACATCAATCAGGGATGTATTATCTCAAACCACTCACTGAGTAGGATGGACGCAGTGGGTGATTACAATTGCCATGCCGTGGTTTCTGATGTGACACACACATCACACTTTGGCAGTGAGCAAGGTCCCTGCCACTCCACACCAGCTTAGACAGGCACTGTAAGCCAGGAGACAGGGACTGGGATGAGGAACCTCAACACAACCAGTACTGCTGCTCCAGATTGTTCCATCTGGTGGCCTGGCATCAATGGATCTTGACTCCATTTTGGGCCAAACATTTTGCATGACTTTGGTTTGGAGGACCACTTCTATGTTCTTCACCTTGTCTCATGCAATAAGGAGAGCTATTCACTTCTTTATTGCTTTTGTTATAAAATGTTGGATGTTAACAGCAGTAGCATAATAAAATGAATCTAATCCTTCTTTGATTTTTAGGACATTATTAACCCAGTCAGTTAGAGCTGGGCAGATGTAGTCAATATCTCACTTGTTTGGGCTGTGTAGGCTTCACCCAATGACAATTCTGTTGTATACAGAAAGCTTCATTTTAGGATTTCTAAATTTTCTAACATTAATGTGAATATAACTATGGGGACCATAAGGAGATTATTCAGCTGAATTTTTAGATGCCAATTATTTATTTTGTTTGTTTGGGGATTTCTTTGATGTGTACTTTACTTTATCCAGTTTTATGATACAAAGGCTTGCTTATGGATTTCACTTCCATTGAAAAATTATAACAGTTCTCCTTTATAGTAAAGTGACTGTGATTCCTAATAAGTGTAGGCACACTATTTAAGAACTTTGGCAAAGTGGCATCTGCATGCTTTTAAGTAATCCAAACAAACATTACCTGGCAATTTGCTGATACAAATGCACAGACTGCATATATTTATATTTTACACAATAAATAAAACTCCTGTGCATCACAAAAGCTTTCTGTGAATTCATCATGGAAGTAATAAACAGATTTCTCTCTTCACGAGGTTTTGAATTAGTTTGGTGGCACTGCTCTCATGAGAAAGGAGAGGTACTTCATGACTTGCACAGCACGACACTATGGTGGTAGGTGTGTAACTATCACAGTATCACAGTACTACAAGGTTGGAAAAGACCTTTGAGATCATGAAGTCCAACCTATGATCCAACACCAACACCTACTCATCATCTAAACCATGGCACTAAATGCCTCATCCAATCTCCTCTTAAACACCTCCAGGAATAGTGACTCCACCACCTCCCCGGGCAGCGCATTCTAGTGACCAATCACCCTTTCAGTGAAGAATTTTTTCCTAATATCAAGCCTAAACCTCCCCCTGACGAAGACTGAGACCATGTCCTCTTGTTCTGTCACTGGTCACCTGAGAGAAGAGACCAACCCCTGCCTGACTGCAACCTCCTCTTAGGCAGTTGTAGACTATGTTGCAGTTCTGGGTCAGATCCTCAGTATAAATTAGTATAGCTTCACTGAAGTAATTGGAAGTATGCCAATTTATGTTTGCTGTTGATTTGGCCTTCTGTTCACATTGTGAGATTATCCTTAAGTAATTTGTCTTTCAGCTTTTATGCAAGCTCATACAAGGTCAAGCTCAGAGCAAACTCTGCCAGATTGTCCCAGAAGGTGCAGAACTATTGCAGTCAGCAGCTGATAAACAGATACTCTTTAAAAATGTCTTGTATCTGGGCTATTAGTAGGTATAGGTAGATAAACTAATCTGATTTGATTTCAAAACCATACAAGCATCATAGGATCAAAAGGTTAACTGAAGTACAGAAGTCTGCAGATTCATATTGACTTAAGAAATTCAGAGAAGAAAGCACTCTTTTCTGTGTTTGAAATTTACTTTGATTTTTCCAAATGAGCCTCTCTTCAGAATCACCTGGCATCAAATTGTCATCCATGTTCATACTTCTTCATACCGCTGTGATGTTAAAGACATAATAGACTTTTGAAAGTTTTATTAGTGAAAGAGGTTTTCTGCAGTATACCGGTAGATGTTAGGGTGATGACAGCCCATCTTATTGCTTCTTTGGCCAAAAGTACTGTGGGGCAGGAAAGGAAGTTGTGATTTATAATTCTGCTCATTAATTTTCACTGCTTTTGCTAAAAATCTATGTAGGATCTAAAAACTCGAACCAATAATGCTGCCATGTAGTCACGTATGTTTTTCTTAATTCCAGGGAAATGGGTGTTCACATTCTTTTGATTATGATTTTAAAGAGTGACTAAAATGTAAAATCAAATCTTCTTTATTATGACTAGTGTTTGCATTTCATTCAGCTCAGATAACTGCCATTTCACAATCTTTTAATGCTTAGCTTCTAATTCTCTTCTAATTTCTCTTCTAATTCTCATACGCAATACTGTGTTTTCAGCCTGGTATTTCTCTATTTGGATTTTCTCCTCCAAGTTTCACAGGGTTTGTCATTACCTTGGCTTCTGAAAGTCAGGTAGTTTACGTTCTTGCACTTCTCAGGCTCCTCAATGCGCAGGTCACTAGAAACCTTGCAAACACTTCCTGCTCTTCTTCACTTCATTCTGGTTATCTGTCATAACCTGATAGCTTTAACTGCTTCATGCTTTCCTTTTTACCATCTCAGATGTTTTCAATATTCTGCTATAAACCTTGACTACCCCATACACTCTTGGTTTAATTCGTTCACATGTTAAAAAGAAAGATAAAATTATCTGGTTTAGCTTCCAACCGTGAATACTTTTTCTCAGTTTGTGTCTTCACATAACCATAGATCACAATACTGTACTACCTTGTCTTAAATCAGCTATCCTCATTTTAGTCATAAAGCAACTCTTCCTGGTAACTATGCAAATCATGAGTTAATAATACCATGGACATCTGGAGAGCAAACTTCGGCCTTTTAAGTACACTGTTTGAGAGATTCCCTTGGAAGGCAGTCCTGAAGGTCAGAGAGGTCCAGGAAGTCTGGACATTCTTCAAGAAGGAAATCTTAAAGGCGCAGGATCAGGCTAAGGGGAACCTGTAGGGAAGACAATCAGTCTGTCTGAACAGAGAGCTTTTTCTGGGACTCAGGAAAAAAAGGATAGTTGACCACTTTTGGAAAAAGGGACAGGGAACTCAAGAAGAGTTCTACTGCCACTCCACACCAGCTTGGATAGGCACTGTAAATGGAGAGGACTAGGAAGTCAAGAAAATTAGATTATACAGAGAGAAAATTAGAAGGCAAAAGCCCAGTTAGAACATAATCTGGCTGCTGTTGTAAGAGATAACAAAAATGTTTTTACAAATACATTAACAACAAAAAGAGAGCCAAGGAAAATCTCCATCCTTTGTTGGATGCAGGGAGAACATTGCCACCAAGTATGAGGAAAAGGCTGAGGTATTTAATGTCTTATTTGCCTCAGTCTTTAATAGTCAGACCAGTTATCCCCAGGGTATTCAGCCCCTTGAATGGAAGACAGGCACAGAGTGCAGTATAAACCCTGCATAATCCAAGAGGAAACAGTTAATGATGTGCTACACCACCTGGACACTCACAAGTCTATGGGGCTGGATGAAATCCACCCAAGAGTACTGAGGGAGCTATTGAAGGAGCTTGCCAAGCTACTCTATCATTATCAGCAGTCCTGGTTGAACATGAGCCAGCAGTGTGCCCAGGTAGCCAAGAAGGCCAACAGTATCCTGGCTTGTGCTAGAAACAGCATGGGGTAGACAAGTGATCATGTCCTTGCACTCAGCACTCTGCATGTTGAATACTGTGTTCAATTTTGGGCTCCTCAGTACAAGAAGGACACTGAGCTGCTAGAGGATGTCCAGAGAAAGGCAATGAGACTGGTGAAGAGTCTAGAGAACAAGTCTTATGAGAAGCAGTTGAGTGAATTGACATTGTTTAGTCTGGAGAGGAGGAGAATTAGGGTAGACCTTATCGCTCTCTACAACTACCTGAGCAGAGGTTGAACTGATGAGAGTTTTGATCTCTTCTCCTAAGTGACTAGCGGTAAGACAAGAAGATATGGTCTCAGGTTGTGTCAGAGAAAGTTTAGACTGCATATTATGAGAAATTTCTTTTCTAAAAGGCTGGCGAAACATTGTAATAGGCTGCCCAGGCAAGTGATGGATTCAGCATCCCTGGTGGTGTTAAAAAAGTGTGTTGACATGGCACTTCAAGATATAGTTTAGTAGAAATGGTGATGCTGGGCTGTCGGTTGAATTTGATGATCTTAGAGGTCTCTTCCAACCTTAATGATTCTATGATTCTGTGATTTTGATAATACTTTAACAAGGGATTCCCACAGATTTTTCCTTAACCAGAGAGGAAATCCGTATTCAGAAGTGCATGAGTCTGGAGTGATATATACCTATTAAAGCTTCATAGCTTCATTTTATGCCATGACAGACCCTCGGTTCTCTTCCAGGAATTTAAAAAAAAAAAAAAGTAGTAGTCACAGAAACCCTTCTGTAATTAAAAAAACCAAAACCAAAAATAAAATAAAATAAAATAATAATAATAATAATAATAATAAAAAAAAAGAAGCAGGGGTATAAAACTGCCCTTACATAATTTGGCTTCTGAATGATTTTTCATGAATGATCCCTACAGGAATAGGGACAAGATGGTGAGCCGGATTCATTAAGCTTAGCTACTATGTTCAGCAATAAACTGCCATATCTGAGGTAAAGTGAGAATCCAGGCCTTCCACATTCATAATCACTGGGATAATAAATACCATTTCCTATGTCGGCAGCTTGATGACACTAGTGATGAGGATTTTTTTTTTGTTGATTTCTTTGCCTTCACAGCTGAAGCTGTTCAGTAGATTTAACATGAATTCATTACTGGTTTTAGAAAACCAAAAATTTTTAACAAACACATCACTCATTTAAAACAAAGAATGTTCAAATCTGGATATAAGGCTTACATTAAATTTGGGCTGTCAGAACCTTTGAATTTAATGTCTCTTGATTACCCAAAAGTTATTTTTTCATGTAAAGTATATGATAAGTCCAGCAAGAGGAAGAAATAGGTGAATTCAGTACCAAAAAACAAGGAATAGAAAGAAAAAAATTGCCAAAAGAAAATATTCAGCCTTTCTCTGCTCTGTTTTCAGCTTCTACTGGTATTTCTTAGTGTTCATATGACAATACACTGAATGAGGAAACAAAGAATCAAAATTAAATACTCCCCTGCTATAATAAAAATTCAAAAACCTGAAGGAATAGCAAAGAAGTGATATCTTAGAAGAGTCAGTTTAGCTTCAGCAACATAAATTTGTCTTGTTAACTGACCTTTATTGATAAGGAAGAAGTTATATTGCTTTTCTGAAATGACATTTTGAAGCACAATGAAATGGTAATTGCAAGAACCTGGGTACCACATCAATGATGCTGACAAGCTATGACAAGGGAATGAACATATTTTTTTAGAAATAGAAGTCAAAATTCAAATGCTTTATTGACATATATGATGTCTTTATAAAAGAAAATGTTTGGAAATACTTTGAATATAGTGCAAATTATTGGTCCAAATGAATACGATTATATGAATATCAAACATAACTTTAGATCAAATATAGGAAATGTGTCAGAAGAAGAGAGAACATACAGAGAAGGTTTTTTTCAGACATATACTTGCAAAATATCATTTCATTCTTAAAGGTTAAAGACAGTCTTGTTATTTCAGTGACAAAGTATAGCACTGGGCTTGCAGCAAATGATTGTCAAGCTGCTTCTGGTGTTCTGTCAAATTCTATAAAAATCAAGCACATGGTGTCTCACAAGTCTTGAAAAGAAACAACTGTGAAATGTCCAGAAAAGAAAGAGAAGGCTTTCCTTCTAGACTTTCTAAAAATCATCCCTGTGTGAACTTTTGTACTGAAACAGATAGGTATTAAATTTCTCCAACTTGCCATGCAGCTACTAGGCTTAATTACAATGATGTTACGCTCTCTAAAATTCTAAAATTCAGAGGACCACTACAGGAAACCAACATAGAGTCTGCAAAGAAAATATTCCTTAAATAGCCTTCTGCTTGCTGTGTGTAAGAGACTCAGATGCAGCTCCCTGGAAGCAGTAGTAGTTCTGACCATGTGGTAGTACTGCTTACTCAGTGTTAAAGACAATTTTTTTAAAAAAACAAGACTCTTGCAAATTAAACTGTATAGAAGAAGCTTTGCAACAGCTGCTTAGGATCCATAGCTAGTATTAACCCACCTGTTCTAATTTACAGAAGCTGAAACTGGATAATATTAAATTTACTTATGAGTTGATTCTGAGAGTGGCCTAATGTTTTCATTTCTACATGCTCAAGGCAAAGGCCTGATCGGATAATATGAAATTTCCTGTTCAGCCAAGAAAATTCCTGTTCAGTCGGCAGACCTGCACCTGAGACCTCAGAGTCTATTTGGATATATTATCTCTATCCCAAAAGACAGAATTCTCAGAAGATTGCTGCTTTTTGAACAAGGACCATATGTATCTTTTATGGCTACCTTTTAGTATTTTAATTTTATGCCTAATGTTTCAGAGGAACCTGCTACCGGCAAGTTTCCTCTAGTTTGTTACAGATGATATCACTGCCTATCTTTAATTTATTTATTTTTTTTTTTAGTTTTATCCTCACAGTATATTAGCGCAAATGCCAGAAATGTAATATTAAGCTAGTTCATCCTTTAAAAAGTTATTGTCTTAATATTATTTATCAAAATGAGAAACCTCACCTAAAGGATATCAATAAAATTTTACAATATTTTGTATGACAACAGCCTCATTTAGTAAAATTCCTCCTGCACTCCAGAGGGATCTAGGTAGATTCATGAACTAATTCTTCCAAAATCAACTGCTATTCAAAGCATAAGGAAATAAGAGTGAGAATGAATGACAATATTAATATATGGATGTATTTTACACAAACAGTATATTTGTAATAGTTATGCTTATAAATTATGGTTCACAGGAGCATTTTTTTTATATTTGGTGTATTATTTACAGGAGATGCAGACCAGATTAAAGGATGTATTTAAAGTATCATAAAAGGGAGAGTTTCATGTTCTTGGATAAAGATGGAAAAAATCTTGCTGTCTTTTGTGTTATCACTAATGGAACAGAAGAGTTGCAGCATACAATAATGAGTGTAGGAAGCAGAGAAGTCAGAGGAGCAGAATTCTGAAGGATTAAAGCTTTTAATTGTTTATGTATAAAGAAAGCGATTTATTGAAAAGAGTTGCTGAAGAAAAAAAAGGAAAAAATACCCGTTCTTTTGAAGTGCATTTTCCCCAGCCTCCCTAAGAACATATTTTAAACCTGTACAGTAAAAAGGAAAGCTAAGCAAAGAATAACATTATGTGCACTAATAAAAAGGAAAAAAGTACAAACAAAATCTGGCCAGCTGGCAAAAAATAGTAGAATTAATGTGCCTTTGTGTATCAGATTTGCAAGAATGCAAATATTGCAGCTTTTGGTCAGCTGGTTTAGAGATTAATTTCAAACAAGTAACTTTTTTCCTTAAGGAAATGGACTAATAATAGACAGGCCATAAGTATGCAAACAGGGCTGACTCTGCCATAAAACCAGAATGGATTGCCAACTAGAGCAGCAAAATATTGAGGGCAGCAAAATTAATTGTGAACATAGTTTGTGGGTCTGCATATCTTTTTCTGCATTATCTTAAACTGCAAGTCTTCTAGATTTGTACGCAGTTCTATGGGTCAATCAGTAGATCTAGTGAATTTTATTTAATTGTTTTAAAAGTACAGAAGCATATCTAAAAACCTTTTGCATTACCATAAACAAGCATTATTATTATCAGTATATATTACCATTATTATGAGTAATGTAATTTTATTTTAAAAATATATCACTACACAACATATTGCAGAGTTTTCTTTCACATTATGTTAAGTTTTTGTCTAAAGGAATAATATTAAATACAAAGTTTGCTTTCTTCTCTAAAAGACCTCAGGAGATTTGCAGACAAGAGGGGAGGGGAGGGGAGGGGAGGGGAGGGGAGGGGAGGGGAGGGAAGGGAAGGGAAGGGAAGGGAAGGGAAGGGAAGGGAAGGGAAGGGAAGGGAAGGGAAGGGAAGGGAAGGGAAGGGAAGGGAAGGGAAGGGAAGGGAAGGGAAGGGAAGGGAAGGGAAGGGAAGGGAAGGGAAGGGAAGGGAAGGGAAGGGAAGGGAAGGGAAGGGAAGGGAAGGGACACACCAAAAACCTCCCCAACACCGAAACAGATGATTTGATAGTTTAATCGTTGGATGCTTGTCTTCTAACATCCTAAATGACTCAAGCTATCAGAGCTTTGATTGATAGTATCTTCTCTTTATCCAAGTGCATTAGTTTATATCCATGATTTACTACTTACTATTATGAGTTTATTCTGCAATTCTTTGTAATCAATTTTAATTTTAATTATCCTGAATAATTTTGTATCCTCAAGAAATATTCTTATACCTTACTTGTTCCACTTTCTAGAATATATCTGTTCATATGTGCAGTGTGAGTCTCAGTAGAGTGAACTCCTATTTGTTATGCAGGACTTCGGTATTTGAGTAGGTATATTAGTGTGGCAAATAATGGTACAGTTCAAACCATCAAGAGAAACATAAAAGCAAAGTAACATAAAATGGTATAATATGCTATGAGTTAATGAAATGGCATCCAAATTTCCATTGTCTAAACTGAGGGCAAGTTTAGACTAGAACCAAATTCCAGATCTATGCATAAACAGCACTGTGGTTTGGCCACGGAAATATCAGCCTTTTCTGGTAGTTACAATATTTCATTTTAGTTTGTTGCCATGAGTTGATGACAAAATGGCAGCACTAACCCGGAGTTTCCAAACTTTATTGTTTTCTTCTAATTTGCTACTATCTTGAATTTCTGGGCTTTCTAATGGAAAGACATCCTTTGATTTTTCAGCTGAGGTGTTACTTTCCCCACCCACTGGTGGACAACATTGAAATTCCACGTTGACTACACCCAGCAGCACAGCTGGTGTAAAAGAAAAAAAGTTAACAAAGAGATTTATTGGACTTGAAATGAAAAAACACTGTAATACAAATCCATTGCTAGAAACCTTAAGATCACTACCAGCTCACACCACCAGCTTTGTCTGTTCCTGTGTGTTCTCTGGCTCAGCCTTTCATAGGATGAGACGTATTTGTACCTTTGCAAACTAACCCGACAAGCCTAAGGTTTACATGATTTAAGGATACATATTCTCCAAAACAATAGGAGCTGTTTTCTAAACTAGTGCTGCAAAGTACTCCAGCAATACTGAATATCATTGAAAAGAGTACATATGGAATGTGAAGGAGAATAGCTGTAAGCTGTAAGGAAAGCAGTTATTAGTTTGCTTGCAAAAACCAAAAAAAACCTGACAGGACAAAGGAGAGAGGCAAGGAATAGAAGAAGGAAGAAATGAAGGAAGCAAACAAGAAAACAAGCAAGCAAAGAAGGAAGAAGGGATTTAATTTTGTCTAGAAGGAGTCATTTCATACACAAGGTATGAAACAGAAGATGACGTCTGGCTAAAAAAGAAACATCCCTACCTGCCAGACAGAAATGATGAGGGAACTGCAGAAAGCAAACGCATGAAGCTGCATAGATATATTTTTAAAAATTCTCATGTTTCCAGTGGTTATGTGAAGTTTAAGTTGGCAGTGACATATTATTTTGGCATGTTGTCATTTTCACTTTCATTATGGTTAAGACTCAGCAGAGATGTTATATCAATGCTGTAAGGGACTGTGTTTATTAGAGGAACTTCAAGACCACATTGTAGTGCTGCTGTATAACATCATTTATAAAAGCATTAACATCCATCAGTGTCATCTTTGGTTGCTATACAACACAAGTTCTGAGATTTTGACGTTTGCATTGTACAGATATAATACACCAGTCATGATATGACAATAGTAATTTTCTAATTAATCAAGTTGAGAAATTTATACTAACTTAAATATCCACATAATCTGCTCTGGGATGTAGTCTCCTTTCCAGACTACGTATTCAAATGCACATTGTATCCCCAATTTTGTGTGTAACTAAAATAAACTAATATTGCGTTTTTAAAGCTCATTTCATCCTTACATATACACATATAAATTTCAGTCTTGCACAGCGTGAGTACTGAAAATAAAAGAGACTCCTAAAATCCATGTGAATATTCAGTTACAGCAGCTGCAGTATCAAAGGTATTTTTAACAGCTATCTTTCTTTTATAAGATGCAAACCATGACATTTGAAAAGGAGAATATTTGGACTTTTATTCCTGGCTTTGAGTTAAAGAGGTTTTTTTTTTTTGTTTGAGAAGAGCCTCAGTAGCACACAGGCCAATACAACTAAAGTTTATTCATTCTCACAACTTAGCGTTTCACTCAAAGACAATAAAAGCATATGTATTTACCTATAGGTAAAAAAATCCTAACACTTGGTCTACACTTTACTACAGGAATTAATAGTTTTTTTAAAAAAAGAAAGGAAATATAATGGTTTTTTTTTTCTGTTGGTTTTAATTTTCTTACAATCTTTTTTTTACCTTCCTCATCAAAGATTGGAAATACAATTACCAGAGTACTATAGCAAGAAATTTTCCAAAAAGTTTCTAATAAAATTTCAATCTTTCTTCCCACAGAACTAACAATTTATTTGATAGATGAAGCATATGACTGATACAAGTAAATAAATGTCACTGCAGTGTTCAGGCCCTACAGGAATTATTATTGACTAATCCACATGAGTAAAACATGTACTTTAAATCACCAGCTTCTAAGAGGAACTAAAACTATGACTCCTTTGGTAACTTTAATTTACTGACCCTTTCCCATGCGAAGAGTTCTTCTAGTCTATCAAATTGTTATTGGTCATTATATTTCCATTTTCGTAACAACAACTTAACGCCTTGCCTATGAATAAATTGTTAATCCAACATCCTCCTTCTGCAAAATTTGGATGAAAATTATTAGAGGTTGTTCACTGGCTGGTCGTTGTGTTTCTTGGGACTGAGCTGTCACTTCATGACCTCTGATGCCTATTTTAAGTTTTTGTGTGTCCTACAAAAACTTGTCTTCCAAATCAGACAAGGTTGTGCATTATTTTTTTTTATATATAGCTGTTGGGAGCAGTACATAACTCAGTTATAACAAAACGGCCACGAGTGCCAGAGAAGCTCATCACAACATTGACTCAAGTGTTACTATAGTGGAGCAGCTCTGAGAGCCCATGTGTGATTTAGAGAGACCCAGAAGGTTAAAGAACAAAGTTCACTACTCTGAAAAAACAAGAAAACAATCAGTGTGGAAGTAGATATAATTGATTTGGATGACATGATGCATGCTGCAATTTGTTGCCCTATATTGAGGCAGGATGGCGGCAGAAGTTCTGTAATTGAAAATCAAGTGGTGAGAAATTGAAGGGTTTTTTCTAGTACAGCAGTGTTTGCTATCACTTTGGAACTTACTATCCCAGATTTTTATAGTTTGATGTTCTAGATGAACTGTCAGAGACACCTGGTTCTTGTGATGCTATTTACCTCAACATCTCAAATGTATCTGAACTTATAGCTTATTTTCTTTGATTTGTGTTTCCAAATTGTGTTAAGAACATTGATGTCTATAAGCTTACCTCCAGCCCTTGGAATGTCGCTGAAAAGCTTAGAGAAAAATAATACATACAAAAAGGCAAGTGATATAGAACCTGTCTTTTTCCCTACCAGTGTGTAAAACAACTAATAAAAAAAGCTTTTCTTTCATATAAGGTTGTTATGAAAATTATGTGAATCACATGATTGTCAATCAGTGCTGATATACACGGATATACACAGATGTACAGTGATCAGTCAATCAGGTGTCAATTTCATTGAAACTTTTTATACCAAACAACTAAGTATAAAATGGAGCAACATTGCTAGATCACATGAGTTTTGTGCAAAAAGTTTTGCAGGATGCTCCATAATGCTGGTCCTTTGATTGTTCAGATCAGGCACAGGACTACAATATATTTTTCTCTCCCTTCCACAAGAAGCACAACTGGTTTTTCTCAGTGAGAAAACTGGAAAAAGATACAGGATAGGAGGTGAGTCTCAGATAAACAAGGAAATAAGTCACAGTCCTATGACTAGAAAGCATGTCTGTGCCCCACAAGTTAGACATAGTCACAAAAAGTTTTCATCATTTTTACAGAAAACTCTTTCTGAATATGCATAATTTCTCCTTTGATGGAGCTCCACAGACTTCAAAACAGTGTTCAGTCACTGGAGAACTTTATCAAACTTGCAGACATGAATAATGCTTGACAAAAATGTGGTCAGATCTGCAGGCTACAAACAGTAAATAAATGAGAGATTTTAAACAGCTGAACAATGTGGAAGACTAACCTCTTCATCAGGCTAAAATCAGAAGATTAAAAAAAATCAAATATTTAAAGGTGGAGTGCAGTTAGACCAGAGATGATAACATCTGCTGCTTAGCTCAGTTTTCTTCTGTTTTCAGTTCTATCACATATGATGTTACACGACAGTAATCCCAAGTGAGACATCTGACTAGCACCTACCATTCTCTAAATTTCTCAGCTCTGTAAGGGCAACTGTCCATTCAGCTTTCTGCTGCCTGCTTTGCAGCTTACTGCAGAGTTCAGGAGGGGCTGGAGGAGCTGAGAGGTCCTGCTGCCTTACTGAAGATATTCCTTTACTAAAGGATTTACATGTGTTGGAGCTTCTTGCATAGGCATTATAAGTATTTTTTGACTCTGCCGAAAGTCATACCTCTATCAAGTCCTTTCTATTAGTGCTTGTACTTGCATTGCTGCCTGCATGAACTCACAGTATTCTCTGATCTTGACCCTCCCAGTTATTATTATTTCTGCTCTACGCGTAAATAATGGAGTACAGTATATTTAGGTGCTGTAAATGTTGGGTTGATGCCTTTCCACTGATTTTGGGCATATGTGGGAGACTTAGAGGGAATTTGGTCTGTAGTGATGTTCTTTGTACACTACAAAAGACTAGCCCAGTTACAGATTCTAATCTGTCTTCAGCTATGATACACGTATTATGACTGGTCTCACTGGTCTCACAACAATACAAAAGCACAGACCTGTCTATGACGTAAGTATGAAAACATGTAAATTATGGGAAAGTGATAGAAAGTGTGTCTGAAAAACTCCCAAGGGACATACTAATTAATCTGTTCACAAATTGCTATTGGTTAATGGGATTTGTTTACCTCAGGAATTTTCACAGGAATGAATAAGTACAGACAATTTAAACTTTCAATATTTTCCCATATTAGCAGATGTCAGACAGCAGCCAAAATCATCTGTAGATCAATTAATAATCTCATTTTATTCAATTACTTTATTTACTTTTCTTATTCACATTGATTATATGGACCACTAAAATGTCTAAGGAAAAAATATTTCAGTTTTGTGTAATTAAGGGAAGTTTGATCAGCTGATGTCAATCAGACTTGCAAAGACAATATTACACAGTGTTTATTAATGAACTCGAGATGTAAAAAATATTTTCAAAATGCCTTTGAGTTGATGACCATTAGTCAACAATGGGTCATGATATGGGAGTAAGGAACAGGTTGGTGTGAGCTGACATAATACTGAGAGAGAGGCAAAAAACTAAAATCATTCTTCATGCCTTTCACAAAGAAAGGTATGAGCTGCCACCTCCTTAAATCATTTCATACTATAAATGCACCTTTTGTGAACTTTGTCCTCGTGTTCTTCCCCTTCTCTATTTGTTAAATAGTGGCAACAACACTCCCTTCGGCAAATTGTGCTTATTTGATTTTTGCTCTATCTGTTCTTACCAGTACAATAGGAAGATAAAGGGAGAGAAATATGTTGAATTTCTCCTTAAACATATCTTCCAAAAGAACATGTTATATTTGTTTTGAATATCACTGTTGTGTTGCATCACTATTTCAAATATTATGTTCCCTTTTATCCGCTCTACTTCTTTTTTGTCCTTATCTACAGCATCTCAAGACTAAGATTTTCAGATAAGCATAATTTGGAAGTGTCAATTACAAAAGACAGCAATTCAATTACAGTAGAAATTTGCACATTAACTTTCTTCTTCTAATTTTCAGTGAAAAAAAGAAACATGAACCAATGGGAATTTCACACCAGGTTTACTATTTCCACAATGTCTCCCTCTGATTTAACCATCTATAGAAATAATAGCGCCCCTCTACAAATACCTGATAGGTTTTAAAGTTTCTTTCAGATCTTGCCATAGAAAAAAATATGAGATTACAAAGAGAAGTTTCACACAGTAAAACTTTGTTTCTACCATTGTTCTTATAATGTCAGAGTAGATTTATCTCAGGAATTACTCTAATCTGTCTTTTTTATACATATACAATACAAAAAATATGTTGATCTTTCTAAAGGTTTGGGGATTTTTTTGTACTTTTTCCTCATTATTGTATCATCCATTCATTCACAACAGGCTGTCTTATTCATGTACTATATTGAAGTGTGTGGTTGGATAATTCTTATATAGAAATGAAATATCATTTTCTACTACAGTTGAGAGCTTTCAGCTAGAATAAGTGCTCCACTGAATAAATGAAATCATTCAGGATGAATTAGTCTTGCCATAGGTTGTCCCTTTTCTTCTTTAGCTACCATGAACACATATATCTAGGTACATAAAGAAAAGAAACCATAACATATAGGATATGATTAAGGTGTCAAAGAAGTTTGTGTTAAAGGAGGCCATGCAGCAGTTAAGTAAACTTGTTATCCAAGCAAAAATCTAAGCAATGTTTTCATATAGTGCCATGTAAAATAAACAATAATTCAAATTCCATTGATCTAGTAAAAAAAAGTTTGCATCTTTTAAGCAGCATGTTGCAAAACTACTAGCTTGTCATAAATTTTGAGGACTGCTGATCAGAAAACCATAAACCTCAGAAAACTACAATGAAATGAATTTGTGTGTTGCACTTAGTCATATTTTTGGACTAGCAATGAAGTTTTTGTAGTTAAGAGGCAAACACAGTGGAGAGAAATTTGGGGAAGGCATGGAAATGGCTATAAAATGAAAGAGAGCAAAGATCACTGCAAATACCTGAAGTCTGTTATCTATTTCTGCTTTATCCCATGCTCTCCTTTCTTCAATTTTAAATACCTGCTTGTA
Source organism: Neomorphus geoffroyi (assembly GCA_033558235.1). NCBI lineage: Eukaryota > Metazoa > Chordata > Aves > Cuculiformes > Neomorphidae > Neomorphus > Neomorphus geoffroyi. Next base: position 21,934,463 of record JAUMJM010000020.1, on the reverse strand, counting down.
GAAATTTGAAAGAGCGTTATCTTTAAGCAAAAATATTTAAAAAATCATTTAAAGTATAAAAAAGGCAAAATAATTATTTCTATTAAAACCTGTCACAGCCCATCAAAATGTTGCCATTTATCTCTACTTTGCATAGATACAATTCAGACGAATCTACGAAGCATTATGCATGTTGACATTTTTCCCTGCCAAACAGTTATTTCTTCACTGACTTATCAGAAACATCATCTCTATTTGCTTTTGGTAAGAAAGAAATAAATTTTTTTTCTGTTAATACTCTATAGCACAAGGACTCAAACTTTTTTGTCCTCTTTTAGGAGTATTTTGCTCTCTCCTTCAGTTTTTCTGTTCTTTGGCCTCCCCAAAATCCTTAGATACCTTAAAAATCTACATCTCTAACTCATAATCTTGAAGATACAATGTGTTGACCTCAACTTTTCCCATCCCCACGAAAAAAGAGAGAGAAGTCACACACAGACACGTAAAACTACTCAGTTAAACCCTTTCCCATATCCTGAAGGCATCCAGCCACAGACATGCACACAATCCTCTAACCTCTGCATTTCAGCAAGGACTCCTTCTCTGTCTGTACTCATTCCCAGTTTCAGCAGGGCTGGGTCAGAGCAGTCTCCATTCCCCTCAAATGTCCCCATGCAGTCCCCAGTCTGCCCCAGCCTGGCTCACCTGCCCTGCACTACCCTGAACAACAGGATTCTTCACACAGTCTCAAAGACATGGCTTAGACAGTCACCTTCATGTGTCACCCTCACACAGCCTGGCTTGTTTTTCAGGGGTATGGGAAGGTCTGAGGAGGTGGTAGACGTCTTCCCAACATTTTGTGTGCATGCAGCCCTCAACAGCCTGTCTTTGGTCTCCTTGCATCTGTTTCCTGTGGACCTTAAGAAATTGACTTCCACACTGCCAAAGAAGATGAAATTTTCAGAAACTGGACACGAGGGAAAAGTGGGGAGGAAGAAGACAAAGGCTTTCCCTGATTCTCTTTCACTTTCTTAAGATTCATTTTGCACTTCCCAGACAGCTCAACTGTAGTCCGAAAACTGCTGTGTAATAGCATGTCTGCCACTTTCCACAGGTCAGTGACACAATACTAGCACTCAGACTAAAAAAATTTCAAACCAATACCTTTTTCAAATGAATTGCAAACAAGGGTTGTAGGAAACTAATGAGACTCAGTACATATATTATTTTTAAACAAAAGGGATTTTAATTGAAACAGGAAACATTCTAAACCTACTCACGTCATAACCTTATGATAAACATACTATAACATCATAGTGACAGCTGTTTTGTCAACAGTTCTGCTTAACACTCTTTTAAATGTTTCTGTTAAAAGACAGTTATTTTAGCAAAATTGCCACAGAATGAACACATGATACTGTTATACATTTTGATCAAAATTCTTAGCCAAATTTGGGGCCATATAGATGAAAACATTCCAAAAAAGGCAATTTCCACAAAGGAGGAATCATCTCAGCTCCATTTCCGATCAGAAAAAAATCAGTCTCCATCTGGCCTAAATATCTTCTTTGCGGTTTTTTTAGTAAGTTTCCAGTGGTTGCTCATGTTATACCTGGTGCTCTCTCTTCTCTTCAGTTTTCATCTACTGTACAGTTTGCAGTTCCACGGGATTTCCCCAAACTGGTGAAATACTCTTCCCCACATATGCCTTGCCTGTACTTAGGTCTGGTTTTTTTCAAACTGGAGTCTTTAGTGGTTTTAGCTACTTGATGCCTGAAAGAGATTAATTTATTTCCTTTAAACAGATCTTTAGCTCTGTAGGCAGGGTTTCACTGAAAAACACCATTTCACTGAACTCTAGTTTTCTCATCTTTGACAGCCTTTTCATAAGCTGGCCAGAAAGTTAATGTGGTAAACAGGCTTCGTACTCTCTAGCTAGAGGATGTGCTTTACAGGAGGCCATAGCTCCAAGCAAGCCCCATAGTCTACTAGAGATTCCTCCTTTTCCACAATCTCAATATAATGGATGGCTTGTTTGATTCAGACCTCTGGCACTACACACTTAGCAAAGCTGCTCAAGAACTACAAGCCTCAGAGACAGCAATTGTTTCATACAGTTATCTTACAGAATTTTGTCGGTGGCAACTCTTCCTACTCTTCTGTTTACTATTCTATGGCTAGCAGAAAGATTTCATCCAGACTCATAGCATGCCCTTCAAATAAAAGTGGGTTGGCCCACATATTGCCACTGTGGATGCTGGTGTAAAGGCAAATTTGATTATGCCAGTAGATACCTTTCATATGCACTCCTGTGCTAGTGAAGATTAGGTTTGAACTCTCTCTAACAAAGATAATTCATTTGTGCCTTTGAACATTTTGATTTCTAAATCCTTACCATATTGCTTAATTCTAATTTTTCTGTGGACATGCATGTTGCACTTCAGCCATCCGGCTTTGATTGCAATTTTTCTTATCATTTGCCAAGTACAGCTCTGATTTCTGCATACAACCTTGCTTGGTCAGGACATTCAAGCCTGTTATTATTTCCATTTCAAAGCACATTCAGAAAAGTAGCAGCAGCAGCCGCAATTCATCTCTTCACAGGATGCCATCTCTGTCTGTAATGACTGTTTCATCAATGTCCAGGACAGAACATCTATAACCCTAATCAGTGTTTTTCTTTCCTTCTTCCTTCACTTTATCCTGATGTTGAATTTTTACTTCCCATCTGGATTCATATTAAAGATATGGTTTTATTCTAAATGTCTTTAGTAAGCTACAGAAACTTGATAGTTTTAATTTGACTTTCAATTATGTAGGGATGTTATATTATATGATTCAGTAGGATTCTTTTTATTTGCTAACAAACATTACTGGGTTTATAAATTTTTTTTCCTGCAAAAGGTATGAACATTGACACCTCAAACTGATAATACCACTAAGAAGGTATATAAAAAACATTCAAGTTAACTAAACAATATATATATATATATTGCTTTTGGTAGCTTGATCACTTCGTAATACACTTTATTAAAATATTATCATATTATGTTGATGTTGTGGTGTTGTGTTTCTATGACATTGTGATTGCACATCATAATCACTAGGTTTTACTTATATATATATTTATACATAACATTTCTGATTTGATCAATAGAGGTTTTGCATAATACATACACTAGAATATGATTTTAAATCCTATCATCATCATCACTTCTATGTATTTGGATGAAAAAATACTGTCATTAGTTCTGTCTTAGCAAAAGAGATATAACGAGGAAATGTTTGCTAGTTCTTTGTTGTGGACACTTCCTAAGTTAATTCCTAAGTATTTACAAGGTGCTCCAAAAAACAAGGTTTAAGGTGACAAAATGAGAGGATCTCAGTCTTGAGAGGACACAAAAACCTCAAAACGTGTTCCCATAGATTTGTTCAGGGCAGCTATTTGATGCTAAAGGTCCTACTTACAAGCCAATTTCCTCATCAAATTGTCAGGCCTGCATTTGTAGATGTCACCTTGTTGAGAATAGCACAGTGTAGAATTCTCATGGGATAATTAATCAACACATTTCATTGTAATTAGTCATTGTAATATGACATATTAATATATATTTATAATTGAAGTACTTGAACTACTGTCAGGTCAATGTATGTTATCTCCTATTTTTCAAACCATTCATAAGTCCCCAAAATGACCATAGAAAAATGTTACTATGTAGCTGAAAAATTACAACAAGAGAGAAAAACTTTGGTAAGGTAAAAAATGGAAACCATAATATAAAGTGATTTTTCAGGCCTTGAAATTATTCAGCATCAGTTATAAGTAATCACTGTCACTAATTTAATTGGAGTTCCAAAGGAAAACATGACAAGAAGTTTCTGCCACTCATTGCTGAGAAGGATAAAACAGTTAAGCAAAGAATCAATGTGTGGAGTATTTTAACATGATCAGTGTAGGAGTCACTAACAAAATGTCAGCATTTGCCAATAATTTTCATAGTTACCAAAGATATTTCAGTTAGCTGTTATTCAAAAAAACATTAGTAAATATTAACATCTTTATTTATGGCTATGGACACAATCTTGCCCCTCTGAAGGTCAACAGAAGTTACTTCTGTTAAGTTCAATGAAGCCAGTTTTTCTCTCCATGTATGTGACATTTCACATAACATCAAACATATATTGCTTCAGACTATAAATTTTTTTTGTGCTGAATGAAGCATATAACAGATGGAACAGAAACAGATTGAATAAAAAATCACCATTTTCTTGTACTACAACTACAAGGGAAGATTAGTAAGTTGTAGGTAGTGGAAATTCACCATGAAATAGACTCCTAGCAACTAAGAATCCAGAAACTCATTTGATGATTCTTTAAACAAAAGAAACCTTACTAGAATCATGTACTTGGGAAAATGTGGAATTCTATCTCTTCATCAAAATGATATTTCTATTTATGTTGTTATTCTGTGGAGAAAAACGACATTTTACTCTCTTTTTTAACAGTATTAGCATAAATGATACGGTCTGAATGATATAAATTCATGCTACTTGTTATAAAAATCTCTATTTATTAGGATGCTTTTTTTTCTTTTACTATTTTCTATTTTTCTCTCTTGGTTCTTTCCTTTTATTCAAAATTATGTTGTTGTGATATACTTCCACTCATTTTTTATGAAAAGAAATACTGCTACTGTAATCTGTCCCTCGGAAAGAAAAAAAAAACATTCTCATACAACTCTCACTTGAACTTGAGGACTTGTATTACATATTTGGCAGCAGAGCTGTAACAGATGCCATCTGTAAGGTCTTGAACCTCAAATTTTGGAATTTATGCCTTTCCAAAACAATAAAATGTTTAGTTTGTCACTACAGTTTCATATAGAGTCTTTTTTTTAGCCAGTTTTTCAAGCAATAAACTTGATATTCTTTTTTATTTTGATATTCATCATCTTCATGTAAATCCTCTGCAGTCTGTTCTTAAATAGTTCCGTGCAGTAAATTTGAATCCACTGCAAGCTTGTATTAATCTTTTTATACGTTTATTCCCAGGAACAATATTGAAAATCATGCTGGAACTTCATATTACAACACATAATAAAAGTTTGAAAGGCCTCTGATCTCCTATCACTTCTTTGGTTTAAAGTGTATATTTCACTGACCTGCATCATGTTTCCTACTTTATGTGAACTTTAGAGATAGGCACAGCACTAATTGAAACTGTAGCTTTACCATCTTGGCCTGATTTGTTCAGAAGTATAGGCAAAATTAAACCAGCAAGAATATGAGAGAGAAGTTCAAAGGCTAACTTGTGTGAAGCAGCAGAGGATGGTCAAAGAACTCACAGCTCCGGCTGTCGTACCTATATTGTCCCTCTGTACCTTCAGGATCTAGTCTCAAATTCATTCGGAGAGATAAGTTTTACGCAAGGCTAAAATGCTCCTTTCGTGACTCCTTCCTGTCATCTCCAGTTAATTGTATTCAAAAGAGGTATTAAGCTCATTCTGAAGTCCTCTACTCTTACCAAATTATTTTCATAGCAGCTAAAGCTGCTTATTACCTAAGTCTTAATGTAGCTATGCACATTTCAGGTTATGGTTCCATAACTCAGCAGAAACTACATTACAAATTTGTAAATCTAACATTCCGTTTTTATCCTGTGAAGGCTGTACTTCAGGGAGCAAGGTAATCTGTCATGAGTCCCAGGTAATGGTAAGATTCCTTTAATTACGTTTCACTGGAAGTGCTCATCAAGCATATGGTGAATCCTTAGTGAGTCAGTGTCCTGGTTTTGTCTGGTATAGATTTAATTTTATTTCTGGTAGCTGTGTAGTATTATGTTTTGGATTTGCATTTGCTACAGTTTCAAAAATCTTTCAGGGAATTTTTCTCTCCCCTGTCAGCACAGGGGGTTTGGGGAGCCAGGACGAGTAGCAAGGGGTGGTTTGATAGCTCTGAGTTCCACTTTGGTGGCAGAGCAGAGGTGAGGGGGGAGGGAGGCGAGAGGTTTCTTCTGCTTGGCGCCACTTTTGTCTCAGTGGCTGCTGTGAGCGAGAGCCACCCTTTTCGTTGGGCTGGTGGAGGAATCTCGGAGGGAGCGCCCTTCACTCAGCCCAAATTCCACACACGCTGTGCTGTCCTTCAGAGACAGAGCCATCACCACTACCTGGATTTGCCACAGACTCCATGGGGGCCAACGTCACCCGCAGAGGAGCTGCAACCCTACCCCTCCTCGGGCCTCATCTGTACCCCCCTCCAACACTTTCGGGCAAAAGGATGAGGAGAGGGCCCCACTGCCTCCGAGAGTGTGGCATCGTGTCCTGCTGTCCATAAATACAACGGCACCGAAGCAGCGTTGCTCTTTGTTTTGTTCTGTTTTGCTTATATACATATATTTGTAATTAGAACTGTTATACTTTTTCTATACATTTTCTGATTAAAATCTATTGATTTCAAAGGTTGTGGTAGTTTTTGGGAAGAGGTCGCTTGTCTAGACCATATAGAATTTTATTTTTCCTTAAACTGAGACAGGGATGAAAATAGTGTTGATACTACACTGCTGTTTTCAGTTCTTGCTAAGCAGTCAAGGACTTTTTAGTTTTTCATGCTGGCCTGGTGGGAGGTGCACAGGAAGCTGGGAGGGGACATAGCTAGGACAGTTGACCCAAACTGGCCAAAGTGATATTCCATATGACATCATGCTCAGTATATAAACTGGGGGAGTTGTTTGGGGAGCAGCGACTGCTGCTCAGGGATAGGCTGAGTATCAGTCATCGGATGATGAACAACTGAATTGTTCATCATTTGTTTTGTATATTACTGTTGTTGTATTGTAATTATTATTATTTCTCTCTCTTTTACTATCCTACTAAACTGACATTATCTCAACACACAAATTTTACCTTTTCTCATTCTCGTCCCATCCCACCGGAGGAATGGGGAGGTGAGTGAGCAGCTGCATGGTGCTTAGTTGCCAGCTGGGGTTAAACCATGACAGTCAGTAATGGAACACTCACTGACCTCAGGGGTGCAAGTAATGCACTAAATTCACTTTTTAAATCTATACATCCCCTGTAAGATTGAGCATCTTATGCAAAAAATGCTTTCAATTTTTTAACATAATTTAGGACCCACAGATGTTTAATACTAATTGTAGAATTGAATTGTATCCTGATAGCCAAAAGGTTACTACACAATGCATTTAGAAGTATTACACTGCTAGTGAAACTTGTCTGTATCTGCAATTTTTACAACAGACAGCAAATGTTTTCTATGGAGAAGTATGCTTATATAAAGTTTGTCATTCTATATGCTAGATCATTCTTAAATGCTTCTAAATCTGCATCTAAGTGAAGAAAAAGTACATTTTTCCAAGCAGACAAATGGCATGCGTTCTGTCATGGTTTCAGGAGCTACTGTGTTATAATAGGGCTTTTCTTTTTGCTTTTTGAAAATTTGTTTAAATGAAAAGGATCTATCTGATATTTGGCAAGACAGCTTTAATATCAGAATTCACTCTCAAGGGAATAGTTCCACTAGAGATGTCATACTAGCCAAAATCTTGGCAAAAAGTGTAGCTTCTTGAGCGATATTAAAAAAATCCACTACTAGTCACAGTTTATTTGATCAACATGTATTTCTGCTGTTTCAGCATGTAGTCTCAAACATATTGTAAGCTGAGTTTGAATGAACTGGATATATTTGCTTGAAGAGAAGGTCTGCCAGCTTGTTTTCATACTGCAGCTGGGTCAAAACATTTTGGCTTTCATAAAAGGGCAGAAGTATCCACAGATTCTCCAAACCACATCCAACACAAAGCAACAGCTGCTGAGTTTATCTACTAACCCATAGAGCGAATGGTAATTAAAACACCAAATTCCAGCCATTCAGCTGTAAAGTTAATGCACCAAAACTATGTTAGTATCCAAGGAAAAAAGCATTATAGTAGAAAGAACATTGATAACTTTGGTATGTTGAGTTTATTTGAAAGTAAGAAAAATCATAAGAGGCTTCATATTTCAACAAGGAGAGTTTTACAAATAGAATCTGCCTATTTTCAACTACATTCCTTTCTATTATTCTTAGTCTCTGGTTTTAGAAAGAACTCAGCATTAATATTCTCGGTCAGAATTCATCTCCCATTTTTAACATTAGAATCATTTCAAAATATTTTCCCAGAGGAAAACTCCAACCAACTGGAAATCTGTCCCAGCCATTTCAGAAGCCACTTACAAATACCTGGTGCTAACTTCTCGTGTTACAATTCCATAATTAGGGTGATAGTACAATTAGAGGCTGACAGTCAAAAGCCTAGGCAAGCAGCATGTTTAGTTGGCGCTTTTCTTTAGTAGTTGGAGAAAAAAATATTGGCAATAAAGATCTTATAGGTTTGCCATACAGCTACTAAATACAAGATTCCTATCACTTAACTTAGTCTACCTTAAATATACCTATCTAGTTCCAGTTCTAGGTGGTGAAAGACAACTCACCATAGAATAAGTGCCTAAAACAGATAGATGACATAACGCACTCCCCAAAGTATTTATTTCCCTGCTTGATTAGACAAGACTCATAGGCTCTGAGGTTATATTAGACATTTAATTTTTGGATGGCTGACGTTGGAGAAGATAAACAGTATTCTCTGGTGGGTGAGTTGCCCCTTTCTGTGCTTTGTTTTCCTTGTCTGTTCACAAAAGTGTCATGGAGTATATTGAATTAATGTTTTTAAATGACCTAAGCTTCTTAAATGAAATTTGCTAATGAAATTTTTTAGTTCAAATGTTTTATAGCAGACTACATTTTCAAAGAAGAATTTTTAATGTTTTTTTTCTATACACATTTTAGAATCCCAGTCTTAAAATGGACAAAACCAGAAAGTCTTTCCCGAACTACTTTAGTATCTTAGTAAATATTAAAGGAGAATAGCTCAAACAGGCAGCAAATTTAATTGTTTTGGGGAAACTTTCCATTTTTTGACTATTAAATTTATGCTTGGACTCAATGATCTTAAAGGTCTTCTTCAATCTAAGTGATTCTATGATGCTATGAAATGCAAAATATCGTTATTATTATTACACAACTACTACACAATAATAGTGGTATTGCACTAAGTTTACATTAGTGGTAAGTTTCCACTCCGTATTACACAAGAAAAAACAGGTCTAAGTTGCCTAGAGAGTGTCACTGTAATGTGTGAAAGCAGACAGTGCTAAAAGACAGACGGCAGACCATTCTGGAAATGTCTTTTTTCTCTGTAACATAGAATCACAGAATCATAGAATAATAGAATCATCTGATTGGAAAAGACCTTGGAGATCACCAAGTTCAACCGTACCTGTTCCTTTAATAAACTATGTCCCTCAGAAACTCATCTACATGCCTTTTAAACACCTCCAGGGATGGTGATTCAACCACCTCCTTGGGCAGTTGTGTCAGTGCCTGAAAGCCCTTCCAGTGAAGAAATTTTTCCTGATGTCCAGTCTGAATCTCTCCCTCTCGTCCTATTGCTGTCACTTGCGAGAAGAGACCAACACTCACCTCGTCACAACCTTCTTTCAGGCAGTTGTAGACAGTGGTGAGGCCTTCCCTCAGCCTCCTATTCTCTAAGCTAAATAACCCCTCAGTCGCTCCTCATAGGAATTGTTCTCCAGTTCCCTCATGATGACTTGGCTACTGACCTTTCTATACCACTGTTTGTTTCCTACTATGCTCTTTTATAGGAAGTAGTAGCATATATATGAGTGCTAATGAAAAATGGTGCCAACTCTGCTGTTTTCTTTTCCTAGTCCTCATTTGACAAATTCAGAGTTCTTCCGTTATTTTTTTCACAAAGTGCATACACGGTGAGAAAATTATGGAGTCTGGGTTATTTGAGTGGAAGAGGTACTAGTGGTGGTTAACACAGAATAATGTAAAAATATAGGAAACTCTCTACCTTTATATTCAATTTTTGAGTTTCTGTACTGACCTAAAATATTCTTTTTTACTTGTACGTACTTCTCCGTAAGATTCACTCTGTTATGAAAATGACATTACTCTCACATCATTCCAATATCTCCACAGTCATAACTTAAAACATTAAGAATTAAGTGGAAGAGGGAAACTGTAAGAAAATGAGTGAATGCATTTTATACATTCCCATTTCTTAGCAAAAATCTTAGCTAAGCCTTTGCAAAAAATCACATCCTTTTCTTAAAATGGCGAACTTCTTTATGCAAAGAAGTCATTCTGCCAGAGGGAGATGTGCAGTATTATACAACCTTTAGCTTCACTTGCTATGGTCAGCTGAAACTAAAAATTGCAAAAAGATAAAGTGCTCCATTAAGTCCCCATTTTATTGTATAAGTGCCCTTATGAAATTGTATGACTACAGAATAGCATTATATCACGCTAGAATTAAGGCTTACAACAGACGTTAAACCACAGCCTTACACTGACCAGACGTAAGGCTTATTTAAACCGGATTATAGAGTGAAATATTTATGAACTAATTTAAATACTAATGAACAGACACTCCTACAGCTGTCACAGTAGCAAAATGGTAAATGTGTTGCATACGAATCTCTATGTCATATGGCTGGCCATTTCTCAATAGTCATGGACACATGTTTCTTTGCAATACAGGCAAAAGAGGGATAATGAAGTAAGCAAGCAGAAAGACTGTTACACAATTAGAAAAGTTTCCTCCCCTTTTCCTCAGTGACCTATTTGCTCCTTGAGTACTTTTCCACTGCTTCCTGATTCTTCCTTTTTTCTGCCTCTTTCAGAACTTCACAGTTATATCTGTGGAGTTATCAATACTGTCAATAGCACTTATTCCTAGTTTTGGTCAAGACTGCAGTTTCCATAGCTACACTGCGTGAAAGTTAGTTCACTCATGATCTCCAGTGGGATTTCATCCCTCCAAGAGAAACAGTGATACGTGGACAGGAGAGCCATCTACTACTTGCTAATGTCAATTTTTGCTACTTCCAAGAAGTGCAGTCCTCAAAAATCCTGCAAAATCGTGCCCCTCTCCAACACCCTCATAACCCTCATAGTGGGCCACACACACTTTCTGTACACATCAGCAATGTCACCCTAAAAAGCATTTCTCTGGTACACCTCAATACTGCCTTACTGTTTTTTTCTGGCACTTAGGAATGGAAGAGTTTGAAGGATGTGAGGGAAGGCCAGAAAGTAGAGAAATGAGGATAAATAGAGGTAACTACTGAAAAACCATGGAAAAAAAGAAACCAGGCATCCAGCTCCTTAAAGATTAAGGGATGCTTCAGTGGAAGCCACTCAGTCTGAAGTGCTCCATTGTATTTATATTACTTTCTCTGCAAAATACCTCAATGCTACTCATAGTGCATGCCAAACAGGGCATGTTTTGGCATAGACCCCATCACATTTAGCATCCTCAAGGAAAACACCTCATTTTGTACACAGGACATTCACATACCTGTTTCTGTACCGTTCTTTGAGAAGAGCTGCTCTCCATTCCCAATTCATCCCAAAATATGTGTCAAACTCACGTATGTGGTTATGGTAGAGTAAGAGAGACTTCAAGGAGCTTTCCACAGAGGAACGGGAAAACCTATCACCATTGACGCAGAGTCTTGATGCTCACAGCAGAATTAGCAGTCTGTCTTATATTCTTTGCTGTACTCAGCATCATGGCAGTCAGTCAACAGCAGGCTGAGAATAAAGCTGAATTGCAGGTACAAACCTTTCCAGGATCAGCCACACTCTGTCACAGTGGATTCATATCTCCATTCAGTGGTGGAACTGCATCCTCATTGCTCACAGGGTTGCCAGCAGTTAACCTGTTCACTCATGGTAGAATTTGCTATTTTTAATTTTGTGAGACTTATGCCGAAGTTGAACACTTCAGACAACTAGAGAAGTTTTCCATTAGCAAATATATTTTAGCCACTGCTTGTGAAAAGACACAAAGGGCTACATGTCAGTTGGTTCACTTCTATCTGCTTGTCGCCTAAGGTGTCCAGACAACCTTCACTACTTTCCACAGAAATATTATGCCAAGATGGGCTGAAAGCATCTAAGTACACGTACAGTGTCCACTAGAGAGGTCCATAATTTTTACAGGTTTAAGGGGCATGCAAGTTATTGGCAGTTGTGAATGGACAATTTATATAGAACAGCATCAACCCTGTGGCTTTTTGAAAGAATGAGTTATGTTCTGAAAATTTATTCAATTCCTTGTGAGCCACACTGTCACCTAATTCTGATTCAGTGATAGATGGCTGTCAAGGCAATTCAGTGGAAACGGATCTTGTAAAGGAACTGTCATATGTAAGGCTATCTGCAGCTATACTGTTAGTATCACCTCCCCTTCCAGATGCAAAACTATTTTCACCTATTCATGCTTATTAAGGTGAATTTCAAATTCTCTTTACCATCTTTTTTACATCTCTTTCCCTCCTGTTTCAAATATATTACTCCACTGTTGTATCTTCCTTTTCTTTGTAAATTTATTCTGCTTCTGTTAACTATGTGTCACAGCTTAGCCATCATAACTCATTTTGGCTGTCTTAAAGGCCTAATATACACTCCATCTCTTAAGTGTCTGCATGCCCTATAATCGAGTCCTACAATGTCATTTCACTTCCACACACACCCCACTCTCCCAGCGTTTTGACATATGCTTAATTGTTATTTTCTTTGCTGTAGGGAGTACAGGCAAAATTCATATTTAGCAGATGCTCCTTATCCAGGAGAAAAGATGAAAATTCACATTCACACGTTTGGTTGGTAAGGTGTTTCATATTTTGCCATTTTAACTATTAATTATTTATACACTAAATATAGAAAACTGTTGTAAGCACATACCGGATTGTCTCCAGGTCATTGGGCAATAAATCACAGAATCATAGAACGCCAGATTGGAAGGGACCTCAAGGATCATCTGGTCCAATCTTTTGAGCTGATGCACAGTTTAAATGAGATGGTCCAGCACCCTGCCAAGCTGAGTCTTAAAAGTGTCCAGTGCAGAGGAATCTACTACTTCCCTGGGGAGATTATTCCAATGTTTAACTGTTCTCATGGCAAAAATTTTTCTTATGGAATCCAATAGGAATCTCCCCAGGAGCAACTTATACCCATTAACCTTTGTCTTTTCCATGTGACTCCTTGTAAAACAGGAGTCTCAATCCATTTGGTAGACACCCTTTATGTGCTGGTATACGGTAATAAGTTCTCCCCTCTCGAGGCTGAACAAATGCAGTTCTCTCAGCCTTACTTCATATGGTTTCTTAGTTCTCTGATCATCTTAGTGACCCTTCTCTGGACCCTCTTCAGCCTGTCTGCATGTATTTTGTACAGCAGGGATCAAAACAGAATATAGTACTCGAGGTGCAGTCTGACAATTGCTGAGTAGAGTGGGATAATGACTTTTTTATCTCTGCTGCTGATCCCTTCTTAATGCACTCCAGCACCCTGATGGCCTTCTTTGTTGCTGAAGCACACTGTTCACTCCTGTTGAGTCTGTTGTTCACCAAGATCTCCAGGTTCTTTTCCACAGAGCTGCTCTCTAGTCAGGTGGAACCCAGTCTGAGCTCTTTATCCTTCACCAAGTTACTCGAACAGATCAAATTGCAGGAGTAGCATATGCTGAAGTAATGGAAACAAAGAAGTCAAAACATGCTGCATCTTACCCTTTACCGTAGTGCAAATTATTTCAAACCTCTACAATAAAAAAAGGTCTCCAGTAAAGCATTTATGAACAAATCTTAGGACTATTATATTCTTGGTTTATTTGTGACTATTTCCAGACTTGAATTCATTGAGTAATTTCACTAAAAAACAAATTTGCTTTCTCATCTGTTTTTCCATAAGTACCCTTAGAGCTTAGAAAAGAAACTGCCTAAGGACTGTGCTATTACAAAATAGAAATACTGTAATTTCCTTGAAAATATTCGGTTATAATCCTATTTAAGATTTCACCTTTTTGTCTATCAATGTCACACCATTGTGTTCACCTTAAAACTTCTGGTATTTTTGAATGATGAGTGCACCAAAGGAAACTTGTGTTGGATATAAATTAAATAATTTTCGTAATTTTATACATCAATAGGCTTAATGGCAAATGTCTTTCCTCATCTTTTTCAATTCTTAAATGCTAGTTCTTAAGGAATGTTCTTTAACTCAACTACCCTTATTACTTTGTTATTCCAGCATTAGCTAACACCTTGAATTTAACATAAATTTAGCCCACTGCACAAGCATATGTGACCGTATCTAACGTCATAACAACTGAATTCAGTTTCAGTTTTCTTCTGTACTTCAGAAAAAGTAAAATAAGAGCTACTGCAGCTTCTGTAGCATCTAAGATTTGTGCTAGTTAGCATAATCCTGACTGAGGAATCACCTCCATCAAAGAGAACTGCAATGAGTACTTCACTGTTTCCCAGATGCTTTGTGAGATGCTTCACCTATGTATGCAGAAGGAAGTCCATGAGACAGAAGATGTAAACTTCATGAAATAGATATTATTAAGAATATCTAGTGAAAGAGAGCAATATGTGACTGATTTAGCTTTCCAGATTAAGACTTCAAATATTATTACAATGCTGAGATGTATATTGATGCCTTGATTTTTTTGCATTTAAAATTTATTCCTTGACATCCTGAAATCATTTGTTCACAGAATGAATATATCTCAAATATTCATAAATATGGTCTTTAGAAATATGTCATAAACTATTTAATCTTTTTTTTCCACTTTATTCATTCACTGTGAACTGCTCTGCAATGTCATTGGAAGTCTCATGATCACCAAAAAATGACAGGTCATAATCCTTGAGTTTGGTTGAATTACATTCAGCAAAGGACTAGAAGGTTGGAAGAGCCTAATAACAGAACTTTTTAGGTCTCCCAAGCTAATACAAAACAAGAGAACTTCTGAAGCTGCTCTAGTTTTAGAAACCTGTAATCATTCATTCTTGAGTATTCACTGAAAATGTGGTCCTTCAGACACAGCCCTTTACACGTTCCCTCTGTACTAGGGAGCTGTAAGGCATGGGTAGCGTGCATCCCACTGAAGATGCTAGCAGAGACTGTTCCAATAGAGATTCCTTTTCTGATCCTTTTGGGTTGGATTTTGATCCATTTACAGCAGTAAAAAAGAATCATATCAGGACTAAAGCCCTGCCTCATTCACTTTGGTGTGTCTATAATTTACTACATTTCATCCTTCCCAAGCTAGCACAGCTGCCTAGGGCCGAAATTACATCTTTCTGTTCCATTATGTTACCTTCCTCTGCTTTCAGCTGTTCTGTGGTGTTGATATTGACTGCTCCTCCTGCGTTCTAGCACTTTTTCTAGATCTCTTAAATGGCTTTTTCAGTATATTAACTGATTTTCATTTTTGGCGTCATTAAGAGTGGGTACCCTATTCCTGAAGTGCCCACCTCAAACGCTTTTTTTCTGTTGCAGATGCGATGATGAATTTTTAAAACTCTTCATTAATAACTAGCAATTTCTATATGGCTCAAAAAACTTTATTGATGCTTCTACCTGCAGTTTTCTCCTGAAACAGGAAAACTTGCAAGCACTGCACATCTCATATATTGAGATAACATTTAAAGCATGTAATTCTATTTTTTTTCTTCACATTAGTGTTGTCTTTTATTCCTGTGTATCACTTTCCTAATACTATAACAACATCCCTTCATTCTTAACAACTCCATCGGCTAGCACACTGCAGAACAGGTAGGTTAACTATTCTGTTTTATCTATGTTTTTTCCTACCTCTGGAATATTGATGCATAATCAGTGAGTCACAAGAAGATTTGTTTCAACTCAACTGATTTAGAACTTGGTCTGTTACTCTCAGATAGTCTTTAAAACTTTTCAGGGATGTCACTTATTGGCATAGTGTCTTCCAGGCATTTGCCTCTGGCTCTGCCTTTCTTTTTTCTTCCTTTTTTTTTTTTTTTTTCCCTGAAACCTATACACAGCTTCATCAGTCACTCTGATGGTTAGTTCTGTCTAAAATTTCTTTGAAACAAGCTTACCAATTTTTGTTGATTTTGTTGTTATGTCTACTTCAATTCTAAGCATTTGGTTTCAGTTTTATGGTTCCAGTCATTTGAATCGTGATTTTCAGTACTGAAAATAAATTCAGTTTTAATTACTAATACCACAATGTATTTTATTTATCTTCCTTTCTCATTGCAGTTTTGTTTTCTTATTCCCCATATGATTTATCCAGTATTAGCTCACTGATGTTAATATTTGAGAGTCTTCTTTTTAGAGGGGAAGCTACTTCTCGTATTTTGCATGCTCACAGCTTAGTCTGCCTCACATTGGGAAATGTGTTAAAATTCATGTGCATAATGACAAGATAATTACTGGCTTTTCCTTAGTACCTCCTTCACTTCAGAAAACACCTGGTCACCTAATTAATAAATTAACTACAGCACAAGCACAAAACAGTCTTTAGTTTTCTGACCAAAGATGGTGTATGTTGTTTTTAGCGTTGAGAACAGGCAGAGTTAGCTGACATCCCACACAAGGTATCATGGGGTGCGTCTCTTAGAAGTGTTTTGCTTGGGGTATTTTTTCTAGTTTGAAACCACCTCTCACGCTCCTTTCTAAATGAAACCAAGAAAAAAGACATGAATGGTTACCATATCTATTTAAAGAAAAACACTGCATTAAGTTATGAAAACAATAATTTTACTGTCACTGCAGAATTTTGCATGAAGGGCAGTAGAGGATGGGAAAATTCACATACAACCATCTTTCAGCCTTCTTCAAATGAACTGAGTAAAATTAAACTGACTTATGAAGAAATTAAGGAAATGGAAATAATAGTATAATGTCTAGTACTTTGAGCTCTTTTAAATTAAATTCTATAATTTCTCTGTGTTAGAACAGAGAATTGTGTTATGTTACTGTTATGTACATAATAATAAAATTAGAACTATCAGTTGTCACATGAAAGTAAAAAAAAAAAAAAAAACAAAAACAAACCCAAACACCATTCAAAACAAAACACAAAACTTGAATGAAAGCACTTAGTAGGTTACTGTCGTGGGTTTGGATTTTTCCGAGGAATTTTTCTTCCTCTTGCCAACAAAGGGAATTCAGCAGCACGCGAGGGAGATGGGGGGAGGACGCCAAACGTGTTTGGCAGTCTCTGAAGGAAAGATCGCTGGTCATCTGAGTCTTCCACAACTCCTGCAGGAGTCACACGAAATTCCGTTTCCCCCTTCCCGCCCCATCCCCGGCCCGAGTCGCGCCACGTACAACCCGGAAGCGACGGCAACAACCACCCCGCAGGGCAGCAACCAATGGGCGTTCTTAAAGAGACACGCATGGCAAGGCTTTGGGTACAGGGCCCAACCCATTTTAAGGTTTTAGTTACGATTAGTGCTGATTCCGTTCTGTATACACATATATTTGTAGCTAAGAACTGTTATCTCTTCTCTACAATATTTTTTTTCTGATTAAAGATCTTTAATATCTGATAACACATTTTCGTTTTCATCTGAACTAAGACAGTTACACCTCCTTTTTGTACAAGGAATAACACAAAGGAGCTTCCAACCCTTCTTACATAACATCACAAAAATCCCTCAAATATTAACAATTGTTTTGTTAAAACCACTTAGATGGGCAAATGCTTGTCCATAAAGAATAAATTTTATTAGGTTAAAAAATGTTTTTTATTAAAGAGCTTGTGGCAAATAGAAACTTTCTATTTGTTTTGTCTTTCTCACTGCTTTGCAAAATGTAACTGCTTAATTCGAATTTTACAAGCAGTAAAAATAAATAACTTTTGTTGTAAAGCAGTAATCTATATAAAACTCCATTTAAAGAGCTTAGAATGAGAATATATTGGATTATTCATTGAAAACAATGTATCCTTTGAATTTGGCCTCTGAGCATGGTTGCAAATTGTCAGTGAACTCTCATGAATTTTACTAACAAATTTCATTATCTAGAATTCATTAATAGATGCTGCATATGAACATATTTAGGCTTATAGATTATTTGTGAACTCTGTGATGTATTATTTTACAATGCAGATTTTTTTGCTTTGGTTATTTACAAACATCATTTGTTTTTGTATTTTACTATTGTTGAACAACTTTATAATTCGATCTGCATTTTTGGAAGATTCAGAATAAAATTGAATCAATGCATAAACTTTCTGTCTTCATTTCAAGGAAAATACCTTGTACAGTTTGTTTTTTTCTTGTTTACTTCGCAAATAAATATAATATAATTTCTTTACTACACAAGGCTTACTTATGACAGTGACAGAATACCAATATAACTATAAAAATACTGTAACTGTAGTTAGGGTCAAGATGCCAAATAAATGTACTACAGTCTTTCCTTTTATAAAGAGATTGCTCTAATATCGAGAAGAAAAACAAAAAACAAAACCAAAAAAACCCCCAAAAAACCCACCCCAAAACAAACAAAAAACCCCAGCCATTAAAAAAAATATTAAAAAAAATTCCACAAAATCACAAGTGATGGGATTTCCTGCTGCACTTGCCAGTAACATTTAGTTGTTCTTTGGAAACTGACAGCAAGAAGAAAGAAAAAAGTGAATATCTCTTATACAAGTTCTTTCTATTAAACTTTCTTTTCAATTTCTTTTTATAAGAGTCATGCAAGCTTGCACCACTTGTGGCAGACAGCCATCAGCTTGTGTTGCCATTTTTCCAGTAATATGAATAGATGGTCTCATGGCCAAGATGATAATGGAGGTGTTAGAAACCTTTTTTCCCTACTGATTTAATGAATTAAATGTATAAGATTCTTTTTTTTTCTTGATTTTTTTAAGCTGTCGCTAACCTTTTGCCACAGTCATTCACCACATACAGTTAAACCATCGCTGTCTGCAAAGACTGTATCTTCCTAGCCTTCTCAGTTTCTTTGATTGCCGTACCACCAGCAGAGAATGAGAATCTTGCTATGTTAAGCAGTGAGCAAACAACATCATTTCACGCATTAAGCATTCACTGAACTTATGAAACTTTTAATTCCTATCACTATTCTCCATATTTTCCATCACTTCTAGGTATTAGCTGTGTTATTTTTCCTAGTTGAAGGGTAATTTTTTGTTAAAAACTCATCTATGCTTATGGATTAATTATTTAAATATTTTCTGTCATAGTATAGCCATGATACTGTTTGTCTCATTAAGTGCTTAAGTTTCTGGGTTGATAAGAAATTTTTGGTAGATGTGTGAAATTTTTCCCATATCTACGACCAGCATTTCTTTAAAAAATTCATCTCTACATTTGTCAACACCAGCCAGTATTACGTCCAATTATTGACCCAGTGGCGTTGTCTATTTAATCTTCGATTTGGAGGAACATTGCATTTATCACAAAACTAGTCTCTCTTTTGGGGTTCTGTCAAGTTTTCAAGCTCATTCACAATGCAGATACTTACTTGCTGTCAGATTATATTCATTGTCCTTCTGTTTGTGTTTACCATTGCAAGTCATCAGAATTAACATAAGGATAAAAAATATTTATCTGTTTATGCCCTAGACACAATCAAGTCTCTGTGCTGCTTTGTCAGTACTGTATATATTTATGTTTATATTGTTTGTATACTATAAGAGTCAACTTCTTGTTTAAAGAGTTCAGATCTTTTCCATTACTGTAAAATGAATTCCAGGAAAAAACACTGTCCATTTAGTTTATACAATTGCTCTAGTTACTGTCGAGGAGATGGCAGTATGGCCCTTTAGAGATGGTAGTTTGATCCCAGTACGGATGAGTCTGATAAGTGGATTAAATGAGCACTCTTTCCCTCCCCCCATCATAAGTAGATGGCTGAATTTAGGTGAGACATACCCACATACATAAGATTCTGTGTAAACTTTTGTTGTATCATACTACAGCTACTGCAATTTACTTCTGCCTGGCCTCTATAACAGATATGTGGTTTCCTCACCTTCTGGTCAGTAATTTGCTTCTGCAGTGGGTGAATTCAGCTATCTACCCTACATGATCATACCTTCTGAACTCCAAAGAAATGAAAGAATGTCATTTCCCAGCCACTGATTTAAGAGTACCTTTCAATTTTTGCTGATGCTGTAATGTTTACTATAGCTGTTCATTTCTTTGGGGTTTTTTCTAATGTAAAATTTCTAAGATATTTGAAAATTGCCGTGTTCTTATCAGAGGATCTTGGGACAGTTTAGCATTACCTACATGATGCTGATTTTAAGAATTAGAGCAGGAATAATGATTGCTGCATTCCTCCTTTATATACACTTCCATTTACCTGATTTCACTTTGCCTTCCTTCCCCTCACTCTTAAACACATTCACAATGACTTTTTGCCAGTCACTGCAATTTCAATATTTACATTTGTCAAACAGTGTTTTCTAGCCACTGAACTGGATTCTTTACTGATGCACTTTACTCTACATGAGCATAAAATAAAGTTGTAAGGTCTTTGCAGAAAACATGGGGGGGTTTATGTGGAAATAGGAGCTTGAATCTCTTTCTATCTAGCAGTCTTTACTTAAAAGCAGAAAATAAAACTAAGAAATTAAACTACCCCTATGGCTCACAAAAGACTGCGATTTTATGGCCATTTAGCATTTTTTAACCTTTTTGTTTGTTTGTTTATTTTTCTTGCCAAGTCTTTCCCTGCACCGCAGATGCCATTTCCTGTTCAGCTGTTGCTCTGTTTCTTACAGACACCCTGCAGATCATATGGGTAACATTCCAACCCAAATTGGATCATTTCAGTAAGAAATAGCTTCTCAAAACCTGTTACTGTTTCCTTTGCATTCTTTATTTAGTTTATTGGCTGTTTTGCTAGCTGGTTTTTTTCTTTTTAACCTATAGTTCATATCCTTAATACAGACAAATAAATAAGTTTGATTTAAAAACTGCATTTTCAAAAAAGCTGTTACATATAAAACAATAACCAACATCCAGCCCAGTCAAGCCATTTTTAATTTTTATTGTTTTATGCATGATGCCACTGCAATTGTTCATTGATTTAGTTCCTTGTGAAAAAGAAATATTGCCACTAAAGTAATATACTAAGTTATTAAGATACATTATTTTAGCAGTAATTTTTCTTTTTTGAACAAACTGAATATTACCTCTGTAATGTTCATTGTAATGGAAAGTCTTTTAAGTTTCTTCCCTTCACAGTATTTAGGATTTATAATCAATAGTACCTAAAGAAAATGTATTGGAACATTTAAAAATTCTCAGTGCTTTTTTAATGCAAATAAATAATTCAGTGTGGAACAAAGGAAGTGAATGAAATATTGCTGGCCAAGGGCTTGTAATTATCTTTGGGCAGGCTTGAAAATTGAACTTGTGTATACTACTCTATTAATGAACCTTAAAACCCAGAGAAAACTGACGTGAATAAAAACACCTTAATTCTTTGTGATTTTGTTTATTTTACGACACTCAGCAAATTAAAAAAAGAGATCTCCAGCAGTAAAAATTAAAGCCAAACGTAATGGTTTTGTCATGGTGTTTCACAAAATTCTTCTCCTTCCCCATCACACACACATACTTTTTTGTGTACCCTTGTTAGAAATACGGCCAGTGCTAAGTCTTATACTTACACTTTAAAGAAATATACACATATTTCTTAGATTACCAAAAAGATAATTTTCTAGCCTTTCCTTTGATGATTCTGATCTTGTCCACTTCTGCTGTCTGCTAGAAACCTGGGCTTGTCTGGGGGGGTGCAGTCTGAAAGAGAACACAACAGAACTTTGGGGACCTGAACAATTTGAAGATATGTTTTCCCTGATTTTTCTTGACTTTCCAAGAGCTTCCAAAACAGTGAAGTTGTTCAAAGGCCTTGCAGAAAATTCTGTGTCTGAGAAGAATCCTGCTGTGCTTTAATGGCTTAAATTTAGCGTGATGCTGTCTGCAAATAGTGAAAACAATCTAAAATTATCTCATTCCATAAAACCATCTGATTTTTTTTTTTTAGCAAACGAACCCCTGATTTGTGAAAATCATATTGTACTCAAGCACAATATATATTACATATTGTTTATAGTCTTCATTAGACTTTTAAGTGCAGTGTGTTAACACAGGCCCTTTATATTTGTATGGATGTGCACCTTGGAAAGATGAATGAATCCTTGTAGGTCATTTCAGCTTTCTGGTCACTGCTCTAACTTGCAGTATTTTTGTGATTCAAGCATTTCCTATATCCTCCTTCTGGCAGGGTTTTATAAATTGGAGAATCCTTACTCTCATCTGCTCATTTCTTTACTGTCATAACAACCCATTTTATATTGAAAATTGGTCTACTCCAAAGCTGAAATATTGTTTTATACTTTTTATGATTTCTAAATTGCAAGTTAAAACTAAGATTTATGATGCCCAGCAGAAACCACTTGATTTCAGTCCTTCAAAGAGAAATGTTAAATTAAAGACAGTGTTAGTACCCCTGCAGCATATCAGGAATTTATTATTAAATATAAACTGTACAAGAAACAAGAGGTAGCAGTGAACATGGGTAAGGAACTGACATAGTGTATTTATTTTTTGTTTTAATGTGGAGTTATGAATATTTATTGCATTTGTAGAAATTGCAATTTGAGCTACTTTTACAAAAAAAAGTAACCTTCTAACTCATGTCAAGTTCTTAAAGCACTCTGTGTATACCACCTTTCAGGAAGTTGCTGAACACATCCAGGGTGTTCATCAACTGTCTTACAATAGAAAGATTTGTCTTCTATTCATAAAATGCTTTAAAATATTCCAGTTAATAAATACAGCACATTTTTTAGCATCACTGTAACCAAAGAAGCAAAGACTTTCAATCAGTTCATACTGTGTAGTTTATCTTTCTCCAGGAAAGACAGCTGCTCATGAGCATTCTTTGATTAATATGAGAAATCCCTGATAGGAAGCTTTCATCTCTGGTATCTGTTAAATTACAAGGTCATGTAGTTGGAATTGTGTCTCATCATCTGAGGCTCAAAACTAGGCTTTCAGCACTGCATCTACAGATGGACAGTCAACAGGTGCACAAATAGAAAATATCAAGGCAAATGAAAAAAAAATGGCCTGGCTAGAGCAAATCGGCAAGTGCATCTGAAAAATAACATGCTAAAGTTTAAAGAACTGCTAGGCATCAGCAGAACTGCCACAGAAAGGACAACTGGAAACATTCATTTAGCATTTTGGAAAGATTTAACCTGGTTAGAGCAGGAATCAGTAGCAACTCATAAATGTTGATGAAGATGGTCAACAAAACCTGATGACTGACTGACAAGAACAGGCCAAACTAAGTCTCCTATAACTACGTGAAATAGTGATTCAGGCATACATGTAGGAAAACAACTGACAATTAATTAAGAAATTGAGCAATTTTTTTTAAAAAAAACAATAACAGCAGCCTAGATGGCAAAGAACGTTTAAAGGCAGTGTTGCAAGAATTGAATGAAGGCATTGTTTTTAATATTGCGGAGGAAAAAAAGACAAGACTGTTGTTTTGATATGATTGAAAGTCTTATTACACTAATGGCTCTGCTTATACTAAATTATTTTATTCAGCTAAACCTGGATCTGCACTGAAATACCAAAAGCCTTTCGGAATCTCATCATTGCAACCAAGGTCTATAAAATTTTACACTCACTGACACAGAGTCTTTTAACAATTGTAATGTGCGGAGTGTTTATTATCACTAAAAAATGTTTAATTTGTTTACTCAACAATTTTTTCATTAATTTCAGATATATATTTAAGAGGTAATGATGATTCTGACCCTGAATAATGTAGCCTAATATGGTGTGGCCAAATAGCACCAATCTACCAGGATTTTTAACCTGTTATCCCTTTGCTATACAGCTATAAAATGTAGGATAATTTAACATCCTATTTTACTAAGAAATTATTTTCTTACTACAATTAATACCATTATTTTATTTATTTATTATAAGATTAGAACTACACCTCTTTCAGATTTAGTCATGATGGTGTGGAGATGCTAATATGAACAGAGTCTATTGGCACGCGTGAAGAGATCCTTTGGCCTAAAGGAGTCCTCCAAAAATCATTATGATCTTTTCTGGTTGAATATTGACTAGGGTATTTACATAAAGGCAGGTATGCTCAGTGAATCAGAGCTCAATTTTATAAGTGACCTTAAAATAGTAGACAAAGGATGTATGCTACAGAGAGAATCTAAAGAGAGTGCCTCTTTTTTTTTTTAGACTGGTTTCTTCTGCAGTTATCTTTGCAAAACATGACAAAACAGAGTGATGTTAAAGAATCTGTCTTACTGTTGCATGTTTGCAGAATTTCCTTTAATTTCACATCATGTTTAAACTCAGATACTACAGAAAACACAGATTTTTTTTTTTGTTTATATTATTCATACAGTCATTCAGCTGTTTGAGATGATGCTATCTTGGATGACCTTACTGAATCTCATGACTCCATACTGTCTTTAAAGCAGCTACAGGAATTTTCATTTAGTGAAGACGTGCAGACTGTATTTCTTTTATTTGACTAAGCTGTTTCCTATTACTTATTGTACTCTCTTGACAGTAATAAATCTCATAATGGTTGCTAGATTTCAAATCAACTATTGCACTATCTAGATGGAACAGTAAATCAATAATGAATGATATACAAATCATATCTAATAGCTAGAATACAGGGATTTTTTTGCCTTAAGGTGTCACACTCAGTAATCACTGTAATATTTATTGAAAAGATAGAAAAATCCTATGAAATCAATATTAAATTGGCATAAATATATGAAGACATTTTCATAAGCACGAAGAACAGCTGAGAGGAGAAAAGGTACTGCTATTATTACAGAATCTTATTTGTAAAAACATGATTAATTAGTGTGCTTTTTCACATGCCTTGTTTTTTACATTTCTTTTGAAGCTCCTTCTTCTGAAACCAGATAAAACTTGGTGAAAAACTCTAACAATAGCTGTTATCGTTTGTAATTCAGTAGATCTGGGTGCTTCATACTTTTGTTTAGCAGAAGTTTCTAATGTGGTAATTTCTCCTGTATCTATCTTTATGTTCTACTCAAAAAGAAACATAGTAACCGCACAATTATGGTCAATATGACAAGAAAAATAAATATCGGTATAAATACAATAAAAATTAAAGATCAATTCTGATTCTATGCTTCATTTTATACTTCTAATTCTCATTGGGTAAACAGAAGATTGGAATTTACAAGTAAGGCATAATCAAGACCTAGACTGTGTATTGAAATACAATACTTAAGTAAACACACTTTTCACAAGTTCCTATAACCCTAGCTTGAATTTTATTAAAAATTACAGAAAATGCACTAATCTCCTATGAGGTTCTATGGTTAACTGAACTTTTAGTAGTAAAATGGGTTTCTTTGGTATCTTTTTTTCCCTTCCCTTCCCTTCCCTTCCCTTCCCTTCCCTTCCCTTCCCTTCCCTTCCCTTCCCTTCCCTTCCCTTCCCTTCCCTTCCCTTCCCTTCCCTTCCCTTCCCTTCCCTTCCCTTCCCTTCCCTTCCCTTCCCTTCCCAGAAACAGAGTTCAATGACCACTAATGATTTCTGTGTTTGGGGTTTTTTTTTCAGGGGGCAGTATCTGCTAAATTGATTTTTAAAATAATACTATTATACAACAATATTGTAAATAAATATATACCATTTTACAGAGTTCTTATTTCATTTGATCATTACCTTGTTACTTCTCACAAGATAATATATATTGAAAATATGTGTGTAAATTTCTGTGTATCATAATATACTAGATAAAGTCTCAGAAGTCTCTTTTCTTTGAGTAGTCTTCTTTAGTTTGTATAGATGAAAGCTAAGTCAAACCTTGCAAAGGAGGCTCAGAACTCTTAAGTATACA
This sequence comes from Neomorphus geoffroyi, assembly GCA_033558235.1. NCBI lineage: Eukaryota > Metazoa > Chordata > Aves > Cuculiformes > Neomorphidae > Neomorphus > Neomorphus geoffroyi. Next base: position 21,908,639 of record JAUMJM010000020.1, on the reverse strand, counting down.
TTTCTGTCCTACAAGCATCACAAAAAGAATCTGCTTTTGCAAGTTGTTTGCTTCATGATATAATGTACCAAATGGCTTGCTGGAAAACTGGACAAATTCCAGTTGAACAGGCACTATTCAAATTGATAGTGACAGCTCGTTCTGAAAAAAAATGTTACTTTCAAATGACTGATATGAACTCAAAGGGGTGTGAAGAACTATAGTGTTCATACTGCTTATGAGCTGTTGACAGTTTGGCACGTCTTTAATGCTGATTAGGAACAAGCCAGGATACTACAGTTTGCATTCACATTAGACTTACAGACTACATTGAATTATCTGATTCACAGGAACATTCAATATTCTCAAATATGTCAAAAATTTCAAAATTAAATGACTTTTGTATTGAGTATCTCAATATCTCTGAGGACAGTACTGAGTGATAAAATCTTAGTAGGAGAATATTAACTGATATTAATTAAACTGAGCAAGTGACCTTGATGGTACTCAGTTCTCCAGTGAACTGCAGATGTCTTTAGAGAAATATTAAAATGAAAAAAAAAAGAAAATGGAACTAATAACTTGTGTGCATTGTTCACATTTGACCTTCAAATAGAGAAGTTGGTACTTGAGAATGCTTTTCTAGTGTTTATTTATACATTTCATATATCACCTGTGCAAATGTTAATGCTACTAGGGTTGGTTTTTTAAAAGCCGTTGGTCTGACATTCTTTCTTTATGACAGCGCTGGTACAGGCAACTAAGAGAAAGTGATCATGTAACTTCTTCAGCAGGCCATTATTTTTCAATTGGGCACTGCAAAATGTCAGCATCAGGAAAGGCAGCGCTCACATCCACCCTAAAAAAAACTGCTGGGATTTCTCTGGTTGAAGGCCACTGTGATTTATTCCTGTAAGATAGCTCCTATTTATTAACAGATCATTACTATTGTTTCACATGTCCCAAAATATGATGAATACTTTTAATCTGCATCTGAATACCAGGCTATACCACTTCTAACAGCTTACCAGAGAGTTTCAAATATACTTTTCTGTATCTAAGCTTTTCTCAGTCATATATGAAAGGAAACACAGAAAAAAGGATATTTCCCTAGGCTGAAGAAAGTTCTTTTCCCTCTCTAAGCAATCAACAGATAGAAATCAGCCCCAAGATTCAGACAACAAGCATGAGACCCTACCACCAGATCTTGATAGAGATCAGGAAGAGAATCACTATCTTGTCTTCTTAGACACCAAGTGGTAAAGACAGCCGTCTTTTCCTCTGTCAAACCTTCCAAAAAAACCCACAAGTGTTCTTCTGTATCCAGAGAGACAATGAAAGGGTGCTAGGCTACCGGGCAGTAAGCTTCCACTCTTTCTGTAGGGAAAAAAAAAAAGTCTGGTGCAGGAAAATGCAAGGGATGGTGGTCTTCTCCTCTGCTTGAACAGAACAAGCCAGTATCACATCCATGTTCTGAATGTCTGCAGTGCAAAACGTGCACTGTATTCATCAACTTTACATTCGCCAGTACAGGAAGGTTTGGGGTTTTTTGCTTCTGTTTTTGTTACCGAGCATGAAACATGGACTGATGGCCATACTGTGAGACAAGGTACAGCATGAAAACAACACACATATTCAACAAAAGGGGAAAGCATTACAGAATAGGAATCCTCATTCACAGGTCAAATTCAAGAACTAACATAAAAAAGATTGTAGGTAAGAATGTAACTTGCCAAAATGAAAGTTAACTTGCTTTTCCAGTATTTGTACAGCAGGTAGCTCAAACTCTCATTGACCTTGGCAGAATCATATGGATAATACAGTCACTGGAGTGAACTACCAGGGAGTACTGTTTACCGTACAGTATTGTATTTTCCTTTTCAACATTATCTGTTTTATTGCTTCTTTGAATATTGTATAATTGCATTAATTTAACTTTTTTTTGCCACTGCATGCACGATTCATGCACACAAAATCTTATCTTGGCTGAATTCCTTGACATAATGTCCCTTACGTAGAATATAAGTACAGTGGTGAGACACAGCAATCGCAGTTCTTATTAGTACTCCTCCATATTCCACTACCAAAGAGCTCTGAGTGTACAGCAGTCTTGTACACCAATACTTACGTGCTGTATGAGTAGAACCAACTTTATTAACTTTATTACATTATGATTCAAAGTATATAGCACTCTCTCTTTCACTTCAGACTGAGCAGTAGATCCAGCTTTAAAGAATACGTGAGTAGCAATATAGTTTTCATGAATTTTGTGGTGCAGTATCTTGAAAAACATCAAGAGCAAATTCAAGAGCAAAGAAATGGTAAGGCCAGACTGTTCCTATTTGGTTCAGTGCAACAATAATAAAATCTGTCAGAAAGTTATTATAGTCAGCATTACAAAATCATAGATTTATTCATGAAGTGCTATCACTTTTCCACAAGATGAGATCTAAATACCAAAGAAATAGCTAAAGCCATTCTAAAAATTCTCTTTCCCTTCATTTAATAATTGCTATCATCTCTTTACAACAATGGAAGAGAAGTAGTGGTAACAGTGAGGTTACTTCCCAGAGAGTGCTTTCATGTTAAATCTAGCTGTCTAAATAAATGTTTGGATATTTCAGATTCCACCGAATCTTTGATCTGATAGCTGATGTGCATGTGATAAAATTCTGCATCTGGTCTTCACCTACAATTACTAGTTAAATGTGTCACTGCACAATGTATATGGTGATCCCAAGTCATGTAACAAACCAAATCTAATATTGATGATAGTTGTCATTTACAGCTTAATCAGGTTTGTGAGAATAAGTGACAAGATTAACTTATACAAGATTTCCTGTGTGTACAGAGACTAAATGCATACATAGTGTGGATTTTGTTTCAGCCTAATGCATCTTTTAAAAAAAATGCCTTCTAATAAGTTGTATTTATTTCAAAAAAGTCCAGTTAAATTACACTTTGCAGGTAATATGGAATTTTTTTTGCCTTCTGCAGATTCTTTCATTTTTCTGTAAGAAATCATTTTGTAGCTTTTTCAAAACTGAATGAAAACACACGAAAGCTGAAAATAAACACAGAAGACTAAAGGAATGGCTGATAGCTAAATATATAACTACTTGTATTTGTTACTAAAAAGCAACAAGAAACAAACAGAAGGTTTTTGACTGCCTTGAAGCAAAATAGGTCATAAAAATGTCCCTTTTGTGTTTTCTAATTTTATTTTTTTCTCTTATTTCCCAGGTAGTGATACTCCTTTACACAATATTTTGTGTGGAAAAGTCCTCGTATAGTATTTTATAGTTTCATTTTTCTTATTTTTCTTTTTTTTTCTCAGTCGTATGTGATTTTTCTCATTTTTCAGCCCAATACCCACAGAAAGGAGTTAGGAATATTAAGAGTACTTAGAAAAATTTTTTGATCTAAACATCTGCAAGTTCTGTAGTGTCAAGCTTTATCTAGTAATGTTTCTCAAGGACAGTATACAACGATCCCTTCCTTGTCTTTTAAAAGCATGTTTTTTTGAGAACGGTGATTTTCAAAGTCTTCTTTATTTGCCTCTGATAGTTTGATCAGTTAGCCTGGTCTGAGAACAACTACAACATTCTAAAAGCACTGAACTCTGGACAAAACATTCTGCTAAAGATCCTTGTATTGATAAAAAGAACAAACTAGGAGGAACTATGAGTGTGCCATCTTCTTCTCTTGACACAAAGTTCTGGTTAAAGAATTTGACCTGGTAGAAGGCTGTTTTCCTCAGCTTCAGACAGAACAGACTAACAGCTCCCATCTCCCCAGGTGCAGTTGAATGCCTTCAGCTGTTCAGCAGCAGGGAGCCAAACTAGCCTGCCTTCATCTAGTGGGGGGACCTTGGCCTCATTATAAGTCTCAGTCAAACATGTGCATTTCAGTCTTTTACCGAATGCTTATTTGATGAAAAATCACACCAACTAGTTTGCGGGAGAAATTCAAATCCAAGCCTGTCTTTTTCTCAGGTAAGTGCCCTACTCACTGAGCTAGAAAGTTGCGGTCTGATGAGTCTTAAATTATTTCTGCTTGGTGGTAAAGCTTTGAGAGGAAAATCGCCTGAAGCCTAATCATTGGGTATTCTCCTAGGAAACGACAGATTGGGTTTTTTAACATCCTAACACGGAGAGGGGCACTGAAGTGCATATGAGACTGGCCTAACACTAGCTTGTTCTGCCAAAGGGTAAGTCCCACTACCATCCCTCAAAATCTTAAAATGGTGACTATTTTCCTGTGGAAGGAATAGATTCGCATTAAGCCCCATGAAGATGTATGAATTCTGAGCTAATCTAACAAGTCCTTAAAGGCAATAAAGCCAGCCACAGGAAAGTGAAATTGAAAGCCTTCTCTACCTAACACCTGTTCATGTCTCCAGATAAGGTAGACATTTAGTGCACTGGCTGTGAATAAGGACTGCATTGAGAGGACTCACAGTTCTCTACATGAATGATACAGGACACTTGGATACCTAACTTACCTACATATAATATTTATTAAAACTGCAAGCCCATTCTCCTTATTTTCATCATTCTAACTTCAGGACTGAAAAGAAATAGAAGAGAGAGAAGATATGGAGGCCTTCCACCACCATTTCCAAGGCTCCTGAACACTGTCATTTGGCATCTGGTTAGTGTCATGTCCGTTATACAACTGTACAATAGCAGCTGTAAGAATATCTGGGGTGGGGGAGAGTAATCATAGATAACTCTGTAGAGTAATTCTTAGAGTGGGAGACATGCATATGAACATATACCTTCTGCTACTTTTATGAAGGAATCTGTCCTGCTTTAAACATTGCAAGTAATAAAATATAAACAAAGCTAAACAATGCTTTAAAATATTTTTCTTCTTTGCAAAGTTCCCAAATCATTGCAAAATATCTTAAATATTTTCTCCTACTCATCACTATTGCCAAAGCTCCTTTTTTTTTTGCAAAAGCTTAGTTCAACATTAAAGACAGCCATACAATGAAGAATCAAAATTAAAACACCATGTCATCTGTTTCTACATATATGACTTCTATTGAAGTGAATAAGCACTGTACTTACATAACTGATGAGGTAATTAAGATCCTGCATTTTTTTCCTATGTGCACCAGTTAATTCTAAGATTTCTGTTTAATTTAATGTTGAGCTTCACATAATGTTTCAATATCATGCTGTAGAGAAATTTTTTGAGTCCTGAACATTAAATTTCTAGGTATTCTGTCTTGTTCAAACAATCAGGTTTCACTTAGGTAAGGCCTATGCTGATCCTCAGTGTGATAACTCATTATTGTAAACTAAAATATGACGTGTTATCTAGTAATTATTAATACCAGATGTTAAAAATACAAAGGAGTTTACTTAATGAAAGAATAAGTCATTTTTTTACTGTCTTTGAATTTAAAGTAAATATTAACTGGGGACATATAAACAATTTACATTTTTTAAAAAAATAAATAGATCAGATTGCATACTTACAAGAAATACAGGTAAAAAATAAGATGTCAGGAAGGTGGTTGTATATGCAGATTAAAATATTTCTTTAAGAAAACCAGGAAGAAGACAGAAAAGAATGTAAGGAATTAGAGCTACAGGCAAGCTCTCTTGCTAAACACCAAATCTGGCAGAGACGGTCATGAGTGGTGCTTACTGCGATCAGTAACTTTTGAAGAATCAGGCCCTAGCAGAGTAAATGATTACTTCAATTATGATTAAAATAGTACTTCAGGGAGAACAGACTAGATTCTTTGTATTTATTGCTCCAAGTTGGAATCCAATTAAAAACCTGACTTTTGACAGTACTGCTTGCTCTGAACTCTATTAAAACTGCAGTATCATCCCTCAAGTTTTGTCTTTAATATATTTATTTCTAGATAGTTCAAAGTGATAAGATAAATATGATAAAGACGGTACGGAAGAGAAACTGTCCATTAAGAAAAGGGAAGAGTCTTTGAGGAGAGAAGCACTGCAGAAAGGTGATTGTCAATCAGAAAATAAATAACCAAAAAGTAAGAAGTTTTACAAACGTGGAGACAGACATAAAAGCTGATTTGGTGTGGAAATGATCCTCTTCCAAAAATCTAGAGACTGTTGGTAATCAAAATCTGTTATAACACTTCTATTTCTTTCTGTATTTTATTTAAGAAATAAAGTGCAAAACTGATCATTATCCATTAGGAACTAGTGATTCCCTAGGGAAAGTGAATCCTTTACATAGGAAAGGATGTAAATGTTTAGCAAAAAACCCCAAAATTTAAGAATAAAAGGAAAGATCCCATAGGAAAATATTCTGTCAATGGGAGGCAAGGTTTTATCATTTTACCATTTAAAATCAGTCAGATTTCTCATACACTTTATGAATACTTCAACATTTTCTGCCAGTGTTCAGTTCTTAAAAGTGCTATATGTTCAAAACTTCCAGAGGATTATAGGAATATTTATCATTTCATCAAATTAAATCATATGAAAGGAAAATGAAGTATCGTTTTAGTAAAAATCAAAACTGTTAAGAGGTTGGATATTCTCAGTGAAGATGGCCTTCAACATCCACATACATGGACAGATTCCTTCAGTGTTTTTTTGCATGTTTCCACTTACTAAACAATTGTAAATTCAGTGTTAGTACTAGCCCATCAGCTATGCCCTTCATTACAGTCTCTGATATCCATTCAAAATTACTGACCACTCATTTCATACAAGGAGCCATAGTGAATGGATTTAAACTCTACTGTATGTTTTTAAGTGAGTCTCACTACCTTTTTTTCCCTTCCTTGCTCCTGTCCTCTGTTAAGTTAAAGACAATAGACAATTCAAAGTTATGGCTGATTTTCCAATTAAATGGTATTATTTTATCTGAGCTTCAAAAGGAGAGTCATTTGGTACCACAGTGAATATGATACATGGTCTGTGATTCCTTTCACACTTTATTTCTGTTTACCTTTAAAACGAAAATGAATGTGTTTTTCTCTCAGAGGAATGACTTTGACATTCGTTGTATTATATAACACCTAACATCATTAACCTGGGCTACATTCAAAAACCCATCTGTCAATTGTATGCATGAACAATCTCTTTAAAGTCAATATAATTATTTAGATTGAATTTACACATAAATATTTGGAGTATGAGAGATACAGACTGCAAATCTTATTGAACAGCAGTCTCAAAAATGCCTGCTTGGTTGCTGCCTTAATGGACTACTATAGGCTTTAAAGTCAAGTTGGTAACACATGCTACCACATTTCAAATAGTAAACAAAACACAGTCAAGTTTCCGACATTTCTATTTCTCCTCCATGAGCAAAACTATGAAAGAGAAGGAGTTCCGCCATAAGATTTCCCCTTTTTACTTAAAATGAAACATAATGTGTTTAAAGTCAGCGTGGTTTCATTTACAAGCTGTGTCTTTAAACTCCTGAAGAATGTTGTCTATGTCAAGTCAAAATGCTGCCTTCAGCTTCATGCAATGGAGTAGTTATATTCCTTCCTCATTATTGATGTCTGTCTTATAATTGTTTTCTGGTCATCTCATGAAATACTGTACCATTATATGGAGATGTTGGCGATTATAATCAGATGTCAACCCATTAAAGGTAGGTACTAGGTCCATGACTCACTTTTTGTGTACCCTGCTAACAGTGAAGGAATTGCTACTCCTACAAGAGCTCATGTGCATTCTTATAGCTTTTTGCCTACAAGAACTTGATGGAATAACAGAGATAGCTGGTACAAAAAAATTAAGACAAAATCAAAGCTGTATTCACAGAGTTCCTTCAGAATATCTGCTGCGAGCAAGCAGAAACAAGGGGATAATTTATCATAAGAACTTAAGAAAAAGTATTTTCCTTGATATTTAAGGCAGATTTATTTTATTATAATATTTTAGTCCTTTTTTCCATATAAAGAATCTTTGTCTTATCTTAAAATCGCAATATTTCTTCATATCTTGCTGAATATTTACAACTCTTACTTTGATTTAATAGAGCAATTGGACTGGGATTGCAGCTAGACTCTATTCAGGATTACATAGGAACAATACCATGCCGCAAAATAAAATATATTTCAGATTTTTACTCCATAATCTTGTGAAATACTTCAGAAATAATCTACCTGTTCACTGGGCTCTTCATATTTTATTGTTTACATTAATTCAATTTCTTCACAAAAGCCATCTTTTAATATCAATGTATCACTAATTGGCTTTGAAAGTGTATTCTAATGGAATTTTCTGAGTTAAACTTTAACAGTTTAAACAGGTTAAATTTTAATGTCATTTATGTTGGAAAGGTGTTCAAAATATTACACTATTAAATATTTAATGACATCATTATGGAAAATTTAGCTGTTCCCAAACTAGACTCAAGAGGCCAGAGGTATCATTCCACTCTAGTTCCTGAATTGTTAAACAAGTCTACTGAGATTTTCACTCTTTTTCGAAATTTAATAATATGTTTTACGTTGCTGCTAACTTTGCAAAATATAGTATTCTTGCACAGATGTGACTGTTAATTAAAAAATCCCTTATGAGTGCAAATGAGTTTTAGGGTTATGTTTTTGTTCATGTTAGTAGCATTTAGGAAAATTTTGAGTATTCAAGTATTTGTATATTCATAAACAATGTACATAAAATACTACAGTCAGTTCTAACTACTGCATATAACTATCAGAAAATCATATTTACATGTAAGTGCTTTCAGTGGCTTGCTTCTACAATATTGCTGTCACTAAAAGAATTAATCTATGATTCTTGTCAAACAGTTCAGTAATAACATTTGTGCTATAACTCCAGTGAAGTACTCATTTTTTTAAAATATCTGCAGACTGTGCTTATCAAGTTGCCCAAAGGGAAAAAAAAAGTTTATTTTGTGAGTGATTGAGAGTAGTTTAAACAAACCTACTCATTTTCAATGCGGGCTAGAAACTGGCAGGCTGTTAGCAGAAATCAAGAGAACATATCTAAGTTATCTTCCATTTCCTTTGAGAGGAAGAAATATTAAACCACTTAAAGTCATAATATAGGAACATGATTTAAAAATGCATTGCCACCTAAATGATAGTAATTATAGTAGAATACAGAAATACGCTATTATAATTGCTTGTGTGAGTTGACACTAGTTTCTTACCTTGTCATAATGCATCCTTTGGAAACACTCTTAATTCAAAATATAATTCAGAAGGAGTATAAAGAAAATTCACTCTCTAGTTTCCACAAAACTGTGTTGAAGTACAGCTGAAATCTAATATTTGTAAGGCATATTATAACTAACTTCTTTCAAATTACTCCCTTCAAAATTTAGAGAAATGCACTGTAATCATAAAATACTGTGTAAATTTATCTACAAGTTCTCCTATTTATTGATTCTTTTGGACTGATTCACTGTTAAAGATGTAATTTTTATTCCACTACTCTAAAAAAATCCCCAAACACTGTTTTAATCACTATTTGACGACGTATTTAAAGTAACATACTGAAAACTACATAGAAAAAAATACAGAAGTCATGGGACTACAGAACTTTCAGTTATTTACAAACAGTATTTCCTTCCTTCTGTATCTCTTTCTCTCTCAGATGAACACTGGATTTTAGAACATCTACATGTAAATAAAGTTTGCAGATTTAAAGAAATAAATAGTTAATCAATAAAACTACTTACTTGTGTTTAATATGCTGCCAAGTAATATGTACTAAATAATGATATACTATCAAATGCAAATACAAACAGAAGCCTAAGCAGTCTCTTGAAAGGTCAATTTCTATCTGAGATATACAAGAATAAGGGAAATGAAAATTTTTCTGTAAGTTTTACATTAACCACCAGACTCCTATTCCTATTGCTTATACCTTAGCATAACTTAAATTAGTATTTAAAAAAATAATTTTGATTTTCCCCATCTAAACCTTGTGAGTACAGAAATTAATTAAATCAGCCTTTTCAGAAGAAAATTTAATTGAGAATGTATTGCTAATATTCCACCAGTGTGTCTGCATATGTGATAATATGTATAGTTCAGAAATCAATGGCATAGGCAGAAATACACATAACTGTCTGTCAATTTAGTGCATCATTTTCAGCAACAGAAATCTGATAGCCCCATGAAAATGGCCAAGATCATGGGAAGAATAGATGGTACATAAAAAGAAGAAATCTATCATTAAAATTAATAGCTTTATAAGATGTATATCTCAGCAAAAGCTGCAGTCCTGTGTTGTGGAACAGATAAGCTGATGATAATCTGCAGATTTTTTTCATCATTTTAAATTCCTTTGCACTAATGCCATGTGCAACATAGCTTTCTTCTCCTTGCTTCAGGACAATGCTGTGCAGATGATAATTTTTGCCTGAAATGTTTATTAACAAGCTAAAAGAGATGAAAACATTAGATCTCTTGCTAACAGCAGTTGGATCTGAAATTTTGTTTCTGTTGGAATGTGTTATCAGGGGCAAAATAATCTTGTCTTGCAAATACATATTTGAGAAATTAATAGAAGTCCCCAAACCAGAGTAATGTGCAAGTAAAATGTGCAATCATTCCTTCTTCAGGGACAAAGATTTAACAAAGACAATACTTCTGTGTGTATGTCAGTAATTAAGATGTATTTGGTTGTTTGGGATTTTTTTTCTTTATATAAGTAACCAACACAAATGTCCATGTTAACTCATTTATTTTATACAAAATTTACCAGAGAGTAAATGAGAAATCTGGGGATTAACACAGAATGAATATTCAGCTTAGAAGCTTCAGTATCTTCTTATATATCAGGTTGCTATTGTGCAACTGCAATAACAGTTCCATAAAATACCTTAAGAAAACACCAAGATGCTGGCAAATAAACCCAAAAAACCCAACAAAGCAGCCTTATTATTGTAGTCTCAATGATTCATTAGTCTTAGATTCATCAGACTCTTCTGGATTATAGGAAAATAGAAAAGTCCCGAAATATCTTTTGCTGTGGTGTACTTTCACAGTATACTTGTGGTTTTTTTCTTTTATTTTTAACCTATGGACCCAGGATTGAGCTCTAACCTCAGTGGCAAAGTGCTGATGTACGTGTCTCCCAAAACATCAAAACTCAGATTGTCTAGACTTGACTATTCCTTTTTCTCTACTTCAGTTGATCAGAAAGAACTGAATTTAAAAGGTAAAGGACAAATAATGCAATTGATCGGGAAAATATAAAAAGTGTTGCATGATTTCAAAGTTTAATGATAGAAACTAAGAATGCATAATTGAAAGTGGAGAGAATGAATAAATATAGAAAGCAGGCCATGCTATTTCAGTCAACATTTTCCAATCCAGACAACTGCAAACGTGTGTGAAAACAAAATGGTGGCATTGCTGATATATAAAGCAGGAATATGGCTTTTGATTTGTAGTACCTACAAGGGAAATTAAATGTTAAATGAGTGATCAAGGTTATACTTCTATAAATATGAGGACAGATGTTAGACTGTAAGTTACTATGGAAAAAAAAAAGCACTTACTAGATTTGAGCATGTAGGAAACCCAGAAATGTGTGGGACTCTAGTCCATGTAGTACGTTGAAAGCTGATGAGGAAAACAAAGTTGTAGAGTCTCCTGACAACAAATATAAAGGTATAAGTGAACTGAGGAAATCCTGGGTAGAAGTTTAAGACTGGGCAGGAGCCTAGCTTCTGAAGAAACTCTCTTTGCTTGTCCCGCTGCCCAAGAAGAAACACAGTAAGATAAAAATTTCTGCAGAGCAATGTAAACAGAGTATGTTAGACTGAGCCCACTGTACGATAACATTAAAATTTCAGTACTCTGCTACAGTTTTTGTTTTATTTATAAAAATATTTCTGAGATTTAAATTATTAAACCCAGTAGAAACAAATTCAAAGGTATTTCCTTTTGACATTTTTGATAGATAGATAGGAAAATTCTGCAGGTATAAAGAAAGGTAATATAGTTTTTCAGATAGTGACTCTCAATTTTTTATCAAGTCCACAGAGAAAAGTGCAATTGCTCCCAGCCTGTTCTTCAGATGTTGATATACTGTAATTACTGCACAACTCTGTGCTAAGAAACAGGAAGTGTAGCAAAAGATTCTCATCAGAACCCTTAAGCAAATAGTTTCACCAAGCTTTTACAAAAACAATGCCCGGTCCACAAAAAATTACTGAATAAATGTATATGTTCATTTAGACATATTTTTAGTGAACCAGAAAATTCTGTTTTCTGTAAGTAACAGTCCTGGTAAAACAATGTGATTTATGGCATTTTCCAAATATGTAAGAGTGTTTAAAGAATGGCATTCTCAATTACGAAGGGTAAATGACAAGACTGAGAGTCCTAACTTCAGTTACTTTAAGTAAAAGAATCAAAAGCTCTATCAGGACATAAAAGGCCAGTGTTAATACATTTTACTCGACACATGGGACAGTACTGCACTAGAAGGAACAGCTCTATTGGGTTCATCAAAAATAGAGTAACAAAAACGTGCCTTTTGTTCCTTGGATGTCCTGTGTAAATGGTATTTCAACACAACACGCTGCATTTCATGGAGCGGCTCACACTTCACTGTGTGTCTGCACAGCTCCTATGCTAAGTACTAAGGGGTTTTCCTGCTCCTGTCTTACTAGCTCAGGAGACATTGTTTCTTCCAGAGTTAAACATCATCTTCAAAGGGCTAAAAGTCACTATCCCCAACATAGTTCAGTAAGAAGTCTAGCTTCTTGATCCTAATTCTTTCTGATGTAATACTTATCATTAACAGTATCGTAATTAAAGCCTAACTGTATTTCTCTTGTGAACCTTATTTCAAGAATTTTATACAAAACTCCATTTGCCATAATAATTTCTCTAAAATAACTTTCATTTCCTGTACCATCCAACTTGACATTTAGACTTTCTCAGATATTTCAGATTAAGTTCCAGCACTCTGTGCTAGAACTGAGAATGTAATTCTGAGTCTAATTTAGTAAATTATATATTAAAACCCACTGAACTCACTCCTTCATGAAACAAATTGGTTATAGCTAGTGTATATTAGAAGGTACATTTATAGACCAAGGTAAGATGCATTACCACATATCAAGGCAAACATTGCTAATGTGCTCTCAAATGTGGGCATACATTTCCCCAATAACTGAGAGACAAAGCACATCCATGAGTAAGTGGGGATTGCAAGCGTTGCACTTCACTATCCAGTCAGATGTAGAGATTCATAGTGGTCATTGGCTTAAAGAAATATTTTTCACATATTTTTTGCATTATACAGACAATGTCTTACAGCCTGAAATCAGTTACTTCCAAGAAAATAAAAAGGGAAATGTTTTTACAATTTTAAACTGTATGCCACACTATTCCTCCCATTCACATATGTCTAGATTTCAATGATACTGCTTTTTTTAGTTCATCCGTCATCAGTCACCTGTGTTTGATTATTCCTTCTTTTAGGTCATCCTCTTTCACTCAGCTCTCTCTATAGCTCTGTAATATATTACAAGTTTTTCTCCTCATATTGATCTTTCTGTTGACATTCTTGCGTTAATCTTATCAGACTGCTCTGTAAATCAACACCGAGTCTAAAATTAGTGCTGAGTACAACTCACGTGTTAAGCAGCTTCATACTGCATCACACTCATTTCTTGAATCACCACTGATTTTTTTAAGAGTAATGAGTATTCAGTGTAGATTTAGGATGATGTTAGGAGCTACACAAGTGTATATCGTTTGAGAGTTGCCTCTCTTGAGTCCTTTGTCTTTCCTAGCTTGAATCTGCTGGAGACAACCTCAGCAGAGTAGTCTGAAATATACTGGTAGGGAAGCAAAGTCTTACCATTGAGTTACACTTTAGTAAAATTCTTATCCATAATATCATATCATAAAATAAAATAAGAAAGTGAATTCTGGGGACTACACGTTACAAATTTAAAGTACCAGCATCACTAGCTAAAATATTCTACCATGATAGTTTCTGCTGCCCTGTCCTTACACTTCTCTGGGATGGCTGGATAAATGAACATCACAGCTTCAAATTCTATTATGTTGAATTACTTTAGCCCTGGCAAGAATTGGTAAAATAACAAACGAATAATATAAAACAAAGTCAGTTTTTCTAGTGCGGCAGTGTCTCCCAGCCAACCAGAACTGATAGAAAGCATTACTTTGGAATGCTGCTTTGCCTTATGTAAACCTTAAACTAGATTAATGAGCTGCTTATCGTGTTTGCAAACAGGGTATTAGACCATTTCTGCAATTTTTCTTTCCTCTGTCTTCTGTTATAATCACTGTCTTGCTAGGGTACTGCTTCAGTCTGCCATTCTTCATAAAAAACAGCTTTTCAGGTACTTTTAACCATTCTTGTGATAGTGGCAGCCTTATAAGAGATAAGGACAAAGTGGAGCTATGTATTATAATGTGGGGACTTGATTGAATGTCACTTGAACACTTCACCTACTGCCTGCATGTAGACATTGAATGCGACAGCCTAAAATCATAGATCTCACTTCAAAATGGTATGGAAGTGTCTAGTGTAAGAGATGCAGTTTCTCATACCTGCATTCTCCTCTCTGGGAAAGCAAGGCTCACACTGTTTTATTTCCCAGTGTCTTGGACATATCTTTTAGACAAGTAGTAAGTACAACTTGATCAAAATTGTAAAGCATAAATCATCTGCGATCATCTAAAATCGTCATATTATAGAGTACAGAAATTTGTAAATGGATCGTTTGTGGTGATTAGCCAAAAGAAAACAGCACATCCTTGATGTGTATATTAGCTTGTACTGGAAAAGAGGGATAGAGGAAAAGCACCATCCTTTTGGGCTGAATGAACAATTGTTTGAAGAGGGAATTAAGCCAGTCCATTACCAGTTTAGGGAACTGATACAGCTGTTTGAGAAATCTCCCTCCTGTTCAGTGAAGTAGGAAGATCAGCATCAAAGATTCAGTCAGCATAAAAGATGGCAGAATAATTTAAGTCGATAGTTCACTGGCAGGTTTATGAGATGATGAGGGAAATAATTTTTAAGGTCTCAAGAAAAGCCAAGAGACTTGGAAGAACTCTGTATTTCAGTATGTATCAACCTCCT
The DNA here is from genome assembly GCA_033558235.1 of Neomorphus geoffroyi. Taxonomy (NCBI): domain Eukaryota; kingdom Metazoa; phylum Chordata; class Aves; order Cuculiformes; family Neomorphidae; genus Neomorphus; species Neomorphus geoffroyi. Next base: position 21,893,595 of record JAUMJM010000020.1, on the reverse strand, counting down.
TTTACCATCAGCTTGAATCCAAACATTATCCTTCTTTGTTCCAGAAAGCATAGCCATCTGGCTTCTTACATTTAAAAACACAATATACGGAAAACAGAACCATCACTGCATATACATCATTTCTTGATTTGCAGTGTCACATTTATGAAACTGCTCACTAGTTATACATAACACAGTTCCTTCCTCACCCTATATTTTGTGATAGAAACCTGTTCCTCCTACAGTAAATTGAGGGTCATGTCTGTTGTTTGACTTAATCTTTGTACCATCAGGAACAAGAAGGGCTAATTTTAAATCCTCTCAAAATCAACAGGAATGATCTGTTATTACTTTCAGCTAGTTTATTTTATATACTTGCAACAATATAAAAAGTGGATGAAAAACTAAGTCCGAGCAACAACATCTAAAAATATAAAGATAAGAATCACATACCTTATGTGAGATAGAATATAATTACAGTATATAGTTACACAGTACTTTAAACCTTTGCTTACATTTAAATTCTTCAAAATTTTACTGGAAACATCTATATTTACATATCACAAATGCAAAGATATTGAACATGTGTTTAACGCACATCATATAGAACACTTGTCAGTTTGAGGTTTAAAGCTAATCTGAAGCATGTAGTTTATATCTGAGGTATGAAATAGATATCTAAAGCAACATCCTGAAGCACAGTTAATGAGATTGTCTTAGGTAAGGCTATCTGGTAATTTGATAATCTCTAATGAGATTACTCTGAAGTAATCCCTTTACAAATTAAATTAATGAATGATATACGTTCACAATGCACGAATACGGAACTAAAATGTGTTCAAAACATTTTAAGGTCAATATTAAAGGATTTCTCTATCCCTCTTAGGACCAAGTTATGAAGTATATAATAACATATTGCATCATATCAAAGGAGACAAAAATGAAGGAGACCCACAGGAAATAAAATGTTGCAAATGGTAGTGTATTAACTTTGTAAGTATCACGTCTTTTGAAAATGATAACCAAATAATTAAACAGAAAGCAGCTCCTGCCTGAACCCCAGTGCTGGATACTGCAGGTACGAGAATCAAAGAGAATACTAAAATGTAGTATTGAATCAAAAAAGTACATTGCAATGTGAGGATGCATTGAGCGTTATCAATCAGAAATGGAAGTAGGTGGGGTCTTTAAAAGGGAAGGTTAAATTGGAAGTAGGAGAGAATAAATATAGGTCATAACTGGTTTGAAACATTTATCTACATGCTGTTTGCTGTCATGAAAAATGAACCTGGCTATAAGCAGCTTCTTTCAGCCACTTGATCGTTATGTTATTAGGAACTGCAGAGGATGTCAGGCACGCTATGGTAGGGATTTTGTGAAGATCTTGTTTTATCTCATTGATAAGCCAAAACAATCGTTAGGAGACATAGCACAAACTGTATCTTCTGTAAATTTTTTGTAACAGCATTCAATGATGTATTGAATTCCCATTAAGGCAGGAAACAACATACTGTGAGTATCCTGACTTGCCTCCAGTTTTGTCTTACTGGGAAATGTTTGTTAGCATTGTTGTTTTTCATTAAATAATGGCACAAGAGCATGTCTGCCTCGTTGGGTAACGCTTATTCTCTGTCTATTTCTGTCAAACTGATAAAAGTGTTTGGTACTAGACACTTTCCCCCCTCTCACTAGAGGCATTTACCCAGGAAATTAATTATCTTTACATCCACTTGGAGCATCTGAAATATCATTTAATTTAGCTTTGAAGAACTTAAGCCTAAGCATTGAAGATAACTGTATCATATAGTCAAAGTCAGACATCTAACAAAATATTTTTGTTCCTAGGGTGCAGAATCCCTTTTCCTCTCCTCATCTTTCTCCCAGCTACCACAGAACCCATGCCTTTCCTCAAGCAGTCAGGAACGCCAGCAGCAAGTAAGGCTCCTATTATTTGGCATCTTGTTCAAGAGTCTCTCTGTGTAGATGTTTTCACCCTGCCTTTGCAACAACTTTATCTTAAGTCCTCTGGTGAATTCTTGATTAAAGAACATAGTTTGGTACAACCTAAAAATCTCCAAGTGAAAGAAAAAGTAGTTTAAAAAAGAAGCACAGGGCGACAGTAGAAAAGAGCTTCCATAGAACATGACATGTTCGGTCACTCTAAAGGGCAGACAGAAAAGGGTAGGTGCAATACTCCAAATTGAGAAGCTGAGAATACTGTTCTCCACATGAAGTGAAAGATTATATGGAAGGAAAGTTGTGAAATTTGATGGTGACTCTGAGATTTGACTTTTCCAGTTGGGCAATGGACCTTAAAGCTTTCATCATCTTGGAAACCCAACTGAAACCAGGCAGTAGGCAAAGAATATTGCTTTCATATATTGACATTTGTTAAAGGGATGCCAAAAGAACACTAAAGCAGCAAATTCTACTATGTAATCATGACACCAGAGAGGAAACATTAAAGTTAGTAAAAGTATTAGAGTGAAAATGGAATAAAATTATACCACTTCAGACTAATGCCAGTCTGGCCCTGTGGATGGACTGCCTGTCAGAGTACATTAGGTAGGTTCCTAGAACGTGTTCTCCAGTTTATTTTCTTCCCAGAAGAATTTAATGCATGTGCTGTGTGGCTGCTGGTTGATGTGGGATGATAGGGACACTTCCTTCATAACTGTACTCCTGATCTCAGCTAAACATCTAGGACTGCTGAGGAACAACCAGTTAGGTTAACGGCTTTTCTGATTTTAATGCATTAGTAGAAAAGAAAAAAAGCACAGCATTACTTCTAGTACAAGGATGTGATTGACTCTACCCTCCCCGGCAATTACAGGGCTATTCTGAAGTCAGTTGGGCCTAAATGTTACATAAAACAATTTTCAGATCTCTAAAACTGACTCATAAGCTAATTTTGCATATGATTTTTTAATGAGAGTCAGTCAACAGTATTAATTTCAATTAAAGCAGAAAGATTATAAGAATCAAGGCAGAATTTTTCATGCCTATAAAAGAATGTTTAATATAACTGGTTGGAATCTTCTTCCTGAATAGCACAGGACTAGGCACGCACTTAGTGTTTCTAGAGCCTGTTGCATTAATAGTACTTGCCAGTGATGATTCTGCAGATGGTATTTGTATCAAGTGAACTCGGTATCTGTAGATCATGCTCTTATTCAGCCCTAGGCAATAGGCTACTTTCAGGAGCACTACTGGATTCTTCAGAAAGTGGTAGGAAACGGTAGGACCTCTCTGCTCAGCTTTCTTTTTTACTGCCCATTCTGTAACAGAGAAATCATGGCAGCTTCCTCTATCCACACTAATTCAGCTTGACACAAAGGAAAATATTTCCCTAAACCAATTACATTTTGGCTTAATTTCTGTCCCCTTGCAATTACTCAAAAAAATCTAATATAAAGTGACAGTAAAATGTAAAATATATCTGTGAATGCTGAAACAATAAATAAATGGCTAAAGAATAATTTTCTACTTGTCTGAAAAAAATCCACGTCCAACTGGCACTATTGAGAATCCCCAACAATGTGGTCCATCCTGGTATAATAATGGGTTAAATAACTGCAGATATCTTTGATCATGTTTATGGGTACTGATCATTGCCTTAAGAGTTCCTGCACTTACAGAGCGGCTAGAAACAGGACTGTGTTTCAGTTCTCATGGACTGTTACAATAAAGAAGGCAGGGGAGGTTTAGACTGGACATTAGGAAGAATTTCTTCACTGAAAGGGTGGTCACGGATTGGAACAGCTGCCCAGGGATGTGGTGGAGTCGCCATCCCTGGAGGTGTTTAAAAGACGAGTAGATGAGTTTCTTAGGGACATGGTTTAGTAGGGGGACAGGTACGGTTGGACTCGATGACCTGAGAGATCTTTTCCAACCAGATGATTCTATGATTCTATGATTCTAGAACAAACATATGTCCTACAGCAATTCTATAGCCATTCTAACAAGTTGAATCTCCTATGAACAAAGCCAAAGCAACTGACAAGTCTACATTTCTTTAGAATGAACTCATGCTGACTTTTAAACCCACTTGCAGATGTTTCTTCTTGGTAGAAACTGAAAGCAGGAAAGAGGGATTTCGTTACAGAGAGAAACTTGGTGACTGGTGTCCCTGAATTTCTTGAATGTGAGAATTGTACAGTTGTCACCTAAAGAGACACTTTTGTAGCCCTTTACTTTCTACATTTTTGTATATCTGATAAAATTATTTGGTTTTGTGCATATCATAGTATTTACATGCATGGTTCTGCCCCAAATATCATTTACCAATAATAGGGAAATCATGTACCCCAAGTGTGCCAAAAAAATGACACTGTAAATGCAAAATGAAATAATATTGTTCTCTGCTATAGTTACTGCTAGCATTCATGCCTTTAATATATATTTAGCTAGATGTTCATCACTGCAGGATGACTTTTGTCTCATTCTTGTGCCCGCCTCTTTGGACAGAAACTTGAAAGCTGGTTTTGAATTGCTGTCCCCAGAAAGTGTCCAGGAATATCATTGGACAGAACTAGAACAGGATGGTCACCAGCACACTCAAGAGAACGGAGGGTGCTAAGCCTTCCTTCAGGGCACTGGTCATGCAGCATGTTACCTAAAGCTCATCCCTTAAATTAATGTTACCTTAAGTCATCCCACTACAGTCCTTCTTGCTCTCTGAATGTCAAAAACACTTCCATGCTGGAGTATTCTCGTCAGGACTCTTTGGGAAGACTCAGCCTCCCACCATAACAAGACTAAACTCATTCCGTAACTGTCTGGACACTACCTTGGGATCTTGACCGGCTTCCTACCATCCTGAAATCATGATGAAGCATCTGCTGTGCCACTTCCCAGTCTTGGCATATGCATCCCTTAAGAAAGGATGTTGTGACACAACCAGTGGAGCACAAAAGGCCTTACTGACTTCAGGACCCAGAAGGCTGGGTTTATTTATTGTTATTTAAGTGCATTAGGTCCTGATTGTTACACATGAACAAACCAATCGCTGTTGGCTCACTCCACCAGAACACTCTGGTTATAAACAAAGGATTTTCAGGAAATGGGAAATAAGTGTCCGTGTTCAAATTGCACCGTACGATGTCTCCCGATGTTTTAATTTCAAATTATTATTCCACTCTACTAAAGATGTTGGATAATCCTTCTGTTCCTGTCTTGCTGTAAAATCTGTATTTCATAGGGGAACACCATTACAGGGCAGACTCATAGTTTTAGCTTTCTCTGACATGTTTTAGTGGTTTTACTCACCATGATAAGTCAGTGGGTCTTTGAATCAGTCAAGGCCATCATTACCCCTGCATAGAATCTCCTACCAAAACGAACCTTTCATCAAGCAAGAAGTACAAACTACCTAAAAGCATATTTGGATATATCATTATATAGTCTTTGTTTGGTTGAAAGATATACCTAGCAAAGTCACAAAAAATCTATGTCTCTCTCCTGGAACATTGTAAAACTGGCAGTGTGCTGATCATTATTAAATTTGAATTCGTTATATATGCACATAATTCCTACATGATATTCATTATATACTCACATCAAATCTTACACCTCCTGTCCCTCGGAAGAGAAGATACTCTACTGGAGAGGATGTATCTTGACTCAAGTCTTTTTGGAAGCACCCTTTAGTGCACCAAGAAAACAATGGGAATTTTCGATTGATGATTCCTCTCTGTGTCCCTCCAAGCGAGACGAAACTTCTATGTGGCCAGAAGATCACAGGATCATGGAATGGTTTTGGTTGGAAGGGACTTTTACTCCTGCCATAGACAGGTACACTTTCCATTTATTAATGACTGTGCCTCTATTGCCCAGTACAGTCTAAGAATTGCCACAACTTTTTTTAATACTTTACTATAAATAGCAACTTCTACTATAAATAGTAACTTCCTTAAAGTACTTCACTAGATAAATAAGTATGATCCTACCTTACAGTTGCATAACTCCGAAGTATCAGCCCTCCCAATAAAAATACTTCTGCATCTGACAAGATATGAGTAATATGGCAAATACTGAAGAAAACAAGTTACTGTTGAGAACCCTTGACGATTCTTTCAGAATGAAGGCAATTTTAATTATTTCAATGTAAATGCATTCTGACATCTAAAAATCAGGTGTTTTAAGACTCTGAAATGTGTTTCTTAACTACGAAACCATACTGTTTCAGGCAGGACAGATAACTGAACACATTCATCCATACTGCTATCCACAGAGGATTTTTATTTTCAAGATCTGAAAGACTTCCATGGACTTTGGAGCAAAACAGAAGGAATCTTGCAACACAGCAAGTTTAAACTTTAAACCTCTATGGAAATGAATTATGTATATGGATTGTATGTACAGTTTTCTTTAGAAATAATCTTGTATACTTCTATTTGTGATGGAGACATTGCTCCAGAGCATTAATGTAAGTTAACATGAGTCTATGGGAGTTAATACTGCTAGAGAAAGGGATGAGGCAAATAAAATTGATAATAGATTCATAATTGATAATATTCCCTCATAGTTGGAATAGGAGATATATAGAAATAGGGAACTTTAAACAAGGGGAAAAAAAGATATCTTGTTAATTCATCAGCTGTCCAATCTGAGCATGAAAAAGCTTGAACTACCCATTAAAAACAAATACTTAGCCTGAACTCTAATTTCGAAGTAGTAAATTACCAGTAAAAAAACAAATATAGGGGATTTTTTTCTGGAGATTTTTGCAGTGAGAGAGATAAAAGTATCCCCAATAGATTTGAATAATCTCTTTTACTGTAAAATAGATGGAATTGAAATACTTTCTAGCAAAATATGAAAGTTTGTGTACATTGAAATTTGAATAATAAATCCTTTCAGGATTAACTCTCAGCCACTCATTGCTCTATTTAGCAGGTGGAAAAGACTTCTTTGCAGATAAACGTTGCTATACAAGCTGTTTGTTCAACAGCTTCTTTGTTCTAGTATACACTTTGCAAAAAAAAAAGTATGTTTAAAATTTTTTGAATGTGAACCAATATCTATTTTAACCAATGTGAGGGGTTTTATTTTGGAAAAAAAGAATTTTCATAAGTAATTGTCTGCAAGGAATAAAGACCAAAGTACCACAATGTAAAAAAGCAATTGTCTCAGGACTGTGCATTTCAGTATGAACATGGCACTGATTCCTTTCCTGATGACAGAATTCTCTACCTGTGTTTTCACTTGTCATATCTGATCACATACTCCTTAGCTCTAACCTAACAAAAAATCCATTAGTACTGAAGATTTATCCCCTGCCTTAGATCTTTCTGCAGACAATTGAAGATTGTCCCGTGTCCAACAGTCAAACTTTCCAGTCTTTAAATTTTAAATATTCTTAACATCCACATCCATACCACAACATGTGTGAGAATAATGTTGTAAAATGAAAGGTATATTCTGCTTCACAGCATGCTTTAGGCAAACATTTATTTTATTTGTAACAATTTATGCATTTATACATATATACAATCTCTTATAGTTTCATAACAGATTATATATAAAATATCATCACATTATAGCAAACTAATGACTCCAGAGAAGTACATTTGCAAACCTTCTGAATAAAGACAGCAATTTTTTAGACTGTATTGATTTGTCTGAAGTGTTAAATGACATAATAGCCATACACTAAAGCATTGAATAATTTAAGTAAATCAATGTTTTCCGAATTTCATACAAGTACAAACAGTCTTCAACAATAAAATAAATCAATACAATAAAAAAAAGAGTAGTATATAATGATGAATGTATGGGCTGATAATAACAAGAGGCAAAATCTAATTTTATCATGGTGACAATTTCCAGTCACATTTTCTCTATTATTCCCATCAGAAAACATGATATTCTATATCTAATTGATTTTAGCCCTTTAAATAACTTTTCATTTGAAAGATACCTCACTGAAATACAAATATGACCTTTTTCAAATTAGTATCCTAAATATGGAATAGTTATGCAGATTGGCTGCTATCAAAGTTATTTCATACAGTTTATGGTTCTTAAACAATGATATATTCTGTAGACCTAAAGGAAGATCACTTCCATTTTTTTTAATAACTGCCATAACATTTTCTTTAATTAATGTCTCCAGGGCAGAAGTACACTGTTTCAGATGTTGTAACTTTTAAATGCAGATTTTTTTCTTTGTAACGAACAATAATCTACTTTCAGCTACTTTCCAAAGAGTTAAAGAGTTAAAAAATAAAGAAGAAATGGATACATTTTAAAACTGTTCCTAACATTAAACATTCAGAATTGCATCAATTAATTGCAAAAGTTAACAGAGATAGTATACGTCTAGAAGATAGTTGACAATGCTTGTTATACCCATATTAACAAAACCTGTTAATTTCTTGCTAAGTGGTAAAGAATACTTAAAGGAAACGTCTAATTTAAATAACATAAAATTGTATTCATTCAGAAATTTGTAAATTCAACAGTGTAGAAATATTGTGATGAATTTATACCTCTAAATACAGGCAGATAGAGTTCCTTCATACAACCAGTTCAGAGTAAATTTGCATTGGTAAAGAAGTTATACAAGAGACAAGATTATGATTCAACTTGAACAGGTCTGGAGTTTATATTATATGAAATATACCCTTTATAAAAAACAGTATTTATATATACTATTATCGTTATGAATAATACTGTTAAAGAAAATAGCAGCCCTGTATGACGAAATGCTTTATTCTATACTTTACCTTCTATGAAGTATTATTCATTTTTTTCTTAGCTTTTGAATAAGGAATTAACTCTATTGTTGAAGTTGTTAATAGTCAAAACACCGTATTACAATCTTTCTACTGAGAAAGATGAACAAAGTACTATTGGTTACTTCTTAGATGAAAATCTTTCTTTAACTAAAAACATTGAGCTATGTGCGATTTTGAAAAGTAGAGGTAGTATTTTTCTATGGATATGTAACTGCAAACTTATTGATAATAGATCCTACTATCTATTGTCCTTGAATGTCATGATATTTAGTTGCCTCTCTGTATGTTAAATACTGAAAAGCATTTCTTGTTAGTTTTGGATTACTGCCAGCAAATTCCATTTTCTCAGTTACTTCTTTACCCAGAGTTCATGTAATTATATGGTGAATTTCATGCAGTTATCTCACAAAGATTTAATATATGTATGCAAATACGGAATGTCATTTAAGAAAACATGGGAAGTGTATTCATTGGACTCAAAAGGCAGCAGAAACAATACTACACTTGTCAAAAAAAATATTTATTTTTTCTAAAAAGGCAGCAGAATATTAAGATGCTTCAGATGTGGCAGATTATAGATCCTGCTTGCTTTACCTTATCATGTAATCTTTCATAACACATAATTTCACAACCAGTTTTTAACATGGATACAACTGAACCAACTATTCAAAATAAAATTTTAAAAAATAGTTTCCTTGGAGATCCACTATTTTAGTATTCAAAATAAGTTTGCCCTGAACAATAGTGGGACCAAACATTAAGATTTGTGACAAGCCAGAAAACTGTGAGCAGCAAAGATAATTTCAAAGGAGAAATGGGCTGTATTTAGTTGTTAATTTCCATGAATTCTAATGTGTACAGATTTGGGTTTTTTTACTTTGTGTGTATTTGTATTACAGCCTTAAAATGGAATTTATCTTTGTTAGACATTAACCAGTCACAAATAGTGAGCAAGTCTATCAAAAACATTAGTTTGGACCAGCCAAGGAGGACTCAAATGTCATGTCCTGATCTCCTCCCCCACCCCAGTTCTGTAAACAGAGGGGGGATATGGTTCATTAAAATGGAGTTTTGCGAAGTGAGTCGAAGTGAAAACAAAACTATATGGTTAATTTGAACTAATTTATTAATTATAAGGCAGTCTGCAAATATTTAGTCATCTACTAGAGTAAAATAACTATCAATTTGTGACAAAGGCAAAGACATATACATATATGAACTGTAAAAAGCAAAAACGTGCCTCTCTTGGAAACGAAATGCAGAGAGAGAGAAGGACACAAATTCAGAAGAGGAAACAAGCAATTAGTGGAAAAATATAGTCTTACGTTTCCAAGAGATCCCATGATGAAGTATGATCCTTGAGAAGATGGGAACATCCATTCAAAACAGGGAAACTTCCCCCTTCAAGCAGTTGATGCCAGCTGATCATGCCCACTGGGTATTTCTTCAGGAAAAGCTCTGTGCTACATAAGCTGTCACTTAATCGTTCCAGGAGGGCATGCACAGTTGGTCTCAGGAGTGCTAAATCCCTCGAAGCCCCTCCTGAAACTGTAGTGACTGATGCTTGACCTCTCTTCCCACACTTACTCAAAGAACCTTTTAGCAGGTGCAAAAGTCTGAGACCTTGTTTTCCTCCTTCAGTTATACTGTGATGAGGTCTTTGCTCAATCTCCTCTCGTCCATGCTGAATGGACCAGATGACTTTAGTCACTCCTTATACAACTTCCTCTAAACTCTTCACCAACTTTGTGGCCTCCTCTGGATGCTCTCCGATTGCTTTATATCCTTTCTACACTGTGGTGCCCAAAGCCGCAGACAGTACTCAAGGTAGAGCCGCACCAGTGCAGAGTAGAGTGGGACTATCACCTCCCTCAACTGGCCAAACCACACAGATGGAAGTCAACTCTGCAAATAATTTTGATGTTATTCATCACACACATATTGTGTTATATGACACAAATGGGACTAGGTAATTTTAAGTTTATTTTTTATGGCTAAATAATGGGGATGAGAATCTTTCTCTTCCACATGGAAATCCATACACAGAAGCTCCTGTCTTCATAGTCAAGTTTATACTATAGCTACTGATGAAGACTATATACCTTGGACAGAACAAGACAAGTACATTCTGGCAAGATTGTCTTTTAGGATATCCTGGCTTCTTTCTTTATTAAACCAGCATAAAATTGCTGAAATATCTTTTTTTTCATCTTTGAGATATCTACTGTAGTTCTAAGACGATTATATAACGTCGTCCTCACACTGAACAAAAGAAATTCCAGCTAGGGGCATCCAGATGATGCTGTTTACAGAAAGTCCTCTAGACATTCATCCTCTGGTAAAACTTTCAATGCACTTTACAGAGGGAGAAGTGTACAAACAAAAGTTAAACTTTCTCTTGGTTCACTTCTTAATGAAGAACCTCAATGCACAGCATAATAGCTCTAATTTATTACATTAATGTAATTGCTTGATGTCCTGAATACATCTTTTTTTTGCTCAAAGAGTAAACCTGTAGAGGTCAGTAATAAATCATTAATTAATAAATACTGAATGATTTAGGCTCCAGTGAAATCACTGCCATGCGTAAAGATCTATAATTGCCAAATTTTCACTACTTTCTCATTTAAATGCTGCTGAATTGTAGCACTATCATTTGATTGATACATTGACGTCCACAAAGAACACCAAATTATGTTGTTTTTTCATATTTGACCCATAATATTTGTATATACTCTTTGATACTAAAGTATTCTACACTAATACTCCTTCAGTCTTCAGTTATATGTTCTCCACTGTTCCAGGAAACTCAAAGTGTTATTCAGTTTACCAAGCCAAGAATAAAAATATGTACTAATTCATGATTAGACCCTAAAACACCCACAGTGCTAACCCCCACCCCCAAATTTAAAAATATTTCATTTTTCTTTTTTCAGCTTTTTTCACAAAAGTTAACCCCGGTTTCACATTCTGTATTTCAGTTATGTTGAATCATAACGATTGATTTTCTGTGGAATAAATTTAATGATTTTTATATTAATTCATTGTGTGTTTGGGTATATCTAACAGAGGTGGTCTGTGAACATACGTTCACACAGTTGGGAATTGATCTAGGGAGGAATTAGGTCGGCTTCTCAGAGTGTCTGGTGACACTGGAGACTGACAGTAGTAGTACCCAGTAGGAGCTTTGACTCTTTTAGCAGTTATAAAAGAGATGAGCTATTAAAAGCTGCAGTAATAACGGAAATATTCTAAGCTAAATAAAACTAGGGAGGGTTACAGTTGTTTTGTTTGGTTTGGGTTTTTTGAAAAACATACCAGGCTAGGGATGAAAGGGGGATTTCTTGATTGCAAAATATAGATTTTCATTCTTTTTTAGCCTTTTCCTTGCCCTGATTGTTGATATATAGGATATTAAAGTTACTGAATGCTAAGGAGGGTGAGAATTGTTAAAAAGGAGTGTCACTAAACTGAATATTTGTAAATAAACCCAAGCTACAAGCAGCTGACAAAGGCAGTGGGACAAACAGAACTCAAACATTTTCATCCAACACTGATCAATCAAAAAAGGAGCAGTTGTACTCCATGACAACACCTGACTGTATGTCTCATGAATGACTCTGCAGAAGCTGCACAAACTGGGCTACGAAAGTCTACCTTACCCAGCTTACTTACAGGACCTCTCCCGCAAAAATTACCACATTTTCAAACACCCAGACAACTTCCTGCAGGGGAAGGTTTTGTGCAACCAAGCAGCAGCTTAAAATGCCCTTGAAGAATTCATCAGTTCAAGGAAGACCAGAATTCCATGCTACTGGAATAGACTTGTTGGCAGACATTCTCATTGGCAAAAAACGTCTAGGCTCTAACGGTTCTTACTCTGATTAATAAATTTTATTCTAAGCTGAAATATACTACTGATGGTTAAAAATGGCAATTATTTTTACAACAATCTAATAATATGTGGAGTATTAAGAAAGTAATAATATTAATATATTATTAACAATACTGTTTTTTCTCAGTTTTCCTTTTTTTCCATGTGGCACATTCATTATGTATTTCTAAAGAGTTCTGTGGATAGAATTGACTTTTGTTATATGAGCTCTACAGCTATCTGATTTTTCAGATGTCGAATTATAATGTTCCTTTTTCCATAGTAAATAAAATTGATAGCAAGTCTGCCGGGATATACCTGCTTTCAAACCTAAATATACGTTCCTAAAGCTAGTCATTCTTATGACTTTGAAACTGTGTTTCAGGCAGTACTCATGGATCTTGATCTGGCTGCTCTGGAAGGCAGAACATTATCACCTAACAGTAGTGAAAACCAATTACAACAATGATCACAAAACAATGTGAGCAACAATGTAAGATTTCATATGCAAATAAGAGAAAACTTCCATGAACCATTATGAACTTATGATTAATCCAATGTCTACTGCCTTTTAGAGAGTTTATCATTTATTTTTCAAAATCCCTTTCATTTATTTTTAGACACAGAAACATTCATCAATTGATTTGATTTATTTTCTTGGCTTCACAATTCAGTTGCACATTCAAATGTAGTATTGTCCTTTGTTTTTTACAAGACAAATATTACCCAAAGTTTTTGGCTTTGTTTTCCAAATATAATCCCCTTAAATGCTTATCATGTCTTCTTGTGCATATCTAAATTTTTCCCACAGGTGATCATGAAAACAAAAAAGGCTCCATGTTACCAGTATAAAAGCCTTTTGGCTTACTTTTTGTTTTCTCCCTTATATATTCTCTACTTGTTCCTTGATTCTTTACTGAAGTATTTTATGACTTAATATTATGAATAAATATAAGTTAGAAAAAGGGATTGTAAATTATGTTCACTTACTTGAACTTTTTTCAACTCTCAGTTTTTTATGTCAAAAGTTGAATGTGTCCATTATGGCCTTATTCTCAAAGATATTATTATCAAGAGGATAAATATGCAAGAGCATACCTAGGTACTTTTTAGTTGCCATTATGTTTATAGATTCCTATCTGTTGGCAGCCAAATGAAAAAGACAAGCTAGGTGATTAATTTTTCCACTGTGGTAATCACATTGATTTAGTTCATATTAATGACATTTCATATTGTTAACAGTCAATGACCCCATATTAATATAGGAACAGTTTTGGCAAAGCAAAGCACAGTCTGACAATGCGTTTACAAGCGTGATTGTTTTCTTTCTGAGTTGAGACTGAAACACTAGTTATATTGGGAATAAGAGACTAGTGCATGTGTAGGAGTAAAAAAACCATAATGTATACGATAATATTTAAAATTATCAGCACTGAAAATCAGCATTCCAATCATAGTACTACAAACACTAAGAAGCACAAGAAACAGAGATACTTTAGAAATAGAAGGAAGCATGTAGCACCAGTACAAGAACACCTATCAAAGGCTGTAAAATGACCTTTAAGAATTAATGAAGTTATATGCTATGACTTATCTAATGATTTGCAACCATAAATCACACTAAGGATAGTGATAGTTCTATTGGTCAGAAATAAACTTTTTAATTGAGCTTTTGGAAGTTGAACACAAAATATTTACTTCAGAAATTTGGTTTTAGGGCAATAAGTCAATTTCTTTGCAGCCATCTGCTGTAGAGTAGCCACAACTGATTTTTTTTACATTTCACTGTGGCTGGCTGCTGGTTGAGACCTGAGGTCGTGTACTTAGTTTTTGCATGCATTACACATGCATCTGTTCCTCTGTCTGGCAAAGGAAAAATAAAGAAAAAAACCAAGATAGGAGTGTGTTATAAACGCTTTTCACCAATGTACCAGTTGTTAGCTTCCTGCAGGTGTCTCTGGTATAGGCTTCATTGAGCAATTATTTCAAGCAGGAAACAACCAACCCACATATTCAAAAGAAATTACTAGCTCAATTAACTATCTAGAAGCAGGTAATTTTTTCTTAGGACGTAGAAACAGAAGTATTATAATATTTGTGTATCTTGAATGTAAGCATTTAGATAACATGCATGGAATTTCATACCTGCAGAAGTTTTTGCAACTGAAATAAAAAATATAATACTAATAAAAAAGCTTTTTGTGTCAGGTGTAATATTAGGTCTGTTGTTATTTAGCATTTTCATTAATGATATGAAGATGAGCAAACAGCAGAGATAAATTCATGCATATTATTAAATTAGGAAGCACTTACATACTCTACTGAGGACAACAGCAGCAACACTAGAAGTTTGAGAAACACAAGCAGGAAATAACAAATTAGACATAGAAAAGCAAAGGGTAATGCCTCAGGGGAAAAATAAACCAAAATCAGGACAGTATAATTGGAAGGAACTCTGAAAGCTGGCACGCTGAAAGAGATTTAGGGGTAGAAGTGGACAGCAGAGATGAAAACAAATCTGTCAGAGACAGAAAAAAAAACAGACGCACCCTAACAAGGGCTGCAATAATCTACTTTCCTTCTTTGAACAGTTAATTCCCAGCAGATACTACGTTTCTCTCCATCTACTTATTTCTGGGTTTTGCATATTACTCTGAAGGATCAAGTAACATTAATATCAGAATATATGCCCTTATAAGGCCTTGTCTTGAGTGATTCATAAAGTTTTAAGTGGTGGAAGCTTCAATTGGTGGAGTCTGATCCAAATAACAGGACAATGAACTAAACCATTCACTAGAAGGAACAATGTAGTGTCAATAGAGAGATATTCTTATTAGCCCTTATTTCAGATCTTTGAAATCTACCGTTCTTCATTCAGCATTTCCTCATTTCAGAAACTTGAAAATATCCTGCACTTTAGCCATCAAACAATCAGACAAAGGCAAACTGGTAACAACAGATGAGGAGAAGACTGAGGTACTCGATAACTTTTTGCCTCAGTCTCTCTTCCTACTCCTCTCAAGTGGATTTATCGTAACAGAGGGAGCAGGGGTGCAGCCCGTCGCACTGTAAGAAAAGATCAGACCACCTGAGGAACCTAAATATACATAAGTCTACGGGACCTGATGAAATGCACCCCAGAGTCCTGAGGGAATTGGCTGGTGTAGATGTCAAACCACCCTCCACGACATTTGAAAAGTCATGGCAGTCAGGTGAAGTCCCTGGTGACTGGAAAAAAGGGAAATTTGCAAACATTTTTAAAAAGGATAGAAAGGAGAACCCTGGGAACTACTGAACTGTCAGCCTCCCTTCTGTGCCTGGGAAGACTGTGGAACAGATCTTTTAGAAGCTGTGCTAAGGTACATGAAGGACAAGGTCTTCTATGAGGGAGTAACTCCATTAGTGGACAAGGGAAGAGTTATGGATGTCGTCTATCTAGACTGCTGTAAGGCCCTTAACACAGTCCCTCACAACAGCCTTCTCTCTAAATTGGAGACATGGTTTGGGTGGACTATTTAGTGGACGAGGAATTGGTTGGATGGTCATATCCAGAGTGCAGTGGTTACCAGCTCAATGTCCCAATGGAGTTTGGTGACAAGTGGTGTCCCTCAAGGGTCTGTACTTGTATATCATCATCAATGACATAGACAGTGGGACTAAGTGCACTTTCAGCAGGTTTGTAGTTGACACCAAGCTGAGTGGTGCAGTTGACACACCTGAGTGATGGGATGTCATCCAGAGATACCTGAACAAGCTTGAGAAGTGGGCCTCTATGAACCTCGTGAGGTTCAACAAGGCAAAGTGAAAGGTCCTGCACCTGGATCAGGGAGATCCCCAGTATCAATACACACTGAGGAATGAAGGGATTAAGAAACAGCGCTGCCAAGGGGGCTGGTAGATGGAAAGCTGGACATGAACCGGCAATGCATGCTCACAGAGAGATGGGGTTGATCGGGCTGGAGAAGTGAGGGCTCCAGAGACACCTTATAGCAGCCTTTCTGTAAAAGCAAGCTTATAAGAAAGGATGGGACAAACTTTTTTAGCAGGGATTGTTGTTAAAGGACAGGATATGGGGTAATGGTTTTAAACTAAAATAGGGTAGATTTAAACTAGACATAAGGAAGAAATTTTTACAATGCGGGTGGTGAAATACTGAAACAGGATGTCCAGAGAGATTGTAGATGCCCCATCCCTGAAACCATTGAAGGTGAGATTGGACAAGATTCTGAGCAACCTGATCTAGTTGAAGATGTCCCTGCTCATTGTAGGGGTGTTGGAGTAGATGACCTTTAAAGGTCCTTTCCAATCCAAAGGACTGTATGATTCTATGATTTCTAAACATGCCCCCACATCTTGCTATTTTTCAAACATTTCATTTCTGTGTGATTAATACCTTACTTAACCTAGCCTTTCTAATACTATATAGACTAGGAAGCAGGTGTTCTAATTACATAATGGTTTTACTGTGCAATAATATTCAATTTATTCTATTATTTGCTGTCTATCAGGTAAACAGATTTAACAGTTGATATATACCAAAAAAACACCATCCCATACAGCTTTATTTTTTCAGGTGAGATAAAATATAACTACAGGACATACTATCAATGAGATTTGTGCCCATAACAGTAAATCATGTCTCTCTATAAATGATGACAGACAACTCACCAAGAACTAAAATGAACTTCCTAGACATTTATAAGACTTGATTCACACCTACCTAACCTGAACAAATAACTTTATATGTATCTGCACTTATACTTTTCTAAGCTGAACAAGTATCTGAAATCTCAGTGCAGACATGCCTATAGATTTCACTGCAATGTAATGTAGGAAAGCACAAGTGGCTTCATGTGTAGCATTACCTACTAGATGAAGTTTAGCTATAGAACTGCATAGACTGTTGTGAAATACTCTAGTGAGAAAGAACAGATTTTCAGTTCTAGTACTAAAAACATTTAACTACAAGTAAAAAGGTGAACATGATAATTTATTCTCCATTAGTAAAATTTCCATGACAGAATGAGAAGAAGAGATTGTCTTTAATATTATTTGATTGGGATCCTTCAACGGGATTTTAAAATCGAATATAAAATCTGAGATTAAACTTCTTGACTAATATGTAACCCCAACAAAAAAATGTCCTGTAATTTACTGATTGTCCTTTCTTGCATTCTAACAATTTATAGAATGTGTATGCATATGCACAACACATGTATTTAGAAAGACATGGGTTTACTTATATATTCATGTCCTTATTTTTCCATGTATTTCTTACTCTGAAAAAAAGTAGGAAGCAGAAAGGCTATAAAAAAAAAATCTTTCAAATAATCAGTTTCACAAGAGTTTGGGAAGGTAGGCTTGGTGACAAAAAAACATTTGAAAACCAAAAGCCAACCGTTTGCAACAGCTTTAACAAAGTCTAAGCTAAAGTTCCATTTCACTGCTTTCTTCTTTCCACATATAGTTATTCACATATTCACATATTCACAGAATGGGAGAATTAAGGAGCTTATTTGGCATTTCAGTATTTGTTTCTGGCTCAGGTACACCACTACATCTTAATGTGAATTCTCATTCATTTGAGAGGTGTACTGTTCCAAGAACCTCTCTTGGTTTTGTGGATTCATTTGTTTTTTCCAGACATACTTCCCTTCTTACAATAAAAGCTTCCTTTAGAAATGGAATCCTCTGATGTCAGGACCTCAGGACCAAAGGGTTTTTTTTCTATTCTGTTCATCACTGAAAATAGGTTGTTAATAAAACATCTTTTGTTGCTATTTTAATTATCCATTTCTTTGCAAGACTTCACTATAGATAGTGTTTCCTAATGACAAAAAATATTTTGTAAAAATCTCATTTTACAAGTTACAATCTAGCAAGGTTGTTTTTAGCTGACAAAGACAAATTTAGATCTTAGTTACCCTCTGATGCTTTTCATGTTTTTAATAATCTGTATCTATAGTCTTCCCTTTTGCCCTGCTGCTCCAGTACATCTGGAGACATAATTACTGATATTTCCAAAGTCACATAGAATATGTATGTATATGTGTGTACACAAGAGTGAAAGAGTGCACATGTATAATTTCCATTTCATCCATTCTTTTTTTTTGTTTCACTTTGATGAGGTAATTCGAAGAAATACAGGAAAAAGTAATACTTGAGAAAAAAAAAATTCCTCCAAGATCAGACAATAAGGTTAGCAATTATATATCGCTAATCTAGACTGAGATTTAATTATTGCATGATACAAATTGCAGTCACAGTGAAACTCATCCTTGTTTTAATGCGCTAGTTATGGCACACTTTATATTTTGGGACCCGAATTAACAGATTGCTTTTGCTCTGTTTGTTCTGAACTGTGTGATTTCTCTGGCCAGTTTTGCCTGAGTTACCATTTAGCTTGCAGTAGAACAGAGATAACATATTTCCGCCTTGATCCGTGTCTTGGGAAGAATTCAGTATGACTGGAACAGATGCCATTTCCTGTCACAGAATAATTAGCTCTTGCCTGAGAAGCAGCTCTTCCTCTCCTATCCATCCCTTCTCATTGCACTCAACTAGCTCATCCATTGTAGACTGGTGATCAGATATGACATGAACCGGTAGCCAAATTCCAGTCATCATATACAGTACTCACAGTTTAAAATCTCTAGTTTTGTAGAGGAACCTGAATGAGACGCTTGTGAACAATTTCAAAGGAAAGGAACAAGACCAACTGGACTCAGAAGTTATTTCCTCTGCAGAAAGATTTTCTTAAGCTCAGGTCTTTGGCCAGGCAGGGAGGAGAAGTTGTCATTGTTAGTGCATATTGGACTTTGTTTCATAGAGTATCAATCTTGATTTTAACCACGTAATGCCTTTCAGACTGAAGATTCTATGCATAGATTGAAACGTGGAGTTTAGATTATAAAATACTAACAGTATGAAGAAGGAGAAATACTTAACTTCTAATAAGTGCCAGCTACCTTCAGTTTCCTTTTATTTCACAAGCATCCTGGATCCCCAAGATTTGTCAACAAGGTGACTGTGTGGTTTGGGTGTGGGAGATAATTGGTCAAAATAGGCAATACATTTAAATTTAAAGAGAAAAGAAAAAAATTATTCCTATTACAGAATCAAAATATCGTGGGGGTTGTGGAGGGGACCTCTGGAAATCATCTAGTCCAACCACATTGCTAACACAGTTTTATCTAGAGCAGGTTGCCCAGGAACGCTTCCAGGCAAGTTTTGAATATCTCCAGAGAGGGACAATCCACAATCTCTGTGTAGCCTGTTCCAGTGCTCTAACACCCTCGCAGTAGAGAAATTTTTCCTCGTGTTCATGCTCCAGTTTGTGCTCATTGCCCCTTGTCTAGTTGCTGGGCACGGCTGAAAAGGGTCAGGGCCCACCCTCTTGACACCTGCACTGTAGGTCTTTATAAGCCTTGATAAGATTCTCTCTCATTCTTCTCTTCTTCAGGCTAAACAGACCCAGGTCTCTTAGCATCTCCACATAAGGGAGAAGCTCCAGTCTTCTAATTGTTTTTGTGGCCCTCCACTGGACTCCAGTAGTTCCTTGTCTTTCCTAACTGTGGAGCCCAGAACTTGACATTGTACTCCAGATGTAGCCTCACTAGGACAGCGCAGTGGGGGAGAACAACCTCCTGGAACCTGCTGATCACACTTTTCTTGATGTACCCCTGCATACCATCAGTCTTCTTTGCCACAAGGGCACATTGCTGGCTCATGGTTAACTTGTTGTCCACCAAGACTCCCAGGTGCTGCTTCATAGAGCTGCTTTCCAGCAGATCAACTCTTAATTTGTATTGGTGCATTGAGGCTATTCCTCTCAAGCTGCAGAACCCTACACTTGCCTTTGCTTCATTAGGTTCCTCTCTGCCCAATTCTCCAGCCTGTTCAGATCTCACTGAATGGCAGCACAGCCCTCTGGTGTATCAGACACTCCTCTCAGTTTCCTATTATTAGCAAACTTGCTGAGGGCACACTCTTTCCCCTCATCCAGGTCATTGATGAATATGTTGAACAAGACTGGGTCAAGTACCGATTCCTGGGGAACACCACTGGCCACAGGCTTCCAACTAGACCCTACATCCTTGATCATAATCCTCTGAGTTCTGCCATCCAGCCAGTCCTCAATCCATCTCACTGTCCACTCATTTAGCCCAAACCGCCTACGCTTACCTACGAAGATGTTACGGGAGACAGTGTGAAAAGCCATGCTGAAGTCAAGGCAGACAACATCCAGTCTCTCCCCTCATCTACCCAGCCAGTGATGCTATCGTAGAAGGCTATCAGATTGGTTTAATCATGATTTCCTCACAATGAACCCATATTGACTGCTCCTATTAACCTCCCTTTTTGTTTTGTAAGAAAATTTATCAATGGTTGTTATTATACATGCTTTGTTGTCGTGCGTGGAGTGTTAAATATGACAGCTGGCAAGAAGAGAATGTTTAAGAAGGCATTTAGAGAAGACTAGCCACACTCAAAATACAATTTTAGCTTGATGCTGCTAGCAAGATGACTTGACTGAAAGGATATTTTTTCTCCACTTTACAAAGCGCTTATAAAATCTATTTAATTGTACTACTTTGTGCCTATCTTGCACAGAATGATTACATTCTTTCTCACAGGCTTAACAATTATTACTGATATATCACTAAATTTCCAACCTGATGCATATTGTAAAGGACACAGTTCCTACTCCAAAGGACAAAAGCCTTAACATTTTATTGTTCCTTTTAAATAAGTTCTCCATGGAAAATTTTCTGACTGCACACAGAAGCAAAGCAAACTACCGATGAGATGACAATGAGGTTCTGTGGAAGAAGCTCAGCTGGACCAGGGTCCCTCGAGTGGAAAGATCATGCTTCAGATTAATTCAGATCGTGTGGAAAGCTTCAATTGAACAGCTGGGCGGAATACTGCAGGCAGTTCTTCCACTGTTAAGGCTAATTTAAACAGCACAGTGCACTGTAAAACAATGCATGTTGGTGCCTGCAGATTAGGAGTAAGTCCTGCTGTGGCCTTGATCTTTGCTCACCATTAGGAATGTACTTTTCACTTCAAGGGCACTGTAGCAATGGTCAGGCTGCCCAGAGAGTCTGTGGAATCTGCACCCTTGGAGTTTTTCAACACTCATTTATACAAAACTCCAGCTGACCTGCCTGATGTTGGCAGTACTTCCATTTTAGCCAGTTGTCTGGAATAGGACACCCCCAGATGTCCCCTCAAACATTTGTGGGATTTCACAGTCCCTGTCTGCAGGGAGACACCGTGTTATGGTTTCAGTAATTTGGGTCTGTTTCCTGATTTTGGCTCGGCTTCAGTCTAAAGTGACTTCATTTTCTGAAAGCTAACCATGTTTTTCAGACAGTTTCTCTCTAGAAGTGGTAACATGGAACACTGGTATGCAGAGAGGCCAATGTTTATACTTATTCTTCTAGTAACCAATGCCATCCTCGAGCTACCGAAAAAGGCTGTACCTGCAGGGAGGGGCAGAGAGGACAGATGACCCAAAACTGACCAGCAGAGTATTCCATTCCATATATGGCATACTCAGTATAAAAGTGAGATCGCAAGGGTCTTGCTCTCTTCTGTGATGGCTGAGGTTCAGAGATGACCTTGTTTGATTGCTCCTGATGCCAGAGCCATGCATCCCTGAATCCAGTTCCTGAGTTCGACTCCCTCATAGCTGTGGACCCTTTGCCTCAAGTCTGCTCTACAGCATTTGTGGTGACATACAGTCATCGAGGGGTGGGGTGGAGGTGAGATTTTAGCTATTCATACATATTTCATTATTTTCTAATTATTTTAATCATCGTTACAATTATTATCATCACTTCATTAAAGCTTAGTTTTAGTTTCCAATCCACAATCCTCTTTTCCTCTCGTTTTTCTCTCCCTTTCTCCTGGGGGTGGAATTTGCCTAAAGATGCACTGTTCCAAAAAAGACTGAAATACACAGATCATTCCTTTCCCTTTTTCTTTTGAATTGAAAAAAAAAAAAAAAAAAAAAAAAGAGTAAGACTAAATTTTTTTTCAAAAAATAATATATGAATGGAAATTGTTTTTACTTCAGTGGCTATTAAAGCCCAAAATGATACCAAAGGAAGAATTCTTACCAAAAAAAAAAAAAAATTGAACAATATTTATTTTGTAATCACAGTACAGGTAACTTTTTCATTAGCAATAACAGTGCTTTATGGTTTGCTACAGTGAAGACATATCCATTTTAATAATATTTTCTGTTTTTAACAACATTATTGTAGGATTAAAAAAGAATCATACTCCTACAAAGATGTTTTTCTGAACACAGATAAATGCAATATCTCCCTGACTTGACAGATGAACATTCTGAAATTAAAGTTCAGATGACTGTTTGAGCTATCTGAAAGGATTATCAACTCTATTGCTCTAAACTCTTAGACTTAGTCATCTTGAACTTGTATTGACTGAAGCACATTTAATTGTGGAGGAAACAGCTGCAGATCCCATGAATCTGCTGCTCTTCTAACTATATGATTCATCCACTCTTTGCTTTATGGAAAGGAAACATATTCTTTGACAACAAAGATTATAGCTACAACAGTTATTTCATTCTAGATCAAAAGAGCAGCCTTAAGGCCAGTTAACCCTCCCACTCTCATAATCAAAATGAATAAATGAATAGCCAATTGCCTGCAGAAGGATCTACATCTAGACGACACTCTTTACATCATGTCAATTAGAGCCTTAAGCAACTTTTTAAAAAGCAACTGTCAGACATATGATTTCTAAAATGGTATTTCTTTTGCATCTTTCTTTTTTGTCATTGTGAATTAATAAATCCATTTGGGTACATTAGGATTTCAGTGGATGTGTGAAAGATACTGTTTTAGATGAAGGTGAAAGTTTTACATCATGTTATGAATTTCATCGATAATATGGAAGTTAGGGAAATAATTAACTCTACTGCCAGCCTACTCTGACAATGAATAGTTTTATTCTTTTATAGTGTGTTAATTTTATTTAATTTACTAGATTTATTATGAAATTTGAACTAGGACAGTAGCATTCATGCACATGATCTACTGGATCCATTAAGCATTTACAATTAAAAATGCCAAAAATCATACTAGCAACTATCACTTTTCTTTTCATTACTCAATAATAACAGAGTGATGGAACACCTTTTCAATTGTAAGTCTGATGAGGTAGCATATAAAATTAGTATATTATTTGAAAGTGTAAATTATAAATTGGCAATTTTTGGTCAATTAATGCAGGTTGATATGACACTGAAAATAAGATCAAGGTTACAAATTTTTACATAAGACCTTTATAGAGAATAATATGGTTTTATCTATGACAAAAATTTACTGTATAATAGTACCTTTTGAATTTTGCAAGAAGTCTACCATGGCACACCAATGACATTGAAAAGTATTATATCAAAATTGTCACAACATTACAGACTTAATACTTTACATTTACTATTGTCAACTGTCTTTATATGCAAACACAGTGTAAACTTAAAAAAAAATTGGTCATCCCCATTTCTGTTCAGAATTACTAAAATTCATAAAATTACTAGCTAGCAAATGTAATCTATTATGAATGAATTATATTAATATTTGGCATACACTAGTAAGCTTTATAAATAATACTTCGGGATTTAGCACAAAAGGATTATTAATTAATTCTCAGACCTCAATATATTTTTTCAATGTCAAACAAGAGTTTGTATTTGATTGATTAGGACAAGATTGAAAAACAGTTTTATGACAGCATAAGCGACTATTTTATGACCATACTTCACTGGTGAAATTTTAACATGAAATGAGAAGGAGAAAAAAACCAAACACTTTATTTCCACCAGCTATAAGTTTTTACCTAACAAAAAAACAACCATGGCTAAACCCAAAAATCTTCTACCTCTTCAAAGCTATGTTATTTTAAAGAGTAATTTTCAAGAAAAATAATCAATGAGTAAAAATACATTCAGTAGTGCTTGTTAGGTTTATACTGCCACTTTTGAACAAACTGCTCAGTAGGAAGTCCTTCTTCCAGAGATCATTATCAGCATGACTACATATTGTTAGTGTTGTTCGTGTGATATTAAAATAATCCTTAACCTTTCTGGTTATTTAAGTAAATATAAATATTGAATACAAAAGCAAGGTTTCTTCCAAAAAAAGTAAATTAACATACTTGCATTAAAACCCATAAAGTGTGCCATTCTGTTAAAATTCTATCCATCTGTTCACAAGATACCTAGGGGTTTAAATATTTTCAATGTACTCTTATGAGTAATGGCAGAGCATATGATTTTTGAATGATTTAGTATAAATCCGGAGAGACAGGGAAAACAAAGGATGCAATTAGAGGTGGCAACTATCGATCAAAAATCCTTATCGAGTTCACTTAAAGAATGGAAAATGATAAATGACATGATTTTATCATTGGACGGAATGTCAAAAAGCCTATTGTTTCTCATATATCTCTAGTGTGAACTTCTCTGGAGATGCACAATACACATTCTGATGTCTGAGAAAGAGGAAAAATAGTGCTATTAGTGTTTTACAACCAAGGTGTGGGAAGGTAACGTCAAGTCCAAAAAGAGAGAAAACTAAAGGCACACTTGAAAAGTCCATCTGATTCTATGACCTCCTCTACAATGGCCCTTTAAATAATATTTTAAAGAAATAGAGTGGTGAAAGGATGGCTTTGGCAAAGCTATTGATAAATATTCATTAGTTTATTCTATTTTAAAATTCAGCTAAGAAAGGTATACAGTTCCAAGAATACAAATCTTAATTTATTTACATTGCCAAAATAAGAACTCAGGAGGCCAAATTAATCTCTGGCACAGCATTAATCAATGCAGTGTAATCACATGAGGGGTGATTTTAGCTCATAATATTTAATGGATTTCAAATTTTGGCAATATAATTTCTCCTATACCTCATTATATAAAATGCAGACTGGAAAATTCTCCAAAAAACCTCAAAAAAACCAAGGGAATTAGGAAACCAACCAAAGTTTTTTGTTTAGGAATACATTAAAGTAAAAAAGAGGGAAAAAAGACTGAAGCAAACAAACTCCCCAATCCTGATTTCTAAACAACAAAATGACAAATGAAATGGAAACAAGGCAAACATTTCAGGTGACTTATACAAAAGTCTGAATATAGTGATCCTTTACTCTAGACTACTGTTAGTCATGAGCCAAGTAATAAAAACAGTATATTGGGACAATAATACACAAAAGAGGTGAACTGGAAATCTCTCCTGTATTAGTGAATCAGCACCAGACTAAATGACTGACAAAATATTTCTCCATGTCTATCTTATTAATAACGAATAAATACTTTTTCTGATTTTTTTTTACATAATATAATAACATCTTCTGCATGACAAGAAACAATGCCAGAACTGAGAAAAATCTGCTTCACTTTCACTTCTCATAAAGTCAAAAAAACAAGCAGTCCTTGGAACATACAAGGACAGTCTGCTCTTCCTTAAAATATCACAAAACCTTATAAAATAACGTAAAATATCTTAATTCAGATTTAAGTGGAATAAAATGAGATTTTTGAGTGGATTAGCAGTGGGTTGGGAACTTCTGCTTTATATTCGTAGATCAGCAGAGGAAGCAGTTCTTCCATACTGTGCATCAAGTGTGTCATTCTTTGCATAGTTTATATTTACGATTTTTTTGGTTTAGGATTGCAATTTTGATTCTGGAGACAATGTAATTTGACACCACAATCAATGCACATCAGCACAGTGATTTGAAAAACAGTTGCTATGGCACTGAAGAAGGTAATGGAGGACTCAAAAGATTTAATTTTAGTTTTATATTCTGGTAGGTTTTTATGCATAATTTCAATAAGTGTCCATATTTCTGTTACCCAGTTGTAAAATGGAGATAATAATACTTCTCTGTATCTTTAGAGCATTATGCAAAATTCTGAATTGCTGCCACAGTAAGGAAAAATATTTTAAACAGATTTGGATTCTTAATAGGCACTCCTGTTAAGCAAATAGTATGGGCATTTGGATATTATCCAGCTGGGGTCAAACTTTTCTCCTCCTTCCACCAGCATTCAGAAATAGGCAGAAACGCTGGGTTTTCACCTACTTTAATATGACCTTTAAGAGATGTACCACTTTTTATATCCAAAGTTGCTCAAGTATCCTCTGTCTGTCTAAAATCGAGGTGTCAGTTTCCATGAAGCACAATGACAATGAAGTACAGTGATCACCAAAAAACGGTGATGAAATTTATAATTTCTTTCATGTATACCATGTCCACATAGATTGATTGCTTTTAACTCATCCTTAACCTACTGATAGGGAGCAGAAAATCATCATAGCCTCTATGTTCAAGGAGAGACTTATATGACATTGTAGCAGGCGCTACAAAGAGAGCATACAAGGACTCAGTGTTGATTTTATTTGCTAGCAAAAATTTTCAGCATGATTTAGTCAGTGTTTTTAAGTGCATATAAGGAAAATGCTTATGATACAGTGAAAGTTACTGTTTTCATCTTGTATTTACAAAATCTAAAGTTTTTAAAATTTAAAATGCT
Source organism: Neomorphus geoffroyi (assembly GCA_033558235.1). NCBI lineage: Eukaryota > Metazoa > Chordata > Aves > Cuculiformes > Neomorphidae > Neomorphus > Neomorphus geoffroyi. The sequence continues at coordinate 21,866,423 of JAUMJM010000020.1, read as the reverse complement.
TTTCAGGGAAAAGCTCCAGCAACAAGAGGAAAGAAAAGCAAATTTTCAAAAAGGAATATGTTGCTATATTGAATTAATGAAAAATATTTCTTTTTTGTCATTATCTTAGTTCTTAAATAGAATCAGAAAATTTTCACTTACTTAGAACAGAAAAAAATAAACTATTTTCATTACAGTTAGTGTCACAGTTTAGCCCAGGCCCAGCTTGGCCTGAATCAGCAGCTAAATGCAAGCGGTTGTGATCCCAATCCTCTCCCCTAGCTCAGGGAAAGAGAAAAAAGAAATGAGAGAAGAAGACTTTTGGATTGGAAACAAATAAAAAAGAAAATAATAAAAATACATACAAATTTATGACATTGAGCCCCCCCCACCCTGATGACTAGGTCACCACAGATGCAGCAGAGTGGGCATAGAGAAAATGTGCCAGGCTGGGCTCAGCAGCAGGAGGGAGCTGGACTCAGGAACTGGATTCAGCAACACACAGATCTGGGATCGGGGCGAAAATATTGACAAGTTCTACATTGGACACCTGCCATCAAAGAAGAGAGCTTGACCCTCATGATCCCTCAGTTTTATCCCAAGTGTGGCATAGATGGAATGGAATATTTGGTTGGTCAATTTGGGGTTACCTGTCCAGTCCACTTCTCCTTGTAGTCGTGACCTTGTTTCACACATTGAATTATAGTGTTCTGTCAGCTCGAAGACCGACTTAGTTTCTACAGGAATAAGTACAAACAGTGGCCTTTTGGCATACTAATACCCCATGTTATCAGTTCTAGAGAGAAATCCTGTCTGAAAAGCATGCAGTTAATGTTCAGAAAATGAAGTTACTTCAACAAGACTTTGCTGGAAAGTTAAGAAAACTAATCAGGTTCAAACCAAAACTGTCAGAAAAAATCATAACCAACAGGATTTGCACCTCTGAAAATTAGTTTTTAAAAGTACTAGGTTATATTTTAAAATAATTTACAAAAATATGCCATGTGTGATGTAGTCATATATTTACTACATCAGTCATGCTGCTCAGTGTGAGACCCTTAGATCAGGCCCTTAGGGTAACTGTTTACGAGCAAAGAAGCAGCACACTCTATATGTAAGCAAAACCAAAAACTTATTGTTAGAATAACTAAAACCTTAAGATTCTAATCATTATTAGTCCAGATATAATTGTAACATAAAAAAAGAAAGAGTAATAATACAGTTAAGATTGTTATACACAGTTTTTTTGGTTTTCTGCTCTTTTCCCTGGTATTATGTCTCTCATGCCTGTAGTGTTCCTGTCACACCCTAGGTCTCCTCTTCTCAAGGCCCCTGATGTTGTACCAGGCCTGTATGTCTCTACATTTCATCGCGTTAGAGTGGTTGATACCTTATTCTACCTACAACAACCACTTGTTACTGCCTCCTGTGTAGAACTAACTGTACACACAGTTAACTGCATAAAACTGTGTATGGTTGTAACATACACAGCTAAAAAGTAAAAGAAATTAGGTTTAGACACATGGTCAAATAGAGAAATTGCTGTCACAGCTTAATGGAGTAAAACCAAACTGCAGGCAGGTCAACAAACGTTCACATGCAAGACAGACAAGCCTAGTCCTGAGGCCTTGCAAACTGTGTACAAACCTTACGACCCATAATACCAAGCCATGGCAGCTCTGTATTACAGGGTTTCATGGTTACGCATTGTGTATTTTTTTCCAGAGCTATGTGTCTCTCTGCTCTTTATAGTAGTTTAAAAGACAACCTACTACCTATAGTAGTTTAAAAGACACCTGGAGTATTGTGTCCAGTTCTGGAATCCCCAGTTTAAGGATATGAAACTGTTGGAGTGGGTCCAGAGGAGGCTACAAAGGTGATCAGAGAGCTGGAGCACCTCTGCTGTGAGGGCAGGCTGAGAGAGTTGGGGTTGTTCTGCCTGGAGAAGAGAAGACTTCAGGGGGAACTCATAGCTGCCCTCCAGCACCTGAAGGTGCTACAGGAAAGCTGGGCAGGGACATTTTACAAGGACAAGCAGTGACAGGATGAGGGGGAATGGCTTTAAACTGGAAGGAGGGATTTAGATTAGACATTAGGAAGAAATTCTTCCCTGTGAGGGTGGTGGGGCACTGGCCCAGGTTGCCCAGGGAAGCTGTGGATGCCCCCTCCCTGCAGGTGTTCAAGGCCAGGCTGGATGGGGCCTTGAGCAGCCTGGTCTGGTGGGAGGTGTCCCTGCCCATGGCAGGGGGCTGGAACTGGATGGGCTTTAAGGTCCCTTCCAACCCAAACCATTCCATGATTCTATGATTCTATGAACTTGCAGCACATCTCAAATGGTAGATTACATTTTGTGTGTTTGTGTGTGTCTATGTGTGTAAATGTTGAAATGTTGATTTTGGTTGGTTGGGTTTTGTTTGTTTGGTTGGTTTTTTTAAACCACTAAAAGGAGTGGATAGACTTACCTGCACACTATTTCTTGTCTATACAAGAAAGCATTTTCTTCCTTCTGTACTGATTTTAAAATCCAGGCCAGTAAGTTTAAAAGAGCCAAATCGCTGTAAGTGTACCAGAGGCATCTTCACTGAATCTGAAAACCAGTGTGCCTGTCACTGGAACATAAATGCTACTTAATGACACTTTGAAAGGAAATTTTGCTGCAAGACTATTAGCCAGTAATAAGAAAAGTGAAGAAGGAAGCTGGCCACGAAATACTTCACAGAGATGTGGTAAATAAAGTCCTCTTCTTGAAAATTCAGATCTTGTTAACTTGAATGAAATCTGCTTCATTAGTAACAATTTTTACTTGCAATGTATAGCCTAGATTGCTGCACAGTATTTCAGAAAGAGACCAACCATAGACAATACAGAATTTGGTGAGTGGTTAAGTTCTAAAAACAGGAATTCCACCACATAGAATCAGCAAGATTTCTTCTAAATTTTCAATACAAAATGCAACATGAAATTAGTTTTTGTGTCTTTCTTCACATCTTTATTCTTTTTAAAATTAATTTGTGATAAATAATCACTTTACTATGATTATTTTATTTGTGGGATCTTTATGCCCTACTATGTCATAAAAAATGTAGTTTAATATGCTATCCTTTTTCCTCCTAATCAAAACTCTTTTCTGTGCTCATTTTTCTTCACGCCTAGAAATACAAGCAGACCACTGGAAGCCATCTTTTTTTCTTGCCTTTTACTGTATTCTGCATATAAATTCCTATTTTACTCCCCCATACCACCTGACAAATTTTATTTTGATCACCTTCCTCTTTCCCACTCTGTCATCTGATTATCATCTCTAACTGTTGTTAGCACTTTGCTTCAAAAACACAAGCTAAGCAAAAGGAAATATCTGCTACTAAATTCAATGTACTTTCTAATTTCAAAATATATATGTAAGGTAATCTCAACATATGCTTTCCTTTGTTCAAGGATAAGACACAAAATACATCTAGGGACAAGGAAATCAGCGTGGGAATATGTATTAATATAGAGAGTTAATATATGGGTTTATTATTTCTAGTCTCCCAGGTGTGTACTGCATTTTTCAGACAAAAAAAAAATGACAGACCTCTATCATTCAGATTTTACACTCTAAATTAAACATGCCAAAATTTATACTGCACACTTGTGTTGAGAGAATCTATAGGGAAAAGAATATGAAGGCTAAAGCAGTGAGAAATTATGAGCTAAGAACTTAAAATCATTCTCATGAGTATATTGAAAAAAGTTGTGGAAAAAGGAGATTCTTCTTACTTGTATCATAATATAGTAAAATGTCCTAGAGGCCTTAGAATGAATAGAGGTTTCAAAGAGCACCATGGAAAAAAGGCATTGATAGCTTTTTGGTAGTACTAGCATTAAATTCTTAGTTTGGGTACTTGAAGATTCTTTTACAATACAGTAAGGAAGAGTGGTAACACTGGGTGGGCTTGGGTACAGCAGGCTAAAACTGAAGTATGCAGTGTGTTTCTGATAAAGAATCCTCCTAAAGTAAAAAAGTTTTTTTTTCATGAATACTCCTTCCAGCCTGTAGAAAGTTTCTAAAGAACAGAAATTCAGAACAGTATGCACAGAATCTGTAATATTGCTGTTCAGATTAAATTGAGAAATTTATAGAGGATATCATGGTAATATAATAGGCACTCCTATAATGGGGCATCATTAAAGGTTATAAACTGGTATCTGCAACATTTGACTGCATTTTCAGAAGTCTACAAGTAATTAGTAAGATGTAATCTAATTAATATGCTTCAGTGTTAGCAATTTACGTATTTGCATTAAAGAATTATCTCAGATAATACGTTAATGGCCCAAATTATCTTCTTAGGAGTGTGTGCAGTTACATTGTCATAAACCTGGAAGACCTTGATTGACCTGTCAATTTAATAACTACTACTTGCCAAAGTATGCAGTTACAATTTTTGTTAACGTTTTCCTATGTCTACTTAAAGATTTCTCATGCATTCAGTCTTAGCTGTCTTTCACATAAAATCAAAAGTCGTCCACAGCGTGACCAAAGACTGAGGGCAAAAGATCCAGCTGAATATGAATTGAGGAGAATACAGTCACTCCACTGAAAACAAGATTTTTCTTTCTTCCTTAAACAAAGTCCTATGAGACCTAATAATACTTCTTTCCTATAATCTTCTATTTTCTGTGCTTTTTGCAAACTCTGTGGAAATATTCCTTCCATTGTGATGACTTCGAGAAATATCGAGAGAGTTCTTCACAAGAAGATTTTATGTCTCTTTCTTATTTTCAAGATTTATCATTGTCTTAATTTGGGTCTAATGTTACAATGAAAGAGAAATTACATATTTACCTCTACAGATAGAAATTACTTCAGTCCATGTCTTTTTCTGGAAGGTATAAGCACCAAATATCCATTCCTCTGTCTCAGTCTTTTTAGTAACACTTAGCAAGCATCATAGAAACAGTCCTTCATCTGTATTGATTGTAAACTAAACAAGTTTATTAACTAAATACAACACAATAGAATTTTAAAAAGGCATTAGTGCCTCAGCATTATCTGAAGCCCATTTGACAAGGAGCTTCATAAACAAAAGCCTCAGCTGTATTGATCTGAAACTCAGAAGAGGGGAAAAGAGAGGCAAACTTACCTGAGATTTCTAGTAAAAAGATGAAAGTGAAAGGCTGATTAGCTATTGGAGAAGTATTAGTTGGATACATACAGTCTGTGCCTTTCCACAAGCAGAGTTGTAATCTTTTCCAACCTTGACTTTAACAGAAGAGGAACAGAGCACTATATCATCCTGCAAAACAACCTGCCATCTCTGAAAATGGAATCACCCATTCTTTTGGTTTTAATATCTGCAGTACATACTCCTTCACTTTCCAAAAGATACTCTTAAAGCTTGACTAGCTTGATTTCTTGCTATTAAATTTCCATCTAGCTTGAATTTATGAACTTGGTAACTAGATGATAATTTTAATAAATTCTGAGCATGAAAAATGTTTTTAGCAAATCCCTTTTTCAGAAGAAAAAAATGTTTCAATGCTGCTAAATCATCTTTATTTTGTTCTGATTTTTAGTTATGTTTGATATGGGAGTGATTAAGAAAGAGGGGGGAAAAAATGAAAAAATTGTCTTAGCATCGTTTAATTTTTTTAAAAATCTTTACATAGAAAAACAATGTATGTTGAAATTATTATCAAAATAATAATAAAATTAAAATATAAAAATAAATATTTAAATTAAATTAAATTAATTAAATTAAAATATGAAAGTCAAATCTATCTAATGTTCTAAAAATGAAAAGCTAAGCGGGCTCTGTAAAACATTTAATTCAATTTTTTTACTCGGTAAAAAAAGACATTGGATTAGCCTTAAATGACTATTTAAAAACATTTGAAGCTACAGTGAACTGAGTTTCACAAAATACAGTAATAAAAATCTGTCTTTATGGGAGGTACTGTTTTCATCTGAAACACAAGAGCTACTAGAGGTACAACTTCTCTATGTACTCTAATAGAGAATCAACTATACTGTCAATTAAATTCTTTGTATTTGAATTGGTGTGGCTTCATCTTCCTGCCAGCTGCCCTTTCCTGCTAAATTAATGAAACTTTTATTTTCATCTTGTAAAAATATTTATGGACTCTAATCAAATCACCTGTTCATTTTGACAAGATAAATAGATGGGGTGCTTTCAGTCTCTCCATATCCATCAAACTAATGTCTGTATGTCTCCTTATTTACACTATTCTTTCTTTTAACAGTAATCATCACAAATCAATTTCAACATTGGCCTGATCTATACTATGTATGTATAGTAAGCCAATACATAGTAAATATTTATGTATAAATATTTAGAGATAAAACCAGGTAATTGCTTCCCAAGTGCCGTCCCCTGTTTATACACCTAGGGTTTCCATACCAATGCAATGTGACACACAAAGTACACCATGCAATGTGGTTTTTGCCCTCTGTGGCCCCTAATTTCAGTTCATGTATGTTGCTTTCCTCTCTGAAAGTAGGACCACCACTTGTGTGCGTGGGATGTAGTTTTGCCTTCAGTTACTTTGAAAGTACGCTTGGTTTTATTAATCAAAAAGTTTTCTCATGAGATGACCAGTGACATAGCTGTGAATATCATATCTCAAATGTCTTGATCAACAGGCAATCACAGCCCAAAAAAATGTCAAAGTGAAAAATTTCATAAACTGATTCCTGACCAGTTCTCCTGTGATTCTGAGAACATTCTAAGAACAGAATTCTGAGAATTCTCATTCTGTTAATCCTTGAATTGTTACGGTTGATAAGCCAAAGGAGGTACAAATACTTACACATCACTGAGTTCATGGGAAACTCACAATCATCAATGCAAACTCCCATCTGAATGTTGCTTACTGACATAATTTGCTGGCATTTGAAATTACAAGTATAATACAGAATTGTCACTTTTTTTCCACAAGTAGATTTCAATTAGAAAATGCGGTAGGAGGGAGAGTGGAATCTCAGTAGGAAGAGATAATATGTGCTGTAATGTCTTGGAACAATAGAATTCAATCTCAATAGGAAGTCTTTATTTAGAACACCGACCCTTTTGTGTGAATGTCTTAAGAATGTTATTTAAATGATTCTCTGCAAAGGAAAAAAAAAAAATTAAAATGTGCTAGATTGGGCCAAAACCTATTTACTTTGTTCATACAAGGAGACTTGTTATTCTAGAAGCCAATAAAACTTCTCATATACGAATATCAAATGTGGGCCATAATTAATTTATTTCTTTTTCTTTGATCACCTTAGTTTGCGAAGAAATGTGTTTTGGAATAAAAAATATTTAAAACTCAATGTTTCATACTGCACTGTAAATGCAGAAACTCCACTGAAATCAAGGATCTGATCTGGATTTTAATCAAGGTAGTTCTGGACGGTTAAAAAAGAGTTGGTGCAAAATTGTCCCCTGGCACAACTTGAGGCAATTTTCTCCTGGTAGTTACTTGAGAGAAGAGATCAAAGAGACCAAAGATATTAGGTAAAAACTAATACCTATTCTATGAAGCAACAGTTATGTAACATGTATCTGGGTAGCTAGGTAACACACCATTAAATGGAAATTATTGGCAGAACAAAACTTTCAGCCTATTTCTCTAGAACTTTGTTTGTCTCCAAAACCACTGGATCATCATTGCAATACTGATTTTTAGCTCTGTCTGAATGAAGAGTCGGAAATATATATTTATGGGAACTGTGGTCTTTGTTTTTCTGAAACTATCCTTACTTTAAAATACTTCAAACTGTTTTAAAATGTACTAATTCACCTATTTAAATATGTAGCTTCAGTAGGCCTTCCACAATCTGTGTTCAATTCTTCTTCCTCATGTTTCTTTTTCCAGTGAGAAATAAAACCACGTGACAAAGAAATTTTCTGATGCTATTTGGTGTGTTTCTGGCTTTCACAACGGTATTTTGTTCCTTTCTTCAGAAAGGGTATTTCTTTCACTTGAATATTAGCTGATTTCTTCAGGAGTCATGGTGACATGAGACAAGATGAAAGAATCACAGAATCATTTCGGTTGGAAAAGACCTTTAGGATCATCAAGTTCAACCATAAATCTAACACTACCAAGTCCACTACTAAACCATGTCCCTAAGTGCCACATCTACAGGTCTTTTAAATCCCTTCAGGGATGGTGACTCAATCACTTCCCATGACAGTCTGCTTCAATGCTAGACAACCCTTTTAGGAGAGTGATATTTCCCAGCATCCAGTCTAAATCTCCCATGGCACAACCTGAGGCCATTTTCTCTCGATAGTTACTTGGGAGAAGAGACCAATACCCACCTCATTACAACCTCCTTTCAAATAGCTGTAGACAATTATAAGGTCTCCCTTCAGCCTCCTTTTCTCCAGACTAAACAATCCCAGTTCCCTCAGCCAGTCCTCAATATGACTTGATTTCCAGACCAGCCTTGTTGCTCTTCTCTGGATGCACTCCAGCACCTCAATGTCCCTCTTATACTGAGGCATCCAAAACTGAACACAGGATTTGAGGTACGGCCTCATCAGCATTGAGTACAGGAGCGCAGTTACTTCCTTAGTCCTGCTGGCCACTCTAGTTCTGACACAAGCCAGGACGAGCACACTGCTAGCTCATACTCGGTCAACTACCGACCAACACCCCAGGCCCTTACGTTGAGTGCCACCTAGTTCCTGTATTGAAGAGTCAATGAACAGTACGTTCCTGTTCTCCTACTCCACAGCTTTCATGAGTTTATAAGCTTTCTATCACACCCTCCCATGAACCATCTCCTTCTCCGTGTTGAAGAGTCTAAACATATCTATTCACTAGAGCTGGGGTTGTTTAGCCTGGAGAAGAGGAGGCTCAGGGGAGACCTTATTGCTCTCTACAACTACCTAAAGGGAGGTTGTAGTGAGGCAGGAGTTGGACTCTTCTCTCAGGCGACCAGTGACAGAACGAGAGGACACGGTCTCAAGCTTCGACAGGGAAGGTTTAGGATTGACATTAGGAAGAAATTCTTCACTGAGAGGATAATTGTTCATTGGAATGCGCTGCCTAGGGAGGTGGTGGAGTCACCATCCCTGGAGGTGTTCAAAGAGAATTTGGATGAGGCACTTAGTGCCATGGTGTAGTTGACAAGTAGGAGTAGGTGTGGGTGTTGGGTCATAGGTTGGACTCGATGATCTCAAAAGTCTTTTCCAACCTTATGATACTGTGATGCTTCTTACAGGAAGCTATGGACATTTGGTTATTATTCTTTTTCTGTTCCTTTTCCTTTAGTATTATTATTTTATTTCTGCTTCAACTTTCAAAAAGGCACACATTAGTCAAGCTTCAAGTCTACTATGAATTTACTCAGTGACATGGTCATGTTTCTTATTTTGCTCTCTATTTCCTTTAGTCCTTAGTATTACATCAGCTTTTTGGCTACTATTAAAAAACAAGCCAATGATTTCAAGTTCCAGTTCTTGACTAGGAAATTATTTTGTGAGTTGAGATTAAAATAGTTAAACCATATGTTCTTAAAATCTATTTATTTTAAATATACTAAAGAACTAACCAAAGCCTTGAATTTCACATCATTCTTCTGTCATGAAGCAAGTATTCAATATTTTCTCACTTTTTCAAATATATACTCCTCTTCATAACATAATATATTTAAATTAATCTCAAAATAACACAGGTCAAAATTTAGCTAAATGAAATCACAGGACTATTTGGTCTCCTGTTAATACCAAATATACCTCACTGAAAAAAAAAGAAATAAACTTTTTAATATATAGTGCTTGACAGTGCTATTTTGAAATTATTCATCTGGATTATTAAAAAATATGTTCATATATTTACTAAATACAGAATTAATTTCTGCTCATTAAGGTTGTTCTCAGACATAAATGTTTAGAAGTTACACAAATGGTTATTTATTCATGGTACTTTGCAAAAACTTAGTTGAAAATACTTTTTTAAAGCCTTTTAAATTTTCAAAATTATTTAATCATTGCAAAAAGTAATGATAGTCTCTTTTTTTTGATATGACGGTTACAGCACCTTAACTTAAAATTGTTGGTATATTCCCAGATGTGATCACTGTAAAGAAGGCCAGAAGAAAATCCTACACAGCGAATAAACCACAGGCAAAATGTTTAATCCAATACTGCTGGCTTCATTGTTAATTACCTCTCAAGGGGCTAGGATGTCAATAGATAGTGATCTTGTGTCTTGGAGTCTTTGCTGTTAAATGCATGATCAATACTAAATAGAATTTTAACTGCCCGTGATTTAATTAGGAGTGGTTCCTTTTATCCTGCATGCAATACCAGAATTGCACTCAATAAAGTACAAAGGAAGGTTGCCATGTTGGTTGTGTATTCACCACATCCTAGGCTTTGCAAAAAAATCGGGAAAGGAGACCACGTTGTTACAAATTTGCAATTGGCCCGTAACACAGAGGGAGTCAATCTTCTCTTCAGTCAAATTAATCTAGACTTTTGGAAGTATGGAAGACTAAGAATTACAATTTCATATCCTTAATACTTTGCAGTCATATGAAAATCAAAATGGTATTTCAAATGGAGGCAATGAATTTTACCTGGAGGGTAGATCTATCTGGAAATAACAGGAACATCAGGTCTTTTACCGTACATAATACAAATACATCTGAACAAGAGATCTTAGCTCATTCTACCATATGACTTACCTAAATAACTAGTCTGTTACTATAGAAAGTAAATTCTACAACTATGTAAAAAAGAAACATACAAGAGTTACAAAATGGAATAGGGTTATCACTTCAGAAAACTGATTAAAGGAGCACACAGTATCAGAGAGAAAACATATATAAGCATGTGAAGAATATAACAGCCAAAAAGACTAAAAAAGACTAATTACTAGAATATGATGGTAATGCAATGATTGATGCAAGAAAGTAGAGGAGTTCAATAAGTATTACTATTCCTTACTCAGACGGAATTAGCATGATAAATCCTCCTATCATACAAGAAAAGTAAAGTACTTTCCAGTTTATTAGTAAGCAAAGAGGTATAAAACAATATCTACGTTTAATGATGGAATACATTTTTAATAAATCTCAGAATATCATAGAATTTCCAGCAGCCTGAAGACGGGTTGTTGTATACAATAACTTAAAAAAAAAGAAAGCGACATAAGTAACTGCAGGCTTTTAGAATTTCATCAGGTCTGATGTAAAATGATTAAAAAATCATCTAGAAACCTGTCTTTATAGTCTGCTTATGAAATGAGATAAACACATCTGACTAAATAGGCATTTAGAAGTAGGAAATGCAGACATTTTTAGTGGAAAGGTATGTTAGAATTTTCACATTCTGAAGGGTAAACAAAAGGAAAGAAAGAAATCAACAAACATTTGAGCTAGCGTGTGGCTGATTAATGTTTTCTAAATCTTTTCTGAAGTATTGGAAAGCTTTTATTTTTGTATGATCTCTCACAGGACTGATAAGAATTGCAACTTCTGGTTGCAGTGCACATGGAGTATATTGCAGGGCTGCTGTGACATTACTTTTACCAGGATTGAGTTATACATAACGGAAATGAGTTTTCCAGATAGCACTGTGATACATAAAGGAAAATACGCAGATCCTCTAAAGGAGTACTGAATTTCTCTACACCTTGCACAAATGTGAGATACAAAAATCACAGACTATTGTTTTTCTGCTACTCATCCTTTTACAGTTAGAAGAGGTGATAAATACTTCTGTAGTACAAGCAATTTTAAATACCAATTTCAGAATCAGATAAGTCACTTAAGATTCTATTTTGTTCGATTAACTATAATGGAAACCTAGCATAATTTGCTATATGCAGAGGTCAAAAGAGTAAAGAGGAAACCTACCCACTGTGTCTTCCTATGGTAGCTGTTAGTGCTGCTTTACAACAGTACAGGGATGTACTGCGTGCTAGAGATACGCTCTGGTCTCTCAAAAATTCTGCATACTCTCTCTCCATGTATAATTCTGAAGTTATATTTATTGGATGCTGTTGAATATCTATAGAAAAGAGCTATCCAAGTCTATTGAATTATTACATAAGATTGCGTTCCTCACTTCATCTGTCTCATTCCCTGTGGAGCTGAATCACTAGTAGCAAGCACTGAGCTCCACCTTGGCAGTTCTGGAGCACTAGGCATTGTATTAATATTACGATTTTAATAATATGTAGCACCTGGAAGTCCTCTGTACTTTCAGCATACCAGTGCGGAGTCACTTCTCAGTTTTTTCCTAGTTTGTCAGGGATTTATGTGACCACTGTGTACAAATTCTGTATTATAAAGACAACAAAAGCCCCACAAAACCCCCCAAAAAATCAATCAACAACAAAAAACCCAAAATCTTATGCTCTTTAGCATATTGTAAATCAAAATACATAAAATATAATTTAAAGGAAATCAGTATCATTGTAAACTTTTCAGAGAAGACAGATGAATTCTACTACATATCACAAAGAACCATAATATTTTATATTTGTTCATTGAAATATTAGGGACAGAATGAGAAAAAAGATGCAGACTGCGGTAATCTCTTTATGTATAAACACATGTTATTTCTCTATAGGTCCTGGTACTTACCAGTTTTTAGCAAATTTCTTGCTACAAAATTTTTTGAGGGGACCTTGAGCCTTGAAATCACCAAATTATCCTATATACTTCCAGAAGGTTACACTTGACCATTTTCCTTGATGATATATGAGCTGCCTGCAAGAAATATTAGTCCTATTAAAAAAGCAACATTGCATCCACATTAACAGCCTGCCCTCCAGGCAACTGATACCAGATCAACCACCCAGGCCATTTTAAACAAAATCAAGAACTTACTGTTTAGTCTAATCATAGAGTTATTAGCAGTCTTGTTAAAATCAAATTAATATTTACAGTTCAGATTGCCCAATTATTAGCTTATTCCCAGTAGTGGCATAATGAAAACTGATACACACAGACTTTCTACTATTGACCCCTTTCTCCAGGGTTTTTACCCTTTCTTTGGGAGTGCTTGCAGGAACTGCAACAAATCAATATCCCATGGTCTTCTCTGAGAGATCTGCTGTTAGCTACAGAGTTCAGGGAGTCTCCATCTGCATGAAAGGAGGAATATTTGTATATATGAACAGTTTCTTCCCTCTTACTCTTGAAGTCCTTGTCACTTAGAGTCACCTTTTTACAAACACATACGGCATAATTGCTTGTACTCCATTTATTGACAATTCCATGTTTTATCTGAATTTTCTACATACGGCATGGTACACATTCCCTTAGCCTCTTCATTATAAAAAAAGAACAATACCTCCCCTCCCCCCCAAAAAAAACCCCCACCAAAACCCAACATCCTCCCTCCCCCCACAAAATATCCCAAATTCCTAAGGTTTCATTTCTTTAAAGACACAGTACTGACTATTTTTGAGTGACTTACATCCCTGAGGCCTCTGGCACTACCCCTTGCTTGCATTCTCATTTTGTGCTATCATTTAATGTTTGTACTTTTGGAGATCCTACTTACAATCCCTTGAGGTTTTTTCAGCTTTCAAACCCTAGTTTCCTAACAGTATAAATATATTTTTATTAGCACAGCCTCAAAATATATGCATCCTTTCTCTGAAATCATTAACAGAAGATACACACACATAAAACAAGGACATGCAGACAAACTCAGAGACCTATGATAAGCATTTGCCACCATAATCTCCCGGCTTCAGTTATGTCTGTTAACAACACTGCTAAACAGGAGTAATTATGGGTATATGCCTAGTGACTCTGTGTCTAATGTGTAGACTGTAACATTAAAGATGTTTTAAACATTTCTTAGATTTCATAGCTTTAAAAAAGACACATACAGGAGGGTGTTGACTATAGCAATATAAAAGTTTTGCAAGACACATAGCTAAAAATGTTTCACTCGCAACCACCTGGAATCAACATACTGAAATAAATCATTTTCCATTAGTGGAGTAATTATAAGTAGACTGCAGAAAAAGTAAGTACATAGATTGTAGAAAACCTTATCAAATGAAATAGTTTTAATGAAATGAATAAAATTTTATTTGCATGTAGGAGATAAAATTCACTGCAACATTATTATTGCTGATTGCTGGAAATGAATTCTATATACTGTTAGGACTGGCCTTTCTTAGAGGAGAGCCTACTCAAAATGAATTCCCTCTGTGACATATATCATACCAAAGCCCTTAAAAATGTTATTATTTTATATTTTACTATGGTCACACCTTTGAGGGAAAAAAAATGTTTTCAGAAATAAAAATAATTTAAATTGACATGAGACTTACATGAACTAGAAAGCATTGCATTACCAGTAATTTAAAGGTTAAAATACAGTGTTTTTTCAAAAGAAGTAGGATTATGCTTAGGAAAAGTGAAAAATTTGGTGGAGAAGTCCAGAACAGAATGAAGCCCAGGAAGGAAATATATGAAAATACATGCTAAAGGTGACAAAAAGAAAGCATCAGTGAAAAGTAAAACTTAGTGATTTGTCAAATTTTGGTTTTGAAAGTTTAGGAAATGGCGTCCGAGTACCAGATCAGCAAATTCTGTATGTAGTCTTGTGAAAATATAAAGGAGAAACTTGGAACTATGTTCAAACTCTTGTTTGTACAGGGGGTGAGGGCAGAAAGAAACAAAAATATTTATGTTGAGGCTTGGCTTGAAGGCTGAATGGTTTTAATAGAAGAAAACAATGTGAAGACTCAACTGAAATAGAGATGGAGTATACACAGAAAGAAAGAAATGCAAATAGAATACTAGAAGCAAGAAACCACTATTACTGATGTTTATATGAGTGTTTTTATATTACTAAAACAATAACTGCTCTGTAAAAAGTGCCAATACAGCTTAAAAAATCATTCTGAATGATGCTAAAAATCTGAATGATTTTTCTATTAAATTCAAAAGACCTTGGTATTCTTTATGCATTCATCATATGCGATGAAAATGACTCCTCCTGCACACAGTATTTTGCAATATGGTTATATAGTAACCTTATTACAACTTTGTAGGAAAAAGCAGTCTATTAGTTAATTTGATCAGAGAAGCTGGAAGTCTAAAAAGGAAGCTATGGAGAATTTCATCAGCTTAAGCTATTTGAGAATTCCATTGGAACAGAAGCAGAAATTTGCTGAATAACTTCCACTGAAACAAACTTAATGAGGAAGCAGAAGTCAATATATAACATAGCAACTTAGCTTTGAGAAAGTAATGCTTGTTATGGAAGCTGGCACAGTTTTTCTTTACCCATTCTCAAAATTTTCTTTAAAGATCTGTTAGTAATACTTCATTTGCAATAGAAAGAACACTTAAAACTACATGTCTGCTTCCCAAGATTCTGACAGACTCTACTGATATTCCAAAATTTTCCCTTGGCTCTATTTCTTAAGAATTAATCATAACTTTTATCCATTTAATTAGTTTCTGGTTTTATTACAAAATTAAATAGTCACTTGAATTAATTTGTTTCAATCTTAATATATTACCCAGTTCATTATA
The DNA here is from genome assembly GCA_033558235.1 of Neomorphus geoffroyi. NCBI lineage: Eukaryota > Metazoa > Chordata > Aves > Cuculiformes > Neomorphidae > Neomorphus > Neomorphus geoffroyi. Next base: position 21,850,927 of record JAUMJM010000020.1, on the reverse strand, counting down.
TCACAACTTAAACTTTGTACATTTTTACTAATCAAAAGTCTAACAAGCCAAAATTCCAACTTCATAAAAATATTCTGTTTCATTTCCAGTGAGCAGAAAAGATAGGAACTTTTCTGGTTAATAAATTTATGTTTCAGTGTACCAGCAACTCAATACACTTACCTCAAGGAAATCTTTTAGAAACAGAAGTGTATTGCGAATGTTCAAATTTAGTAAACTCAGTAGTCTAAACATATTAACAACATTCATGCCAGTGGATGTGCATTCTTCCAATTCTCAGTACAGCCTGCTTTGTTGGCAAAACTTTCACAGTATTTCAAACACTCCTGATGTTTAAAAAATGCTTCTTCCACTTGAAAGTACATGCAAACACAGCTTTCCATATCCTTCATAAGTTTTAGTTGGAAATAACAGTTAACTGCAGAGGGTTTTGAAAAATACTGATAATAAAAGCTAGGTTTACTTTTAGTGGACTGTGCATCTGGTTTAAAAGTCTTCCAGTCCCTTAATTCTTCAATACATAAATACTTTTAGTTTTTCCTCTAATTAGAATTCTTGCATTTTTCTTGTCTTTTCCTGAGATGACAAAGATAGAAATACAACGAATTCTTTGCAATAGGATTTACCCTGGCATAATATCTATCATTCCAAGAGTGTATTTCACCCAATACTGAAACACAAAAAATAACCAAAAGTTAAATAATGATACAAGTATAAACTTTTTTTTCAAGAGTTACAGCCATGCCTATAGTTGACCTGTTCATGAATGCAATACAAGAAACTAATTGCACAAATAAGATAAGATAAGCCTGCAAATCCACTTTATTGTACAGTTTATAAAATGAATAGAACTAAAGCAAAATCACACAATACATGCGGTGCATGTCATTAAACAGTGTGTTTAAATATGCCACATTCCCGCACCTTAGTTACTGTCTCCAGTTAGGGTTAGCTGCAGTCTGCACCGGTAAGCTAACAGAATATGGCAAACTGAAAAATCCTTGATTTCTTAGCAACAACTAAAAACATCAGTGTGTTTTCTGCATTCTTCTCATACTAAATCTAAAACAGCCATCAGATTCTGTGAGAAAATTATCTCTATCCCAGCCAAACATAAACATTACCTGATAACAATTAAAACAGTATGTGCTACCAACATTATTATAACATTATTATTGAGGACAGTTACCGGAAAGAAAATTAACCCTATCCCAGATGAAACCACGACAACAAGTGCTTGCTGCATCACTGAGCGAAGTGTTGTGATGGGAATGGGAAAGGATGCTATGAAATGAAAGGACACATTTTTAAAAAGGCCTTGCTCTTAAAACAAAGATTCAAATTCCCGCAGTATGTACTGCATATAGATAGATGCATCGTATCGTGATATACAGCAAGATATTACACATAGGGAAAGGAAAAATAATTCAAAATACTGTACTTGTTTTACTGCTTCCATGTTTGAATACTTTATACAGAAAAGAAACAGTTTACACAGCCATTTTGGTGGGAAAGCATATCAAAATATATCAAAGGCTAAATACAAAGCAACAGAAAGCATTTTTTCTGCCATCAATGATTTCTAGAAATGGCAGGAAACTCCAGCAAGCATTTGGCAGCATTAAATCTTAGAGTAAAAAACTTGATGGAGGATATTAAAGAAATTATCTAAAAATCTGATGTTTTTCAAGATAGCTGTCATTCTATTTAAGGAAAACCTGAGAAAATAGTCTGAGTGAGAAAGGAAATGAGACTATACTATTTGAACAGAAGCTTCAGCAGAAGTTGAAAATATACAGAAAAATCAGATCTGTAAACTCAGCAAAGAGACACATTAACAGAATGGTAAATGCAAAGCTTCAAATTTCAAGAAAATTTCGCTTGAAAATACTGGGAATTGGAAACATTTAATAGAATGAGATAATTCATTGGAGTTTTCAAGAAGAGGACTTTATTTACCACATCTCTGTGAAGTATTTCGTGGCCAGCTTCCTTCTTCACTTTTCTTATTACTGGCTAATAGTCTTGCAGCAAAATTTCCTTTCAAAGTGTCATTAAGTAGCATTTATGTTCCAGTGACAGGCACACTGGTTTTCAGATTCAGTGAAGATGCCTCTGGTACACTTACAGCGATTTGGCTCTTTTAAACTTACTGGCCTGGATTTTAAAATCAGTACAGAAGGAAGAAAATGCTTTCTTGTATAGACAAGAAATAGAAGTGTGCAGGTAAGTCTATCCACTCCTTTTAGTGGTTTAAAAAAACCAACCAAACAAACAAAAACCAACCAATCAAAATCAACATTTCAACATTTACACACATAGACACACACAAACACACAAAATGTAATCTACCATTTAAGATGTGCTGCAAGTTCATAGAATCATAGAATCATGGAATGGTTTGGGTTGGAAGGGACCTAAAAGCCCATCCAGTTCCAATCTCCTGCCATGGGCAGGGACACCTCCCACCAGACAAGGCTGCTCAAGACCACATCCAACCTGGCCTTGAACACTTCCAGGCAGGGGACATCCACAGCTCCCCTGGGCAACCTGGGCCAGCGCCTCACCACCCTCATTGTGAAGAATTTCTTCCTAATGTCTGACTTAAATCTTCCCCCTTCGAGTTTAAAGCCATTCCCCCTCATCCTGTCACTACTTGCCCCTGTAAAAAGTCCTTCCCCAGCTTCCCTGTAGCCCCTTCAGGTACTGGAAGGCCACTATGAGGTCTCCCTGGAGCCTCCTCTTCTCCAGGCTGAACAACCCCAATTCTTTCAGCCTGTCCTCACAGCAGAGGTGCTCCAGCCCTTTGATCACCTTTGTAGCCTTCCTCTGGACCCACTCCAAGGCCATGTCCTTCTTATGTCAGGGATTCCAGAATTGGACACTCTACTCCAGTTGGGGTCTCACGAGAGCAGAGTAGAGGGGAAGAATCACCTTCCTGGACCTGCTGGCAACACTTCTTTTGATGTAGCCCAGGACACAGTTTGCTTTCTGGGCTGCGAGTGCACACTGGGGGCTCTTGTTGAGCTTATGATCAATCAATACCCCCAAGGTCTTCTCTGCAGGGCTGCTCTTGATTACATCATCCCCCATTCTGTATTGATACTGGGGGTTGCCCCAACCCAGGAGTAAGATCTTGCACTTGGCCTTGTTGTACCTTAAGAGGTTCACACAGGCCCACTTCCTCAGCCTGTCAGGGTCCCTCTGGATGACATCCTGTCCTTCTGGTGTGACCACTGCCCACTGCCCCACTCAGCTTACTGTCATCCAGAAACTTGCTGAGGGTGCACTTGATCCTGCTGTCTACATCATTAACTAAAATATTACAGTATCACAGTATTACACAGTATCACAGCATCACAAGGCTGGAAAAGACCTTTGAGGTCAAGTCCAGCCTATGACCCAACACCAACACCTACTCGTTGTCTAAACCATGGCACTAAGTGCCTCATCCAATCTCCTTTTAAACACCTCCAGGGATGGTGACTCCACCACCTCGCTGGGCAGCGCATTCCAATGGCCAATCACCCTTTCAGTGAAGATTTTTTTCCTAATATCAAGCCTAAACCTCCCCTGACAAAGCTTGAGACCATGTCCTCTTGTTCCGTTACCGGTCACCTGAGAGAAGAGACCAACTCCTGCCTGACTACAAACTCCTTTTAGGTAGTTGTAGAGAGCTATAAGGTCTCCCCTGAGCTTCCTCTTCTCCAGGCTAAACAGTCCCAGTTCCCTCGGTCGCTCCTCATAGGACTTGTGCTCCAGCCCCTTCACCATCCTCATCGCTCTCCTCTGGACACACTCCAGCATCTTCACATCTTTCCCAAAATAAGGGGCCCAAAACAGGGCACAGCACTCAAGGTGCGGACTAACCAGTGCCGAGTATTAAACAGCACTGGTCCCAGTATTGTCCGATGAAGTCCATCTTGACATCAAGCCATAGACCACTAGTCTCTGAATACGATCATCCAACTAACTCCTTATCTACTGAACAGTCCACCCTTCAAATACATATCCCTCTAATTTAGAGAGAAGGGTGTTGTGGGGGACCATGACAACACAGCCTAAAACTAGAAGATATTTCAATATGTAAAAAGAAATGAAAACCCGGTATAGATTTCTCTGGTTTTATATGCACCCTTACACTATTTTTCTGGGTCTTAAAGTTGATAGTCCAAGAAGAGGATGTTCAGTGAGCTGTGAACATTCCAAATCCTTCACAAAAGTAGTATCATGTCAATGGTGTCTTCTTCCTTGCTTCAGGATTGCTTGTAGTCATTTTCATATTTGGCAATAGGCTCTGTGGCTTGCTCTTTTTTGATCTGCAAGTCTGTTGTAGCTGAATTTGCTATGTATGGTGTATTTTACCTATTCGAATTTTTGTGTAGTTTTGCTGAGTTCTTAATACTGCATCTCTTTGATGACTTGTAATGTCCACCAGTGAAGCCCTGAGGCCCTCAGTATTAACTAGTGCCTGCACTTTTAATGTTCCTCTAATCACCCCATGCCTTTACTTTATTGTGTTCTAGGGCTATAGACAGCTCTTGTTACACAGAGTAAATACTTGCTGTCACTGTGTGTTGGTTACAAAATACACTTAACAAGGCATTACACACAAATTTATACCAAAGTAAGCAAACTAAAATTAAGCCTGTAACAATCAGTTGGTCATTAGATTATTGCTATTACAAGCTAAAACAGCTCCAAGCTGCTGCTTTTGAAGTCTGTATTGTTAGCTTAACACAGATCCTTAAGCCTGTTACAACTGTACCTCAATATTCCTTGGGTTACAAGGCTATGCTTATGCAAAATGGCAAAGGTCACTAATACTGAATGAGATAAAAGGAACAAGAAGAGAAACACCAGCAACCTGATCTCTTCAGGAACTGGCTCTCAATACTGAAAGTCTCACCTAATGATATATTGCATTACAGTCAGAAATGTGATTGCAACTGAATGTGGAAAAATGTATTTCAGAAAAAATAAAGAAGGGGAAAATTCTGATAAAGTTGTTTCTCAGGCCAGCAAAACCTATGAATTAACAAAATATTTTCCAAAGGAAATGCACTGGCATATAGACACAGTTATAACAGATAAATGATCGACAACAATGTTTCTGCTTCATATATATGTCTGAAATTAATATAATGGTCCTTAAGATATCATCACAGTTAACCTATCAAACTGACTTTGCAGCTGATGTAATTTTTAAGACTTACTCAAATGAAAAGTGAATCAAAACTTTGCATTGAAAATGAATATGGTGCATCTGAAGGATCTGGCTAGCAGTGGTTAAATTCTTGGAAACCAGCTGAGTTTTATGAATTCTGAGATAATTAGTTTCATGGCAAAGAATATATTATAATCTTAATCTTAGATAAGATAACTCGTCTTTGAGAGTTCTATTACAACATCTAAAGAATACTGAACTCTTCATATTTACTCAAAAGGAGGGGAGTTTGTCTGACAATTTCAAAACTGACCCTTCTGTTCATAGAAAAAAAGGATTTCATTCATATATACTTAGTATTTGTTCCATTCTGAAAACACTTTCCCTTAGTCAGCTCATCAACTAAATCTTTTTAGAGTCAGACTTCATAAGAAAGAACACCATTCTTTGAAACTTTAATGCTAAAACAAAACCAAACTTTTAATCTAAAACTTAATACAATTCCTTTCAGTGCTTTCTAGAAACTTACAGAACTTTGCAAAGAACTGTTAACTTTGCCATGTGACCTTTCTTTTACTCCAACCAGTTTTAGCATGATTGGGAGTACTCAATAGGAAAATACTGGTCAAACATCAAAGCATACTCTCCAAACCCTGCCAGTCTGGGTGCCAGAATCTTCCCCTGCAAATGGCATCTTCTGATTCCTCATGTCAGAGTTGTGGATAACGCTTCGGTCTTCTAGCTACCTGTAAACATTTGTCAGTATTCATAAGCATGAAACAAGGCCACAATGGGAAATGACACCTTAGGGATTTTGCACCCTTTACCTGTGCAGATTTATTTTATGCTTCATCTCAAGCCTCTGGAGTTATCGTTGTTTTAACTTACATTTTTAATTGCTTCATTTAAGACAATGGAAACTTAGGAGTCGGATATCATGATATTCTCATACTCCATAAAACACAATGCCGTCATCATCAACTGTAAATACTGATCTTCCAAAGTTATTTCAAATGTATGTGCAATAATTTTCTTCCTACCGTAAGAACTCACTTATTCACGTAACACCATACCTTCAAAGACATACGAGGTAATTGAATTTGTTGTGAATCATTTATAAAACCAACGTAAAGCCAGAGTTGCAATGCAATACATATGAATGCTGTCTCTGTGTGAACAGAAATCCAGCAATACATAAAAGCAAGAAACACCAAAACAACAAAGGCCCACAGTATTAAATAAAGAGGAGTTTATGTCATGGGAACATTAATGGTGTTGCCTTGTCAGAACTGCCTACAGTTTAATCATAGAATGGCAACATTTCTGATCGCAATCAATTTCCCGCAAAACTCAAGAATTTTGTCAATTGCAGGAATAGAGTGCTGGTTAAAGTAATGGTAGTCCCAAGTTAAAGACAGTAGCAATAATAATTAAAAAAAACAAAAACATAATCCAGTGTTGAAATAACAGTTAAAGGTTAAAAAATGCTCAACAATATAAAGGTTAACTAAATGCAGTTCTATGCTCCGATGAAAAAATGCATTCACATAGATAAATGAAGTTTTATCTGACTCTAGTTAAATAGGATGTCCTGAATTTAGTGGTGTTCTTTACTAAATCAGTATTAACTATTGTATGATTTAATTAAAACAGAGTTGTATCAGCAGGATATCAGAGACATTCTTATCCCTCAAACCCACTATCTTGCAACCACAGATTAAGTATATTATGAGAAATGATAGAATAAATTTATAATGCTAGAAATTAAATGCACAACTTGTAAACAATATAAATTTAATAATAACTGATGGGTTTACATTGTCTCTTTGAACTTTGATAAAATACACTAACGACTTGAAAGACCTGTGTTCTGTCTATGCTTAGAAATGAGCAGGAACTTCATGGCCTGAAGGGCAACATTAGGAGTTACACTGCTGCTGCAAAGGGTAGTAGTTCCTAGGTCCTAGGAAAGTACGATGAATTAGTGACTTTCTGCTCTTTTTCAAAGGGTATAATGAGGTCTTTTTATTTTAAAATTGGTCTTTCTCAATGTCCTTACTTCTACTTTCTAAAACAGTACTTTAGAAGCTATACACCTCGCAGTGTGGCTGACTGGACATTTTCCCATTCTCTGTTTTCTGCCTTTACCTTGAATTCAGTTACAGCTTTTACCTTCATGAGTGGGTGGAACTCCAAGTACTTTAAAAATCTCTAGATCCCTGTTTTGCACATATATGGACATACAGACTCACATATATTTGTATACATAAAATGGCTTACACTAAGAAGCAAAAACCAATCATCCCTATTTTATATTAACAAAATAAGGAAAACCAAAGGGTTAGAACTAAATAGAATTGAAAATAAAAGACTCAGCTGAAAAATTGTGTTCATTGGAATGTATACTATTACCGGTTCTGCACATGTTCCATTACTTCAGTATTAAGCATGTGGCTATAATTGACTATACGAGATAAACTTCACCAAATTTGAATCAAAGCTTTGACAAGGAAGATGTACAGTGTGGTACTTCATGTGTTGCAAATAGCTAGTCCTATAAACACAAAAGATTGTACTTTGGCACAACTATATGTCGTGTGTTTTCTGAGGAAAAGCAACAGCTTATTTGAATAAAGGAATAAGCAAATGACAACTTGCCTATGTAAAATATGATTTTTCTATATTCTACCATCAGTCATTCTTATGTTAATAATTTATTGACAACCTCTAACCATGGAAACCAGAATTAGTGCTAGTTATTTTTTCATGAGGGCAATAAACAATAATAATAATGGCCATTTGCTTCCAGTATAAACCAAGTCTCAAAGATGAGTTTCTGAAAAAGGAAACAAATGTGCAATAAGCAACATGATACCTATAAACTATTTATGAAAAGAAATTTAACCCACAAAGTAAGAGCTAATGGGTCAAACATTGCGAAGCTTTCTCAGGTGAGTAATATCATCTATGACCAAAATGAAACCTTAAGCAACATCCGTAACAGCACTAATGTGTGATAGATGCTCACCACAACAGCAGCTGAATATTATGCAGATCATCCAGTACTCTGAATGTCTGCTTTATGACTAGAAAATAAGTGTGTTCATTTTTGTACTTCATCTACTGTATTTTTGGGTTTCTTTCCCCAATTGCTGATTCAATTGTAAAGGTTTTACTGGTGTAGCTAATTTCAGTATAAGTAGTTTGCTTGCTCCCTTCACCTCTTTAATTACGTGACAGGAGAGAAAGCTTTTCTGTGGCTCTAGTATCAGTTCCGAATGGCTATGTTTGCCACCTTGTCCATGTTTGATGTGAGGTGTTAATTAGAGACAGGTACCTGTAGCACACTCCTAGATATTAATCCAAATATATTTTTGCCTCAAAACAGCCAGGTGTTTTATCCTTTGCTAGTTTTAAATTAACCCTCCAGAGATTTTGCTGCAATTTAATTATTTACTATCATTATAATTTCATTGTATTGTTTGATAAAAAATAGGATCGAGCCTCTGACCAATAAACCTGTAGTCAAGCTTCTTGCTGTGTCTGCTTCAGCTTCAAAATATACTTTTATTGCCAGTGTCATTCTTCTTACTGCTGGGTTAGACCCATTTTCCTGTAGAGCTGCTCATCTAATGGTTCTATTATACTTACTCAATTTCATTTTTGTTTATGTTCAGTTCAGGAGTGTTTTGAGCAATGTCATACTTGTAATTTCAGTGAAATTAGCATTTGAGGATTTTGAAAGTCTCATTTATATTCTGAAAAAAAAATATTTCTAAAACAACTGCTAAGTTCAAGTTTGCTTAATTGGGAGCATTCAGCTCTATATGCAATATTAATTTAAAGATTGTCGTCAGATTATATTATTCAGTCACTTTTAAACCACATGAACTGTTCTCAGTCATTTTCAGCTTTGTTTTTCATTAGCGATAGTTCTCACAAACTAACTGGCTATAATAATATTCTTATACGACAATTACTATCTTTGATACATGCCAAGTTTAAAGCAGTTGCTTCTGTAAAAAAGATGCATGAAAGCAGACTGGAACTTCAGGTAGTGTGCTTATCCTAGCACTATACTTCATAAACAAAATGTAGGCTTGTAGCAGGACAGGTTGAATTGGTTCTCTAGAGGTTAGACTGATGTATCTACATGGCCGTTCATTCCCTGGATTCCCTGTTACTACCAAATGTTCAAATAAACATCTCTTTCTACAAAGAGGCAGGAATCACATCCTATACATAGAAACTACAGAAAAAAATAAGGGAAAAAACCCAAACAAACAAACAAAAAACCTGCCCCCAAAAAATAAATCCAGAAAACCCAACCAAAAAAAACCCCAAACCAGAAATCAAATACCAAAATCTGGTACTTTCTAATACATATGGAGAAACAACACTCCAGGACAATATATTTAACTGGTAACTGACCTTAATGTCCCCAGTGTTTCTTAAATAGCAAAAATGTTACAGCATCTAATTCACTTAGAACTCTTACTTATATTCTGCATGACTTTTATCAAAACTGTTCATTACTGTAGTGAAGAACAGAAAGCTATATTTAATAGCAAGTCAGCCTCTTACATTAATTCAATGGAAAGATTTCAAGTGATCTTGCTTGTGAATTCTTTAGGACAAATACAAAGACTTTATTTGTTCCTCACTTTTTTGATATTCTTTCATAGGAAGAAGGTAAAATCTAAAGAACACCTCCATTTGTGAATAAAGTAAAACTTAAAAGATTAATCCTCCTGTAACAAGAAAATCTGCTGCCTCTGAGAGATAAACATTAGTCCTATAAAGCAATTATTTTCTGACACTTGAGCCTGAGTTTTTTCAGTTCCCTCTTAAGCACGCGTCTTTGTAAGTGCAAAGGTGTCTGTTGCAAACCCAACTGAAAATATGAGGTTTGTTCAATGTCATGAAAATATATAGGCAATGAAGGCCTATAACTTCTTACTGTGAATTCAAAATGTTGCCATCATTCTGCATTTGGTTTATGTGTGCGTGACTTTTTTTATAAGATGGCTAAGAATAAAAAGTCGACAGGTGTATTCATCCCAAAGTGCTGATTGACACCTCTCAGACATAAATGGTATTTGAGAGGGGGCTTGTCTGTGGCTCACACGCAATAAGTCTGAGAACAGAGGACATGGCAGGAAGAGGAGTGAAATTCCCTTTTCTGCACTTCTGCTTTAGACTTGCTCAGCACACCAGGCTTGCACTAACCAAGTCTTTGAGGCCTGAAGACATAATTACCCAGGTCAGACATCACACAAGTATGTCATGGCCAAATGTTTCCATTTAATGGGCTTTAACAAATTGGTCAGAAATAACTTCATCAAGTAAGAGGTTATGGAAATTCCTTTGAGTTGAATTTCCCATCTCCCTACCTCAAGGTTCTAACACTTTTGTTTAATAATGCAATATGAGCTTTCATGATCAAAGAATGTTTAACTGCAACAAACCAAAAAGGATGACAGTCTGATGATACTAAAGGAGTCATTTACAAGTTGGTATTCTAGTGGAACAGAAAGTTAATGTTTGAACCAAAAAATTGGGGAATTCATGTGTCACCAGGATTCTTAGGTCTCCTTAGATTTTGTAAAACTAACAAATAGCCTTTAAACCTGTCAATGTTGACTTAGAGTGAGGATTACTTATTTATTTAAAATCAGACTTTCAAGGTGGTGATGTATTTGAACTTTCAGAGGAATAAGCATTTGATAGCTCTGCAGCAACCTGTTTAGTGGGCATAACTGATTTCCCAAGGTCAGAACATGTAATAGCCATGACGAGTATTCAGTGATATAAAGAAATAATTCTTTTAAAATAATGAATGCTTACCAAGAAGGTGTGAATTTACCAAGACAAAAACTTCCTGCATTAACTAGAATGATGATCTTACATGTCAATTACTGCATTTTGTGTAAATGAACACAAAAGCATTTCCATACCCCATGTTCCAAAAACAAAACAAATGAGTAAACAACAGATAGTCATGGACAGAGGGAAGCTTTGGGCAAAGTACAAACAGATTCTAGTGGGACTTGAACTACAGGAAAATATTTGAACTAATATTCAGAATACGAAAAATCTACTGCTATCAAGTTTCTGCAACAGAGCAATAATTTAGTTTAATCCTCCATAGATCCATACGAATATTATGTATTTATCTCACAACTATATATCTGCAAGGAGCAAATAATTTTTTTTGAAGTTGTTAAACTACAGCTCTCTATGATCTGTGATTGGATTAATACATATATTCATTCCTGAATGATTACTCACAAGCTGATGTCACAGAGAAAAAACAGAGATAAAACATTCTTTTATTACTACTTATAGACAAAAGATTCGGAAGATGGCAAGTGGCTGTAAATTTCTATTTTATACATGTATGTCTTATCACATATTAGTTTTACTTTCCCCCTTGTGCAACAAGACATTACCAACTGAAGAAAAAAATAAATTTATGTAAATATGATTCCTAGATTATTACTTTGCTTTTCACCCTGAATTTGACACTGGAGCTATTTCACAGAAAAAAGTCAGCCCTTACATCATCTTCTCCTTCATTTACTCTGGATTTTTTGTGAAAATTTTCAAAAGTTTTAATATTTTTTGGTCATAACTGTATTTTATTACTTGAGCTGGGTAGAATCTCAGAATAGTAAACATGGAAAAATTATAGTCATTTTTGGAGACATTCATGAATCTAAACAAATAATGAAAACTGCTCCCAAATGCAAAGATAAAAATTGAGGTTCTTCTCTTTATTAAGAAAATAGTTTAAAAGTACTCTGGTGAAATATGCCACTTTTCTTTGTATATGCTCTCATTACAGAAAAAAATATCAGCATAGGATTTTTATTTTATTAGTTTTATGGGGCTTTTTACTCAAAATAATTTATTACAATCTACAGTACAAAAAAAATATCTGGACTTTGACTTAAGGCAGGTGGGGAGGTGTCCTAATTTTTTCATTAAATACTCAGAAAGAAATTATTGATTGATTACAGCAGCCAGGAAGTGCAGTGTGAGTACTGTTACAGAATTAATCTTCAAAGTGAACTTAGGTGTCTGAAAAATGAAGAGACAGCCCTAAATTACAGTTGGAATTTCATAGAGGGACCTGATGAGAACACATCTGAATTAACAGTATCACAAAATCTAATGCATGTTTATGGTCTAGGGCTACCAGAATTGAGTTCATAGTTTGGTCTTTTGGGCTTAAGTCAAGACTCATGACCCTGCCACTGTTAGGTACTATATTATTGATTAGTTTTGCTTGCACCATGGCCAGTGCGATTAAACTCATGATCTGTGACAAAAGGGAGGTCAATCAGTCATCTTGAAGACCAACAGAAAAGACAGATACAGGATTTCATTCATGCATTTTTCTCAATCTAGATAACAACTTCAGCTACCCCAGGAAAGTGGCTCTTTAGAGGCTGGGGCCGAATGAAGTGTGTTGACTGAGACATGGTTCATTGGTATGTGACAGAAGTGTGAGATTATGCACGTCAAGTTGCACAGACCAATGGCAGCAGCTTTGTTGAGATCAACACTGTACACATTTCAGGATTTTGTTTTGTTGTTGCTGAGGTACATTTGAAACTGGCTATAGTCATTGACTGCCTGCCCATTTGCAACGAGTGTGTAATGCACCACTGGAGCATGATCCACTTAAATTTCATCCAAGACAAATCCAGTTTATATGTTTCAAAACCATGCTATAATGTGCATCAAAGCACAGGAGAAAGATCAGGAAGTTTACTTCAAAAGTGCTCTCAAACACTAAAAGAGATTCATCATTCCCACTTGATGTAGATATCCTTCCCTCTCCTCCACAGACTAGGATGAATTAATAAGTACCAATCCAGTTCTCATTGCCTGCTGCCTAAAAACAACACGAAGTTCATCATAGAAACAAAAGGAAAAAACCATTCAAAAAGGAAAGAAACAAATCTGTCATTCTGATTGTCAAAATAATTTCAGGAGTTATTTTCCAACATTCTCAGCCCATGAAACATCCCTAAAGGCCTGACGCACATTCAGATCAGTGAGAACTGCACAGATTCTTTTGCCAAGGGCTGAAATGGAAATCTGTGCAGACTGTTACAACAGCACAGATGAAACTGCCAGAGTCGCACCAATGTCAAAGCGACTCTGGTTTGCTTTCATATTAAAACAAAAACTTTGGCAAAAAGTTTGGTGCTCTCTGAAAACAAACATATGTAGTCACTGCCTGACTCATGCTGAAGAATTATGTCATAGAACTATCTTCTTTTAAACACACAGAAAAAGTGTCCGAATACAATGGTTTAGGTCCAATTTTTTTATGTGCTATAAATACAAATTTTCCAGTTCTGGAAAGTAGTGTGTTCTCACTGCATAAACTCTTGCTGTTCCAATGCTGCCTTCCACACTTTGCCTAAAGCTGTCGCTCTTTCCATTTTACCTTTTATCCTCCAATATATGTTCCTGCTCTTGCACAAATCTCTTTGCTCTCATGTATTCCAAAACCTAGTTGTCTTGTCTTCTGCTCTCTGTATTTTCTCTTGGTGTTGCGACCCAACCTGATGACCAGGGTAGGATCCAGGGTCTCTCTTTGAAATGCATGAATTTGGTTACCCCCAGGCTAGGGTTAGGGTTAGGGGTTAGGGGTTAGGGTTAGGCTAAATGATGCCAAACTGTTAATCTAAAAAGGAATTTATTTGTACAGGTGATCTTGGGAATAAGACAAGTGTTGACTTGCAATATCAGTGGTAAGAGAGAAAGAGAGGAGAGGAGAGGGAGAGAGAAAAAAGTACAAGGACACTACCTGGGCTCCAGCTCTGTCTTCTTCTCTCGGGATAGGGGAGCACCTTGTGAGTGTTATTTATATATTAGAGTCCCAAGAACTCCGGAACTAAGTTTGGGAGGTCCTGGAGGGGTTCTGGAGTCCTCAGTGAGTCTGAGGTCTACCTCTGCCCTTGCTCCCCCTACCTGCAGGATTGCAGTATGACCGCTCCTGCAGCGCGTACAACTTGACTGCCTGCAAGATAAACTTGATACCAAAGGACACCACTTCTCCGCTGCAGTCTCAACAGCCACAAAACAAATGATTTAACCATTTGAGTAGCAACAATCAGTCTCTGACACTTGTACACCTGCTTTTTATACTTATCCATTGACAACGAGTGTATAAAACAGTTGGTTACCTCCCTGGTCCTTATTAGGAATTTCACCCCTCCTGTTTTTGGCAGAGGGATTTGCCATCAGGTGTAGTAATCAACATAAGGTAAAGCAAGCATTGTTAAGAACTGCAACATGCTCATTGTGCCTTCTCACCCTCCTCAACAAGCCTCAAAACACCCAGGAAATACAGCAGTTGTACTGTACTCTAACATCCACACCAAAGAACTGTTAAAAATGCTTACGTATAAACTGGGTTAAATGCAAGTCATTTTCTGTTGCTGTGGTTGTCAGGAGAAAACACTAGAAAAAAAATCTAAACTTCTTCTCCAAAATCTGGAGTTGCATGCTTTCGAAAAAACAATTCTGGAAAGAAATAAATAAAAACACATTCCAGACACCATACAAGTTTTCCCTCTAAGTACTGTATGTCATAAATAAAAGGCTTTAACCTATCTGATAGAGACTACAGAATGAAATTTTTACAACTATCTTAATTTATGATTGCTAATTTATAAGCCACAAAAAATGTTTTCATAATGCAAGCAGTTAGATAACTTATACTATAGACAGTGTAACTCACAAGCCCAGTGTTGAGCTCTCTGACCTCAGGGCTACTTTGGTGCAGCACAGCTGTGTGCCCTTGGCTCAATATTACTGAGAAGGTTGTTAAGCTTTGAGGGTAAATGAATGGGAGCCACTTGAAATGAGTAATAATACAGGCAGAAGTGAAAGTGAAATTGTTGCAATGACAATTGTTGGCAGCTCATGGAGTCACGAGGAAAAAATCCAAACAAACATGGAAAACATAAGAGCTTAATGGAAAAAATAGACAACTTAAACTTGACAAAACAGCAAGATGAAAGGTCAGAGATTTCCAGGATTGTGAGAGGTGACACTCCACACCTGAATGACCACTCACAGGCCAGCAGAGATTATTCAGGAGTCTCAGAGCTGATAAATACATTAATGCTTAACCTGATACCATACCTATCCTGTTATGTATCAGCAACACACACAAATACTGCGTGAGTTTGAGCTGTGTATACGCTCCTTTCACAGGTCCTCTTTGCGAGCAGTGGACAAAGAGGATGACTAGAGGAAAGTGTTTTGGTAGGAAGGGCTACAGAACTGGTGAAGAAAGATTAAAGTCCATGTTCTTTGGGCTGAAAGCTAGACACTTCAGAAGGAGAATAATGCAGCTTTAAGGAAGTTCATGTTTTGGCAGTCTTCCTACTTTTATGCAGTATTATACAGTGATTTTCCTCAATGAAATTACCAATCCCTATTGTCTTAAATCAAGACTTATTGGAGAAAGCATAAAAAGAAAAAAAATCAATGTAAATACAAGCTAAGCAGATTAAAACATGTCTGCTAGATGCTATGAGGAGTTTTGCTAGAAAGAAAATATAGCATAATCATCCTGTGTTGACTTAAGCATGATTTAAATTTTTGTATTTCAAACATCCTTTATTGCATTCATGAAAGTAAGTCCCTCTGGATGCTGACAAGTCATTAGGCTACCACATTTTCCTCTGTTGGATTAAATGTGGAAAATTGCTGAACATTAATCCCCCTCTAACTTACGTATGACTCATTCAAACTAAGCTCAAAAATTATTGAATTAGATTTATCACTGTTCTCTTCCATTATAATAGAGATTATCTTGCAATATTATATTCTGTTCTTTGTACCAAGCTCTTTGCTGAGACATAGCCTTGTTTTGAAAGGTGGCAATTGTTTCACCTCATTCAGTAAAGAGAGGGTTCAACTATTTTTTATATGTCTAATTACTTCTGAAACATTAGTACACACAATTAATTTAAAGAAACAAAATAAAACTAATCCTTTTTCTTCTTGTCTTCCAAAAGAATTGCATTCCCTAGATTGCTGAAATAAAACATGCCTAAGCTAAATGAGTCACCAAACCTACCACATCTTAACACTCAGGTAACATTGATAAAATGTTTTCACTGGTTATCTGCAAGTGAGAACAAAGATGTCCATGCATCTAACTATTCCAGTTCTAACTTTTTAATGATAAAAGTACTCTTTTTGCAGGAGTACTGGATAGATGTCTGGGGGAAAAAAATCATTCAATGCACATTTTTTCAGTGTGTTTGCAAGCTGTTTGAATGCAAATTTTGCAATATCTGACATCAAAGTAGAAGTAACATTCTTAGTAATAAAAAGCAGCTGGATATATTTTACATTCTCTAAACTTTTTGAGTAGAATGTGAAATCTGGGAAATAAAAAAAGAATGCAAAAGGGTTTGTTTTTTTTTCATTTTTGGAGCCTCAAGCTGGAAAAGAAGGGAGTTCCATTATTATGGAAACATAATTCTGTCAAGCAGAATATAGAGCCTCGATATTTTGCAGTTTCCACATAAGGTTTTACTAACTAGTAAAATAAAAATATAGAGAACAGCTTATTTGGTTTGTGTTAAACAATACAAGACTTTAACAAAATCATTTTCTGGCTTTACTAACCAAGAATTCATTTGCTTTGGAGTTGTATAGGAAGAGGAAGACTTATTGACTCCAGACAATTTCTGGACACTCCTATATGTTTTTCATGCTTTTATTGGGAGATTTGTTAATGCAAAAGACTGTCCAGAATGTTGATGGTGTTTCTTACTGAAGAAAGCTGCAACACTATTAACAGTTGCATAGTAAAAGCTCCCAATAATTAGTACAAAACAATTAGGAGGCACTTAAGTTTAACACTTACCTGGTCTGTATCTCATCTTTTTGAATTTGGCTTCCTACCAGAACTAATGTGTTTTATAAACATGGACTAATTATTTAAATGGAGAAGTCCCCTGCATAATGTGCCCTTTAGAAGTCAATTTAATTAATGCCAATTAAATCTCCTGACTGAAAGCTGTAATAGTCTGCTTGCTTTATTCCACCTTTCTCACTAAAGCTTATGGTAGAAAATAAGCTAAAATAAGCAGCTGCCTAATGCCTCTTTGCAAGTGTAGAATTCCAGAAAGGCCACAAGACCATTTCAGTATTTATGTGTCTTTATGTTTGTGTGTGCATGCTCACGTGTATGCACACATGTGCATAACTGTATATATGTATGTATACATAGTGAAAAAATGTATTTTGTCATACTTTCCTGCAGACCAGGAGACCTGAAAGTACAGAGTTTTTAAATTGAAGAGATTTTTCATCATGCAGTCCTTCCTTCTTTTCTTCCCTTAATTTGTTAATAACATATTTTGTGCATAAAGTAAGGGCATTTGTCAGGAAGAATCGCTGTATATCTTCTTTTACAGTGTTAAAAGGTTTAAATAGCAGAAACAAACTGTGGCAACATTATTATAAAAATATTTCCTCTGATCCAATTGATATTCATGCAAGGTGAAGTGAGTCCAACAAGAGAGTTTATACACAAAAATAAGGATTTCAGTCTGTGCTTCTTCACATCCCAAATGAGACCTAACTCTGAAATTATTGGCTGTTCTGAATATGGGATTTTTGGAAAAAGAAAGCAGAGGCACGTATGAAAGAGTTCCTTAAACATAGGAAATTTTTCATTCTAATGCAGAGCTAAAACTAACATTTTAACATTTCTCGGGGGAAAAAAACCCAAAATTGGTTAACCTGATTCTTGAATGGTATGCAGTAACCGTCTAGAGACTATATTTTAAATCCTCACTGCTCTCAGCTGCATATTACTCCATCTATACTTTCTTCTTTATTCTTATTACGCAAATGTTACTTCAATTATTTTGGCTATTTAAAGTATAAATGAAAATGCTTATAAATTACGCTAGATTTAAAATATCTTTTCCTTATCAGAACTGTATAATTGTCCTTACTGGTGGTGAGAATTCAAACCCTGTAGGGATGCCCAGAATGAGACCTTGTTTAGCACAAACCCATACGCTACAGACTTACCACTACACACATACTAAACATCTAATTTAAATAGCTCTTAATATTAAGGCACTTTAATTTTTTAACTAGGTTATCTGAAGGTAGAGAGAGTGGGAGTCTATACTGATGAGAAAAAATGTGTAAGTATATTGCCCATCCAAAAAGGGTTTTAGACAGTTCAAACAAGTATCAAATCTCAACTGGTAAAAGTATTAGAAAAATTGTCCATGAGCTTAAATACTTGTCCGCGGATTTAAATAATTGTATTTCTGCTTGAGGTGGTAGTTATGCAGTGAGTGTATCCACTAAGAGGTGGATACCTTTAGTTCAGGTCTATTTTTTTGCTTGTCTTGAAAGTAAATACTGACTTGGTCATCCTTCCCAGACAGGTATCTAAGGCATCTAAATTAGGAAGAAATGACACCATTAGCTGCCTCCCCTCTTTACTGGAAATAGATAAATACCTCTAATAGTTAACAGAGATCTTAAATGGACCTCATTGTTTATATATATTCCAGCATCTTTCCATTAATTATACAAGAAGTAGACTCTTAAATTAGGTTAGCTACATCAAAGCCCTAAAATTGAAAGTAATGAATCAAGACTTAAGAGTCCCTTCACTGTGATGGGAAGAATAATAAGCAGTTTCTTAAAAAAAAAAAAAATCCATGCTGTAAACCACTAATAAACAAATGGGATCTTTCTCAGTCTTGGTTTGCTCAGTGCCTTGCACAAGCAGACATAGCAAGGTCTACATGTACACATGACAATGCCTATATTTTGCATCATGTTATTAAACTGTCCTGGTTTAACTTCTGCTGGCAACTAAGCGCCATCCAGCTGTTTACTCATTCCCCTGGCTCAATGGAGAAGAGTCAGAAGAGTAAAAGTGAGAAAATTTGTGAGTTGAGACAAAGACAGTTCAAGAGATAAAGCAAAAGCCACACGTGCAAGCAAAGCAAAACAAGGAATTCATTCTTTAGTTCACATCAGCTGGACAGTATTCAGCCATCAGCAGGAAGGCAGGGCTGCATCAAGTGTAATGGTTACTTGGGAAGCCAAAAGGCTTTGCTCCAAAAGTATACCCTCCCTTCCTTCTTGTTCCTTCAGTTTTATAAACTGAGCCAGACATCATATGGTCTGGAATATCCCTTTGGTCAGCTGGGAACATCTGTCCCATCTGTGTCCCCTTCCAAGTTTTTTTGCAACCCCAGCATACTTGCTGGCATTTACAGACAGTGTGGGCACTGCTCAGTAATAAGAATATCTGTGGAATATCAACACTGTTTCCAGCACAAATCCAAAATTAAATAATGATTTATTACCTTTAAAATGTTCCTGAAGTGGAACATTTCAAAATGGAATA
Organism: Neomorphus geoffroyi; assembly: GCA_033558235.1. Lineage (NCBI taxonomy): Eukaryota > Metazoa > Chordata > Aves > Cuculiformes > Neomorphidae > Neomorphus > Neomorphus geoffroyi. Next base: position 21,831,326 of record JAUMJM010000020.1, on the reverse strand, counting down.
ATTTCAAAGTAGAATCATAAATATATGCTAGAATCATAAATGTATGATGGTGTAGAGAAATACTTTATTGATAATTTTAAGTATAAATAACAATCGATATTTTCTATCCTAAGCTTTCTATCTAACACAGGAACAATATAAGGTTTGTCCTAATGCAACAGATGCTTTTCTGGATTTCTTTTGTTTATTTAACTCAGAAAGTACTTTTTATAAAACATGATGGGAGTTTTATAAAATAAAAATATTTCAAAATACAACTAAATCATTAAAAAACTAATTTATTTAATTAATTAAATAAGAAAAATATGACAAAACTATGTAGTTTAATTAAACTCAGCTTTTTCTGGATAGTGTGACACAAAAGGAAAATACAAGTGAAAATTATGTATCGTTTGTAGGCAATATAAACACTATAAGGTAGGATGGATTTTCTGGCCTGTTTTCCAAGCATGAGAGGAGGAAAGGTCTGTTTAGACCTAGCTGAAGGAAAGCAAGAACCTCCTCAAGGTTGCCATTAGCTGGTGTATTTGACAGTGCACTACCCTGATTATTTTGAGAATAAAGATTTTTTTTCACAAACTCCATCCTTTCTTTTTCCCCTTGATGTGGCCAATAAAGTTGATCTACTGATGACAGCAGTATAGTCTGACAGACACTAAATAATTTTAAAAAATTTTTAGAAAAGTAGTACAAGAAAATCTTGGCCTTAGATTGTAGCAATCAAGTATGCAAAGCCTGCAATAATGAACCAATCGTTCCTTGTTAACATCTCAGCTTCTGCCATCATACAGATACAAATAATAGCCACAAACTGTTTGACATATTTTGTATGTGGGAAACCATTTTTCTATTATGGGTGATGTCCTCTGCAATGAATATTACACGCTATGAAATTTCAGACATCACAGGCTTTGAAAGATCTTTGTTCATATCTTTAGAAGAGTATAGTAAATAAAGGTCAAGGGAGATTCAGCAAGATAACTCTCAATGAAAATTAATGATATTTTTATATATTTTTTCCTAATGGCTCATCATCACATGTGGTCTTATCTTTACATCACATAGCAGCATTTTTGATGTCTCAACGTAAGTTTTCTTTGTTTTATAGAAGGCAGACTTGCATCCAGCCATATACTCTGTTTCCTATCAAGTAAAATCCCAGAAACGGTGATATGGGTGGATCTCACCAGTAATGTGATCCCTTGTTCAGACAGCACCTAAAACTACCACCATATTCACTGACTTTGCTGCTTTTCTGCTTGATAGGGTGCTTCTGGAACAGTTTTATTTATGTTTCATGCACATCACCAGGCAATACTTTCTTGCTACAATAGTGACTAGCAGTTTTTCAAATGTCAGGCTTGGCCTCTGTCAATATTCCTCGAATCTCCTGTTCTTACAATTGTCAATATAGGGTAAGTGTTGACAACCTCATTTTGAAAAAGTACCATAACACAGAAGCATTTTTGAGTGTGCTACTGCCAAGTTTTTCTGGACTAATATATAGATTTTTACTCCAACTGTCTTGCCTACAAACATATAGAGCTTCTCAAATACTGTTGTGTTTTTGAATGTACAAAAGCTAGCTACATCATCTGTGGTAACTTCCGGGTAAGAAATTATGTTTCTATTCTGAGTGTTTTGGAAAGCTCTTGGACATCTGGTTCAGCAAGCTGCAACAGCATAGAGTCCTGCTGACTATAATTTGTCATTTTTATTGTTTCTCTTAAGCTTAAAATTGGATTTTACTACTTTTTTACATGTTCCTTTCTGCTGACAGGACTGTCCTGAATAAATGAAATTGCATCTGTGTTTCTTATGGTATTTATAGTTTGCACTTTATGTATCAAATGGCTAGTTTTATACATAGTCTAAACTAAAATTTTTTAAAAATAAATTAAACCAATTAAGATGAAAGTTTGCCAAAAATTAATGAGTGGTCCCTTTTGTGGCCTATTGTTGTCTACTACAATTTGAGTTAGAATTAGTTAGATCTCATTTTGCCTTTATTTTACATGTCAGTTTTTATGTTCCCACCTTCTACAGCAACACCTCTGGGGTACTGTATTTGTTTCCTTTCAGTTTTTCAGGCAAGAGTTGAATAACAAAGCTTCTGAAAGGTGACCTTTCTAACACTGTCTACTTTGAAGTTAATGACATGTCTACATCTAAAAACTCTACAAGCTAAACAGATACAACAAATATATTTCTTATAGGAATTCAGTTAGCAGTTATGGCTATTAAGCTCTTCCTTGAAGGTGACTTAAATCTGGTTTTGTCAGTTTAATTCAAATTGGAATGGTGCTACCTCAGCTCTGAACTACAGCATCTATGATAACTTCTGCAATGGTTTAAATAAACAGCTTACTTTCGGTTCTTCATGGAAAACAGTGTACATATTCTCAGTCTTTAAGACAACTCAACAGACAAAACTTTGAGGAGTTCAGAGCTCTCTCTCTGTATTTCATTAATGTACTTCTTCCTTTTATATCTATTATACCTCTTTCCTAATACTGCTTCCAATGATTTACAACTAAGATTTTGGGTTTAATGCTGATTCTCTATTAAGAACTGATGGATCTTGCTTGAAACCAGGTGAACATTTTGTAACACCACATGTTGACAAGAAGCTCTGTACAACTATCACCTACTCAGTGATAAAACACCTCGATTCGCTAGTCTTGTGTATTATTATACTGGCACCTAGTTCTTTTGAATGTTTGCTCTGTAGCCTCTCTCTCCATGACAGTCCTTTTTTCATTTTTTTGTGAAGAGCCACAATACCCAGTAAGTCACATCTGTTCAACATTGCAGAGTCTTAGCTTACTCCATCAGCCTTTGTATGAAAACTGTTTCACTGCTTTGTAACCTTCCTTGGATTGTCAATCTTTTCTAGTTCTGTCATATGTTCCTCAAGACGAAGAGAAAGAATATTCCTTAAAGCACGAGCAAAGATAAGAATCTACAAGGAGGTCGCATAAGCATACAGTGCGAATATGATTCAATAGCATTAGGAAAGTTGCACCAGTATTTTCTAAAAGTCTATTAAAAAGCCTACTACAAAATTTACAATCCAAATGGTGACATTGGTCATTTTCCTGTTAGTTTATCCTTGTTAATTTATAACAAAGTTAGAAGACAAACTTGATACTTCAGCATGTTATTTGTGCCTCCTTCTTCAATTTTCTTCGTATTTCAGGAAGCATTTGGAGTTTTTGAACTTCATAAGCCCATTCCTGCAACACATCAAGGTGCTTGTTGTAGATTGACTCCAGCCAGAAACTAAGCACCCACATAGCTGTTCATTCACTCCCCAACCCACAGTGGGATAGTGTGGAGGATACGAAGAGCAAAAGTGAAAGGAACCGTGGATGAAGAGAAAAACAGTTCAGTAAGAGAAGCAAAGAGAAAAAAATAAAAGCATCAAACAAACAAACAAAAATATGTTAACAAGACAAACAAATGACACTAAAAATAAATGATGCAAAAGCTATCATTCACCACCTCCCACAAGCAGACTAATGATTAGTCATTCTCTGAGCGATCGCCACCTTGGAAGAACTCTCTTTCCCTGCCTCCTTCCTCTACCCCTAGTTTGGAATGATCAGTCTGTAAGCCCAGTGATGTAGTCTGTCTGCATTCTTATAGTACACCCATCCATATCCGAATCTGGCTACTGGAATGCTACTATATTAGCTACTAGGTTAAACTCAAAGTAAGCAACATCCATTGCACTCTCTTTGCTTACAGGGACAGTCATCCTAAGGACTGAAAAGAAGGTGACAAAGCCTGTAGTTCCCTAGATGTTCCTTCTTTCCTTTTTTCAAGATGGGGTGGCATTTATGCCTTTTATTGTCATCAGTAAAAAATAGACATTGTGCATGCCCAGTTTCCTTAAGTGTTCCCTAAAACAATCTTTGCCTCCTTCCAACAGGTACCAAAAACAAAATATTCTTGTATTTCAAGGTGTTATTCCTATGAGTTTTTAAAAGCTTCTTCCATCTCCAAATAGTTTTGAGATTATTGAGAAAAATATAAACGTATTTTCTACACCACAAATACATAAAAATATTCCTGTAAGAAAATACTATATCAAGAAAAGTATCAGCCAAGATTATGCTGTATATAGGAACACCTCCATCATTTTCTTTTAAGTTGTATCAAGAACAATCTCTAGATTAAAACAATTTTGTAAAACAAGAGCCCACTTGATTATCAAACATACAAAAATACTGATAAAACGCTACTAAATTCTCAGCTTCAAAATATATTTTACCAGAGTATCAGTGTTTTTTAATTTAGTTCTGTTTACATTTAAAGAAACTTCACATTTCAATCTACTTAAAAGCAACTAAAGATTCTAGCTGTGGACACCATCCTGTGCTCCATATGATTAGTCACTATATTGATGGTTAGAAATGGACACAGCATGTCAGCCTTTGGGGTTTTCTTGCCTAAGAGTAGTTTATTCAGACTTAGGTTGCAGTAATGCACTATTGATAATTGTTGTCCCATCCAATTTTTTTCTTCATTTCCTTTTAGCCAATAATTTTCATGATGTTCAAAAGGATAGTATGTTTATCTTCACATGCAATCTCATTAACCAGAGTGCTAAAACTAATCATCATTTACTTCTGTTGATCTCATTATAAACCTGTTTTGAACTTTTCAGCACCATTTCAGCCTGCAGCTACATCAATGATATTTCAGATCACAGCTTCCCCACTTCAAAGTAAACATTTTTAAGAGTAGGTAAAAATCCTCTATGAGGGCACAAAGATTTTTCAGTGGAAGAACATTATTACTTGGCAAATTGTCGGTGGACAAGAAGATGGAAAGCTAAGACTGCTGACATTGAATAGGAAGATGAAAAGTAAGGATGATAACAAAAAATTGGCACTTGGTAAAAGATGCCAGCAAGAAACATTGTATAAACTGACTAGTTGGACTTCAGCAGCACACCTGTTGTGTCTGTAAGACTAAGATGCCACAGGAAAAGCAAGCACTATCCATATCCAGAGCACTAGATATGGATCATTTTGTCTTCTGCAAAAACACGGAAACTTCCAAAACCAAAGCATTTCTTTCCAGTCTGCAGCACAGTTATTTGTCCCTGACATAAAGGAAACGGAGGAAAGCTCAGTCTTCTTTCAGTCTGAATGCTGCCATCCTGTTCTGCCTATATTTACTAAAAATCTTTTATACGAAGACTGGCAAATAGAGATAAATCCATAAGTAGATTAATGAATACATAGGTAGGTAAATAGAAGGAGACTGAGCAGTAAATACTGCAGTGAGGCATGTGGTGCTATTTGTTATTGCACAAATTCCTGATACAGTCTATCAGGAATCCCAGAAAGAAACCTCTTCACAAATTCTACTTGATGGAAACATCATCAAATCAGGTGAAGGATGAAATAATTTCCTTTTCTTTTTTCCTTTTTCTGTTTGTTTTTTTGTGTTTTGGTTTGGTTTTTGGTTTGTTTTTTGCCGAGGTCGAGGTAAGGGGGAGGAGGAGTGTAGAACTCACGGCTGTTCTGCTGTGAGTTGTATGTATATTACTAGATTAACCTAGTTGTGCTAAATCTGCAGATAGGTAAGTTTTTGTCTTCTATTCTTACCAGTACAACACAACTATGTTGGACTCCATGCTCACATTTCATTTTGTGAAGTAGTCTAGAAAAAAGGATATGCTCTACTTGTGTAAGGTGTGTGTGAGTGGAATGAATCACATTGGCCTGGACGTGAAATCTCGACTGACTGACGCCAGTCATCACTTGTATGTTTGCAGTTTGGACACCATATACTGGGACTGTATAAATTAGTTCAATTGTGTCTGGTGCTGACAGAAGAGTGATCTTAATTCATGTTAAGTTCATGACACTTGGAACACCATTGGTATTTCTGGTTATGGAGTACTTGATATCAGGAAAATCTTCAGTAAACTCAATATGGAACTCCATTGCTTTATTTCTGGATGCATCTGCATTTTTGTTCAAGGTTTTACTTTTGATAATGCCCACATGTCACATCATTGGCTGTGATGTTGGAGTACATGAGCTCCTTTTGGAATCTACATTCCTTTAGGTGAGCATTCTGAAAGGTCACTTCAAGAGCCCTCAATATTCTACATCTTGTGGCACTAAAATAAAATTTAGCCTGTAGAACTAAAATAAAGCTAGTTCAAAGTATAATTTCCTTTTCCCCCTCCAAAACGCAGATGTGGAGGATGGGAAGTCCTCATCACCAAACCTCTCTCTCTCCATAGATCTCATCCTATGTGTTAATGTAGATACAACCTCATTTTAACCAACTAGCTAAAACCTTTCTGCCCTAATGTTTTAGGTTGTCCTTTAGTTGCTTTATCTTCCTGCTGTGAACTCTTTTTCTTGAAGCATCTGGGCTTTGCCAGATAATTTTCGCCAATTTTGGTTGCTAATTGGTATGTGAACTAACTTCAAATATACTGTCGGCACTCTGAAAAAGAATAGATACTACCTTCCCACTTCTGACAACAGCAGAACCAGAAAATGAATTTCACGTAACAGCAAATATCTTTCATTGAAAAAAGACTCAAGTTTAAAACCAAGTAGATTCTTCAACAATATGAATGTATTCACTTTTAGAAAAATGTGAGAGTAATGAAAAGATAAAACATGTTCTAGGTGATGACAGCAAACTTACTAGATGCTCAATTATATTATGGCAGATGAAAGATGCTAACTTACTTTTGAAATATCCATTATATTACAAAACAAAAAGGTGAATCGTATCCTTAAAATGCCAAGACAAATAGGGACACTATATAGTTTCCAAATGGAGAGAACAGAAAACAGTCTTTGTGGACTACCCATAGAAGCAGGAGTGCCTGTAGAAATCCAAAAGTTATGACAAAAGTAAATGTTGCCAACAGTATTCTGTAACATTGTGTCTTTTGGCTTACAGATGAATTCTGACATTTACAAGGTATTGTCATTGCTTGGATTCTTTAAGAACCTAATTATTTAATGTGCATAATTACATAATTGTACATAAATTTTGGCCTTAGGAAAAGATAAGCAGGTTTAGAAGAAAGCAAATACGGTATAAAAGTAGCATTCATGAAGTCAGAGAACAGCATCTGCAGAATTCAAATTTTGACATTCGGCAGGCCCTTGTTGTGGAGACTTTCAAAAATCCTACATATACCAGCAGTATTCTTAGTGAAACACATTTAAAAATAGAAATATTTGCCTTTTTCTCCTAAAAATATGCAGTGCTCTCAGAAAACAGTCATCTAAAGATTTTATATATTAAGATGTGGTGCAAGGAATTCACCTTGCAAAGGACTTCTAGTGCCAGAAATCTACACAAAAATGTTTCCACATCATTGATTTTCCATCAGAAAATTTATGTGATAGATTGTCATCTAAAGGTTTATTTGAAACTGCCTGAAACAATCAGATGTTTCTTGTTCTTTCAGCAAGAATAGCAGCAAAATTGACAAAGGTGGTAAATTCATATTTCTCTAAGTGCAAGCAGCATAGTCAGCTGACATATCTGTATTTTTTAGAACAGTGAACTTTTCCTCCTATTGTCCTATAGTTCTTTAAGTAAACCACAGATGTGAGTGCTGCAACAGTAATGGCCAGCCACGAGTGTGAATATCATGGCATTCAAGGGCTATGAAGGAAATTAGCAACACTAAAATATATCTTTTGATACAGTGTGAAGTAAGTAATTGACAGTCATCTCATCTGAGTGTTCAGGCACTGAATAATGCTCGGGTCTACTGAGTTTGTATTTCCCTCCCAAGACCAGAAAAAACAGAAGTTGTTTTATTCAAAACTGTTTCCTTCTCCAGAGTTTCATTCTTCAATCTTCTTGTCCAAAACAGTGACAACATACTTCCTACCTACACTACTTCTTTACTATTCTTTCACAAGTCTCGTGTTTCTGTTAGCCTTCTTTGCACATAACTTCATTCAACTGCTATATCAGAAAAATTTGATAGCATTGATCATCAAGGTAGCTGCTTCCTTTGAGCTATAGCCTGAAATTTTTTTGAAGAAATGCTGAGCTATTTGACATGGATTTGATTGTGGACTCAAGGACAAAGAATTTTTAGGCTTACATCCAAACTACATCCTGTTTGCAAGTAAGCTGTATTTTGTTGTATATCTTGTCGTGGTCAATCAGAATTGATAGTCCATCTCTGATGCAGATGTACTCAGCTTCTCAAAGAGCTGAGCAAAAAGATTATATTCTTGCACAGTATGCACACAATCACATGGATAAGACTATCCAAATGGCACACAGATGGCAGTGAAATAATTCACGATTCAATTTCATTGTTTCAAAACACTGATAAGTATACAATCCTGCAAGCTACTGCAGTTCATACATAATATTGTGTAAGCATCTTGCTTTGGAAGTCCCTCAAAATACAATGATTTCCACTGTCAGTAAAATCCCATGTGTTACAGAAAAGATACTGTAATCTATTTCAATTTTTTTGGCTTTATTTGTTAATTTATGAAATGACACAAGCAGATTAATGAGCCCTTTCCCCCAAAGAAAGTCCAATGAAATACTTAAATTCTTCTTCAGCATTTAGTTGGGGACTTGATCTCAATAAAAACTATTCCTTTGGGGTGAGTTTTACAGTGCAGATTATTGACAAATTGATTGTCAATTTGCTAATCTTACGGAGAAAAGACCAACAGAAAGATGTTTGGAAGTGAACTGCAGGAGATTATATATTTCACCTATTATGAAGGATCAAATGTATCTGTCAAAGATGTTTGCTAAAATCCTATAAAAATCATTGTTGAGAGATGTTCTTCTACTTCCTTTCAAAGCCACCATGAATTAATTACTTTTCTTATGAAACCTAACCAGTTGTGTTTTTTTTTTAAAAAAAGACACCAAACAAAACCCCTCTCCCTCAAAAAACAACAGAATTATTTCCTCTTATTTCATTTGTAGGAAAAAGAGTTAATCAGCCTTCACAGTTACAGTGGAAGAGTTATCACATATCCTTCCTCAGACCTAACCTTTAAAAAGAAAAGTAATCCATTATTTCTTCACAGCTCATATTTTAAAGTGTTAAAATTAATGTCACGCTTCTCTGATGGAATCCCTGCAACTTTTCTGTCTCTTATCTCCAAACCAGGCAGTATTTCAGTAAAGACCTAACTAACTCTTAACACAATAGAATCTCCTTCATCATTTCAGTGTGAAATGTCTCTCTCTCTTGCAAGTGCAAAATAATGTTGAGTCAAATTAAATGACTTCCTGTATTATCCAATCTCCTGTGGTTTTAGTTGTTACCTGTTTAACACCTGTGATTTTCTTTCTTTTTTTTGGTACATGTAGCATTTTGCACTTATCCTTGTTGCTTGGGGGTTTTGTTGTTTTTTTTTCTTTTTTGGTTGTTGTTTTCTTTTGGGGGGCTATTTAGGAAATTCTTCAGATTCATTAAAATTACCAAAGTCAAATCACTTAATATTCTATTCCACAGTGTTTTCCATTCATCCTTCTTTAGTGCAAGGACAGGTTTTATAAGCACAGTGTCTATTCTATCAAGTTTTTCGTGTCTCATAGTTTGAGTGTTGAAACATTTAAGATAGGGACATACCTAAGAGGACCTATCAAAGATAGTGTTGAGTCATGAAAGCTATTCCTTTGTGAGACTTAGTTCCCTTACATGACATTCCAAGGAAGGCCTAGCTTCAATCAACATTTATAAACCTTCAATATATCCTTAAGTTAAAGCACTCCTTTGTTACAAGTTACTGCCAAAGTAGAAGCTGCCAATCCTGTAACTTACATCAGTCATCCAGAATGCATTCATTTTCAGTGGATGACTTCAAATTCCATTTTTTCTTCTCCTTAAGGCAATTTTAATGCACTTCCTCAATCCCCAAAGGTGTTCTACCCTGTAGGTATTCTTTGAGAGTGCCATACAGGCAAGACAGTTGGGGAAATACTTGACAGAATTTAGATGTGAAATCTAATGTTCCTGACCACACTGTACCTCATGCACTCATGGCTATACTGAGGAGAAGACCATCAAAGCACCAAGAAGCACTACAGACTTCCATGAACAGAAAGCGCAGCCACCAAGGAATGACAATCAAAACTTTGCCTGTTAAGAGGTCTAAGTTCTGCAATGATAGCATGCTCAAGTGCCCACTATATGTGATCCAGAGCTATTTACAGTTCTGTGTTGGATAATCAGCTAACAGTATAGGCTTCTCTGATCAGTCTGTGATAACAAATCATTGAATCAAGGCTTGCACAAAACATGACTAAATCCAAACTTCTAGATACTGAGGATACACCTTACTAAGTAAGTAGTCAGTATTCTCTTGCAAGCACGTTTGCAAGCTTATTATGTCTATTTATTTGGCTTAGTATTATTATTAAAAACAGCACTTTTTAAAAATGAGTGCAGGTTGACTTCGTGTTGCTTTAAAATAAAAGCAAGATTCATGTACATTTTTTCAAATACAGAATAAATGTCTCAGTGAAACAAAGGTCACTTAAGTGATCTTAAATGAAGATCATAGACTGAAATATTCCTCTTTTCATATTACAGTGTTTTATGATAAGTAAATCAACACTTTCATATTTGAAATAAAAATAGTAATAATAACAAATATCATAAATAGAAGACTAGGAAAACTGTCAGACACTTTTAGGCAGGCAACTACTGTACAGAGAAAAGAGAAAGCTATATATCTTAGTGAGGATGGGAAACAAATTCTCCCCTCAATGTACAGATTATTTTCCTTGCGCCTCCAAAATGATGGAAAAGATATATGAGAGTACAATTCAAAATACATTCTATTTGAAACAATCCTTAGGCATATGTGGTCTTTAATTATATTCCATATATTATTTAAAACTAAGAGTTTGCCAGCCCACAGATATAATAAAGGGGTGCTGATGGAATAAGATAAATTATTACACTTTCTTTTTCCTAGAATCTCAGCTGAAGTTTTGATTTATACACCTAGAAGAATTCTGCACTTTGAAAAAGCATTATATAAACACAAGGTCCATTGTTCGAAATATCCAAATAAAATGGACTCAGACATTCTTATATAATTTTAGAAAAGAGAATGCAGCATGGCTTATCATCAAAACAATAATACTTAATACATATCACTGTAAAGTCGTGCTTGATGTTTTCCAAAGAAAAGTAAAAAGAAAAGCTGTTAATCTTAAAGTCTGCTGACAGTGACACAGGAACTTCCCACTTCATTGCTGTTACTTAAAGCTTACAAAGCAAAACAAGTTATAACATAAAAAACCTTTGAACTTCAACGCACACATAGATAATTCCCCTCTTGCTCACTTCTAACAATTTTTCTTTAGAGATAGGAGCTTAGTCTTTATGATGTGACACTTCAAAACAATATGTCATTTAGAATCTTTGAACTTTTGGAAAAGCAGGAACATACTCCAGAGCTCATAGTTACTTGCGAAAAAGTATTCTGAAACTTAAAAGTTTTAAGGTTAAAAGTTTAAAATGATTCAACTACTGGGCTCAGTATTAGGAAAAAAAACCCAAACAAACAAAAAAACAAACAAACAAAACCCAAACAAACACACACAGCACACACACCCAAATTACCCTCTCAGGATCTCCCTATGATACTCACTCTATCCAAGCAGTACCTCTTTATTTTACTCAAATCTGCCTCTGATCTCTCTTTAGCAGAAACAAAATCTTGGTTTCAATTGGTCAGTTAACTATTTGCCTGAATGTTTATGAAAACATGACACTTACTTAAACATTTTCTTCCTTCTCACTAATGCCATAAAATCACCAAATATTCTCTTCATAAAAAGTAACTAATGCTTGAATAGCAGTTCATTCTGTGGAGAATCCTATCGGTCTTGGAACTAATCCGTTGATGCTACATAAATCAGTTTTGATTCCTCTCTTTGTAATTTGCCCTTGGTTCTCCTGGATTCAAATCTTAGAAGGTGACTGAATGTAATTTTTTAGAAAATTTCTTCACAGTGAATCTTTTCATACAGTATCAGCAAGAGTAGTTGAGGTAATACTGCTTCTTGGTGATTGGAGGTCTACCTATGAATTGCTGTTCTCTAGTCTGTATGTAAGTAAAAATAAAGAGTAACCGTAACAACATTAATATCTTCTTTTTTCATTTATTCCTTTGACCCAAATTCACACACTATTCAAAAAGTATGTGGATCACATGATGAGTAAGGTATTATTAACCAGCCATGACTAAATGTTCGCTTTTTTCATATGCTTTTATAACTCTCATGGTACTCGGGTTTTGCCAGTATATTAAAAAAAGGCTTCCTAAACTCATTTATTTTACAACTGCTGTTAGTAACACTGGAAGAAGAAATGGTTTCTGTTTATATGTCCATGAAGAAAATGTTCAATTGCTTGTTTCTTTTTTGCCTCCCACTATGTCAAACACTCTGAATTGAACATTACCTAAACAGATGAGGTAATGTAAATTGGATGAGTGAGAGCGTAAGATTTTTTTAAATTATATTTAGAATTTATTTGATTTGTTTACTTTTATCTCTTCTATTTCAACATTTTGTTTAACTGAACTTGATTTAGTAAATTCAGCCTTACTTACAATGTTTAGACTACAAGAACATGGGAAGATTATCAGTAAACAAACCCAGCTAGTTATAAAGTTGTTCAGAATGAATTACAATTTAAAATTCATATATTAAAGTTTGGTAATCATGTTTAACCAAGTTTATGCTAAAGTTTGCATAACAAAATTTCAGAAATATTTTAGAAATAGTACTCAAGTTCTTTTTTTCAGTAATTTTGTTTTTATTTTATAGACTGAACCACAGATGTAGAGGGGAAGTCACTTTCAAAATTTTGACTTTATACACTTATAAACTCACAGAAATCAATGTGGTACCATTTTCTTATGTTTCAGTACTGTAGAAGTAAAATTTCCTAAGGTTGCATGTAATTGTGATTCCACTGATACTCACTAGAGCAGAATATTTGGTCCGACATTTTCTTGTAATATGTTACAGGTTGAGAAGTTATATAAAGAAATCTGAAAGAGTAAAGAGGAGGAGAATGGAAAATAGTTCTGAAAAAAATCAAATAATCCACAGGACACTGGCTAAGCATTTGGCTCCATTACCCTTGACAAGGGAGACTAATTAATTGGCTACGTGTTAGGAGAATTAAATTACACAACATTTAAAATGAGGCTAAAGAGTGTAAATAATTTTTAAGTTATGATAGTATTCTCCCAAAATAAAAATAGTTATTTTTTTCCTACAAAAATAATAAGTATGTATTTGAGCAACAATAAAATAAGTAAAGGAGGGATAATTTTTCTTTTTAATATTTTAAATTACTCCTAAAAAAGATAAAACCTGCTTCAGGTTTCAAAGGTTTTGACATAAACATTTTTTACTTTACATTTCATTAAGTGCCTCACAAGCTGAATTAAAAATCCTACAAATTTAGTGATATTTAGTGAAATTCTACAAAACAAATGCTGAGTACTACACTTACTGCAAATATTGTAATTACCTGTAAATGTAGAGCATTTAGCATAGATTACCAGAGCTTTATGGATTTAAAGTGTGAAAGATTTCTATGTAGTATTGTGTCCTCTGTTCCCCTGTAGCTCACCAAGGGAGACTAAGCACTGGTACAAGCTGCAGCTTCTAGTGGAGTTTTATTTTTGCTGTATAAAATCATTCACATTTTTCTTACTATACATTCTATGAAAAGGGTGTGCAATGTACAGACACGCTACTTCTAAAGCTTCAGCATTGTTAGAGCTGGGCAAGGATTTTATTTTTTGAAAACTTCCAAACACCTAAGTAAGATAACCAAATTAGAACCCAAGAAATTTTGAACCTTTTGAAATGTGTTTCTTGCAGTCATAACGTTTCCGTTTTACCTGGGTTTTTTGTTTATTTCTGTCAGTCTGACATGAAACAAAGCTGCTGCTGAAAAACACTGCAGTGGATAACTCATTAGGCTACTGTGGGAAAAAATTGTAGCTTTTGGTTTGCATCCAAGTAACCTTTATCATGGTTTACTGTTTTGTATTTATTTCACAAAGCTGCCATAAAGAGAAAAACTTCCAATATCAATGCCAAAATCTCCACTGTAGTCCAACCTTTCATGTGAAATTTTTGCAGGTGCTCACTTGCATCCCTCAAATGATCATGGAGAGGATTTGGGATATTTTCTTTAATTATGTCCTGGTAAAAGATAAAATAAAGAATAAAAACCATACAGGGATGAGAGCAGAAGGAAAAGAACACAAGAAAATTTTATTAATTCACAATGCCATAGGACTATGTAAAAAAGATGCTTTTATTCATTAAAATGTTACCTTTCGCTTTTACTGTTTTCTGTCTTTTCTAATGTAGTTAAGGACATTTATTGGAAGTTGTGCTTACTGACACATTTTGTTTAAAAATCGATAGGCAATGAAAATACTATCTCTAGTTTGTACATAAGATTAGAATTGTTATTTGCAATCGGAAGAACGAGTAAATGTCAAAAGGCTTACTTCAAATTGTGGACACTTTTCTGTTCTTAGAAACAGAAACAGCTGACCCGAAGACATACAGTAAATAGTTTAAATGAATTATTAAATACCTATTATTTATCTCAATCTATAGTTTTGTTTGAACGTGTTCTTAAACCAAGAATTTATCTCTAAAATGTTTTTTTCCTAGTGTGTCTTAGTTTAAATTAACTGAACTCATTCCCCATTTGATAAATGTTTAAAAGAGAAAATAAATATGCAGAATTTTGTAAACATAAGTAATTTATTATTTTTTCCAAGCTTCTGTGTTAAAAAAGAACTATTTTGGGATACTACAATTAATGTGATATTTCAAGATATTTATTGATATTTGTACTTACTAACATAAAATATATATTTTTCCTACTTTTATTTACAATTTCTAATTCAAATGTGATTATTTACTCCCAAAGAAACATAAGATTATCTTCAAAATTCATGAGACACAACCATAGAATTAAGAAGGTATTCATTCTTAGTTTTGTTTTTATTTTGGGGGTTGTACCTCATCTTCTCCTTGTTGACAGTTTCAGCTTAATTTAGATCACTTTTTGCAACTTCCCCAATCTATGTTAGGAGCGTTCGTGTCTTTGCTTTAGTTTTCAAAAAGAATAAAATAAAATTTATTTGGTTTTCACACAATGTTATGATTCTTGGAGATGAGATTGAAAGATCACTTATGGAAGCAGCTGTGTGTCTACGGAAGAAGCTTTTCTCTACACGCAACAATTCCATGCCTATTAACAGCTGAGTTTTTACCTAGCTTTAAGACTCTTTCTACTGAAAATATTTTTTTTTTTCTTTTTAACAGTTTTCGCACGTTTTTTTCCCTAATACTGACCTGTATGTATTAGCAAATTCAGTAACAGGTTTTCCAGCTCTTACAACATTATCTCATCCCACTAAAAACAGTAATTACACAGTTTTCAGTCACCAGTTTTTACAATGTATAGAACATTGAATTTAAGGATAAATAACAGTACGGCACTCAGTAAATAGAGAACATATTCTGTCTTGTTTACTTGCACGATTAGACAATCTTCAAGCTAAATTCATGGTCCTGAATGGAATTAGGTAGATATAAACATTGTAATGTGATATGAATAGTTTAATTGCTTTCAAATGTTCTAAGGAAATCACATTCCTTGCTGCAATGTGTGACTTTGGAATACTATTTGTGTGCTATTCGGTTAAAGAAATCCTATGACTGAAAGGGATAAGTTAAATTTTGAACTATCTATTTTTTAAAAAGTAAAATGTATTTCAGGTTTACCATAAGTTCCTATCTTACTATCAGAAAAATTACCAGAATAACTTTATTAAGAATTGCTAACATTTTTAAATAATGTCCATTTTCAATACAAAATACCTAAGTTTGGTTCTGAATGAAATGTATGGGGCGTAAGTCTGTATCATGAATGTAGTTATCCAAAGCCATTGAAATATTTTTTAATCCTTGGGCTAGCTTTTTAAAATGAGTACTTTTGTTTTAAAGAGGAAAACTACATTACACTTAATTAGAAAATAAAGAAATAAAACTTAAAACTGCTAGTGAACTATGTATGAGTCAGTTACTCATGATTTCAAATACATTTTTCAGGTATTCCCTTTAAGTCATCTTGAGATACATTTTTGGTTGTTGAGAAATAGCTGAATACACAGATTTTCAACATCTCTATTACTAAGGCTCATCTCATATTAAAATGGCATTCCAAAACCAAGTCTATCTAACAGGGTTCATCTTTTGAAAACAATGTATTTGAGACAGAAATTCCAGGTTCTGCCATGTATCTGGAAGTACTACGTTGATATATGGAAATCTGTTTCTGTCACCTGACTTACTTAAGCTAAAATTCACTATGTATTAATTGGAGTTACTTCTGAATTAAATGATTTGTACTCATAAATGACATATTTTCTCATTATTTTATGGTTTTTGAGCACTTGTTGATATGCTTATTTGGAAAATGGTTTTACTGAAAACTATAGTAAATCACCTGTAAAAAACCTAGTTCAAAAACGCTAATCTAAGAGAAAGAAAGTAAAGTCAATTGCAGATGTCCAGTCTTATCTTCTGCCAGCAAATACAAAGGGTCACAGCTAATTTAGGACAAAATATCTTGTTCATTCTTGTTTTGCAATCAGTAGAAGAGCAGGACAGTTCCATCCTATAACAACAAAACTATTCCTTCAACAGAAAAGAATCCTCCCAGTAAAGGAGCACATCTACTTGTTCCATTTGAAGGGAATGGGTTCCAGTTAAACTACAAGGTGCCATGTCCAACCTCAGAGAACATATAATCCTTATTCTTCTTCAAAGTCAGAAGTCTATTTAATCTAAAAGCTGGAAAGCTAGCTTTTTAACAGTAGCCAAACCCATTGCACAACAGGAGGAAGAGGCACCTGATGAGACAGTTAAAAATGAAACATCTGGGAGAGAGTGTAATAGCCATGGCTACTGCAAGAGTCAGGACCATATGGCTGGGCTTGTGCTAGCAAATTAAGCATCTCTGGGCCCATTCCAAGGCTCTGAGGCCAGCCATTACAACGCAGCCTGTGTCTGTGCTACTGAATGTTTAGCCTCCAAAGGAGGGAAGCTGCCTACCAGGAATGTACATTGAAAATGCTATTGAATCATTTGTGAGAGTGCTAACTTGTTGCAGGCATAATTTAATTTACTGATCTACTCGTAGTCTGCATTTTCTAGGGATATCATCATGGAATATTACAGTTCTACATCAGACAATGTAAAGTACAAGGAAATGCACGAGAAAATCATTTTACCTCATGGTCCAGAAAAGCCAATATGCATACAGAATCCATAGATTCCAAAGCTGGCTAAACTACAGCTGCCTCTGCATCACAGCACAGTGGATATCGAATTCACCTATATACAAATCAAAAATACGTCATATAGTACCTCTTGTACAGGTGCTAATATTGCAAACTATTAAGAAGCTGCAATGTAATTTAACATTATTGCAGCATGAGTCTACTGCGTAGTCCTTGCCATCCAGAAGTCCAATCATTCTATTTTCTTACATACTTCTTTATTTATGTAAACATGTCATTTTTTATTCACTTATTACTTCAGTATTTTTCTTCTCTCCAAGCCCCTGTACGTCACACTGATTATGTCTTTAATATGTTTCTTTCTCCTAGCCAAGATGGTGGCACCATTATCAGTTAGCAAGTGACTTGAAGAGCATACATATTTATTATCATAAAAAATACAGAAAAAATGGAAGAATGCTTCTGGCCCACTGCTTAATTCATATACACAACTTGTAGCCAAAATGTAGACATATGAGGCAAAATTGCCAAATGAAATTATGAAAAAAAAATTAAAAATTCTTACATTTTTGCAGCCTAGTCTCTGGGTAATTCTCAAATTCCTCCCATTTTGCAGTGCACATTATGAATGTCTCTAGACATTAAAAAGCAATTATTTTACTCTAAGGCAGTGTTTCCATTTGAAATAAGATCAAACGGTGTTTTTCCCATTTAGCCTGTAATTTTAATCCCTTCTTTTACTGACTGATAAGTGGATTCCCAGCAAATTACAGCTCAACATACTCCAGTCTTCTTACTGCCACTTCTAACAAAATCCCACACCAGCTTCTAGCACCATGCTGTAGGATAACACGCTGAGACACAAAGACAACCAGCAGAATTATGGACACAGCTACAATCCTTTCTCTACTGTCTGCCATTATATCCTCCATCACAGAACTTGGGGAAAATCTCTGAAGAACATACCTGTTTCAAGCTGCAAGTAGTTCTTATCACCATCAATGCAATAGTCCATCTGATCGCTCTAGTTCCAGTCTTTGAGATACAGATTGCACCATTATTTTGCTATTCTTTGGAGTTCAGTATTTTAAGAAGTGCTTTTTCCCAATTAATTTTCGATCAATGTATTTTATAAACCAGTAAGACCAAGGATAAGCTGGGTCTTTCAGAAGGGCCAGATATATGGAAACCTCACCAAAGAAAAGATCACTGCAGGAAATTGTCAGAGAAAATCAATCTTTTTTCAGATTGCCGTAAAAAATAATAAACTTTCTGCACTACTTGAAGATGCTTGGGAACAACAAGAGAAGATATTCTATTTAAGCCAGTACTTCTCAAGATAATAAGAGGAATTGGATTATCTGGAGTGGCCTCCAAACTTATGGGGAATGTTTATTAATAAGCCTCCATTACTTGTCTGGCTCTATGACTCAAGATAAGATTTGGAAAAGACTGTACATTCCTGTCAGCTTTGGAAATTTATTTGTTGACCTGAGATTTCAAGTTCTGTCTGTACTCTGCAGAAGCTGGCTTCGAGTTTCTGTCAGCATTTTCTTCTCAACATAATTTTTCATGGTGGACTAAGCTCAAATGCATGTTTCACATAAACATATGTGGTTTTAATATTAAATAATAACCATAGTAGTGTTATTTTTAATGACTTTGTCACCAGAGTCTAATATGCAGAATTATACAAAATGCAAAGAAAGTAACAAGATATTTTCTTAAAAAATAAACACTATACTTTTTTCCACAGATTTCTCCTGGAACTTTTTGCTTTCTGCAGTCAAAATTTGTGAAGATGGCTCCACAAATCATAGCACTTTTGCATGCAATGAAGGATGCCTTATGCTAGTTTATAGACAATTGCTTGATGACAAAAAACTCCATCCAGATAATAAGCAACTGTATTCCTTAAAACACACAACTGACTTCTTTAAACCAGTAATTTCCTTATAACTACCTGTACCAAAATATAATTCGTAAATTGTTTTATTGACATGTGAAATTAAAATCCTGTGCAGTTCTAAAGTCTCAAGAGAAAACAGATTCAGTGTCTGAAACAAATCTTGTTTGTCTTCAGAAACGTTGACTCATTAGCTGTCTAGGTGTTCTGCTCAGGCACACACTAGGTTGTATGAGGTCACTCAGTATTGTGAAAAAAATGAAGAAGGTTAGGCAGATTTGGCAGCACGCAATAATCAGAAACCTAGTTTCCAAAATACAGGAAATATTTCTTTGGTTTTCTTTTTTTTTTTTTATTTTTAGGAGATTGGTCATTCATGAAAGTGAAAGAGATTGGTATGTAGATCAACCAGTTAGGATAACCGTAAAGAAGAATAGTGTCTGACAGTTGAAGAAACATTAGCCAAAAAAAAAGAAATTTCTATTAATTTAAACCAATTGCTATATGATAAGAAATTCAGGGTGGAAAACTATAATCACTGGCTATATGTTTTATATAACTTTTGTAGACATTTTTAGCATATGGATTTTGGGTAGCTTCCAATAAATTGCAGTAATAGTAGTATATTGTCCTCTATCTGCATATTGTGCATAGTATTTCTCTCCTTGTAACGAGCACAATAGCATGTTACTGCTCTCCTTAAATTTATACAAAACCCCCCCAAACTATAAGGATTTAATAAAAGGTCAGGTGGTATCTGCTACAAAAGGCAACAGAACATATAAAACTCAAAGAGATGAAGAAAGAACATAGCTCAGCAAAAAGTGGTAGTTTAATTTCCAAGAGTCTCTTGTGATATTAAGCCAGATATGTTAGTATGCTCCAGTAGTTCTTGAAAATTCTAGTGAAGGAAAGCCACAGCAAGGCTGATTTATCTGGCTAAAGTATATCAACAAGTTACCACCATTTACTTCAAATTATAGCCTCATGAGTTGGTTTGACCTGAATTTTCTTGACTTTGAGAAGCTGAGAGAGTAACTCACAACAGCCGAAGTCCATTATGTTTAATTCTAAGTACCTTTTACATAATTTAAATGAAAAATAATAAATCAGTATTAGTATACTAGGAAAATGGACTCAGAGTCACTATAAAGATTTCTGAATCACAGAAGAAGTTTTCAGGATGGTCAAAAGGGCCTTTGTTAAAGGCTCAAAGTGAATAGGCTACTCTGCTAATTCCAATTCGATGTTGAGAAGGACAAAGTGATTATATAGGTTTACCTCATAAAGAGCTGAAAATTACACTCTGAAGATGTTTGAAAGTTTGTCTGTTCATCCCTTTTCAAATACAATATACAACCTATTATCAGGATTCCTCAAAGTCAACACTACTGTTGGAGCTAGGTTGCATTAGAGACTCATAGCTGAATTTATCTCATTTATCTGCTTCTGAAAGTCAGGCATCAAATAGAGAGTCATACACACAGAAAGTTCCAAATCAAAAGAATTCTTAAAGATCAAAAGATAAATCATTGGAAACAGTTACTATCATGAGGTACTTATTTACTAAATAGATAGCCCAGATGATAAATATTTAGACAGTTATGGCTGTGTGAGATCAGTTTAGCTCCTGAAGATCTGTAAAATTAAGTGGCACTGTTTAAAACAGAGACAATTTCCAATTATATAGATGCAACTAGTGGCCGTACGTTCCCATTTCTCTTTCCAGAATGCAAAAAAAGGCTAACTTTGTGTGCTTATATTACTAATTCGTAGAATGGATATGAAGTCATTTTCACTTACAAAAAAAGAGTTGAAAAAAAGGCAATATTGTGGTCATAGGACATTTATAAAATGAACAAAAGTGATACGGAACTCATTAAAAGATATGGTGCTTTTCCCTATTATCTTTCAAACAATTTGTATGTTAAAAAAATATACTTCAGTATTTGACTCAGACCAGACCTGGAAAATGGCTTGCATGGGAAACACTGTTTAAAAGTATTTATTTTATAATAAAATTTGTTTCTGCTCACTGATAGTTTTTTCTAACATTCTATTTTTATAATGTTTCCCTATGCTTTTAAATGTCTGATCTCTGATGATTTCCAGCAGGAGAATTAGGGACTTGTGGTTAAGAAGAATTGAAATATATTCATCAGAAAAAGCCTATAGTTTGCCTTGAAGTCTGTTCTCAGGTTGGTCTTTTGTTCTGCATTTGAAATTCAAATTACTGTCAAAATGACCTCATGTTATTACTTAGCAAAATTGTTTATGTTAACATAACTTCCTCTGCTTTACTGTACATCCCTAAGATGAGTGTTTCACAAAATACAGTTTAACTGTACTGTGTCAAGTGGATGAGGATTAGTTTATTTCCTTCTTTTTTATTACTTTATTTTTTTAAAATCTGCCATGTCAGTCTCATATTCCTTGGCATGGAAAAGTTTGCGCTAAGTAGATTGTATAAGTAAAAGTAATGAGTCTGAATTGTACTGCATGATTCACAGAGAAGAATGACAGGGAGCAGGTAAATGTCCTTGACCACAAAGAAAAGCCTTGGAATTTTAGCTGTACAAGTGTAGACATTTCTGGAGCACCAAAGAGCCCCTTGTGACATAGTTATTGTGTTTAGGGGCCAAAAAAACCCCCATGCACCATTTGTATATCTACAGTGATGTAAAAAGGGCTGAAGCAAGGAGCAGAACAGGTCATCTATATCTTAACAACATAAATGTTCAGGTAGCCTATAGTATTCCTCAAAATGCCAGTAGGTAGTAAAGGTGATAAAAGTAGTAGAACTTCAACATGCAGCCTGTCAAAACGGCTTTTCTGGTTACCACGTGTCCTCCAAATACAAATGTGTGTCCCCTGACCTGTATGTTCTTTGCCTTCCAGCTGCATTGTGCATTCTAAGGAGGCACATGGCATCATTTAAATGCAGTGAACAAGGGAATCAAGCACTTGCTAATGACCCCTAGCCTACTTTTAATCATCTCCTCAGCCACAGTTGCGACATTTCTTTTATCTAGGACAGCAGTCAGAGTTAACTTGCCCACTAGACAGGATTTAAAGATCAGCATAAGTTTAGAAAAAGCCCAGCTTCATGATAACAGAATTGTTATAAAAATAAAAAGCAAGATTATACGTAACAATAAAGATCTTCACCATATGTCAGCAAGCTTCTACTTCTCTCTTAGATTAAGTTTGAATCTTTCTCGAGCAACCTAAGAAAAATCTTCCTGTCAGTAGTTCTACTGGCTAAAATAGTCATCCCCTTTCCTCTTCCCATCTTCTGTAAGAGGGAAAGGTCAAAAAACCTCAGACTTTTCCTGTAGCTTTGCTCCTGATGTGAACTTTCTTTGTTCTCTGAGTGTTGCTGGGAGGCATCTTGGGCTTTCAAGGAATTGCATTTTACCTTTCACATCCATCGCTGCTGCAGCATAACCTGGTACACTGCTGATTATAAACTGCTTACCCCATTGCATTATCCATACTATCCATACTATAAGTACAGATGTATTAATAAAATATTACATTTTACTTCCTGGATTCTTTTTCTCTGCTCATCAAATAAAAAGCAAACACAATTATGTGTACTCTGCAACCAGGAATAGGATAATAGTTACTGCTTCCTGGTGTAACTCTTCACAATCTGTTATAGTTATTGCTTCTTGGAGAATACTGAAAAGAAAATACACTCATAAATCTTAAAAACTGTTTGATAGAAACACAAAATACACTAAGTAAGTGCATACAGGTGTTTCAGTCTTTTCCCCTGTTAGATAGAACTACTGTGTGCTATTTAGTTAACATATCACTTACTTAAAAACAAATTAAATAAAATAAAACAAATGCTGCTCAGCTCTAAACAATATACAAGCATTGTCATGGCACTAATTTTCAAAACTGGTACTAATGACCATCATTGGCTACACTAATTTAAGTTAATTACAAGTGAAGAGGCATCTAATGCTAAAAAACAAGTCCTTAAATGCGTGAGAAATACATTTTCAATAGCTGTATGACAGACCAAAAGAATACTTTTCCCAATCTTCACTTTGCAAACAAAACCTTTTTTAAAAAAATTCAGTGTCACAATCAGATTTTAAAGGAAGTGCTACAGCCATAACAGAAGAAATAAATGTCCAGAAAGAGTCTAACAGAACTTCAAACAAATCAAGTTCAATTAAAAGGGAAAAGTAATCATTCCTTGTTTCATTTAATAGGTACCACTGCTTCAGCACTGTAGCTAAACATTGAATGCTAACAGCCAACCACAAGGCTGACACCCATACATCCCCCTCCATAATATATATTCTCCCTCTCAAAGTGCAAGAATAATGAAACATTCAAGTGAATAATTTCAAAGAATTTACAACTCAGGATGGCAATTTGTAATTGATCTAGGTCATTTATTGGCCTTGAAAGCTGTTGAGGTGAAGAAATCTGAATAAAAAAATTTTAAAAAAAATGTTAGCTTACTTATTTAGCATATCCAGAACAGTCAGAAGTATGACAATTCCTATAACATTTTTGAAACAGGTATTAAACTACAAATGTATGAACATTTAATTCCACTTGTCAATTTTACCCAAATTATTCTCTGAACTATTAGCTTCTGATTATTATTAGAGATATGGAACTAGACAGGCATCTAGGCTGTTCAAGCACAGCACTACTTATGTTCTTTTTCCTTATTGACTTAAAGATGGTATAGGATTCAAAAGAACTCATTGAAAAATCCTTTTAAACTACTCACTCAAGTTAAACTTTACAAAATTGTGCAGACTATTACTCTTTCCTATTAATCTATAATGACATCAATTTACTTACATGTTCAAAGCCTGTGCATACTTTTCTTTTTTTTTTTTTGTCCTTTTCAAGGGCTTTCTTCTTTTAAGAGATATATGATATGAAGTTCTGTCAATGTATCAAATACAATAAGTCTATGCAGAAAAATGTGTTTGAGCGTTAGATCTCTCTAGTCTATGTTGTTTATAAGGAAAGACAGCTCATATACTGCTTGTCATTAATATCCAAGAGTGCTGAATAGCAAAGAAGGAAACTTTCCACTCACAGAAACCTTTTATCTTGACTCAGCTGAAAGTTAATATACTATAGTCTCAGTTAATAGATGATCAAAGACATAACCCAGTGTGAGGATTAAAGAGAGTTCTGCTGTGACCATCTTCATATATTCTGCACAGCGAGGTATTAATGAAAGCAAAGATAAGTCCAAAAGCCAATATTGATTTTGAAAATGAAACCATCTTTTCATCTAAAATAGGTGAATATGACAAAATGTCACCATGCACTTGAGGAACAACAATGAAAAGATAACAGCAGGAAATTAATTAGTTTACAGAAAAAGTGAGAATTTATTATACCAGATTCCTATTCAGGAAGGCATTCGTAGTCATACATACTTTAGTGTATGTTTAAGTAGAAACATATTCATAATTCCATGAACTTTGATGAGCTGTAACACATTCTTAATGTTGAATATTAAAGCAACAATTAATGCCTAATATTGTCCTTGATAAACTCAATAATTTTTGTAACGAACTACAAAGGAAGACGAATTACACTGTTAGATTCTTGCTTATGATTTCCACTATCAAGCTAGTCTGCTTCTACTGTTTATGCTTATTATGTTATTATTTTGTTATTGGAATACAAAAATAAGGTATTATTGCTCTTTATTTACTTCTAAATATTAAGTTTCAAAAAATAAGTACTGACATGTATGTAATTTTGAATGGGGAATGTATACAGTGGCTTGCTAGAAGATCCATGTTTTTAAATAAAAGCCTAGAAGATTTTCTGTTCTAAGAATTATGTCCTCCTCTAGGTGCTTTATAAAGATTTCTGACCTTTTTATTCATAAAAACAGACAGAGGGGTCAGACTAAATGAAACTATCAAATATTTACTTTCGATGTACATATCAAGGACAGATATTTGCATAACTGTTTTATATATATTTAATGTATTTTAGAGGAATTGCGCTGTGGAAATAATTATTGTAGAGAAATACTGCTGTGTATTCAAAGCAGAGTTCAGATTGGAAGACAAGAGGGATGGTGCTATGAAGAAATTAACTTGAGGCAGTTAGACTGTGGATGAATTTACAAGTAGCATTGATTCTACGTAAGTTCTTACTTCATGGCAAATGAGAGAATATATGGCAGTGAGTTCCTCTCTGTGAGTGTGGTATACTGCCTTTTATTACTGTAGCTGATCCGTACATGAACAGATAAATATTCTGAAGTAGTCAGTACCTTAAAATACTTAAAACCCCTGAATTTTATTTTGAATGACTTGGTCACAAAACCACCTTCTAAGTATTGTATGTAAAAGATTCACACTCTAAAGAATTCAGATCTTCCAGTAATATTCAACTGACTAATAAAAACGTTTTAGAAGCAGTGGATTTTCATATATTTTAAATTTTAATGTTTTTGTTTGTGCATATTGCATATATGTGTGCGTATATATGTATTATGTAGGGTTTTTATGATTTTTGTTGTATTATAATATTATGAAGCATGAGATTAAGCAGGTAGGAAAGTAAAATAGTAATTGTAGAGACACTTCTATTTGTAATGGCTATTTCAGCATCAACATACTGTAGTGACAGATGTGATACACTAATCACAGAGGCAAAGCTAATGCAGTTTAAGGTACCAAAGAACACAGTGTAAAATACACAGCTATGTCTCAGACCACCTTTGTTTATAAAAACTAGAGAGACTTATATTGGTGGTAATATAGTTTTTACAATTAAGCTTCCTGTGTGCTTTGAAATTGTACTTTGAAAGCAAGGGAAAGCAGTGTACGGAATAGACTTCTGTTTTGTACGCTAGACTGCTTACAGACCTAAACCAGGGCACCTGCTGACAGGAAAAGCAGGGTATCTTTCAGTTCAATAGATATCCCTACTGCTTTCAAATACAAAGGTGTATGCTTCCATTTTTTGTAAGAATTGATTCCTAACAAATAAAACTAATCTTTTATTTGATATCATCCCAACTGGTTACTTCATTGTAGCTTCTGCTTTCTACATCAAGCTTTGTAATTTCTGTTTGTTATTTCTTTTCACTTCCTTTTTACCTTAACCCACATTTACAGAAGTCAGAACATGAATCAAAGGGCTTAGATAATCAGAGCAACAAAAAAAAGTATTTAGAAATATTTTGTTGGCTTTTTTTCTCTTCAGATAAAGGTGTGGAGAAGTAAAATGCTAGGCCTCATGTATTTAACCCTTTATTCATTTTTCGGTTTTGTTTGGAGAGATGTGGATTAAAATAATGACGTTTACGTGGGACATTTTGGTAAAATTACAATAGAACTGATCTCTGTTGCATACACGTTGACTGAGACTTCCGAAGTTGATCTTCTCACAGAATTCACATAGTCTGGAGGCTCTAGTATATGGTGGAATGAACCCATTATATCATATGGCATATTGTCAATTATATATGATTTTAGCATTCCAAAGCAAACTTACAGCTTTACCTGGCTGCTGTTTTCATTTGTTGCCTACACAAATTCATATAATGTAGTCATCTATTCCAGATTTAAATAGAATAGCTTAAGAATGAGAGAGTCCAACTGTTAGTGTTGACCTGGAGAAAGCCCAAATGTAGTTAAATTTTGCACAGAAAATAATGGAGATCATTCACATAACTGTTTACTGTGACTCAGCTGCTGAGAAACAAATCTTTATTTTAAGTCATTACAGCTATTACCAAAATGATTGCCTGCATCATATCTTAAATTTACGTGATTACACACTGAAAATTTTTTAATCTTTTTTTGTTTGAAGAGTTATGAAATGGATTGGGCTTGTTCTTATATGTATGTATATACACACATATATTTGTATGCTGCTTGATTTTTCTCATGAAACTCACATTCATGAAACTAATGAATACAAAGAAAAACTTCCCTACAGAAAAGGTTTTAAAGCACTGGAACAGGCTTTCCAGAGAGGTTGTGGAGTCTTCTTCTCTGGAGATGCTCAAAACCTGCCTGCACATGTTCCTGTGCAACCTGCTGTAGATGAATCTGCTTTAGCAGGGGGGTTGGACCAGACGATCTCCAGAGCTCCCTTCCAACCCTGACCATTCTGTGATTCTGTCATACTCCTTCAAAAGCATTGTCCTATAGCAGGGGTGTCAAACTCACGGTCTGCGGGCCGAATCTGGCCCTCCACCTTGTTTTATCCGGCCCAGCACTTTGTCCCTACCTGACGGCAGCTCCAAGCTCCTTGCCACTAGGTTCCTGCCAGCGCCCTGGTCACATGTGCAGCGTGTGCATCAGAGCCGGAGCAGGAGAGTGGTGGGAGCAGGGAGTTTGACACCCCTGTCCCACAGGTACTACCGCTTGTTTAATATATTTCTAAATGCATGATTTTCAGGAGAACAGCATGTCACAGATTATTTTCATGGCTTTTTAAGATGCTTTTATCTAAAAAAATCACCTGAAATTACCCTTCTTTCCTACCACTATTATGAAAACTCCATTTTAACAAAACTGAATGAAAGGTTCCTGCCTGTCATTTATGATACAATGAAATCACTAGATATTAGATATTGTCCTACATTTCCATATTTCCAAGTGCTAATGTTTACAAAATTCTCCATACATTTTCAACCTACATATCTGTTGGCTATGGACTAATGCAGAATGATTGTGTTTCATAATCTACTCAGTATTCTGATAATGACTGAAAAATGAAAATAATGAAGCTGACATTCTCAGAGTTGAACAAAGACTATGTCTGTGTCTTCTTGTGCAGAATTTCTTTTTGTTCCCCTTGTTTTCTTATTCATTTGCCCTAAAATAAGATTCTGACTAAGCGTAAATCTTTGTTCTTTGTATATATGAGAACAAAGAAATATCAGAGTGTGGTTGCACAACAGAGGTACTACAGAATAATAAAATCCCCCAAATAGCATCAGAATAAAGAACTAATTATTTTGATTCAAGCATAATGAAAATAGCAGGCATTTTTTCCTAATATTTAAATCCTATATTATAGGAAATATGAAGAACTATAAATCAAAAAAGATGTTTAAATGGGAGCTCGAGAATTTAAACTAAATATTCACCTTATCAAAGCAGTAGTAATTCATAGATGATTGCCAAGAATTTTTAACTAGTCTGTAACTGAATATTCTAGTGATAAGATCTTAACAAGAACCATAGACTATTCAGTTCAGCGCTTCAGTGTATTTATATTTAGAAATACTTTCTAAGTATCCAGCCTGAATCTTTTTACAGTAATGTAAAATTATAATATTGGATTCTTCCTATTCTGAATGAAAGAGAAAGAGTTTTGTGCTATCTCTTTGAAGATTGGTATCACATCTCTTCCCAATATTGTCTTTGACTGATATGCCTTCAGAAAATTATAAAGTAATTTTGCACAAATTATTTCAGAGATAACTTTGTGAATTTGCCTTTTTCAACCATGATGCAAAAATCTTACAGAACTTCAGAACTTAAATCCAAGCAAAAGCATAAAAGAATTTTCATAAAGATACACATTTGGAAAAGTCCCTGGATAGTGCTTGATTAAGGAAATGCATAAATGTTTTTATTACATAAATTTTACGATGACAAAGATGGAAACAGACTGAATAAACAACAACTTGTTAAAATTAAATGAAAGTTCAGAATTAAGAGGGTAAAAGGGAACATACTGATGACAATTACTGTATTTCTGTATGCATTTTTATTATTTAATATTGTCAGTTCGTCAATAGTTATTTACTTTAATACTAAATGTAGTGTTGACAAGTAGTGCAAGTAAAGGACAAGAAGACAAGTAGTACAAGCAGTTGTACAAGAATGGGTCAAGGATTATAGCAATATATATTTTATTTTCTATAAAATAAGTGCCTTAGATTATGTCTTTCAGTTCTTTTATTTGCTTTATGTGTTTTATGCAAACTTTGGGCTGGTGCTGGACTGAGGTCTCCTTAAACCAAATAATTTTTTTATAAGGCTGTTATTTATCAGTCCTAGTCTTGCAGTACATTTTCCTATCTACTATAGAGCATACTAAACACATGCATTTACCTTCATTTTTAATAAACATACATATGAGTACCAATCATGTTGCAAAGTCTCTGCATACATTTTCAATCGGGTTTCTGTTTCCTTCTCTTACTATGAGAACAATGATTTGTGATCAGCTAGTCTAATACCACCTTATTCAGTTCCAGTGTTTTCCAGGAGGCTCATGAAGTGAGTTGTCCCAAATTAACACTATCCTTTCGCTTCAGATTTTTTTAATATATATGTTTTTTAAAAAATCGTATACCGAAAGTACTTTTAAAAAGTTCTTAAAGCAAAACATTAGAATTGCCAACTTAAAATGCTACAAAATGTTCTGGCAATGGAGAGGCTTAAAATACCTCATATCTTTATTTGCTACTTAAGTTCTGATTGCTGAATAATAGGCATGGATATGTCTTTATAAGTTATTTACTGCTAATATTCAATTATGAGATCTTGTAATAATATGAACCAATAATTTTGCAGATATGAAAAATGAATTATTCTTGTGCATACTAAACATTGAAAAATATTGTCTCTTTGAAAAGGTGATCACAAAAATTAACTCTGATATAATTTTGATCAACGTTCAAAAGACTGTATTGAAAACTTGGATTTATAATTTTTATATTTTAAATACAAGAATACTAAATGTATACTAAATGAAACACGTACTAAATGAAAATTTCTGTTGTAAATGCTGCATTGAGTTTCTAGGAGTTAAATGATTTTGAATAATTTCAAGATAACTTATCCTGCCAGTTGGAAGAGATATTGACTCACTTGACTCTTGTATGTCTTACAATTGACTACCTCAAAATACTGTTTGTCCTCTGCATAATGGTAGATGCTGATCATTTAGAGAAGAGTCTGCTCTGCTTTCATAATTCTCACTGAAGGAATTTCAGTAAAGTACCCACGGAATTATAAAAATAATTCCTGTGTTCTAGACAGCTAACAAGTAAAATTATTTTCCATGTAAAAATTAAGTTAAATTTAGTGATGAAAATTAAGTTAGAATTCAGAATACCATTTTGCATTATCAACATAATTCCAAGATTATTAAGAGCATAGGGTGGAGTTACACTGACATGTGACTGATGAGGTGGAAGTATGAGTGTGAGAGCCATTGAACACCATGAATTTTCATAATATATCATCATTATGAACACACCTGTGCTGAAGGACAATGTGCTGATACACAGAAAATTTCTTCTATGTGGTTGACAGAATTTTATTGTGCCCTGCAATGGTTAGAAAGGAGGACAATAGTGTCTGTTACATAGAGTGTTTGTAGACTATGTAGAAGCCTTCTACACTGATAACATATTGCAGATTTTCCTAGCAAAAATGAGACTGGAGGAAATCTTCCCCTTCTTTCAAGTCATTGAACTGAAAAAGAGCCACTTCAGCAGCTATTTCTGAACGACTTTGCAGTTCTAATATTTCCTGTCTGAGAGATGAAAGGACTGAAGGTATTAAAAAAAAAGGTATTAATGATCTAGATGGGACAAAATGCATCCTCAGAAAGTTTTCAGATGATACAAAAACGAGAAGAGTGGTTGATACATCACATGGTTGTGTTGTCATTTGGAAGGACACTGGTGAGAAGGGCCACCAGAAACCTAATAAAGTTTAACAAAGGGAAACTTGAAGTCTTGCACCTGGCTAGTAATAATCTCGTACACCCATACAAACTGGAGGACACCTGGTTGGAAAGCATCTCTGTAAAAAAAGACCTGCTGGCCTTGGTGGACTTCAAGTTGAATATGAGACAGAAATCTGCTCTTGCAGCAAAGAAAGGCAACAGCCTCTTGGGCTACATCAGGTAGATAATCACCAGCAAGTGGACCATATATCTCCTCAGTTCTGGTAAGAACAAATCTAAAGTGCTATGTCTGCAGCTGGGCTCCCCAGTACATAGAGGTATGGACATACTGGAGGAAGTCCAGCAAAGGGACACAAAGCTGATTAAGGGAGTGAAGCATTTCTTATGTGGGGACAGACTAAGACAGACAGGTAGCTTAATTATTTCTTCTTTCAAGTCATTATAAAGACAGAATTATTTGCTTTTCATATTTTTGTATGATGTCCATTGCCAGAGTACCCAATATTTCTTAAACTTCCCTCTAGCTTGTGAGTTAACTATATAAAATTATCCCATCCTCAAAGCACAGAGGTACATATAAAGAGGTTGTGTCTCAAATAGAATCAAGGTCCTAATATGATACAACCTGGGTGTCATTTTAAAAGTATTTTGCTCTTTTGCTGTTCACAGCACAACTTTCATGTTTGCATTAGGAGTGTGTGGGGGTATACTCTGTGACTATTTTTGATGTGCTCAGTGTCATATAAGCACTTTCATCAAAGGCAGAAATGAATTCCAGTTTCCTGCCAAGAATCAATAGGAAGGTGAGAAGCTGTCCCTGTTCAACTTGTTCAATAGCTTGGTAGCCCAGAATACACAAATCCTCCTGGAATGTTTGACTCCTTTCAAGTTAAAAAGAGCCTAGGAACAAGGTCTGTCCCCTCCTAGCTTAGTGCTCTAACGACTAGATATGTGACAAAGGCTAGATTCTGGGCTGCAGGAGCCTGTATCCTGGGTGAAAAGAGGAGCCTTCTATCTAACGAATCAAATGTGTGTCCTTCAGGGAGTGCCACCTGTACTGTGGCAGTACGCCACCTGTACTCCTAGATGGTTGCCAAATTACTATGAATTTCTGAGGATCCTTCTCCTGATTTGTAGAGCTCCTTTGATTCACTATAAACTATTCTCTTGGGGCACTTCCTTCCCAGTTGGACTATTTAGGAAACTTACTCTATTTCCTTCAGTTCTCCTACTGTCATAAGACATTGTACCCCATGGCCTGTAAATGCCAGCAGACTCATTCTGTAATTTTGTGTAAGTCAGTCCATGACTGTATTACCTGGAATTTCTCTCAAAACACCATTCTGCTAAAGCAAAGTTCACTGATTTATAAATAAAAAAAAAAAAAACAAGCAAGCAAAAAAAACCAAATAACATCATATTTCTTTAAATTCTGGTCAGGAGTGATTTTATTTTAAAAAAAGATTAAAATTGTCAAGTTAAGTGTATTTGGAGCTACCTTTCTTGCTGAAAGCAAGCTGATTGATAGTTCCCTGATTGTGATTTTTACAATTTAAACACCTCATTCACTTAGAATAGGTTTATAGGCTTAAGTGAAATTACTTTTTTTCCTGTGGCAGAGATCCAGCATATTTTATAACTGAGTCACAATAAAAGCTCAAACCACAGCTCATCCACATGCCACACTTCACACAGTGTTTACCTCATTAGTGCCAGAGGAGAAAGCCCAAGAGCCAAGACATTTTCAATATACTATTTTTCAATAACTTTACACAAACAGAGTTTTGACTAGTATAACATGTAGAATTAATTCATGTTGATAGCCAAAATATATCATTAATGCTTTCCTAACTGTTCTTTCCTTATTATCCTAATGAGCTAGCTTCTAGGTTGCTGACTTCCCTTGCTATCACACAAGTAATTCTAGCATCACAGATTTATATGGCTCTGTAACATGACAAGCTGATTCTGCTTATAGGAAGAGGGAAGAAAGATTAATCATGTACGAAAAGATGTTGACAGAATCATCCCCACTTGGTATGAAGGTTATTTGAAAAATAGAATTTTTATTTCTTGGCTGAGTCAACGCACTTCTTTGCAGTTTATATGTGTAACAGTCAAGCCCAGTCCTGCTAAACACATGCTCTGCTTCTGCTGTCATCAGTGTTCAGCATTTTTCAGGATCAAAACCCAAGGTAACAAAATTAAAGATTCAATCTAACACGAATCTGCCTCTTTTTTGCCTTCTATTTCTTTTCCTTTTCCTCTTCCTTTTCCTAATTTGGACTTCTAGTAAGGATTAAAATATGCTTGAACCCATTATTCATGTCATATTTTATATGTACATATAAAAATATTAGACCAAGAGTGACATTTCGGAAACATGCATAGATAATAATGGAGATAAGTCTTTGCTGAATAATACACTTAAACTGTACTAGCTGAGGAGACTAAGCAAGAATAGAAGTCACTCCTGATTCAAAAGAATAGTTAAATAGTAATTCAGACAAAATATGTCCTTTCATTAAAAATAAGTGTAATCTTCAAAACTGTATTCATTGTGATATTATCAAACAACTTTCTCCTTTCAGCTTTTTCAATCTTGTCAGCTGACAGAAATGATCACGTGTCTCCCACTGACAATAATGTCAGTAAAAAGTGGATAATTTTTTTTAAAACACAGATAAATATGGATTTTCTTCTGCTCTCCACCATTCTTCCACTTCTCCACCATCACAAAAAAACCCAGATGTGAAGCTTTAATACCTATAGACACCCAACAGCAAGGTCTGCAAAGGGAAACTGTATGAGCAGCCTACAGTGGGTACTGTAAAAAGAAACGAGTGCCCATAATGAGTGACACTCTGTTAAAGGACACAGAGGTCCCCATCTGCTGACCTGACAGAGAGTCATGAGAAATATGATGCCTTCCAGGACCTAAGATACGAGATATTGCTGAGAGGGTGCCACAACTTGTCAAGAGCATAGACTGCCATCCACTGTTACTCTTTCATGTGGGCATGAATAATACCACAAGGCAGAAACTGGGCACAATCAAGTAGGACTATAAAGCCCTCCAGGAGCAAGTGAAAAATGCTGATGTCGAATTTATCTTTTCCTCCGTTTTACCGGTTGGAGGGAAGGGGACATCCAGAAAAAGAAATATAATGCAATACAAATATAATGCATGTCAACTCCTGGCTACATGGTTTCTGCCATTCTGAGGGTTTGGGCCTGCTGATGAATGAGGTGGGTGCCCTGGTGGCAGTGGATATAGAGAAAGTGGAGTTATTGAACACTGGTTTTGCTTCAGTCTTTAAGGCTGGATTTCAGGAATCCCCGATCCTGGAGGAAAGAGAGAAAGTCTGGAGAAAGAAAGACTGTCCTTGCATTGAGGAGGATTGGATCTAGTTAGACTGGACACTCACAAATCCTTGGGCCAATGGAATGCACCCACAAGTGCTGAGGGATCTGGCAGATGTTATTGCTAAACTGCTCTCCATCATCTTTGGATCACGGAGAACAGGAGAGGAGCCTGAGGACTGGAAGAAAGACCACTGTCACTCCAGTCTTCCAAAAGGGCAAGAAGTAGGACCCAGGGAACTACACAGCAGTCAGTTTTACCTCCAAACCTGGAAAGGTAATGGAACAGCTTGTTCTGGATGCCTTCTCCAAGCATCTGGAGGGAGAGAAGATTTTAGGGTGTGGTGAATATAGGTTCACCAAGGAGAAACCATGCTTGACTAATCTGATACCCTTCTATGATGATGTCAGTGGCTGGAAAAATCACGGAAGAGTGGTAGATGTTGTTTACCTTGAATTCAGCGAGGCTTTTTGACAGTCTTCCATAACATCCTCACAGGTAAGCTTAAGAAGTGTGGGTTAGATGACGGGGTTAAATCGGGTGGTTTGAGGACTGGCTGGGTGGCAGAGCTCAAAGAGTTGTGATCAGCAGTAGAGAGTCTAGTTGGAGACCTGTTGCTAGCGGTGTTCCCCAGGGCTCAGTCTTGTTCAACATATTCATCAGTGACCTGGGTGAGGGGACAGAGTGTACCCTCAGCAGTTTTGGTAATGACACAAAACTGGGAGGAATGGTTGATGTTTCC
Source organism: Neomorphus geoffroyi (assembly GCA_033558235.1). Lineage (NCBI taxonomy): Eukaryota > Metazoa > Chordata > Aves > Cuculiformes > Neomorphidae > Neomorphus > Neomorphus geoffroyi. The sequence goes on along the minus strand of JAUMJM010000020.1, from coordinate 21,796,278 downwards.
ATTCAGCAGGGCCTGGACAGGCTGGAGAGCTGGAAAGAGAAGAACCTAATGAAGTTCAATAAAGGCAAGAGCAGAGTTCTGCACCTTAAGAGGAATAACCCTTATGTACTAACACAGGTTAGTAGTTGAGCTGCTAGAAAGCAGCTCTGTGGAGAAAGACCTGGGAGTTCTGGTGGACAAGTTAACCATGAGCCAGCAATGTGCCCTTGTGGCCAAGAAGGCCAATGGCATCCTGGGGTGCATCAAGAAGAGTGTAGCAAGCAGATTGAGAGACGTTCTCCTCCCCCTCTACTCTGCCCTAGTGAGGCTGCATCTGGAGTACTGTGCCCAATTCTGGGCTCCACAGTTCAAGAAAGACAAGGAACTACTGGAGAGGTACAAGCAGAGGGCCACAAAGATGATGAGGGGATGGGAACCTCTCTCTTACGTGGGGATGTGGAGAGACCTGGGTCTAGTGTCAAGAAGATGGGGTCTGCCTCTTTTCAACGATGCCCAGCAACTGGACAAGGGACAGCAGGCACAAACTGGAACACAGGAAGTTCCACATGAACTGTGTGCATGACAGAGCATTGACCAGGCTGCCCAGAGAGGTTGTGGAGTTTCCTTCTCAGGGGATATTCAAAAATAGCCTGGACACATTCCTGAGCAGCCTGCTATATGTGAACCTGCTTTAGCAGAGAAATTAGACTAGATGAACTCCAGAGGTCCCTCTCAGCCACTCCCATTCTGTTATTCTCATATTCTGTGATTCTGTGATAACACCTTTTTGCAGATGAGCAAGTGTCCTTAAGTCTCTGCTTTCTTAACTGCTGACTATGAAAATAGAAAACTTTATCTCAGTGATACAAAAAAGTATAATTTCTTTTTAATTTAAACTACAAATTATTGTTAACTGTATATTTTAATTTTTAATGTAACTTGCTTATACTTCAGGGAGTCACTACAGAAAGTAGCATGGTATGCAATGAAAGCACATTCAGATGGTCTCTGATTTTGATGCTATTTCAGTAAAGCAACGAAAATAGAAGTAAACACACAATACGCTTCAGAAGCTGTTGTCAGCCATGTATAAATTAACAAGATTGAACACTGTTTGGGGACGAAAAGAAAGAACAGAGCAGTAAAGAGCACTTAGGGTTGCTGTACATGAAATGGTACCTGAATAGTCATGTCTAGCCAGCTTAACTGGCAACATATCTCAGAGCTTATATAGTCAGCAGAGAAATATGTTTCTATAAACAGTTTTTACAGCATTCCTGTGTCTTTTTTAATTCTTTCTAGTTCTCATCCTCTAGTTTCAACATTTTCCAAACACTCTTACTTTCTCTTTCTTCATCCTTGCCATAAGATTTGCAAAGAAATTAGATATTTTTGAACATGACACCAGTTTGTTCAGCAAGTGTTTGAATTGCCTTTTCAAAGGTTAAATTTTCAAATGAAGAATAGTTACTACAGAGAATATTTTATGTCATCAGATCTATGTTTCATATCAAAACTCACTGATGGAGGGCAGTGGGAATGTTCTCCTGTGAGCAAGCAAGATATTTTCAGAAAAGTTTATTCTGTCTTCTTCACAAACACCTATTGCAGCCACCGTCAATCCTGATAGGTCACCAGTCTGAGTCAAATTAGAAAGTTCTGAATTACACTTATGTGGAGCATTGTGGAAAATAAATGCAAAACACTTTTTCTCAAGACCAGTCTCAATGTAATATAAAAAGGCATATAATTTGTAGCTCATGTACTAAGTTTCTACTAACACTAATTTAATCCTACATGAATTTAAATAGCCCTTTGGAGTTTTATCTGAATTATTCAGAGTCACTCTTTGGCTGCAGAATGGCATGATTACATATATAATATTGAAATAATGAAGAAATAAAAAGAAGGTTATTGCGTTAGGCTGAATGCATAAAGTATCATCTTCAGTATTTTAATATTTCTTATAAGAACAGCATCCAAATACCAGTCATTCAGAGAATTAAAAAAAAATTGGATTTTAAAAAATATTTTTAAAAATTGAAACAGATTGTTTGCATGTGCTGTTCAGGGAACTGCTAAACTCGTTTTCAAAATATATGCTGTCTGCAAAGCCCTTCAGATAGTGGGTCACACAAATACTTGCATGGAGCTGGGAAACTTAGAAGAACGTCAAAAATGTAGTCTGTATTCTTGTGAGGAAATCTTTGCTTATTGACTCTTAACATTTAATTAAAAATTGCTGCTAGAAATCTGACTATATATTTTCTAACAAAGGCTGTAACTTTTCAGAAGAAATCAACCATGAGAAGGTTTACTCTTTTCTCTTTTTGTTCAGATCTTTCTTTCCCTCTAGTTTGTAGCTCATGTACTAAGTTTCTAGTTTGTATTGCTAATGAAGTACACTCTTCAATTCCAAATGCAACGTACTTTATAGTAGTTAAAAATGTACTATCCCAAAGTAAAGTCTGAATTTTTCCAATACCCTACCAACAGTAGAGACGTTGAAAGAAACTGAAACAATTTTATAAGAATTGTTCAATGTTTTCTCTCAATACCCAGTCTTAGGAAATATTTCTTCTTTCTGGAAATAATAATCATGTCAGTGTTTTCATTTTTTAGAATCCATTTTAGGCCCACCAGTTTAACTTACCTTCTTGTGTTGTGGTTTGAGCTAAAGTAGCATCAGTTTTGTAACTAACTTCAGCCAAGTCTCTCAGACGAAACTTAGCTAAAGTTAGAAATTCTCTTAGATGAGACAGCTGAAGTTAGAAAACTGATACTACTTTAGCTCAAACCACATCTTTCTTCTCCCTGATATATTCCTGTGGATACTGAAGGTAATACAGAAAGAAATTATATTTGCTTTAGAATTTTTATTGTTCCTAATACAGATGCCTTACAAGTAAAACAACCATAAAAATGAAGAAAAAAAATTACAATGCCTGTTGCAATTTTAGTATTTTTTTTAAACAGATGGGGGAGGACTTCTATGGAAGTACTGCAAGACGTTGTTTTCCAGTCTCCTAAAGTTCTCACCCAAGTGCAGCAACAGAAGTAGCTCCTTGTCACTGTCATTCTGTAAAAGAACTGGTATTTGGACTTGCTTTATCTATCCGTCTCTTTAGCATTCCTTGTGGAAACTAATTATGAGCCATGAAAAAGGTGTTTTAAAATTTGACTGCACTTGCATGATATTATATCCATTATCCTTGAAATCCTTCAGGCCTCTGATGATGGACTCAGCCTTGCAGAAAGGAGGAAAAAACTATCTGGATGTGTGAAATTATTGCAGTCTTCTATGGAACGTGCAGCCTGCATGTAAAAACCTGTTCTGATCTTTGGGACTATCCCTACTACAGGAACACTTAGTAAGGGATGCAGATGAACTGAGTGAAAGCACAACAAGCATAGGCTTGTGTAAATAAAATAAAGTTAGATTTCAGAACAGTGTTTCTAACCTTGCAATATATGAAAATCTTAGACTTGTATGATGTTGACACTAATTGGCACCTAAGTAAATAAAATACTAGTAATTCCACTGGTGGAAGCAGATGGCATTACTATCATTCTGCAAGATTTTAAACCATGTCCAGGTTCTCATCAGTTACTGTAGTTTACTTTTAATGTTAGAAAACACCTATTAAACTTCGAATTATTAACAAAACCCTGCAGAAACTACAGATATTCAAAAATTTAGAGGTCATGATCACATAAGCAAACTTTGTATTTTATAAGATACAAAAGTGTTGAATGAAGGTAGAGTGAAATAAAGCAAAGAAATGTGAAGATAAATCATAAAATTTTAGCTATAATTTAATCAGAAAAAATCATTTCAATACGATTGGGGGTTTGCAGAGCCAGGAGATAGGGAAGGATTTTGTAATGATCAATGAAAATTTGGAATGTTCTATATATCAAGACCTTATTAAAGTCAAGCATCCTCATGTGAATTTTGTTGATAACATTACTCTTTTGAGAGTTATGAGTCTGTGGCGCTGCAATATCTCTGTGCCAAAACTGGTGAATGAAGCATAATATTCATTTGTTATAATAGTCTTGCTAAGTAAGGTCCAATGGTATTTCATTAAATCACACTACAAACAAATTATCTTGGAATATTTGTCAGCCATCCATTGAAAAGGTGTTTGCACTGGAAGAAGAACAGCAGTTAAGTTTCCAGTCCGATGGATGATCCACACTATTTTTACTAATTTAATGATGCTGGTTATGGCTGAAACTTATTTCTCTATGATCATAATTTTGGTATCTCGTATATTAGTAGCAAAATAAAAAAAAATAAAAAAATAAAAATTTTAAATTCTAATTAATTCTCATTAATTGTAATAAAACAGAACAAACTTTGTAGCTCCCTTACATTTTACAGATATTTTAAAAATTAAAAGCAAATATTACATTTTCAATGAGGACCATTATCTTCTTGAAGTATTCTGTTTTCTCTGGTGGGTTTTTTTGTCTAAATGACTTTTTCATATCAGTAAAACACATATAAGTCCAACCGTATAAGAAGATGTTATAGTTTCTAAATCTTTCAGGGAATTTTTCTCTCCCTTGCCAGCATAGGGGGTTTTAGGACCCAGGACGGGTTCAGGGGGTGGTTTGATTGCTCTGAGTTCCAGTTTGGTGGCTGGAGTGAGGGAAGGGCCGAGGGCAGTGGGAGGCTTCTTCCGCTGTGAGCAGAAGCTCCTTTGACTCAGCCCCAACTCCACGTGTCCTGTGCTGTCCTTCAAGGATTTCTGTAGTGCCATTTGTTCACTTCACGATTTTGGCAGACTTTGTGAAAGGCCAGTGTTCTTTTCTAAAACCTTGAAGGCCACTATAATGTGCACATTATAAACTCTTTCTGCTAGGATTCCTGTCAACCACTCCACAACGCCAAGATGATAAGCACATCAGGTCTTACTGAGAATTCATTTTTTAACCTTACAATCATCCTCCCACAATTCCTTCCCCTCTTTCCTTACCCCTCACTATATGTTTAGATACAACCCCACTCACATATGATCTTTATTTTTTAATTGATATAACCACTATCATGGAGCCAGCATGTTGAACTGAAAACACAAACAGTACGTGTAACAAGTGATCATTTCTTGCTGCTCAGTTGATTGCATTCTCATTTGAAGGAAAACTGCTTCCAATTAGAGCTGGGTTTCTGGTTTGTTTTTTTTTTTTTAATCAAGTCCTTATTAGTTTCAACAACTCTTAATAAATTTGCTATTCTTTAATTAGGGAACTTTGAAAATTATAAAAACTCAAACTTTTCCCTTAAACTGATAGGTTTGGTTTTCTTTCTAAAGACTTACTTCCCATACTGCTTTTCACTGTTATCACTGTCAGCAAACAAATCACTCAGTTTGGCCTAGAAAATTCAGGGGGGGTTTCCCACTTCGTTATCACTACTGGAAACAAATCTTCATCTCTTGCCTGATACAGCAATGGTGAAGTGATAAAAGCTTGGGAAAGACAGTGGACCAACACAACAAACTCTTTCAGTGTAACTCTCACATGACTCACACTTAGAGATTCCTTCTAGGTCTTCCAGAAAATCTAAAGCTTACACTAGGAAACCCACCCGATCAAAATTGCTAGTGAACAGTACCAGTGCTGATCCTGTGTGTATAGATGCTCAGGTAGGACAAAGACAACTGTAACCAGATGCGTTGGAAATGTATCTCTATGCACACACTGCTGTGGAGCTCTGTGTTCTACAAGATTTAAAAAAAAAAATTTAATGGGTTAAAGTTTTATTGTAGATACAGAACACACTAAATTGTACTCACAAAACTTTTGCTTATCTTCAGTGGCTAGATAATCACCTTAGGGTCAATGTCCTAAATTTGTAATGCAAACTTTTTTCCCCATTCTTAAAAGGAATGTAGAGGAATGTCCTCCACCTCCTTCATATTCTTTCCATTTAGGTCTTCAAAGAGGTCTTACAATAACATTTCTTCCCTGATTCTGAGTCACAGCTAGATTCCTCACTTTGCTGCTGCTACACAGTGCGTATTGAGAGATGGGATTAGACATAGACAGGTACCTCTAGTCTCCTCTATAGGTGACATCTACCTTTTCTTCATAAGATGAATAGAGAACCAGAGTTCAGGAGGATATGAATGTCTTAGCAGAGCTGCAATTTCTCTACAAACAGGATCCACAGTGGCAGCTTTGGTTAACCCTCTTTTAGAAACTGTGCCTTTTTTGTTTTTGTTTTTTTTCTGTTGCGCTTTTTGTGGAGCAATAACCTATAGAGAAAAGTGCAAAACTGAAAATTCATTGAGCTGTGAAAGCTATGTATGTAAAACAGTATTATGTCTTTGATAAATGTTTACATTCACGTGTATTTTGTCACAATACTAAACCATTCCAAAAAATTATTTTTATATAAATAATTTTATATCAGAAATAGATTAAATCTTAATATTAGATATAGATTCAAACCATAAATATAAACCATTAAAAATAAATAAATAAAATGCTCAAGAGCTTTAATCCAGTGTAATTTCCGTACACTTCAAGGGGACTATACTTAAATACATAAACATATGAAGTTCCTTATTTCTTTAGTTATGCACTTTCCATACTAAACCAGTAGTAATTATCTTGGTATATACCCTCTTGATAGGTGAAGATTTGTAATTAAAACCCCTTGAATGATGAAGAGATTCACCTCTTCTTAAATTGAGCACAAGTTTTACATGTCCAGCCTATTTTGTGACAGTATGAGGACACAGGTACCAAGTCATGGAAATATTCCCTCAGTAGCAACACACAGCTTCTTGGTAAGGTAATTTATACGTTGTAGTAAAGACTTACTTTTCCTAAGGTATGCATGTTCTTGACTGATATGGGTTTGAATTTTACTCTGGTGAATGTATTTGCTTTAGACATAGCATAATTTTGGTTCCAAGGAAATCCTCTCTTTTTATCTGAACAGAAATCAATGATGCACACAAAATGTTCTTTACTTAACTTGGCAATAGTCCAAAGATTCCTAATCTATGGGCAGAGGGTAGAGCTGGTAGGCGTACAATTTGACAAAAAGCAATAGTAGCTTATTTAGCTGTCCTTCCTGACAACATTTCCAAATGTGTACCTTTCTTTAATTTTAGAAAAATTCTAGAATCAGAGAATGATTTGAGTTGGAAGGGACTTTTATAGATCATGTAGTCCACCTCCCCATTTACTAGTTTTATCTCCATCAACAAGAATAACATTTTCATTCATATTATAGTAGCATATAGTAAAAACAGAACTGCAGTCTTGCCTTTCTACCTGAATAAAATATACGAACATTCTTTAGTATATCTCTAGATTAATCTATTCCAGTACAACACACAAGAGTTCCAAACAAGAATGCTGTTTAGGATTACGTTTTCTTTTAAAAGTTCAGAAACAGAAAGAGAGACAGAAATTCTGTTTGTATCAAACTTATTGTTTGCAACATATCTAACTGAGAGAGAGGTTTTCTGTCTATCAGTACTTTTAGGCATTTATTCATATAGGAGATGATAAGGAAATAACAGTAAAATTTTTTTTTGAAGTGTGAAAAATAAGGGAAGAGGACTTTTATGTCCTCAGGTTACCTACTGGATTGAGAGAGAAAAATACCCACAGCAGATAACAAACAGCACCGGGGAATGAACAAAAGAGAGAAAAGAAGAAAGAAGGGGTGGGAACTGGGACTAAGAAGCAAAGAAATTAAGCAGTTAGCATAATCAAAAAGGAAAAGATGACTGAAAGCCAGAAGTGATTCATGAAACCAAAAATACTTACTTATATATCTCAACAGTCAAAAGAGTGAAATCATTAAAATGCTATGTCCCAAGCATATGTCTTCCAAGACATGCTCATTGTCACTCCTTTTTCCCAAATTTTCCTGTCTATAAACAAATTTATCTATCTATTCATCCCTATATAGCATTTTGCAAATTAGTGTAGGAAGATAGATTGTTTGTTTGTTTGTTTGTTTGTTTGTTTGTTTGTAATCAAGGAGATTAAAGTAATTGTATAGTAGAAACATTAACTTTAGATCTCGGCATTCTGGAAGGGGTTAACATGGCAAAATTTGGTGTTATTTCTGAGAAAGTAAAACAAGAGGGAGGAGACTGTGTCACCATTAGGAAACTGGGTGATATTATTCTAAAACACAGAATAGTTGAAAAATTATCCTAAAAAAAAAAGGAAAATACTTTGGTACAAAGTGAGAGCACTTACTGGTGTAGCCATAGTCTATTTGTGCCTCTTTAATTATTTACTTAAAAGCCTTCTAGTTAAAATATAATGTAACCGCCTTAGCTATTATTTAGGCCATATTTCTTGTTAAACCTTATGTAATTACACCTGGATTAGTTAGAATTAGAATTTATGAGGAATATTTTGTGGATGTTAGAACAGAATTATCACATCTGTATATTAAAAAAATGAAAATTCTGCAACCTTTGTTTTGCAACCAGATAAAACCGATTCTACCACAGTGTGCTTTATGATATATGGTATAGGCGAATATAATCCCTCTTTGGTATAATATGTACTATTTTTCTTTGCAGAAGTAATGACGACAGAAAAACAGAACCGGAAGGAAAGAGATGACTTGAAGTGTGAATCAGAGATGAACACCATCATAACCCTGACAGAGAACAGACAACATTTCCTAGATCTTTGGTCTTGTTTTCTCAGTAAAAGTCCTGACAAATTTCTTTGCAACATTCATTGATCTCAGGTGATTTAGAACTCTTCAAAAATGCAAACTCTACATCACTTCCTTGCATACTGCTGCTAGAACTCCATTTTGACATGAAATAATTTCTCTACACACATTTTGTATGTTTTGCTTCAGAACTTCTGTTGCAGACTAAAGTATTGTACAGAAATTAAAATTGACAAACATAGTAAGAGACCATAACAATAAAAAGAAAGACTTTCCACTAGTAACAATCAGAGTAATGCATGTTCTTTTCAATAGTAGATAATACAGTAACACACAATTGTTATACCCTCTTCAAATAATCACTCTCAAGAAGCCCGAGGAATGAGCTTTGAAGTACTAAAAAGCTTTGTGAAGTTACAGATCTAGGAGATACTGTGATACTGTGATAAGGCATCACATCACAGTGAAGACACTTCCTGAGAGCGCTCTGCTAGCATTGATTTCTCACTTAAGAAGACAAAGCAAGTGCCTTGATATCACTTAATGAAATTTAAAAAGAAATCTAGGTTTGTATTTTCAGACTCATTTTAAATAAAAAAACAAACTAGCTAACAAACAAAACTATTTTGGGAAAAGCACCAAAAAAACCCCAACCCAACACAAAATTCAAACTTTCTGGAACATGGTGTAAGAGCCATTTCTGTCTCCATATTCTGCCAGGTCAAAGTCTCAGCTGTCACAAACCAAGAACCTTAGAAGTCCCAAAGATCACAGTGAAGTCCAGAGATATCAGGGCATCTAGACTCTTCCCTATTCTAGGCCATGTCATACAACCCACAGGCTGTCAGGAAAGCAAGAATTACGAAAGGTTACTGATAGCACTGCTACATACTGGTAAATCTCATCTAAGTTTTGTGTTTTATGTCTACTCGATACCTTTTTAACAAGCTTGAAATGGGAAAGAGAACCTGCTTTGCCACTAAATTCCTTGGCCAGTCTAGACGGTAGAGAAGAATGGAACCAAAAACCATTGTATTTCTAAATCATCCAAGAGAAGTCACTGTACGATACGTAATCCCATGGCTGTGAGTAGCTGTGTGCACCATGCAAAGAAGTACCTTCAGATCTTGCAAATACTATAATTGAATTCATTTGTATAGAATATGACTTTCTGCATGTCAAAAGGCTATTAAAGGAAACACTGAAACCTACACATCATAAAGGATGTTATTATTATGTAGAAGGAGGAAGGAACAGATTTAATCTGATATTTATTAGTTTTAATTTGGACTGATTTTATTTTACCTTCTTTTAAACCATTAAAAATAATTCAGTTAATTAAGTTTATTGACATTTTAAATTAAAATTCTTCTAGTTCATCACTATGTGGTACAAATTTTATAAAACGTATCACTGCTGATGTGCCTGTAAAGTTCTCTGGAGACTGTGACTGATCAATAAACACCTAAAATGGAAGAAGGCTCAGTGGAGATGGGCTAGGGCAGGGGTGTCAAGCTCATTTTCACTGGGGACCACAGCAGCCTGCTCCTGCAGTGTAATGCGCATCACACATGCTGCACACATGACCGGCACGCTGGCAGAAACACAGGGGCAAGGATCTCAGTGCTGCTGCCAGGTAGAAACAGGGTGCCAGGACAGATAAAACAAGGTGGAGGGCCTGACTCAACCTGTGGGATTTGTATTTGCTGTCTGTGGGCTAGAGTGATGTGCCTATGGAGTTCAGAGAATGATGTGCAATACTGACAGCAGCTGTTGCAAAGAAAGTTGACTTTATCTCAACACAGAAGGAACATGAAGTTGGCCTTTGTTTTAGATAAACATCTGTGTCAGTTGAGTGGATTAACTGTCTATATCACAATTGAGTGGATCAGCTGGTGATGCAAATATTTCTTTCTAAGTTAGACATACCAGCTTGTGGGAGTGGTAATAGTGAATACATGCCTCAACCCATCACAAAGTATAAAAACTAATTTTGAAGACAGTAATGGGTTTCAGCTAGTTTCAACTCACATATTTCATCCTAGCAATTGGAGATCAACAGTGTCGTGGCATTGAGCATTTAAGAGACATCATTAATGAGAATCAAATCAGTATTGCAATTGAGCCATGTATTGCTATACATTCCTAAGTGTATCTTGTATTTGTATAGTATTATGTTTTCAGCATATTTTGTAACATTCTGCTAAATTAGAAATCCCATCATTGTCTCAGTTACAGGAAAGCTAAGAGGCGTATCTGAATCAGGCAAGGGTCCTCTTCCAAAAAAAACCAAAACCACCATGACCTGTGAAATTAAGAGATTTTAATCAGGAAAATATGTATAGAGAAGGATAATAGTGCTTAACTACCAAATCCAGAACAGCACAAACAAAAAACTGTAACCAAAAGCTTTAGATGAATTAAGTTCTACCCCTGATACTTTCGGTGCAGTTATATTTACAAACAGCAGGACACGATGTTGCACTCTGGGAGGCAGCGGGGCTCTCTTCTTGTCCTTTTGTCCAGAAGCACTGGGGAAGGGGGGAATAGAGCGGGCAGGGTAGCAGCTTCTCTGCAGGTGAGTCAGCCTCCAGGGAGTCTGCAGCAATTCCAGATAGTGATGTTCGCTCTCCCTCTGAAGCACAGCACAGGGCGTGTGGAGTTGGGGCTGAGCCAAGGGAGCTCCTTCCAAGATGCCTCCACCAGCCCAGCAAAACAGTGGCTCCCACTCACAGCAGCCGCCGAGCAGAAGTGGTGCCAACCGGAAGAAACCTCTCACCCACCTCCCCTCTGCCACCCGTCCTGGCTCCCAAAACTGGAAACAGAGAGAAACTGCTGAAAATGGAAAGAAAAATTCCCTGAAAGATTTTGAAACTATGACAATCATGTATCTTCAAATAAGTAAATGCGATATGAAATATTGCACCCTCCACACACGGAGTATCTAGAAGAAGATGGAGACAGAGTACTGGACTCTGACAGAGGCTTATATCTGTAGGCCTCTTTCAGTAGAAAATGCACCCACTGGCTACATCCAACCATTTGAAACTTGAGTTGCTATATTATCCAGCTAGGCAGATGCTTACAATTTATAATGTTGTACTATGGTCATGTTATAAAATAACTAAACACCACATTATTTTGCTTCAAGAAAAAGCAGTTATAGTAGCATGTGTATTTAGCGCCTTTTGATGGCTTATTCCCATAAAATATTTGTCATCTAAGGGAATATTAGGGAGGTATATGAAGCTCTACACATCATGAAGTCAAGGAAGAAGAAAGTGGTCCTCTACAAAGTGGTTCTTCTAATTTAAAACTTAAAAACATCTTATTAATGCATTTTCAAACTAAGTGAGTGGACTCACTGCATTACAAAGCTACAAATGGAGCTTCAGAATGATAAATCTCAAATCAAGAAAGAATGCAATACTCTTATTTATTAGAAAGGAATATAGAAAGTACCCTAGATGAAAGGGGGCATAGCTATTAAAAATGAACTTATGTTAGGCACACATGCACATACATAGTATCAGAAAAAGATTATCCTATTACTTTACTTAATGGCAGAATATTTAATTTTTGTAATTTTGGCTCTTTGTACTTTAATTAAAGCAAAGCATCGGCAATATTATAATATTTATGCATGGAATATTTATGCACAGTAGAGGGTGCCAGACAGTATCCAAAAATACTTCCCGTGCTAATAATTTCTAGAACTAGTGATTTAAAGTGATGGAGAATGGAGGTTAATGTAAAAATATTTCTTGGATACAGCTATGTTTCCTAAGGAAAGCAAACAGAAAATCAAGACCTCTTTTATAAGTTTTAAGTTACTACATCCAGCAAGTAACAAAAATGACAGAATTTTAGGACATAGACCTAAGACATTTTTGGTGGCTGCATCAACATCTTATTTCCCAGATATGTTAAAGTACTGCTTTCTTCATTCTGTCATAACACTAAGTACAGGAGTTAGGAGGCACATCTTATAAGAATGGTTTCTTTGTTTGTAGACAATGCTGGATTCAAGGAGATCTGTGCTGATATCCTTATTATTTTGTCATTCTTCCTGGGGATTTTTAACTCACTGTGAAGTCACTGGACATTATCAAGACATTTTCTTGGGGATAAATGTATTGATATCTTGGAAATATCAGTAAAACTTGCTGAATGCAGGATAAATATTATTATTGCCCTTATGCATTTGTTGTTGGATTATTAACTGCAAACCTACATTATACTTCTATGTCTGTGGATTTACCAGTGAAAGCAAGGGAATCCACTAACTTTAATGCAAAGTTCCAATAGTGCATGGTACCACTTTTTGTTCTGTAATTTTTAGTCTTGCTGAGATCTCTGGGAACTAAGAAACAGAGACCTCAAGGTATTCTGAATTCAAAACTTTTCAAATCCAACATTTCCAGCAACCTTCCAAGGGGTAGTGACCTAGTCCCTTCTAAATATGCACCCACAGCCCATTCTAAATTTGTAAACAAATCATATTATTCAGGAGAAAGATTCAAAGTCACCTTGTAAATTTAAGACCAACAATTTTCTTTGTCAGAGTAAATTCGGGATTTGGGTAATGTGTGTTGTACCAGAGATGTTTTCAAATGCTGTCAATGATACTACCCCAAAAGAATTTATTTGCCAACTTCTGCAATACCTTTCCCTTTCGTACAATCACACCTACTAAGTAAACTTATTTTTACAGACCTACAGACAACTGCTATATCTCAGGTCTCTACTTAAAATTTGAACATGAGATGAATTTTATTTCTGATCATATATGAATTTAACTTCTGAAATAAGACATAATGGATCCCCCTGAGTAGCTATATCGTGCACAGAATGGAAAAACAATATCCAAATCTCCTTATTTCAAAACTGCAGCTCTGTCAAGATTCTCTAGCAATCCTTCAACTTTCAATATAGTCACAATTTACATGGAAGGTATCGGTGTATAGAGTGCAGAAAACTCATGATTATACCCAACTTGAGGTGGGTTAAAGAAGGCAGCAGGGTTTATATTGTATTGCCATATATGTTAGCTTGGAATGATACGAAGTATATTCCTAAATGTGTTGTTAATGTGGGAAATCTAAAGATCTGAAGGAGGACATAAACTTTGACTTGCAGAAAATGATCAGGCTAGTCTAACGCAAATAAATATACTGTAGTAAATTTCTGAACAATCTGTAAGCATCTAGCAGAATATGACATGATAAGAATCAGTCAGGAACTTTCAAATTGTGTTGACCTAAATTCTCTTTTTACGAGGTTAGTGGCTTACTGTAGAGAGGAATAATGAATCTGATTAACAGCTTCGTTAACATCATACTGTAATACGATCTGACACAGAATTGACATAAAAAGAAGAAAAATGTGATCTAGAACACATTGCTTTTAAAATGTTGAATGACTATACAAGAGCAGAAAAAGCTTTATTAGTAAATATATCTCAAACTGGCTTGACAAATTAGTAGGCCTATCACAAACTGTACCCTTGGTTTTGTGGTGTTAGATGTGTTTTTGTAGTACATTGGATAACAGTAAAGTTAAAGTCTGCGCTTATAACATCACAGATGATACTGAGCATTTTGGAGAGCATTGTTCAATTCGAATATTTCTTAGTAAGGTTGTGAAATGGCCAGAAAGAAGAAAATTATATTCAATAAAAAAACACATCCTAAATGCACTTTCTGGGAAAGAAAAAATAATTTTTTTGAGTACCAAATGGGAAGTAAGGGTTGATTAGGAAACCATCTAAGGGCACAGTTATAGTGGATCAAAAATCCAATGAGAGTTGTATTACTCTAATAAAGAGAAAAAAGGTCATTGATTATGCATATTTATATACAAGAAAATTATTTTGAAGATTAATTTACTTTATGCACAATGTTTTAGCAAAAGTATGTTGCAAACATTCAGCCATAATTTAGAAATATACAGGCAATGTAAGGGAAATCCAGTCGAGAAAAAAAAAAAGGCTGCAGATCTGATGAGAGTGACGCATCACAAAATACACTTTAAAAATATTTAAATTCTTTGAAGAACTGTAAAGAATTATTGATTGAAAGTGTGTATGTAATGTAATATAACTTCATTCAGAATCATTCAGAATATTTTTTTTGTTTTACCTTAATGAATCGGTTTCTAACCCAAGAGGAATTTTTAGAAATGGATTAAAGAAATTATCTTACTGTTCCAATATCCATTCCTTGTCAATGGTACAGCTCATGGAGCATTTGCAATGCAAATTCAGCCTTTTGTTCCCAGATATTTTGCAAAAATGAATAAGCTGTTAAATGTTTTGTTAGATTTCTTCAAAATTTATTGAGACAAATACCAGTCTAAAACTGACACAGTTCCTGACTGATCTTAGGAATTATTCAACAAAAAAAATAATTAAGTATTTACTATGCCTTATTTAACATGACTGACTGTTAAGCAGATTCAAAAAGTTCATTCTTCGGACTGGATATTTTTAATTTTAGCTACAAGAAGACTTTTTTCTTTGTATATCAATTCATGGAATACACGTGCATGCAAAAAATTATGTTCTTTCATGTGTGAGTGACCTCCAAATATTTGTGTAAATTAAGACAAATCTAATCCAAATATTTGAAACTTGAATTTATTTTGAACTGGTCTTTTTTTCTTTTTTTTTAATCACCTAAAAAGTTTGTATTTATGTATTATTCCTACTCAGAGTACAATTTAATGACAATTCCAGCAAAATATCTAGGTAAGTGTAAAAGCACATGGATATGCTTGAAATGCTTAAAATAAACATAAACAAGGCCAGTTCTTTGTTCTTTATCATATCGGAAATGGTGAGATTTAACATTTTCACTCTTACTGTTTGAATTTACCTGTTCCTACTATTATGTTAAGATGAATACTGGAAGTATGCAGATTTTTGCTGCATGATTGGCAGGCATAATATCACATTACCTAGTACTGCATGAATTTTGTATTTGCAAATTAGCTACATACTGTTTGTCACTGCAGACATAGAAGTATGCTACTAGTTACCCAATGATTAGGGCAAAAGTCAGGGCAAAATGTACACTGCTTTTAACCTGTTCTTTTGATTGCCATGCAGACAGTCAGTCGTTATTTGTTTGAAGCCTCTTATCCAAAGTTCATTCACACACACGCAACCTTTCTCCCAAATGTTAGGAAAACGTGCAGTTAGGAGCCTGCTCCAGATCCTATATTGATTCACATTCTTTCGCTAAGCATTCACCTTTGTGAAAAATCTCTCTTTTTTTCCTACCTTTTGGAAAAGCAAAGGGCTTAAATGCAGAGAGGTAGTTCTCACAGCACATATCAAAATGTGTACCCAAAATGTGTACATGCTTGCAGCAAAGTGTAAAAAAAAAAATTATTTTCAAGCCAGACAGTTCTGCAGAAAATTGTTTCTTCTGATGATGATGGATACTTCTAGTCTCCATTATAATACTCACAAGAACTGCATAGATGCACTGATGAGTCTCAATTGTACTGAATGAAGAGAGGAAATAAAGCCCAAAAAAAATATACTTTTTTTCCTCATAGTTTTTTACAATAATTTGTAGACACTACAGTTAGCATTCTTGCCTGATTTGCTAGGGTTATCCAAGACTGGAAAGTGAGCTTTAAAACTATTACTTCAAAGAAAATTTCAAGAAAAGAAAATAACAAGAAACTCAAAGTTTCCTCCATAAAACTCCAGCAGACATTCAAGCTTCAAAGTGTCATTATGTTGGTTATGGCCAGCTGCATAACACTGCAAGTGAAGTAAGTAAGCAATTAAGGCAATAAACACAGCCGACAAGTACAACCAGTGCACCTACCAATGAGAGTGCTATTCTAATATTTAAGCACTATTCCTTTCTGTCATGTGAAGAGACCCTTTCTAAAATTCTTATTAAATCTCATGGAAGGCTTACTTTTCTGGTGGAGAGAAAGACATTAAATTACGCATGTGTATTAGAAATGTATGGGACAAAAGAATGAAAAAGAAACCCAGGATGTAAATTTGCATCGTCTATTCTTACTTACCAAACTTGAAGGTAACGTGGATTTTTGCAATGCCTTTAATGAAACCATATTCTTTAATCTTTGCTGAATTCTAAAAACAGAAAGACATTTATTGAAGACCTTTATTGAAATTATGAGAGCTGCTGTGTGAAAATAATTTGATACAGTGCAAGAGCTTGTACCATTTAAACCTGTAATTACCCTTCACACAATAGTTTGAATTGAACACTGTGTTCTGGCAGTAATGATAGATTTGTTGCTATTTTAGCAAGCATTTTATCTAAAAGAGTTTGCCTCCCCAAGTCTCACACCGTGCACAAGTGCTACCCAACCTTTCAGTTCTTTCCAGACCAATATATTACGTATTTAGAAAGTAACATAGACTAAGATGCTCATCAAGGCATAACGACTGAAGTAATTTTATATACAAAATCAATGAACTGAAGAGAGGAAAATGTCTGTTACTTGAAAAATAATTTACTTTTTATGATTCTTATTTAGGTAGGCACTGCAGGAGAGGTGAGTTCAAGCTACATTTTAGACTCAAATGCAGATATGTACCAGAACTTCTTCCAGTTACCGTAGCAGCAGGGCCAAAGATTTTGGGTTTGAGCCATCTTTATACAAAAAATCCCAACAATATTCTTTAGACTGGAGTGCTTTATTGCCAAATTTTTTTCCTCCACCTTTTATAGCACCCTTACAACAATAAACTATGCACAAGCTATTTAAAAAGTACAGAAATCACTGTTTACTGACCAAAGAACAGCAGTTTCTGAGTAAGGTCAGCTTAGGTATTGAAAGGTCCTATCCATTGAAATCACTACCCATCAAAAAAGCGTACATTTAAAGATAATTCTCCAGACATTAGAAAAAGCTTAGCAAGAAACTGTAAAGCTTTTCTGTACATTAACAGAAATCTAAAATCCCATGTATAGGACAGGGAGAAAAAATGCTCCTTTTCTACAATGTTTTGTCAACTTCAAGCACTAAACTGATCAGTCCCAGTGTCTTTCCTGTCATTTGCTGAAGTGATAAAATAGAAAAATCTAATTATTTAGACTATAAGTTACCATTACTTCTGAGCTTTTGGAGGGGTTTCTACTGATTTTTATATAAAGTGGGATTAAATGCTATCTCCCTCCACCCAACTGCTTCTTTGAGAAGGACAAATGGAAAATATAGTAACTATTATCTTGGAAAATGTCTCAAACAATTCATTTTTCATCTTATTTCATTTCAGTGCAGAACAATGCAGACTTCTGAACTAAAGTCAATGGCAATATGTTCAAAGATACATAGTGACTACATAGATGGCTTTTGTTCTCAAAATACTGGCAACCCTCTTGGATGTACTAGGTTTGGTCTGTGTCATCCAAGCAGTCTAGAATAATTATCTAGCACCACAGCTGAAGAAAGTTACTTAATTAATTCTGAAATGCTGATTAACATACGGTGATTTGAGGCAGTCCCTTGCAACCTACACTAAACCATTTTGGACAGACAGACTAATAGTTTCTATTTCTAAACTTAGATATGCCTGCATAGCACCAAAATGTATGTACCATGTGATATTTTTTCTTATTGTTGATGTATAAAAGGTAAATTGGACTGTATCTGTGATCCTATAAAAATTTTAATGATGAAATAGTGACATTAGCAGACAGCAGTAAATAAATCATATACAGTATTGTTGGTTTTAAAATTTCCTTCAATAGTAGCAACAATTGAGATTATGATAAAGATTATGCTATTGATTAGTTATTTATAAATATTTGTAAGGAAATAGGAAATTTTTGCTTTTGAGAGTTAAAACTTTGAGTGATACATTAGGATCCAGGGTGGAAATACAATAATCTCTTGAGGAGGTAAAAATCAAGATGTCTTGAAAGAACAAGAGGCACAAGTAGAAACACTGTATAATACCATTATCAATTTAAAGAAAAGATGTAGACTTTACTCAACTACTTTGTGGAATTTATGATTGTTTCCTGTTTTAGATTCCATTGAATGACACATTTCATACCTACAGCATAAACGTCAGTTATGGTCTATTAGTCATATTTATGAAAAGCCTTTCATCACCCAGTCACAAAAGAGAAGTAACGGAATGAAACAATACTAGTGTTTGCTGCTTTCTTTTATTCCTGACTCAATAACAGGACATCAAGTAATATATCCTTAATAGACACAGAACATCTACACTACTGAAAATTAAAACAGTTATTACTTACTACATAGTACACATGGCTTTTATCTAGCTCTAATAAATGATTAAGCTATTTAGTATAATCACATCACTCATTTAAATTACATGGCTACAATATATCCTGGAATGCAGCTGGAAAAGTTTTCTTCAGATTAAATTGTTACATAAAATAAATATGTATGTCAGAGATAGTAATAAGCATCCATGTTTAGGTCAGTAAGTTGCAGTGTACTTACGTCTGATATGAAATCTGAATTTAGAGTCTCCAAATAACAAAAGAAAATCTATTAGACCTGAATGGTTGTCATAAATTCTGATTGTTTAAGTTGAAAGAAATATGAACATTAAAAAAATCTTCAACTTACATTTTACAATAACTTCTTTTTTAATATTAGGTAATATTTACAACTTAGAAAAAATTGATAAACTGCCGCTATTGTTTTTGGTTTAAATGTGCACAGTTTTAAAACTACTAGTATCTCTCACAGTAGGATAAAGTTAACAGCAAAAATCTAGCTGATATAAACAATAGTATTCTGTATCATATATTCACAAATACTGAAATGGTACTACATCTCCTAGGTGGAAGATCATTACAATTCAGTGTTATCTCCCATTTTTTAATCTTCTTGATGTAGGAATATGTGTTGAATCAGCTGTTCATGTTTAGCCTCTGTTATTTAAGTATAAGGCATAACAGACTGTGATAACCCTGATGTATTTGCCATTTATTCGTTCATATTTGTTGCCTGAACTGATGGCAGATTTTTTTTCCAGTGGGAAACACAATTGCTTTTATCAGTTTCACAGCTGGACTGGCTAAGGAATAAGGAGGTCAAACATCTTGTCAAAGTTTGTAGAGTCTATGGTTCAGTTAGAATTATAATTTTTTCTGGGAAACTGGTGCCTCTGTAGTTTGCACTAAACATTAGATAGCGGAATCTGGATATTTTGAGATGCCCAGATATATTCACAGACTGCAACAGGAGACTTCAGTGCTAGTTACGTGCTACTATTTTACAGTAAGCAACTTTGAATCTCGTCTAACTCCATTCCTACTGAGCTGTAATTTGTCCATACATGTATTGTTCACTGTGACTAAGACTGATTTCAGAACTTCAGTGTCTTCAAGATCAACTAAAATTTAAATAATTATACCAGAAAAATATGTCATTTAATAAAAGAGATTATAATCTTGCATAAACTACCCTTAGGGGAATAATCAGAAGGACTTATTTTTTTCAGGATGCTAGTGTTCATTCAGTGTTTGAGAAACTTCTCAAATACTCAAAGTACACTCTTACTGTTACTCAATCAATATTTATAACGCGAAAACCTGCAATTGTTACAAAATTTTAAAGTAACTGAAAAAAATTTACTTAAAAAGAAACTATTTAACAAAGGAAAATAGAGTGATAAAATTTATTTCTACCACCAATTGAATAGTCCATAAGTAGTGATAAGTCTTAAGTGATTACGGTCATCTCTCTACATAAGAAAAAAATAGATTTACCTGGACCTCTTTGTATTTCAAACATTCTATAATGTGTATGTAATGACTACTGCAAAGACTTTTTATTACTCAAGTGGACTTGCATTCTGTAATTCTACTCAGTCTGCAATTCACTATGTACCTTATAAAAAGGTGTTTGTTCTGTTCTAAACTAGCTACCCGCTCATATTACTTAGTGCCCTAGTTCCAGCAGACTGAAAAATAGCATAATTATTCTTTATTTGCTCTTGGTCTCCAGTTCACGTTTTTACAGATTTGTGTCACATCTTCTCTTGAAAGTTCTATTCTATTTTTCTCAATGATAAAACCAGCAAGACAAATGGAAAAAAAATATTTTTCACTAAGTTTAGCAGTTTCTTGTACTGACCCATGATTTTGGGAAAAAATCCTCAGGCATATCTTTCATCATCTGTAGAAATCCCCTTTATCTACTTTGAGTGACTACCAAGTCACATGACTCATTTAAATTTTCTGGAATGGCTCTAATGCTCTTGAATGAACTTTTGATGACACAGTATTCACCACTCAGGCCAGCATTCCGTTTTTGTAAATTCTGTGACTTTAGCAAGTCATTCCTCAATTTCTTTTTGACCCGTCCTGCTGAGACTAAGTTTATATTCCTTAATGTTCCTTCTTCTGTTTTATATATGTATCACAAAACAATCTTTACTTACATAATCACAAACTATTTTCCTCAAAAGATCTCTACTTCTCTCGGTCTGTAGCATGAAACTGTTTCCTATATGCTCCAGCCTGGCCAATACATATTCCTCTCTACTACGTGCAACAATATGTGTAACGAACAGCAGAAAGTGATTCCCTGTTTTCAATATCTTTTAAACTTTTACTTGACTCCAAATCAGCCAGAAAATGTCAAAACTGTGTTCAGTCCTTACTTGGAGTTGTGCAGATTCTTAGTTTAACAGCTTCAATCAGTGAAGTCCAGAAACTCCATTAAGTAACACAAACAGTTTGGGGATTTGCTTCAGGAATTCCATGAGCAGGATTTACTGTAATAGCCAGAATGGCTGTTACAGAAAGTTTATTAACCTAAAATTCTGTATTAAAAAAAAATGCTATTCTGTATCAGAAATCCACTGTTCATCCATTTTGATTGAATGCAGTCACATTAAAATAAAAGGATCTGAATACAAAGGTTGTATGTCATCTCAATTCTTCCTTTGCATGATTTAAGAGTTTGACAACAGTAAAAAATGGATATTTATGTAAGAATGAATGTCCCTCTATTCATCCCAGGAACAGTGACACTCTTACTGAAGTTCAGCTATTTCTTTCGTTAATTTCGGATGCTTCACTAAATTCTTTATTTCTGTAAGGAAAAATTGGATTGGCAAGGCAGCAAGCAACTCAACCCCCCAAAAGAGTTGTAGAAAGTATCCTTGGCTGCTTGTTCTTTAAATCCAGTTTATCTTTTCTATGATTTCTTTCTGAAAGCACTCAATTGTTCAGAGTTCACTGGGTATACTTTTGGCTTGATTACTTGAGTATTTGCTGAAAGTAAATTTTAAACTGAACATCTGATTATCAAATTTGTAGTTTGCCTTCCTGCTGGGTTGGTTAGTTACCATGAGACACATGATATCTCGATTTTGATTGCCTGGCATACATTGCTAACACCTATTATAATTAAACACAGTTGGAAATTCAAACTGAATTGCTTAAGTTAGTCAAATACATGTATTACCGCAAAGAAGTTAGAGCACAAACTAATTGTAATATTCATAACTCACAACTAAAATGACACATCAAGAATTATTTGCTAAAGGAATTACTGAATCACTCTGAATAATGAATAAATTTGAGAAATTAATCACTCTTAAAGAGAGAAAGGTGAAATACATAAAATTATTTGTTCTGAATTACTTCTAATTTTCAATATTAAAACTTCATGATGATGATATAAGGCAATCAAATAAAGGGTAAAGATTTGGCTATATGCTATGAAGATAATACTTAAGATACTCCAAAATGCAAGCGTAGAAGACAGAGACTGATAGCAGAATTGCAGAAAATCCTAAATATTTCTTGCCCTGAACTACAATGTATATGTTTCAGTATTTACTTACCCTGTAGAGTTACGTTTTAGTGGGGAATGGCAGACATTTTGTACTCTTGTATACTTTGCAAAAACTTTTATGTGATGTATGGTTGGTTAAAAATACATGTATTATGCAATTTTACTTGATGTCCTACAATGAATCTGCAAATATTCCTTTCCCAGAATTGTCTCTTGTGGAACACAGACTAAAAGGATGGTATATATTCACTACTTGTTTTCTGATGTAATACTCTATGGAGATACTTTATATCAAGCAAGTATATCTGAAAAGTACATAACAGAGGATAGGAGATAACTTCTGGGTTATAACATCCTTAATAAACTTTTCCTTTCAATCAAGCAGCCTACCCTAAATTAGATTCACCCTAAATTAAATTCTCCACTGCCTAATACTCACCTACAAATCACTACTGAATTAAAAAAAGTAAAGCTGTCATTGATGTCTTCAACAGAGCAAGATAAACTTTCATGAAGGAATATCAGAATAACTGGCAACTTGGCACGAATCTATAGAAAACTATGGCTCTGTCTTTCAAGTTTACAGGTAGAGCCACGAGGGGGAAAAAAAATCAGCACCTGAATTGAACTAATTTTTAGTGGACAATTTGATGGTTAATCAAAAATATAAAACTTTAAAGCAACATATGCTCATTCAGCTTTATACTAAGGCTACACAGATGACAACTTCCTTATCAATAAAAATGATGTACAATATCTTGTGGAGTTATTCAATCAACAATTCCCAGAGATAATTTTTGCTATAGAGTATGAAAGATCTGGTAATCCTTTTCTAGGTTGTTAGGTTTTATGGAGCAGCACCAGCACATTTGCAAAAACTTGATATGAAAATGGTATTCCTTCAAACACATCAGGGAGCATTTTCAGCACAACGTACTGAGATTTAGCTGCTTGATTCTCATTAATGTTAATAGGAGTTGCGTGGCTACATCCCAGTGGACTTAACTAAAACGTTACTGCTTCCAGTTCACATCTGCATGCCACACTATTCCGTGCAGTCTGACCACTGGACTAGTTCTTCACAGAAGATACAATAAGAGGAGCTTGTGCTGTGTTAAATAACTGACTTGAGGTACAAACGAAACTTTAAAAAGTTAATTCAGAGACATAAGCCAAGAATAATGCAATGGATGTGGATTGTTGTACTTTAAACAAAAGTCATTATTTGAGGCACCGATAATAAATAGTATCTTGGACACTGTGTACAGCAATAAGCTAGGGCTATGATGGTCTGCTTTCTGTTGCTAACTCTGCTTGACTTTGCATAAATTGTTTCATATTCTCTGTCCTGGTTTATGTAGTAGTGACACGGGAATAGTGAAACTTGTCTCTTTGTTGTATCACTCATCAGCGAACTCTATAAAAGAAGTACTATATATCCCCAAATTAACTGAATGTTTGTGTTCGCTGATAAGGTATCCTAAGAGAAAAAAAATAAATTCATTGAATATTAAATATTCAAAATCATTGAAACTAGACTACTCTCAAGTCAAGCTCAGACACAGTGGACACAAAGTTATGTTTAAAAAGATAGTCTTATTTAGCCTACAAAATGTATGTTTTTAGTTTGATGTAAAATAACTTCAATTTTTAAATTTAAGAACGTGTGTCTACTCCGAACTGCAAATAGTCCTTAAGTAAACTGTTTAAGAAGAGGTAAAGGACTTAAAAATCTTAACTTAGGGGGAAAAAAGTCTGGAAAAATAAAAAGATTGAAGAATTTAGGAGAAGCGGTAAGTAAGTACTGTTCAGGGTCTTGAACATTTCAATTACGTATTGGCATTTTAGGTAAAAAAAAGATGCACGTTTTAATATAGATGTTACTAAGCTTATTAGATCTTGCAGGAAATAGTTGAGCAGCTACACAACGAGCAAGCAGTTGGATCTAGGTATGCTTCTGATTAATCAAGAGAATGGAATACTGCCCCAAGAGTTTTTATGCAATGCTATAAATCTACTATAAAAAACCTTCATGGACTGAACAGGACTTTGACCTACCAGCTTTAATTATATCTGTTTTGTTGCACTACTTAGATTTCTAACTTAATTTGCATAGACCTTTAACTGCTTTGGAGCACGTGCTGATAGCTGTTTCTTACATGGGAAGTTTACAATAACAAGGTAATTATACCCAAATTATTCACAGCAAGGCATATTTTTGCCAAATATGCTTTTTCTTCTCAAAAATGAACAGATTTGGAAGTTTAATTTCGTATATGATGTAGTGTTACTGGTTCTTATAGGAACCGAACTAGGGTTGTGTAGATTTAGACACAGAAGGTCATCAAAGTATACAGAAACTTTGACACAC
This sequence comes from Neomorphus geoffroyi, assembly GCA_033558235.1. NCBI lineage: Eukaryota > Metazoa > Chordata > Aves > Cuculiformes > Neomorphidae > Neomorphus > Neomorphus geoffroyi. Next base: position 21,771,469 of record JAUMJM010000020.1, on the reverse strand, counting down.
ATCTAAAAGACACCTACGCATTACAAAGTGAGCTCGAAAAATGTAAACCTTGCGTATTTGGACACTTACAGAATCCATAACCTTACATTAAGTGCTTACGGTCTGTATGCAATTTATGAATTGTGTTATTTAATCAGACATGATTTATCAACATCTTTCTGTTGAGTACGGAATTGTGTAGCCTAGCTACTTGGAAAACACTTGAAAGAGATATGTTGGTCTCATGTACATAATAGGCATTGTATGATATTTTTTCCTCTGCTGACTTGCTGAGCAGAATTTATTGATGAAGCTAAGCAGCTATGAGGTATTTTTTTAGGAACAGGAGGATTTACTTCTACCCAACTGCAGAAGAATCTTCTCTTATCACTCATTTCCCCCCACAAGCGTCACTTCTTCATTAGTTCAAGGGCAAGAGTTATTGCCCAAGGTGCTGTAGATCTCTATTCAATTTTTCCCATTACATGGGTTCAAAGCCTCCCTAGAAAATATTACTCTCCCCTAGAACACTAGCTTTAGGGTTTTTTTGTAGGGGAAGCATCTGTAGTACTGTTTCCTTTTTCTTGTCTTCCACTTGCATTCTAATTGTATTTATTGCATCTTGTGCGAGCTCTCAAAACACCCATCAGATGAAGCCCTCCACATCCACATGAATAAAATAATATCTACTTTTCTAATCAAACTTTAGCCTGAATTTGAAATAAAACTTCTCCGCTCAGCAATTTCATCTCAGGACTGAAATTCTTCTCACTTCTTTCTAAAAAAGGAACATTAGACTCCTGTAGAATTCTGAATTTGAAAAACTAATTATACATTAGATTCAGTTACCCACATTCCACTTTTTATTTTCTTTTTAATCTGGTATTATTTATCAGAGTAAGGTCTCATTAGGGTAGTTAGAATATGCATAACCTTTGCTATTCCTTCTTGAAACCTTATCGTAAGGAAATGTATTTTATTATAATTTACTTGATATTTAGTATTAAACATGGCTCATCATGCCCATCCTTTAAATGCACATGGAATGCATATGCTTTATGAAGCAAATGACAACCCTTGAAAATGTGATACCTTTACAATGATCTGCCCATCACAGTCACCATTATGGTTATGTTAAAAAGTTATGTTAAAATAAATCTTGCATTTTTTAATATATATGCAGACTGTCACAGTAGGCCCCAAACCAATGAAGATTATTGGAACTCCAAAACTGAAACTAAAATCATGAGTCACTTAAACATGTATTCATATATATAGACCTAAATTATTACCAAGATAAAAGTTGATTTCCCAAAACATTGTTTTTTGAACAGTGGGATTGCTTCATTAAATTTAGGCCAATCAAGGCATATTACAAATGCTCCAAAGGACAGAAAAAAAGAGTATCAAAATACATAATTTCATTTGAATTAAAACTATGAACACCAATTCTATACGAGAGCATGTTAGGAGATGGTAATTTATTTTGACCCAGAGCCTGTACTTATCATGCTTTGATGTCTTTATAGCATTTTCCCGCCTCAACTTCCACCCAGTTTAAAGATCTGATTACATTTTGAAGTAGTGTCTTCATTTAAGGTCAAGGAAAATCTTTAACACGTTAATCAAAGTGAATACTTACTGTCATATCTCAATTCTGACATTTAAAAGAAACTTCACGCAAACAAGATACGTGACTGAATTACTAGAAAAGGCTATCAAATACTGAACACAGAAACACAATGAACCCCACTATATTGACTGAAATCCTTCACGTGCCTTCTCTAAAGTGCAAATTAGACTTAGATTTCTGAACTTTGAAGTTTAGGAACCCTTGGATGTATGTTCCTTAGTGCATACTGATGTCTCTACTGAATCAAAATTAAAAGTATACCATTAAACAAAAATTCCCATTATTTTGTTTCCTGTGCTTGTAGACTCAGAACTGAAGAGCTGTAAGTTGAACAAAGTCGTCTGATAACACTGATGATTGTCTTTTAAAACAAAAACATTATTTTGTGACGGATTCCTTTTTAATATTTGACTTTACTATCGTCCTCTGATCTGATTTTTTTAAAAAGTAGAATATTCTTTAATTCACAAGTCACTTCTTTCAATAATTGAAATAAATATTTTATAAAAAATATTTTATAAAATGTGGAAGCTAGCTATGTCATTTCAGGAATGACTGTGTACTGAAAACATAAAGATATTTGTAGAAGTCAGCAAAGGGTGATATTAGTGAAGAGGTGTAGTCTTATACATTGATTAAATAACTTTATAAAGTTTGCTCATTTTTAATCTCCACGATATTTGTAAGGCCACCTTAAATAGTTGAATCTGGATTTTGATCCTATGCACTTTTTTCATTTGTACAGAACCAATCTGTTGGAATTTTACAGATCCAAGCAATGAGTAGAAATGTTGTTATTGTCTGCTTTGACTTCAGTAAGGCTTTTGATGCTGTCTCCCATAGATACCCATGGAGAAGCTGAAAAAGTAAGGACTGGATGAACAGACAATGAGGTGGGTTGAAAACTGACTAAATGACTGGGTGCAGAGGATAGTGATCAGTAGCATGAATTCTAGTCAAAGGCTAATTAGGAGGAATGTACCACAGGTTTCAATATTGGGTCCAATCCTGTTCAATATCTTCATTAATGATAAGGTAGAACGAATCCTCAGCAAGCTTGCAGAAGACACATCTCAGGAGGAATAACCCCATGCAGCAGTCCATGCTGGAGAACAGCTGCCTGGCAAGCAGCTAATGCTATCCTGGGCTGCATTAGGAGGCACATTGTCAGCAGGATGAAGAAGGTAATGCCTCACCTCAACTCAACACTGGTGAGGCCACATCTGGACATGGAGCTACTAGACAAAGTCTAGTGAAAGTCCTCTAAGATAATTAAGGGACTGGATTTTCTCTTAGATTAGGAGAGGCTGAGAGAGCTGGGACTGTTCAGTCTAGGGAAGGGAAGGCTCAGGGGGATCTTATCTATGTGTATAAATACCTGAAGGGAGAGTATGAAGAAGATGAAACCAGGCCCTTTTTATCGGTGTATACGGGCAGGAGAAGAGGCTATGGACACAAAGGGAGTATCCATCTGAACATCAGGAAACATTTTTTTACTGTGAGGGTGACTTAGCAGTGGAACAGGTGGCTCATAAATGTTGCAGATGCTCTGTCCTTGGAGATACTTTAAAGCTGTCTAAACGTGGTCCTGGTAAACGTGTTCTGGGTGGCTCTGCTTGAACTGGAGTTTAGACTAGATGACGTCCAAAGGTTCCTTCAAGCCTCATCCATTTTTGCGATTCTGTGAATCTGTGTGATTCTGTAATTCTGATCCTGTAATTCTGTTTTACATCACAAAAAATAAAAGTAGAAGAAATTCAGAAGTACCTGATAATGAACTGCAAGTAAAACATATAATAATAATCCAGGAGGAAGCAGTTAATGACCTGCTACACCATCTGGACACTCACAAGTCTATGAGGACAGATGAGATCTACCCAAGAGTACTGAGGGAGCTGTCAGAGGAGCTTGCCAAGACACTCTCCATAATTCATCAGCAGTCCTGGTAAACAGGGGAGGTCCCAGATGACTGGATGTTTGCCAGTGGGACACCCATCTACAAGAAGAGCTGGAAGGAGGATCTGGAGAATTATGGGCCTGTCAGTCTGACCTCAGTACTAAGAAATATCTTGAACGCATTCACCAAGCATGTGCTGGACAACCAGCAGATCAGGCCCAGTCAGGATGGGTTCGTGAAAGGCAGGTCTTGCTTGACCAGTCCGGTCTCATTCTATGACAAGGTGACCCATCTAGTGGATGAGTGAATGGTTGTGTATATTATCTACCTTTGACACTGTCTCCCACAGCATTCTCCTAGAGAAGCTGGTGGCTCATGGCTTAGAAAGGTGTACTCTTCACTGGGTTAAAAACTGCCTGGATGGCTGAGCCCACAGAGTTGTGATGAATGGAGCTAAATTCAGCTGGCAGCCGGTTACAAGCAGTGTTCCCCAGGGCTCGGTGTTGGGGCCAGTCTTATTTAATATCTTCATCAGTAATCTGGATGAGGAGGTTGATTGATCCTTCAGTAAGTCTACAGATAATACCAAACTGAGTGAGAGTGTTGATCTGCCTGATGGTAAGAAGGCTCTCAAGAGGAATTTGGACAGGCTGGATTGATGAGTCGAGGTCAGTTATGTGGGGTTCAACAAGGCCAAGTGCTGAGTCCTGCACTTTGATCACAAGAACCCTATGCTACAGACTTGGAGAAAAGTGGCTGGAAAAGTGGCAGCAGTTACATTGCATTTGTTTGGTAAAAAGGTAGCAGTGACATTACGTTTCTTCTTTGATAAGATTAGAATGACCAAATTATTGCTCTTAAAAGTTTACGAACTCTTGAAGATTTATTAATGATAATATTCCTGTATCTCCCTTTCTGTTATCTAATCTTGCAGGGTGCAGTAGACCTCCTGCTGAATGTTCTTGCATCTCACAGGTGCCAGTGGTAGCTAATAGCATGAAAGATTTCACAGATGCTCAGTAGGAGGAATACTTTGCAGGTCCAGCATCGAAACCAATTTCAGGCAGAAGAGCAAAAAATAGAAACCAAATACTTACATATTCTTATTTAGGCACCTACTGGAAGATTTTCATAGAGATCCTTAGTGCTCCTAATCACTCAGGCTAATATACGCAAGGAACCTTCCTTTGGTCCATTGACTCTTCTGTTTGGTGCTACATATGGACCAAAACTAACAGTAATATATTTATTATAGCTAGGTGTTTAGTAATATTTCTTCTTATTAACAAACAGTAGAAAATATCCAATACAATTGGTGTCGGTTACTTAAGACCAGTTACTAAAAATGCAGACAAAGAAAGGCTGACAGAAGCTGTAGGGCTAATGAAGAACTCTGTCTAGAAGCTAACTCTTTCTGCAATATATGCTTACAAATATTCTACACAACTGGAGACTGTGAATGTGTATACACTAAATATCAGTCTATGTAAGTTATTCATATTTAATTGGTCTTGAACCAAAGGAATTTATTTCTGTTAAGTTTTACAAAGAAATTACTCTGTTGGAAATTAGAAAACCCATTGTATCAGTAAACACTTGAATCTCGACATAAAATAAATTAGTGTGACTAGGATGAGAGATAGTTAACAAATAAGTTTTTGGAAAGGCATTGCACTAACGCATAAGCAATAGGAATGTCATCAGAAACAGAACTCCAATATCATTAATGATAAATCTTTAATAAAGCAAGTAAGTATATTTTTTTAGCATATTCAAAGATCACTAAAACAATCTAAGTATTTTACTAGTTTTACAGAGTTTAAGAGCAGAAAATGTTATCATAGTTCTAATTTTAAAGAGAGAAATATTTATATAAAATAAGAGATGAAGACCATCACACACACAAAAAAAGAGGAACATTCCCAAGAGTGACTAATCTTCTGCATTCCTTGGATGAATCTGATTTATTCATCATTAAATTTACAATACAAAATAGTTCCTATAAACTCATAAAAATACAGTTAGCAAATTTCTGGGGTGATTACCCTTTTTCCCATTCTTTTTAGCCAATAGCCTTTAGCAACAGATAAATGCATTGCAGAGGAGATGAAAGAAGTTAATTTAGAAGACAGAATTACTGGCAGAGACACATTGAGACTTTAAAGCAGTATTACACAGATGGTTGAATATTGGACCAGTATAGACATGTTCTCACCAGCCCTGCAAATTGATATACATGTTCATCATATAAAAATGATGGAAATCCAGGTCAATATCCCTATTTGACTCAATATCTAGAATGACATAAAATCCTGGATTTCATTAAGTATCTGAAGCATTCCATCACTACCACCCTTTTCCTTTTGAGAACCAAAGGCCTCACATAACCTTAATCATTGTGATGTACAGTTCTAAAAGCTTTTTTGCAGATCATCATTCTGTGATTCTATGAAAATTCTACTTACCTATAAAATTGAACATGACAACATTTCCTGTAATAAAGGCAGAAAAATCTAATGGTTTTATCTAGATGTATTGGTTTTGGTTTGGATAGAATTAACTTTCTTTATGGTAGTTTGCATGTGGCTATGTTTTGAGCTGAAAACCATGTTGACAACTTGAGAATGTTCTAGCTGCTGCTGTGTGGTGCTTACACAGTGTCAACGCCTTTTCTGCTTCTCACACTGCCCCGCCAGTGAGTTGAGGTGGGTATAGAAGAAATTTTTAAGGGGAAACAGCTGAGACAGCTGACCACAACTAACTAAAGTGATATTCCAGACCGTATGAAATCATGATCAACGATAAAAACTGCAGGTAAAAAATGAGGAAGGGGATGGGCAGGTTCGGCGTTATGGCATTTGTCTTCTAAAGTAACCATTACATGTGGTGGGTCCTTGCTTTCCTGGAGATCACTGAACACTTGCCATAAAAACAGTGAATTATTTTCTTACTTTGCTTCGCTTGCATGTGTGTTTTTTGCTTTACCTATTAAACTGTCTTTATCTCAACCCCGCAGGCTCTGCACTTTCAGTCTTCTGATTCTGTCCCTCACCCCACTAGTGAAGAGTGAGTGAGAAGCTGTATGGTGCACTGTGACCAGCTGGAGTTAAACCAGAACACCAGAATAGTTTTGGATTTGTGGGTTACATATGCTTACATTTTTGTATACAAATGACAATAACAAGATGTATTGACAACAGGCAGAAATATTGATAGATTTCAAAATAGACAGAGGAAGTTCATATTTGGTTCTACAAAACAGAAAAAATATCATTTGATATTAAATACTTCTAAAAAGTAAAGTAGTTCTGTAAGAAGGAAAGCACTAATGAGCCAGATCACAAGTAACTAAACTGTATTCTCCATGCATATAGCTACCTGCGGATATGTAACATTTTATAGTTCCTGTTTTTAAAGTTAGATTTAGAACCCATATATATTTGTATGTAAAGAACAAGACTGTCTTATGTAGTTGATCCATACAGGAAGAAAGGTGAAGTAAAAGACTTGCCAAAAAGACCCAGCTACAGTGGCACAGGGTTTTTAGTGGCTGGCAAACTGATAGTTTGAAAAAGTCTTAAGCATCCAGGGACTCAACGGGTTTCCAGGAAGGGAAGATTTAGTAGAAAGAGCATCATCATTGAACTTGTTTTTCTTCATATATCTGTTCCTTTCTGCAAGAGAAATGATACATCTAAATAACACATCTGATCCAACTAAAATTTTACATCAATGATGAACGGCCTCACTGCCTCAGGAACCAAATAGACTTTTCTTAATTGTTACAAAGGACGTGTGATTTTCATCTCAAACATATTCCAGAATAATTAGGGGAACTTAGAACTAACTCAACTGTTTCACTGTAAACAGAAAGAATAAGTATTTTAGTCTAGAAGACTTTTTTTCAATACTAAGTGGCAGCTGCCCTTCATGATTTAAAACAAAATTAAAATGACAGACTTTATTAGATTTAATTAGTTGTGCACCATTGCTACCGTCATGCCAATTTGTACTATCAGCCAGTTCAACTACACTACACAGGAAAACAAAGACCGAAAAGCATTACAAAATTCCTTAAATTTTTAAGACAAAGCATTCTAGAAAACACAACATGATTGTTTTAAAATAAGTGCTTTCTGCACAAGTTTCCAAAAAAAGTATAAATTTTAAAATGTTGACATTTTTAATCAAAACAGAAATTTTCATTGAGAAAATTCATAACTTTCTGACACACAAAAATCAAACTGCTCCATTGAGAACCAGTTTAGCTTTGACTCGGCAATCAACAGAGCTGGTTTACACACGAGGTAACATGCATAATTAGCTGGTGTAATACTATGACTAACAGATGGGATGCATAAAACAGTGCCAACAACACTTCAGCTGTTCTTATTTAATACATTCACCTTTAGGAAAGTCATAAAGATTCAAGGATAATGTCATTATCTTTTGCTTTTATGTCTTCAAATACCCAGCTTTGATACTGATGCTTAATTGTGGGAATGAAGTTATTCAGGACATTGCTTTCATTTCTTCAGTCTAGTTAGTAAATTATGCCTACAGTATAAAAATATTGGTTATCCAGAAGAAAAATACATGTGTTAATATAATGCCCTAATTTAAATGTATGTTTTTCTAAGAACATTGTTTCCCTCTTCATTTCAGTCATAACTGTTGGTATAGAGTTCAAATGCAGAAGGGATCCTGAACTGTGAAACTTTAACAGATGTCTGTGCATTGTCTTCTGCCCCCTGAAGAAGTTTCTGATATTTTTTGAACAAAAAAATGCCATGTTTTTACTGGCAACTACTGTTGCATTACAGGTGGTCAAGGACACACGTGGGTAAGAGAGAATAAAGTGAATTAACAGAAATGGAATAAAAGCTGAGAATAACTACATTTCTCAAAAGCTGTAGATAACAAGTAAGCCCTATGGATTATTTCTGAGCATGTTTATCACACTAAAATAGTTATTAAAATGGTTCATGGAAACATTTCAATGATACAGAAGCAGAACTGAAAAAAAACTTTGCAAAAGCCAAAAGCCCTGCAAACTATGCTCTTACCCTGTGACTACTAGGAAAATCACATATATAAAATAAAACCTGGGAGTGGAGGTTAGATTATTGCCTTCCAAACCGCAGCCCTCAGACTAAGTGTAGTCTCTTCTTGCGCTCCATGTTCCAGCCTCAGTTTACACATTGACAGAGGAGGATGACTGGAGAGCTTCAGTGTTTGCTTTTTAGCAACCGGCAACTAGCATCACCAGCCTCTTGCACTCAAATTAAAGAACAAGTTGCTTGAATTACCACTGACACTTTACACGCAATCTTGCTATCAACAAAAGGAACACACTGCATGCGCAAAGGGAGGAAATTATTGTTAATCTAATTAAAGTCCTTCTATTCTAATAAAAGAATTCTTATTAGTTCTCTTGCAACAGTGTTATCATTGATACTTGAGATGATACAGACTTAAAACAATACAAACACACATTTTCCAGTGTCTATTGCTTCCTCTGGTGATATCTTCACTCTCTCCACTGTCTCATTGGGTTTTAAGGTAAATTATCAGTCTAGGGGAAAGGGGTATATAGCTAGTCATCAATACCCTGATTCTATGAGATAATGTTATGAAACATGGAATAATCTATATTTCTTCCAAATAGACTGTTTTTAGGAACCTATTTAGGTTTATGTTCGAGCTAGGCACCTGTAACAGCAGTGGATATGCAAAAAGCAAAGTATCCAGCACATGCAAAATTTCATTTCAAACAAGGATGAGGACATTTTCACCATATTCAGCATTTGTCCAGTTTTGATCACTTCCTAAATCTTGTTTTAGGCAACTTTTGTTCTATTGGATCTACTCACAAATAGGTTCCTGTTCAAGATATAGGTGTTAGATTCTGCAGAAATGTATTTACCTCATTCTCCATTTGAATCAAAAGCTATAATCAACCGTAAAGGTTTTGCTCAGAATGATACAGCTTTTTTTTATTGGCAACAATTTGTTCTGTATTTATTTCCCTGGATTATGGCAATCCAGAACTAACTTTTTTTCTACAAAATTCTGTATATTTTACTCTAATGTTGATTTTAAGTTTCGTGTGCTTTAGAAAATGCCTTTTTCATTCAGACTTACCATAGAATCACGCACATATAGCAAACTATACTTATTAAGCTGGTCTTGCACACTGACCTTTTTTATTTAAAAAAAAAAAGATAAGGAATCAAACATTTGAGAAGATCACTATATTTTGTAGATGTCCATGAAATGCTTTGCTTTTTGGAAATCAGACTTTTGATCAATTCACTTGTTTTTCAAATATAGACAAATTATTTCAATGTAAGAATTATAGGAATTTAAAAATCTGTATTACATTTGCCTGAGCAGCCTCTTCAGTAATATTTAGAAACTTTAAATTGGGTAGAATCTAATGAGTTACATAATGTATGTTCAGTTAAATAAGTGTTTTATGTATAGATTTGTTTTTTACCCCTTTAATGCTTATCCCATTAATGGAGATAAAATAGCAGAGCATTTAAAGAGGGAGAAGACAGTATTTTCCTATCTTAATGGTAAAGAATGTATGTATTTTAAAGTGTAAACTGTACTGTACAGCTTTAATTGTGATTAATGATTTAGATAATCTAGATCAAGGTTAAAACGTAAGACAGATGGTTAAGACATTTATTTAAGGAATATTTTATGCTTCTTTTTCTTATTGAAATAGAATATGTAACTGGCTTAGAATAGAAGGCAATACAAATCAATAGCTATTATATATTTAAAGAAAGTCCCAGTTCAATTTTGTTGTTATAACCTGAATCCTTATTATAAAGGTCTAAGGTCATTCCAGTTAACTAGAATGTGCAGGTCGTTTCCCAGTTCTGGTTAAAATTTGCCTGTACTGGTGCAGATTAGCCTTCCAGCACTAACTATGAGAGGGCAGAATTTGGTAACATCTTCAGAATTTCATTGATTTATACATGGAAAACAGGTCTGAACTTTATATATGCACTGGAGGAAGAAAGCTTCAGATGGATCAGACTAATGGAGTTTACAATATAAACTTACAAACAGAAACATTGGTGTCCCCTATGCTATTACCAGTGAATACTTCATTAGCTAAAATTCTGATTCACATTCAAAATGATCACTTCCTAGAATGTATTTAAATACCAATTTCTCACAAGGACTTCTGGATTCTGGTTGCTAAGTTCCTCTTTACTTTCTGATTTTAATTCCTTGTAATTATTAGTATATCTAAAAAATAAACATATTCTTCAGACACCGGAAATGAAAAAGCCTTTTCATTTCATAGATGCAAGAATGGTGGACAGGGAAATTAATAACATGTCTAAAGACACATCAGAAGTATTTTCCAGACACTGGGAAGCATTTGCCAGATTTCCTGAGCAACCTGTCACTGAAGTATAATGGTTACTAAAAATACAGAATAGCCTAGGAGAAATCACCAGTTGCCTCAAGACCTGAACTTCAGTCCATGGAAAATGTAGGCTTTACGACTATGTGTTTAGACCACATCATTCATGAATCTCAGATCCACAAGGACATAATTCTTTAAAACTGAATTTGAAGTTTATAACAAGCACCACTCCCCAAACACGTCAAAAGTCTATAAGGATCTCCAACTTTTAAATGTAGTAAATGCCTCGATGTTTGCTTCAGCATACATGCCAGTTTGCCTTGTGAGACCTATCACAGGACTAACATCCCAGAATCGGATCTTTCTTCACCTGAGCAAGAAGGAAAGCCCAGTCCAAGGCAAAGTCAGTGAATATTGGCCATATGACCCCTCAGAAGGATGCTCCAAGTTAATTTTTTTCTGAATCAACTAACTACTTACCCATAAAATATCCTCAGTTCTTTCTTGCTTACCCAAAGAATCTTCATTTTATTTATTGGGCATTTTTTTTTGCTAGATTATTTAGTTTTACCAGTATAGACTGAAAATAACTGCTGACACAACAGGCAGCACCATGAGTGTTTGACGCAGGCCTTGCAGAGCTGAGAGGTCCCCTTGTTCACCCCAAGTGCAGGAAAAAGCATACCTGTAATCTCTGCTATGTGCAGGTCACTGGACTAGACACTGTTTTGCTGTTGCACGTTTCTATGATTCAGTCTAATTAAAATTTGATTCTTTATGAAGATTTTGCAATATTTTTGCAAGACTCTTTCTTCAGATTTCTTTCTGTGGGCTCCTGGCATTCATACTACTGCACAATCAAATTCCATAAAACCAGAAAAGTCTAATTGCAAGATTCACAAATATATTTATTAGTGATAACGTGGGGTTAGTTTCTCTGGTATGCAGGTTGCCAACTAGTTAGTTCCCTTTTTGGCTGCACAAGTAAACTTTTGTGTTTAGTAGGAATGATTTAAGAATTCAGTTCTGCAATGAAAACTTCAAAGATGTTTTTACCCCACGATTTGGGACTGTCCAGGCAGAGCAGCTGAGCAGGACATCAAGGATAGCCAGAGCAGTGCTGCTCATGAGGCAGCTGAATCACCACCTGACCCACATTCATGGTCCCAAAGCTGGAGGCAGTCAGGGCATCTGGCTGGTGGCAGCAGGGTCCATGAGCATTGGGAAGGATGGGAATAAACCAGGTCTGATATCAGTGCAGGAAATCAAACTACACAAGGACAGAAGCAGGGGCAGGCAAGCCTGAGGCACTGCCCCGAGGCAGAAGAAAATCTCATTCGTATGTCTCTGATCGTCCTAATAAAGAATTTGTAAGAAGATACCAAGGTGAAGCGTTGTGGAGGCCATTTCCTCAACTGACAGGGTTTCTCATTCAGGTATACATCTTTTTGATGTGTATATTGTCAGTCAGATAATCCAGCTTTTTTCTGTGCTGAAATAGGGACTTGCCCTACTTGCAAATAGAAATCTTAATTATTTTAAAACAAATTTTCATTAAAAATACATTAATAAATTTCCTTCAAAAAACCTGTTTACGTTTATAGTTATTTAAATCCAGTTTAACAAGTCTACCTTGAAATATCTGTTTCCCCAAAAGATTTAAGACAAAAATAGTCATGAAATGTAGTGGGATGACACTATTTGCTGTCTTTTTTTCATGAATAGACATAACAAAATCACTGAAACAGAGATATGCAGATTTCACATCTGCTTTATTTTTACTAGAGTTCAGAAGTACAATGCAAATGCAAATGTCTTTAAAGATGCATGAGTTGTATCTGTATAAGTATTTATTAGTGGTTTAGTCATAGATAAGAAAAATGTATAATATTTATTGATTTTTTTATGAAGATGATTAAGCAAATAAACTCTAATGACATGTTAGATCAAAATAAAAACCATGTATTTTATCAGATGCAAAGAACAGAGCTCTGGCAGTTACATCAGTTGGGGTTTTGAGATAGACCAGCAGTGCAGAAAGGGTAAGGGTTCTTAATAACACTTAACTTACATTTTGAAAACAGTCTTTTGAGGAAGAACTTGTATTATAGGTAGATTCAAAGGATCAGATAATAACTACTATTAGTGAGACAGCTGTTAAAACAGCTGGCTCGGAATCGGTTAACTCCGAAGATACAAGTTGCAGAGGTTCCTGATTCATAGCTTTCACCAAAGCTCCTGAAGAAAGCAGCATTTGTATCTGCTGCTGAACTTAAACTGCTATCCTTACATTTTCCATCTCCTTCAAGGGCCAAGAAAAACCAAGAGTTTTCAAAGCAGGATTTGAAGAAGCAGGAAAAGTTTCCCATTCAGGCAGGTCTTAAAATACCATTTTCATGAAGAAATGTGTTAAATTAACGAAATTGATTTCACTGAAACTCAGAATATCACCATGTCTTCACATTCTTATTTATAGTGGTAAGTGGCTAATTGCATTTCTTTTTGACAAGAAAAAACTTTAAATAAATTTATCAGAAGAAATGAGTTTGAAAAATTAGTTGCTCTAATTGGAAACATATTATTGGTAGTTATTCAAATACAATTTTTCTAATTGCCATATTTATACTGTAATTTCAACTATTAAATCAGTGATCCAGGTTTACAAAAATCCCTTTCTGCATTTGGTATATCTATAATTTCTGTTCTCACTTGCTTCTCTCTTTATGATATGCAATACTTTTGTCTGTCTTACATCCTGAATCAGATGAGCTAAGTCAATTGTTAATCTAAACCATTCATGCACCTGCAGAAGATGAATAGCTGCTGAAGTTTGTCCTTATATTACAGTTTAAACTTTGACCCCTGTTTAACAGCTCAACAACCAAACCAAGCCAAAAGCCCTCGTGCACCAGACTAGGGGGTAGAATCCTATCTATCAACAATCCTATCTGCTTGGCCAATTAGACATACACAAGTCTATGGGGCCAGATGGGATTCACACAAGGGTATTAAGGGAGCAGGCAGAAGTCCTCTCCAAACCCCTTTCCCTCATCTACCAGCAGTCCTGCGTGACTGAGGAAGTGCCGCTTGACTGGAGACTGGCAAATGTTACATCCATTTACAAGAAGGGTAGGAAGGAGGATCCGGGGAACTACAAGCCTGTCAGTCTGAGAGAGACTGGAGAGAGTCCAGCAAAAGACCACTAACATGAATAAGGGACTGGCACATCTCTCAAAATCAGAGATAAATATTTTATACCGTTCTCTCACTTCAACAACTTGACAGCTAAGTGTCTCTCAGTGTCTTTCATTCTGAACACTGGCTTGACAAACAAATTATGATTCATATTAGGTTAAAAATCTAGTATTAAATTATTGCTACAAGAGAGAAATTAATAAAAATATGCAACTTTATAATTTTAACACAATAGGGAAGAGAGTAAGATGGTACCAAAGTATTTTGACCCTAAAATACTATGAGAATCTTGCAAGAACACGTATTTTAGGTATCATATATAATGTTTGTAGCAGCAAAATATGATATTATACATGTTGGGTTTTAATTTTGTCATGCTTCAGGGTCAAAAAGTTGGTAGGGTGCAATAGGGACCATGTTGAAAAATAGTGAAAGCTGCAGAACTAATTGTATCTTTTACCTACTAAAGATGCAGAATTTTTCTTGAATATTTGACATTAGAAAATTTTTAAACTCTAATTCTATGTTGATAATTTGTCAAATACACTATGTGTGTGTACTGATAAAATCTTCATTGTCACGTTATAGTCCTGATCCAGGTAATTTATTCTACGTGTATATCAGTGTGGAAAAGCTTATGAAAACATACTGTGTTTGTCTGTATATGTCTCTTCCAACTGCTTTTAAAGAGGATAATTTATTTCCATATATTTTAAAAAAATAGTAAGTGTAACAGACAGGAATGAAGATAATTAACATTCTTCATCAAAGGAATGGAAAACCTTCTAAAGCCTGAAGAGTCTGTGTTTTCTTTTTGTCAGACTGAGAGGGGCTATGACTGCTTTTTTAAATACATCATTGGGCAATCACTTAGGAGGAAAAAGAGCTATAGGAGATAAAACATATTGTTGGCATGAAAACAAATGTGTAAGCACTAACTAAGAATAAATTTATGCTAGAAATAAGAGGAAAAAAATCTCTAGTCATCAAGGAAGTGATTCTCTGGAACATTCCAAGAACAATGCCTGTTGACCCAGCAGATCACTCCTCATTCTTAGTTTTCAATTTTCATATGTTTAAAAGGTGGGCTGTGGTCTCCCAGCCCTCCCAAACAGCTGTCGCTTCTTGCTACATTAGCGAAATGTCACATTTAAGAGTACAGAGTAATACAAAAGAAAAAGAATTCATGCAAATCAAAAAGAAAACATATACTTAGAATAACACTAAAACCGAAAACTTCATTTTTATGGGTCATTTTTTCAAGTTTCTTCAGTATTTTACCCATTTGTCAAATGTAATGTTGTCCTTGAGGATTTGCCCTGTCGTTTTATAGCTACTAGCTTTTCTTATTTACAACAACATTAATCAGGTCACCTGATAGTAACATAAATGGGTATGAAGCAGTGGTGATATTTAGTCATTCCTAATAAGAATGCTGGCTAGGAGATATGTGTTCCAAGGGTCCAAGAGAATACGGATGAATTACGTTATGGAATACTGCATGGTAACCCTAAGCTATCAATTTAATTCTCACCATTTCAGTGTAAAGAATTTCGGATTATCAACAAGATTAATTACTCTGAAATGCTAATATTGAAATCTCTAGTAGACCATTAGGTGTTGTCTGTGTTACAGGCAAGTTTACTGGGACAAGGATTGTATTTGTGAAGAAGGGAGAGGTTTTTCCTAGCACTGGCTTTTCACAGGGCTGCATAGCTGTTTATACCTATGTAACAGCTGCCGACACACTAGTCTCTTTATAAACAAACATTACTTTTGTTGTAATTACTATTTATCTTTGGTTATTTGGTTGCATATTTCTACTTAAGGGGACACTTGACCTGCAACATTGTAGTGAGAAGCAAAAAGCTGGAGACTGCCTGAGATAAGGCAGCTGCACTGTAACGGCACTGCAATACCCTGGTCTCCTAGGAAGGCACCCAAGAATGACAGGAATGGAGCTCTGGAGCAGCTCAGAGCAAAGCTGCAAGATCTCTGAACTTTTCATATAAACCAGGAAGGACAAAAGAGGTGTGAAAGCACCTTTTCCACCCACCTACATTTCTGGCAAGAAATCTCGCAGGGATAGTAGCATCGACAGCTTGTTCTAATGTACAGCATTTGCAAATTTCAGTCCTTGGGATCATTGCCTTTAAGAATACAGTTCCCCACCCCCATGACCTACTTGTATTTTCACATCTAGAAATGTGCAACTAGCACCATAGTTGCAATTCTTAACTTAATTGGCAGTCTTTCAAGTGCAATTATATCTAAAAGGTTGGCCTTTAGTCTTGCTACACGGCTACTTAAAATGCTTGATTTTTTTTTAATACACTGACCATATTCACTCATTTTAAATATCACTCTGACAACTTCATACAACAAAAATCACTGGGTTTGAGAAGTTCATTCAATAAACGGGCTTAACATTTAGAGTAATATAAAGTAGATATTTTCACTGTAAAAACTTAAATTGTATGGTTCTTTCACCCAATTATTATGAAGTCAAGGAAAATAAAGAACTGAATATATACTTTTTCCTTTATCTAGCCCACTTTTGAAAATAGTTATTTTCTTTATTTTCAACTAACTTCGATTTACTGTAACAAGATTATTTATTTCAGAGAAAACAATTGCTGGGAAGATGTCTACTTTTTTCCAATTGAGGGCAGGACAGATAGAATATGACTGCTATTCACAGTCTTGCAGTGTTGGCAGTCTCTGTACCTTGACTAGACTAAGTATAAATACAGTGTCTCTGTTTCTTGAGCCATACATGCACGAGACACTCTGGTTTTTTTAAAAGGAGAAAGAAGGATGCTTCCAGCCCTGATTTTTCCACTCTAGGGAATCCATATAATCTAAACAGGTGATTTCAAATGGAAGAAAATAATTTTAATGGACTAAAGTGTTCAGTTCCAATATGAAGAAAAAATTAAGACTATAAATTATAAAAAATGAAAACCACAATATCCTCTAAACATTTTTCAGTTTAGGAGAATCACAGAATTGGAGAATCATTTAAGTTGGACAAGACCTTTGAGATCACGGAGTCCAACCGTAAACCGAACACTGTCAAGTTTACCACTAAACCATGTCACCGTGTTTCACATCTACATGTCTTTTAAATATCTCCAGGGATGGTGACTCAACCTTTTCCCTGGGCAGCCTGTCCCAGTGCTTTACAATCCTTTCAGTGAAACAATATTTCCTAATATTTAGCCTAAACCTTCCCTCGTATAACTCAAGATCATTTCCTCTCCTTCTATCACTTGGGAGAAAAGATATACCCACCTAACCACAATCTGTCTTCTTCCTTGTTGTTGTAGAAAGCAATAATGTCTCCCCTCAGCCTCCTTTTCTCCAGACTAAGCAAACCCAGTTTCCTCAGCCACTCCTCAGGAGACTTGTGCTCCAAATACATCACTAGCATTGTTGCTCTCCTCTGCACACACTCCAGCAGCTCTATGTCTTTCTTGTAGTGAGGGGCCCAAAACTGAGCACAGAATTCAAGGAGTGGCCTCACCAGCGCTGAGTACAGGGGCACAATCTCTTCCCTTCTCCCACTGGCCACACTATTTCTGATACAAGCCAGGATGCTATTAGTCTTCTTGGTCACCTGGGCACACTGCTGGCTCATGCTCAGCCAGCAGTCAACCTCCATCCCAAGGTCCTTTTCCTGGAGCTTTCCAGCTATTAATCCCCAAGCCTGCAGCACTGCATGGTGTTGTTGTGACCCAAGTGCAGGATTTGACACTTGGCCTTGTTGAACCCCTTGAGGTTGGCATTAGCCCATTGATGCTGCCTGTACAGACCCCTCTGTAAAGCATTCCTTCCCTCAAGCAGATCAACATTCCTGTACAACTTGATGTCATCTGCAAACTTACTGACGGAGCACTTGATCCCCTCATCCAGATCATTGATAAAGATATTAAACAAAATCAGGCCCACACTGAGCCCTGGGGAACTCCACTTGTGGCCAATCACTAAACAGATTTAACTCCACTCACCACAACTCTCTGTGCTCATCCATCTGGCCAGTTTTTAAGCCAGCAAAGGGTACATCCATCCAAGCCACGAGCAGCCAGTTCCTCCAGGAGAATGCTGTGGGAAACTAAAAGGCTTTAGAGTTTAGCCTCTAAAAGGCTTTACAAAAGCCTAGAGAGATAACATCCACAGCCTTTTTCCATCATCTACTAAGCACGTCACCTTTTCATAGAAGGAGATGGTTAGTCATGCAAGACCTGCCTTTCCTAAAGCCATGCTGACTCAGTCTGATCACCTGGTTTTCCTGTCCATACTGTCTCAAGATGATCTGCTCCATAACCTTCCTCGGCATCGAGGTCAGCCTAACAGTCCTGTAGTTCCCCAGATGTTCCTTCCAGGCCTTCTTGTAGATCGGCATCACATTTGCTAATCTGCAGTCATTTGAAACCTCCCCAGATAGATGTCTGCTGATAAATGATTGTAAGTGGCTTAGTGAGCGCTTCCTCCAGTTCCTTCAGTACTCTAAGGTGGATCTCTTCCAGCGGCGTTGACCTGTGCCTGTCTAGGTGGAGTAGCAGGTTGCTAATGATTGCCTCTTGGATTATGGGGTCTCCATTCTGCTCCCCATCCCTGTCACCCAGCTCAGTGGGCTGGCTACCCAGAGAACAGCAGGTCTTATTATTAGAAATTGAGGTGAAGAAGGCATTAAGTGCCTCAGCCTTTTCATCAGTTAGGAGAAATAGTCTTATTTGGTTTCATTCATGGAAATACACACAATGAAAATATTTCCAGAAATTACAAAAAAAAAATATAATTTAGTTTTCTTTAACATCTCAAAATAATTTGTATGATTAATACTTAACTGTGTTTACAGAAAGTCAAAACCCAACAATTCTGCAGTGTAAACTGACACATCTCATGAGTATGCTAATCCCTCAAATCGCTACAGCATATTACAAGTCTCCATCAAACTCCAATAAACAACTCCATCAGGGAAAAAATAATAAAACCAAGATGAGTGACATCCTTAAACAGCATGCTGATGCCTCTCTGCCTTTGCAGAGTACAGACAAACACGTACACCAACAGTTGAGAAGAAAACAGAAAGTTATTCAGAGACAGATGTATCTGTGCAGGTGGAATGGTTAAGATTAATTTAACATTTCTAAACCTTCAGAAACTGAAAGAGAATTTATTTATTTTCCACAAAGTTGTTGCAACTTTGTTTTACCACATTCTGTTAATTTTCTCTTTTCAAAGAGGTTTTATTCTGGCATTTTTGTCACACTATGCTTAGTGCAGGATTATTGTGAAGGATGAGTTGCTTTTAAGCATGGGAGGAATGATAATTATAACGAACAGTACACATGATATAAGGGATCACCAATAGAAGTTTGGTTTTGTGCAGGTTATTCTGCATGATCCAGAAACGACTAAGAAATTCAGATTTAAAATCAAGCAAAGTGAAGCAGCCTGAGGAAAAAAATAGAAGGAAACAAAAAGATATTTCATAATTTGAAAGTGCAGGAAACTGTAAGAACGGAAGAGAGAAGACTGTAAAGGTCTGATAAAGGTGATGTATGAAGTGTTCTGAGAAATTCCTTCTAACATACCACTTTTGTCTTACAAATAAAGTGTACAGTTGTAAGAGATGCAGAACCACTTGTTTTATTCCACATATTACTATTCTGTTTTTTGTAGATCAAAATGTTTAGGGACATAATGGAGCTATGCTAATGGAGTACCACAATTGAAAATCAAAATATCACTTTGCAGTTCCATTTCACATAATATATATGCTATCAAAGTCTTAAACTCCTTCTTCTTGTAATCTTATTTATTTCTTTCTGTGTTGCTTAGAGGAATTTATCCCAAGGTGGACACTACTCTGTTTCAAAGAGTTTAGTATTTCAGAGATTTTGAGGAAAGTGGGAAGACTTAAGAAATAATAAGAATCACAAAACCTATCTGTTCATCTACTTGAGAGCTGGCTATACAAGATTTTTCTCTGATCGTGTATGCTTGTTCTCAGGAATTATGTTTCTCGTGAAAAGCCATAGTCTTTCTTGAAAGCATTGATCTCACTGAATTCTACAATTTAATCATATTTAGCCATATATCAGGTATTTATAAACATTTCCTCATAACGATTCCAAATGTAAAGCCATGTAATCTGAGTATAATATCCTTATGATCAAAAAATTAAACAGCCAAGAGAATAGGCTGACTAGCTAAGGTTAACATAGAGGTTGTTCTTAGTTTTCAGAAATTAACAAAAAAGGCCTTGTTTTAGGAAGTTAACCAGTCTAATACTATTTCAATCTTTTTAATTGTCTCTTAATGTTATTGACATATCAGCAAGAACAGACCTCACATCCTAGATGACATGATGCAAGCAGTATGACAAAATGCCTTCAGTGTTCTTAGACTTTATAAACTCAGAAACAACAGCTCAAAATTGTCTATGGTGAACTGTTTCAATAAAAATAGAAAGCATTCCATTTAGCTGTAGTACAAGGAGTAAAATCTTAAGTGTAATATTTTTATCTTCCTTTAAAAACAAGCAAACTGAATACATCAATTGTGATAACAAAAATCGATACACTGTTATAACGTGGAAATCATGCTGTGAACCCAAAAAACTGGTCAATGTTGTCAGTTTGGGGCATTTTGTTTCAAGATTTCCAGCATTTGGCATGTTTCATAAGTGCTCAAGTCCTAGAATCATGAGAGTCATGGTTTTAAACTTCATAAATGTAAAATAAGCACTGGAGTTCTTATGATCATTTAATTGAGTTTGAAAACAGGATGGTGAGACATAAAAAATAGAAATTGCTTCCAAATCAGAGATTAAATAAAAATATCTAAACTTTTCTTTTGTTTTGAATGCCAAGAGAAGTAAAACATTTTTGAGAACGTAGGGACTTGCCTTCCTGTGTTGAGCAAGTAAACTGTGTGCTAAGTGTCTCCTGCAGGCAGATAGGGTGGAGGTTCTGCTGAGCTTTTCAGAAAAGAGGCTGTCCAAAATATGTGGATCATCAAAGCACCTCCAACCTCACCCTAGAGTTTCCTGGTCCATTATTTTACTTCCCTCTTTTCCTCTGTTCAGGAGATAAGTTCAGCAGATACAGGCAAAACTCAGAGGATGAGGCTCTGCATACTTTTTCTCTAACCTTTCTTTACTTCATAAAATTTCTTCTGAATGCAGCAGCATCTAGTGATCTCTTGTAGAATACTGAAGAGAGGTAAAAGTTGACTGTGTTGAAGCTACCAGAAAAAAAATTATTGTTTACTGCAGCAGGGCCAGAAGAAATTTCTCATTGCTTTGCAATTATTAAATGAGAAAAAGGCTGTTTCACAGATGAAAAGATGGTGTGATCACTCCACATATTTTCCTGGATAGTGATGGTGTTGATGATTAAATGGCATTAAAACAAGGGTTTGTTTAGTAGTATTTAGGGAATATGTTAATTAGACAGTTCTTCAGTTTCCTATAGAACAGAACGTTCACATCTAATTAAAAAAAAAAAACAAACCTCAACTTATTAGCTTGGAAACTGAGCACTTTTAATCTAATGGTGTATTTAAGAACAAGGAAAAGTATCACTGAATATTTTTATTTTTCAAAGTACTCAGGCCATCATATTTAAAAACATTCAGGCTCTGGAGAGCATTTTCCATGTGCAATAGCTGCTGTCGTTTCTTCTGTTCCTATTCAATTGTGTTTTATCAATAATACATAATATTTAGCTAAAATGCCAGTCCAAAGGTTACCCATAACAAAATACAAGATGATTTGCATAATAATTACTCATCAATTCAACAGAAGACAAGAAATCATGAGTCTTAAAAACCTGAAAATTTCAATGAGGCTGTAAATCTAAATCTACTACCAAATGCTTTTAGAAGTCACAGCACAGTATACTCTTACAAAAAAAATCACCTGACCATAATAATTCCTTTCTTATCTTGGGAGATTCTTTTAATTAATTAACAATGATAATAATCCATGCTTCCATATTACTTTCCCTCTACAATTAATGAAGTGTTTCATAGGCATTATTAAATTAAATCTCCTAATACCCTGAGAGATGAGTAAATACTATAATTTCAGCTACAACATGCAGAAAAGTAGTTAGATATGGAAAGGTTAAATAACTTGCCTAGCACAGTGTGAATAAGGATAAATATTAAGAAATTGAGAGTATTCCTACCCCTAGAGTTATGAGATGGGTTTAAAGATAATGTGGTTTATATTTCTTAATGCTCTTTTTTATTTGCCTTTGCTCCCCTGGATTTTAGCCTTCAATTGTTTTTCTAATAGTTTTTTTAAAAGTTCATCTCTACAACCATGGAGTCAAGAGAATTTTTTTCCTTAAACTAGGGAGAGAAAGAGACAGATAAAATTCTGAGATAAAAACTGATCTCCAGGGGCTTAGAGCAGGAAATAATTTGAGCTTGATACAAAAAAGCAAACAAATAAAAAAACAAGTAAACAAAAAATTCACTACAGTAGAACTGAAAACTAGTAATTTCGTATTTTGTTTTCATAGTTAAGTACTAAAGGTGAGCTCATACATCCATACTTGGATGCCTACAGATGCAACTTGACTTTTATAAGCTAATTATACACACAGTGGTTTTCTTTGAGTTAACTGGAATTTAATGAAGGCTCATAACCATTGAGCACCAAGGCCATTTTTTAGGCATATAATTAAGAGTTCTTGGTTGAAGTTTAGATTCCAGTTTTGAAAAATCTTAACCTTTGCCTCCTGAGGTTTACTCTTGCCTTAATGTCACAGTTTTCTTCTTTAGATTTTTATTTATATTGCACTGGTCACCATAGCAGGTTAGGGCAAATTAAATTCCACAATAATTCAGCAAAAGCTGTTGAGTTCTATTTTAAGATTAAGAGCAGTTTGTTTGTTAGAATAAAATATTTCCATGTTAACTGCACTGTCTAGGAAATCAGTAAATTATTTTTACAACAAAATTAACACTTTTGACACATACAGCATAGAAAACATAAGTAAAGGAGTAGTTAAATAAAAAACAGATGTTTATTTTAACAGTAGTTAAATAAAAAGCAGATGCTTTGTGAGACCTTTGGTTAAACAATACCTCCTAAAGGATTTTTTTTTTTATTATTCAGAATGTTCTCTAATTAAATTCACTTTCCTCTACTGCAGTGTAAACAAAACACATGTAAATTCAGGAAGTTCATGATAATACCTTTGGCAGAATTGCTCGGCATGATGATGTCCTTTAGCCTCAGTATTCCCTTCAGCACTTCTATTGTAAGTTCCTGTGAAATGAGGAGCAGATAACAATATTTTTGTCCTCCAGGAAAAGTCTGAATGGAAACTTCATGAGCTCAAGCACAATTAAGCACTAATATAATTGTCTACATATACCAGAAATAATTTGCCCTTTCATTATAATACTTCTGTTTTATGCTTGAGAGAAAGTCCAAAAAGGAATAAGGAATGATTTCTTCAATGGCCATATAGATCAAATATGAGCTTCAGAATATAAGTAAGCAAATATCTAAGGGATTGTGCTCTTTGATTGACTCCTGGGGCTAGCACTGTTATAAATATAAGGTCAGTCTCTTTTTCAGTGTCTGAATCAGTTGTTACCTTTTATTTTATGAACTATATACTCCATCTCTGTACTGTGCAGGACTGAACCTCATTTCTCTCTGTTTCATAAATAATTGATACATAGCCATTATCACAACAGAACTCTTCCACAAAGTGTTTTCCAATGCAGCCTCTCCATAAGCAATTTTACCTGCACTTGTAAAATACTGAAGTAATTTGTATTCCGTTGGGGTCATTTTCCCTTTCAAACTAAAATTACTTAAAGGCCATATAACTCAGATGAAAGCAGCAACATCTGGTGGTAGTCAAAAAGAAATCTGTATATTTTAAATAATCATAATTTATTGAAATTTATATTGTAACTTCATTTCACTTGGAAAAATATACTGTACTTAATGATGGCACAAATCAGAGTTCAACTCCTTTAATAAATACTTAAACAGACTTTATTTAAGGATTTCATGGTTATCTTCTAGAGCTTGGAGTATGGGGGGGGGTTGCGTCTCAGGAAGTTTTTGCAACTGGGTGGTATTCTCGAACCATCTATTTGTTTTCTGGATGCATAACTCAGTGCGGTTGGAGCTTTTTAAATTTTTTTTACTATTTTGGTAAGGACTATACGGCAGTTACTAGCAAGCTGTATGGGTAAACTCAAGTGAAAAGAAAGGCAACCTTTCAGCTAAAGAAGAAAACACCACGCTTGACAGAATGACATATACAGTACCCTGTTCTGATCTTTTCTCCTTCACATACAGTAACTATTAATGATTTTGTCCTCTTTTTTCTTCTTTCCCCACCTCTTTCTTTCTTCATTGTTGTTGTTCCTTTCACCATGTGCCTCTTTCTCTGCATCAGCCCATGCTCTGTTCTCACGTTACCTGGATTTGCAGAATTGTCTGGGTCCTCCAAGCTTGGTCATTTACCAAACAGAATAGTGCAATCTAACCTGAAATACCTCCATTTTACCACTTATTTTGATTTCACTGTATACAGCTCAAAGAGGCCTTTTTTAATACTGTAGTATCACCACTCAAGTTGCAAAATCAACTACCACACCCACATGCATATGTAAGCACAAAATGTCTTTCCAAGACATGCAAAGATGTTTTCTGCATAACCTTTATCTTTAACCTCTGTGAGTGGTACCATAAGAAATTTTTAAAACTGAAATATTTAAGTGTCTTTAAAAGTCCTGAAACCATATTTTTACTATCCATGCTGATAAAAATTCAAATAAGGATTTAGCTCTTTGGCATATATACATATATTTGTTTTTCTCATTTGTGTTAAAGGTTCTGCAGTGATAGCTCTAGTTGCTAAATCTGTGTCACAGAAAACAAGATAGGCCAGCAAATCAAAGGCCACATTTTATTACTAAAGCATGAACTATCGAAATTAAGATAGGTTGATTTGAATGTTTGCTTTTACATGTTGACTTATATGTGGTGGACATCTTGGAAATTTGTGAGTGAGAAATTGTCTTTTAAGGTTGCCAAATATGTAAGAATGGCAGAACATTCCACAAGGGTCTTAGACTAACACACTCCATTAATGATTTTTCTGAATTATCTCTATAAAGTTTAGTAGCATTTGTCAGTCATGCAGAGAAATTAGATTGCCCAGTTAAAAAGTGGCCCATACGCAAGAAAACTATGGAAGACCTTTTATTTTCTATTATGTTTTCAGAATATCTATCATGATCACAAAAAACTTGTATGTCTTGACAAGAGTGAGCTTTGATAAGACATGGTGGATGTCCTCACAAAACTCCATAAGATCTGCAAATACCCTCTCTAAATATGGACAACAAAATTTCCACATTAGTAACCTGCACCATGGCAGTATCATTAGTTGTCTGAAATACCTACTAAAATAAGACCAATCTTTGTGTTTCAATCTAAACATACTCAAACCATTAGTGCTCCAAAATTAACTCACAAATGTGCCATCGGCAAGCAATATTTTCTCTAAACAAAGAACCACAGCTGTGAACATGAAAATGGATTAATAGTGTGGCAGTAAATTCATTAACTCCCTGAATAATTCCGTATACTGTAGTACCGAAATTATTCTGTAGGTAAGACACATAGATCGTATCTTCATAATCTGAATTTAAAATCTGGAAAATCTCAATCCAGAAGAAATTTAGTTATTATGATTCCCTTGTGGAAGTGTCTCTAGAAGACTGAAAATAATGTAAACTTTCAAAATATTCTGAGCCATATCAAAATGGGAACCTAAAAGCTTAAATACATAGCAAAATTCTAAGACCAACAGATGAAATTCAAGATGAAGAATATCAGGAAAAAGAGTACTACACTCAGAAAACACACAGTAGGATTGGCTCTAAAAAAGCCTTTGTGACTGTGAAAAAGTTTTGGATTCACCTTGGGCAGTTATTTAAATGTCACCAAAATACTTTGCGGTAAACAAGAAATGTAGATAGAGAGTTAGGAATTATCAAGAAAATAACACAGAACAAGCCAGAAGAAATCATTGTGCTATGAGGTAAATCCATGGTACACTCACATTTTGAACACTGATTGAAGTTATGGCAATGCTGCTTTATACCAATATAGTAGATTTTGAAAACGTCTAGGCAAGCACAATAAAGATGATCATAACGGTTATTAAAGAAAACTTTTGACTCAGCTGTGAAGTCATATAGCCCTCTCACTGACTACTTGGAAGTTTCTGGGATCGCTCCGAGCTGAGAGTTCCGTCTACTTTTTCCATAGACATCCACAGTTGGCCACTGACATTCATGGGATATCAGTTTATAGGAAGTTTTGATTTATTCTCAAATTTTTTCTTCATTATTAATCAGTATTTTAAATTGAAGGCTAAATGCCAATTTGAAGTGATGACAAAATAACTGTTTTTTGTTTATATAGCAGATAAGACTAGAAAAATTCTCACAATGTGTGAGAGAGTGAATTTCTGTTCTTTGCAGATAATTAAAAATTAGTTTGGGAAGTTTAATCAAATACATACAGCCAGTTATTAATTGCAGAGTCTTATAGTCTATTCTCAGAAACACACAAATCTTTTTGGAAAAGATCAAAGGGAGGTTACTAAAAATGTGAAAGAGAAATTTCTCGTAAAACTCTTTCTCTACAACGATCTAGTTGTAGAAATACTAGAATCTAGTATTTTTGTAACTAAGCGTTTCTTGTGCGCTACAGAATTTATTAAATGTACGCGGTTTTACTGATGGTTTAGTTTCTGTAGATGTGCAGTAGATAGAACAGAACAGTGTAACAGCCATTTACCAAGCTAAAACTTCCAAAGAGGAGCCCGCTGAGACACACTTCACAGATGGCAGCATAATACCCCCAAAACAACAACAAATCCATAACTGAAAGCTGTGTGGCTCTAAGCTGATTTTTTAGTTATTCTTTCATAAGAACTTACCATGAATATTTTACAAAATATTCATAAATGCAGCTTTGCAGTTTGAGCATGGCAATATTTAGTTCTGTCACTCAATAAGGTTTGCCCTCTCTTTGACATGTATGAAGCAAACAGAGTTTCTTCTCTAGTAATAGGATGTCTTAACAGCTGACATAAGATTTGATTGTGTTTTGTTTTGTTTAAAACTCATGTCACCTTTCATCACGGCCCTGTGTACACAGACAGGCCTTAGTGGTCCTGGCCAGCCTCACCTCCGGCCTCCCTCTTCAACCGCTGGATGTTCCTGTCAGAAGTACAGCGTAGCTTTGTCCCCAGCCCTTGGCCCATCCCCTTTTGCTCCTGGCTTTTCCCAGACAGCCCCTGGATCTGGCCCACCATTATCCGCTGCATCGGGGTCTGGGTCAGCCTTGGCTCACAGCTCACCTTCCTCAGAAGCAGCCAGCCCTCACGGCTCCCTGGCAGTGTCACACAGCTGTTAAAGGGCTGGAATGCAAATGTTGCCAGAATTCCTTTTCTAGGTGTAGAACATACGTACTGAAAAAGGAATTAACACAGCCTAAGAAGTATTTGTGTTTATCTTTTGTTTCAGTCTAGTTCAGCTTATAAAAATAATCTTGAATTTATTCAACTTCTTTCTTGAAATTAATTTGAAAGAATAAAACACTATAACATAAAGGGCCACTGAATTAGCAACAGATTTATGTTCACTTGTACTGGTTTATTTTCGGTACGATTTGTCCAGTAGTCAGTATGTTGACCTGAACATTCACACTAATCATATTTACTTAATAGTGTACAATATACATGCACTGGAAATATGCACTCTTATATGCAAATATTAAACTATCTGAAGTTCTTAAGGAACATGTCGAGCATGTAAATCATGTATTTAGAGTGTTTCTTTGTGGCCCATGATACACTTAGAAAATTATATTAGTGTGTCCATATTCTAGAAAATTATAGTGTCAGCATTTTCTCTTTTTGCCTAGAAAATTCCTTTTAAATTCCTATTGCATTTTTTATTCTGTCCTGAAAGAATTTCTCCCAAGATCCTTTTAAATCTCCTTTGTTTTTTTACCAAGGTCTATAATTTCATCATTCTTTTCTGTAGTTGATACTTACCCTTATAATTCCACACATTACAATAAGCAATATAAAATTTATTTTATACAGATAATTGAGCTAAAAATGAATATACACTGTTAGATCTTCACATAGCTAGACAAGTTGAGAGTAGGGAGGAGGAAAAATAGTTCTTCCATCATAGTATCTCATGCTCTTCTCCAAAACATACCATATTTCCATATTTTCAAAATCAAGTATAAGCGTAGCAAATTTTACAGTATCTTTCAGGTAATTCAGTTTGTACTCTCTGTTGCTAGGCAGATAAGCCCATTTCCTCAGCTTCTACCTGCTCTAATCCAACAGTAACAGCAGACAGTCTTCATTGCACATATCCTGATTTCAGTCCATTATTCATCTTACTAGTCTTTTCTTTGTATATAACATACTTTTATCCACTTAATATGTCCAGAAAGATTTCCTGTGCTCACAAAACATAAATTGAGCAAAGTTGTCACCAACTTTCAAATGTCATGAACCCAATCAACCCTTGATGCAAAAAGGAGGAAAAAAAAATCTATCTGAACCTTAAATGTCACTCAAATTTGTTTCTGACTGGAGACATAAGTCTCATTAGTTTTCAACAGGAAGGGTTTTCAGTTTTAACTGTGTAGATATCCAGCTCCACTAACGGCTACTGTAGGACTGCTAAAAAATATTCTGTATTTTCATTTCACACTTTTATAGATATTCTACTAATTCTTTTTATAGAAGAATTACGCAGTTTGCACCTTTCTCTAAAGATGAGATATTTTCTTTTCAATCTCTTTCCCACCCATTTTTTTAATCATCAATCAGATGTCATGTAATCTACTGACAGGTTCTAAAAAAAAAAAAAAGGAAATGGAACAAATTTTTCTTTGAATTATGAATCATACTGGTAAATCTTTATCAATAATAACAAATTTAATTATCTCTTCACAAAACAGAATAATATTAGAATAATTTTTAAAAGAAAATAGCATACCAATTATGATTGGAAACAAAGGAACACTAACAGCTGCAATGTAAATTATAAATGTACTTCTATAATTAAGGATTTGTCATGAGGATATAGTTACTACTCAGGTGGAAAACATGCTCCATTCACACATAGGGGAAACGGGTAGATTATTGCAATGCCTATGCATGACCTACTGCACAGCCTTCTCAATATCTCCTGCAACCACTGACAACTGGGAAGCACTAATACTTCACTTATTCTCATAAGTGAATATGAGAAATACTCATTCTCTTTCTCCTTATCTGAGAGAATTTATATCTAATTCTGCAGACATTTTCAAGAATGCAGAAAAAAATATTTCATGTGCAGTTTTGAAATCAACAAAACTTATGTTAAAATAAAAATAAAAGGAAAAGGGAATTATGGGCACAAAAAGGAAGTATAGAAAGAGTTTCCTCACAATAGCAGAGGGATGCCTACAATGGAAAAGACAGACTGGGAAATTGGCACAAGTCTGGCATGTGTTAGAGAAGACCCCAAAAGAACTGCCATCAGTTTGGTAGGTCCTGTTTGTTGAAACATACGTAGCAGCTAGCATATCTAACAGCACTCACATTTAAGCGGAATTACTATGAGTTCATAAGAACCTGGCTTTACTTGCATAAATAAGTAGAAGAATTTTAAATTCTTCAAAAGTCTGGTTTTTTTCTTTATAAAAATGTATTTAGTAATTATCAATGACTCAGACTTTACAAAAAATAACTACTTCAGTGAAACCATTAACTATGCTCTTTAATTTGGAACAGTTTTATAGATTTGAATACTCCTATACATTACCTCAAGCTTTCAACTTCTATTAAGTTAAGCCAAAAGAGCTCAACATCCTTTAGGTTAAAGGCAAACATGCAAAAAAACAAATATTTTTTAAATTATTTTTCTATTTGATACAAATTTCTCATTTTAAGTGCAACAATTTGACTCCGAAAAAAGTCTCTCTCCTCAAAAAACAAATTCACTTTCTAATAGTACCAAAACGGAGAACTGTTGTCATTTTAGAGGAAGATGTATTTTCTTCTTTTTCTCTCTTCACTTTCTCTTGACAGGTTATTGGTGTAGTTTCCTAGTTTATTTTCACTTACATTGCACTGTACCAAATAAACAGGGGGTTTTAGTAAAGAGATCATCAGTAGACTCCCACCACAATTGTGCAGGAATGTATGCTGTTCAGCATATTCATAAATTATCTAGAGAAGGAGATGAATTCGAAGTAAGTTTGCTGATGCTAGTAAAAATGAAACCTGACTGAAATAGTGCAGAGCATCTCATGCTACTGAGTGATGAATCAGGAAATCCAAAGGTAAAAAAATATGGGCGAGCGGAAGAAACTGAGCTATGTGCAAAATCACAGAATTGTTCAGGTTGGAAGATACCTGCGGAGGCAAGTACTTCAGCCTCCTGCTTATCGCAACGTCTGCTGTGAGATTAGAGGTCAGCTATGAAATCAGTTACTCAGAGTTACCCAGATGATCCAATCATTTTTCCTGCCTACTAGATATTCAAGACAGGATTCACTGTTCTGTTGCTCCTCTTGGGATTTCAGAAGACTGCTTGTTTTTTCAAACAGTGTTGTGCTATTCAAAGCTATTGTGTATGTTCTGTTGTCAAAATGTTCTGACACAACATTGTAGATTTAAAGCAGGTATGTCCAAACTTTTCCAAATCTTGTATAGGACACATAGAATTTCATGCCACAATTTTCACATCTCCATTTTGATATAAGGTTTTTCTTTCTTTCTTTTTTAGCAATTTCATCATGCATTCCATAGCATAAAGCATATATTCACTACTGGTTTAGTTCAATGAAACATTGACTTTTAGTGCAAAGCATTTCTTCTGAAAGCACATTGGAACCCAGCATGCGTGATGCTTTATTCCTGTCATGTGTCCAGTGTTGAAGTATTTTTAGGAAATCTAACCAGCTGAAATATATGTGACTTAAGATTCATAAAAATGGAAAAACTGACAAGGAGCTTCCATATGACGCAAAGTGCCTCATTAAGTTTCTGCTTTCATCAAATCCAGGATCTTCAATGCAATCTATGCCAATCAATGCCATTGTGGTATTAAAAAAAATAAACATGAAGGTCACACCAGTCTATATATGAAAATAAGTAAGTGATGTATGTCAAATGAAACAAATACTTCAAAATGTGAATGAAATGTTGCTTGGCAACAGAAGGCTTGGCAAATGCTGGGGTGTCTATAATACTTATGAAGTTGTTACAATAGTGCTACTTAAAAGCAGGAGTGAAAGCATGGCAGTAACAGTAACGAACATCTCAATAATCATTATTTAAACATCCTACACATCCATTTCTAGTTAAAAAGAAAAAAAAACAACAAAAATTGTGAAAACACAGAAGTTTTAAATCACATTCTCATTAAAATAGCAGCTGCATTCACAGCAGGTAGTAAGTATTTTGTTTTCTTTTAGGTTTTAGATTAATTTGATAATTCATTTTACAAAAATAACTCAACCTACGAGTATTTGCTGCAGATGCAATAGAGATAACTTATTTCTTATCCAACTGATCTAAAGCTAAGAATACTGTGAATAAATCCAATATTTTCTCTCCAGTATTTTATGTAAGATTTGTTTTTTAGGGTACACACCTACAAATTACAATTCATTTCCAGGCAGAAACTAAGAAATTGGGTCATTTTTAAGGCCTTGAGTTATTGGAATATTTGCATTAATCTAAGAAGGTGCTGGATCACCCATAACTGGAATAAATACTGGGCATAGTTCTGTTACAGGTCCAAATTCAAGAGAAAACATATTTAATGGACAATTTAATTAATTTTAAATTGACTTAGCTGAGAGAGCAGAAAGACTTCAGTACACATTTTTGTAAGACATTTTATCTACCTTGCCTTCTGGAATTTAAGATAAAATTCTAGCCCTAGGGTACTAGGATAGCTGCCTGTGTAGAACTGCTAAAATTAGAATAGTTCTCCTAAAATGTATAATCTAAATTTATTTCCATAATAGTGAGCTTGTGTAATTCTAGATGTCTGTCTTAAAATAATGAAATATGATCCAATTTAATAAGATAAGAACATTCTGAACAATTTCCCTCTTTACAGTATTTTAATTTGTGTTTAGTTTAAAAAAGTCAAAGTTGCTTCTGAAATGAGATTGTGTGTGACTTTAGAGTAATGCTTTTCTATGAAGTCACAAAATATATCAAAAGATAATGTGTTCCTATATGCTTTGAATACTATGACATAAATTTTGAGGTGAGGGTATAACTGTACACTGTTGCTGTTACTGGAGTAATGATTCATATCAGAAGTTAAGTCTTTGAGTTTCTTTAAGAAAATTTGTTTTGCACTTCTTCACATTCCTTCAATTTTTCTACAGAACTGCTTTGTGTATGTCTTAATTAGGCAGAAAAAAACACATTTAAATACAATTGTGGAGAACTTTGCAATTCAGGGCTGAAACGGAAAAGCCATTCTTATCTAACATCACATCATAAACTCTTCTAGAGCAATATTTACCTTAGGTAAAGTATTGAAACATGTAGACACAGAAAGATTACTAAAAACTGAAATTTTTATTTCAGCTCTGAACTTCCTTCCTGTTACAAGTTAATATTAGCCACTGTTCAG
The DNA here is from genome assembly GCA_033558235.1 of Neomorphus geoffroyi. Lineage (NCBI taxonomy): Eukaryota > Metazoa > Chordata > Aves > Cuculiformes > Neomorphidae > Neomorphus > Neomorphus geoffroyi. Next base: position 21,738,628 of record JAUMJM010000020.1, on the reverse strand, counting down.
TGTTATTTTGATGTATTGTAGGTATTTTTGATGCTTCAGTATGTAAGTGACCGTATGTAAGTGCATGTATACACTGCAGAACTATCCAGTCACAGATTACACACATCAGTCACTCCGATAGCTTCACTTCCAACATCAGTAGGGAAATGAAATCATCACAGGGAAAAGCAATAATCTGAGGTTACAGCAAATGTTTTGCTCTAACTACAGAAGTTTCTTGTCATGTACACTAATCTTTCTTTTATAGGCGGAGGAATATTTTGCCAAGGTGTGTTACCCACTCTCCTTAAATCATTTTTCAGGCACTTCTGAGCCTTGCACAAAAAGTGTCTGCCAGCAAGGTACATATAGCTTTAAAGTATAATACAGTTATTTATGGGCTGATGCACACAGTGATATCTAGGATTTAACAAGCTAATAGACTAAATACTAACATGCACTCCAGCATGATAAGACACTTGGAGTCGCTGCTGGTCAGACAGGCACCAGCCTGAAGTGGAAGTGCTAGCTTCCACTGCCCCAAAACAGATCCTTTTTCACTGACTCTATTTTTTTTCCTTCAGGTTTTCATATCATTTCATGCTGATATTCTTCCTCTTGAAATCTTGAGATACTAATGATCCAGTCCCAACAATCCCACTCTGTCTGCACCTTTCTTATCTTGCATACCTCTGCTCTGCAGACTTCCTCGCAACTTAGCAGTTTCCTCAGAGGTCTGAGCCAAGGTTATGAAGCTGAGCCCTATCTGATCTAGGTCTGCACAGGCAGCCGCACCCCGTGGAGAGTGAGAAGGCAGTTATAGAAGGGATCACAGTGAGAGATGGGTACAGGTGCGATTCAGTTCACAACCAAAGAGAGCAGCAAAAGCGTACCTGACCTCAAAAAGCCGTTAAAACTGAATGGCTTTCTAAAGCCCATTGGCTCCAAAGTCATACTCTCCAAATCTTCAAAACAATCAACACTAACAATACTCCCCACCTTGGTGTGATCTACCCCTGCACGCACACTGAATCTCTTTGAAATGCAAGGAAACACCTTGCCCAACAGTTCCAAACCCTAGGTTTTTGCATAGATTGTCTCTTATTGGATTCTGTTATTTCTGCTTCAAATATTGCCATGTGAACTACAGTACCGCAGACTAAAGTCTGTATGGGAAAACGTTGTTTCATCCCTTGCCCTTCGGAGAAGAGAAAGAGAATTTTGTTTTTTTTTTCTTTCTATATGGCAAAGAAAGATAATTTAGAAGTAATGAGACCTTTCATCCTTTCACCTGTTTCATGTCTAATAGGAGGTAGAGATAGGAACAAATGGAAAATCCGTTTCTATTGGCAGAGATGTCAGAGATGACTACATATCTGGGGTTGCTTCAAGCAGCATAAACACATAATTGTATTTCTCATTAAAAATCTTCTAGTTAGTGGATGTTCCACGTTTTATTATCTCCTAGTTAGGTCTACATTGTCAACTCTTGAAAACTTATGAAAGCTTTACCATGAGGAGTTTAGCACAGGGTAGGTAAGTGGATTACATTCCCCAAAACACAGAGATTAAAACAATGACATTCTATCAGGTAATTTTCATGCTGATTCACAGTAGCCAACACAAGTGAAAATTGAACACTTCCACCTAGATACATGTGCCTGCCTGCATTTGAGAGTCAGAACTTGATTCAGAGATGGAGGGAACTTTGTGCAGCTATTGTATAGTTAAACTGCCTTCATTAGGGAGAAAAAAATTTTGCATGTTTTCAGGAATATCTAAGATCACAAATGAAATACAATAGACCAATTATCCTTCCATACCTTATCCCTTCCTAGTTTTAGCAAATGCCAAACATTTCAGACAAAGACAATTGTACAGACAGTACTTTCCCAGAGGAAGACAGCAACTTCAGTTCATGTGTTTATCTCTTCTTATGGGCAATCAAATAATTATTGTATTGTGCTTTATTTTATGTCCATTCAATTAGGCTTGGTTTGGACATGAATAAGTGTTTATTAACTAAATCAATAGACTTAGACATGTTGCAGTGCATATAAAACAGTCACAGAATAAAATCAGTTGTTATATTAACCGCTTGTAAAGAATGGTCAGGCTAAGTTTTGAACTAACATTGCCTCATTAGGTTATATTCAGATTAAGAAGCAGACAGGAAGAAAAGGAAATAATTTTTTAAAAAATTAGTCTTCCATTTCCTTTCCACACTTTAGATTAATTAGAATTTACCACTAAAAGAGCCAGTACAATTAAGTTTTACTGCAACCATATTAAAGATTTTAAAAATTGAGCTTCAACTTCCCCATAAATCCCAGGGGTACTTACAATTAAATTAGGCTGTGTCATTTGAAATAACAGAATGAGATACATAATATGTCACACAATCTCTGGTACAGGAACGCAGCTAATTACAGGAGTGACCTAATATATTGCAACTTCAAAAATACAACAACAGTGCAGCAGTATTCATATATCTGGAAACACCTCTCTACAGAGTGTGTATGCATGTAAAAGTTATTTCATGTTCCTTCTCCCTGCCATCAGGACTGAGCTACAGCAGAATGAACAATGCGTGAGAAACAAATTATAGAACGGATTTCATCTCTTGTCCTCTTCCAACTGTGGCATGTCAATGAAATGGTCAAGTTCTTTCCACAGATATTAGGTGCTAAAAAGAATTTTCTATTCTAAACTCATTGCCAAAAGCCTGCGTTGTATTTTCAGTTAACTTCTATGAACACAACTATTGGAATACCACTGCATTTCACAGACAATATCAAAATTAATAATTTGTTAATTATATTAGAAACTTGGTAAGTGATTTGGCTTGGCTATTTTTTGAGATAGTCTTCTGATTAAATGATCGGTCACTGACCAGATCAGATAAAACAAGTTTGCTTCCCTCTACTTTATACAGAGTGGGCTATAATTACTCTGAAATAAATTCATAAGGAGTACACCCTTACAGACTTATGGAGTATCTTCATATGGAGTATATCCTGGCCTCTACAGAAGAAAATTAGTTATAGGAAAGGACCAACCCAACATGAGAAGCCCAAGGCAGTCAAAGGGAAGCACTCTAAGTTCACACCAAATCCTACTCTCCTCTGGGAAATAGGTGATTTCACCTAGTGGTAGAAATCTCTGTGTTTTCCTTCATAAAGAAAGGAAGAAATATCACATATTTCTTTAAAATATGACCAGAAAAAGGTAGTGCAGCCCCAAACCGCATTCATTGTTTCCAAAGGTGAAAGCTATAGCTGCTTCTTTGCCTGATGAGATATCTCATAACTCATGGGAGACAAATCTACCTTTCAGGCTAAATTAATCAGAAGTAGAGAGGTTTGAGATGAATACCTCCTGCTGTTCAATTGATGTTCTATTGATTAAGCTGTTCAGTTAATACTAACATAGGCACCAAAAGATGTGAATGACAGTTAGGTATGATATACCTATGCTGACCTGCTCATGACAAGCATGTCTGAAGTATGTCTCAGTATACCCAGAAATAAAACTTTAAGCTTCTGGAAAAATGTACAGACATTGCACAGTGACTTCTACAGTCAACAAAGTCTACAAACCTGACACAAAGCAACAGTTCTGGATTTGAATAAACTAAAGAGGACTTAGGAAAGACAATCTGCATCTCGAACAATATCTAAGAAAGTAGTCAGGTATTGTAATTGCTATTTAGGTAGTATTCAAATGCTTACATTCTGAGCCGGTTTGTTAGTTCTTTGTTTGGGGGAGTTTTGGGGGCAGGGATTGTTTGTTGGTTGGTTGGTTGTTGGTGTTTTTTTTCTGAATCACTGACATGTATTCTCGTGACATTAGGCACGGAATATTTCTAGCAAACCCTTTCCAAACTTTTAGCACCATGCAATTGCACATGTCCAGTGCTCTTGTCCATAACCCAAATTCAGTTGCCTTCTAGGAACTTTTCTTTTGTTTCCAGTTTATCAGAAAATAAGCACTCAAATCCTGCATTTCTTTAACATTGGTTTGCTCTGCATGCTTCAGAAACAACTATTTCTGGAAGCTGCTTTTGCTGGCAATGTAAAATAAATAATACTAGGACACAGCAAGGGTGAGTTAGTTGCTTAAGAGTTGTTAATGTAAATTTCCCAAAAAGTCCTTACGAAAGGATTGGATGCTAAATATTTTAAAGACAGACTGTTACAAAGAAAGTTTTCCAGAGCTCACAGTGGATGAGTGAAATAATAGCCAAACACAGCAGAAATTCAATCTGCTTTGTTCATCACAATGACATTATATTCCAGACAGATGCAGATATCTGATTGCAGTATGTGGAAAATTAGAGTGTGATTTTACTGCTGTGTTACATATTTGTCCATTTCCATAATTTTGAGCACAGTTTGACCTAGGCAGTTTTCATTCTAACAAAACATCAGGAGAAAGACAGATAACTAGTATTAAAATTTAAAGAAAAAATGTATTATAATTCCTGCTTTGACAAGAAAAATACAGATCACATGCATCTTTGTTTTCATCCGTTTTAGTATGAATACTTGACACTTCACAGATTATGGATTTTTTAAACAGTTAATATCTATCATCCCTGAAATTATATTTATTTTATGGCATCTGATGCATCTCTCATGTTTTGCAGTAGCTATTATCATTTCTGTAGTCTATACGATGGATGGCAATATATGATCAGCAATATAGAACCTTCAAAAGAACCATAAACAGGCACTTAGGAACTCAATGAAAGATTATACCATTTTCTAGTGGACAGAGTGCTTAACTCCATTAGTGTCATAAGTTGATTAAATCATCCTACTTCACATTTCAAACGCACTGCAACCAATTAAGTCAGTCCCTCGTAGCTCAATACATCTTTACATTTCTATGGTCATAAAGACGCGAAAAAATTTCTGAGATAGTGTGTGTGTGAAATGACTTATTGTGTTATTGTTAGGCCTAACACAGTTCTGACGAAATAAAAGTGATTAAAATATCTACAGTATCACTTGGGTTTTAGATAGAAAATAATTGTGAAATAAGCCTTAATTGCACATTTTAGAGGTTTTTTCTGAACTACAACAGGAAAGTAAAAGACTATGTGAACCAGCCAACTGGAACAGAGAAAGAAATAAGCTACATTCATTTTCAGTCAGGTCCCAGTCGTGGCAACTTCTCCTTGTAACTTAACTGTTTCACCCGAATGATGGTATCACCAAGAAGACACTGAAAAGGAAGAATCTGATGTCTAGTGTAACATCTATCTAGATCCATGTAGCCAGAAAATTTCAGAAGTGTTTCTGATTATTCGCTTGTTCAGTTTATTTTTGCATTTCTAATACCACTCAAATGCTACACTAGTATCAGAGAAAACACTAAATGCTTTCAGCAGTATCTCCAGGATTCATCACATGCTCACACTGAATGTTATTTATCGCAGGTTCCTGACTGAAATAAAAAAGTAAGTCACGTCTGTACACATCAGACACCAAAGTTAGATAGTTAGGAACTAAAAAATGTTAAGTTTTCTGACAAAAAACCCAATTCTGATATTCAATAATGATTTTTAATATGGGCTAGAAATGTTTAGTCTCTTACCTCTTTCTTTTCTGCGAGCATCAGTGAAGGATTAGCTTCTAAGACATACCAGGACACTGCACCTATGCTCCTCAAAACAATAATACAGTAAATCCTCTGTTGTTCCTAGACTGCTTTGCACTATATTATCAGTCTTTCACCATTTTCCACTAGTTTTTGAGATCTTCCTAGTAGGATCACTGGAATATACCATGTGTGGGCTTTTCTTTCATAAAGTTCTTTAATCTTGTTTTGATGGAAACTGGATGTTATGTTGGTTAAGTCATTGTTTGATTCACACAAATGTATTTGTTATACGTTTGCTTTTTATAAGTAAAAGTTCAGTCCATGCCAATTTTACTGGGTCTAAGTTTTTGCAGTTTATTACAGAGTTCTGTATTTCAGCAGAGATGTTTACTCGGAAGATCTTATCCTTGGATTACATTATACCCTAGCCAAAACTCTGAAGTTCTCAATTATGTAATGGTAGTCATATCATTTTATGCATTAAGAGCAGAAATGAAAAGGATATGGAAATATACAGGAAGGTGAAATACACTTTAATTAGATACCTAATACCGTCAATGTGAAATCCTTCCATCCTTAAAGTTAATGACAACATGCAAATGGAATTGAATGAAGCCAATATTTCAGCTATGAAATGTCCCACCATTCCTGTAATTCTGTTCAAATATTATTAGAAGCAGACAAACAGAGGGGAAATGTCATGTGTACTGATGTTAATGCCTGTGTCCTGGAAGAGTGAGAACAAGTAATTGTCTCAGTCTCCATGATGCATAGTAGCCTTGGCAATATTTGCATTTAGTAATACGGTATTACCTGATGTATGAGAGGACACAGAGAAGTATCTGATCAAAGTATCAGTAGTCAAAGCAGAACTAGCATCAAAAAAGAATGTTTTCATGTTTAATTGAAGTAGCATTGTGTAAGTAATATATAAGGAAATCTTGAAGGCAGATGAGAATGCCGGAAAGTACTTCCTTTGTTTGTAGAGGTAGGGCTCCATTCAGCCTGCCCATTTTCCCCATGACTTTTCTGATTTTATAACTGGAGGTGCACAAATCATTGTGCTGCAAAGTTAGTGATGGTTTCAGGGCAAGCCTTCTTTAGTTTATTATTTATAATTTGCACTGTAGGCCAAGAGAGAGAAGGAAAGAGAGAACTTGCATACTAAAATCAATACAAATAATAATAGTCTCTTACAAGAGAAGCCTCGGGGGCTGAATATCTCTGGGTTCCTTTTTTTACTTAAATGATCTCGGTAGATTATTGTTTCAATGTTTTGTGCTGTCAGTCACAGTCAGCTACCAACTCTCTTTTTGTCCCATGGAAGTCTTCTAACTTCTCTGTGCCAAAATAAAATAAAATTACACAGCAGCTGATAGTCCATGATGGCTTCCCTGAATATCTTCAGCAGAATTATATTCTAACAGAAACAGTAACTCATGCTGTTCATAGGCTCTTTTTCAGACACAACCCTGTCAGTCAATGCTGAAGTGGCCAAATGTGTTCCTACATTATACCTGAAATTTCTCACTCCAGAGCTCCTTGGGGCTGTGGCTCAATTACTTGTCTTGTTTTATTTTCACTTATTTTTAGCAAGCAAAATACACTGAAAACAAAAAATACTCATTTGGGCCATCAGAATATTCATATTTGATAATTTTTCTGTCTGTTTTATAGGAACGTGCAGTAGGATTCTTGTGGGATTCTGAGTATTTTGATATAAGGTAAACCAAAGACATTAAGATATCTCTGCATTTTTCATGTGTGCATATAATAACAATACTTAGTGCCTATATTCTTCCACAGACTTTTTTTTGTCTAAGCAAGGTATCTACTTCTGTTATTCTACTTACTATTGCACTATGTACAGAGGAGACACTACAATTTTTCATAATTATTTTGGCATCATCTTAATATTTTTTCTTATTAGTCATCTTTATTTAACTACATAAATATTCAATGAAAATACACTCAAATTATTTTTAAATGTTTATAACTTTTATAATTGTATAATTATATTCAGAGATACAAAATCTTGCATAAAATAAATGACATCTCTTTTTTAAAAATAGATTACCACAATCCTGTTTGCTGAATTATTCAGTGCTTATACAGAACATATTACAGTGTCTGCATTTTCGCATTTTTATATTAATATTTTACTAAAATAATAACATTATTTTGCAACCAGAGGCATATTTTCTTTGACTTTCTTGTGATTCTTTTGTTCCATTTCATACTCAGATAATTTAGAAACATAGGACAGAAATTCATTAAGATGTCTGCATTTTCTGGATCTTAGAAAGAAGTTGAACAGTTGGCATTTTGACTCATTTTTGACAAGTAAAAAGTTGTTTTCTCTCCAGGGATCTTTTCATGGTAACTGTTCAGCTTATTGCAGAAGTTGTCTTACAACTTGGATTACATTGGATCAGCAGTCTTACAAACCAACCCCAAAAGAAAATGGAAAGGAAAGTAGAGGTCTTGACCAAACCCAGAAACTTTACTGAAAGGCAATGAAAGAAATGGTCTTACTGTATCACCAACCCTTGCATATGCACACATAGCAGCAGAAATGGAAAAGTTAACTGCCAGAAGCTACACTGTGAAACTAAAAGGTAGGGAATATACCAGAATATCAAAGACATTTTAGTACTTCTACCTACATCCTCAAAGCTGTATTAATGTCTAACTTACATTGCAAACAGTATTTTAAAAACAAAAAGAGAAGTCTTAAAGAAACCGAGTTCTGGAACGTATTTCAGGCACAAGAGTTCTAGCCCTAAATGTTGCAGTGTTTAAAGATTAGTGTTTTCCTTTCGTCCTTAAAAGGGTCATTGTTTAGTTCTATGCAAAGAAAAAAAAAGAACCACTATTATGTGACAGACTTTGTACTGATTTATGTTTACATTCAGTGTCTGCTTTGCAGAAGTGCACAAGACTTTTGAAACACGATGCTTTTTCTGCCTACATTATCATCATGGCTAATTATGCAAAGTCTGTGTTTCCTTGATATTTAATGCCTCTTCCATTTACTGAAATCTTCTTCTCATGTAGTCTATTCCATGCTATACTTAGGAGGCACATTAGACTTTCTATATTGTTTGTAGTAATCGCAATTACTAATGTTGTCACAAAGCTTTTCTATGCAGAGTGATTTGTAATTTATGGTTATATTCTATGTCAAATTATTGTTACTTATGTATTTGTTTATATCTATGAAAAAATCAATTTGTCATGCTTCTTACAATATCATGGAATTTGTGTGTATAAACCAGTAAAAGGTAAATGCTGGTTTTCTGTGACATAATAATAATAATAATTTTGAAAACACTAATTCTCACAGAGATATTTTTAGCCAAGACAAAAGAAATGATGGTTACTGTAACTTAAATAAAGAATGAGCTAATTGACTTTCCTTATATCTAAAGCCCTAGTTACATCTTTACCACAATAAATACAGCATTTTTCCAGGGTTTTTTTTGTCTTTAAACAAAAAGTGATAATAATTTACCACATTCCAAGAATGTCAAAGCCTTTTTTATAACTGCCATATTGCTATTAAAATTTTTGTACTCTTGCCAGCAACTTAGTATACCTATGTCTTCTCCTATTGTCATCTCATCTTCTAAATCTGTAACAGCTTGGATTTGTCAGAAGGAAATTTAGTGCTGAGATAGCAACAAGAACAGAACCACAACATGTACTGAGAAGCTCTTTCTAAGTACGGTATAACTAAAGTACGATTTCCAATTTATCACATGTACACAATACACATGTATGATCCGTACAGAAACATGCTTATACCAGTCAAAACCTCCACACTATGTCCAGCACCATGGTCTTCGGGGACAACTGCAGATTCATCTCAGCCCACCCAGAACCGGTGTTTTTTGCTACTTATTGTTTCCAACTTAGATGGTTGTCATGCTTTGCCAATGGCCTTGTTGGTCATATTACCCCAGGACAGTCCCATTGATGTTTACCGTGTTTAAAGAAGATTTAGCTGTTGTTAACATCATTTTCTGGTTTCCTACTTCAAGTGAGTTATAGGGATGTAGTTGTCAAAAGGTCATCTGTCCTTTTTTTGTTCTTTCCCTGTATATAACTAAACCACTAGAAATGAGCAGACATAGTTGGGCGCTTTTGGATAATCCTCTTCCATAACGACTGTATTTGGGTTGTTTTCCTAATGCATACCAGAATCACATATGAGTAAAGAGGTGAGAAGATGTAGTCAGGTTATCTCTTACCTGGCATAAAGTTTAGCTGGAGTCCTGTGGGAAGGTCATTGCCAAATCAGGTGACACTCGAATATTTTGAACTTAAAACACTATTGACCTTAAAATCTGACAATTATACTGTTACTTTCTGCAGAAATTTCTTTTTGTTATAATTACACATGACCCAGTCTGCATCTTTCAGCAATGAAATCTTTACTGAAATGTCTGGATATAGACCAGTTCATATTCTATATGCCTACGAAGAAACATTTGTAATAAAGCATCATCCCTTACCAAAACCATGCAATGTTAAGATTCAGTGCCAACTAGATTGCCCTAGGTTGCCCAGAGAACTCAGGGATGCCCCATCCCTGGAGGTGTTCCAGGCCAGATTAGTGGAAGGTGTCCCTGCTCATGGCAGAGAAGTCGAAACTACATGATCTTTAAGGTCCCTTCCAACCAAACCGTTCTATGATTCTATGAAACTTAACATCAATCAGAATTTTATGGATAGAACTTCCAATTATTATTAAATGTCTCAAGTACTCTTACAGTAATAAGTCATTTTGATTTCAGCTGGAGAAATAAGCAGAAATCATATTTAAGACTTCTCTTTTCCTAATGGCATGCAAGCACAGTAATTCACAAATATTTTGTCAGTGAAATTCATTTAATTTCTTCAATCGCTGCTCTTCTGTTACTTGTTTTCCTTTTGTCTTCTTACATTCTGTAAGCATCAGTTTGTATTTCCTGCAATCACTTTCTAGTTTGCAGAACAAAGGCTGTTCCCAATAACAGATTCTTCTATTCATTGTGCCATTTCTGGCTATTACTTAGATAAGCAAAATGAAGATAAATTGTCCCCATCTCAGGATAGCTTGAGAGACAACAAATTATCTTCTTCTTATTTGGAACTTAGCTTCAGATCATTTATTATTAATAAAATCCTGTAAACATTCTACAAATTATGCATGTGATCAATAAACCTTTTCAGGTATTTTAGGAGATGAGGTGAACTTTTCTTTATGAGGTTAGTTGTAGCTTTTGTTCGCAAAGGTAGCATAGGAGCCATGAAGGATAAAGTGATCTGGCTTGGAGCACTGATAAAGGATGATTTTCAACAGTATTTTTACTAAAATTTAGTGCATTGAAAGTTTATGGCAAGCAAGATTGCTTAGCATATCAGGATATTGTATATCCTTAATACATTCATGAAGGCTACTTGAAGGGCACTTTCAATGCATGGACCTGTATACATAATATGGCTTTTTATTGTTGACAGTCTAGAGCCCTGTGAGTATTTTTACAGTACATTATTTTTTGGAACCAATAAATTACTCATCTGAGCTATCCAAGTATAAACATGATGACTTTTTGTCAGGCTTGACTATGATGCTATTGCAATGAATTATAGATTTCAGTGGTTATCTGCTTTTGATGTGGTGTAATAAATCATGATCATTTATGATTGTTTCTGAACTTTGTATCGTTTTTTCATATAGTCTGTCCTGCATTTGTAAGGTTCCTCAGAATTATAGTTCTAAAAAATGTCAGACAATTTCAAGATAGCTTTAGACTGATTTAGAATTATTTGGAAAGCATGGACAAGATAAATAAAGAGATTTAAACATATTTTAAGGCCTTCTATTCCAGACACAATTATAAAAAACTCACAAATAAACACGGAACTCAAAATTCTTACATTTTTATTAAAGGACAGGAGACAGTGAGATTTAAAAAATAAAAAAATGGCCTATACGCTCCAGTTAAAGAGTAAATTGGAAGCTATTGGCAGATGATTCATCTAACAGCAGCCTCCAGGTTTAAAAAACAGCCTCCCCCACAACCCAAACCCCACAACACCAAATCAAGGCATCTTTAGGCCATATTTGAGTGTAGCCATGCTTCATAACGTAAACACGCCACAGAAGAAAAAAAAAAACAGACATCTTCTTTTAATCCCTCCTTCTTTATGACCTTTATGTCTTCTTTTTCTGTATCCTCTGTATTACCCCGAAATGGCAACACTGGATTAGGAGTTGAGCCATTCTCCCAGTGGAACTAAGATTTTACCCTAATTCTCTTTCATCCTGACTAATTATTCTCTTGTTCTATTATCTACCTCTGAATTTCTGCTTTTTTTTTCTCCTGACATTTTAAATTATTTCTGTTTGGCGGGTTGTATCTTACTTTGCTTGCATTTGATTTTCCTAATTTGTCTATCTTCTGTATTATACTGCACTTTGTTGTTATTACTACTGGGACTAGACTCTTCCTTCTCCATAACACTGAAGGCAGATTTGGGGAATACATCTGGTCACTGCTTTTGATGAAATAAGAAAATTTTTTAATATAGTTCTAACAGTTAAGCATCCATATTAACAGTTAAGCAATTTTTATAAGAACTAAAATAAAATAAATTTCTCTCTTCCCTCCTGGATTGACCCAATCCTTGTGTGTATTTGAAGTTATGTAGGACACAAAGGATACAGAACAAGTGACTTCCCACAGGGAAGCATTTGTACAGACTCAAAAGAAAACAGTTGTCTCCTTGTCTGTCACCTCAGAATTTGCAAGAAAACTCACATTTTTTCAGCACCTCTCGTATCCATCTAAGGTGGTGTGATCCTCTTCTTTTCAGAGAGAACTGGGTGACTCAGTCACCACAACAGTCTTGTTGCACACATCTGCATTCAATAAAGCTAAATGCACTGAATGCAAATCAGAAGTTTTTCAGTTGTGGTTTATCCCTGCTTTACTTCTACTGTACATTAGCATAAGCTATCAATGGAAACACGCTACCTACAAGTTCTGCAAAGTAGTGTTCTTTAAAGAAGGAAAAAGATGGGCCTTTTCTCAGTTTCCTTCATTCCTAACCAAGTGAATAAGCTTCTTTCTCATTTCCTTAACATAACTGCCCTAATATTCAGAGATAGGTTTTACACTCCAGAGATTGTGTAGGTTGTAGATATGCCTGGATCCTACATCAAAAGGAGAGGAGGAAAATAAAATGTTACTAAACCTTTCTAATACAAATACAGGAGGGTCTTTTCCTACTGCTATATTTGGTTAGAAAATTGGATGTTGGTATCCTTTTGAATTTTTAATCACACTGTGATCTGAAGTAGTATTTCATGCCTTTTGTCTCACAGTAACAGAATTATAGATCTGTGGTTTTCACCTCTCTTTTGTTTTCCAATCCTTCAGTCATTCACTAACCCTTATGAAATAAGGCTTTAGTTTATTAAAGAATCTCAGGGAAAAAAATTCTTTAAACAGGCATTACATTGAAGTTCACGCCAAGGATCCAAGTCAGAAATAGATGTTGAATAGCAGAAGTCTATATTCGCTAGATACACATTAACCCTTATTTGTTAATAGTCTATCATTACAATAAGAATGCATATCTATGCTGCCTCTTATCTCACTTTTGTAATACAGTAACACTGCTTGACCATTGCCCCCCCTGAAACCAAGCAAAGCAACACTCTTACAAGTAAGGAGAGGAATAGCATCTGTATCACTAGGTACCATTCTCAGCTGGGAGTTAGAGACAGTGCAAGAAGAATAAGTATTTGCAGAGCTCACACACGTCTTAACTGCAATGTAGCAACTTAAAAAAAAAACAACAAAAAACTACCCAGACCCTGTTTCAAACATAGGAAAAGCAGCAGTACAGTTAAGCACGTTCTCCGTTCTAACTCATTCCACTGCTGAATATTTAGCACAAAAACACTGAGAAAACAAGACATATTGAAAAGAAAACCCGTCCAAGCAGACCTCACTCTCAGCAGAACACAGTCAATATGACCATTTCCTCAAGCCTGCAACCGATGCCCAACTGCGCTGTTTGGCAGAGAAGGACCTGGGAGTGTTGGTTGACAGCCAACTGAACATGAGCCAGCAGTGTGCCCAGGTGGCCAAGAGGGCCAATGGCATCTTGGCCTGTGTCAGACACAGCGTGGCCAGCAGGAGCAGGGAGGTGATTGTGCCCCTGTGCTCAGCGCTGGTGAGGACACACCTCCAGTGCTGGGTTCAGTTTTTGGGCCCCTCACTACAAGGACACTGAGGGGCTGGAGCGCGTCCAGAGAAGGGAAACAATGTCGGTGAAGGGACTGGAGAACAAGATTTGAGAACATGCTATGAGGAGTAGCTGAAGGAGCTGAGATTGTCTAGTCTGGAGAAAAGGAGGCTGAGGGGAGACCTTATCATTATCTATCACTTTCTGAGAGGAGGTGCAGCAAGGTGTGTATTGATCTCCCAAGTAATTAGCGATAGGACCAGAGGAAATGGCCTCAAGTTGCACCAGGGGAGGTTTAGATTAGATATTAGGAAAACTTTCTTCACTGAAAGGGTTATCCTACACTGGAAGAGGCTGCCCAGGGAAGTGGCTGAGTCTTTTAAATACCCTGAAGGTACTTTATGGTGCTAAAAGATGGTTTAGCAGTGGACAGATACAGTTGGATTTAATGGTCTCAAAGATCTTTTTCAACCAAATAATGCTATGATCTGGCTGCAAGAAATAAGGAATAATCTTTTCTGAGAGATAAGTGAGGATGTATTTCTGCTTCCTAATAAACCTGGTGTTTGCTCCTTCCCAGGCGGAATATAAGGCACACAAGTGACCAAGCTGTTGTATATTAGACATAGGCCAGGATGTCAAACACTCAGTGGGAGGGAATGAGTCTACTGTCATTAGTGGCAAAATATTCAACCTCTCAGCTGTGTAGGCTTGAAATCCGTCAGTGATTCAACATCCCCAGGTTCAATCCTGAGGTATCTTATGTCTCTTTTAAAGTGGTAAGAGCCTGAATAGTTATTGAGCAGTTAGGTTGTGTTTTATTTTATTTTCTACAATATTTTCTCATATGGAGTCTGGAAAATCTTATTTTGCTAGCTCAAATGGAATGAAGTAGGACAATTCTTTAATTCTTTAATTGATAGCCTTTCACAGGATTTCCTTAATATGACGTAGTTCTGTTTCTATCTATTTTAACAGTCTCCAAGATTTAACTCTGCGTTGTCAGGCAGATATAACAAGTAGATGATTAGAAATGTATGTGGTATTTATAAAGCATAATAAGCACTCTTTGATTCTCTTCATTATGCCATCAGACTTATCACAATTTCTTGTAGTGAACTGACTGAATTGCAGGGAATTAACTTCACAAAAATCTGAAGCTAGAAAGGTCCTTGGACTCCAAATTTGATTTAAAAAATCCTGTAAAACAGTTTACAGTGCCCTGTTTATCCATCCACATACAATAAACACTGCAACAATTTCCCCAAAGTAGCACACAAACATATGACTTGCTTGGGCTTATGATTTTATTAGATTAAATATTTAAAGCTGACAATAAGCTACTGTCAATAATTCCTTATAAAGTTGTGATTTTATATTATGATTTGCATCAACAGGACCTCTGATTCCCAACCTGAGCCTCCCTAATGTATATTGCCAAATACACAGCATCTGTACCTCTAATGGCCTCCAACAAACATGACCATCAAAAATTGCTTGCAGCTCACATCTGAGATCCAGTGTGGGTTAAGAAATGAGCTGAAAGAGACTTTCTGGGATTCTGCTGGCACTTTCAAAATATAACACATCTAAATCATTATATTCCCTTTGGAAGAAAACATGTAGATCATTTCACAGTTTTCAGCAGCGATTGCAATACCTCAAATTAGAGTTTAGAACTAGAAGAGCTCATGGCCATGGGCATCCTCACTTCACACAGTGCTAAAAGATGTTTACTACCTCCTAAATAAATATAGATAACAAGATTTGTATAATATGTAACTTGCACACTGCTCTGAATTTTGTTCTTGTTTGATAGCAGGTAGCCTAAGGAATGGGATTGTGCCAAATTTATCTCCAGCTGCTGAATGCTTTTAACATTTTAACATTTTCTTTATCTAACTGGAAATTGAAAAAAAACCCCAACATCTTAATCCTATATGAGGGCACAGAACACATCATGATGATTGCATAGTAATTGTACACATGGAAATGAAATAACCCATGACTAAATGAATTACTGGGTCAACATATCTTAAGGCCAGTAGGTGCCCTCTATGGCACTACAGACTCACATTAAGAGACTCGGCCAAGATTTTAGTTCCTTTATGTGCCTGCAAAACTGATGCTTGTGGGAAAGGTTAGTTTTCCTCCCCTTAAAAAAAGAGTTGCTCTTGCTTTTGGAAAAACGTCAAAACCTGAAAGCACATCTAAGCAGAGAAACATAAACATGAGCCAGAACAGTAGCGACCTTGTCTTCTAAGGATCTATTAGATGCCAATTTAAGTCTGCAATGTATGGTCAATTCTTCAGTGGGCCCTGCTGATTTCAGAGTTGTTCACATATTCCAAATCATGCCTGATGTGGAAGCTTATTTTTTTCAAACTGCTGCTGTAGATAAGCTCATTTTGTTTGTGGTAAAAGATGACATCAAGCATACCATGGAAATCAAGAGGAGAAAAATATGCAATGTGATATAGATAATAAAAACTACTATTTTGTGTTGCTTTTATATATGTATGTATATAAAAGGAAAGAGTGATACTATTTATATATGCTACACATGCATATGTATAAAAGGTTAATAACTGAACAAACTCAGTATCCCAGAAGTGTAGATATAATAAACAAACTTTACTAAAACTCTATAAGGAGTTCAAAAGACATTTGAAAATATTGCAGAATGCATTAATCTCATTTGTCAAAGTAATCGTAGCCATAAGTTTCCTGGAAAACTATTTCCAACTCACTAGCCAACACCTGCCGCTATACAGACAAACTGCTTCTTGATGCTTAAGTGATAAAACTAAGAATAGATAGACTATGCTCTTTTCAAACCATCAGCACTGGGAGGTTCTTGCTCGGTTTATACTAATCATCTCTCCTAGAGGCTTCCATGGAAATTAGTACAAGTGAATAAAGACCAGGCAACAATTTCAAAATAATTATCCTCTCTCAGTACTGAATGGCAATGATACATTATGAACAGGAGTACATGCTCCTTGACCATGAGTCCTATAGGGACTCATGAAATAATAAATGTTTTGCAAATGATCAAAGACCAACAATGGTTGCAAGCAGAGAAGGCAATATTGAAGAAGTACTGCATTACAAAGCCTGGGACAGGATGCACCATGCCAGCAGCACAACAAGTGAAGTTACAGTAATTCTACTTATATTCTCTTACCAATAGCATATTTTATCAGACCAGGATTCTACCTCCAAACTATTTTTCTCAAACAGAAAATATGTCAAGACTTCTAGTGTTATAGTTATACCAATGAGGGTCCAAGTCACTGAATGAGGGTTCAAGACTGAATTCTCAAGGGTCAAGTTATATGCCTACCTATGAATATAGTACCTTCAAAACTTTTTGTCAAAGTTCACATAGGCAAAAAACAATAATAGCTTCCACATTCATGGCCATTTTCCTTCAGGAAATACATTTCAAAAAACCCCACAGCACAATTTCATGGAATAATTAGGTAAATAGATTACTACATTAATCTTTAGTCATTTACTGGATTATTTATTAATTTATCTTTTACTCCAACACCAGGAATTCACTGTGTGCATAGATTTTAGCTTATCAACGCTATATTTAGTAAAAATTGCTTGTGATTCGTTATTCACGTTCTCATACACCCTCAGAGATAAATTCCAAAGAAGCTCAAAGATTCATCTGAATGGTTGCTGAAATGACATTTGATAGTATAGGAATGCATTGAACATGTCCAGATATATTTGATGCTATATTATTATAATGCTCTTACAAAACTTTTACTATATTCTATTATTAGTAAGATGTATGTTATGCAAGACTGTCATCAAATATAATTCTCTTCAGAGGAAAAGGCAATGGCCAAATTATGACAGAACAAATCTGTCTAAAGTCCTATTGCTCCTATATATCACCATTAATCAACACTGGATCATATGCTTCAGAGGATGGAACGTGCTTCAAGTGGCACAAGGTCTGCTGAGTAACAATAAAAATCTAGGTGGGTAATAGTAACTATATATCTAGGGACCATCCCTCCCACTTATATTGTTAAAAGGGGAAAGGTGCAATAGAGTCATTAATCTGCACCCACTACGGAATCTAGCAATACCTGCTCCATTACCAGAAAGGGGTTTTTTTCACTCATCTCTAATGCTACTAGCAACAATTCATTGTGTATCTCCAGATAAATTAATTATGAACATACATTAATTGCACTAGTCTTAATCAAAATCAATTGATAATCATAGAGTAGTCATAACTACATCTAAAGAAGGTTCGCTTTAATTCAAAATTAATTAAGCTGACATAGATGGGCACTTTGTGTAAAGTGCTTTTCCTTAATAATGAAAATAAATCCTTTGATTTTGAGCAAGATTGTCCCTTTTGCAATGTTTTATTTCATATATTACTGTTTTTCTTGTACTGAACCGGTTGTTATTGAACAAGAAGTCAGTAAAGTGGCAGATATTTAGAACATCAAGTAGACATTTACAGAAAAAACACTTGCGATTTTCCCAGAAAAATATGCATTTGAAAGAGGAAAATGGAAAACAGAAAAAATCTAGATTCTTTTTAGTCACACTCTACGTTTAAAGTATCCCTAACCTAAGGACAACCATTAAAGGCACACAATTAAAAAAGTTTTTGATATTACATTACATTATGTTACACTATGTTATGTTACATGCTTACCATGCCCTATAGAGTAGGATTTATTTTTTTAAAGCTTGAGCCAAAACCAGAATCTTTAAAACTAAGGAAACCATCAATAGACACTTATGCTTTTGCTGGCATAGGTATATTCCTTGACAGAAGTGTCTGGTCATGTCAGGAGTTGTAGCGGTGAAAAATCTATTGCAAAGAAAGAAACAAATAATTTAGCAATGAAAATATTTCAATAAGTAGAAGAGTAACTCTGACATACTGACCATATTTAATAATATCTTGAACTATTTCGGCAAATGTATAGATTATGTACAATTAGAAATTAAATTGCCTGTAAAACTTCTGGAAGCTCTCTAAAGAGTGATAGAACGATACATGCTTTTTTATTTGATTTAAGCAAATAAAAGTACCTATCTGTAAATATTTATGGAGAATATTATTACTATTTGCTCTGGAGACAGACTGGAAGTACAAGGATCAATTCTGTATTGATGTATTCAAATAAAGTCTAGCAACTACCATTTCTTTCAATGGCAATATAATTATCTGCTTCTTTTGAGAACCCTATTTCTTTTAATGCTATCTTGAACTGAGTCTAAGCATGAGATTATAAACCTGGTTGCATCTGTTCATATTATGCAAGTGAAGTTTAGAAAATTATGTCTTACATAAATGCACACACAGAAATGTTTAAGCTTAGGCAGAAGCCTTCAGAGGTAGTGGATTTCAGGCAGAGAAATGCCTTTTCCTGTTCCTGAGAAACTCTCTAGGTGAGAAGAAGTCTTCTAAAAGTCAGGCTGAAAGAAACCCCAAAGAAATATTTAATTAAAAATAGTAAAATTAGCAGATATTTTTAAAAAAAGATCAGAACTGACCATGTAAGAAATCTGGATAGATACAAAAAAAATAGAAAATAAACTATGAAACTTAAAATATTAACTTGTTTCTGGGTTCTGTTCTTAGGAAAGATACTGGATTTACTTTGAACTTATACTGAAGCCACTAATAATAGAAGTAAAAGCAATGGTGACCAGGAAACGAGAATGGACTGAAGATTGAAAAGTTATGGTCAAATATATATGATATATAATTTCTCCTTTCCAGGTTAGTGATGATCTCTCATTTTCTGAAATCACTTGCCTAAATGAAACCCCTTGTTCACAGAATCATAGAATGGCTGGCAGGGACCTCTGTAGGCCATCTTGTCCAATCCGTTGCTCAAGAAGGGCCACCTAGAGAAGGTTGCTCAGGACCATGTCCAGATGTTTTTTTAATATCTGCAAGGATGGAAACTCCACAACCTCTCAGGGCAACCTGGTGCTAGCGTGCAGTCATCCTCACAATAAAAAGTGTTTCTTGATGTCAGGTTTTTCACTTTGTGCCCATATCCTCTGATCCTCTCACTGGGTACCACTGAAAAGAGCCTAGATCCATCTTTTTCACACCTTCCCTTCGGGTATTTATATACACTGATAAGATGCCCCTGAACCTTCTCTTCTCCAGGATGGACAGTCTCAGCTCTCTCAGCCTTTCCTCATATGAGAGATGCTTCATTCGTTTAAGTATCTGAGTGGCCCTTCATTGGACTTTCTCTGGTGTGTCTCTTGTACTGGAAAGCCCAAAACCATACACAGTAGTCCAGGTGTGGAGTTTCATGAGATCTGGCTGCTTACACAGGTATATAAATGCTTTAGGAGATTATCTGATCATTGAGAAAATTCAGGGTTTATACCATCAGTAGCTCATCCAACAGTTGCAAATTTGTACCATTCCAACCTTTTCTGTTCAGAACTAAAGCAGTTAAAGCAGTAGGGCTAAAGCATTCACTGTTGGGCATGGATGCTAGAGGTGCAATACCAAAGCGGGTATACCACTGTTTCCATTACTTGCCTGATCAGCACAGCAAATCTTATGTTGCCCTGTGCTGTTGAGGCAAGCTGGCTGCACAACTGGATCTGAATACATTTTAATGTCAGAAAGGTCAAAAAGACACACTCAGAGGGTGAAAAATTGGAAGTATATTGAAGGAAGCAAGAAAGTTTTCTTCCATATTATTTTTAAAAGAAGGAAAAAAAAATTTAGAAGCAATGGGAATGTGACAGGACTTGCGAACATCAAATCCAACTCCTGTTCCTGCTTGCAGCCATCCAAAATAATTACTTCAGAAAATTAACTCTTTCTAGGCTTAAAACTCATAAGTTTCTTCCCCCAGAAGATGATTATAGAATAATTTTCAACTTATTTATCATTAAACTACTGCTTCATAGAAAGAAAGTCCTTATAGATTTTATCAGAGTTCTTTAACTTAAAGAATTATCTCATCTCCAATGTATTATATAAGATACTTTTGTTCACTCCTGACCTTTACTTTGTGAATATGTTAGACCCTCCATGTAAGATAAATTTTCTATTCCTCTTATCACTCTAGCAGCACCTATTGCAATTTGAATTCATCTTTCTTGATCATCAGTGATCACAGTTTGTCTTTGATATCATAATTATCAGAAACAGGGCTGAAACTGGAATGCTTAGATAAGAATTTCTGAATTATGCTTTTAATATAGACATAAGAATAGAATTATTCTGAAAAAAAATTGAGGCTCCAGCTTTATAGATGGTGGATTGCATTATTAGTTGTTCACTCTACGGCTAGATAGTGTATGCAAAACTGTGACAAACACCTAGCCAACCAGTGAGAGACAAGTTAGAGGGCAGAATGGTATCAAAGGAAGATCATGGCTGTAATAAAATCATCTTCCATAGGTTTAATAGTGCACAAATGTATCACATGATCCTAAGAATGGTGAGGGCATCAGCACAGGATAGCACAAAATCTGTCAATAGCTCTAATAAGCTCAGCACAGGTGCTGTTAAGTTACATATTGTTAAAGTAAAAAAAAGAGGATAGTTAAAACTATTTAACTTTTTGACATTCAAGCTGTTATAGATGATTAAATGTAACGTCACAGTAGCTATAGGGCATGTAAAGATCATAAAAACATGAAAGAGACATGGTGTGATAACCCAACAGTGTATCAGAGCAGTAATGGCAGAACAGTAATAGTCTACATATTCTTCATACAGCTCCCTTGCTGCTCAAAATCCTCTCTGATATGGACTAGATTAATGAAACTGAGAAGGACTTCATAAAGGTAGTGTTTTGCTGCTAAAAAATTGTTAACTACCAAATCTTTCCATGACAGTAATGCTATTTTTTCTGCTGTTAATTCTTCCTAGGAGAATTCTTTATTTTCTGTGTTCCTTGAGACCCTGCTTATTATAAATTACTTGTGCTGTACACCCAGTAATTTCATTTAATCTTAGCTACTTATTTTTCTGTCAATTGATGTGGACACTCAAAACACCACAAAACAAAACCAAAAGAAAACCATCCAAAGGAAAAGACACACAGGGCTGGGCTCTGACAGCTTTTCCCCTTCCAGCTAGAAAGCTGCAGCCTGTCTCTGTGAACTGATTTGAATTTTCTGGATATCTATTTCTTCATTAGAATTTATATTTAAATGAAACAATATATTCCTGTTGGATTGCTTGAAAATAGTCACTCCAACATTTTTTTCAAAAATGTAGTATGAGAAGATAATTTGTTCACAGAAGTTTAATGGATGGTATACATGAATTTCAGAGATTCCTCAAAAATTAACCAGATCTTCTTTAAACTTTATTAATTCTAATATGCTGCTGTGATAAATGAGAAATATTTTATAAATCTGTTGAAAGTCCTGTAATACTTCCTCCAAATATACATAGGTTCATGGACTCTGACATGAGCAGTACTTTTGACAGCAGTGGAATTACTAGTATAAAGGGACTCAAGAATTCAAGTTTTGCAGTAGCAGGCATAAATTCTTGTAATACTAAATCTTACTAAATACAGAAGGCATTTAAGGGATTGACCTTAAGAATAAAAATAGAGAACCAGAATTGTCTTCCATGAAGAACTGAATGTCAGCATTTTGTTTTCACTTAATTCTCTCCCAGAGTCAGCATCTTTTCTACTACTTTTTTTTCCTATGGAGATCGTATCTGTCAGAAATTTCTTCATTTCATGTGTTCTGCCCAACCTTCTCTACCCCAGTATTTGACTTGTCTACAAAAGCCATGTTTACATACCTCTTTTCTTAGGGAAGCAAGTCTGTTGGTTCCTTGTTAGGATGCAGCTGTACTGGAAATCACTGCCGATTTCGGGAAGAGATACGGGAAGCATTGTGATTCTGAGAGCCGCCCTGTTGAAGCCCTGAAGGTTCTGCTGCCTTCCACAAGTTTGTCTGTGAGCCCTTGCCACATTTTCTTTCCTCCATATCATTAATTTTTCAGCACTTAATGGGACTGTCTCTGAAAGTGCTTTATTTTTTCAGGAAAGTGTAAAAGTACTGCATTACAGCAGTGCTACTGAAATAAGAGAGACTGACTGTATTGCAGTTTCAGAGTTAACACTTTATCCAGATCAGCATGCTAAACATCAATAACTGAATGTTTCATTCACGTTTTAGATACCATGAATATGTCAGATTCACAAATATATAGGAAATGTATTCCCAGAAATGTTCTTAGGATTTCTTCTCAAAGGCAAGGGCCACTAAGAAAAATTCTTCTTTGCAATGGATAATTGACTCTGTATCTGCTCTTATGAGTTTGGGGACTGACAGAAACATCTAGACAGAGCGAAAGAAAAGAGTGTTGAAGGAATATAGTGGCACAAGAACAAGGAAATGATAAAAGCAGTACAATACTTTGTCCGATGATACACTGCACAGGGATAAATTGATGTAAAAAAATTAAGAGTATTCCTTTGGATAAAAAATGGTAAGTTATCTGAAAATCACATAATTTACTCTAAAGCCACTGTGTACAACAGCAAACTGATTTTAGATTCCAGACCTAAGTGTGTACATAACCATACAACCGTAAACACAAAAATGTACTTAATTATTGATGTTTGTTTTTTATGAGAAATGAAATTTTCCACAAATGTTTAGAAGTGTGTTGCATGTGCTTGATTAGGTGACTTTTACAGCTCCTGTGGGTGAAATATCAGGATAAAAAAAGACTAGCACAAGTGGATTGTGTTTGAGGACTTGAAATATAGGAACTCCAACTTTAGGTCTTTGTTTCAAATCCTATAAACTGTGGATTCTTTCACGTTTGAGAAACAAAGTCATATCCAATAGGCCACTGCAAAATGGATTATGGTTCTAGGGGGCTAAAGTGTACATATATTTTGGAAAAACCTTGGGTTTCACTTTACAGTAGAATAAAAATAACAACAAATCTGTGTGGAAGTTTCCCACAAAAAATATTTTCTTTTCCCCAAAGACATCTTTGTTTGTTTGTTTGTTTGTTTTTCCCCAGCCAGTATTATTTGTAATTAAGAAAAAATGATTTTTGAAACACAAGTGAGGGCAAGGTGCACATGCACAATTCTAGGAGTATATTAATCATTATTTATGCAAGTGAAGTTGTTGTAATTACTTTCAGACTTGATTACTGCTCCTAGAAATCCATCTTTGTATATGGAAATAGAAAAGGTGGCAGGTTCAACAATTTTTAGCCTATTCCTAATACTAAGTTGTAGGAGTGCCCTCGGGATGGCATAAAATCCTTTCAATGCACCATGATTGAAATATTATGGAAGAACTATATATGGGTACTTCTATATTTAAGGCTGAGATGTCTTTTATGCTCAAGAAAGTATGCAAGGACTTTCTTAAGTAAGTTATGAGTGAACTACATCCTTCCAAACATTACTGCTTTTATACTAAGTACACATCAATTTTTTCCAGAAAAGTTTCAAAATAAACCAATTAATTAGTCTAAGTTAATATAATTTAAACATATTTAATACTATTTTGAATAATTTGGTGGTCCCTACTGATCTCTGTAATAGAATAACCTGATCTTCCTGATCTTTCAAGATGAATGCCCACTGAAAATCTATGCTATGGCAACACCTCCCCTGTGTCTCCCTCTCCCCCGTTTCCAACTCTATATATTTATGTTAGAGTTACTGCTAATGCAGGCTTTATTCTGAAGGAAGGAAAGTTTTTTTAAAGAACAGAGAAAAAAGAATTATACTTTTGCACCATTTTTCCAGTACTGATCAATAAAAAAAAAGTTATATATTCAGAGAGATCTTTTCTTCCTTCTAGAGATAACTGTTTACAATCAGTTGGAAATGAAGTAATACTTTTCAGCTGAGACTGAAACTCAAACTTCTGGAGTTGTAAGTATTTTACATCAGTTTATTTTTTGCGTTCTATTCTATATTTCATGTAATAAATTTCATTGGGAAGTAAAGTGCAAAATTAATTTTTAGTTTAGTAAAAATCATATCTGAGCTTGCCAAAGGCTATCAGCTGCAGAACATGGAGGTTGGCCAGAATTAAAAAATAACTATAATTTTCATAATTTTTTCATGTTTCACAGATGATAATGTCACCCTCTTCTGCTTACTGCTCCAAAGTTACCACTTTAGCAACGCTTCACGTTTTAGATTTACATTCTTATTAACTTTTAACATGCAAACCTGTAGTGTATGGTCCTTTCCACAAACAACTAAAGCAGTAATTTGACAAACTAAGGAGATAAACAGAAGCCTATTTGGACTGTGAAACTTTTACTATTGCTGTTGTGTTAAATTTGCTTTGTTGCATTTTGACATTAGAAGGCTACCAATACATAGCCACGAGATACTGTCCTGCATTTTAAACACGCATGCTGAGTATTAGGAATCTTGATTAGGTTTAGAAATCCAGTCTCTGAGACTGGACCTACTTAAAAGCTTGAGAACAAACGTGCATATCATATGAAAATTCAGAACAGGTCGTTACTATTTCATCAGCTTCCACAATAGAATAGTGTTAACAGATATTTTACATAGGACATGCTTCTGTTGTGTGCTAACTGCTGACTCCAGTGAATTCTCCGTTTGTTTTGTTTAGAGCAAAACACCATTTTTGGTGTCAAAGAATCTGTGTGTGTATGTTTACCTGAGGTGTAGGCCAGGCATTACCATGCAGGAGCAAAACTAGATTGTTATTACACATTCTGGGTGGTAAGGGAATTAAATGGCATGAAATGTAAAGAGTTTGAAGAGTGTGTGCTGCAGCCCCATTTGACAAGGGACATTTGTCAAGCTGTCGATTGTACTGATTAACCAAAGAACTACAGAGTATCACTTTTTACCTTTCCTTTGACAAAAATTATTTTAAGTAGCATTTTAAACCAATACTCACTGTTAAAGACTTTGCACTGAAGTAAATGGGAGAAAAGAGATTATTTGAGATCTAACTGTTTATATGTATTTCTTGATACTACTATTATTTTTCTTCAGAATTAAGAACTGTTTCGGTTTGTACTTTAAGTGAAATGAGTGCACTCGGGCATACTGCATAATTTAAATATGAGATACAGGAAGGTATAGGAAGGTGGTGTTTTCAAAATGGAAAACAGACAACATGGAGCTTATTTATATTAGGTAATTATGCTACTTTTGATCTCTTCCTTTTGGTGCCAGATTGGCTGTTACTCCACAGAGAATATAGGTAAGCATTGTGTTTTCAGAATTGCCAGTTTGTTACCAGGGTTAGTGTCAGAGTCAAAGCAATGAATGTTATAATACAACTGCTCAATAAATGAAACATTTTATCTCCAAAAGATCTCAACACTTTTATGAAAAACAAAAACCAAAACACAACCAACCAGAAAATCAAAACCTTTAAGGACCTGTATCCTAGTATTATGGCTGCTGTCAGTTTACCTCAGTGTTTAAGACCGTAGGAAACATACAATTGCAATGAACCAGCGGCTAACCAGAAGCTGTCTTCTAGCACCCAGCCGACAGATATGTTAATGCCTGTACTAACTAGTCATCCTACAGATGCAGCTGAGTACCCTTTTTCAGAATTTCTAATTTTTAGAGATATAGCAGTGACAGATAACATAGGTCATTTTAGAATTCAAGTCTGAAGTCATCTTGCTAGCGTCTTAAAAGCTGGTGGTTGTTCCTTAGCTAAAGTCAGTATTTCTTTTGCTTCTGGACTTGCTTTTATGCTGATACATGGGACATGTCCTGTAGGCTGCGAAAGTTGCACTGAAAAACATTTTATACATCCGTGTAGTGGGTCTTCACAGTTATTACAGCTATAATATGCAGCCACACGTTGGTAACACATGCATCCCTCCGGCAATTACAGCAGTAATCATAACAATAAACAGAAAGGATTTACTTTTCTAAAGTCTCAAAAAGTTTTGACTTCTAGTGTCATTAAATGGTTTAAAATCAGGAAGAGGCCTGTAAAATAGAAGCTCCAGGCCAGAGAAACTAAATAGTGCACAAGCATCTAACTAGAGTTCGTTTCAAATGGAGTCAGCTGCCTAAAGTGTTTTACAAGCATTTGGGAAAATTTTAGTTTCTTAGTGTTGCGAGTTACTCAGTCTATGCTAGTTTACGAAGAGTTACTCCTGAGAGGCACATCAGATCTGTGGATTAGGGTTTATCCCATACCAAACTTATTGAAAGTTTTAAGAATATATTTTCATCCAGCACACTCTAGAAGAAAACAATCATATAATTACTTAAAAGGTTATAGCTTTAAGGGCTCTTCCAGACTGAAGGCCCCTTTGTGTCAAAGGCAGCAGAATGCCTTCTAGTAAATATTTCACTAGCACACTACGTGCAGTTTTCTTTTTTTGCCATGAATAAAGCAAACCTTAATTTCTCAAAAGGAATCATAATTCTCTTGTTTACATTTCTGTCACTCAAAGAAAAAAAGTTTTCTCTTCCTGTTCTATTTTGTGTTAAGAACAAATTATAATAACAAATACAATCCCCCACTGATTTTTTTTTCCTCATTTTTCTTCAATTTTTTCTTGCTTAAAATACCTGTCAGTACTTTTAACAGTTCCTTGTATCTCCAACAAGTCTGGCCTTAGGCTGTAGCTTGACAAAGACACCCAAGATACCTTCATCACTTCATAGGTGTCAGCTGTCACCCTCCCAGTGCTCCTTTTGTTAGGGAAATGTGTGTTGCTACTTGGTCTTCCTCTAGCTGTCGTAAAGTCATATAACCAGGATATTTGAACATGGTAGTATTACATGATGGAAATCTTTCACAGATTGGAAATAACGTCAAGTTAGACTTACAATTATGCAAGCTTTATTATTTAGGTTTTTGCTACATTTTATAAAAATGTTGAGTTCTAACTACATGGTCCTTAACACAGGATAGCACATAAAGAAGTTGCAAAACGAAAAAAATCACTGTTATCATAGTGGGAAGAGGACTTATGTCAATGCTACCTTATATTCTTCACAGCCAGCCCTACATGTATATTTACACTCTTGGAATGACACACTGTGACATCAAACTTTAAAAAAAAGAAAGGGCTTCTGGAAGACAGTTTTCTCTAGCCACCTAAACCAGCATTAAGAACTGAAAATACCCCACATCCTAAATTATAACAATTTCTCTGTCAGATGCAATGATAAATAATGTCCTATCAAATTTTAAGCAAGGAATCTGAAAAACAAAACAAAACAAAACAAAACCAAACCAAAAAACTAAACAACTAAACAACAAAAATACCCAACCCAAAAACCCAAACCAAAAAAAGATGAAAATTTATGGAAATAAAATCATCCTTAGTAAAAGAGTTCTCCAGATAAAAATAAGGGAAATAATTTGAAAAAAATAATACAGCCTTACATTTTTTTTCCATTACTTTTGAGACAATCAAAGCTGGCAATAGCTAGAGATAGGATGTTGGCTTAAAACAGTAGTTTGAAATAAAACTCTATTTTCTCACTTTCCCAGGGATACACTTACTTATGGGGATATTTAGCAGTATAATTCTTTGGGATGCACTTTGAACTTAAAAACATGACAGAGGGAACAATCCTTAGATTCTTTTCAGAGTGGTTCTGTGGAAGAAGGATCCTGTTACTTATACTTTCAATACTAGAAGTAGATTTATGACTGCTTATGTTTAAGGCCAGAGACATCTTTTTTTATTGCCTAAGTACATAATAGCCAACACAAGTCCTAAAGGCAACTATTATTGACAAAGGGATGGCTTAAGCTTCTTGGGCTCCCTTCCATCTCCTGAATGTCTACAGACCAACCAAATATGACTGATTTGCCCGTGCTATTCTAAAATATCAAAATCCTTCCTGTTTCAGTATAACTTTGAGTTTGACATTCTAATAACTTCCTCCCAAATCTTATTTCAAGTGAAAACTAAAGCTGAAGTCCAGTCCTCTGAGTCCTTCTGAGAGCAGACTATATAGGCTCCTGTCTCCACTCCAGCTTCTCTGTATTCACGCTCAAGATACAGTCATTGGTACCACTGTTCCTTTGTTTAATAACACTATTGAGATACTATTGAAGTAAGGATGGTTTTATTAAAGTCTTCCCACAAAAACTGTTGGAAGAAGGGTATGTTTAAGAAATAAAGATTTTAGAGCAGGCAGAGTAAGTTTCCACACACAGTCAGAGAGAACAGCTTGAAAATGTAAGCTTGCGTTGAGGCTTTGGCATTTAGTGCCACATAAAGCACTATATAAGCACTGCACTATACATCTGTCTGTTAATGCTCTGTTACTACTTGTCTTCATTTCAGTGCCTCAGCTCTATTTGTTAGTCACGTGAATTTTGTAAATTCTATAAAAGCAATTAACCTCTACATCAAAACAGTATGCATCTAGCAATCAGCAATGAATGCTGAATAAGAATTATATATGCATTCAGGTAATACATACTCATATATCAGGTACCGGAATAACACCAAGGTCAAAACCTCTGTATCTTCAGAGTGATCTCAAAAACCTCCAACGTTTGCAAGGCTGTTCTACACTTAATTTTACTGAGTTCATCTTCTGAGAATCAGCTTAACAAAGGAGCATAAAAATGTCCCAGCTGCAGAATCAGAACCCTGCTGTTACTGAGTACTTGATTACAGCCATCTCTCCTTGCATGAAAATTCTTTATAATGCATCTCACATCCAAACGTGATTTTAAATTTTCATTCATTGACTTAGAGAAGTTTGTGCCTAGCTAGACACGTCCCTATCACATTTTCAAAAACAGAGGATAGTACAACAGACTCAGAGGATTATGTCTTTTAAAAAAAATAAGTCAATAAAACACACAATCTGTATTTATCCATCTTTGCATTTGGTAAGCATAATGACAAACTTGTTGATTTGATACCATGGGGCATGAGTGAAATCAAAGACTTGCCAGTATAGTCTTTGTACATAACAGATTATACTACTTATTTTGTGGCGCCAAATTTAAATTCTAAGTATTAACTCTTATTCCTCACAGGTCAGAATGATAAAACCCTTTTCTAAAGAAAGAAGCAAGAAACAGGCTCCACAGAGAAGTACAGGATTTGTAAAACTTATTATGCATTTACAGCTCTGCACCCTCAAGGGGCTATATGCTCCCATGTAACAAAATAGTTGCTCAATGGTATCATTCTATAGGTAAATGCTTTCAATAGACACACTCTACTCCTGCGGACGTCATTATGGTATGATGTCATCAACAGAGTGTGTTGCTGCAAAATCACCCCTTGGCTGCAATAAAAGCTTTAGATAACCACCCCTTGTACCCCTTCTTTCCAAACCATGATGAGTTATATGCTACATAAAGGCTAAAAAACTGAATTTCTCTTGTTCCAAAAAGCATAGGACAACCTTAACTGAGCTACTGGACATGGATCTATTAGAGTGACTCCAGTGAAAGGCCATGAATATTATCAGAGGGCTTGGAGCACCTCACATACGAGGACAGGCTGAGAGAACTGGACTTGTTTAGCCTAGAGAAGAGAAGGCTCCATGGAGACCTTACAGAATTTAAAGGGCGCCTACACTAAAGATGGGGAGGAACTCTCTATCAGGGAGTGTACTGATAGGATGAGGAGTAACAGCTTTAAGCTGAAAGAGGGGTGATTTACATTAGATATTAGGAAGAAATCTTTTACTGTGAGGGTGGTGAAGCACTGGAACAGGTTGCCCAGAGAAGCTGTGGATACCCCATCCCTGAAGGTGTTCAAGGCCAGGCTGGATGAGGCTTTGAGCAACCTGACATAGTGGAAGGTGTCCCTGACCATGGCAGGGGGTTTAGAACTAGATGACCTTCCAGCCAAACCATTCTGTGATTTTATGATTCTATGATTCTATGATTCTGTTATAATAATGAGCTCACATCAGTTTAGAGCTTTGGCTCATTGCCATTTTCAGAGTAAGGAAATGAAAAGTTATACTTCGTGGCTTCTTCCTTCTTTCTCCAGAACCTTTTGTTTGCCAAAGACTTGGATAATCTTAATTTACTACCTGGTTTCTGTTACCTTCTGCCTCTAATTGGCCTTGCAGAGCTCTTTAAAATCTGCTGTATGAGCACTCTTTTTAGGTGTTTTGAAATAAAAGAAAAATAGGTTTAGTTTGGTAGGTGCATGAAGTAGCTTGAGTGACTGAATGTGGCTTTCTTTGTGGCAATACCTGTAGAACAGAAAGAAAAATGTAGAGAGCAAGGGGAGCAGTCAAGCAGTCAAAGTTTAGCGATCAAGAGAAAAGACAATGACAAAGATAAAGTAATAGCTGTAAGGATGAGGAGTTTTATGTGGTGCAGAGAAAGGGGACATATCTTCATGGACTTGCAATACGCACCTATTTACTCCTCATTTACAAAACTACTCCTTTCAGTTGGCCTTGTTGACCTGCCCTATGGCTTTTGTTCCTCATACATTCCGTATACTTTAATATCTTTAATTAGATACACTGAGGCCAAAGGCTTAGGCTTTTAAAGGATTAGACATTTATATCGATAATGCTAACAACCATAGTTGCATTAGGTAAGATTAAACACTTTGTCTGAAGAGACATAAGCTTCATATTTTATGGAACAAGAGAAGCTCAACTGACAGAACGAAGGAAACTTCCCAAAAGGTAAATTATTTCTTAATTGTTCACTAAGGGGATTCTTTTGCCTTTTTTTTAAATTATGATGCTCAACTGTATCACAGATAAAATACCAGACTCCACGTATCCATCTAAGCATTTGATCCTATATTCCAAACATGAATGAGGACTATTTTAACTAACACTAACTTATTCCAGTACTTGATCTCTCAAAACTTTATGGCTCTTCTTTTTTTCTACACTACAGCTAATTAAGGCTGTAAGATCCATTGCCTGAGGCCTATTACTATTTCATTGCCTAACAGTGTTACACTGGTAGTAATAATTAAAAAGCACAATCGTGGTATTAAAGCCCATAGATGGTAATTCTACCCATAAACACAGGTGTATAATTTGAGGTTTTAAATATATTTACCATAATAAAGGGTATTAATAGTAATAATAGTAGTGCATTTAAAGTGGGATTAATGTACATGATAATTATGTTGGTCATGTTAACTTTTGAAAAAATAGTAAAAGTCACCTCATTTTTCTCCTTCTGCCTCCTCCTGAAAACTTTCTTTTGCCAGCATGTCATCAGCATTTGCCTAGTTGCTTACTGCAATGTGTGGATTTTGTCACATAGTGCTTGCCCTTCTGGCTTTCTAACCTAATACATTCAAACTGGGTTGATATTATAAAGCATAGGAGAAAAAAACAGTTTATAGATCTGTAATCTATGCTGATCAAAGTCTCAGTACAGATTATTTTGCTCCCAAATTTCAGGTAAATTGCCATAAAAATAATAATGAGGCAATATGTTATCGAGATCTACCTTTGAACTGAGATGCCAGATTGCATACCAGAGAGAAAATGATACACTTATCTTCAAGGCAGAGAAATACATACATATAGGTAAGTAAGCAAGCATTGATTACTTGAATTATGCAATTTCTCTTTATTTTGAAAAGTTATCAACTCAGGAAAGAAATATATCTTGATGGAAATCAATGCTGCTTTCCAGGAAGAAAGATGTAGGAGGCTACATCATCCTTAAAAGACTCTCTTTCTAAAATCTATGTAGAAATACGCTCCCTGATAACCCCTCAAATTGGAATCATCATACTTTCTCTTGCACCATATTAAATTCAGAAGGAGAGCTAGTGCCCAGATTGGTCCATGGATGGGACAAGTCTCTGCAATAAGTTTTGTTCAAGAAGTGTGGCTGGGTTTAACTATCAAAGATGGGAGGCTAACCTTCTCTTACATGGGCGTAAGAAGAGAGGAGCATAACTCAGTGGTAACTGTTGTAAGCACATCTGAGCTTTTGCAAGATTGAGCCTTTAAAAACACCATGTGTAAGTTACAGTCTATATGAACACGGTTGTTTTCAGCAGAATTAGTGTCAAATATAAATGTGTTATCTTCATCATACATATTAATTATTCCAGCTCCAAGCCACGTCATCCCTGTGGTAAAAACTGCCACACCCAGATTTAAGACAGTCTTCAGGGACAGGGATACCAGACCAAGTACTGCCTGAAATTCATTTGGTCTGAAGAAACACACATTCAATAAAAAGTGAAGAGTTCATTGTTACTCTTACTAAAATCTTATGAATCTAACATTCACAATCCACATTATCAAATTATAACAGCTCATTAACAATAACAATACAGCTAAAAAAGATATACACCAACTTTCTAGTAGTCTTCTCTTTTCTGGTGTTAATGCTCACCCTTCTTATACTGCCTGGGGTGGAGAAGGGTGGAGAAAAGGGTATGGTAAGTCATTAGTATCTTAAGTACTTTGGCAGGAGGAGTATGATAATGTCAGTGGTTTCCTCCTCCCACATTTTGGAATAATTCTTATACATTTACTAGGAGGCAGTACACTTTGCTCTTTCTTCATTGTTTTACACCTCCACATCATAATGGCAGGTGTAGCGCGTCCAGCTGCAGTGTCCTGTTATTTCTTAACTAGCCTTCACGACGTGGTTTCCTGACAACATAACTAGTATTTAAATAGCACATCAAATCCAGGCATACCTCCCTGTCTAGGTCATTTATATTCCAATCTACAAAACAAATAACCTCTTAGAGTTATTAAGGCAACCTGTATCAGGTAGCTATGCAATATCATCGGTAAATTATCAATATTATTTTGGAGAAGGACATACCTGTTTTTTCATATAGAAAGGTCTAAAATAAGTGAAATACGGAGACAGTAAGCTGACTATGTTTTGTTTTTCTTACCAAAAAAATGTAGTGTTAGGACCCTGAGAACATTTCTGCATCACTGTGGAGGTTTGGCTGACAGAGCTCAGGCCCAACATGGAGATAGTACAGCCACTAGCCTTAAAAGAAAGAAAAGCTTCAGTGGAGGCTCCCCATAAACAGCTCTGCTGACAGTTCTGTCAGCTTAGGCTTTTGAGTTTGCTTTTTGCCTGAATGACATTGGAAGTTGCACTGCAACCATGCCCATGCCTGGCCATGTACCCTGTCGATCCAAAACCAGACACAATCCTCACACTTGACTCCCCACCTTGACCACAAACCTTATCACTACGAACTTACCCAGGAATCTGGTCTTGATTGCCTGTGCTTTATTTCTGTACTTTGGACTTGCTCTTGTTACCTTGGTCAGGTCCCATTGCCTTTGCTGGTACAGCTGCTGCCCCTACCTACCTTGTTAAGCTCAGCTCCCAGCACCTTTGAAGCAACATGCCCTTGCTGCTCCTTGGCAGCTAGGTGTGAAAAAAATCCTTGAGATCATGTAGTCTGGTGTGTTTGGGGAAGCTGCTTAATGGGAAGTTGTGAATTCCTCTCCTGGTCCAAGGTAATGCTTAACTTAAAATCCACAAACCTTAACTGAAGGAGGAATAAAACTTAGGTTCCCTTGCTATGCAACTGCACTTACCAGAGGCCAGTGAGCAGGTTCACTCTTTTCCCCCTTCTTGTCTGTATCCAAGTAAATCTTCAATTAATCTCTGCAAAGTAAAATGGATTTAAGTGAGCAAGGCTAAGAGAGTCATATAAACTTATTATTATAGGAGTTGGAATTGGTATACAAGATAGAATAGGAAAATTCACATAACTTCAGGCAAGTATAAGAAACTACAACTGAATTACCTAACTACCTTTACATAAAATGGGAAGACATTTTTTCTGTATCTTGGGATTAGTCTATTCAGTGTTCTTATAAAAATACCTATGGGATTTGAGTTTGCAGGCAGGAAGCTCAAAAGTCTACTTCTACCTTCTTATATTCCTAGTAAGATGTACTTTATTATAAACTTTGACAATGTTTCGGGCTTACATAGTCATAGGTATGCATAGAAACAGGATTTCACCAGAATAGGCAATTTTATCAGTAAAAAAATACACAAAAATGGGCTTATGGCATCTCCAGGATTAGATGGTAAATGAAGAGGACTTCTGGATACTTCTTAAGATGAAAGGTAATACTACAGAAAAAATTGCAAAATTATATTGTAGATAGTTGCAATTTTATTATTCCAGTGGAGATTTTGTCAATTAAGCATACTTAGTATTACTACCACTGTTAGTTACACTAAGCAACAAAGCTTATCCAATTAAGCTGCACTGTACTAACCCTCTTGCTGCCACCAGATTTCTGGTCTTGCAGGGCATATGCTTCAAATAGCAACACTGGATGTTTCTGTTCACAGTCGGAAAAAGAAGTTTTAAGCAACTAAGGTTTTCTTTACAAAAGAAAAACAGAAGAATATCTTTCTCTACACCCTTTCCAGCCCATGGGAATCCTTGGATAGGTTCAGATGAGTTTTATCTTTGCATAGTAGTATATTACACCTGCTCCTTTTCCTTTCATCGTAGCCTATAATCCTACATATTCAGGCCACCAACATGTACACGGTTTCCTGTAGGTACTGATGTTGGGTTTCTAGTAGGAGGAGGAATGGCACTGAGGAGGAAGGTGCATTGAGTTTTGCTGAACATTGGCTTGATTCAGTGGAAAAAGGCTACGCTTGAGGTTCGAAGAGATCACACACAATCAATCTGAAATTAAGGCCATAAGGGTACTAGGCAGTGAGGTGTAAGAAAGATTGGCAGGCTGAATGAAAGAGGGAATTAAATCAGCTTCTCAATAAAAGTGAATTGCTACTTTCTGTTAAATAGTTAAGTAATAGAAAAATGTGAAAGATGATGAGAAAAAGGTGAGCCCAGAGTTCAAAGATTATCCAGAGCTAGGGTCCCTCTTTCTCTCAGCTGATAGAAATATGTTGCCTGTGACAAGTAGAGACTTCAGGCTCCTACCAGTCATGAATACTGTCAAAATTGGGAAACAAAAGTTGACTTTTCTCACAGGGTAAAGATCAGAGTTCTGTCAGAGACAGGTTTCCCATTTTTCCAAAGAAGTGACTTCCCCAGAAGATTAAATACAAAGGAGACTAGAAATTTAAAAGAGCATATCAGATTCCCAGGCAAATATTTTTCATGGCTTTCTGCTCAATACCATACAATATCCTAGGGTTTCCTGTGAAAAAAAGTGCTGCTCATCCTTTGCAACTCTCCTAGCAAAATCTTTTAATGTTCAATAGAATATTTTCTTGATTATTCTTCTGCCTTTTATAGTGATCACAACACAGTAAATACAGAAGAATAGGTTTCTATTAGCAACTTCACACACACACACACACACACGCTTCTTGTGGCAGGATCCAGCTAGTTCAAATACATTACTAAAGCCAAATCAACCCAAATTTCAGGGGAGTCTGATGTCTGTAAGTGCCAGAAATTCTGTTTTGGATTTCATATGAATGCAAAGCTTTTAGAAATTCTGTGCAGGTTAGTCTATCAAGGGACCTGGTTTACAGTACTTTCAAGAATGATTTGCATCTATCAAGTCAGTACATTTTTCTTCAGCTGCAGCAATTGCCTTGGAGATCCCCTGTCCAACTAGCAATCAGATCTGCATATTCAGTGTGCCTGCAATGGTGAAATAATCTACAACAACCAACAGGACTACTCTCTTAACTAAAAACTAACCCATTTTAGCTAACCAGCCTCTTGCAGTCCCACCTTGCTGAAGCTAGATACTTCCACGATCACCACTGGTCTATTGGTTGGCTACAAGTGATCCTCTACTTTATTTACAGAAGCTTTACAGAAGTAAATCGGAAGTGTTTACAGACAGATACAGATTCTAGGATGACTTTATAATTGAAACAGTAACATGACCGAGGAGGGACAAAAGCAGTAACACATAGTGCACAACTTTTCAAGCAAGATTTGATAGAGAGTCTTCAATAAATGTTATATATGTTTATTAAAACACAAGGTCACTGTATGATTATTTTAAAATCTAGTTTTAAAAAATAAACTATTTTTAAGATATCTATCAAGTAACATTTTCCACATGCACTTTCCAAAGAAGTGTCTATCATGAGTGAATTAAATCTACCAGGCTGCACTGATGCTAAACTCAGAGTGCTATAATTAGCTGTTTAAAAAATGCCATTCTGTGTGTATGTTTGGTTGGGATATATTTTTTTCGAAATACATGAACAGATAAATATGAAAATAATAATTATAAATAAAAATGGAATAGCATCTTTTTTAATCACTTGTTGGAGAAAAGTAGTTTGTGTGACTGACAGAAAAATAAAAAAAGCTAATTCTACTTCACCATTTATTAAAACAATTGTGCCTTTTAACTGCCCTCTTCCACTTTACAAAATCAACATCCTTCTGTTTAGGAAAAAAAAGAAGAAACTGATTCACACTCGGTACTGGAGCTAGCCAAAATACATAACGAACGGAAATAACTGCTGTTCAAAGGAGATTAGGATAATGAATTTCAAACTTAAAATTGAGAGTTTTGCTGATAAAATTCTGGATATTTTTTTTTTGAGCCATCTGTCTGTCTCTGAATTGGTGTGCACTGCTAAGTTATTAGGGTGATTCAGTGAGTAATCCTACTTTTTAATGAAATCTTTCTGGATTTAACATACAAAGGATCCAGCTATCTTTCACCAAACATATATGTTTGGTAAGTCACATGCAGGAAAGGACAATTGCAATAAAAAAACCCAGAAACTCTGTCAAGCCAAGTCACAATAGTTACTCAGTGCCAAGAACACCTCTTTTGGCTGAACACATGTATATTTCCATTCCACATATACCATGTGATAGGTTTTCACATTCACACACTGGCTATTCTGAACTGTCACAATGGTTGTGTGACCTGAACCCTAGCTAGGAACACAGCACTATGACATAGGCTATGTCATAGTGGGTTTTTTGTGTTTGGGTTTTTTTCCCATGGAATGACTGTTTCAGTCATAGCGAAGGGCAGATATTTTTTTCTAGCCTGCCTTTTCCCTTGCTGATAATTTCCTATCTCTTTTAATGTCTAGGTCACATATAACCTTCCCTTACAGTTCTGTTCCATATGTTGCCTTCCTTCTCTGTTCCTGTCCTGCCCACACTTTTTTTTTCCTCTAGTTGTTTTTCTCCTTTTTTCCACCTATACTCTTAACTTTCACTCCTCACTGCCCTCCTTTCACGTAGCAGGAAAAGATTTATAAATACAATTGGAACTATCTACCTCAACTGGTCTCCCAGTAGCAAGCAGAGGGAGTGGTGCTTACTTTTTTCCCTTTTTTTTTTGCTTACTCCTTGCATATGTTTGGTTCAGAGAGAATCCTAATTCAATGTAGTATATCAGAGTCCTGTGAGTCTGCAATTCAGGCAAGGGCATGTTTTTACATAGTGGTGAAAGACACTAAATGTGATTCAAAACTTGCAGACAATGGACATAGTAAAGTTTCATGACAAAATAGTTCTCAGGTTTCATTACTATTTTATTTCTAGTCAAACCAATATTTCCCTGTGGTCCCTGGAAACAGAAAATTAGTTGTTTTGGCAAATGAGGATGGTCTATGGATGAAGTTCCACAAAATTTCATCTTTATAGACTTCCATCTTCACTTTCTTAATATTTCAGACCAAATATGTCAGGTGTGGCAGAAAAACAACCAATTGAACACTAATTCTCTTAAGGGTATGCTAATAAGCAACCTTGAAAGTAATCACTAAATGCTTCCTCAGTCACCTTTGGTATCCCATTTCTGTGAAGAATTTCCACGCAGAAGACAGACTGAACCATCTGTCCTTATGCTCTTTAATCCATCATCACTTTGTCTTTTAGGTATAGTTCACAATATTAATTTCATATCAATAAAATCTGTAGTTCTCATCATAAAGCTTTTTTCTCTATATATTGATGAAGAGATCGATAGCGATTGGCAGGCTTAAGTATTTTCACTATAACAATCCTGATTTCAGTCATAAACCTCTAACATATTTTTTCATCCACGGTCCCTGTGCAAACAAACAATCCTGAAAAGTTCTCTCTAAATTCTACTGCTGAGGGGCTTGAAAGAATATGAAACAATGGGTTTCACCTCCAGTGAAAATGAGTGGCCAACAACTCGCAGAAGCCCAGCAAACAAGACTCCCTCTTGAAAGAAAAATACTTTCTGCTTAGTTGAAAACAATTAATTGTGCTATCAGAAGAGCTGAAATAGAACTAATGTTTGCTTTTCACCAGACATCTATTGACCTTCCACAATGCTTGATCTTCAGAATTAAAAATTTCTCTCTGATTACATATGCCTTCAACAGTAGAAAAAATAGCTAATAAAAAAGCATATATTGAAAACTGCTTGCCTGAACAATATTCTCAAGTTCCTACTGATGTTATAAAAAGTTAACTTAATTACTGTATTACTCACTTTTATCACATGCTTCTCCTTTTTGCTGTAGTCATTTTCAGTTTCACAGATACTGGAATAATGCAAGAACAAAAATACCTAAATGGAATTATGATTTTTGTATTGATTAGAAGACTTTTTCTATCTTTTTTAACTCAGTATTTGTCCAATAGTGAATCAATAAAATGTAGTAGGGATTGTGATATTTATTGGTACAATGCACACAAATCATCAGTGAGGTTTAATTGGTTGTATTGGAAACAGTCCTCAGAAGTCAACAGCAAAACTTCTGGTGATTTTGATGGGAGCAGAACTTATCCCATGCTCAGTGACTTGCACAGAAAATTATCAAGATTTTACCACAATACTGCTACCTTGTGGCACGACATAAAGCAAAATCATTATTGCTTTTGTGACATGCCTCTCATTTCAGTAATAGGGGTGTCATATGCCACAAAATGCTAATACCTCATCTTATACTTGAATGTAGGACTCCCTTTGCATTTTAGGTCTTTATATGATAATTAGTGGAAAACTATGCCCATTGTATCCATATTAAGACTACAAACTTTGAAAAGACAGATGCCAAACTACTTTTCCATTACAGTTCCACTTCATAATGTATTCATTTTAAAGATGCTAATTATTTTGCAAAATTTTGTAATGCGGATGTTAGAAAAATGGATAGTTTTCCAATAATGACCTGAACAAGTTTGGAACTACTTTGCATATCACAGATAAAAATAATATTCCCTACTCCACTATATTTATGTCTCATTAGTTTATGGACCTAAAGCCCTCCAGGGATTGTCACTCACAAATCCACCTAATGTTTATGAGCTCTAGATTTTGCATTTGAATCTCTAATTTAGCCAACAGATATGGGAAATCATATAGATAGAAAACTCCCCAGTGAGTACAAAGCTTTAGTTTTTAATAGAGAGGGCAGAAATAGTATAAGCATAATGTTTAATATTAAGCATAATCCTTAGCACATTAGTGGTAAGCTAAGTGTATCACCTAGGAGGAAAGACATTCACCATATTTCAGATAAGTGTAATACTACTCCTTCCAGGACAGTTAGCTTCTAATGATACCGAGTTTAATTTTGTGTTAATGCCACCCAATTCCCATTGAAGAAAGTTTTTTAATGGAACATTTTCAACACAAGTGAGGATTAGCTATTTTCTAAATTGGTAGCTCTAAACTTTGGGGACTAATGGGCCACTACATGCTTCCAAGTTCTCACAAGCCACCACATATTCTTTATCAATACTCTTCATTTGCAAAGCCCATATAAACAGCCCTACCATAAATATACAATAATGGCAGGAGTTAAGCATATTACTCCAATACTCAAAGCTGCATAAGACAGTAAAAATGCTGTACAGTTATTCTTATTCTATTCTCTGAAACTTCTATTAAATATACATAAATGTAAGTGTTCTTTCAGTTCTCCACAGCACAACACATGGTGCAGTTTATGGATCCTAACACATATAGAGAACTATCCTCTTTTCGACTGGTAATATTTGGCATATAGCCTCAAAATAACTATTGAGGTACCTATCAAGTAAAATATTAAATTATTTTTTCATGCAAAATGAAAGCTGTGTCCTAAAAGAATGCATGTGGCTACAATGTAAAGTTTGGGAAGCTGAACTGGAAACATGACATTTTTCCTCAGAGAAAATATTTAGGAATGGATAAGAAGATATGGATAGATATGTAGTGAGACTTTTTAAAAAGGTGGATTGTCAGAAGCAGTGTCTTGATGGTGGATGCTAAAACAAAAATCCTAATAGACACCAAAATTCTGAAATTTGGCTAAATTAATAATATAGTTTTATACTTAAATCAGCCTGTCCTGGCCAGAGGAACTGAGTGAGATAGTACTGTCTCTACCTTATGATTATTTTGGTATTAACTGTATATCAGATGTTTTTTCATATCAAATAAAAAATTCAGACCGAATGGGAAGACCTCATAGAAACAACTTTTTTAAACTGTTTTTACTGCAAAGGTGATAGGTATTATTTATGTATTCAGTAGCATTTAAAGATACTTTCTCAGTTACGGTTTCCTCTCCTTTATGTTTAAGATCATAATGTTTTATTATGCTCCCTTTAACCTCAAAGATATAACTGAGTAGATATTTCCTGGATGATTAAAGTTCATTTTTGTATTTTTACAGGGATTATTTTATTCACCTAGAAATTTTGAGGTGAAAATGATATGCCTGGTAAACTGCAATGCATTACTTACATTCTCATTTCAGCCTCGTGAACTAGAAGATAGATACTTGCATTATTGTTCTGCCTGCTCTGTGTTCAGATGAATTCAAATATAATATTGTTGCCCTGATAAATAAATTCTGAGTTGCATAACGTGCATAATACACACATCTATACCATAATTCTTTGAACTAATACCACAGCTAGGGGATTAGGTATTTTATAAAAGTAATATTTGTAATAAAACTTGCTGGCACTAGCAACCTAACAGCAGATGGAGTTTTATAGAGAGCACATAATGATGATTCATTGCAGTAAGTACACATGGATCCCTCAGACCTTCTTTCAGTTCAGTTCTTTCTTTGGTTTACCTAGTGATTACCTGGCTACATAATTATTTAAAAAAACAAGCAAAAGTGATGTCAGCCATCTGCTAAATTATTAGTAGATATAAGGAAGCTTTATCTTTTGGAAACAGATTCTTTCCTGTAATGCCACTTACTGATGTGAAATTAAATACCCATAATTAAAATGTTTCACCTGATATGCTCTCTATTGTTAAGTCAGCAAGTGATCTCCGACTGATAAAATATGTTTCAGAAATGTACCAGTGAGAAAGAGAGAAGACAATTTAACGATTAAAATACTGGATTGAGTTTGAGGACAGGTAATCACAAACTCCCTGCGTGGCCCTAAGCACACATCTCTGTCTCAGCTGCTCTGACATAGAAATAAGGCCTATACTGCTCTGTCAGAAAAGTACTGTGAAGAAAAAAACACATAAAGAATTGGTAGATATTTTAACCTTCAAAAAATTACACTTCACTGTGGTGATCCCTCTCTACCTCCTGATGCAAATAAGCAAATCTCTTCCCCATAATTAATTGCTATTACTTATCTAGAGGGGAACAGTAGGAATGGCATTTGATAGCGTTACCGTAAGCATTCACATGCACTCTGCACCCAGAGCTCCCATTCTTGAGACTTGCTTTT
Source organism: Neomorphus geoffroyi (assembly GCA_033558235.1). Lineage (NCBI taxonomy): Eukaryota > Metazoa > Chordata > Aves > Cuculiformes > Neomorphidae > Neomorphus > Neomorphus geoffroyi. The sequence goes on along the minus strand of JAUMJM010000020.1, from coordinate 21,696,222 downwards.
AACTTCTGAAGCAATGGAAAGTTTCCCATTGAGCCTCAGTTCCAGTAGGTCTGCTAGGGATGCTGTTCCAGCCTGTTCCTCATCTCCAGCTGGCCTGCAGGAATAGAAATAAAAATTAAAGCAAATAGAAACAAGGGGAGCCCAGGTAATGTATGATATAAACAGTGCAGAGCCGATTTTTTACTACAAGACTGTTGATCAGTTTTCAGTTCAATGACACTGGCAGTTTCCCAAAATATCTAAAGAAGTTACCTATACAAGACAAACTATAACTGGAAGGAACATCTGAAGCATATATTGTTTTTCTGAAAGAGGTGGAAGGCTCTAAATGTGGGGATTTTGCAGATGCTTGTTTTCATTCAACAGATTTGTGTGCTACCTCTTATGAGGTAGTGTCCATGGCATCTGTTTCTAGAGTGAAAACATCCATAAAGACATTTTTTTTCCTGTTTAAACAACACTAAATTCTTTCCCTTCTTTATTTTTACAAGCAATTTTAATAACAGGTTTGAATTTATTACACATCTTCAAGACTGAGCTTATTTTATGTGCGAAAATAAACAATGACGAGTATGAATACTAGTTACCATTTTTCAGATTTTATACACAAGGCATTAATCAAATTAAATGAAAAGGTTTAAATTACTTGCTAGTTTAATAATAGTGATGTTGCTGGATTTAAAGGAGAAAGGAGTTTGCTCCCAAATTACTATAGCGGCACACTTTTCTGTTTCCAATTGATTCCCTGTTATTTCAATCTCTTTATCTCAATGAAGGAACATATCACTGAATTAAATGGTAGTCAATCACAGACGAGAGATTTCATCTGAAGAGAAAGGACAGTTCATTACTTTACTGAGACAGTAATGTGTAAGAAGGACTATATCTCTCTGGGGCCAAAGGCAAGACATTTACATAAACTGGCTCAAAATCATGACAGACACAATCCAAATAAGATCATTCAGATTTCAAATTTACATCTGACTAGGGGAGGATTTTTAAGAAACATATTTTATATTTTTTTTAAGAATTTTAAGAAATAATGTTTTTATTAATAACCAGCATCCTACTTAGGTCAATTGAACCACCAATGAAGCACATGAAGCAACAGATAGGAGAACTGGAGTTGAAAGTTACATCAGGTTTGAAGAGTTAACATGCTAGTTTTGTCATTCAGTTATTTTAAATCAGCAGACATAAAAATAATTCAAATAAATATCTTCTCCTGCTATCATATCTGAAAAAGCTTTTGAAGTTCAGCTGAAACCCCCTGAAAGGGAGGTTTTCACCAAGAAGCAAGTTTGTGAAAAGCAGCAAATTAAAAATTCTATCTGTACCAACAGTAACTTTCCAAATACTTTAGCTATAGCTGGCAGCATTTCTTATTTGGAAGCATATTTTTTTCCTCATGGCTGATAAAGAAACATATTGTGATCACATGCTTCTGGCATGAAAGATTTTGCCACAAAAATTATCCCAATATGCCTACTTCATTTAATCATTGACGTCATAGTATAACCCCTTTTATTATAGCATAATGAGCCCATTTAAACAGAAACTATTGCCAACTTTCCAATGCAAAATAATCAAAGATCTGCACATGATATCTACACCCTTAAGTTACTTGCAATTTGATATACAAGACGTTTCATAATGATGCAGTACAAATATCAAATAAAAGATTGTTCCTGTTGCACATGAAAACTTCACAATCAAAATCACATACACAGAGCTAAAATAAAACAAAGCTCGCAAAGTAACTCCAGCATTGATGGTTAAATCATCGTGTTAATAACATATTAAAATATTTATATGGGTGTTTTTGCATAAGTCTATTTCAGGAGGAATGGGAAGAAGAGAAGCTGAGGAGGAGCTTTTTAGTGTTCCACAACTGGAAAGAACTGTTGACTAAATTTGATTAACTTGCCCAGTAATCTTCCAAGCTCAGCTTCAGAACTACTCTGCCTCATCGACCAATTGTTAGGCCACATAAGGCTGATAATTATACATCTTTGCTGCCAGAATACCAAAAATTCGAGTAATTAAAATGATACTGACTTAAAAAATTACCGGAATTGAAAAAAAAAAAAGGTAAACTAGGTATCTATCTGAAATGGGGCTTATCTCAGTTATTTCTTAAGCAAATGTTTCATCTTCCTACAGAAAGTCACACAAACTTTACTTATTGATTGACTTTGTAAGTGCTTGTCAGCTACAGAGTCACAGAGAAACTTGGTGCAGCGGCTGGATTTCTGTTCTTCCAGGAATACAAACCATCTCCAATATAAGATAGCCCATGTTCTCCTGTTGACATTAAAATATGCATAAATTATTTTTTCTTCCATGGCAAAGAAATTTTTGAACAGCAGCTCTATGGAGATCTACATCAGTTCCCTATACATGAAACACCCTACGTATGTGTTCACAGATTTACTTGCAAAATGAGAAATGCAGTTGTGACTTGTTTTTATCCTCATAAGAGAAACCAATGACAATAGTATCAGAAGAGAAGGGTCAGGCCATCACACATAAGATCATGCACTGCACAACTTAGAGCATACATCTCAGCTTGGGCTCCAAGCCAGACAGTCTGAAATGAACGAATGGGTAAAGTTTCTTACAGACCAAAGCCAGGAGTCTGATGTTACCAGTTTGTCTAAGGAGATTCAGAACGTATTGTTATGCTCTCTGAAACTACTATGACTCAAACAACATTGCTTACAAATTACATCTATTACACTGCTTTCATGGAATAATAGAATCACAGAGTGGCTTAGGTTGGAAGGGACCTTAAAGATCATCTAGCTTCAAACCCACTACCATGCACAGGGACACTTTCCAATAGATCAGGTTGCTCAAAGCATCATCCAACCTGGCCTTGAACAACACCTCCAGGGATGGGGTATCCGCAGCTTCTCTGGGCAACCTGTGCCAGTGTCTCACCACCCTCACAGTAAAAAATTTCTTTCTAATATCTACTCTAAATGTCCCCTTCCAGCCTGAAACTGTTACCTTTCTTCCTTTCACTACACTCCATAATAAAGAGCCCCTCCCCAGCTTTCCTGTAGACCCTCTTTAAGTACTGGACGATTACTATAATGCCTTCTTGGAGCATTCTCTTCTCTAGGCTAAACAAGCCCAACTCTCTCAGCCTGTCTCATATGGGAAGTGCTCCGGCCCTCTGATCATCTTGACTGTCACCTCCACTGTCTTTGAAATAGAAGTTCTGTGTAAACTGAGCTGTCATTCTAATAAGTTTCCCTCATTTACAAAGCATGAAATTATGCAGTTAAAAATATATCTACAGGCAACCAGAAAGAATAGGATTTCCCTATAAATGCATAGCATCATCTTTGTAACTAGTGTGCTACTCCAAGTATGTTTGTTTCAGCAACTCCGTAAGTTCCAGCACAATAATGATTTGGTGATTCAAAGTCTACATCACCCAAAGTGACTCTATATCTAAAGTTTTATCCTGTAAAGTTCTATTTTGCTTTTTGGTGTGGACTTTACACTCTATTTTCCTGTAAGTCATTTATATTAGGTGAGCCTATGATAAACCAGCTATACTCTATTTGTAGGAACATCATATTTTACCTTTCACCTTAGAAAAAAAGCAAGCATAGTGTACATCAAATTTGATAATCAAATAGTAAACTCATAAATTTCTTAAATATTAACAGTATGCATAATTACTTTTATCAATTCCTATTTTGTTTCCAGATAGAGAATATACAACTTAGTGTACACAGAATTTACTTTTTATCCATACAATAAAATCTAAATAAAGTACTTAAAGATTCTGCTTTCAGAGAAATGCCTTTTTTGTAGTAATAAATTTTAAAAGCTCTTTGTTCATGCTGCTTTGAGTACTTTTAGAAGTAGGCCTTTGTATTTACTAATAAGAAAATTTCCATACAAAAGTACCAGTAGACCTAACCACAGCTAAACTCAGATGAAAAGATTTATATTGAAGTATTTCAGGTGTAATAACACTTTCTTTAAAACTGCCTTTGTATATGAAAGTGATAAAAATGCTCACATTGCCTGTTCTCTTGTGCTTCATGGTAAGAAACTGGTGATGCATAATTACTTGCTGCTGATTCATGTATACTGAGCACAATCCATCCTTGCAGAGGAATATAGGAGTTTTTACACCCCTTTCAAACCCCGAGTTCCATGTTCTTCTGAGGAGCAATTCCAGCACTCTCACTCTATTTGGCTAATAGGGATTGTTCTTTGCTGTACATAACAGCTGAGTTTCAAAATTGAAATATGAAGTTTCAGTTTATAAGGAGTATGTTGCAATTTCTGGCAGAAAAGTCAGCACTAGCAAAAAGATATCATTGTATTTCAAAAAAATTATGTGTGTGATACATAAAAGACCATTAGAATGTTTGAGTTTTCCTTTTTTCCTTTTGACAGATGCAATTTTCATCAAGAAAATGATCCCCTGAAGAAAAGAGATGGAGATGAATCCAGTGATTCAAGAATGTTTAGGAAATGTCTTGTGAAATGGGAGTAATTCATAGAGATAGGTCCTTATGGAGAAATCCTTAAAAACATCCATATGTTTAGAAAGACATTATAAACACCTGTTACAGGCAAAGTTGGAAACTTAAAAAATTTTTAAAGTTACAGTTTATATTCTTGCAAAGAGAATTCCAGATCGTTTCAGGTCACTCCTGTCCCCTATTGCCACACATTTAGCATCCATTCTCAGTCAGGTTATTGGAGTAGCGAAATCTCCTTCTATAGCTAAAAGAGAAACCCTCATCTCCACAGGACGAAGCTTTCATGCACTTGAGCTTTGTGCTTTCCTGCCTTCATCTTCATTTGCAGCCCTAGTCTCAGTTCAGTTAAACTTTAAGGCACTCTATTCTAATCCTCTTGTGAACACAGATGTACCGTCTTACGTGTTTCAAAGCATCGAATAGCTGAGACGTACAGTATATACTTGCATGGAACCTATAATTCAGGAGAAGTCTAAATCCCACAGAGACCAATAAAACTGAAGAACTTAAGTACTGTCTTTGCCTCAGGTCTTACGAGTTAAATCATGACTTCAGTGAAATCTCAGGGAAAAAGACAACCACTAAATAAACCACCGAAACATAACCACCCCTGCTTCAACTGCAACAGTTTTCCTTCCTGAAATCATGTTATATCAGCATTTTTTAATGTCTACTTTTAAGCAGAACATGAAATCAGAAAGTTATACAGCGGTAAAAATGGTAGACATGCAGGCATTTCTTCTGCATACTCTGATTTTAATTTTTATTCTTATTTTATTCTTACTCTTTTAAGGAAGTACTAGAGCACACTGACTGTAAGGTAGGAAGACTTCCAAACACTGTAGTTTCTTGAAAAAAGCAAGCACAACTATCAGGAATGAATTGAGTATGACTGACCTTGATTTGGAGGAGGATGAGAAACACATTGACTGAATAGCCACTTGATGTCTCTACTTGTATTTTTCTGTGATTTCTATGAAAAAAAAAAATGCAGCAAACTTCAAGCAACTGTTTGCAGCCATAATAATACTTCCCTACATCTTCTGAAAAGCAGCTGTTCTACTATTTGAATTGCCATCATAAGGCACATGTTTTCAAGAAAATGTAATAAAAAAGTCATCAGAAGTCACCCATAACACAAAGATTTTCTCTGGGAAAACCTGTTCCCATTATGTAAGACATATTACTCTTTAGTGTGTGTATATTAAGGCATTTATATTCACTTAATGTTAAATCTTTTCTAATTCTGTGACCAAAGCACATTAAGAGAATACCAAGCTTTCAAAAAACAACATTAACTCTGTGCTGTTTTGAATATTTGCACACAAATATAGTACAAACTTTAAATTTCTTATAAAGGGACATTTTTCTCCTTTCCACGGAGACAGAGTAAGCCACTTAAGTAGAGACTGTAGGCAATAGTTTTTGCATCCCTTGTTAAGTGTCATGACAAGGATAAAGTAACAGACAAATACCTATGATGTCTTGAAATATTGTTAGTGATTATTCCCTTGTAACTGCTAAATCACTGGAATGTTCTATTATATTTAAATAAAGTGTTAATAATATGGATAAACCCATTATACAATAAGTTTTCTTAACCAAAACCAGAGCTAAACAGTCAGTGATGGTCTTGTTGGGTTGAAACTTAACTAGAACTTAAATCAGCCAATTCTGTGAAAGATAAAAAGTGTTTCTAGAAATATAGTAACAACAAAAGGTTGGTGCTGGTCTCTTCTCACAAGTGACAACTGATAGGACAAGAGGAAATGGCTGCAAGTTGCACCAGGGGAGGTTTAGACTGGACATTGGGAAGAATTTCTTCACTGAAAGGGTGGTCAGGGATTGGAACAGCTGCCCAGGGAGGTGGTGGAGTCACCATCCCTGGAGGTGTTCAAAAGATGGGTAGATGAGTTTCTCAGGAACATGGTTTAGTGGGGAGACAGGTACGGTTGGAATCAACGATCTCAGAGGTCTCTTCCAACCTTATGATTCTATGATTCTGTGAAAGCTCCAGTGATCCAAGAGGAAATGGTTGGAGACCTGCTTGGCCAATTAGACATTCACAAGTCTATGGGGCCAGTTGAGATTCACCCAGGGTATAAAGGGAGCTTGTGGAAGTGCTCACCAAACCCCCTTTCATCATCTACTAGCATCCTGGCTGACTGGGGAAGTTCCACTTGACTAGAAGATGGCATATGTCACACTCATTAACAAGAAGGGTTGGAAGGAGGATCCAAGGAACAACAGACCTGTCAGTCTGACCTCAGTGCCAGGGAAGGTCATGGAGCAGATCATCTGGAGTGCTACCACACAGCACACACCAGACAACCAGGTGATCAGGGCCATCAACATGGGTTTATGAAAGGCAGTTCGAGCTAAACTAATCTGATCTCCTTCTGCAACAAGGTTACACGTTTAATGGATGAGGGAAAGGCTGTGAATGTGGCGTACCTGGACTTTAGTAAAACTTTTGACACCATTTCTCAAGGTATCCTGCTTGGGAAACTGCCTTCTAAGCAGATGGCAGATGGAATCTTAGAAGAAGGAAATTAGAAGCACAGATGGCAGGAAGGGGGAAAAGGGAAGGAGGAAAAGAGACAGGGGAAGGGTGAAGAAAAAATGTTACCAACTAGCTCTGTGAATTGTACATTAGACAATCAATGTGTAGTATACAAATGCTTTGGGAAAATATATTTATCTACTTATTATTGAGGCATATTAATTTTTTTTTTTTCCTACACATAATTTCACGGACTTTGTATGCTTGTCTTACATAATTATAAGAAAAAATACGGTACCTAATATAAGCTTAGATAAAATATGTGATCATAAAATTGAAAATTGTCTGATAATTTAATTGGAGAACCAAGTAATATACATCTTAACTTCACATTTCCCCACTTTACACTCATCTTTCTATCATTATAGTTCTTAAATAGAAAGTCATGTTTTGATCAAACTATCAGTGTAAAATAAGTAGTGTGTCAGTATAATAATAATAAATCTCTATTTTTATTTTGTTACTAAAATGCACAAACACAATTATGTATGCACTATGAAATAAATGCTTACCAAAATATCTAAAAGGAATAATTTCCTAGTTTTTGTACACAGAGTATAACTTTCGGTACCTTACAAAAGCATAAAAAGCATAAGGTTGCACAGTGAGTGTTACTATTGTCAAATGTAAGGTTTCTAGTCCAAGTTCTTTTTGTTGTGGAGTGTAAAAAAAAAACCTCCAAAAAACTGTGTTACACTGTGAAAAGTCTTCCTTAAATTCAATTGAACTGGAAATCATCTGAACTGTTGTTATGTGAAGTGCCACAAGAGACAACAAATATCTTAATTTTGAGACATATAAAAAAATATTCCTAAAGAAAAAAAACATGAACTTGAAAGCAATTTATTTGGCAATCATATGCTTTCAGATCTAACTTACAATACAGCTTTTGATTATATTAAAATTCTTATTGAATTAAATTAAACACTGCAAAGTACTGCATTATAGAAAAAGTGATATACTTTATTTTATATATGTTAAATGAACAGAACTCTGTTTTTATAAGGAAGAACGAGCTCCGTTCCGTTATGCAGTATTTCAGGCTAATCTTCAGAAGTACTGATTAAGTAATTGCGCTGTAAAAGAACGCATGTTCTGCTTCTGACTCCAAATGAAATTTTCCTGCTAGAGTAAGAGAAAGTTTTTTCAAGAGCCTGAAACCTCTCCTAGTGATTTTTTCCTTAGAGGTCACTTGAAAGTTTTTGTCCTTGAAAAGCTAACAAAGCGAATATTTTTCTTACTTAAAAGAAGTGATTGTGGACTCCAGCACTTCAGCTATCAGTGATTTTTGAGTCATGTTAAAAGGCTCTCATGGAAATTCTAATCCATCCAGTACAATATCAAGTACAAATCATGTATAATCTACTATTTTCTGCCAAAGGGTATTTTGATTCTACTGAATGATGACAGTAGTCTTTTAAACATTTGGCATCTTTCTGGATATATTTTGTGAAAAAGTGTAGACAGCGATTACAGATAAGCTTAAAAATAGCACATAAGGGAAATGGCATAAAACTCCCCATTAAATTCTGTTGTATGATTTTGAGGATAACAGGGAAGCTAAAAGCCATAGCTATGTTTATGTTTTTCATACAGCAACAGGAAATGGCAGAAAGTCACACAGCTTGACTAGAGATTCAGAATAAAAGTGTCAAAATGGGGAGAAAGAATAAGAGGAAATAATTTTGGAAGGCACAACACTCTAGATAACAATCCTGGTAAAGTCAGATAACTGTGAACCTCAGTTTCAGGTGTTAGAATAGCTGAAAGCAACTATTGTGCCTGTACTAAAGGCTCTTCCATATATAGACTCTCAATGCTTAATGGTGATTCTTAGGATGGCAGAGAGAGGAAGAGAAAGAGCAAAAAGTTATCAGTCCTTCAGCTACCTCTCCTTTAACAAAGTACCAGTCTTCAGTGTGTCGATAATCAAAGTGGCATTAATGGGATATATTCCAACACAATGCAGTAGTCTCCACAAGAAGAAAAGTAAACAGAAACTGATTTGACTTAATAGATTAAGTCCTTTCCTGGCGTTACTTCAAACCACTGGTCTTTTCAAAACAAACTGATACACTAGAAATTCATGTTCTCTCTTTCAAGGAAACGTGGTCTACCTGCAGAAAGAATTTTCCAAGGCTTATCTAAAAAATAATAAAGTACAAACCTCATACCAAAAGGTACAGTGTTGTTTCACCAGAACAGAACTTTATATGACTTCCTCTTCCTGGATGAAAAGAAAGAAAATAATTTCAATGTTGCATAAGATGAGAGATGGGGAGGAAGACGAAATAGCTGACTGATTTACAAATAGTGTAATGAAGGCAACATGACTTCTCTAAGCTCAAGACCAGAACCTTATTTAACACACTATGAACATTTGTGAGCTCTACCTTGTATTTTTATTTGCTAAATTGCAAGTAATCCTTACGTAACTGAAAATAACAGGAAAAGTGCAAATACCTGAGCAAGAGTAACTTTTCAGATACTTAATGTAAGTTACAGTGCTTTGATTTGGAATGGACAGAACACATGCTTAGATGTGAGAATATACCTTAGTGTCAACTGAAAAAGAAACATTTTAAAATGTTATGTGTTTACTGGAAGTTAACGCAAGTGTTATAATTCTGTATGAGAAACAATCAATCCAAGTGCTGCCAGATATTGTTAATGTTTGGCAATACATCAAAACTCTTCAGCTTTATTTACAAAACCTAAAGAATGAGAATAAGACCCAGTGCAATCACAAAGCAGCACACTTAATATAGGATATTGAATATATAGATCAAACCACAAAGGCAGTTCTAGGTATTTCCTACAACAAGGAAGGAAAGTGTTGATATGCAGATAAAATCCTTCACATTCTCTAGCATTATTGCATATTTTTAAATATTGAATATATATATCATTTATTTATGTGATTATCAATGTAAAGCATATGTCTATCTTTACAAGTGTATTTAAGTTAACATATATAGCTTTGTATGTGTAACTATATAAATGCATATGTATATATGTATAGCAATTTTATTATATATTCATATTCATCCTCATTTTGAATCTTCTGGTTTTGAAGAGGTTTTTGCTTATTGTTTCTTCTTATCCTTAAGTGATATTCTTCTCTAATTTTAAAACTTAGTTTAGTCTAATCCCTTGTGAATGGCAGTGGCTGGAGAATTTGAGAAATGAATAATGTTTCCTTAATGAGTGATTTGCTCACAATGAATACAGAATGCAGTAAGAAGCTTTACATTAGCTAAAATATGTGTACAAATAGTGTATTTTTTAACGATGAATCAAAGATTGTTTCAAATCCCTGCCCTATATCAGGATATTGTTCTGAATATAAATTATTTAATACAACGTTCTAAGATTGAAAAATACAAGTGTGTTCATAATCACCATCATACAGGAAATCATTCATAAACCAAACTGTGACCATAACTAAGATAAAAAATCTTGCCATTCTCTGTATTGTACACACAAAAGATTCTAATAGATATATTATAAAAAAATGTTCTGCATACAGTGTACACATCATGTGGGGAAATATACTCAAGCTATTTACAGAAATCAGAGATTGATTTAGGCCATTGTGATTTTCCAAGGAAAATGTCTTAAATACATATATATGAATAGTAGATTGCAAAACTGAATAATTCAGTGAAGTATTAATATCCAGAGACAAATTCAGAGCTCTCTAAATGCTCTATGCTATCAGCTGGCTGCTGACTAATAATGCACCCCATTGGCAAGGCAGCTTTGTTTTTAAACTTAAACAATTTATTAAACTTAGGGGTCTTAAACTTTTTTTAATGAAAAGAGTATTTAATATATACAACCTATCATGAAAAGATCCTTTGTAATACACATACTTTAAATAAAAAAAAAATAATTTTACCATAATTTTCCAGACAGTTGTAAGGAGACTTGCAAACAGGACAAATACACGTGTGAAATGTTTTGCTTCTGACCTGCACTTTTGTTGTAATGTTCTAAACACAAAAGATTTGAATGACAGTAAGCTAATTCTCACCTATAACATGCTCCAATCTGAAAAAAATATAGACGAATAAAGTTCTTGACAAGTATTGCATGCTTAGTCTTTTGATTTACATCTTCAATTATTGTGTAGTACATTCTTAACAAAAAAAAGAATGACAACTATGCAAGTGTGATAAAGAAGGAAAAAACTTCTCCCTTCTTGACTGAAAATTGAGCAATAATAGCATAAGTAACTACTTTCCCAGCCCTTTGCCACATATGGGTATTCTCAAGGATTTTTTCTGGAGCTGTCACCACTTACTTTCTCCATCTCATTTCAAGACCTCTCTGTCAGGCAGACAAGCTTTGAAGCCTCTTTATTTTCCCAAGGTGTGGTAGTCCAGGCTTGAAACAGCTACCCCTATCAAATGTTAACCTTACCAGCCCTTGTCTGGCAGCTATAACTTCATGGCAAGATCCTAAAATAAATGTTTCCTCTTTCTGTATTTACTTAAAAGTAATGCTGATTTTAAATATAATTGTATTTTCAGAAGCTAGCTTACTAGTAAATGTATTTCACATTTCTTCCCGAATTTAATTCTCAATGATTTTGTTTTGTTCCTTATTCATTAAGGACTGCCAAATGTATGACAGACTGGTTTTGATAGCTGTTGTTGATCAATTCTCTACATTATGAATTATTTTCCTCTCCTTACTAAAAACATTTTCTGGGTGTTTTCACCACTCTGAACCATTTGCAATCCAAGACTTAACTGCGATCTGCTTAGCTGAAAACTATTCATTGTTCAGTTTGTGACTGATCACTTAAGTTGCAGGGATTTTATCTCCTTTTATAATGGGTGAAACCTTTGACAAAGGAGACTAGTAAAAAATGAATAACAAAAAACGAAATATCCATGTTTACACAGGGATATTTTGGTTTAAGGTCATTTGGTTATACAGGCAAAAGAAAGATCATTGGTGCCACAGGTCACCGAAAGCTCAGTTAATCTGCTGGAAAAGTATCAATACAGTTTTTCGTCCTCTTAGGCTTTCCCCTAGACTCTAGCAGAAACAACAGGCTAGGCTAGCCATTCCCAAATATTTGTGTGAACAAATGCCTATGAGATAAAATCTCTAAGTATTCCTGGCCAGCAAGCAATGAGTGAACACAGAAAAACTGAGCAATGGTTTAAAAATGAGTAATTAACAGCATTCAGTAAAATTTCTCTATGATTCTAACAAGTTTTATCTCCTTCTTTGAATTCAAATATTGATTTAAATAATGCTGTATTATTGAATTAATTAATGCTGTAATGTTCACGTGTTGATGGGAGAGGAGCTCTAACTACAGAAGCAGTGGAAATTTTACTGATTTCCAATTGTTAAGGATATTCATTTAATAAACGAGAAAACAGAATTTTCCTATTGCAAGGATTTTTATCTTTTTGTTAGATAAAATGTTTGTTATTATCCTCTGGGTGGTATTTCTGTAGCTTTTGTTTTGATATTAAAGTTATTAAACTTGTCATTTCTATTCACATTATCAGTATATTTTATGGGTAAATCCTCTTAAGGAACCTATTGTGCTTTCTGATCAAAGTGGAAAATGAAGCCAGGTTATAATAAGCAATTTAATTTTTAATGAGCTGATTGAGGCCCAAGGTCATAAGAGAGGGCACAAAACAAAAAAAAATACAAACAACAACAAAATTTCTAGCATAGAACACTAATGATAGCACCCTAAACATGACCTGGGCAATCTAATATTTCACAGAGTGTATCTAAAAGCTATCCCAGTTGTATTTTTTATTTTCTTTCTGAACTCTGGCTAAGTCTAAGTAAGGTGTATCATATTAAATAATACAGAAGCACATAAAAATGCATGAGACTTGTTTTCTGAAAAGAACTTAGCTAGGATGTTTATTGAATTTAAATTTCCCAAGTTCAAGTTTAAACATTACAAGCTGAGCATTTAACCCTCTAATATCTCTCATAAGAGCTTAGAAGGTAGTTAACTACTATTCTGGAGGGTAATTCTGCCAGAATCTTGCACATAACTTCCACTGAAGTCCTTCCGATTTGGTCTTTCAGTCTTCAGGAATAATAAATCATATGTAAGTAGAATCTCTGCATAAACACATCTTTGCTTTGTTTGCAGTTTTTCAATTAAGTCATCAAACTCTATTGTTTTCAAATGCAGCCATGTTTAAGATCTTATTTAGCATATTCCTCAATTTGTACTGGTGGACTTTCTTACGGATTTCTCTAGTAGTAGTAATACTTATGGTACTAAGCCCTCTAGGAAGTCCTTTATGTCCAAGACATACATCATTTTATCCTAACAAAACTGCTATATGTATTGCAAGTAACATCCTTATGAAATACACTCTGCTTATTAAAGGAATATAAAATTTAAAATTAAATTAGATATACCTTTACATCTAGCAGAATATAAGCAATAGAGGAGATTCTAATGAGTTTTGCAGGTTCTACAGGTAGTCCATGGATCAAGGCGAGCCCACAGAATGCTTTCATCTGCTTTACTAGCTTTTCTCTAGGGAACAGAAGCAACTATTTGAGAGGCTAATTGCTGCTGGCACAGCCAAACACTTCATCATGGTACTGTCACTGCCTCTTCTCTCCCAATGAGAGCGGAGAGGAAAGAAGCAAAGAGAGCAGACATATATTTTGAGTTCTGCCAACTAGAGGGGTTGGCAGAACACAAAACTGCCCTCGTTCAAAGGAGAAATGGCACCTATACAGAGCTGCAAAGTAGTTGTTCTTCCTAGGTAATAGCAGAATGAAACACAGAAGGAAGCACATGCCTATGCGCGTATAGAATCAGGAACTGCAATTTTTACAACAGCCAGAGACTGAAGGCAAAAACTGAAGTTCAGTCCCTATGGTTGCTGTGGTGACAGTGAGTCTGTTTAGAAAGTTTACACACTTCCTCAAAACACTTTTTCTTAATAAAATGTATTCTCATCCCTCCCTTTCTTCCCATTACTAAGGAGAAGGAGGAAAAAAGGAGGAAAGAAGAGAACAAGGTAAGAAAGGAGGGAGATTGATTCCCAGTAGTGATGTTTGGTTTGTGGAAATAGTCTTAAAGTATGAGGATGGGGGAGTAGAAATGATAGAAAATATAATGGGTAGGTAACAAAGAACAGAGGTCTCAGAATGTCTGGCGGTAATAGCAAGTTAATCTATGCCTTTAATTTGTTGTTTCAATAGAAAGGATATTTTATTAAGGGGTGTTAGGTTACAATTTAAATATGATGCACATACATAGATTATGCACAGAGCAAGCTTCTTTACTGTGTTTTATTGATATACAATTGAGATAATGTGTTAGTCTACTAGATCTGGAAGGGTCATCATCAATAAGTTACCAGCAATCCAGTAACTGCATTGGCAGACTGCTTCAATTTTCTTCTGCAGGTGCACAGAGATGGATGCACTGCTTCACAAATTTTTGGAGAAAACAGTACAGATCATGGAACTTGGATATAATGCATAAACACATTTGGTTTTGCCAAAACACTGTTAGAAAAGCTTTACAACAGCTTTAGAATTGCTGTTTTAAAAGCTTTTAAAAGCTTCAAGAAAATCAGAATTAATCATTTAGTTCTGAAAGGATTAATATTTCATTCAACATATATGGATAACATGTATTTCTATTTATCTTCAAGTTGTTCTAGATACACACTGATTTTTTTGTTTGCTTTTTTTGTTTCAACCTGCATTAAAATTAAATTTTTCTTTTTTGGAGGGGACTTCTTTTTTTGAAGTCTCTTTCCCAATTTGTTGAGATAGTTATGTAATTGTGATAAAACATCCAGACTGTTTCCTTAGTACAAAAATCTAAAAATCAGTACACTGCTTCCTGTTATTTTTTCCCTCTAATTCAATTCCCCTTACGTATCCTGAGATTCATCACTTTTCAGGAATTATACCTCTGCCTCCAAGTACTGTCATGAACTTTGGACTGTCAGCTGAAAAGACAAACAGAAAACCAGCAGTTGCAGGTAGTAAGATTTCATAGTAGCACAAATCACATCTAGGGCAGATGCCCAAGGTAGTACTGGATATGAGGGAAGTGGGTGTCCATTAACCTGGAATGTAGTCATAAAAATGGTACAAACACATTTTAAATTAATGTAAAAACAATATCAATCCTGAAAGAACTCGGGAATGGCAATTAATCCAGACAGATCAATACCAGTTGCTAGAGAAAAGAAGCTAAAAACTGAGCCTGTATTTGTCATTATCATATACTCCTTGCATGGGGAAGAGAGTGAGAGCATGCATACCTCTCCACCTATTACAGCATGTAAACTCAATAAAATCAATACAATAGTTTTGCAATAGAAGAAGAGGGAAGAAATCCTCAGTCACAATCCTGGGAGAGACAGAAATTTGCCATAGCCTTAAGTTTGTAGTTTCTATTGTTCAAAATGCAAAGATAACTTGTCTAATTTTTCAGTCCAGAACAGTCACTCTTCAACAACGTCTTGATATTGAACCAGTACATTTAGTGATGTACTGCCTTTGTACAGTACAAATAGGGAAAAAAACTGATGGCAAATTACATTTTAAAAGGCAACATGAAGACCACATGGCCTTTTCACATTATCTCAAAGCAAGAGGCAATTTCACAGTCATTTATAGATATCAACAATATCTCTTACAAATAATCATGATGCAAACTATGATAATTATTGTGGCATTTCTCTTCTCTGATGCTAGGAAAATCCTAGCGTATCTAAAGCTGAACAACTCAATTTCTGTTTTGTGTAAACTGCCTTCCCAAAACTTCAATGTGCAGTTATTAAGAAAGTAACACTACACACATGACCCTTTACAAATAGCATCAAGTTAAATTACAGTTTGCTTGCTGACCACTGACATAACTAAAGGTTTTGACAATGTAAATTATAAGGGACTCTAGAAGCTTTTGCAGACCTGTGAATGCACCGCAAATTTTTTTTCTGACATATATAAGTCTTCTGTAATAAAATGATGATGGTTAGAGAGGTGGAAAATGGCAAGATCTCTTTAATATCATAAATGGGTTCCATACTCCTTCCCAACTTGTCTCTGTTGTGCAGATAGAAGCACTCTGTGCCATTCACAGAGGTGTATTTATTCAGTTTCTTCCTGATGCAAGCTGTTCAGTCTGCAGACACGTGTGGCCGATTTCTTCATTAGTGAGCTGCTTTTTGCTGATGTCTGTGAGCTGGTAGCTCACTCGGTCAATAACTTTCAATTTACTATTGATGACTTTCCTTGAGCATACTATCCCTTTACTCCTTCTGTGAACTTAAAAGACAATGGAAGCACCAAACCAACACTGTGGGACAAGCACATGCACTCACATTTTTGTACTTAACAAAATTTTCTCAAGCCTACAGCATGTGCTTCTAGTTAGATATCATTCGGATACAGACATATTGTGAAACTCCTTCCACATTGCAATTTCTAACCCTTAATTTGAAATATTAGCATAATGACCATGTAGCCAAGAGAAAGTTAGTCCCCAGACATGCACGAGGCACTTGTTCCCAGAACACTTCAGTATGTACAAGAGACATAGACAATTTATTCTCTCTACATGGGTAACCTAGTTTCATAGGCAGTGTCTCATAGCATATCTGGAAAACGGAATGACAACCTGCAGCAAACAGAAGAATTCTTAGCAATAGATACTGAAACTGATATCCTGATCCCCAAAACTTTGCTACGATAATGAATAGACAGTATAGCCCAACTCTCAGATAGTTATGATCATCTACTGGTGCCCTCTTACAAAATAATCAATGCAAATTGCAATATTCTTTGAAATATTGTGAGAGTATGCCCTGCAAACGTGAGTATACGAAGGCAGTTTATGGGGTAGCAGATTCAGTATATTCTAGTTCATCCTAAATAGCCTCTGATGCCTTTTTAAAGTTTCAGAATGAAATGTATCATAATGCCATAGCCTTCTCTTTTCCTTAAATGAAATTGAATCATTTTTTCTTTGCCCATTGCTGTGACAAAAGCAAGAGAAGATACTGCTGGTTTTTCAGCCAGCCTGGATTAAAGACCAGTAGTTCTTCCAAAGAAAAAGAGCTGCACAGAAGCCTGGACTGTGTCCTACTGCTGCAAGTACTCTCTTCCATTATGATATCTTTCCTGTGACTTACCAACCGGGTGGTATGGGTTTTTTTTGGAATTGCTGGGTTAGCCCAAGGTCTCCTAGTAACCATCAGCCAGCTGCTCAGTCATATGTGAAAGAAGCTCCAAGGCATACAGAAATGCAATGTAACATTCAGTAATTTTCTTGCAGCTCTTCTCTCTGCACAGATCAACCCCTAAGTAATAAACCATTCTGCTAAGGATAACAGTGCTAATGAGCTTTGCTACACCATATGCCCATCAGCTAGGCCATAACTACCTTCTCTGTCTCCTGACATCATAATCTTGTAAAAGATTAAAGATTTCATTTCCCCTGGATTAACTTAGCTAAAATCCACACACATCTTTCTGAGGCCTGTGAGAAGAACTCCATAGTCTAAATGAATAAAGTAATTGTTTTCTTAAAATTAGACCACTGACATCTCATGAGACAGAATTTTTATCCAAGTTTATTTCCTAACTGTTTTCTAAGTGATGCAGTAATATCCATGTCTAATGGCTCTCCTCTTTTAAAACTGAAATAGGTCCCTTTCATTGTACGCACTGTCACACTAACTTAGTGACTGACTGAAAACTTAAACTTTTCCTGCAAGGGATCGAAGTTTCCAGGGTAGTACTTTCAACTATGATTTGACCCAGTATTTTCAGTGGAGTTAAGGCACTTAGGAAAGCACTATTCCTTTATATGAGAAATATCAGGTGCCTGAAAATGACTAAACACAAAGAAACAGATATCTTGAAATTCTGAACATTAATATTGCTACATTTAATATTGTATATCTTATCAAAGCCTATTTGTTCAGCCTACCAGACCCAGTACTCGCTGAATACTTCCTAAGAGTCTTCGTGATGCCTTTGAATACTATTTTACAGCACTTGACAATTTGCAAAACACTAGATAAAAGGAAATACAATAAATGTCAGAAGTTATGTCTTCTACAGCTTTCAAAAGTTAGAGACAGTATTGCTTTCATTTCACAAACAGTTAATATAAGCCAGTGAGGAGCATGTATGGAGTAGGGTTGCACTCACTGCAGATGAGAAGCATTTTTCATGCAAAACCATGTAGAAAATCAATAGAAAATAAAGAAATAGAATTCTTGGTTCCTAGTTCCATGTCAGTGTTAAATATATTTTTGCAATACTCAGAATAAGTGATAATTGTTGTGTTCTTTAAATTGCATTGACTCATGTTGACCAGCTAAATAAGTGGATTACAAAAAGATGTCATTTGGTGAAAAAGAACAATTTATAAAAAATTTTTCCTCCTATAAGGCAATTTGCTTCTTAGATTTCACAATGAATATAAATGCATTATTTAAGTTACAATTTATGATACTTTTCTTTTAGGAAAGTAATTTTGCACTTTATTAGCTCTATTCTGCTAAAGACTGGTGAACAATTCTTGTCTGATCAGGTTTTATGACAGATCTTACTTAAAAGTACAAATTTGAGTGTGTATTGGTTGTGTCATTTATTAAAATAGTATGTTATTTTAAAGTATTTATAATAATACGTATTTATATATTTCCTATTTGAAAAGGAGATACTATTCTGACTTCAAATGTATGGAGAAAATGCTTTCTGAATCTAAAGCTACATTTTGGGAAAAATTAATGTCATGACTCAAAAGAGGTGTTTAAGTACAAACGATCTTCAGAGGAAGTATAATCTTCATTTTTGTCTGTACTACAGAGTATCACACAGACAACAATAGGTTGTAAATCATTTACCAGAAAGAAAAAGAAGAAATCTAAGGAGATGTTTTAGACAAACCTTTGGAAATAGCTTTCATATTCTAATCCTACTTTAATCAAATTATTCCACCATCTTTTCAGAATCAAACCCTAATATTTTCTTTATTCCTTCTGAACATATTTCCACTTGGAAACAGACAATAAAGAACAAGAGACAGGAAATTACTTATTATGATACCATTTCTTAAACAGAAACTAAAATCAACAAGACAAATTTCATAATTCTTCCCTTTGAATTCAAATACACAGTTGGTGAACCCAAAAGATCCAAACAGTTTTTCTTTTATACATCTTTTATCTTTTCTTTACAAGTTTGTTCTCTCGCAATACAATTTGAGTAGGGGATAATGTTTTCTTTTGCTAAAATATTCAATTTTCTTATTATTCTTGCAATCAAGAGGCGATACTTCATTGAAGAAAGAATCAGATGAAAAAAAGAAAATAAGGAATCTGGGAAGAACCCATTCCATCCCAAGGTAAGTTTTCTTGACCCCTTTAACTTTACTGAAGGTAGTTTCATTACATTGAAACAGGGAATACACATTTCTTTCTGAAGGACTCCCAGCCACAGCCAGACCCTCTGAAGATTTTTGAAATTTCTTTTAAATTAACAGCACTCTGTAAATTTTTGTAAAGCTCTCTTCTTACAAGGAAAGAAGGGAGGTGTGGGTAACAAAAATTCAGGTTCAATAGGTAGTGTTTGGAAATTTTCTACTTCTGACTAACTGTGTTCAGAGAAAAAATCCTGATCCCTTGATGTTTTCTGGTAGGAAGGAAGGGAATTAAATTGCCAGTGCAGGGGAATTTTAAAACAGAGGCTTGATACTTCCGGACAAAACTCACACAAACATTAAAAAAGAAAGCATTAAATAAAGAATCCTATTAAAACAGAAAAATAAGATCTAATGAAGTGTTTCTTATAATCTGCAAAGTGACGACATCACAAAGCAGACAAGCAATTCAAGAAACATGATTTTTCATATTGTGAGGTACAGATGTAAACACAACAGAGGGCCTACAAATATTTGCCTCAAATACTATCTGCTTCTAATATACATCTCTCTATATATAATAAGTACTAGACCATGATAATTTTTCAAATCTAACCACAGTTGTCCTTTTTCTAATTCAGAAGTTACCGTGTAACATGTTTAATATTCTTCTTCACTTTCTGTAGGTACTCCAAAATTTAAACCATGAAAATATCTTCTTTTTTTTCTTAATCAAATTGTTCAAAATAATATTTTGTTCTCATGCATTAAGAAAAAAACGATGGCTCACTGAATACAGTATTCAGAAAGACACAAATTAAATCTTAATAAAGAACTGTAAACCTCTTCCTAATGAACTCACACGCAGATCTCTAGCTCCACCTAGAGGAGGAGTAAAAAAAGATAAGGAAGATGAAGGTATCTTAACACCTGCAAGTACTGGTTTTAACTCAACATTTTTTTTCTTCTTAATATGTGATCCACTGTGTAGTGTTCCCAGTTTTGTGAAAGAAGAAAGAAATACTTTAACAAACATCGGGGGGTGGGGGGGGAAATATCTTTCCCATAATTCTTAAAAATGGTTTCTAAATCCTTAAATAGTCTTAATGATAAGGTTCTTTGATAGGTTTTGAAAGATAAGTGCTGCAAAACTGGGTCTAAAATCTTTTTTTAAAGTAAATTAAAAAAATTCTAGTCAATAGCACTCTATCTATTGATTTTGATTCTTATATGACTTTGCCCTTTAGCCACTTCTAAAATAGAAAATGTAATATGCAAAATATATAGACTTGTTTTGAGATAAACTATCTAATTTCTGTAATCTACCTCAGACTTGGACAGAAAATTCCTGGGAGGCAGACACCAGGTCTTTGAGGCAATATGCAACATTTTGAAAGTCAGAACACAAATAACATCGATACAAGAAACAATAATGGTCTTTGCCAATTTCTTAAATTGCATCTTTCGACGCACACAACTTCATTAGTCTGGGTTAAACTGGAAGTGCATTTCTCTCAAGTTCTCATTTCTTTAGTATATGCGTTCAGCTAGTGACAGCTTTGTCTCTTCTTTACAAGAAACAGAGCTTGGTATCAACATATAGATTTAATACGAACCTCTTATTTTTGGTATCTTGACGATGTCTAAAATGTATTTTGAACTGGAAAATAGATGGGTTCAATCATCATGTGACAGGTTTTGAAAGGACTCTCAATTTCTTATTAACATCTTTAAAAACAAAACGAAAAGTCTAGACTAAAGACGAATATGAAGTATACTGAAAAAAAGTTACTTGAAGGATCAGTGTACAGGACAACAGCCAACAACTAGAGAATGTGAGAATGCAGTAGCTTAAAAATGCATATGCTTGCAATGACTTGAAAAAAAAAAATCAGGTAAGCAAGACTGCATGATCATGTGAGTATTGGTTTAGCAATATGCCATATAGTACTCAATATTGCAACACTGCCATTGTCTCAGAGGACATCTAAGCTTCTCAATTTTAATATTTTTCCTTTTCTCATGACAAATTTTTTCAGTCTTTAACACAGTGGAAAGATGGCAAGGACAGAAGGGGATAAAAGCAATTAACTTACTAAAATAAATTAATCAACATAATACCAAACAACAAGGGGTCTCTTATGTAGCTACCGCACTACCAGTACTGGAGCGAAGAACATATAAGCTATCTGTTGCCACATTGCCAAAGCACTGATTGTATCAAAGATTCATCCCAAGTGCTTTGAGCCCCACTGACACAAAGCCAGTCATATGGAAAATCGTTTAGGACAGACACATGAAATGAGATCTCTCAGAATTTATATGTAAATTCCTGATCTGATAATAGTACTAGGTGTAGAGCAAATCACAGCCACTGTATTTACTCCTGAATTTGAACTAGCTTTTTTTTCCATTATTACCATGATTTTTATAATCTTTCTCATTGATTCACCACAGAGTCTGCTTCTGTAGAACAATGCAAATCAAAAGGAGTACCAATAGACCAAAACTTCTGACTAATTGATCTCAATAGCTTGTATGAACACTAATAGGGAAAAATCTTAACAATGATGTGGATGACATATACATGATTCTCCTGCAATCTAAATATGACATATTTGTCTGGTGGATTTTATAGTGACACTAGGAAACCTAAATTGGACGTGGAGACATGAAGTATTTATTTGCATGTTAATACAATTTTATCCTATATTACCATTTTCAGTAGCAAAACTATGGCATTGGATCCAGCCAAAAGCTTGGGTAGATTTTAGATTAATTTTCTGCTTTGGTTTCATAAAAATCATAGAATAGCTTGGACTGGAAGGGACCCTGAAGGTGATCTAGACAAAACCCCCTGCAGTGAGCAGGGACATCTTCAACCAGATCAAGTTGCTCAGAGCCCCATCCAATCTGACCCCGAAAGTTTCCAGGGATGGGGCACCTACCACCTCTCTGGGCAACCTGTTCCTGTGTTTCCCCTCTCAGCTTAAAAAATTCCTTCCTACTATCTAGTATAAACCTCTCTTCTTTTAGTTTAAAACCATTACCCCTTCTCCTGTTGCTACAGGCCCTGATAATAAGTTTGTCACCTTTAAGCATTCAAAAGCCGCAATAAGGTCTCCCTGGAGTCTTCTCCAAACTGAACAACCCCAACCCTCTCAGCCTCTCTTCATAGGGAAAGTGTTTCAGGCCTTTGATCATTTTTGTGCCCCTCCTCTGGACCTGCTCCAACAGGTCCATGTCTTCCCTGTGCTGAGGACTCCAGAGCTGGATGCAGCACTCCAGGTGGGGTCTCACCAGAGCAGAGCAGAGGGGCAGAATCAACTCCCTTGACCTGCTGGCCACACTTCTTTTGATGCAGCCCAGCATACATTTGGCCTCCTGGGCTGCAAGCACACACTGTCAGCTCAAGTCCAGCATACACCAGAACTCGCAGGTCCTTCTCCACACAGCTGCTCTCAATCTCTTCATCCCCCAACCTCTATTCAGACTGAGGGTTGCCCTGACCCAGGTGCAGGACCTTGCACTTCACCTTGATGAACCTCATGAGGTTTGCATAAGCTCACTTCTCCAGCTTGCCAGGGTCTCTCTGGATGGCATCCCATCCCTCAGGGATGTTAACCTCACCACTCAGCTTGGTGTCATCCACAAACTTGCTGAGGGTGCGCTCAATACCATCATCTATGTCATTCATGAAGATACTAAAAAACATCAGTCGCAGAACAGACCCGAGGGAAACTGTTCATCACTGATCTCCATCTAGACATCGAGCTGTTGACCACTGCCCTCTAGGTGAGACCATACAACCAATTTCTTATCAACCAAACAGACCAAACCTCTCCAATTTAAAGAGAAGGGTGTTGTGGTAGACTGTGTCAAAGGACTTAGAGAAGTCCAGTTGGAGTTCCTTGCAAGAAGACAAAATCATAAAATCCTCAGAAATATAAGGCTATTTACATACTTAAAAAGATAAAATACATTTTAGAGGACTTTCTATCACTCTTATTCATAGAAAGATCTTAGTATATGAGTAAGAAAAATGATAGCATATGCCTAAAAACTGTAATTTGTAAAAAAAAGTTATGAATTGCAAAGTACAGCACAATTAATTTATGCTCGCATAATCAATATAAATACAGTAATCTTCTTGCACTTTTCTCTGACTACAGAATGCTTGCCTTGGTCTGAGAATTATATATATTTCAAGCAATTCATTCATTCAATTTAATATATTATAGTCTATGTATTTTGTCTACAAGGCATAATCCTTAAGTATGGACTATATTATGCTGATATTTTCTAGAATTAACAAGGTCATTAGCAGAAATTTCACTGTCCTCAGAACTCCACTAAAATATTCTTTAATTCCTCATTTTCCTGTACATCCAGCACTGTCCTACAGACGGAAAACAGGTCAATGGCAAAGACATATGTACACAGGAATATAAAGAGACTGATGCAGATGAAACAGACACTTTGTCTATCCCAAAAATCAGGGAAAGTCATGATATTACTGACTTACAGGTGGGTTTTCTCACAATTAGGAGACTCTCCTTAAATTCAATTTGCTAATTAAACAGCAAATATCTCAAAGGGTTTTTATGTAACTGGCAACATTCTTTTTTTTTCATGCTCTTAAGGTACCTTAGAAATGCTAGTATAATGATACTATACAGATATTACTTTCTTAATGCAAGTAAAGATGAATTTACCATGCTTATACTCTTCTCCCTGTAGAAAAATCCCAAAGTGAGTTTGACTTAAAAAAGCAGGTGGAATTTAAAACAAAAATTCCTCTGATGTCTCCTGGAAAAGTCATATTAAGAAGGATGTTCCCCAGCCACACCCCTTTCTTCAACTTAATCTAAAGTAAGTTTAGAAAATTATGGAATTTTTGGTAAGAATACCTTAGTACTATAAATCAATAAATGAATAGACTGATCCATATGCTATAAGGCATAAATATACTATTTTCCTCTGTCAGTGACAGATACAATCTTTCTTTTGTATTATTCAATCCTTCTTCCTCAGAAAGGAGCACGATTTCTGGCAGGTTAAAAATGTAAGATGTAAATTAGGAGGGCTCAAAAGCAGTCCATGAAAAGAAAGTATCAAAGATATCAACAGTTCTTGAAAGTGTAAATAAAGGATGAAGGGAAGTTAAGAAAGAACTGGTGGTACAGCTGGATTTTAAAAGACAATAACATTACAGGAAGGAGGTAAATGCTTTATTTTGTCATATTTGTCACAGAAGATGGAATGAGTCACATACAAAGTTTCTGAATATTAACAGTACAAAAGTAATGGAACAAACAGATAAATTGAAAAGCTGTACTTCATTAGGCCTAAATACAGTTATTCGCAAGTTCTGCTGGAGTCTGAGAGTCATCTGGCTGAACTGTGAGCTCTAATGTAGGAGTTACCGTAAAATGAAGAAGTCTGCAGGATAGCAAATCTACTTACCCTATGGTAGCTTTGACTCCAAGATCACGGATAACAGCAGTCAACAGTCATTACATTAAAGGGTATGATATAGGGAAAATATTAAAAATGTTATAAATTTCTGCCTGATTTGTACATTGCCAGTGCAACTGGAATATCTTCTACTAAGGAAAGTTAAAGTACATAATTTCATATTATATAACATAAAAATATAAACATATATAAAAATATTTTTTTTTTATTTTCAGAAGTCCTTGACAGTAAAACCTAGGACTGCTCATGGGACAAGAGGAAAAGTATTGTCATGGATTAATTAGAAAAAGATAGAAAAGAGGAAAGAGAAATTAAACCATCAGTTTTCATTATCTCCAGTGGTTAGCATGTTAATTAGCATGTTATTTACTATATATTTGTTCCTGTACAGGGTCAAGCAGATACTGAAATTTCCAGAGGACACAAAACTGTATGAGCTGTAATGTAGAGATGGTAGGTGAGTGGAGAAATTACCTACTGTGACTCAGCTGAAAAAAAAGAAGTTACATTTCTGGTTAGTTGTATGTAAAGCTTTGCAAAACCTGGTAGTATTCAAAAAAAACCTCACCAAAAAGCAAACTCAAAAACCCAAACTAAAACAAAAAAGAACAAATGTCTCCTTAAAAATAATGTAAGATATACATCTACCCATATATATTTGTAAAGACTGACTTTACGTGTATGCGTTGTGTCTCAAACATTGTCTGTCTTAAACTTTGTCAGAGTACAGGTCTGCACGTGTGAGGGGCTTTTCTGCGGCTCCTGGTTAACAATGAGAGGGGCAGGTGCAGGAGAAGGCACTGCCCCCCCACACCTGACTGTGCATGTGGATCCAATGGGTTCAGGGGAAGGTTATTCCAGCAAGGGTCTTTTGAACTGCCAGTGACCCTGGAGCCCTCACCCCAATTCCAGAAGCTTCTTGAAGGAGTTTCTCTGCATGCACAGCAAGACCACCTCGGACATGCTAATAGAGCATGGAACTGCGCTATAAATAGAGCCTGCCTAGAAGGCACTGGGCACGCTCATCACCCCATGGAAACAGCCTGAAGATGTGCTGCAGAAGAACCGCAGGACCACACGCTCCTGAAGAAGACATTTTCCAGAGGTACCACTGTACCCCATTGAAGCGGTGACTATTACACTCTTCTCTTTCTTTCTCTCTCTGACATACCTCACTGCATCTTTTACTTATCGGCATTATGGTGTATCGGATTGAATCAAAGTTGTGTTGTAATTTCGTTTAGCGACCTTGACTGTGTTCAGGGTATCAGATTGTAATCCTAACAGATTGAGATCTGGTTTTGCAGCTTTGAGAAGCTGTGACTTGGGAGTGCACCGGAGTATCTGGTTTATTATTTTGGCTGTGTCCAAAATAAGCACTGCTTTTGAATTTACTCTGGGAGATTTGTCAGTCACTGATTTGCCACGCAGATATCAAAAGACTCTCCCTCTTTGACTGCAGGTCAAGGGTGGGGGGCAGGGGTAAGGTCCAAATGGGACCTAACATTATTAAAAACCCCAACAAGTTACAATGTACTTTGATGTCATTCTTCCTCAAGCATGTGAACTTATATAATGACTATTATTCAATCTTTACAAAGATAGAGCACAAACAGAAAGAGATTAGAACTGAAGGTTGCATATTGAAACATTTTTCTTTAAGGAGACATGACAAAGATTCTTAGTACAGAGGCATACAATGAAACTATACAGAATGATAGATACCACACAGACAAAGCAGCATTTACAAATACGTGACCTTAACCTTTTAAGTTTTATTTTCAAGTGACTAACGAATTTTAAATACAAGATTTAAGACTGCTAATTTTCTTTAGGTAATCTGGCAAATTATACACAAAAAAATCGGGTGTTCTTTTCTAGAAAGAACATAGAAAAGTTCATTGACATTGAAAGGCAAAAAAATGAAAATATACAGAGACATTGTGTCTAAACAAAAATGCACAACTGACTTAGGTAATTCAGTCGCATTAAAATTTCACAGAAGAAGAGTGAGAATATAGATAAAAGAACAGGATACAACCAGTAGCATGCAACTGTGGATAATTATATTTGTCACAGTTCCCATAAGTAAGGAAAAATTTTGTATGTTAACCTTGTAATCTATTCAGTAGTAAGCTTGCACAACAAAGCAGAATCCCCTGGCAAGTAATAGGGGCAGAAACTCAGCAGATGTCAAAATCATGTACATTCAAGAAAAGGCACCTTCCTTCCTTCTGAACAAAACAACTTGTTTTCCCTCAGAGGTCACTACCAGAAATTCCATCTCCCAACTGACACACTATTTTACACGGAATACATTGGTAAGAAAGGTTATCATAAAGCCGTCACTACGTAACATTAAACATGGCAAGGATTTCTTTTTGGTAGCAAAATCTCAGATCACTAAGACTCATGGAAAATATAAGTGGAAAATTAATGTTTAAGGTTGGAAACTGACCAAATATCTTGGCTTATAAACAAACACAAAAATCCAAAGCATTGCAGGATACCCATGGAGACTGGATATCAGAGCTTACTTAGTTCAGTCTGGAAGACTGTTTAGGTAGAAATCTGCTTTTTGCTACTTATCTCAGACTGATTAGGACAGGTACACTGCTCCGTTGGGTGGTATGAAGAACAGAAATTCAGGAATTGTAGGAAAAAGATATCTTGATGGGAATAAGAAAAAAATAAAAAATGAGGCAAAGCACATCATGATTTTACAGGTGACTATTAGGCAACCTTGGCTGTTAATTAGTGAGGGTGAGGTATCAGCAGAATAAATAACGTCCTTTATGGGGAACTTGCTATGTAACTATTCAGTGTGATGGAAAATGAGTGAAAAAAATCTTATGATTGTGATCTGATCTAATACAGTAATTTTTACTTTTACACTATTAAAAGGGAAACTATAATCCTCTAATATAAGTCCTTGCTCTAAAATTCCCAAATGTAATAAAGTACCTCTCAATTTAAAACTTTAACATATCTATAAAATAATTTAGTATCCATTCTAATGTAATATTAGAATATGTGGTACCTATTTTATTTTAATATTAGAATATATGGGCATAACATTGACCAGTTTTACACATACGAAAGTTTTAGAATCTTCTAAAATCTTTAAGGGAATATTAGAATGTGAAGGGGGAGCATGTGGTGAAAATACTAGTGTTATGCATATCAGTACATGAAAAGTTTGTTACATGAAAATTTGGTGCCAAATATTGAGTTAAGAAGTTGTTCCACAAACCTGACTAACACAGACTTATTTCAAAACAATTAAAATTGTATACTCGAGAATTATATTGGTAAGAGTATTCAAGAACAGAAAGAACCAGGTGTATCGCAGACCCTCATATTTGCCTCAAACTTAAATGTAAACGTTCTATTTGGTTAAATATTAATCTGCACCTGATTAAAAGATAGATCCAGATTGTATTTGAGTACCTGAAGCAATGCAGAATTTATCACTGTTTTGAGGAGTCTCTTCTTATAATTGATCTCATCATGAAAAATATATAGTGTATTTACACCTTAATGGATTTTGGTGGCAATCTCCAGAAGGACTACACAATCTTTTTCCATTAGATTAAAGAATTCATAGACTCATAGAATCACCAGGTTGGAAGAGACCTCTGAGATCATCAAGTCCAACCATACCTGTACCCCCACTAAACCATGTCCCTAAGGAACTCATCCACCCGTCTTTTAAACACCTCCAGGGATGGTGACTCCACCACCTCCCTGGGCAGCTGTTCCAATCCCTGACCACCCTTTCAGTGAAGAAATTCTTCCTAATGTCCAGTCTAAACCTCCCCTGGTGCAACTTGCAGCCATTTCCTCTCGTCCTATCGCTTGTCACCTGTGAGAAGAGACCAGCACCCACTCTGTCACAACCTCCTTTCAGGCAGTTGTAGACAGTGATGAGGTCTCCCCTCAGCCTCCTCTAAGCTAAGCTAAATAACCCAAATTCCTTCAGCCGCTCCTCGCAGGGCTTATTCTCCAGCCTCATTGCCCTTCTCTGCACACGCTCCAGCACCTCAATGTCCTTCTTATATTGAGGGGCCCACAACTGAACATGGCCTCACCAGTGCTGAGCACAGGGGCACAATCACCTCCCTACTCCTGCTGGCCACGCTGTATCTGATACAGGCCAAGATGCCATTGGCCCTCTTGGCCACCTGGGCCACTGCTGACTCATGTTCAGCTGGCTGTCAACCAACACTCCCAGGTCCTTCTCTGCCAGGCAGCTCTCCAGCCACCCTTCCCCCAAATCACTACTAGCTGATATTTTCCTCTCCTACCAGCAAACTAATATTTAGTATCAGACATTTTCTCTAGTTTCCAAACACTTAGGGCTCTTTTATGTAAGTTTCCTACTCTTCAGTACCATTTTATTGTTTGGACATAACAAGCAGACGTAACATTCTTTTATCACCTTTAACTATACTATGCATGTGAACATTATAAACTCTTCTGTCCTAAACACTACTTATTTCTACATATAAGAAAGAGAAAAACCTGCTGAATCCCTGCATGGTAGTATGTGTGTGCGTGATAGTGACTTAACTGTCTATTTTATGACCTTTTAATTATTTTCAGAATAATTATTTTAAAGAGTAAGATCCCAATTTTGAAATTGTTGCTTATGTATCTAATTTCTAAGCATACAACTAGCCAGGTAGCAGTACAAAAGCACTTACTTTATCAGCCAAACTTTTAACATTCTCAAAGAAAGAATTCACGTTTGTTTGACAAGGCTTTATCTTCCAAAAACCTTCTGCCTTGAATTCTAGTGCTCTGTATTCAAAGCTTTTGAACTGTTATGTATAGAAACCCACCTCACCATTCTGTTAGCTTCTCTATTACAACATGGGTCACGTTGCTTGGGTCTCTATTTCATTTTTTTGAACTTTAATATCACTCACGCTGCTTCCAGGAGTTTCTAGAGTATTCCAAGATTCCTCTAAAATGAATACAATATATAACTACTTCTGAATTCACTTCATCTGAATCAGCTACTTTCAAATATTCATCATGAAAATACTGCCTAATGCTTTCCTTAGGAACTAATTGCTTGGAAAATACCATCATTATGGAATACGAGTGCACTCTCCTACTTCTTTCCAGAAACAGAAAAAGAATAGATATTGAACACTTTCTTTTTTTTATCATTACTAGAAATTTGATTTTCTTAAACTTCAATGGTGCCATTTATATATATAAAGGGATATTCCCCTTTTCCCCTAATATAATGTAATAGATAATCTCTTGTCCTTAGCAAAGGCAAGGATTGGTCTCACTGCCGCTATACTTCATAGTTTCCAGTTCATATTAACATTTGCCTTCTAACTTTTTACACTATGGTATTATATATATGTTTTTTCTAACCTGTGTGCTCATACTATCACCAAAATAGGTCAGGTTTTTAGAAGCTGTTTTTCTCAATCATGGTAAAGTGGCTATTTAGCTAGCTACTACGCTTCCTCTTCTGTAATTTACCTTTTAGTCACAATCTCATATCTATTTATACTTCTACCTCCCAAGAATGTCATTCAGAACACGTTTAATGTTAAGAAATTAGCCTCTTTGAGGTATTAGTTCTCCACATTATTGCTAAGGACCTTCTTCTGTTTACCAACAGTAAGTACGATCAACGTAACACCACTGTTCCCTGGGCAACTGTAAACTTCCATTACAATGATTAATTCATCTTTATCTATCCCAATAACGACCAAAAAGTGGAATGAGTGCATGTAAAGTATCTAGCTATACATCTCCTAAATTGAATTCCGAAATAGTAATTCCATTTTTCTTAAGAAGGAAATAAAGAGAATATAAAAATAAATAAAAAACTAAAAAAAAATAGGTTTAGAAGAGTAAATGACAATTAGATCCCCTCAGATATAAACAAATTGTTTACATACCAAGTTTCAAGTAAAGAATTGAGGATGTGCATAAATGTTTGCATAATAGGAAGTCCATGAACAGAGAAGTGATTACTAAAACCAAAGTGGTTTTAAAGATCAACATTGTGAACATTCCTGAATTTAGGTCCTCTCTGTGGCGATCTACTTTTTAAAAACTCCAGTATATACATGGGTCATATGTACATATATAATTCTGTAAAGAGTTCATCTTGGCAGCTATTTGGTTGCGTACACTGGAGCAATACAGATAACAAGTCTGCAAAATGTATTAGTTTCAGATTAAGAGTGCCAAATGTAAAAGAAGTGTAACAAGTGGTTTTATTCCTTGATACGAAGCCAAAATGTACAATAATTTCAGAAGGCAAACCAAAATAAACTAAAATTAAAATGATACCACCTATTTGAAAACCAGTAAACCAAACATTTTATTTTCCACCTGTAAATGTTAAATATATTTAATTATATCAAAATTCCGATTGTGGAATTTATTATTTCAGACAAGTAATTCTGATAGTTAAGCTCTCTTTCAGTTAATTTGTTCAGATATCTATTCCAGATATCTCTATTACATATGAGCTTTCATCTTTTAAATTTTGCTTGTTAACATCAGTCTTTACTACTACAGTGACAGAGAGTTTTCATTGAACTTCTTGATTTCATAAATTCATAACCCTTTGAAGCCTTGAAGTTAACTTTTTTAAATGCAGGGTATTTTTCTGAAGTGTTTATGTTATCATAAAACACTTAATAGGACCATTGCAATGAAATAGCATCATTTATTCCAGTATGAGCTGTAGAAGAGGTTTCAAACCCTTATAAGTATAGCCAGACTGGACCAAATCAAAGATGTCTCTTCCCAATACTCCTCCTTGTCAGAAAGTTTTTTGCTTTGCTGTTCGTAAGGTGATGTCTAAGCACAAACAGGTATATATATGATGATTTGCCTAAAAAATCTCCCAGCATCTGGCACTGCATGGCTCAAAATAGAGCTCTAGTTAAATATGTTGTCTATTTTTTTTCACTGTATTCTTCCTAAGAACATTTAAGCACAGTTAAACTGTCAGCATTCATCATGTTCTATTGTACTCTACCAACTAACCTGGAAATTACAGCAACTGCCTTTCACTTCTGGATATTTCTCTATTTCAGGGAACTGAAAAGGTTATCTTCATCTTCTCTTAGACCTTTCTACCAAGTAATCTTTCCAGGTGTAATAGATTTTTTGTGTCTTGCTTAATAGGGTGCTTACCTTTATGTTAATATATAAACAGCCAGCAGGAAGTACGTCAGTGCTGAATAAAACGTACCACTGGGAGAATATACAATTATTCTGAACATTAATGGTACCAAACATTTTTAAAAGAAAATCTATGGTGAAAAACGTTCAACTGGCAAAACACAGCATAAATATCTGCCCTCTATGCATGACTGCCCAATCAGAGGCAAGTCATGGCAGAAATTGCTTAATATGCTTGTTTGCCACTAAGCTGTGTCTGTAAAAAAAAATAAAAATGCAAAAAATGCAAAAAAGGCAAACCACAAGATGTTCTATTACAGAAGGGATTATAAGCATTGATTCACTCCGAATTGGGAACAGCACACTACTCGGGATCAGCATAACACTTCTAATCCAGCTCACATCACTTTCAACTTCAGCAAATGAAGCAGCTCTTCCTGGATGATGTCCTAGCACCACAGCTCATATGGGGCTACATGTGAATATTTTAGAGTTTAGATGCTCCTCAAACTCTGACAGGCTTGACCATGAGCAGTTCCTTGGGGAGCCCGTTTCAGTGACTGACTACCCTCTCACCTTTTTCTAATGGGCAACTTAAATTTCCCTGGACACAGCTTAATTCCATTTCCTCATGTCCTATCCCTGGCCCCTTGATCAGCACCTCCCTGTCTGCTGCCTCCCTTCAGGAATTTAGAGATTGCGATGAAGTCAGAAGATGCAGATCTTCTTAGCTGCCAGAACAGAAATAGTCTGTAAACAACTCACACTACCAAAGCCAGATGCAATTTATCTTTTATCTAGAAGCCACTGACCTCACTTATGGTTGTATGTTTCCCTAGAAGAAATAATTTTACCTTAACAAAACAGGTAAAGTAAGCAGTGGTCAAACCCAGAATATATTATTCAAATGTATTCATATAATCTCAACTTAAAGGCTTAATTTATAGGGAAGTAAATAATCTTTCTCCAACACAGTAGCCCAAGAGTATCAACGTTTTTAAAAGGCTACAGATTTTCTTTCCCTTCTTCAGTCTTTTTATGTTTTTCCCGCTTCCAGATCTTTTTATTGACATGCATTTCTTTTAAAACATGCAATATTAGCACACTTCTAATCAGTGTTTTATATATAATTTATATATAGATATATTATTATGTCCCTGGTTACTGTACGACTGTTGAAATAGATGACCTTCATGATGGCACAGTCCCTTCCAATCCAAACCATTCTATGATTCTCCAGTATTAATGTTAGTTTAAAGAAACTGAAGAACAGAACAAAGACTGAATTCTATAGTAACCCTTGGACAGGTTAAGGTAATTGCAACACTTTGCTTATTGGGTCTGAAAAAAATCCCATCTACCTTTTCTTGCCTTTGAATGCTCACAGCAGTAAGATATTCAAAATTCTGGCTAGCTGAAAAACCTATTCATTAAATCTTTAGAAGTCTGTAATAATTAGATAAGATTTCATAATATATTAAATATCCACCCATAAACTCATGTAGAATTAAATGAACTCATGTAGAATTCTTGATTCTTTATAACATATATCAGCATATGATTTTTGACACAATTTTAAAAGTCAAACTGTCTGATATATTCTTGATAGTTTACTCACAGCTTTGCCTGACATATTTATAAATTGTGATAAAAAGCATTTCAGCTACCTGAAAAGGAATTGAAAAAGGAGTGGAAACTTGCCTGTTCAGCTGTGGAAGAAAAATCCATCTTTTTTTTTGTAAAAGCCTCCTGCACAGATAAAATGGCTGGGGCTAGAAAATAGCGGTAGCTTTGGAGAAACTTCTTACTGATGAGCTATCTTTCTTTATATTTAAACAGAACTTGCTCAGATTTGACTGATTTAAGTATTTGAAAACATTAACACATGCATTTAGCTTTCTGCTGAGATCATTAGATGCATTTCTGAACTACAATATGTTGCACATAACGTGTATCTGCAGCTACATATAATATTGGCACTCTTTAAGCCCTTTAAGCTCTTATGAGTAGGACTTTAAGCGTTCAGACACAAAACAGGCCGTTATATTACAATAAAGAAAGATAGTTTTCAGATCGTATCAGTGTTGGTGGGTGGCACTGGAGGCTGCATTTTTTTTATATAGCAATCTCAATTTGAAACAGTTTAAAACACCAAAATGCCAAATGTGAGATCATAGGGAAACGATGAAAGAAGTCAAATGAGGCAAATAAACAATGTAAGATGAAATTTTAGAAAATATAGCTTTGCTTCCCCTTTCTTTTTCCTTTCTGTTTTTATGCCTTCTTTCTTTCTGGTTTTCTTAATTTTAGCTATTTATTCCTAGTCTTCTTGCATATTTCTCTGCTATGACTCCAGAACACTGAATAATATTCTGCTTGTATAAATCTAGTGAATAGTCAACATATTAAGTAGCCAGTAAATTCATATTAGTTTGACTTAGTCAAGTCAAAATCCTGTTGATGTGGGTCCAGCTGCCTAAGAAATTAATTTTGATGAAAGTTGATGTAATATACTAGCACATGAACAGTCTTGTTAGGGACTTTACTGGTTTTAGATAGTGCTTCCTTTTCTTACAATCCATATAATAATAAGAGAGTTTCAGTTACTCAAATAAACTGCTTTTAAAGATCTATGAAGCAGCTGAAATTGAAAAACTGTTATTACAGTATGTGTCAAATTAAATTTAACTGCAGTCACTGAGGGTCTTTTCATTGACTTTGACAAGCGTTTTTACAGGCCCATCATTAGTGAAGTAGTATCTTCATTATCTCCTGTGTTTTGAAAATATAGTATTTATGCCAGTAGAAGACACTCTGTGCTCTTCTGAACAAATGCTTGCTGAACATAGTGCACAGATTAAAATAACAGTCAGACAGTCAACTTTTCAATATTGCTCACTAAACTTTACCTAAAGTTGGTGGCGTTCTTTCAGTCATGGAACGCAACTGTCATTTGCATTTCATTGACCTTGAAGCTTATTGGTTAGAGATGAAACTTCATCTAGTCAAAGCAAGCTGTTTATAACATTCAAGTAGTTTTTTATTAAGAGCATTTAACTTCTTAAATTCATATTGTTCTTCCATTGAGAAAGCACTGCCTGAACCCAAAGGGATTTCCATATCTAGCTTTCATGCTTTCTGTTGCTACATCGCAGCCATTGCTAAATTGGCAAACAGAATAGTTGCCTTTGAGAGATTTCTTTAAGGATGTTAAGAGCATGAACTTCATTCTTTTTTAAGCAGCTTCTTAAATAAATGCTTCAAAACAAAGTCAACTATTGATCCAATTCTTCGAATAAAAAGTTCTCCCCATTTGACAATAGGATTTACTACTGAAGACAAAATGTACATTAATCTTTCCAGTTTATTGTCTTCAGTTGACAAAGGTAGAATTACAGAGTTTCTGCACAAAGAAAGATTTGTACCCTCTGTTTGAAACGACAAATCTACATAAGTTCATTGACCGATTTAGGATAAAAGCAATCTTTACATCTCTATGTCTTGTCACCCAAAGAGAAACAGGGATATAATATATGCCATATTGCCTAGTAATATTGTTGAATAATGGCTTATTCCCTAACTATAGTCAAGATTTCCTTGTTTGCTTGTTGTAGTGCTATATTTTTTTCCCTGAAGTGAAAAAGAACATCCAAAATGTCTATTTACTCCCAGGGAAGAAGGGTGGGAATTTTATCCAGGAAAACCCAAACAAACAAATAATATACCCTCTTCTCCCTGCTTCAGAATATCTGGAAGTTTGTATCAACTTTTCAGATTTTACACTTCTGTCTTCTATCACGGGGACATCTAATTTTAACCCTAATTTCTAAAGGGGGAGGGATGGGAGAGACGACAAGCACGTCAATATTCTGTTTGTCACGTGTGTGTACAGCAGGATAAAAACAGTCACTATGGGGCAGAAACGTTTTTTCCATTGACAGCTTCAATGAGGAGCTGAGCTAGGAGTTATACTGCAGGAGCAGTGAAGGAAATCCTTCATGCAGTCTCACCTCTGCAGCTTTATGTTCCCTTTCCTTCCGATAACCGTAACGGTGTATACTTGGCCCTAAGGAATGGATAGGCGAGACCTACGGTGTTGCTTTAGATGCATGTGGATTTGGGAGGAAAAGGGCAATAAGACCAGCAAAAACACCAGTAAACAAAGGCTCAGCAGCCGATAAGACAGGTGAAATACAGCCTGCTGTGCGCTGGTCACGTACAAGCCAAAGCAAAGCGATGCACACAGTGCACTGCGGCTGGCGAGCCTAGCGTCTCCTTGAAAACAAGCAGCGCTACCGGACACACACGTACGTAAACACACGCACACAGGCACTTACGCACCAGCGCGCCTATATGCGCACCCGCGAGAGACGCATCCCCGCCCGTGCGCGTCCGCCCGCGCCCGCCGCTGCCGCACCGCGGCCAAGCCCGCGCCCGCCGGGGCTCCCCGCGGGCGAGGGCCGCAAAACCGACCCCCCCCCCCGCTCCGGGCTCCCCGCACCAGCACCCTCCTTCCCGGCTCCAGCCACCGGGCATCACCCTGCCCTGCGGTGGCCAGGGTCAAGGCGGGCATCACCCTCCCGCCGCCGCACGCCGATGCGGAGGACGGGGCGTCCGAGGGCACCTCCCGCCCGCTCTCTCCGCTCACCGCCCGGCAGCGGCGCGGCGGCTGCCCCGCTCTCGCCCGCCTCCGCTCCCGCCTCCCCGCGGCGCGCCCGCCCCTCGCTCGGCACCCGGCGCTGCCGCCGGCCGCACAGCAGCAGCGGCTGCGCTGCGGGTCGCGGAGGGACCGCGGCTGGCTGGGCAGCGTGCGGGCGGGGAGGGGGGAGGGAAGGGGAAACGAAAGGGAGGGGGGGTGGGGGTGTGTGTGGAGGGGGAGGGGAGGAGGGGGGGAGAAATCAAATAAATAAATAAATAACCTCCGCACCAATAAGAGAGGCAGCGGCTGCCGAGCAGTCTAGGATCGGATGGGAGAGGTCCTTCCCGGGGCTGCATTTGTTTGTTTGTGACTGGGAGCTGCAAAGTTCAGAGCCAAAACGTGTTGCTTCCCGGCTGCGACCGCCCCACTTCACCTGCTCCGCCGCCGGGGCGCCTGCCCGGCCCGGGGCGACCCTCTGCCCGGCATCCTCCCCTGCCGCTAGGGCCGAAGGACGGCAGCGGAGCGCCGAGCTGCGCCTCTTCCCTGCCCGCCCTCCCCTCCGCGGCTGCCAGAGGGGCCACGGACAGGTGAGTGAGTGCCTCTTTTTCCGCACTTCTGCGGAGGGTTCCTACCCTCCGTAGTTACCTGTCACTCCAGGAGCCGCTCATTTATCAAACTTTGCCTCCTGTTGGCTCCCGCAGCCCCCACCTAGCCTTTTGCGAGGAAGGCGAGTGCTCGGGGTTAATTGGTTTTGCGCAGAGGGAAGCTGGGAGGGAGGAGAGTGTCCCGCTCTGCAGAGCGCAGACCAGCTTTTATCGGGAGAGGGGGCTTGTCCGAGCCCTCTGCGCGGGTTCGCAGCGCGGGCGCGGAGGGCAGCGGAGCGAAGTTCGGGTTTTCGCCCTGTCGGGAGCCCGCGGGGCCGTGCAACAGGCAGCGTCCTGCGGAGGGGCTGCCGGCGTCACCCAGCGCACCTCTGCCCTCTTAGGTAATTTCGCTTTGTTTCCAACACCTCCGAGGATTTGCCCGTGCCGCGAGCGCTTAGAAGCAGCCCTCGGAGTTACACCTCCTCCTAAGAAGGAAAGGAACTTGCCGATCCGCCTGAGGGCTTGGATGGGTGTTTCCATCCGCCTGCCGCGCGGAAGGTGCGCGCGGGGTGGCTCTGCCCTCCCTGGGGAGGGAGGGGGCTGCGCGGCGGGGCGCGGGCGCCCGGCAGGTGGAGCCGTGGGGAGCAGCGGCGGCAGGGATTTATCCGGGCTTAAGCCGCGGTGCCCCGTAGGCTCAGGTGTCCCAGAGCCCGCACCTCGGCGGTCGGAGTGGGTCCTTAAGTTGGATGCGGTGAGCACGGCTGCGCGCCTTCCTGCGGTGGCGGCGGGAGGCAGGTGGAGAAGGCGGGCTTCGGCGTTAGCGTTGCCCCTGGCCACACGTATTTTTCTACCAGTGTCACTGTGTTCTGGGAAAAAAAAAGAGATGAGATTCTAGGGGTAGTCTGTCTTAATTATCGCAAAATGTATAAAAGTCTAATTGCTAAAATTATTCAATAGCAGTTAACAATTAAAAGATTATCCCGGTAGTCTGCAGCTAGCAAGGAGCAGACTGTACTAATTGGATAGTTAATGACATTTAAATAAGCAGGCTTTCTTAAAATAGTAAGCTCCACTCTTCCAGGGAACTGAATAGGGTGTTTGCATATTTAATAATTATATTACGGTGATGGTAACACTTCTGAAAGGGCCGTGGTGGTTGGGTTGTTAGCTTGGCCGCAGCACTGGGACAGACTTTGCACAGTTTTAGAGCATCGGCTAAGAAAAGTCTGGATGTTCATCATTTTTCCTTTTATAGGTACCTATAGCTAAACACCCTAGAAATTGGTGTGAAATTAAATCAAAGGGGATGTGATATTTTAGATACTGTCTGGTGAAATCTTCTTCCATCTTTTACTGATATTATTTGACTGAACTGATAATTGAACGTGAGTTTTATGTCACTTTATGCCACTTAGACTAATTGGAAATAATCATTGTTTAATATTGTGAAGACTGGATTAGAGATGATGTAGCAACACTCCTCTTGTCATCCTTTAAAAACTAAACAGCTAAGGTGATGTTTCTTTTTGATAGTAATAAGATACTAATTTAAACACTGTACGTCAATAACAAAGTGATAAGTCAACTTCTGCATGGCTAAACGTTATGTTCTAAACTTCATTCTCGACGTAATTTGAAAGTGTTCTATGACAAACTCATAGAGTAACTGCAAGTAAACTTGTTGCATTTTGTTTTAAAAGTTTTCTCAGTATAACGTGTAATAAAGTTGATGTAACAAGAAGAACCACAACATAATCTTATACTTACTGTAGGTTTTTTTTCCACGTAGAAAATGTTTCCCGCTACTCTCATCAAAGACATACTTAAGTAAGGTGCCAGAAATGGAATCAAATAGGAGATTAAATCTGACAAATTAAATAGGATGTTTTATTTTAAGAACTACTGTAGAATAATTGAGAGTAGAGAAAAATTGTGAGTGGGCTCTTATATACCTATATTTTGTTCAGTCAGCCTTAAGTTTTGCAGTCAACAGAGTTTTGTCTTACTGTGAGGAGAAAAAAAATGTAGAAATAAACTCCTGAAATACTGGTCTAAATACTGAAAGGGCTCAGAGTGTGTGCCTCCCAAGTCAGTGAAAATGCTGAGCTTCGCTGATGTTATAGTCACAATTATAAAACTAGTCTATTTTCTTCTTCTGTTGAGTGCTACAGTTGTTACTTAGGAATTTTTTTGTGTTGTATCCCAACCTTGTTCTTTTCAGTATTAAAGGTGTATTTCTCAAACACTTTATTCTTGCATGCCATAGTGTTAGAGAATTTCTTAGGAGGATTGCTACTGGCTTTTGAATCTGAGTTTCATTGTATGCTTTCCAACATGAGTTTCTCAAAATCAGAATAACAGAGCTCTTATTTTTTCCTCAATTACTGTAAAAATGTTAGCTTGAATGAAGATGGGTATTAATGTTAAGATTGGATTTCGTCCAAAACAGAAGTATGATTTTCACATAGCTGATAAATAGATAGTTGAATGTGTTATCAAATATTTACAAAACACTGATGCCTTGACATCTGGATTTGTGGAGTGTCTTTCATAAAACATGGAGTATCAGAAACTGCCAAATACGTTTTTTTTTTAGAGGAAACCCCCCCCAACTTCAAAATAGAAGGATTATTTAAAAAGACTTTTTGTGACATACTGGATTGTATAAAGCTATTTTGGGGAGTCGTGTTTGGCTATTTTCCATGTATTTTATTCAAATTACACCAGCACAAGTTTTACAAGAATAGGAACTCTGCTTGAAAAATTCTTCTAATGAAACATAGATACCTTTCTTCTATAAAATCTGTATATTTTTTCCCCTGATTTTTCCAAACTCTTTATCAGTAAATCTATGCGAGAAGATTCCCCAGCAGTAATTACCATATGCTTCCAAATTGTACCACTTAAAGTCTTTCTTTCCTTCTAACATTTGCAGTACTAATGTTAAACTTAATGCCCTTTGGTAGGTTGAAATTACCTTTCAGCTCTTCTGACACTTCCAAAAGATATGTAACGATGTTTTACATGTAGCATATCTAGAAATGTTGTCTTTACTAAACTCACAGCTCAATATGGATAACCTCCAAATCTTGATCTTGGAAAATGCCATTTTAATGGGAGGAGGGAGGACGGAAGAAGTTCTTAAATTCTGTTATTGCCGTATTCATATTGCTTGTTAGAGGAGGGAATGTCAACTTCTGGGCACATGCCTCTGTCGTAACAGTAAATTCCCTATAGTTGACTTGCAAGCTACAGCATAGATTAGAAATAATTTCAGGTAAAACAAATATTTAAGAAACAGAGATGCAAGATATTTGTTAATGCATGTAAGTGAACATCATATGAAATTCAGTTTCTGAGAATATTTCTAGTGTAGCTAATAAAATAATAATTATGGCCTGTAATAGATACTGGAATCAGACTTCTGGAAGCCAATGCTTCTGATTTTTTTGAAAAAATATTGTTGACTTCATAGATGTTGACTTTTTTAACATTATAATAGCGGCTTACTGTATTAAGATGATAGCAATGGAAGTTATAAACTAATAAATTCTATAGGCTTAGCAGAGTCCTAGTCTTCAAATTATCAGAATGACTAAAGCATTAAATTACACTTCTATTTGTGCAATAAAGATAATTTCATACAATATTTGACTTGCAGCTCTGTTATGTTGTGAATACTTTTGTATATCTGAAATTGTGGTCTCTCATTCAGGTCCATAAAGAAACTAAGTTTTATATGAGGACTTGTTACTTCTGGACTTTGAATTTAGCAATTTAATGATAGGTACTCTAGGACTAGGGTTTTTTTGTTAAACAGAAAAGACTGATCTTGATTTAGCACACATGCACATGCACTGGTACATATCTAAATGTGTCCCTGTGTATGCTTTCTGTGTGAAAACCAGTCTTTTATTTAATAGATTATACCTCTTGCTAAAGTCCATCTGCTTTACAAATTGCTTTAAAGATTTAATTTATCTGATACCTGGTACCCCAAACAGTACATTTATTATAAGGTAAGAAAATTTTGCAAAGATTCTTTTAAAGCATGGGAAATGTTTTAACTATAGCATATCGAAACATCAGTGCAGAGTAGTTTCAAATACTTTCAATATGTGAGCAAATCAAAGATGATAGTAGTTTTGTTAATTCAAATTGCATTTCTAATCTTCAACTATTGCTGTATAGTACCTAAAGGCAGTCTGCCTGTGAGCTCCGCTGAAGTCTAGAACTCTGGAGAATGTCTCTTCTAATAGCTGCTAAATGTTCCAATGTTAATTAAGAGGTAATGTAAGTGGAATCGAATGTTATGACAGCATAATGGTCTCCTGTTGAATATAAGTTCTGTGGCTAAGTAGACACACTTTAAGAAAACAAGTGTATTTCACTGTTGTCTGTTCAATAGGAAGTGTTTCTGCAAAGCCTCAAATAATCTCCCATAGAGAAATCTGTTCATCATGTTTCTATTGTAGCAGTGTAATGTAAGCAGCATCGCTTTCCCTTCATTAGTTGAATGCAGGGCTGGTTTACAGAAATCTGTAATACATAGGTGTTCCCTAGTCCAGTACTTTTCTGCACCAATACCCAAGACTTCTGCTAGCTGAAGCTTTTTCTTCCTCCAAGGGGAAGAGAAAGCAAAAAAAGGTTAGCTGTGTTCCAGGATATGCCGTAAATGACTATTTGACAGTGCAGAATTGCAGAAAGCAGACTGCAGCCATCCCGCTGCATGTGATCTCGACCCATCTGAAATATTTAGAGTAGGAGCATTTTGAACATAAAAAGGGAAGTGGTCAAGTTGCTTTTCCCTTCTGATAGACACCTATGCATTGACAGTTCTCTTTATTCAGGAATCATTCTGTCTTTAAAATAATGTTAAAAATCACATTGATTTAATCTCTGAAGAGATATGTGACAAATCATTCTAGCTGAAGTATTGTTCTCACACTGATCTCTACCTTCTCTTTGTAAACGTGTTCTCCCTTGGGACAGGGTAACATTGAGATATAGTCATAATTATGTTCAAAAGAACATCAGCCATTTTCAAGGGCAAGGAGCAGGGCACAGCTGGGGGAAGTCAGACAGCCAGCAAGGATTTAGCTTGTGTTTAGCCACTTCCAGAGAAAGTGAGGGGAGGAGGAAAGATGGATGAAGCATGTGCTAACTGACAGTGGGCAGTGCTTCTAGGTCACAGGAGGAGTGAAGCTTGTTGAAATCTGGACATGGCCAACTCAGCTCTGAGACACATTGTCTTGGCAGCTAATTCCACTTTATGGTAGACTGACCATTATGTGTATGATTTCAGATGAAAGCATTTGAACTGTTAACAAAATTACCTTAAATGGCACTGATTTATGCAGTGACAACAATCTAACGTTATGACTGATAAAAACCCATTTAGGCCCTGTTCCTGTGGATACTCCATACATGTTTAATCGACGAGTACTGCTGATATTTTTAGGACTACAACTTGATATAATGAGATATGAAACATAATCTTTTATCAGAAGCAAAATCTGAGTAATACTTTTCTTTTTGGAAACCAACAACTTTTAATTTTCATTTTGGTTGATCTCTGACTGGCAATGAGTCATACCTCAGCAGCTGTATATTGTACAGTGTCACTTACATGTTAACCTGTGTAAATCATTTGGGGATAACTTGTTCTTGAACGAAAGAAATTAGTAAACCTAATTTTATGTTACACTGAAATAAAAGACTGCATTCAAGGAGCATACAAGTCTTATCAAGGCAATTTTTAAATATTTCTAACAATTTGCTACAGTATAGAGGGTAAAATGTTTTATCTGGGCCAGGACGTTTTCTGCCTTGTGGCAGCACCGAGCCTCTTGCCCCTACACTCCTGCCAGCCTGCTGGTCATGTGTGCAGTGTGTGTTACGCACGTTACACTGCAGGAGCAGGAGAACTGCAGGAGCCGTGAGTTGGACATCCTTTGTGTAGGGGAAATCAAGGATTGGAGAGAAGACGCGATAATTAATAGAGTTTTGTCTTTTTTTTTTTTTTTTTTGTATTTCAGGAAATCTGCTGCTAATTTAGGGTGTGGGCGGAGGGTAGCCTGTAAATTAGTTGTGGGTAAGAGGATACTATGTATACACTTAAAAGCTAGTGTTAATTTAATTGGATTTTTAGCTGGCTTTCAAACTAAACTGCACATGTATTCCTAGTTCATTGCAGCAGGAAGTAAAATATGTTCATTTGCAACTGCAGGACTAATTAATTTTACTTCGCTTTGCAAAAGATTTGTTGTGGCATATGTGTCCTTGGGAAAAGGAATTGTAGTTTGCTGTAAAGTGCTGCAGCATGAAGTTGTGGGGTTTTTTTTAATAAAGATTGACTAGTTAGGGATTACTTCAGTAATAGCTAGGAGTAGCAACACTGAGACACAAGCAGAAGAAGAGTTCAGTTCTACCACCCTTCCTTATACTCACTAGTGAATACTTGTAACTTAGGAAGTATTCACTCGGATATACTCTTTGATTCTTCATGCAAAAATTGGGGAAGAAACTATACAAAGAGAATGAGAAAAGATTGCGTGGAACTGATTGGCAAACCAGCAACAGCTGTTACAGCAATCAAGGGGATGACAAGTAGTTATTCTTTAGTAGGAACCGAAGGAGTGAGGATTGGATGTAACATAAAGAAGAAAAAAGAGAAATAATGAGAGAAGAGAACAGCTAAAGAAGGCTTTAAAATACTACCTTATCAGAAGTTCTTAGGATGAAGAGGTTAGTCATCAAGGGGGAAAACCTTTTTTTTTTTTTTTTTTTTAAATGAACACACACATCCCCTACTTTTTTTGAGTAAGAAGAATTAATTTGGGTGCGAAGTTTGTCTCTTGTAGAGCTTGTTATTTGCTGTAGAGGACAAGGAGTAAGTG
The DNA here is from genome assembly GCA_033558235.1 of Neomorphus geoffroyi. Lineage (NCBI taxonomy): Eukaryota > Metazoa > Chordata > Aves > Cuculiformes > Neomorphidae > Neomorphus > Neomorphus geoffroyi. The sequence continues at coordinate 21,651,963 of JAUMJM010000020.1, read as the reverse complement.
TCTTAATGTCAAAGAGTACACTAATTCTTTGAGTTTAAGCCAGCTCGGGGAGAATTATTCATAATATGCGCAAACCTTACTTCGTGCTGTGTAGACTTGTGTTCCTGGAGAACAGGAAGAGCTTTTAGCAATTTCTAAAATTTTCTGCCTGTGTTTCCTTTTTATAGACTTTCATGCTACTGTCTTTTTCTCTGTCTTTGTTTTCTTTACTTCTGTGATTCAAGAGCATGAGGATCTGAAGATAAAATTGACCTAAACTGAAAACTCCTTGAACCAGTAGATTTGACTGAGGCTGTGATCACACTCAATTTCACACTGCTGCTAGTGTCATGTAGAGTAATATTGTGAAGGATTCTGTCAATTTTTGGTTCAGCTGTTAGTTGTCATAATGGTAAAAAATCACAGGGAGAGTCACTATCTTCAGTCAGTGAATGAGAAACTTTATTAGAGAAAGGAAAACTCGTATTTTCTCTGAAGCTTTCTTTTTTTTCCTCATTATAAAGCTTTCACATAGAATCTTTTCATTTCCTGACTGAATATCTGCAGCTGATTTTCAAAACTGGTACATTACATTTGAAGCTTTCGTTCCATACATTTTTTTTGATGGAGAAGTTAAATTGTTCCAACTCTTTGGCTATTCATTTCTACTCTCTAACAGCCTTCTAAGTTGAATTATTTAGAGGACTATACACACAACCAATCTAAACTGAGTAATTTTGTAGTTAAAAAAACAATCAACAACCTAGATTTTAAACCATGTTGAGTCACCTCAATGCCAACAAATAGTTCTGCTGGTGCAAATGAGGGTACAGAATAAGGGTAGGATTCACTCCTGGGAGGGAAGAGGAGGTGGGATCTGCTTTAGCCAGCCTTGCCACCAGAAGAAAGATTTGTAAAATTTCTGCCTCATGGTTGGTATCATCTACTCAGTAATCAGAAGATTTTGTGAAGGCTTCATTATTATCTTTAATCCTTTGTATTTTGCCATAACAGCTAGAGACCTAACTACAGAACAGGGCAGGACTTTCTTGTGCTAGATGGCATATACATTTAATGAGTACAGATTCTGGTTTGTCCTTGTAATGAACATAAGATTTCACCATCTTGTCAAAATGTCTGCAGTTTGACACAAAAAAAAATGAGACTGTGCCTGTAATTCTTTTTATTTAACAACTTAAGAAAATCATTTATGATCACCTGCAAAATAATTCCATTCTGAGTTGGCACACAGCTGCAAATGATGTTGCCAATGTTCAAAGCAGTTCTGCAGATCATTTTCTGAAAGGCTTGCAAGGATCTCTGTCATTTTTGCTTTTGCATCTTCTGCTGGCAAAACATGGGTTCATTTGAGCACTAACTTGATCTTTCGGATGTCTTCACTGTAATCCTCAGTCAATAACTGAAAAGTTTCTGGTTTGCATTTCTTTAGTTTCACAAGAACATCAATGTTAACTCAATGTTCTTCTCTTGCACACTGACTTTTTGTGACTGAGGGTAAGAAAACATCTATGTTTGAACAAGCGTCCACTCGTACTGAGTGAAGTGGTTGAGTTGAGCCTTGTGTCACTGTGACAGGTTAGAACATATTCTGTAACACTCTTTGTCTCTTCCCTCCTACTCTTGGTTCATGAATTATAGGGTTAGTCTCTATTTTCTTGTATTGGACCTCAGATGCACTTGCATGTGTAGCATATCTAATAGAACATGTAAGCATATTTCTTCCTGTATTGAACTTTAGAAAATGTAGTTAAACTTTAAACTTATTTTTTTCTATTGCATTTTCTTCCACTCACCCATGCGCCGTTCTACCATCTATTCCTTACAGGGAGTTTCATGGCTTTCAGATCACATACTGAAGATCCTATTTGCTATTTATGTATTAATAACTCTTGGTATAACATAAAGAATGTGCTGATATCTATTGTAAATAATTTTTTGCTAAGGAAATTTTCTACTGCTGCTATTGTTTATTCAACTGCAATAACTTTTTCCACCCACCCAGCAAGTCTTCCCTCTTGCTCTTCTATTTTGGTTGCATCTGATTCTCAGTTGCGACTATATACTTCTGCTGTTATTGTACTTATCTGCACTTACAACTTGTCATTAAATTCACTGTGGCCAGCACTGACTGGTATATACTGAGCTTTGTGAGTGGCTATCCTTTTCTCTGAGTCTTTGTCTGACTCTGTCTATTTGCCCTTCACCTCCCCACGGAAATACTCCTAAGCTGATATTTTGGGAGCCCAACCTGAGTCTCAGACAATCATTTTTGTGAATAACCTGTAAGCCTGGAAACGGATCTATTGTAAAGTCTGTGTATCAGCCATTCTTTCTTATGTTTCTCATATAAAGAGAAAACCATGAGGAAAAGATTCAGTAACTAAATGGTATTTTTAAGATTATATATATAACCTATTGCCCTAAACTGTTTCTTCAGTAGCGCAGAAATATGATATGCTTAAGAGTTGTGCTCAGCAATCACATTTTCAGAACAACACAAAAAGCATTTTGCTTGGGGTTTTTCTGAAAACCAGTTCGAAGCCAGTGAAAGAGAAGTGTTAGCTGCATGAAAAGCTTGTCAGCTTACCCAGGGAAAAGATGTGCACTGGGTATGTAGGTATAAGGCTTTATTTCATCACTGTCATGGTAATCCATCTCAGTCTTACTTTTGGGAGCCCACTTCTAAGTTAATGTCAATTTACATTTCAGTGAATACCTTGTTTCTGTTTCTTCACTGCAGTGAAGATATCCTTACTTATTAGATGATAGCATTTTTGAAATGCCTATCATGTTTGTAAAATATCTACAATGACAAAACATACACAGTAAAATGTAAGCTGTAGAAAATAATATGTCATACTGAACTGCGAGTAATTTCAGCCCTAGTAAAACAAAGAAAACACCCAGCCTCCTAAAGTTATCCTGCATTTCTCTAACACTCCTTCAGTACTTCAAGATGATGAATGAAGGTCTTTACATATTTAAAGCCTACTGAGTCTGGACTCTGGGGGGACTCACAATAGAAGTTTAAATGTCAGTAGGAAGTTTTTTCTTTAAATGTTCTCAATAACTACAGTAAAAATATTGCTTCATGGGGTCAAAAATGTGTGTCGTAAGCAAGATATTCAGGAATTATGCATTCAAACCTGTGTCACAAACTTCATTTTTACAGAACAAAACAAAAGCTTTCATCATTCAGTGAAGACAGTATTTTGTGCCATCTTCAGAGAAAAATAGCAAACCTGTCTGGCTAAATTCTGCATTAACTATCTTTTAAGTCTTCAAAGGTGTTATGCTATCTAATGTGCAGAAATAATATACTGTACTATATCTGCAGTTCCTCAAAATCAAGAATCAGTCTGTTATCCAATACAGTAATTTTTGCAAGGAAATACAAGGATGGTGTGTGATGCACTGCAAAGTAAGAATTGTACATACTTTGCTCTCTGATTTTCCTACTGCAACGTGCTCGCTGTTCCTCAGATCTCTGACAAATGCTACCAAATCACTTGTTGATAACTTAAGGGTTTACATGATTTGAGGGTTGTGAATGTATATCACATGTACTTTGTACTCTGGCTATGCCTGCTGGTGAAAAACTTTTGAAAACATAATTTTCCTCATACTTTATGTAATTATCACATACCTTAGTCTTTTCAGTTTCTTTCTTAGGACTTCTGTTCATGAAACCATCTCTAGTTAAAGGAAGCACCACATTTACTGCAGATAGGTAATCCTCCTGTTCTAGTAGTATCTCATAATTAAACTAAAACAACCCCCCCAATTTGTCTCTCTTTAAAAAAATATTATCCATGTGTAGACATTTTATTAGCTTATTGGACCTGAAAACCACTATGATAATGCTGAATGTTAAACTACATCAGACTGTAAGCTAAACTTTTAGTCTTCCGTTGAGCCAGTAATTTTTGTTGGCTATTTTAATGTTGTGAGCTTTTTTTCTCCAAGAATATTCGCATATAAATAAATAAGACCTAAAGATACTCTTCCAAATGGAAGATTGCTAGAGATTTAATGCTTTTTTGATAAAATTTGTGTGAAACTTTTCTGTAAATTTTTGTAAACTGTAAACTCAGCTCCCAGTTGAAAGAACTGTATGAGTTGAAAGATCAGCAATTTTACAAAACATCAGTTTGTTTTGCACAAAAAGCACTCCATTTTGAAACTCCAGCTTTTGAAACAAAAATCTGCTATTTCTAATTTTATGTTGTGGTTTAAAAAATGGACATTCTTCCATTCTACTTGTTTATTTTATATCACTTGTCAATATCAAGCTGGTTTTAAAAAAAGAGAAATCCTAGGAGCCAATTTTGCCAGTATTCATCCATGTTCAAGCCAGGACTAAAAAAGTGTAAATGAGAGCACATGCAGAATAATTTTAAATGCTATAGCTCCAGTATCAGCCTCAGAATACATCACTTTGAAGTCTGAAAAATCAAGTATTTGGAAAAAATGGCGTGATGTTAATACCTGTTTCTTTCACATCGGTTCATTCTCACAACTTTTGATAATACCTATGGTTTTGCTGTTAAAAACAAGATTGTCGTGTGGTTCCTTTCCAGTGCAAAATATTTCTTACACCACATTTGAATAAATTTAAGCCCCTTCATATTTCTGTCTTTTAGTGTTATCTTGTCCATGCAGAAATTATAACCTCTGCTGTATGTGCAAAATGTTGCAAATATTTTGAAACTACTAACTGGAAAATCAGAAAAAGTGAAAATCACTCTCTGCTTTAAGGCCCTTTATGTATAGAGCTAAACTGGGAAATAGTAATTCTCTAGTTTTCCATTGAAAAATGCCTCTGAGGTGTGCATTGTTGAGTGTGTAATATAGCCTGCTGGATAATGAAGGATTATATCTCCATTCTTTGCAACTACAAAGAATTATAAAGTTTACCTGAGAATTTAAAATGGCAGAATAGCTGGTAAAATGTGAATGGTGCTCATTTTAACTGAATTTCCTTATTTCTTAGCATAAGTATTCTTAAATGCTGAAGAATTTGGTAAGATTTTGGTAAGAGAACTTTGATGCCTTAATCTCATTTTTTTTTTTCTTTTTTGGAGGGGCAGCAGTTGTGCCACTTGGTCCAATTTGGATTTAAATTCAAAACCTTTTTATAGTTTCAAGGTAATAAATACCTTGAAACCTGTTTTTTAGATTCAAATATCTGATTGTCTTCTCCCGTTTATTCTCCATATTTCAATTTCCTGTAATAAAGTTTGTAAAAAATATCAAGTAATTCATAATGGTCTTAAAATAGGTAAATAATATCTTCTTTTTGTACTTTTATTTGAAATAATTTTATTTCTTATGTATTTTTACAGTTAATTTAGCAGAATTTAGTGTATTAATTTCTTATTATTTCAGTGAATTTTAGATCTTCACTGATGTTAAGTCTTTGTGCTTTAAAGTACATATGTAGCTGGTGAGGAAAACTAGTAGTGTCAGTGAATTTTAGATTCCAGTGAGCTTTCTTTAAAAGAAACAAATCTTTTGGACAGAATGTGAAAAGCTATGGAAAGAGTCGTCATTACTAAATTTTGTTTACATTGTTTGATATTTGCTATACAGGAGGACAGTGGAAGCCTCATTCTCTTTTACTATGTGTTAAAAGAACTAAATGTAACCTTTGTCAGTGGCTCTGGAGAGCTCTTATACAAAGTAATTTTCTACTAAATTGAAAGTTTCTCGTAGTCAATAATCACTTTATGTAATAGACATGTATCTTATCTTGTAGCTCCATTATCATAGAAAGGTGCTTTATAGTGAGGAATTTTCATAGGTAGGCCAATTGTTTGGTTAAAATCCAGTAATGTGGTGAAACAGTTTCTTGATATCCACTTAAAAAGGTTTTAGACTGTAGTCAGGTAGTGACTGGCTATAGAGTCCTCTCAGTCTGTCATTGATACTTACTCCATGAATTAATGGTAAAAGCATTACTATGTTGGTCTGGGAAGCTGATTTAGTCTGTTTTACATTCTGAATGGCTTTGTCTCTTGTTTACTAGGTACCCTTTATCACTTTATAGTGTCATTTTTAATACTGTTTTACATTATATTGTTCATCCTGTCTTTCTGTGCTCTCCTTATCCGATACTGTGCTGAAGCCAATGTCTTTTCCTAATAAATACACATTTTTCACTGGCTGCCTTTGCTGTATATGGTCTGGATTTTTCTGGATATGCCAAGTATGATCAGGCAGATGTTTTAATTCAGGGAAATTAAGCAGAACAATCTAGTCTGTCTAGAGCACTTCATGGCGGAACTGTCTTTTGAGGTCAGGTCGGAGGAGTACATGCTTATTGAGAGGCTGCAGCAAGCTGTTCAATAGAAAATACCAGGTATGCAATGTTTTGTCTGAAATCTCACATCTCTTTAGGGCTTGAAAGGCTGACTCAGGGCTGCACATTAGAAGGATCTCTTCATTCAGGAGCCACAAATCTGGGGTCCTTTCTATAGGAGTACACCTAAGTGAAAGGAGCTTATTCTCTTTAAAAGGACAGCAGTAGCGATTGCAGGCAAGTCTTAGTGCTTTAGGGCACTTGCACAGAGAGTGGAAACATCAATCTTTCAGTCTGCCATCTTTTGAAGAGACTTCAGTTAACTCCTGTGTCCTACAAGAACAGCAGGTTAGTTTATTACTGTGCAACAAGTAATTTTGAGAGAGAAGTAGAAATAACCAAAGAGCGTTACTCTCAGATTCAACGAATATAAGAGGAGGTCTTGGGTGTGCCATTAGATTGCTTTTGTGGTTTTTTTTTCCATTACGTATTTATTGGGTAAACAAATTAAATACTATGAGCAGGAAATAGAATCCAAGTGTCAATTCAGTAAAGTTTTAAAGCTGTTGATTGCTTAAGTCATAGACATACAGGCATTCAGTGTCAGAACTGGATATAAAAGATCTGGCATTTAGGCATTGTTAGCGAATGTCAGCTATTATACTTGAAGAATGAATAGCTTTAGAAATAAGTTTACTGAAGTATATAAGCCACCTTTCTATTATCACAATATTCTTATATTCTTTACAAAAACAGAATGTCTTTTTTATTTAATGTGTTAGAGAGTGTCACAGTTATAATTTTGGCCAGCAGAGAACTTAGGCAGAGAACTTGAATGGAATTCCAGAGTTCAAACAACCACATAGATCAAACAACGGTATCTTACTGTAAGACACATCAGGGAAAAATTTCTGTACTGTTTTATTGTCAAATTATAACGTTTAGCAATCTGCTAATAGAAAGGAAAAAAAAATTAAGACTGTATTTGGGTGCCTGTATGGTGACAGTCCTATCAATAGGCTCTAAGTAAACAACACATTTACTTTTTAAAAAAATATTGAAAAGAAGATATAAATCTAAACTCCACGGTGCTAATGTGTGTTCCCCTTACTAAAATAGTAAGTAATGAATGTTTTCTCTATTTCAAAAATGTACACGTGGGGTGAAAATACAATTCCAGTCAATTCACATGGCACATACAGTAGAGTATCTTGCCAAATTCAATATGATCATTTGCTCTGTTACTACTAATATATTTTTATTAGTCTTGAAAATCTTTTAAGTCTTAAAAGCACCTTGGTTTTCTGCATCTGTGTGAAATGATTTCTCTCGTGGTGCCCACATGGTTGTTGTCAATATTATCCCAATGATGAACGGAGTAAATTAAATGGCCAGCTGTCTTTTTCTGTACATTTTTCTTTATTTAATACTCTTATGAATATTCATAGAATTCCTAGATTCCTTCTTTATCCAACTGTTTAACCTGAGACTACAGAATTGTTTAGTTCAGTAAAAACTGGTTTGTGTTTATTATTTGAAGAGAGGGGTGGTATGGCAAAAGATTGGAATGCTAATTGTGCTGCATTTCTTTGCACTATGAAATTCTAGACTTTTGTATGTGCTTAAGCTTCAAATATAAAGGAAGATGATTTTGTCTAATTACCAAAACAAGAAAGAGGTTCAGCTCATAAGCTATATCAAAAATGCTAGGTAGTGTTTGTTTCTTTATAAAAATAAAAGCCTGAACTGTCCTTCAAGATGAATGAGCGAAGTCTTCATAAAATTCATCTGTCAGTACAGCTGAATGTGTGTAAAGTAAAATGATGACTTGCATTTGTGTAGAGAGCAGATATTAAAGAAGGCTTTTGAGGCATCACTATGCAGTAACCAGAATTGTAAGTATTCTTAAGGACAGTGGAAAAGAATTTTAAAGAATCAAATTTGGTCTAGAAGTCTAGAAAAAAGTTTTCTTCTTAGCATTTCAGATTATGCACTTTTCTTACATGAACTTTACTCTTGGCAGAAGGGTTTAGTTAAATGGGGGAAAAAAATACTCTGAAATGCAGAGAGCTTTAAATTTTACCACCGGAAGTGCACCAGCTGATTTACTAGAAGCTAATATAGGATTCACAAATGATGAGTGAGTACTGATGGTATTGTGATTATTGCTTATAATCAATAAAAGGATCGACTACAAAGTTCCTTGAATATTAATGAAACTGGTTACTATCCAAAGCTCCTGCTTCACTTAGTCTGAAGAGTAGCTTTTTCAAAAGTGGTCCCAAGGTACTTCTGCCTGTGTCACAGGTTCTAGGACTGTATAGCTACATTCCACTTTGTGCATCAGTGGTGAGCTGGAGTGCATTACACAGAATTTAGTGACGAACTTGTAGTAAAAATGTGCGCTAACTTGCTAATACAGATGTACTAGAGGAGCATCCTGTACTCATGGATTTGGTGATGTTGAAAGATCAGGAAAATTGAAGAAAGAGAAGGAAAACCTTGCTGGATACCACTGGCTCCTTTGACTCAAGGTTTATTTGCATGAGAAGAACTGGCTCAAAATTTAACAGTTCTGACTCAAGTGTATAGATCGAGACAAGACTGAAGCATGCAGTTGTGTCAGCAGAGTTGAAAACTCGACATTTGATGAAAATGTTGTTGGATTAATTTTGTTTTTTTCCAGCCTAGAGAAGAGGCTCAGAAACAGTCTTCCATTAGCTAAAAGGTAATTAAAAATGGATGTTCTCATGACAGTGCACAGTGTCAGGACAAGGCAACAGTTACCTGATGCTTCAGGGAAAGTTCTGCCTGGATGCAAGATCATGAGAACAGACTTGGGAATAGGTTCTCCAGGGAACTGTTGGGCTCCCCCTTACTGGAAATGAAATTCAAGACTCTTCTCTGAGCTTGATAAGACCCTGGATTAACCTAGTCTGAGGTCCTGCTTTCAAGAGAAGGTTGGACCAGATGATCTGCAGAGATACCTTCTAACACCTGCTTTTGGGGGATTCAAGACTAGTAAGAGCCTAAAGTGTTCCGTATTTCTGCGTTTAGGTTGGAAAAGACCTTTGAAATCACCAAGTCCAAATGTAAACCGAACACTGCCAAGTCCACCACTAAACCATGTTCTTGAGTGCTACATCTATATGTTTTTTAAATAACTCCAGGGATGGTGGCTCAACCATTTCCTTGGACAACTTGTTCAAATGCTTGACAGCTCTTTTGGCGAAGTAATACTTCCTAACATCCAGTCTAAACCTCCCTGGTACAACTTGAGGCTATGTCCTCTCATCCTATCACTTCTTACTTTGGAGAAGAGACCAATGCCCACCTCATTACCACCTCCTTTCAGGTAGTTGTAGAGAGCGATAAGGTCTCCCCTCAGCCTCCTTTTCGCCAGACTAAACAATCTCAGTTCCATCAGTCACTCCTCATGGGACTTGTGCTCCAGACCCTTCACGACCTTCTGTGGACACACTCCAGCACATAAATGTCTTTCTTGTAATGAGTGGCCCAAAAGTGAACACAGTATTTGACGTGTGGCCTCACCAGCACTCCAAGTACAATGGCATCATCACTTTCCTACTCCTGCTGGCCACATTATTTTTGAAATAAGCCAGGATGCTCTTGGCCGCCTTGGCCACCTGGGCACACTGCCAGATTATATTGATCCAGCTATCAACCTAACGCCCCCAGGTCCTTTTCCGCCGGGCAGCTTTCCTGCTTTTTGTTCCCCAAGCCTGTAACATTGCATGGGGTTGTTGTGATCCAAGTGCAGGACCTGACACTGGGCCTTGTTGAACCCCATACAGTTCGCCTTGACTCATCAGTCCAGCCTGTCCAGATCCCTCTGTTGTTTATAGTTGATAATTATGCAGTATATGTTACTTCCTTATTGTATACAATTTATCACTATTATTATTTCGATACTCTTGATATGAATATATCATGGAGTGTGGGTAAAGGAGGCGGCCTTGAGCATGCTAAGTATCAGTTGCAGAACAGAGAGTGGATAGAGCAGATAGGTTTATAATCAAGTATTTTCTTATCCATAGAGAAAATGGTTTATAGTTATTTTAACCTATATCTGAAAGAATTAAGCAGCTTCATGTAGCGTCTCAGAGTCGGTATTCATAATTTTTGGTTAGGGACTAATTGGTAACTCTCCATTTACAAGGAATGGATTCTGCATAGCTGTAAAGACTAGTGTTTACACTGTGGCAAACTCTAAGGAAAGAACAAGGTCCCCAAGCAGGTTGGTGTGTACTCATATTCCTGTGTCACAGGAAAACCATGGATTTGTAGTGGTGGTGTTGGTTTGTTTTGAATAGCTCTGAGGTGTGATTTTGTGATTGGGTTGAGAATATTTTTTTTGGGGGGGGGGGGCGGCGTTTGGTTTGGGTTTTTCCTGTTTGTTTTTTGAAAAAGTGTGAGGGTGTTTGAAGGACTTGCAGAGACCACCAGGATTCCGTGTTGCATTGTCTGTCTAGGGCGGTGCATACTGTGCTTGTATCAACCACTGTCTGTCTACAGTGGACTTAGGAGGAGTCTTGGTAATGGTGCCTGGATTTCCTCTTGGAAGAGCGTAGAATGATTAGATTACCCTAAAACAAACTCTGTATGAATATGTTGGTCATTATACCACAAAATATCATCAGATCAGCCTTTTCTTTGGGCATCCTAAATTTCAAATGTACTGAAAATGTTATAGGTACATGTTGTATACTTTGGAAAGTAAACCTGGTCTAACTGTTGAGGTCCAAATGATGTTCATCTATGTGTGGATATCTGAAGAATCAGAGTAGGCTTGGTGAACTATTTGTGATTTTTTCTTTTTTTTAAAAGAAAAAGAAACAGTATGTATCTTCACAAAGAATTCAAAAGGAATGCTGTGATGAAACAAGCATAAGATGGCTTCAAAATTCTTGCTAGAATTAATCAAAGATCTTCCGAAGATAAGTACATTTATCTTTGGGGGGTTCAGATGATCAGCAATTTAATTTCCTTTTATCTAGTATTTATTTATTTTGATGAATAGTTCGGAATTAGGGCACTTGCTTTTCTTTGTTTTCCAGCTCTGGAGAACTGGTGAAAGTCTGCTTTATCCACTGTTTCTCGAATGGGTTAACTTAGGGTGTAATTATGCGTGATAGTGTTCAGATGCATTATATGAGAAAGTATGGTCTTTTCTCTCCTCTGAAGTTATTACTGAGTAGTTGACTGAAATTATTCATGCATCTGCTGGTTATTTCTTATGTAAATATTCTAGGTCATGATATTAAGAAAGACTTAAATATTTGCTAGCCATGTTAATCTTACTGCCTCGTACAGGAGTTCCAGGTGGTCTAGGAAAAAAATTAGTTACGGCTACACTATGTAATGGTGTACTGACTATACCAAGTTATTGTAATGCATTGCTCTTATGCTTGTATAAATGTGCTGCTATATATGTATGCTTGTCTGTATACATATGTATATAAACTAAAACTGCTACATACAGTTTTATGTAATTTGTAATTATTCCTGAAAGGTGTCAACAGTTTTTGCAGGCAGTCAAGTCTAGTAAAATCATGCCATATGCTTTCACCAGCCTGTTCATAAATTCTGCCACTGAAGCCCTTTAGTCAGTAACAACTTATATACTTTGTGAACATATAATCAATGAGCACTGAGTAGTCCTTGCATAAAGCCAGCTGGAGAGATTCCTATGAAGAACTACCACTGAATGTGCTTCCATTAGAAGACCGTTTTCTTCTGCTGCCTCCTACAATTTATTATTGTAATTCTGTAAAGCAAAGTGCAGTGATCCATTGTCTTTTGTCTGGTACTATGCATCTTTGCTGGCTAAGTTCAGGAGAAAGGAACTATAATTTCTTTCTGACAGAAACATCCTGAGGGTGCACACTTAATCCATTGCAGCAAGAAATTCGAGGAACTGGTTCCTGAGAGACTGTAATCAGTATGGTCTGCGTTAATGTCCCTCAGTTGCTCCTTTTCTATGTCTTCAGGAACCCAGATGTGAGATTTTTGATGGACCAGTGTATTATGGTCATTGGAGGAAAGCCTGAAGAAGGCGTCTCATCAAGCCTGATAGACTTAGCAATTAAAAAGAAAAAACCCTGTTCTTGACCAACTGAGGTAAATGCTTAGCAGTAGTATCTCAACTAGAAATTAAAAAGAAGGCAGTTGTAAAACTTCGACTGTTTAGTGGCTGATACTGTTATAACTTTTAGAGGAAGTTTTTTTATAGGAAGAGTTGCTGATTTTGGGTAGAATACAAAACCAAAAATGTTAATTATGCATGAAAATAACTTTTTTTTAAAAAAATAACCCTAAAATCCAAGAGAACAGCTTCAAAATGTCCTTCTGGCAATACAGAGTTTGTATTTCTGAAATAGTATCATATGAAAAGGGAAAGGAATTTGACCCAATTAAATATGGACGTGCATCAATTTATTTAGAGATAGAAAGTAATTGAAAATTTTGTTTAAACAATACTGTTTGGAATACAAAATAAGAACTCAGCTTGGCAAATGTACATGTGACTTGCCTCAGTAATTATATTGATTTTAGTTGGATTTGTGAAAGGCTAGTCTACTTGGTTATCTTTTCCTTTTAAGGGTAGAAATCAGAAAAAGTGTGTTATTCTTTTTGCAGGTGTTTTTTGCTGATTTTACTTTTTAAGCAAACTGAAGAAGTTCTATAAATATATCATAAGCAAGCTAGACCGGCAGGCAGATCTGAAGGGCTACTTAAAAGTTCATTGAAACACTTTATTCTCTAAAGAGTAACAGATATTTATTTTCTATCTATAATATTTGAGGGCTTGAAATGAAAAACTAGTGACACTTTGCATAATTCTGTATTTAAATGTAAGGAAGCTACAGAAATAACTTAAGAAAAAAATTGCAACAGTACTGACTGGAGTACCCAATACATCAGTGAATATAATAATTCCGCTGAGTTGCTAACGATATTTCCAAGTAACTGTGTCTGGAATTACTGCTTGATGAATTAACCACATAGAACTCTAGTTAGGATGTAGCTCCTGCAGTTTGTCCCACTGAATATATTAGTGGCTTCTAGGATCACAGATAAAAGTTGAACATGAATAATGATAAAATAATCATACACTTGTACAAAAATTGTTTAATTACTTACACAAGGAAGTTCTCTGAGAACTCTAAAATTTGTATTCCAGTTAAACTGCTCAGGTTTCTGGTAGGCTGGACTGGAAGAAAAGGTTTAAACTTTGTCATATGCTAACAGTGCTTATGCTTCACTAACTCCAAAATTGCTAAGGATGTAACTGTACTGACCTTGTGTATCAGTTTAGTTGTTAGTAGCAGCTAATACCCTTTTTTGTTATTCCTGCTTCTAATGTCATGTGCCAGAATTTCAGGAAAAATAAGCAAGTATAGAGCATTATCCTAGCCCCACTGAGGTCCACAGGAAAATTCATAATAACTTCTTTGAAGCTGGACTTTATATGCTAACTGTTTTTTTCATATCTATTGTGTTTTCACAAAGAGTTCTCAAAATATGAAGACAGAAAATGCTGTACAGTTACATAATGGACTTAATATGGAACACAGCTGGACTATTTTGATCTATTCATATTAAAGTTACAGCAGACTGCTAAATTGTAGGATGTTTGATTGTGGTGAGCTAAGTGACAGTTACAGTGAATAATACGCTTCTGTCCTGCAACTTACTTATTTTTCCTCATCCTATCCAGTTCCTCCTTTCCTTCCTTCCTCTTTCTTTACCACAGGGTTGGCTTCCTCAAACAAATGACAATGAAGTTAGACCAAATCAAAGGAAATAATATTGTCTGTTCATTAAATAATGTCAATCCAGACATCTGGAATTATTTTTCAGGCATTCAGGCAGAAAGATCAATCAGCAGTTGCCAGTTTTTGCTGCCATAGTGTTTCATTTCCCCTCCAGATTCTGCTAATAATACATGCATACTGTTGTTTTCTTTCTTTTGTTTGAGGGGAAAAAAATAGTGTCTGGAATGCCATTATAACTTTTCTGGGAACTTGGATTATTTTTTTATTTTTTTTTTAACAGAAGAGTTCTTTTGTCTATTTTTTTTATAAGTTAACTGAGTAGGAAGAAGTTTTATCGGTTTATCCGTTAAAGGAGAAGAGATGACACTTATCACAAATGATGGATATTTTTGTCTAATAAAGGAGGAAACTTACTGAAGGAGGGTTTTTATATATATACCTTATAGGAGTAAAACATTTCCCACTGAAGGAGAAAGACAGGTGACAAATTTGATCAGTCTTTTGTAGCTTTTTGTTCTGTAGAAAAGAATGGAAGATGCCTAATGTTTTCAGTTTTTGATCCAAAGAGATGTTTGAGTTGTGAATTGACATCATTCTTGCAAGTATTCATCCTAGAACTGTATGATTTAAAATCAAGATTCAAATCCTATGAAAGGCCAGCACTATCCAAAGTAAGAAGACTGAAGAATGCAAAAATATATAGTTGAAGAAACAACTGGAAAAACTAAGTGTTTTGCCAAAACCTACTCTACAAAGTAGAATGCTTAAGCCTTAATTGACTATGAGTAAGGTCTGTCTCAAAGTCTGTATTGTTCCTTCTGGGCAAAGCTGGAGTTACTGACTAGACGGAATCCTAACCACGATGTACCAGTAATGCTTCCACTTTTTTCTTATGTTCTATTTTATTTACTTTTTCTGCACCTCTCCTCCCCACCCACATCCATTCTGTTGCTAAATTCAGGAAATAGGAATGAAAGGTAGAACTTAATTATGAATATATTTATAGTTTCTAATCACAACAGTCATTCATCAAAAAAGACATTTCAAATATCCTTTATTCCCCACTCAAAAAGCCAGGAAGTGATGCACAAATAAATTTTTATTTTTCGTGATTTAACCTCTTGCAAATATTTTTTTTTTTTAAGAAAAAGGCTTTAAACAAAATGGCAGAGAGGAAAAGTTTCTTGTATTCATCTTTCTAAGAGCAAAGTTGGGATTCTCTTCAGACTTGGACAAAGAACTGTAAACTCCTACATATAAGTGTAACTAATTAGTCGATGTTTACAGGATTAGCAATGGATAAACTGTGGGGTTCATTTTGAGGGGGTGTTGGTGATATATGAAACCCTTTCATGTTGTCTAGAAGAAGCATGGTTGATGTCATATTTAGTCCCTCTAGGAGGATTTTTTTTTTTTAACTCCAAAATCTGAATTACATTTGGCAGCTTTGTTTTTATACCTGTTTTATATTGAATGTATTCCCTGTAATTTTGATATATTTCTTAGTGGACTGGGGTTTTTTGCCTATTAATTATACACAAGGGAACTTTGCTTAGTATTCACTCCAATCTGTAATACAAGATAACATTGCTAATAAATGTATTCTTGTCTCTATAGAACTTTTTAAAAATATGTGCTATGTAGTTTTGGAAGCTTTTTTCTTCTGCCTTTGGGAGTAAATTGGAAAGTTCAGCCAGCAGAGTTTACTTTCTCAGAGGACATAACAGGCATTGATAATGTACTGTAAACTGTAATTCTATAGTGATATCAGACTGCAGACTGACAGCAATCTCTTGGGTGCAAGTACTAAGGTTGTAATGTTTTCTCAGTGGAGTGACTGATGTCTTTAGAAGGTGTGTTTGATTTCAAAGGATGTTTCATTTTTCTTTAAAGATGAAAGCATGCACAGTTCTGCATGTATAATAACAGTAAATAAAATTACTTCTCTTTTGTGAGATTTATTGTTTGAATGTAGTTAAGGCCATCTTGATTTCAACCTAATTACTACACAATTAAATTGGGCTTTTTTGTAAATAGAATAAGCTGCCTGTTTTCTATTAATGTGAACAGAGAGCAAAATTATAAAAATCTTAGTTAAACTATTCTTTATTAGGATTTTTTATATGCTTAAACTATCCTATAGGCAGCCTTTTTTAAGAATTGAAAGGCAAGTAAAAATTTCAGATAATGTTTCATTCTTATCTTAATTGTTCTCTAAATGAAAGGGGGCCTTGTACATGTTAAACACAAGGAAATATTTTTAATCACATACTGTTCTCACAGATACTGTTCTTGTGTGTTATAGTAGACATGAGTTAATAATTGTGAGCTTATTAAATACTTTCATAAATAATTTTATTTGCAACTTAAAACAAAAAAATCCAGTGAGTGACACGTTTGGACCTATAGAAACTACATGACCAAATCTTACTACTTGAGAAACCAAGGCACTTGTTTGCCTTTTTTTATGGTAGGTGAGACAAAGCAGAAGATAACTCAGGTATACATAAACTTGCCAAGTACTTATTTGACCTTTAGTGACGTAGTTCATATTAGCTGATTACAATAGCATTCCCCGTTTACAGAATATTGTTACAATTACATTGACCTTTTCTGTTGCTTTGTATGTGAAAATCTTAAATAGAGCTTATAGGGGCACCAGTGGTTTCTCTATGTGAAGTCCTGTTTTTAAGCTAGAGGTATTTCTAGAACCAGAGAAGAAATCAGGAGATCTCTTCACTCTTTAGGTTTAATGTGTTGCCTCTTTTTGTCTTAACACATTATTTTTCTTGACATTCAGCCAAACACGAATATATGCTATCTCCCCAGCAAGAAGAAGGCAGTAGAGTCTTATTTAAATATAAAAACACGGGAAAAGATAGTATGTTCAGGACATTTAGGTTGACTTACTTTCATGGTACAAATTCATTTGATATGCTAGAAAAAGTCTGAAGCTTATCAGTCACCAATATAATTGTCAATTACTTATTCTTAAATTAAGGTGGATATTTTTTTTGTCACTTGTCACTAACGTTACTACTCTGTTGCAAGAATAGAAGATCCTACTTAGGGCTCTGATCTTTGAGGTGATTGATTATAGCTTCTTTGACTGATATGCAGTCCATCCTTTAAAATGGTCTGTTTTCAATTAAAATGCTGCTCTTCCTCCAGAAATTACAGAGAAAGCATTAGAAACAGTCTGAAGTTCCCACTCGGCGGGTTTTCAGATGTGACTGGTTACATTACTGCAGTTAACTAATCGTTTGTGTAGAGGTGAGAGCCAGTCAAACAGTCCCGGAATCTATTACCAGTGTATGTACCCGCACTGGTGGAAAAACATATACTATGGCAGGACTGTCTGTCTTCTGTCCCAGTCAAGTGTCCTGTTTTGCTTTGTAACTCAAGAAATGACACAAAGGCAAAAGTTCTATTAATGTAGTAATCATGACAAGTAAAGGCTCTCACTGGTATTTCTGTGCATTTGTAATAAATTATTTCTGTAAGCTGTATCAGTGTACTAGCAAGCAACTTTCCTTATGCACTTCTTAGTTCTTCATGGACTTTGCTGTTCTGCAGTCATAAAGAAGTTGGAATAATTTTTCTTTCCATTCACGAAGATTTGTTTTCTTTAGGAATCCATGTAGATATTTAGCCATCCTCTACCTAAATACATCCCCTGAAAAATATTCATAAAACATTTCCTAGAGTTGTTTGGGTTGGAAGGGACCTTAAAGATCATCCAGTTCCAACCCTGCTGCCATGGGCAGGGACACCTTCCACCAGACCAGGCTGCTCAAGGCCCCATCCAACCTGGCCTTGAACGCTGCCAGGGAGGGGGCACCCACAGCTTCCCTGGGCAACCTGTGCCAGTGCCCCACCACCCTCATCGGGAAGAATTTCTTCCTAATATCTAATTTAGATCTTCCTTCTTCCAATTTAAAGCCATTTACCCTTGTCCCATCACTACCTGCCCTTGTAAAAAGTACCCTCCCCTCCTCCCCTGCCTTCTTGTAGCCCCCTTCAGGTATTGGAAGGCCACCATAAGGTTTTTCCCAAGCCTTTTCTTCTCCAGGATGAACAATCCCAACCCTCTCAGCTTGTCTTCATAGCAGAGGTGCTCCAGCCTTCTGATCATCTTCGTAGCCCTCCTCTGGACCTGTTCAACAATTCTAAGTCCTTCTTATGTTGGGGATTCCAGAACTGGACGTAACGCTCCAGGTGGGGTCTCGTGAGAGCAGAGTAGAGGGGGAAAATCACCTCCCTTGACCTGCTGGCTGTACTTCTTTGATGCAGCCCAGGATATGGTCGGCCTTCTGGGCTGCAAATGCACATTGCAGGCATGTTGAGCTTCTCATCAACAAGCATTCCAAGGTCTTCCTCTGCAGGGCTGCTCTCAGTCACATTGTATCAATACTGAGGGTTACCCTGACCCAGTTGCAGGACCTTGCACTTGGCCTTGTTGAACCTCATGAGGTTCACACGGGCCCACTTCTCTGGCCTGTCCAGGCCCCTCTGGATGACATCCCATCCTAACCAAACTGCGCTAGTCTTAACACTAAAATTTAGGGTCCTGACTATACTCATTGCCTGTCCCGTATCCCTCAGGACCCTGAACTCCATCAGTGCATGATCACTGCAGCCCAAGGTGCCTCCAATCTTGACATTACTGATAAGCTTACTTTCATTGGTGACCATCAGGTCCACTATCGCATCTCCTCGGGTAGGCTTGTCTATTATCTGGGTTAAGAAGTTGTCTTCTGTGCACCCTAGGAGTCTCCTGGATTTCCTACAGTTTGCCTACATTGCCTACAGTTTTCCAGCAAATGTCAGGAGTTTTGAAGTCTCTCGGTATTGCAAGCTCTCAGGATGACAGCTTGCAAGCGTGAAGTCCCCTGTAGCTGGAGGAAGAAGACTTCATCAGTAGGCTTCCCTTGATCAGGTGACCTGTAGTAGACACCAACCACAAGGTTCCCTTTGTTGTCTCGTTCTCCATATGCTTAGAATTTCAGAGATTCAGAGGTCTTCAGTTTTCGTCTATTTCATTAACCTGCAATCATTTATCTCTGAAAGTTTATATACAGAGCATTTCAGCACTAACCATTTCCAGGAGATCTGTACTGCAGCATAGTAAATATCTGGAAGTGCAATCGTCTTCATATAATTTGTTGAACATGGTGGGGTTTTTTCCCTCAGTTACTATGTTTAGAACTGTGTTTTTGCTCTCAGTATATTTAACATGTTTTTTCAGAGGTTGTGGAAAAACTGAAACAGTGCTTGACTGAAACTAAGAAAATATCATTAATGAAATGCAGTCATGCACTTACGAATTTTTTGAAGGAAGGAGGAATGACATCCAAACCTGAAGCAAAATTTTAACATTTTTAATAGTAAAAAGCTATGAAAAAGAAACTTAACTTATACTGGAAAGAATATAGGAAATGCTCATAAAAAATAGGGAAGTTATGTCTAAAGTTTAGGAGGATCATGTTTTATTGGTTTAAAAACTTGTATATTTGCTAGATTTCCACATGATAAAGTGTATAGAACACAGAGGCAGCTTTTGGGTTAAATACAGTCATAATCTATTAATGGGCTGTGATGTTTGGGGAAAAAAGATTTTTCTTCATAAAGGTAAATGAAAGATCAGTCAATTTTTTATTTTTTTTTATTGTTCCATGAAAGTGTAATTTTTCAAGTCAAAATGCACTGCTTGTTGCATAAGTTGACAGTAATTAGGATGATAAAGTAAAAATATTTTTGCATTCTGCCCGTGATTATTAAACCATCTTTACATATTTTACTTTAAAATATTTGTTTGCAGATATATAGTAAACATAATATAAATCCAAAGCACTTTTTTTATATATATATATTTATATATATATATAAATATATATATATATGACAATTGGGCAGCTTGAAAATGACTAATTTTTAATGAGAAGTGCACTTGCAACTTCATTTGAAAAAAAAGAGTTTGCAAAAGAGTTTGATAAGCTCAGATGGAAAAGCCACAAAGATGCATTTCCTAATAGTTGTTTCCTGAAGGCTGGTAGAATCATAATTTTTTTTTTCTTCTGTTTGCAAACTTTATATGAGGCTAGATTCTAGCCTGATCTAGTAAAATTTTTAGGAAGGTCTGTAGTATTTCCAAACTCATCTAAGTAGTATACAGTTTTCAAGTAGTAGTGAATAACGCTTTCAAAAACATACTTTCTGTCATTTTTTAATTCAAGGCTTTCTTGTTCATAGAGACAGGTTCAGGCAGACAGATGCAAGCTCATTTGTAAAGGCTTGTGAGGTGGTTGGCTGTGAACCTAGTGCAGGCCCAAAGCTAAAGTGGATTTGTGTCCACTTTTAACATAATCTTACCTCTCCAGGGCCTTCTAATGAGGAATTTGAATGAGGAAATGGAGCAATTTTTGTCAGCCTGTGGGAGCTTCTGAAATTAAAAGGGCAGCCTGGAAGGCTGGTATAACTAGCCAATGCAAGGTGTGGCTTACCTTCTATGGAAATGTCAGTTTCTGTTAAATGCACTGGAGAACCTGCCCAGAATATTGAAGGGGATAACCGTAATCAAATAGAGGACAATACATAGCAGGTTAGAGAATTTTAAGAGATCTGAAAGAGGGCTGAATTTCCCAAACAAGTTTGTCGATATATTTGAAGGAACCTAATACAAAAAAATATGGAGGTTGAGTAGTGAATATTTTTAGAGTTCATAATAAATAGATCACTGAAGGTGATGAACAGGATATTTTGAATAAAGTGCATGTGACAGAAGACAAATCAGTAGTAGCTGAGGATCAGAATAAAGAAATCCTCTCTATAGTAAAATTTTAATAATTTTAGCTATGAGAGAGGTACATGGATTATTAATAAGGGAAATAACTAGACTTAAGATTGCTTTCATTTTTTTAAAAAAAAGAGGATTTAAACTTTATGTGAATGATGATGAGAAGAATAAAAGTGGAATATTAAGAAAGGCAAATTACTATAACAGTGAGTTCTTAATTTTTACTGGGGCCTTTGAAATGGGGTATGGCTTGATCAAAAATTTTGGGATGACCAGTCACCATCTGAAGGGTGTTCATAGGAGGAGTATCATCTGCAAGCATTCTTATAAAAACTTTTAAAAATAAGTCAAGTAATGTGATACAGAGGAAATTTTTGAATAACAGACAGAACTTAGCGAAAATTCAAATAAATGTTGTAAGTTATTATTGAATATTTTCCAGCAGTTAGCATTAATGAAGGAAATCTGGTATCCAGAATTCAATTTCATTGTCAAAGTAAGTGACACTGTAGTGTTTCATCTTTAAAATGAACAGTGACTCTTTGTTAGTGTTGGTGTACATGAACAGCATCTCTTCACGTTTCTGGAAAATAAGTAAATATAGTGTAAGGGACTTTGAAGGCTCTTCAAATGTGACTGAGATTCAAAACACTAAAATTGTTCCCTGTGAAGTCTGCTTTAGATCTTTTTGTGAATGAATCTCAAATTATCACGACCGAATGCCCGATGCTCAGTAACAAATGCTTTCTTGAGACTTGAAGTGAGCCCTCCTCTGCTTGAGTCCAAAACCAGTTTTGTTACAAGTTGATTCTATTATGTGCTTAGAAATTTAAGATAATTCCACAGTTCCATGTACAGGAAGTATAGGAATATCGTTTACGTAGTATATTTTCATTAATACTTGCCCTCATATTTTAAATAATACGTGATATTACACAAACCAAGAGAAAAGGTGCACTATAAACAATATAAACAGCTTGAAATGCACAAATTGTGCTGAAAGAGTCTTGATTAAATGGTTGAAAGAATATTCATTTTCTCTGCATGCTTCTGAAAACTCCCATTTTTCACTGGCAGTTACATATAAACAGAATGGCACTTTTAACCAGTATCTGTACCTCCTCTCCTTTGGCTGTTTTGGCTTAGGCAAGTAAAAAGATGCATCTGAGCCAGGAAGTTTGTAACATTAAGGTAAATGTAACCTGAAGAATCAGAGATAATGAATCAATAAATATACCCAGTAACGAAACTGTTGTCATGCCAGTATTTTCACTTCTTTGTTTTCTCCCTGGCAAGCAGCTGCTGTCATATTGAATTCATTCCTGTTATATGATAAGGAATAATAAAAGTATCTCTAGAGGTATTAATGTGACAAATCCCAATACTGAATAAATAATGAGACCCATATTAATCCTTGGTTTTATGATCTTATCTCACTGTGGCATTTTGCAGAGGTGGCAGAATCCAACCCATTCAGTACAGAATTGAACATCTAATAGTGTTTATACTATTAAAGCATTGTTTCCAAGTTTAGCAGCACATAGCAGATTGAAATGCTAGCGTGTAAGTTCCAAACAAAGGAATAGTCTTGTATTGGTTCAGCCTGTATAACATAGGTTTTATGAAAACCCGGGAATGTCTAACATATATTCTACGAGTTCTTAGGGAGGATTTAACATATCTATAAGACCATAGGGATTAAAATATAAGAACTACCACTGCTTGCTCATTTGCTGACTCTTCAAGTGTCAGTCTGGGAGAGATACTGGACTTATACACTTTATTTAGAGGAGAAGTAGAAGAATTTAAATAAAGATTGTGACTTAGGAAAAGTGAATAAGGTACTGTCCTGCCATGACATTCCAATCCTAAGTACAGAAAACAAAGTTTGAATGTGACACATTACTGTCCAGCAGATGAGGGTTTTTTTGTTATATGTTGCTTATATATGGTAAGTCATAGGTGGTCTCTGTCTCCCTGCCCTCCTCTTCCACTATGTTTAAGAAGTGCTGAAATTTGAAACTGATGTTATTTTTCAGCATACAAATATAATTAAAAAAAAAAAGCGGAACAAATGACATTCTGATATATTCTGACACAGACATAGACTGATTTTTAAACCACAACCTCTGAATAGTGAAAACTGTATATTCTTAGAGAATATTTCTTAACAGTGTAGTAACTTGAACTTTTTCTAAAGCCATGAGGACTGAGTCAAAGAAGTGATATTTTGTAGTGTACAATTAACAATGTCTTCCCATATCATTTAAGGCTGGGGAGGACTTTGGGGGGAAAGGAGAAAGGAGAGAAAAGCTTTTCAAATATTAATGACTCCTTTTTCACATAGTGATGTGCCTGAGGACTCCAAATTTTACTGATTCTTTAGATTGTATTGGTAGCCTTTTTAAACATTTGTAATCTTTACGTGCTCTACGTCAGAAAGGAAGAAACTAGTTGCAAGACACTATTATATCAGTCATAGAAGACTGTAGTAACAATTATTGACTATGTGATAGTGATCAAAATTTGTTAGGGTAATTTGCTTCTTACACAATTGAAATTTGAAATATATTTCAGACATGACACATTTTTCTTAGTACTCATCCTTGGTACACTTATGTAGGGAAATATGCATTCTCCTGTATATAAGGCCATCATAGAATGATGCAATCAATAAAAAATTCAGGTTTGGGAGTTTCTGGAAGCTGTTAGGTTCCCTTACATTTAAAAAATAATCTATAAGATTAGTACTGCATGTTAATGTTAAGGCAGTAAAATAGTTTAGTAAAGCACATGCCATAATGTATTTAAGAGTCTACTTCTTCTGAATAGGGTATTCTGAATTTTCTAAAAACTTTCATGCTTTTCCGGATCTCCTGAAATACTGTCTGTGTTCTGTTTGTGCACAGTACAGGGAGTTTTTCAAATCGAGGCTATTGAAACATGGAATCATACAACTGTTTGAGTTGGAAGGGGCCTTTAAAGGTCATCTAGTCCAACTCCCCTGTAATGAGCAGGGACATCTTCAACTAGGACAGGCTCCTTGGAGCCCTGTCCAACCTGAACTTAAATGTTTCCAGGGATGGGGCTTTTGACACCCTTCTGGGCAACCTGTTCCAGTGTTTCACCGCCATCATTGTAAAAATTCTTTTCTTTCTACCTAGGCTAAATTACCCTCTTGTAGCTTAAAATCATTACTGCTTGTACTATTACAACAGGCCCGGCTGAAGTGTTTGTCCCCATCTTTCCTACAAGCCTCTAAGTGTTGAAAGGCTGCTATAAGGTTTCCCCAGAGCCTTCTCTTAAAGCTGAACAACCCTAACTCTCTCAGCCTGCAGACAATTAGCTGCTGACCACTACCCTCTGGATGCAACCATCCAGTCAATTCCCTATTCACAGAATAGTCAACCATGAAGTCCATATGTCTCCATTTTAGAGAGAAGGATGTTGTGGGGGACTGTGTCCAAGGCCTTACAGAAGTCCAGATAAACAATGTCCATAGCTCTTCTCTTGCCCACTTCCCTTGTCCACAAAAATATAGCTTTGTTTGCTGTCATTCCAGTAAGTGCTCAATAAATCTCATACGATGCATTATATATAATACTTCATAGGGAAAATGGGGTGAAGGAGAGCTGTCTAGTTAAATCTGTACTTAATATTCAGAAGAAAATTAGACTTGGCTGAAAATATGCCTACAAAGAATTTAAGACTTTTTGATCTGTTTATTTTAGTAGGTGAAATAATCCCAGAGGCTGTGTAATTGTGCTGAAACCTTCCTAACCTTTTGCATGTTAAGGTTTTATAATAGCTAAACATAATGATCAAGACAGGACAAAGATAGTGACCTGGAAATGAGGCAAGGGGACACACACTGTGGTAGGAGATGAAAGACAAAGGTCTTGTTTGCATGCTTAATATTACTGTGATTGCCAGGGGTTTGGTATAGTTCTAATATTGCTAACTGTATCAAAATGGAGACAGCAAATCCATTTAATTTGCAAACTTTATCTCCATTCATATGTAATAAAATCTGTAGGAAAGAGGAATATTTGAGTCATACTCTTACCTTGACCTTATTAAAAATAATAAAGTGGTGAAAGATAAAAGTTACTATACAAGTTGATGTCTTATACATTTCAAGAATTTAGTATTCAGTAGCAAAAGTATACTTCTTACTGTTGTTCAAAACAAAGAAAAAGCCAACAGAATTGATGTTTACCAGTGAGATCTTGAACTCTACCAAGACATCAATCTTTAGCAAAACTGATACTTCAGGTAATACAAAATTAAGTGAATAACCCCACAACGCTCATTCTGCTGTCTATGAAGGAGACTTACTGCACACAAAACAAATCTCTATTTGTCTTTAGCCTGTACAGAATAAAAGCAACATATAAATGATGTATTGTCAGATTATAGGCTGCTAAATTTTATAACTATTATGTTGTGTACTGTGTACAGTCTTTCACTTCTACTCATTTATCATGATCCAAAATTATTTATTTTATTATTTGACTGGTGATAAACCTCAGGGCAAGCTGTATCTCACTAATGACATATATAATACAGTGTTGAAAGGAGGTGAGAATACTTTGGTATTCTTGAAGCACAGTTGGATCTCCTGTGATCAGACTAGTGGGGATCTGCTTTAGGAGTTGACCCAAACTAAACACTGTGGTCAGTTCAGGCCTTCTACAGTACAATCTTCATGGAGTTGCTCAAGCAAGTCTTCCAGTGTCTGCTTACACGCACATTAGGTTTTCAATTTTTAAATAATTCTCCTGGTACTTTATAAGTCTGAATTCCAGGAGTATTGTTCATCATATTTCTGTTTTTCATAGTTCTGTATCCAAATTCAAATGTTTTTGAAATTAACTAAACTTTTAAAGAACTTAACATTGTTGGAGGGGCATAATACACTACAGAGAAAATGTAAGCCTGTGGGTTTGGGTTTTTTAGGATTGATAGTGGTGGTGGAAAGTTGTTTTACTTTGAGTACTGCCATGTGGATTTTTATCCACTGTTATATATCCGTGTTGAATAAATTTGGTACTTAGAAATATCATAAGCCAAACAGAAACCAGAAACATCTATATGAGCTAATAAAATAACAGGATCCAGGAAACTTTGATCATCCATTTATAAGTGTAAATGGAAACACTACTCTTTATCCCAGTAGGTTTTTATTATTTGGATTAAACAGTTTTCACAATTGTACTATTTGATAAACAGTTGCTGTGGTTTTATATGACATGGATATAATTCCAGGATAATGTGCTAGTATTTGACACAGAGTGATTATCTCCTTGGCTTTTGTTTAATAATTTACATTTTTAACTTCTTTGTATTATTCCCAGTATATATTTTTATAGGTTGCTTGCTCATTTTTAATGGAATTCACTTTGTTATGCATTCAACCTAAATGTTATTTGAACAGATGTACATAATTATGTGAGAGTAAAAAACTGCATTTTGTTACTTTGACCCCTTTGGTTCCTTCAAATATAAACTTTCTGTTGCGTTTAATTGAATGAGTGTTGATTTCAGTATAGAAACACATTAAAGTTTATTCACTATAGAGTGCCTGTACTTTTAGTACATATTCTGTATATATTCTATTATTGCTTCTTTCCTAAAGCCCCCCAGTTTATCAGATATATATGATACATAAATACCCATACAGGGCGATATTGCAATATATTTTTTCTATATCTTGAAAAAAAACACCAAACCAAACATATACAATATACTTATCATTTACTCAGGAAATACAGTTTATCTATTTTATTTCAGTTTTAATTGTACAAACATCTCAAAGAATGAGGTAGGGAAGTAATTAATGGGAAAAGTAGTATTTTGGCCAGAATATGTAAAACTCCGTAATGGTTTTGGGCCTAGGGGAGTGATCAGGAGTCCAGGAAAGTACATCAGTGTAAAAAGAAAAACTGTTAGGGCATGGAAAGCAATTAGGAACTTGGATACAAATGTGGCAGCCCCAGGAAGAACATTTTTCTTTCATGGTGGATTAAAACAGCTTCAGCCATTCACATACTTACATGTTGTATTTGAGAATGTGGAAACTGCTTGCATACCACAAAAAAAATAATAGTATGTTACTTAAATGAAATATTTAGGATAGTTAGAAATAATAATGATCATACATAATATAATATAAAATGTGAGGTTTCTCATAGCTGGTTTTGAGGGCCTTTTCTCCTGTATCTACATTGCAAGAGTACACTCTCCTTTGTTACATTTATTCTGCAGGTAAAATATTTTTTCCATTTATGGCATTTACTTAGAAAATACTGCTCATCACAATAGCAAAAATGAAATGTGTATTGTCAGCTTGCTTGATTTCTTGTTTATTGTTACTAATTGTAAAATGCTTTATAAATACCAGCACGTGAATTGTTGATCATCTGTGCTTGCCAATTGGCATGCTTTGCGGAGTTTATTCAACTTCTTAAAAGATTTTATTTTATTTTAATTAATAAAATCTGCTTAAAGCAATTTCCTGCAATTGAAAAGAAAGAATAGAATTTTATTAAAGTAGCATTAAATTACTTTAAATTATAAGGCTTAAGCTGTGTTCCTAAAAAGCCCATTTTGTTCCAAGGATCTTCTGAAGAAACAAAACATATTTCAAAAGATATTACCTGATTCATTGGACAGTGAATAACAGTACAGTTGAAATAACTCCAGTAAGTATTTCTGAATATCACGATCGAGAAAAAAAAATTGCTACTAATAAAAAATTGTAGGATTCTAAACTGATCTGCAGTGCAGGACTGTTACAGTCTACTTCCTGAAAATTTGGTCTGTATTATTTCAGTTTGAAACATCAAAATCAATAATCATTTTTAGAAACCATGACCATGCCTAAAAGTAGAGAAAACAAGAGACTTCAAGGTTCATGATACAAGTTGGGGTTTAGGTGGAATTTTTTTGTGACTTATATCTTGCTCAATTTAGTAATGCTTCTGAAATTTGGAATTAAATGTATGTTCTAAATTAAAATGAGAACAATGTCTTAGTTTATTACAGCATTTTGAATTCAACTGAGTTTAAATGTACCTGAAGTTATTTACTAGCAATACTACTATTTTGAAGTTATTTTTAAAAGATGAATTATTTAGTTATTTTAAGACCTTAAAGAAACTAGACTGATAAAGGGAATGTGATCCCTTCTACTTATGTTTTGTTGTGTCATTTTGTTTTAACTTCTGCTATAGGACATGCTAATATACAATAAATTTAGAACACTGCATTTGGTATTGGTGACTGTCTCTTCAAGATTTAGGAGTAATGGGAGCTAAGTAGTTGAGACTTATTCTGCAATATTTCTCTGTGGCATTGTGATCTAAAGCAGAGAAAATATTAAAAAAAAATAGAAACCATTATAAATATTGTACTTGGATAATAAAAACACTTTTCTTATGAGAAGTAAAGTTGAAAATGTTCTGATGCATCAGTATGGTGCTATCAAGGTTAAGACTCATCTCAGCTTTCTTTAGTCTTCTAAAGCTTACAGATCTAACTTAGGTAATTCTTCAACAGAAAGAGACAGACACTTCTGAAAAGGCTACTTTTCTCACCTTGAGAAACACACGAAGGAATTCTAGAGCCACTTACCATTTGATGTTGGAGCTGTTGTCAGCACTCCATGTTCTCCCCCAGGGCCCACACTCTTGCCTGAGGTCCAATTGCCAGACTCTGGCCAGCTCCAACATGGGTACAGCTGCCATGAGCTGGCACCGCTGGCTTGGGCTAGGCGGTGTGGAACACCTGTGCTGTGAGACAGAGCTGTGAACTTGGACCCTTGTCCTTAGTCTTTTACTAAGATATGTTGTAGGTAAGACTGTGCCCAAGTCTTCACTTTGCTTCTCCTGACATCACCGCGCTGACTTGACGTTAGATGCATGTCATCACTATGGCCTTGTCTAGTGATCATAGGGCTGTGATTTTTACCCTAAATCCTTGCAATTTAGGATTATGATATACAAATGTCTGTTGGATTAATATCTTATCTACAATTCTGTACCTGATTAATGGATATGAAAGTAATTGGTTTCTATTAAAATTTAATTTGGCCTTCTGTCTTTATTACAGAGCTTTATGATTGTCCACTAAGATTTTTTATTTTTTTTTTATATATATATATACTAAGAGACTAATGCTAGTGTTGAGGTTAGTGTCAAAAAAAACCCCCTGGGATTTGCACATACAGATCTTTAGTTCAAATGCACCAGTATTTTTCAGGTACTTAATAGAAAGAATAAATGGTAAAGTGCTTTCTGGAACTTAAGTGCTGCCATACAACGTCTTTGTGTAGCCATGGAAAACTAGCAGCTACAGATCCTTAATATCTTTTTCCCTTCAATGCAATTGTTCTCTCTTATATCGCAGGATAAAGAATGGCTCTCCTC
The DNA here is from genome assembly GCA_033558235.1 of Neomorphus geoffroyi. NCBI lineage: Eukaryota > Metazoa > Chordata > Aves > Cuculiformes > Neomorphidae > Neomorphus > Neomorphus geoffroyi. The sequence continues at coordinate 21,622,638 of JAUMJM010000020.1, read as the reverse complement.
TATGGTTACCTTCCCTTATGAGGGCGCTGTGTAGCAGGCTGCTTTCTTTTCTCTCTAGTGTATATTTATCTAGAGGAGGAGGAGGAGGCCTGTTCCTGTTAATTAGCAAGAACAGACAATACTTCTGTATGCTGTAACTTGAAAACAGGAAGAGTCCATTTCATGTGAATGCTTTTTTTTTTAAAAAAAAAAGCGTTTCAGCTATTTTCAGCATGTCAGGGTCTCTGCCAAAGTTGCTATAGAGGAACAAGGCTTTGAAATGCTCTAATAAATGAAAATAGCTATCAGTAATGCATTAGTGCATTATAGGACTTTCAAATCACTGCACCCGGACTGTGATAAATCACAGTATGAAGTGAGGTTGAATGTGCTGAAAAACACAGTGAGAGTCTGTTTGCTTCTGCCATTTTAACTTCAACCGAAAACCATGTTTTAGAAACTTGGAAGTTCTTACATTAGTTTTCATTGTGATGAGCAACTGTGTCGTCTGATACTGTTCATAAATTGGTCAAATTTCCTTTATACCTTTAATCCTGAAACATTTGTATATTGTGTATATTTTTAAAGTATCTTTCCAGCTCTAAATTAATTGTACATACCACATATCTTTGTGGCCACAATATAGCAAAGAGAGTGCTAGGAATTAATTCCTTTAGGTTGCAAAAGAAATCAGCAAAGAGATTGGAAGAAGATACTTTCCTGTTCAAGCTGCAATCTTATTACCTTTCAAGTTCATGGAAAACTCCATAGAAACAGAATTGTGATACGTTTTCTTCTTCATGACAAGTCATTCATCAGAAGGGATTTCATTGATGCTGATTTGTGCATATTGAAACGAATTCTCACATAGACAATATATTTTGTTCACTTGTGAAAAGAATTTTCCTGCAGAATACATTGCAAACAAGCCTTTATACAGAGCTGATTTTTCTGTTATCAGAAGTCTGGTTAAATAGTTAAAGAAGTAATTAAGTGTCATGATTGATAAATGACCAGTAGATACTGTGTACTACAGTACAGAAACATACTCATTGATTTCTCTATGTCATGTTATAGTGACTAGACTCTAAAAAAATAATTGCTCTATCCACAATAATAGGATTTACAAGTTTAAGCTGGAATGTATTTCTTCCATCCTTGAATATAACCAATTGTCTTCCTATATCACTGATTATTTAATAGAGAAAAGCCATTTACTGAATTTACCCAAGTAGTTTATTAAAAGCAGCCAAACTGCTTTTTTTTTGGGGGGGGGGGGGATGTATGTGGCTTAATCATTACTGGTTATGCAAAAGTCAATGCCAAGAAGGGAAAATAAAACACTGGAAAAATTACTTCAGATTATCAAAACCAATGAAAACACAAACACGTCTTTCACACACCAAAGGAGTAGAGGGGGAAAGAAGCTGGAGAGGAATTAAGGATATGAGACTACTGTAAGGAATATGGATGTTGTAGATTACCCTGACTTGTACCACTCTGTAAAACTGATTTTCATCTCCCTATTTGTAAGGATTTCAGAAAGAAAAAAAGTCCTGAAAAGACTCCTGAGTTGTTTCTTTACTTTGAAGAATGTAAAAATCCCTCAGATGGCGTGATACCTTTTTTCCCAAAACCATACTTTACACTTCCCTCAGAAAAGTTACACATCTCCTATGCAAAATGTTCTTTCCTATTTAACCTGCCAACAGTAGCACATACTGTAGAAACATACTTGATTATAATGTCAAAGCAAAAGCACTTTGATGTAAAGAACATCCAATTTACGATCTCCTTTTTCATTTTGCAAAATCTCCTGCCAACTCTTAAAATAAATTTGCCTATTTCAAACAGATTTGCTAATACCAGAAAGGTGAAATCTTGTAGTAACTCATTTTCTCTGTTAATGCAGATCAGATATCTTCCCAGGATATTTATGGTGCCATTCTTAGATCAACATTAGTCTAACCAAAAGTTGTGTGGGCTATTTTAGGTGCTGAAGGAGTGAGGGCAGCAAGATTTATTGTAGGTTCAAAGGGAGAAGACCAGGAAATTACTTCAGAATAGATGAAATGCATGTTAAGTACAGCCAAGTACTCTTGTTTCAAACATCAATTAGAGATATTTTTTTTTTTTCCTTAGAGATTGAAGTAGTTTCACGTAAGGTGCATTGATCTTCTGCAACTGTACACAATTAAATAATATTTGATGAGTAAACAGTTCAGTTTAGGTATATTTTATAATTTGTTTTATCTTCAGCAAGTGAAAAGGAAATACATGTAAACATGACATGTTAATTTAATGTTTAGACTGATAAACATAACGTCAAAATTAACACAAAGTAATATTTAGGTTTGAATGTTTAGTATTTAGATTTCTAGTTTTTGTAGTTAGCCAAGGAGAAATAAATAAGCTGGAACAAAAATAAATACACCAAAAATGTAGACTAAGAAGTTACTAAAATGCTTTTGAAAAATACAGTAAATTTTCCTAATGTTATAATTTTAAAGGTTATGATTGCTATAGAAAGTCTTTCTCACCCAAAATTATAATTTTTACTGTATGTGTCTTGGTTTTCAGCGTAGAAATAACATTCACACAGTTATTATTCAGCACTTTCAAATCAAATGAAAAATATATCAGGCAATTGTATCTCCTTAGCCAGTTATGATTGTGACTAAGAATTTTCCATGTTTTAGAATCTGAGGTGAAGGATTTTTAGTAGACCTATTGGATTTTTTTCTTTAGAAATACTTTTTCACTCTGTTATTACAATATTCATGTTTTATATTTAATGTGAGTGAAGTTCTCTAATGAAATACATATATGAATGCACATACTCTCTCTGAACTAATATGTTTTTGAAAATACAAAGCAAATTACTGGTTTATTAGCCTGGCCTCTTAATTACATATTGCTAAGAAGAAAGCCATCAACACATATATAAGCTTCTTATCTATGTGTTCATGTAATTATAGTCAGCTCATGTATGTAGCTGATAAGTAAAGTTATCCTAATTAGGAAATTATTGTGTATAGATGATAAAGTCAGATACGAGAAACACATCTCACCTTGTTATTAATGTCTTCAAATGTCTCTTAAATGAATGTTAAATAAGAATTTATTATTATGAACAATTGGGTTTGGAAATAAAATGAAGTAAGAATATAATTTCACTGAAGCTTAATTTGGTTTTAAATTAATGAAATAATTTTAGTCTGAAATATTCATTGTGCCATGACTATACCATTTTGTTTTCAAGGACTGATTTACTGTACAGCTTTTAATGCTCATGCTGTACATTGAGAAGATGACTTAGACTTACCTTTGAAAGTAAAGGAGTCTGTGAAACTTTTTACCACAGCTCCTCCCAAGTCTATTCTTTTTTTCACTTAGAAGTAGGTTGTTGAAGTATTGGTTTTCTTGGACCAGTGTTTTGAAGATTCCTCTCCTGCAGAGAATAGCTTGAACACTGGCTTGCTGTCCAAAGGGAGAGGAGAACTCAGGGCATTGCACTGTTCAAGAAAATAGGTTTTGCTAATGCTGTGTGAAAAATGCTTGAAGGACCTTAAAGTATTTTTTAACAAATCTATTTTGCATTTCCTTTAGTGCTCATCTTTGTACTATTAAGGACTGAAAAAGTAAATTATCTCTCTTTGTGGGATTTCATAGAACTTTGTTTTTCATTCAGCTTCTTGGAACCTTTATTTCTGTCTCACTGCTTTCTTTTTAAGAAGAAAATACAGGGGGAGATATTTTTATAGGGTAGCTAGGCACCTTCCTGTAGCTCTTGTAGATCAGCTTTTCTTATTTTCTCATGGGTACTGTTGACATTGGTGTAGAGGACTCTGACTATGGTTATTAGTCATTGGTAGAGATTTGTGTTGTATGCCGTGCTGTAAGGTAGCTCTAAAGACTGAGAGATTAAAATTGAGAATAAATGATTGAAGGAGAAATTTCATCACCAAAAGTATTCTCAGTCACTGGAACAGGCAGCTCAGGGAAGTGGTTGAGTCACCATTCTGGCAAAACATCGATCTGTCCCTGCCTACCTTTTCTATTAATGTACATTTATAGGATGGCTAGAATTACCTTTTTGAAAAAGAATTTATTTTCTTGATCTGCAATTTACAAATTCGTGGCTTTTCCCATCAATTGTCTGTATCTTACTCTTCAAAGAGGAAGACAAGGAAGAGCTGATTCTGGTTTTCGCGCTTAATGGCTGGAGTGATGATCGTTTAAGTTTTGTGTTAAGTGAGATTTACACCAAGTATAAATTATTTGGCTGTCTTCTAAGTATCTTTGCTGTAAAGTGTAAGGTTGCTTCATGTAGTTTTGATGCCAAATCCAGTTATCAGAACTTCATGGCTGTCTCTTTAGCTTTTAAGACTGGATATCTTTATTATGGACATTAGTGTCAAATTATGTTGTTGAATATTCTCTGCCTCTGAACTACCTGTGTGTTCTACAGATTAAATAATTAAACTTATTATTTCTCCCTTCTCGACTCTTTCTAACTCTGGGGTATTTCAGTGGATGTGATAAAAATTGTGCAGCAGACTCCAGACAGGGTTATATCCATGATCTGTAAGTGTGACATTATAACATTTTTTGTGTCATTTTTCATGTCATTCTTCATCCATTCTAATATACTTGTTGCTTTCTTAATAATAGTCAAATACAGGAGAATTAAGAGAACAATCTATATAATTTCTTAGCTTTCTATTCAGTTAATTTAGGTGCCTTGGAGTGTGCTAGTAGTCTAAACTTATCCTTCATTAATTTTCAGTAGACTTTGCATCAGTGTCCGTGATTCTATCACAAAATATAGTGAACTGACACAATCGATATGGGGGAAATTACAAAATCAGCATCTTTGTTTCTATGACCTGTGTGGGCTGTGAAGCCCCATGTCATACTACAAGCAATATCCCAAAACAAAAAAGGATAAGGGAAAGAAGGTATTTTTTTTTTAAAAAAGGCACTCCGGGTGCTGCCAATTACATGCTTATCTTTCATGTCTTATGTTGAAATTCATTTAGGTTTTTAACTTTTATAATAAATAATATCTCTGTTTAAAAAGTTTTGATATTTTTCTTTGAATAATGAACCCCTCTGTTGATAAAATAATATGATACTAAATTTTCAGTGTTTCTTTTCATGTAGATTATCTTCTTAAAATATGTATAGCTATTTCATAATTTCAAAATAACCACAACTGCCCGAGTTCTGTAAATCAATAAATGACCTGAATTTAAGTTGTTAATGCTAGGACACTTGTGGCTTGTGTTAATAAATGTAAATTGTTACATTTAGGTCTATTGGACTATTTATTTTTCCTCTGGCAATGAAGGTTCGGTTTTCTGGTACTAAGTCTTTCTCTTTATTTCCCTCAAAGTGTTCAGAGTTAGCTGCCCTCAAAAAGGGAAATACTTTGAAAACAGTTTCTGCTGAAGTATTTCCACAATCATTGTTCTTGCAGACTTTCTGTGTACAAGCCAATTGATTTTCTAATGTAAAATTAATTGAACTTGGATACATCTGCTTCTTAGATAGTGAAAACAAAAAGAAAAAAAAACAAAAAAACCCCCCCACATGTAGTTCAGAGTATTACCTGCAGAGGAATTCAGTTTTATTGTGATTTCTGTTTTCTGTTTACATACATACATTCTTCTTCAAATTAATGTAAAGTCAAGATATTAATACAAGACGCAGGAGCTTATGACTCAATAAATGGTAACATTTTAGGCAAGAATGTTATACCTTGAGAAAAGATAGGAATTTTCTCATAGTCTAAACAGTAATTGCCAAAATATATTTAATTTTAGATTGATTTTACTTTCTGAAATTAGTTTTGTGGCTGTATATAGTCCAGTATATATATGTTCTTGGCAAAATCCTGATTAGGCAAGTATATTTTGAAGGCAAAAAGCGCCTGTTCTTAAAGAAGACTTTACCAGTCATTGAGACAACCAATTTTGCAGCTAATGTAAAAACTTCATAGGGATAGATTATAAAAAGAACAAAGGTTCTTGTGATGACAGAGCAGTGTCTTAATATTTATCACACCTGAAACTAATGATTAACTCCATACTTTATTGGATAATTTTAATGAATTTTACTATAGCTTCAAGACATAACACATACAGTCATTTTCAGATTTCTCATTTTTATAGCCATCAGCAGACTATATCTTAATGGCATTTTGAAAATGAATGATAAAGGAGTTATAAGAGTAGCTAAATTGATTTCCTCACCCACATACTGTGGTATATGTGACTCTGGAGTCTAAAGAGTGTATAAAGCACAAAACAGGTAAGAGTGAAATGTCCATGAGTTAGTAGTGCCCTACAAGATACGAGAACTCGTGATAAAATGGAGTGTTGCATAGATACAGTAGTTTGCCTATATAATGCAATGTAGTTTCAACAGGGTTTATTAGCTAGAACTTATTATTTTGAGTATTAAAACATGAGTAAACTTAAACGTGACTATTTTTCTTCCAGTTGTGAAGCTAACATGGTGTTCAAAGCATGTGTAGGTGACACATTCCATTAAACAGCTTTTCTTCACCATAATATCACCTAATCAGAGTCTTAGATTTTTATCAGATGATCTTTTACTCTTATGACAGCACAGTTTCAACTCTGAAGACAATGAATTTGTGGGGGGTTTGTTACTGTTGTTGTTTGGGGTTTTTTTCCCCAGCAATTAAATCCTAGATTTTGGGGTAAAATAATAGCTTTCTCCTCCTCATTTTCACTGATACAGTGTTATCCTTCTTACTTGCCACAGATTTTAGTTTGGTGCATTTCAATCATGTTGTGCCAAGGCTTTGTATGTGTACACTGAACTGTTAATGTTAAGAGAAATACCTGGAATAAGCAGTCATCTGAAAACCACCAAAGCACTGGTCTGACTCCGAAAATAATCTTTGTTGTTAATTTTTAAGATAGGTAAAACTTGGTAGTATATGCATTTGAAATAATGAATAAATGAACATCAGATATATTCTGTCTCTGCTTCATTCCCTAGATCCAGTTTATGCAAGTTAGCTCTAGGACGTTATGTCAATAGGAACACAGCAGTGTATTTCTTTTGGCCAAAACTATCTTTTTTGTTTTAAAAAAACTTTCTTTCATATACCAGTAAAAAGAAGTCATATCAATGGAGGACTAGAGCAATAACTAGAAGAAAATCTGTGAGATTACTATTGATGGATTCTTTGAAATAGAATAAACAAATCAGTAGGAAAATAGTTTATATGAAGTTCATATTGCGAATGATAAAGTGTGGTTGAATGAATCAATGCTGCAATTTAAATAGAGTTGGGACAAAGAATTTTATATTCAGGTGGATATAGAGCTACTTATTGGTAGGTTATTCCAACAGTGGAAGGCTCAATTACTTCTTAGCTTCCCCTCTAGTCTTACTACCCCTTTTAGGTTTAAAGAAAATGTCTGGGGTTTGCTCTCCAACAACTGCAGTAGTATTAAACCATTTTACTTTGTTTTAATGTACTGGCCTATAAAATCTCACATTTTTTAATTCAACTCTGTGAAGCGTCAGCTGGCATTGATGTTTAGCTTGACTTGATTACGATCTAAGTTGGGCAATGTTTAGGAAGATCCCCTTTAGTTGTGACTAATTTGTCCATGTCGGGAATAACCATCATCAGCTTCCTTACAGCTACTCTCACAGATGGAAAGGTCAGAAGCAGAACTGTCCTCCTACTCATATTGAAAATGTATGAATATAAATTTGGTAGGAACTGGAAACTGAACAGGGAATGACTGTTCCCTTCCCAGGCTGAGATAAACACAACGGGCACAGATATAAGTTAAGAACTCTACAGTCTTTCCACAGCATGAGGAGGAGGTTATGTCTTTCTCTGTTCTGCTTCTTAAAAAGAATAGAATGTCTTCATGAGTTAGATTAAAAAACTGACCATTGCTGCCAAAAGGAAGTTGAGCACAGTCCAGCTTTCATGAGACTACTTTCCTCAAAAAAATCAATTTTTCTTCTTAATTCACCACATTGGCATCAGTGTAGAAATGAAATTCTGTCAAAGTTTAGGATGGCCAGGCCCAAAGGGTTGTGGTAAATGGAAGTAAATCCAGTTGGGAAACTGGTCACGAGCGGTGCTCCCCAGGGTTCGGTGCTGGGTCCAGTCTTGTTTAACATCTTTATCCATCATCTCGATGAAGGCACTGAGTGCACCCTCAGCAAGTTTGTGGATGACACCAAGCTTGGTGCAAGTGTGGATCTGCTTGAAGGAAGGGAGGCTCTGCAGAGGGATCTGGACAGGCTGGATCGATGGGCTGAGACCAACGGGATGAGGTTCAACAAGGCCAAGTGCTGGGTCCTCCATTTGGGTCACAACAATCCCATGCAGCGTTACAGGCTTGGGGAGGAGTGGTTGGAGAGCTGCCTGGCAGAGAAGGACCTGGGGGTGTTGGCTGACAGCGGCTGAACATGAGCCAGCAGTGTGCCCAGGTGGCCAAGAGGGCCAATGGCATCTTGGCCTGTGTCAGACACAGCGTGGCCAGCAGGAGCAGGGAGGTGATTGTGTCCCTGTGCTTAGCACTGGTGAAGCTGCACTTTGAGTATTTATTTTTCATAGAAGTCCAAGCTGGGTCTATCTGGGAAAAAAACCCCAAAAACAGCAAGCAGCCCCATCCCTTGACATTTGTGTTTTTTCTGTTGTCTAAAGGGAGACTCTTCCTGTGCATCTCATTTTGTAACTTCAAAACGGGTACATTCAATGATGGAAAAATATAATTACTGTCCTTAAGATAATTTATCACCAAACTATATTTGTGATATCAGTCATTATGAGGTCTAATGCATATAGTTGACAAATGTGTTTGCATCTCATACTTTATCCTAATTGACATCTACCATATTGCTGCAGACAGCTTTTCAGCCCAGATGAATGCTGTTTGCCAAGAGCTATTACTACTTTCTGAGGTAGTCATACACAGATACATTATAGTGAAGGTACAGAGTAAAACTTCACTATGTTTTTTTTACTGCTCATGTGTCTAGGTTCACTAGTTCTGAAACGGGAGGCTTTGACATGCATCAAGGAGATTCTCGACAATTTGATGATATGTCACTTCTGAGGTTTTGTACAGTACATCAAAAGAGGACCACTGAAATACTGAAAGGTTACTATGTGCTTTGAAGCACTGAATATAATTCATGCAAGACGAAACTCTATAAATTAAATCACTGAAGAAAAATGTTTTACTAAAGAACCTACCATTAGACATTTTCTCTCCTGTAATAAGATTACATTTTGTCATCAGTACTCATGCAAGAGGACAATGAAAGTTAATTTTATGAGTTAGTGAAAGCCATAAGAGACTTTCTAGAGACATTAAATAGTCAGAATACCTACTACAGTGACATCCTGTCAGATAATAAATAGTGGCCTGTCACTCTCAGTGGACTAAATCATGATATGCTGTTCTTCGTATATAAAAGTCTTGGATAATAAATGTAAAATAATTGAAGCTCTAGTGAGATTAGGATATTTATATTTGGTATCTTGGCTGTGATTATTTCACCACAAAATCTTCAGAGTAAAAGAAAAGTTAGTGAAATACAATATTACAGTATTAAAGTGGTTGCACAGATCAGATATAATAAGTATATTGAAAGTGTAAATCACATTCAGTTGACACAATATAATGAACCTTAAAATATGAAAGCTATATATTTAGCCACTTTTTATAGACATTTGTATAATACCTAAAGAAAATAAATCCTTTATTATCATCATTTGCAGTACTTCTTTTTTCTTGTATATGAAGTCGTGTTTTCTCCTTCTGCCAGAACTCCCTGATATTCCTGGAATATTAAGAACTGCACATGGTAAAAATCAGACCAAATTTTAAAGTTAAATTAAAATTAAATCTTATTACATAATTTGAAGGTGCTATTAGATTCAAGTGTATTTTAAATTTCCATTTTCTGTATTCATCTTTGCTACTTCTAATAATCAAGAACTTTTAAAACATTTCATTTCACTTCATTTTAACACACTTAGCTTCGGTAGCTAAAAGCCAGCTAAAAGCACCATACTTGAAGTGTGTTGTCCACAGCAGATGGACTATTCTGGGTTCATTCAGTCATATCTGGATTTTATTAAAATACTGCAGTTTTACAAGGGAAAGAAGTGGTTAGAAACTTTCCTCCTTTTTTCATGGAAGAATAATTAATTTAGAGAAACATTTGTAGCGTTAGTAAGCTTTAAGTGTTTACACATAAGTACAGTTCAAGCTTCTCTGGATGGTGGGTAGCAATGCTTTTTTGAACGTTCTTTTCTCATACCATGCTTATAATAAGGTATTGATTAAATTACTATTGCTCTAAACTAAGTCCTGTCCTAGGTAGCATGAATTGCATCATGAAATCTTTATGACTTCATAACAGCTTACAACAGAGATATTGTTTAATCATCTGTGTAATATTTTCATTGTATCCAAGTGTGAGGTATGTGGGCTTCCACAGACCACGTATAACATTACTATAAGCATCAATCTGGTGCAATTTCTTTCTTACTTTTGAAAATGAATTTCAGAGTCAAGTTTTTAAACCTTCTTGCTATCAAAGCCACATTATCAGAAAGCGTGACATTTAGTTCTGCAGTGGTAAAGATTTCTGGTTTATTTCTTCATAAATTGGAGAGATAGGGATTTGACAGATGGACCACTCAGTGGATAAAGAATTGGCTGAATGGTCGCACTCAAAGAGTTGTGGTCAATGGCTCAATGTCCAAGTGGAGACAGGTAATGAGTGGCGTTCCTCAGGGGTCGGTATTGGGACCAGTGTTGTTTAACATCTTTGTCACAGACATGGACAGTAGGATTGAGCGCAGCCTCAGCAAGTTTGCCAATGGTACCAAGATGTGTTGCACAACTGACACACTGGAGGGAAGTGATACCATCCAGAGGGACCTTGACAGTCTTGAGATGTGGGCCTGTGCAAACCTCATGAAGTTCAAGGCCAAGTGCAATGTCCTGCACCTGGGTCAGGGCAACCCAAACACAAATACGGGCTGGGCAGAGAATGTATTGAGAGTAGCCCGAAAGAGAAGGACCTGGGGGTGCTGCTGGATGAGAAGCTCAACATGAGCCAACAATGTGTGCTTGCAGCCCAGAAAACCAACCATATCCTGAGTTGTGTCAAAAGAAACGTGACCAGCAGGTTGAGGGAGGTGATTCTGCCCCTCTACTCTGCTCTCAGGAGACCTCACCGGGAGTACTGCATTCAGTTTAGGACTTCCCAACACAGGAAGGACATGGATCGGTTAGAAAGAGTCCAAAGGAGGGCCATGAAGATGATCAAAGGCTGGAACACAGACTATGGGATACTATGTTGAAGCCCTTACTAAAATGTAGATGCATAACAGTCATTTCCTTCCTCATGTCCGCTGGTGCCAGTCACCCATGACAGAGAGCAATGAGACTGATCAGGCGTGACCTGCCTGTGCTGGCTGCTCGGGCAAGAAATGGCTTCCAAAAAGATCCGGTCCATGACATTTCCAGGGACTGAGTTAAGGCTGACTGCCTTGTAGTTCCCTGAATTCTGCTTTTTACTTGTCTTGGAGTGTGACAGCAGCTGCCTTCAAGTCAGAACAAACATTTCAAAAAGGACAGACAGCAGCCTCACAGTAGTATCTGCCAGCTCCATGAACACATCTGGGGATGTCTCCCACTTGAGCCTATGGACTTGAAAACATCCAAGGGAGTTAAGAAATCCACTACTCCTTCCTCTCCTGTGGGTGCTGCTTCATGCCTATAGACTCTCTTAGGAGGCTCAGGGAGCCAGGAGGCTTAAGGAGAAGCCTTACCTGTGAAAACTGAGGGGGAAAAAGGCATGAAGTACCTCAGGTTTTTGCCCATCAGTTGTCACTGGGCACCCTATCCCACAGAGCGGTGGTGACAGCCTCCATGAAGCCACCTCTGTGGCAGTGGTATGTGGATCCATGCAGTCCTACTGGGTGCTGCCACCCCACTGCCTAAATGCCTGACCCTTCCGTGTCTTCAGTGGGATCCAGAGCCCCTCGATGAAGGATCCAGGCCCAGAGCTGACCTGGCCCTTTGCCCTGCCCATGGCAGGGGGTTTGGGACTGGATGATCTTTAAGCTCCCTTCCGACCTAAACCGTTCTATGATTCTAACCGTTCTATGACCCCAACAACTGCCATGTCAGCAGCTGTGCAGAGCCAAGCAGCAGCCCCTTAGCAGCAGCTCTGGCCCTGCAATTTCTCGTGGGACCAGGAGCCCTTTGAAATAGCAAGGGGCGGAGGGCAGTCCAAGTCTCCCTGTCTGCTGAAAAGCAGAAAGTGAAGGGCGAGATAAGGCAATAGCGATAGGAAAGAGAGGAACAGAGGTAGAAAATTAAGAAAGCTTTTGGGATAGTTCCATAAGAATAGTCACAACCATGGGTTGGTGACGTCTTCGAGGTTTGGCGTCTCAGGGTCCCGTTAAGAGTTGGTGGTGGGCAGAGGCGTGCAGGGCACTTTTGGCAGGCCTTTTATACCTTCTCTCGGTTCAGGTTGTCATCTCCATCCGCCTGTGCATGTGCACTTCCTACCCTGTGCCTCCAGCTCGCTTCATGTGGTGGGTGTGTGGCCCTTGCTGAGCTTCTGCAGGACACTGACTTGCGCGTTTTGACAGTTCCTGTGCTGCACCTGACAGTGGCTAGCAATCTTTGAAAAAAAATGTCCCAGTACAGCTACTCACAGTCTCTCACAGCACTTTGCCGACCACCCATGTGCTGGCAGTGGGATGAGGGGAAGGTGCAGTGGCTCTGTGAGTTGTGTTGAAGAAGTCTTGGCCTGGTTGCCTTGCACACAGTTGTCACACAGAGAGTGCCCCCGAGGCTGAAAGCATCAACCACTACTTGTGCACTTCATTATTTTTCTTAGAACCACAGAATCATAGAATTGCTTGGTTGGAAAAGACCTTTGAGACATTGAGTCCAGCTGTGCCAGTCCACTACTAAACCATATCCCTGAGCACTTCATCTACCCATCTTTTAAATACCTCCAGGGATAGTGACTCCATCGCCTCCCCGGGCAGCTGTGCCAGTGCCTGACAGCCCTTTTGGTGAAGAAATTTTTCCTCATGTCTAATCTGAACCTCCCCTGGCACAACTTGAGAGAAATAAAGGAGAGTTTAAAAAAGCCCTACCTTGGAAAGGGAAAGAGTAGGGGACTTTTTAAGTGGTTTTGTTTGTTTGTTTTGCGAGATTGAGTTTTTTTAGGTTTTATTTATATATTTATTTTACTTATCTAAGAGCTTTGTGAGGGATATTGAGTATCAGCCCAGGCATATGCCGCTGGAAGATAAGAAAAATAAAGCAAAAAAGGACACCAGAATGAACAGATAATTTTCTGACAATATTTTGATAGATAATCCTAGCATGCTGTTATTGTGGAAGCAATGGAATTACAGGGCTGAACTTCTTTTCTTAGGGTTGTTTTATATGTTAAGTGTGGGATATTAACGAACAGAGAAGCCAAAGAAAGTCTTAGAAACAAATTAATCTAGTACTTAAAATGAGAACAGATGTTAACATCGTCTTCTCGCCAGGAATAGCTGATTTTTCTCATTGTTTTTATATGCAAAGATATCAGTATCCCAAGGCCTTGTTTAAGCAGAAGACCTGTGTGTGGGGAAGGGGTGAAGATGGACTTGAATGTACTTGTTTTAGGTGTACATTCTTGTGTTAAACTTTCCTTATGCAATGAACTATAATTTTGCTTATAATCCTGCAGTAGAACTATACTGTATATGCTAAGGTTTGTGGAAAATCACAGTCCCTGAATTCCACCCAAATATTAAAGACAGCAAATTAGGCTAGTAGACCAGAGAGGACCAGAGAAGGAAAACTTAAGGGTAAAACTGAGCTAGAACAGCAGAGAAGCTGAAAAATGCAAGTGACCAAGGCATATAAAATACTTTGTTGCTATGAACATGTAGTTAATTAATTTATACCAGAGGCAAGCAGATCAATGCCCACGTCCTTCAGCAGCTTCTGTGACAGGATAAAGGAACACCAAACAATGTGAAACTCACTGTCAAACTCAGTTTGTTTAGAGGTTCAAGTGAGGGACACGCTGTGTCAGGGAGGTCTTTGCGCACATGTGTACACATGTGGTTAACTGAGACCTGTCTCTGTTTTCTCTGCTGTGAGCTGTCACAGTTGAACCTGAGGAAATGAGGCACTTGCTCTCAGTGGTCTTAGATTAATCTAGTTATGTCTTCTGTGTTCTTTCCTTTAAGTAAAATACTTCCTGTAGTCTGATGAATACACCTCTCTATTTAAAGAGCTTGACCTGGTAATATAATATAGGTGTCCCAAAACAGAAGCATCCATTTTGAAAATAGCTTATATTTAAAAAAAAAAGAAAACATTTTCTTTTTTAAATGTACTCAAAGTATAGGAAAACCCATTCTGTGCATGAAAATTATTGCAAGGTATACAGCAAAGATACTGTTGCTTAAGAAGAAATCTTATCTGAACGATCAGATGAAATGATGGGACAAATCCGTGTACAATTGCATAAAACCTTAAAAACCACAAAGAGTTAATTACCTATCTCATTTTCTGTTAGTCTCTTTATGTGAGATAAGTAATGTATAGAAAGTGGTAGAAAATTCAGAGGTCAATATTGGAATTTAGGATAAGTGATACATTAGAATGCCGTGACTTTAGCTATTAGAACAAATTAATTACACAGAAAGTCATACCTTCTCTTAATAAGTGTCTAATTGCAAGGCTATCTCAACTAGAAACCGTAGAAGTGTCTTTGTTCAGGTCTTGATTTTGTGCAGACTATTGTCTGTATTATTTATAAAGCCAGAACATACGCATGCAAGGAAAAAAGTGAATCTTTACATGGTGTATAGCGACAACATATTTGAGAACTTCACGACGATGGGGCTTACAGTAAGACCTGAAGAAATATCTAAAGAATTGTAGATAGTTCTCTCAACTGAATTTCTGTAAGGGACCCTAAATTATTAAACTGTTCTTTCAAAGCATCTCTAAGGGATGGTGAGAATGAACCGCTAGCATAGATTTGTAGGGAACAAGTCAGACCTACCCTAGCTCTTTAAAAAATATTGCAGAAAGCCTTAAGGAGTAGAAGAGATATGATATTACTTGAATTTAGTAAACTGCAGTTTTGATAACATCGCATTGCATTTTCTTAAAAGCTTTTTATTTATTCACCGTCACTCTTTTCCCTAGTAAACGAAGGTGGATGAGGAAGAGTGTAATGGCGTAAGAGTTTGTACTTGATCTAGGGTTATTCCATTACTTTGTTGGTAGCTATGGAACAAGATGGCAAATCCTCTCTAATGTTTCAGGAGAGCATATGGGGACAGTATATGCATCATACCATACTGTTACTTGTATAGCTGGTTCCAGACTTTTTGCTTTCCCACACAAGCGTTTGCCCTTCCTTCATATCAGCAGTAGCAGAGCTCAAGAAGTGTTGAAAACCCTGGCAGACATCCTTTAGGCAAATCTGAAACCTCTATCACCTGCTATGAATTTGAGGCATAACATACTAATTTCTATCTACCTGTTTACTGGATTGATAGTCTGAGGCACAAAGCATGTAATATCTGAAACTGTTAAACCACAATCCACTAGAGATCTTTCTCCACAGATCTTTAGGAGTGTAATGTGTAAGCAACTTGTAAGCTCAATTTGTCTAAGTTTTCAAAAAGGACAAGCAACACAATGTATCTATATATTGATAGTTCATGAAATTATTAAAGGCATTGAAAGAAGACTTAGAACCAGGTATATTTAACCTAGGAAATGAGAAGAATGTGGATATTTATTTACAAAATTGTTGCAAAAGGACATCAGCATAAACTGTTTGCTTTCTCTGGTTTAGATACGAAAAGAAGTAGTGGGGTTTAATATGTTGTAAATTATAGATGCAAGAGATAAGAAACAGGTCTTTGAATGGTTAACTTCCTGGAGTAGTATCCGGAGGATGGTCCAGCTTAGAGTTTAGGTATTTAAAGAGAGATTGAATTGGTGTTAGTACTGGTTTAGATGTGAAGGAAGATGCAGCTGAACCCTGCTACCTGTGAGAAATGCAAAGGCATGTAAACAGGCCCTTTTCCTGCTTTATTCCTATCACTTCTTACATCAATTTCTATGGACTTCTGGCAAATATGAAGACAGGAACCAGGAGAAGGAATAGAAGCTGCTTCTTTTGTTTCTACTGAAAGAAGATACTGCCACATGTTTCAGTTTCTACTGAAAATTATCAATTAACTCTACTGTTAAAATGAACATAAGTATTTGTTTCATGTATTCTATATACTACAGTTGTTCTACATACTGAATAGAAACCTGTGCTGTTTTGGAAGGCTGGACCAATTACCTCTGTGGTCATTATGTTTCTCCTCTCAGGACACCGGATAGCTGTTCAGGTGTAATGATAACAGCTGTTTGATTCTACTTGCCAGCCTTGAGATGAAAGAACTTTGGGATCACTTGGGTACTACAGGATTAACTGAAGACAAAATTAAACTTCAGTCTTCTATATTGTAATAATTGCATTTTGATAGCACAGACTTTGCAATAAATTATCGCTCAATATATTCTTATTTTTTATTTCTAACCATTTGGTTTATGTTGTTTTCTATATTTTTTTGTACTTAGTCTCTACTGGTTATTTCCTAGGTGTATCTACAGAAAGACAGAAAATAATCACAGGAACAGAACACATTCTGGATTTTCTTCTGATTTGTAGACTACATTGAACGAAGTCTTGAATTCACGTACAGCACCACCTTCCTGTAAGTAGGCTCAATCATTGTGCAACACTGCACAATAAAATTTTATTAGGTTCCTGGGTAATTCAGTACTCTACAAGCAAAATCTCTGATTCAGTGTTCTACCAGAGAAACACTACCTTATATTTATGTGCACATACAAGAAAGAACAGTGTGAAGGCTCAAACATCTCTTTTTTGAAATTCAAAATGAGAAAGGAAAATCAAGAGTCTAAAACGCTATTAGTCAGTTTTTAGAAGTCTTAATTGTACACTATGGGAAATGTAAAAATGTAGTTGCAAGGCAAGAAAGATGAGAAATAGAGTTGCAATATGAAGGGGGCTATAGGAGTAGCTGTATTTACTTTGTTCTTATCACCTTCTATCTATGTCACTAAGACTAACATTTTTTCCAGCTTTTAAATTAATTTTTGATAGCACAACTTTACAACATCAACACTAATAGACATAGCATACACTTACTATCCGTGGTCATTCTTGATTATGTGCCTCATTGTTAATCTCAAGAGACACAGAGACAGTGCAAGAATCTGTTGTGATTAGTAAATATTGAATATTTTTAAAAATTAGATTCTGTCAGAGTACTACAAGGTGATATGTAAGCCTCCTTGTTGTGGGATTCAATGGATATCTTGAGATATTTTGAATTCACAAAGTATCCAGGTGTATAAATTTGGATCTTCAGTTATTTTTAACAAGTATTTGGCTTGACATACTTGCTTTCTGGATTCAGAATTTCTGGATTATAAATGTTTCTGGATTATAAATTTCACATACAAAATAATGCCATGGAGGTGCTGTCATTTATTAACTGAGACAAAAAGTAGAGAGAATGTTGTACTGGCTTGTTTGATAGGCTTTCATTTTATATGGTTGAAATGTGTAGATATGCAAATTCTCCTAGATGATAAAAATACAGTGTGTTGATGAGGGGAAAATATACTTATATTCTTTAGAAGTTTGACTCCTTGAAATTGTTGAAATTCAGATTTTGAAGTTGACTGGAATATCTTTTGCAAAGGAACTGAACTATGTGTCCAAAATTACAAAATGAGGGGTTTTGTTGTATTGAGCATTTAACACTGTCAGGGCAAAACATATCAGTGTAATTTCTGCACTTTATTTTCTGTCACATCATAATGTATCTGCATCTACTTTTTGCAGGGATCTAAGGATTGTAGCTTGCCATCTATTGTTTAAATCTCTGTACATTTCTGCTGCATTGGATGGATAGTCTTTTTAGCCTGGCTTCATTATTTGGAAATAGGAAGCAATGCTTATGAGATCAGTCAGTGTAAGGTTATGTTCGTACCCTTTTATTTACATCTGCACTCATTATATTTGAATCTTCTGGAAGGGCTGGCATTTTGAAAGAGAGAGACAGGTCTCAATACTATGTTTCTAAAACATATATGGAAATGGATGGCTGAGTGGAGGACGGAGTGTCATGAACTGACTGTAGTGTAAGTTCAAACTATATTGGATAGGAGGAAGTTATAGTTAGCTCTCTTAAGTGAGAAACTTCAGAGTCTTTCTTATATACTAAAAGCATTCAATCAGAAGATGTAAATTTGAAAATTCTTCCTTCTAGTGGCTATGATGAGCACTGTTTGCAGACATTTTCAGCTTGGATAATTAAAACCTGATGGCCCCAGCAGAATGCTGATAATATTTATAAATGCATGGAAATGTCACTGGAGGAACTAAACCCTATATAATGCCTGAGTGCAGTCAAGTGAATGAAGCGTTTGCCTCTTTTTCTCAGCTTTCTTTTGTGTGTTTTAGATCTATTTGTAATACTTCAGCATGCTTTTAATGGCAGAGCTGTTTTTCAATGGTAACCATTTGTGTATGAAATAATTGAAGTTTATACAATAAAGCATAGTTCAATTTACTTGAACATGTAAATCGACTCATTTATGAGTCACTTGTGCATGACTGGTATAGGAATATTCCACATGATAAGTTAGGAAGTATACAGTAATTGACATGTAATAATATTGAAACAGATTGTCCAATACATTTATTTCTTTGACAAAAACTGATCGATTTTAATTTGTTGAATTCTTTACTGCTCTCTCATTGCAGTGAAAGTATACTTATTAGAAGAGCAGTGACTGTGAAGTCTAGTGTGTTAAAATTTGATAATTTCTTTTGTCAAAGAAACAAATCATGAGATTAACTCAAGAGTTCTTGTTAAATTTAATGTGCAAGGTAGTGGGAACACAAAAAATGCTTTATGATGAGTTTTTGTCAATCTGTATAATTTTTCAGTTAAGCAGTCATAAATCAAGGAATATTGTATTTTTTGAGGCTCATTAAAGAGACATTATACATTAGAATAGTGAGGCAGTCAGCATAATGAAATGATGAATGCCTATAACTATCTGTATGTAAATGATGTGAGACAGATTTGCTGGTGCTACAGAGGAGAATAACAATCTATTTGACAGTTCCCTGTAGGTGCTACTTCTGGATACAAATGACAGATGTTAAATGTAAACCTCTTCAACAGCAAGCACTTATTAGCACTCAGTGGGGAAAAAATGGCAATATAAAATAAGACAAATAGCAGATAATTCCATTTAAATAACTTTGTTCTTACAAAGCTTTATTGCCAATGTGTTAAAATCTAGGAGGTTGGTTTTCCTGTTTGTTTTCCTTTGCAAAGATTAAGTAGGAAAGAGAATATTTTGGAATTTAGAAAAATGTAATTTGAAACATTTAAGAAATTTAACTCAATATTATAGGAGCTCTTGATGAAAAATATATGTATGTACCCTTTCATCAACAAATTTTTCTTGAAATATTATTTTGTAAATAATTGTCAAATCATTATTAGCTCTGATAAATATAAGTACTGTGTGGGTTTGCTGCCATTACTTGACTTGCCAAATTAGTTTTAATTGTTGTTTGCACTTTTTTCCTTCCTGAGATAGAATGGAAAACTGTGGTCTTTCAAATCTATGATTTTAATGTATAAAGGGCAGAACCAGTTAATGCAACTATGTTAGCAATAACGAACATGTTTTAAGACATCTTACAGATTTGTTTCTAGGCCATTTGACTCAGTCCTAGCCTGAGATGCTACTCCTAGTATAAAACATTAATCTGTGTGAGATTTACATTTTGATAACTCTTCAGTTTTAAAGTATTTCAGAAGACTATCAAAACCACTTGATTTATTTCTTATTTTACTTCATAATAGATTAGGTTAGGGATTTATATTTCTTTAAAGTATGAATCTTGGCACATGAATTGATTTTTCATATTGTCAAACCTTGCTTTGAAGCTTTTTATTTTTTTGAGATAACCTGTTCTTAATGAATCTGCCAGCCAAACTACTACTTTAAAGAGTAGAGATTAAGTTGACGCTGAGAGTGATGCAATGTCTACATGCTTAGATTCTGTATGGCTTTACATCTTTTAGTTTTATGAAATCTGTGACAGTATTCGTGCTTTTTCTATGTTATCTTTTGTCAACTGTTAAAGCCACCTTGTATTACTTGCACTAAATCTCTTTGGAATTTAGTGTTTCATTGCACCACGGCAGATTTGTAATCCCCTTTCATGGTGTTAAATTATCAGCTACATATGCACTCTGTCTGACTTACTGGACATATTTATTGTTCCCCCGGATACTGTGCTTGCTAATTTGTTTCTTTATAGCTTTGCCTTGAGTTAGGGAATACTCACCCTCTGTCCCCTGAAGTCTTAAAAGGACAACTAAAGTTCATTCCTACGTACTGTTGGAATTCAAATCTAGATGATTTCCTCACATAGATCCTGATCTATGTTCACGTAGAACAGCTGAGGTTCAAGAATATTGAATGTGAATATCATCTCAGTGGGAAAAGGAGAATCAGGTCAGATTTTATAAGAGAATTTAAGCAATAATCCATGACTGTAACAGACTTCTTACATACCCAGACTTTTTTTGGAAGTAAGGAGGAGTTCATAAGTCCAGGAAATGCATTTTGATCCTATTAACCTAGCCTTCTTAAATGATGACAGGTCTTAAAACTATTGCTGAATTTTATCTCCCTCTCTTTGCAATACAATAGAGTTGTAAACTCAGTTACATTAGATAGAAGAGTTTCCCATGCATGTACTGGCTCAACATTTTCTCCTGTTTCTTTGCTTCCTCTTCTGTTCGTAGCTGTCCTATAATCCCTCATACATTAGATGCCACAAGTTTGCCTATCTAGTTGATCAAACCTCTGAAGTGTTTTGAAGAAACTAAAAACATCTTAACATCTGCCTTTCCATGACAGATCAACAAAATTGGGCCATGTGCTATATCCTAAGGAAAAAAAAAAAAAAATTCAGTAACACGTGTTCTGTAGAAACTTCCTAGAAATATGTCTGTTTTGAACATTTTTATACCCCAAAATGGAAGAACCGTACCATTTCATACAACCATTTAGAGCTGCCATGGTTCCAAACACAGAAACTGAAATCACTGCATGTGAAATTAAATTCTGTCTGAGGTTGGGCCTGTGTGATCCTGGGTAGTCATATATAGTCCTGTGTAAATCACTAGAAATTAGTCTTTTGCTGGTGTTTCTAGTAAATATGTTTATTTGATGAGTCAGTCATTATAAGTTATTCAAGAGTTCTAAGCACATACTTTATACATATAATTACAGACTGTAGAGACTATGTATACAGCCTAAAGATATAGTGCCTAAAGATATACTAAGTGTACACATTTTTATTTTTAGGGAAGCAACTACAGGTTAATAATTTACAATATAATGTAATTGCTTCCGGTACTTTGAAAAAAAATTGCTTTGAAATGACTCATCAAACTTTTTTGGCTAATCAGAAAGCATACAGAAACACAAATGTTTCATTGCCTCATTACCTCTGTTTAGTATAAGTAATAAACTTAATACAATGACATCTGTGTAAACTGCTGAAGAATGATGCATTTTTTCCAAATATTATAAATCAAATCACCAAGGGAAAAACATACAAAGAAAATTAAAATGAAAATACATGTATACAGTAGGTTGATAGTTTTACTGCACTGTCATTACATTTTAAAATCAATTTACTTCTCAATTATACTAGAGTACTTGAGTAATTATTAACTAAGCTCAACATTAGATAGATACCATCAGCATTATTTCTTTATATATCAGTTAAATCTGACTGGTAATCTACAAACAGAATGATAATTTAAGTCTAATGGCTTTCTCAGTTATATTTATCTTTATGACTTTATTAGCTGCAAAAAAATGAAACCTCTTGGATATTGTTTCTCTTTTACTTAAAGAAATCCCTTGGCAGAATGTAATAAGGAAGTGCTATGATGCTCATCCAACTATTTCAGCTATTTATTTTTTTTAAGAGCTGGTTAATAAGTTTAAATTATATTGAATGACAGCTGTTATGAGCTGAGTTCTGCTGTGTAAATGTACCGGGAGAGTACAAAATTAAAATATAAAACTATGGTGTAATAATGTTTCACTAATGCCTATTTCAAGTAATAGTTAAAGCAGTTGTAGTTTGTGATTTATTCTAGTAGCAATATTTTTGGATTACTCAAACTGCTACAAACAAAATGCTTGTGCATTTGTAAAACATGAAAAAGAGAAAAGTCTTATGAGATCATTCTAGGAGGCTTGGCCTCCTAGATTTTGCCTTTATAAGGCTTTCTGACTGAACCAAAAATTCAATCTTTACAAGTGATGTCAAGATAAAGAATAATAGTGCTTATCTGGGGAAAACGATGAGGAGAAGAGTAAGCATCTATTTAGGCAACCTGTTAAACAATTGTGTTAGATAGCTTTTGCTTATTCATTTATTTAGATTAAATATTACTACAATCCACAAATACAGATATATGTGTGGATCTGCTCATAGATAGTGTCTGTGTTTGAGTTTTAAAATCTAGTTTTTAGATCAAACTGAACAAATAAAATCATGCCTATTCAGCAAAACCTCCCAGTCATGCAGCGCTATCCGGCTGAAGTAGGCCTAGAATTTACACAGTAAGAAAGTTATCCTTGAATGGAAAACTGAAAACTGTTCTTTGGTCCTTCCAATGAACAAGCATAATTTTAGGGTAACAATGAAGAGAGATTTGTAAGGATTGATTGCTTCACTGATGCTTTCAAAATTTGCTAGCGCACCAGGAGGAGCCACTATACGTTGTCATTCACTCCCATTTGTCAGTCTGTGCTTTGTTTTTTTAATAAGGACACCCTTTTATAACTTAACTGTCAAGAGACGAAAGTTAAGGCAAGACAAAACATGGATCTGGAAAAGAATGATAGTTTTATCTTAAGACTTCTGAGATTACAAGAATACAGTAGTCTCAGAACAGTCCTTTGTTTTTCCATTTAGAGATACAGAAGAATTTTTACCATACCAGCTTTTTGTGCAGAGAAAATAGAAAGACGAAAAGATTTATGACTGGTATTGAAAATGCCATGGACTGAGGAATTGGATTGCAACGTATACTAGGTTTCCTCTTCAGCCATTGTGAAATTTTGACATTCAAAACTGAGACTTGAAGGTGAAGGATTGTGGGGAAGACAAGAAGCAAAATTGCAACTAAGTGCAAGAACACAGTAGAAAAGAATAAACAATGGGAGAAATATGACTTTGGACACCATTGAAGAGGATGAGATGAAAGGATGCTTGAAAGGGAGAAAGATAATGAGAGAAGACTTTTTTCCCATCTTAATTTTAGAGACTGCCATAACCTGAGGCAAGCTATTTGACATTGCTAAGCAGAAGCAATTATCTGTTTTACTGAAGCGATTTCCACCTGAAAGGGATGGAAATTAGAAAATGAAAAGATGAAAAATCTGGTGTAGGAATACTATAGCAGAGAGTATGTATTTAAAGTGTAGTAAATCCTGATGAGATGCATCATTTAGTAGCAATAGAAGCAAAACTAATATAAATATTATTTGCCTAAAAATGTTTTCAAATATAATTAAATATATCGGTGTATATGATTTATGACCTTCTATATGTATCTGTATATACATCTATTTTTATAGATTGGCATGTACACATCATTAGTAACTGAGTTTCATTGCCTACCTTCATTTTCAGTTGAATTTTATCTCCCAAAAATTTAATACAGTTTTTCTCTTCACAATTGCATTTTATCATTATATTTGAGTGATAAATCTGTAATAGTCTCCTTGCAGTGCAAGTGCTTGTGTAGTAGCCTAGAATACCTCACATTTTTTCCCTCTTATCTACTACACCAGACAAAGCTAGGTTGAATAAATATATAGGCTTTTAGGGGTTTTTTGAAATTAATTTGAGATATAGGCAAGAAGTACAGAAAAAAAAAGCTTAAATTAAAATGAAAAATACAGCCTTTTTATATCCAACATTAATAAAGTTAGCCTTTTTCTACCTGTTGCAACATGAAAGAGTTTACACAAAGAAAAAAGTGTTTTAGATTCACAAGATTCTGGTGTGGGTATTTTATCTGATCTCCCTGATAGCTCATTTTTATTTTAGTAGATTTATTTCTACAGTAATTAGTTGAAGAAAAGAGACTCCACTTCTCACTTATTTCTGAGATGATTTAACCCTGTGTTTTCCATAAGAATAACCACAATTCTGCACTTCTTTTCTGGAAAGGAGAGGATAGTGAAAATCTTGTGTTTTTCTACTAGATGTAATTTTTAATGGAGTACAAACACTGATTAAGTATTAATTCTACTATTAGTGTCAAAGTAAAATATGTCTCTAATGTTATTATCTATCCATTTATGAAAGTGAAGACAAAATCCTAGGAATGAAAAAGCTCTGACATTATAGCTTTCCTAGGATTGCCATTGCTTTAAAATTGAAGGTTAATTTCTCACTCTTTCTGGATTGTATCCTACTACGGACAGAAGAATTGATGGATTATTTTCACTTTGCTGTGAAAAGCAAAGCAAAACAAAACAGAATAAAAACCTTCAGCATCATAAGTAATTTTTTTTTTAAAAAAGAGAGATAGAGAATCTGATTTCCTTTTGTTCTTATGAACTTCACCTCATTCTTTAAAGTCCTTGAATAATAACTTCACAGTGTAGTGATGGTCATCCAAGGATGACAGTAATCTTAGATAAAATTTCTCTGTCAATGTGATTCTGTATCTTTATCAGATCACTATTGTGTTATGTATTTTTGCTGAGGCTGCTCAGACCTTCTGACTAGAAACTCAGAGCTGAATATTTCTAGCTATAATAAAGGTTCCTTAGTCTCTTCTCTTGTTTCCTTACAAACAGGTTATAAGAATTATTACTTTTTTAGTTTCATTAGTTCATTTGTAAAATTTGCTTTCTTAAACTTTATTTTCCTTCTATTTGCTTATAGAAAAGCTAGTAGAAAATAGAAACTTGTACCTTATGGCCAAAGAAATCTTGGGTTAGATGCTTGGCAGAGCTATCTGTTATAAATTGCTACTATTGACAGTCTGCTATATAAAGATTCTAATGAAGAATTCAGTATAATAAAAGAGTATGACAGCTCTAATGATATCTGTCACCTGGGTCCCTATAAAGACTCTACCCTACTAAAAATCTGAGAGGAGGGAAAAGGAAGTTAATATGACTAACATTTTCATAGCAGATTTTAAGGGTGCACTTATTTTTTCCCTGAGTTGGAAATATATTTCATGTAAAAGAAACAAGATCAGAATATGGAATAATTGAAGTTTACAGAGTAAACAAACAAAAGCTGTTAGGACAATGGAATTTTGTGGATGTTAAGATTGAGCAGACTGTGGTTGTTAACATGTTCTAAGTTAAACACTAATATAAACATGAATTTCGTGCTGTATATATGCATGTATCTTTGTATAGATTTAAAATTAACTTAGAATCTTAGAGTCATAGAATGTCAGGTTGGAAGGGACCTCAAAAGATCATCTGGTCCAACCATTTTAGGTAATCTATAGTTTAAATGATGTGGCCTAGTACCCTGTCAAACTGAGCCTTAAAAATATTCAGTGTAGAAGAATCTACAACTTCCCTGGGGATATTATTCCAATGTTTCACTGCTCTCATAGTGAAAAACTTTCTTCTGGAATCCCAGTCTCCCCAGGAGCGACTTATACCCATTACAGCTTGTCTTTTCCTTGTAAAAAGGGACTCTCCATCCTCTTGGTAGACACTGTTTATGTACTGGTACATGGTAATAAGGTCTCTCCTAAGCCTGCTCTCACAGCTGAAGAAATCCAGTTCTCTCAACCTCACTTTGTATGGTAGATTTCCCAGTCCTCTGATCATCTTCAGCTTCTCCATGTTGAGAGTTATTTTGCAAGAAGGAAATAAATGGTGACAAGAAAATGTTGAGGTAGTGAGTTATATTGCTGCTAACACAACAAAGAAAACTAGGAATAATTTAACCCCACAAGCTTCTGTATTTGTTTCAATTTCTTGAAGAAAAAAAAATTTGAAAGTTAATTATTCAGAAACTCACAGTTAAAGAAAAAAAAAGGTTGTTTTTTATTTTGGGTTTTTTTTTTCTTCATAGGCTCCTGTCATCTTCATGAAAGGATTAGCTTCAGTCCCACAATCATGTAGGGACATGTAAACTATGAATGTTTGTGATTTTGTTTGGAATTATAGCTGGTTTGTGTAAACTACTTTGATATCTCTAACACTGCACCTCAAGTACTATTTTTCAATTGTTAGCAGCAAGCTAAAAGCCCTCATCTTATGTTAATGGCGAAGTATTTAATAAAGAAGCTACCTGTTTTACATAGTCTTGCATATCTCACTAGGATAATTATTGTTTTCATATTACTTCGTGGTGATCTCAGTCAGGATAAACACATGTAGACACATACATATGTATACACACACTGAGACATGACAGTATATATATGAATATATGTACAAATAGACACTATTTCAGTTATGGTTTTAATTTAGAAGGAAAACAGAGCATGAATACAAAAATAATGTCAGATCTCCAGGTAATAATGCCATAATTGGTAGAATCGGATTTTTTTCTTGTATTCATTTTGTTTGGTTTGTATTTTACTGCATTTTTTATTACTTCTATTTAAAATCTATTTCTGATTTCATTAGAACCTGTTCATTTGAAAGTGTAAATCATACTGATTTATATGTACCTGTTTGTATAATATTGTATATATAATACAGTTTTGTAGAATTCAGTAGGATTATTCTCTTGAACAGTAACGAAGTAACAGAGGTATACAACATGTATCACACAACGGCTTATTGTGAGAGATACTAGTACAACTTCTCTCTACACTTGCCTTAGAATTCCCATAGTTTTTATAAATTCTTTTAATTTACAGTAGTGTGTTTTAAGAGTCATATCTATGTCAGTGTTATTGCTTTTCCTTGATCATTACATTTGAAAAACTGGTCTTGGTGAAGTCCCTGCTAAAACTATTTATAGAAAGTAGTTTCTTAGTTCTTCAGAACTACTCCTTTTCTCCTCTCTTTCTCCTGCACTTTGAATTTTTGATATTTTCAACATTTTTGAAGGATTTTTTTTAGGAAAAAATTCTTCACTGAAAGGGTGATTGGCCATTGGAATGTGCTGCCCGGGGAGGTGGTGGAGTCACCGTCCCTGGAGGTGTTTAAAGAGAGATTGTATGAGGCACTTAGTGCCATGGTTTAGATGATGAATAGGTGTTGGTGTTGGGTCATAGGCTGGACTCAGTGATCTCAAAGGTCTTTTCCAGCCTTGTGATACTGTGATTTAAATTTTTCAAGCATTACATTATTAAAATGCCACTAAACTCTACATTTTTCCAAATTATGACAGAAAACTTCAAAAAAATGCAGAATCTGTGAAGCATAATCAAATTTGTTTAAATAGAAAAAAATTCACTGCAGTTGGCTCTTGAAAGTTCTTCTGCTAGTGCTGCCCAACTGGGATGTAGTACATAGCTTTCTTTTCTGCTTGGTGATTGTCTGGGCAGGAGAATGGACCAAATTAATTACTAACATTCCCTCCAGACCTATTTTCTACAGTTCATTTTCACTGTCTTTTCAGGCAAAAATATAACCATTAAGTTTTAGGGTTTTGCAACTAAGTGATACTTTCTGACTCTAAAAATGGTTGAATTTAATATGGATAGATCAAGCATTTGCATTTTATTAGCGAATAAATGCTGCCATAATGAAATTTACTTTGTACAATATATATTATTACAGTTATTATATTAGCCAAATAAAAAATAACAAGTATTTTAGGTCCCATTAGAACACTTAGGAGCGGGATAGGAATTATTGTCCTAATAAATGATTTGGAAATGTCAGTAATCTGAAGGGCATTAGCATTAGAACATTTCTGAGAGAGAAGCAGGTGGTCAGGTGGTAGTGGCAGCAATTATTTTGTTTATCAATTGTATTCAAACACAACTTACTCAAAAATTTGAAATTTTCAATCATTTATTTTCCTTTGAGATTTAATTGTTTTTTATAAATGATATTATTTATTCAATTGTCAGCATTAATTATGAATATGGTCACATATAGGCACAGGTTTTGGAAATAAAAAGGTTGGAAGGACTGTATATAATTTTAATTTACACATAATATATTTCTACCTTCTAATGTATTTGAAAGATTTCACTCTTTTTCTTCCTCATATTTTTTCAAATAAGTCAAACACAACTTCATCCACACTCAGAACTACTCTGTACAGAATGTTAGTGTTAGTCTTAAAACCCAGTCTGTGGTTGTAAATCTCATGAAATTTCAGGGCAAAAGGTAGTTATCAGCCATTTACAAGGATTCTTTCTTGACATATTTATAAATCAACTCTGTTCCAAAATGTGTTCATATAATACAATGATTATATAATACATTTTCATGCCATCCTAAGGATTCAGATGCATCAGAAAAAACCCCTCACAGTGTGCGTGGAATCAAGGTTTTAAAAATTAATCACTAGGCAGTATATTTTGATCTACAAACCCAAAAGCATGATAATGGTAGTTGTTGACATACTGGTTTTTGTTTACTTGCAGATCATAAGAGTAAAATCAAATCGTGTTGGCCACGTACATATTTTCACTTTTTCATAAGTTGAAAGTTCAAGTTTGCTTTTATTTTTGAGCTTTTCATATATTTCTTTTTTCTTCAAAAAATTAAATTTTCTCTGAAAGTAGATTTTAAATAAAACAAATCTATAGGTCATGCTTTAAATTTTGCAAATTATTACTAGAAAAAAGGTTTCAGATACTTTCAGAGAGAAAGAGACTAAATGAATCACATTAGCAGTATTAACACAATTTAATAAAATAATATTTTCTTTTATCTTGCTGTAACACTAACCCTGATGACTCAGTGGGCTGTTATATGATATGCTTTCTAACATGTCAGGTTTAAACCAGTGAGTCTACTTTTTGAAGAGAATTAGAAGTATCTCAAAAATTACACAGGAAAAAAATTAGATGCGTGGTATAGACCAAGAAGTTTGTCCTTTTCAAGCATTTCCCTGGCAAGCACCTCTATGGAAAAATTTGGATTTTCATATTTTTGTGGGCAAAATACATTAAAATATTTGTGTTTAGTCATTGCAGTGATGATGCAAATTAGTTTGGTAGAAAAAACAGTAGTAGGAAGAGTAAGTAAGTAGTTAAAATCAGTCTTAACTTCTGTCATTTCATTACAAATAATGTACACGTTTCTAATATCAAAACTAGGATCATCCTGATAGTTTTGGACTAGTATGATGATGATACTGAAGCTGGCATTACCTACCACCTGCCGGAAAAGCTGTTAACAGCAGTAATGTTTATAGGGCATCCCTGCAACTGATATTTTATTTCCCATGGCATGATACATACGAGTCAAATTCTGAGGCCTGTCCATGATGACTCTCAATAAGGGGAGCAAATAAGAAGCAAGGAAATAATGTGCATTACCCTTTCTGAGAAATTCAACAGACTTCTTTAAACCTTGCCCATCCTCTAAAGGAAGGTCCTGACGTCTTATTGCTCAGACTCCATTTTCAGTTGAAACATCATATAACTCCGTGTGTGTAAGATTAGTTAACTCAACTTTAGGGAGCTTTTTTCAGCATAGTGCAGTCTTGTGGTCTTTTCAAAACCTGCCTAAAGAGGAAATGCAGGTTTAATGACAAGCAATTGAATTTTCAGCTCTTCTTCATTATCTGTCACTTCCTTGTCACTCTGTATTAAATGGTGACAGTTTAGGTGCAGTGCTGTTATTCTGTTTTTGAAGGAGTTTCTTGGAGAGCATGGTTGATATTTGAATAATCAAAGAAATGTAGTGCAGCACCCCTTTTCTAAGAGATTGTGTGAATTTCATGTGAGATGACCCAGTCACGAGTAATATGTTAATTCAAAGTATGTAGTTCTTTTGATTTTTAAGATGAAAAAAAGGAATATTTTTTCAAACTTATTAAATAAATATTGATTATTCTTATTTACAAGCTGATAGTTCTGAGAAGAGAAATAAAATGTGAGATGTTTATAACTTTTTATTCATAATATTTGGCATTTATTAAATGAGAGGCGAAAGAACAGAACTTAACACCTTAAAACTGGTCATAATATTCTGTGTATGCCATTTTAATCATGGAAAGCACCTTATGATTTCATTTGATTTGTATGTGCGCATGCAAATTTTATAATTGGATGTGCCAGACTGTTTTTCACAGGCAGGATTAGAAATACAATTTTAAAGTCTGGACACTGCCCCTGAAAAAGCAGAAAGGTAGTTGACCTGACTGTGTGTAACTAATTAGGAGACTGTCTGGTGAAAGGTCTTTCAGATATAGTGGCTGGCCTACATTCATCTCATTTTACCTCTCTTGGTTGGTCAGAGGGATCCAACTCTCATCTTGTCTCTAAACAAGTTGTGTATTTGTTTTTTTTCTTAAAACTGTAAGTTTTAGTGTAAATACAGTTTTTCATGCAGTTTTTTATTTTCCATCACTATGACAAAAAAATAAGAGGAGCAGGATTAGCGTCTTTTGTATGTTAATGCTTAGCTCTTTTTTTGCTAATGAGTTCCTTCATGTGTTCCGATATCTATACTCAGATTCATGATTTTTTGCCTGTATGCCAAAAAAATGTCAGTGCATCTGCTGTAGGCAGAGAAGAGTTTGCCAACAATGTTCAGGTTGTGGTTACACACCTGCTGCCAGCTGTATCTGCCTCTGAACATGACAGTTTGAAATGTTGGTTATAGTATGACCGAGAGTTACAAGGTCTGAATAGTAAACACCCCTGCTGTAGTTATAGAGCTGTGCTGCTCGTTCTCAAGAAAAATGTGCACTCCTTCTGATGTTTAGAGGCAGGGTAGCATTTTATATTTCATGGTTCAGCACATAGCACTTACTCTTTGGCTGTTTAGGCAATACCACCCCTCTTGAGAATTCAGACTGCAATTCAATCCCTGCTTTATCAGTCAGAGAATGTGTTTCAAATGTACCCTTAGTTAGCCCAGTGAGCTATATCCAGGAGATATCTGGATGAAATTCAAGAAATACAGAGAGACCAGCAAAAATATATGCCACTGCAGTGCTATTTTAAGTGAGTTTGTTTAGTTGGGCATGAATTGTAGTGTCAGGAGAGTAAATTACCCTGATTATTTCTTTGTGCCATGAACTATACTGCTCACTGTATTCAAGCTTAAAGGCAGCTGATGTGTCTTCATACTCCACATGGAGTGTACATATGTACACATGTTATTCAGTTACCTGAAATAATTATAAAATAGAATGGTTCCCAATGCACTTCTACTGTAGTGCAGGTATGTACCCCTACTGTACTGTTACAAATACAGATTTTATTTTTTTAAAAAAAAATTACTTACAAAGCAAACCGGAAATTTGCTTAATAGTTCAGATTTTTGCCTGTAGTAATTCTGATTCAGTCAAGAATTCCTTTTTCCTTTTTTTTTACCAGAACTAGAGTATATTTTTTATTATTATTACTGAGGTTGTGATTTAAAAATAATTTTAAAGAATAGACAAATAATCTAGCTTCAAGGATAAACAGCAAATAGTAATGATAATAATTATTAAATTCAAAACCCAGATGGACTCTTGTCAGAAACCTGTTTACAGGAACTTTTAAAACGTGTATGCCATCATCCTCGAGTATTAATGTGAACCAGACCACTTGAAATATCAGTAGATACTTATATTTGGTCTTCATTTTCTAGAGTCTGGCATTTCTCACAATATTTTAGTAGCATTCTAGGGTATTTTTAGTTGGGCTGAGTAAAGTAATTAAATGAACGTATCTCCTTATGTCATTCTATGTTTTTTTCTAAATACCAAGTTCTAGCCAGATACTTACTTTAGTCACATAGAAGTATGATACATTCAGATATCATCCTTCTTAATTAGAAATACTTCTCCTGAGTCGCTGAATCATAGGATTGATGAGGTTGGCAGGGATCACTGAAGGTCATTTGGTCCAGCTCTAGAGCTCCCTAGAGCTGGTTGCCCAGGACTGTGTCCAGACGGCTTTTGAATATATCCAAGGATGGAGACTTAATAAACTCACTGGGCAGCCTGTGTGAGTGCTTATCACCCTCAGAGTGCAGAATCATTTTTTGATATTCAGGGGAAACCGCGTGTGTTTCGGTTTATGCCCATTGCCTTGTCTTGTCATTGAGCACCAACTGAAAAGAACCTGGCTCAGTCCTATTTGTATCTTCCCTTCAGACATTTATATATGTTGAGACTTCTTACCTTTCCTTTGCATTATACAATGCTATGCATTCTGCAATGTACTGCCAATTTCTTAAAGAATCTTCTGTTCACAAAGAACATGGGAAAACTGTCTCTGTCTTTAATACTAAATTGTTCTCAATTTTGTTAAAGATGCTTTGTTGGCTTTTTAAAGTGTTTTAATACTTTTTTCTCATGATATTAAAATGGTGGAGTTTATGCTCAGATAATTAAATACAAGTATTAATTTTCTAAGTGTAATTAGTCATACAGGCTTCTGTATCATGCTTTTGAAAAGCTTAGCGTGCTTTTGAAAAGCTTAGTGTGGCTCTCTTATTTTTACATACTTGCTAAAATACATAGGAAATGCATTAGAATTTAAAAGAAGTTTGGCAAATATTTAATTTCCAAATCTATTTTAAAGGTCTCAAGGCAATTTAATTTTCTCATTAAAATCATAACAATTGGCATCATAAGCTGTTGCACTTGATTACCCAGTCTTGATGGCCATCCTCAATTGGCAGCTGAGCAGAACAGCAGCCATCAACAGGACAGAAAGATGAGGTTTGAATTGCATCAAAAAGGTTGAACATATCTTCTGTTATAACAACTCAAAAATACGTAACCCCAGAATTTCTAGCCTTTTTTAAGGAAGCAGCGTTTAACAAACACTTCTCCTGTTCTATCTAGTCGTTTTAGAACCTATTCAACCACATGTCACGGAGAAACAAAAGTTGTTACATTCCTTCAGGTTTCAGTAAGTTAATGGCTACATAGAAAGATTGGCCAGATGTGTAGATCTGATATCTACGTCCCCTACAGTCCAGTTTTACTTCAGACCAGCTTCGGCTAAATATCTAGTAGCACTTGGAATGCATTTAGTGCTCTTCTCAAGCACACTCTCTGGTTTAATTTCATCCTAAAGGATCTGCAAGCACCTAGACTTTTCTGTAAAGGAAACCAAAGCGTAAGAAGTAGCCCTGATCAGGAGACAAGCTTCAAAAATAAAATCCTGATCAAATTTAAAATGCTAGTTTGGATGCATGTTAAATATGTTAGATATCTGTGCAGCAATTTATTCAAGTGCATGAGAAACTGAAGGCTCAGAGGATAGGGAAATATGAATCATGGCCAATAACTGACAGATTCTAGGGTAACCAGGAGCTATGGAGTACCTCTGAGTATTTTGAGCACAACCTGAAGAACAGAATATTAAGATGTAAGAGAAGTGTGCTTGGAACACAGGAATACATAGAGAAGGCTATACATAGGGCAGTCTCTTTCTCAAAGAGTTTGTAATAACATTTTCCTTTACACTTTTTCAGTTTCAGACAACTTTCCTTGACTTACCTGTTTACACTCAGTTTTTTCAAACTGATCTTTGCCCAGTTTCAGTTGTGCTCACTTCCTGCTGTCCTGAATGTCTCTGGTTTTATTCTTTATACATGTTCATTCTGTCTGTCTTTCAGACAGATTCCTCAAGTGCTCTTCCATTATGAAGAACATAAACTTGGAAAGCCTTTCTTTCTCATCAGAGTAGACACTCTATTGCAACTTTACAGTACAGAAGAAACAATAGCTGCGGAAGTTCTTTCTTGATTTTAGTTATAGACAGTGTTGAAAAACTTGCACATTTTCTTTAGGAAAATAATGATGAAACTGAACTATAGGTATTGTTATTAATTCAGCCTGTAACATACAATAAATCCAAGTTGCCTTAGTTAAGACTGTGTAAGAAAGGAAGGAAAAAAATCTGCTTTTTAAAAATTAATAGATGTTTCCCAATGTTAATTTCTTGAGTATATTCAAATTTTACTCATATTTCTATTACTTGTATATTGCTTCATTTGTCAGGAATTCCAAGGCAATGCCAAACAGCAACATTAGGATGTCTTTCATGCTTTTTTGACTCCAAATAAAGGCGTCATGGCTTAAGAACTTCATTTTCTGTTTATATAGATTCCTACCTATGTTTGTTTAGAAATAGAGGTATAAATGACTGCATATACTATCAGGTTGTGTGTAAGAAATAATTGCTAATGCACTTTTTTAAGTTTTTCAGATAAAGCCTGTGTCTTTCTAAACCTATAATTTTCTTGCCATTGTAGATTTAATGATAAAAATGGAGGCATAACAGTGTTGATTTGTTGGTGTAAGTGAGTATTCCTAGTGAGTTGAAGAACAAGTTTCAGGGTGCGTGAATACTGAGTGAATGCTTCATTTTTTCCCAATATTGAATGCAGTCATGTTCTTTTACAGGCATGGCGACTTGTATATATTATTGTATCATATATGACATCACATGAGTTCTTTAAACTGATGTCATTCTCTCTCTTCTTTCTTCCCTGTAAGGGTTGTGAGTAGTTTTTGAAACACGTTCAACGCGATTTTCCTGTTTAGTTTATTCGTGCAAGTATGTTTCCATGGAGACAACACTGAGGTTCATTTCCGCTGCAGTTCTAAACAGTCATTTATTTGTAGATCAACAACACAAGTCAACTTTTCTGCATGTTATGACAGTCAAAAGGAAATTAGTTCACGGGCTATATCTAAAGTTCATTTCCATACTTGCATTTACACACACAGACATAGTATACTTCTCCTTCACTAAACCACTATTTACTTCTTATGAATTTAGACATATGATTTGGATGAAGTTATGGATATATCAATATTAAGGAATGTTGGAGTATTTCTGATGAATAATATTGATCCCATGTTGTTACAGAGATCCAAGGCCCTACCATTTCCTTTTAAATCCTTGCTACTTCCCTGTCATCACACCAAAAAGAAAACTGCAGCACTCTTAATGGGTGCCACGCTGTGGACCAATATTGTGCAGTCTGGTGCAGAGAGAACTTGGCCTCTTGCTATAAGCGTACTGCTTAAGATTTTCAGCACAGAGAGTGACTCATGGCCCTCAGGTGAAGTGGTGGAATAGTGGCCCATACTGCTTAGTCTTCTCAAGAACATATTGACCGTATTCAATTGTAGTGTAGTTTATCAATATTGTGGTTTTATAGTGTGCTGATGAGAATATGTATTAATTGACATAAGCTGTGTGGAGGGTGTTTTGAGGATATAAGGCTTGCTGAAGTAATATTGTACTGTACATATAGCTTAAGTTAGGAACCTAAGATTCCTGTGTGTTCAGGATAGTTCTGTAAACTCTAGGTAGGGATTTATGTCCTCTATTTTATCAGAATTTCCGAATATAGTTGCAGTGTTTTGACTAAGTAATTTTTTGTAACTATTGACTATTCCCAGTTAAGTATATTTAAATTAGTGAAACTGTGGCTGTAGTTTTGAACTAAAAATAAAAAAGGATATTTCAGTGCAATTACAGATAAACATCAAATTGCCAAACACAAGACTGTAAAAGCTCAAGGAACAAATTTGTTGGCAATTTATTTGTTGCTTAGTTGAAATTCAGGAGAGATTAAAAAGCATTCTCTAGCAAAAGCCAGGGAGACAGCCAGAGCAATCACAGTCTCGAATTTCCTTAAGAAATATCAAGTCAAAAAAGACAAATCATTTTTGCTAGTCTTATTAACAAATATTTTGCAAAATGACGATATTTAACAAGTATAGTAGAAACCTAAATAGTAACTGACACATCAAAAAAAGAAAATTAAAGAATTAATAAATTGAAATTAATAATTGTGAAAGTTACCCTGATGTTACCTTGTACCATGAGTAAAATACTGTATTTTGTTTTTCTTAAGCTGTCTCCAGTAACCTTAATTTGCAGATGTTGTTGACTTCATCTGTTAGTTTTTAGGCATTTTATAACTAATATGTCTCAAGTTATCTTTCACTCCAATTTGAGTGCTGAAAAGAAGCTACACAGCTTTTGCAATCCATCTGTCTGTATAATTATACTGTGATTTAAATTGCTTGGTAATAGCAGTATTAGTAGCCTGGATTCCTTTAGACACTGACTTAAATCATAACCTGCCTTAGTCGTGTAAAATTGAACATATGTCATCAGAATACATGTCAGATTTTCCTTATAGTCTTTGGGAAATTGTTTGGAAGAAAGTAGAGATATTTGTGTGGCTTATTTTGTGAGATTTAAATTAATATACAAATACTTTAATCCTGTTTCGGGTATTTGCTGTTTCTCTTAAATTGTAGTTATTAAATTCCATGCTTGGTGGTTACGATTTTTCATTTTCTTTTCTTATTAATTCTCTCTAGACTGACAATAATCTCTGCACTTATTAAAATGCAATATGAAACATATTTTGGTACAAATTTAGAGGAACAAAACTTTTATTCATTAATATATTTGAGTTTTACATTATTTTACTAGAATTATTTTTTTAAAAAAGTAGTTTAACAGTCCTGAGCTATTCATAAACGTGATGCCTGCCTTACCTTAACTCTATGATGAAGATCAAAGAGTCTTGTTGAAAAATATGATCCCTGTTCTGTCATTAAAACCTGAGGATGAAAAAATACTAAGTTATTCTAGATCAGTCTAGGTGGGACAAAACCAGGCCACCATTTTCTAATCACCAAGTCATAGGAGTCCTAACTAGGAAAGACAGTTGGGCAAGTTGAAAATATATTTGAATCAGGACTACAAGCTTACATGGGATCATAAATTTTCCAGCTCATATGCATGACCTTAACAGAACTACAAAGAATTTCCCATCCTTATTAGAGCCCTAAGTAATTCTACAGCTTACACTAGAAGACACTTAAAATCTTTTGAGTTTTTTTTAATTCGTTAGTATAATTTACAGAACAAATAATGGTTACAAAGGTGTAACTTTTGCTAAAAAAAACCCCCTTTTTGGTTGGAATCAGTATACAAACTTTGGTTATTCCAATAAAAGTCAGTAATTTTTTTTAGGCTTTATTGGAAGAAATACATATGATGCCATAAATGAATATTTTATATTTTCACATATATAATTAACATAAAAAGGAATTTGGGAAAGAAATATGACACCAAAAATCTGTATATCCAATGGATTTTTTCTAATTTGTCAAATTTTAAACTTTCAGATGCTACATTCAATTTTGTGGAAGAAAATTGTATGTCAGGATGTATCAAATCAAAAGTACTGAGGCCAATTTGACAAAATCAATTATAAATGGTTAATACTATTAAGAATTTTCTTTCTTGGTATTGTGTTTCATAAGATTTGTAATGAAACAAGATAGTTATGCATTTTTCGTATTGATGGAATTAGACTGTACTAGATTGCTTAAATGTCTATAAGGTAAATGCTACAGAATAAACACATAGACTGGTACAAAAGATTAAGGGAGCTGATGTGAGTGTTGTAAATGCTATGGCTGGTGACTAGGAGAAGGTTCTAGTGGTAGACACCATATCGTCTTCTTTTCATTTGCTGTGCCTTCTTCACATGAGCCAGAAGAGGAAGGTAAGATTTCACAGTCCCCAGGCCACATGGAGACTCACTGTCAAATGGCATCTGACCTTTTTTGTTTTATATGTTTCAAAAAAACACAAAAAAGGATGATTTTTTTCGTAAGGAAATA
The DNA here is from genome assembly GCA_033558235.1 of Neomorphus geoffroyi. Lineage (NCBI taxonomy): Eukaryota > Metazoa > Chordata > Aves > Cuculiformes > Neomorphidae > Neomorphus > Neomorphus geoffroyi. The sequence continues at coordinate 21,584,637 of JAUMJM010000020.1, read as the reverse complement.
TTTTTAGGTAGGAGTACATGTTTAACAAGGTTTTTGTGTAGATCACCCTTAAGAATTTTCCAGTTCTTGATGCATAGCGTATACTTACTAAAACTGTGCACTAGTTTTGCCATTTAATATAGACAGCTCCAGTTTTCTTTTTTTTTATTTTTAATTAAGTGCTTATCAGGGGAAAAAAAAGCCTCACTTAACAATGAAGACCTAGGCATAGTACTACCAAGAATTTCAGAGTGCGATTTTAAAATACTATATTTTGAGCAATGTACTGCAAGACTAGAACAGATTGGACTCCTTATACACTTTCAAGACATTTCTTCAAGAATATTGAACACTGAGTAGGAGATCAAATGTATTTCGAAGTGTCTCATTACAATTCTTAAACAGATGTCTCATTTAGTTTGGTCACTTCTAATGAGCGAATGTGGTAGTTTTCCAAAATATTCCCTGCAGGGAGATTTCATGGATGCACTGTTACTATTGAACTAAGTGAAACAGAATTCCAGATTTGTTTGCTGGAAGTATGTCATATTTTCATCACAAAACCAAACACAAACTATGAAGATAATGCCTTGTGACAATTCAACTTGAAATTTCTTGCAGATGTCAAAGAGGTGGAAGTTAGATAACTGAGAGAGAGTGAAAAGTATGTGATAAAGCTTTTTATATCTGAGCTGTTGTGTTATCAGAGTGGATGTTGCACCTGTGGCAACAAAGTGACTATTATAGCCTAACATGTCATTGTAAAGAATTTACTGGATCTCATTGTAAGTAATTTACTGACTGTTATTTGCTTTATGAATTTTGGAAATGCAGATGTATCACATGGATGCATATTGTATCAAGAGGCTAAACCAGAAAAAAAGTGGGGTTTGGTGGCTTATTTTTAAAAATTATTAATGTAGCTAGGGAAGTAGACTGAGATATCGTTTTAAGGTTGGGAGCAAACTTCATATTTCTAACAGACATGGTAAATTATTACAAGCTTACTGAGTGACATAGTTCCACAGAGCTCTGTTGTCTTCTTTTCTAGCTATCATGAATCTGTAAGACTGCTGCTTACCTGGGAATAGCCAGGGCCTTGAGAATAAAAGAAAAGAATGGGTTTTCTAGATCACTGATGTTGTTGGTCAGCAGTACGGAACAACAACCACCGTTCATCACTGGGCTCCATGGGGTATTCCCTACACAAGGAGAATCTCTGAGTGCGAAGACAAGCCAATCTCAGAATTGCCTTGGAAAGTCAGAATGATTTAAAACACCTAAAGCATGAAGTTTAATTGTAGTTTCCATTTTGTTATGTGGTTGTCTAAGCAACAAATTACTAGTGCTGTAGTGTTAAGAGATGGCCATGCATGTGTTGCTGACATGAGCATATTAAACAGGATCAATTGATTGACAAAATAAAGGTTTCAAATCACATTTTATACTGTATCTTGTAGCATACTGAAAATGAGTGGTTAACTTTGATAGTCTGAATCAAGCCTTCCCCTATCTGTGCCAGAAAAAGTCTCAATGGAAAGGATACTAATTCCATTCACTTTGATTGTGAAGGGGAAGACAAATTATCCAATTACTAAACACACACTTCCAGGCAATACGAAGTAACATGCTGATTAATCTAACTATGTAGGGAGAAATACTTTTATTACTTCAGGAGATCTCCTGAAACAAACAGCATGGAAATAAGCATAGGAGTGAGCTAAATGAGTAAGAAAGTAGAAGCTGAGTACTGGCTTTGTGGATAAGAGATATTTTACCAAATAAAATTCATAAACATTTTTACTTCAGACATACTTCTCTGTGGTCATATTTCTTCCATTTTTTAATCTGATTGTAATTCCTTACTCGGGTCCTTTTGGCCAAAGTCATGTTTAATCGTATTCCTTTGATCAATACTCCTCAGTAAGAACACAAAATCAGACACCATTTTCTTGTCACTTTGGTAATTAAAGGTTTGAGGGGGTTTTGTGTCTTGTGGGTGTTCTGAGACATGATAATTGAATCCCAGTCTAAAACACAGTTTTCTTAAACTAGCAATAGAATAATAGTGTTATCTGCCATGAGCTCAACTAGGTAATATACATATGCAAATAATAAATATATAACGATATATGTAATAGCTATAATATAGTGTAAAAAAGAAAGCAACTCCTTTAAAAATCAAGCTTTAAAACCAGCCTTCTTCTCATCTGTCTTGATTACACTTTCTAAAAATCATGAATGCTTTTAATACACAGAAGAAAGGGAAAATGTGTTGTGTAAAGATATATCAATTTCCGTCACCAGAAGCAAATTCATAATTTCAGGACCACACTCTATAGTTTTGGAAAGTTCATGTTGACTGTGAAAGGTGTCCAGTGAGTGGAAAAAGGCAAATGTCATGCCCATCTTCATGAAGAGTAGGAAGAAATACTGGAGAGATATAGCGTGGTTAGCCTCACCTTGGCTGCCAGGAACATCATGAAGGATTCCTAGGATAATAACAAATTCTCTTGGAAGACATTTCCAAATATGTTTAAAGATAAGAAAATACTAGAAACAACTAGCAAAGATTCATCAAGGGCAAATTATGCTTCACCAATTGAATTTTGTGATTAGATGATTGGCTCAGTGGATGAGGAGGGAGCAATGGATGTCATTTGTCTTGACTTAAACAAAGCTTTTAATGTGGTATTCCTTAGCTGTGATATCTCTTAGCTGTGGTATCCTTTTAATCAAATGGGAAAGAGATGGGTTGGTTGGGTAAACTATACAAGATTGCTGCAAGGTGTATGACAAACAACAGGCTGTTTTCTCGAGGCATTGCTTGGTGATCTCTACTGCAGCCAGTGTTATTTAATATCTTCATCAACAAACAGAAAAATAAAATGGACTACAACTGGAACAGTGGTGACAGATGACACCGAACTGTGGGGGACTGCCATTCAAAGCAGTCTCGGAAACGAGCTGCTAGAAACATTGTAAAGTCTGATAAGGCCAAATGGGAAATCAGTTACATGAAATTAAATAACCTTATGAAACAGTAGAGACTGGTGTTGAACTGACAGATTTGCAGAAACAGAGCTGAGTATCCTGGTGTGGACAACAGGTGAATGTGAGTCAGCAGTGCACCTTTGTGGTTAGTTGCATACTGTTGTGCTCTAGGAAAGTGTACCCAACAGGTCAAGGTTTCTCTTATTGATTCTGCACTTTTAAGGCTGCATCTGAAGGAATGTGCCCAGGTTTGTATTACTGACACAACAGTTTAAATAAAAAGTCTTACATCTGTGATAACTTTATGATACATCTGTGACTCAGATTCTAAGCACAGGAAGATACATCTAGTTTTAGATTCCAAAAACACATATCATTTTCATGTTTTAAAGAAAAAGGTACTAAACTGTTTATAATGAAAAAGACATTTTAGGAAAAGTCCATAACTGAAAGAATAGATTTTAGACAGTGCAATCTGAATATGTAGTAAAAAAAATGTAGAAAACATAGCAAAATGAAAAACTACTCATGCAAAATATTACTTGTCATGGTAATAATTATCATATTAGTTCTAATTTTAAGCATGCTATTTCAATCCAGATTGTGATAACAATGACCACCTTAGGAATGCTTTGATGATGCAGCATTATTGTTTGATATGTGTATATATATGCTCACTAGGATATGTCACAGAAACATTAAATGCTTATTCATTCATGGGCTATTTAATCTGGGAATATTGTCTTTCTCTATTAATATTAGCGAGCTTTGGTGTGATGTTGCCATTTTGTTATCATTTCATCTTACTCCTGCTTTCAGTCAGCGAGAGTTGGCCTCCTTCCTTATGCAGCATCAGTGCATCCTATATATGACCTTTGGAAAAAGGGTTAGCGGCTCAGATAGCTAAAGTAATATGAGTTGCAAAGATAAACAGAAGAAATAGAAAATAATATTGGATCACTCCTTAAACCTATAGGTCTTTATTGTACTTCCTTTGGCTTACTCCCTTGAATGAAGTTGCCAATAAATACAAGAAACAAGAACTTGTACTGGTTAAATACAAGTATTTTCAAGTTCGCGATATATAATTTTAAGTGCTGACTCGTCTGTAATAACATAATATACCATAAATACTTCTACATTTTTGTGTTAGTATTCAGAAAGTACACAAACATTTTTATGCATTATATTAATATTTTTATTTAATAAAATAAAATTATACAAGAAATTCATGTAGATATAGTCAGTTTTATGCCTTGTATGTTTATACGTATTTACTACCCGGTATGGAAGCTGTTATACAAAAGTTATCCTTATGCAAAGTACAGAAACATCCACCAAAGGTCTTGGTAGTCTGGGGAGGTCCTGCTGACTGGAAGCTAGCCACTGTTATTCCAGTTTTCAAAAAGGGCATGAGGGAAGACTACAGACCTATTAGTCTAACTTCAGTTCCTGGAGAAATTATGCATGTAGTTTTTCTGGATTTCAGTGGGACTTTTGAGACTGTCCCTCACAGCATCCTTCTGGTCAGGTTGTACAGCTGTAGGATGAGTTTGTTCACAGTGCGCTAAGGACTTTTTGTTTGCCTAGTCTGGAGAAAAGGAGGCTGAGTGGTGACCTGATCGTGCTCTACAGCTTCCTGAGGAGGGGTAGCTGAGTGGGAGGTGCTGATCTCTTCTCCCTGGTATCCAGGGATAGGACACATGGGAGTGGTTCAAAGCTAGGCCAAAGGAGGTTTAGACTGAACATTAGGAAGCCTTTCATTAACGAAACAGTGGTCAAACACTGGAACAGACTTCCTAGAGAGGTTGTCAATGCCCTACGCCTGTCAGTGTTTAAGAGGCATTTAGACAACACCCTTAATAATTTTCTTTAACTTTTGGTCATCCCTGAGGCGGTCAGGCAGTTGGACTAGATGATCATTTTGGGTCCCTTCCAACTGAAATAATCTATGCTATTCTAAAATTGCAGTGGAAGAGAAGAGAATGTTGCCCTGATTATCTAGGAAATTATTTAGGAAAATCATCTTTCCAGAATTTTACCCAATTGAGAGCTGTGGCTTCATTGCCATAGAAAAGTATATATATACTACAGTTCTGTAAGACTATTATATTCCAGTGACTGATTAGTGCTATGTTATATTTTTATTTGTAATTTTGAGTTCGTAGGGGAATTTTTTATAATGGTGTGTCCTGTTTGACTTAAAAGAAAAATAGCTAGGGTAGTGTTTCTGTAACATTAACCTTTTAGAAATTGTTTCTCACTTAGAATTTTTGGGAGATTTGCTTTTTTTTTAACTGTTGAATTCTTAAAGCAAAATAAATGTTAGCCATAATTGAGGAAAGAAATAGAAAACAAACCAGAAGTCTGTGACAAACAATGGAAACACCAAATTTTCTAGATTGCAATGCTGCAAGTACTTTGTGTGAGCTGTTAAACCTTTTCATAGTCTAAGTAATTCAGTGGTCTTTTGTGCATTGGTGCCTAACACTGCAGTGTGTGTATAGACAATGTAATAGTTATTCACTTCTTTTAGGAAGTTTCAGATTGAAGAGAATCAGGAAAAGACATCCTTGTAACTTCTGTGGTAACTGTCACTAAAGTAAGTACTGCTTAAGAGAGGATAAATGATCCTGTGACACCTTTAATGCTGAAAGTAATTTAAAGAGTGAAAAAATACACGGGAGCCTTAGTTGTTTAGAGAAAATTATTGCTACTTAGCTAAGAAAAGAGAAAAACCACACCCTATAATGAACGATAATGGCCTCAGTTGGGTGCAAACAGTGGTGTGCCAAAGTCTGTCACTTTCATCAATCTGTGAGGCAATTTATCTCCAAGAGCATTAACTGAATGTGTAAAGCATAACAAACCTTATAAACTTTTTCAGTGTATTATGAGATTCTGTTTGCTTCAATGCAGCTGAGCCTTGAATAAGGCAGTAGTCACTCAAGTGTCATTAAGTTACCTAATATCTAAGAGAATAAACAATGCAGAAGTCTTCTTCTGTAAACAATTGCTTTATAATAGTGAAGTCTTTTTCTGTAAACAGTTTCTATATATATCCCTAAATGATCTCAGTGAGATTCTGTTATTTTGAAAGAAATCAAGTGAGTGTGTAAGAATCTCATACCAAACATATGAACTTCTGGCTGTGCAATGTTTTTATATTGAAATTTACCTTTTCTATTCCGTCTTTCAGACCACATTTCAATCCAGCATGATCTAAACTGTCTTCATGCTCAAAATATTAAATATATTTATTATAGGAAAAATCTTAATGTACTAAGAATACAAATTTCATTAGTATAGTCTGAAAATTTTGCAGAAACAGATATTTTTTACTTGGTGAAGTATTTAGGTGTAACATATAAATATATATGGAGAATCATGGGCCATTGAAATTATATTCAGAAATAATTCTCAGTTGTTCAAATACGCATAGAATTACAACTTAGTGCTCTAGGAAGCGGCAAGTCTTTATACTCCTTTGGAATTGGACATACCAGGATTTTTCTTACCTCCCACAGCAAGCCCTTAGGCGAAAGTTCTGAGAGAAATTTGAAACATTTTTATTCCTTTACATTGTTATGTAAATTGTTATGTAAAGGAATTATCATCTTAATAAGAATATTAGAATTGGACAAAAAGATAAAGAATTAAAGAAAATGAAGTCTTTTGCACAGCAAAGAATATTGTTCTCTATGGTCATATATGTTCCGTGTGTGTTTTTACGTCATGCTGCCTTTCATCCCAACACTATCTGAAAGGTGTATGCATGTTATGAAACCAAAATATGGTCACTATAATAGAGGCCTTACCCTTCTGTTGGATACATACCAAAACAGACTGGCCATTCAAATCATCTGTAGAGCTCAAAGAGTTCAGAAAGGTTGTACAGCTAGCTAGGAAAAATCAGCTATGAAAGCAGTAATGAAGATGCACAGCACAAACCCTCAAAATGTTATAGCCTTGAGTGATGTCTGGTAAAGAGCTATATCCGGTATAGAGGATTTTATCTAGCTACCATTGTTACTCATCTGTATAAATTGTTTTGTGTATGTATGTACTTGGTGAAAATCGTAAGATTGATTTTAATAATCTGTATGGGTACTAATTATGGGGATTTTTTTTAAAATGCATCCATTAACACTTCAGGACTGGATTTTGTGTTTTGAATGTAAGTAACATCATACAGTTATATATATATATATTTGCTATTGATATTGAATATAAAAAAGTGTACTGAAACTGAAAATTCCACTATTATATTAGTTCATAAATTAAAAATTCAAATAGAATTCTAGTTGTATATACATGTAACAGTACTAAGAAATTCAGAAAAGATAGTAAAGACAAAATTGCTTAGTGTACAACAGATAATCACCTTGTAATACAGAAGAGTTTTTATATTGGGAAAACACAGCTGTAATTTTGATAGACTTCTGAGTGCTAGTTCATTGTAGCTTTTCTGTGCTTAGTGCTTAAGTTCATCATAGAAATTGCATCTCAGAGACTGATAATTCAATGCAAAGTTCGCATTTTACTCTCCCAGTCGAACTGACCTTCACTTGCTTGTATTGCACTTTTATGGTTCATATCATAGCATCAGCAGAATCCTTTGACTGAAGTACAAACCTTAATTCAGTTGAAGTCATCTCTGATCTTATATACTCTATTTACTGCACGTTATCAAGGTAAAATCAATATTAAATCAAATAAAGCAATCATAACAAAATTCAAATACGTAACAAATATGGTAATATGTAGGATATTAAAATTCTCAAAAATTATTTTAGTCTCAACATCTTATGAGGTTTTCCTTATAAACACAACTTCAAATTTTTCTTTGAATATTTTCCCACATGAAAAGTATATTTTCAGAATAGAAAAATGAAAATACATGTATCACCTCATAACTTTAAAATTTTAGCAATATTTGCGGTTGAAAGGTGTTCAACAACCTTAGCCGATGAAAACAAATATCAACTTTTACTTTAGAGAACTGCAACGGACACATTTAGGTTGCTAAATGAAAACAAACAAACAATAAACCCAAACCAAAACCCAGGCTAAATTAATTTTACACATATGCCGTTATGAATTAATCTTTGTACAAAGGCTTTAGGTATCTGAGAAGGATGATATGGTAAATTTATCACATTTTCAAATTTTGGTGTATGATGTAACTGTAAAAGTTATCTACTAACGTGTGGTTAAGATGCTTAGCAGAGGACACAAGTTCACATTGAAATGTGAAGATTTGATACACATACTAGAATATAGTATAGAAATCAGATGTTAAATGTAATTTTTCTTCCTGTGTATTTCTCTATAATGATAATAATAAAAATAAACTGCATTAGATGAAAATACAAAATAGGTAATGAGTTCAAAGTGTGTAATAGAATTGCACGCATGTTTTGCTTCCTTTTGTAAGTTTCAGAGGAAGTATATGGCTAAAGGGTTTGTATTCAGTTCATACACTCTGTGCTGTTGAACTGAAATGACCTTTAAAAAGTACAGGCAATTTAATTTCCCTAACATACTTTCTTTAATGAAGAATGTGCCCATATCTTTTCATTAGTTACTTAAGCTACAGAAGACATCATGCAACTATTTTATTATTTATTTTTTTTTTTGCATTTTTAACATCGACAGAGGTGAAAGCTGCAGGCTGACCTTTCCAGCTGTGAATATTCAGGGGTGGTCCTGTACTTTGTGCATTTAATTTTAATTCCAGAAGATAATTCAGTGGCTTCCTTTTGTAAATCTCATAGAAACACAACTTCTGGCTGAAAGCTTGTATTCAGTTAGCTTTAGAACTACTATTCTAATAGGCATAGTTGAATATATAATATAAATATATATTTCTTCTTGATAAAGTAACTTATATTACTATCGTGCTGTATTAAAACACTGTTCAAAATCATAGTGGTTTTGTTTTTTCACGCTGCTAAGCATATCTGATGATTTAACTACAAATGTGTTCCATAAAATAATGTTATTGTTACTCTTAGGGGAAAAAAAGTAGTATGTATTCACTTTTAGATGATAAGCATTCAGCTTCTTACAGTGTTCTCATCTAGAAGTTGACCATGGCAGTGTGATGATTCTTAGTAGTTACAGGATATGATATTACTTTATCTTGCTTTCAAAGAACATGATTTTACAACCTTGGAAATGAAAATTCCTTCTTTCTGTCAAATTTTGTGGGTTTTTTTATTTTGTTGGGTTTCTGTTTTCTTTTACCCATATGTTGTCTCCTAAATTTTACAGAAAAACTAATACCTAAAGAATACTGTTGGTTTTCATCATTGTGTATTACAGTTAATTCCTAATTTAAATTTGCAAAATAAAAAATGTAGAATATCATACAATCCACATTTGAAGTACATCTTATTCCTTACATGTTCCTCTCAGTTCCTCAGAAGAGGAATGAAAATAGTTTTGGATTTGTCTACTTGGATTGGAGCACTTTTTGAAAAAAATTTCCAGTAATAAAAGGAATTTTAAATTTACTGTGTTCTCTGCAGTTCATCTTTTTTGCAAGTTCTGTGTTAGCTTCGTCTTAGATTTTCAGACATTTGTGGTAAAGCTGAAATTACATTCTTTTCACAATTTACGTCTTGATATCAACCCTGAAGTATCAAAGTATTTTCCAGAATATTTTCCAAAGTATTTTGAAGGACATGGATCTCTTAGACCGAGTCTAGAGGAAGGCCACGAAGATGAGCAGAGGGCTGGAGCATCTCCCCTATGAGGACAGGCTGAGAGAGTTGGGCTTATTTAGCCTAGAAAAGAGCAGCCTTCGAGGAGATGTTATAGCAGCCTTCCAGTACTTAAAAGGAGCCCAAAAGAATGATGGGGAGAGTTTCTTTATGAGGGAGTGAAGTGATGAGGGGTAACAGTTTTAAGCTGAAAGAGGACAGCATAAGATTAGATATCAGGAAGAAATTTTTTACTGTGAGGGTGGTGAGGCGCTGGCACAGGTTGCCCTGGGAAGCTGTGGATGTCCCATCCTTGGGGATGTTCAAGACCAGGTTGGATGGGGTTTTGAGCAGCCTGGTCTGGTGGGAGGTGTCCCTGCCTATGGCAGGGGGGTTGGAACTGGATGGGCTTTAAGGTCCCTTCCAACCCAAACAATTCTATGATTTTCTAAAAGAATTCCAGGCAAAAAAAGTGATAGAAAAGAAAACTTTTCACTAAGCTGCAGTTAAGGCTGCTGGTATATGTCTGTAGTTTAGGGGAAATTATACTAAAGATAAAATCTTCCTTTGCCTTTCCGGCTAAGAAGCTCGCCATGAGCTTCAAAAGTAGTACAATATATCGGTTGAATTGATTTTGTGTAAAACCTCTTGGTGGAGTAGGTTTTAAAGTACAGAGGATTTTGATGCCATAAAGCATAGGACACATGAAAACTATATCTTCAGGACAGCTACTCAGTATTTGCACTATGTTATGCTTTTACTTGTGTATCTTTACACTATTTAACACTGTAATTTAAAATTGGATTTTCACTAAATTTTCGTTTACTTTTAAAGTTAGCCAGAATCTGTATTCAAAATACTTTTAAAACTATTAGACGTGATGCATTTTTAAAATTTAATTTTTGAGAGGTATAAATAGCAAGTAGCTTTATATTCAGCATTGCAGAACATGTGCTTTACTTGTGTCACCTGAATGCAGATACATAAGACTTCTGTATTAGAAGTTATACTACAGAGCTACACAAAATATGCTGACTTGAAAGCTTGCATGGAAGAAAGAACAGTAATTAAATCTGTTATCCTCCAGAGAAAGTTAAGAGGTATGATGTGCATAATCCTTTTATTGTATATGGAATGGAGAAACATGGGCTTAAAGGAGATTAGAGACTGAATGATGGGTAAATGGAATAACTAAAAGAAACAAGTGCTATACTATAAGTGATAGTCTCTGTGCAAAAAATTCAAATGCATTTGCATTTTGAAGCTGAGCTTGAAATTTTTTTACCTACAAGATAGGTGAAACTTTAGAAATTAAATGTTTATGCTGCTTCTATGTAGAAAGACATCTTTCCATCTTTCCAGTTTTTACCATATTTATATACTTGTTAATTCATAATGATATTAATATTATAAAGAATTCATTTTTTTGACCATGAGATTTTGAATTACAGTAAATGGAATGTGGTTTTGTTTTATTTTAATTTATTTTATTTTATTAATTACCATGTCTATTTTGCTCTTTTAAAACCGGTTTATAGTGATAGGGAAGAACTTTTGGTTTTATTTATAAACCAAAATAGTTCATATAACTTAATCTTTAAACCATCTACCTTTTTATCTGAGCAGAAATAAGAAAGATAGTAGTAGATTTGACAAGTTTTTCATATAGTGAAGAATAGAGATTTTGTTCTCAGAAAATTTTGAAGTTACTTTATTACATTCCTTACAAATACCTGCTTGAGGTAAACTGTAGATGCTACTTTTTTTTAAATGTTAAGAAACATTTGAAAGGGATTTAATCCCATCCTACACAATTGTTATAGAAGTACATTTAAAAAGATAGAATAATTATTTTATGAAGGTCCTTTTATTAATTTCTTTAAGAATTGCTACATGCTCGTTCTGCATGCCAGAGTTTCAGCTTAATCTTTGTTCTAAGAGATTGGATTTGTCATCACAGGGACATACACAGGGACATTATCTGAGGTTTCTGAGAAAGTGCATGAATACAGACCAGGTGAACACTAGTTCTGCCCTGTGTGATACAGTAGATCCTAAGATGATCCTGGCTTGGTAGGCTGGGACACTTCACACAGTGTAGGGTCCTGTAGTTGGTCCATCACCAGGCCAGAGTGAGGTGTAAGAGATTTAAACCTCTAGCGAAGTGAACCTCAGTGAGATTATCAAATTAGTTTAGAATATCTGAGAAATGCATAGCACAGAAAATTAAATGGTCCCAGGCATACCAGAATTGCAGCATGTGTGTAGACTATTAATGTAGCTTGTGTGCAGGTCTGAGACATGTGACATGCACAGAAACTGTGCATGGGCTGTAATGCAAAGTAAAAGTATATAAAGTCTTTCCGAAGTCCTCAAATTATGCTAGAACTATACTGGCATCATTAAGAGAACTGACTCACAAATTCCAAACAGATGTTTGAGAGTGAATGACGGTATTGTATTGTTTTGCTTTGAATGACTTTAGGACAGTACATGGTAAACAAAGCATTTTTTTTCCTAGTAATTTTTTAAAATACACTTTACCCTACCTTGGACAATAATAATAATGTTGATTATAATGCATAATATAATGAAACACCACTTGCAGATAAAGGTGATTTAATAGTGTCCTAAGTCTCTCCCTTCAAACACACCAGAAAATCTTTCCTAACCAGTTGTCTTCTTTGAGATGATGTTGTATGGATACAGAGTTTAATTACATAATTTTTTTGACTTTTGTCTTGGGTAGCGTGTTTGCTTTATAGAAATATAAATATTAACATTTAATACCTTTTTTTTAAAGCTGTATTTCTCCCCTTCATGGAAAGGATGTTGTTCCTATCCTAATTTTTTTGTTCAAATACAGTAAACGTTATTCTATATTGTAGCCAAAATACCACTCTTCTAAATTTTCTCCTTGAAGATTGTCTCTGATTGCACAGTTAATACACCATAATTTATGTAATTTCCTGTTTACCTGTGTAACATAATTGCATAAAGTGGTTTCCTTGTTGCACTTCATGCAGGTCTTTTCCACTGTTTAAATGATGATTAGTTATCAGTATTACCATTGCTTCCCATGGCACAAATATTTTCTCCATCTCTTTATGCCTTTTCTATATGGAAATATTTGATATTCTCTCTTTAATACATATGTGTCACGTGTGTCAGTGGTTTTCCCCTGCTCTCTTTCTAATGAATTTGTTAGTTCTACAGCTTCATTTTGGGGGTTTTTTTGTACAAAATTAATACTGCTTCTGAAGACTTCTGTTTATATTCAGTACCTTCTGGCTAGTCTAGCATTTTTTTCTAGTGTTTGACTGTCTATCATAATTTTGTACTTTATTGCATTTGGTGCCTTAAGAAAGTATTATTTAGCATGCACCCTCATTGAGTTATTCACCATTTATTACACATACATTCTCCACTTGTCAATAGCTAAATAAGCTCTTAGATTTTTCTTACCAAAACTTTTTTTTCATAGGTCTCATCTCTGAAAACAAAAAAACACTCATCCTGCAAGCCAATAAATCCTATTTCTTATGTTAGAATTTTCTTTTTCAATAAGCTTATTGCTAACATTCTTCAGAAAAAGCAAGCTTGTTTCCAAATTGAAGATTATGTACATCATCCAGCTTAATCTAATTTTCTGCTCTTTTTATTCCAGAATCTATTGGCATTGTGTTCCTTATATTTTTTTGCCTAAACACCACATAGTTCATTTATCTTGCTTATTACTTTGAGACTTACACCAGTTGTTTATTGGAACAGGAATCAACATAAAACACAGTCGGTTGAACAGGTTTAGGTATTCAGACTTCTAAAATACACTTGACTGTCAGTAATTCGGCTCAATACACATACCTGAATTTACCCAGAGAAAGAAACAAAGAAATTTATGTTCTTGAATTATTCTCAGTATTTCTAATAGAAAAACAGAGAACAAATGATGTAGTTGCATCATTTGGTATAACGAAAGCCTGATGGGAATGCAAGTAACAAGGACTGTAACTGTAAAGAATGTCTTTTTAGGAGAGGATAGAGGGAAGTCTTTTTTTTTTCCCTTAAGCAACTGATGTTCATAGAAGCTTGTATCAAAAAACAGCATTCTAGATTGCAGATGATATGTAAGATAGAGAGCGTCTGCAAGGCTATGAAAAACACTCCCCCCTCCTTTTTATATGCAAATGAATTAATAAGGGAGGCAGTGTTGAGCCAAAGACGGGATGTCGCATAGAGACCAGGTAGAAATAAGGAAATAAGCTGTCATATTTAGATGCTGTCTATGAATGCAATGAGTGTTTTCTACACAATTTTCTTAATTTGTGTTATTTTGGTTTTATCCAGAGCTCAATTTTGCCAGAACCTTCTGAAAAGTTTTGTGTTGTAGATGTAAATAAGCACTACTACAGAAATATTTTAACATAGGTTTATTTCATGAAGGGAGATTATATAATTATATGCTGATGAATATTTTTGACATTCTCAAATTCTTATTTCATTTGCATTACAAGTTCTGCAGACTTGCAAATTAGTAGTAGTTAGCTGACCTTAAAGTTTTAAGAAACCACACATACATTCATTTTTCAGTTTTCTGGTGATATACAATTTATTCACATTAATACATAGATAAACAAGATTTTTAAAAAGTTTTGAGTTGATGACAGCTCCAAAGTTTTTTAATTTTTATTTTGAAATACAGCACATATTTTGGTATTTTTGTATTTTATCTTTCCTACAACACTAGATAATACAATTGGAATTTCAAATTTGAAGGGAAAGCATATAAAGGAATAATCTTTCATTCCTTTCTAATTCTAAATTTCTTATCAATTTAGTTTAATTTATTTAAATTACTTAAGTAAATGATTTTGCGGTTTGGTCAATACGTATGATTTCTTATTAAAATGAATTTCAAGGGTCTTGATAACTTACTAGATTTGAAAAATCAAGTCTTTTGAAAAAATATTGCTGCAAAAATTTAATCACACATAAAAGTATATTATATGTTGAAAATCTGCTTGCTATAGGCAGATAGGAATGCTGTGGAATTCTGTTTCTATTGAAATAAAATATAAATTCTACTGTGAAAACCAGATCGGGTGTTTAACAATTTTTAATGTACAAACTTCACATGTTGTTAATGTATATAGTGTATGTGAAAAATAAAGATTTAACAGAAATTATATTACATAAATACAGATTTCTATGAAAAAAATAATATATGTGCATTTTTATGCTATAGTTTGAATAACTTAAATATTCCTGAAACACAATAGTTTCACAACAAATCAAATTTAATTAAATTATGCATTTTTACCATTTACAAATGTTTATTAAAGGTTTATTTGTTCATGAAAATTAAAGTGTTAGAATGAAAATCCACATGAAACTTGGCATTAACAATTAAAAAAAAAATTGGAAGATTTCTCGCCTCAGTGCAGTACATTGCCATGTTTAAACTGCTCAGCTTGTCATTTAGAATCTTAAATGAAACCAGGGAGGAGGCTATTTATTTGCATAATAGGACATAATTTGCTGTGGTGAGGTTTTAATTATTTATAGGCTGTCTAAAATATTTAAAATGGCATCACTAAGGAGCATGAAATGTTGGGTAATGCCTTCATTTCAGGTTTCCTGCCGATTCCTTTATGGGTCAAGCCTTTTATTTGTAATTAGTATATAAGCATAGTAGCTTTAGAAACACAAGGAAAACAAACTCGTTTCAGTATGTTCACCACCTGAGCAATTTAAAACTGGCAAAGGTCGTTGGGAACAATCAAAGTTATAGAACGTGCCAGAGAGGTGCAGCCACAAGGAAAAAGATGGGTCGAAAATGCAAAACAGACCTAATGCATGGTTCTATTTAAGTACATCTTTATCACTACTTGCTTATCTGTCCTTCTTTGTATATAATTTTTAGCAATATTTGCCTGTATTTCCTTGTTATTTAAATGTTATTATTTAAATTATTCCTGTAGTGCATGTAGCAAAGAAATATTTTTTGAAAAATAACAAGTTCTGTAGAGTTTCTATTTGTAACTTGTTCTAAATCATTCCAAAATATTGATCCATTTTGAGGGATTTCACTCATATAATACAGAAAACTACCAGCTGTTGGAGTCTTCATTATGAAGTGTTGAAAGCAAGGATAAAAGGAGTAGAAGTTCTTATTTTCAGAGAAATTAAGTTATAAAGTTGGTGTTACTTGTGGTCTGAACATTCATCCAGATATATGCAGGCTATGAGTGTGATTTAATCCATTTTTAAAAAAGTGACCAGGCATATTTTCCATTTCATTGTGTTTTACATCACACGGGGCAGTCCAGCATGGTTTGAAAACCAATCATGTTTCTCTCATACGTCCATATGAATTAAATCTGAAGGTCTGTGCACTCTGTGTATAAAGGATTACGTTAGAAAAGCAGAGTTTTTTGTATGTGAAAATTAAGGAAAAATGTAACCCTTAATGCATCAGAGGAATGTGATGCTAGACTATGGGAAAAAATGCATGGCTCAGAATTCTTCAGGAGAATTCAGGAGAATTCTGTCCTTAATATATTTCATATATTGTAGTTAAAGTTTCCCTCTAGCCTAGTTAGAACCCTCTGGACGGTAGATTTTCCCTCAAGTATATGGGTTTGTATTATCTGCAAGCTTTCTGAGCAGATACTCCGGTGCCTCCTCCACTAAGAAAGGTGTTAAGCAGAACAGGTCCTACAGTAACACCCGCAATGTGCCATTTTTTACTGGCCTCCAAATAGAGTACGACTCATGAAGCACCCTCTGAGCCTGATCATCCAATCAATATTGTAAACCATCTGGTTGTCCACCTAACTGGACATGTAAGGAATCCTGACTACAAATGGAACATTAATAATTTTTTTTTCATTCTGGGTTACTTTCTCCAGTTTCTTAATGATTTAAATTAGATCAATGCAATACTCAGTAATTCAATCTGGCTTTTACTTTATAGCTTCAAATGGTAGTCTTAAAACATTATTTATACTTAAAATCTTTTGGTTTCACCTGTTCTACAGGTGTCCAGTTATTAGCTACCAACTTCAAGCTATTTCCTGATGGATTTCTGCAATCTTTTATAAAAAAGTAGGGCAGAAAGGCATCCTTGATGTGTCAGTTAGCATCAATTTTACGTGAATCTTTTTCAAGGTTCAGTTCAAGTTGTTACATATTTAACAGACACCTCAGCAATTTTTGTAAGACCTTCTGGGCATTCTTGAATTACAGACTTGTCCTCAAAATTCCAGTTGGTTTATATTTTAAGGTGCCTAAACTTCTGATAGTGGATTATTCTAGGCATGTGTCCTCTTCTCTGTAGAAAAACATAGTTATTTTCCTGTGCTTTGTTTTTTCACCTTTGCCTCTTAAAAGTGAAGCTAATGTCAAAGTAACTTGCTCAAAGTCCATTTTCTTCATTGTTTGAGGGCATGTTGTCTGCTGAAGTAAGATGTGTTACTTCCATAATTTCAAGGAAATTTCATTATCACTCTTAACCCACAACTTCTCAGGTTGCCTCATTGCTGGATGTGTTCAAGGTCAATGAAGGAGCTTTGAGCAACGTAATCTAGTGGAATATGTCCCCGTCCCTGGCAGGGAGGCTGAACTAGATAATCTTTAAAGGCTCCTTCCAACCCAAACCACTCTGATTCAGGGTCTATGACTCTTCTGTCTGATGAGTTTCCTGGAAAAATGGGAGCAATTCTATTCATTTTTCTTACAAAGCTATAAAATTCCATCCTGATCTCAAGTTTTTTAAAGGAATTTTGAGCCTTTAATTTTCTTCTTAACACACTCTTCCTTCAAAGCCAGAGTTTAGAATCACAGTGACCACAGATCTGCACCAGAAATCAGATTTGTCAGTCTTGATTTCAAGATTTTTTTCCCTAAACAGTAGTAATTCTGCCCTGCGAAGGTCTAAGAACATGATTTCTGTAAGAATTTTGTTGTATAAATAAATTGTTTACTTTGTTATTAGTTTTTATGCTTTAGTTTTGTTTGGTTTTATTAATATTAGTTCTCCAAAAGCAACTTGTCAATTGTGGCAGACCATGGACAAATTCCCTACAGTAGAAAACTAGCTGTCTTACAGGAGACAGAAGAGATTTTTTGGTTTTTGTTGTAGCCAGGCAACAGACCCAAGCTTCCTAACTCCAGATCCTGTCCAGCACTTAAGGTATATTTCAAGGCCAATTTCATTCTTAGCTCAATGGCAGCAATGGTTTTGATTAATTCATTACACCAATTTAAGGAAAGAAAAATGTACATCATCAAAATTGTTGCTATGCGTTTTTTTTCTTTTTAAGCATAGTGATACATACCCAAGTATTTTGAATGACATTTTTATCTGTAGTCATAATTAAGAAATTTGTGATCACTTTGTTAAAAGCACAGAATGTTTAGTTTCAGCTCTGACAACTTCTTTGTAATATTTACTCCTTTACAATGAATGTAATTATTCCAACTGACACTTGTCCAAACCATTGTTGTTGTGCTTCCTGTCTGGCAGAAGACCTGCTCTGCTGCTGGTCTGTCTCTCCTTAATACATTCTTTGGCTCAGAGACCAACTGTTTTCCAACTCTGGACAAACTGAAATCTAAGGCAAATTTGGCATTACTCAAAAAAAAAAAATCATAGCATACTGGCAATTAAAAAAAAAGGTTGGAGTCAGGAAAAGTACTTTTAATATAAAAGATTCACACATATTTTCACTGTTATAAGTTGTTTAAAAATTGCTATTGCTTTGTTTATCTGAAGCCACTATGTAAAAATGTAGACATTACTTAATAGAATATGATATTTTACCTTATCATTGAAACTACACTTTCTCTTGAAATCCGATCAGATTACTTTCCATATGATTTTTCATTTCTTTTGCATTACTCTGCTTTGGGCTGTCCCATTTTTCTTAGTGTTTGCACTCCCTTTCTAACTTTGAAATTGCCCATGTAGAATTCTGCAATTTGTAACATTAATATCTACATTTATCTCTCTCCTTTCCCTCTTTTCTCCTTGTGCAGTAAAGAAAAAAAACCTGTTTTCTCGAGATCTGGTAGCGAAATTAAAACCATTTTTTTGAAATGAGAATCTCTGCAAATAACTGGGTTTGCCCTGATACTTCTGAAAAAGGATGTAAAATCTTGTCATAATAATAATTCACTAAGCATTTACAGACATGTTAATCAAGAAAAACATTTCTTGATGATAATTCTTTTTTACTTATATAGATTGATAAAGTCTAAGTTTTACATTTCCCATAAAGGATGTTAGTCTTGTGTCATTCACTTTTTTCAGTTATCACTCAAAATAGACTATAATAGTCTTGACCAGCAGTATTACTGAATTTATGTAGTGTGAAATCGTTTGAATAACTTACATCTTAGAGGAATAACAGAGCTTTGTGTAATTTATTTTGCAATGCAGTTTTTCCATATTTGAAAATGAGAATGCTAACACACACGCATGTTAACTCTATTGACACAATAATGGTAACTTAAAGAAAAATTTACTATAATGGATACTTAAAAATAGAAAAAAATTTAAGTTTAGTTCCAAAATTAGTTGATCTTACTTGACCAAAGACATCTTCTCAAGTTATATGGGAAATGAAGCAAGAATTTCAAATGCACTATCCTGCTATTTGCTTACATTTAGGAAATCAGAGTGCCAGGATGCTAAACTGAGACTTGTTAACATATTCAGTGTCAATGTAGTGAACATTTGCCTGCCTGGATTATTGTGCCAGCATTTCTCATTTATATTCTTTATTCATCTGGTATTTGTTTGTTCTTTACAGATTTATAGGTTTATTATTCCAAATTAAAGTGCCACCATAAATAATACCTGATTAGGTGAATGTAAATCATGCACCTATGGCAATTATAGTTATTTTAAACCTTGGAATATATGCCAAAACCAAGATCATGATGACACGAACTATTATAATACTATGCCTGGTTAGAAAAACTTTAAAACACCCGAACTAAATAGCTGTGAAGTTATAATTAAGAAAAATTTTAGATTTTATTACTGTTTAATTAACTGGAAGATATTACACAGCTTTTAAATTCACAGATTGATGTTTACAGGATTATAAATCCACTATTTTTTTTTCCAGATATGTAGTTCAATTCTTATTCCAAA
Source organism: Neomorphus geoffroyi (assembly GCA_033558235.1). Classification (NCBI taxonomy): domain Eukaryota; kingdom Metazoa; phylum Chordata; class Aves; order Cuculiformes; family Neomorphidae; genus Neomorphus; species Neomorphus geoffroyi. Next base: position 21,564,795 of record JAUMJM010000020.1, on the reverse strand, counting down.
AATTTACTCCTGTTTTCATTGTCTTATCACTTTGGTTTTTCAGAAGCACTATATTACTTGCCATTGGAGCCTTTGCAGTGAGCTTCATTGCATTCTCCTTCCATTAAGGTAGATTCATTTATAGCAATTACATCTTCTAAGTAAATGAAAAAATTACATTGCATTATTTTAGCTTTTCAGTTTATTCCAAAGATAAATTACTGCACCTCCTAAAATCTTGTCTGGAAAAACCCCTTCCTTCAAATGCACTCCAATTTTATGCAAGCCTAAAAATTCTTGTGTTAAAACTGTGTTTGTTCTGATCACATTCTAAGGTTGAAAGGCTTTGGCAAATGTAGGCTTTTCTGATTTAGCTGAGCAAAACCATTTAAAAATCTGTTCTGTGTGAAAGTCCAGAAACAGGGATGAACTACATCCTGAATTGCTTTGTTTTGATGAATCATAATTTGCCACATGTGAGAGGAGAGGATTACAGATTAAAGGCTTTCTCCGTCTGGAACTATTTTGGTCAGTTGGTGAGGAAACAACATATAGAAACAAAACCAATATAGCATTACTTGGCTATCCTAACTGAACGTTGCACAGGGGCATAGAAATATTGAGGATGAACTATTTTTGATCATTTTTTGTAAGCAAGCTGCATTTTTCATTATATATGTGCTAATTTGAAGAGCTTTTTTAGTTCTTTCCCCTTGCTATGATGTTAACTATTTACATTAGTCATATGTAATCTGGTAATTCTAGAGCATTTACTCATTTTTAAGTTCTTATAGTCATCCCACTAATTCAAAAATTGTCTCTTCCCCTTCAAGGAACAAAAGCAGATTATAACTGTTACGGAAGATTCACAAAAATTACACTGATCTCATAGCATAACCTTTGATTAATTACAGAAAATATTTTATTAGAATACAGTGAAGGAAATTTACCAGGGCAGCATTTTTCCTCAAAAGAAATATACTCTGTTGTCAAGATAACACACTTACAAAAAGTAAAGCAATCTATACCAGTCTCACACCTCCAGTACAGTGTCAATATACTTGTCCAAATGTTGCAAACTATTTTACCGTATTTGTCTGAACAGCTATAAAGACATTTTCTTGCCCTAAGTTATTTAAAACAAGTTATCGCTTAAGGTTTGTTTTTTTTTTTTTTCAAAAAAAAGTTTCTTTCTATTCTCTAATGATAATATTCATTATAAAGGTCTAAAACTTATATCTGATCACGTTATTACTATTTTGTATTCTTATATTTTCCCTATCTCCTCTATTCTGTTTTTCTAACATTGTTTTTATTTGAATTTATCTCTTTCTTTAAGGATTATATAGCTCTGCTGTTCTGTGCTGAAAGAAAGACCTTACATCGGTAGTCACTGTTCATCTAAAGATACCTCCGTGGCCTTCATGATTTAGGCAGGTTTCACAGTATCACAGTATCACAAGGCTGGAAAAGACCTTTGAGATCATTGAGTCCAGCCTAAAGCAAGGCTTATCCTCTATAGTTTCTTAAATACTGAACACCTGTAACAAGCAATAAATAATGCCATGACAAAAAGAGATTACAGACACTATTGGCAGTGTTACTACTAGCAAGATCTTTTGAAACAAAGATGGTACCTAAAATAACTCTCCCTCCTGAATAAATAGAAATCATCTGTAAATAACACTAAGAAAAAAACAAGATTACCAGTGTGACAAATTCAGAAATCATGAATCTACCCTGAATTTATTTTCATCTTGAATTTTAGTGTAATATGTATGTATGTGTGTACACTCTCTCTCTCTATGTATTTATTTGTCTGCGTGCGTGACACGGAGTATATTTAGTTTATGTAAATTTTAATTTGCCTTCTGCTGTTGAGAAAAAGTGATACACTTGAACCTTGCTAGCAAGATTTTTTTTAAAAGCTAATTTTAGTATTATTATGGCTTTAAGGATCTGGTCTTTAGCACAAATATTATGTTTAGCAATACTGCTATCACTGTTAGATGAATGACAGATTATTTTCTCAACTCTGTGAAGGTAAGAATTTATTTGAATGTTTTCTAGATAATCTGCACTGCATATCATTATTCTAACATTTTCTGGGCAGGGGAAACACCTTAACAATCTATGAACTTTTTTCTGTAGGCTGAGTTCATATACCTCTAGTGGTACACTGAAACACCAATTTAACTTCCCTGCAACAGGAAGGTTTTATGCATTTCAGAGAAATTTCTGTTCAGGGAAGGTGGCTTTTGGCGTTGGAGAAACACTAGACTTCATTTCAGCCAGAGGCTAAATAGATACTCCTGGTTGTAGAGGGTGCATTGTGGATATATAGTCATTGACATATTTTTTAGCTATCTTGTCACATCCTCCTAGCAGCTAGTATGTTGTCTCTGCAGTGGATAAGCCCCTGTGGGCTATTTATAGAAAATTTGTAGCATCTTTCTGTTGTGGTGGCTTTCACATGCCATCCTGATTCTGGCAAGCATATCATGGGTACAGACAGGCATCAACTAACAGTGAGCAAAGAAGGTAGAGGAGCTGGCTGTGTATCCCCAGCAGGACATGCGTGTCACAGTTTCCCTCTACTCGTGTCGGGCTTCTGCCCTTAATTAGTACCATTGCTGAACCCGGCCTTCAGCATACGAGCTTAGTTCCTTTAATGCAGGCTTGCAGTAAGTTGTGCTTACCTACATTTCGGTGGTTTATAGCCACAGCTGTACGTACTGCTGTCCACTGGTGTGATGCGTACTGTTAACTTATCCCACTTGGAAGGCATTAAACATTGTTTTATGACCTCATTAAGAAATATAACAAACAAGAGCAAACAAGGGCTCAATTCCCTTTACCCGCAGTCGTCTCTCACTTACTCACTGCTCGGTTCATAAGGTTTCATAACTTACAACCTGCAACTCTTAATTCATGCACCTGTGTGCAAAATTAGGTACCTAGTTCCTTCCTCCTCTATCATGGTGCAGGCAGACCCTGTATTACACTGGGAAGCCGGAAAGCCTCAGCAGTCCAGCTGCTATTGGATTCACTTCAAAAGCTTTTTTAGCCTAAGCTGATGTTTTATACCTTCCAGCTTGGAAGTTTGTTGTGTATGTTTATAGAAAAGAACTGATAGGATTAGTGTGATTAAATGAAATGGTAGTTATTTGAATTTTTATTCTATGACATTTTTACATATTTATGATAAAAATGCGATATCTGTAAGAGAAGAGTGTAAAGAGGTGTGGATGACAGTACTATGAGAAAGATCAAACTATCTTCATCTGCCAGTGATTAAGATTTTCTTATTTTATAGTTATTCAATTCTGTATATTTTTAAACCTTCTTCATACTCAGTATTACTGATAATGTTCTTGCACAGTGCTTAGAGAATAATGATTTAAGAAACTTTTTTCAGAGTTCACTGACTGATTTGTCAGTGAATTGTGGCTTGTGCTGTTCTATTAGAGTGGTTTGGGAATGCTTAGCTAAACAAATCATAAGTGACTCAGAGCACTTCTTTGAAATAAAGCTCCTTACTCGTGTAACTACTACTATGTGAGATATTAGTGTGATCATGGCTAAGAAAAAATCAGGAAAACGTCTATTTCAATAAAAATTAAAAAGAAAAGGCAGATTTATATTTTCTGTTAGTTATTCACATAGTCATATGCAGCTTAATAAGCTCATATATAATTAACCCTCTTCTTAATTGTTAGTGGCGGTAATAAGGATATATTTAATTTACATGGAATCCCGATAAAATAATATGTGAAAATGTATCTTAATTTTCATTGTGAAACATGCAGGTAGTCCTTTCCAATTCATAACTATTAAAAATCCTTCAAAGAAGAAATCTCAAATATTTTTTGGTTTGTGGGAAAATTGTTAACTAAAACAAGGAAATAGAGATAGATAAGGATATTTTATACTTTTTTCAGGACTAAATATCTGTGTTGCTTTTGAGTAGGGACCTATTTTTTACAATTACATGTTATTTTAAAGCAGTGTAACTTACATGCATACAAAACCCCATCAGTGCCTCCTTATTAATTGGACTGAACATTCACCCTGTCATGGCCTTAACAGTTCCATCCCACAGATCAGCCTACACAGGATGAAGAGTCTCAGGAAACGGGACTCTGAAATAAATCCAACAGGATAGAGTACTCAGTGTTTCATCCTCATTTTAGAACCTTGAGTGGGTTAGTGCCTTTAACTGCTGTTATCAATCTGAAAAATCAAAATGGTCTTCTTAGTCAAGGCTAGATTTTGCTCCACCCTTACTTTCTTCCACAAATACAGTTTGGACAATAATGCTAAAATTTATAAAACCAGAATGTAGAAAGAACAATGACAGCAACAAAATACAGTATGAGAAGCAATGAACAAGCAGGATTATAATTCATGAGCTGAAGTGAGAAAATCTAGGTTTGTGCTCTTTCCCCTGAAGAATTCCATGTTTCTGGGCCATTTATCTCTGGAGACTACAACAGCATTCTGAAATTTAGGAAAACTTTTCCTTCACGCTTTGCAAGACACCACTCCCCCACAAATTTTTGAAAATTTATTTTGTATGATTAATGTTGACATTTTTAGTAATACTGCTTGTTTTAATGATCATAAGTATTTGTTAATGCTTACCATTAGGTGATACGTTAAATACTTCCTAGTATTTCAATGTTCTAAGAAATTACTGGAATTATTAAATGAAAGCCATAACCATGAGATTCACACAAAGATTTCTAAAGACATTCATTCCTTACATGGGCAATATTGTACAGTTGGGTACTCTGACATAAAGCTTCGTTAATTTTGAAGTAATTTGAAACAGTTTTTGCCAAGGTTTACTGATACTTATTCTGACAGTTAGAATGTGTTGCCTCCTTGTCAATGCCTTCAGAAATATTACTGTCCCTTGTATAAATAGTTTTATTAAAAATAAATATAGCTAGGCTGGGAAATTGCTAGAATTAAACTTAGGAGTACACTTATTTCAGCTCCCCTGTGCACGTGCATTAGAACAATTTTAAAATGCTATTTTTTTTTTTTAACATGTACACAACATCATTTATGTATAAAATTGCAATGTTTATTGCAGGAAAAAGTATTCATTATTGAGTTTTTGCTTTCCCTCATTACTTATTCTGTGTCAACATGTCATATTTATTGTACATTATGTAAAGATTGCTCTGAATGCAAAATAGTTAATTCCTTAATAGGATAAGTGTGGCAGTTGTCATGCAAGTGCTGGAGTGCTTCATGAACATTAATAACTGTAAAAAACCCATAAACATTAATAAACACGTTACTTATGAGGGTAAGGGATAATCTGTTTTACTGATAAATAACAGAGAAACAGGGAAATTAGATGCCAAACCATTCTATAAATTTAGTTAATGATTTTGAACTGTACAGAATTTGCTTTTTTACATTACTGAACTTTATATATGGTTTTATTTGTTCATATGAAGCACCGATTGATTCTAGTTGATCTCCTGTTGCGTTGCAATTTCTCAAAAATCAAAATCCCAAGTATCAAGTGCACTGTGTGTACCCTGAAAAAAGAATAAAAGAAATGATTTTTTATGTTAAATTTTCACTGCTACAGACTGTACCAACGATGGGACCTCGCTGGTAATAATCTTCCCAGTCATATGCAGCTATTGATAAAACTCATAACGTCTCATATCATTCATTTGTTGATATAACTAACACTGTGAAAGAGTTGATAAGTTTCTATAAAACGTCGGGAAATGCTCACTAGTGTGGAGAAACCAGGACTTTATTATATGTGACTTGTTTTCTTCAATATCATTTGTGCCTGTTTGGCACATGATTTGGGCTGCCATTAATTGTTCTGGTATCGCATGCAGATAATCCAGTTCTCAAAAGTCAGTAGATCAGTGCTTATACATGAGGACGCTCTCAAAATTGAATACAATTGACAGTTACGACTCTGTGCAGTGGAGTTTCTGTATTCTCTTGGAAAACACAGGAACTTGCTCAAGAGTCTTGGAATAATCCAAGCAGCTCAGGTTTAATCTTGCTAGTCTTTTGAAACTGTCATAAAGGGTCTGAGAAACTGTCTTAGAATTCTCACTTTGAGCAGGGTATTAAATATTATTTTTTCCTGCATCCTATGTTGCACTGTATCTACTGGAAGGGGATCGCTAGACTTCAGCTTTTATTAAGCATTAACAATATCTGTAGATGAAATTTTGAACTAAGAATATGATTTAAATCAAAGAGATTGAACTACTTTTTCTTTCTTTGCTTAGAAATGAAATGTTCCCTTTTAAGTATGAATAGGAGATTGCTGGTGTTTGTATTACCATGTAGGTCACTTTATCACTATATCCGTTTAATCCCTTTAATCAGAACATAGCATTCTAATTAGAGTTTTCTTATGCTTGTTCATTTTTAACAGACTTTTAGGAAATGGTGGCTATAAAATGCCAGTTGAATACTACAATGCATGATGACCTACCACAGGCAGACAAAGAGTAATATATATCTATCCTGAAATTCAAATTTAAAAAAAAAAAAAAAATCGTGTGCTGTGTATATTTTAGCAAGGATATTATGTAGTTTTTAGTCAGTAGAGAACCACTGCTGCATTTAAACTTAATTTTCTTTCCTTCATCGCTAAAACTTTTGACACAATTTTTAAAACATGTTATAAAATGTTACAGGATCTTTGGACATTTAAATTTTATTACATGCTTTACTCCAGCATGTCCGACTCACATACAGTAGTTATTCCAGATCTGTTCCACTCTTAACCATTTGTAGTTCTATGAAGAGTCTGGTGGGAACTAAAACATCAGACATTGCTTGATGGTGCTTAATTTTTATAATGCTTATGATGTTATACAAATTCCTTAACAGCTGCATTGTTCTGTGTTATATATGCTAGTATTTATAAAGAATAGATGTTACAGTTAGAAGAATCATGTTCTCGGTGCATGGCTATGACATTTATAGTAAATCAACTTCCAGTCCAGATACATGCAAGAAGTTACGTGGGAGAAATAAAAGCAGATTTTTTTTACACCACAGTTAAGAGTATCAGTTTTCATGCTACTGCGTTAGGCAAACAGAATAAAAATGTGTGCATGGTTTTGAACTGTAAGACTGTGAAATATGAAGTGCATTCCTAAAGGAAGCAGGATATCTTTAGAACTTAATTGAATTCACACTTCCAAACAGGAGGATTATTTCAGATAATGTGTGATAAGCATATAATTTAAGGTGAATAAAATTGTTATTTTAGTAAAAAAAAAAAAAATTGATGATTGTAATGTGTCCAGAACTATTACAAGTGTTCTTATTTGTGTGTCAGTGTCATGAATAGATTTTTACATGCCTTTGATTTAGCAGCAATTTAAGATTTGTTAATAGTTTTAATGTAGGTCATAAGATTAGATTGTGTAATTCTTAACAGCACTTCATCATCAGAAGTTACTAAAAACCAAAAAAACAACTTAGTTAAAGATTTAAGAATGGCAAGGCTTACACAAGACTTATTACAGGGTTTCCTAGATCAAATCTCACACGCACAAACACAACGATACATAAATATACAGACACACAGCAGTTAACCTATGATCAAAATTTCTTTTTTCTCCAGTTTAGTGAATTACTTTTAATGCATTGGCATTCATCAACAGGTGATTTATAGGACCACAAGATGACCGACTTTGGTCAGTACTTTTCCTTTCTGTCTGTGATTCATGTTAGGTAATTCTAATGTTTCCTACCAGCAGTACCATTCCAGTACCCCCTAGACTGAGCTACGTAATGAAGACATATTGTGCATGAATCATGTAAGGGATTTATAGTGCCACTTTTATCATTTGCTGTGTAATATAATACAAATCATAACAAAACTCTGATGGATAAATTATGGACAATATTTTGGTCTTTGTGGCATAACTAGGTTATTATATTTTTAAAAAAAAGTTAAAAGGATGTCAAACCCTCGAGTCAAGCACTCTAAAATTAGAAAATACTAAAACTGGAGCTGTTCTAGCAGCTTTAGTTCAGCGTCTTTCTGTGCTTCTCTGCTAGAAGCCACCCATTGCTGTAGGAAATACGCAGTGAAATGTGAGGCCTGAGGGGAGACATACAGACCACTGAAAGTCTAGTGGGAGCTACCACCCACAGCAGTCTGAAGTCATCTCAACGACTGACTGAGCATTTCAGTGTTGCAGAAAACAGAGTAGCTTGAACAACTTACGCAGTTGTTAGAGACAATCTGTCAGAAACAGTGCCTCAACTACAGGGGTGTGAAATAGTAGCAAGGGGCAGAAATAAACGTATATGTTCACATCATTTTTCAACATTTAGCTCCTCAGGGAATATAAGGTTTCGGGTTTCATGTAATGCACACTTAACAAAATCCTTTCTTCAATAAAAAATAATTTCAATCATTTTAAGATGCCTCTGTCATAGGATCTGAATGGTTCACATTCTATTAATTATTTTACAATGGTAATCCAAGTGAAGTTTAGAAACATTGCAGTGAAAATTAACAGATGTCCATTCGCTTTGGAAGTTCATCTTTAGAGGATTAGGACATTATTTTTTCAGTTATTCATATTTTTACAACACTTTATATTCAAAGCACAATCTTAGTTGCAGTTGTAAATGCTGAGAAAATCTAAACTTGCAATCCAAAAATCCTTTCAATACAGCTCCTCAGGTTCTGGTCTTTTCATTCTCAGTGCCTTTTCTTTCCATCTACCTCTGGTCTTTGGTCTTTATACTCTGCCTGTCCTTTCAGAGATCCTTCAAGTCCTGTGACTCTAGCAAAATGTTGTCATCTACACCCCCAATTCCCTGGTATTTTTTGCCTTTCTTTATCCCTTCACTAACATGTTGCTTAGTTGCCAGAACATGCAGGATTTGACGTTTGGGTTTGTAATCCCTGAATGCAGTGCCATTTTTAAGTCACAACAAGAAATCTAATCAAAAGCTAGGCCATCCCACACACATGTAGAAAATAGCATGCTTAGCTCTTTCATTGAAAACGTTTCATCCACAGTGGGATCTATAGAGAGCCTTACTGGTTTTATTATGGACAAAATCATTGAAGAATGTAAGAAAGTAGCTGCCAGATTAACGTCAGCTGCCAACTAGCATGTATGTTAAAACACGTCCTTGGTTCCGGTACAAAAAAAAAACGTGTTCCAAAGCACTGGGACTTTTCAGATGAATTGGGATTTTTTTTGGTGTTTGGTTTTGGTTTTTTTTCTCCAAACATTGGAGAATAAGATTCTTTTCCCTTGGATGAACTAAATTTTGTGAGTAATGTTAGCCTTTTCTGATTTGTTTCAGAAAAACTGAAAGTTCTAAGCAGTTGAAGACAGAGTTTTACCATATAGAATGGTGACTTCCTGAAGCACGCAAATTTTCAAATATGGATATACGATAGAATCCAATTAAAATAGTTTCAATTCACTCATCATTTCAGTTGTTGTAGGAAATACGCATTTTCTTTGCCCACTCTAAAGGCAAACTGAAACTACCTTGCTTCCTTGTTGCTTATTTGAAGTGTATTTTCCTTAAATTTTCAATTGATGTTTTCTCATCTGCCAGTCTTTGGTGCTGTTGACCCCGGAGATACTTAGTGGGATGTGCAATGTGTGGCTTATGTATTCTCCATAAAATTTCTCAAAAACAGTTTATCTGTTTTCAGAAAATTGTATGGGCTATATAATAATTATGTACCACAGCTCACCTTTCAATCAGAAACATAGTGTTTCTTCTAAATTAAGAAGGGGGGAGAATGCAGGTTTAGTTTTGTTTTATTTTTAAGAGGTTCTCCTTCACTGAGACTTTGATTTCAGAGAGTCTTGCCGCATTTTGGATGGTGATGTTACCAAAGTCACAGTTAGGTAGCTTTTTGCTCATCTATTTACATCTGAAAAAATAAACCTATGCACTGGAATCTCTATGTCATGATAAATATAAAAGTGAGTTCCCGGTACAAGTGCATTGTATGATCCTAGACGGAGATGAAGTTAAATAGAGCCAGCTTACCTAGCATTTACTCATTTACCCAACATTTTATATTTGTGTAACTCCGTTGATTAAAGCTGAGTTCCAAGTACCCAAAGATTTGGAACCAGATAGCAACTCTGCTGCCAGTGACAGCCCTTTTAGCAATTTAGCACTAAATCAGTAATTTCCAACTTTAGAAACAGCTACTGGAGCAATCCAAAGTCTGACCAAGTATTTTTTATATCCTAAGCCATTATTTATTGACACATTCTGGCAAAAAAAATACTTCTGTTCCATTTCTCTCACTGTCTAGCTGTTAAATTACATTTCCACAGCAAAATGTAAACTATACTGTTTTTCTTGTTTTGTATCAACAGTAGCTACAAACAGAAGTGTGACATGATTAAGAGAAGGAGAAAAGATAATACATAAGATGATGAGTTACTTTATGAAAAAGAGGTCTCTTGTGGCTTTAGTTTAGGCTTCGAAGGAGTTTAGAAGCATCCCTTTGTCATCTATGCATAGACTTAAGCTTCTGCTCATGCTGGATGTGCTGGTGTCTTTGTTTGAGATATCTAGACTCAGCTTTGGCTGAAATTTCTGTAACTTCTGTAATAATATTGTTTTTCTGAATAAAGTCTGACATATCGGAGCAGTACTTCTCAGATTTTCTTCTTCATACTGTAATCAGATCATATTTATTTCCAAAGTGTGTGTGCACCTAGAGTGTACTCCAGGAGTATGTGCCAGTCACACTCCCCAGTTTTTCTCCTCACCATCTGTATCTCCTGTGTTGTGCATCCTGCCTGGAACCTTACTTGTGTTACTTAAAACTGTATCCTGTTTTTCTCAAAAGCCACCATACGTTTAGCAACACTTGACAGTTTCAACATCAGGCAAAAACTCCAAGCAACTTGATGCCTCACTGAATGCAAGAAGTTGCATATAGATTAATTTTCAAGGTAGTACGTAAGTGGCCACAGTTTCTGCTGCACAGTCATGCACAAATGATCAGCTCCAGGTTGCAGTACCGCCGAGCCTAGATGCAGTAGTTTGCAAACCACTTTGACACTTTGGAAAATATTATCCTCTTTCTTCTTGAAATTGACATCTATTTATTTAGAAATGAATGCCTTCAAGAGCATCTTGTATCCAGATGTCTAGTAGGCATTTGCTATGAAAATAATATAGTTACAGATTATCCAGGGTGTCAAAATGCTTCTGGCTGTTTTGAATAAATTTATGATTTATTTATGTAGAATTCACAGTTCCTTTCTTTTGTTTTGAGTACAATATAAAAGCAAATTTCTTAATGTTGAAATCAGTACATACATATCCATCCATACACACACACAACATACATGTATATAAATATATATATGAAATGGAAAAGTTGTTGCAGTTAAACTGGAGAACCAATAAAATTACTTCTGAAGTTCTACAGTTGTGCTATAGAACAAGATTTCATTTCAGAATTAGTGGATGTATCTTTCTCACTTAAAACAATATTATAAAATTATTGCTATTATTGCTATTTTAAATACTACTCAGTGGGGAAGATAACGTGGACTTTATAGAGCTTCATTAACTTAACAGAATTTAAATTATTAATCCCTTTCAAAGAGTTGAGCATAGCTGCCTTGAATATATGCATGTAGATTCTCACTGTTAGCTCATTTTAATGTGCTGGGACAAAAGTTTTGGGAGTTTTTTTTCTTTTGGATGTGGCACAGAAACATAACTTCCCTTTAAGACTGGTTTAATTATTTAAGGAATTAGTTAAGATTATACGCTACCTAAATTAAGCTGGCTGGTAATTTGTAAAAGAAAATAAATACAAATAAGATTCATTTATTATTTTGTTTTCTTTCTAACAAAATAAAGGAAACCTACTTAGTCATTTAAGTCATGAAACTGAAGGCAGAACACATGGAATTTCTGAAGAAATCTTGCCTCAATTACATAGTTCCGCGTTGTTCAAATCCATGATTTGACCACTGTCTTTCTTTTCTGAATTTCACATACCAAGCACAGCTACACCCCTTGTTATGTCCTGTATATGGTGGATGAATGTAGTATTACACCAACTGGGAGCTATGAATCCTGCCAAACCACAGTTTCAGTCTTGAATGATATATGTAATTAGTTCTTCTGTCAGGTATGAATTTGGGTCTGCAAGACATTTTCTAGACTCATACTTATAGATTCATGGTGATCCCGCACTAAAAGTTACGTAGCTTTTTCACAGAAGTTGCATTTTGCCATTGAAGCGCATAATTTTGTAGTATTTACCTTGGAAAATCTGTTGACATGTCTTCACTGTGGAGTTACAGCTTGCATTATTTCACATTTCTGAAACTTTTTGGAGAACTTTGATATAGACATTTGTCAGAAAGTATTCGTATGTAAAAACAATATACTACACCTTTATCGCAGCCAAAATTTCTATCTAAAATTGACTAAGATAATAATTCTAATGATTCTTTTTTATATAAGTCAGAAAATCATTTTATATTCACATCATCTTTTTGATTAAATTCCACAGGAGTTCAAAACACTTTACGGTATGGAGTGCGTATCACAAACCCACGTAGGAACATTTAGTGAATGAATTAGTTAATACTGAAGATTCTCCAGTTCCAAACTAGTAGCACTGAATAAATTAAATTTCTGAGTGTATTTAGCTTTGTGAAGAAGACCCAAGAATATAAACAGAACATGAAGTATATCTGAATACCTTAGCATCAGTTTATGATTCAGTTTTCTTCGTTTGATGTAATCCCTGTAACTGAGTATGGGCCATGGTAATTGTAATACTGGCTGCTCTTCCTTTCAGAATCAGTGGTCATTCTATGAAACAAAATTAATACAGTTATAGTAGTCTCAAATAATGATTAATGAAAACTCAAGTTTATTGTTATAAAAGGACAAGTAGAGTAAATAAATTTTGAGCAAAAGGAGATAGTTTCTCATGTTGCAAATGTAATTTCATACTCAAAACAAATGTTTATATCAAGAAGCTACCAAAAGGCATTATATTTTAACTAGACTTCAACAGAATGTCAAGTTACTTACAGTTACTAAGACTTCCAAAGTAATTTACAATAAAATGCACCACTCAACAGTATTGGTCAGTCTCTGTATAGATCTCCTTTGTCGTCTCAGTCTCCAAGATATCTAATTTAGTTTTTAGTCTGAGTGGTCCTCTACTTGGTCCTTGTACATCTCCGTTAAGCTCCTGTGATTGTGTCTGATTTTCTACTTTTCCTATGATCTCTGTATGTACTTGAGGTCTTTTCACCCAAAATTGTCTGAGGATGTGTTTGCCTGAAACCGATGACATTAAATAGTAAAACAAGTCTCATAATTGCTTAAACAGTAACAAGGGAACTATGATGAGATTTTTTTAAGTAAAGGAGTCAGCTTTAGAAGAAGTATGTAACAAGGAAACCTGTAGCATGTGGCAAGTTACTTTTTAGTGGGAACAGCAGTAACCGAACCTCTTTTGATGCTGCTGGAAGTCTCTGTCGCAACAGTATGGGATGCAGCAAGTAGGGACTCACATCTTCGGTGGGCGTATGTGACCTTCATGGTATGCTTTTGCACTGACATGTGGATTAGCCACCTGCAGGGAGAGACACAGCTTAACACAAAGGAAGAGCACTTCTCAAGGTTTGTGTGAACAGGGTAACCTACCCTCCCAGGGGCAAGGTTGTGCTCATCTCCAAGCCTCTGTCTGCGTTACCGTAACTCTGTGGGTGTGAGTACCCTTAGAAATCTGTGGGATTGCCTAAGGAAGGCTGTTTAGAAATTGAGGCATTTGTCAGTGGTTTTGTAAGTGTCTAGTATTGCAGTTTATGTGCTCTAATGTTAATAATTAATATAAAATTCACTGATTGCTGGTTAATTATTTCTCATTAATAAATCAGAAAGCTGCTTTGATACTGATTTGAGCTATGTAAATTGAACAGTTTTTCTCTGCAACAGTTACCAATTTTTTGCATCCCAATTACACCCTAGCAGTGGTTGCCATACAATTTGCACAGTTTACATGGGTCAAAGAAGCAAACCTTACATATAAAATCAACAGGTTTTAGACTAATTAGAATCTTAGCAGTCTAATCAGAGAATTATTAGTCTAGTTACAATAATGCTAGCACTTACAGTAAAAATTACTCAGTTTTTACAGTTTATTCCTGATAATGCCAATTAAAACTAATAATTTTCTACTATCTGCCCTTTTTTTGGTGTTGTGCTCAGCTTTCCCCTGCTTTTGTAGGTCATGAATTCAGTGTCTTGGGGCGAGGGAAGAGAGTTGATTATAGAGAGTCATTAGCATAGTCATTAGCAGTCTATAAATCTCACTGTGATTGGTTTTGCAATGTTAAATATTGTGTTTTCTTCCTGTTCATCCTTGGGTGTCCTTAGGACAGGGGTATCAAACCAGTTTTCACAGGGGGGCCACATCAACCTACTCCTGCAGCATAACACATCACACACGCTGCACACATGACTGGCATGGGGGCAAGGAGCTCGCTGCTGCCGCTGGGTAGAAGCAAGGTGCTGGGCCAGATGAAACAATGTGGAGGGCTGGATTTCGCTTGTAGGCCTTGTGTTTGCCACCTGTTGCTCAGGGTAATTTTAATTTGTTTGCTGGCACAATCTGCTTACTTGTTATTTCTTCATTGGCTTGTTCTTCTGCGTCATATCCCGAGTCACTACGTATGGTATTTTTTATCTAAACTGGGCACTTAATTTTTGTTATCCGTGTTGTCTTTAACACTGGCTTTGTCTGGTTCCCAAGGTTGTATTCCTCTGGCGAGTCTAATGAACCACTGGAATGCTGCCCGTAGCCAGTATTTCATCCTGGGCTCATACTCATTTACTGCATATTTTTTCCTAGCATCATAATTTATTTGTTCAATACAGAATAGCTGCTGCATCTTACTGTCTACTTGTTGGAATACAGATACGTGAGAATCAGGATTACAATGCATTTGTACTGGGTTGTAGATAATTGCTTTTGCAGATAAACAAACTAAACAAAACCTCAAAGTGAGAAAAGACAAGTCTAAAAATCTTGATGCTTCAGTTATACTCTTAATACGAAGCCTGTGGCCTGTTACAGGAGATACTGGGTTACAGGCTAGACACTGTGTAGAAGCTGAACAGAGATTCTATATTGTCTTATATGAATCTCTTTATCTTGCCATCACTTCGAAAGAGTGAGTGGTATTGCTGAAGATTTATCCATGTAGCATTTGTTTAACATTTGTGTTGGGTTTTTTCTTTGTGGTGTCTAACAGGTTTTTGATAGTGATAAGATTAGCTTTCCTGAAGACACAGGCAGATAGCCTGAATCTAAACACTCTACTTCAGCAAGCAATGCTTCTATTTTCACATGTCTTGTCCTGTAAGTTGGCACTATCAAATAAGGATCAAAATTTGATAATTGATGTTTTTTAGAACTGATTAAATAATTTTTATACTACTTCCACAAAAATACTAAATTGAAACAAAATAAAATTATGGTATTTTTGAAAAAAAAAGTAAATTGATAAAAAAAGTTGTGATGTAGTCACATCATTAACATATCCAACAGAAGACAGATGTTTATATAGCAGCTACATGGTATTCTTCAGATATGCTGTCTCTGGATAGTCAGAATAATAACCAATACAAATCTGATTCTTCTGAAGATCCGCAAAATTGACTATGTCAATATCAGCCCATGTATGCAACTGTTCCTTGAACATGTGTACTACATTAGAGAAAACTTTTTACTAGCATTTTTGTTTCTGTGTGGTACTGTGGCACTTTTTAAGATGCACAGGAACCTGTCTAGGTGAGGTTTGAATATCACCAGGGAAGGAGACTGCACAACCTCTCTGGGCAGCCTGTTCCAATGCTCTGTGGCCTTCACAGTAGAGAATTTTGTCCACATTTTCAAGTAGAACTTCCTGTGCTCCAGTTTGTGCCTATTGTCCTGTGTCCTGTTACTGGACACCACTGAAAAGAGTCTCACCCCATCATTCTCACACCTGCCCTGTAGGTGTCTAAAAGCATTGATTAGATCCCCTCTTAGTTTTCTCTTCTCCAGCCTAAACAGACCCACGTCTCTCAGCCTTTCCTCGTAAGAGGGAGGCTCCAGTCCCCTAATCATCTTCATGATCCTTCGCTGGACTATCTCCAGTAGTTCCTTGTCTTTCTTGAGCTGAGAAGCCCAGAACTGGACAGAGCACTTCAGATGCAGTCTTACTAGGGCAGATACACTCCTCATGATGCACCCCAGAACACCATTGACCTCCTGGGCCACGAGGGCACATTGCTGGCTCATAATTAGCCTTTTCTTGCCCAGGACTCCCAGGTCCTTCTCTGCAGAGCTGCTTTCCAGCAGGTCAACCCTTAACCTGTAGTGGAGCAATTTTCAATTCTTTACAGTTTTTTTTCATTCTGTTTTGTTTTGTCTGCTTTCCTTCACGTAGTTGTAGACTAACAAACTACTTTATTATGCTTGACCCAGCAATATTAAGTAAAATATAGCTGTATTTTTTCAAATTCTTTTTCCAGAAGCTGCACTTGGCTCCATAAATATATATATATATGTATATGAAACCTCTGAGCATCTTCAAACAGGTAGTAGAGTTTCAGAGAGTTTGTGCAGAGTCAAAATCTTCAGCAGTGCTCATGTTCTCTACCTTACAATGCCTATTCCTGTTGGATACACTCCTGGTTTTATTTCAACATTAATTAATATTTAATCATATAGAGTGAGAGGTATATCAGCGTTGAATTTTTACTGCAACAACGGGTGGTTAGGAAAGAAAATGGAGAATATGAGAAAGGAGCAATTTAGTCTTACAATAGAACAGTCACTTAAACAGAGCATTTTTGATAATATTACATTCGTGCTGAAGAGCTGTCAAGGACAGCTAATCTACAAAACTAAACCAGAATACAAGCCCACTCAAATAAACTACTTAAAAATCACAACCTTACAAAATATAAGAATCCATTCTCCCAGAAACCCATCGTCATAGAGAATTTTGAATATTTGTTAATAAATACGTATTTTCTTGGCATTTTCTCAATCTGCTTGTCTGGTACAGGAGTTTTCCTGCTTCATATGTTTCAGAGTTGTATCTACCATTAAAATAGATTAGTAGTAATATTACACATGCAAATGTGTAATAAAAATACAACACATGCAAATCCAAAATATTAAATATAAAAGTATAGTAATATTTTGTTAGACTCAGTTTGGAGATAATTGCATCTTCTATTCACTTCAAGTTATATTCCATGAAAGAGAAATTTTCTATGGGGTCTCTGTAATGTTCTTTCCCCAAGTCACTAACAAAAAAAAAATTATAAAAATGTGCCTCTTGATTTTTGATGAACACACCAGCAAACAATGAAAAAATATTTCAAGCCTTCCAGTTTCTTTCAGGAAAATAACAATTGAGATGACTAGATTCACAAGGGACAAGAATTAAATAGTATTTCCTCAACTTCAGCAAGACTCATGTTATAGTTGAATCCTAAATCTTATTGGGAGAAGATGTTACTCCATTTGCTGCCCTTTTTATTTTCTACTTAGGAACTGCTAAACTCAAGATTGCTCGAAGCAATTTTTAAATAATAAATAAATAATAATAAGCAGAATAAAGCTTTAATAGAAAATGTGTTACATACTTATTTATGAGGAACGTATTAATTTGAAGTTTGTATAGACCTGAAAGTGCAGCCAGTTCCTTTATTTATGAAAAATTAGGAAGTTAGTAACAATTACCAGGACTAACAGGCAGATAAATTAGCATAGGGAGGAGGAATGTAAGAGGTAGAGTACTCCTTTTATTAACTCAATATAGCTGTGGAAGCAACAAATTTTCCAAATCTAACAGTCAATAATTAAATTAGATCTTTGGCTTTATAACACAATTGACAGTTTTTATCAATGTTGCACTGACATATCATACATTTATTATAAGCTGATGTGAGCAATAGCTGGCTGAAGTAATTTAAATTATTATTATTTTTTTAATAAAGTACTGATCATTCATTCCATGTAAATATAAAAGTCATGAAGTTCAAAAGGTTAAGAATAACTGTCTAGGCAGTTGGGTTTTCTGAACTTCACTTTAGAGTTCTTGTCAATACTCTATGGCTTAGGTAAGTCTTGTCCTAAGTTTCTTTTCTGATTAGTTTACTCTGTTAGGCTATGGTTTTTCGTCAAAATAGTGTCACAACAAAGTCTGACGTGCATTCAATTCATCCACTCGGATTCTGACATCATACAGTTTTAAGAACATGACTTTTTCAGAGAAATTGACAGCGGCAACAGAAATACTTAACAGCTTAACCTGGACAGAGATAGGTAGGCATCAGGTATATTTATTTTTTCTTTAATTCAGATATGGTCTTATGTTTGGGTGTATGTAAGTTACTCAGCCTTCTTTGTCTTACCTTTTACAACATCTAGTTTCCTCTATTTCACTCTTTCTGTTGAGCTTACATTAAGAGAAGCTGCCCATTCTCTGGGATATGCCCTCATAGACATTTTCAGTTTTAGTTGTCTAATGCTTCAGGCAGAGAGAAGTTCATTCTGCTTGTGTGCTGAGCCATGAAACCACATGGCTGCAGTTATCCCCGCAGTCAAATGAAGTACGATATCCTACCTCTGCGATGTGATAACACCATGGTACTTTCTTTTGGCTCAGAGTTATGGTCAGAATACACTACAAAACCCATGTAAACGTTCCCTTAGATGAACTATGTGGTACAAAATACTTAAACCTCCACATCTGCTGACCATGCAGAACTCAGAACATTCACTGAAGGAGGGTGGAAAAAGGGCTGTACAGGACCGCATAATTGAAAACTTACCTGGACATTCTGGAAGCCCAGAAAATAGAACTGAATGAAATAGATTAAAAAAGAGGGGCAAGTTGTCTAGATGCGCATAATCCACTTACTTCTGGAAAAAAGTAATAAATGAATGCAAAAGCAAATTAATTGCCTTTAAACTTTTCAGTGCAATAGCCTCTGCTTTGCTTCTTGTTCTTTATATTCAGAGGTTTGAAATAAATATTAGATTACTGCTTTCTATTGAAGGCAGTCATCTTTTAGACACCAATTCATTTTAGAAGCTATCCAAACATTTTGTAAGATATTAATGTCATTATGGGGTTTAGGTTTTGCTTTCAATTTAAAATGAAAAGGCTAACTTTGTCCTTTACCAACTTTAATTAGTTTTATGATAAAAAAATTTTCTATCACTAAGTGAGAATAAACATTCATTATGGAATACATACCTCCTCTGTGCCCTCTTTTGATAGCAGAAATTTCTATCCTGAAGGCAACAATTTATTTAAAAAAACATCTGGGATTTAGGTTTTAATTACCAATCAGAAAAAAATACCTAATAAAAGTACCACACACCGACAAATATCTTTGTTGGCTATAGTACTGAGGTGTTTACTGAACAGCTTCTATTAGCAATCAAACAGAAAAATGATATCTTTTATTTGATGGACAGTGCATTCAGGTATCTAATTACTTACCTCTGTGGTTTCATGTTGTTACGAGTACATAAAACATGAAGCTTTTTAGTCTTATTTTATATAAGAGATTAAATAAAGCCAAAGTTGATTACAGTTTATAAATTGACCACATGCCAATTATACTGAAGGCTTACAAAAGGTAATGAATAGCTCATTGACTGTGTGTGTTTACTATGCACTCTTCATTGATTTCTGGTTTGTTAGAACATTTCACGCATCAGCACTGGAACCACTAGACAGAGCATTCTCAGAGGAACCTAGGAGTGTTGTGGGTCAATATACCATATATACTCTACTTAGTTCAAATTAATCACTATGGACCAATTTCAGTTCTAGCATAAGTGGGTAGAACAGCAGGACTTGTTTTTGATAGCGCTTTATTGACATACTGGGCTATCTTTTTAGAAATCTGTATCATATTTCTGTTTGCATTTCTGAAAAAAAATGAAGGGTTTTGTACTCATACATTCCAGTTCAATTTCATTTCAGTTGGTGTTTCCAAGTTTACTTTCAGATTAGGATGTTGAAATGTTGTTGTATTAAAAACTTCCTGGAGACTTTTGTCGATTAAAGGCAAAAAATCTCTTGTAGTCTGGTATTTAGGTGTATAAAGACGAAGTGATCACATTGACCTCACTGAATCTCGGAATGTGACAAAACAAAATGTTACCTTCATAATTTCAGTATGAGTTAATTCCTTGGAATTGTTCAGTTCCTTGTCAGAAAAGACTTTTTAATACTTATTCTCACTTTCTTTTTTTGGAATATCCACATATGATACTGTTTAAGAGATTACTCTCATTCATACCTTTGGAGACTTATGTCCATTTGATGTCTTCTAGAAAATCTGTATACTCTGCTTTTTCTACTTATTGTTCAAAATGTTTAGCCTTGCCATACGTGATCAGCAATGAACAGAATATTCTAGGCAAAGGCGTAAAAGAAGGCTATTATATGGCTGCTCTGTAAAATGGTTTTCTGCATATTAAAGTATATTGAAACAAAGAAAGTAGCCCAACAGTCTGAGATACTGTTAAGCAGGTATTCTTTTATTTCGGCACCAGAGAAGCACTGGGGATATACCTCCATGAGTGCCTCTGAAGAATGCATGTAGGTCTCTTTTCTTACATTCACTACGGTTCCCCGAAATCGTTACACACTATTTTGTGTCTGATTTACAGCACAACGGTACCCCATGTTATTGCGCATTTGAGCCAATTCTGGCTATTGCCGGTGATCCTTTGTCTTCTTTCACAGGTGTCTGATCTGCGATTTCCTTATCTCTAGCAGATAGCAGTGGATTACGGGATTCTTTGTCTTCTTTCACTGGTGTCTGATCGGTGATTCCTTATCTGATCAATGATTTCCTTATCTCTAGCAGATAGCAATGAAGTACAGGATCCTTTATTATTAACTAAGTGAAAATTACAAGTCCTCTTGCTTCAATATATAAACTTCTATTATAAGTATCAGGAAAAATCTGAGCATTTGTACAAGAACTAATTAAGAACATCTTAAAGTGTGTAATAGACAAGAGAAGACAGAAGAATAAAAGAATTATATAATACATGTAAGATCAAGTTTGTGTTAGCTCAGTCCTGTACTCTTTTTATCTCAGTGGCCAAAAAACCAGCCACTTAGTGAATACTTTATTAAGAATGGAATGTTTTTCTTTCTGGTGTCCCCTTCTGCTTTCAGCCAAAAAAATGAGAGATCTCCAAAGCTGGAACTTTCACCTACACCATACACTGTAGTTTGTAACTTCCAACTGGGACGTCAAGTTTTTAGTTTTGAGAGATTATCTAGCAAGAGGGCTGATGTAACTGAAAAAGCACATCACCAGGAACAAGACAGCCAGGAACCCAGTAATGTGAACAATTGCTCTAAGGAAACAATACTCTTTTCTGTTTTCTAGCTTCTCCACACTTGGGCGATGAGAATCATAGTGTTCCTCTTGTATGGTTCACTTCCTGTAGTGAATCTAAATCTTCATCCTACATGTGATTTGTAACACTTTCTGTTAAGTATATGCACTAACTATTAATTCAGTATGCTGCTCTCATCTCATTAGTTTTCCACTTGCTACCTTGACACCTTGACTTCACTTACATCTGCTAAATGTATGCTAAACTATATCAATCTAATCATGTAAGCCAAACAAATATTAAGACCTTTTTATAGTCAAATGCTGGTAAGCAACATCAAACTTCCCTTCTTTACATCCAGATTTTTTTTTTCAGCTATTTTAAACACTTAGGTGACCTCTGGCCAGTAATGGTACACTGCAAGATAAGGTTTAGACTTCGCTATTGAAATTGTGGCAATTTTGCAAAAGACTGTAAATCATTGCTTGCTTTTAACATTCCTTAATTTCATGCTGCACTACTGTATTGTTACATGATAATAATGCCATATTCCTCTTCTTGTCAATACTACTTACTTATCTCTCACACTTCTTCCACTGGGAGTATTTAGCCTAGACAAGAAATGGCTCAGAGTTCTCATCAACTACCTGAAGGAAGGGTGCATAGAAGAGGGAGCCAGGCTTTTTTCATTGGTGCCCAGTGATAGGTCCAGAAGCAACCAAAACTTCCTTTAATTGGAAGGTATATTTTTTGTTAAAGCATATAACATTGAAAGTAAATAAAGAAATATAAAGGAATAAAGAGACATGACTACAGTCAATGGAGAGAAATAAAGGAATGACATCTTACAGAAATACTTAGAAACACTTCAGAAAATAAAACAACAGAGAAAAAAAACGTGCTTAAAACACCTAAAAATTAAGAAGAAAGACTGAAAAAACCTGCTACAGAGTTGAGGAAAACAGAGAAGCCTGTAGTTAACAGACCTCATGTAAGGCACTGAAGTGGATGTGTTAAGGCAGCACCCACAAAACAGACAGTTAAGCACTTAAGAAAATGAAGATTATCCTGGCACACTGACAAAATAAATCACAGGTTTGATTATCATTTGGAAATTATTACTACATAACTGACTTAAGAATTCCCAAGTTTTGCGAACAGTCCTTTAGGAGGATGACCCAAAATGCACGCAACCACTCATCTGTAAAATAAGGGCTATCAGTCCCAGTAGAATTACCTTGGCCAGTGTCAGATCCAAGGGGAAGGCCGTTTCTGTACTGCAGGCCCGCAGCTCTGAGGAGAAACCGGCTCACATCTCTCTCTGGCAGGACCTCATTTTATACCGTAGTTGGGACTCATCTCTGGTCATTCTGACTGACTGAGGATCCACATCTTCTTGGCCAATATGAAGGAGAAGGAGGAACGCTTTCTCACCTTTTTTTCCATGCAGTCACAGTAATTTCTTTTTTTCTACCTTCACTTGAATTAGTAGCAATAATAATAGTAAAATAACAAAACAAATAAGTAAAAATATATAGAACATTGTTATCAGCAACTTAAAAAAAAAGGCCTGAATTAATTAAGCCTTCTATAGTTCTTGTGCAAAACTGAGTGTGTCAGAAGATATTCCTTATACAGATAACAAATCAAGGAATAAAATGATACAACCTCTTACAGCTTTCAGTGTTTAAGAAGTTTGCTCAAAATACTGACTGACTAGATTGTCATTCTTCTTTGCATTCCAGTTTGTAGTATGCTCTAGATATTGAAAATATCTGAAAGCTTTTTCTTTTTGCCATTTAGTTTTGTGAGGCACATTCATAGTCTTCATTCAGTTCAGAGTTTATACTGGAAACATTCTGTTAGCTTGTGGAGTTATTTCAGTTGGCAGTAGCTTTTTATACCGTATGGCAGATTCCACTCATTTTTTTTTTGCCAAGTGAAGTGCCAAGTGAATCACCAAGTGAGGACAGCCATCACTCACCAGTGACTCAGTCTTCACTAGTTGGGCTAGCTGACAGAGGGAGTACTTTCAAATTACTCACTGGTTGTTCTTAAAGGAGGAAAGCAAGGGAATTCCTACGCTGAGGGAAAATAACATCTTTGGATTACCATAGCAGTACAAAGGAAATGCAGAATGAGATGTCTTGTCACAGAAAAGAGACTGTAATAAAAATTAACTACGACTTTAAGAAAAAAGGCAGAAAGGTAAGATTTAAACAGATTTTATGTACATCCATGGGACAGTCCTTCCCATATTCTTCTTGTCGTGGTCCTTGTGATATTCATTGATTTTATACTGTTCCTTGATGTTGTTAGGTCAGGACGTTCTTTTGTTGTTTTTTCTTCTACTTCCTTATTCTTTCAGTAACTCTCAAAATCTTACGTGCACTGCAGAAATAGTTTCTTAAGTGTATTCTGGGTCTTTGTGACCTGTGTCACAGACACACCCTCATTTTACCTTCCCTCCCACTTATTGCAGTCTTCCAACTGGCAAAACCTAGTTTTCTTTCCTTCTGAGTGAGGCTTAATGCTGATAACATATTTTATGTTACAGTAACAATTTTCTCAGTTTCTTTTTTTCCAATTTATTTGCTCAAATGACAGTTAGGGATAATACTATTACCTGAATAACAGTGTCTCCCATTTAGTATGCAAAATGGATTTGTAATTTATGCTGTGCTGCAAAAAATGTTAAGACACTGCACCTACAACATAATGGTATTCTAGTTAGGGATTTGGATTACTATTTTAATGTTTTCTTAGATGCTGATTGTACTTCTAAATTATGGCTGACAATATAGAATGTAGTGAAAACCAGAACTCTGGAAGTTCTTCCAGGAATGGGACCTGAGTTTTTTCTCTAACGCTAGGGCATAGTCTGGAAAACATATGTGAAATACAACTTTTTTCTCCTTTTTGACACGAATCCACTTTATTTACTTCTAGAGAATTTTTCATCAGAGATTTTTCTTTCTTGCCATTTCTCACCCATAGAATATCACTACCTATGTTGTAGCAGGAAATATGTTCTACCGAAATGAAAACTGAGAAACAAAAAGGATATGTATTTTCACTATATGGTACACAATTGGACTAACTATATGACAGTAAGTAAACAGACCAAGTAGTCTTGAAATACATTGCCTTGATTTAACCACTCATAATTTCTGTGTTAGCTTGTTACTGTGTCTGTATGCATTAAAAGACAGTGTTTTTAAGGCATCACAACTTTCCCTTAATAATCAGAAATTTTATTTCTTGTTTTAGATCTTGTTCCTTCAAGATCTTAATGTTTTTGGTTTTGGTGAAACCTTTAATTTATAGATAGCATTTTGGGCAATACTATTCCCACTTAATCAGAGAGATTTACATCTAGGTTTTGCCAGCTTCTCTTAATGAATGACTTTTGGATGGTAAGAATTATATGAAAGTGGGAAGAACATTGAGATAATCCTGTCTAACTGTTGTTTGGTATAAAAATGGCTCATTCTTTCATTTCAAGTAAAGCTCAGTAGAAATTTGGGTAAAGTTCTTCCCTGTATTTTAGAGAAATAATTGTTTGCTACTCTATGCTTATATCTAAGCACAAAAACTTAGTTTAATGGAATAGAAGTATTAGAATTACATTCTAGCCACATAATTTCTCTTTAGAAATACATCTTTGCATGAATTCCCCATATTGTATGACAGAAGAGGAAAGATTTTCTAAAATTACACATGTAGAAAATATCACATGAGAAATCTGGTCTCCCTAATTACCAGCGAATGTTACTACGTTTTCTTGAGCGAAGTTTATGAGGGAATCCAGGTGCATTTTCCTTGAATATTGCAATAAAGTCTGGTAGCGCAATATAAAAATTAAAAAAGTAATTTTCTATTTGGTTATTAATTGGGTATTTCTCTTACAGTCATTCTCATTTGTTGAAATGCCAGTTCTTAATGTATCTCATAATTTCTGTTGGAGGATGAAATTGCTCACAAGAGAGGGCCTTCAGAAAAGGATCAATGTATTTATATTAATGTAAATTACCATTGATTAATGAATGCTGTAACCAATAAGGAATTAAATCCTTACTATACTCCTTTTTTTGGATCCTAACCTTCCTGTCAATTTTGAAAGTTTTTAGTAGGTTTAATTTGTGAAGTGGAGAAAATAGGAATAGCAAAAGCCTAATCAATAGGCTTTTTTCCATGAAAAGAAATATTATTTTGGAGCAGAAACTAAAATAGAAGTCATAGCATATACTTATTTTTTACAAATTAATTCCTATAATACTGCCTATCCATATCACTGGAATAAATGTTTGTATTTATGATTAATTATATTGCATATAAGATTCTCACCAGAAAATCACAGAATCACAGAATGACCTGAGTTGGAAGGGACCCGCAATGATCATTGAGTCCTACTCCTACCCCTGCATAGGACAATCCCAGCATTCGCAGCATGTGCCTGAGGGCATTGTCCAAATACTTCTTAAATATTGTTAGGCTTGGAGCCATGGCTACTTCTCTGGGGAGCTGTTACAATGCTCCACCACCCTCTGAGTGATCTGAGTTGGAGTGATATCCAACTGAAACCTCCCCTGACACATCTTCCTGCCATTCCCTGAGTTCTATTGGGGCTCACCAGAGAGAAAAGATCAGCGGCTGCTTCTCCTCTTTCACTTGTGAGGGAGCAGTAAATGGCTATGAGGTCCCCCCTCAGTCTCCTCCAGGCTGAACAGATCAAGTGACTTCAGCCTCTACTCATACGATTTCTCCTCTAGACCCTTCACCAACTTTGTGGCCTCCTCCGGACACTCTCCAGTAGCTTGATATTCTTTTTATACTGTGACGCCACAAACTGCACATAGTACCCGAGGTGGAACTGTACCAGTGCAGAGCAGACCAGGACTATCACTTCCCTCAGCTGGTTGGCAATGCTGTGCTTGATGCACCCCAGGACACGATTGGCCCTCTTGACTGCCAGGGCTCACTGTTGGCTCATGTTCAACTTGTCATCAACCACAACCCCCAGATCCCTTTCCGCTGGGCTGCTTTCCAGCTTCTCGCTCCCCAGTCTGTCTGGATATCCCAGGTGCAAAACCCAGCACTTGTTCTTGTTAAACTTCATGTGGCTGATGATTGCCCAGCTCTCCAAGATATAAAAGAGCACTGGCCCCAAGATGGATCCCTGCAGAACTCCACTAGTGACTGGCCACCAGCCCAATGTAACCCATTCACTATGACCCTTTGAGCCCAACACGTCAGTCAGTTGTTCACCCACTGCATTATATGTTTATCCATCTTTATGCTGGACGTTCTGTTTAGAAGGCTACTATGAGACACAGTATGAAAGGCCTTGCTGAAATCCAGAAAGATTACATCAATTTGTTTTCCTTGGTAGACTACATGGGTAACCCTGTCATAGAAGGAAGTTTGTCAGGCAGGACCTTCCCTTTATAAACCTGTGCTGGCTGGGACCAATGACTTCGTTGTCTTTCAGGTGGTTTTTGGTAACTCCCAGAATAATCTTGTCTATAATATTACCAGGCACTGAAGTGAGACTGACAAGCCTGTAGTTACTGGGATCATCCCTGCTGCCCTTCTTGAAGACTAGGACAACTTTTGCCAGTTTCCAGTCAACTGGTACCTCTCCAGATTACCAAGAACACTGAAAAATCACTGAGAGAGTCTTCACTATGACATCAGCCAGTTCTTTAAGTACGCCTGGATGAATCCCATCAGGCCCCATCGACTTATAGGGATCCAGCTGGAGCAGCAGATTCCTTACAAGTTTGGGGTTGATTGGGAGTTTATCATTTACACAGTCTTGGTCCTCTAGCTCAGGGCTTTGGGGGGGCCTGAGCCCATCATTAGTAAATATCTCTGCTTTGTGTATATCCCTGTGTCCATGCTTATCAAGTAACAGGCCAATGTTATTTCTGGCCTGCCTTTTGTTATTAACATAGTTGAAAAAGCCCTTTTTATTATCTTTCACATTGCTGGCCAGCTTCTACTTTAATTAAGCTTTGGCTGCACCAGTTTCTGCCCTACAGTGGCAAACAGCATCTCCCATCCTCCCATGTTACCTGTCTTTATTTCTACTGGCCATACAGCATCCTTTTATGCCTTAGTTTGAGTAGAAAATCCCTACTCATCCAGGCTGGCCTTCTGCCTTGCCCACTTGAATTTCGGGCATTTTTGGAATTGCCTGGTCCCGTGGTCTTAGGAGGTGGTACTTAAAAAGTGACCAGCACTGATTGACCTCAGCACCTTCAAAAACTTTTTCCCAGAGGACCTTACTAAGCAGTTTACTGAGCAACCTGAAGTCTACTTTCCTCATATCCAGAGCTGAGATCTTGCTGACACTTCACCTCCTGTTACCATGGATGCTAAAGTTAACTGCTTCCAAGTTGCTGTGACCAAGGCAGCCTCCAGTCGCTACTTCACCCACAAGACCTTCACTGTTAACCAGCAACAAATCAAGGAAGGCACCTTTCCTCGTCAGTTGTCTCAGCACATGTGCCATGAAGTTATCGTCCAGAGAGTTTAGAAATACATATGTATGTGATGCATTTACTGTGATGGTTGTGAGCTCACAAAGTACTCGTATTTGACAGTAATAATTTCAAAACCACGTAAAATTACAATAGTTTGAAGACTGAAATAAAAAAGTGAAAAACCCCATGTGTGTGTATACCTGTGTGTTAGTCTGGTTTGCACAGATTTCTTTGCCAACCAAACAAAGAAAAAAACATGTTGTTTTGGTGTGAGTATATGTGTACACCATTGCACTGACCAGGTACTGACTTGCGTACTTGGATTGAAACCAGGTGGACTCTGTATAAGAATGTATATTTTAGGAAGAATAAAGGCTAAAGAAACCTATTACAATACTATGAAAAAACAGAGGAGAACAAAAACTTAGTATCTGCCATGAAAGAAATAGTTTGACATCCACTTCCTAGCCATCAAACTAGGTACCAAGACCGAGAGCTCCAGAATGGAAATAGTCCTACTCATACACTGGGTTTGGCAGAAGAGAATATGCAATCCATACTCCTTAGGGTATATTTCTAGGCCAAATGGAATATTATTCTGAAAATCTCAAAGAAATCCAGATAACAATCACCCTATTTGATATCTTTTTCTTGATTAAAGCAGAGGGAAAGAACTCAGAACTGTAGTGTTCAAAGTGTGATTATGTGAGTAAAAGTCTGCATTTGAGGGTTCAAAAATCCCATATCCTCTTAGGGTCAGCATGTATTCTGTATACTTAGCCATCTCTTTCACTAATAAATTATTATTGACAGAATTCTAAATAGATATGAGTCACAAGACACATAGGTAAAGCTTACTTTATCATGCTGTGTAATATGGTGTATGTCAAGGATAACTGCCTTGGCAAAATATATTGCTTAATTCATCAGTAGGCAAGCTTTTCAGTTTATCAGCTTGAGAAGTGATATCTGTTAGTGCATAAATACT
Organism: Neomorphus geoffroyi; assembly: GCA_033558235.1. NCBI lineage: Eukaryota > Metazoa > Chordata > Aves > Cuculiformes > Neomorphidae > Neomorphus > Neomorphus geoffroyi. The sequence goes on along the minus strand of JAUMJM010000020.1, from coordinate 21,535,904 downwards.
CTCAGAAGGCTCTTTCCTAGACACCTTTTTTAAGTTTTTACAAGTTTTTATTTTAAGAGGGACTCGCATGCATGCACTTCTGAATTGTTCTCTGTATTTTGTGTTGAGAAAAATAATGCAGTTTGAGCTTATATGGAAGTCAGTTGCCTGCTTGATGTATTGGTCTTCAGTTCACTTCAAAATTATTTTCATGTAGTACTGTAGAATGTAGATGCCTAACCATATTATTGTCTTGTACCCAGAGTGCATATGTGGGTAAATAAACACATTTATAAAGCTAAAAACTTTAGAAACAATTACAATTACTTTAGCTCTTTGAGCTGTTACATTATTATGTACTATTAAAATAACATCCTGTGCACATGGTTAAGAGAGACCAGAAATTGTGCTGATAATATCCCCAACAGCTTCCCAATATATCTATTGTTATATAGCTGTACTATGATCTTTTCCTAAATATCCTTGTCTCAATTTTGCAATTAAATGTATGATACTTAGTTTGTATATCAATTTCACAGTATAGTTAATGTGTCTAATAATGCAAATAAAAATTATTCTATTTTAAGGTGAAGGCTCAAATCTATCTTACTGATATAACTCTTGTCTTTCAGCCATTGAGAGTCTAATGATATTGAAAATGTTCAGAACAATTGCATACATGTGAAATGAGGAAACATTAAAAGGTTGTTTTGATTAGTATGTGACTGAAAACTGGTAACACTTTTTGATTACTTCAGTGATTAGATCGCTTTGATTTGTGTCTAATCGCGTATTTAGCAAAATCAGTAAAAGACAAACACTTAAGATAGATAAGGACATTAGTTCATATGCATATGTGTAAGCACATCTTACTAATTACATGAAGTAAGAAACATAAGTAAGGAAGCAGAAACTGATTTTTAGATGCATTTTAGTTGTATTAGGAAAGAGACTGTAAGGAAGAAATCCCCTGATCTTCTGTCACCCGAGGACAAAGAAGCCATCTGACAAGGAAACCGGTGAGCTGTAAATTTTCATTTAGGTAGTTATGATATTACTTGCCAAAAATCTCATTGTATTTGTTAAATAAAACTCTGAATTGACAGATACAGTGAATTCTGGTGTCTTGAAACTAATTGGACTGAAAGGAGTTACTCAGAAATTAAGCTTTATTAATAACTTAGGGCAAAGCCTCTTTTCTCATTTTATTTTTCAGTTGACTTCTTAGTAAAGGTCAGAGAACGGCATTTTGAACCTTCTACTTCTTTTTGACGCTTACATGAGCTTGGTTTACTCCTAGTATTTGTTTCTGTATTTATTACTATTCTGTATTTATTGTCTGTGTCATTTAAATATGTTCAAGTGCCAGCTTAGAAATCACTTAAGCAATACTTCCAGTGAAGACAAAACTGTATTTTCTAATTTTTCATGTGAACACTTTCCTTTTTAGTAGCCCACAAACTGTCTTTAAAACTTCTTTTATAGTTGTTTAAACACTGCCAGATACTTGGACTGTCTCAGAACAGTGAGCGATACTAAAAATATCTTCATCTGTATTCCATATCCTTACCTGATAACTGTAGCTGCAATGCACAGGACAGCTTCTGGTGATAAGAGTGGTAAATGTAGCTTCAATTTGATGAGTTCTTAATATTTTTGTTTACGTTAGTGTCTCAGCCTTCATCACACATTCACACCATACTTATGTGCAAAAGAAAATATGCATATCCTGCAAGGTGTGAATTGAAATAATTGGAGTAAAGGATTAGCCTGTTGGTTTTCACATGACCGAGATTGTGCCCAACTCAAAATGAATTTTTGTGGGTAATGTTCACTACTGTGCCTTTTGACTGGAAAGAAAATTTTCATCTACTGAAGGAACATAAGTTCTCATGTCTCATATTGTGTGTAATTTTTTTTTTTGCTACTTTTTTCACTAGACTTTCTCAAAGTAAAATCTAAAGAACTACAGAAGTTCACATTTTAATGAGAAAGGGGAACGTTTTGAGAAGCAAAAATATTTTGACTGTTAACGGGCCTTCTATTTCTCTTTTTAGCTGTATAATGATAAGTAAGAATAATATTTATGATTGTAATGCCAGGGATGCCCAACGAAAATAATCGCTTTCAAAGAGTGTCTGTTTCTGATAGTGTTAAAAAAAAGGGAAGACATCAAACATATTCAAAATACATGCATTATACATTGTTACAGCACCTGAGAACAAAGATACACTGTTATGGCTGTTTTCCATAAAAGCAACATAACAAGTTTTGTGAATTTAAAGTATAGGTTTTCTGTGATGTACTGAGTCAACGAACTACAGTGTAGTTCCAATTTTATACTTTTTGTACTGCTAATTTCATCCTTTTGTGAGTCATTGTAAAAATATACTTTGGCCTTAACAATGGGTTTTTTTTGGTCCATGCACATAGAATCACTGAAAGTTGAAGTTCTTCAGGGCATGAGAAGTAATCCATCAAAACCAAAGAGCAAAACCATTGGACCAAAGAAGTAGAAAGAATTTTAAATTTTTTGGGCATCTCAGTACAAAAAGGACATAAAACTACTGGAGAGTGTCCAGAGGAGGCCACAACACTGGTGAAGGAGAAGTCATATGAGGAGAGGCTGATGTCACGTAGTGTGTTCAGCCTGGACCAGAGGTGATTGAGAGGGCTGTTTACTGCCTTCTCACAAGGGAGGGAGGTGAAACAGGTGCTGATCTCTTCTCTCTTGCAACCTATGATAGGACTAGAGGGAATGGCAGGAAGATTTGCCAGAGGAGGTTTAGGCTAGATATTAGGAAGAGGTTCTTCACCCAGCAGGTGGTGGAGCCCTGGAACAGCTCCCCAGGGAAGCAGTCATGGCACCGAGTCTGCCAGCATTCAAGAAGCATTTAGGCAATGCCCTCAGTCACATGGTGTGAATGTTGGGGGGTGTGTCCTGTGTTGGACGCAATAGGAGTTGGACTTGATGGTCCTTTTGGGTCCCTTACAGCTATGGTGATTCTATTATTCAAAGATTCTATGATAAGTTAGTCCCATCACTCAAATAAATGCCTCTTAAACACGAAAAGTATTACTAGATTTCATATATCATTTTGAGTACAAGTCCAAAATCCGATAATCACAAGTGCTGAGCATTTATCACTTGAACTGCATAATTAAATATGCAAACTAACTAATCTAGTGATGAGTGATGATCAGTCTTCCTTCCTTCCTTCCCCTTCCTTCCTTCCTTCCTTCCTTCCTTCCTTCCTTCCTTCCTTCCCTTCCCTTCCCTTCCCTTCCCTTCCCTGCCCTTCCCTTCCCTTCCCTGCCCTTCCCTTCCCTTCCCCCCTTGGCCCTACTTAAAATCGCAAGTAGTAACTACAGCCAGCACTAACCATTGGTTTCTAATCCATGTCAGGACCTGAAATGACATTGTTTCACAGGCCAGTACAATATATTTGTTCTGAGTAACACATCTCTCACAAGTCAATAAATTCAGCAGATCTATATGGAGAGCTACAATGGGTTGCCTAGAAAAGTGGTGAAGTCTCCACCCTCGGAGTTATTCAAAAGCAGCCTGGACATGGTCCTGGGCAACGTTCTCTAGGCTGACTTGGACAGTAATGACCTCGAGAGGTCCCAGAGGTGTCTGCCAATCTCAATAATTCTATGGTTAAATATATGCATGTGAGTAGCACTACTTTTTTTTTTTTTTTTCTGCCATGTACTGAAGGTGAACTTACACCTCTAGTATGTTATAATTTTATTTCAGAATCCTGTATCATTCTTTGAGCTCTTTCAATAATTAGCACGCAGTCTCCTGTATTTTATTTTACTGCCGCTCATCCAGGTTCATAGTTCACAGTCATCCAGCTTCCCATGTGGTATGAAGGAATTTTTAAAGAAAAAGTTGGGAATTTCTGTCACTGGAGGGAATTTGTGAGCTCCAGTGAGCAGCTCTGCTGCTCCACTGTTTGACTGCTGTAAGCATCAAGCCTCCATTGTGAGATTGCAAGCTAATCAAGAAGTTTTCACAGTGCTGATATTACTTGAAAAATGAACATGATCCATATCCCAAATTACTTAAAAGTTCCCAGGACTAAGCACAGGAGCTGGGTGAAATGAAATTATGTAGAAAGGTTATTTTTAAAAGTATTAAAAACCCTTTTATTTATGCTAAAGATGTGATCTAAATCTGGGCCCTAAACACCTATCTGTTTACATAGCAAGTCCTCTGCATCAGCTCCTGAGCATCTGAACATAAGTTTGGAAGCAAGCAGACTTGATAATTTTTAGGCAGCAGATCTCAATTTCTCCCCTTTCTCAGAGTGTATAAATTTGGTTTTGCACATGCAAGCCAGTATTTGAAAACAAGAACACTTAACACATCTCTTAAGTCAAGAATGTGGATTGGCTACTTGGCATCACGCCACTATTGGGAGACAGCTACTTCTGCTATGACAGTTATTCTTGCTATTATTATTGTTTAATGCCTGTAGCAGGAATAATTAGAGCCACCTTAAGCAGTGTCTAAACATAAAGAATACTTGTAATTTGAGGTTCTGCTGCACAAGTTACAAATAAATAAATATTTGTGGGGCTCAGTGGAGCTACATACCTAGTCTTCTGTAGGTCCTTTGGTAGTTTGAGGACCAACAAATGTTCTTGTTTTCATTGTTCAATAAAATCTAAGGGATTAAGAGTTTGACCCCAGTGCAGCTGGAGACTCTGTGGTAGCCCTTGGGAAAGCAAACAGAATAAGCAGCCCTGTGTAGTCAACATTTTAAGTTCATATGTATGGCCTGAAATTTTCTCACAGAACTTGAGATAGTAGTGAGGTTTGAATACTGGAGACTACATCCCATTCTAGAATGGATGCTTGCAAAATTGTAATTTATGCTCTGTTCTGCTTTCATGTAACTTTTAAATAATGTAATTTAATCTCACACAAAGTAATTCTGCTTATCATTCATCACTGTAATACAAGGATTGCCATTATTATATAGTAAAAGTCTAAAAGATGACTAACATACTTGTTCTAGGAATCTAGTTTATAGTATCATAGAATGGTTTGAATTGGAAGGGACCTTAAAAGCCCATCCAGTTCCAACCCCTCTGCCATGGGCAGGGACACCTCCCACCAGACCAGGCTGCTCAAGGCTCCATCCAAGCTGGCCTTGAACACTGCCAGGGAGGTGGCACCCACAGCTTCCCTGGGCAACCTGTGCCAGGGCCTCACCACCCTCACTGTGGAGAATTTCTTCCTAATGTCTAACCTAAATCTTCCCCTTCCAATTTAAAGCCATTCCCCCTCGTCCTGTCACTACTTGCCTTTGTAAAAAGTGCCTCCCCAGCTTTCCTGGAGCTCCTTCAGGTGCTGGAAGGCAGATATGAGGTCCCCCCCTCCCGGAGCCTTCTCTTTTCCAGGCTGAACAACCCCAGCTCTCTCAGCCTGTCAATCTGAGCGAACACATAACATTCTATTAGGTTGTGGTTTTTATCCTGGCAAGTTGTTGGGCTGACAAGAGGGGTGACAACAGTAAAATCCTGATTGAGTTCTCCCTACATGTAACCTGTTATTTCAGTGCCTTGAAAGTGTCGTTAGGTTTTTTATGTGTGATTTATGAAGGGCATTCACATACTGTCATGATTTAACCCCAGCCAGCAACTAAGCACCACACAACTGTTTGCTCACCACACACACACACCAACCCCAGTAGGACAGGGGAGAGAATCAGAATAGTAAAAGTGAAAAAACTCGTGGGTTGAGATAAAGACAGTTTAATAGATAAAGCAAAAGCTATCACAGTATCACAGTATCGTAAGGTTGGAAAAGACCTTTGAGATCATCGAGTCCAACCTATGACTCAACACCTACACTTACACCTACTCCTACTTGTCAACTACACCATGTCACTAAGTGCCTCATCCAAATTCTCTTTGAACACCTCCAGGGATGGTGACTCGACCACCTCCCTAGGCAGCGCATTCCAATGAACAATTACCCTCTCAGTGAAGAATTTCTTCCTAATGTCAATCCTAAACCTCCCCTGGTGAAGCTTGAGACCGTGTCCTCTCGTTCTGTCACTGGTCGCCTGAGAGAAGAGTCCAACTCCTGCCTCACTACAACCTCCCTTTAGGTAGTTGTAGAGAGCAATAAGGTCTCCCTGAGTCTCTTCTTCTCCAGGCTAAACAACCCCAGCTCCCTCAGTCGCTCCTCACAGGGCTTGTGCTTCAGCCCTTTCACCATCCTTGTTGCTCTCCTCTGGACGCACTCCAGCATCTCAACATCCTTCTTAAACTGAGGGGCCCAGAACTGGACACAGTACTCAAGGTGCGGCCTGACCAGTGCCGAATATAAGGGGATGATGACCTCTCTAGTCCTGCTGGCCACACTATTCCTGATGCAGGCCAAGATACCATTGGCCTTCTTGGCCACTTGAGCGCATTGCTGACTCATGTTGAGTTTCCTGTCCACCAGCACTCCCAAGTCCCTTTCCGCCTGCTCTCCAGCCACTCTGCACCCAGTCTATAGCTCTGCATGGGGTTGTTGTGTCCAAAGTGGAGGACCCGGCATTTGGACTTGTTAAACCTCATGCTATTGGAGTTAGCCCATCTCTCCAGCCTGTCACGGTCCCTCTGTAGGGCCCTCCTACCTTCTAGCAGATCGACACTTCTTCCCAGCTTGGTGTCATCTGCGAACTTGCTGATGAAGGACTCGATCCCCTCATCCAGATCATCAATAAAGATATTAAACAGGACCGAGCCCAACACCGATCCCTGGGGGACACCACTAGTGACCGGCCGCCAGCTGGATGGGACACCATTCACTACCACCCTTTGGGCTCGGCCATCCAACCAATTCCTAACCCAGCACAGAACATTCCCATCCATGCCACGGGCTGCCAGCTTGTCCAGTAGTCTACTATGGGAGACAGTGTCAAAGGCCTTGCTGAAGTCCAGGTACACCACATCCACAGCCTTCCTCTCATCCACCAGGCGAGTCACACGGTCGTAAAAAGAAATCAGGTTGGTCAGGCAGGACCTGCCTCTCCTAAAACCATGCTGGCTGGGCCTGATCTCTCCCTCATTCTGCAGGTGCCGCATGATCGCACCCAGGATTATCCGTTCCATAATTTTGCCTGGAACCGAGGTCAGGCTGACAGGTCTGTCGTTACCTGGATCGTCCCTACGGCCCTTCTTGGGGATGGGTGTCATATTGGCCAACTTCCAGTCATCTGGGACCTCTCCAGTGAGCCAGGACTGCTGATAAATGATGGAAAGCGGCTTAGCAAGCTCGTCCGCCAGCTCTCTCATCACCCTAGAATGGATCCCATCAGGCCCCATAGACTTAGGAGGATCCAAGTGGCTCAGCAGGTCTCTAACTTCTTCCTCCTGTATGACGGGGGGCTGTATTGCACGTCGCCCCTATCCGCCACTTCAGTAGACCAGTTGTCCAGAGAACAATCTGCCTTACTATTGAAAACCGAGGTGAAGAAGGCATTAAGCACCTCAGCCTTTTCCTCATATTCAGTTACTATATTTCCCTCAGTGATCGATAAGGATTGAAGGTTGTTGCTGCCCTTTTTTCTGCCGTTAATATATTTGAAAAAGCTCATCTTGTTGTCCTTAACACAAGTGGCCAATTTAAGCTCCAGCTGGGCTTTTGCCTCCCTAATTTTCTTTCTACACGACTTGACAATATTTTTGAACACAACCTGACTCACCTGCCCTTCTTTCCAAAGGCGATACACCCTCTTTTTTTCACTGAGCTCCTTCAAAAGCTCCTTACTCATCCAGGCCGGCCGTCTGCCCCTGCAGTTCATCTTAAAGCGCATCGGGATAGCCTGCTCCTGCGCCTTGAAGACTTCATTCTTAAAGTATGTCCAGCCTTCCTGGACCCCCTTGCTTTTAAGAACTCTCCCAGGGTGCTCTCCTTACTAGTTCCTTTTCCTATGGAAAAAAACAAAGCAAAACAAGGAATTCATTAGCTGCTTCCCATCAGCAGGCAGGTGTTCAGCCATCTCCAGGAAAGCAGGGCTGCATCATGTGCATGGAAAGACAAACGCTATCACTCCAAAAGTTCCTCCCTTCCTTCTTCTTTCCCCCAGCTGTATACACTGAGTGTGATGTCTGGAATTTCCCTTTGGTCAGATGGGATCAGCTGTCCAAGCTGTATCCCCTCTCAACTCCTTGTACATCTGCAACCTACTCACAGGTCAGCATCTGAGGAGCAGAAAAGGTCTTGACTCTGTGTAAGCACAGCTCAACAGTAACTAAAACATCCCTGTGCTATCAACACTGTTTTCAGCATAGATCCAAAACATAGCCTCATACAAGCTACCATGAAGAAGATTAACTCTATCCCAGCCAAGACCATCACAGATGCTGTCAAATAGATCTGTTCTATCTTGTAAGGTAGTGTATAGTTTTCTCCTGTTGCACATATACTTAATGAAGAAATTTAGTCTTCATCTGTTAGAAGTAATTTATCTTTTGAACATAATTTTCCTCATAGCAAGTTAACTTTGTTCAAGATTCCAGTCTCCCTGGCATTATGCCTCATCGTAAATACTTCACATATTTGTATTATATTTTTTTGGTTTCATTATTAATTTCTGAGATTGTTTGCCAGGTCAGGGTTAGTAAGTGCATCTGATCCTAAACATCTTCCTCCTCTCCTCAAATTTCTGGGTAAAATTTACTGGCTTTTCACTGTTTATTAAGGCATAGAGAAGAAAAAGAGTAACAGCAATACAAAAGACTATATTTTTATTGATGATGTAAATTTTGTATAACTTTATTGCATAGAAATCTATCTTTTCTTTAGGGTCGGCAATTAAATGGACAGTAAATACTGAAGATTAAAAAGAAAATAGCTAACATGATTTTTGATAAATATCGTGATGATCAAATTGCGTGGTAAGTAGCTAGTGTTGTATTAATGGGAAAGAGATTTAAGATGGACTGTTAATTATATTACTATGTGTAATGGTATGCATTCATTCTTACAGAATTACCAACTGGGAGAATTTACTTTATTATTCACAAAAAGTTAAATTCAATTTTCTAGAGGAAATGGCTGCTAAGTATCAGCAAGTTACCAATAAGCATACTGTCAATGTGAAACTCTTAATTACCCATAAATATGTTTCCTAAGGCAAATGCTGAGGACTGTGAATGACTGAACAATGAACACAGACTGTCTAAAACATGGAAGTCTTTATGCTAAAGGGTATTTTGGCAGTCTCCTAAGTACATATAGTCGATTAACTTGCATTTCTGAATTATTTCTGTAGGCCATATTTCTGGCACTTGAAATACTTGTTAATACCTTTGTTTTATAAAGAATCAGTTATTATAAAGTCAGTTACATAAATCCATCCAGATACCTTCAGATTTCAGAATTAAATTCAAAAATAGTTTTGATGTTGTGTAGGTCTTTTAAAAAAGTCTTCCCTTCAAATATAAATAGAACACATTTCTTTTGTGTCTCTGTTAAAGCAGTGCTTTAATTACTATGCACAAGTTAATAAACAAACCTACCATATGCTGCCAAATTAGTCAAATGCCAGGAAAAGCTAAATAAAAACAGGGAGGCAAACTTTTAATTACACTCTCTGAAAACCTTTGGCAGTAAGTAATATTCTTTACTTGGCGTTCTGCTTCAGTGTGAAAGGGCAGAAAATATGACCTAGCTAATATATCAAATGGTAATAAGAGAGCTTTCTAAGAAAGAAGGAAAGAAAACATTGAGATAAAGGGAAATTTGGAACACAGAATGTTACTATGTTTATTCTTGTTTTAACATCTTACAAAGCAAATGGTTAGACTGTGACTGTTATTTGTTGAGAAGGCATTAATTCAGAACCTAAGGGTAATAAAATAATGTTTTTTAAAAAAACTGATGAAACAAACCCTGCACATAATTAAGCTGCTATCAAAATATATTCTATTGTAATTTGAATAAGAACTCAGTGAATCCCCAAAGTAAAGATTAATAATACTCTGAAAAATAAAAAAAGAAACCAGTTTTAAACAAAATAATTACTCATCCCAAATCAGTCTAGAATAAAATGTTTATCTAATGTTAGTATTGGACTCTACAAAGCATCCAGCAGTGTCAGTATTTCTGTTAAGAAAACAGAACAAAACAAATACCCAAACCCAACCACCTGAAAAAATAAAGCACTTTCAAAGTGCTATTCCTTCCTGTCTTCTATGGCAATATACTCCTACCTTATAAATAATGTCAGTGATGTGAAGAAGTCTGATCTAAGCTAACTGCTGCCTTCCTACTGAATCTGATTCCACAGGAAAATTACCTAAGTCCTGTTGATATCAATAAAGCAAATATTTCAGAGCATAAAGAGAAACTACATAAAAAACCTGTCTTCTGAGGTAACAGGTTAATACAATTGTATGTGTTATTCCTTTGTACAGCTGCTTGTCAACACTATATTTAAAGGCTTAACATCTTTGAAAAATTGTCACATTCAGAAGTAACATCAATTGTGAACTCTTAGTCCTTTAGAATATTTGGATCCAAATTCTGCAAAACTTTATTTTTGAGTAGTCTTAAAACTAGTATTTCATGAAGGACAAGAAGCTGAACTTTTCCCATAGAGAGAATGTTATGTCCAAAATCCTGTGTTTCTTACAAGTTATTAATTATTTTTTCAGGCAGATTCTGAATGAAAGAAGCACTTAGTTCAGTCCTGATTACATCAGGTCAATGGAAACAAAGGCTCAGTAAAAGTTGAATAATCAAAATACCACCTAGTAAATGTAATTCAGCTATTCCACAGAGATTTAAGTTTAACCTCTCAAATAATGGAGAAAATGTATTGTAGGTAAATAAACATCACTAGAGAAGTTAACACTTAATAGTGTTTTTAACATTATTTTATGAAAAAAACAAATGCAATGTAATCATCATACTCCAAGGGATGCAAAAAAAGAATAATAGAATTGCAGTTTCCTTGAATGCCCTTCAGTTATTTCAATGCTGTATTGTTTGAAATGGAACAAAACTATTGCTCCTTCATTGCTGCCTAAAATCCGTTAAGATTATAAACAATACTGCAGCTGACTGGGCTGTTATCTTAATAGGGTATTCATCAAAGTCTTCACAGTCTAATGTTTCTCAAGCTGAAATCAGAGTATTATTATGTAAAATGTTAATTTAATTCATGTTTTATAAGAACTATATTGAAAGCATAGAGTGTTGCTTTGATTTTTTTAATTGCCTTGTCAGAATGATGACTCAGAGACACATCATATATGCACTAAATCTTTTTCCTGTCTATATTACTTGTGTATTTGTTCAACCAAGGGAAAATGTTTCACATATCTGTGATACCCACAAGCTAATAGTTGCTATACATCCAGAGCCCTTCCCATTACAGTTCTATTACTGACTACACTTAACATTCATTTTGACTACAAGGAGATATCCTGCAATTCTTTGCCAGTTGCAGATATGAAAATGTAAAAAAATATTTTATTCCCTAATTGTATAGGATTTTGTAGGGGAGTCTGAAGTGCTTCATCTGTGATACAGTAAATACAGATGCGTCAATCAAATTCGATCATAGAATCATAAGGTTGGAAGAGACCTCTGAGATCACCGAGTCCAACTGTGCCTGTCTCCTTACTAAACCATGTCCCTAAGGAACTCATCTACCCGTTTTTTAAACACCTCCAGAGATGGTGACTCCACCACCTCCCTGGGCAGCCTGTTCCAATCCCTAACCACTCTTTCAATAAAGAAATTTAAAATTTTAAAATAATGTCCAGTTTAAACCTCCCCTGGTGCAACTTGTGGCCATTTCCTCTCGTCCTATCGCTTGTCACTTGTGAGAAGAACCCAGCACCCACCCCATCACAACCTCCTTTCAGGCAGTTGTAGACAGTGATGAGGTCTCCCCTCAGCCTCCTCTTCTCCAAGCTAAACAACCTTAATTCCCTCACCCACTCCTCACAGGACTTGTTCTCCAGCCCCCTCACCAGCCTCGTTGCCCTTCTCTGGACGTGCTCCAGCCCCTCAGTGTCCTTCCTGTAGCGAGAGGCCCAAAACTGAACCCAGCACTTGAGGTGCGGCCTCACCAGTGCTGAGCACAGGGACACAATCACCTCCCTGCTCCTGCTGGCCACGCTGTGTCTGACACAGGCCAAGATGTCATTGGCCCTCTTGGCCACCTGGGCACACTGCTGGCTTATGTTCAGCTGCTGTCAGCCAACACCCCCAGATCCTTCTCTGCCAGGAGGGTCTCCAGCCACTCCTCCCCAAGCCTGTAACGCTTCATGGGGTTGTTGTGTCCCAAATGGAGGACTCAGCACTTGGCCTTGTTGAACCTCATTCCATTTACGCGTGTAATTCTAACTTATTGCCAGTATAAGCTAGTGGCCTGGATGAGCAGTACAGTTATTTACATAGACAGAAGACTACCCTGAATTTGGAGTTTTTCTAACATTTTTTGAATTATCACTAAATTTTATTTTTTCTTTTTGACAATACAAGTGTTACTGCTTCCAGGCAGAATTTCCCCTGGTGTCTTAGAAAATATTTTTTTAGAATTTCTTTTTTTTTTTTTTTTTTACTAATAGATGTTAGGAATCACCTTAGCTATTATACACAGAATTATTCATTGTTTGAAAGTCTCTCACTAAGCTCAGTATGACTGTGATTTTTTTTAATATGTTAATATAAAACCAGGGGTTTCAGTTTCACCAGCAACTTTCTGCTGTGGTGATTAACAATTCCCACATCACTTTTTAAAAACATATAATATAAGCTTGAACCAAATAAATCGTATTCTAAAATTTCATGTTGATTACTTTTACTCCTAAATAATTAAATCATAGCTAAATTATTAGTCACTTTACAAGAAATGGCAATATCCCACTGCTCTTATATGACAGTATAAGGAATATGTTTTAATATGTAGTATTGAAAAACTACAAAACCTCCTGCATGTAACTTAGTAGTTTTTAAAGGTATAAACCAGCAAATTAGGACAGGTAGCAAATTAGTTTCAGTCATTCATTATTTATATTCACAGCATAAGATTAAATGCAAAGTAAATGCCAACACAGAAGAGAATGCTGATTGGTGCTCTTAAATTTAAGATACGTCAAATCTTATGGAGTCTATAAAAAATTTCACTATAGGTATTTGGCAAAGAAAAGGGATGCTTTCAAGAGTGAAAACAATTATCTATTTCAGGACTGAAAAAATATGTCAAGAATCACATGTTAAGAAATCATTCGATAGGTTCACTGACTTGTAATTGCAGAGATAAATGATTTACTTTAGGCTGGAAATTATATGTATTTTTCATCAATATTCTATCTCTCCATCTGTGTTGAGATGTATTTGAGAGATACCCTCACAGAGAGACTGGAATTAAAATTAATATGTTTACATTGATTTCTCTGTATTCCTTTTCCTTTGTTAAGACTGTGATACTTGGTTAGGTATTGACTTTTTTCATTTTTAAGTAGAGACTTCCTAATGTGGAAGTAATATTAGACATACATTTAGCACAATATCCATTTAGTTTTTCTTAATTCTTTCATTGTTCTGATATCATGTATTTTGTATGATTTTTACAATATCCACCACAATTTCTTTGGCACCAGATTTATACTTTATAACTTTATAACTTTATAATGCCTTGAGAAGAGAGCAAAGAACTACACCAGTGCTGCAAAAGAACACATTCTGAACAGTTTAAAGGTTTTTGACAACAAAAATGCTTCCACCTGTTTTTGTTTTCTGCTGCTTGAGCAATCTAATTATTATTATGACCATGAATCATAATAATTTTACAAACAAAATAATGGTTTTTTTTTCATTTCAGCAGTACAGAAAGTTAATATATTTTGTTCTGTGGGCCATATCAGAAATATGGCATCTGTCCTTTATAAACCAGGAGACAGTAATTTCTATAGGGTGTCCCTAACAACTTCTGAATTACATGCCATAAACTCCATTTAAGATCACGGTAATGGATTTTGGTTTCAGGACTACTTTTATGTTTTCTCTGGCAGAAAAGTTAGACAAGCAGCAGCTACATTAAATGAAAAAGAAGAATTAAGAATATTTTTCTCTATATGTGTGATCTCTTTGAACTTCTGAAAATTATTTCTCTGTTTAAGCAGTTCCCACAGAAGATGATTGTTTCTATAAGCTTTAAATATTACATGTTGAATAGATACCTATTATAAGCAGAATTGGACTGACAAAATATGTCAGTTTTGAAGAGGAGACATCAAAGTTCTTTTACTGTTGAACACTTAACCGTTTACCTGTAAAAGTAATTTTAAGTAAAAGTCAAAGAATGCCCCCAAAAGTGCATCAGTAAAGGTTTCTTATATATATGGTGAGGGAGCTTTGTTAATTTCCACACACTATATGCCAACAACATAAAGGTAAATTTGACATGACAGATTATTTAATAACTTCACCTACAACTATTTTCTGAACCGCTTATTAGCAGTTTTGCTTTCTCAAGCTTCCTTTATGCAGTGCACACTTCTGTCAAGCTTAGCAGGAGCTCTAACTTCAACTCAAAGAGCTTTTCCATTTTCTCTACTAAATATATGGATAAATATCACAGTTCTGAAGATTGCACCATGTAAGAGCAATCATTGAAGTACTGTGTTGTCATTAATGAAACCTGAATTTGTGCATACAATGATGTCACAGCTATATTTGAGATTTGGAAGAAGGTATATCTGTTAACACTCCTCTACTCTGCCAGTTCTTCCATGCCTTCTGCCAACTCTGAAACACACCTTCTTTTACACTTTTGAATCTGATCTTTTTTCTCAGTCACGCAAGAATGTTTGGCAATCAGGTTTACTCTTGCTATGGTAAGTATAATTTTTCTGAGTAGATGGAATGGAAATGGCAGAAAGGGACCAGTCTCTGTGGACAACTGTCCAGAGTAGCCAGCTCTCCATGGGGAGGGTTATGGTTAGGGTTATGGTTGCGGTTAGATTTAGGGTTAGGGTTAAAGTTAGGGTCAGGATTTGGAGCTTCACGCATAGAGTTGTCACCATAGAGAGTTGGCTATGTAGCATTGTCCCACAGAGAGTTGGCCTTGGAGAGTCGGCTGTGGAGAGCTGACCACAAAGAGTTGTCCTAAACCCTGCAAAGGGGTTTTACGATTAGCATGTTTATGTGAAATACTCTGTCAGAGTCAAGGGATTTGAGAGGTTATGGAAAAAAGAGTAGAGTAACTTGTTTAGAGGACAGAAAGACTGTAAGAATTTCTGTTGCATGTAAACTACAACTGTGTGCTTTCCAAAAAAATTGTTTGTCATACAGTAAAATAGTATCGTAAGAAGAATAGTAATTCTGTCCTGGCGTTATCTTCATATTCTTCCTACTCACTAACAAAGTCTGCACCTCAGAGTAGTAAATCCACAACTCTTAATTATTTCCGTGTTTAGCAATAATATTGATTTATATCTTTCTTTCATATTTAAACAAAATTTAGCTGGTTTATGTATCATAAAGCTTGAACTAAGCTTGTTGAAAGAATATAAATCTTCAGAATGAAGTTGCAGGTACAATAGAGTTGGCACTAGAGGAAAGGATATGATTCCTGCAGTTCTTTGTGAACATGAAAAGAGTATTGGGCAGCACTAGATATTGCAGCACTAGTGCTATGATAATGCTATAACATTTTGCTGCAGTAGAACATTTGTTCTTGTTTGTGTTCCTGACATAGCTGACTATCAGAGCCAGGATAATTCAGTAATTCGACTATGACTGCTATTTTACCTAGTTTGCTAGGTATTAGGGCTTTTGTTTCCTGTCAGCATTTTCAATGTTTCCTTTTGATGATATATCTTATAATGTAGTACACAATGTGTAAAATCTTGATAGCATTTTTTCATCCATTTTTTGGCTTCAGGTTTCTGCTTTTCTTGTGTACTTGTTGCTTACAGATTTGTGACAAAATAGTTCTATCCTAATTGTCTTCCTCTGTTTTTTAAAAAATGCTCAGTAGTTTAGTGTTTAGTAAATAAAACCTTGAGACACAGATTTTAAAACAACACAAATTTACCTATATCATCCTTAGTGTGTGTCCTTGGAATCTTGTGTATGATTTTTTTCTTCTTTTCAGTGTTGGCTCTGTGGTGGAGTCCTGACAGCCTCATCTCCCATTATCATTCTTTTTTCCAACTCCTTGTAAATACTGAATTTCAGAAAGACATAAAAGCTATTTCTTATGTTTTTAATCTGATGGGAAGGAAATGCACCACTAAAGAATCTTTAGCACAAGTTAATTGGACTAGAAAGAAAGAAAGAAAGAAAGAAAGAAAGAAAGAAGGAAAGAAAGCAAATAGTACACCGCAGACGTAGGGACGCTACTTCTGGAGACAAAATCTGCATATGTAAATTACAGTAGTCAACAGTAGCACACTACTAAATTTTTTTGAAGAATTTCTGCTAAATGAAACTTATGAAACACACTACATGGGCCACACAGAGGCTGTAAAATAATAACATTGAATGTATTTCACTCTGCAGAAAAAAAATATACCTGATACTAAATAAAATCAGTGCTTACTAAATATACCTTATCTCTCTTTATTTCCCCCAGGTATTTCTCACAGTATCGGCTTTACTAGACTGTTAAAGAAATAGATAGATCAAGTGATAATGCACTAAGCAGCAATGCCAAAAGGATAAAATAAAAAATAAAAATAGCCCAAACCACTGTAATATTATAGCTACATTTCATTACAGTGGGCTTCGTATGACTTCTAAGTACTCAAGATGTCTGCGTGAACATTACATTCCAATTATTAATTGGTTTCTTTCACCCTTACCTTTACAATTCTTTCTGAATGCAAGTTCATTTGAAATGTATTTCTTATGTAGCAGTAGTTCATAGCAATTAAGTCTGCAAGCTGGTTACGTTGTATTGCATGTTATTATCTAGTCCATTCCAAAATGAGATTCGCTTACTAAGCTAGTCAGTGGACTTCAGCAATGGCTCAATTATTTGTATTCCACTCCACTTATCTTAAAAGTATAATTGGGATATGATTGGAATAAATGCTCACTTTCCCAATTTAGATATATTCACTAGAAAGATAATGTTTAAATCAGGGAAAAATAACATTATAAACATGCAGTTAATTTTACATACACTTGTGGAAGCATAGCATATCATACTGTTTCTACATTTTAAAAATAATCTTAGCTTTCATTTTTTTGCAATTTGTCATCTCGAAATAAGATTTTAAATTATTTTCACTTCAGTCTCACTGTATGTATTAGCTGTAAATTAATATTTTCTTACTTTCCAAAAGAAAATAAGTGAGATTCTAATACTCCTTATGTAAGGTATATGCCAGCATGAGAGAATTAAATTATTATATGTTCTTGTCATATTCTGAGCTACAGCTGCTACTTTCACATTCATATTAAAAGTTTGACCTCTTTGTGTTATCTGAGAATTTCTTTTCCATTAGCTTCCTGTCTGTATTTGTCTAACATTAAGTTTAAGGTGGATAAGATCTCAGGGGCACTAACTTAAGAAGATACATGACAATGAAAGAAAAAGAGAATTTGCAAATTAGCGAACAGATATCGAGAAATAGCTTGGGATTGTAAATGAATGAAATAAACATGCAAAGATCCATGGACTGGAACAAGTGAAATGCGAAAGTGAAATTAACTGAAAAGAAGCAGAGAAAGGAAGAAAGCATTGTGTCTACATAGAATAAATCAATAGTGGTTTCAGTCTGGAGTAGAGGAATGAAATCCAGCTGACATTGCTCAAATCATAACTTCTGTCCCTGCAGAAATCGAAAAGGATGATAAGACTGTCAGGAAGTGAAATACAGAACTAACCTCATGTGAGTAGCACCTGCAATTTTGCCATCAGGTTAAGAACAAGCAAGAAGACTTAAAATGAGAAGTTGGAATTTGTTGAGACCCTACATACCTCCATGAGTCTAAGCTAGGCAAGTCTAATTTGTTCTAATTAATCCTGAATTTGGTTTTCCTTCTTCTTCCCCAAATATCAACTTCTCCAAAACCTACTCAAATTCTCTTTTTTTCCCCTCCAGATTTCAGAAATTAGATTCAGTCCTCTGCACAAAAATGGTTCTCACCTTTCCCCTGGACAATCCTTGGAAGTGTGTCTCAAGTAGTCGATAATTTTGTAGCCTATTTTTTTTTTTATTCTTTCCTGTTTTGTTGTTTGGGGTTTTCTTCCATAGAGTTGTTGGAACTGTCAGTATAATCACACACAAATAACTAGCAACCAGTTTATGAGATTCATAAATTGTAGAACAGGTAAAATCCTTCAAAACAGGTTTTTTTTTTCATTAAAAATAAAGTATTTCTTCATTACAAAATAAACCTTTACCCTAATATTTAATCACTAGGCTGAGGCAGCGATTTTTTCAAAGCTGACTATCTGAAGTTTGTAGTTTTTGAATGGCTTTTTTGTAGGGCCAGCTCTTCAAAGCTATCAAACATATACAGTTGTAACTGATTCAACATACATTCTGAAAAATTATATTGCTAGTTACCAAACCTGGAAACTCCAAAGCAAATTACACAGAAATACAGTCCAAACTCTTCCTTTAAATACCTTTAGTATTATTTAAATACCTTTGGTAATATTGTAAAACATTGTACATATTTAAATTACAAAAAGTCCGCAGGGTTGAAACTATTGCTTATTGTGATTCTGTGATTATATAGTGATTCTGGAAATACTATGTTTTGCTTGTGGTAAAAGTTTATAGCAAGAGGCTGGTCAGGGAAGGGTGAGCTATTCCTTGAAGATTTATGTTTTAATAACCTTCCTGCTCAACAGATTGTTCCCTAACAGTAGGAAATTACTTGTGGACAAGTCCTATCTGCATTAACTCCATTTTTTGAGAAATCTTCTGTGGTTGTAGTCTACACTGAGCTGATTTTGAGTTAGCTTTGTCAAGTGCAGTCCATTTCTTGACTTGTTGCAAGTGATTTTAGTTTTTGTACAGCATTGCCTTAATTTGATCTGGTGCACTCTTATATTCAGAAGATGTTCTTTCAGAGTTATTGTGATATCTTGACAGCAGCAGTGATTACACCTCCTGAGAAGAGAATGTGAGTCACTGAGAAAACACCTATCTTACCTACCAATGTAGTTTTGAGATGCTGTAGCTAGTTTTATCAAAAGACCTGGAAAGGAACACTTGGTACTTAAATCTTGCATTACCCGCTCTTCTTACTATGAATTCCAGTACTTCAGAGCAAATTCATAATTTTCTTCAGCTAAGGTTTTGAAAAGTAAAAGATCATTTGTTGTTAACAGTTGTATGTAGAGCCTACTGAGAAGCCAGACTGAGTTTTGCTTTCTAAATATAACAATAAGGCCATTCTAGAAGGACATCAAAAGAAGAGACAGCTGGTGTTCAGCCTTGGCTCACACTACAGGTTGTCATAACAGGTTGACAGCAAGTCTTACAGGCCAGGGCTAGACCCCTGCAGTTAGTATAAGAGATAGTTCGCATAAAGTCTTTAGCCTGTTACTACTATTAATAGCAGTAATATTTTTACTAGGCTATGAGGTACAAGAGCGCTTATTTTGGCTTTCAAAATGAGCAAATATTATGTTCTGCTTAGTGTGCATCTTCTTCTATGGGCGCAACAGTTCACAGCATGAAAGCTGAAATCTGAAAGTACTGCTACAGCAAGTGGCGTGGGAAGTTCTCTCAGAAGTGGAATGGAAGTAAGAAAAATGGGCATTTACTCCAAAATGGATACCTGGTAAGGACAAAATTCTGCTGAGAGGGGTGTGTACTACAGCCACTGAAGATGTTACAGTCAAAACCAAGATACTGCAGTTAGCCATTGACAACACAGATTATGACAGAATTATTGCTATACAGAAGAGTCATCACACACTCTTGGATTTGTATACACTTTGTTACCTTTCAATATCTTTTTTTTTCTGGTTGTGAGCATCATAGAGATCCAACCAAGGTGTCAATTGCCTCTTTTCTGAACACTGGAGAAGCTGGCAGCCCATGGCTTGGATGGGAATGTTCAGTGCTGCATTAGGAATTGGTTGGATGGCCGAGCCCAAAGAGTGGTACTGAATGGTGTCTCATCCGGTTGGCGGCCGGTCACTAGTGGTGTCCCCCAGGGATCGGTGTTGGGCCCGGTCCTGTTTAATATCTTCATTGATGATCTGGATGAGGGAATCGAGTCCTTCATCAGCAAGTTCGCAGATGACACCAAGCTGGGAGGAAGTGTTGATCTGCTAGAGGGTAGGAGGGCCCTACAGAGGAACCTTGACAGGCTGGAGAGATGGGCTGAGTCCAAAAGCATGAGGTTTAACAAGTCCAAATGCCGGGTTCTACACTTTGGACACAACAACCCCATGCAGAGCTATAGACTGGGTGCAGAGTGGCTGGAGAGCAGTCAGGCGGAAAGGGACTTGGGAGTGCTGGTGGACAGGAAACTCAACATGAGCCAGCAGTGTGCCCAAGTGGCAGAGAAGGCCAATGACATCTTGGCCTGCATCAGGAATAGTGTGGCCAGCAGGACTAGAGAAGTTATCATTCCCTTATACTCGGCACTGGTCAGGCCACACCTTGAGTACTGTGTCCAGTTCTGGGCCCCTCAGTTTAAGAAAGATGTCGAGATGCTGGAGTGCGTCCAGAGGAGAGTAACGAAGATGGTGAAGGGGCTGGAGCACAAGCCCTATGAGGCGCGACTGAGGGAGCTGGGGTTGTTTAGCCTGAAGAAGAGGAGACTCAGGGGAGACCTTATTGCTCTCTACAACTACCTAAAGGGAGGTTGTAGTCAGGCAGGGGTTGGTCTCTTCTCTCAGGCAACCGGTGACAGAACAAGAGGATGTGCTTTCAAGCTTCGCCGGGGGAGGTTTAGGCTCGACATCGGGAAGAAGTTCTTCACTGAAAGGGTGATTGGTCACTGGAATGCGCTGCCTGGGGAGGTGGTGGAGTCACCGTCCCTGGAGGTGTTTAAGGAGAGATTGGATGTGGCTCTTAGTGACATGGTGTAGTTGACAAGTAGGAGTAGGTGTAGGTGTTGGGTCATAGGTTGGACTCGATGATGTCAAAGGTCTTTTCCAACCTTATGATACTGTGATACTGTGATGTCTAAGACCTGTGAAGATGCGTTTGAGTAAGAAGGCAGCTTGGCAGCCATCTTCATTTTATAAGCATGGACCTTGCCAGCTGTACAAGGGTGACAGAACGAAGTTTGGGTTGAGGGAAACACGTAGCCGACTGGAGGAGTTCAGCAGAGCCAGATGTGAGATCTATGTCTCTGCTGTGCATTATGTTCTAGTCCATTCCTAGGTTTTACAAAAAAAGACTTATTTTGTTTACTCCATAGAAAATTCCTCATCATACTAATATGTTTCTAGTTGTGGCATTAGTATTCTCATGTAAACCAAGACACAGAGAAAAAGGTATATGAGGCCTTAATCTAGTATTTTAATGGCTTATCCCTCCTAATTTAACTTCTGGCTACCTTTATGGTTACTGAATCCATTCATTATCTAATAGCAGACTTTATAAAATCTGCTCTTGATGTCCAGTTTATAGAGAAACCACTTTAATATTAACAGCATGTGTATCATACACATTTCTAAAAAAGCCTTTTTAAAACTAGAGTCTTTGTAAACATGTTACTAACATGTCGTTGTTAAACATCTCTGCAGGAAGGGACAATGAATGTAATTTCAAAATAAGCTTCAGTTATCGGTGTCCTAATCATTAAGAAAAATATTTATCTGTGAAAGTTTAGTCACTGCAACTTGCATGGAGTATAACCTTCTAGGTAGATGCCTGTCAAATAAGCAATAAATAACATCATCATTTAAAGGACAATATTAAAGAGAACCAATTAGTACTGAAATGTCTACCCTCTCATCTTAATATATAGTTCTTTGTTATATGACATTTAAAGTTTCTGTAGCTTGACTCTCAAATACAATACATTATGACCATTCTCATTAAAACTAGCTTTTCGTATAACACTTACAACGTTGGACTCCTACAGATAACATAATGAGGGTAGAATGCATTTTGATTGAGTTACCACTAGGGAGAAATTTAATTTAATTAAACTGGTCTTCATTAAAGTATTACATTGAAGTAAAGTAATTATAAAGGCATGTACAGTATTAGGCAAATCCTGCTGTTTAAAGACAGAGAAGGCTCATTTTAGAATGATCATAATTTTGAAATAAAAGCTTTGTTCCAATAATTATCTCAAGACTTCTAAAGCATTCATACTTTGCAAAACCTGTTGAGATATATATATGCCATTTAGAGCTAATGCTGTTCATGTACTTGTAATTTCTGCTGATCTACCTTTGAAAACAAACTTCTGTAGCCCCATTCTGATTTCTACAAAAATCTACTAGTACTGCAACATAACAATGTAGGTGTTGAATATATTTACATTTTTAAAAATAGATAAAAGCACTGGGAGATCTCAGATTATTGAAGGTGAATTGTTTTAGCCTTTGAAAATATACTGCAGCACAAGTTCTCGGAGGGCACATTTTCTATTATGCTTTCATTTTCTATAAATAGAACGCCTCTATGCAGCTGTCACCCAACTCACACATGCTTAAAGTACAAAGAAAGTACATCTGTTTCAAGAATTCCTGAGGATGTTAGGGCAGTTTTCAGATAAAGTACAATGACATCCTTGCTCTTTTAATATTGGAGGGGGTGGGGGTGGTTGGTTGGGGTTTTTTAATGCCCTATTCGCCAGTGTTGCTTTTTGTTTCAGGGTGAATTTTCCCATTTGGTTGACGTTACTCTGTTTTGGCATTGTGGTTGTCAGTTTTCTTGGGCAAGCACATGGGCTTGATTTTGGGTGGAGGATTCGTTCTGAGATATAACAGCAGCTTTCCCAAGCCATTGGCTTAGATCCTCATCATTACGAAGGCAAGCTGAATGTTGTGGACCACAGTTCTAATTGCTGGTGCAACCAAATTTGCCCACTAGCCCAGGCATCTCAGCTCTGATTTTCTTCAGCCCAGGGTCCAGGTATACTAGGCACCAATCTCATATTTAAATGGTTACTTTTGCAGGAAAAAGGGTGAATATGGTCCACCAGTGGGCATTAGCTTAGGAAGAATTAGCTCTGGCCTTGCTACCTTGCCTTACAATGCTCATCCTTGTGATCTGTTGATACTGATTGCTTTGATTTGCCTTTTCCATACAGCCTTTAAATTCATAATCAACTGATTTTGTAATTCTGTTTAATTCAAACCTCTCTAATTTGCTTCCATATATGGAAAATGAATAGAATAACGTGTTTCTGTAGTGGAACCTCTTCTTGTCCATTTTCCCTGAAGTGGGATGAAACCTATTTCTTCTCTCATCACAATGACGACTACGGCATTTTTAGCAAGATTGGAAAGTGGGTGTCAAGATGGTTACAAATTTAAAAAATATTCAATGTGGTCTACAGTAGAGGCTTTGATGAAGACTGAGGTATTTTTTTTATGAATTCCCAAAACTGGAGACCTGTATCAATTCTAAAATGTAGATTTGAAATTATGATTGAAAAGGTCATTAGTGAATGCCTCACTCTGCTACAGTGACTGTTTTCTCTTTCCACCATCACTCTATATGTGTGAATGTATGTCTAACCATGCATATGTTTTTCCATGTTTTAGAGAAATTAATTTGGGGGGCTTTTTGGACTTTTAATTCTTGTGTGAATTTCTCATACTGCTACATTTTTTTAAAAATATACTTTCCCATTCTTTCAGTTTTGAGAAAATAAAATTTCAGTGCAATTTACCAAAAAAAAACCTTAAAAAAATGCTACTAAAAAAAGATTAACAACATCTCTATGCTGATTCATGTTACTTTAATGCTGACTCTGAGGTGTTTAAACTTACCTTCACAGTCAAATATGCAGTCATGTATTCAGTTTGCCCCAGAAGCTGAAAATGTGAATCCAAATCCAGACAACTGTGATTTTTTTAATTTCACAGTATCACAGTATCACAGTATCATAAGGTTGGAAAATACCTCTGAGATCATCGAGTCCAACCTATGACCCAACAACTACACCTACTCCTACTCATCAACTACACCATGGCACTAAGAGCCTCATCCAAACTCTCCTTAAACACCTCCAGGGACGGTGACTCCACCACCTCCCTGGGCAGCGCATTCCAGTGACCAATCACCCTCTCAGTAAAGAACTTCTTCCTAATGTCGAGCCTAAACCTCCCCTGGTGAAGCTTGAGACCATGTCCTCTTGTTCTGTCACCGGTTGCCTGAGAGAAGAGACCAATCCCTGCCTGACTACAACCTCCCTTTAGGTAGTTGTAGAGAGCAATAAGGTCTCCCCTGAGCCTCCTCTTCTCCAGGCTAAAAAACCCCAGCTCCCTCAGTCGCCCCTCATAGGGCTTGTGCTCCAGCCCCTTCACCATCATCGTCGCTCTCCTCTGGAGGCACTCCAGCATCTCAACATCCTTCTTAAACTGAGGGGCTCAGAACTGGACACAGTACTCAAGGTGTGGCCTGACCAGTGCCGAGTCTAAGGGAATGATAACTTCCCTAGTCCTGCTGGCCACACTGTTCCTGATGCAGGCCAAGATGTCATTGGCCTTCTTGGCCACTTGGGCACACTGCTGGCTCATGTTGAGTTTCCTGTCCATCAGCACTCCCAAGTCCCTTTCCGCCTGACTGCTCTCCAGTCCCTCTGTCCCCTACCCGTGGCTCTGCATGGGGTTGTTGTGTCCAAAGTGTAGAACCCGGCACTTGGACTTGTTAAACCTCATGCTATAATTTATCAATGCAAACCTCATGCTATTAATTATCAATAAGAGAACTAACCTCTTTTGCTTATATCAGAGTACACAGCAATCTTAGACCTGTTTCTCAATAACACTAAATACCTCTTTTAGCTATTTTAACTATTTCAGCAGACAAGGGGCATGAAGGAAGATAGAGAAAGCTCTTCTGGGTGTAATGGGTGTGCACTTGAATGTAGTGTGGTTTCTTTTCCTCCAGGGTCCTGGAAAGCAAAGCCAAAGACAGAAAGCCCTGAGGGGGCTTCCTGGAATATTGGGAATACAAAAATATCTTAAAACTGCAGTGTTTCTCATTTCAGATGCATTTAAATCTACAGTGCAGGGACAAGTAGGATTGTTGAGTTAAGCCCTTCTGTTTCCTCATGGTATAATATAAACCTGACCTGTTTTATATTATTTCAATATATGTCCTTTGAATAAAAATAGACATTTAAATATTCAACCATAGGCCTTTTGTTTGAGATTTTACTAAAAGTACTCTATATTAATTTATTGCTTCAGCTCTCCAATACAGCATATTTTATGTTTATTACAATCTATGGTGTATAGGCCTGGAGTTTGGTTTTTTTCCTTATTTTATCACTTGCAAGAGCTTCTGCTTTTTGCATAGTTTAAAAATAATCCAGACTTCACAAAATTAAAGGTAGAATTGGTACTATTGATCTTTTTGCTAACTGCATCATGTCAATCCAATTACTGTTGCATATTTGACCTTCCTGCTTAGTCTAACAGGATGGAGCTTGAGATTTTATCATAGTCTCATCAAGTAGCAATCATTCAAAATAACACATTTTGTCCTTTTGCTGGATTCATTACCTTGAAACCCATTCCTTGTATTTTATATTCTACATAACTCTCAAATTGCCTAAAGGCTTTACTGCATTCCCTAAATAAGGTACTTTTAAAATATTTCCTGATTATAGATTTAGAGTGTGATTTTTTTATTGTTTTGAAGTATCTGTAGTAATATTAAACATCCTGTGTAATTTTGTGAAGACAGACTGGGTATATGGTGTTATCAAATCAGAATATGATCATAAGGTATGGACAGCAAAAATGTACCTGTACGTAATTGCTAAATTCTGCTGACAGGAGGGCTGTTGCTGGGCTAATATCAGGGCTCATTGCAGTAACCACTACTTCATCTTTGAAATTGTGATTACATCTTCGTTACTAAATGAAACAATTCCAGTGAACATTTTTGGGCACTGAAACTTTATCACTTAAAGTACCAAATTGTTATGATGGCCTCTGGAGTATCTTTGGATTGTGGCCTTTGGCTTGCATCCCCTGCGTCACCTGGTCCAGATGCTGCACCATAGACATAAGGCTCTGACCTCTGGACCTACCCCAAGTGTTGGTGCTTGGTGTCACTTACTCGGATCTACCTGGTCACTGACACCCAGCCCCTTGTGCTTCTGTTCTCCTCTGGGCATGGGGATGGTCCTTTGATGGACTGATGGCTCCAGTGATGGGTCTTTGAGGAGGCTTAGCAGGGCATTGTTTGGGCTCTCCACACTTGTCCCTTTGGGCTGATTTGTGGGTGCAGATGAGCTTTTGTCAGTAACCTAATGATATTCTGGAATGGTGCACAGCTTTTGTTACTTAAATTGCTTTGGAGAAATGCGTGTTTGCAGTATATAATACGTTGAAGGGATACAGAAATGAATATGAGCTTTTTGTGAATTGAATATATGACAAAGTAATTTGAATTCAAATTAAACATGATCTAATTTATCAGTTTTGTTTCTTTTACCATACCAATGACTGATGGCTTTAGTAGAGTCAACATATAAACTGCTCCATGCCAAGAATATTTCTACTGAAAGTAGAAAATTACTTTCTGAACGCAGAGCTCTATAGTACACTTTCACATAAGCTGAAAAGACTCATGTCACACTTCTGCCAGTGCCAGGTTCACAGCGGGGATTTGGTTAGAACTGGGAAGTCCTACAGCTGAACTATATACTGTATTACATTTTTTTGTAATAAATCTTTCTTTTTGTTTTGTTATTGGGACCAGAGAAATAAATATCGTCATTACATGTACATAAAAGTCCACACACAAATATTCATTCTCTATCAAAATAAAGCTACAAATTCCACCTGAACTATAAAAACCTTTTCTTTCTTTGTCCTTTCTCTTTTTATTTCTTTTCCTTCAAAACTGTCTGGCAGTTTCACTTCTAGTGCACTTTTCCAAATATGTATACTGGTCATTATGAGTTGTATTTATGCTAGCACGGCATAATTATATAGTTACAGATAGCACATACTATAGAAGTCAGGACTAAAATCACTGACTGTGAAAATTATTACAAACCTGTTATGGAAGTTCTTTAAAGGTCCTGCTATGATTGCTAATTAGTGTACGAACTTCATGGCTGGAAAAAAATCTTATTTCACATGATACAACTTTCTAATGCAAACCAAAATAATATGGGTGGTAATATAGGATCCTCTGGAGAAAAGGGGATAGTACAATCTTTTCTAGGCCTAGATACCTGAGGGTCCTTACCTTAGTATACTCTGCCTACTTTAGAGATTTCTGACATGTCACATTACCATCGTCAGTTGTAGACATTCCTGAGAATTTTCACACCCCTTAAACCAAAAATTCCACATTTTCTCTTTTTCCTCTGGTACTTACAACATATGTTATCTCTGTTCAAAATAAACTCTATTAAGAAAGTACTGAAACA
The DNA here is from genome assembly GCA_033558235.1 of Neomorphus geoffroyi. Lineage (NCBI taxonomy): Eukaryota > Metazoa > Chordata > Aves > Cuculiformes > Neomorphidae > Neomorphus > Neomorphus geoffroyi. The sequence goes on along the minus strand of JAUMJM010000020.1, from coordinate 21,508,387 downwards.
TGAGCTGGAAAGGAGACAGCGGTATTGTTTTGTTAACAGATGAAAAATTGCTACCATCAGACAAAGGCTGATGCTTTGAATGGCTTCATTTAATGAACATTTTCAGATGAGTATACCATGGTTCCAGTGGAAGAAGCACTATGTAACTTGTTGCTGCTCGTATTTGTTTTTTTATAAATTTTATTGAAATCAAATAGGATTCTGCCTACAGATGTGCACATTTGCTGAAAGTTTAGATCTGATTTACTCTGAACCACTAAAATGATAGAATTCTAGTAAAAGCACAGCTAAACATAGGTCAACTGAAAGTTGATTAAAATAATATTTTAAATAAGTGAGGATTTCTGTAAATGAGATGCATAAATGTATAAGATTTAAAAAATTACACAAATTATATGAACTTGTCCAGGACCCAACAGGTATCTGAAATCCTACAAATATTTCACTAAAAATGTAGGCATATTCCTACATTTTATACATAATTCAAAATTACCATTTACCTTAAGAAAAGGCTTACTTATGTTTTCTTGTTAAGTTTTTATGTGAAGAATTTTGAGACAATTACCTTCCCTTGACATGCACTGGTAAAACAATACTAAAATGATTACTTCAATTAGACACAGCTCAAATTACAAGCCAGGGAATGCCAGAAAGCAGGAAGAGTTCTACACTATCATTAGCACTTTAGTGCATCTTAGTTGGTACTTATGCTGTAGCCTCCATGCTCTCCAGACAAAACACAGCCATGTCCCTTATTTCTTCCTGTTTCCAGAAAAAGAAAAAGGTCTCCCCGTGTCATACCGTTGTCTCTCATGCTGGTAAATATGTGAGTTACTTAATCCTTATTTATAAGGTTTTTTAAAGTGCCTTACAACAAGCCAAGTAAACTGAAGTACCACAGTACAAAATAAGAACTGAAGAAATACAAGTCAAAAAAAAGATATTTCCAAAGTGTTTGGATCCAGCATATTAACCCTACACAAACCAAGTGATTGTAAGCCTCAAAATGAAGTCTACTCTCGAGTGTTTTAAACTATTGAAACGTGTTTTCAAGACCTTTTGCCATTTGGAATGGATTAATGTCTGGCAACCTCCTGTTATTTGCTTCTTTTGAGGTTTTGGGGTCTGGTTTTGGTTTGGTTTGCCTTGTTTTTTTCCAGTCCTTATGTGACATCACATTTTAGCTTGGTTGTTTCAAGTGACTGCTTGTTTTCCCTTCCATGTTGATGCAATCTGCCTTACATGTCTTTCAGCTTGTTGCTTCAATTAACTTCTCATTGGACCCCCTGGCAACTTGCATCGTGTCCCACTGATGTTTCCTATCTCCCTGCTGCTTTTTATCACTTTGCTTGTATTTTGGTGATCACTAACTGGCTGCTTAGACTATTGTATGAAGCACTGGTGATTCCCTGCTGATTTTATCACTTATTCCCTACAGATCTTTTATTAAACTTGTATTTTGTTCTGTACCAAATTTTGATATTAGATTTCTGGCTGTGGGACTCTGTTCACTAAATCCAAGGTACCTTTCCTAGATACTTTCAATCTGTTTAGAAGATATTTATTTTTCTTTGAATTTCAAACATTAGAAGAGGTTATGTGAGAACAACAACAACAAAAAAATCCAATTAAAAGAAATGACTGACAATTTTTTGATCTATGACTGTATTTTTCCTGTGGTTCTTTTTTTATATTTTATTGTCAGTGGCTTGTAAATTATATAAAGTAAACTAGTAAATAGCACCGTATCATTTCTCTGTTTCCCACTCAAGACACATTAAGTATCTGTCCTTGCTTGCAAACTTCACTCGATACCTTGCAACATTAATAGTCTACTTTTCACAGTATTTAGGATTTTCAAAACTGTGTAGGGAGACTTACGTTGTTATGAGAAAGTCAGAATATTATACATAATTCAGAAACCAGAAGTGAATTTCCTATATCATAAATATATATCATTACAATTTCTTTTTTCTCATAATTTTCAGTTACCCTTCATCCCAATGTACACATTTTGGAAGCAGTATCTTAGCTCCAACAATGAATTAATACAAGAAACAAAACAGTGTCTGAAAAAAATCTGTTAATTGAGGCAGGTTTTTTTCTTCATATTTTAGTGATTCAGCTTCCAGACAATATCTTTGGGTTTTGATGGGCCTTATTCATTGACTCACTTTCAAAACTTTGTACAGTTCATTATATATCCTCTACTCTTGATATAAATTCTGTTTCTGATTAGAGTGGTTTTGGAATCAGTTGATCTCCTGCTTGGATTCCTCCTTAAAGCTTGGTGTAACCAAAAAATATCTTCACAGATAAATTTATACCAAGTTTTATAAAATATTACTGTAATCTAATTGCAAGTAATCTAATTTTAAATAAGAAATAATTTAATTAAGCCCAGACAGGCATTGTTATAGCTGGCATTAAGCAAGTTATACGAGTACTGAATAACAAGAATAAGGAATCATTCACACCTGTGCCTTCTTACACATTGAATTGTCCTGCAGCTGCTATGGACTAAGAAAGTCTGTGTTGTCATAATATTCTGCCTTGCAGTCTATTCTTGAATTTTAGTTTATTATGTGCATGGGATATCTACATAGGATACTACTTCTGTTACTGTACGTGACAGCTGTTGTCAGACTGTATGACTCAGACATAAAATATAACCGTATATTAGAACAATGTCAACGGCTTTTACCATTGTCAGCATTTTTCATCATTTCTGTGATAATGTCTTTATTTTTTTTTATTTGAAGCCATTGAGCTTTTTAATGCACTGAATAAAACTATTAAATTAAACAATGTTGTCTGCTTTTCTCAGAGCATATTTTCTCCATCATATCTAAGTGTTCTCTACTTGCGTTTTTCTCCTTTTTTTCTCTGAACTTTTCCTAACATCTATATTTTTATCGAATGTTAAAAGAGAATATATGTGGGCAGTACTTCAGAGAAGCCGAAGCCTTGGCTAATGGGGACTCAACAAGTCCTACACTTACAACTGCTTGTTTAGTGAGAGGAAGGTTTGAGATCTTCTCATTTGTTTGTTTTTCTTAGAGCTATGAAAACCAATATTAAAAGAGTAGCGTTAGTGTGAACGTCAGCCTGGGCTTTGCCATTCTTTCCGAATGTGTTAAAAAAGCTATAGTTATTCAGATTTTGCTTTCACAATAAATAATGACAAATTTGGAGTGAGTCCATTGTAATAAGTGGAATTATTATAGATTTACACCATTGCTAAAGGTGAAGTTAGAATACTTATTGTATTACCTAATTAACTCAGTCTGGGCATCAAATAAGGAAGAATGTGGAAAAGGAGAATTATTGATTTTCTTTGTATAACTTAAATATGTCAAAAGATGCATGATAGGACTTTCTTAGTAATTACTCTAGTGCTTTTGGTGCAGCCTACATTGTATCTTTACTGTAACAAACATGCTTAAATTCTGTATTTATTTATTTAAAATTAGCCATGTAATTATATACTTTGTAATAGTAATGTTTGCATTAAAATATGATGCTTGCATTGCAGATAGAATCATAGAATGGTTTGGATTGGAAGGGACCATGAAGGCCATCTAGTTCACACCCCCCACAGTGAGCAGGGACATCTTCAACCAGATCAAGTTGCTCAGAGCCCCATCCAATCTGACCTCGAAAGTTTCCAAGGATGGGGCATCTACCACCTCTCTGGGCAACCTCTTCCTGTGTGTCACCCCTCTCAGCATAAAAAATTCCTTCCTACTAGTATAAACCTCTTCTCTTTTAGTTTAAAACCATTACCCCTTCTTCTATTGCTACAGGCCCTGCTAATAGGTTTTTTCCCCCATCTATCTTAGAGGCTCCCTTTAAGTATTGAAAAGCCAAAATAAGGTCTCTTTAGAGTCTTTTCTCCAAGATGAACAACTCTCTCAGCCTCTTTTCACAGGGGAGGTGTTCTGGGACTTTGATAATTTTTGTGACCCTTCTCTGGACATGCTTAAACATGTTCACACGCCCTTCCTGTGCTGAGGGCTCCAGAGCTGGACACAGTATTCCAGTATTCCACAGTATTTCACCGGAGTAGAGGGGCAGTATCACCTCCCTTGACCTGCTGGCCATGCTTGTTTTGATGCAGCCCAGGATACAGTTGGCCTTCTGGGCTATAAGCACACGTTGTCAGCTCATGTCCGGCTTTTCATCCACCAGGACCTCCAGGTCCTTCTCCTCAGGGCTGCTCTCAAGCCTTTCATCCTCCAGCCTGTATCGATACTGAGGGTTGCCCCGACCCATGTGCAGGACCTTTCACTTCACCTTGTTGAACCTCATGAGGCCTTCATGAGCTCACTTCTCCAGCTTGTCAAGGTCCCTCTGGATGGCACTGACATCCTATCCTTCAGGGGTGTTAACCTCACCACTGAGCTTCCTGTCATCTGCAAACTTGCTGAGGGTGCACTTGGTCCTATTGTCTATGTCATTGATGAAGATATTAAATTTAACACCAGTACCAGAACAGAACCCTGAGGGACACCTCGGCACTGAACTCCATCTGGACATTGAGCCATTGACCACTTGCCCTCTGGGTGTGACCATCCAACCAATTCCTTATCCACCAAACAGTCCATCTATCAAATCCATATCTCTCCAATTTAGAGAGAAGGATGACATGGGGGACCATGTCAAAGGCTTTAGAAAATTCCAGATAGATGACAGCCATGGGTCTTCTGATGGGTCTCTGTCCACTGATGTAATCACTCGTCATAAATAAAAAATGTCACTTGTCAAAAGTAGAAAATAAGGCTTAACAGAATTCTGATACAGAATAAGACACAGCACACAATTAAATAAACTATACATCACATTTTTATGGCATGAATTGTATTTGGAGTAGGAAAGGATTTTAATAGATAACTGTTTCAGAATGGATCCAGTAAATTTAAAGATCTGTTGCACTGAATGCATATTTTCTGATGCTGTATTTTACTTAAATTTCTGAAGACTGACTCTACTTGTAAACACCGTCTGAGTCTAGTGTACTTGTCGCAAACATCGTGTGTTTGGGACACAAACGGATCTGTGCGTTGCCTCAGCAGCTGTTAGACTCCCGGCTAACAACGCGGGCGCGGTGCAGGAGCCCGCGCTGCCCCAGCCCCCTCCCCTGTGCTGGGCTGCAGCTGCCAGCTGGAGCGGGAGGCGGTGCAGCAAGAGCGCCGCCTTCCCTGCGGCCTGACTGACCAGGAGGCCCCGGGTCGCAATTCCAGAAGCTTCTCGAAGGCACTTCTCCACATGCACAACAAGACCAGAAACTTGCCCTGTAAATAAAGTCCAGTCTAGAACACACAGAGCATGTGCCCACCACCCCGTGGAACCAGTTTGAAGATGTGCTGCTGGGACCTACAAGAGTGTGTGCGCCTGAGGATGGTGTTTTTCAGAGGAACCGCCGTGCCCATGAAATGGTGACTGTTTTTCTTTTTCCCTTGCTGCTATTTCATTTCTTTCTCTCTCCTTCTCTGACTTACCTCACTATATCTCGTTTTTCCTTCCACACTACAGTGTAGTAGATGGAATCCGAGTTGTGCTGTAGTTTTGTTTAGTGACTTTGACTGTGTTCAGGGTATCCAATTCTGATCTGAGCAGACTGAGGTGTAGTTTTTGCAACTTTGAGAAGTTGTGACTTGGGAATGCACATGAATATCTGGTTGGTTATTCTGGCGATGCCCACGATAAACTCCACTTTTGAATTTACCCTGCGAGATGTGGTGTTTTCCAGTTTGCACCGAAGGCACTAAAATACCCTCCCTCTTTCGGGGTGTGGGGGGGAACACCTCGAATACTGCTGCTGTCAAGAGCAAGATGTAACAATATTAAAGTTTTATACAGATTAAATGTTCATAAAACAGTATTTAGTAAGAAACTGAGAACTACACATGTCATTATTCACTTTCTTATATAAAGTATAAGAAATGGTTAAACCCAGTAGTGATCAGACAGATAGACTTCACTGACTAAGTGTGAAAGTGTAACTTGAAAACAAAATGTTTTTATGTTTAGGATAGTAAAATGAAAGCTATGGATTAATTTGGAAATAGCTGTAATTGCAGAAATAAATTTATAGTGAAATAAAAATAAGAAAGTTCTAATTTGGAAGAAAGAGAGGCCATATTCGGTCTTTACTGCTGCTATTATTGTATAAATGTTGCAGAACTGCTGCCAGGAATGGTGAGTTACAGATGCATTTTTATGGTGGTTTTTCTGCTTGTCCTATAAAATACAGTATTGTCAAATAATAGCCACTCACTCCAGAACTGTAAATTTTCCCTTGAAGTTGCAAAATAAAAACCCCTAAGATTCCAGTGCTGGTTTTCCAGCATAAGTACAGTTTATACTGCAGAACAGAAAGCAGAAGATGCAGGTAGGTGCCTTTTCTGTCAAGGAAAATTGATCCAAGCCCTAAATCAAGAAAAGAACCAACTCCCTCCCCCTTATAGAATAAATGGAAATAGAAACCTGAAGAACAAAGGCATGATACTTAAGTTGGCTTTTTTGTTGCAGCAAGAACAGATGTTCAGATAACCATAGGGAAAGATCAAACTTAAGAATTCTTTTTGTATGTGAAAGAGAACATACAGAGAAGTTCTTGGTTCTCTCCTTGAGCTTCTGTTTCTGTCAATATATTTGCCTACTTACTCTGAGATGAAACTCATCTCTCAACCAAGTAAGAAATCTGTCTAGCTCAGCAGTTAGGATTTTTCTGGTTTTTATATTGAAAGGTATTTCCTTGAACACTGTCTGCTTTCTCAGGTAGTCTCGTTAGTGTGGGAAAAGACCCTACTCACTGAAGGTGATACAAATGCTCTATCAAGATCAAACTGAGTTGAAGATACCTGCAGCCTACAGTTCTTTGTACTTAAAAAGAAACAGCCTTTTGAAAGCATGTGTTTATGAAGGTAGATGTATCTGGCTCAGATAATGCAGATAGCAAAGAGCATGTATGAAAATACGTATCAGATCAGCACAGGAAGGACATGGATCTGTTTGAGTGAGTCCAGAGGAGGCCACAAAGATAAGAGGGCTGGAGCACCTCCCCCATGAGGACAGGCTGAGGGAGTTGGGCTTGTTTAGCCTGGAGAAGACTGAAGAGACCTTATAGCCACCTTCCACTACTTAAAGGGGGCTACAGGAAAGCTGGGGGGCGGGTTTTTATCATGGAGTGCAGTAATAGGATGAGGGGTAATGGTTTTAAGATCAAAGAGGGTAGATCTAGATTAGGTACCAGGAAGAAATTTTTTTACTGGGAGGGTGGTGAGGCACTAGAACAGGTTGCTCAGAGAAATCATGGGTCACCCATCCCCAGAGGTGTTCAAGGCTAGGTTGGATGAGACTGTGCAACCTGATCTAGTCGAAGGTTTCCCTACTCATGGCAGGCAGGTTAAAAGTGGATTATCTATAAGGTGCAACCAAAATCATTCTATGGTATAATTCTATTAAATTATGTAATTTTGAATTTTTCACTCAGATAATAATTTGATGTATAGTTTTGAAATATTTTGAGTTTTATCTGAACAAAGTTGAGATAATGTGTTCCATCTACACAAATCAAAATTCTGTGTAACTGCCATTCTTTCAGGTATATGATTGCACAGTTACTTTTTATGAAAGTAGTAGAATAATACTCAGTTAAATGATTTTAATAAAATTTCTTTTCCGTTTCAGTTTTGTATCTTGAAATGAAATAATCACAGAAAACATCAATATTTTGTTTCACAGACATAGTCAAAACATAAGCTTTTAATATTTTTATTTATTCGAGTCACTCTGTCAAAGATTTTTCCCATTCATACGGCTTGTAGATGGGCAGAAATAATCATGTGATACATTCCATATGTTATTAAAGGTTTAGTAACTGATTTTCTTTAAAACTTCAGTTTTAATGGTGGGAATGGCTGAGAGCAGATCTGACAGAAGATTCCAGCTGATACTACAGATGATATTACAGTGCAGACAAGTCCTACACTACTAGTAGCAACAGAAACAATTAACCAGATACTATTTTGAAGATGGATCAGCCTGCCATGCAGGCCTGGTGGAGGATTTTATAGTTGTATGAAAGATGTATTAGTACCCTCCCTTTGTGGCAGCAGTTATGGAAGATAATGAAAGGATGTAAGGGGAAGTAAGAACTCAAGTATTCGTATTTTATATTCATTTTTAATATGCTCTGAGAGTATATTTTACTGGAGTGTTTTCAGATATGTCTTTTGCAGTTATCTATTCCATTTGTCCTACACGGTTTGGTGCTCGTTATCAAATGCTTGTGTTCCTGAAACGTAGCTAGTACATAGCTAGGTTTATATAGTGAAGAAGTTGTTCACGTATTTAGGAACTGTAAATTACATTTAAAAGACTTTGTAGACTATGGCTGTGACAACGGGTGTGTTGGGGCATTTCTTTTACACATATGTGTTGAAAGAAGAGTAGTGAATTTCAATAGCAGATTAGATGGGAGGACCAAAGTCTCTCAGATTCACCAAGATTTGCCAAGCCTGTTTTCATCAAAACTGTTTTTCCAGCTTTATGCCCCCTTTTTTTTGTTAGGTGATATATGAAATACTTTGCCATTGTCTGATATAAATCATCATTCTTTCATTGGACTCATCATAGCTTTTGAACACTGAAGATGTGGTTCTGTTTTCTATTGTAATGAACTAATGATCAGTGGTAAATTTTATAAGAAGCAATGAATGATTGACAGTCTGGCTTAAGAAGAAAACACAGACAACCTGTACATTTGACCAAGGCATGTTTTTCCTCAGCTGGTTCTAAACTGGCTAACGTGAAATATTAAATGGGAAGCCTAAAGACATTTTAAACCCCAGAGTGAGAAGTATAAATGCAGTAATATATTTAAGAGCATCATTTGTGTTTTGTTTCAGCCAGTAGCTGTTTTGTATGTCTTTGTCTCTTTTACTAGGTTCTTAGAAATGTGTTAAAATGGATAATCTGATTTTCCAGCTGGCTCATGAGGTCCTGTTGCTCGATGATGTCAAGTCATACAATCAGGTCATAGTAAGGATAAGGGCCAAGTTATTCGTAAGAGTAGAGAGAGTTCTGCAGCAGAAAATGAGAAGGAAGAGTGTTGAGGTCCCTGCAAACTTGTGAAGGGATGGCTCAGTTTATTCCTAGTAATTTGGTCCTGGGAAAGTGTCTAGTCCAGAGAAAACCTTCTTTTTGTTCTGAGTTGTAGTGGACACAGTGAACATGAGTCACAGTTTTTATTTTTGCATGTGAAAGCCCAGAGTCATTGGGCCCACATAGAGACCAGTCTCTGAAATGACAGACAGTTGAATGATAAAAATCATATTTGATACCATAAAACCACTCCTGTCCTACTGTAGTGTGAAAATGGCGTACTTGATAATAGTGAACTTGAAATGTGCCTGTTACAACAAGTGAAATGAATACCTTATTTTAAAAGTTATGAAAAATGCTAGGAGTGTGCAGATGTAATAAAAGTCAAAGACTCAGGGAGATGAATGAAAGGACATTTTAAATGGAATCTGTAACGTGTCCCTTATTGTATAGTTAACACCTTGGTAATCCTGTTACAGTTTTATGAACAAAGTATAATTCTAGTTACTAGTTGAAAAACTCCTGGCAACTCATTGCTCTGATAAACAAAATCACGAGTCATCTTTATTTAAACAACCCAGTACTAATAAGTTTTATTAGTATTTATCACAAATAAATACTATGTTTATCATTAAATATCCTAAAATCATTGCAAATTTTGTAGATATGTCACAGCAACCTACTGATGTTATTACAAATCCATTTGGCTTGTAGGTCTTTCCTGTGGTTCTAAATACAGATCCAGTGTATATTTTATTGGGATCTTTGGAGAGGGATTAATGAGTGAGAATGAAATCTTACTGTAATACCAATTGTTTGCAATGGTATGTTCTGAACTTTTAAGAACAAAAGAAGATGAAACAGCTGCTGTATCCTTGAGTTCAAAGGCTAGTTAAGTTAAAATATTCCAAGCACTTCGAATTTGGTGGGAATAGGTATATTATTTGGTGCAGTTTTATTTTTACCCTGCATGGGGTCAGATAGAAAGTAAGCCATTATTAGTCATAGGAAAAATAGACAACTGCCTAGGGAGAGGAGAAAACTGGCTGATCCAGGAGCTGGTCTTCTACTTACATAGATCTCTACTTTCTTTGAGAAAGACAGTCACTGTTTCCTGCTTCCAAGTCCATCTCTGGTGGTGGGAAGAACAATCCAATCCTGCCAAGTCAGTCAGTTTTCTAGCCAAGCTCTTTTCCTTCTGAAGCAGAAGCCTGGTAGTAGGGGCATACATAGTGTGGACGGGAAGAGAGAGGGAATCTGAAGCCATATAGGTTTCTGAGTACTGGAATGGACTGTGCTAGGCATGACGGAACAAAAGTAGGTGCTGGATGGGAAGAGAGGAATTCCCCCAATACTTGACAAACATCCCATCACAATTCCAGTTCGCAGTATAATCGACTTGATCTCCCTTCAGCTGTGTTGTTTTGGAGTCCTCTCTCTACTTCTCCAATTTCCTTTCTTCCCTTTTTTAATCTCTTAACAGCCTCATTTATGCCCAGGTCCTCAGCATCCCTTTTGAGGCTGCTGTCAACACAGGTTTCTCAAGATCTGTACGCATCCCTCATTTAATCTGCCTTTCTCTTCCTTTACTTCTATTAGGTATCCTTGCTTATCCTGCTGTATTGATTTTTGACTGCATGGGGCATGACCACAGAGATCAGCTTGGAGGCTTTTCTGGATCTGGCTGTCCTCTTAAGGACTGTCTCAAAAAAAAAGGCAAGCCTCTTAAAGGACTGATCTAATTATCCCTTGTGTCCTACAAGACACATACTTTTATGCTGTTGTTTTGTTGGCAGCTTGTTTCTGTGGGGCAATATGGTCAATTATCTAATTAGGCCGAAAATCAACTTTAAACAACAACAAATACATTTTTTGGCTGGATCAGCCTCCAGATCAGCCTTTCAGGCACAGGCGCGCAAGTGCCTACCCTGGAAACAGCTAGGTATTCGCAGTGAAGAAAGAAGGAAGACTGTTTTAAACTCAAATACTACAAACATGATTTTAAGAAAATGAATTTAATTTCAGTTTAAGCCCAGCAGTTTATTTTACTCTTGATGTTACACAGTGAGAAATCATGCAGAATAAAATGAAGAACCTGTAACTCCCACAGGGCTTATAACACATGTATTTGGTAAATAAATTAAGTCTTCCTGTCATCTCTAACAGAGCACACAGGACTATAACATTCTGACATACAGGAGTGTAACTGTTTTTCTTAAATTTATCAGGGAAGCTTGTAAAGAGAGTGATTGTACCACTAAAAAAGATAATTTTTCCAAACTTGAAGAAAATTTTAAAATTATTGAAAGTAGTTACTGTTGCTGCCCATTAAGAAATACAACCAGGATCAGAAAAATCTACTTTGTATACAGAGTTCATGAGAATGCTAGAACCAATTTTACAGAAATACATTATGTGATTTCAAAATAAGTACATATATGTTGAAATTTAATGCATGTAGAATCAACAGAAGATTGTGACTGATGTGTTAATGAGGTACGTACCAGCATGCTCCTAGGTTTGTCATATCTTGAGAAATAAAACCACATGTCAATATGAAAGACTAATCTATAAATAATCATCTAAGTAATATATAACTGGTGTCATAGTGCTACTCACAACTGAAAAGAATGCAGGAAAAGAGATTTCTAGTAAACTTGGCTACCTTTTTGCATGAAATATGGTATTTCTTTCATATTTAGAAAAAAATAATACTATATAGCTAGATGTGATTACAGAAATGAAATTAATCGAAGCAATTATATTGTCTGTATAGTTACATTGTTTATACAGGTGATGAGAAGTAGACTGAAAACTGAGGCAGGAAACAAATGTACACGTTTTGCTGAAGGAACACATTTTGGGTTGCTGAAATTCATATTAAGATTTGTAATTACCTTTTTTAAATAGTTGAAATTTCTTTGTTACTGGAATTAAAATAATGCAATTTATATGTTGAAAGTACATTTGTACTTTTGAGTCTGTTGTCTGCAATGCAGATTTGAATTGGAAAATGGTTTTTTGGTTTGAAATTTTGCCCATAAACACAGTTTTTGCTTTTATTTCTTGTACTTTGACTTTTGAAGCTATACAACCCCTCCTGATATCTATGCTCTTATTCTCTGAATCCACAAGTTTTTCTGAAATTACATTTAAGTATTTGAAGAAGAGTAATGGTTTTCACTGTTTGTGAAGGGCACAGATTCTCTCCAGGCTTGAAATGCTTTTTCCAAAATGCATGTCCAACTGTTACTTCAAACCTTTGTTATCACATATGATGCTGAGACAGCCACATCCAGCGTTACTTGGATGTTACTAAGAGTAAAAATGTATTTACTTTTGAATTCTATATATTTCAGTGGGATGTTAGTGTAACTTTTTTGGAATGTTGGATTTGCAGAAACTTTTGCCATTTGCCTTGACATTGGAGTGAGGGGCAGACCCCCTGTTTTGCACAGGACTTGTATTATCCCACCAATATTCATACTGTAATGCGTAACTGAAGATTTCATGAAACGGGAAAGGAGTGATGTTCAAGAAAGACGTGACACATCTTAGAGCTTGAAAAAAAATATTTGTTACAAAAACCCGTATGGAAATATGTACACATTCATAGGATATAAGAAACCAATAATTTAGATGATCTATGTTCAAAAATATTCTAGTTGTAAGCAGAATGAGGATCTGTTTTCACTATATAAGGTATTTTAGTATGTCTGATAATGAAATTTGAAATACATTAAACACATTAGGATGGTTCCTATCATCCTCATATCCATTCCACTCTATACAGACATTATCAGACACTTTATCAGATCCATTAGTTTTTAATTGAAATATGAATCAGCAGTTTTTATCAGTACGTCAGACTTTATTATCAAGACTGATAATTATATCTTGCCAATATCCGTTATGTCATCTATTAATACTCCTATGAAGTCATCTTTCAGATTCCTAAATTTGTCTTGTTTTTTTCCCCAGTGAAGAGTAGTTCAGTAGGTTATCTTATGTGAAAAAGTACAGTTCATGTTTTTTGTCACTACATACAAATTTTTTTGTGTACAGTAGTACATAGTTAAAACTCTGTATGGTTCCTCTGTGACATTATGCACACTGTAAAACAAGATGCAGATATTACAGAGTTCATTCTCAGAAGCACCTGGATATTTCATGTTTACATAACATTTATTTCTCAGCTGAGGATGTATGGACATACAGATACTTTGATTTAATAGCATTTTAGATGACTGATGTGCAGTGGGGGCTTTGTCTTTTTACTTTGTTTAAACATACTGCCTTTTTTCCAGTAATTTCATCCCACATCGTGTGGTAAACATTTAACAAAATATTAAGTTAACATTACAAGTTGTGAGAACAAAAAAAATGGATTCTGTCCAAATGTTATATGTTCAACACAGAATCATAGAAGGGTTTGGTTTGGAAGGAACCTTAAAAATAATCCATTTCCAACGTGCCTGCTGTGGGTGGGGATCAGGTTGCTCAGAGCCCCATCCAGTCTGGCCTTGAGCACCTCCAGGAACAGGGCATCCGTGATACCTCTGCAACCTGTTCAGTGTCTCACCACCCTCACATTAAAAAAACCTCTTCCTAGTATCTAATCTAAATCGACCCCTTTTCAGCTTAAAACTGTTACCCCTTATCCTATCACTGCACTCCCTGATAAAGAGCCCCTCCTCATCTTTCCTATAGGCCCCCTTTAAGAAGTGGAAGGTGGCTATGAGGTCTTTTTGGAATCTTCTCTTTTCTAGGCTAAATAAGACCAACTCTCTCAGTCTGTCATTATATGGGAGCTATTCCAGCCCTCTGATCATCTTTGTGGACCTCCTCTGGACTCACTCTAACAGATCCATTTCCTTCTTCCCTGTGTTGAGGACTCCAGAACTGAACTCTGTACTCCAGGGGAGGTCTTATGAGAGCAGAGCAGAGGGGCAGAAGCACCTGCCTTAACCTGCTGGTCTCATTTCTTTTGATGCAACCCAGGATTGGCTTTCTGGACTGCAAGCACATTGCTGGCTCATGGTGAGCTTCTCATCCACGGATACCCCCAGGTCCTTTTCTTCAGGGCTACTCTCAATCCATTCTGTGCCCAGCCTGCATTTGTGCTTGGGATTGCCCTGACTCAGGTGCAAGGATCTCGCACTTGGCCTCGTTGTTCTTCATGAGATTTGCACGGTCCCGCCTATTGAGCCTGTGATGGTTCCTCTGGATGGCATCCATTCCCTCTAGTGTGTAAACCAGGCCATGCAGCTCGGCATTGCCGACAAACTTGTTGAGGATGCTATTCTACTCTAAATTTAGTCTTTACTGCAAGTATCATTTCTGGGCCGTTGACAACAGTCAAAACCAAAAGAAAAAGATGCACTTCAGTTTTTCTGTAATGGCCTTATATGTTCTTATGCACTTTTACACCTTCTCTTAGCTAGGTCTGTTGGATTCTGCTTTTCTGAATGCTATGTACAAACCAACACCACAGTAAACATGTTAGTTGGAAATACAAACCAGTTGCTGGTTTTGTTTTTTTTCTTCACAAGCAATTCAGACTTAGTAAGTCATAGAAGTACAAAGTCATATGCAAAAAAGCCGCCTCATTAGCTTTGGGCATATTATGCTGACATGAGAATGAGATCTGTAACTCCTTGAAAAGTTAGAGGGCAGGCATATTGTTTCAGGGAAAACTCATTTTTATGATCTACACTTTACACTTTCAGAGAAAACTAGAATAAGATGTCTGGTAGTAATATATAAAGTTAAACTTTTAAAAGCAAGTTATGATTAAGATAATATTTTTACCTGGATATCTCCACCCATTCACCATCCCTTGCTTATTATTTTTATCCTTTTATTCTGTATCTCAAAAGTACAACTACGTATCTTAACAACTTCGCTGATTAAAATGTTGCGTTTTCATCACAGAGCTCATAATGCTGATGCTGGAAGTAGAGGTTTTTTGCTATTATAAACTAATCCAGTTGACACTCGTGTATAAAATTCTTGGTATTAAAATTTGGAAACTGGCTGAATTCCGTACCAAAAAATGTGCTGAATCCTTTACTCTTCTGATATTGAAACAGCCTTCTCTGTTATTGGTAAGGAAAAAAGAGATTTTAAAAAGAGAGAGAAATTACTCTTAATGTACAGAATTGAAGTGTACATCAACAGAAGAGTTGCTTTAGTCATCATGGAGTTTTCCATTCAAAATACCACTGACCCCAAATAGTTTGATTTTTCTCCTGTAGTTACTGTTATAGCTGCATAATTTCTTTTTAAAGCATATATGTTCAGTAGTTGTGTTCATATATGTACATACTATACACATGTAAATATATGTGCTTTAATATATATTATGTATATACTGCAATTTTGAAGAGTAAGTTTATGTACAGCCTACCCTCAGTAATAAAATAAAGAAATTGTAAAACTTCACCTAGATATAGCACAGAAATGTGAAAATATAATTTTAAAAATGGTATTTGCTTCATTGAAAAGATCTCGTGTTTGATTAACTTGTTATACATTTTAAAGACTGATTTTGGTGTGAGCTGTTGCACTTTCTGTAATTCTGCCTTTTTTAATATAATAGCCTGCTTCTTGTCTGAAGAAGCAGTTTAAAATGTATTTCTTCATTTGAGCTAACACAACATAGATCAAAATAGAGGCATTTAGTATATTGACCTAATATTGAGATTTTGTGAGAGTGCTTTCCAAAATCGGTAATTGCAGTCTCTGTAAGTATTTGGCCCTGTATTGATTCAAGGCCTGTCACTTGCATCTAGTCAGGCGTCTGAGACTGCTGATGACAACATTGGCATCTATAGCAGGTAAAAAGCATTAGAGAATGTGTTATTTCCTTCTGGATTCTCACTTCTTGGTCACTAGTTTAGTTAAGTACATTTCTATAGTGTCTTGGGACACAAAGGAACATTTCACTGGCGAAGCAGTTTGTGAAAACATGCTAATTTATTCAGTCTGTTAGACTGCAGTGATACTAAATACAGAAGTTATTTTGTTTATAATACACTTTGGAGAATGATTCTGGCATTGTATTTGAAATGCATCACTGTACCATAAAAGTAAAAAAGCTAAATCCATATTCTAAGAATTTTATGCATGTCCAGTTTAGCTTTGAAGTTACTTCTGTTAGGTGGTATTTGCACATTAGTGTGTAAAAACACTTTTCATGATTTTTAGTACTTCTTTTGCACGATTGGATTTATATTATCATTCCCACATGAATTTGTATTACATACAGTATGTAGCAGTAGGGTAGGGTGTTCAACATTTGTTTGGTAACAGATTCTGTCTACTTGTAGACCGATAAACTGTTTTCTCTATATGCCATACTTTGTATAGCAGCAATGAAATTACTTTAAAAAATTACCGTTGTGGATTTATCAGGAAATCCTTGAGAAAAGATGTTTACAAATCTAGGATCTAGGTCTTTACGAGAGAGAATCTTACAGAACCTTAAAGAAAAGAATTATTACAGAACCTTTAAGAAGCAAGCACTAACACTCTTGTTTTGCAGTTTCTTATCAGCTAACTTCTGGTCAGGTTTCAGTTCACTAGATACTCTGTGGTGCTTGATAAGAAGCCTTTCCATGTGTTTAAAAATTTCTCAGCAGTTTGTAATGTAATCTGACCGGTATTGATCTGTGCAGATCCTATTGTTACTCTCCTCTTTTTCCTGAGTTTCACTTACTATCGTTAAATCAATACTGAAATTAATTCATAATTTGAAATGTATTTTAGAGTATAGAATGGTACTATAGGCAAAATTTAAAATATGGGCAAAAATCTGTTCCTAATATTAAAGTCTAACCAAATTACAGAAGCTTGTAAAAAGACCTGTGTGTTTACGGTATCTGTTGAAGTATGCCTTAAAAGTCACTTTTGGATAGTTTTGATAGTTTTGTATTTTCAGCCCAATATTGTCTCGTCAGAAGCTGGCAGCAGGTTTCATTCAAAAAATGTGTTCCGTTTATGTATTTATATTCAATATTTTGTATCAAGTTAGTTCACAAGCTTATGTGAACTATGCCTCAGTGAACAGACATATTTCATACTGAAATGTATTCTGAATTTTGCTGTTCACAGAGTCATGTAATTATTCCTAGTTGAGCACAGTAAATGACACCTAGCCTTGCAACTTACACTTAACACTTCCAGGGAGATGATGGTTTTCCACAGTTGGGTGTGGTGAGTGCCAAAACTACCTCTAGATGCCTAAGGAAGTAATAAAGTTTGAGGAGACTAGATGAATCTAATTGCATCAGGTTTGTAGGAAATGAAAACAAGTTTATGGAAAAGTAGTCTGCTTTACCTAATCTCTTCCAAGAAATGTAACCAGAAATGGGAAATGTGCTGGAGAATACATGCAATTCAGGAATTCAGCATGTTGGCCTAATACTGGACCAAGAGATACCTGGTCCTAAAATTAGTCCAAAGTATGATTTTAATTTCCTCACTGTATGTAAACATTTGCTGTTACTATTTTGCATGGTGTAAACAAACATCTGAATTTGCATTTTGCTTTGGTTTTACTGGTGTTCAAACAATGACAAAGATAATGGGCATTTGTTTCCAAAGATCAGAGATTAGGAGAAAACATGTGCAGAAAGTGGTGTGGGAGCACCTGTGAAATGTAGATCCTGAGGGAACGCTTCCTGTAATTTCTGCATCTTACTGCCATTCTTTCTTTTCGTGGCAGCATGGTTGTCCTGGGAGCTGTGATCACTCTGGGCTTTCTGCTGACAGATTGTCATGAAAATCTCCATGACAGCATTGCTCCATGATAGGGAAAGGGATTGCAGGAAAATTCCCCCCAGTCTGAAGTAGGTGTCCTTCTGCTGGACTCATAAGTCCCAAGCACTGTTTCTTAAAAAATATGCACGTTTTGTCTCATGAGATATGCATCTTCAATTGAAAGCAGTGATACATCATACTACTGTTATTGCATGTATCAGTCATGAATTTTACTGTAACTGAACAGAGATATTATAATAGATCTTGCCTCTAGTTAGCCATCATGCCAAAAAAGCTACTTTTTTATTATAATTCTTATTGCCCTCAGAATGTAACTCTTTAATATTTCTTTGGACTGCAAATAGTCATAAACGTAAGAAGAAATGTGAAATAGTTAAAATAGACTTTGTAGACTTGTTAATCTATCTTCTTTTGTTCTTTTTCTCTTGTTTTCTTATGAGTTGTAAGAGACAAGTAAACATAAGGTTTATGTGTAATGATAACAGATAAAAACCCAATTACAGTTTAATATTAGAAGACAAGAAATCTGAAGCTTTGAGACTTATTCCTTGTTTTACCTTGGTCAACACCATGCCAAGAATAAGTTTCCCTGTGTTAAAACTTAATGACTGACTAATATTGCAGCTGTAATAGAATGTCTCTCTTCCTCTTAGAAGTGCTGTGAAGCCAAATAAGACACTTACAAAGTACTTTGAGAGATGTAGGGAAAATTTATTGGAGTATCTTTTCATTGCATCTTTTGTTGAGAAATGATAAATTGCTTTAATATGAAACCCATTTTAACTAAGACTAAATAGAAGAAAGTAATAATGTATGTGCGCAGTGTTTAGGTATACATTTACTACAACAAGAATTTCTGTTACCCTGTCACTCACAGAACACGAATGATGATCATGACCTTAGAACTCATAAACTGCTATAAATGAAAGTGTTACTGTCAAACACTTTCTTTTGTGGATGCAACTACTTTCACCTGCTTAAGGATAGAGACCTAAGGTGAGAAGCCACATTGTTCTTAATATAGTTTACAGTGCTCTACTACACAATCTTAGTGGCTGTGTCTTGAAACCATAATGGCATTGAAACTTTTGTGAAAATCAAAAACTTGTCTACTAAAAAACATTTGTCTTTTTTTCACAGATTCTTAATATTGTCATTTCTTCCTGTGTTTTATGAAGCTAGACACATTATCTAAAAATGCCTACTACTTCAGTTAGCTTTAGATTATACAAATCACTGTACTGTTTTCTTCACTTATACTTAATAGATCAGTGTGTTTAAAATAGCCTTCAGTAATTATTTCCATGCAAGTAATAAAAAAAACTCAACAGGAAGTGTACCCAAACTTTTATAATACAGTTTCAACTCTTTACTGTTTTCCTTCTTTTCTAAACGTTCAGAAGAGTGATATTCCTTCAGTCATGTTAGATTCCTTCATTAGATGCTCTCATCTTAGGTGACAGTAAAAAGACAAAATATTTTCATCTGAGCTGTTGGTGTCCTTTCCATTGTTTGCTGTTCCTCTTCTAAATCATGTTCTTTGGAAGGACTTTTGGAGCAAATAGGTTTTCTATCCTCTGTAAGAAATCAATTAAACCTACTATACTGGGAAGATTTTATGAGATTTCTTTTGATTCTATCTGGTCCTTCAGCTTTGAAGTGTGATATATTCAATTGATTGTCTATCCACTATACTTTCACCTGTATCTGAAACAGAGCTGAAGTAAAGATAATTGAGATGTCAAGTGGGAGCAAACTGGGAGGAGAGAATTTTCTCTCAGCAACCCACCATTACTTCTCTAACCTTCACCACACCAACCCTCTCCACCCTCTCAGTCTTCTCTGCCACTTAAATATATCCAATTTCTCCAGTCTCCCTTTTTAAAATACCTTCTTTCTTAAAACACTAATCTTACCTAACAACTTTAAACTGAAAAGGATTTTCTACAGGGTGCTAAACATATATCTTTATTGGATTAAGTTTATGCTAATATTATTTCTCAAGAGAGCTGGCTTTGTAGTCTTAGTAGTAAGTATTTGGAAGTATTATTAACTGACAGCTTACTTCACAAGGAAGTGTGACTTATTTCTTGAGTCAGTTTCGTACATGTTTTATGAGAAATGCTCTGAAAACATGCTCCACGTCCAGTCCTGTAGAGTCAGTCCTCTATGTACATAATGTAAAAATCATGGCACTAAACCTGTTGAGAATAGGAATATATAGGATTGTGGATTTTGCATGCTCTCAAAACTAAATATTTTATTAAAGAATTCATTTTGTATCAAAGCATTGCAAGATTACTATGATTTTTAAATATAGTATTTAAAGAAGTATCACAGTTTTAACTGGAGAAACTGCTTTGCTACAAAAGATGGGGTAAATGTGTATTTTAAAATATCTTTTTTTTTTTTTTAATTTTATTGCTAAATTTAGTAGCCAACATTCTCAATAGCAAAGCAATTGAATTTTATTCATGACTGACCCACATATTGCCCACATTTAGTTTAGCTGGGACATGAAAATGACATCAAATCCCTATAATTTGCTTTTCTGTATCTGCCAAATGAAAAAACAATGCCTAAGCCTTGGTAAATCAGTGCTGGATACTTGTATTAGACAACAGTATTTCCACAACGAGAATGAAACACAAAAATGTAAATAGTTATATTTACCAAATGCATAATATTTATCTGAAAATAGAATTGTACTTGTAATTTTCATGTAATCAATTGAGCTTAATTAAATTAATCAAAAAGAATGGATAACATTTTGAAAATATGTCATACCCTATATTTAACAGTAGTTTACTCCTTTTGAGAGTATAATTTGCTGTTTCTGTTGTGGAATTTATAGAACACTTGTATATATATTTGCAGCACTTCACCTTGTGCCCTTCAGTGTCCTTAGAGAGAAGGTTATGACATACATCACAGTGAACAATTAAGAGTGCATGAAATATGTACTCTTAAGGTTCGTAGTTTCATGTTAATCCATTTAGAGTATAAAGCTGAAGATTAAACATGGAGTTCTGACCTCTCCAGAAAAGCAACACAGCTTTTCAGGTGACATTACAAAATGAACAGAAATGAATGCTTTCAAGGAAGAGCAACAGCTAATGTTATTAAAAATGAAAACAGTGAAATTGCCAAATGAAATTAAAATTATGATGAAAAAAGTATTGCATAAACCTAAATGCCAAACATGTTTAGGTTTTATGCATGATATAAAGCCTGAAGTCTCATGGTTTTATAAAGTACTTATCAGTCTTCTACCTTTGGCCCAAGAATTTTCGAATTGCCATGGGAATTAACTCAGTCATTTCCTTTGCTTGGAAATGCTCTGCAGCACTTTAAATCAGTAACAGGTCTGTCCTTTTAAAACATTGTTCCTTTGACGTGTGCATAAGATACGGGGATTTTCCCTCCCTTCGTTTTACTGTTGTAATAAGCAGGAAAAGCGCAAAAGGAGCGGATACATGAGACTGATTTGGTGCCATGTCTCTGGTAATACCGGTGTGCTTCCTTATTTGTATTCTTAGGAGATGGTAGCAGAGTTTGTTACAGGATTCTCATCATGCTACCAAACTAATGCAAGAAATTGTTGCCTTGAACGGCTGCTCAAATTCAGTTCTCTAGTATAGCTTCACTATGCTGAGAAGCCCAAAGTAATCTTAGCACCTCAAAATAGTCGGCTAACTCTCTTGCTTCTTAATTCAAGTTATGAATAAAAGGCCTGAGAGGAGGAAGTTCTTGTTCTATATGTAGTTTCTGATGTTTTCATTGGTAAGGAATTCTCTAATATGTGTAGCTGAAGAGATGCATTTGATGTCTTTTGCTATCAGTAAAACTGTGTAACATGTATGTTAACATACAACAGAATCCCCAAAATCTGTGAATGTGAGGGGTGAATATAAGGAGAAATGAGACGGTGCTTGTGATATGTTAAGCTTACACTTTGTTTCTTAGTCCTACCACTTATTCTTTCTGACTAAAATAAATAATGCAGCAAGGTACTAGCTTCTGCATTTACTTAACCCAACCATTTGCCTTTTCTCCTTGTGTACTTGCTTTTTTCATGTCACATCAATTTTGATTTTAAGCTAAGCCTGAGATGCTGAAAAGGCTAGAATAGTGTTTGTTCCCTTTGGAGATCTCGGTTAAGCATTGAAGTTGAGGTCTGTACAGCAAGAAAACCATTTGCCTCTTCTAAAGAAGTATATACCAAAGTCATGGAAGTTGTAGATTTATTTTTTGTTTGCTTACTTTTTCATGATACCGTATATGAGTCTGATTAATAGAAGACTGAATTCCCAAAGCCCTAGAACATATTATTTTTCCAGCTGTATTAATTTTAAACTGTCCTAACTATAACTGCACCTATATGAGAGAAGGAAGCTGAGGTGTTTAATTATACTAATTAAATATTTAATTACTTACACTGACATATGTCTAAAAAAGTATGTGTATGTATGTTTTGCACAGAACTATAATCCCATAAGTATATTTTCAGCAGTCTTCTTTTAAAGCTTCTGCTTTGCTGGGAGGAGAAACTTCTAGTAATTAAGAGCTTTGGGAAAAAATGGCAATCTGCTTTAATTTCTCACAGCTCAGGACATAAAGCTGGCAAACTGGACCCTTTCTGTAATGCTTTCTGTGAAACTGATCTCGTTCTGTGGCAAGGCATTTCTTTATCATACCATGAAATTGAAAGGGAAGAGGATCATTTGGATTTAACTATCTGGAAACTTTAATTCATTTTTGGAATCGTATTGGGTTATTAAAACAGTGCAAGTTACCCATTCTTCCTCTGATCATTGCAATTTTAAGGTGAGTTACTACCTCGCCTCCCATCGTGCCTCAGATTATTAATAGGGCTCTAGAGTCCAAGTATAAAACAAAAAATTGTGACTTTACTTGAGAGGGGAATGTTTACGAGTTAAGCTTAAGAAGGTATCAGCAAAGGGAGTCTTCTTCACTATCAGCTGGCAGAACACTGACAAATTATTCCCAGCTTTCTTCAGAGTCTTCCCTTTACTTCATTTGTAACTTTAGGTTATTACCAGCCGGTTTCTGTGGGAGAAGTACTAGCAATGAACACCTGCCAAAAGGACAATCCCAAATTACCTTGTTAGACTCTAATCTTAACCTAAAATTAATTTAGATCTTAGACACTTAATAAATCTCTCATTCTAACCATCTGTTTGTTGCTCCCAAACTACTAGAACTATGCCTGCACTGCAAAAACAGAGGTCCCAAACTGTTTAACTTAGCACAGCATTAGTGAAGAAGGTTTAGAAAGAGCTATTTAGTTCTTTTTTTTTCTAGATGTGGTAGAGGAGTAAACTGAAAGCTTTGGCTCACTGATAGTGGCTCTGAAACCCGCTGAAAATAAGGACAGAAGAATAACTTGCATTTTCAAATATTTCAGTTCAGATCTCAAATAGTTTCCGTTTTTCCCTCTGTCTCTGCTGTCCCACACCCCTGAGAACTAGCTCATTTTATCATTTGCTGGCCAACTTTGTCTTCTAAAACTACTTTAAAAAAAATTGTCCTAGTTTTGATACCCAGTGTTTTTCCAAAACTTTACCTTCACCTGTTTCAAAATCACATTGTGATGAGAGTCATGTTGTTACCATGTATTTCAGGCCAGTATTTCAGGAATCACATTCCTTAATCCTGCCTTGGACAGGAATAGTCATGACACACTAGTACACAAATACTTGCAGATACTTGAAATATGACTACATGTGTAAATAAACATGTTAAAATTGTACATATGATTTTTTTTTTACTCTTGTTGAGAGCTTACTGTGTCTAAGTGATCTGACCTCTTTCTGTATCTATGGAGAGCAGAACTTGCAGCCAGAAAGGACCCTGTCACAAATCTCACTTGAGTACTCAATTCTGCTCTGTGGAAAAGAGCAATACGTAACTTGGAACTGAGCATCCTTGGGGACGACTGACATTTTTTCCAGGAGCCAGATTGCTGTATGACCTAGTAGTGTTCAGAATGCAGCTTCAGCGTTCTTTTTGTAGCCAGTTGTATACATTTTGAATAGGAAGTTCCTTTGCCATTAATACAGCGTTCATCATTTTGCATCCTGTTCCAGATACTAAGGCTTGTGCCTAAGTAACTGTTACAGCTTCTGATTGTCATTAGTCTTCTTGCAGCTTCTGATGCTCATTTTTTTTTCATCTGTGGTGGGAGCTTCATGTGATTCCTTGTAAGCATCCCAGTTTTTATTTACTACTTCTGAGCCTAACATTTATCTGTGTCCTGACAGTTATTTTTTACTATCCTTGTATAATGTGCAGGTGTTAACTCAAAAACAATGCTAATACTGAGCAACTCTCTGATTGCTCTAAATCAGAGCAATTTAACTGAACCAAGTAGATTTATGCCAGTTCATACAGCTGAGGTTTGATTTTATTTTTGTTGCAATTAAGTAATGACTAGTAAGAACTCACCTGAGAAATAAGTCATAATGACAGGCTGAGCATGAAGCTGAAATGGGTGTTGTTTCTTTCACTTGTTTGAAAATGCTTGTTTACTGTTCTAATAATTTCAAAACTTTGTTCAAATACAGGAGAAAGGTACAAATTAATTGTAGCCTAGAAGATTGACTTTTCATGAGAAATGAAAAGCTATCGCTACAAGCTGTTATTCTCGCTTATAAAAGCAGTTTGTTATGTAATTAGGTTTTGGATTTTGTTTAAGGCTGAGAGAACAAGTCAAAAACTGTCCCTGCTTGCTCTTGGCCTGGTAGTTCATGATATGTGTTTCATATAAATGGAAGTGATTGCAAACTAAATGTTTTCAGCTCTGGCTTAGGGGAGTTCAGCTAAAGATCTAAATATTGTAACAGGAATTAACTGAACATCTGAAATCTGTTTTTAGATATGGTTTTGGCAAGATAAATTTTCGTTTTCAGTACTTCTTACTATGAAAGTAAATAATTTAGTATTGACAGAAGGCTTATTTTAGTATCTGAAAAAATTGTTGGGAAACACTGCCTAAATTTATTTCCTGCAAAGAAGTGATCATTAATTTAAGTGAGATAAACCTTTTACGTTTTATCATTAATGTGTTTGGTTTATTTATTTATTTATTTATTTTTAAACCACTAAATAATTTCAATCCCAGTGCATGTGAAATGGGTGTTCTAAGAGCAAAAATGAAAACTACCTGCAATAAAAATACTAAAAGCAACCTTAAAGCAATTTCCTTTAAGGCCAATTTGGTCTACAAATTCTTCAACAGTGTCTATTTTTCAGCACAGTTTTCAGCACTATCCATTTTGAAATAGAGGCCTTTTTCTACAAAGGTTTCCTAGATGGAACTTGGAACTGATTTCAAATTGCCAGTGCTTTAAGGCATGTCATGTGATTTTGCATTTCATCAACTTGTGAATAATCTGTTTAGAACACAGTAACAAATTGCAGAATTATGTCAATGTAGAAACAGCAATTTTTGAGTAGTAAGTACTCAAATTGGTAGTTGCAACAAAAAGTTTCTAAGTATTACTCAGGTGAAATGTATTTAAATTAATTGTTTGCCAAATAATTTTGAATAGTGAACACATTTGGAAATATCACACATTTCCTGGACAGTTGATAAACTAAAGAAACACATTCTAATAATTTGAATTGCTCCTGAGCTGAAATTTTGAGCCATGAAAAATTTATGTTTGGCATCCTTATGAACAAAGTATCATTTAAATAAGAATTTCTGGTATTCAAAATCGTAGAAGAATATGCTTGTCTAGTATACAGAACTGTTATTACCCAGGCTTTATCTTAAAATAATTTATAGCTTTTCTACAGTGGTGCTTGTGCATTATTGTGTACATTAACCATGCTTATATGTAATTTCTGTTTCACTTGCAGTTTTTGACAGCTTGAAAATTTTTACTGCTTCCTTAGAGTTTCATTAGGAAATGTCTGGAGGCTATAGACTGATAGTTGTAAATAAGAGGAGCTGTATCATTCTGACCTTAGCAGGCTGCTGTGGACACATTTTCTTCTACCAGCAGTACTTGATACTTTTAATCTGATGTCTTTTTTACAAAAATTAGGATATCTACTTGAAAAAGCAAAGCTGTCTTGAAATAAGAAATGTTAAATAAATATTTCCTTTTCTTTTATAGCAAGACAATAATTGAGATATGCTGAGCTGTCTTATGAGTATTCTTGAACAATTTTAAGTTACTGGTATGCCTTTATACTGTAATAAACAACCATAATATCGGCAGTAGAAATGAGTCCTTTTATGAGCTTTATAGTGATGGCTTAAAAGAAGGAAATACATAAACCACAGCACAGGTTCTTGAATGGAAGGAAAACTGGGAATGACAGTTATCTGAGGTGTACAGATGAAAAGAGTGTATTTTCTAATTAGTGGTTTTGTTTTTATTGAATACTTGAAATAACTATGCAAGGTGGTTTGTTTTGGTTTTAGTTTATTTAAAAACCCCACATACAAGTAAGACCATTTAAGCTAATTTAAAGCAAACAGTAGAAATACATGAGTTTATGCTCATAATTCACAATTGTTGCCATTAAATTCAACACAATCAATTTCTAAGGTCAATTTTTCAGGTTTTGTTTGTATTTTTTTTTTTAAATCATATTTCTTGAAACGTCAACTGCTTTCGAGGCAGCACTGATTCTTATTTTGTAACAGTCTTGATTACAAGTACCTGTGTCAAGGATGTATATATCTCAGATTCAATTGAGTTAGAAGTGTGGATGCTTCTACAATTCCATTTTCTTTATGTGACGTACCATTTTCCTACCCCCTCCATGGTCATTAGAAGAAATTGCCAATAAACATTGTCAGTGAATAAACTAGGACCTGAAAGAGGAAGAAAAATACCATGTTACTATTGCTTGTTGCAGTTTTTAGTGTGTAATTGTAGCCAATTTCTATAACTGGGCAAAACTTTGTGCACCAGAAGCTTGAAAATACATTGTATCATTGGTGTAATGCCACTGACTTCAGAAATACCATACTAGTATGAAAGACTAGTCTAAAACTTTTCTTCTAAAATAATAGTTTTAGCTTTCAAGTAGTTTTGGTGAGGTGGCAGAATACCCCTGATAAAGACTAGTTTGTCATGACTAGTCCAAAATATCAGGTATGTTATAAAATATACACTATCTATACATTTAAATTTCCATTGAGCTGAATCTAATTCAACTGAAATGTAGAAATGGAATTATACAAAAATTTTAAAATCAAATTTCAGTATTTTGGGGGACTTAGGCCATGGTTTCCTAGGACAATACTAAAATTTGAGATTCTTGGGCACTGCAAACCCAACATTGAGCATCGTCTAATTTGTTAGAACACTGTGGATTCCTTTCCTCATATCTATAGGGAATGAATCTAATTAGCTTATGTAGTGCATCACTATTACTTGATGAAATTAGTACATTTTGATATTAAAAATGTTTTATCTTCTTTGTGGGAATTTTATTTTCTTTGCAGTTTCATGTGCTAGGGATTGTCAACAGCCAACAGAAAACTATGTAGGAAATCCCAAAATGGGATCCCACAACTGTAATATTTCAATAAATCTTTACCAGAGAAGAAACTGTTAATCACAATGAGAACAACGTTTTAATGTTGAGGATAAAAAGAATGTGAACTTACTTCATGTTTTATTAAACAAACATAGAAACTTACATAAGGAGCATTAATTCGAAACTAAACTAAAAGTACGACAGAACAGACTGGTACAATACAAGAAGTAATGCAATGTGACATTTACGAAATATTGTTTCTCATATACTGAAGAAAAAGAAGTTGTTCTTTTTTGTCAGTTTTTATGATCTTTTTACTTCCTTTGCTTTTGTCATGCTATGTGTATGTAAGCTATATAACACTTTATTTTTGCACTAATATCTTCTAAGACCTTAGTTTTGTGGTATTCTCAAAACCATATTGCTGTAACAAGATATGTGAAAGAAGATTGTCCTATTAAAAATCAGTTCCATAACATACCTGTAATTAGCATAAAAGTGCTTCAGTAGTCCTTTAGTTCAGGAGAGGTCTGCTTGTATGTTCAGACCTGAACCTGTTGTATACTTGTGATTGTCTGAATTTCTTAATAGACAAATAATATTTAGTCATACAAAATATGAAGCATAGCAGGAGAAATATCTTGGTCTGATTTACATTAGCGGGAGTTTTCGCACTGGTTTTAGTTTCAAAAAATTGTTTACATAAAAAGGTTGTATTACTGATTGGTAAGTAGGTTGTAATATGTATTTATATAATGTGTATGGCCAAGTATTTGTGAATGCAAATGATGTATTTTGGCCAGTAGTCCACTCTGCACAGCTGATCCACATTGTATAACTACAATGTTAAAAAAAGAATGATGGGTGGCAGAATTTATAAAAAAATGGAGAGTACCTGAAAACTGTCACTCTTAATGATTTAGATATTCAAGTGATGTCAGGCCAGACACAATGAAGTTAATTTTTAAATAAAAGTTACCAATTTTTGTAATAAATAATACCTATATTAGTAAGGAAAAAACTGTGAACCTGTTAAACATAATTATAACAACCTCAGTGCTATCATGATCTCTTAAATATATGTGACTCTTCTGTAATTTATTTTCCTGCGTAAGTTTTTCCCTGTTAATATCATAATTATTACCTCAGAACATGATCCATGAGGAAGTACAGCATTCTGAATTCAGGCCCTTACAGGAAGACAGTGCTGCAGTTATATATACAAAGGACAGAAAACAGTCCTACAGCGACACATAATAAATCACAAGGAATGCTATGTTTACCTTGGTATATCATATATTATCTTAAATTGATCTGTTTATCTTAAGCTGCTAAGGACTTGCTGTATCAGAAAATGATGAATGAAATTACATTACAGCAATTATTCCAGTCTTCTGTAGGATGGTATTAACTTAAAAAATGAGCCCTCCCCCATACCCGCACTTCATTAACAAGGCCCTTGTTTTTCAATGAATGGCTTTAAAATAAAGTACTCGGGCATTTTCTCTAGCCAGCTTTCTCAGTACCAGAACTTTAGTCTTTACAGTTTGTTTCAACAATTCCTTTGGAACATCTTTCCAAATTTTGTGCACCATGTTATATCTTTTCCTGTTTCAACAGCTTTTTTACAAGTGCCAATTTTGAATCTAGGTTAGAATCACTCAGCTGCAGTACTGAAGATTTAAGTTCCAAGACTTCACGTTAGATTAACTTTATGTTAATATTTCTAATAATATTTCTGTCATTCAGAAATACATCAGGTCACCATTATCTGCTGCCACACAGGTGTAAACTTTATATAAATGTCATGAAAAATGAAGTTAGGGGAAGGTCATTCTGCTTTGTGGAAGTGTAGCATTATGCCCAATGTGGTATGTGAACTCCTAACAATGAGGTGTTTCATAATAATTAATAAAACCTTTAAAAAATAGATTAAATACTAAGGTGCTGAGATTACATATATCTTTTATGTTTTTATGTAGTTATTTCTAAATAACAAGATAAAAAGAGAGTTTTAGAACTCATATAACACAGAAGTTGTAGAAGAAACTGATTGCAATTAATGCATCTGTTGCTGTGTCCTTAATTTTATTTTGTCACCATACACACATTGGTAAGACGAGCAGCTAGCTCATCGTACATCTTCATCTCTTATCTCACTGCCTTGTCTGTATGCCTTATAAGTCTTATTTATACGTATTTTTTGTCAGTTTCTTCTCCAATCTTTCAGTACTTCAGTTAGCTAGTAAGCCATTGAAACTGAAGAGGAACTCGGACAGGTGATCCTTAGGAACACAGAAACACATGCAGCCTCTGTGGGCAGTGCTTTCCTACTACTGCCTTTCTACAACCATCTGTACTAAGGCTGGAAAAGAAGGGAGCAATAATGCAGACAGCTAGAGAGCAACGGGTGCTGTGGAAACTGTAATCACCAGTCTCATACCTGAAATTAGAGGCTATGTTTCCCATAGATTACATTTCAAAAGCTTTACATCTGCAAAAACTAGCTGCTAGATTTAAGCTTTTTAGAAAACCTCATTCCTGGAGAAAAATACAAAGTTCATTTCTCATGCAATTAATAGAAAGAATGCATATATATTTATATATTGTCAGGCATATTCTTTTTTGAACAGTATTTATCATTCACAGCTTGATTCCACTAACTCAACTGGATCAACATGATGAAAATGGGAATGCATCCATATTATCACTCTTACGATAGAAGCTGTAATTCTGGATCATCTGCTTAATGGTAGACAGCCTCAGGTGCAGTCTTGCCTATTTTTGTGTACTTTTTATGACATTTGAAGATACAAATAAAAATTCACACTGTAAAATATCCACAGGTATTTTCCCATATTGGTTTTGGGGTAGTTTTCATCAGTTTTGTAAGATGATTTAAGGCTTGTGCGTAGAATAACTACATGGAGTGGAAACCAGCAGTGTAACACCAATGAGATCGTGGCTACAACCGTGGTTCTTAGTAATAGTTATCAGTTACCTATGAAATGTTGAGACAATCATTGCTCATGTCATCTACCTGCATAGCATTCCTCAAGCCAAACCTTATGATTAGGGAGGCTCATACTGGTAATTGTGACAGTGGCAATATTTTTTGATGACTGTAGATAAGGAGTAGATATGGCCACTCCAGTCATGGCACAAGTCAGCCATGCTGAAAATGCCCTTTCAGAAACAACCAAACCAAATGATCTCTGGGTTTGGATTTTTTTCTGTTGTTTTCTGTTCAAATAATATGTTAACATTTTTTTATTAATGAGCAATTTAAGCTGGAAGGTCAAACTTTAGTATGGTGGAGTTGTGATGGTTGCCCCTGACCTGCAACTGAACACCCACAGCTGCTCATTCTCACTTCAGGAGGTTGGGGGAGAGAACTGGAAGGGCAAAAGTGAGAAAAACTTGTGGGTCAAGATAAAGATAATTTAATAAGTGAGAGGAAAAAGGAAAAGAAAAAAAAAGTGATGCAGAAGCAATTGCTCACCACTTCTGACCAGTAGATCAATGCCCATTTCTGGATTCTACACAGAGAGTGTAATATTTTCTACACCTGGTGTGTTTCAGCAATTGAACATTGGAAATAAAGTCTCAGTGCCAGCTTTCTCATTGCATTTCAAGCTATTTATGCAAACCTTGTCTCAAAACATAATAGGCATTAAATTCCAGGTGTTTCATAGCATCATAGAATTACCCGAGTTGGAAGGGACCCAAAAGGATCATCGAGTCCAACTCCTATCCCTACACAGGACACCCTCAGCTTTCACACCATGTGACTGAGGGCATTGTCCAAATGCTTCTTGAATGCTGATAGACTCTGTGCCGTGACTGCTTCCCTGGGGAGGTGTTCCAGTGCTCTTCACCCAGCTCTGGAGTGTACCAGAGCTGGGTGAAGAACCTCTTCCTAATATGCAATCTAAACCTCCCCTGGCAAATCTTCCTGCCATTCCCTCTAGTCCTATCATAGGTTGCAAGAGAGAAGAGATCAGCACCTGTTTCACCTCCCTTCCTTGTGAGAAGGCAGCAAACTGCTATGAGATGTCCTCTCAGTCACCTCCACGCTGAACAGACCAAGTGGCTCTTCTCATATGATTTCTCTTCTAGACCCTTCACCAGCCTTGTGGTTTCCTCTGGACACTCTCCAGTAGCTTGATGGCATTTTTATACTGTGGCACCCCAAACTGTACAGAATACTCGAGGTGGCGCCGCATTAGTGCAGAGTAGAGTGGGACAATCACCTCCCTCAACCGGCTAGTGATGCTGTGCTTGGTGCACCCCAGGACGCAGTTGGCTCTCTTGGCTGCCAGGGCACACTGATGGCTTGTGTTCAACTTGTCAACCAAAACCCCCAGGTCCCTCTCCACAGGGCTGCTCTTCAGCATCTCAGACCCCAGTCTGTACATTTATCCAGGGTTGCTGGACAGGGTTGCACAAGTCGGTTGGCTTTGCCCTTGTTAAATTTAATGTAGTTGGTGATTGTCCAGCTCTCCAATCTGTCAGGATCCCTCTGTAGGACCTCTTTGACCCCAAGAATGTCAGTGGCTCCCCTCAGTTTGTGTCATTGGCAAACTTTGTCAATAAAGCTTCAAGTCTTTCATCCAGGTCATTTATGAAGTTATTGAAGAGCAGTGGCCCCAGGATGGTCCTTGTGGGACCCCACAAATGACTGGGCGCCAGCCTGATGTAACTCCATTCACTGTGAATCTTTGAGCCCGACCCATCAGTCAATTGCTCACCCATTGCTTTATGTGTTTATCCAGCTGTATTCTGGACATTTTGTTTATGAGAACACTCTGAGAGACAGCATTAAAGGCTTTACTGAAATCTGGAAAAATATCAACTGTTTTTTTCTGGTCGACTAGGTGTGTGACCTTATCGTAGAAGGATATTAAGTTTGTCTTGTTGCTTCTTGATGACTTTTTCAGACCAGCCATTTCTAAATATCTAGATCTAGTTTATCTAGTATTTAAAATATTAAATATAGTATAGACTATTTAGTCTATATAGACTGTCCAGTCTATCCTAGATATAGTGTACACTCCCATGTTGCCTTTGTACTCTCCCTTGACTATGTTGGTGCTGAGTGAATTTAGCATGTAAGGTGTCAGTAAATTTCTTTCCGTACCGTAGACTGTTTTTTCATTTTACCTCCAGTGGAAGCTGACAGCAAATGACTGCCAATGTGGACATCATACCTCTTAACTGAAAAACATTAAAATTCTTTAAATTTCTAAAAAAAGGTACAACAGTTAGCTTCAATATTTCATTTTATCAATTTTTAAATCAGGAGGCTCTGATTTTACAGTTTTAAATTATTGCTTGCTGATACATTGCCAAAATGGTTATTAAAGTTCCTAAACTTTTTTTGAAATGTTTATGATAAACGGTATCAACTGTGGTGAATCCTCACTGAATAAAAATGAGCTCCTGCGCTTAGAAAAGAAAAAAAAAAACAAAAACAAAAAACACCTTTCTTTTAATACAGGAATATTTTAAGGATCATGAAGTTTTAGTTGGGATAATTTAGGTTTTTTTGTTAAAAGACAGCAGACATCTATGTCTGGTAAATAGCAGGCTCTAATATTATTTTATTATTTAAACATGTTGTCTTATTATGTCGTTTAAACAATTTTTACCAGAAATCTTGTTGTCTGTTAGGTAAATTGTTAATCTTCTGTTATTTACAATCATCTTTACTTTTCACCAAGTCTTAAAAATAAAATTGTGATTTTTACACAAACAGGTTTGTTAATAAAGTAGCATCAGAATTAAGAGTACTAGAAAACTCTAATGCAAAAAAAAAGCCCTCACAAAGGTATAATATTTACTAGATTAGTAACATCCATCAGTGAATTATTTAAGAATAAAAATGAAGATCGAACAAATGCTAAAATGTATACCATTTAAAGCAGAAACTGTATTTAAGTGCCTAGTCCTTCATCCAGTTATTAAACTTGCACCAAAGCCATTGCAGTTAGGGCTCCATCTCCAAGATCACCATTCACAAGATTGTAGCTGTGCTCTGTAAACTCCTCCACCAGAACTTCTGCATAAAGCAACCAAAGAACATTGTTCCATAGTACATAGAAACTGATGATTGGACAGTCAAAGAGTACTGAAATTGTGTCTACTTTTTTCATGCAAAACTCCAAACTCACTTTCTTTTCCTGACTTTTCCAAATAGCTGGGATTTCAGTGAGTTTCATATGCATTTGGGCTGTACTCCAGCCAGGTCTATTAAAAAATAATTACAATGCAGATGGAGTCAACTTTTATGCTGGAGTATCAGACCTTATCTGCTATTTGTGACTGCAATATCCTGAGCTGTTTGTCCTGCACTTGTTTTTAACCCACTGGTCGAGTGGAATTGATTTGTCTGCTGATTACAGGGTCACTTCTTGTTTGTCCTCCGGAAAGATTGTATCAGTATCGTATCTTTTCCTCTGTCTTTAGTAAGATCCTGATAGGGTCTTCTTTCACACTGCGGAAACTTAAGTTAGTAGTCAGGTTTGTAAAGACAAGTCTACAATACCTTTAACATGTCTTTGGATCATTGGTTGAATGCTTTAAAACTCTGAACCAAAACAGCTTGTGGCAATGAAGTTTAACTGAAAGCAAGCATTTCCCTGTAGTGAAGCCGTGAAGGGTGTTTAAGGTTGATTTTGGTGTTACCTTTTGGCAAAGGTTAAGTAGCTCCCTGCTAAGAGTGTTGGCTATTACAGACCACATTGCTTAGGAATTTAATTCTTCTTTTGCTAATGTGACGACAAAAGAGAACCACCTAGCCGCCTAACTTGAACATAGCATTCTGCCAGAAAGAGAGTAGAAGAAGTACTATAATACTCCTAGTGCAGGAATTAAATTCAAAGACAAGTTTTTAAATAGAAGAGTTTTTTCAGCAAAGTTAGAAAGCTGCAGAGAATTTTCTGGTGATTCATATGTCTGATATTTTAATTAACTTTATGGGTATTTCTCTTTTTAAAATACAGCAGATGATGTTTTAACTATACAATTGGTAAGAACTCTGCTCACTTTATAAAACACCGTAGTGTTAGAAATCATTAAAAATAGCTATCAGTAATGATGAATTTGAATGCATCCCCAATGAGTTAATTAAAATGACAGTGTTTCAATTTTAATAATTCCATTGCTGTCAATGAGATAAAAGTATATGGGCAGATTTTTAGCATCTTACCTCAGTGCCCAGTGGACATAACAACAGAAATTAAGCCTAAGTAATTAATACTAACAACAAAAAAATAATTGTTAAAAGCAATAATTGCCATCTGTTCTTGTCAGTATTATTAATGTGCGTTGAATGTCCTTTATTATAAAATAGCTTACAACTGTAGTGCTGGCAAAATTTGTTTCTTTCAAAGTAGCTGGACTTGCATTAAAAAACTTCAGGCAAATAAATTCAAAATGTTAGCATAGCCTAATAGTACTGGTATATCAACCAATTTATAATTAGTTGCAATTCGCAAGGAATGCAGATTCACAAGCTTAAACCCACAACATCTGATACTTGTGGATAAGGTTCTGAACCATTTATGTGTAATATTTTTGTATCCTTTAGCTGGTACACTTTGATTTCTTATTTTTTGAGGAAACAATATACCTTGTTTCGGTTTCCATAGCTACTTCAGTTAATTTATTTGCTATGCGAAAGTAAGTCTTTTATCAGTTTTGTAAATTTGTTATATTCTATATTGCAAGATTTTTGATTCATTTTTCTAGACCTAGAAGGAATGATTTAATGCTGTTTACAAAAATGATACTTTACAACCACTTATTATCAGATTCTTTTCTGACATAGTTTCCTAAGGCTTATTTGTGTTCTCAGGTTATTGTCAGATCCCTCTGTCTTCCTGAGTCATTTCAAATTCAGCAGCTAATTTCTGCAAACCTAACAGAGGAGTAGAAATCTGAAAAGTATTGTTCTTAAAGGAATGATGAAAATCAGTGTTTAAGTAAGAAAAAGTGGGGCTTTATTCATTATTATCTGTAATACAGGGGGAGGATGTTCTGTGACCTGAGGCAGTAGTTGTGTTTGGCAGTGGAGTGTGCCCGTTGTGGATAGCCAACACTTGCAGCTCATGGAACTTCTCTTGTCCAGCCACAGAAAACTAAATGCTGTTAGTTTTGTGGATGACCAAAGAACGTGTGCTGGAACATTTTTACTGTAACAGGAGCCAAATTAGAGTTACTCCTAGTTTGTGGAGAAATGAAATATGCATCCCTAGTCAGAGTAGTAAATTTATAGCTTAAAATAAATTTTATTACTGAGATTTTTCCCTTGCTGAAAAATGTTTTTAGTACTTTCTAAATAAGGACATTAGAAAATTGTCTCTCTAGGCAGTGAGCTCCGCAAGTTAGCAAATTCATAGAGAAATTCAGAAAGCTGTAAATTTAGACAATGAAATTGAGAGCCTTGATGAACAAAGAACAAATGAGAAAATCAGCATTGATGCTAGCTCTGAACAGTAACAACTTTTGTTTCAGATATAAGATGGTTTGGTTTAATTTTTATTTTTAGTATGTGTGTCACTTCTGTGTGTCTGTTTGTAACTTATCGTCATGAATTGAAATACTTTATTTTCCGGTTTAATTTTAATGCCAACAGCTCATAAGAAATGCTTTTAAGCAGCTGGCTCCATAACAGATTGCCCAGTGTGTCTTGACATAAACTGCACTTAAACTCTTACGTGTTTTCCTATCATAAACTTATGGTTTTTTCATCGTACATTTAAGATATAATCTTTCAGATTGTTCAGCATTCGGAGATTACCATCCATTTCAATACACAGATAATAGATTGTGGGGGTTTTTTTCTATGATGATTCTCATAGGGCTGTTCAGTTGCAGTTCCTAAGGAGTAGTTTTAGGTACATTAAGTAGAACTGTGAGATGTTAGTTTTAAGTAATCTCAAAAGAATTTCATATTTAAAAATGTAGAGTTCAATGTACAGAGAGGCTGATAGGCACAGATACTCAATCCATCTATATATATACTTTCTCATTTATGTACTAATTTCATCCAAGTAGGTAGAATGGCAAATTTCATGAGAAAAATGGTGACATTTCTCAATTCTGCATTCAGAATTGGTGGACATAAATATTTTCCTGATGATGATAAAGAATTTGTATATTCCTTCTGTATTTGTCAGCTTGAAAGGCAGCAGTAATCACTGGCAGCAACGTTCATGATTTTTAAAGTTCTAGTCTTAGAAGTCTGATCAAGAACTGGTCTGTGAAGAAAGATCTTAAACCTTAGCTTATTAAACTGTTCTGTGCTTTGTATGTCTTCTTGCACCAGAATAAGAGACTTTTCTTTATTTGCAGTAATGAAATAGAAACTTAAGTTGTTTGATGTGACTTTGTCGTGTCTCTTGTGTGCTTCCTGTCTCACATAGTTCTTTTAAAACAAGCAAGGTGCCCATTGGTCAGATTTATGATCTGTTTGCTTTTGATTATTACCCACTCTGCATACAGTTATCAGGCATGGTTTTTCATGGGTTTTAACAGGATTGGCTTCCACTTTGTTACAGCTAAATTCACAGTACAGTTTATTTTCTGTGGGATGTTAATATCCCTATTATCATCTGTCATATGAAAGGTATAAAAAAAGTCAGGAAACAGCTGCTGACAGAGATGTTTCCAGCACTCTTGTATTCAAATAGAGTTATTCAACTGCATATCAAGTTTTAAATGATTCTACCTTATCCCAATTAAGTGCTGGAAACACAAGGATCAAGATGCAAATAATAAATCTCTTGTACTCTTCCATAGTATTCAATATTTCTGTATCACAAGAATAATTTTGTATTATTTTCAAGTATGTAAGAAAAATGGCTTATGACATGCAAATACTTGCTACGTCATCTTCAGGAGATTCACTTAATTTTTTTTGTGTCAATAGACTTATTCAGATAACTTGTGGTTCTAACCTTGCTACTATTGATGGAATAATAGAGCTACATTTTAAAGGAAGTATAGAACGTAGGAGCGTGATAGGAACAACATAATCCTGGTTTATTAACAAATATCAAATGATGACACAAGATGCTATATTCTACTTCTCTTACGGGCCTTCTACTCCTATGAAGTGTAAAGTACCAAAAGCAAGATGGTAGTCTTGCCTCTAATAGTTGACAGACCAGTCTTCATCAGTAAATGATCATATTCACTTAAAAAAATTAATAAGGAAATAAAAAAAATCCAAGAAAAGTGAAATAAAAAATGCAATACGTCAATCACAAAATAGATGCTGATGGGATATTTCTGATGAAGTTACATGCAGAGTAGATATCAGTCTGGACTGGCTAGTCTAATTGATCCTAGTTATAGTAGTATGTACACAGGTTGTACCCTCTGTCATAGGATAATGCTTAGCCCCACAATTATGTGCTGTAATTCTGTAATATGATGCTATATTATTTTCTTAAAACATACGGCACTTCTAATTGACTAGACTTTCATAAATCCATGTGCTAGGGTCTGCTGCAAGTCAAATTTGGATGTCCAGGGGTTGCTGAGGGTGGCCCTGGGACCCTTAAAATTTTTGGTTCCCCTTGGGCTAAATTAAGCTGAAACAGTATCAAACTATCAATGTAAAAGATAGTTGTTTGCACAGGCGAGGTCTTAGGAATAATGTAGGAGTTGCCTTGTTAATATCACCACCCCAGATTTCAGCATCGTCTTCCAGGATGGTGAGGGGCTGGAGCACAAGCCCTATGAGGAGCAACTGAGGGAGCTGGGGTTGTTTAGCCTGGAGAAGAGGAGGCTCAGGGGAGACCTTATTGCTCTCTACAACTACCTAAAAGGAGGTTGTAGTCAGGCAGGGGGTGGTCTCTTCTCTCAGGTGACCGGTGACAGAACAAGAGGACGCGGTCTCAAGCTTCGCCAGGGGAGGTTTAGGCTTGACATTAGGAAGAAGTTCTTTACTGAGAGGGTGGTTGGCCATTGGAAT
Source organism: Neomorphus geoffroyi (assembly GCA_033558235.1). Lineage (NCBI taxonomy): Eukaryota > Metazoa > Chordata > Aves > Cuculiformes > Neomorphidae > Neomorphus > Neomorphus geoffroyi. The sequence goes on along the minus strand of JAUMJM010000020.1, from coordinate 21,469,983 downwards.
GCGCTGGCTGGGGAGGTGGTAGAGTCACCGTCCCTGGAGGTGTTTAAGGAGAGATTGGATGAGGCACTTAGTGTAAGTGACAAGTAGGAGTAGGTGTAGGTGTTGGTTCATAGGTTGGCCTCGATGATCTCAAAGGTCTTTTCCAACCTCATGATACTGTGATACTGTGTGATTCCACAATGGGGGATGAGCACCTGAACCATCTCCTGAGTGTTATTTATCCAATGAGGGTCCTTCCGGGGAGGAGTTTTTGTGTTCTTGCACAGTGCCCCTTCTGGAAGGTTCTGTAGCTTCTAGAAATGAGTCTGAGGTCTTAGAGGGTCTTAGGTAATCTTCCTTCTCCTTCTGGCAGGACTGAAGCATGACTTTCTCGGTGCGCAGGCACAGCGGAGCTGCTTGCAAGCTGGCACAGAAGATGGCACTGCCCTGCTTCCCCGTAGCTTCCTTTTTTCTGCAGTTCAATGTCTGGAAACAATTGGTTTAAGGCATACCATTTCTGTCACAGAATTAGTCTCTTACAGGGTTTTCCAAATAGCCAAAGATGTATGTACAGTGAAACGCCCAGGCTTGTGACTTGGAATTTTGTTATAAAGTCACTTCATTAAAAGCTTTACATGCATATGTTGTGACTGTGACATATAACCTTGGTTCTTTAGAGCAGTTCTCTGCTTCAGGCTTCAAGACCAGCAATATCAGTGGATGATCATATGCGATCATCTTGGTTTTGATGGTCTTCTGTATTTTCTGGAAGGAGGTTTGCCTGTAGATGAAGTCTTCATCACTGGGCCAAATGTAGAATGACGAGACAGTTCTTGCATGTTTAACTTATTAAAGAATAACAAATGCTAGACTAGATTTGTAAAATTTATTATGCTGTTTGTTATCAGACCATACTGTTTGTTTCTTATACTTTACATAAATACAGAAAGAAAAAAAGCCTTACTTTTCTAATTGAAGCAGCCCCTAATCTTCTGCATGAGGCTGTCTAGTTGCTGGATGTTGCTGATAAAAATGAAGGAAAAATGATCAAACTTTTTTGTTCACTGGAACATAAAAGAGTAATTGAAAGTTTCTGTCTGGGCTTTTACTCCTGCTATGCTGAACAGATCGATGGGAAGAACACCCAGGAAGAGACATCTCTGAAGATCACAGCAATTTTGAATGTTGTCAATATAAACAGCTATTCATTTTACATTAATTTTCTGTGTTACTCAAGCAGCTTTCAAATTAATCAATTACATTAATGAGGCTTAAAAAACAAAGCAAACAGTAGCAATGGAATGTTAAACATGGAAACATTCTGTATTTGGTATCAAGCTGTCTATCAAACTACAAGTATTTCTAAAATAGTGAGCACTAGAAGAGATATATTAAATTCATTAACCAAGTATTGAAAAACTAGATGTATGGCAAGAAAATAGAATGAATGATAATTTTCTCTCACTTTCTAATATTCTCCCTATATACAAATTTATCTCACCTTATTGTAAGCTGTATACACTGATACAAACATCCCTTGATCATAATTTCTTATATGTAGTATACAAAATTATTTTTCAGGTGCTGGGCTTAAAATTATCACTTTAGCTACCATTCATATGGACATAGGAATTCAGATTCATTAATACCATAAACCCTTATACTTCCTCTGTCTTTATGCAGCTGTCTTGAGAACTGTACGTACATGTAATAATAAATCTATATTACACGTGAGAAACAGAGCTTGGAGCAGATCTTCCTGCTTCATTGTTCTGTGCTTTTCAGTGTTGCCATTTGTGTTGCAGTCACTTCATTTTTTTCTGACAGCTCTTTGTACAAACTAAGATCAAATATTATGACTTTTAGAGGGAGAATAGATGGAGACAAGATATGATACTGAAACAAGACTTGAGATACAAGTTACAGAAAAAAAAATTATAAAATATAATTACCTGTATAATTAGATTTTTTAGATTAAAACTATTTCGTCTTGTATTTCTATCATATGAGTAAAGTTTCTAAAGGCTTCAGAAAGAGTCGAATTACAGAGCTGATGATCAGCATCATGTTTGACTTCCTATGAGGTATCTATCTCTTGTACTCATTTCTCATCTCTTAACGTGTCTTCTAACTGCTTAAGTTTTTCATGCATTTTGACTAGACTCTGATATTTATGCTAAGTCAGATCCTCTGTGTTTATACAGTACTTAACTGTGTGTAAATTTAAAAAAACCCAAACCCAACCAACAAAAACCCCGTGCCCAAAACAAACAAAACACAAGCATAATGTCCAGAAGGGTTATTTTTCGTTGTGTTGAGTAATGTTTTATTCTCCCTTGTGTTAGATGATTTTATGTTTTATTTGAGATGAGAACTCAGGAGATCAGGAAAAAGACAAGAAAAAAATTCTTTTCAGCTTAATGGTATTCTTTTGTTAGTCTAAGTGTAAGGGAGTGTTCACTTTTTTGTTTTCTCTGTTTTGAGCCCTCTTGTAGAAAGGGATTGAATGTTAGTTATTGTTCTACTATAGTGATGCAACTGCAAGTGTTATGATTTTAGTTTTTTTCTGAGGTAACTATTTTTTTTTCTACTGTAGAGTTGCAGCATACAGAAACTACTACACTTTCTCTAAATTTTTCAATGATCTAGACAGGTTCAAAAAGGTTCCCTGAAGATTTTACAGTAGTATTTACAAGTTGACTGCTTGTACTATTGGAAGGTTAAAGAAGGAATGCTTTATATGTTATCTTTATAATTCTTAAATTTTGTTTCCATTTAATATGTAAACATTTTCCAGGGGGAATTACCATTTAATTCTTTTGCCTTCCACTTACTACTTCATTTCAGTTGTAAGTCATCAGTGCATTTGGCAATTCTACAGCTCGTTTCTCTGTCTTGGTAATTTATGTAGATTAGAAGCAATAAAGATCTGAGAACTGACTCCCGTGTGACCCTTTTCAGCACTTTACTTTCTAATCACTTTACTTTAATCAGTTCTTTATCTGTTCCCATGTTTAACCTGAATCTTTCCTGCTTTCATTTTAAGATGAAGACTATCATTTGAGACATTATCAAAGGCTTTATGTAAATCCAAATTACGGTGCTTGTACTGTTATTATCAACTTTATTTTTAATCTTCTAAAAAATAAGAAGTGACTGGTTGTCATCTTAATTTCTTTAAATATTTTATGATTATAAACTGTATTTGTTTTAAGTTATTGACAATTATTTAACGCTCATCATCTTTAAATGCGTTGTATGCTATTGTGTAAACTATGACTTTTTAAGGTCAGTTCTCTCTGCTTGCTTCCTTTCTATACCATGATGTGTCACGCTGTGTTTGTGTACACTCACACACATATATTGGCTGTAATGGGTCAGGGAAAGCAATGAGTGCAGTTCTTTTACAGTTTCAGAATATATGAAGTAAGTTACCATAGAACTGTTGAAGGCTGCAAGGGAGTTGTGTGATTTTGGTCCTAACAGATTGGGTGAGACTGATTATTTAGAAAGCTCTCTTCTGGTCACTATATTTTGGGAAATGCAATTAAAAAATAATAACACACCCCTCCCCCCCCCCCCCAGATTAAAAAGATATTGTCTGCAGACTCTGAGGTAGCCCAAGAATAAAAATAATATTTTGGGTAGATTGACTGCTCAAAAAAGACTGTGTAAGGGCAGAACAACAGGCTCTACTTATAGACGGAGAGAGAATCTGAATGTTTTCCTCTCTGTCCTCCTGATTGCAACACGTGTGTTTTATTTTTCCCTTAAGAAGATTATATTTAGAAGTCTTATGTATATTTAAAAGTAATATTTCATGATTGTATAATGCTTTTTTGACTGTTATTGTATTTGCTTGCCACTCTTCATTTTAGAAAGAAAGGTCATTCCAGATGTTCAATTTATAGATATTTTTCATGCAAAAATCAATGTCTTACTGAACTTTGAATGCTGGCTATCTTCTTCTGCGCCTGAAACTGTTACCTGAAAATATTAATACAATTATATGAGCTGCCACTATTTATTATGCTTTTTATTTCCAAAATGTACTGTAAACATCGTCATATCTTAACAAATTGCATGCTGTTTTAATATAACTGAAAAAAAAAAAGACAGAAAAATTAGAAAGCTTATGGAAAACCAGAGAAAACTTAAGAGCTAAAATGATTTAACTTGTTCAGACTTTTCGGTCTAGTGGTTAGTATCAGAGCTATCACAAAATGATCCTTCTGTTGGCAGCTACTGAAACAGCCTGACTCTGATTAGTTCTGACTAAATCACTTAAAGAGATTTGCCTACTTAATCTTCCCATGTATGAAAGAACTAGAATTCACTTTGATCAAAATGATAAGGGTTTCTTTGAGAAGCTAAGGGTAAAAATGAAGATAATGGTCTTGTTTTTCTTATTTTGATTACAAATAAAATTAAATGCAAGAAGAGGTGTGTTAGGGATTCAAGATAGGTGTGGAAGTCATGATATGGTGCCACTTGCTTAAATGAATCTGATAAATTCAAAGTTAAAGAGAATTTAAAATTAATAAAATTAATACAAGGTGACTCAAGCTGTAGGAATTACTGTGAAACTATTATAGTTCTGGTATATACAATGAAAAGGCTCATACAATGAAATACACATTGGATTAAGGATACTGATAGCATTGAGATTCTGCTGTCTCACAGTCAGAGAGATCCTGTGATGCACTCTGAAGACTAGCAGTTACCCCCACCCCCCAATCTACATATTTAATGAACTTGTAGTTCAAAACCTGCCTTTAAACAAAATGAAATAACCATGGAAATGTCCTTCAAAATGATGCTCCTATACCAAAACAGAATTCTAATTCAGCTTCATATATTGTGCATATTTGAAGATTTAGCTCAATATTTTCTTGTTATTATGGAGTATTCAGTAGCAGCTAAGTATATTATTACAGGAAAAAAAGGTGGAAATTCCGTAAATCATGAATACTCCGAATACAAGAAACAAAAGCTATTTAAGTCATGACTGGAATGCTGAATGTTTTTCTGCCAAAATATTGTTCTCAGGATTCCTGAACAGAGGTGGGAATTCAGAATGTATGTTTTTGTGACATTCCAATTAGTAATACAGTATTTTATGTGAAACGAAACTTTTTTTTTCATATTTTTCCTGTATTTTTCAGTATTTCTCATTATCAAGGCTGACATACTGACATGGAGTAGATTTAAAAAACTGCTCTCTTTTTACTACCTGAAAAAGAAGAGCAAAAAATGGAATAAACTGTATGAAAAGGTTATTAACTTGTTTTTAAAAAGAAATTTTCTGCATTTTCATTTGGTTTATAGAGTATTTGTGAAGCTACTTTTAAAAGTAGTTTTAAGTAGTGTAGGAAAGAGCGACAAACTTTGTCCTTCCCTTCACAAAAAAGTTAATTTCTTTTCCTCACCACTCTTTCTACTTTCCCTTTCAAATACTCCCATTTTTTTCTACAATGAAACTCACCGAGAGCTCTGTCAGTAAAAACTTCGTTAGTGGCAGCAATGAAATGAGCATATGTTTACCGATGGACTTCTGCTGAAAATTATGCTTTCAGGACAGAGTGAAGCATTGTTATGATATGCATATGCAATCTTGGGGGTACTATTTCATGTTTTCCCACTGAAGACAAAAGGAAAGTTTCAGTTATCTTTCCTGTAGTTTTGCAGTGGTGGAAATAAATGGAAAACAATAGAAGCACCAAATTGAGAACTTGATGCAGAAAATCTAGTGAACTCTAAAAAATAGAATACTAAATTTCAAATATGAATTATTAGTACATGTTTATCTTAAGTCTCTCTTTGTATGTACCATACTACCAGAATTCAGAATTCTTTTGTGCAAGGCATAGTTCAGTTGAAGAAATGAAAGAACTTAAAACGTAAGTGCTAAACGCAAGACAGCATATGAATAGAAAAGGAACAAGATACAAGAAAACAATGGATAACAAAATTCTCTATAGACGTAGCCATTTGGATTCCAGATATTGTAGAAAATCTTGTAGGTACCACTTTAAAAAAAGTACTGAAATAACGCTTAGACTAATAAAGATGTTTTAACCATAAACACAAAAATAAGTGGGAGCTCAGCACTTAGGAGCTACCTGAAACGCATTAAGCAAAATTTATTTTAATTTTTTTGCAATTCTAAGAGCATATCACATTTCCAGAGCCTTGTGGTTTCCTTGATAAGAATCACAGAAATATACTAAGGGGAAATAATTAACATAAATCCATATATATGTAACTAAGTAATTAAGGTGATTTACTTTAGCCGCGCATTTTGACATGTCACTAAAAATATCTTGTCTTCTTTATAATAGGTAAATAGTCCTTTTGAATAGATTGACAAAAGGAACTTCAAAATACTTCAAAGGTAAGGAAGTCCTTAAAAATAATATTTAGAATGGTTGTTCTTTCTGGCTTATCATTTAGAAAAGAAGATGAAGAATGTTAATTCTTCATGACTATCAGGCTGATAGCAGAAAATTACAGATGACATTAACTGACATATGTAGACTTCCAACTTCCAGTTTGTGAAGCTGTGTTTACATATAAAAGACAAATTTTCACTTTTCTCTTCTTAGAAGGAATAAATTTAATTAATTTGATAACTTCATAAAAATGACTTCATGTGAGGAAATAAAATATTAAAAGCTTGGTACATTATTATATTTTTCTTTGTACAAGATTAAAAGACCACTATTAAATGTGTAGTCAGTTTTACAAAACTATGATAGGATACTTTTTTTCCAATATGACAACTTGCTAATTACACTTTTTTACTTCTTATTGATACAAATTTCTTTCATTCTTCTAAGAAATACAAGTTTGACTTTAGTTCCAAACATTCACTTAATTTTGCGAGCTCTTTATTTTTAGAATGCATTTTTTGTTTACTTCCAAATGTGTGAGGAATAACTCGGTGTCATATTGTGCCTAGATTCTTCATCATACTTCATTGTTCTTTACCTACCTCACCTGTAGCAATAGTTGATTTAACTTTTAAACTGTACCATCCACGTTTACAGAGAATATTGTTGTTTTTCAAAGGCATAGGTAATAGCATACAAGGTTTTGCTTATATTATTTTTTGTAGGTCATCAAGTTAGTGGGGATAATACGGACATTATAGTGTGCCCTAAACTTGAATTTTGTAATCCAAGAGAAAGCAGGAGCAGTGATTTATTGTTGTAGTCACCGTGCATGTACCTACTTCTTTTTAAAACACTGGGGGCTTCTAAGAGCCTACCAGGTATCTACGTTTAGCCCATATCCAGGGGCTAAACAGTAGGCAATCACTTTGTCACCCAGTGAACCCTCCCCACTTGAGAAGGGGAACTGGGAAAAGAAAGGAAACCCCATGCATTGAAATAGAATCAATTTTAATAAAACAATAAAAAAATACTACTATTACTACTGCTACCAATAATAACAATATAAACAAAGCTATGCCCAGCCTATAGAGTGATCATATACTGAGTGCTCCCAGCAATGACTGCCAAATGGCAGACACCACGAGCACAGTAGCAATTCTGGTGAAACACGACAGTTGAAGCAGACAAGAAACTGGACACTGGGAGCAGAAGGACAAGCAGGGTCTCCCTGGCGTGGCAGCCATTGGGAAAAGAGCAGTCCCTGGAAAACTTTCCACTTATACACGAAGTGTAATGTTCATGGTGTGGAATACTTCTGTTGACCAGCTTGTGTCAGCTGTCCTGGCTCCATTTCTCCCAGCTTGACACATCTGCTTACTTGTAAAACATGGGAAACTGAGAAAAGTCCTTGGGTTTCATGGAAATGGCATTCTATGGCTGAGCACAAAACTAAACCGGAACGTCTTATCACCTTTATTCCCACAGTAGACTTAATGCTTTAGCTGCTGAAAAGTGCAGTTACTTAAAAAATGTAACTTTCTGAGAAGAAAATTGATTCAATCCTAGCCAAAATCAGGACACGCATGTCAATTATGCATATGCTTTAATGCATACACTGACCGAGATAGGAGATGCTGCATTAAATAATACTTAACCATACATTTCAATGGTTCAAAGTTCTGTATTTACCTCCACCTCCCAAAACATAACTTCTTAATTACAAACATTATTGACTCTATTTTTTTGTGTGTGTGTATTCACGGAGGATAGAGAGGAGTTCTGAAAAAAATCTGCAAACTTCTGGGGATTGTGCCAGATGTCATCTAAGTACGGGTCTTTTTATGGAACAAAAACATGTAGGTGGAGCTTTTCTCAAGAGACAATCCTAGTGGTCAGGATGGAATATCTATTCTTAGTGAAAAAGTCAGAGGTGCATCTCAGAACATGCTGTATTCCCAGAAAGGGGTCTGGTAGACCAAGGTCTTCAAGCCTGTTCTTATGTCCCAGGAGAATGCCTTAAATATTCAGTCTTTCACTATTCTGGCTCTGGTACTCTTATTAAATTTTCATGGGTTTTTTAGACTTTCTTTCAAAAATTCTTTTATAAATCCATTTTCTCTTTTTGATTGAAATCAGAGTCTTGTTTGCTGCCTCACTCTCTCTTTGTATTCTTCCAATGCACCTGCAATTCTTGGATTAATTAGAAGACTCCAAATTTGAAGTAGTTTATTATACTTTGGAAAAAATGAAGGAAATCATAATATTTCCATAAGGATGACTTCTTTGTGTGTGCAGATGTGTTTCCAGGTTTGTTCCATTTTTTGCTTTTTCTTTTCATGTCTTGTCTTTCTATAGAGATATAATTGATGAGATGATTTGTTACATTCCCAAATACCTCAGATCATGCTGAGATTTAAGTAGTGTTGGCAAATTGAAAGTATTTCAGTGGAAGTAGAATAAAAGAACTTTAAAATTAAAAAATAAAAAAAAGTAGTAAAAAAATAATAGAGAAGAGCAAAGGAGGGAAGAGAGAGGGTGCCATACTCCAAGGTCCTATTTGAATGCCACTGACGATTCCCAGGAAAAACATCACTAAAGTCATAAAGTATCAGCATGAGAAAATGCATGCCACATTTCTGACAGATACAGCTAACTATGAGAAAAAAAAACCCAAACCCTATTCAGCACAGGAGGTGAAGAGAGGTATAAAACTAATGACATTACAATCCTCTTGAGAAGTCTTGTTTTGTTTATTAAATAAGCCATTCTAGTAAGATAAGCAAGAACTGCTTAGTCTGGCGGTGTTAATTGATGCTGTCCTGGGAGTTTATTGTTATGTATTACTCTCTTTGTCCTTTCACGTAAAGATGTCAGCACATTGTACCTGACAGGATGTATTGTAAATTATAAATTATTCTAATTGGGATAGAAAAATTACCATCAACTTTTGCTGCCCTGGATATCTAAGGCGTGACTGTAATTTATACATAATATTAATTCAGAAGTATCAGGTTTATTTTAGGGTTTAATTTAAATTAATGCTGTTTCTATGAAGTTCTCAAAACCAGTTTTATTCCATCAGATTTTGACACATAAGGGTGTTTTTCCCCGATCAAATACAATGAACACATGTATACAACATATATGTGATAGCAAGCAAGGATAAGACTTACAAGGAATGGAGTCTTTCAAGCCTGACATGAGGTAATTAAAGAGAGATGACACAATCATACCCTCTTTCAGGAACAAGACTTGCATTAACAGCAGGGCTATGAGCCAAAGACAGGGACAGGAAAGGGCAAGTTATTCTGTGTTTCTTATTATCCCATGAGTGAGTGCATGGAATGCAAGGATGGGCACACTATATCTAGTAAAGGTGGTTATTTCCCCTTTTTTTCTGTAATTCTGAGGCATGCAAAGTTTTACAGAAATTTTAAGGCAAAATGAATAAATTTCATTGCAGTGAATTACTTCAGTGATGCTATTTTAATCCTGAGACCAATTACTTCCAAAGAAGGTAGCTCTCTAGCCTTCTGAATTCCATTAGCATAGTGAGGCAGTTTGTAGTCATTTCAATATATAAAACAGTTTTGAGAAGATTTTTTTACCTCTCTCTCTCAAAAAAAAATGTGGTGGAGATTCTGAATTTCAATAAAAAAATTGAAAATAAAAACAAATGTTAATTATAACCCTGTTGTCTGTAGCACAGTTGAGCAACAAAGTGTGTTCTGTTTTAGGCCAAACGTCCCTATACTACACACTTAAAATATTGTTCTTCCTGGTAAAATGTGTTGGAAGTGCCTTGAGGGCAAATATGCTAAATATTTATTTATGACATGGCTTATTGCCTAGGTTTTTTTCTCCCTAAAGGCACATATATTAAGTACTAGAGGATTTCAGTTACTTGTTATTTACTGCCTGTGCATTAGGAAGAATTATGAATTCAAGCATGTACCATCCATTTTATTTAAAACCTCATTTGCCAAGCAGGTATGTTTGTAATACGAAAAAAACGTACTGTTCTCACTACTGCCATTTTCAGTTATGTCATTAATTCTCTTTCTTTAAGGCAAAAATAACTTTTGTGGTGGGAAGGAGAGAAAGGATCTGGGATTTAGCAAGTAAGAATCTCTTGACAGACTCATGTAGTGGTTTTCGAAGTATTGGAGTGACTTGGGAGCCTAGTTTCAAGAAAAATCAATGTGACTTAGGAGATGATGTCATTTAGCACATAAAATTACTTTGGGCAAGATCTATAAACACACTTAGGCATTACAATACCTAATGTTCAAAACAGCTGGTAGGCACCTACATTCCTTACATACTGCACAAAAAGAGTTAAGTGCCTGAGAACGAGATCAACAGTCAAGGATCTGTAGAGACTAGCATCATGCTAACACTGAGAAAGGTATAAAAAATTGTAAACGGTGTCTCATGCTTTATGTGTGGAACAAGGCTTCTTAGTATGAAAAGTACTTCTTGGTTTGGAATTTTATAAAATAGGAATAAATCCAAAATGTTCCGCTGCATAAATCCCCTACCATTCAGCTGTTTCTTCACTGAAAAGATCTTGTCAGTCACTGGAACATACTTGCCGGGGAAGTGGTTGAATCACCATGCCTGGAGGTATTTAAAAGTTGTGTAGATGTGGCACTTGGAGACATGGTTTAGTTATGGACTTAGCAGTGCTAGGTTTATGGTTGAACTCAATCTTAAGGGGTGTTTCCGACCTCTGTTCCTGTTGAGTCCCACTGAAGCAGGAAACTCAGGGAAACGGAAGCCTTTAGCCTCTCTCAGAGTTGTACCCTGACCTCTCTCACCTTTCTGTAACCTTCCCACCTCTTCTTTCCTCCCCAGTTGAAGGTAAAAGATTTCAGATTTATATTTCAGTACAGAGTCCCCACCTTGCCTGTTATTTTTTCTTTTGTGTACTAAGAGTTCCTCTTTGAAATCCTCTGCTGTCCTAAGTTACAGTCATGTTTCAGAGCTTTCTATTATTTCACAGTTCAGCCTTCTGATACACAATTTTATGATGCCATACAATAATTGCTAACACAAAAGACTTGAGAAAATGGCTGTCATGTTTCAAATTTTTTCACAATTTCTGGACTGTAGCTGTCTAACTTAAGAACACACTCAAGAATATATCAGGAATAAATTACAAGCTATGCTTATTTTGTGGCACGTAATTTAACAGTTTAACTATGGACTCATTTAAAGATATTACATTACTCTACATGGAAAAAATAAAAGTATTTATATTATTATTGCCAAATGCTGTGACCCAGCCAAAGTGATTTAAGGAGAGAGAATAATGTACCCAACTGGCAATGTTTAGTTCTGGAATTCTCAAAAATGGAAATCAGAATTATTATTGCCAAAGCAGCACTGTCTGTAAGTACACAGGTACTGAAGCATCTGAAACTTACTTAGCTGCATTTCAGAACCAATTTTGCAGCCCCAGTTTTGAATTGGTAAACCAGCCAAGAGAGGGTTAATATGCATGCTTCAGCATATTTGTTACAGGTTTTTGGCATTTCATTCTTATGCTATTTTAACCTCATTTATTCTATCATGTATTTCAACTGAGCAAAACAAATTAAACCTGAAAACAAATTTGCTTTTCTGTCTCTTGTTAGTACCTGGAGGTCCTCAAAGTTTCAGACATTGTGCATTTCTAGTTCACTGACTGTAGTAAGAGCAACTCAAGGTTTTGCATACATCTGTATCTGTCAGGAAGAAGTGGAGCTATAGGGCGTATCTAAACAGGAAATACAAAGCAAAGCAAAGCAAAGTCTTTCCCTCTGAAGGGACTCGCATAGATAGTGTGGGATGAAAGTACTCAACGTATTACCCAGGTATGAGGCTTAGTCTACCATGTTCCTGTTGGTTCACTCCCCTTTCTCCCCCACTCTCTGATTCTAAGTCTGTAACACACTCACAGACACAGTGGTAATATCAATCATCCTAACTTCTGAAGTAGTCTTTCGTGCCTCCTGGTATGTCAGATATATTGCTTTGAATAAATATTGGGGTTTCATATTTGGTCATTAAAGTATCTGGAAGTGTTGTATATAACATTATAATTTTTGCAGTCTTGATTCTTTAATGAGCATATTTTCACATATTAATCTTCAGGCTCTGCTAGATTTCTGTTAGATTTTATAAAGTTCTATTTTCATTAATTTACGCTGATCATACCGGCGTTACATGCATAGCCTAAACATCTCATCCTTTCAGCATTCCAAAAATAGTAGAGGCAGAGTTCACCATTCTTTTTTTGTGATTGGTTTCCTTCAGATTTTGTTCCTATTATGATCTTTGTCTTTATTGTTAAAAGCGTGAGCGTCTCACAACTGGCACACCTTCGCAGTTAGATGGACAGTTCTTCCCTCACTTTTACACGCAGGTATTGTCCATAGGCTAATATTCCTTATAAAATTTGTCTCCAACAACCGTCACAGCCAGGTGGTTGTTTCCTGAGACTAGGTTGTACGAGTTCTCCATCAGACTCCTAAACTAAACCTGCTGCAGTTTGTGTGAAGCCAAAGAGGCACACCCTCTGTACAAAGCATGAATTTACTGTGTGTTCAAGTGTTAAAAATTTGTTCGAAGTCTTTATTATTAGTCCACCTGTAATGAGAGTAATGCTTTTAGTTTGAATTAAATTTGCTTAAGACTAACGAACAAAGCCTTGTCTGGTGCTATGGTTCTCACTTCCAGGGCCACCCTGGCTCCTGAGGCCAGTGGCTTCAATTTGAGGGAAAGGAGTTATGATCAGCTGTCACTACCCCCAAGTCCAAAGTGGGTGTTATTATGTGTATGATTATGATTTCAGGGTCAGCTGGACTGCATTATGTTTTTGTTAGTCTGCTCTGCATCCTGCTCTTTTGGCATTAATTTGCAGTATTCACTGTATGTATGAGGTGTGTTTTACATACCTGGGTTCTAGACCTTTATTCTTCTTGTTACCTTTGAAATGGTTCTGCCCCTTTCACAGGGTGTTATTTCCTTAGTATTGAGTAACTGGCTGTGGTTGAGACATCTGTAACCCTCTGGTATCAATCTGTGCCTCTGGTTCAAGCTTCTGTTGTTATCCTGCATCTTTACTCCCCAAGCGAGCGTTTTAATGAAGGGCCATAGACAGCTCTACAAAGAACAAGTAACTGATTCTACTGTCTGTTACTTACAAAACATTTATAACACTAGCTATCACGTCACAGATGTACAAAGTGAAGCAAAAGTTAAACCAAAGTAGGTAACAGCCACATAGTCATTCGTAAGTTTGGTTACAGCTAAAAAAGCTAAAACAAGGGAATAGGCAGGCCAGGATGAGCTCAGGCAAAGTCTGACAAGGCCTGTGTGCTCAGCATCTTGCAAAGCCTGCAGCCTGTTGTCAGAGCACTACATTAGTGGGAATGCAAGACTACACTTCCTTACTTAATGCTTTGGATGATGAGTATTTAATATATGGACCACAACCTCTTTTTCTGTGTGTGTTTTCATTACGTGTTATAACGTTTTCGAAGTGTAATGATATTTCCTCTTTGCAGGATCATGCAGTTCTGCAGTGGCTAAATTTGATGGGCTAATCCGCTTCATAAAACTGGCATTTCCTCTGACCCTTTAGTTATGTGATTTGGAGTTTCACTGACTTTTTTTTTACATCTTCCTGAATTATCACTTCTTTGAATCATGCCCCTGAGAAATGCAATTAAATAAAATCTAGTCATGCATGTTTGGAAAATTCATGCGATCACAAGGCATTAAAGTTCCATGTTAACAAAGGGGTAATCTGTCCAGTTAAAAGGATATGGCAGTTTGTTATGGAATCACTGCTGGGAGGGGAACATATGCTGGTTTTTGCACTGTGGTAATTGCACAGTGAGATTTTGATTATGCAGGATTTATTTAAAAAAAATATATGTTTAAAACTAAATTCCTATATTTATATTTGTGTACCGGAATAACTATACTTGCATTTGGAAGTGTTAAGAACTTAGCATCTCCTGCTGAAATCAGTGAAAGTTGCTGAATGTATTCTACTAATAATAGCAGTACTGTTGTGATATAGAGGAGTAATGTAGCATAGTGATCTAGGCATTATGCAGATAACCAATTGTTTATGAACATTAAATAAATTAACCGTTTTTTACCAATATCCTATTTTAAAAATTGAAACAACATTTACTACCCCTAGCTTTACATAGAAATTCTGGAGAAAAAAAAAGCAAAACATTTGAAAAAAAATTGCAGTTTAATATAGGAACATATATTGCATTTTTTATTTCAGGAATCAATAAGGAATCAATTCTGGTTTTCTCAGATTCTAATAAAATTTTAGTTGTGATCAGGTTAGCTAGATTTTATTTGATGTTATTCCTTCTTTTCCTTCCTCCCGCCATTCATGTTTATAATAGCGTTTTAAAGGACCATGTTTCAATCACACCAGAAGTTCATCTAAGTATGATGAGATTTTTTTTCGTTTACAGGATATTTAACACTTTGACTGTTAAGTTGTAGGAAAGAACATCTACAACTGATTGCTGTTTATAAAGTGGTTTTAAAGAAGTCTGATGTGTACATAAAGAAAGTATTGATGATGGGCAGAAGTCACTTTGGTTTGTGTGAATTCTAAAAAAGTAAACTGGTCTCTTAAAATTCAGTGCAAAATGTTGATTCTCTGACATTTATCAAAATACTATGATTTGTGAGTCTATATCAGCATCATTTACGTCCATCGCCTGCAGCACAGATTTTACTTTTAACCCTGTATCTCCACTATCTTGATTTTGCCAGAGTTTTCTGACAGCTTGCCTGTTATGCACTCTGGGAAAAATGTGTAAGGGTGTAATTTACTTTTCAGTATAAAGCATCATAAAAAATTATTCATATCCAACTCTGAAGTAAAGTAGTATTTAAATTTTACAATAGGAGTTGAAATCCTTTATGGTAGATGTTGAAAGGCCTGAAGATGGAACAAGGGCCAGCAACTTGCTCTGGCAATGGTGCCCTCAAGATCGGGTTAAAAAATTATGCCTTTTCTTGTGTTCTTTTTCTGGCCTACCATAAATTGAACAACGACACAACTTCAGAAGTACAGATAGGCGAGATAAGCCTTGAAAATGCTTCTTATGCTGATTCAGGAGAGATACAATTATCTTCTGGACTTTCCACCACACATCTATGTGTATTAAACCACGTGTCTTAGAAAATTTGGTATTGTTATGGAATTAGGTGTTTAAGGAACCATATGTGTTTAAGGAACCATAACACTAAACTGTTGGCTTGATTGAAAACTGAATTGTGATTTTTCAGGGTGCACTTATCACCAAATACTGTTAAAGCTCTGTAGGATCCTTTTGGCTTTGGACTTCCTTCTTTTTGCAGAGTATTCATCCTAATTGCTTTCTTTTAGTAGGAAGCATTTGGTCAAAATAACAAAGAGTGTTCTAAGACATAAAATTGATTTGCTAATGGTTTTGGGTTTTCTGCAGACACATATTTTTAAAAGGACTGAGTATATACATGAAGGAAACATCCCTGCTTTTGCTCTTAAATTCATGCCCTGCTATATGTTTTTCTTTTTTGAGTTTTGTTGAGTTAATATGATGATTTAAAAGATATTACATCACTGTATGGGGCATGAAAAGCCTACCTACAGAGGAGAATGACTACCCCAATTCGATGACTATTTTTTATTTCAGGAAAGCTGCTAATATGCAGTTAAAGATAAAGGTATAGAAAAAAAAGACTATCTGTTTTATCTATCCAGTGCAATGAGAGGGAACGGAAAGCCTGATAGAAATGTACAATGTTCTAAAATACTGGAGAGCTTCATCCTTACTTTTTGTTTGAATTCTCTCAAAGAATTGATAAAAAAGATTGAGATACCATAACAGTAGGAATAACAAGAGAACGAACTAGAAATAATAAGAATGTACTGTTGGCATTTTCATTTCAGGTTTGCAGTAGTGGGCTCTTGAAATGTTTTTCTTAACTAACATAAGTTTAACTTGAACATTTTCAGGAATAGTGAGTGCAAAATATTCAGTAGTCTAGTGGTTTGAAAATGTTCTAGACAATTTGTAAACAGACAAGTGGACTTGATTTATAGACAAAACTAAACAAAATATGTATTTTTTTGAATATCAGCATTCCATATGTTCACTATACTTTTAAATATATGATGTATAAATATATATAATGTCAGTCTAATAATTCCACATGGTATGCAATAGTAGGCTCCTACAGGAAGGAAAAAGAACTGGAAAATACTGGGGATCCATGAAAATGTCAGCCATAGCCAGTAACAAATTCAACAGCTTTCCATGTAATTTCCATATTTATTATTTTCAATTGTCACTAATATAACGCATTGACTAGTAATTCCTTTACATGACCTCTTTTGTAATGTAGTGAGAGATTATTGTTAAATATATTTGAAATCACTTTGTTCCTAATACTGAATGGCAAAGATTTATTTTCCTTGTAAGTAAAATAATATTATGTTATGTAGCAGCATTACACCATAAAATACAGTGGGTTTTATCACCTAGTGCTTTTCAAAAGTATTTTTCAATGAATGAGTATGTGAAGTGAATAGAAATTTGTTACCTGAAACTATGAAATTTCTTTAATACTTTAAAGAAATAGAGGATTTGAAATACTCCCAGAATGTTGGACTTTAAAACTTGCTGATTTACCACAGTACAGAGATCAGAAGTTGCTAGAAAGAAGCCTAAATTTATACCTCATTACCGTAATGCTCCTCATTGTGTTGTCAGCTTGGGGCAAAAGGTTGATATTCACAATCTCTACATCCTGCAGAGGTTGCAAATGCAATTACAGATTCTCAGTGACCTGATTCACCTTGTTTATGGCCAGTGAAAACTTATAAGGTAGGGCAGCGAGTGATACAATTCCAGGCCTCTTGATGATCACAAATATTCTGTATAGTCTTTAGAGATATTGGAGTAAGTAATTGTTTTTTTATTGCTGACGAAATTAAAAAACTGGGGTAATTATTTCAGGCACTCAAAAACCAAACAATGTTTCATTTTCCTGTTAACATGAGAAACAAACTGAAAATGGATTCTAAGCAATCTTTACCTTAGTTTTCTTTTAATTAAGTCAAAATTTCAGTATAAGAAGACAGATACCAAGAGAAATAGTATAATTTTAGGATATTAATTTTTGTGTTTGCATTGGTATTTTTTCTCTTTATTATTTTGGGGAAATGTCTAATTTTAAAGCCATCTGAAACTTTCTTCCTAACTTATATGTTGATTAACAGGCCTGTACATTTGCAGTGTCTCTATTTTTTAAATTTTAGTTTCTTACGCTTAGATTTGTTGGGGTTTTTTCATTATTTTCTCACTTTCTGATGAGTGTCATTTCCATGTCTGAAAAGTACAGTCTCAGTTTTTAAGTTTTACTTTCCAATTTCTTTAATAGGACTTCTCATAGAAATAGATTTTTTTATTTTAAAAAATGCTTTTTGTCCTGGCAATGTTTTAAAATTACTTTCTGTGTACCTGCAAAGTGCGTTGTTTATTGACAGAGTTAAATGTCTCTTTACATATTATAACTTTCTGTATCATTCTCCTGTGTGCCTTTTTAACCTGTGTAGTTGTAGAGGCGTTTCATGTCAACTGTAATAGAGATATGACATGATATGCTTTTCACAGTATCACACAGTATCATAAGGTTGGAAAAGACCTTTGAGATCATCGAGTCCAACCTATGAACCAACACCTACACCTACCCCAGTAGGATAGGGGAGAGAATCAGAATAGTAAAAGTGAAAAAACTCGTGGGTTGAGATAAAGACAGTTTAATAGATAAAGCAAAAGCTATCACAATATCACAGTATCGTAAGGTTGGAAAAGACCTTTGAGATCATCGAGTCCGACCTATGACTCAACACCTACAGTTACACCTACTCCTACTTGTCAACTACACCATATCACTAAGTGCCTCATCCAAATTCTCTTTGAACACCTCCAGGGATGGTGACTCGACCACCTCCCTAGGCAGCGCATTCCAATGAACAATTACCCTCTCAGTGAAGAATTTCTTCCTAATGTCAATCCTAAACTTCCCCTGGTGAAGCTTGAGACCGTGTCCTCTCGTTCTGTCACTGGTCGCCTGAGAGAAGAGTCCAACTCCTGCCTCACTACAACCTCCCTTTAGGTAGTTGTAGAGAGCAATAAGGTCTCCCCTGAGCCTCCTCTTCTCCAGGCTAAACAACCCCAGCTCCCTCAGTCGCTCCTCATAGGGCTTGTGCTCCAGCCCCTTCACCATCCTTGTTGCTCTCCTCTGGACGCACTCCAGCATCTCAACATCCTTCTTAAACTGAGGGGCTGCGGCCTGACCAGTATAAGGGGATGATGACCTCTCTAGTCCTGCTGGCCACACTATTCCTGATGCAGGCCAAGATACCACTGGCCCTCTTGGCCACTTGAGCGCACTGCTGGCTCATGTTGAGTTTCCTGTCCACCAGCACTCCCAAGTCCCTTTCCGCCTGACTGCTCTCCAGCCACTCTGCACCCAGTCTATAGCTCTGCATGGGGTTGTTGTGTCCAAAGTGTAGGACCCGGCATTTTGACTTGTTAAACCTCATGCTATTGGAGTTAGCCCATCTCTCCAGCCTGTCAAGGTCCCTCTGTAGGGCCCTCCTACCTTCTAGCAGATCAACACTTCCTCCCAGCTTGATGTCTTCTGCGAACTTGCTGATGAAGGACTCGACCCCCTCATCCAGATCATCAATAAAGATATTAAACAGGACCGGGCCCAGCACCGATCCCTGGGGGACGCCACTAGTGACGGGCCGCCAGCTGGATGGGACACCATTCATTACCACCCTTTGGGCTCGGCCATCCAACCAATTCCTAACCCAGCACAGAACATTCCCATCCATGCCACGGGTTGCCAGCTTGTCCAGTAGTCTACTATGGGAGACAGTGTCAAAGGCCTTGCTGAAGTCCAGGTACACCACATCCACAGCCTTCCTCTCATCCACCAGGCGAGTCACACAGTCATAAAAAGTAATCAGGTTGGTCAGGCAGGACCTGCCTCTCCTAAAACCATGCTGGCTGGGCCTGATCTCTCCCTCATTCCTCAGGTGCCGCATGATCGCACCCAGGATTATCCATTCCATAATTTTGCGTGGGACCGAGGTCAGGCTGACAGGTCTGTCGTTACCTGGATCATCCCTACGGCCCTTCTTGTGGATGGGTGTCACGTTGGCCAACTTCCAGTCTTCTGGGACCTCTCCAGTGAGCCAGGACTGCTGATAAATGATGGAAAGCGGCTTAGCAAGCTCGTCCGCCATCTCTCTCATCACCCTAGGATGGATCCCATCAGGCCCCATAGACTTATGAGGATCCAAGTGGCTCAGCAGGTCTCTAACTTCTTCCTCCTGTATGACAGGGGGGCTGTATTGCACGTCGCCCCTATCCACTGCTTCAGTAGACCAGTTGTCCAGAGAACAATCTGCCTTACTATTGAAAACCGAGGTGAAGAAGGCATTAAGCACCTCAGCCTTTTCCTCATATTTAGTTACTATATTTCCCTCAGTGATCGATAAGGATTGAAGGTTGTTGCTGCCCTTTTTTGTGCCGTTAATGTATTTGAAAAAGCTCTTCTTGTTGTCCTTAACACAAGTGGCCAATTTAAGCTCCAGCTGGGCTTTTGCCTCCCTAATTTTCTTCCTACACGACTTGACAATATTTTTGAACACAGCCTGACTCACCTGCCCTTCTTTCCAAAGGCGATACACCCTCTTTTTTTCACTGAGTCATATGCTATTTTCTACCCATTCACAGATTACTTACTCCAACCTCCCTCCTCGAAGCAGGATCAGCTAGAACAGGTTACTCAGGGTTATGTCCAGTCAGGTTTTAGATATTCCCTAGGATGGAGACACCACAACTTCTCTTGGCAGCCTGTTACAGTGTTTGATCAGCCTTCCAGTAAAAAAGCTTTTTCTTGTGTTTAAATGGAATTTTCTGTGTTTCTGGTTTTGATCATTGTCTCTTGTTAGAGGAGACAGTGTAGAAAAGCCTTGGTAAAGCCTTGCTAAATTAAGATATCCACTGCTCTCTCCTCATTCACTTATCACTTATTCACTAATCTTATTAGAGCAAACTATTACGTTGGTCAAGCCTGATTTCTCCTTCTGGAATTCATGCTGGCGTGGGTTTATTACCTTCTTGGCCTTAATGTGTTTGGATATGGTTTTGAGGGTTATTTGCTCCAATGCCACTCCCATGATTTGAGTTGGAGATGAGTAGCTCGTACTTCTCTGGATCCTCCTTTTTAAGGATAGGAATGAGATTTCTTTTCTCCCATTCCTTGGGAACATCTCTCAGTTTCCATGACCTTTCAGAGATAATCAAAACCAGCCTTGCAGTGACATCAGCCAGCTCTCACAGCACTGGTGGGAGCATACCATTAGGTTCCATGGGCTTGTGTATGCTCAGTAGTTTAAGTGTTCCCTAACACAGTACTTCTCTACTGGGAATGAGTCTTCATTACTCCTGACTTTCCCACTGGTCTCAGAGGAATCGAATTTCTGAAGGAAGTCCTTACTAGTAAATTCCTATATTGTTTTATGGTCACCTGTCCCTTTTCCACCTCTTGCATCCTATTTTTTTAATGTTTGAGTTTACACAGGAGGTACTTGTTCATCCATGCATGTCTCCACCACCAGTGCCTGATTTCTTGAGCCTGGAGGTTATACTTGAAAATCAACCACCTTTCTTGGACTACTGTCCAGGACTTTATCCCATGAAATTCTCCCAAGGAGGTCCCTGAAAAGGACAAAGCCATGACCCTCAAGCCCTGGGCTGTGATCCTACTTCTTGCTTTGTTCCCTTCTCTGTGGGTCTTGGACTCCACTATCTGATGGTCACTGCAGCCAAGGCTGCACCTGTCCTTCACATTCCTAACCAGTTCTTCTGTTTTTAAAAGTATGAGGTCCAGCAGGATGTATGCAATGTGAGTTATGTGCATCCAAGCTGAAATACAGAATTCTGCAGATGGCAGAGGTCTAAAATTCCAGATTTCAGTCTTGATTTGTTCTTGAAAGACAATTTTATTGGATATTTATGATCCTATTGAAAATAAAGTCAGATTAGACAGGTTGTAGATACATGCCTTCTGTGAGCAATATTCATGGAGATAAAAATACATTTTAAGCATAGATCTGTAAGACCAAAGTAGAGAGCAAAGCATAGTCTTACAAAAATCAGGAGATTTAAGTGTAATACATTGATGTAGAGATAGTTATGACTGTTAGAAATGAGTATGTATGTAAGATGGGTATGTATATGAAAAAATTAAATTTGCACACTCAGTAATAAAATCAAATGTGATTTTGGAGTATGCCAAAAGTTTTTTTTGCATTGCCTTAAAAGTGTGTCATGTTTTAAAATGGTGGATGGTATTATAAAATAAAGTTGTTCTTTTCTTGTGGCAAAAGACTGCCAAATTCTAAATATATTTTTTTTAATCTGTCACTGCATATCCAATAATTTTTTTCAAAATAACAGATAAACAAAGCCATAAGTTTTTCAGACACTAATAAAATATAAAATGCTTGGCACTCCTCATGTTGGCTTTGCAGCAGCAGTTAATTAAGAAATACTATTCCCATAGCTAGTCTGCTATGTTTGATCTCCATGTGCTAAGATATTTGACAAGATAGGTGCTATACCTGGCTTGCTGTTTTTTTTTTAATCAAAAACATCGATTCTAATGTCAGCTTACTCAAAACACAAGGATTGGGGAGAGTCTAATATTTGCTAAGTAGAAAAAGACAAAAAGGGTATTGGGAAAATGATTATTTTCAAGCTTCCAGTTAGATAGTACAATCAATGGAGGTTTAAAAATAAATAAACAAGAGAACTAGTGAGACATCTGTGTCGAAATAGACTAATGCTCCAAATTGGTATGGATTTCACTGGGAAAAATCGTAAAGCCATTTCATACTTCAGCTATACTATATAAACTAGATCTATTCCTCCTCCTTCCCCCAATAGAAGCCTAAATATTCACTAATGTGAGATAATATTAGCTAGGAATGGAAGGATAACATATCCATGTATTTCCTCTATTTCCAATTTGACAATTTAATCATGCTCTAATCCTCCCAAATTAGGTGGTCAGGTCATTGTTTCCTACATAATAAGTGCGATCAGTTTCCAGGGTAGAACTTTTTGACCAGTATGCAAGGTAAACTAAACCAGAAACATTTCAAGGAAATACGAGATCTGACACAAAAAAACCCCGACTAACCCTATAGCTCAGGAACCAAGAGTAGGAGGGGACAGACAATGAGATGATCATAGATCATATTCTAACCTTTCACAGTGAAACAAGACTCAGCTCAATTGCTTCACTCAGTACAAGTGGATACGTGTTCAAACATAGACGTTTTCTTAACTTCAGTCAGAAAATGTCAGTGTGCAAGAGTGAACAAGTTAAAATCAAGGCAGTGTGCCAGTGCGCCATGCCTTGTCTGTGAAGCAGTTTTTAGCTAATATCTAACTCTTCCCAAAGATCAAGTTGGTGCTGAAAGGAAACCATTCTTTGGTAGAAGATATGAAAGCAAAAATGATGGTGATCCCTTTTCAGAAAATGATCGGCAGAATCGCTTTGAACATTGGCAGCATCATATGCAGCTGTGTGCCAACTCAGAAGGGAACTATTTTGAAGGTGATCGTAGTATATTTTCTTAATTTGTTAAATGAAAAGAGTTACAGGCGTGGTCTCAAGATTTTCATTTTTTTGTGTGTTGGACCTCATAGTGTTGTTTGTATCTGTGTTTAATTTGTGAACATCATTTGTAGGATTTGGGAATATTTTAAGTTGCCCTGAGAAAATGTGGTTGGTTGGTTTGTTTGGTTTGATTTTGTTTTAAACTCCAACACTTGGACAACAGCTCTTAAGACCAGGCTTCCTCAAACTTTATTCATCAGTCTAGACACAAAATACATGGGCTTTTTTAAATTCTCAAGAAGAGTTCTGACTATTTTACAGGTCTGTTTAAAGATATAAAAACATAAAGGGGGCATGGTCAGAGTAAAGATAATTCAGAATTATCCTATGCACAGTGTCCAAAATGTGTGATTTGTGTCTTCAAGTGTGCACATCACAATCCTTGTTCCTTGGTCATCCAGCTTAGGAGACCACTGGTCACTGCTCCCTATCTGTTCTTGCTCTGTAAGGCAGAGCTGGGTTCTTCAGGTGATTGTGCCCCTGTGCTCAGTGCTGGTGAGGCCGCACCTCGAGTGCTGGGATCAGTTTTGAGCCCCTCACTACAGGAAGAACACTGAGGTGCTGGAGCGCGTCCAGAGAAGGGCAACGAGGCTGGAGAGGGGGCTGGAGAACAAGTCCTGCGAGGAGAGACTGAGAGAGTTGGGGCTGTTTAGCTTGGAGAAGAGGAGGCTGAGAGGAGACCTCATCACTGTCTACAACTGCCTGAAAGGAGATGGTGATGGGGTGGGTGCTGGGCTCTTCTTGCAGGTGACAAGCGATAGAATGAGAGGAAATGGCTGCAGGTTGCACCAGGGGAGGTTTAGACTGGACTTTGTGAAGAATTTCGTTACTGAAAGGGTGGTAAAGGATTGGAACAGCTGCCCAGGGAGGTGGTGGAGTCGCCATCCCTGGAGATGTTTAAAAGACGGGTGGATGAGCTCTTTAGGGACAAGGTTTAGTGGGGAGACAGGTACGGTTGCACTCGGTGATCTTGGAGGTGTCTTCCAGCCTTATCATAGAATCATAGAATCACTAGGTATGATTCTACTGTATTTATTCAGCCAAGTCCAAATTAACTCAAGCAAAGTCTGCCAAACTCCCCATTTAACGTTGCTCGCTTTTACGTACTGAACAGCGAGATATAATGAACATCTAAGAGAGAGTCTTCTTACTTGAGAATTTAAATGGATCTCCAGGCTTGTCAGCCTTTCAACAGTTGTTTGTGGGAGTGTAATGGCATAGCTGAGGAAGTGTCTCATATCTATATGATCTTTCAAACTGGGTATTAAAGTGAGTAAAAGCAATTGGGACCATGGACATTCAGCATCTGTGAGTTTCACTTTCTGTTTAAATTCTCTTGAACTTGCTGAGCAACTAATTCGTCTACAACAGTTATGTGGAGTTTAGAAAATGCTTTGGTTGGAACAGTTTTAAGTATCAAAGAATGGGATACAA
This sequence comes from Neomorphus geoffroyi, assembly GCA_033558235.1. Lineage (NCBI taxonomy): Eukaryota > Metazoa > Chordata > Aves > Cuculiformes > Neomorphidae > Neomorphus > Neomorphus geoffroyi. Next base: position 21,445,390 of record JAUMJM010000020.1, on the reverse strand, counting down.
ATTATTTCACTTATCACTTGTTTTAAGCTAGTCTATTCACCAGGTAACCAGTATTTTGACTAGCTCACACTCCTAGTCCTGTATTTTTAATCACCAAACTTTCTCACAGAGAGAATAGTGTGTATGTAAAGAATTTAGCTTTTAATGTGTCAGTAGCGTGTTAGTATGACAGGTAATGAGGCAATTTGGCAGAACATCAGAAACTAATTGAGCTCAGCTCACATCAATGCAGCTTTTAGGCTGTCTCTTCTAAAAGGAACAGTAGGATTACATAAGACAATACGACATGTACAATTTTAATTGGAAACTCTAATTTAAAATATTTAAAGCATGCTTAGAATAATTTGTAAATCTAGACAGACACATTCTTATCCAATTAATTAAGTCTCTTCAGTGGATTGTATAATGACTTAGTTTCAAAAATATAAATTATGGAAGTCTTTGCACATATAAATATTCAAGCAAATTTAAAGAGAAGGGATTTAGCTTGAGTAGGAAGGTCTCATAACTGCACTCTGTTATGTAAAATTAACATGGAATTTTGTAAAATGGCCATTAAAATCTCTCAGTACTGTTAAAAGGACTGTTTAATTTTAAAAATAAAACTTTAAGTTGGTCACAATGCAGAGAAAGATTGTAAAATATAATTTCAAAACATTTCAGTGATCATGAAATGATTTTTACTTATTTAATAATAATCTCTGCTCATACTGTATGGTGTTACCAGAGCATTGCCACACATGATGCTTTTCTTTTAATCTAGCATTCTGTTAAGAAATTTTAAAGGATAAATTTCTCCATAAAGTGGAATTCTAAAAAAATTTTGGGGGAGGGAAGATGCTTTTTGGGAAACATGTGTACACTAACATTTTCTGCCTGCTGAATTGTTTAAATTACAAATGAAAACAAGGATATAATTAGTACTATGTAGCATAATATTATATTAAAACACTGTAGGAAAAAGGGAAAATATTCTCTCTGTCTTTATGGAGAGCAAAGCTGTTGCTTAATAGACTGAAGTGATTTTACCTCCAAGACACCGGCAACAGCAGTAGTAACACTGGGAGCAGAAACAGGACTTACTGACTTACAGGGTAGCATCCTTCTCAGTGGCTCACATGCTTTGTTTCATTCTCTTTTTTTTTTTTTTTTTTTACCATGTCTTTTATGGGAAAAAAAGGACAATACTTACTTTCTTATATTGTGGAAGCAGTCTGAAGCAGTAGGATTTCTTGTGAAAGGCAGCCATTTTACCGTAATCAAACTTAAGTTCTTCTTGGTAGGCTTTTGGATTTCCTAACTTTTCCAGGTTTCAAACAATATTTCTTTAATCCAGACATTTCGACATCATGAATTTCAAGCAGTGACATTATTCCATATATTTTTGTTTAAAAATGTAAAGAAATACATTGTTCCCAAAGTAAAGGCATTTTAACAAATTGAAAGTCATGCATTAATTAGCTGAATGCCTTACCAGTATTATTAAACATGCAATATCTAAGTTTGTAACTTAATCTGAGTCCATCTTAATCAGTACCTGCTGCAAATATTTTTTTAAGTTCTATGTGGAATCCTGGGTGCTTCTAATATAAAGCATAATATGTCAAGTTTATTCTTATAATTAAATAACTCTGGTGTACAACATAATCTTGTCTTACAACTACACAACACTTAAATTGATGGACTCAATTTAAGATTAAATTCAGTGGGAGCTGTTAGATATTTCTAACATGTTTTGTACACCTCTTCATAGTACCAGAGAATGCATCATTAATTACGTCTGGGTATGATACTACTGAATTTCTCCCCCTCCCCCCAAAAGAAACACTTGTTTTAGCAAATACAAGATACATAAAATATACATAAATCTATGAACACTTAATAAAAGCATAGACAAATAGGTTGCACTTTTTTTTAATTAGCTTCCTTTGACATTTCTTCAATAACAGTTTACTAATAACTACTGCTATGAATATTAATACCTCATTTCACGAACTATCTCTGGCTGATTTCCATGATTGACTATGAGGGCTTGAATGGCATGGCCAGTGGAAGTCTGCCTAAACACACAACTTGAATGATTATCTTGCATCATTCATGGTGACTCTGTCAGGTTGCCTGAGAGTAATTGTGAAAGAAATGCAGGTCATTACAAAATGAACATGATATGTCCATAATGGATCCCTTGAAGCGTCTGAAGTTTACTTAGTCAATAATCTGTCATGAAAAAAGTAATTCAATATAGTTTACTGAAGTGCTGGACAATTCAAATCTAATGTACCTCAGTATATTTTCAGAGATGTTATCTAGCTTGCTCTTCTTACTACTTTAAAGAATTTTAAATTTAATAAAATCATGACATTCTAAGTTGATTTAAGTACTCTTCTGCATTGTCTTTAAACTTAAAAGGACATAAAATGATATATAAGGTAATAAACATAACATTGTGGGATAAAATTTAGGACTTTTGGTATGTGATATTTTTTCCTGGTAATGACTTCCAATCATCGCAATAAATTTATTCAGTTATCCAGTATTATTTATAAAAGGGGTTTTGTCCACTGATGCTAAATAATTTTTTCAGATGTATGTAGAAAATTTTGCTATATTCTACATGTAGTATTTATTTTTTAAATTTTAAAACTGTTTTTAAATTAAGAGTAATTTTAATAAGGAAAACAAGTTGTATGTAATGATCACTGTAAACCTACAAATAAACCCATTAGGCTTATTTTGTGCTGAGTATAAGGAGAAAAAAATTGTTGCATATTTTAATACTGCCAACAAATACCCATTTCACCACTCAATCTGGAAAGTCCTGTATATTTCAACTTTTTAAGTTTGATTGTATTAAGAAGTATTTTTAAAATTAATAATGTAGTTAAAACTGCTCTCTAAAACCAGACAGAAAGTAACAAGTAAGATTTGCTGAACTGTTATTCTTAGAGTTATAATAATTCTGATTTGATTTTAGCTAAAACATTTTAACTACATAAGCTTAATGTTATCATAAAACCTTAAAAACTTGTAGTTCAGTATTGCAGATTAATGATAGTTTGTAATATGAAAGCACTGGCTTTGCAGCCAAGACATTTTATGTTGGAAACCATAAAGTGTGTCCAGTGATTTGTGTCAGCTAAAACTGTAGCCTGAAGGAACACTTCATGGGTTATTACTTTAATCTAGTTATTGCAGCCTTGAAGTGTATGTTAGTAAGCTGAAGGTAAAAGTGTCAAAAGCACAGCTGAGACTGATCACCAACAGCTTCTACAAAAAACAGAAAACTGTCCCACGTATTATTTTCCTAAAGTTGATAAACTGAAATTCAAGTCATATTGACTATGGGTTGTTTTAAAAATTATCGTTTATTTCTAGAAAATAACACTTCTCTTATATGAAGACTTTCGTAAAGAATTGACATTCAGAAAAAAGTTTATTGTCATTCAATGAACTGAAATTATCAAAAGTTAAATTTGCCATTGCCATCTGTTTATCAAATGAATGCCAGTGCACTGTGTTTACAGACTGGTATTACAGCATATTATTAATTCCTTATTATATTACTATTATATTAAACAATAAGTAACAGAAAAAAAAAAAAATTCAAAAGAGGTAATTATGTTTGTAATTGCTAACACCTGCACTAAACTTCAGCTTCCGGATGATGGTTACAGACAGAGTCACAGAATCACAGAATGGCTGAGGTTGGGCAGGAGTGCTGTAGGTCTTTTGGTCCAGCTCCCCTGGTCAGGTGGGGTCACCTAGAGTCTGTTTCTCAGGATCATGTCCAGATAGCTTTTGAGTATCTCCAAGGAAGGATACTCCACATACTCCCTGAGCAGCTTGTGCCAGTGCTGTAAACAGTGTTTCCAGATCTTCAGACAAAACTACCTGTGTTTCAGTTTGTGATCATTGCCACTTGTCCGGTTACTGAGCACCACTGAAAAGAGTCTGGCTCCATCTTCTTTACTTTCTCCCTTCAGATACTTGTACACAGGGATGAGATCCCTCCAAGCCTTCTCTTCTCCAGGCTGAACAGTCCCACATCTTTCAGCTTCTCCTCATAGAAGAGGTGCTCCAGTCCCTTACTCAGCTTTGTGACCCTTCATGGGACTTGCTCCAGTATATCCAGGTCTCTTCTAGTACTAAGGAGTTCAGAACTGGACACAGTGCTCCAGAGGTGATCTCAGAAGTACTGAATAGTACAGTAGACAACTGTTTGCCAAAGGTACCACTAAATAATACTCCTCATTCCTCAAAACAGGCATAGCATAGGGCTGTCTCCACCACCACAGATGGGGATGACCAGTGACTGAACGGAACAGACAATGAGAACAATTCCTAAATATAATGCTTTTTAACTTTTGTTCAGAAACGTAGTGCTATGTATACAGTTCAAAATTACAGTTATGTATGGAATCAGAAATCGATTTATGTATCTTATACTATACGAGGTTTTATAAGTTAGAATGTGTTACTTGCAAAATGCTAAAAATAGCTGAAATACAGGTCTTTATTTCACTTTATTGGAAATTTTGAGGACATTACCTCTGAAAGTAGATTAATACAGCTGGTTTCAGTGTTGTATTTTTCATTTTAGAAAAGTTAAAAGAATATGGACTAAATGTTGGTAAAGTTTTAAGAGGTAAAACTTATCATGTATGTATATTTCATATACATGATTTTTTTAGCCCTCATTACAGTGCCGTTTCAGACATTTTGGGAAAGGAATGCTTCCACAGGCTGGAATAATTCTCTACCATATTTTGAAATAGTTGTTTGTCAGTCTGTGTAAGTATATATATGTATTCTTGAATTGTATGTTTATTCCAGACATATAGTAATTATTCTGGATAAACTGGAAATCTGTAGCTGTGTTCAAAATTCATAACTAGCCACCAGATCAGTATTTTTCATTACTCTCTTTTTAGAGGTATTTGCAGCATTTTACACGTATATAGGTTACATTATTTTCTCACATTTTATTTAAAAGGGAAAAAGGTTGCATGTTTAACTCAAACTGTCCATGTCTCTCTTCTCCTGCTCCACATTTGAGATCCTCATCCTGCCATGGATGAAGAACACTGTTGTGCTCAAAGAAATGATCCTTACTTAACCTTAACCTTCTGCTGCTAAATATTGTGAGGCTGCAGTGAAACCTGGAAAGTCTTAAATTGCTCTGTTTGGTACTGCTAGTGACGCTTTTTTTTAATGGCATTCTTTCTGCGTTATACTTCTTTAAAAGTATGAAACGGATCATGAATACATTACCTTTTCCTGGTTTTTGCATGGCACAGTTCACTGAACTTACTGAATATGGACATAAGATTCTGCAATAAAACCTGGAAAGCACGACCAGCAAATTGTCAACATCCCAGTGGGTTTTCAGAACTCGTTTTGATGCTGGAAACCTACATACAACTACTGTATCTTCTTTTCCACCCCTTAATGCCGACCTTAATTTCAGACATAGTTGTACAATTTACTTATTTGTCTCCATAAATGAATGCGTTCTGTACTGCTTTTGCTGTGGGATAGCTTGTCTAGAAATCCATAACCTAGAGCTAGAATGTAGCATAGAAAAAAAAGTAAAAGCATCCTCTATTCATGTTACACAATGTATGCCTTCTACAGGCACTAGCAAACGTCTGGTAAGGTTTGGTATTGTTGCTGTACAATTTTCTGGCATCAGGCCAACACTGGTTAAAAGTAGGGATACTGTAAAATAAAAGTCTTACATTATACTGTTTAAATTTGTCAAGCAGAGCATGAACGTTTAAGAGAATGGATAATCTGCCATGCTCCTTCCAAAAAAAAGAAAAAAAAAATAAATTATTCACATAGTTTTAAATAACTTGCATATATGAAGGTTCATCATGCACTTTCATGTACATACAGGTTCTGAAATTAATATTTATACAGTACACAAACAAACACCTTCCAAAAGAAATACAAACTTTAAAGCGTGTGGTTTAATATTAAGCAATTGGTATTCTACCTTTTAACATTTGTAAACTGTTTTGTCACATCCATAGTCATGCTACAAGTTCATAGTATTAACACTTCCTTCAGGCTCCAATTACTCTTTTTAGTTTCAGTGATTGCATGGAAGCATGAAATGTGATGTCACTTTCTAACTGAGATTTCTAAATCTCTACAGGTTTACATAACTTGCAGAAATTATAGTTAAGCTTTAAAAACTACTCTGAGATCAGGTGAAAATAAAAAGTGAAACTCAGTAAGACTGTATGAATGGATGAATGCAATAAAAGCAAGAAGGTTCCAAAATCTGGAGAAGTAAACTGAAAGATTTGTATTAGTTTTCTTGTAACTTTGGATTAGGATTCCTCCTTACCTTTATCAAGGTTACCCTTCTGCTGTTACAGTTCCTAAATCTAATCCTTTTTGTATCACATACGTGTAATCAGTACAGTCTCAGCTGCAAACTTACTTAATATACTTTGTTTGTCACTCATGATGTCATGTCAATCCTGGCAATTAATTTTTCTGATTAGTCAATAGTTCCATTTTACGTAGGAGAAAAGAATATTGGCTATTTTCATGTGTCATCCTTTTTCTCTCAGACCAAATAAATCCAAATAACCCTCCAACATTTCTTCTTCTGGTGACCAGGAGAAATGTGAACTCTGATATGTGGACATTTTAGGTCTGTTGTAGAGAGCCTAAACTGGAACTTCAGCTTTAACCTTTGTTCAGTACTCAGACATTGAGACAGATTTTTTTTTTTAAAGACACATGAGGGGACATTTTGAGGACCAGAAACGGACATAATTGAGAATTAACTTCTGTTTACTATTTCTAACACGTGGCGTCTTTGTAGATTTGACATGTTTTGATAATGCTGTGGAACTAAACATAATTTCAACATTTCAGTTGCAAAATTTGGAAACAGACCAGGATCTAGATGGTGTAGTTCAAACTAACCCAATCTGTGATATTTGTGCAATTGGGAAAGATTATTGCTACAAAATAATGGTAGGAAGCATTTTTGGTAGTGCATAAATGAAAGACAAATCTATATTATCTGTTTTAATTTTTATATGTATTGTTTTATAGCATGTATTTCAGAATGATACTCAAATGTCTTTTTTTAGCTTGTAGTAGAAGAATTTAGTTACAAAGCAGTAAGGGGCAGTAAGACATGAGGGAAGTATATCCTTACTATAATGTGACCAAGATTATATAATGGTTACCCATGGCTGAAAAAACAAGACATACCTTAATGAATGCAGTAGAAACTGGCCAGAGTTTTATTAACTGTAGCAAAACAAATTAAATAATTTAACAGCTCCCTGAGATTCTAGTAACTCATTTTTGTGTTTTGCTTCATGTGAGTGTCACCTTAACCCATTCTTTTTTTCACCACATCTATCTCCATGAAATCTCATCATGCCAGCTAGTGCTCAACTGGGAATTTCCAATTCCAGATGAAAACTATACAAAGCATCCTAAACACAGATATTTCTTGTTCTTGAATGAGTTTCACACTTCATTCTGCACCTAGCGTGTAAACAGCTTTGTTTTGCCACTTGAATTATGGCCTTAGAAGCAATCAGCACTGTCTTTGAAATACTGCACATGCAGGCTGTGAGTTAAGTACTCTTTTAGAGGCATGGAGGTTTCTTATTCATAGCTCAGAAGTAGACCACACAATATTATTGCCAGGTGAAGTCTGCAAAATAGTGTGAGGAATAAAAGCAATGTTCGTAAGTCCTTTTGCACCTTGTTCATGTGGTGATTATTCTTTCAGTCCTACCTACTCTTCTTCATGTTTGGAAGTGGGGACCTTCATTGAACAGTGACAATGACTTTACGTTAGGGATAGTTCCAACACACGAATGTGAACAGTCATTATACATTTCAAATTTTTAATTTTTCAACATTTAATTTTTCCCAACAAAGAGGAAGTGAGGCAAAATCGTCAGGACACCTGTATGGATCAACAAGAAACTCCTACACAAACGCAAAAAAAAACCTACAGAGGGCGGAAGTAAGGACAGGTAGCCTGGGAGGAATACAGAGAAATTGTCGGGGATCAGGTGAGGAAAGATAAAGCCTTGATAGAATTAAATCTGGCCAAGAATGTCAAGAGCAACAAAAAAAAGCTTCTATAGGTATGTCGGTGATAAAAGGAAGCCTGGGGAAATGTTGGGCCCTCTCTGGATGGAATTGGAGACCTGGTTGCCCAGGATCTGGAAAATGCTGAGGTACTCAACTTCACTGGCAGGGGGTTAAGTCATACTGCCTAAGTAGCAGAAGGCAAAGGCAGGGACTGGATGACTGAAGAACTGTCCACTGTAGGAGATCATCATCTTTGTGACCATCTAAGGAACCCAAAAGTGCACAAGTCCATGGTACCTCATGAGATGTATCCACAGGTCCTAAGGAAACTGGTAGAGGAAGTGGCTAAGCTCTTATCCATTGTATCTGACAAGTCATGGCAGTCTGGTAAAGTTCCCACTGACTGAAAAAGGGGAAACGTAACTTATATTTTTAAAAGAGGAAAAAAGGAAGAGCCGGGGAACTACAGGCCTATCGGCCTCACCTCTGTGTCCAGCAAGATCATGAAGCTTTGCTGAGACACATGAAAAATAAAAAAGTGATTGGTGACAGCCAACATGGCTTCACTAAGCCAAATTGTGCCTGATGAATTTGGTGGCCTTCTATAATGGGGCTGTGGAATTGGTGTATAAGGGAAGAATAACTAACATATTTACATGAACTTGTGCAAAACATTCAACACTATCGCACACATCATCTTGTCTTTAAATTGAAGAGACATGGCTTTGATGGATGGACCACTCAATGGATAAGAAATTGGCTGGCTAGATGGATACACTCAGACATTAGGGGTCAAGGGATTCATGTCCAAGTGGAGACTGCTGATGACTGGCATTCCTCAGAGGTCAGTATCAGGGCAGGTGTTGTTTAATGTCTTTGTCAGAGCCATGGACAGTGGGATTGAGTGCACCCTCAGTACTCTATTGCTGATGACACCAAGCTGTGTGGTGCAATCGACACGTTGGAGGGAAGGAATGAAATCCAGAGGGACTTAACAGGCTTGAGTGGATCTCTGCAAATGTCATGGAATTCAACATGGGCAAGTGCAAGGTCCTGCACCTGGATTGGGGCAATCCCAAGCACATTTATGGACTGCAAAGGCAATGGATTGAGAGTAGCCCTGCAGAGAAGGACTTGGGGGGTGCTGGTGGATGAGAAGCTCATCATAAGCCTGCAACGTGCATTTCCAGCCCAGAAAGCCAACCGTATCAGTGTGACTAGCAGGTTGGGACAGGTGATTCTGCCCCTCTGCTGTGCTCTCATGAGATGTCACTTGGAGTACGGCGTTCTGTTTTGGAGTCCTTAAGCATAGGAAGGACATGGATTTGTTAGAGTCCAAAGGAGGGCCACAATGATTATCAGAGAGCTGGAGCACCTCTCTTATGAGGATGGGATTGTTTAGCCTAAAGAAAAGCAGGCTCTGAGGAGACCTTATAGAAACCTTCCAGTACATAAAAGGAGCCCACAAGAATCATGGGGAGAGTTTCTTTATCAGGAAGTGCAGTGGTAGGATGAGGGGAACAGTTTTAAGCTGATAGGGGGTAGCTCAAGATTAGATTTAGTTCATTAAGAATTTAATCACTTTCACAGTAGTTCCAGTCGTATCTTTTGTATTCCACTGACAGGAAAAAGGCTAAGGCCACATTAGCATAGCCCAGCTTCAAATGCAGAAAGATCCTTACCTTCAAACTTCAGAAAAGGTTTTAGACTATCAAAGAAAATGCCTTATCTTGAAAACAACATGAGTCTCAACTGTAGAATATTGGGGTATCGATAGGTCTCTGATAGGAGAGTTTTGATACTCTGCCTCATATGAGGGGGTTTCAAAATGGGGAATTTGCATCTGAAGCAGAAAAATCATCAGGTATTCTCTAAATTTTATGTTGTACTTTTTTCCTACATTTATGAGTAACTAAACTCCAAAAGCTGTTTGTGAATCTTGGAGGATATTCGTCATCCTTATGTCTGTTTTCTCTTTTGATTTCACAACTCTGTAATCATGTCCATAACACAGGTGGATCGAGGACTGCTTATATCTATGAGAGGAAGTTTGGAGATTAGTGATAAATTCAGTATAATTCATATTTTTCAAGTATATTGTAATAGAATGATGTTAACATTCATGCTGTTAAACAAATGGAGTAAAATAAAATACTTGACTGTTTGTCCTTTGTAGCATAGTGAGCATTAAAACTAGGTGGTTCTTCAGAATACTCAGTGTCATAAGATGTGTGTTGGTAATCACTTCATAATCATTTCCATTGTTCACTATTTCGGATTATTTGTCTTTATAGACTTCTAGCTTTAATTTTTAGTGTCTCAAAGCTATCATTGGTGACAATTGTTTTACAAATGAATAAATATTATCCGTTAGTTTCCGAAAAGTGTTCCCCCCAAAAAAGAGAAAAAAACGAAAGGAGGAGTGAGGAGTGGTAACAATTGACTTTGAGTTATAATCGTGGCAGCCTGAGTCAAATAAGTTTGGAAGATGGCACCTATTCTCATCCCATTTAAAATAAAGCATAAACAATCCTGAAAGTCCTTGCAAAGCACAGGAGCTGAGCCTTTCCTTCAGAGACAGGTAGAAGCAGCCTGCTAGGACATGTAGAGATCACTAGAACACAAGTGTCAGTGGTTGCGTCAAAGGTACATTTTGAGACTTTGTGATGGGAGGAGCAAGTTTCCAAAATGCCACCTAGTTTGAGAACTACTTTTGGAAGAGTGCTGGCAATTGCTGTGCAGAAACCGAAAGCCCTAAAATATCTGAAATATTTATCTGAATGAGTTATCCGTCAAAGGCAGAACAAGACTGTTTACAACCGTAGCATACGTTCAGCCAAATTACATTTGCAAATCAGTGTTTTGAAGGTGTAGACCTTAAAATAAAATAACTTAATGGGTTGAAATAATTTTTGTTAAGGAAAAAAGTATCTGTGCCAGCAGCTTTTAGATGAAGTTGCAGCCTGTTTCAGGGCAGTGCATTTTGAAATGACCGAGATGTTAAACTCAAAAACAAGGTTGTCAGACAACAAAACAAACGTAGCTACAAATTAGCCTTCTAATCTTATAATCTGGTTACAGCTGCCAAAATCCAACTGACAATTGATTTGCTCTTTGCTGTTCAGCACAAGATTTCGTCTGTTCTTTTTGATGAGAGTCAATGAGTGCATTAAGCTTATAGCTTCCCATGTCCTCCAGACTCCATTACAAATAGTCCTTAATTACTGGAGTCATTGTCTGTACAAATAAACCTACTACTAGAAAAGTGCAAAGCAGAATTTTTGTATGATTCTTCTGCATTTATTATTTTGCCTCTAGTTCCTGTAGAGACTTAAATGAACCAAGTCAGCCCAGATACTACTATCAAATTGAGTCAAAATGTATGTATGTAACAAAATATCATTTCAAAACAATTTTATGTCTTTCCTTCTTCTAAAAAATACTAGAACGATCATAATTGGTGGTGGTCATATAATTTTTCTTTTCTTTTTTTTAAAAGAATCATCAAATGGTTCTGTCAGCACAGCTGAAAACTGACATATTTTCAATAAGAAAATCTACCTAGAACAATAAAAGAAAATGAGACAAGAAAAGGACCTTCTATATTCAAGGGGCAAAATGGATTTTTGATTCATATAGTGTATGATGTCACTTGCTGATGCCAAGATTTTGACTTATTTTGGTAAAGCCAGAATTTCACTGAGAAGCATGACATTCACTTGACATAAAGCCATGCCACAGTTACTAAATATTCATTATAAAAGTTTTGTTTTCTCTGATGAGTAGGAGTACTTAGCATTTACGAAGCGTTTCCTATGTTCACAATGAAAGATTAGAGGTCAGAAGATACGGCTTATAAGAAAAGACATGAAAGAAAATCTTTATATAAGAGTGGCAGAAAAATAGTTTTCAGATTCATAAGGAGGTCATGTAAGGAAGGTAATAAATTTATGTTTATATTAAGGGTGAGAGGGAGTGTAGAATTGAAATATGATTGTATCTAGGTAGTAAGGAAAACCTTCTGGTTTTGAGGACTCATTCTTTTGATGGAATTGTAATTGTAAAAGAAAAGATTCTTGAAAATTCCTTGAAAGGAAAATTAGCTAGTAGTAAATAACACTGAAAAATATTTGCAAACATGAAAAAACAAAGTTTAAGACTTAAAAGCAAAATTTAGGACTGTCTTTTCAATAACAGTTTTAAGAAGTTTTGCCTAACAGATGAAAATTATAGATTTCCTAATATCATGATCCTATTTATCTTTTCATTACTTCTGCAGTAGTGAGCAGTGCATAAAAAAGCATTGTGGTTAAGTGATTTTTGTAACCTTAGCATAATCAAGAAAATGCTTCCTGCTCTTGAACTCTGTGCGCTTCTCTTACAACTTTTACTTTTGTATTTTGTTTTTGAATGAAATCTTCGTTCACATCCATATCATTATTTTTATTTTTTGTTGCTTTTTCATAACCCATATTTGTAATTGTAATTGAGTTTTTCACTGCCCTAATGCTTCTGTTGTAATGGCAGCCTTATTCTGATAGCAATAGCCTAGAAATTACAAAGGAAAAGAATGTTTCCTCTAAGATTTTCTCTGTGCGAAAAGAGTTATACTAGTCTGATAGTGTATAAGAAACATTCAGAAAGTAGTAGAAGAAAACCATTAAATTTAGGCCAGAGAAAATGTCCAAAAATTTTGAAACTTACACTGCCTTTTACAAACATAATCTGCAACGTATTTTATTCCCAGTTCTTTATTTAAAGCTTACTATGCAATTTGTAGACTGAGGCAAAAACTTCTGGTGAACCTGAGTTGCCCTATCTTGTTGCTGAGACATCGAGTTTGTTATTGTACTGTGTCTGTCCTGGAGCAGGGTAAAACCAGATAAAATTTCAAGTGTATACACAGACATGCACGTACATATATGTATGTATTCATTCTAGAATCACAAGGTAAATTGCTCATGAAACTAAAAACTTAAACTTCACTAAACCCATACATTTTTGAACAAACTATGCAATAGTTCCCATAGGAGATCTACATTAAAAGTATTTGTATGCAAATAACTTCTCACATATTGTTAGGTTTTTGAGACTAGTGATGTCTGACACTCAGTTTTCTGGAGGGAGGACTTAGTGGCCATTTTGTTTAGTGCTTTCTTGGCCTGAGTGCAGTTTTTGTGGAATCATCCAAATCTTCAGAAATTCTGGACTATAGAGATAAACTTAATAGAGATAAACTATAGAGATAACTTAAATAAAACTGAGGGATTTTTTTTTTTTTTTTTAAAAAAGGAGTAAAAGAACATGATGAGATAGAACATAGATTTCTGATTTTATTTCTGCTTTTTTTAAGGAATTAAGGTTCTGTGACTTCTTGCCACTATGCAATCTAAGGAATGGATATATTCCTTCAAAAATTATTTTCAGTTGCTTCAGCCGAGTGAATGAGAAAGTTCTCAGTGTCCATAGTATGGAGATATAAGCACCTGATAATTTTCTGCTAGTCTCAAAGTTTGATAAAGAGCCTTTATATTTAATTTAAAGAGTAAATAAGGATCTTTATAACATGCTTATAGTAAAGCAACCTACAGAGCAAAACTTAGGTCAGGCTTCCAGTAATCATTCCAATTCAGATTTTCACATCATGAGTAAGGACTGCACTCTTATTTCATTATTGGTGTGCATATACAAATAAAACCAATACTGACAAAGTTTTAGTCACAAAATTTAGTTTAATTTTGTGTATTATAACTGTAGCACTTTCTGCAATTTGTTGTGTATTCGAATAATGAAAATCTAATATAACGTGAGCAGTTAGTTTGAGAAATTTGTAGTATCTTATGGACAGTAACATTACTTCTGTACTATGATAGATTCCCTGGTTTTGCTATGTCTTACTTGCAGTTTATCACATCATTGTAAATTTTGTGCTTGGGGAGCAAAACAGAAACTGCAGCACAGGAAGTGGGAAAAATAAGGATCTGACCTGAAGCACCATCATCAGAAAGGATGCTTCTTTATGGAAAGTGTTATTAAAAGGAAAAAATGATGATTTTCAAAAACTGTGGTAATAATACCATTAATGAAAGGTTCTTTAACTTCTGTTTACAAAATACACTTTATGAATATGAAAATAAAGTAACCATATCCCGTATTAAATTTTTGGATAAATGTTTATCACAGTATGTAATTCCTTACACAAAAAGTCCTTTTGAGGACTTTGGAATCGCCTTTTAATACATGTTCTTGTTTTCATCAGTGTTTTTAAAAGCCTGTTTGTACTTCTCTGAAATTTTCTTGTATCAACCCTTCAGAATCTCTAGAATTGTTCCTTTGAGAAGACAAATGGCTTTCCAAATTTTTTGTTGTATTCAGTCTGCAGCAGGCACATCTTTTTTACTTGCTAAGTGTGCATATTTATCTGCAGAAATAAAGTAAATCTTAACAGTATATAGCAAAAGCATGCAAGTAGCTTTATTAGAACAATCAATAGTCAATCTAGTTGTCTACTATGAGTGTTTCTACTTGTTTTCAGCCTATGCTTAGGACTAAGGAGATGGAACATTAGTGTTACATCATAGATAGATCTTAATAAGAATATCAGTAGTTATTATACACTTTATCAAAAGTAGGATAATTATTCTCATCCAGCACATTTTCTCGCAATGTAATGTTGTTTTGCTTTACTATTCTGTGGTCACTTCCAACCACATTCAGCCTGTGGATCTGTGAGTACAATTTACAATTGTTACTTTCAGTTTGACTAGCACTTTTCACTGTTACATGATAGATAAAGAACATTTTTTCTAATTATGCTCTTTCTGAGATAGACAAACTTGCAGTAACTTTCCGGAATAAATAGCGTTTTTATTCCCCGCTGAATGAAATCACATCTTTTTTTTGCTGTAGGTGTTTAGAGATAGGTGGAATAGGAGACAATACAGGAGAAGGTAACTTCCTCTCCTATATGCAAGAAACCTGTCATCTTTAAATTAGTATTGATCCATAGTGTATGCGTGTTCAGCCCTTCACTGTTTTGTCCTATCAGATCTGTGGGAAATCAGAAGGAAGTGTATTATATTAACACAAATCGCACAACATGAAAAGCAAAGAGCACTGGACTTCATTTGCACTGGTTTTGCAAACAACTTCATAGTAATAATAATTGCAGTTAAATAAATCACCAAAGCCTGAGTTCATTTCCAGCTCTGCCAATGGACATTGCATAATGATTTTTGCAGGACTTTAACTAAACTATTCCACCAAATAATTATGTTCATTTTTGTACATTTCTTGAGTTGCATAAAATATGAATTGCTTCAATTACTGAGCATTATTATTTTGTTTTATGTCATTATGCTTTATATAGATTTAAACCTGAAGTTTTCTTTGTTCAGCAAGTGCAAAGCTTCTTAAAACTCAGAAACCATGCATTCTCAAATGCTGATTTTGTGATGTCACGTTTCTGATCATTATAACTTTCAATGCAAATGTTAAATGGTCTATTATGTAGAACAAGAATAATTTAATTCATCCTAAGATTACTTTATAGCACTCTAAAGTTATCCAGAAGTACTGTTGGGATATCTATTGCTTTCATTTCTAGGTTTTTGGATATTTTTTTCAGATAAAATGTATACTAAACACTTACTGACATACTACAAGAAGTAAATTTAATTTAAAGTCAGTTGTTGTGGAAGTCTGTATAAAACTTGGACTTGGGTGCGCTTTGTTTCATATGAGTGAATCGTATTAACAAAATTAAAAGTAAACAAGTAAGTTAAATTAAGCTACTGTTGTGGTAGCCAAACTGTCTTAAAAAAGCTTGGACAAATAAGTATTTTCTGTTCTTCTTTTGTTTAGAAAAGTTACATTAGTTTTCCCTTCAGTAGTACAGTTCTCTTTTCTTGAAGATGGGATACCTGTCTCTTGGGGGGTTTGAATCCAGTTGTGTGCATTTAAAATAAGTTCTACCCTTTCTTACCAAAGGAGATAAACCCTAGACTCTTTCTCCTTTTTTCAAAGTGCTTTCTGAACAAAGAGTATCTTCCACTTGAGTGGTCACACACTGGATGGAAATAAGAACTCCCACTATCTGGGAAACATTAAGTAAAATTAAACCTAGTAAAGGAAGGACAGTTGTAAAGTAACAGTAGACAGAAAGGGAATGGGATTGAAGGCATTGCTGTCCATCTTAAATAAGATCTTTTGCAGACACCCTAGAAGATTATCGTTGCTAATACAGACTAGCAGCAAGAACATGTTGTCATGGCTAGTATGCAGCCATGAGTATGTTATGCACAGAAGCAACAGGTGAGCCATAATATTTGAATTCAGTTTTAGTGGAATCTCTACCAAAGCAACAACTTGCAAAAACGTCGTGAATCAAGTAATAAAGAGCTGATTATGCCTTCTTGCAGACACTTACTAAATGGCTTACAAAACATGTTTTTTGATGGATGAAAGGAAAATCTTACAAGAGAAGTAAACAGGGAAATAAGAACTGATTTTTGAACAATTATACTGTGAGGTTTTTTCTAGGAAGCGGTTTTTAGTTCATCTGTAGTGAATTCCTTTGAGAACCTTCATTCATATATTAAGACTTCCCAGTAGCTATTTCAGGTTTAATGTAAGTTTCTTTGTTGTTAGCTGACCTCACATTGTCAGACAACTCATCTGCTGTATCATGTACTTCATCACCTACTTCCCGACTGGAATATGTTAACAATTTGAGACAAGACATCTATCTTACTGCTTAACATAGCTGAAAATACTGCAAATAATAACAGAATCTGATTGGCTTGGTGGCAGATAGGACTTGTGTTGGTGATGCTTGGGCATCAGAAGCTCAAGCCTGCATATATGGGTTGTATTCAACTTCTGCAGCCAAGCTGTGTGACATTGTCAGATGTTATTGCTGCTCTGATTGTGTGGCTCCAAAACCTGTTACAACTTCAAAACACTTCCACATTTTTTTTTTCACCAAAATCTTTTTTCTCCTGTGGTCTTCCCAGTTTTCTAGGGCAAAATTTGTGATGTCATTTTTTAGGTAAAAAAAAAAAGCTATCACATATGTCAGCCTTCCTGAAGATACATCTGCTTTTCAGAAAAATAAAATTGGAATACCTGTGTTTTAAGCCACTTTACTGACTGTGAAGATTTCCTGAACTCTTTATTTTCGACGTAAACTCATATATTGCCCTTCCAAAGTTTGTCTCTTCTGTAATTGTGCTGATCTTTCTTACCTACCCTTAGAATCTGGCTTTCAGGAAGGCTGTTTTTAAATCTTGCTTTGTTGTCATGAGAGCCTATTTAAAGCCAGTATAACAAAGCTGAAAAGTCAGTCACCTAAAATATTGTTCAGTTTTTTTCCATTACTCATTGATTATTTTTTTCTTGGTCAAACAAGCAGAAACTCTGTTTTAACACTATGTAAGTTTCTGAATTATGTTTTCATCCTGTATTCTGATGGTTTAGTCCTCCAGTATCACCTCTGTTTTATGATCGTGTGTTGCACCCACAACTGGATGATAACAGTTGTTCTCAGTAGTGTTACATTTCTGTTTTCTGTATCTTATTGTCAGTTCTGATCTTATGGTGACACCATCAGTAACATTATTGCCTTGTCCATGAGTGGAGTAGAGTAGTGACAGTATTTACATGCAGTCTGTGATCCAGGCAAACTTACCCTTTGACATTGTCATAACAAGCTGGATTTCCTAACAGAAAGTTAAAGTATCTACTTCCATTACATAGTGATCTTTCAAATTACATTTTTGAATGCAGAAAGTTATTTTTTAGTTACATTATGGACAACATTAATTATTAAGTTTTGGGGGTTTTTTTCCTTTCGCTGTTGGCTAGAAAATTGTGAATGATTCTTTCGGGTTGCACTACTGCTGTTGCCAGGTGCCTCTTGTATGTTCTTCTCAATATTTCATAGTCCCTTTTTAATGCAAAGTCATTGTTGCTCATTAGTTATTTTCGCTAATGATGGAAGTGCAATGACGTGCTTTCAAAAGTATGTTATTGGTTACTAGTTATGCTTTTCCTTTTTGTCCTTTCTTGTAACTGACTGTGAAACCTTACACAGTTTTAAAGTGGACATTTCTTACGACCTTAGATGCAAAATTACACTAGAAGACCATATATATGAAGAAAAGGTGGCAATGCAGGTGATTTATATAACATTATAGCATCTTATTACTTTTAGAACCCTGTTTTAATGGCTTAACAAATGACGATATTGCAAAACCAGAAATGAGAATTTTGGCAGAAATGATCAACCAACAACAACATTCAATGGAGTCAGTATTTTATTTAACAAAGACACATGTAAGGTTTTGCACTGGGGTAGACATAATCCAGGAGTGCATGAGGAGTTGGGATCTGCCAGGCTGGGGAGCAGCTCTCTGGATAGGGACCCTGAGGTCCTGGTGGACAACAAGCTCAATGAGTGAACAATGTGCTTCTGTGATGAAGAAAACCAACAGGATGCTGGGTTGCATCAACAAGGTCATCACCAGCAGAGACAGAGGAGTCATTATCCCACTCAGTGCTTGTCAGGCCACACCTGAAATACTGTTCTGGTCTCTGCTTTGCAAAATCATGTGGATAGGCTGGAGAGGGTCCAAAGGAAGTCTGCAAAGATGATCAAAGGACTGGGAAACCTGGATGAGGAAAGGCTGAGAGAACTGGGTTTGTTCTGCCTTGAGAAAAGAAGGCCTAGGGAAGACTTCATAACCATGTTTCAGTATTTAAAGGGTGCTTCCAAAAAGATGGAGACTCCCTTTCTACAAGAAGTTATATGGAAAATCTGAGGGTTAATGGGTACAAGTTGCTCCTAGGAAGATTCTTATTGGGCACAGGAGGACAATTTTCACAATGAGAACAATCATGATTATTTTCTGTGGGATTGGTTTATGGGCAGAGGTCAGATTCATATCCATTCACAGCTCTGATCTTACTAGGGAGATACTATGATTGCAATCATAACCTATGATGTACAAATGAATGGGGTTGATGGCAATGAAATGAAGTGAATAAATTACTCATATTTAAATATATGTCTAATGTTAAATGGCCAGGTATTATAACTACTTTTATAGATTTCGGTTTCATGCCAAGCACCGAACTAAGCATAATAGCTTATTTTTCACTAAAATATAACATGTTTGGCCAAATATATTTTCCAGAGGGATGTTTAGTCTTGCTTTAGTCCCTGAAGAGGCAGAGAATCCAATTTTTTGATAGTTTGATCCAATGGCTAGGTGTTATTTCTTTGAAGTTCATGCCTTGCATTCAGCTTTCAGCTATCTTTGACTAGATATCTTGGTTAGAATTATTTCTGCTCAAGTCTGGAAACTTTGGTTAATGTAGGCACAGAGCCAGATAATTGCCGTTGTGTTGCTTCTTAAGCCAACTAGTATCTTCATATTTCCTTCAGTGTCTTGGAACTTCATTAGTGGCCAGCACTGTACAGCAAACACGTAAGCAGTTCTTAAGGGAATCATGTGGTCTCCTGTCTGACATGAAGACTGCAGGCTGCTGTCCCCAGAAGACATCACCTCTTTACTCCTTCCTCCTGGAGCCAGTGAAATCAGAACAGGACAATGGTCAGATACCAACTTAAAAATCAGTTCCCCAAGAGCATTTGGGAGTGTACTACTGGCACTGTCTCTTGTAGAAACTATTTTGGTTCTGATCACACCAATATTGAAGCTAGTTGTGTCTGTGCTTTCTGTGCAGAATGCTCTAAGTGATTGAGACTCTGCATTACTAGGGCTTATGTTTCCAGGAAGACAGTTTTACCTTAATTAGCTTAAAATGGTCTTTGGCATACAGGCAGTATCTGTTTATGAAGGATAAAGACCTCTGTGTTTCCTAATAAGCTGAATAAGTTAGCCCTCTAATGTTTCCTTTCTCTCATTCTAAAGTCTTTTTTCCATCCTTCAATTGCTTTTGTGAATTTTTTTTCAGATTATCCAGATCTAAAATACTAAAAATACTAAATATGCATACAGTATTGCTGTGTTGCTACTGCAAATGTCTTACATACTGATTATGTCTAGGCATATCCGATTTATATATTTTTTAAAAGTATATCTTTTCCCTGCAGTTTTATGTACACATCAAGTTATCTTATCAAAAGATAACTGCTTTCCAGGGCATGGACAGTTAATATGTACTCTTTATATTATTTGCTAATTGTTTCTTTTTCATAATTCATTTTCATGATTCATTGTTTCTTTTCTAGTCTGCGTCAGTCCTTATATTTTATAACAAATTATTGATGAAAAATACATATAGCGTGGTCTAGATCTGGTGGTTTGATTGTGATTTAATCCCACAAACCGTGCTGAATATGTTGCTCTGATTTGACATCTGTCTGTTCTGAATTCATTCCATGTTTATATTGCTCATTGTAGGTTTGCTTTCATGATTAATATTATAATGCTCCATCCGTACAAACAACTGTTGCATATAAATACTTGGCTTCCTTAAAAAGATCTGTAATTTCATAATAACCCTTGAAATCAGTTTATAATATAATTATCTGTAGAAAAACTTCTGCAGGCCATGTCAGGACTTTGTATAACGTGGATACCATTTATGAGGTACCCAATTTAGAGGTCCACGAGATAGGCTGTGGTTTGTCTGCTTTTAGTTTTGTGTTAATCTGTGTTGTTTTTTAAAAAAATCAACATAACTTTAAAGAAAGGAAGTGGAATTCAGATGTCAGAGTTTCATTTGATGACTTAATGATGTTTTGCTCTCACCTACAGTATAAAGTGAACTACTGATTTTTCAAAAACAAAGTTCACGAAAGGTAAATTACAATGTTATTTCCATAAAAATGTGTCCAAAACAAAACTGAAATCCTCATAAAGATTTTTGGAAGAAATGCTTAGGCACTCACCCATTCATTGAAGAACTTTACCCATGAGGTATCCTATCTTCTGTGTAGTGTTTGAGAAATCCTTTCACAATCAATATTCAGTTGTAAGTATCACATACAAGAATTTGGGAAATGGTTTCAGCTAATGAGTAAAAGAGAGAAAGTCATGATTTGCTTGTGTATATTGATAAAGTAGAAAAATCATCTCAGTTTGCTCAAATAAATCATTGGAAGTTATCAGTAACAAAACTCGCTGTCTTCAAACGTTTATTTGGCGTTTCATATGCAGGAGGAAACTAATATTGCCATCTCAATCATTCTTTGAGCTGTTTTAGAGAAAAGTACTTATTCTTACAGGAAAAGAGAGCTTCTGCTCCATCCCCACAAATAAAAATTATTTCAAATATACCCCAGGTTTCTGGGGAAAAAAATCCAGTGAAGAATCTGTTAATGCCAAGGGATGTTAATTTAGCAAAATACATCTGTAATGTTCACGTGACTTTCTTAAATCAGGACTTGAAATACCTTGCAAATGTCTGCAAGAGTAGAAAACAGGAAAGTATTTGGCAGCATATGGAAAATACTGAGGTAAGCGTATTATCTCCTCCCAATGTTTTAGCTTATTTTTCCTCAGTTAGTAACTCTCTGAAAATGCAGTCAGTGTTAAGAAAAAGATTTTGGAGTGATTAACATGTCTTCCTTAATGTGTGAATTTTCCCAACATGGCTTTAAGCAAAATTAGAAGAAAAGAGACAAGGAGAATTAGCAATTAAAGGGCTGTCACTGTCATCAGAGACAGTTGAATGTGGGGAACAGAGTGGCAGTAAGGATGATTTAACTTACATCAGAAGAGAACTGCCAGCCTGGCAAAGTCTGGAACTTCTCCAAAGGAATCAAATACGACTAGAAAAGCGGTTGAGAGGAGCTGGTATACACATTATGTATGCCAAAGCTTTCTGATCCCTTACTAAGCTGAGAAAGAAAATAAATAAATAAACTCTTGGTAAGATAAAACAGAAATAAACTCATACTTGCAGCAGTTTACACATCTAAGTGTGAAGACTGAACTGTTAAAGGAAGCTAACAGGTTGATAAGTAGTTCAGTAAAACAGACAATGTTGACATTTCTTCTGTGCATTCAGAAGTAATCCTAGTACATTTCCATAAAAAAGCAGGATTTACACAAGAATATTTTCAGGAATCTTCATGTAACTAATGCTTGAACTGCAGAGCTATAATAAGTGGAAACAGAAAACGATGAATGTTGCATAAATGAATCTCTCCAATCCCAAACAGGACATACACAGTCATGCTCTCACTATGAAACTTCGTGTGTTCATTTTGTTCTGTCAAATTACTATGAAATTAGTGACAATTTCATTTCTAGCACAGTAAAAAGGGGACACATTTGTTTAAAATATGCATTTCTAATTAAGATAATGTTTAAATAAGGCAATACAATGGCTTCATGCATATCTTAAGTCAAACTTGCTATAATTAAATAATCAAGAAATTCACTAGTGTATTCAACGTTTGAGTATAGTAGTGGTAATCTTTACCACTACATGTTTTGCTAAGTCGGGGCAATTATATCATACTATCTAAATGCTTATGTAGATATTTCTATTAAATACAATGAATTACAAAACAAAAAACGCATGGACAAGTTGGCAGACATGGTAAGCATAGGGTTTTCTTAAGTTTTAAACGCATAGTTGTCCATGAAAATCTCGACACCATCAGGGAGATAAAAACTTTACAAAGTATATAAGTAATTCAAAAATTAAAAATGTCTTTGTTTTTTCTTCATTCCTTCCCGTTAATTGCATAGACAGATTGTTATTACTGAGTGCCTTGCCAGTTCTTATTTGAATCTGAAACATTAATTTGCATAGTGGGACTGTTACTTGAAGTTATCAGGTCTCAAGTTGTATGTATTTTGAATATTAGTTTAGCCACTGTGAACAACGAAGGCAAGTGGAGAATTCTGCATTTCGGGAGGATTAACACCCTGCCCCAATATGGGTTAGGAGTTGACCTGCTGTAAAGCAGCTCTGCAGAGCAAGACCTGGGAGTCATGATGAACAAGTTAATCGTGACCCAGCAATCATAGAATAATAGAATAATAAGGTTGGAAGAGACCTCTGAGATCATCAAGTCCAACCGTGCCTGTCTCCTTACTAAACTATATCCCTAAGAAACTCATCTACCCATCTTTTAAACACCTCCAGGGATGGCAACTCCACCACCTCCCTGGGCAGCCTGTTCCAATCCCTGACCGCTCTTTCAGTGAAGAAATTCTTCTTAGTGTCCAGTCTAAACCTCCCCTGGTGCAACTTGCAGCCATTTCCTCTCATTCTATCGCTTGTCACCTGCAAGAAGAGCCCAGCACCCACCCCGTCACCATCTCCTTTCAGGCAGTTGTAGACAGTGATGAGGTCTCCTCTCAGCCTCCTCCAAGCTAAACAGCCCCAACTCTCTCAGTCTCTCCTCGCAGGACTTGTTCTCCAACCCCCTCTCCAGCCTTGTTGCCCTTCTCTGGATGCGCTCCAGCACCTCAGTGTTCTTCCTGTAGTGAGGGGCCCAAAACTGAACCCAGCACTCGAGGTGTGGCCTCACCAGTGCTGAGCACAGGGACACAATCACCTCCCTGCTCCTGCTGGCCACGCTGTGTCTGACACAGGCCAAGATGCCATTGGCCCTCTTGGCCACCTGGGCACACTGCTGGCTCATGTTCATCTGGCTGTCACCCAACACCCCCAGATCCTTCTCTGCCAGGAGGGTCTCCAGCCGCTCCTCCCCAGGTCTGTATCTTTGCATGGGGTTGTTGTCCCCCAGGTGCAGGACTCTGCACTTGGCCTTGTTGAACCCCATCCCATTGGTCTCAACGCATCGATCCAGCCTGTCCAGATCCCTCTGCAGAGCCTCTCTTCCTTCAAGCAGAACCACACTTGCACCCAGCTTGGTGTTGTCTGCAAACTTGCTGAGGGTGCACTCAGTGCCTTCATCGAGATCATTGATAAAGATGTTAAAGACCCAGCACTTAACCCTGGAGAACACCGCTCGTGACTGGTTTCCAGCTGAATTTAATTCCGTTTACCACAACTCTTTGGGCCCGACCAGCCAGCCAGTTTTTAACCCAGCAGAGGGTGTGCCTGTCCAGGCCAATGGCAGCCAGTTTCTCCAGCAGGATACTGTGAGAAACGGTGTCAAAGGCTTTACTGGAGTCCAGGTCCACCAAATCCACAGCCTTTCTCTCATCCTTTAAACGGGTGCTATTGTCATAGAAGGAGATCCGATTGGTCTGGCAGGACCTGCCTTTGGTGCAATATGCCCTCATGGCTGAGAAGGCCGATTGTATCCTGGGGTGCATCAAGAAAAGCGTGGCCGTCGGGTCGAGCGAGATTATTACTCTCCTTCCCTTACACTGACCTGGTGAGGTCACATCTGGAGAACCATGTCCACTTCAGAAAACAGAACTACTGGAGAGAGTCCAGTAGAGGGCCACAAAGATGGTTTAGGAGACTTAAGCATCTCTTTTAAAAGGAAAGTCTGAAAGACCTGGTTCTGTTTAGTCTGGAGAACAGAAGACTGAGAGGGGATCTTATTAATGCTTATGATGATCTATAGGACAGGTGTCAAGAGGATGGGGCCAGACTCTTTTCAGTGGTGCTCAGCAACAGGACAAGGGGTAACAGGCACAAACTGCAGCACAGGAAGATCCAGTTGAACATGAGGAAAAACTTCTTCACCGTGAAGGTCATAGAGCATTGAAACAGGCTGCCCAGAGAGGCTCCTTCTCTGAAGATGTTAAAACCCACCTGGACACATTCCTTTGTAACCTGCTGCAGGTGAATCTGTTTTAGCAGGGGGGTTGGACTAGATGAACTCCAGATGTCCCTTCCAACCTGGATCATTCCACGATTCTGTGATTCTGTGATACAACACAATGTTATTGCTTTAAAGAAAAGTTTTAAGCTATTTAAAAACAGAAGTAAAAAATCCTATCATCATGTTAACTTTCATGCATTTATTCCTTTTCATAAAAAGATAAAAAGTTGAGTGATAGATGCATCCTCTTATGCATTATTTTTTAGTCTAAAGGTCAAAGTGAAGCAGATAGGCTGAAATAAAAAGTGTAAAGTTAACTAGCAATAACTTTCAGGAACCAATCTATTATAACAGAACAAGATGGGAGAGTTTATGAGATACTGAAGGTCGTACCTGAAAGGCTTCATCTGAAGACTCATGAAACTGTATTTACTGTGTCAGAATCTGGAAATTTAGAAGGTATTCCTTCTTCATGGAAGCAAAGTAAGATCGTGCTGATTCCAAGATTACATGTCTTTCAAAAATTGTCATAGGGCATAAATCATACTTGAATGTGACTAGGGAAGAGCTTATTATTCCAACTGATCACCTATCTTTGTCCACCGATGCCTGATTGTAGCAAGCACTGTGAGTAATTTACTTAGGATGCTTCTCTTTCCTTCTGTTATCAATGTAGATATTGTTGTGCTAAAGTTTTATTAATTTAAGATTTACTTGAAAAGAGAAGCTAAAATGAAAGTATATCTAAGCTTAGGAAAAGTTAATAACTAATTCTTTCTGATGTAGTTTTTTGTACTATCTGATTAAAGATTTGATCAGTTTGTCCTCTCATTGAATCTTTTGGAAATACTATTTTTCTGCTAATTATTTGCCAAATCTTAGATTACTGTTTTGAAATATAACAAACTGAGTTAGTATTGATGATCAAATAATGACCATTTAGTTATAAAGTTCTGCAATTTTTTGAAAAATAGAAAAGACTGTTAAGATAGAAGTTCCATGTCAAATAAAAGTCCTATTTTGCTTAGCTTTTTAAATCTAAAATATATGTAGTAAGTTAAGTATTTCAGAGTGTTTAGTTTTGGAGATACTGAAAGCACAGAGTGCTGAGCATCCTGCATTCGCACACACTACTTTGAGCAGAGATATTGGGCTAGGCAGTCTCCAGATTCAGCCCTTACATTCTCATTGATACTCTGATTACCTGGTTTTATATTTAAATATAATACTCCAAATGTTTGCCTTTACAGATTTAACTAAATTTTACACCATTTTCAAATACATGTCTATGTATCTATGAGAATATATATTTTTTAAAAAAAATAAAAGCTGTAAAGCACTTTATTTTTTTGCTTTTCCAGAAATCTGGTGACAGCACAGTTGAGAACTACTTTAAATAAAAACTGTTTCCCACATTTAGAATCAAATCTATAAAATGGTAGTAATGCATGTAATAGTAGTGTAATAATACAAACTTACACAAAATGCATGCTTGCAATTGTCTGGCTAAAATAAAAATGCTTTTAATATTTTTGGCTTAAAGTTTAAAATGTTGGTATTGCTCTTAGTTATTACAAATTAAAATGAATTATTTTGCACATCTGTGATTTCTCTGAATCTTCATTGATCATTGCAAATATTTGCTGTTGCTGTACTTCTAGAATTCATTCAGAATAACACTATAAATGCAAGTCATATTAACATATAATAGTAAATGACTATTAGTATATAGTCATAGAAAAGAAATGGTCCTGTGCTGTGTGATAAAGTGTGTAACTACAAATAGTTTCAATCAGAGGAAAGCAACTGGGGAAAAGTACATTAGGAACCTAAATAAAAAAGCTGTTTGCAATCAGTTACAGCTGAGTGCAACAAAAATTACTTTCTAGGGATCAAAGGAAATTAATGATTGACCAGTGTAACCAGAACATCCCCCAGCATGTTAAATGTTTAATGCCATGCTATTTCTGCCCAAAACAATCTGAAGTTTGGCATATATCCGCTAAAATAGTTCAATGCTAATTAATTAGGCATGTCATTTTGCATAAAATTAGTAATTAATACTAGTCACCATGCACTATAGTGAACTTTTTTCAGTTAAAGATTCAGTCTCAGCAGTTTCAAAAGCTTGATGAAATGGTCATTTTTTATTCTTAGAAGAGAACTTGCACATTGAAAAAGGTGTTGTAGTCAGAAGGAAGGATATATCAAAGTTTATAGACCAGATTTATTTGAGGTTGTTCAAGGTCAATGAATTTTTTTTCTCTCCACTTGCTTGAAATTATGATTAATAGAATACGAATAACTGGTACTTCAGCTGAAATGAACTACAGTGATGTGCAACACTATATTTAGCCATCTTTTAAACTGTATACATTTAAAAGGCTCCAAATTAAACCTGTATTCTGTGCCATTTTAGAGGCAATATTTACCCTGAGGTTTTGCAGATTGATTTGAAGAATCTCCAGTAATTTTCATTCAAAATGCGGAAATAATGTGATCGTTGAAGAATCACTTAGGGTAGCCATTGTAAACAGTGGGTTTGAATAATCAAAAAACCCCCAAACAAGTAAAATTTGATTTTCCTTTGTGAAAAAAGCGGTATTTTTGGTCTTTTTCCTAATAAGTATAGGCGCCCAAACTGAAATTTGTAACTGCAGTAAAATGCAATTTATTCTGAGCAATTGTGCAATCCCAATCCCCAAGAACTAAAATCCTCTAGTTAAAAAGTCTAGAGAGTCATTGAAAGCTAACGTTACTCCGCAATGAGCAGGAACAGCCTTGTAGCAAAGAAGTCAGAGAGTGGAAGATGACTAGTAATTAAATTAATAGCAGTGAGCCCAGGGTCATGTTTCTTCATCTTTGGTTTTTCATACTGTCTTTCAGTTCTTCTGTGACACTCTTTTCATCTTTCTTACTCATAATTTACACTCATGAACATTTTGGGTTTTGTTTTCTTTGCCGCCTTTTGCTTTTTTCAATTCTTTCATATACTTTTATTTTTATTCTTCTTCAGCTGCATGGTTTCCTGATTCGTTTATCTCTCTTTTCGTTTTCTGTGATCCTTTCTTCTATTACCTTCATCCCTTCACTATTACCTTCTCCTTTTGCTTTCTGCTTCCTTTCTTTCATGTTGTCTGGCTCCTTCTGGATGAACTGTATCTGCTCTGTGTCACAAAATCCTCCTCCAGCACTTCTGATAGTGCTTCCTTGTCCATGTGATTCATTTGGGTGGCATTATTCAGAGGAATTTTTTTTTTTGCAATACTATAAAAAATTTTTGTATCCTTTTCAAAACTGTGGTTCATTCTACTCTAAGCCCGTATTTCAGCATCATAGCTGCAGTAGCTTAAACAACTACAACACTGTTGTATAAAGTGTGAATGTTATACAGTGGGTCTAACTCTCTTAGCCTAATTTAGGATCTTTTTGGTAATGACTGATCCACATAGGCATTCATCTGTACTGAATTTTCTGAGAGGATCATGCAACACGGTATAGCGAAATTCAGGTTTTGCCAACTCATATGTTAGCATGCAAGCTCCCAATCGGAATTATTTATTAGAGGTGTAATTGCTTTTTCTTCCATGTTATCCCTTTAAGCCTGACACTACAGGGCAATTTATATGAAAACTGGGACTTCTCAGACAATGAACTTACAGGACAAGGTTATCCATGGTCTCTGAGTAGGTAGCATCAGTCTGCCTTTGGATCATTCTTTTTAAAATGACTCAGCAGTCTCAGTCTTGGAGTTTTCCTCATCATCAGGGGAAATATTGGCATGAGTGTTAGTACATTTCTATAAACAGCTACGGTAGTAGGAACTTTGCTTTCAAGAACTTGGTGTGTAAATATTATTCTGGGTACTGGATTAGATTCTCGCAGTGCGAGGTGTTTCTTAGTAAGCAGGATAGCCTGGTTTGAGAGCCATGGGGTGGCTTCCATTAGAGCCTTGGCTTTAAGCAACATTTTTTTTAAGGGAAAGTAAACTGTGATGCTTTGGGCTTTCACATCAAATTTTGGAGAGCAAGCAATAGAGGGAACATTTATAATTTCTTTACACTGCTGTCAGAATGCTTTGCACAAGTGCAGTGTTACACACTGAGAGACTAATAAATTCGTGTTAGAACTTGGTATGTGCCTTATCTTTGGAGAATATAAAAGAAGGAAGACCCATATTTATGAGCCAGAGGATATTAATGAACAGCCATGAAAAAAACAAATGCATTCACTACATGAACTGAGAAGGTGTTTCCACTATCCACACAGAGAAAAGATATCTGTTCATTGAGGAAGAATATAAAAAAAAAAAAAAGGTAAATGGTTTTCAGTTGGAAAACAGAAGTAAGTTTCAGAAGTAAGTTTTAAGGAGAAGGTTTAAAACTGCTTTCCATGAAGAGAGAGTAGGTAAAGATAAGCACAGGTTCAATTTATAGACTGGTTGCTCATTATCACTGACTATAAGCTAGTGATCTGTTCAGGGCTCTCTATGGAACTAGTGTAGATGTGGCCACTTAATTAGAATTGTTCATGTTTCTGTCTTCATTATTCCCTATTAGTCATACTTCAGCTTACTTCTACTGTTCACTTTTGAAGAAGTTCTCAGCTGTCTCCATTTTCTTGAAGTCCGCGATACTCTGACGTAAAATCAATGGACATATATTCCCTCTAAGCTTAATAACGCTGTTTACTACTTGGATGAGGCTAGTAAGAAGCATTTATTTTGTTTTGCAACACTGTCTTCTACTTCTTGATACTGCAGGGAAATAAAAAACTGAATTCTCCTATCTCTGTAATGTAGAGTTCACTCTGCTGCTGCTTGAATTGCCAGGACATTTTTTGTTGTTTCCACAAGGAGAAGGTTTATTTTTTTAAATTCAGGTGATTAATTATATCATAGTGCATTAAGAAAGTGCTTTATTTGTGACTAAGCTGCATTTTCACTGAGGCTTTGTGATACATAGACAAGCTTTCCTTGACATAGAGCATAATTTAAATACAATAACAATGTAACTATTAGGGGGAAAAAGCCTAAAAGAGAGTTTACAAAAATTTTTCAAGAAAGGAAGTTTTAAATCAACTTTCCAAGTCAATCAGTGCGGTTATGGATTTATGGTGAGGTAATAGAACAGTTTGCAACCTGGGATTAGCTTAAATACTAGTACTAGTACTAAGTGAATTTCTTTTATCCAAATGAATCAACTGAATCAAATCTACTAATTCAGATGCCCCATACACTTGTTAACCTTTGGTAGAAAATAAGCATTTATTTTCCCAATAGTATAAGTAAAAATTTTCAAGTAAAATATCGAGGAATCGTTTATAAACAAGCATCAAAAGGTTATCATTCTTTCTTCACAAAAAGATTAGGAATTTAAATCATAATTTAACTGGTCTTGCCATAATCAAGTAGCAAACAAAGAAACAGCTATGAATAATATCATGAAAATGTGTTCATTTGTCCTTAGATTTCTGACCTCACTATGTCTGCTACTTTCAGCAAGAAATTTGTGTTCAGAAGAATTAAGTAGTAGTGAAAACCTACTTTGGCTCCTGATTTTGCTAATCCTTTACTAAATAATTTGTTCTGTTAAATTTTGAGTATAAGATAAATTATAGTCACTAATTTAATATCTATCTCCATATATGGCTAACATACGGCCTCACGAAATGTGCAGAATGGCACTTGGTGTACATAAAAACGTTATGCACACAAGTAAGTTATTTAATGTGCTTTATAGCAGAGGAACATTAATGAGTTCACTCAGTATACTCAAAAGTACTGAAAATTTCAGTCATGATAACTCTGCATCAAAGTGATATACGTCAATTCACAAGCTTTTATTTCAGGAGCCAAGTCACATCAAAGTGAAGGCACAGAAGCACAAAATAGGATTAATCAATACAGGCTTAACATAGAGGTAAAAATCCAAATAAAATGATAAATGGTACTGGTCTGTAAAGACAGCAGTAGAGAAATTGCAACAGAAGCATAATATAGGCATTAGCAAGTCTATATCTATCTTTATGCATATCTTTAAGGGTGTAGATATGTATACATATCTTTAAGGCGTAAAAGTCTGGACCATTTAAGAGCTGGTTTACAACCAAGACTGCATACAGGAAGGAAGGGGGGAGTATCTTATCCTTAATAATCCTCAGCACTGACACTTCCACTGGGAGAAGTACTGTGGTTGTGCAGAACAGTCTCCAAGGTACAGTCTCCAGTGGCCTTGGCATGTGGACAAGGTAGATGCCTCACCTCCCCATACGTGTTTAATAGCACAGTTTAAAAGCATGGTTTCCAAGACAACCTGTCTTGGAAAGTGTGTTGTACTGAAAATTTTTACCTGAGACTAATATGAAGAGCTGAAGGGAAAGAATAACTGTTGCACTTTTGCATCATTTTTTGAGCTCTACTTTGAGAATAGGCTAGCTCTAGTGTTGCCCTTTGCTTGCCATTACTCCAAAACAGTGTTTGCAGATTAAAGCACTGTTACCTAGTCTAAAAAAAAAATAATTTCTCTTTCTTATATAAGGAAAACACAAAATATAT
Organism: Neomorphus geoffroyi; assembly: GCA_033558235.1. Lineage (NCBI taxonomy): Eukaryota > Metazoa > Chordata > Aves > Cuculiformes > Neomorphidae > Neomorphus > Neomorphus geoffroyi. The sequence goes on along the minus strand of JAUMJM010000020.1, from coordinate 21,414,023 downwards.
GCCAAATAATTTTTTTTTTCTATATACAGTGCTTGAAGTGGAATTAAAATGGGGAAAAATGAGACTGTAGATTACTACAGCTAAACAGAAATAAGGATCTCGCTAAGCTCAGCTGAGAGATTAAGACAGAGACTCCTGCCTCACATCTGCCATTTTGTTCTGAAACATTCCCTAACCTGAGAGGTGGCAGTTTCATCGCATAATTGCAAGATTTCACTTATGAACTCAGTAATATATTGCTGCTATGACAGGGAAGGCCTCTCAGCTTCCCCATCTTTCTGAGTTGTGGGAGTTGGATGACCCTGGAAGATCAATCTTTCGTGAATGGCATGACCTCCAGGCTCCCCATGAGCTCAGAACTCAGACAGAGCTTGCATTTTGCAATATTTTGCACTGATAGTGGCAACTGGATCACAGGTCAAAGAGAAAGGTTTCTTCTTCTTTTCTTCCTTTTCTTGTATTCTGTCTGCTGTGTTAGCAAGAAACAGCTAATTTGAAGTAGATTTCTCCTACTTCTGCAACAAGCTTTGAAGCCATCCATTGAACTTAGAGCAGTTGAATGGAAGCAGAAAAGAGGAAGCATAGAGGGAGGCAGCACCTCTGTTTTAAATGGAAGGAATTGTTTGTAGAAAGTAGAGATATGGTAAAAAATAAGCAAGCGATGCCCCCATTTTAATAATATACAAGTGTATAATAAATATCTCATTTTCCTCAGTCTCATCCATCCAAGATTGAAATCTGAATTATGCTATTGTTTTCTATATGCTAAATTTTGTATAAAAATGGCAGTAAATATTTAAGACACTGTTCATGGGGTCTTGATAATACCAAATTTGTTAACAATCCCATTCTTTGTGTTGGTCCCTCTATAAGGACTCCATGAGAATTTTCAATATTTCAATATTTGACCAAGATACTGAATTTGTAAGTTCATTTCTGCAAGGTACTGAATGTATTGCTCCTTAATTAGTGAAGTTCTTCAACATGTGCTAAAACTGATGCATGCACTTAGTGCTTTTGGCTTTAATGGATGTGTTTCAATAACTTAAAACCAGTATACTACTGCGAGAGAGCAAACATAACTTATGAAAACTCATTGACATTGTTACAGTGTAATGAAAACATCATAGTGTAAGCAGAATTTAAAATCAGAGGTTTGTAGACCTTGATTATCAGCTGGAATGCATCTCTAACTATTAACTTCAAAATATTTTTATAAGGCAAATTAGAAAAAGGTGCTTGCTAAATTGATACACAAATAACTGTTGCCCAGGTTATTGTCCATCTGAAATTACACCATTTTTCTTCAGTTTTTTGTAGGTTATTGTTTTTAGTAACTATATATTACATCACTGCAAGATGTAATATATAGTTACTTTTTCTTTACTTTTTATAGTCCTTTTTCTGTGTTTGTTTACTGGTTTTGAAGTCGAGCACCCTCAGTAAGAGATCGCCAATAAGAATTCTGTATGCATTCTGAGTTCTTATAAGAAATTTTAGCATCATAGAATGTTTTAGGTCAGAAGGTCTTCTAGTCCAACCCCTCTGCAATGAGCACAGACATCTGCAACTAGACCAGGTGGCTGTAAGCCCTGTCCAGTCTGACCTTGAATCTTTCCAGGGATGGGGCATCTGCCACCATTCTGGGCAACCTGTTTCAGTGTCTCACCAACCTAACAATAAAGAGTTTTCTCCTAGTATCTAGTCTAAATCTACCTTTTTCTATCAGAATAAGCCCTGCTAAAAACTTTGTCCTCATCATGCTTGTAGATCTCATTGAAGTATTAAAAGGCTTCAATAACGTGTTCCCAGAGCCTTCTTTTCTCCAGGCTGAAAAAACCCAATTCTTTCAGCCTGTCGTTATAGGAAGATCTGCTCGTTCCCTCTGATCATTTTTGTGGCCCTCCTGTGGACCCACTCCAACAAGTCCGTGTCTTTCCTGTGCTGAGGACTCCAGCTGGACACAGCACTCCAGATGGGGTCTCACTAGAGTGGAGTAGAGTAACTGAATCACCTCCCTTGGCCTGCTGGCCCTGTTTCTGTTGATGCAGCCCAGGATACAGCTGGCCGCCTGGGATGCGAGCACATGGTGCTGGCTTGTGTCCAGCTTTTCATCCATCAGTAACCCCAAGTCCTTGTCAGCAGGGCTGCTCTCAATCCCTTCATCCTTCAGCCTGTATTGATACTGGGCGTTTCCCTGATCCAGGTGCAGGACCTTGTAGTTGGGGTTGTACTCTCTATGTCATTGATGAATATATTAAACAGTACTGGTCCCAATACGGACCCCCAAGGGACACCATTTTTCACCAATCCCCATTCAGACGTGAGTCGTTGATGACTACCTTCTGAATGTGGCCATGCAAGCAAATCCTCATTCAGTGAACAGCATATCCTTATCTATACAATTTAGAGTGAATGATGTTGTGGGGGACCTTGTCAAAGGCCCCACATCAGTCCAGATAGATGACATCTGCAGCACTTCCCTTATCCTCTAATGTAGTCACTCCATCATAGAAGGTCATGACGTTGGTAAGCAGAACTTGCCCTTGGTGAAGTCATTCTGGCTGTCTCGAATATATGGAATTAATGGTAAATAACTTGTGTGATTTCCTTAGAGTTTTTGTTTTAAACATACATCTTGAATGCCCAGTCTTTCTGCATGATTTAAATAAATGGATTAAAGTGTTTTAATAGTGTTCTCTAATATTGAAATGACTAAACATGTTCTTTATTTTTTTCAGGTGTGGCTGTGATATGATTGAAATCAGATATTTTGTATAATTTCTGTGAGGCTTTGTTCTTTGTAGATGTTAAGTGTGAGCTTGTACAAGGAAAACCAAAATATTCCTATCTTATTGACTTAAAGTAATTTCTTGTAATGATTTCATCAAAACTAGGATGTTGAGTGAGAAGGAAAAAGATTTGGTAGCACTTCAGCTACCACCATGCTGTGCTATTTAAAGCCATGTAGAAAAGCCTCCCCTTTTGTGTGCCACAATCAGAGTCCTTCAGCTGCCTAGGAGAAACTTGAATTTCATCTAGGTTTACAATAAACAAAGCTTTATTGTAAAAAGCTTGTTTGCTAAATATAAATGGTCTCAAAATTTTTTTCAGAACTAAAGCTTGTTCTAGTTTGAGCTAAAGCAGAGGCGATTTTCTAACTTTTCAAGTAAGCCTTGTCTGAGTAACTTCATCTTCTGAAAGTTAAGAACATGTTTTTCCGACAATGTCTCTGGAAGTGATAATGCTTAAAATTTATAGTTATTACCAAAGTAACAGGGCAACGGTATGCAGAAGGCCATTGCTAATACTTATACCTATAGAAACTAGAGAGTTGTTGGAATGCTATGAGTCAAAAGGGTCAAAAAGTGTCACACCTGCAGGGAGGACTGGACAGGACTGGTGACCTAACACTGACCAACAGATTATTCCATTCCATGTATGTCACACTCAGTATAAAAATAAGGGATCACGAGAATAAAGTTCTCTGTTTTTCAATGACTTACTTCCAGTAAGGGAGTCTGTCGTTCTGCCCCCTGGTCCTGATATGTGCATTTCTGAATCCAGTTCCTGAGTCCAACTCCCCCTTGCCGCTGAAACCAGCCCAGGACCTTTCCCGTGCCTTCTCTGCAACATCAGTGGTGACATATAGTGATCGATGGGAGATCAGTTTGCATATTTGGATACATTTTATTATTTTCTTACTAATATTATTTTCCTTATTGTTTCAGTGAAGCTGTTTTAATTTTAGTTTCCAACCCCCAAGTGTCAATTTCTTATTTCCCTTTCCCCTTTCTCTGGTTAGGAGGGGGAGGAATTGAGTCTACAACTGCCCACACCTACCTGCTGTCCACACTGGGAGTGGGGCTACAACTTGACAAGGCTGTAAAACACAGAGAGGATTTTCGATTGGGCTTTCAGACTGTCATGAGAGGACTAGCTGGAATCCCGAAGTAGAAAGAGGCATCCTATATTGAATTAGTGATTGATAACTAATGTAATTTACATCCTGATTTAGATTTTGTCTTCTATGAAAGCTGTTGATTTTATTTCATAAGAAAAAATACATTGCTTAGACAGGATATCACAAGCGAAAACTCTGAATAAAACCTTGTGGAACCCTGCTGGCTTCAAACAATGTAGCTACTATTTGTTGAAGTTGTTAGAATTAAGAATTTGTATCTTCGATATATGTCAGGCCTCCTGTAGGCCTGTGACATTTAGACTAAGTGTCTTGATGTAGGTTGTAATGACTGCTAAAATAAAACCTGAGAGTGATAAATGAACAGATTGCTACTGTGAAAGTGTTTAAAGGTTTAGGACACCTACTGATAAAACCACCAGAGAGAGTTTGTAGAAAATTACTCTATTCTCACCTTTAATTGCATTATTTAAGTTGAACGTTTTCTCTGCTGAATGGAGCGCAACTAATAAAACCTTTTCATTTATTATGCAAAGTCCTTTACAAACAAAATATAGAGACTATAGGAGTTAGGATGATTTTATTGAATGAAATAACCGACCATCTGCAATGAACTTTATGGTGGAAATTGAAATTTAACTGAACTAATGATGTATTAGGACTTTATCCAATGGAGATGTTGCAGGTATCTTCAGGGGGGTGCTATTAAGAAATTCATCGTAATGGAAAAAGAAGCATTTCCAATGGAGAAGCAAAAAAAGTCCCTCTTGCAGAACTATTTGTCTATATACTTCTTTTGAGGAAAAGCTAGAATTCCTAGAATTTTCTACTTCATTAATAGGACTTTCTTTCCACCAACTTTGTTATAAAAAGATGAGCTTTTGAATTATGGAAGCTACTTTTGACAGAAAAGATTGATTATGGAAGAATGTAAAATGTTGCCAAGGAGAATCACACAGCAAAAGAAAAAAATATCATTACTATATGCTTATAACCTTATTGATCTATTTTATGTTATTCATAATAGACATAAACTGGTGGATATTTTTTTTAACTGGTTCAGGTTGCTTCAGAAAAATAAGATTCAATAATGACCATTTAAAGCTAGAGGAAACACACGAATTATGTGGAACATACATTGCATTTTACAGTTTTACTCATACATGGACCTCTTTCCATTAAGAATACTTGGGCACAGCAAAATGAGGCACAGTAACAGGCCATGGAAGGAAGGATGAAATATGCCTTTTAAGTGCAAATGTAGAAGTTCCTCTGAGACAAGGTACACACATGTAGGCAAACTAATGTTGTATATAATCCAGAACACAAGTTAATTTTTCATCGATTATGGGTATTTTAGGTTTTTTTAGCTTTTTTTAATGGCTGTTGTATCTTCAGGTAAAAAATAGAGGGAAGAAAAATCTGAAACATTTTATGTCAACCCTGCTTTTGGAATCTTGAAGGAGAAACTGATAGGAGAGTACTTTGTGAGGAAATGGAAATTTTTATTGGACACATAGTGGAGAAAATGATTGCAAATTGTAATAATATATAGAAAATTCTCCATAAATTGATTAGTCGCACTTTTGTGTGCCATAGCGTGCACAGCACAGATTCAGTTTCATTGATTTCTCTGTAATTGGCATAAAGTGGTACAGTTACTCTTTCAAGTTATTGCTCCTCAACGTCACCAATTTTTTTGCATTATGTGACGTACAATAGTTTCCGGGTTTTGACCAGATATTCTTTTTCTGATCATAAAGATAGCCAATAATGATATTTTGGGAGAGAGATATGTTTTGCCAGCTAGATAAATGACAGTAGTGTGAAAGTAGAGCATGCTGGAGAATTACATGTATTCAAAGACAAATGTGGCATGAATCTCTTCTTATGAATAATACCAGAAAAGGCCAATAACCCTGATATCAAAGGGTTACCTGTTTCTTGTAAATTTGTCAGATACACGTAGAAAGGGAAGTCTGTGATTTGGTAATAATTATATAAAGGGATTGAGCAGAATTAAAGGATTTGAATTTTTGATGGCCTTGAATAGATTTTTGTTTATTAGGACATGCAAAGATTTATGTTCTACACTCACTGAGAAAGATGGTATGGAGCCATGACATTCTAACATGCTAGTTATCATCTTGCTATATTTCTTTATTAGTCAACCAGGCACAACACTTGACACAGTGCAATGTATTTTGTGTAGCAGTAGATGAATGTTACTTAGGGAGGTAGCTTGGCTCATAAGCCAAGATCTCTGACAAATCTACAAGTTTGATAGTAAAACATGTGCCCTCCTCCTCCTTGCTCCATCACCAGCTCGTGAGCCAGCTCATATTGCAGGCTTGGAGCTGTGTTAGTGGAAGCCTTCGCTAAGAGTGAGGCTCTATATGGGGGCACTATACATATAGATTGTTAGCTGTAGTTAAGGGTGCGTGTCCAAATGTTCTGATGAATCCTGACAGGCTTGAATTTAAATTTAAGGGGCTGTTTTAATCTTTTAGTGAGTTAATAATGAAACTGATATACTTGTTCTCCCCCCCCCTTGCAAAAATGGGATCACTGCTTATGTACTAGTAGTAATTATGGAGAATCCAGAGCCACAAGGAACGGTGTCTCATTTTCCAGGCATTTCTTCCGTGTATGTTAACAGAGTAAACAAATACTTTTATCGTTGGAAGTTCTTGAGAGATTGAACCATTTTTTATTTTATTCAGTCACCTTATTTTAAAAGAAGGCCATTTAGGCCAGTTATTGTACAACTAGAGGCTAAACAACAGAAAAAGACTAAATCTTCTGTAGTCACACAACTGAATTTTTTCCTGCTCAGGGAATATCTGAGTGCTGCAAAGATGGTATGTTTATCTCCATACAGCCATTAACAACCTTCCCATATGTTCTGGATAAATGGAGCTGCAGCCCAGGTACACTTGGATAATACAAACAGCCCCTTAAAAGCCGTGGAGGTTTCTGAACTCTTGCAACTTGTGTCACATCTGAATAATGTAACTGGTTATCAGGATCCAAGATTTGAAGCCACCAATACCTTAATGCACAAGAAATTACCGATGACACATTGTTCATATCTTTAGAGCATCTACATTTACATTACCTTTCAGTATAAATTTTTGCAGCTCTTGGTAAGGTGGTGAGTGCAGATAGCACAGCCTCCAATCAGTGAGGAAGGAAACTTAATTTAGCTTGAAGTTGTTCTGCTCCTTTACGTTACAGAATTGTCTCTCATGAGGGAATCATAAGGAATATAAGACCATTTTATGCACACTGATGATGTCACTTGCAAAAGCTTTAACAAATCATTTGATTTTGATAACTGAGTATTTCTGTATGATTCAGTGTAATTGACAGTGCCAGAAACTAGCCCTAAGCAAATGAAATCCAAACCAAAATCTGCTGTAAGCAAATTAATCACAGTGTAAGTGATAGAAAACTTACACTTCATTTCTTTTCCACGATACATTTGTAAGGGAAAAATAATTCTCTTTTCTCTCAGAAGACTAGGAAGGCTGTCAGGCACTCTGAGGCAAGGAAATAAGTAGTTTATGCCTCCTGTAAATAAAGATATGAAATATTTGTACTGGCAAACAAAATCCAGAGGTAATTTGAAAATTTGATATTCTAGGCTTTGAATCATGTGCTTAGACCACTGACCACTGCCCCAACTCTCTGCCCCTGCACGTCTCATGCAGGCACTTACCTTGATATTCTGTGCTATAATTTGAGGCTACCTTGCTAGTACCATTTGAAGACATCTGCTTAAAAGATTGTTCTGTTCTTATAGACTGGAAGAATATCTGTTTAATTAATTATCTGTGTTTCTCAAGATATTTATTAAGAATTAAACAGCAGTGCCCTAGGCTTGCTGTTCAAGAAAGGAATTTAGACATTTTTTTTTTTTCTCTGCATTTCACTGTTCTCTGGCTAGATATTTCATATTGTCACCAGTCCTTATTTATTAATAGGTAAGCAATGTCTCCTTCTAGTGCATCCCACGAATACACTTTGCACTTTAAATATCTTTGTTTAAATTTTAGCGAATGCAATTAATGGTTCTGTTAGTTTAATTTTATTCTGATAGCTTGTTTCCCAAAAGCTGTCTAGAGCCTCTGGTCACTATGATTGTCGGCTTGCTCTTTTCTTTCAGATGAAAACTTTACATAAGCAGGTCATCACAAATACGGTTTCCAGTGAAAAAGATCAGGAGTCAAGCTCGTGCCAAACACACGTCTATGAAAACAATTCTTTCCAAAACTAATACTCCCTGTGCATATACCATGCATATCTTTTTAAGGGTACTGATGGGAATCTGGAGAGGCTTGTGACTTCAAAACAAAGCTTCACAGTCTACATCACCATGTTTTTTCTTTGTAAATCTGCCAGCTTTTCCTGAGCAGTGTGCTTGGTTGCACTATCATACAAAGTCCAAGAGATTTTCTTCTTAATTACAAGCTTTAAAAAACTCAGCTTTTCTAACAGACATGAAAACTAGGATGGTTGCATGCTTTTACATTTTCCATGATAAGTATTCACTGGGATTAATTTCCTTCCTCTAGAACAACACTGTTCTTTGGATAAAACCCATGGCTGGACTTCTAAACCAAAATGGGTACCCCTTTTCATGATACTATTGCAAATCTTATCTTTGCCAGTTCTTTGTTATGTAATTATTTTATGTTTTCAGATGAAAAAAAGGACATAATCTTAATTGTTTGCCTTTTAGTATCTGTTGCTTTCATTTAGAGGCTCTAGTGTTTTTTCTGGTCTCACAACATCTCATGCATTTGTATGCAATGAAAAACTAATAAATATGTCATTAGCTTTAAGGCTGATAGTGTAATCACCTTTTATTGTGACCTTATCCTTTGCTCTGATGAGAAATTAATAAGAAATAGTCGCGCATTTTTTTTTTTATCCCTATTTGCAAGCTATTTACTCTGTGTTTTTATATCCAAAGGGGTGAGGTTGTTTGTCAGAGCAAATCTGTCATGTGGGTAGTTTCACATTTTCTTTTCTGTGTGTCCTCATTAAAACCATTTTTCCACTTTCTTGTTTGTGTAGAACAGAGTAGTTCTCAAAATGTCATGCTTTGGTTTTAATGTTTTACTCTGTATCTAAACTAATCATAGGACACAAAATATATAAAGTACATCAGAATCACTTGTTACAAAAAACTTTCAAAAGCATTTCATTCCTGATAGGTGCATATTGCATCTAATTGTAAATTGAAGCATAGTTAGAATTTCATCCAGCTATCTAGAAAATTTTAACCTTTTGGAGCTAAAAGCTGTTCCATTGTTCTAGTCCTTGCTTTTATTGTTTTTCTTTCTTTCTTAAATAGCTTTGATGTGCTGATGGCTAATGTTCAGTAATCATTCCACAATAAGAAAAAGACGGAGAGCTACTCCATTCAGTCTCTCAGTTCCAATTTTTCCATTGCATGATTTCAAATTCATATACCTACGGCCTTATGATGCACATACTCTGCAAGTCCAAGGAACCACAACATGATGCACAGACTGGACTGTTAAGAATTGCTGCAGAGTGGCAATAATTAATTTGGACATTTAGTTTACTGTTATAGTATATACTTTGATCCAATTTCAGAGCTTTATTTTTCATGTTTTTCATTGGAATTAATTTTTATTTTTCAGACTTGCCATGCTTGTGATAGATTTAACGATCAAGCCATGTACATGTTCTCCGTGAGCCTCTTGAAACTGTTTATAGGAATCCACTGATTTCTCTTCTAGAGGAGTGTTTCTTTTTTATATATAAATATAAAATCAAATTCACTATTCCTCCTTCGCTTTTAAAACTGCAAGATCTGTCAAATTGTAAATCAATATGATATTCCAAAAAAGGAGTCTGGAGATTGTTTGCTGCATTTATTTCTGAAGTTAGATAAGAATTCACATTTTAATCAACTTCAAGATATAAGACAATAATAAAAGATGTTGAAAGATTGGTATTTCCAGGTCTGCTTTAACAGTCTGAATGAGGAGGTAATTAAATTTAATATTTAACTCCTTCTTACCAGTTCAGGGGTGCAAGGCAGGGGTTTTTTTCCATTGCATAAACATAATCAATCTTACCTCTGCACTTTGGTAGCAGAAGTGCTTTATAGCCAGCCACGTGCAGGGTTCAGTGAGTAATCCAATCTCAGAGTGATAAAGGCAGAGCACTCAATCTGCAGGTCAAAATGCAACAGGAAAGGCTATAGTTTAGCAAGAATCTATAAATGATAAAAGCTCTCCTTGACCACAGGCTATTTACATTGACTGAAATTCCACTATACTCCTAGATACATTAAAACAATATAAAGATATAATTTAACTGTAAGTAAACTGAACTATCACAAGTGATTAACTTTGTTCTGTAGCTTTGTCTCCTCTTTTTAGCAAAGTGCTTTAATGTGAAGAAAGCTGCATACTTTGGGAATAATCAGATTAAAAAGAACTCATATTTTTCTTTGAACAGTTGCTTTCTTGTCTTCCCCAAAGCAATTCAAAAATGCAGGGGCAGGTTTTGCTACTATACTGCCTTTTAAGTCAAACCTTTAATTTGAAAGCTATTTTTAACTCTTTGGATTTTGTATTTGATATTTCCCCAGTAATGTGGGCTTTTGTTTTCTCTGCTGAGATTAGTGTGTGCTGTAACAAACCTCTCAAAAAATAACTTCCTGAGGGAGATTGCAGTACTTCTTTTGACTTCAGGAACCATAAAGTCGCATTTGGTTTGACTCAATACTTTCACCATTACCCTTTAAAATTACCTTAATCTTAAAATATAATTTCACATCCTGACTACCTGAAATGAAGCTATCAATGGAGTTCTGTATTCATTTAGAGATATATACATATCCACGACTGATAAGAAACTTCATGATTTCTCTACTAAAGTGATGGTGACAGAGTTTGAAAGAGGCTCAGAAATGCTTTGTTGCTGTTCTCAGAAGCAGGAGGAAAAAGCAGGTGTTAAATTCAGGCTAAATCAGATCAAAATGGCAATATAGCAATAAACAACAAAAAAAGGTTGTGAGTTTTAAAATGATGTTGCAGCTGATATCTCCTGCTACTATGCTTTTTCTCTGTCTAGCAATTTATTGCTTGTAGAACATAGTAACTAAATACTTAAAATCTCTTGACAATGTATTTAATTAGGGAGGCGAAAGAAAGGGATGGTGTAGATATGTATTGCATGAGGAAAACCAATACAGTTTTATTTTTAAACTTTATTTGTAGTTACTAACTTGGACTGGACTGACATTAGTTCCTTTTGCTAAAGTATTTCTGTATCCAAGAAAATTAACAAGTTACAAAAGCTCCATGAAAATATATTCAAAAGACTGTATACAGGAAGTTGTAAGTTAAAAATCTTTATTACCTTTACTGGAGATAAAGAGGTGTATTATAGAAATGCACAGGTTAAAGAACAGTATCACAGCTGTAGCTGGCTGAGAGAGCAAATAATTATAGCTATCAGTTCTTATTAAACCAGGAGAAAGAATTGATTTTGCAAAATGATATCCATAAAAACTACTATTATTTGTCTATAGAAATAGTATGGACAAGAAAAAGCTATTTATATCACTGACTAATACTGCATCATGTAATTTGATCTGCTGGACTCCTAAGGCTCAAATCAATGACAGTCATGGCAGCCATACAAAGTCAAAGTTCACTTATGTAGAAAGCTGTTGTTAATATACTGTTAAAATAATGTTAATATGCTGTGCTTCAGTGTTTCTACAAAATCTACAATTTCCCTTCTGGCATCATGTAATACAAACACTGTTTCTCGTAGTATCCTGCTGGAGAAACTTGCTGCCATTGGCCTGGACAGGCACAGCCTTTGCTGGGTTAAAAACTGGCTGCATGGCCAAGCCCAAAGGGTTGTGGTAAATGGAATTAAATCCAGTTGGAAACTGTTCACGAGTGGTCTTCCCCAGGGTTCAATGCTGGGTCCAGTCCTGTTTAATATCTTTACCAACAGTCTGGATTAAAGGATTGAGTTCACCCTTAGTACGCTCATGGATGACTTGGAGGAAGGGAGGCTCTGCAGAGGGATCTGGACAGGCTGGATCGATGGGCTGAGACCAACGAGATGAGCTTCAACAAGGCCATATGTAACATTTGTAGAGCTATCTTTCCACCCATAGAAGTAAGAGTAGTACAGTCCTCTCCCACTTACTACTAGCTTAGAGAAATACTCCATGTATGTGCTCTGTTCAGGGTTACCCCCAAAGAAGTTACACTTCGTCCTAAATATCCAGTTGTGCACACCTTCTAAGCTCTGTCTGGTGGGCCCTGTATATATATATATATTGTATATGCAAACCAGGCACACAGAAGGCTCTTCTCTGCAAATGGGACAATATGCACATTTAGGAGACTGGGAACGTACCAGCAAGTACAGCTTACTGACATTTTTAACTAGGACTCAAGTGTGACATCTTGGTGTGGCAATATGGACGAGCTTGTAAAGACAAGGAAAGGCTCAGTCCCCTCTCTTAACACAAGATGGCTGTTGAGTAACATAGAAGGAATATACTAACTGATTAAAGGTGAGCTACATCAAGGTAAGAGACGTAGTAATGTTCAGAGTGAATGGGAGCAGAGGAACAGTTGTAAGTTGGCCACATCTTAGCATCTTACCGGGGAAATGAGCTTACATCCAGGATTTCATCCTGGGCTGACTAAGTAATCTGTGTAGTCATTGGCAGGAAACAATAATGTAATAGTAGAAATTGCAGTAAGTCCTGTCTGAAAATTTCAAAGTATCTTCTATTGAGGATATAAATATAAAGCAGCTATCTTTCTTTTCTAATGCCTTAGGTCTAAATATATTCTGTTTTCCATAGAGAACATCTATAATTTAAATGATTTACTCTGTGCATAAAAAGTGTGAATTCTCCAAGTGTTCCTGCTTTTATTTCTGAAAGAAAGCCCTTGGAAAAAAGCCCTTAAATATACAATCATTCAAGATACGAGTACAATATCTGTAGTATTGCTTCATCTTAAAACTATCAGCACAGAAACACTTCTTGAAAACAGAGTGACTGCTGAGTATATGAACAATATTGAGATGGCAGTATAAGATCAATCACTTTTCCCAGTTCTTTAATATCAAACAGAAGACAGAGTTTGACTGAGATTAAGGTTACCACAGATAACAAGATAGAAACATTTGTATTTTCAAGTAGTGACTAAATCAGTGTGTAGGGGTTATATTTTATATCCACATTATGTTAGAGCAGTATTTCCTTCTGGCATTGTGCTGTGCTGATTTTTTTTTGTGACAGGCTTTTTGGACTATGTGCAACTGTCTCCCATTACAACATAACCTTACTAACTGATGCAAAGTATACAGATGCTATGAATAACTGACTTTCTGCTATAAATTCTCTAGTAATTGGGGGGGGGAGAGATCGAATAAGGGAGCTGTAAGTACAGCTCTACTAAATGCTTCTTATTGTATCATATTTGCTTTTCTTTGTGTGAGATTGGGCTTTCTCCACTGTCTTCTCTCTTCCTCTTTAAAAAAGGACTGCATGGGCATCTGCAGTTTTCTGCTTTTGCTTTTTTTTGCTTTACAAAATTTATTTTTTTGTTGTTATTTATTCCACTCTTTGGGCTACACATTTGTATCTTATTTGAAAAGAATGTTCTGAGGATAAATAGTTATAGTAGTATTTCAGAAGAGTCCTGAGGTTATTGAATTAGAATTAATAGTGGAAATAATTAAACTGATAGGGCTTTCAGGGAAAGTGAAGACCAGTTCCTCTCCTGCTGCAGTTCTCAAATGATGTGATCCAGACAAAACCTTCTCTAAACCAGGGACAGATTAACTAGTATGTAAATTAACCAAACAATTAGATTGATCATAAGAGCCTCAGTATTATAAGAGAAATCTGTGTCCTTCTTCTCATTCTCAGTTACACCTCCATGTAAATAGAGCCAGTGTGATTTCTAATACGCAGTGTTTTGATGGGCTCTATTAAATAATTTCCCAAGTATTTTCTTGTGTGTATCTACTACCTTTCAAGAGTTCCCTGGCATTTGGAGAACTTCTGTTAACCAAGATGTAGCTGTTCCAATACCCATTTCTCAACTTACCCTTCCCAAAAGGTTGTTAGCCCACTCTATGCAGTGAATGTCTTCACTTGTTTTCTTATCCTCTGTGGAACCGATATGTACAGAAAATCCTTTTGTACTAAAAGGAATTGTAGGAAATTTAACAGAAATTTTTGAATAAACTATTTTGCATATAAGTGATGATCTTTTGCTATGCAGTAGATGTGTTCTATATTGAATGGCATTTCGTCTTTTGTCTTATTTCTCTTCTGATGGTACACATGCAAATGGTTAGCTTTTGACAGTTTTAGTCTATTTCTTATATATACAGTCCATATATCTGAGCAAAACTAATAAAACTTATTTTTCAGTTTTGTTGAACCGAGCGGGGCTTCTAGTTGGCTTTCTTTTAGGAGTAAATTATCCGAAGTGCTGCTTTGAAATGTACATACAAAATAGAACACTGCTCAGGACAATATGGGAGCAACCAGTGGCCTCGGGTATTTGAATTAATTAGCTGTTTTTTATTATAACTTCTTAACCAAAATATGTCTTGTTGTCATCTTTTGATTAAAAACAATCTGCACGTATTTTGTATTTTTCCATGAGGTAGTCTGCTATAGTTGCTTAAATAAAAATGAAGTCAACTAGGTGATATCCTAATGACTTCCACATAATTCAGATCCAGTCTGTTGTGTAATTGAGGGTTCTTCCTCACAGGTTAGGTCTTATGTCCAAACCTGTGTGAGGGATCTTGCTCATTATTCATTGTTTGTCTGTTTCCATTCATTCCTAGAACTAATTAATCTGAGCTTTTAGATTTTTCGGGATCATATTTCAGCGCTGCTTTTATTTTCTCAGTTATGAAGTAAAAAATTAATTAGGCGTTTTTAGCCATTAAAGTATTTAATTTTTTTTGTTTTAATTTCATCTGTGCTTTTCTATGATTAATGGGTTCTAACCAGTTTTCTTTCAATAATAAGATGAAACTTGCCTTTGTCATGGCTGTCTTCTAAAATGAAGCACACTAACAAAATTCTTTCTCTGTGATCATTCGTATTCAGCTATTAATATTTAAAGTCTAGATGGTTGATTTCCTGGCTATCCTAATTCATTGTTTTGAATAGCAACAATTTGCCTGTTTGTCATGTATTTTCTCCATTTGTGAAGGATCTAGTTATTTAGTTGCATTTACTGAATAAGCTTACATATCTATGACACTTGATAGATCTCTGACATTTTTAAGAATTTCTTCAGATGCAGTGGAACAGTACCTCTGTAGGTATCCTATAGATTTTTCCAGGATACCTCAGGGAGTTCTGACTGAATAGTGTACTTTTTCTCTCATTTATTTAATGAATCCATTTCAAATATAGAGTCTGATACAAAATCTGCAGTATCTAATGAAATAAAATATTGATACTAGTGCACCTGAAATTTATATGGAGTTTATATGCCAAAGGAATCACAGAATAGTTTAGGTTAGAATGGACCTTTAAAGGTCATCTAGTCCAACCCACCTGCAACAAGAAGGGACATCTTCAACGGTATCAAGTGGCTCAGAGCCCCATCTAATCTGACCTTGAATGTTTCCAGGGATGGGGTACCTGCCGCCTCTCTGGGCAACCTGTTCCAGTGCTTCACCACCCTCACTGTACAAGAAGTCTTCCTTATATTTAGTCTGAATTTACCCTCTTCCAGTTTAAAACCATTATCCCTTGTCCTGTCACAACAGGCCCTACAGAAAGTCTGTTACTGTCTTTCTTATAAGCCCTCTTTAAATACTGAAGGGAATATCATAGTATTTATTTATATGTTTGTGTATGTATGTATGTATGGTATTTATTTAATCATAGTACATCAATAATTGCAGATTAATTTTTACGATTAAGTTGTGGGTGATTCTACCATAAGCTTACTGATGCTTCATTTTTGTTTCTTGCTTTTTTTCATATTTTGCTCTTTACATGATGCTAAGCCTTTTATTTCACTGCCTTCATAAAGTACTCTATGTAGACCTTTAGTTTGAAATATGCCTTATAACTAAAACCATTACTAGCTGTCATGATTTTGCAGAGTATTTCTCTCTCCTTAGAGATGAAAGTCTGAGAAGAGAGTGATGGTAGAAAAATGTATCTTATGGTAATAAATTCCCCAAAATGTCAATCACAGTAGTTTCCTTTTATTTCATTGGTGGAAAACTTGATATTGTCTTTAATGTAATTTACTTGAGCTAAATCACAGTCTACAAGTTTACATAAGACACTTCGACAAAAAATAAAGAATTTATTCCGTATTATCTAATACGCTTCAGACATTCTCACAATAGCTGTGCAGATGAGTGGGATTACATTTGGGGAATCCTACGTCTGGGAACATTGTGTGGAAAGATAATCATGGGTAAAATGAGCATTTTTGAACTAGGGAAGATATTCTTAGAATGAAAAAGAATAAAGAGATGTCCTATTTTAGTTTCTTCAACTGAATATTCCATTCTATAAAGTGAAATGATGCTTTAAAATTACAGTTTTAAAGTGACTTTGAAAATATCCATGCTTATGAATTCTGATTTTATTTAAAAATTCAGTGTCAAACCAGGTTCTTGATATCTTTAATTTATAGTATATAAAAATACAATTCTATTTTATATTTGTCAACTGTAGATTACAGGAATTGTTCATGCTAAACTTCAACAATCTCGAAGTATCAAAGCTTTCATCAGAGAACTCAAATTTGTGAAAAGATACTTTAAATGTAACTTATTTTTTGACTTGATCTTTGGTTTGTTTTGCATGAGATTTTTAAAGTGCTTTTAGTTGCTGCCGCAAGGCTAGATAGATTAAGTTCAATTCCTAAACATAGAGGGCTGAAGATGTCAAAGCCTGCAGATAGGCTTCTCCATCTTGAATCAGGGTTTATAGCTGTCAAAACACAACTGGAAAAATGAATTTATTCTCAAGTTCAGTTATTTGTTAAAAGTATTTGGTTTCAATAATTTACAAATAATTAGTAATATATTTATGGCACGTGTTAGTACTGGTCCAAATAATTCATAAATGCATAAGAAATGTTTTTTGTGGTGCTTATTATAGATGCTAGTATATTATCTATTATTTTTTATAATATTATAGTATATGATAATAATTATTACATAGGATTATTGCTATTTTCTTTTCTTTGGAGAAAAAGCATTATAGCTAAAAAGTTCTAGATATATATGGCTAGTAGGGGAGTTACCATCAAGGCTAAAGTTTGTTGATATGTTTTACAAGCCGTTTACAAAAAAGTAGAGAACCTTTTAGAACAAACACTAGAATTAATTACTGTACTGATTAATTTACATAAATATTTTAAAGTTTTTAAAACATAGTAAAAAGCGTAACTTGCATGCAGTGGGTGTTTTGAAATAATAATATCTAAGTATTTGAGTAAAATAGGCATAAAACACCGTGTACGTTTTCAGGGAAAAAAATGTCCTAAACTTCTGCTGATCTGTTGTTCTTCAGTAGGTAGAGGCGATATCAGTGCTGATGGCAGGCACAAATACATCTGCAGAAACATACAGGCCTGATCACTGAAGACAGTGAAACCAGTGTCTGTACATTTTCAGTTACGCTTGCATGTTTGCTGAAGTACTTTGAATGCGGCTTATCAGTAATTCTTACATCCTTCAAATAAAACTTTTCTGTAGTTTTAGGATGACAGTATCCTTTGGCAGGTGCTCAGATCCCGAAATGTCAACGTGTTCCAAGCCCACAGATAATGTGAAAATCTCATTTCTCATTAGTTTTCCAGTCATCCAAGCTTGCAGTCAAACAACTGAATTATTATCAAATGTTTACTGACTAGGAATCTGTAGTTGAATTAATATTTAAAGAGAAGATACCCTACTGTCTTGTTTAAGTTAATTTGGCTATGATTTATTAAATGTTTAAAAAGTTCATGAGTGGACTGTACCTTTTTTGGTAACTGATATAAAGCATTATGAAATAAATGTTCTTGTGAATTAATGTCAATGAAAGTTTTTATATAAGCTATTTTGCCTTTCTGTCTCTTTACCAATAACAGTCTTCCTGTACTAGCACAAAAAGTAACATTTATTTCACTGACCTTTTAAATTCATTGCATTCGGGTTTGTGCTTTTATTTTCCTGTGGTAAATGTAACATTGCAGTTACTAAAGTCAGCAGTTTCAGTGGAAACACTGGTGAACTCGTTAAGAGCTCTGCCAGGTGTTGCCAGCCCCAGGTGTTAGCCTGCTGCATAGTGAAATACAAGTAACTATCAAAAAATTGCAGTCCAACATATTACTTATCTTAGGCAAAGTTAAGCTAGTATCCTGTGATTTGGTTTGTTACTTACTAGCTGCTAACATTTAAGCCAAATAAAAAGAGCACATACCCCATCGTAGAAGGTGTAGATCAGATTAATGACTACCTTATTACCAAAAGACTGTTTTATAGGTATCCATGCAAAATACAGTTTAAGTGCTTGAATGTATTCCAGTAGTATCTTACTCTTTGTTTTTTTTTTTTTTTTTTTTTTTTTTAATTATTTCTCTATAACCAAGCTATTTACAAGAGGTGGGATTCCTTGACTACTAAATTTTTACATCCTCTGAGCTTTCTGTTATTTTCTGTGGATTTTAAGGGGACATCTGGGTGAGAAACATTTAGAACAGCATCAACAAAAAGTTCACACGAAGCAGCAGCAATGAAGTCAGGGAGGAGAGGGACAGAGAAAGAGACAGAGTTTTACTCATCTGCACTTTTTCTCAGGAGTCAGTATTTTGGAACTCAGAAGTGTAGATTATATTGCTGTCAGGTGAGAAACTACAATTTTAATAAAATAAATTACATTTGATAAGCTTTGCAATACATTTGGAAAGCTGCAACCTTTAGGAATTTTAATAATATTCCTTCATGTAGTAGATACTTTTTATTTACAACAAGCCCTCTATTTTTGTTTGAAGGTTGAAATGTATTTCCTGTATTTGTATTTTTTTTACAACTGAAGTCTAAATCTTGCCTTGACTGGCACAACCTTGCCTGAGATATAGTGCAATAGCCCCGAGTTGCAGGAAAAAAACCCATATTTTAAATGTCCTGTGTGATAGATACATGTGAATGTTCCCAGCAAACATTTCTTGTAGCAGAAAGAAGCATGAACAGCAGGCAGTAGACTTTCGAACTTTTAGAAAGGTGAAAGAGGCTATATTTCAAATAGCCAGACGATTCGGTTCAGTTATAAAATATCTGACATAATGGTCTACATGTTAAATATTCATATAGATTGGAGATCTATCCTGCCTCATGTCTCCTTTAACAGAAAGCATTCATGTGCACTTAGAGATCACGGGCACACTGAATTACAAGTCATGACAACGTATTTTTCAAAAATTTGTTTCACAATTTCTGAGGTATTATCTTCCTTTCTAAACAGAGTAGAAGAGTTGCAGATCTTCTTTAAAGGCTGTAAATGACTTAGATGTCCAGTGTGCTCGAGGTGACCAATTCTTAAATGGGATAAGTATGAAATGGATGCTGGTATGGGCTTTTGTACAGTATAACCTCAGTAGGATGATATAACCTAATACTCATGAGGCTGCAACAAGCAGCTTGGTGGCTGTCAATTAAGAGGTGAACCTCAAAAGCAAAACCAGGCAACACAGATCCATTGTAAACAGTTGTTATGTAATAAGAAATAAAAATGAAATTTGCAATGTATAAAATGTGTAGACTTTAAAAACCATAATAACAGCAGGGATGTTGAAATAGCTATTAGGTGTGTTACGTTATCTTTGCAAACGTCACAATACAGTACTGCTTCCATTCTTTGCACTCTTCTCTTGGCATACTTCACATAGATCGTATTTACTTGTTTCAGGATCTGATTAAATTGTCATTCCATGTGTTCATTTTAAGAGTTTTTGTCTTGGAAGAAGCTTAACTGTGTGTTCCGCTATTTTCAATGATTCATGTTTTAGTGACACAATAGTCTTGTTTTCATTTAAGTTGTCTCAGCTTACCACTGTAAAATTCTATCAGTCCTTTGATAATTACAGTTATACCTGAAAGTAAACAACTGATCTTATACATAATGTAAATGGAGAAGAAAAGTGGCAATGCTAGTTGAAGAATGTAGGGGGGTTTTGTCATTACTACGGAATACCTGTAACAATGCATGTGTATAGTCAGCTAAAAGTTACCACAGCTTTGATGGAGCAATGAAGAAAAAGCTAGGGAATTTTGAGGTTTAAATTACTCGTAGAATTGTATAAGTCTTCTTTACCAAACCCTCTTTCATTTGTCCATTGACTTATAAGGAAACTGAAGCGCTTTTCTTTGCAATAATTAGGATCAATTAATATAATTGGTATTGCCTGATCCTCATAATGTTCCTTGTCCATTGCAGTCCCACCATCTTAGAATTGATAACATACTTAACTTTTACCATTCATTGTCATGAACTAGTAAATGCAAGTAAAAATATGTGTATATTCAAACTTCTACCACAGGGTTAGCTTATCTTTTAGATTGACATTTCACCTCTAATATCTTGGCTTGTCTAAGCTTTCTGAATGTTTTGGAAACATGTTGAAAGTTCCTATAGTTTTCTTTACCTTTCTTCTTTCTAGAAAAAGAAGAGTCCTCTTTAATGGCAGTTGCTTCCACCAAGACATCTGTGGAGCTCTAAATCTGTGTCTAACCTTTACTGCATCATCTTTTCTAAGAGTGATGTTCTGATCACAAATACTGTTTGCTTCTTTCTTCCCAGTTAACTTCTGCCTGTTTCATTATGTTTCAGTCAGCCGACCATCCTTGTATTTATGTATGACCCAAACAGTGTCTGTACACTGAAGAAATAGCAAGCTTTTAAACGAATCCAAATAAATACTATCTACTTGGCATTAAATGAGAAAAATGTTTTCCTTTTGGAATTTCAGTTGCAATAATTTCTAGGAAATGCTTTATTTGGCTCTCCATACCTAATGTTTCCAAAGTAATTGCACATCTTTGGTGCATGTTTTTCAGTAAGTCTCATTCCAGATGTTATTGGGGAAAAATTTTATATCTAGATTTGAAGGTTTATAACAGATGTGTTATCTGTAAGGATTAAACTGTGTAGTGAGTGGTTAATTGAATATATAATTTCAATTTTAATACGTTTTTTCAACATCCTCATAACCTTTGAAACTTCACTAAAAAAAGCATGGGTTTTGATTATTCCAATTAACACTGTCATGTGAACTGTTTACACATTATTCAATAAAACAGAGTTTCATTTAACAGCAAGGCATGAAAAATGTTAATAACAGAGTGGAGGGGTGGAATAAACTTCCATAGTATTGTATTTCTATCTGCCTTGCAGATAGTGTGTCTCCTAAAACAAATCACAGAGACTAGAATAAGTAATTTTGGATCCCTGACTAGTTTCTGCAGCCTGTCTCAAAGTAACGTACCAGAATACCTACTCACCATACAGGGAGAGATATGAAGTCAGGAACTGCTTGGCACTGAAATGTGTTTCATTTCTTATACCTGACAAGCATGTAGTGACTTCTTTCATTCAGAATCCTAAACATGTAGCATCTTACTGGGGACAAGCAGCTGCGCATATTTCTTCAAAGAATAAAGTAAGTCTCATTGTTTTATTTCAAGAAACAGCAATTCAGATAGAGGCAATAGTAGATTACATTTTTTTTTTTCTATTTCAGTGATTCCAGCTTTTATCTAGGATGTGGGAAAGCCAGATTCAGCATCACCTTGATCTTAAGTTTATAATTTGTATCTTTCATCTCGTAGACACAGATATCTCTGTACTGAATGCTGGGAATTAATAGATACCTAAATTTAAGTTTGATGTAACCAAATATCCAAAACATGAAAAATTTCGTTCATCTCTCTGTAAGAATGTTACATTATACTTTAGGTTTTGAATTAATTATTTAATTGTTTTAAATTAATGGTTTAATTATTTAAAAGCTTTTATGGTGAACTTCATGAAGTACAAAGGAAAGTTTTTCTTAGCAATCAGATTAACAGTACTGTCAGTGATGATGCATCAATTAGATTTATGTATTGGCTTACAATGTGTGATGGACTTCCCTTGAAGAAACTGAATTTTCATAACCCAGCATTTTTCTTGTGCAGGAAATAGCAGTTGTGTTACAGCAAAACTAGCCTGTGGCAGTAGAAGACCTACGATGTCTGTAATACCTACAACTGCAGCTTTGACTATTGTACAAATAGTTTAAAAATTATTTTGGCCACAGCTAGGTTGATTGGCAAAGAATTCTAATAGTCTAATAAACTGTTTCCTTCACATGTAACATTTTAAAAAATATCATAAAATAGATTTAATTAGATTCATTCTTGCGACCAAAAAGAATGTATGATTGAAATTCACAAATTAGCAACTCCCTGTCACCCGTCATCATTTGGTGTTACTGAAGATAGTATTATAAATGAGCCTCAGTAGCACCTCCATCTTTGAAAACAGTTTTATGATCTGTGTTTGCAGCTCAAGCCTAGCAATGTTGCTTTAAAGTAAATAAAAGACACTAAAACATAAAATATAGCTTGTTTGTATAGCTGATGTATAGTATGTAAAGTGTTATATACTGTGCTGATAAAAGTTGGTGAAGTGTTGATAGTTTGACTTTTGTGGTTTTTTTTAAATTCACACTAATTCTTTAATGAAAGGTATTTCTTTTTTTGTTGTTTTATGTTTTCTATTTCCATCCTGTCTTTCTGCTTTATGAATTCCTTTCTTTAGAAAACCGTTCCTTAGCTTGTATAGCTGGACACAAGGAGACCTAAAATTATATTTATTGCAGGAAAGTTTTTTCTATCTTTAAAATACCAGGCAGGGTGTTACATCCCTACCTGCCCACCATCTCACAAGCAGAAGAGGAACATGTTGCATTAAAGTGGAGTTCTGGGAACTGAATTAGATTGATAAAGATACTGTATGTCTAATTTGAAATAATGTATTAATCCTAAGGTAGTTTTGAAATACTCAGTTATCTATTAGCGTAAAACAACTATTGATCCATGACGAAGGGAAAGATGTGTATATATGTAAAGCGTATAAAGCAATACCATGCCTCTGTAGTACTGGAAATGCAGAGAGACAGAAAAATCAGGGAAAAGAAAAGAGAGGCAGATTAAAAAGAGGAAACGGAATTAGTGGAAAAATATAGTTCACCTTTCCAAGGATCCCACAATGAAATATAACATGAACTTTTGAAAAGATGGGAATGTTCATTGAAAATAAAAATGTTTCGCCTTTTATGCATTTGGTGCCGGCTGATCACGCCCATTTACACCCACAGGGCATTCCTTTAGGAAGAGCTCTGTGTTAGGTAAGCTGTCATGTTATTGTTTCAGGAGGTCCGTGCACAGTTTGTCTCAAGAATGCAGAGACATCTCAAGCCCCCTCGAGCCCCTCTAGAATTGCAGTGACCACCGTTTGAGCTCTTCTCACAGGCTTGCACAAAGAGCATTTTAGCAGGTGTGAAAGTCTGTGACCTTGTTGTGATTCTTTTGAACCAGTTTCAACCACTTCTTCTCAAAACATGGCTCAAAAATGTCATTTAAGAAAAAATAAAAGGAATACTTTGTCTGCAGTTTGAAACACAGTCCTTGACATAGGGTTGACGTATCTTAATGGGTTCACCCCTTTCAGAGAAACCTTGAAGAGAAGACCGTTTGGCCTAAAGAATGGTTACTTTCTATGTATATTTAATTTGTGGTTACAGAAATAAATGAGTTTAATATCTGTTTTTAATGAGCTATGATCCTTCCTATCTTTCTCAAAATGTATATAACTTTATAAACATGAATTTTTGAAATCTACTTAAAGGATTTAAGGCTAGAAATTTGCTTGTAGTGCACATGTATTACTGCAGGTGAAGAGCCATGAACCTTTCCCTTCTTTTTTAATTGGCTACAGATTTCTCAGGGGAGGTGCAGCAGGGTTCTCCAAAATAGGAAAGGCTTCCTCCCGTGTTGTGTGGCCTGCAGTTCAGAGACTCAACAGCACTCCCTCTGCTACTGACAGGCAGCGTGAATTCACACCTTTCCTTAGCTTGGGCTTCACTGGTGTGTTTGATCTCTCATGAAGAGAAGCTTTTATTCAAATTTTTACAAGAAAAACACTGTTCACCAAAACTCATTATTATAATGCAAAAATACCAAACATCTGAGCATTCTGTGTATCACTTGCATTTAAATCATAGTAACCTGTGTAATCTTCAGATTGCTATTTGTAGACGCTACATGGTGTACATATAAAGTCGGAGTGTTACATATAAAGTCACAGTGTTACATATAAAGTCGGAGAATATCTCAGCCACCAGAAAAATATCGATATCCTGATGTGACATTCAGAGCGCAGTGTCCTGTTTGAATTATTAAGCAGTTGTCTGCACTATCAATGACACTGTTTAAAATTTTCAATAACTATAAGAACTTCAAGACCTTAAAGTGTTAAATGATGTACATATAACTTAGGAAGTTTCTCCTTGCGCTTATAAAATATTGCTATTAGAAAGATCTGATATATATGCTTTTGGAAAAGATATCTGGTGTAAAAATATAATGTCACTTTTCATTGTTTAACAAGTCTTATGAAGTATTATAGAATCATGAAATTATAGAATGGTTTGGGTTGGAAGGGACCTTAAAGCCCATCCGGTTCCAACCCCGCTGCCATGGGCAGGGACACCTCCCACCAGACCAGGCTGCTCAAGGCCCCATCCAAGCTGGCCTTGAACACCTGCAGGGAGGGGGCAGCCACAGCTTCCCTGGGCAACCTGGGCCAGTGTCTCACCACCCTCAAAGGGAAGAATTTCTTCCTAATGTCTAATCCAAATCTTTCCCCTTCCAGTTCAAAGCTGTTCCCCCTCATCCTATCACTACTTGCCTATGTAAAAAGTCCCTCCCAGCTTTCTTGTAGGCCAAATATAAAGCAATAAACTATAGTCTGTGTATTTTTATGTTATTTTAACAGTTTTTCGTGGCCACTGGTATTTTAGAACAAATGTCTTGAATTTGTTATTGAGCGTTACTGTTTTTCTATAAATGACAGTATGATTTCACTTGTTCTGAACTAAATCTTCTCTTACAATACAACATTAGATGTATTGCCTTCCCTATGGAGGAAAATCTGTGTATTGGGTTTCCCCATATCGATTTATATCTAAGCCTTTTTCAATGCATTTTGCTGTAACTTTTTATTATAACAGCTTACAATGCCATCACCAGACATGCTTGTAAGATATTTTTACCCTAATTTGATACAGTCCAAATAACACCAGTCAATAAATGACAGGAGCTTGGCATAGACCACAGAATATTGTGGGAAAATCTGCACCATGGTTTTTACATTGAGCTTATGAAAGAATTACGTAAACTAAAAAAAGGGAAGAACAAACACTGTATCTTTGGACTGAAAAAAGAGAATAACTTTACAATACTGCAGTTCTGAAATTAGCTGAATTTAATAAAAAGTTTTAACAAGCTTCACATATCTGCAGATCTAAGAACTCTGATCCTTCCACTTCAAAAACATGGGCCTTAGCACTTGATATAAAGGGAGAGCTTGTTAGCTGTTGGCAACAGAAGTCCTTTCCAAGCTGCAGCCAGTCAACAGAGGACAATTTATGCAGACAGGCATTGTGCTTAAACCTAATGCCATTTAAGGCAATAGCAAAATGCTGTTGTGACATTATGGTGATAAGCACACAACACGATTCATAGAAGTGGTTGCTGAGCAATTACCTGTTTTCATGATTCTTCTCTGGTTTGTAAAATGGGAACATTTGAAGAGATGGTACTACCCTGTGTGTGAACTAGAACAAAACAAAACGCCTAGAATATCAGATCATGTTTTATGTGAATTTTCTTAGTATTTGGATATTACCATGAAATAACTTTCTTAGGTTGTAAGACAAGTTTTTCAGCTCAAACATTAATGTTGTTAATACAGAATTCATTTATAGATCATTTCAAATGTTGTGTGGACAAGAATAATTCAAGCCATATAACGATTATAGCTGCAGATCTGGGCTGAAACAACGAAACAATAATAATGGCATGAACGCTTACTCTCTTATCAAAAGACTATATTTAAAGTCAGTTTACAGGTATTTGTGTCATCAGGTGCAAATGCAAAGCCTGCATTATGAATATTATTGGAGATAAAGTAATTAGCACCTTCGGTTAAAAGGGAAATATTCATACATCACTATTTGTGTATATTGATTTACTGATAAAGCATCCAAAAAATATTCTAGGTATTGGGCAAAAGCAATCATGAATTGATAAAAATCCCCACAGTTTACTGTGAAAAGGCTATTTCTATCTGTGTATTTACAAGCCATAATTGGGTTAACTGATTTTATGAGAGTATGATTCACAGCCATATTTACTTGCTTTCTAAAATCAAAGCTTTCAAGTATCTTCAGCTGAAATGGATAGACTAGCAGGATGACATTTCAGGTTGTGTCTGCTAGCTTACTAATTTTTTCCTTTACTACAAAATAATTTTCATAGCCACCAATTAATATTTTTAATTTTGATAAAACATACTGTGAGAGACCAAACATCCTGCTCCTCTGTTGAGTTCTGTATATTTGGATAAAAATGTAAGTAACAAGATCTTGAGAGACAAATAATTTATTTTTTCTCATAGCAGAAATTTATACATGAATGAAATTTTTAATTTCTGAGCTTTTTAATGCTTTTTATAATTTGGAATTTCCACTTCAAAATTATCTTTTAGTTGTTAATAAACTGTGCACTGTGTTGTCAGTGATGTTTTTTGAATAGTGAAGCTCCTTCTGTGATTGTGTTGAGAAGCCAGTGATAGATTTGACTACTGTTTCCACTGCTGCTTTTTAAAAATCATTTTAAGAAATGAATGAAAGATGTCACAAGGGCAGTGAAAATCATTTCAACAGCAAATATTTGAAGTTAAGACTATATTGAAAAATAAAAAATACAGAATATGTTTGGCACAGAATTTCTGATAATGCTCTGTAGGTAAGGAAATAAAAGCCAGCTCTCCATGGTTCTGCGTACTGAGTGCATCTGGCACAGCCAAGGATCCAGGGAAAAGGAGGGAACTCAGGAGAAGACTCTAGTCTTATCCACATTTCTGCACAGTCAGGGTTATTAAGTCAGAAAGTTCCTTCTTAGTGTGCCTTTTTGTTTACAATTTAAAATCTGAGTCTAAACTGCATGGGAACTGAGTATTCACAGTAGGTAGGTAGAAGACTGAACAGGAGATACCTAAACCATACAAATTCCTGGAGAGAGGTGCTTTTTATGAATCCTACCTGAACTTGAAACTACCCTGTAACTTTGTATTAGAAGCATCTATGAAATTAGTGTTCATGCTCTAAAGACTTTTCCAGGATTCAGACAGAGGAGGCCAAATCAGGTTTTTTCTGCTTAAAATCTAACTCCATCTTTATTGATGCAGAGTGAAGAAAAGTGTCACAGGTGTCTTAAGATTCATGAGAGCAAAAGGGGAGTTGGACACTATATCTTCCTGTTTAAGGTGAAAGTAAGACTCCTGGGTTTTGTTTATGTATTTTTCATTCAAAAGAAAATGAATAAAATGTAAGTATTGAGGGCAAGGGCCAAAATCTCTGTAGCAACTGGACTCATTGCTAAGCTACAGTCATACTTGTTTTTCCTCCCTGCCCTATTTCTGCAGTGTCAGATCTTTTAAAGTATACATAATTTTAGTGGAAACCACAGGCAACTGCTTTCATAGATTTGTAGAATAATTGAGGCTGAAAAGGATCTTTAGGGGTTTAGTCCAAGATCCTGCTCACAGCAGCTCTAATTAAATCAGGTTTCTAGGGGTCGGGTCCTCTTGAGTTTCGATGGCTTTCAAGGAGATTCCAAAGCCACTCTAAGCGAACTGTTCTAGTATTTGACCCCCCCTTTGTGGTATAACATTTCTTTTCCTAGTACCTAATCCAACTTAGATCTGTTGTCTCTCGTTTTGTCTCACTATACAGGCAAAAAATAAAAATCATATTAAGAAAAGCTTGAAGAAATCCAGAAAATGTGTAACTTTAAAAAAAAAAAAGCTGTAATTGAGCACAGAAGTGTGATATGACATGCATGTTCCTGTGCATGTGGTTTTGATGGCTTTAATACAGTTGGTATGGGAAAAGGTAGATTCTAGATATAATCAGCCAGGTACTTCTGTTTGTTATTGCTGGGAAAAGAATTTACTAGAAAAGAATGAGACTAAGTTAAAAGAATACAGTTTTTAAACAACCGCCTTTAACTTCGTCCTCACCCATCCCAAACCCCAAGCAAGAGTTTGGTTTGGTTGGGATTTTCTTCTTACAGAGGTTTAGATTGCTGCTGAAGTTCCCCAAGCAGAGATCTGTGCAGTGAGCAAAGGGCAGTTTACACTTCGCAAAGCTATCAGACTTTTCGAGTGCTCACTAAAAACCAAAATAATAAAGTGTAGATACTGACAATTCAAAAGTCGCTTTCCACTCACTTTATAAGACGGGGTAACTCGATCATGTCAAACTATATTTAATTAATGCAAAGGCTTGGTTCAAAGACCCAGAATTGGTAGGGTGGAAGAATAACTTCTTTTAACAGCTGACGTAACAGTGTATGTTGGTGAATATTGTCACAGATTCAGGATCCACAGTGAAACTGAAACTGAGGCTGAGACCAAGGCCCCCTTATACACTCAAAAGGTGCCTTTTATACACAGCAGTCTTCCCTCAGCCTATCAGTGCCTCCTTGCTTAGCTATAAACACACTTCCCTGTGCTGGACTTAACTCTTTAGCGCCTTTTCCATGGTCAGCCGGTCACTAGTCTCTCAGTACTTTGACTAAAGCCTAAGAACTTGTTCCACAGCCTATCATCTATTTCTAAATAATCCTCTCCTACAAATCTACATATTTGCAAATGTGTTTTAAAGTGGTAATTATTGTGTACTTTTTAAATTTAAAATTGCTTATGAAGTATAATTTTTGATTACTTTCAATTTTTTAAATTATGCATACACAGAAATTAGTTTTGCTACAGGAATAGTTCCCATACAATCAGTTTCTTCCTGCAATTTACCCAACATAAAAGACTATTACATTTAATTGACCTTTTTTTGTTACAATTTGTGACCTGGAAATTCTGTTAATAGATTTGAATCATGTAGATGCTGGTTTCATTCTTTTCTGAGGACAAAGAATCTTTATATAATCTATAGAAAGGCAACAATTTGGCGAGGGATTACGCAATTTATTTAGGAAAGAAAATCCAAAGGACCATCTTAATAGGTCCTTAGCCAGAGGATAAGGCTTCTCCTTTACTTGGCTTGCAGGTAGTCCTCACACCTAGCACAAAGCAAATTTAGAGTGTCCAAACATCTGGTGTGCTTGCTGGAGTCCTTTTTCCAAGGCAAGTTCTAGGCCATTCAACTTTGCAGTGTATGTAGTCTCTCCAGTCTCTCTGGGGAATGGGTAATGCCTCACTTACTCCAGGGGGCAGTGGAAGAAAGTGAGTGGATTCCCACCCACCCCAGACACCAGGGCTCTGGGGAACATTGGAGCCACCCAAGTTAAATGCTGAGCAAGATTGTTTCTTCCTGATTGTAGTTTTTAGTACAAACACGCATCATTATTTCTCTATATAAAATACATGGATATATTACTTGTTAGGAACTCGTCATATCACCTTAGTGTGACAAAAAATACCTGAAGGCAACACTTCAGCCTTGTGCTATGTAAATATTGGAAGGGTTCATAAAACATCACATCAGACACAGCTTATGCTTTCAAATATGAGAAAGTATATCAATGAATTCAAGCACTGAAAACAACTGTTTGATGTATCAACTCTATTAGCTTTATAAATATTGTAAGTAACATCTGCTCTGGTTTGGGGACAACTTCCTGATAGGTACCAGTGTGCTGAGACAGCGTGGATAGGAAGCAGCCAGCAGGAGAGGTAGTTCGTTTGGGAGCTGGGAAAGCTAGTACAGGCAAGGCTTACTTCTTTTAAAAGGCCATTCCTTAGCTATATTAGGAGACTAACAAAAACAGGAAAAAAAGGCTTTAAAAGATCAGAGGCTTTAAAAGCTACAGCAGATGGACAGCATGACAGGTATTTTCAGGAAATAAGTTAAATATGTAATTAACTTTGTGATTCAATTTAGAGTTAGACTTGTTACAGATTGTGTATTGATTAGCCCATCTAAGTTTAAAAGCTCTTGACTTTCAATTGGTTTTTCAGTAGTCTTTTTCTCATGAAAAGATTTTTTTTTTTAATGTCAGCTGGAATTAGGGAGACAGATACTGCCTGGTTAGGATATTTACTTCTGCAATACCTGAATAGATGTGAACTGGCATGGTCTGTGTAAGAAGGAGAAGCAGAGCTGAAGGGATTACATGAGACCTTTCTCAGGAGAAAGGAAGCCAGCTGCTGTGCTACTGGGTATATCTGCTGGCACATAGCAACCCTCTGTGTCTACAATCTTAAACAGAAGTAATACAAGGAAAAAAGGTATTTTGCTGTCCCTTAGTTGCCATGTAAATTAACTGGATTTGCTTCTCATCTGCTGTGCACACAGTTCCCACAGCTCGACTGATCTGCCATGTGTTGTTAACCCAGTAAATTATTTATGTACCTAAACCTGCAAGCTAATACAGACTAGTATAAGAAGAGTTGAATCTGCCCAAGGTAGATTTAATTACAAAATAATGTAAAGGTTTTGAATTCTTAGCGTAAGTCAGCTGATTCTGAGGCTGAGCAAACATTTAGAAGATATAACAAGAACATGGGCAGAGATTATTAAAAATTATCCTGTAGTTATTTTGTAGTCTTACAGAAGTGTGACTTGCATTTGGTTTTAATTTCATTACATGCCCAATAATTCTAGCATTCTTTTTGAAATGGTTTGTAGAGAAGAGGAAAGAGCAAAGTTTGATACTAATGTAGAAGTCTTTATAAGTCTAAGTACTTCCTTAATATTCCTAGGTGTGTCGTGGGAGAGATCACTCCTCAATGTCAGAAAAAGAAAAGAATTTAAATTACACTTAAAGTGAAAATGGCGGTGTATTTGAACTAATTTTACAAAATTAATTGCTACCAGAATAAATGCAGAATTTCAGAAAAAAAAACCAACCCACCCAATCAAAGTCCTCACCTTACCTATCAGACTTCCAGTCTTCCATGGCAGCACCACAGCTCTTTGTTTTGAATCTTAAAGTTCAATTCAGCATTTGAGAATACTTACACAAAGTTAAAGAAGAGTCACATCCCTGCCTTTTTTTTTTGGTTACTGGACGAGTATGTGAGCATTGTCAAAGCAAGCTCAAAGTAATATTTCTGTTACTTTTTACTTTCCTGGATAATATTTGTATCAGTGTATGATACAGCTGTTGAGCATTGCCTTTTTCCTAGACTATAAATTCCATCAACTTACATATAAATATTTTCATATTTTTTTTATCATGTCCAAGGAAGCGACCTAGCAAACTTACTACCATTGGGAAAAGAAAATAAACTGCAATCAAAAGAAGAAACTATTCTGGCTTTCAACTGTTTCAAAATCAACTATATAGATGAGTCCAAATTTATTGTTAATGCAGTGACTGGGTAATGTTGCATTTTTGCATTCTGAAATAAGATCAGCTAGCACAGAAATAATTGGAAAATCACCTGATTTGTTTGTGCAAATAAAAGTTCTTCCATGTCTAAATAGTGTAAACATACTTTTAATATAAATACAGTATTGAAATTCTGTCTCATAAAATTTTATTATTATTTTCTTCTTTCCACTGGAGAATAAAACTTCCTGTCTAAATTCTTTGTATTATTTTTTGTATGTTTCCAAATTCTTACATATTGTGTTCAATCTCTCTTCTTAAATGACTTTTCAATGTAGTTGACAATTGTGCACATAATTTTCTGAACTGTACAGTCTGATTTGTGAGATTGGAAATAACTGCAAATGGTGTTTTAAATTAAAAATTAATATATGTAATTGTATTGGAACATCCTCTATATTGTTTTCCATATTGTTTTGCACATGTTTGTACATCTTGTTTGCGTGTGTGGCTGGATCTCCATACTGAATTAAGGTAATCATTGAAATCTTTCAAGTCTTTCCAGGTAATTTAAAACACTTGAAATCATTTTGATCGTTTATTTTCCTTTCACTGCTGAATTAATCTTAACAATGTACTCTATATTTTTGTGTCTTCGAAGTTCTTTATGGTATGCTCTCTTGAGCAATTGAAACCAGCAATTAAAGAAACAGAGCAGTTGTTTATAGGTTTCTAGCTTTGTCTTTTGGTCATTTAATTTGTGACCAGCTTAAATCCATTTTCCTCAATGACTGTATTTTCAGTATCTGTTTTTTTTCAATGGCAGCATAATTATATAAGTCTCCTCACAGTTTTGCACATAACTTTTGAAAACATAAGCTGCTATTTCCAGATACTGTAGTATGTCTTTAGAATTTATGTGTTTTCTGAATTTCACTGAGTTTCCACATTTAGGCATTATTCCCATTCTTTATTTATTGCTAGCACTCTCTTTCCATTCTGCTTAAAACTAAAGCCATCTCCTCTACATTAAAAAGGAGAGAAAAAAACTATTACCAGCTAGTCTGATGAAACATAGAAAATGGGTGATTATCTGGAAACCCATCTTATTTATGAGGTGCCTCTTCTCAAAGGATCTGGGAAAGATTTGCAATAGAGTATTGTTCACCTTGTGTACCCAGTTCATTTCACACAGCGACTCTGCTAATGATTTTATAAAAACAAATAAGCCTCAACCTCCTGTTAGCCTTATTAAAAACAGCTAAACGTTACTCTCATGTTCCTCAGAAAAAAAAAATCAATATATCTTCTCACAGAATGCAGGCTCTTGAATATAAATTTAATAATTACCTTTGTATGTCTGTTCCATTTATATGCAGTAAGAATTATTGTATTTTATTTGACAATTTTACAAAGAAGATCTTTGGAAAAAAATTAAAGCACAAAATCTCACTTTTCAACATAGCAACTGCTATTTTGTTGAGGAGACATCGGATGTGACCATAAAGTGTTGTTACTAGAACCTGATAAAAAAAAATAATCATTAAAATCTAATTGTATTGTGCATAGCAGATCAAAGATATGTAGGGCATCATTGATGTATATTTCTTTATGAATTTTATGATTTCAGTGGATTTATCTTGCATATTGTGTGATGTACACAACTCGGGGACAATTAGTAATAACGAAACATTGAGTAACCAGAAATTAATCTCCTCAAAGGTTCCTGAATATTTTTTTTTTTTAGCCTGGAGGGTTAATTTTATAGCTTTAGAGCAATCATTATTTATCATCTCTTGGTTTACAGGAAAGAATTAGAGTTATTAGCTATTAAATTATCCATGAAAATTTGACACTATACTAGACCAAACAAACCCTGGGGCTTGCTGATTTTCCCAGTATGAAACATCTGTGACTTCAGCTAGAGAGAACTTAACATCGTCTAATTAGATTTCTAAGATTTATAAGCCTCAAGTACTCTATTATTAGAAACCTGAAAACTGGAGCAAAAGTTGAAACTTGCATTTACTGAAGATTATTTAAAAACATTTTTAACAGCACTGTGTGTTGCTAAATACTACTAGCTTGTAATTGGTGAAGATTACCAGATAATGCATTACAGTCTGTAACAACAGGAGTTCAGGAAAAAATGTGCTCCCTACAATTGTAGTAAGTTGCAGCTTTCAACTTCAGTAATTAAAAGTACTGTATTGAAAATACTGCACTAATTGTATGTTTATTTCTATATACTGATTTAAATATAGGTTTTATTCTCTCATGTGGTCTGCTAAAGAAAAAAATCAAGTTGGTGTATTTTCTACTGTGCAACATTATCACTTATGGACAGTGAGTGATAATTATCACTCATGAGCATAGAAGAAGTGGTTTTGTATTGGTTCTGATTCTCAAATCTGACCGATACTCCATTATCCACTGTTCCGTCACTTTCTTCAGAATCAATATGGCTTTTTAACATGGTAATTAGATATTCCATTGCATCTTCCATTATTGATCTCAAAATACTTTAGAAATTTCAATCTGTTAAAATAAAAATAGCTTTATAATGTAAACATTATTGCTATGTTTAAAAAAACAAGAAAACATTATTATGTTTGCAAAGAACTCAGAAGTTAGGAAGGTGAGGAATCAGAATTATTGCTCTACTCCTTGCTTGTAGCTTTTGCATTTGGATTACAGAAATCTTTAGTTAAAGGACCCCTTTCTTATTAAGTGCACAAAATAAATACTGCTCAGCTAATAAGCAGCTTTTCAATATCTTGTCTTCTCCTCATTGTTCATTGCATTTCCCATATATATTTCCTCATTCCTATCCATTTTCATTTGATTTGTGCAAAAAACCCATTTTTGCTAATGGGACCACATTAATACATCAAGTAATAAGAAAAAAAAAGACTATGCAGTGTTAATTAAACATGAGAAATCGGTTTTCCTCAGTTACTGAAATCTCTGGAAGGAAAACTTTTTCCATAAGATAGAATTCAACAGTGTGAGGTGGGAAGCCATCGTTTTTTCTCTCTGCGTGACTGTATTTTATATAGTATATAGTTTTTTTATATAGTATATAGTTTCCATTTGTGTGACAAGTCAGACAGGGGTCCTACAGTGAACAGCCGCCTTCGATTCCATAGGAAAACTATTCAGTGTCCTAGAAAAGCTGAAATGTTTAAGAAATAGTGTATGTGATGGTGTAGTTAAGGAGTACATTATAATCCATCTGAGCAAGGTAGGTTAGTTAATTTTGTGCTGGCAATCAGAGCCTCAGCCTAAGTTCTTGACTTTATGATTTCAGTAATATTCTTCCTACTGCTGACTTCTTTGTGTACAACCCTTGATTTGGGAAAAAAAAAAAACCAAACCAAAACAACAACCAAACTAAAATAAGCCCAGAATTCTAACATGAATATTTTCTTCAGAAATCAGGTATTTTATCAATGCGGTGGTAAACTCTTGAAAGATCATGGTGGGTAGAGTCATTAGCTTGGCTAGCACATTCCTCACCACTCTGTAGGGTTATTTGTGTTTGTTCTTGTTTGTGGAAGGATTTGTGAGAGGTCTGAAAATACAGCAACACTCTTTTGAGATGTTAAACTAACCATTTCTATTTAGAACATTATTTTTATAAAGTGTAGGACAAATTCTGTAAGAAATTTGCAGCCCAGACAACCTACACGTGTAGATTAGTTCACACAGAAAACCTTAGCGCAGGAGTTACCTGCTGAGTTTCAAGTCCTTGATTCAAAGCTCAGGGGTTCTAATTTAATAAACATTTTTAAATATAGGCACACTGTCATGTTTGTACATCATTTTTCTTTGGGAACATTTAAAAACTACTATGACTAAATATTTTCAGAAATTTTAGCTTAAATAGAAGCCTCACTATATAACATTTTCAGCTAGAATTAATTATGCTAGCAAAGCTTGAGGGGATTGAAGAGTCAGTCTTATTAAAGGGAATTATTATGTGATTTTAATAATAGGTGGTAATTCCAACATTAATTTATATTGAAAAGAATGACAGAAGTTATGCAACTATGCCAGTACCATATAGTGAGTCTCAAGCTGATTCAGTGCTAGAGACGGACTTAATCAGATCTCATTATAAAACATCTTGCTTAAACCGCTAAGCTTTTTTTGCTTGCAAAATCCTTTTGTCCAATTACACTTCCCAAATAGATAATGTAGTAGTCAGACCTCATGTACTTACTTTTTCACACTTTCCATCCCATTCTTTGAGTTCAACTGCATACAGGGTAAATCAAATTTGACAGTGGCATTTGACATTTGAGTCACATTTCTAGTGCATGGACATCTTTCCTTAGCATGTTAAAAGCTACCTGAGAGTGTGTAACACTCAGACCTGTGTATTCATTTGAGAATTCAGTTTTCAGCTATCTTTGTAAACTTGCAAGTAGGAAATGGCAAATATAAATGTATTTTTCACCTTAAATTCTCCCACTTTCCAACAATGATCATCTTACAGGATTTCTTGAGATTTATGCATTTTGACAGTAATTAAGTAAGGAGATCCTAATGTGACCATTACAAAACCGTTTCAGTGTTATCCCTATTGGTCTATGATTACTTTTTTATATCCCAATGTTTTGCTATTTCCTTTTAGATTCATATAATAGTATATTTTTTTAAAAAAGTTATAAGTTTAAAATAATTCCAAAATGCCGTTTCAAACCCATAGTAAAATGAAGTCAAGGGGATTTTGAGTGGGAGCAGTATGTTCCATATTAAAACAATTTTTAAAATACAATTACTAAAGCTGTTTTCCATTGCTACTTTTCTGCTTGCTCTCTCAGTATGTTCACTTTAGAGTAGAAAATAAGGGTACTTGTGTGTTTACTTGCATCATTGTCATTTGCTCTCAGACCACTAATGTATGATTACACGTCTCTGCTGAGCCTGATGTCTGATTTCCCAGATTTCCTATCAAATTTCCTTCCATGTGAAATATGTCAGTTATGCTCCAGTTGAAATTCTTGAAGGAACATTTACGTTATATATAGATCTAAGGAGATGCATTAAAATGAACAAGTGATGCTCTCAGCTTACTGACATGCAACAGGATATGAACAGATGTAATAAATTCAAGAGTGTATGAAGTTTTATATTTTTTCTTTATGAGTATGTTTTAAGAAAGTCATTCATCTAAAACATAACTTGCATTTATTGTTCGAAAACATATTGTTGAATATCTGTTGTGCATTATTACAACAAAACAATGGAGACATTATTTAAAATTAATTAATATAACCCATTACCCTTGATCCCTTGATGTCCTTTGAGAACCTGTTAGTTAAACCATTCATTTTAAAATTGCAAATCAAATTTATTTTTAAGAGTAACTGATGTTCTGATTAGCACTGCTAAACTATTAGCATCTTGATGCTGCCACCTTGAGGCACAGAGCAGGGCAAGAGGAAGCAAAAAAAAGATCCTTAATTCTAACTAAAGCTGAAATTTGTTCTATATAGTGGGGAAACCCCCACCCACACAGTACTCATTACTAGATAAGAGCTGCTTCAGCAAGATCTGTAGTTGTCTAGCTTATGTGTTTACAGTGTCTTAAAGAAGCATGTATTCACATATATGCTTAACAAAAGAAGCGACAGAGAAGCTTTGTTAGGAAAAGGCCACAGCATCTTTTTATCCGTAATGAAACTATTCCTGAACTCTGCGGGGTGTGCATGCTTGGTTATAAGCTTCCAGTAGTAAAAAAGCAAGGGAAAAGGGTACATAAAAAGGAATCAAGATTTTACAGGTTCAGATATTGTCTGTTGTACTAATCAGAAACATGTAAGTACAGATACTTCCTTAGATAAGACCAAAAATCAATATTGTCAAGGTTACTGCCCATCTCTGGCAGTAATCAACAACAGTTGCCTAATGAGGGGGGTAGCCACATCATGATACTGCCCAAGAAAACTATCCCATTCTGAAGTGTTTGAGATTCAGCAGCCAGTATATTTTTTTCTTCCATAGATTGGTCTAATTGTTTTCAAGATCACATAAATATTTAGCATTATCTTTCCAGCTGCTTGTGTTTTTCTAGCTGGTTCTGTAACTAGGCTCATCCTTGTAGCCCCTCTGTTTCTTTACTGTTGAGGTGTGTCTCCTCAGAATTTGAAGGAATGCAAGTTGATTTACATTTCACAGAGTCACAGAATGGCTGGGGTTGGAAGGGAGCTCTGGAGATTGTCTGGTCCAACCCTCCTGCTAAAGCAGGTTCACCTACAGCAGGTTGCACAGGAACACGTCTGGATGGGTTAAGAATATCTTCAGAGAAGGAGACTCCACAATCTCTCTGGGCAGCCTCTTCCAGTGCTTTGACATCCTGAAAGTAAATAATTTTTTCCTCATGTTCAGGTGGAACTTCCTGTGTTCTAGTTTATGCTTGCTGCCCCTGTTTGTATCCCTTGCCCCTTGTCCTGTCCCTGGGCACCACTGAAAAGAGTGGCTCCATTCTCCTGACACCTGCCTTTCAGATACTTGTAAGCATTGATAGGATTACCTCTGTCTTCTCTTTTCCAGACCAAACAGACCTACATCTTTCACCCTTTCCTCATAAGAGAGATGTTCCAGTCCCCTAATCATTGTTGTGGCCCTCTGCAGCACTCTATTCAGTTGTTCCTCATCTTTGTTGAGCTGACCAGCCCAGAACTGGATGCAGTACTCGAGATGCATCCGCACTAGGGCAGAGTAGAGGGGGAAGATAACCTCTCTCGACCTGCTTGCTACACTCTTCTTAATGCATCCTGGGATACCATTGGCCTTTTTGTCCACAAGGGCACATTGCTGGCTTGTGGTTAACTTGTTGTCCACCAGGACCGGTTCATTCTCTGCAGAGCTGATTTCCAGGAGGTCAGTCCCTAACCTTTACTGATGAATGGGGTTATTCCTCCCAGAGGTAGACTCTACATGTGACTTTGTTAAACTTCATGAGGTTCCTCTCCACCCAGCTCTCGTTTGTATGAATTTATCTAAAGGCATAACAATATTTTTCGTTTCATTTTCTATTTCTTTCCTAATAGTTCCTAACATTTTGAGTTACTTCTTTTTACTGAGTATTGAGAAATGTACAAAAAAATCTATAAAAATCTCAAGATCTCATTCTAGAGTAGTAATAGTTAATTGATAGCCCATGTTGTGTTTCTATGTTTCTTCTTCTCCTTATGTTGCATTGCATTTCTCTGCATTTAATTGGATATGCCATTTTGTTGTTTCAGTTACTCAGTGTTGTAAGGCTCTTAAGAGATGGTACTTAAGAGATGATACTTAGTTTAATATTATAACCGACTTGTCACCTCACTGTTCATTTCCTGGGTCATTAGTAGTATGAATGTTTTGAGCAGCATAGGTCTTACTCCCGACTGTTGTGCTACTCAATTATTAATCCTCTTCCCTGTGATAATTCACCATTACTCCATATTCTTTTTTACCATACTTTCAACAAATTGCTTTTCCATGAAAGGGACTTCTTTAACAGCAGCCTGATTTCCTTAATGGACTGTGGTCATGGAATTTGCCGTATGTCATATAGAAGCCTAAGTAACCCAGCTTGGATGTATCCTATGGCATGTTAATTCCTTAAAAAAATTCCAGTTTATCTGCAGGGTATGTCTTGCTTCTCAAAAAAATGGAAATTGGCATGTAATATTTGAGTTGATGAATGAGCAGCAGGAAAATTACTACTTCTGAACATACTTTTATGCCTTTTTTATCTTCTAGAAATGCTTCCCAAAGCACTGAACATCATGAAGTGAAAGTATGAAGAGAGTATAAATGAAGGAGCGTAGGGTTCAATTGTCAAAATGCAGCCAGCTAATGCCATTTGTGTCATGCTTGGCCTCCAGCTCCGGCTCCAGAGGCATTTCACATTTCAAAATGCAATTACTAAGTTAGTTTCTGTTGACATAGAAACACCTTTAGTTGTAAAAACATCCTTTTCATCTTCTCATACATTAAGTATTTAAAGCTTGTCAAGACTTTATAAACCGCGTTACAGTTTGGGTCATCTGTACTGCTGGGACTTTTTTCTTACTGCAGGGTTATCATCAGCTTTTCATCTCCTTTAATGTCAGTCTCAGCTGTTTCATCTTTCTGTCATAGAGTTTATATTTAGGTAAATACTTACGGCAGTATTTGATCTAGGCCAGACATGTCACAGCCTACCTAGAACAAGCAAAGAGAAAACACTAAGCAGAATTATACAAATGAAATTTAAGCAGTCTAAATCTGGATTACATTTTTCTTAGGTTTCTCTATTTCACTTAATGTTTACAAAATGTAACCAATAAAACCTTGGAGCATGTTAATTTGCATTTTTTGAACTTCAGACTGTTTCTTCCAATGCTTATACTTCAACTTCTAACATGGTCAGTGCAGTTGGTAAGTTGAGGAAGAATTGCTGATGATGTGCACCTTATTTTTCGTTTATATTTTCTCCAGCTGCCATGTATGATTGATTTATTTGCCTGCACTGTGATGCTGTTTCTAATTTAGAACAGGGAGGGTTTTTTTGGGAGCAACCACAAAACAAAGATTTTTGAGGCTCAATAATGTTAATTAATAAAGCTAAACATAATAAATATTAAAGGCAATTATTTTCTCTGGCTTGGGAATTTAAAACCCACCATTGTTTTAACAATATGATTAACCCATAATAAACAGTATGTTGTTTATAAATGGATATTATAAATTATTTTTGTTTAGATAGGTAAATTAGCCACTTTGTGTGTGTGTCATAGTATTTCTGAATTGGTTTTATCTTCCTTTCTCCTTTTACTTTTGTGTATTCATGCTGTACATATAATCTCTATGGAAAAAATTGATAAATCAGTTGTTAGCATAAAGTCATTTGTGAAGGTGAATGCAGTTAGATATGGTATAGGTCTTTTCAACATGTAGGAAGAATTTAATTAAAATTAAATTAAATTCTAAATCAAATTCAAGTAATAAATGGATGTTACCCAATATAGCAAGCTATTCTCATAAGAAATTAACACTGTCCAGTAAACTGGTTTTAGGTCTTGAGGCTAAGTTTTTGGGAAAATAATTATATGACTATAAAATAAAGGTAACTCAGTTTAAGAGTTTTCAGATGCCTTTCTTTGGGCAGTCTAAGTCCCACAATATATCTACCAGAAAAATCACATTCTTCTCCCAAATTCTTAAAAACTGCTAA
Organism: Neomorphus geoffroyi; assembly: GCA_033558235.1. Lineage (NCBI taxonomy): Eukaryota > Metazoa > Chordata > Aves > Cuculiformes > Neomorphidae > Neomorphus > Neomorphus geoffroyi. The sequence goes on along the minus strand of JAUMJM010000020.1, from coordinate 21,373,194 downwards.
AATTCATTAGTTTGTGTAAAAAAAATCAGGTTAAAAGTCATGGCTGTAGAGAAAAACATTGTCTATATTAGTGGACAGATAAATTGTAATCCATTTACAGTGTATGTGCTTCTTACAGACATACCATTACATTTATTTCCAATTGTGATTTTATTTAGAATTGCCTAGTCTAAAAGCTATAGAATATGAATAATAAGTAATAGATGATATATATTTTACATCTGAATCCTTTTACTGTTAAAATGTCTAGGCGAGAGAGGTGTTGGATTGTAACACTGTTAGGAGTAATGTAGAAAACAGTAACTGCAGTATGCTGTGGTGGAAAAATATTAACTTTTTGGTCTTTTCATATGTGAGAATTAAGGAATAAAGCTGGACAAACTGCATTTTCTAGAGATAATAATATTTGCTCTAAAGTCAGTAAATGTTGCTGTAGCTATAAGAATAGCAGACTTTGATTTGAAAACAACTTGCTGAAATGCCACAAATGCAGTATTACTCTGGAAGTAATATAATTATTGCATGCTAGTTTGTTCTACAAGTAAAAACTTACTTGCACAGTATTGTTTTATCCTTCAGCAAGGAGTGGAAATATCATTAGAAAGAAAATCACATTATGCATTTGAGTTTATTGTCATCAGCATGCTTTCCTTCAGTTCAGACTGCAATGTGGGATTTTGTAGGAGGCAAGATGTTCATCTTATATTTATTTCCTCAATGCAGTGGAGCCAAATTCGTACTTCCTTTTGTTTACTTTTTGGATGAATGATAACAGGACAGGGAGTCTCATGTTTGGCGTATTTTAAGCCATACTTTATGTTATGAAAAACATGTTATAGTTACATCTTTAGTTTTCTACTGTGGGAAATGGGCGTAGAACACAATAACAGATATTGTCCTAAACAACAGAAAAGATTACAGGAAAAAAGACTGGGAAAATTAGATAGAATATGCAAAATATTGTTTTACCTTTCGGTTCTTCAAATATTTTATATTGATTGACAAATTTAAGTAGTCTTTCTCATGTTAGCTGATACATGTTAGGAATTCATTCAACTCTGTGAGAAATATTTTAATGTATTGACTAAATAATAGTGAAAATTTATGTGTGCTTTCCTAAATAGTCCTCTGCAGAAATATTTTTTCTCTCTTGATACACATTTTTATATATAAATTTTGGGTATTTAATAACTAAGTATTTGTTATTGTGCCTTCCGGTATCGAAGTTATGCTGTTAGAAAGTAAGATTAGATAAATTCAAGTCAGTGACTGCCACATCCTTTGTATAACGTCCTAAAACCTTGAAATTTATATGAAATCATGAAAGCTACCCCTCTCAACAGACAGAAATTCTCTAGTTCGAATGGCTGTGACTAGTTCAACTCATGCCTGTTAAAATGAGGAAGATGCAGACTGATCATACATGCTTCTTCTTGAAAAGGGATCAGAGGATCCTGTGGAATGAAAAACTGTCTCAGTCATGGTCCTCAAGCCAAAGAAGTAAAAATAAATATTCAACATAAGTTGATGTGAATGCTTACTTCCTCTAAACCACATTTTGTACGTAGTGTCTTTAATGGATCCTTTTCTTCTAATTAATTGTTTTCTATATGATGCAACTATAATTGTGAAACTTCGGGCTATTTCTGTTCATCAAATAGTATGTGGTGTCTACTCAGTTTAGGATTTTTACAAAAGATAAATTTCATATAATCTGTCATCCAAAGACAAGCCCTTAAACTAACAATTTAACTGTTCTCGTTGCAGGAAGTAGTTTGATGGATTTTATTCAGCTTCAGGGGGCATTATAGTAGTTTACAGTAACAGTGAAGAAAAAGTCAAACCAACATACACTCAAATTTTTATTCAGCTAGAAAAGCTACTTTTGGGATGGAGTTTTTATAGTAATGAGCTTTAATCTGTGATAATTAATGACAGCTGGATGTTTATGGCCTAATGGCTGACACCTAAATTATGTATCACTTAAACAATAATCTGGCTAGTGGTTTTTTTGCTAAATAGCCAAATTTTAACTTTATATGTCAGAACAAAGGCTGTAATAAACTTCTTAACCCAAAAGCAATTACTATAAGTTTTCAGCACCTATAAATCTTTCTGACTTCTTAGAATTCGTAATAGTGACATCTGTAGCCCTCTTGTTGATAGTTAGGTTTTTAAATGTTTTGATATCTGCATGTGGCTTAACTACTTTCCAGTTATAAGATAAAAGGCTATCCAGTGAAAATGGTAAGTTTTAAAAGAGAATGATTTGCTATGCAAGTCCAGGAAGTTAGGTCTATGCTGTTAAGAAATGAAAGTGCATATTCATCTTAAGGGTATAAAAAAATAAAAATTTTTTGCATTCTTATTATTTTTTATTCATTGTATTCACTGCTTAGTGGTGTAACTACTACTGATTTCAAACGTGAACCTTAAATGAAGATCACTTACGACCTACAAAGGAATACTAAGTCTGAAAAGTGTTCTCTAAAAGATGAGAAAAGAGCTACCCTTAACCAGAATGAACCTTAAATGAACCTTCATTAAGAATATTAAACCAGCTCCTAATAGACACAGGTATTGATCTAATTAACAGGAAGTGCATAGCTGAACGGAAGGATCCCACAGAATAAATCCCTTCTTGTTGACACACTGTTGGCACAGAATTTAGGCAATGGGTCAATTCTCGATAATATCTCTAGTCTGTACTCCCCACCCCCACTGCTAAGTAATCTCATTTATGGTCAAACCAACTGGAAATGCCATTCAGTGAACACTGAATAGTACATTATGCTGTAAACGAAAGGAGTAATGTAGCAGAAGAAAAAAGAAAAAAAAATATTTATGTATTTTAGGTTGCCTCAAAGAGTATTACAAGGTTTTCTTCTGATGAAGCCATGGAAATTCTAGTTTTAGAATGTACATTTAACACCTCAGCAAGTCGTATAATTAGAGAAGTAGGCTAGCTGAGGTATTTTGAGTTTTACCAAGTCTATTTTCACTAGGTGAAAAGGAATATTAAATGCAAGTGCCACCAGTTTTATACAATTTCAGAACAGCCTTAAGATTTTCATAAATTCATATTCTTTTTTTAAACCATTTGCTAGCTCTTGAGAGATGATGAATGTAAAATACATTTTTGCCTGCACAGTAAGTATAAAAAAGGAGAAAATTCCTAGATTTTTCTGCTAGTGTAAATCATGACAACACCATGACATCCATTTCAGTGAAATGGCACTAGTTCTGCTAAAAAGAACATTAGACCAAACAGCTTATTCATCTTTCAGTCATTGTAAGGACTGAAAGACCATAATATGCTACTTCTAATATACTGCTACACTCCTGTTTATATTGGTGGCGGCTTTCTATATTCTTACGTGGCAGAGGATTAAATAGCATTATTTTTAAAAACTGTTAGTTTTGTAATAAGTTCAAACAAGCTTTTACTGTTTTTATGGTTTTTTACTCTCATATTCATTTAATTTTCATTTTTATACTGAGTTTCAAAAGAGTGATTTATGTTACAGTTGGAAGATACTTGTTTTAAAATATTGTATGGTGTTTACTTGACTATAGATATAAGACAGGTGTAGGTATTGACTCTGCAAAGTACATGTATTTTACATACACGCCTATGCGATATATACACTCTAGGATACAGTAGACAGGAAAAACAGCCACAGAAATTTGGAGTGTGTATAGAACTCTTGAATTTGGATTTAAATGAGAACAAATGGTTTTCAGGTGATACACAAAGGTAATTCCAAAGTTTATAAACCTGTAAAATGCTTTCAAAGATGTTGGGAATAATTTCTTAGAGCATCAAGTGATTCCTGCTTTAGTGCAAATGAGATTTGCTCAGAAAAATGTATTATGAAAATCTTTAAGCCTAATCTACATAAATAGATGAGACCCATTCCCCCTTCTTTTTACTCAGACCCATGTGTGAACTCAAAAAAATTAAGTATAAATCACTGAGACAGCGTATGATAATGAGCATCTCTTGTTCTATCAAATCACCTACATTTCTGATTATTTTTACCAAAAAGTTTCAAGGACAACCATTATAACTGCATATTCCAATTTGGTAACTTACTGGTGGATTCATTACTTTTACCTTTGATTTCAGAATTAATAGTAAGGAAAGTCATATAGCGATGTACTGGAAAATACTTTAATATTACAAACCTCCAAAACAAAGATAAAGAGATTCTTGGTTTTGTGCTTTATTGTGGTCCTAAACTAACATTTTCTTTGGGATAGCTTTTATAGCTTTACTTTTCTCCCCTTTTCTACCTTTTTGTATTTCTTCAAAGCTGTATACGCTCAATATTACTGGAATTTTCATTCAGTTTTGGATGATCTGCAGTGTAGATGCAGGTTTTCACAAAAAATGCATTTTAATTACATTATATAGTAAGTGTGGATTTACCTTTCATATGTGAATCCTAGTACTGATCAAAATCCTACTTACACAAGAAGAATTCTATCCAGAGTGAGGTAATTCGAGCCTTCCATGAATATTATGTTGCTGCCATTTTCTATCAAGAAAAGAAAAATATACAGTTTTTGTTATTTGTATGCGTATTTTTGGCCATTCTACTGTTCCACATTGCTGATGTATAATACTGATAATAACAGTGATAGCACATTTGCAGTCATTTTAATTTATTCATAGATAGACATTATGATCCACAAAGAAAACTTTTATGTCTAATGAACTCAGTTTGTTTACTCCCCTTTAGCAAACTCATTTCAATCTCATTTGAAAATTAAGAACTTTCCATTATTTTTGGGAAACTGGCAATCCATCTCTAAAACAAATGCAAATTTTAGAATTCCCTTCTAAAAATGTTGATTATTCTGTCTTCTCTGCATTTCAGTATAAATATTATCATCCTTACAAAACAGTGCACCTTCATGTGTAGCATTAAAGGATGATTATTTCTTAACGTGATTTAGGCCTAGGGCGTCAAATCTACTAGATGAATATATATAAACGTCATGTGTAACTTTCATATATAAATTAAAGCAACAGATTTTCTCTTAGTATATGAAGATTTTCACAGAATGCATTAACTGTGTAATAAAAATCTCCACCACCGAGTGGATGATGAGTGGTGAGTAGATGCTTTAGGCAGCTCACTTCTAGGCATTTACATTAATAAGCAAAGTCTACCACCTAAATCCACCTTTTCACAGGAATGTAAGATAGTTAGGGCTCTAAAGGAACGTTGTCTGAGACACTGATCAGAGCAGGGCAAAAGTCAATATTCGGTGAAGTAGCTCAGAGTATTTCCCAGTGGTGAATGTCTCCAAGTGTGGCAGTCACACCGCTTCTCGTAGAACTGCACTGATTTAGGTCAAACTGATGAAAAAGGAGATATGGTGTTATGATGAAAATATTAAAATTTTGGAAAAAAAAAAGTTTTTATTTTTAGAAGCTGTGCCTCATTCTGACAGTAAATGATGACCCTTATGTGTATATTTTGTTTCCTTTTACCTAGTCACAGTTTCCTTTGCTGCAACTCATGACCACTGCCTCTTGCCATTTCATTATGCACTGATCAGAATCTGGCTTCATGTCCTTTATGCCCACCCAGAAGATAGCTGAAGACAGCAGTTGGAGCCCCATCTTATCTTTCTTCCAGGCTGAACAAATTATAGAATCATAGCATGGTCTAGGTTTGAAGGGACATTAAATCCCATCCAATTCCAACCCCCCTGCCTTGGGAAGGGACACCTCACACCAGACCAGGCTGCTGAAGGGCCCATCCAACCTGGCCTTGAACACTTCCAGGGAGGGTGCAATCACAGCTTCCCTGGGCTCTCGTCTTCCATCTTGTGCTCCGGCCTCCTGACCAGACTGGTGGCTCCCCACTGGACTCATTTCAATTTTGCAGTCTAATGGGGAGCACCAAACTGAACATACTGCTCCAGATGCAGCCTCAAAATACTTTGTAGAAAGGAATAATCACTGCATATCTAGAGCTGTATTATTGGAGAGAACTTGCATTGTATGTATGGAAATGTAAGTGTATTCTTCTCTGGAAATCACTTTGATCTTGAGCTGAATCTCTGGATATTGCTTTCAAGTTCCTTTCTTGAATTTTTAAGTAAAAGTGATGAGAGTGACTTTTCAGGTCTCATAAAACATGAGTCTGTTCCTTATCGGAAGCAGTAATCTTGTAGCATTTGCTGCTCAGATATTACCTTGTAATTTTCAGATAGTATTTTACATTCTTGATTGAAATTAAAAAATATTTCTTCTTGATGTGTTCTGGTTAATCCCTTCACATTTCATGTAATGTACTAGTGACAGTTTTACACATAAAATATGTTTTGAGTGGAAGTACACACAGCTGTACAATGAAAACCAAAACTATATATGACAAAACCACATGTAAGTGTTAGGTTAATGCAGTCTATTCTAGTAAGCGTCGTCTATGGATAGGTAACTTGTACATCAGACAGAAATAAGTTCTGAAAGCAGTAACTGACAGCTGTTGAAGATCAAACTCATACACTGGAAAGACGAATTAATGTGAATGCTCTGTTTATGATCCAGGAAGATATCTGTATTTCTTCTGTATTTGTTTTTACTGAATCTTTTACTTGTCAGAAATATTGTTTGCCAAGCCTTAGAGAGTTGTAAATTGATATAAGCATAATAAGTCTGTAGATATAGGATCTTTCTCTAACAACACAAATTCCAGATGTCTTAGAAGCTGATTTTCCACTTTTCTAAGTACCTCAGTGCCATTTCAATTAAAATCAGTGAGTCTTGATTTTTCCATAACAGCTGAGCTGGTGCAGGCAGGAACACTGCTAGTCAAGGGAGCTAAACTGGCTTTTCAGGAGGTGCTACCTCAACTAGTTTGTCTTGTCAACGGCGTAGAGCCTTCATGACTGCAAAAGTACTGAGAATGAAAACCAAAGAAATTCAACTGTGTTGCCAAAGACAGCCAGAGACACTTTAAGAGGTTAAAGTGAAAATTCAGGTTTTTCTTAATCTGATTGTTTAATATTTAATATTTCGTATTTAATATACCTTCCATGATACACAGCACACTAACAGTGAAAAGATGATGCAGCACAGTATTGGATAATCTGTCTAATGTCCTAAATCCCATTTATTGTTAAGAACAGGGATTGGCACTACAGCTCATGTAAGTCAACCCACTGCAGGCTAAGGTACATATTGTATTGATTTAAGAACAGCATTGATTTAGGTCAAACTGATTAAAAAAGAAGATATTTTAATGTTACGATGAAAATGAAAATGGGTTTTTTCAAAGTTTTATTATTTTTAGAAGCTGTGCATCATTCTGACAGTAAATAACAGAGGAATAAATATATGGAGTTTACTGAAAAGTAAGGAAAAAAATGAATTAAAAACTGTAATCAGAAAGTATCATACTGCCCTGCAAGTAAGGAGCATACCTTCTAATAAACATAATTAAAATGTAAGCACAAACCAGAGATTATGTTTTACCACAATGAAGTTTATTTACAGTCCTCATTGATTAAACTGTGCTGAAACTCCATGAAAGTGACTGGTAAGGCAAATTTTTACAATAAATAATTAAAGGAGTTTTACCAACCTGATGTTTTATACAGCCAACACTTTTCCTCAATAATGAGTGACTTCAAAAACAATTTCTAGTGCTCAGATCACAGTTGTGTAATTGTCTGTTGAGAAGCGAAGATTGCAAACAATTCTTACTATCTTGACCATCATCTGTTTCAAGAGACGCAGTTCATACAAATGTGTTTCTGATGGATTATAACTTCCATATAAAAAACAACAACAAAAATAACAAAAAACCCCACAAATCCAAAGTCAATGTGTTAATTCCTTGATAGCAACATCAAGGTGGTTTCTTTTCCTAATGCTGAAAATTAGCTTCAGGTAGCCTTGAGTCACTTGAATCATTGCTGAAACTGTGTATTTCTCTTCTTCACAGAGTGCATGGTAGTCCTTAAAACTCTTCTTCTTTAGTCATTATTGGTCTCAGTATCAGGCAACTCCTACAATATCTGATATACTTTTGTGGAACAGTTTATATAACTACCTGAAATTGGATTAACTAATGAGGTATATGAGAATGAGATATCATGGGCAGTCCTTGACTTCCCCCTCAAAAATACTGCACACTTGATGAAAGAATTTAACTGAACTGAGAAATGCAGAGGAAGAATGCAAGCATAAATATACAGTATCCTATGTGTTATTCTCTCACCTTCCTTTGGAGAAAGATACCTTATCTGGAAGAAGAAGAGGAGTTACGTGTGTGCGCATGCACACCCATTCATATATTGCATGAGAGTCATCTGGAACTTCTGAAGCCTGCTTTTTAAGGTCTGGTTTGAGAAACGGGCAAAATAGGACATGTCTAGAGGAGGCCACAAGGCTTGTGAAGTGTCAAAGAGGGGGAGTCGTATGAGGAGCGGCTGAAGTCTCTTGGTGTGTTCAGTCTGGAGCAGAGGTGATTGAGAGGGAATCTCATAGCTGTTTGCTGCCTTCTTACAAGAGAGGGAGGTGAAACAGGTGCTGATTTCTTCTCTCTTGCAACCTATGGTAGGACTAGAGGGAATGGCAGGAAGATTTGCCAGGGGAGGTTTAGACTGGATATTAGGAAGAGGTTCTTCACCCAGCAGGTGGTGGAGCCCTGAACAGCTCCCCAGGGAAGCAGTCACGGCACCGAGTCTGCCAGCATTCAAGAAGCATTCAGTCACATGGTGTGAATGTTGGGGGTGTCCTGTGTAGGGATAGGAGCTGGACTCAATAATCCTTTTGGGTCCCTTCCAACTTGGGTAATTCTATGGCTCTGTGATTCTATGGGTTTTTTTCTGAGAAACTGGAGATGTGTGAGTATTTTTCGCTAGTTTAGTTTGATTTGAAACAGAGAAGGGAAAAAATGTTTTTGGTTGGTTTTTGTATACTCATCCTCTACTGTTTTTCTTATCTAGCTAATGCTTACTGCTTTCCATCCAGCCACCTTAAAGAATGAGCATCTCCCAAATCAGACTTATGCGAATGTATTTCATCAATTTTTGGACAGTGACTCAGTAGCTTGTATTTTACATTGCATTTCAGGTTTATTCAATTTAAAACTCATGGCAGATAACCTCAGAAATTATCACTGTGTACACTAAAATCAGAAGGTGGATTTTTTTAAATTATCTTTATTTTTTAATATCCTTCATATAGCATTTGACTATTAAGAAGAAATTGCTCACCACACTGAGTTTCCAGAAACTTACTGGAGTCCAACCAACCAGGATTTTTTTTTAAGGGTGGCCTTCAACAGATGTTTTTTCACCTCTTATCTACAGGTAGAACCTGATAGCAGGTATTAGACTGTCAGCACATCTCTAAATTTACTTTGATGCAGGCTGGCAGAAGCAATAGGTACTGCAAAACTAATCTTTCCAATAACATATGTTTCCTAGAAAGAGACAGGACTGTATGTATTAAAAATAGCTTGACTGAAGGAAAAAAATATATTGACTAGGATTTTCTTATCTGATATATACTTTTATGTACTGGCAGCTTTCATTCTTTATCTCTTCTGTAGTCTTATGAGGACTAAAAAGAGGCCTGTGCTCCTGGTAGATCTACTTCTCCATTTACTTTATTTATTTAGCATTTTTTATTAATAGTACTATCTTCTGAAAAGAGAAGAAAATCTTTGGTTTTGCTTTCCTCTTCCCATTTTCTGGATCAAAAAACAAGCTATACCTATTTTTGAAATAGTCACATTTCTTTCTACTTCACTATTAACTAGTGTCTGCCTCTGGAATGATACGGTGAATAGTTCTGTAGAACAAATATTTGAGTTACTGTGCATGTTCCTTTTAATATTCCTGTCAATTACGTAATTTAGCTTCCAGATACTGTCACATTCATTGATTTTTTTTTTCTAGTTTCTTACTATGAATAAAAAACTATTTGAGATTATATTTTTGAACAGGAAAAAGTTCTTTATATGTATGTAGAGGAGGATCAGAGTTTTTAGTACCAAATTTGGCTTTACTAAACCCAAATTATAAATAAAATATTAATTAAAAGGTATAGAGACAAATGAAATTTTGGATTATTATGAGGACAGCACTTTACTATCCTGGAGTCAGTGATGTTGTTGTGTTGCAGTAATCTAAATTATGAGCAAGATGTTCCTCTATGAATGTTACAAATCTTTCAGATTTGCATACCATCCAGATGCCTGAACTGTCTGAACAGGAAGACATCTCTCTCCTGGATTGTACTTCCGCTATATCCAGGTTCCCTCTTAGCCATTGAGAACGTGGGATTCACCCATACAGACAGACAGCTCTCTACCCTTCTCATGCAACTCTGCCTGCATTTCCTTAAAAGTTCATCAAGCCTGATTGTATTGCTTTCTTCTGTCAGATGGCTCTCACCTGTTCCAAGTATACCTACAGTTATACAGCTAAGATTCCTATGTCTATCAAAGCATAAAGTATATTAAGTACGTAAAACTGGTATTTAGTCCTTAAAATTACTTCCAGAATTTGTTTAATAGCTTTTGGGCTTTCATATCTATTACATGTGCTATAAATGTTGTTGCTGGTGCAGTAGCTGCTGTTTTCTGGCTTTGGGGGGGGGGGGGCGGGGTGGAGGGGGGGAGGTGTTTTTTGCTCTGAAGCAATATCATGGAGTTAAACTATGACAGGATACTTAAATTCAGCGACTGCATTATTTGAACTTCTAAAAATGTCTGCAAAGTAGCAAAATACTGTTTGCATATTTAGAGATGAGCACAAGAGAGTTGAAGTGACTTCAGATTTAAAGCGGGAAAGAAACAATCTCCTGTAATTTTTTTTCTGGTTTTATTTAACTATTTTTTAAGCTCAGCCATCCCCCTTTATCCTGAAGGAAATATTCCTATTTTAAAGCAAGTGTCTGTCTTGCACAGACACCTGCTGTTGTTTAAGGCCTTTGCCAGATAAAACTACAGAGATAAGATTTTGTCTACATTCACGGTTTCTCCAAAGTATATTATCTCTCCAGACTAAAAAACAAACTTGGACGAAGTGTCATCTTAGAGTTTAATACAAAGTGTGCATTTTTCCCTTCTTCTCTTTGCACCAGTATTTTAAAGGATAAGCTAAAAATATGTAGGAGTATTTATTATTCATGCTTCAGAGTGAATCTGGTTGAAAGCTGACAGTAAAAGCCAATCTGGTTCTCAGCTCTTAGCTTCCTTAAAATGTCACCTTCTTATTGCAATCAGTGAAAGCATCAGTGTGATGTTCCAGACCTGTACATAACTCTGACCATCACAGGTGAAATATTTTCCATCTAACGCAGGCAACAGTTCACTGGAATGTCAGAGCCAGGGTCACGTTCTCCTGGCATAAGATATATATGCAGCAGCTGCATGATTTGCAGTCTGCTTAAACTCCATACCTAGCTCATGGAGGAAGGAACAGACCCTGAAAACCTGAGAGTTACCAGAGGAGTCAAGTTCAGCCAAATCCATATACTTTCCTTCTTTACTTTATGCTGAAATGACATACCCCCAAAAAGTGCCTTCCTCTTACACTGGCAGTAGATGCAGGTAGCAGAAGACGTCAAGCCTATTGCCTTGCTCCATTTAAGCATCTTATGAGACTGAGACAGGAGTTGTGTTCACTTTTTTGTAATAACCTAGCAGCTAAAGCAGAATAACCTGGCATGAAGACCCGAGCTCTGAATGCTTCATAGCCGAAAGCAGACTGAATCCAAATTGCAGGGGAATACCAAGGAGTATTCAAAGCATTTCTGTCTTCTTGCTGAAGCTGAGGCAGGAAAGCAAATTTATGAGTCAGAAAGAGCACAAGCAATTTGGAACCTTATTCTCACCCACCTCAGTTGGAAAGAGAACAAACGTCTGTACTGGTTTTGGAGAAGCTTGTTTGTGTGTGCACGTGTGTAGCTGTTCGGTTTACTTCAATGGTAGTGTAATGCAAAATTTACCAGAAAGCTGGGCCTAAAGCTTCAGTTTTAGTCTTCTCTTAGCTAAGTATCCAAAGGACTCATGAACATAGCTGGGGGCAAGGCACAGCTCTTCTTGGCGCTTCTGTGCCCTTTGGCTAACACATGCTTGACAGCAGCTGTTCCACTGGGAAGCAGCTGACTTCTCCCATGGTAGAGAAATACAAGAGCTGATCCTGGACTTGCTGGCTGGTATTTATGAGAGGGTTTCAAGCTGAAGCTGCGCTCTTACAACATGCAGCACATGCTTTGCTTTGCACTGGATAGCCTGAAAACACCTGGTAATTCTTGAGGCTTATCCGACTTGCCCAGAATAACATCCTGGCTTAAATCTTAGTCAACAAGATACAGAATGTGAGGAGCCACTTGCCATCAGCGTGTCTCAGCTGTGGGACCAGCAGATCAGTTTGGGTTTAAGTCAGAATTGCTATGGTAATGTGGTCATCATCAGCCCGCTGCATTTTGCCACACAAGAACCAGTTCCAGTGGTATCATAAATCCTGGCAACAAAGCTCTGTGAGAGGAGACCCAGGCTGGAGCTGACGGAAGTGGGGAAGCTTTAGCAACTGGCCAGTGCTAATTCACTGTGCTTCAACTGCATTCTGGGGATGCCAGAAAACACTAAATCGCAATTTCCTTGAAACTGGAGATGGAGGAACAGTAACCATAGAAGATTTGAAGGAGGTCTGAAATTGTGTTTCAGATTCCTGGAAGAAAGAGTACAAACAAAGAGTGCAAGTTTGATCTCAATGTCTGCCGTTTATGTGGGACTTAAAAAATATGAAGTCTAGACAACAGTATAGGGTCAGGCTACACAAACTCTCTCTCTTAGTGATACCGTTTGGTAGTATACAATACTGAGAAAACTTAGGGTAGGTAAGTACCTTATTTTCTGAAAACTGTGTTTAAGAATGAAGTTCAGTGATTTCACCAAAAACTACCTGGACATGTTCACTTGCAGTTTGTAAAAGAAGCAGATTTTAGTGATTTGAATACCAGGGGTGCATAGGGATATTTCACCTAAAGAACTTCACCAATGTGAAATGGGTGAAAGTCATTTAGCTTGGAGGTTTTTACTTGCTTCTCTGGGAGAACCCCACAAATTCAGTTAAGGATTTTATATAAGAATTTGAGTAATTGAGTTTGTAACATTTTAGTGCATTTTGAATGTATTTGCTGTTATTAAAGTAATAAAAAATGCATATTTAGTAGCATGAAAGTACTTTTTAACAAAAAGGAGTTGTATATTCAACCAGTTGAAAAGTATCTATTTTGATGCATAGATAATATACTGCATTGCTTTGTTACATTCTGTATTAAATAATACCTTCCATGCATGAATGCGGTTGGGAATCAGTCTATTTGGCAATCTAGCGGAGAGAAATCATCATCTTTCTCGTGAAGTTGTTCCTCATAATCCTCTAGTTGCAAAACCAATTACAACTTTGAGGCACGTTTAAAAAGTGACATAATGGAGTAAGGCAAATTTCTTATATTCAAGTGTCATTTTTTAAGTCATTTATTAAAAAAACTAGTTTGTGACACCCAAGTGTTATTGATTTCTGATAGTCATAGTTTGTAAGCTGCCTCCTCCTAGTGTTTGCACAAAGCCCTTCTGACCTCATTATTTAGGCTACAGTGAAAAATATGGTTCTCCTGCTTCCCTCAGCCTCCTCTCCCTTCAGGAGGCTTCAGAGCATATAAATAGAACATTTTTATGGGTATTTTTTGGCTCAATTGATGCAGCAATATATTATTAGCTTAGTGTAACTCTCAAAATTTTATGAGGCTTCACAGGGTAGCTGAAGTGAGCATAAGTTTTATGTTCCATACCTAAGAGATCATGCAAGTTTCTGTCATTATCAGTTAGGATATACTTGATCAAGTTCAAACAGTTCACAAATGATGGAGTATTTTTTTTTTCACTGTGTGTTACATTTGAAAGTCAATAGATTATTAAGGGGACTGGTTCACAGTTTCAAAATACAATTATTATCATTACCAAAGCTACATCTAGTTAAAAAGTAGCGAAAACTGTATTTTCATGAGTTCAGTTACATCTGGGCAACTATTTCATGTGCATATGTATGTGATCCTTCCTGTTTTGCTGCTATGGATCAATACACCCCATTTCACAGAGCAATGATTATTTTTTATGTGTTTGTAAGAATTAAATCCCATCCTCCTAGAAAATCGTTATAGCAACAAGAGCAATAGTCATTTAAATGGTATTTGTCAAAGAGATTTCGACTGTAACTGCATAAATGTCTGTACTGTGTTTTCTTTAATGAAAGTATTAGTGTGCAAAGTAGTAATCACTCTTATTCTTCTTTCTTTCCCTCCATAAAAAGTATTAAAAAGATACACGATTATCTGTTAGGATTAATTCAATCACTGAATGGAGAAAATTAGCAGAAGTTTTAAAAGTGCAGTAATCTTTATGTAAATATTTTAGATGTATATGAAATATCTTTACTTAAATAGATAATAAATAAGATACACTGGTTTCTCTGAAAAATTTTAACATATAGACAATGAATACTACTATAACTGTAGATTTTAGTAATTCAAAATGTAATCTTGCCAGCTTATTTATAACCTCAGTTTTGAAGTAGTGCCATGCAGGCACAGTTTGTGGGACTACTACCACCAGCATAATTATGTACAGCAACAGAATGTGGCTGAAAGCACAGTTTTAAGTTTATAGGTATTCTTTCACTTGGGTGGAAAGCTTACTTTCTAACAAGGAATAAACCATGAAGCAAATACCAATTATATTTAATTCTTGGTGAACAGGTATTTTTAAGATAAACATAAATTTAGATAACAGAAAACTATTAGTTAAAATCTTACAACAAAACTATAAATACAGAGGTAAAAAATTACATATAGCTATAGTCCTTTAATTTGTCATATCTTTTCTATGCAAATACCCAAAGGCAAGCACCTGCAGTTATGTTAGTTTCAGTGAAAAAGATCATAATATTTCTTCAATCCTTATTTTCTTACAAGTGTGCTTCCCAGGAAGGCCCAGTTATGTTTTAAAATAAAGATATTTCACTTTCCTAAGTGCATGTATGCTACTGATAGCAATAAGCATACGAAGCCACTAAGGCAGCAGAATGTTTCTTTTTTCCTTCTAATCTTCCTTTTTTGTGTTTTTCTGTAGTCATATTTCAGTTTTCCAATGAAAACCATGGTAGAACAAGAAATGATCTGTTTGAGACTATGAAAGAAATTACTTTAATTTGCTGCCTTTGAGTCTGGAGGAAATAAATCTTCAGCCATGCTTTATGTCTGCACTGTGGTTTTCACCTCCTTTCCCCAGATATGCTGTTGTTCCTAAGTCTGGTATACCTGCTAACACCTAAGTATCATAATTTAAAAGTTGAACCGGTCGAATGTTTCTCCTTTCTTAAAAAGATTTTGTGCATGGAACTTAACCAGAAATTTCACTGCTAATATGACAACAGGAATAACTGCAAAATAAACAATGTGCAGAAAAACAGAGCATTAAATCAAAAATTCTAAAATTTAAATGCATGCAATTCCGTATATGAGTTGTTAGGTTATGCATTAAGAAATTCCTTTTTTAAAAGGTTAGGATACTTTCAAGAAACATATACTTTTTTAAAGAATAACAACATTAAAATATCCTGTGGTGAACCTGAATGCAAAACCTAAGATAAGACTTGTGAAACCATGTGCAATAGTGATACGTGGAAGGGGAAGCTGTAAATTTGTCCTGCAATAATTATATTTGTTATTCTGTTGCTACCACAAGCAAAGTACAGCATCTGAAATTGTTCCTAAAGGATTATTTACTAAATCCTTTCTTCCTTAGCTAGGTTTTTAGGCTTCTTCCCTAGTTTTATGGAATAACACATGTTCTTCCTCCTGGGCTGGCTTACGTTCTTAGGTGAAGTGTGAGTGGATTCGAAGTTGTGTAAAAGTGTTTCATACAATCCTAATGCCATGTTAGGGTGGGATTAGAGGCTGAAAAAGGAAACCAAGTGGAAACAGACAGGAATTCAGAAAGATATTAAAAAGCAATTCACGAAATGCAGCAAAACATCCTTAGTCCATTTGCTTCTTGCATCTGGCAAGTATGGTAACTTCAAAGCCAGCATCTTACCTGTTTTGACTAAACTGTGTAGCTTAAAGGCAATGAGGTAGCTTCAAATAATCATGTTTATCATCTTTCCTTTTGTTTATTTTATTTTATTGAAAGTCCCATCCTCAAAATAGGCATAGTGGTATCATTGGAGCTTAGAAGGAGGACCCTTAAACCTAGAAAGTGAGCTTGGAGTAGAGTTTTTAGGAGGAGTACTTATACAAGTAAAACAGATCCTGATGTAATTATCTTGTTTATCATGAATCAATGCATTTATTTTTTACTCCACAAAAATGTTTCTGATTCTTACAATGGCATTGGTTTTTTGGGTGATAGATATCCAGGACATAAAGCCAGGCAAGTTGCAATCTTTTATCAAACCACGTTTCTCTACATCTATCGTGCTTTGTAGGACCTTGTCAAGACAGAACAGTTCATCCTCAGTGTTTGCTCAGTTCTAGAAGAAGTACTTCTTTTTTAATAGAAATCGGGAAAGTGACATATAGGGTCATAAGCTACTATTTGCATACTAAGATCTTAATTATAAATAAGTGCAGCTTTCAAAAGTGATGTTAATTTCAATTACATGCTCCACTTGGTCCACTTAAGACCCTATTACTTTCTTCAACTCAGTTATCACTATCATCAGGATAAAATTAGATTGTCCTGTATTGAAGAAACAAATTTACTGTCCTAGTTTTGTGTGAGGCAGTGCACGCACATCCTGGAAGAGACCCTTTGCCTCTTTTATCACAGACAGCGTAACAGTAGAAGCACTTTATTCTGTGTTGGAAGCAGAAGTACTCAACTGCACAACATGAATCATTGCTCAAACAGTCACCTCTGATTTCTTTGTACGCTAGGCGTGTGTACACTGTAGTGTGACTTACAGTAAATGAACCTTACGAAACAGGATGTTATTTACTTAAAAGCAGATTTTTCCTTGTTGCCTGTTTTAATATGCCTATTATGAGTAAAATATAGGAAAAAAACCCCTCCCTCTTTAATTTCCCTGAGGTTTAAATACATAACATCATGATATGAATGACTATATTTCGATTAATTTGATTGAAGGTAGAATAGTTATTTTTTTCAGTCCATAGATGGGTTTGTGATAAACTTCAGCATAAACGAACTTCCCAAATGTATTAAATATCTAAAGGACTGAAAACAGAATTAATTATGTCTTGAATTTCTGACTATTTGCACGTCAATGGCAAACATACCTAAGGCAACTTTATTGTGAAAAAGGAAACCTTCATGCCCTTCATCCAAGGAATCCTCACCACATGCATTTACATAAAGTAAAGCATCCTGTGAGGTTTAGGAAACCTCCAAGGTAATAATCTTAGTTGTCCTGGCCGACATATTACTTCTGAATAAAATAGGAACAAGTAGTTGAGATCTCTCAGTGACCTCTCTTGTTTGTCTCCATAATGAATTGGCAAGCCATATTTAACATTGTGAAGTACATGGCAATGATGCAGTAAGCCCAATCTAAAAATTAATTTTATATTTTAAGATTGTACTTTTCCTGATAATTTTAGTCAAAACTACAAAAGAAAAAAACTTAGAAATCCATTAATAACTAGTGTTATTTTTCTTTACTAATATTTTAACAAATTTAATTTTGTTATGATAAATTATGGTTTTAAGAAGATAACATTTACAATTTTACACATAAATTCTAATCTCTTGTCTCAGATAAGCAGTTAAATAGACAGCTTTCTTATTAATAGCACAATGGTACAACCAAATCATGGGTAATTTCTATTATCTTTATAAATTTATAAGAACTATATAGATGTTAAGGAAGCATTGATGTGGAAAATGTTAAAATAACAAATCTTATTAGAAGAAAGAATTTAGAAAAAACTTGTCAGGAGGGTAATGACCTCAATTAAATTTTATGTGAAATTATAATTGGCGTTTTTAATAAAGGAATGCTATTGCAAATTACATATTCGATATTATCTTACATGACATCCTATTTCCTCTGGCTTGTATTTATATTAAATAAAAATCTTTGAGATAATCAAGGACAATTCATAATTTAGAGTTTGGGGAATCTGCTCAGATGATTTAGCTAAAGTAGCTTTGAATACAAAAGAGAGGAAAGTCGTCTGAAAGTGATCCTTTTATTCATACGGCCAGAAAGATGTTGATAGTCAACCTGCTGTGGTGCATGTGCTTAGATGTAGTCGAGGATGTAGCATCCTCATGACACAGTCAAATTTTTTTTTTTTTAAACAACTAATTTGAGGCCAGAAAGTTCACTGTGTACGAATTATCTAATACATTACTGAGATATTTCTAAATAGGACCCAGTTTTCATCTTTTGTATACATACTTAAGTAATAAGTTATATTTCTCATTATCATTCTGGTCAAGTGCTAATTTCTAAACCCAAACTGTTATTGGAAACTTGGAAGTAGTTCTGCAAAGAATACCAAGATGTATGTTGGGGTGAAGGTGGGATTGCCTGTGTAGTCCTCAAAATAACACTGAATGTAAGGGTTTTAATCATATATTGTCATACACCTTTTTAAAAACTTCAACCTAGATACACTTAATGATATTAGAATCGTGCAGATGTCAAATCTGGGAAAAATACTACAAAGGGGAAAACCATCTTAAACCATCTTCGTTGTTTAATTCTTCTCCTTTGCTTACATAAAATAGTAGTAGAAGGGTTGCAGTGTAGACATAATAGTAGAAGTGATGAGTTAAACTGGTGCAAGAAGAAGCAACAACGAAAGTCAGTAAGGAATATTGGCTTATGGTGACATAGCTAAAAATAAATTGTAGTAGTTGTTAGGAAAGTACCTATTAGAAATTCTAAGCAAAAAGAAGTTGTGTCTTTGGCATTTGCAAATAAGCAGCTGCTGCCCTTCACGATCTCCACCAATTACCTTCTGTTAATCTGTCACATCTTTAAAATGAAATACTGTGCATAATTTTTTGTGGTTCAGATACTGTAGACTTTTCTTCAGGCTCACCAAGAAAAGTCGCTATCACAAGTGACCTGTATAATTGAATCTGAGTTATTTTAGAAACAGATTTCCACAGAGGAGAGGAGAACTGTGGCCATGGGGAATCCTCAACATTTACTTGTAAAATTCTGAGCTAATACATAAATATAAAGAGAGATAAACTGATATTGTTGAAAAAGAAATGAATGTTATTATACGGAAAGGTTATCTTTGCATACTGTCATATGTATGTAGATATGTTTGTAGATACACTTAGGATTTCATGTGATCTAAGGACAAGATTCTGATGTAGTTTTCAAGATGAAATGTTTTATGGATGAAGAGCAGAGTACTGCACCATCAAAGCACATTGTAGCAGACCACCCTGGGGAAGAGCTGCTGTGACCACTTCGCAGATTAGGTGAGATTTTAACATTTAAGTCCAAAAGCAACCCAGAAATCATACGTCTCATCTAACCTTGGAGATGCCTAAATTGAAGGTCCTTGCAAGCCTTGAGGCTAATGCTTATTTCTCATAAAATCTGCTTGTGTTCCAGTATGATATTAAGAGCTACCTAATTCTAGTGTGACTTTATGTATATGCATATAATAAAGTCATAGAGAAGTCACGTGTAATGAATGAAATTTATACCAGCTGATCCTGTAGTTATATATTTAGTTGGTTCACTATTTTTTTCAGAAATAATAATTATATTTAATTACTTTACAGGAAA
The DNA here is from genome assembly GCA_033558235.1 of Neomorphus geoffroyi. Classification (NCBI taxonomy): domain Eukaryota; kingdom Metazoa; phylum Chordata; class Aves; order Cuculiformes; family Neomorphidae; genus Neomorphus; species Neomorphus geoffroyi. The sequence goes on along the minus strand of JAUMJM010000020.1, from coordinate 21,353,370 downwards.
ATATAAAATTTCCAGACTGTTGATGAGTGTAAGGGGTTGTGTTAGGTTGTGTTAGTACTCCATAGGTCTAAACTGATCTCTACAGTCCAGAGCAGTACATTTTTACAGCTTTTACCAGGAGAGTTTTGTTTCTTCTTTTTTGAAGAGTTTCACAGTATCACGGTATCACAAGGCTGTAAAAGACCTTTGAGATCATCGAGTCCAGCCTATGACCCAACACCAGCACCTACTCATCATCTAAACCATGGCACTAAGTGCCTCATCCAGTCTCTTTTTAAACACCCCCAGGGACTGTGATTCCACCACCTCCTGGGGCAGCGCATTCCAATGGCCAGTCACCCTTTCAGTGAAGAATTTTTTCTCTCTCCATTTGAAGTTTTCATTTCTTCAATACAACATTTGGGATTAAACTTTTACAGACTCCGTTTTCAACAGTATTCCTTTGTTGTATAAATTTTGCCAAAACTTTCTGGAGCAAACAATCTGTAGGAATCAGTGTTTCTAGAGACAAGGAGTGCTTGAAGTTGCAGGAATCTTCAAGCAGAGACACTTTGAAAGTTGTTCTGCTCAGTGAGACTTTCCTCATGTTTTGTGCAAAGTCACTCAGAACTCTAGATTAAGATTAATGTATATTATGTTAATTCAAAAATATACTTTCTTTTATTAGCAGTTTTGCAAATTTAAAATATCTTACTGCAATATTGAATGCATTTTATGTTCTGAAGATACCATTATTTAATATATGGTTAGGCAGCTGATCACCAGGAAGAGATTATTTATATCCATATCAATCCACTTGATTTATAGTACTATAAATTTATTATTACATAGCATAAAATACCACAGATAAATAATGTCAATATTCTAAGTTACGTTTTGGGAAATTAGTTACTCTCCCATATCAGCTTTTTTTATCTTAGTGTGTTATGGTTAGTTTTGAAAATTATTTTGTATATTATTTTATATATGAAATGTATTATGAACGCCCTGTGACATACCCGTGATGATGCACTCATGGTCAGGTTCCCGTACTGGAGTAACCAAGGGATGAAAGCTTTTGAAAGGTACTCTTATTATTCCCTATTGCTACAGCATACAAACAGCCTGTCGAGAGAACTACTAGTGCTGAGACTGTGGTGCATTCGTCTTTGTCAGTGAATTACCACTTACTACTAGCCCAGTGTAGGGGAGTTATCATATATTTTTAGAGCCTAAAGCAATATGTATTGTTATGACAATTCCAATTGCCCAAGAAAATCCTGACGGAGGCTGCTGTAACTTGGAAACTCTGAATCATCTAAATAATACCAAAAAACATTTCAAGCTGAGAAAAGGCCAAATATTTACAGATGGTAACATAAATCAAGGATCTACTTATTATCCCATGTTCATCATTGGATTTCCATTATTACTTCTGTATTGCTGGGGATGGTGTAGTGGTGTCTGTGTTATACAAGAATAGTTACATAATTGCACCTCCATTTACATGAAAATAATCTGATTTCCAAGTGACTGAACAGTAAGACTAAGTATTGTATTATGATAGCATAATTTGATCATCTTTTAGAACAACATTGTATCAATGATATTACTACACTTCTAAAACAAATATATTTTTTCAGAATAAATAAAGTGAAGTAGCTTGTGAATTTTGATTATTTCATGTCACTGGACTGTAGATATTTTATTATAAGGTTATAATTAAAAATATCGGTTCAACCAAGTACATGCTGAACAGTTCCTCACTTCAGTGAAATTCCTTAAGAAAGAATGATTTAGTTCCCTAAAATGCTATATGGAAATAACAACATGTGAGTCATTGTCTAAATAAAAGACCTTTGAAGTAGTATGCTAATGGTCAAGTCATTGACAAGCCTGCAGTGCCAAATCATTGCCATGCTCTGTTAAGTGTTTGAGTAAAGTCTATAAATGTTCTTCAGTATTCAGTACTATTTTAGGTTTTTGTTCTAATTACATGCTTAGGAATTACGTTTGGGGTTGGGTTTTTTTCTAGGCACTCATCTCATTTTTTTCTGTTTAAAAAGAAAGTGGGAGATACAGAAATTAAAAGTATAAAATGTATACACAATACCTAGCTAGGACTAATGAGCCTATAGGGTAAGCATTGATATTCTCACCAGCCCCAGTGTGAGACCTTATGTCCATGTTTGCTCAGACTGATTTTTGATGCTGCTGAGTTGTTGTCTTGCTGCTCTTTTAGTTCACTTCAGTATTTCACACCTCTCTGTATCAGTATTCTTGAATCTTTGGCCAGCTATCTTTATCTCAACAGACTACCCTCTGCATGCACTGTTACCTTCCCTACTGTTTATGGCTGCTTTCTGTGGACTTTCCCGAAGTTATTCTGCATAATTAAGCAGTTTTCTCTGAGTTGAGATCATGCAGCTGGACTGTATCAAGAACACTATGGATCAGATAGTGGAACCCCTTGGAGGAGAGTTAAAATGAAACTTTTAATTGAACAATAGTTTGGCGGGGGCAGAAATACGAACGGTGGTAAAAATAAGTAGAGTGATACTTTATAATAAATTTAATAAAAGTCATTATGTGAGCTCCCCCTGAGCCTCAGCTGTGATTGAGAGCAGGAAGAAACATAAGTATTTATGAGGGTCTTTGGATTCTTTAGTTAACACAATATGGAGAGGACAGGGGGCATATAAAGAACTATAATTTTGGCTACCACAGAGGAGAAAGACAGAGAAACTCTTTCTCTTGCGCTGCTTAAGAATTTATAAAGAGAGGACAGAAAAATTTCACCACGGGAAAAAACGACAAGCTCCGCCCTGTGTTGTTGTTTCGTAATCTTCAGGCTTGAAGAAGCTTATCTTTGAATTTAGGCTTATACTAAGCTAAGCTAAATCACTGAGCTTTTTCTACTGGGATTTGATTTTCTGTTCATTTACTCTTTTGCAAAAACATGTCTTGTCTTTGTTGCTTTGCTTTTTATAATTTTGGCCACTATACATTTAAGTTGTTCATCTGTAACAGTCAAAAACTCTATTCATGATAGCACTTTGTGCCTGTCATGATCTCTTACTTTCTAGGCAATAAGAAATTGGCTGCTTTTTCAAGGTAGAATTTTCATTAACAATTTACCCTCTGAAAAGCTGAATCATTGTCAACACTTAATAGAATATGTTCCAAAATGCATAGACTCCCTAGACATTGCATTATTTTTTCTTTGCTTATGATTAAATTGAAAAAAGATGTAATTTTAGAGAAAAATCAACTTTAAATCATAGAATCATACAATCACTAGGTTGGAAGAAACCTCTGAGATCACCGAGTCCAACTGTGCCTGTCTCCTTACTAAACCATGTCCCTAAGAAACTCATCCATCCATTTTTTAAACACCTCCAGAGATGGTGACTCCACCACCTCCCTGGGCAGCCTGTTCCAATCCCTGACCACTCTTTCAGTAAAGAAATTTTTCCTAATGTCCAGTCTAAACCTCCCCTGGTGCAACCTGCAGCCATTTCCTCTTGTCCTATCGCTTGTCATTTGTGAGAAGAGCCCAGCACCCACCCCGTCACAACCTCCTTTCAGGTAGTTGTAGACAGTGATGAGGTCTCCTCTCAGCCTCCTCCAAGCTAAACAACCCCAACTCCCTCAGTCTCTCCTCATAGGGCCTATTCTCCAGCCCCCTTACCAGCCTCGTTGCCCTTCTCGGCACACACTCCAGCCCCTCAGTGTCTTTCCTGTAGTGAGGGGCCCAAAACTGAACCCAGCACTCGAGATGCAGCCTCACCAGTGCTGAGCACAGGGGCACAATCACCTTCCTGCTCCTGCTGGCCACGCTGTGTCTGACACAGGCCAAGATGCCATCGGCCCTCTTGGCCACCTGGGCACACTGCTGGCTCATGTTCAGCCGGCTGTCACCCAACACCCCCAGGTCCTTCTCTGTCAGGCAGCTCTGCAGCCACTCTTCCCCAAGCCTGTAATGCTGCATGGGGTTGTTGTGACCTAAATGGAGGACACAGCACTTGGCCTTGTTGAACCTCATCCCGTTGGTCTCAGCCCATCGATCCAGCCTGTCCAGATCCCTCTGCAGAGCCTCCCTTCCTTCAAGCAGATCCACACTTGCCCCCAGCTTGGTGTCATCCACAAACTTGCTAAGGGTGCACTCGATGCCCTCATCGAGATGATGGATAAAGATGTTAAACAAAACTGGACCGAGCACTGAACCCTGGCGAACACCGCTCGTGACTGGTTTCCAACTGGATTTACTTCCATTTACCACAACCCTTTGGACCCGGCCAGCCATCCAGCCAGTTTTTAACCCAGCAGAGGGTGTGCCTGTCCACGCTGATGGTAGCCAGTTTCTCCAGCAGGATACTGTGAGAAACGGTGTCAAAAGCCTTACTGAAGTCCAGGTACACCGCATCCACAGCCTTTCCCTCGTCCGTTAAACGGGTAACCTTGTCAGAGAAGGAGATCAAGTTGGCCTGGCAGGACCTGCCTTTGGTGAACCCATGTTGGCTGGGCCTGATCACCCGGTTGTCCCGCGTGTGCTGTGTGATAGCACTCAAGACGATCTGCTCCATGACCTTCCCCGGTACTGAGGTCAGACTGACAGGCCTGTAGTTCCCCAGATCTTCCCTTCGACCCTTCTTGTAAATGGGCATAACATTTGCCAGTCTCCAGTCAAGCGGCACTTCCCCAGTCAGCCAAGACTGCTGGTAGATGAGGGGAGGGGTTTGACGAGAACCTCTGCCAGTTCCCTTAAAACCCTCGGACGGATCCCGTCTGGCCCCATGGATTTGTGTATGTCTAAGTGGTCAAGCAGGTCACTAACCAAGGCCTCTCCAACAGCTGGAGCTACATTCCTGCTGTCTCCTGGCTGAGGGGGCTGAGTATCCCTGGGACATTCCTCCTTGGAGTTAAAAGACCAAGGCAAAGAAGGCGTTGAGCACCTCTGCCTTGTCCCTCATTGCTACTGCCCCTTCTGCACCCAGCAAGGGAGGGAGAGTGTCCTTTGTCCTCCTGTTGCTGCTGGTATATTTAAATAAGTTCTTTTTATTGTCTTTGACTGAAGTGGCCAGTTGAAGATCTAGTTGGGCTTTAGCCCTTCTGATTTTCTCCCTACACGATCTCACCTCACCTTTGTAGTCCTCCTGGGATGCCTGCCCCCTCTTCCAAAGCTCACAAACTTTCTTCTTTTTTCTGAGATCAATACTAAGCTCCCTACTCTGCCAACCTGGTTTTCTTCCCCGCCGACTTGTTTTATGACACACGGGGATGGCTTGCTCTTGTGCTGCCAGTAGTACAGACTAGTCTGTACTACTTTATATAAAAGATCCATACATTGAAGAGTAAGCCTACTTGCATATCTAGTTTTAGTCAAGGTTTTATAATTTGATTCGACTTATATGGCTCGATTAAGAGGGTCAAAGTCATGCCAAATGTCATAATGAAGTTTCGCTGAAAGTAATCTTGGGTTTAGATGAGGCAGAGATGAGTGAGGAAAGTTGATTAGTTACACTGCATTATGATGCAAAGCTATAAAAGACTCATTTATAATATTGCTGTTTATATTCCAATAAAATCTAAAAGGTTCACATTAAGATCATCTGTGTAGTGCTAGACCCTGTACAATCAGAGAATAATAATCAGTGTTTGCTCAGGAAGCTCTCAGTACAAACATACTAGAAAATGTGGGAGGGAAAAGATTATTTAAATCTCTTCTCTCATAATTATCTTTGGGATGATTGGTAAAGTATATTTCAGGTATGAGAAAAGTAAGTGTGATAAAGGTAAAGCGTGATGTTAACATCATTAATTTTTCACATGCTATGTGATTGTATCCTTGGGATGCTCTGTAACAACTACTCCTCTATTTTGTCTGTAACTCATAAGCTGTAGTATGAGATCCGGTCTGTTGTTCCTTAAAAAAATAAATAAATTAGTCAGTCAGAATAGAAAGGAGACACTAAAGTGTATCTTATTATATTATCTGTCTTCAAAGTCTGACATAGCTGTCATTAGATCTGTTGATAGACTGTCACTGTCACATCAGTGTCTATAACTGTAGTAAAAGCACTGGTAGTCAAGTTTCTGTACTGGTTTTTCAAGGATCACTTAAAAGATGACTTAGTGGTTTAGTTTTATCCTTATTTTGCCCTGTCTGTTCACTAAGGCTACTCATAAGGAAGAAATTTGCTTATGCTTTCATGTACCCTTTAGGAATTTAAACTGAGATCGTCATCCCCTTTAATTTACATTTCTGACCAACTATTAGAAAACTTACTTCTTTTAAAGGATAGATTAGAATTGATGAATTCTATCCATGCCAGTCAAGGATAGTACTGAATAATCCTTCATACTAAATTAGATTTCTCTTTTTCATATCTTGTTTCACATTCAATATGCTCTGTGCAAACAAACACCAAATCCCAGAAAATTTAGTTTTTCAATTTCTTAACACCTTACATACTCTGGTTACTTTAAAATGTCAAAAGATAAGAAGGAAAAAAGAAGGCAAAAAAAGGAAGTAAAAAGTGAAAATTAAAGCCTCCCTTTGGACAGTTGAATTTATAGGCCCTTATTCATGGCCTATGGAGACAAATATTTTTTATTTTACTCAGTTGTTTGGGAAGATGGTGAAAGGATATCAAGAAAGTGATCATAGAGTCACACATGGTAGTGATTTACTGCTTATTTTACAGCAAACCTGGAATTCCCCACCCCCCATGCCCAAACAAAACAAAACATCAAAACCAAACTGTTGTTCTTTGGATGTTTTTAGGAACAATGTTTAGAAAAGTTTTCACAACTTAATTGGCAGAAGATGCTGACTAATACAGAAAGACATAGATGAAAATTACTTTTTAAACATTGTCATAAATGCATGGACTTGAATGAAACTACTCACAAACCAAGTTCATTTCTTTGATGAATGAGGAACATAGTACTATTTTTATTTCTGCTGTACCCTAAAGCTGAGCTTAAATGTAGAAAAGAGGGAAGATAAAAGAGTATGAAAACAAAAAATCTTTTTCCATAGCCAGTATAGAAGCAGGAAAAAATACAGGAAATGGCTTATTTCTATGGTGTTTTCTCAAGCTTACATATTACATCTTGATTTGTTGGCTAAATCGAAGCTTAAGTCTGCTGATCTATTGAGTGAAGTATCTTAAGCAGAATCTTCAAGATGCCCTGGTAAAAATAACTGTGTTCCTTACCACTAGTTAATACCTTCAAACTTACAATCCAGTCAAAACTTTTTTATATACCCTGATTCTGAGTGAAAAAAACCAACCACAACTCGTAAGAAATTGTGAACCTGGGCATAATCATAGTTAGTATTGGATTTCTGCATTATGATCTCCACAGTGTTTTACAGAAGCCTACAATTTTGAATCAGATTGTATTATAGATACTTTTTGTTTGGGTATTTTTTTTTTTAAACTAGATGAGTAAGTCCTATTTTCTCTGTTCTCATCATAGTTTTCACCATGTTAGTGCCATAGGCAGGAATTTATATGTATTGTAGCAATTCTTGAAATAAATGCTGCCTGTTTGGATATCCTAAAAGATGCATGAATTTTAAAATATGAATCATAAAATAAGTATATATACACACAGATGCATGAAATTACACGTGCATGTTTTTCATTACTGCATTCTGTGATATTAACCAGTTGTATTGGTTTATATACTGCCATAAAAACACTGAAATGTGAGATGTGAAATACAGTTTTAAAATGAAACAAGATAATGCTTTCAGCTATATCTGAATTTAGACCTGGAGATCCATCAACAACTTGCAATAAAATGAAATTATGCACACATCTGTATAAACAACATTTATTTGAGCCAATTTCTAAATTGGACAAAAAGGATAGATCTTATGAATCTGATCTTCCACAAGAAACATAATGTAGTGATGTCTTACTGAATACAGTGAAAGTATCTGCTGATAGAAAACTAGTAGACACAGAAATTGGAGCACCTGTAATGTGGATAGAGTTTTGAGGAAATGAAATGGCAAGGCCGCATTCTAGACTTTTATCTTGAACTGAAGAGAGTTTAACCGGCAAATTTCCAAAACCATGGATGGTTGATGAGAATTTTCATGGAGGATGACACAGAAAGTAGAAGCAAGCTAATAATGTTCTATAGTATTCCAGGTTTGAGAATCTTCCTTCATAAGGACCAGGATGAACATTCATGTGAGAAAACAATTAGTAGTGTAGAGTGCACTGTCATGTATCTAGGGACTGAAAGGAAAAACGTGTGCAGTTAAGTAGGTATTCAACAGATACAAAGCCATTGTAGCTATGAGAAAAATAATGAATATGCAGCAAATGAAATGCAAATGAACAGACAGTGTGCTATGAAACACTTTGTCTGGAATATAAACTTTGTTTATAATATGTGTAAAGGTTTTTCAACAGAGGATGTGGAAACACAAAAATCTCATACCTAAGATACAGTTTGGTATTGGTGTGTCTGAGGAGATGCCCTCTATTCGTTTGGTTTGGGGGTTTCTTCCTCTCTCTTATTCAACAGTAACTGCATGTTCCAAATGTGTGTTTTCTTTCTCAGCTGCTGTTAGACTGCTGTCAATGTCTGACACCTTCATCCTGCTTCTCAGTCAAATACTAAGAGGCATGATGAGTCAGCGTGTCAAGAATGTTCTGATAAAAGATCACATAAGTACATCGTGGTTACAAGATATGGGAAGACTGGGAAACAGATTTACAATTGCAGCAAATGGACCTTGTGAATATTTACTGCAAGTAAATTCCAAGTAAACTGGAAACTAAATTTGGTACCAGAAGCAGATGGGAGTACAGTGAGTGGACACCAACAATTTAGATTAAAAAAAAGACTTTCATGTTCTCAGGCAGGAAAGAGAATTCATAAGCTGAAGTACAGCAATGCAGGCATGCTGTGTCCAGACCTAAGCAGTGTGATGGGATGCTGCACTGCTTGACTAGACCAGTGAGAATATACCACTGAAGTGGTATATTCACACTCAATAAAATTGAAAACAGGAGAAATAACACATTATGGTGCCAACTTCTATCACCTTCTCATTACATTTTCAAACCCCAGCACTTCCGTACTTTCTTACATGAGAGAACTTCCGTTTACTTGTTTACTTGACAATAATCAGGCTGCTGATGTCTTGAAAGCACTGATTGTGTATTACTAATGTATTATTGTTTCCTCATAGTTTTCCTTTACCCTTTTGCTTTGCTTCATCATATAAAACTAATAATAAAAATGATTCACAATAGTTATTTTTCCTCTGTATTGGTCTAGTGCTTGCCAAAATAGGGTTCAGTTCCATGATTTTATAATTAAAAGTGCGTGCTACAGGGTAAAAGGCATTTGTAAACATGCAGCTTATACAGTGTCTTTCAGAGGTACTTCTGGATCTGCTCTTCCATTTAATAATTCTGTTATCTTATTCTTTTTTTTCAGTAGGAATAAAAATCGTTTCTCTGATTTCACCTAAGAAAGACTATGTTCTGTATCTATTTTTCAGTTTCAACAATTTCAGAGTTTTCCTTTAAGACTTCTCCATTTTCTAAAATCTAATCTTCTGTTTGCAATTTAAGTCACCTGTAGAAGAAAAACCTTGTATATTTAAAATTTTGTACTGTATATTTGATGCTGTAAATCTTGGAATCTCAATAGCTTCCAATAATCTTGGAATCTCCTATATGTGTGTATTGGGAGAGACCTGTCTTTGACAAATAATTAATATATTTAGTTTCTTTATTTCAAAACAGTAATATATAATACCTATTCTTTTCTTCCTCCTGCAAATGCACAGCAGAACTGATTTTATGTGCTTGTTGACAGAATATGCAACGGCTTATTTTTTGCTCACTTCGTCAGGAGCGAACTCTTAGAATAAAATTGGATCCTTTGCAAAGGACTGTACTTGGGGAATGCAAAGATATATGCATCACTTAAGCATAATCTAAGATTTGAAACAAATTATTTAAATGGGATTTTTCGTGAGTCATAATTACTATACAAGCTTTCTGCACTGAAGTGATTGTGATTTACCTGCATATTTTTACTCAGAGTGTAATTACTTGCCGATCTATTACCACTCAGTTTTGCTGAGTCTATTTTTAGAATTAAATCATTCTGTGTGCTTCTCTTCTTACCATGTGGAGGACTTATGCTAAGATCTCTGTGCCACTGAACTTCCAAAGACAAGGCTCTTGGAGGAGGCCTCTGAAGTAAGATAAATTGCCTGCAAGACAGGATTTAGAATAACTGGAGTGATGGAGTGTATGTATAAATTGTTTTTTGAGAAATCCTGAGAAAGGGTGTTTGACTGAAAGTCATGTAATTGGATTAAATATTCACTGTCTCTTAACAGAAGCTTCCTTGGGAATAAACATGCCAGAATGGTGCAGCAGGCAAAACCTTGTATCAATTCTATGTAGATGCGGCCCTTGTTTATAAGGTGAAGCATCCCTGCCGTCACCTCAGGGTTTTTTTGTAGTTGAGGAATAATCATTCAGAATTTCTAAAACTAACATGGCTTCCTAATTATTTAGCTAATGAAGTTTTCAAAAGATTTCACCTTTTCATCTTCACTGCCCTTTTTCTCATGCTGTGCTGTTTTCTATGTTCTGTTTTGGACCTCCTGAGCCCAACCTCCTTCCTGTTTCTGGAAACACCACCCTAACTGATTTCTTCCTACATAAGCCATCACACTCTTTCTGGATTTCTGTTGTAGGTCACTATACAGTGGTCTAATTAGTCTGTTAACTCTGCTCATCTGGTTTTAATAAGCTAACTTCCTTTTGAAGCTAGCTGGTAAAAATTTCTCTGGTTCTTAAGGTGAACCTGAGCATTTGATATCATATACATGACCTGTATTTCGCAAACCACCTTCTCTACAACTCTTCTTGTTCTCCTAGCTGTTTTGTGTTTTATTTTGGTGCTGCGAGGAGAGGTTGAGGTTTGGGTGTGTGTGTGTGTTTTTTGGGTGGAGTTTTTTGTTGGTTTTGGTTTTGTTATTTTTTTTTTTTCCTGTGTTGTTATGATCTTGTCTGCATCTGACGAATTCAGGCACGAAGAACAGTGTAAATACCTCCATAAACTGGACTTAAAGCACCTTTGCCTCATCAGACTTGCCCTGAAATACTTTATTTGCAGGGAAACTTCTTTGTGAAGTTTAATCCTAATGGATGTTGATTTCATTAAAGCAAAGAACCAGAAAATAAGCTTTCATTATCAACTCTTTTGTATTTGTCATTCTAAGGATTGGCAATATGAAGCAAAATATTTCTGTTCTTCAGGAAAACATTCTAAGACTCTTTCAGTAATGATTGTAACGGAAATGCAAATTTTTGACAAAAAATGTTTATCACTCTTATCTTCAAATCTTTCTGATTATGAAGAAGAACTATACTGTTGAATACAAGGCCTCAACTGTAACAGTTATTCTATATTGATTTTATAGTCTCAGCACTGTGAATAACTTTCTCCATCAATACAGAACATCCAAAGAGGACAAGCAGCCTGGTGCAATAACTCAGTGTCACTGCACTCGTATAAAGCAATTACCCCAGCCCCTGCCCTGTATTTCCAGAACTTAGTGAAAACATACGTGGAAAATTAAGTACTTTACATATCTAGCAGTAAAACTGGATAAAGACTTGACACTAAACAGCTTATTATTTTACTATTTCTAATAAGAATTATTACAGAAAAACAGCTTCCCATAGGAAATGCAACAGAAGCTTTGGTCCATAAATAAGCTTTGGTCTAAGTCCATTTAACATAGCAAATAGCCCAGCCTGATTTTTGTTCAGTCACTGAATGGTAGGCCACAGTACTCAGAAACAATTCTAAAGCTTCAGAGGTGATGAAATTAACCACCAAGATGGTGATAGCAGATCATGCTTTCCTGGATAGGGAGAAAGGAAAACATAGAGGTTTCCATTTACTCTATCACAAGGGAGGTTTATATTTGCTTTTATCCAGTAGTAACTCTATTATCCTGTAAAACCATAATTTTACTTGCTATAAATTCGTGTTTGTCTATGTTAGATTATCCTCTAGTGAGGACATTTTAGGTATCAATATTTCTTTTCCTGTATTGCACCACAAATGAAATTTTTACCGTGGTCCTGTCTTCACACCAATCCCCTTCTTGCTTCCCACACATTTCTTGATCATTTATTCCCATTCTTCCTGTGTTATTTAAATGATGCCATGTTGTCTTTTTTTAAATCCAGCTGGGGATTCACTTCTTTTTTTCTTTTTTTTTTTTCCCCCAGTTTCAGAAAATATATGAAACAACACATTAGCTTCAGAAATTTAATAAAAAGGAACCCCTGTGTCTTGTCTAAGTCCTCCATACTGCATAGAACCACACAGAAATTATTACTTGTCAAAACTTCAGTTTTCATTTGTGCAGCTGCCTAAATATTACTGGCTAAAGTATGTTTATTTAATTCTACGGCAAAGTACTATTCAGGAGGTGCCTCAAACTGTTCCTTAGCATTTGCCTTGAGGAGCAAAATTCCAAATATCTAAAAGCTACTGATAATCTCTAGCCGCATAAATAAATCTATGTTTATGAATTTTCTCTGCAGATGAATTGCTAAAGGGAAAGCACAGCAATTCCAGTTGTTGTCTGCTGTAAATGAATAAAATTAGTGAGTGAATTATTCCATAAGTAGGAATAAGTAGGATATCTTGGAAGAGTCTTCATTAACTAATACTTTTCTCCAAGAGAATCACTTCAACTTTGTTTGCATTCTGCTGTAATCAGTTTGGATTCTGGTTGTGCTTGACTAGGTATGCACCTGAAACATTTATTTTTCAGTGTTTCAAAAACATGATACAGGAAAGGCATATGCCAAGGCTTATGCAGATTTGCTACCTCTAAGATTAGAATGACGTTCAGTGTTACACTTCGATGTCAAGAAAAATTTTGACTTAGGAAGTATTACACTTGGTAAAGAAAAATAACAGTTTGGAAAGCAGGGTAGAAAAGTTTAGAAAAGTTAATACTGTTTATTAGTCTCCCAAAGTGAGGTGGTTTTTTAATACCTGCAAATTTAGATTGTTGAATTAGTTCATATTACTTTTTTCTCAGTTTTCTACTTGTACAGAGACTTTGATTTTGCAGATTTCCCTTCCCTTTGATGAGATACTGATGTGAGGCAATATTCTCTTGATTAAAAGGTCGAATATACTTCAACAAGAAACAGTGCTTTATAGGAATGAAGGAATAACGATATGTGCATTTGTCATAAAAGGTAGTCTTGAAAAGGAGGGAGACTTATTTTCTGAAGCTGTGAAAGGTTTCATTTCTCATTAGCGAGGCCTGACTGCCAGGAAAAGCCAAGTGTCAACTATTGTAGTACCAATGGTTGCTTCTGTCTGGCAAGTCAGTGCCTTTCACTTCCTTTTTTAGTTATGGTTAATGTGCATGTTTGGAATGTGCTCTAAATTAACATTATGTCCTGAGGACCTATATATATCCTACTGGAGGATTAGAGAAGCCATTTTTGTCAGTGCAGTCATCTTAAAAAACTCAAAAAGCAGTCAGGGTTGCCTGGCTTTCATTTGCTTTGGTCGTTTGCTTTTCCTTCCTTGTCACTATTCATAAGCCGTCAGGAGAAGTTCCCTGGCTGCTTGCTGGCTCTGAAAGTCCCCTTAATAAGAGCTCCGGGATTTCCTTGCCACTAACATAGTGAGCTGTCACAGTCAGGCTCAGCACTGCTCTGTTCTGAGCTGGAGCTGGTCACTTTGCTCCCCGCTTGACACTCCTCGAGTCATAGAATAGATGTCAAAATGTGAGGATACAGGAGACTGCTTTACATTTGGCCAAATGGCAGCAGCGGCTTTTTGAGGTTTTGAAATGTGTTTGCATTTTAGGACATGAACAGCATCTTTTGAATAGGCAGCAAATTGTGTGTGCAAATGCAGCTTTTAATTTGATTCAAATACTTGTAATTTCCAAAACACCCAGTCTCTCTCTCACCTTATACCCTAGCATAAATTTTGTCAAAATCAGCTCATCTCCATTAATACTTTGCCTTGAAAAAAAACCATGCTGTGTCATTTTCCAGTAAATATTCCTAGATATAAGAAAGACATGAAGATTATAGCTCTCCTCATAACTCGGTGGCTAAACTCCTTTTCCTTCTCACCGTGGGTATGGATCTCACAATTAGTACCTGTATCCATTAGATTTTTTTAAATAATGCAGAGTGATCTTTACTCTGAGCACATACAGGCCTCATGTTTATTCTCCATTATGATAATTTTCATACTGATGCTAATAGTATGACACTACTTTACTTGACACATACTGTCAGAAGTATATTTCTTGTGAATTGGGTTGTTCATGAGTTTTAGATATACATTCAATTATTCTATATATGTATGTATCAGTCACATGATTATAAAACAAATATTCTAAATTATTCCAGATAATGTGAGCTCATATCAGCTATATTTATGTTCTTTAAGAAGAGACAAGGGATTTGCTGCATGTCCAACTGCATTCTTCTCTTTCATGTCATCTTACCTCAAACTTCAGTCTGCCTTGTTTTTCTGAATATTGCAAAGGAACTATATCACTTGAAACTGCCACTAAGAAAAATTACGTGAGGGCATTCTGACTTTCTGCTTAAGCTTTATTTTGTCATTTATTTCTATTAACAATCATTAAGCAATTTAATAATTATAAGCTTCATTAGAATTTTAATGAGACTAGTGGCCATTGCTAAGTGTAATTAAATTAGTTTTATTGTATGGTATTTTGAAGCTGTGATTAAATTAAGTTTTACTGTGCTTTGAAGAATAGACCTGTAGAAATTACTCTTCAGTAACGGTCTTGTGAACTTACGAGGAGACTGTAAAATAGACATACCCAGGAAAAAAGGCAAAATATTCCCTACTGAGGTTAATCATAAGAATAGAAGAATCAAATGCCCCTGCTGCCACCAGCTCCAAAATTACCAATATATCCTTAGTGATAATCGTAGTCTGTTAAATAGCATTCATCGTGAGTAGCTTTATGTAATTTTTTCTTAATTTTTTCAAAATAGCATCTAGATGCTGTGGTGAATTGTTTGTTATAAATCAAGGAGAGAATCCTGTAGTGCCTGTTCATTCAAAACTCCCATTGAGTTCAAATGGAATTTCACCACAGCAAGAGCAGCAGGGTGTGTAAAAGCTAAGTGTTATTGGTGGTTGTTGTTGTTATTATTATTATAGTTTTAGAGAGATAAATTGGGTAGTGAGAAAAGAGTGGGAAGAGGGAAAAAAGGTACTACAACCAGAATCACTTAAATTCCTATGTTCTGTCAGTTATAGTCCCATAAAAAGACATACAAACAGAAGATTAGGCATTTCTCTGCCCATGCCAATCCTCTATATAGTGTTTAGCAGTGTGCACTGTACTAGAACAGGTCAAGCACTGAGTAAACACTGGATGGTTGCTTCTCTTCACACATTTATCAGGTAAGAACTCCTGTCTGTCTTCCACTAGCTAGTGCTTGTATTCTCTTGTCATCCTGACTATACTTGAATGTGCTGCACCATTGTCATGGTTTAGTTCCTCTGTGTGTGTGTGTCCAGCTTGGTCAGCATCGAAATGTAGTGATTTGTAATATTAATCCACCCCTCACCCTAGGGAAAGGGGAAATGGAAATGAGAGAGAGCCTTGTGGTTTGGAAACTAAACCAGCTTTAACGAAGTAGTAGTAGTAGTAGTACTAGTAGTAGTACTAGTAGTAGTACTAGTAGTAGTAGTAGTAATAGCAACCATAATAATGCATTAATAAGACAATAATAACATCCATACAAATGTACAAAATTGAACCCCCCTGTGACTATATGTCACCACTGATGCTGCAGAGCAGGCACAGGAAAGGTCCCAGACTGGACACAGCAGCAGATGGGAACTGGACTCACTCAGGAACTGGATCCAGGATCAGGGGCTAAAGTACAGCCAAGGTTCTTATTAGATGCTAGCGATCAAAGAAAAGCGGTCTGACTCTCGTGATCCCTCAGTTTTATACTGAGTATGACATATACAGAATGGAATACTCTGTTGGTCAGTTTTAGATTACCTGTCCTGTGTCCTCCTCCCTGCAGGTGTGATCCTTTTTTTGCTTCGACTCACGGCATTACACAATTCAAGGTTGGCGTTGATTTCCATAGAAATAAGTATGAGCTATGGCCTTTCTACATACCAATGCACCACTACTTTGGCGATAATCATAAATTTTAAAGGTTATCACTTCTAGAGATGGACACTGTCTAAAAAACCATGCGGTTAACTTTCAGAAGATAAAGTCGCTTTGAACAAGCTCAGTTAGAAAGTTAGAAAATTTAGAAAATTGATTCTGCTGGGCAAGTGTTAAAAGGGCAGAGAGAAAGAACAGGAAAGGAGTAAGGGACGCTAGGAGACAGAAAATTTGGGCATTAAAGGGGCAGGAGAGCACCACTGGCACCCTAGAAGATGAATAAGAATAGGAGAGAGGCACGGAGGGAATAAACAGGACAGGAAGCAGTGGAGAAGTAGCTGGGGCTGGGTAAAGAAAAGTTGGAGCAAAGAGCCTGGAACAGAGCAGAAATCGGTGTGAGGTAGAGCCCTCACACTGGCTTTTATGGGAATAGATAGTCTTGAACTCTTGAAGACCATTGCCTGTGTAGAAACCAAATCCAGGATCTCTGCTAGTTTCATCATTTCTGGTATAATTGTGTTTCCTCTGCCATCAGAGATTGTTAAAATTCTTTGCAGTTTTTAGTTAACATGTTAGTTTAAATAGCAGCAGGCAGGGATGGTAAGTCTAAAAGTCCCAGTCTTCTTTATAATTGGTGAGGGTTAGATATAGTCAAAAGGTCACATTTCTTGGGCCTTGCCTTATATTTCTTATGCAAAAATGAGCATGTTATTTATTATTACAATTTTACAATTTTACAATTGCAAAGCTGAGAACTTAAAGGTTAGGAAGATTCAGGTAGACCATATGTACATATGTTAGCACAGGTCAAGACAGCACTTAGGATAGTGCAGACCAGGGAATCCTGGACAAAGATTTATCAGATTAAATAATTGTAAGCTATAGAAAAACGTAGCAGGGAAGTGACCAAAGCAAAACTATGTGATGTAATATTAGGAAATGGTTGCAATTTTCAACTTCAGATATTCTCTCCTAAATCAGGTGTGATACCTATTTGTTTGTATTCATACATCCTTTAAAGAAGGACTGTTTGGCATCTGTAAAACTAATTACGTTGTGATAGATGACAGAGTAGAGACCACACGGGACTTCTGCTAATAAGTCAAATGACTGGCTAAGTCACAGATGAACAGTATTAGCAGCTATATTATGAGCTGGAAAAAAGCCTCCAGCTTAATTACATGGGTCCTGGTTATAGAAAAATACTTAACCTCTGCATAGTTTCATGTGTTTAGACAATTTTGTTGCAGCCTGGAAGAAGGAATTCTGTGGTATGCACTCGTAAGTCATATCCTAATTCTTATCCTGTGTGTCTTCTCTTAATATACCCTGAATCTAGTCAGGCTTGTAAATTTAAGTACAGAAGTGCTTCCGCATTCAGCTCACATACTAAGGATAAAACATAGCACTCTATTTTTAGCTACATTGTAAGTTTTGATGAGCTGCAATTCATCAAAATTAAGGGTATTGCAGTAAGTAAGTCTTTTTATGGTCACTAGACTGTTCCAGCAGTATTTTTATAGTAAAGTAAAAGTTCATAGTACATAAAACCACTGAGAGCGTCCTCAGTTCCCGTGAAAAGAATATGGGAGAAGCAAAGGTTTTACATTGAGAGAAAAAAAGCTGGATCACTCATTACTTGTCTCTGACACTGTAAGCCTCTTCCCAGAAAGGTATTTCTAAATCTTTCCCTGTTTTCTAATGGCATGAGGAACTATTTTCCCTTTACTCAGGAGGATGCCTCTGCAAGACATCCATCAGCACTGTGTGCAAAGGGAATTTCTCCCATTGCCAGCCCCAAGCATTCGCTCTTCTCTTTCTGTTAGTTACAGATAGAAGGGAATTTAGGAATTCTGTTCCTGTAATGTTTGTTTATTCTATTCAGGTACCTGAAGAGGCAACTGTCACAGCTCCTGCTTGCTATTGTTTGCTCTTAGAACTTGTTTTAACTGATACTGCTGGTATTATGGAATGAAGTTTTGAAATACTCTCAAGAGCATAGCAAGATAGTTGTGTTTTCTGATGAATTGCTTTACAGAGAATGTAATTATGCATTTTACAGGATTGCAATTTGTATACCACATAAAGCACATGTTTACTTGTGGGAATTTTGTGGTTTTGCTGTAATTATTAGAGCCTATTGATTGTCTTCCATTATGTTAATGTTTCCAAATTAAGCAATATGAAGCAATTTTCTGCCATGCTATATCTCAGAAGCCTTAGGGATATTATCTGCAACTTTTACTGCAAGTCTAAAGGCCTTTGTGAATAAAACTTATAATTCACTTCATTGTAAGTTTTTCTCCTGATTGTAATCAATGAACCTTATACCGTGGAATATAAATGAGGTGACAAAGGAGAAACTAACCCTTCTGAGGTAGGAAAAGGGTGATGGTAAATGGTACAATAGGCATTCAATTGACTTCTTAAACAAAAAATACTTTTGCCCTTTCTTTTGAAGACAGGCTGCTTTCAGATAATCATAAGCTGTTTGCAGCTATGACCACTTTAGAAAGGAAGAATAATTTTAATGATGAGTCATTATCATAATTGCTTCAGCATTTCCTGCGCTAGTTAATATAACTTATTTCTGGCCATATAGTACTTTATTGGCTTTTGAAATACTGTGTCATCTGTTCAATTTGTAGAGAAGTATCAAAGGAGAATAGCTGAGAGTTAGGGATGGAAGAACCAAAAGATTTCTGGCAATTATTTCCAGGATCGGTTGCAGTCAGATTGTCCTGATTTTATTCTTCTAATCTTACTTCAAAAATATGGGCATATTCTCTCTTCGTTTTTAGTTCTACAAATATCTTTTAGGCTAATTCCTGCCACCTGTCATTCCCGTTTTATCAGTTAGTATTTTATTGTCATACTTTGCATTATTTAATCCATTCTCAGTTTTTTCTGGTTGGTTCCTATATGACTTTTACTTCTTACCTTATGTATCTCTGCTTTAATTTCTATTTCTTCTCCTCTTTTCTTCCTAGATTTGTTCTCCTTCTTGCCATCCTTTCTGTTTTATTTTCCTGCTTCTCGTTATTTTCTTTTTCTGTGTTTTTCCTTTCCATTTCAATGTGCATTTCCTATTTTCTTTTATATGGTACCTCTAATAAGAAAGAGAGAAGCACAACTTGTGAGGTCACAGACATAATTATTAGTTGAGAAGGTGTTTTTTCATTTCTGCGTGTCTCAAAGTCCTTGGAAAATTAGGGAAATAGAAATATTCAAAGGGGGGGGGGGAGGGGAGTGTTATGTATAGGTGTTTCTAAATGAATGTGTAAACCCACTCACCACTATTTGTATATTACTTTTGAAAAGGGGAAGAATTATATGAGCTTCTTTAGGAAGTCAGAGGATCAGAAATAAATTTATGAGTAAACTTGTGGACATAGAAATATGTAATTTCCAACCAGTTATTCTTATATAAGAAAGATAATGAAAGTATTTTTACATTCTGAGCCCTTCCTAGCAAGACCTTTAAATCTGAGAGTTTGCTGATATGTCAGGAAAACTATAGTTTGTTTGGGTTTTTTTCCCGAAGTAATCATGGGCACAGAGCAATGGTTGTACTCAGAATCCAAAGGAGACTATGTAATGTCCTTTGTTTAGAAAACGTAGTATAGTAGAAATGTATGAGTTTGTTAAATACTGGTTTGTGATGGTTTGCTTTCGTAAAGGCACTGAATATCAATGATCCTAAGCTGCACTGACTAGCAAGAAGTCTTAATAGAGGAAGCACACGCAGGAGGACTTATCACCAACCAGACAGAATCATCGTGTCTCTACTTTTTTTTTAAAGGACTCTTTAAATACAGTTTTGGGCTATGAGGGATAGCAGGGTTGTTTCAGTATAGTAATATTTTTTTAACAAATACAATGGTAGGATATGGGAGGCATGTGTCCCTCATTTTCACACTCTTGATATTAGGAGAAGAATTGCTTTTTCTTTTCTACTCTCATAGAATGATAGAATGCTTTCAGTTGGAAGGGACCTTTTAAAGATCATCCTTCATTAGATCAAGTTGCTCAAAGCTCCTAATCACACAGCTGTCTTCTTGGTGTCTATCCTTAATATATCATTCATATTTAAAAGGAAAGAAATTAAGTTGACTCCACTTACAGTGATTAATTTGGAAGATTTGGAAATTTCTAAGATTTTCCTGGAAACTCAGAAGAATATCCTAAAGAAGAAATTCAATGAGCACCAACATAATCCTTTTTAGTATGGTTCTAATCCTGGACCAGCGGCCACAGTTGCACAGCATCCATATGCCAGATTCCCTGATAAGGATTCACAAACTAAATCTCCTGAAGAGGTGTAGCCATATGCAAGCCCTGAGATTAAATAACCGTCCATACATGTGTCATCTTGTAATGACATGTTTTGGGTTATACCTGACAATAAGTGCAGTCCAGTGTGAAGGTCAAGGAGGATAATTTAAACCACTAGTCAATATGTTTCAGACAGAATATACTAGAGAACAGCCTCTTAACCTGCTTTTCATGGGATTAATCCATTGCTGCTACATCTTGGTAGCTTCATGCTTCTGAGCAGGGGCATGTGTGGCAGAAGTTAGTTGACGCATTGTGTCTGAGTCCAGTATTAGATACGTAAATTGAATGACACTCCAGACATGACCTCTGTTTTTGAGAAGCTGGTGTTCACTAGAAACCCTCCTTACAAACTTTTGAGTCTTTGAACATAAAAGTTCCTTTCAAGTTAATAATTAAGCTATTTAAAAATAAAGAAGTAGAATGCATTTGATCTAGCTTTTTGTACCTTCTCAGTATGATAGAGTGCCTTGAACAAAGCTGCTTAATTCAAAAGGTTATGGGTGCAAAGTAAAATAGTGTCATCTGGTTTAGAGAAGGAATTCATGCAACAGAATGCTGAGCCAGCATTCATCTGAACAACCTACACCAAAAGACAGAGACTATATAAAGTGTTTTTAAAATATTTTCTTGTATTAAATCCTACTTTTCAAAATTAAGAAACCAGATTTCTTTCTAGTAAAGGACAGCATCACTATTCCTTCGTTCTTTTCTCCCAAGATTTGCTGGTATTTCTGTAGAAATTACAGAAGGAAAATTCTGAGGGGAAAAATTAAGAGAACAGAGGGAATTCTTAGCTTAATGTAAAAATTATTCTTCCGAGTTTTTAAAAAGACATTTTTGCAGAAAAGCTTATATAACTTTGTCAAAGGCAGTTTTAATTTGCAGAATTTAAAAAGTTTTCAATAAATGCAAATACAGCATTTAAGAAACTGACCTTTGCATTATTTACTTCACTAATTACCTCCAGAGCACCATCAAAGCATAAAATATAATTTCAAATTTTGTTAAATGTGCAAAATTGCATTGTACTTTTAGTACTTTTTAGATATTAGTTAGAACTAATATCTTTGGCATATTTTTACTTACTAAAACTGTGTATCGTGTCTTGAAATTTTGTCATTACAAAGATCACTTCATGAATTGTTCACTTGCCTACGCAAGTATTTTTTCCGTTTTTTCTCTTTTCAGTCTATCTCTAATAACAAAAACATATACTGTATTTTAAAAGCAAAATTATTTTATGATATGGAAGAGAAGTTGGCACGAATCGAAATAGAGAACATTTCCATGTAACAGCAAAGTCCCTAGAATTGATTCTTCATTTTTCTCCATAAACAAAGCCCTCACCTGGTGTTATTTAATCAGAATATGATTGAGTAGTGAGTATTAATAGCTAGGGTACACAAGCCATTTTTAAAACTCTTCAGTGTCAAAAAAATACTGAGTAGCACATGCATAAATGCATATAAACAGCTTAATAGTAACGCTTATTCAGTATGTAAACTCCTATTCATTGCCACTGATACGCACTGTAAAGGAAGATTTTAGAGTTGGAGGAAGGAAGTTATGTTATTGTAGCTGCAATCACTAATCTTATCTCAAGCATTAAAAATAATCTTCAGTATTCTGTATTCATTGGTTTTAATCATCTCTGAACCATTTCACTAGCCCTGTTTAATTTTAGAAGGTAAAGTCATACAATTTTTTCACATATAGAGGTTTTGAAATGGGTCTTTCGGGAGTAGTGTATTGTAAGGTCCCTTTAAAAGGGTCTTAAAAGGTTTAAGTTCTGATTGGTTCAAGTTAAGGTGAAACAACACCAATGATCCTTTTCAACAGTTGCGTTTATTTTATATTGCTCAGGCTGTGGCTGTTGCTATTTTGAAGCTTGAATGGGTTGTGAAGAAAAGGAATAGAAGAGAGAGAGGAAAAAAATTAGAAGAGAGAGAAGTATCAAAGGTGATTCTCTGAGCTGTCCATCTGTTATCAAGGTCCTTCGGTGGTGGGAGAATGCCTGGTCGCTTGGGGAGACACCTTTTATGCAGCACTTCTATGCTTCTCCTCCCAAGAGGAAGCGTTGCCACTTTCTCCTCATTAGCATCAAAGGCAGAAAGAGGCATGGTTGCGATGTGGCTTCTGTCTGAGGACATGGACTGTTAGAGCGATTCCACAGGAGGGCCATGAAGATGACCAGAGGGCTGGAGAACCTCCCATGCAAGGAAAGGCTGAGAGAGCTGGGCTTGTTTAGCCTAGAGAAGAGAAGGCTCTGGGAAGACCTTATAGCAGTCTTCTGCTACTTAAAGGGGGCTACAGGAAAGCTGGGGAGGAGGTGTTTATCAAAGAGTGCATTGATAGGACAAAGGTTAATGGTTTTAAGATGAAAGAGGGTGTATTTAGATTAGCTGTGACGAAGAAATTCTTGACGGTGAGGGTGGTGAGGCACTGGCACAGGTTGCCCAGGGAGGCTGTGGATGCCCCCTCCCTGGAATTGTTCAAGGCCAGGTTGGATGTGGCCTTGAGCAGCCTGGTCTGGTGGGAGGTGTCCCTGCCTGTGGCAGAGGGGTTGAAACTGAATAAGCTTTAAGGTCCCTTCCAACCCAAACCTTTCTATGGTTCCATGATTCTTTCTGCTCATTTTGGACAGGGGTCTCTAGGGGTTCCAGAGGATCTTTTGTATTGGTTAGCCCCCAAAATGCTTGGCAAAGGGGTGATGAATCAGTCAAGTGTGGCTTCTACTCTGATTGGCTCGTTTTCGGGAACTCAGTTCTGGGTACCAAGTCGAACCTTCATTGCAGTCTGTTTGTTGGTGCAGTTCCCATCGCCACAGCAACCTCACTGCAGAACATCCTGTTCAGAAAAATGTTTGAGGCATTCTCAGCAAAAGATTGTCTCACTAGAAACGTCCTGGAAAACACTACAGATCTGCAAACAGATTAATGCAATAGGCCTGCCTCTTCTTAACTACTAATGGTCAGAGTACATAAGATGAAATATTGCCTCTTATATGACAAAAACTGCACATTTACTGGAACTGATATTGAGAAATGTTTATATAAACTACTTCAGAAAACACGCACAGAGGTTTTTTTCATTAAATCTTCTGGGAAGAGCAATCTAAGCTGGATTTTCTGATTGTACTGGAATATTATAAACTTAGGTAAAATTAGTTTCCTAGGAAATGCATAATGTAGTCAAGTAAGCAGAGCTGGACATGATCAAAGGAATGAGTGTAGGTTATGTGATAACCAATTTAAACCTCTGTCTATTCGTGTGTCAATGTGAGTGTGTAGAGACGAAAATCGAGGTCACAAAATGAGGGAAAAGCAGAATGGGTATCGGTTACATGCATAACAAATACAGAGATACTTAGAACTGACTCTTGATTTTTTTTCTGTTCATATGCATTTCCCTGTTAATTTTAAATATTTTTGGCATATATTTTATGAATGCCTATCCTTGCCTATTAACTACAAAGACAAAAAGTTTCCCATGAATAGTCAGGACTGTTTGATCAGTGAGACAACTACTTTACAAAATGTAAAAACGTTTTAACTAACCTTTGTGTAATGCTGACATTTGCAATTATAGTTCTTTTTGTCAAGATAAAAGCTTGAACAAATTCTGAACCACAACAATTTGTAGAAAATATTTTTGATTTTACTTTGGAGCTCTGAGAGAGGAAATAGTAGGAATACACTTTCTGTGAATACTTCAGGGAAAGGAAAGTTGGACAGAGTTGCATATGTGACATTGTCAGGGAAGCAAAGCCTTAGGCTTTTTTTTTTTCTTCTTTTTTTTCCCTAACATTTAAAAAGGTAGTTAAAACTTTACAGGCTCGAATTGTTTCCAAAGTGAAATTTTGTTTTGGGAAAATATGAATAAAAGTCACTCATTTCCCGTAATTTACAGAAGTATAATATGTTTATATGATCAAATATATATACCTAGAGAGAATTTATGTGCATTAATAATCTAAAACAACTGAAACGTTATCTTACAAGCAGCTTTCCACATTACTGAATGCACTATCTTCGTGTTGTCTATACATCAAGGTTCTCTTAATTGTCTTATTAGTAACTCCAGTAATTATCTGAAACCACATCCTTCCCACATCCAAAGCGAAAGAAAATATGTTTTTTAATGTATGTGATTTCCCTTTAATTGCGGTAATTCTTTCCCAACAATGTATTTTCACTTTGTTTAATGGTAAGCCATGCTTCACCTTACTGTTTCCATTTTCTTAGAAAAGCATCTGGAGATAAGACATGTAATGGTATTACTCTGGTAATAATTGTGTTAAATAACTGCAGGAAAGAGATAGCACATAACTATTTATTATTATAATTCTGCTGCTATTGCACTCCAGTGAAGATCAGGGCTCCAGGCTGTGATACAAGATACTAAGAGATAGATAGTGTAAATACCCGGGTGAAAAAAGGGTTGCTAAAACTGAAAAAATCATAAATAGAGTGATGATCTGAATATACCATATTTTTGATTCCTTTATTTTATAAGTACTCTTAGATTAAATAATATGTTCAGAAAAAATAGAAAAAGTGTGATGAAAAGAGAATTTAGAAAGTAACTAAAATATATTAGAAAAAAAAATGTGAGACGGCAAACAGGAGAAAAAAGTAGAAGCTGGGGCAACAATGCTGTTCTAGGGCATTGTTCAAGATTTACAGTCAGCAATATATCAGAGCACAAAAAAGTTGTTTAAAAGCATCCTGGTAACTGCAGAAGCAATTTCTGCGGCTGCTTCTGCTGGCTACACTGTGCAGCCAATCCCCCTAAGAGTACCTTTCCCAGGAGGTTAGGAACACTGTTATACTGCTAAAGAAAACAGGCTCACAATATTAAAATGCTTATTATAACAACATGTCTTCGATGTGAAGACCTTGCAGAGCAAATTTAGTTTGTTGCTTTTATTAGCTGGAGGAATAAGTTTGTTTGAGTTACTTTGGAGAGTGTTTTTTGTTTTTTAGATGAGATATCTGCTATATTCTGAATGCAAATGAAGCAAAGTGTTAGCCTTTTCTAGGAAAACAGTCTGATTATGTAGTTACACATTGTTGATGGTTTGTGGAGATGGCTGCAAAATGGAGAAGAAGCTGAAGTGGAAGAGAAGAGAGAATTTTGCGAAAATAATCTAAAGAAGGGTGTAGATAGTGCCATATTCTGCTGATTAAAAAGCAGTAATACTAGGTATTTGTGACTTGAGGGAAAAACCTCAATAAGCCTAGATTCTCCTTCTATAAGACAGTGAACAAAACCAGGCTGTGTGCCTTGTGGCTGAGCAGAAGATTGCATGTCAGCAGCAGAGTACTTGCAACTCGTGGAACGGAAGACTAAGAGAGCTTGGCTTTATTGTGGATCTAGGTTGATCTGAGCCTGGGTCATAAACCTGATTGCTTGAAAACAGTCATACTGTGCATGAAAAAAAAGGATGCTATGGTGAGTTATCTGGAATGAAATAAGTGTTACTGTATTTTATTTTGTAAAACTTAGTATACAAATCCTGGAACATCCCAGATGAAGGCCTGCATCCTTATTTTACCCTGTCCCCCCCCGACTAGTCCTGCCAGAGAAGAAGTTTCCTACCAAAGTCATAAGAGATCTTCATAGAAAGATAAGTATTCTGGCAGGGGAAGCACACCAAGTACAAATGGCTCAGAACGTGAGCAGTCTTAACAGCTGCTTAGCTGTTCTCAATGTGAAGTGGTGAATGGAGGTTTACACTGAAATGTCCATGGTAAAAACAGGAAGTTAGTGTGGGGATGAAGGTGAGGTGCTGTGCAGTTGTCCTCCTTTCTTCCATAGTCTAGTAACTGTTTTTAAGCCCATTCTGGTAAACTTAACAATGTCTCAGGGCTAACAAGGTAACTCTAAACAAGAACTACCAGAGGTCGTTGTGCTGCTGGGTCAGTCACAAGAGTTAAAGGTTAAAGGCTGTGTTTCTGCAGCTTGTGCTGAGCTACTCTATGTTACAGGAATCCTTCCCAGGCTGGGCATCTCTGTGGAACAGAGTCCCCTTTCCATCTTGTTCTTGAGCTCTTTCTTCCCCTACATATTTTTTAATTTTCATACTTTTTTGATGTTTTCTTCCTTGAACACATTTTCTTATCACTGCTTGGTTTTGCTTCTAGCTCTCCCATTTTGTGTCATTTGCTAGTCCTGTTTTGCCACATCTCCTCTTGTTCTCTTATCTCATAATGTTCTCATTACATATCTCTCAAGTAGAGTTCATTAAGGTAAGAAAAAAAATAACTAAATACTTTGCCAGTTCCCTTCTAAAGGTCTTTCCTTTAATTACTAGCCAACCAGTTGTACTTGCTGAAAGGAATTACCAATGTTTTCTTCTGTGACTCGCTTGCAATTCACTTACATATGAAATGTTAACTATAAAGATAAGCTGGTCCATGGTGTAGTCAAGCCTAAATAAAGACATCTATGTACAAGCTTGCCAGAAGCTTGCGTTTTTAACCTGAAGTGATTTTGGTGGGCACAACTCCTAATTGCAAGTGCCCATATGAAAACTACAGAATAAGCTGATGCCTCAGCCTAGTGAAAGCCAGTTGGTCAACAAATATTTGTCTGATGGGAGCGAAGTTGAAATATGTGAAAGAGAGTGTGAATTAGACAGGTAGCTGTAAATAGCATTTTTTAAAGGGCAACTTGAGTGACAAAATTAGAGTAAATATCAATTCACTGTTACGGCTATGATTTTAGAAGTTATTAAAAACAACTGGCAACCACAGAAAGCTGGGTCACTCCAATTAGTCTTCCTGTATAAGAAAGCTTTTTTCAAACTCTTTAAAATCAACTTTCCAAAGGCATGGGGATACTTTTGGAAATGTCAGATGAATAAGAAGTGAAAGAGAAATTTCTTTACATATTCTTTTTTGATGCTTTTAAAATATGAACTTTCTTCTTCTTACTCCCATTTCCTGCTAATTATCACTAACCATAACACTGCTGCTTGTAACCCTATTTTATTATAAATGACACACTATAGATCTCTGACCTATGCAGTCAAAGCTTTTTTTCAGAAGTATTATTTATTTAATCATCAGTACTTTAAAGCTCTTTCTCAAGTGGGGGTAGCACATCTTTTGCACTTTAAAGGCTGCTTACTTTAGGACTGTATAGATTCTTTTCATTTACTATCCTTGATGCCTGGCAGTCCCCTGAGAACTCGTTCTCTCCCTCTGGGAGAGAGGTACTGGTGGAAATGTGAAGACGTGGGAAACATAACCAATAAGCTTGGTCCTAACTGCAGGTCATGTATTCTCAGTAGCAGATGAATAGACAGCAGGTGTGATGGTGGGGGGAATAGTGGGGGGACCAATGTGCTGTGGCTATAGTGTGTGCAGATCGGTTAGAGATGCTACTGTAATAGGTTCTAAAAAACAAATGAAAAAAAACCCAACACAGGATAAGGATGTGCTGACACCATTCAGTGGAAGGTAGTATGGACATATCAGCCACTGCTGGCCTGATTTCATGTATCTTCATAATTCCGTGCAGTAGAGTGCAATATGATTTTATTGCATAATGATAATACATCTGCCTTATTGATATGATGGGTATGCAGTAAAATAAGTCTTGATCCTGGAGTGTTGGATTTGTTAGGTCCGATGCAGTTCAGTACTGATGAGATTTCTATGCTAATATATAATTTTGCATCTCCGGGAGGCTACCAGCTCTAGTACTCTGTGTTGTATCAAGGATGAGCATGTGGTTGCAAACCCTTTATTGGATAATGTTTGGCTTAAAAAATTACGTTTCTGTAGTATTTTCTTGGGTTTGTTTATTCATATTTAGTTGCTTCCATTTACCAATGTGTGTACTTTAAAAAATATACAAGAAATCTCCACCCAATCAGTTCAGCTTCTCACTGTCCCCGTGTTTGAGCTTTTGTGAATGAAATATCTGTGACTGAGGCACTGTTTTAAATGACTAAATGTAAAATATGACAGAAGCAGAAGTGGGGCCTTTATTGAGTCAGAAATAGAGCAAAGTCTCCCTTTCAGTGTCCTATCACGTAGGGACATACATTTGCTCATATAAATGTGATAAATTGCCTATGCATAATAAAAAAGTTTCACCTCTTTATGATTCACCATATAAAACCTGATTTCTATAGAACTCTTTTGCTGACTCTTGTGTGCTTTTATTATGGCTTTTTAGATTTAGTTCATCTTTAAATTGTTCCTTAAAGCAGTGGGGTTTTATTTTGCCATTGTTCTTAAGGTTTTTTCATGCAATTGTCATGAAAGGGATCTCCTAAAAGTATTAAATATCTCTTAAGTTTTTAACTAATGTAAGAAACCATTGATTAGCAACTTTAATTGATATGAATCTACTTACACTTATTCTGCATGATTTTATGTGTATGCTCACTTGCCATGATCTGCAGATCTACAGCTGCCCTAGGTGAGGAAAGTCTTGCTGTTCATGTGGTGGTTGTGGGATTATTTTAACTCCATGCATGTTAAGATAAATGAGAGTACTTTTAATTCAGATTTGAAATAGACAAGGTAGTTATAAACCTTAGAAAAGGTATAAATGAAGAAATAGTTTTGAAGTTTTATTGAAAGTATCGCTTATCTCAAGGGCTCCTGCTTTTCCTTTTGGGCAAGAGGCAGTAAGGAATTTTTATTGTAAGATTATAGAGTAGTTTGAGTTGAACGGGACACTTAAAGGTCATCTTGTCCTACCACCCTGCAGTAAGCAGGGACTTCTTCAACTATATCAGGTTGCTTAGTGCTCTGTCCAGCTTGGCTTTGACTGTTTCCAGGGATGGGGCATCTACCACTTCATTAGAAAACTTGTTCCATCGTTTCATTGTAAAAAAAATATTTCTTGTATCTAGTTTAAAACCTTTAGCCCTTGTGCTATTGCAACAGGCCCTGCTAAAATGTCTGTCCCCATCTTTCTTATAGGCCCCATTTAACTACTGAAAGGCTACAATAAAATGTTCCCAGAAACTTTTCTTCTCCAGTCTGAACAAACCCCGCTCTCAGCCTGTCATCACAGGAGAGCTGTTGCATCCCGCTGACCATTTTTGTTGCCCTACTCTGGACCCACTCCAACAGATTCATATTTTTCCTGTGCTGAGGGCTCCATAGCTGGATGCAGTTCTCCAAGCGGGGTCTTATGAGGGTGGAGTAGTGGGGCAGAATCCCCTGCCTTGATCTGCTGGCCACCCTTCTTTTGATGGCTGCAAGCACACAATGCTTGCTCGTGTCCAACTTTTCATCCACCAGTACTCACAAGTCCTTCTTGACAAGGCTGCTTTCAATCCCTTCATCCCTTTGCCTGCGTTGATACTGTGGGGATTGCCCCAACCCATGTGCAGGACCTTGCACTTTGCCGTGATGAACTTCATGAAATCTAGAGAGATGACGTCTGTAGCTCTTCCCTCATCCAGTGATGAAGTCGCTCCGTCATAGAAGGCCACTAGGTTGGTCAGGCAGGACCTGCCCTTGGTGAAGCCATGCTGGCTGGCTTGAATCACCTCTCTGAGCTCTGTGTGCCTTAGCATAACTCTTCATTGTTCCCAGGACTCATGGACAGGTTCAGTCTTTCAGTTTAAGTTCTCTTCTTATATATTGGGTTCTGTCCTGGATATAGTCTGGACTTTTAGTTAAAACAAACATTGCTTCAGTCTCTTAAAAAATGTATAAATCTATCTCTTAGAGAAGTGCTATCAGGTTTACTTGGCTTGCCAGTAAATAGGTCCGTGCTGCATCTCTGTAAGAAAGTTGCAAGACTTACGTTGCACTTTGCATTTCGCCTTAAGGTATATGTATATGCAGTTTGTGATACAGAGGTTCAAAAAGAATTAATGAGGCTCGATACTAACTAGATATAGGGATAAGTAATTGTTTTGGAATACCTGGTCTCCAATGTCTTTCTTAAAAGTAGACAGACCTTCAATACTTACACAGTTTTCTGTTGCATAGATTCCATTGTGATCACTTGTGAAAAGCAATTATTTTGCAGGATATGAATTATAAAACCAGGAGTAAATCCTTACAATTCAGCCTCTAATTTTATATGTCTTGGTTTTCTTTTTTAATAATGATAATTGATTTTCAGGTTTTGGCGAAAGCACATGTAACTGCATGTGAACCACCAATTTTTTGAGTGTTGTTTTTATGGCTGCTAGCAAGTTATAGTGATCAAATATATAGATTTGTTGCAGTGTAAGATGTGTATAATGTAGATTTTGATTTGTTATCAAAAGAACACATTCCGTCTCTGAAATTAAGTATTTGGCTTTGTTCTTATATTTTGCACACATATCAATTGTGTATACATTTTTGGTTATGCTCTTATCTTGCCTTTTACTGGACCAAAAAGAAAAACACCCACCTGTACCTGCTCATATAATAAAACAAAAAAAGGAAGAAAACACTCAAGGGACAAAATGTGCTAATGACGATCTCTTCTTTTTAAATGGAAAGATCTGTAAAATTTATGGAAAATAATTCAAACATTGAAGTAAATAGAGCATTTCTGCTATAACAGATTTTGATCATATATCCTCAGCCTAGAAATAAACTTTTTTTATGAGTTTACCAGTTTATTTTTTTTCTAAAAGGGGAAAGGAAAAATGTAATATTTACAGTCAACATTGTGAAGAACTAGCAATTACTGTGGGGTGAAAGGAAAAATAGTTTACAGCCTTATGATCCACCTATCTGTTTAACACCACAGCTTAGAAAATTCATTGTACAGGATATATTTCTTAATCATACATGCATAAAGCAAAAATTTAATTTTACCTGTGATTCCATAATCTATGTACAGATCGTCATGCTTACTACATTTTATTGCAGCGAAATTTGGCATTTATTCCTCTGGTTGCTTAACAGTTAGTTCACTCATCTACATGTAAGAGAAGAATTTTTGCCTCTGCTCAGTAATGTTAATCTTAAGTGTCTTCCAAATGTCTGCTCATTCATTTTATATTGTCCTTGGTGTAGAACTCAAATATTCTGTGTGAGGGGAAGAACAGGAGTCTAGACCTGGTCTGAGCAATACATACTTGATGCACACATGTGGTCATGGATGCACAGAAATGGCCTTTGACAGCCACAGAGAGCAAACCAGAACTTCCACATCTGACAGAAGCTAAAACAAAAGAGTTGACATGTACTTAAGTACGTTGCTACTTGCTACTTCAGGATTTGAGAGGCAGAGGAATGCAAATCGGAAATGTGCTAGGACTATGAATTTTACAAAGCTTAAAAACTGGTTTGTTGCAGGTGAAGAGATGTGGGGTTTGGGCCATTATTTTTACAGCTCTACACAGAACTGTCATGTGGTCACATTTGTCATTATTTGTCAGAGGTGTGTTACAGTATCAAAATTATCAGAACAGAGTACCTTGAGTAACTCACACATCAAGTCCTAGCGCTGAGTCTAAACTGAAGGAGTGACTTGTTTGTCACTCTATATAGCTTATGGAATTCTTTGCTTGAGGTTTTTTTGTTTTCTTTTTCTAAGACAGCTATCTTTATATCATAGTCCAAGTCTATAATACAGTCCAAAAAGTGAAGTAATCACATGCATTGGCCCAGAATTCTACTGAGACAGTTTTGTTTGCACGAAAGTTTTAACGGGGGTTTTCCTCATCAACCGATTGAAAGATATTTGGAAATATCAAGGTCATATGGTTGCTTTGCTGGCATGTGTGCTGCAGGTCTGAATCTCATCAGTGTAGGAGTGTAAGCAGAGCTCCGTTGTTCCCCGCCACTGGGTCAGCAGGAGACATATTCCAAGTTGATTACTTTGAACAAGTTGAGTTCTTAGAGTAATGTCAAGCATTTTATCCTGGAAAAGCATTTTTACAAGTTTGCTTATTAATATTCCTGTTCAAGGCAATAAACTCATGTTTACCAGGTACTGCAAAGTGTTTCATTTACAAGCATGGTTTTTTAACCTCTGCTTTGCACAATTTTGGTGTCACGTTGCTCCTATTCAAACAGAAAGCTTTTATTTGGAAACCAAGGTTGAGTAGAATAGCAAAATTAATTAAAACCTGAAAGCATTATTTTACCAGTGGGTCATGCCCAGTTTCTAGGCTTTATTGTTCTCGTTTTGTTAGTAAAGCCTTGCTAATTAACATGTATATAAATATTTATGTATCTTTAGCAGTGGAAGTAGGAGACTTGATAGAAACTTCAGAATTCTATTACGGATAATGCCAATGTTGTAAAGAATGAATGTTATCCTTTGTTAATTCATATGTTGAATAAAATCTGGTTCTTGCTTCACCACAATAGTTAACTCTTTAAAATGAGACTATTAAAAAAAACCCAAATAAACAAAAAAAAAAAACCAACACCACACTTAACTTTTGAAAGACAGAGACTGTTTATCTTGCACTGAGGCATCTCAACCTGTATCAAAACAGCTCGTACTTTAATGACCTAGCTAACTGGGAAACAATGATCTGTAAGTTATCTAAGTTGCATGGTCTGAATGAATATTACTACGGAATATAGGAAAAAATACTGAGTATGATATGTGATTTATTACCTAATGTTTTTCCACCTGTACAATAAAAGAAATCCCTTGTCTTATGTTTTAGAAGACTAATTGAGGAATTAATAATAATACTAGCATTCAAAATGGGCAAAATGTTCTTTATTTTGGAAGTTGCTTCTAGGTTTTCTCATAGTGATAAATATGTTAAAAGCAAAAGCAGGTTTTAGTTGCATTGCTTTATTGCTGAGCAATTTATTACTCTTTATTACTTCTTATCATGCAATTATCCTGACACTTGCTCAAAGTTCTGCTGGTTAAGCTCAGTTGCAGTCTTTTATCCAAAGCTCTCCTGGTATGATTTACTTTTTTCTCCATTTTGATCTGGAGGCCAGGTGAAATTAAATATGGACATCTATCTCAATTATTTTCTTGATAAACTTGCAATTAAGGTCTTTCCATTGCTGGATGACTGCATCTTGCCTTTTGTATTAAATCTCAGCATTCGTGTTGTATGAAATATGTAACATGCTGATGGAGTTTAAAATTAAATAGAATTCTACTTAATCTTACAACTTGCTTGTGGAGAGGAGGAAATGGAACAGTACTTTAAACTAAGACGTTTTAATGGATGTAAATGCATATTTACTTTGAAAGATCAGTTTTGCCCAGAATGACAACTTTATTTATATTGCTTATATAATTTTAGGAACTCGATAACCAAGGGCACATGGTCATGGATTTTTCATAATACTGTAGCATGTAAGGAGTCATGCTATGAATTCTGAGTCACTTTGTATTATGTATTAGAACGCAATTATCTGTGGACTTAACTATTTTCATGGATCTTACACCCTGACAAAGTTAGGCCTTTAATACAATTCATGTTGTTTGCTATTTTGATTACTAGAAATTGGTATTTTGATGTAAGGAAGGGAAAAACATGTAGGATTACCTGTAAGATAAGCAAATGATACAAAATTCTTTCTGTTTTGGTTTTCTGTTTATTTCTTTCGGATGTAGCAATGCGTCTGTTCATGTGAAAATTGGGAAACGGCAATGTAAAAGAATGTATTTTTGCACTATTTAATCTCCGGTTCTAGATAGAAGACAATTCACAGTGTGATCAGATTTACATTTTTCACAGATCTGACACACTTAAGTCTAATGGAGTAAGTGATAAACTGGAAATACCATCTCCTTTATTTCAATATTTTAAATAAACAGTGAAATTATGTCCAATGCATATCTTTATTACCTGGTCCTAGTCTTGGAGTTTTACCTTTAAGACTTTGTGTAGTTATTGTAATAATTTTTGTCTACTGCTAGAGTACTAAAATGAATTAGAGCTTGTTTTCCATTTCATTAGACTTCTGTTTGTGCACATTTTGAAATATTTTTCTGTGGTCTTAAGGTGGCATTTCTTAGTTCATTCTGTGACAGTGTCCCATTAAGACATAATTTCTACTTGTTCTGCGTTTGTGATTGTTAATTCATGGGGGAAAAATAAAAAAAAATCATAGACCTTACTATGGGTATATTTCCTTTTTATTTTGTGAAAAGATTCTTATTAGCTGTTGCAATTCAAAGTTTTTATATTAAAATAACATTCATGTTGTTTTGACTTCTTAACAGGCAATAACTTCAAACTCTTCATGCTTTCATTGAGAATGTGGATTCTGCAGCAAGGAAGTAACAGTAAGTGTTTATGTATGTGTTGTAACATTTTCATATGTCTGTAACATTTATATGTGTTCTAGAAAGTCAGCTATGGTCAATGCAGAAATGATACAAGTAGGTTCTTAGTGGATCAGATGGTTCTTGTTCAGAATATTTAATTATCTTTCAAAAAAATCAACCAAATTAGAGTAAACACATCCATTTCTGTTGGCTATAATTCTTGGTGCTTGAATGCCATAATTGTTTTTATGAAACAACTTATTGATTGTTAAAATTATTAGAATTTAAAGTGGAAGAGTTACTATACCTTACAAGAAGTTTTATGATATTTTGATGGGTAACAGGAAACCTGGAAAGAAGAAAACTGTTATGTTAGAAGGAGGACAAGTGTCAGCGTTCTGAAAGATTAAACAAAGATATGAAACTCTTTCTTGATAAGATCTTTCCAGATTATGGCATTTGTTTTTTGCAGCTGGAGTTAAAAATAGCCCTGGACTCATCATCAATAATCATTTTAAAAAGTCTTCAGTTTCTCCTCGTAAAGACACTACTATTCTTAATAGCTTCCTTCTTGCTTTCTTTCACTATTCTTCTTCATCACTTCTAACAGCTTCTGTGCAAAACAATGCAATGTGAAATTAACGTGCACGTTAAGACTTTATAGCCTTTGTAAATAAATTTTTAACATACACATAAGATTGATTATAAAAGTGCATACCAGTTGATGTATTTATCACCAAGGGATTGATTTGGGAAGCTTATATATTTTATTACTTTCCAGTTTGGCTTCGGTTTTCATTAGACATTGAATAAGGGTTGTTTTGGGAGACAGGCAGTGTCACACTAAGAAGCAGAGTTTGCTGCTAGAGAGTGTTTCTGGCCTCAGGACATCATAGCCTGGGGCAATGTCTGTGCAAGATCATAAGAGTAAGCCCTGTAGTATTTGGAGGGGTCTGTAATGATCAGTGTTGTTACAAGGCAGTATTATGAAGACTATTTTCAGTTACCGGTTTCTGAACTTAGTAATGAGTGTCTACCTGCTTTCCTAAACTTATCTCTACTTGTGAGTTAACAAAATCAGTTACACTAACTTTCAATCCCTATAAGTCGTGGTACACTGAATTGAAATATAAATCTAATTAAAGCTTTTAAGGAAGAGATGTATTGAATATTCTTAAATCAACTTACTTCCAGCAATTTTGGTGTATATATAAATTGACGTAGGTTTTTAATCAGTTTTTCACTATTCTTTTAAGTAAAGGAAGAGTCAGTGATCTTGCGCAGAGGAAGGCTTTAATTTGCAACATGAAAATCTTGAATTGATGTAGGATTTAGTATCTTGGGAGTCACTTCATAACCTTTGCTGCATCAATATATTTTTATAGGGTTTTTTTAGAGCTTTTTTATTTATTGCTAGTGATCTGTTGTGCTTTAAAGCAGCAGAGGACTTTTGTATGAACACTTACATAAATGCAAAACAACTTTATCCTGATCATCACAAATTTGTTTAAACTTGCTTTCCCATGGCGTTGTAGTCTATGTGGGTGAAAAATGGTCTTTCCGAGTCACAAGATACAATTTTTTTTGGAATATGCTGAGGATGTTCAGGTTTGATTTTGTTTTTTAAATTGTTCAATTGAAATTAAACCAGAGGTGGGAGGCACAAAAAGTTACCATAACTGTATTTTTTTTTTCTTGAATACCAGCTTTTATTTTTACCTGGACAATATGCTTGTCCCCACATAGTATAATATTACGAAGCCAAGACGTATCGCTTGCCTCTCAAATAAGCAGTGAAGAAATGTCAAAGGAAAAAAATATGGTAGATGCAGAGATGATGTTTTCTTCCAGCATAGAGGCAGATGAATTTTAAAGGCTCTCAGGAGATGCCTAAGAGACGTGATTTGGTCTTGAATAGGAAGATACGTTTTGTGCTTAATCACTTGCAGTTCTATCACTTGCATAAAAAGGGAGAGCTGCATTGCTTTCCTAACCATAATGCTGAAATGTGCTTGCTTCACTGTTAGTAACGATTTATTAGGTGTCTATATTCTAACGTCCAACGCTTACGCCAAAATAATAGATAGTGAAACAACTCTGTCCCCTTCTTCTTTCCTCAATTCTTAATGCATCTAGAGGCCCAAGCTCAGTTTATTCTGAAAGCTGAGCTATTCTAATCCAAGGAGTTTAAAAAGATCCTTTGAGGATTGCTCCCCTGACTAACGGTGACTTCTGTTTGCGTTTTCTGTGTTCAGCTATATTTCTTGCCTGTGTAGAAATAACCTATGACTTGAAGGAGACGAAAAGCAGCAGGGAGCCCATTATCTGACCGTCTCTTTAAATTACCATTCTTATGCATACTCATTTCACTGCAGAAAGCTGATTAGTAGAAGGGATATTGCAATTTAAGTATGTTACACAGTACTGTAAATAGTTGGTTCTGATTGAATTAGTAGGCTTGTATTCAAATATGAAGGGAAAGCAATAGATTATACTTCTAATCAAAGTCTCTAAAAATA
The DNA here is from genome assembly GCA_033558235.1 of Neomorphus geoffroyi. NCBI lineage: Eukaryota > Metazoa > Chordata > Aves > Cuculiformes > Neomorphidae > Neomorphus > Neomorphus geoffroyi. The sequence goes on along the minus strand of JAUMJM010000020.1, from coordinate 21,316,125 downwards.
AGTGGTTTTAGATGTCTTCTTGAAAGTTTGATCAGTGGGAGTATAATACTAAAACTAAAAAAGTAAGTTTAAAATATTTGAATAGACAAATTCACTGTATCCCCTGGAAAGGGAAACAGGCAAAGGCAGAATTTGCACTGAAGTGCCAACCACCATTGTTGCATTATGTTAGTAAGATTAATCAAGTAAACTTCTTGTGTCTTCTGTGTTGTGAAGTTCTGGTTATTGTGAACTTTCTAATTGCTGTTGTTTTGACTTTTTTTTTACTGGTAAGTAAACTTACCAGATCTATTTGGCTTGCTTTTTGGGGTTTTTTGTTTTGGTTTTTTTTTCCCTTCTCTCGAGTGATTTGGTAGGTTATCTTTGGTAAAAAATGGAAAGAACTTTCCACATTCTCAGCTCATCTTGGATCAGGAGGAAGATTATGTGGGATTTTGTTTGGGTTTTCATAGTACATATTTGATTACTGATATGAAATTGTAAAAATTGTAATTTCATGCATGAAGAACTAAGATTTATGTATATCAAGATGTCGACACAACTGTGCTTCTCTCTTGATTTTTACAACCCTAAAATGAAGGAAACTGGAAAATCTATTAGTTGTCTGTTTCTACAGAATGCCTTTTTCCTCTCTCTTAAAGAGCAATCCATCTATTCGTGGTGCTTGCGCAGTTCAAAAGCCTGTTTTTACAGGGGGGGGCAGATTGCAGAAATATAGGTCTTAAAAGCAACGTGGCCGTATTTAAATGCTCATTTTTTTAAGTAATTCTAAATTAAGTAATTTTGGAGACATCACTTATTTTACTTTCAGATGTAGAGTAATTAGTATACTCCAATTCACATAGATGAGACTCTTGTAGAGCAGTAACTGGAAAAGAGCCTGTCATACTATTTAACCAGATGAGCTTTGAGATAAGCACAATGATGCGTGTGGATCTGGGGGTTTTAGCTTTTTTTTGCATAAAAGAAGCATTGTTAGCATGGAATCAAAATGATGATAGTCTTGGAGACATGCTTTCAAGGGTAACTTTCACAAATGAGGGTCATAACTAAAAGCTCTTTAACTACCACAGAACACATTAAACTGGAAGAACAAACAAAAAGCTGGTGTTGGCAGATCAAAGAAAATGAAAGCATAAAAGGTACTCTTAGAAGAACAGTTGGCCTAAATATCAGAATTGTAGTAATATATTTTATGTCTTATTCTACTTTGTTTTACCACTTTCATGTATACCTTGATTATTTTAGCCACTCTTATTGTTTCCTTCAAAAAGTTGCTCATTTATTGCCTAGAATTTAATGCAATAGTAAGTGTTCAGGCTTATGAGAAGAGACGTATATTCTTGTTTGAGGATAAAGTATTATCAGTCTTAGGAGAATTAATTGAGTTCATGTTCTAAGGGAAATAAACATTTTAGCTGATTCCCTATGTTAGCTAACTCTAGCAAAGATAAACTAAACATTGAGGACTGCATCTGGCATATATGAAATGTACAGACATATACAGGCACATGGACTATAGCATATGATAGTTATAGAAACTGAGACAATATCTTCCTATTTACCAATAGTGCATTTTTACAGATCAGTTGCAACGTGCATTTTCATATCATGAGTAACTTAAAAGGTTTGCACGTGTAGGTGCTTCTGGAATAGATAGGTGACCATCCACGGCCTGAAGAATCGGATCTGTGAACCTAGAGATGATTCTTTACCACCTTCTTTTTTTTCCAAACTGAAATCCTTTCAAGCAGAAATGCAGTGAATGAGAGACTAGATGATTTGGTTTTGCAGCTCATTCTTTTGGAAGACCTTTTCACTTTTCACTTAACTGAAAATAAGTCCATTCTATAAGCAAAATAGTCCATTGTGTAAGCACTTCTGTATCTCGATGAGTGTACATGTTTAACTACTGATGCAACTGGCTATGTGCGTGTGACCTGGGCTAGATGTCAGCCCACTCGTTAGGCACAAGTGCCATATGTGAGAGGGTTGTCCTATGATTTGGTTATTAGAACTACCTTTCTGATCACATAGGAGACAAGAGGTCAGGCTTAAGATTTTAAAGTGCCTCTGAGAGACTGTATGTCTTGATGCTGGCTAGAGCTGAGCGAAGTCTCACTATTCTTATCAAAGGAATGGTTTCCTGATTAGGGGAGAATGAACTGCTCCATTATGAGAAAAACTGCATCAAATATACTGAAATGAAATATAATTAATTTGGCTTTTTATCTTGAAATAAAATGAAATTAAACTACCACACAGCTTTGTATAGCAATTAAAAATCCTCAGCAGGAGGAAAAATAACTGGTCTCTAAATCATGTATGTAAATAATAATAGTCATATCTTGAATATTCTTGCTCATTACTTTATATATAAAGGGATTTGCTATTACAAATTAACTCATTCTAGTTTAGCATCAAATATTATCCACCTCTTATCATAGTAATGAAGAGGCCACTGCTGGCTGAAAAATTGAATGGAAAATTTACAATGTTTACTATAAAATTTGAAGTTAACATCAATTTCTGTTTTTATTCTATGTGGTGATTAGCATAAAAAAAAAATTTGTGTAAGAACTGTGAGGTAATTAACACACAAACCCCCACCTACTTTCAGTTCAGGAAGGGCTCTAAATGAAGATGGCTGGTGGGAAAGCACTGAGGCAAGGGTGATGTATGTTTTATGTTTATGCACTTCCCAGGCATCTAGTTTGGGCCAAATTTAGAAGGGGGAATAATTTGCTGGACAAGGCAGACCTTTGATTCACTGCACATGAATATCACCACAGGGAAAAAAAAATCCGTCATTATTCCCGATTGCTGTAGCAAAAATACATTTTAATTGCTGCTTTCCTTCTGGAAGCCCATTGTTATAGAGTGGCAATTATAGGAATGATACTACAGTGTGTGTTGTCATTTCCAACGCTCAGCTGTTAGCCACAGTGTTAACTTAGGAGATTTTGATCTTTACAAATCATCTGATAATACTTTCCCTCAAGCACATGTCAAATGGAGAGAGAAACTTACCAAATTGGAATACCATAAAGGCTAGTTGACTTAATATTGTGTAGTACAAAGCACAAGATGGGAAATACAAAGCAGTGGCTTTGCCTGGAGAGCTCCTAGCACTTGTTCTGTGGCGACGTCCTTACCTTTGCTAGGAAGCACGAGCAAATCCCCTGCAGTTACTAAAGGATGATTTTTATTTTAATTTATTTTTTAAACAGCCCAGTCCAATACCAGAACTTTTTAGAAACTATAACTTTCTCCATTGTTACTAATGGGAAATACTACTTACGTAGCATTCAAATGTGTGGGATATCCTTGTTCATAGTGTGTAACCTAATAATTTTAAAGATAACCTCAGCAAATATCCAATATGCAATTCCGGTGATTAGTGTAACATATAGCATAATAAAAAATAAATCAGCATAATGCTGCATCAGCATTTCAAAGAGCCCTCATGATTACTAGGGCCACAGAGGGGAGCATAAAGTGTGGAAAAGGTAATTAGAATGACCTTACATTACCAAGCCAGCTAGTGGTGCTGGATCTTTGTCCACAAGTAATGGAGTTTTTCCTTAAGACGCTGCTTATCAACAGCATATGCATACAGGTATCAATGAAAGCTAATGTGAATTAGCTACACATGAAGGTAAATGACAAACTAAGTAGTGCTTATATTTTCCAAAAGCATTGCAGTTTTAGCTGAGCTGTGTTTTATTTTCTTGCTCTTATTTTCATTGACTTTAAGCTTTTAGCACACTAAAATTGTTTTTAGAATATTCCTTAATTATTAATAAGTTAATGAGATTTTTATGTTGTTGGTGGTTTAAATCGGGCACTATGCCATTTTTAACAGTTAATGGCTGGGTTTGAGGTTACTGATCTAATAACGGTCTATAACTTACCATACCTGAAAACTTCTACAGAGGTAACACTAGATACTAGATTGTCTTTAAAACAGATTATTTGTTAATATGCCTAATCTACAGAGGCTTGTTTACTTCTTAGTTTACATTTTGGTTTTAGAGTTAAGGAAAACAAATAAGACAAATATTAGAAAAGTAGACTGCAGAATGCTGACAGTCTTCTGAAGTACATATAGAGGAACAGTAATTTTAGCTGAGGATTGAGAGTTATGTGTTTTCTTTTTACAGTATTTCTGCTGTTGACTCTTATTGTAACTACAGTAAACTACCCTGAAATCACTCTAAGACAGTCTACTTAGAATATGCCAAGTTCTCTGTAAGCAGCCTTGGGACATAAATCTTTAACTTTTGCCACTACAAAATTACTGCATCAACATTTATCCAGGATATGAAGTGATATAATAGTTTTATTATGCCCTACAGTTTCAGCATTATCAATTGACTTATCTGTTGAACCAAATTCACCTGGTATCTTAGGATAGGTTTGGTTTGTTGGCTTTCAGGTTTCATTAGTTTTGAGGGTTTTTTTGTTTAAACTTCTGATTCCTTTCTTTAAACTTCTGTTTGTGTGTTGACTCAGTTTTTTGACTATGTTAATGTTCTTAAGAATACCTGGGATTTTTGACTACAGTATGTTGCGTAAATTTGTCCTAATATAATTGTCTGAATGAAAATTGGTGTGACCTCTGGTATGGGGTTTTGAAAATCAAACCTCACACAGTGGGTTAGATTAACAGTTTTCCTGCTTTTGTAACTGTCTTTTCATGAAAAGGAATTCATGTTAACCTTTTTCCTACCCACATTCCATAATCTTTGTGGAAATGATGTATGAGCAATGCATTGCCCAACACATGCTTTTATGGTACAACTGTCTGTTTTATATGCACAAGCTTTTAGTATTTTGTATGTAGAATAATAAGCTACTTCACCTTTTCCTGATGTGAAAAAGATTCATGTATTCCAAGTAACAGAAGTATTATTGGAGTGGGAAAACAACTAACAAACTCCCAAAATATTTCAGTGCAAAGCAACAGGAGTTACCAAGGACAGAAAGCTGCTTAAGCTTCACAGAAGGAAAAGCTAATTGTCAGGCAGAGGGAAAGAAGTCTCAGGAGACAAAGATGTTGCTAAGGGCAGAATTTTCACCCCAAGTGAGTGGAATTCTGTGGAGGATTAAAGTAAAAATTGCATAATTGAGGCAGCGTTAACTGTTTCAATGCTTATCAAAATATGAAAGTAAACTGGGAAGATTTCTTTGCAAAGGATTTCATTGCTATCTGAGGATGACATCAGATTTCAGTGTCCCAGTTTAAGCAAGCTCCCCTGATGGAATTAAAAAACAAAGAAATACTATAGGCTTTTTGCATAAAGAGCTAAACTAAATACAAAGCCTACTAAAATATGAGGTCCCTGTCGCGGGCTGATTTGATCCTGTGAGTTGGTAGTTTACTGAGAAGATAAAAGTTGAGCAAACTGCTTTGCTTTTCATTTGCAAATAGTTATAGAGAAAATGCTTCATTTTGACAGTGTACTGATTTTATGCTGACTGGAATGTTCAGTTTGGATTTTTCTTCCAGTTTAAAAGATTTAAAGGCTTACTGGAAAAAAACAGACTAAACAAACCCCACTCACTAGAGAATTAAATAAATCTATCTTAGATAAATCAAAAAATAATGTGCAGGTATCTCATTTTGACTATTTCAGGTTCCGTTACACATCCACTGCAGTTACCTTTGTTTCATATATCTTACCAGTCAGTTGGTGTGCTGAACAGAAAAATTTATCATTTGTACATCCCTACATGTTCTCAAAGTTGTCAAGAAACTATTGTGAATGCTTTTTTTTTCAACAATGTAAGTGGACATGTCTAGGCTTGCAAGTGATATATAGAGCAATGTGTTTCTCTTCCCTTATGGTGAACAAGGTGGCATTAGAGTTTGTCAGGGTAGTGGATTTGTATAGATAACGACTATCTCAAGATGGTGGTAGAATCTGAAGGGGAAACACTCCTGTTGGTGGTTAGGACCTCTTAACTGGGATTTGTGCTCATTTTCATAATTGTTCTTTTAGCTGCTGATGTACGGTAGTAGTTATTGCACCAGCTCACATGGTTGTGGAGGCTCAACCAGCAAAAGACTGTTTAAATTACTTCATCTATGACCTGAACCCCTAGTGAAACATTTCTGAGTACTTTTCCCTGCTTCCAAATCTCTTCTGTTGGGCTTTAAAAAAATACAGGGACTCATGTAAAGTCCAGTGGATTAATTACAAGATTTGTGATGATTGAAATGGCAGAGTTTAAATAGATTTGATTGTAATATCTTAGGTTTTTGCAAAACATATGCAAAGGAAAATTCTCCCGCCCCCCAATTTATTTTTTCTTCACTGTACATAGACTTCTACTTTTATTCAAAACTGAGAAGTTAATTTTTTTCTGCTATTTCATCGTAAGCTTCCTTTAAAGCCAAGTTGGAAGAAAAGCAGTGGCTAAAATTTGAAGGAAGTGTTTTTAAAAGGATTTCAAATGTCCAGGCTGTGGATGTTCTGGTATCTGAAGAAAGGATGTGTGGCTATTATTCAGTGAGAGGCAAACTGCAAAATCAGGTACCTACACCTGTAACGACGGAAAGAAATATGTTATCACCTAAACTGAAAATACTGTAAGTCAAGTAGTATAAAGATCAGTACAAATGCAACATAGATTTCTTCCAGGTGTGTTCTGTAATGCAATTATATATATATATAAAATGTATATATATATAAAAAAACAGTTCTCGATTATGTTACTCTGTTGTCTGAAACACAGTCTTTTAGGTCTTTTCCTCTAAAATCAGGAAAGTCCTTTTTTTTTTTCCTGTCTTAAGTCTCAAGCTTTAAAAATCATGTGTATTCCATACTTGGCTATTTCTGTGTTCATGTTTATTACAGAAGATTAAATAAGTGTATCTTACTATATGAGTGGAGAATTTTTTTTTTATTTATCAGCTGAAGTGTTCTGGCAGTCTTTGGGTGACTATATACTAGTAGAAACAATTCAAGGAGCAATGACGCATGTGCTCATAAATAATTGCTGTCTCAGATTTAAATTATTTCACAAAAATTCCCATAGGAGTCATACCACTGCTGTTAGTTTTAATGTGGAAGCGGTCCTTCCTAAGGAAGATTTTGTAAGTATGGATAATTTAAACTTCTGCTCTCAATTACTGGCTTGTTTTGAAAACAAGATTTCAAGGGGTTTTTTAATTGTCTCAAAAGATTCCAAGTGGATATGACAAAAAAAAGAGACTGTTTGCATAAATTAATACTTTGCGTAGTATCTTAGTTTTCTTTTCCTTGCATTTATTCTTCCTTCTTTTTGATAGGCAGTGAACTCTGTGCAAGTGTGATCTATAGGTGGATGTATTGGTGGTGAGGAAGTGGTTATTCTAGAAACCTACAGCGTCTTTCTGAATGCTGTAAGAAATCCAAGAGGCGAAAACCCCATGATCTGTAAAAGCATTTTATCAGAGCAATTTCACGTGGATGTCTATAAAGATTCATAACATTAAAGCATAGTCTGACTCTGTCCTCCCTGAGATCAATTATGTTCTCTGTCCGCAGCTGTCTAGTACCTAGAGATGGGTATGGCAGTGCTGCAACCTGGTCGGTTTGAAAAGGAGGAGAAACAGTCTTTCATTGCGTAGCAGCTCTGCCTCTGGTCTTCCATCCATCGCTATTCAGAATTCACTGACGTCTTTTGTTCCTCCTTTTTGTTTTTGACGTGGCTTCAGACTGTAGATTACTCCAAGACTTATAGTAGATATCTCAGCCCAACGCAGAGGTTTCCTCTTTCACTTCTCTCATCTTTGCACCAGCTCTGTTGCTTGAGAATGTCTGCAATTTACCATTAGAGATTGTACTGATAAAAACATGAAATATGAAAAAGCTCAGTATTTCTGTCCATTGAAGAAGATTTTCAAAGATTCTGTATTCTGAAACCAAAGTGGACTCGACATATTGTAAATTAGTTGTTATACAAGCTCGAGTGGTTTTTGGAAATACATATTCAGAGCTTCCAAGACCATATTATATTTTAAAATTTGTGACTCTGCAAGCCAAGTTAAGCTTAGAAATTCTCTTCATTAAAATATAGTCACCTTATGCAATTTGCTTAATAATAGATTGTGCAAATTTTCAAATCACTTTCTTGAAACTTAATTGGACTTCAAAACTGATTCCACTAAATTTGACTTAAATGTAGTTTGTGTTATCCTTGTTAAAGTAAGAATATGCAAGTAGGAGCACGAAGTGTTGCTAAATTCCAAGTATTCGAAGTAAGAACAATCAACAGGTAAATTATTGAGCTGTCAGATTAAATGAAGATGAATATTTTTAAGTCATTCACATGCAGATTGTTATAAAATGCACAGAGTCCACATTAGCAAAAATCAGGAGCTCAAGTTAGTGCTCATTCCTTTTCAAAATTAAGAACCATAAGAACTATTTTTCATAACTTAGCTGTGCAGGAGTCTTAGGCTTGTTCTCTTTTTTTGACGGTGCCACAATTTCTTAAGGAACACCTGCTACAGTATTTTCATACTTTTCATATATTCATTTTCTTAGTCATTAATCTACATGAAAATATGTCTTACTGGTTATACATATTGTAGTAATGTTTATTTTGCAAAGTAAAAGTACCTTGTTAATCTTTCTTTTTGAAGAGGAATTAAATAGTTAATAATGCTGACAAGTTGCCTTTAAGTCTATAAGTGAAATAGTCTCACTTAATAGAGCGGAGTGCAGCTCTTCACATCTCAGAATTATTGTGCCAGGCTTTCTGCAGAGCAACTTTTATATTCATTTTAAGAATTTTTTTCAATATGAAGAATGAGTCTAAGCATACACAATCTGAGTGAGGCAATTTTTTAAAAAAATGGAAAATATTTTAATGTATGAGAAATGCTACTGTTGTATGCTAATTCATGCAAATTGCTTCAGAATTCTGCTAATAAGAGATCAAGAGTCACTTTCCTTGGTGTAACAGCATAAGATGCTTCTTTCTGTAGCATATGTCATCCTTAGGGGGCAGGAGGAAGAAGTCCCTAAAGTTAAAAATGGAGCTACTGAAAATATCCTAGGTAATGCTAGACTGAGGTCTGACTCAGCCTCTGTGGGTAAGAAGAGTATTTCCGCTAATGCAAAGTACATTTCGTAATGTACAGTGGAGTTAATTTAGACATACAGTGTTATTCCTTAAAACTGTCACTCTTATAATTTGGGATTTTATGAGTTTATTGATCTCTGATAAAAAGAAATACTTTTTAAAAACAAAGAAAAAAAAAATCCAATTCTTTTTTCTAATCAAGGCTGTGTCTGTGGCATGTTTTTTATCAGATGGGCTTTGTCTTAGTAAAGTGCTTCACGTCAGTGGTGGGCAGAATCCTTCAAGCAGCCCTACATTCCGTGTCTGAAGCAAATTAATTGGTATAAAAACAGGTCCTCAGTGAAGAAAGCTAAATGACCAGCATCAAAGACCCTCTTTTGTGTGAACTCGTGAGTAGTTTTTGTGTGTACTAAAAAAACCCACACAGTACACCAACTCAGGCTTTTTATAGTGTTTCAAAGAAAAGTGTATGAAGACTTCTTTTGATTGTTTTTTTTTCTCTTCAGTTCTTCATTTTCTGAAGTCAAAGAAAATAAATATTAGTTTACCTTAAAGATGAGACTATAATGATATTCTGGTTTTAGAGACTTAGATCTACACCAGCCGCTATAGATACAAACACATGATCCATCTGTGATAGCCAAATGAGCTGCAGCATTTAGGCTACTGTAGTAGGTGTTATGGACATGACTAGGAGATTTCTGTTGGACAGAAAAGTGTGTTATATATATGTATATATCTACTCAATGAAAAGTTTCAACTAACTCAATTCTTGTTACGCTATGAAAGTAGTGGTGTTTGATTAGGTTATTGGGCTTTGCTATCAGTTTTGCCTTGGGCAAATCGCTTCTGCTTTGTGTGTGTTTGCCTGTGTAAAACCCCAATACCGTTTACTTCCTTTGAACTGTACAGGATTTTCTTTGAAGGTTCAAACTGTGTCTGGAATGGGACACACCACGTAGGAATGTGACCACCCTTGCCCTATTCAGTTATGTGCAGCCTGCACTTTTAGGGGTATAGGAGATGTTCCGAAGAGTGATGCTTGTCAAAAGCACTGCATAGCAGCGCCTGAATTCAGCCTTTTAGCTCTCAAAACATGATGGGGCAAGGAAAGGCTTTTTTGTTAAAATGGTTATATGGCAAGTAAGGACTTCATCTGAGGGGTAATCTTTTATTCTTGGAACTTGCATGATGTCAGCATCACAGGGGGTACTAGTAATTACTTGCAAAGTAATTGTGACTTTCGGGACTTTTAAAGCCAATGGAACAAAGTGCTGGTACCAAACAATAGAAACAAGAAAAGTTACATGAAAGCCTATTAGCTGGCTTGGAAAAAAAAAAAAAAAGGTCAGACACCAAACTGAGATAAAGTTCTCTAAAATGGCCACTGGGAAATTTATTTTATTAAGGAACTGCTTTATGCTTGCTCTTTCTCAGGAATCCCAATCCATATGCGTGCACAAAAGTGTTTATAAAATATACTTGCTAGAAATGTAATACTAAGTATTTTTATTTGTGGTGATGTAAGTTTGTTTTCATTTAAAAGTTAACTCCAAAAGAAAGAGGAAAATAATTTCACAGCTAGAAATAACCAAAATTGATTTCTTGTTGTGATATTACTCATTATTCCCTTAATCTGTGGTTCTCAGATGAATTGTATTTTATTTTAAGAGTGGGAACATAGACTTGTGATGAACTACTGCCTTGGGATGGCTGAATCTTGAATATAGTTTTGTCTGTATTTTGTCATTAAATTGAAGTCCAAGTAAATTACTGAAATATAATCAAATTCCTCAGGAGATCTGTGTTGCTGTCTTGGAAAAGTGTTTTGTACTTCTGAAATGAAATTCTACGGGGAAAAAAAGGTCCTTTCTTTACAGTATATGCAAGATAAGCTTATTCACAGCTTGATATGTGAACCTATGAAATTTAAAGAAGGAAATTTCAGGGCTAGTTGTACTAGTTGTAGGCTGTGTAACATCAGTTACAGGGAAGTGTCTTTTTTCCTCTTAGATAATCATGTCATGTTAGTAATTTGTTTGGCTTTCTCTAGTGAACATCAACTGTTATTTTGGGAGATGTAATAAATGTTCATTTCTTTACTATTTTCTTAGCCTCAGTTTCTGCACAGCTAAACTTCCAGGGTAAATGAGGTATATATCACTGTAGCTCAAGAAAGCCAAGCAGTATACACTCTTTACCTGTGAAATTACCTGTAGTGTGCTTTGTGTTAGAACAAATTAAGAGCCACAAGAATTAAGTTACTGCTCCTACTGTAAGTCTTTGCTTTTTGTGTGGTTCAGCCTCCATGGATGGCAGGCAGAACAGCTGGGTGTCTGTGTAAACTGGCTCAACAGCAGCAAGCCTCAGCTCTCAGTGCTGCACTCTAATTGCAGTAAACTGTTCCAAGGGCGTGGTTCAACAGAGGCTGAGCCTGGCTTTAGGGCTCCTACTTTTAATCAGGAGTATTGGAGCTCCATGACGGTACAAACATACTCTGCTAACTCAACACTTTTCTGGGACTTTTGACAAGTTAACATTATTGTTGGGCTTTATACCAAATTGACTATTATCTCTTCTTCTATAGCTGTCATGTAACCAGTGGAGGGCATAAAGCTATTACAGAGGCTACGTTGTCTGCAGCATCTAATTTGAGGGAAAAATGCGGTTGTGTTCTCATGTCTGATACAAATCAAATCTGTATTGCTGTACGAGATCCAGCATTAATGGTTATGGAACTACAGTTTGAGAATACTTTTTTTTTGGCTGTTGTCTCCTGGCTAGATTTGAGCAGGATGAACATGTATCTTTGAAAAAGACCTTCAGTGCAGCGCTAACATACACGCGTATATACATATGTAGTATAAAAGCATGGGGATAACGTAACTTTGAATGTGGCAGAAGGGTTGGTGTCTTGCCTTCATTGTAATTCACTGCTTTTTGTCCTGCACTCTTTTTGTGTTTATCATGCCTATCAATTTTATGTACCTGGCATACATGTGTAGTCACAAAAACGATAAAGTTTGGTAGATAAACATCAGAATGAAAATTTGTTCCTTCATCTCAATAGAGTTCACGAACTAATACTCTAAAATAATGTTGGGTTCCCTATATTACTAATTAAGTGGGGCGCGAAAGGCAGCTTTTGTGTTACAACAGATTGGTTTTATATCAATGTGGCATAAAAGTACTTGGATAATACTTTCAAATTTGGTAAAATAGAAAATACTTACTTTTGGTTGTGATTTATTATGCTTGATCTAAATGATAGTATACTTTCCCTTCTGTTTACATTCAATTTACTTCTGCATGTGTTGCAGACAACATTACAGCTGTAATGCAGTGTTGTGTTTTCTGGCTGAAAACCTACATATGTGTATAACATGTTGGGCTGAGTATTTTTTAAAATATCAAATTAAATAAGACATGAACAGCCAAGTTTTTCTTAGATAGTGATGAGATTTACAGTGTGATACAAGTTACTGAATAGTGAAGACTTATTTCTTAATTTGTACACAAAGAAGCTAATAGCTAATAGCTTCTTTGAACTGAAAGTATGTAAATGCTTTAAAAAAGATTCCTAAAATTAAATATTATGTGATGGTAAGCCTATGAATATGGAATTTTTAAAAAATATTTTATGGAAAGCTCTATTAAAATATAGGTATATAGTATTTCTTAAACTGTAACACTCTAAGTGTTGTCCAGATATTAAGGATAACTAGGACTGGGCTCATTAGAAATTCTGAGACATGATTTTAGCTTTTTTAATAGCATCTCTTTTCTCTCTCTTTGTTTTCTTTTTTTTTCCCAAGAAAAGGCTCCAGGGTGAAATCTGGTCTCTGTAATTTTTCCATCTCTTCTCTCTTCTTCCTTACCTCTGTAGTATAACCATGGTTTATTTGTTTATTTGCAGTTTAATCTTTTTCTTTCCATAGTTCACTTTATTCTAATTTGTAGGAACAGGGATGTAAGAAGTTGAATTGTTAGGAGACCTGTGAATGGCCTTTGGAAATTATAGAGACTGATGACTGCAGACTTCTGGCAGTCATTTCCATTATCCCAATGCTCCTGTCTTGACTTCAAGACTGAAAATAGGAACAGTGCATTTGAACTCTGTAATATATGAAGCATAAAATGCACATGCTTAAATCAATGCATGCATATGTATATACATCTGTATTTTCCTTCCTGGTTTGGAAAACTATTGCTATTATATCTTACATGTTTTAGCATTGATAGGTGGGCAGATCTTCAAATCACTGAACTTGTTTTTCTCACCCCATTTAAATTTACTTATTTATTATAATAATCAACTGCTTTTTGCTTTACTAATTTTTACCCAAATCCATAGTTAGCTATTGTGTATAGCACTGTATTGATAGAGGAAAAGAGTGCGTAATAGTGACAGGTGGCTAAAAGTTGGAAAGATATCAGTATTCATTCCAGTATAAAAGAAAATACTATCTATGAAAGCTCTATGCATAGAACTCCATGATGTTTTTTGGTTTGAGTTTTTTTAAATTGCAATGCCTCCTCTTCAAAGCCAGAGGAGAAAAAATTTACATTGACATGCACTAAGAAAAGTATTTATGATGTATTTGGAGGTAATTATACCCATTAATAAGTCACCTTGAGTAAATTCAAAGTGAATAATATTCTTATTTAGACACAAGATGGCTGCAAGTTGTGCCAGGGGAGGTTTAGACTGGACATTAGGAAGAATTTCTTTACTGAAAGAGTGGTCAAGGATTGGAACAGGCTGCCCAGGGAGGTGGTGGAGTCACCATCCCTGGAGGTGTTTAAAAAACGGGTGGATGAGTTCCATAGGGACATGGTTTAGTAAGGAGACAGGCATGGTTGGACTCGGTGATCTCAGAGGTCGCTTCCAACCTTATGATTCTAAGATTCTATGATTCTACTATTAAACAAAGGAGGTGAAAGACTTCTACTGAACTAAAGTTAACACATTCATAAATATTTGTGTTTATTTAAGAAACAATTTCTCAGTCTAAAGTAGTGCAGTGGTTGACAAAAATACATGCAAGAATCCTGGGCACAGACTTTTGTGAATAGTAGTAAGAAGAAGAATTTTTTGTTGTAATATCTTTACAGCAAGCAAGCTGTATGAAAGAAAAAAAATTATTGAGAGGAAAGAAACCATGACAAAGCAGCATGTGTCAGTGACTTACTTTCTGATTATAACAATGTTTTTAGTGAACTTTGAGGAGATGAAAGTAGTGAAGCTATGTAGGTAATGTTTTACAGAATTAATAACAGTGGGAGAAATCTTACAAATTTATGATATTGCAAGCATGTCTACATCCATCTACTAGCAACCTTTGGAGTGTAACCAGATCACACCTGTTTCAAAAAAGTTCTAATATGACCAAATATACACTTCCTGTAAGTTCAAAAGCCAAGCATCTCTACTATATTATGAAATCGTAGTGTGGAATTTTAAGCTCAGGGTATCTTACTATGTACCTTATCTCTAAAGAGCTTTATACTAATAGAGGCTATACTGACAGGAACACTATTATTTGGAACCATGTTTCTCTCAAATTCTATGTAAATAGCTGCAGTGAACAGATACAGTATTTTTATCAAGTACTTCTCATATTGTGTGCTATGATGTTTCATTGTTGATGCTGAAAAATAGAAGTTGCAAGTGTTTGAATTTCAGAACAGTGAAATACCTTTAATTCTTAACTTTTACCTTTTACTCCTTTAATACTAGTGCTAATTGGACAGATTGTGCTTTTAAAGAAATAAATTTTAAAAACTCCATTTTTTTCAGTACTGAATGTGCTATGACTTTTCTGTACTATTTAGGGTATTTTTCTGGTGCTGTGCCTTCTCTGCTATCTGTGTGTTATGCCAGATGATTTCTCTCTTTGAACTTGAAGATGTCACACTGCAATGTTTTCCTGCATTCAAGTTCAGATCCTGTAATCAGATTTCACACCTATAGTTCCTTGGGTTTCTCTCAGCACACTGCGTGTAGTATTGCTCAGTTTGTCTGCATTGGTCAATGTTTATTGTCAAGGCCTTTAGTTGTCAAGTGCTTTATAATTCTTTATACCGCAAAATATTTTATATTGTACTTTAGGTTTTTGTTTTTTTTAAATATCATCTTTGTTGAGAGGATGCAAGATGATGTAAAATTATCTGGAAGTCCAGCATCAAATAATTTCAAAGTGTGGTGATTTTGGACAGATCCACACTGAAAATTCAGAATTCTAAGAACATCAGTAGCTCAAGGCTAAGTACAAAAGAGAGTGAATGCTCTTTATGCCGTAACTACTAAAATGACATTTATAGTACATGAAGGTAGCTGAATACCAGTGATAGAATTTGCAAGTGACTATCTTAACCTATAATTTTTCCCATTTTTTCTTCCAGATATGCCAGTTAATTGTATGTTTAAATATATATGCATGTCGGTTTTTTAATGCAGTGGTCTGAACTGGAAGGCTTTTTACTAACTCCCAAGTAGGAATATTTCAAGCTGACAAAAAGTGCTAGTGTTTCCAAAATACTGGTTTACCCTCAAAAAAAATCTTCGGATTTGGTTTTCTGTTATTGTATGTATTGAACCTGATGAGGGTGTGAGTCAGACTAGTACAAAATACGTTAGGAGATACAGTTGAATAAACCGTATCTTTATAATGTTTTTAGCAGGCGTACAGGTACAGCAACTTTTATTTCAGTTGTATGTGGTTTTCCTGCAATAGTTGCATTTTACATGTAACTTTGTTAGAAATAGTACTGTTTTATATTCAGAAATGCCAACAAAATTGCTTTTTGTAATCCTCTACAGCACTGACACTTGTACTAAAACACCTCGTCTGTTTGTTTACTGGAGATTCATCAGGCCAGCTACAGATGCTAGTTCTACAAGATCTTCCCTAGAGTAGGGTTTTAATTAAAACAACTCTTTTTACCCCAGCTGTCAGTGCAACCCATATAAAAGTCAGAAAGCTTGTTTTTAGAGAAGAGTCTGAATGTTTAGCTTGCCCTGAAGTCTATAATCGCAAAAAAATGAAGCATTGAATTTTCTACCTCTCTGAATTCTTTTCTGCCTTACCAGTTTGCAAGTTTGCAGTAATTTTGTTTGCAGAAGTTGTTTCGGAACTTTCCAAAGCTTGCTTTCTTCATAAACAGGAGCTAACAATGCATGGTAATTCCATTCAACTGGAAAATATTTTGCAGGAAAACTCTGAAATTGTTTTAATCTGATACCTACTTTACAGACAGCAGGAGTTGCACAGCACCTTTTATAATTTTTACTTTTTTTTACCTCTTGTCACCTTTCATATGAAGTAATCAAAGATTCATATGCTTGTTGAGTCAAACATTCCTTCAAGCCAAAAGGTAGTTCAATATCAAGAAAAATGTTCCACAAAAAAGTGGAAGGTAGTTTGAAAAACAAAAAAAAGTCTCGTTTCTGGGTAATGCAAACTCAAATTTTAATTTGGCTGCCCACTCACTTGCTGATTCATGAAAAGATCTGCGTTGAAATGTGTCTTCCAAAATAGGAAAAAATAGAATTCCTTAAACATGGACAGTATTCTCGAGATATGAGTACATACTTGGCCCATGGTAAACTAGACATTTCATCACATAGTTGGCGTATGATTCCTTCTATATTCTACCCCTCGTACTAATGCTAGCCTTCTGCTTTCTCAGCCCCAGCAGCAGCTAAGCAGAACAGATGAATTTGTCCTCAAAAGTAGTTGCCACAAAAATGGATTATTGTAATGCTACTGAATATCTGTATTCTCTGTCATCTTTCAACTGTTTTCTCCTTAAAACATGTATGATACAATTTCTAGTTGTTTCACCATTATTTTATGGCCATTTCAGAAGTGAAGAACTTGTTTGTTTGTTTTCCTTTTTGTTGGTGAAGTTGGTTTAAAAGATCCTCCTCACAAATGTTTCGTCCTGTTCTTGCTCAACCTCATATACTTAGCATGCTGTTTTAACAATAGATCTGTAGTTCCTTTGTAACTATTGTGTACATGACTGATATCTGCCTTTAATCTTCTTACCAGAGATGAATGGGAATTGTGTGTGACATCTATAAATGCTTTTATATCTCTGTACTTAGCCTTAGCTACTTCAGTGCACTGACTTTTAGATACATTAAAATACCATGCAAAGCGGGGGGAGGTATGTATAAATTATTTATTTTATTACTTCTGTCTGTAATAAATGTGCTGAAACAGCCTGTCCTTAGGATCCAACAAGTCTTAATGCAAAGGAGGAAGAGAGGGAAGGACAGTGGGACAGAACTGCAGGAGCAATCAATTAGACTGACTTAGATTGCCATAGAACGACATTTTGTGTGCAGAAATATGTTTTAAGGCTGACCAGTAATCTGGTACATTGTTTTGGTGCTTCTTTTCTGGTGGGGAGTGGTGATGGTGCTTTGGTTTTGAGTGCATTGTAAGCTTTAGCAAAAACTCATGTATAGTTGTGGTGGCTTAGAGAACAGTGAACTGTGGTGTTGAAGATTGGTTTGCAGTATTTGGAAGCCAAGACATTGTGGAGAAAACGATTCACTCTTCGTTTGAAAAGGAAGCTAAAGAAGTTTGAATGACAGACTCGTCACCTCTCAATGAAGTGGGGCTTTGTGTGGTACCTGTTACTTTGAAATCCTGCTCAGTATTTGACCCCTCAGTTCTCACAGAGTTCAATTCCTCATCCTTGAAAACTGCTTTAACAACTAGGTCTGCCCTTTGCTGGTAAGGGATATTCTAAGCATCTGCTGTTCAGAAGTCAGGATGTTTTACAAAAAAGAGAAAAATGCTCATAGTGCTACAAAGAGTGTGATTTTTGTCATCTAATCATCAAGGCACTTCTTCATGCAGGAGGAGACTGTTTTCAGTTCTTGCTTTCAGTATATGCACTTCATCCAATAATTCAAATAAAAAATGTGTTTGCAATCACTGTGTTTGCATCAGGTACTCGATAAATCATGAAAACACAGCTGAAGCAAGGATCTGCAGCTCCTAAGTGTATACAGCACTTCTATTCCTAAATGACTGATAGAACTAGAGATCCTACAGACCTTTGGTCACCTAAGAATTTAAGGAGCTGTGCTCCTTGACATTTCTTGAAGTATGCTGCATTAAAAATGCTCAAGAGGTGCCCATGTGGTCTATCAGTTCTTACTGAAACTGAAAATTTTGTGACTTTTTCAAAATTAGGAAACTAATTTTTCATACAGCAGAACTGGATATTTGTTTATATGATGTGTAGGAAATATATTATTTTATTTAGGTTTTTTCCTATCATTTTGGTTTCTGAGTAGCTACGCTGAGTTATTCCTTAGATGCTTGAGACAATTTGCGGATTTTTTTTTTAAATTTAAATTTGAAAAGAGTACATTTGAGATACTCTTTTTATTTGCAGAATGAAATTAGTATTTGCATGTAATGATTTCAAACCCGTGAATTGAAATAGAATTTCAAGAAAAATGTGAATACTTTTTTGTTATGAAGCTTTTCAGCTTCTTTTTTGGTCAGCAGATACCAGTAATACTATTGCTTTTTTGTTTTTCAGAACACACTGAGAGATTGGGAAGGGGCGAGGGGCAGTCTGATGTAGAAAGTCTCATGTAATTCCTAGAATGAGAATGTAATAGAGGTAATGCACCCTCTAAAGCACTACCCATTGTATATTATATGAGGTTTTGAAAACCCAAGATAGTTTAATTGCTTATTAACAACTCTTTAAATTGTCTCATGAATTCTCAATATGAAGTTCTCTAAAATTATTTTTTATAACACAAAATGTAGTGATTATCTACTGCAGACTATTAAGATATCATTGGATAATGTTTTTAAGTAGGCATTATCTAAGAGCAAGCTGCTCTATTATTCTTTATATAAGCTATTTTTAACACAACTTCTTAGAAAGCTAACTAAACCCTTGCCTTTGTGTACATGAGACTGCAGGCAGTACAGGAATGCCTCTTAATAGAGATACTACAAACGTTAAGGTATAAGAGTTGACATGATTGTCCTTCAGTTTTGGGTCTGCTCTTTTCTAGAGGAACTTGGGGAAAAATAGTCATTTCAGTCAGGTTTTGGACAGGAATTCTTGGAAGCAGAAGTAGGAATATATGGAATTATCTTTAATGTGTTTTGGTTCTCCAGTGACTTAGGGACCCATATTACCTTCAATCCATTTTGGTATTATTAAAATGCTGTATTATTGAAGACTACGCTATCCTTTTGGGTTACTCACAGAAACATATGCTGCTATAATCCCAGACCATTTCTGCATTTCTCAAACTCCTTAGACTTCAGTTTTTAGAGTATTGTTAGGGTCCTACCCCTGCACTTTCTAAACTCCTGACAATGTGTTTAGCCAATTCCCTTACCCCTTCACAACCAGATGGATTAGGGAAAATGTATTCTTAAGCTGCTTTGGGACTCTGCATAGAATAAATGGAAATCTAAATACTAGAAGTAACTCTCAAGCTGTTCCTCAATAGGAACTGCGTGTTCAGCTGGTGATGTGGGAAATTCAATCTCATAAATATTCAGTATTTATTAAGAATGGGCAAATGGTTCAAAACAGTTGTGGAGGAACTCAAATAAAATTCTTCCAGATGCCTCAATTCCACAGGTTAAAAACTCCAGCTCTAAAGTAATATAAAATAAGGCCCATATTTTCCAATTCAGACAGAGCTAATTCTTCTTTATAGAAGAAAGAATTCCATTGGAGTATATTGGTTTATTTATATATTTTTATCTTCCATCATTGTGATCACCAGGTGATATCATATGTGTGTTTTAGAGACAAGATTTTACCGTAGAGGAAGGATCATGAAAACTGTTAGCAAATTGGAATCTCTGGCCCACTGTAATAGATGTCCCATGTTTGGGCCAGTTCAGAGTCTCAGCAGAACTTCTTGTATGAAATCCAGTTCGTTGTGTAAAAGTGTGTAGACCAATTCAGATGTTTCTGGGAAAAAAGACAAAATACTAAGAGCTGTATACATACAAAGTTAGATAAGTTAATGAAATATCTTTTCAAAGCACTGTGTTCCCAAGGACTGGTCCTTTCTGGAAGTGTACATGGCTACTAAAAGTATCTATTTTTCCTTTAGCAACTCTGGCTACACAAAGCTTCCAGCTGTTGGAGAAATTGGATGAATTAACCTGAAAGGCAGTTGTGGGGGTTTTTTTAATTAAGTTTGCACATTTACTTTTAGTTTGGATTAATTTTTTAATTTATTTCTGTTTCTCAACTACCTACTTCATGGAGCAAAGGACAGGCAAGGTAATTTGCATGATAAATATGGAAAACGGCATTTCTAGAATATTCAGTTCTAGGTAATTATATGGTTACAGTACTTGTAATATGTCGTGCACAAATGTTGCTAGAAATTTGTGCTTAGTAAGATCTGGATTTCAAGTGAAATAACTTAGTGATACCAAGAATGAGTTTACAATGTATTTTAGTAGATTTTGTGATAATATTTGTACAAAGATGTCCTAAAAGAAATCTGTGTTTGGCTTCAAACTTTATTAGCATAGACCATGAAACAACTACATGTTTAGATAACTGAAGTGGTTTTAATTAGCAATAATCTTATTTCCAGTGGTTGCTAACAAATAAGAAGACTTACTGTGGGAAAGCTTTCACTATTCAGAGTTATTTTTACGCTTATACCTGTATCTACTTTAGGTACTTTTAATTAAAATGCAACATGCAAAGTAATTTGATTATATTTTGTACCTATATCTACGAATGTAATTTTTGGTTTAGTAGAAGGAACAGAAGATTTGTATATAAATTCATTTTAAGTAAAACAGAAGTCTGCATTTCAAGACTAAAGTACTAGGGAGGCAGTCATGATATAGCAATATATTAAAAACCAGGCTCAACTGGTCTGGCGTAAATCTTCCTGAAATGCATGTAGTGTGGGCATGGTTTCTTCAGCACCAGCTGCGAATGCATTCCTCTGGTGTCATGCTACGTATAGACAGAGGAGGCGTTTTCCCTCCCTCAGTCCCCTTCTTAGTTACAATTAATGTTTCTGAATATTATGTGTTAAAGTATCTAGTTATGGAGAAACACTCTTTTTCTTAAAGAAACATGATTGAAATATGTAAGTCCTTGAAATATTTCACAGTCTTACTGTACTGCTGTCAGTAAACACTGGTAGAAAGTTGAGTAACAGAACGAATACTAATTTCCTTTAGTAGATACTCCTTTGTGGCTTATCTTTGGGCTGGAGGTAGAGCAGGATTGGTGGGGAAGCAGATGGCTGTGTTGGCCAGGAACACAGGTTTTTGAAGGGGATTCATCAGTTGCTGGATCAGGTGGCACAAATCTATTTGTTTGGTTACTGTGTCATTGGCTGCTTAATGCAAAATGCAGTAAGAAGTCCTTGTGCAAGGTATTGGATCACAGGTAAACTTATTTTTCTTTTTTACCTAGCAAATGCTGGCTTTCTTTCACTTTTCAACACAACTTTAATGGGAGAATTGTGATCAACAGTGACTATCTTTCCCCAAATCATCCTTAGATTAGAGAAAGGGACTAAAATCTCAAGACTAGTAGGGAACTGAACCAGAAGTGCTGTATGAAAATTCATTGTTGTAGCTGATAAATATTAAAAGAGCGTAGCATCAGTTTGCTGGGCGTGCTGTAGCAGTTGAGTTCCGAAGGAAAGTTAGAGGGTTCAACTTCTGTTGAAATTGTTTGTCTTACTGTCATCCAAGTCCTGGAAGACTGTATAAATTCAAACGAAGAAGAGACTGGGTCACCTCAGTCAGTTTTGTTTGCATATTCAGGCCTACTCAAAGTATCTGGATGCTCCAGGAAGGATTGGTTCAATGTTTGCCACTGAAATTGTTCTCAGAGTTCCTGGAAACCGGCACCAGCCCTATGTTGGAATGCAGTAATGGAGAGGATAGGATGCTGACAGCTACCAGATCAATGTGAGACTGCAGTGGAACTACAGCCTAAATCCAAGTTTTAGGTGCTGAAGTAATTTACAAGTCTGGACTTGTCTGGCTTTGTGAGGTGGGGGGTTGCAGGAAGGAAAGAAATGAACCCAACCCTAAAGTCCTCCTACTACTACTGTCTTCCCCCAAAACTTGTCAATTCACATTATTTCCATTACTGCGTCTTGGAAGTCTCCTGACCAAAGGTCCTAGTCTTCTCTGTCATTATAATTTTGGTACAGATGTGCTCGTAAGCAGTTCTGCATGTGCCTTTCACATGCTCTTTAAACTTCCATCCCTGCCGTATTAGCTGCTTTTGTCTGGACCGTGTGGAAACCAGTATTTTTCCTCCATGTGCTATACTCAGGAGAAAGAAGACTTTAAGATTTTAATCACACAAATACGAGGGAAAAAGACTGAACTGTAAGGATAACAGCAAGAGTAGGTGAGAACGGGGGCAGATCTTTGTCTTTTAGCAGTGGAGACGTTTTAGATCAGTTTTTACCAAAACGTGCCCTGAGGCCCAAGTCATCTTTCTGACTTACAGTTTAATATACCGCTATCTACATTTACAGACTTTTCTTTTTCTTGCAACTTATTTAATTAAGCCTAGCCATTTTTCTTCCCTTAGAGCTATTTGGTCACTTTGAAACTGTCTATATATAAAAGTTATGCAATATGCAAGAATTCTTCTCACCTTCCAAGGAGCATTTGAATAAACTCCTTCCTTTGAGTTTTCTATTAGGCTCTCAGCCAGTTAATCTTTTTTATACAGAAAACCCTGCATTCTTTTGTCAAACGAGAAAAATAAGACAAAACTATGCATATTATTTATTTCATTAAAATGGAACCATAATGAGTTTAAATGTTACTTTAACAGTAAGCTTCTAAGGGTCTGGGAGTTTTTTTCGGAGATTGGGGAGGAGACAACAAGGGTCTGGTTACATAGAAATAAATGACTGATTTACATTAGAAGTTAATTTAACTCTCCAGTGAACCTTAGTATTTAATGTTTATAGCTTGTCATAGTATTCCAAAGACTGCAATCTTCAAGGTCTCAGCTGACACCTCGTTTTTATAAATCTTAATGGATGCACTTTGTTTTTATTATACTATTGTCTGTCAGGAAGTGGAATAGTATGAAGCCCATGTATGCAGATTTTCTCATAGAAGGCTTTGGAATGTATAACAAGGTACCCTAAAGTGTTAATGTTATAGAGAAAGTGCTTCCGTTTTCTTCAGAGCCTTAAGCAACAATGTTAGCTAGAAATGATGGTCCATGAGAGGAGATGCCAGAGTTCCTTATACATTATCATTGGTCCTTAAGCTGTCGTTTCACACCTGAGCTGAAATAATTGATTGAGAGGTTTTACCTTTCTGTGTTAATTTGAATTGGAAAAATACTTTCAGAAATGTATATTCTAGCAACTGCATCCTAAAAAAAAGGGAGAAATTCCTTTCTCCCTCCCTCCCATATCTTTGTTTGAGGCTGTACTCTTACCATTTTTGTTTTGGGCTTCCTTCAGAAAACCAGTGAAATACTAATACGGCCAAAACCTCCTTGTAGTTCAGGGAAAATTTTGAGTTATTCTACTGAGTGAAATCATCTCACAGAAGAGATCCAGTTAGTGCTAGAAAAGGCTCAAAGTATGTAACAAAGTTGGGTAAAAGAAAGGAGAAAGAAAGGAATAACAGAGCATGAGTGGGAGGAAGAGGGCAATGAGACAAGACCTTCCTCTTTTGGTGATATCAAATTGCATATTTTTTATGTGTTTACTAGCTTTTGGGGAGCTGCAATCTGTTCAAGGAAGGTTACAGTTGAATATCACAAGGTAGACTTGTGTGGCCTGAAGAAGAAATGAGAGGACGTAACTGAAGTACTACTCTTTCAGTATCATTGAGCTGTTGTCAGTAAAGCCATATTCTTGCTTTCCTCATCAAAAAGAGTATAATGGGTTTGCCTTAAAAATGTTCAGTGCTATAATTAAGTTTTAAAAAAAAAAAAAAAGAGGAGATAATCTGCAAGTTTTCTAGAGTTAATGGAAAGCAACTCCTGCAATGAGTAAAATGCAACTTGAAGTCTGTATTTGGAAAGGACAGACAGTACCATCTTCCTGACGCTTTATTTATGCAGAGCATTATAGTTCTCTTAATTTTTCCTTAAAAAACTAATTTACTAAGGAGCAATATTTTAACTCGCCCTGAGTATAGTGGTAAACTATCTCTGAGGATGTTGTCACTGTTCTTTTTAAGGCTGCAGTCCTAATGCTGCCATATTTCATGTTTGTGTGTCCCTTGTACAAATGAAATATGATGTTGCAATGCAAACATACCACACTGTTTCATTAGCCCTGCAGACACAACCAAAGTAAGGATATTTGATGAAAGGAAGATTAAATGTACTTTTTTGTTAAGATTAAGATATAAGATTTAAAATAAGTAGACTTAAAAATCAGTTCAGTTCCATATACTGCATGTATTGGTCTTCATTGTCCCTTTCAATTCATTAAGTAGTTGGAAAATGGGAAAGCTAAGAAGAGTTTTACATAGCGTTTATGACCGAGTAGCAGAAAGCTTAGTGAAGATAAAGTGTTTGGAGAAATGATCAACCTATACCTCTGTATGTGGAACATGAGGATTTTTTTCAGGAAGTTGGATTTTATTTATATTTCTTTTATTAATATATATTTCTTTTATTTTTGTGTGGAGTTTCACCAAATCTGTCTAACTGCAAAGCAAGTAAACACCACACTCACCTCCACAGTAATTTTAAAAGATTGTTTAATCACGAGATTTAAATAATAAAGCTGTTGCTCTCTTCTCTACAGATAAATATTTATGGAAATGAGCTGCAGTGGTTTTTTTCAGGAATGTGTGAAGGCAGATAGTAACATACAAAACTTCAAGATGAAAGATTAAAATTAGGCAAAATTTGTTAGCACCTGCACACAAGAGGAAAAAAAAAGGTAAACCCCAAATTTGCCCAGTTTTGAAGGGGATGTGGTATGATAAATCAAATAGTTTCAGAATCTTCCAGGAATTACATGAATGCACATAAAAGTAATTAATGTTAAACGAGAAAATCAGAATCCAGGCTGAATTAAAATCTGTATCTAAATTGCTTTTAGTAAAATCCACTTAGTTATTTAGTTGTATCTTTCAGTAGTTGGGTTATAAATAGTAACTTCTAAATAAATAGCACTTATTTGAATGTATTTGAATAAGCAAACCTAGATTTGAGAACAAAATATTTAAGTAAAAGTATTAATAAATTAAAAGTCTGGCAATTGCTAATGTGGCTTATAAGTTTTCTGATTCCTGTTTTTGATCTTGAAATGCCAATTCTTATCAGTTTTTATTTATCTACTGCTACCTCACAAGAAGTGAGGATTTGAAAGGATTTGAAGAGTGTAATTATTAGGTGAGATTTTTATATTATTTTTTATAAAACATAGCTGATATGCACAACCCTTGACTGTTTAACTGATTGGAGTGGTGGGTTTTTCTGATTTTATTCCTTCTGTTCTGTGACACAAGTAACAACAAAAAAACCTGTGAAACCTTCTACCCAGCCTTCTCCAGCCACATCAAGTGACTCTGTACATTTACAGTTCCTGATAAGTTTCAGAAAGACATTTTCGGTGCCAGCACCCTTATTTAACTTCAGGGATTCAGTCTACAATTTTTAAATGCTTTGAGTTTTTCCACTTCAGTGTAATCTTTACTCATTCATTGAAAACAAGTGGAGTCATATTGCCCCCAGCAGGAAAAGTGCAGAACATAATTCTGTTCCTCTATATCAAGTCCAAAGCACAGTACTGGATTCAAGGACTCTGTGATAGCAGAGTAATTTTTCAGAAATATGAACAACTTAATATAGATATATCTAGCATATAAACAACCATTCTCAATTTAACTTATTTTAATAAGCAAATTTACTTTTTCCTATCTTTTTGAAATTTTTAGCTTGTTTTGGTATGCACAGCAGTAGTTCACATAGAGGAAAAAAAAATCTTGTTTTCTAAAAACTGTTTCCAATATAGTTTAAAGATATTTTTCAGGTTTTTTCTAAGACTTGGTTTGATAATCCTTCCTTAATTATATATAGAATTTCTTTTTGTTGGAGTGGCTTTTTATTTCAACAGAATCAAAAGCTTTTAATTTAGGAGGAGGCAAGAATCTCCTCATAGGATATCATTTAGTAAAGGACTGTATAGTTGACTTTTTTTCAGTTAGGTTATGTTTTATATTAATGCTGAATATACTCAATTCTGTGTGTAAAAAATGGACTTTTTTGGTCATTATATTCTGTAGCCACTTTGACTTTACTCCTATACTAGAATCCTATTCAGAATTTCTGTGCTATCATTAAAAAGCTACTTTTTTAAAAAAACACATGAAGCATGGCATGATTTTTCTTTCTATTGAGTAAGGTTATCTTTTGATACAATTTTATTTTCAGCTTTTCTCTTAAACTTTAATTTAAACGTAATGACATAAATGAGTCCACTGACATATCGCTTGATAAAATGGCATAGAACTTAGATGCATTAAACCTTAAAAAACATTGCTGCTAAATAGCGAAGAGTGCTACTTTAAATTACAAGGTTCATTAAAGCTTGAGTACCTTCTCTGGACTTCAATATAGTTAAGAAACCTGATAGGTTATTTAGATTAAATCTTTCTTTCTGTTAAAGCAGTTGCATTGGTAACTCTTTGTAACTCTTTCCGATAGCATTTTAGAACTGAAACCTTATCTGAGTATAGATGGTTGGACTGAAAAGTTGCTGTGCTTGATGCCAGACGCAGGTTGATTTTTACCTTATTTGTGTGTGTTAATGATACGGAGAGGAACAACTCAATCATTTCTGAGAACATAGCTAAGGAAAACAGCTGATTTTACACATTCAAAAAATTTGAAGACTTTCTTTGCAGCCGTCTGTGGTCACTGTGATTTAGTAGGTACTTAAAGCTAGCGCAGTGCAGGGATTTGTGCCAGGTTGTGTCTCTTGCCATTTTGCCTCGGCAAAGACAATCATACTTGAACATGTTTTATAGGCGTGCTGCTGGGACAGCAATGGGACTGAAAGCTTCTTGTAACTAAAAATAATTTTAAATCCTACTGCCGAGTGTTTTGTGCAAGAACGTTTCCACGGATCAGTTCAGAATCCTTCATTCTATCACAGCATGCACTAGAGTGTGTGCTAACCCCAAACACCTGTATTTCCACATTGTGTCCATTAAGGACTTGGTTCAATGGCATGCTGGCATGTTGGAAGAAGCATAAGTAATAATTGAGACTCGCTTTCAATATCTCAGTAGCTTTTTTAGTTCTTGTCAAAATCAACAACTTGAATTGCTTTATGCAAGATTTGAGAGGAAATGGGATTGGAAATATGTGAAGCTGGTACAATCGGTATTGTTGGCTAATCCAGGCAAAGGATTAATTGCAAAGGTTGGAATAGGTTGTCAAATTACACTGCAACGAGTCTGGGAAAATATGGGAATTGGGCAATTTTCCACCTAATTTAAAACTTAATTTTCTACAGGTAATGACTAAGCACAAGTTTCAAGAAAGTTTAGCAACAGACAATATGAAATGGCAAATACAAATTGCTTTGGTACAAATGCAGTAAGTGAAAAAGTAGTAGTCTGTAACTGCAAATAGCAAAATTCGTAATCTAGTACTTCTACAATATTTTTTTAATATCACATGGGAATGACAGAAAAATTGAAAAAAATCTAATACTTAGTGATATTTTACTGTTTTATACATGCTAAAAGAAAAGCAGAATTTCAATACTGCTATTTTTATGTCCTCCTAAAAAGGTGGACAAAATAAACCTAAATAAAATAAGCCTAAATAGGCCTAATAAATAGGCTAAATAGATCACAGAATCATAGAATCTTTTTGGCTTCTTTTCTACTAGCTCTGTTTCACAGCTGTGGTGATTTGCCTGATTAAGAGATTAGTCTCTGTGAAGACCATATTTGAATGAGAATGAACTGCAAATGCTCAGTGGTACCAAGTATACTTGTTTCCACATGATGGAGGTGGTTCTAATTATTTGCACTTAATTTGATGGCTATATTGTGTATTACTATTTGGATTACCATATTATTGCCATAAAGTGTGATGCTGCGGTGGCAAAAAATACATTTTTTATTATACAGGGAGGAGCAGAGATACAGACAAAATGGAGCAATATTATGGGGTTTTTAAAGGATCGTATGAGTTACGCGCTAGTTCCTGAAATGAAAGAGTCTGCAGACTTGGTGACAGTGTATACATTGAGAATTATAAATTGTCTTGCAAAATTCTATGAAATCTAGAACAAAATTTCAGCAGGTTTTTTAATGTGGAAATCTTTTTCACCATCAGTCACTAGATCGTTTCTTAAATTGTCAGGTGTTTGAATACAACCAAATGGAACTGTGTGTTTAGTGGAGGTTTTTAATGCCACAGTGTTTTTCACAAAGTATAGCATGTGTCCATGATAGCCCAGGGAATCCTAGAGAATGCCCTGTAGCCTGCAGAGCTCCAAGGTCTGGACCAAAACTTGCGATTTAGAATCAAGCCTAAAAAACTTCACTAATACTGTGTAGCATCAAATTAGTAACCATAATTTATATTTATGTCTCAATTGCCTTAGGAGGAGCTCTGGTAGAATTTATTTAAACCTGCATGATGTTTTATTTCCCAGGGATAATATATGAAAAGAAAACAGCTGTTCCTGCTTTCATAATAACTTTGGAGTTACATTTTTAACTTACTGCAGGGAAACATTCTGTATTTTTCTTAGATCTTTTGCATGGTGGGAACTTCTGAAGGAAAAATCTTTCTTTTCTTACAACACTCCTTCAGTTTGAACTCCAGCAGCAACCACACAAAAGTTACCTTCTGATTTATGTAATAGCATAGTGTAGAATGTCCTGTGTGAGCAGAATTTATGTGAAACAAGTTAACATTAAATCAGTATTTTACAGACTCTGAGTATGTGGTTAAGGAGTAGAAGCAGATATGTGTTCAGAGGTGATGTGGAAAGAGAATACAGAGAAGGGCAGTTTGGAAACTTCAGCATTAATAATATCTGATAGTGTGGCATTGCCTAAGCAAGGCATTGCCTTGCTCAATCTATTGGTCATACTGCAATACAGTCACTATAAAGTAGTGGAAAACCTTCAAGTATTGTAAGAAATGTAGTTCCGCACCTAATGTTATTACTTAGTGTTGAGAAGCAGAGTGTTACTACTTTACAATATGTAAACCCACTGAAAACTGTTGTGTCTAGTCTCTCCAAGCCATCAGGCCCATATGACTAGGAGCAGGAAATCTTAATAAAATACAGCTGTGGAAGAACATATTGCTGTGCTCAGGCACTGGGTCCGATGTGTCCCAGAATCATCCAGTTGAATGACCAGCTTTGTAGAGAATGGAGCGGGATATCTTTATCTCCCTCTGTCTCACTCTGACTCGTTGAGGCATTTGTCTGTCTATCATTCATTGTCCTTGACTTCTGTTTTTTCATTCTTAGTGTTGTATACTGTGTGTGATGAGTGAAGATATAATTTTTTAATTGGATCAGTATGCTAGATCAGTGTTTACAAGAAAATATACTGACACTTCATGTCTAATGTAATTAGCTGAAGCTTAATCTCAGAAGCTAGATGAGGAAGAGACCATGCTTTTCTAGTTTTGCCTCTGAAGTTCTGCAGTTCTGTGTTTTGAATGTGACCTTTTTTTTACTGCCCCTTTCAGATTTTCTCTCCTCTTCAATTTTTATTTTTTTTTTCTTCAAAGCAAACACAATAATTATTTGAAGGGCTTTAAGAGCCACTGAAAAAAATATGGTTGTGTATTATTTGTTGTGATCATGTTTCTGCTTTTGCATAGTTGTGACATGGCAAGATTAATACTAGTGTTAAGTTGGTGTATACACCAAGTCAATTTTCCATTCATAAAAGGAATCTAAATTAAAGTGGCAGCTTGTAAACTCAATATGGCATGTGACAAGTTGATGAATAGTAAATAAAGCTTAGTAATAAAACCCAATTAATTTCAAGTCTGCAGATATATTGAAGTAGTTGATCTGGCAAACAGAGTTATTGTCTCATTCTCAGAAATTGAGAAGTTAATCTGAAAACTGCCCAGGTAAATGTAACTTGTTTATCTCTGCTCAATTTGTAGAAAAAAAGAATGCGTGTACTGTTACTCTAAGAAAACTGTTTATATTATCTGAACATCCAATGTTTTTC
Organism: Neomorphus geoffroyi; assembly: GCA_033558235.1. NCBI lineage: Eukaryota > Metazoa > Chordata > Aves > Cuculiformes > Neomorphidae > Neomorphus > Neomorphus geoffroyi. The sequence continues at coordinate 21,285,820 of JAUMJM010000020.1, read as the reverse complement.
ACAGAGTTTCGGATTAAAAAACCAATCAAACCTTTCTTAATTGATTTGGGATAAATACTTATAGCTGCTAAGTAGTCCTCCATTCCTTGAAATTAATTCTTAAATTAGAAAATTAATGTCTAGACCTTCGTGTTCTTTAAGGCATAGTAATAAGCCCTTAAGATCAAAACCCTTTTCTTTATATAGTAAATGCCTACAAATGTGCTCTGTAACCACTTAGATTTATTTTCTGTTTTGAACTTCAGCTGTTTCAGTTTGCTTGACAGAACACATACACACCATAAGTACAAGTATGCAAAGCACTCCTCCCCTGTATTGCTGAAGCTGACTTTGAAATTGCTTTTCCTTTTGGGAATTCTTGTTCAAAGTGTTGTAAATATTTATTCAAAGAATCATCTCGCCTGTGTCACAGCTTTCTATGGACACATTCATAACCTTAAAAAATTATGTCGCTTATTTGTATCATATGGTTATGAAAATAGAAAATCACCTTATGAGGTGGAAGGGGGAAGAGTCTGCACCTTTTAGAAATATGTTAATTTTTGTTGAAGTGTGAATTCGTTGAGAAACTATTTGTGTATTTTTTAGAATATTAACAAGGGAACTGTGTATCTATATTTTGTGAACAATAGCACCTGAAAAACTTGGTTTACAAGTTCTGCAAAGTATAAACCTTTTATTCCATTTAAATATAAAATCTGATGAATCATTCTAATAAAAAAGGCTAGTTGAACGATGCAAATCAGTTGTAGATATTAAGCCATGTACTGTTACTGCTGGTAATTAGTTAGTCTTAGAAATGCTTGTCCTTAATATTTTTTTTCAATATTAAATATATCTTCTGACTTGAACCCAAAGGTATAAGAATATCAGGCAAGCATTATATGTTCGATGTACATGTAATTTACATTTAATGTTTTTTTTGTAGTTAAAAAATCATCAGGTTTGTGTATGCCATGCAGACTGATTTTTCAAAAAGCTCTGGTTTAGTTTTAAACTACCCTAAGTAGCAAAGGTTATGGAGTATGAGAATATGTAGCTGCAGGAAAGGCTCTAAAATTCTGCACTACTGAAAAAACAACAACAAAAACCCCACTAAAAACTACACACAAACACATCCCTCTACATATATAACGTTTATACAGTGGTGCATTAAGGTAAGCAATGCTAATATATATGATGCTTACAGTAAAATTCTAAAATCTTTGAATTAGTTAGGGGTTTTTTATTCATTTCGTACTTTGTTTTCATATGTAAAATTGAAGGGGGGATGACAACAAATTCAAATTAGTTACTGGAGAATTGTTTAGGTTTAACAATAAATACAACATACAAAGCTACAGTAATTCACAGCTTTGTCATGATGAGGTGCTATATGACAATGTGCCTTGGATTTTGTGAATCTTACACGTTTTCTCCGTTCCTGTTACTGGGAAGTGTTACTGAAAGGTAGATCCTGCTATGTTAAAATGATGTACAGTTCTCAAGAAATAGTCCTGTTTTAAAAGATATTCTCTAATATAAAGGCCAGTGCTCCTCTTCAGTTTGCTATTAGGTATTTTGATATTTATGCTGTTATTCTGCAAAATACAGAAGTCTCTTTTACCTGATGCTGTTCAGGATTACCAAGTGCTTAAACATCTGCACACACTGTAGCTGTAAGAAAGATTTTGTGTTAATCTTACCCTGATTCAAATATTTCTCTTCCTTTTCTCATCTGCTCTTACCCATTTTACTTTAATTTTCAACTTTAGGGTTTGTGTCTGTTGTTCGAGACTCCTGCACAGTTCTGTGTCCAGAAGCCAAGAGAAATGAGAAATCCAATGAGAAATCACTACAGAAGTAGAGAACTGCTGTGCTAGAAGTAGAATCAGCCCACTTTACGTGCATTTCTTGGAAATTAAACTTCATAAATGTTGGCTGGGGGTGGAAAAAAAGGTTATTCCTCCATGTTTCAACAAGAGAAAAACACTGCAAGCAGCAAGTGAAACCCTAAATTTCTGACATTGACTTGCTCTGCTATTTTTATATCTGTCAGTAGATGGTGCTGAAATGCAGTATAGTAGTTGAGAAACTGTCTCTCACACCCACAGAGTGAAATAAAACGTAATGCTTAGAAAGAATCTGTTTTGCTTTCTGGGCTGTTGGAGGTTTTGTTCTTTGGAGAATCATAATTTAGGTTATAAAATTATTTTTACTTCTAAATATCAGGTAATTGTGAAAACTAGTTCAATTTTATTTTGCAGTCACTGATATTAAGTGTTTCTTGTAAAATGTAAATCTGTGGTCACATGTGCACTAGTTTTGTGGCAAATGTGGTAATAAAGGATATACAGGAGATCCAGGTTAAAGATGAGAAGGGAATACGGTTTCATGAATTGAATAGTTAAAGCTATAGGGACAGTGAACTCATTCCTATCATGTTTGCCCCAGATCCATTAAGAAATTATACCTGAAAACCACCAACACTAGTCTGCTATGCTTCCCACACTAAGAAAGGATTCACATAGTAAAAAAGACAGAGTAATGGTTCCATCTAGGGATTAATTTTCTTGGTGCTCTGTCACTACTCTTCCTCTGGGTGTGGGCAGCTCTTAAAAGGTGAGCAAGTGTATTAAAGTTGCTTTGCCAATAACATTCCTGTCTGATGTGCTGCTTCTGAATGCGATACGTTGAAAAGTCACTCCCACTTAGGAAAGAAGGAGGAACTTATTTTTTCCGAAATTCTATCTTTATTTTACTTTTTGGCCAGAAGCAGTTCAAGAAGTAACTAAGTAGAAGCAGTAGAGTTTTGGATGCTCTTGGCAAAACAGCACATGCTTTTGATAAAACTGAGCAGTATTACAGAGCTGAGTAGTATTTTCCCTTCTGTCTTATTCAATGCATTGGATGATTTAATAGAAATATCTGCTTTCTACTGTCCTTATTTACTGCCATTGTAAACCTTGAGCAGAAACCCCTCTCAACTGCAGTACCACTCTCTTCAAACCATGTATGGGGTTAATGACAATTACTCAAATAAGAGAAAGAGATGAAGCATTTCCTCTTTTTGCCACTCCACACTTTTGTATGATCAATGGTATTACATGTGATTATTTTGTTCAGTGGCAAGAGAGTGATATTATTTCATTGGGGAAAATAAACGTAGAGGTGGAAGTTGAGTGGTGTCTAAGGTTTAATGGCAGGAATGTGAATGTGTATCATTAAAGTTTGGGATTTTATTCCAGATAAAAATATAAATGGAACAATAAGATTTATTGTCTTAGGTAATATAAAACATAAATAATTTATGATTGGCATAAGTTAATACCTGAAAGCGTGATGGAAGTCCCATTTCTTTCTTTATACTGAGATTCATTACAGTAGTTGTTATATGTTTCATTTATTTTAAGTGCTTTGCTTACGAAAGAGCAGATATGTTTCTTGTGGGGGCTGTGGACTGCTCACTGGCCAGTGCAATCCTGACAGTCCATGTGTTCACCTACTTTTATCTCCTGTTTTTCAGACAGTGGCAGTCTAGAAGGATAGAAGGCAACAAACAGCCTACACTAAGAGGCAATTTTTGTGTTGTGCAATTTGGAGGGATCTGCATTGGTCCAGGAAATGATCCTGGGTACTTCATCGTTCCAACATTTCTAGTCTTCACTCAGGCTGCCTGAGGTGTTGACTCTTGGAGGGTGACAGCCCAAATTGCCAACACTTTCTGGTTCCTCAGAAATGAAGGCAAGAATTCATTCAATATTATGAAGAGGCCTCTTAGATAAACTTTCCAGACAGGCTGTGCTCTTGTTCCCACCACAGATTAACACTCCTAGTAACATGTTGCTTTTCTCCCACTCCATTCGATCTCCTTTGCCCTCAGCAACCATTCTTATATGCAGTTCATTTTCCCCTAATAACATGAACTCTATGCTCTGCATCTTTGGGGTGAAATGTAATAAAATATATATAAATTTAAAATAATATTTTGAAGTATTTCCCTCTTTTTCTTTCTTCTGATGTAGATTTCCTGCAGAGCTTTTGTAGACTTGGATCAAGATTCAGCAGCTGGCCAAACTACTGTTACCTTGCATGTGGCTTCATGCCACTTGTTTTGATAAGGAATCCTCCACGTTGTTTGTGAATACATGCATGTTGCAAACCACTGGAGACAAATTATACAGAAATAAGCTCTTTTTCAAATACTTTTCAGTTTTGTTTTTGTGGATGGTTGGGGGTGCAATGAACCATCTGAGACAAATGTCTATGTAGAAATCAAAACATTATTTGAAGAGATGTGAAAATAAGTAAGCTATTAAATGGAGTTGAAAAAATATTAGATATCAATAATTAAAATAGTATAATGCAGACTTTTAAAGAAGTTCAGTAAGTTATAGTTCTTCAGCAAAAAATGAATCATAAAATTGTTTTATGCCACCTTGTTACTTGGGGATTCATTCTACTGAATACTTTCAGTAGTGTGCATCAGCTCTGAAATCAACTCTTACCTCAATTGCTATATCATATATTGAAGGGAACTAAACACCCCAATGTTAGAAGAATGCTTACTTCATATCTTTAAAGAATTATTAAAAGCCCAGCTGCACATTAACCATGCTTCTCATGAAACACGTGTTATCTACTTTACCACTCTTGACCTTATCATATGATAATTTTCTAGCTTTTAAGATGTAATTTTTGAGATTTTCAGAGGTACTCCCGATTTCTTCCTAAGATGCTTTTACTGTCTTAAGTAGTCTTTAAATGATTTACTTCTAGTACTTTCACTTTATATTTCATATGTTGATTACTTGCTGAACTCTTGCCTTGATGTATGAATAGTAAACGAAGCTACAAAAAGCTTTAAATGTAATTTGCCTCAGCTTCTAGAGTCAGATTATTTCTTATTGCAAAGATGAGTTTCTTTATCTTTACTACATAAACTATAGAAAAGACTTAATAAAAATAGCTCAAATACTTTACTACTTAAAAAACATATGTTGAAAAGGTTTGAGTGACCAATTATGCCATTGAAAATAATTCTTCTGTTTACTTGGATTATTTATATATAAACCTTTTCCTAGAAGGGAAGAAAAAAAGGTATATTTCTCTTTAATGTTCCAGTAGCCTTATCAGCTCTGTACTTAATGGTTTCCAAGATTTTCAAGAAATTTGGATAAAGCATCTCAGCCTTTTAAAAAGTATAAAGCATAGCAAATAACAGTAAAGCCTTCATTGAGCTGATTAGTATTTTGGATTTTAACATGTCCTAATGTTCTTAATACTGCTTTCTTGAAAATCTTCTTATATAAGCTTTCCAGTCTAACTGTCCCATTGAATAGCCATATTTTCAATAAGCCTGGTTAGTTGTTTGGAAATATTTTCAGTGAACCGAGTTAGAACCATAGAATCATAAAATCATATAGACTGGAAGGGACCTGTGGGTGTCGTCCAGTCTAACCTTGTGCTCATAGTAGGACCAGTTGTGACAGGTTGCTCAGGGCTCTGTGCAATTGTGTGTTCAAATATTGACAAGATGGATATTGCACAATCTTGTTTAGTACCTGTTCAAAGACTAACTGCCTTCACTGTGAATAAGATTTTTCCCTTATTGAGTTAAGATTTCCTGTGTTCTGACTTGTATCCGTTGTCCCTTATGCTCCTGCATCTCTGAGAAAGCTTGCCTTATCTTGTCTGTGTAGCTGTAAACTTAAATAGTTTTTTCCCTTAGCTTTGTTTCAAGTCTGGACAAACTTTTTTCTCTTAGCTTCTTGTATGTTGTGCCCCTGACCATCTTAGTGACTTTTGCTTGAAGTTCCTCTGATACGTCTCTCTTATATTGGAGAATCCAAAACTGGTCATAGTACACCATTAATAATATGGAGCATTAAAAGAGTGAGCTTATGGGAAAAAAAACCTCAAGAAGGCATGGTCTGAAATAACCACAGAAAACAAGAATCACTCGTGCTATAAATAACACTTAGATAAAGGCCAATAAATTACAGTGAATGATGCTTCTGTAAGGTTCGCAGTTCTGTGGGAGAATATTTTTTAAATTTAAAGAGGCTTCAGAACAATTCAGGAGAGGTAATGAGAAAGATTAGAAATTCTTACTATAGGATATACTTTACTATTAGTCTGCTTTTTATCTAGCTTCAGATAGAAGCTGTTGAACCTTGTCTTCCTTCTAATACAAGTATTGTCGACTAGTTCAGTTGGTATTCAGGTATTTGTCAAAATCCTTTTGAATTGTCCAATAGACTTTCCAGAACAGCAAATAAAAGTGGATTGGGTTTTGGTGTGTTTCTTTTTTAAATGCAGTTTAATTCTGGTACCTGACAACTCAGGCTGCAATTAAAAATAAGAAAATAACAATAGAATATTTCATTCAACATGTAATTATTATTCAATATTATTGGTGACTTGATGATGATGAGAAACTGGCAGGCATGACTTGCAAAGGTTGTTTTCTGAATTTCTTCTTAATTACTACTTACAATATCACTCTCTAGCCTATTCCTCAGCCAATTAATTAAGATTGCTCTGAAGTCCTCCATCCAGAGTATATAGTTCTAAAGACTTTTTCTAAATAATATATGCTTTCTATCAACATAGTTGAATCACCCATGATAACCTGGCTTCCCAGAGTTTGCAGCTTTCATTCCTGATGAGTATGGCAAATGTGATTTTTTTTTAATTTCTCTACACACACTCCCCACTCCCCACTTATGGGCCTTCACAATGTTATGTTCTTCTGTCCAGCTGTTTCTCACCTTTCATTTTACATCTCTGGATCATCACCTGGCTTCTACCCAGAGCTAATTCCGTGTTTGTGATCATTCACATCATGAAACTACTGGACACAACTGATCATTTTGTGATATTGATCTGTTTGTTACATTTTGGTTTTTTTCGGGGCAAATCCTTTAAAGCTTTTTCTTGTGCAGCCTGGTGGACCCTTGGGAAGAGTTTTCTGTAAATATCCTCAGTTGCTCCATTGTTCTTCTTTAAATTCCTCCTTAAAAATATGTTTCTTTAAGCATCCCAGAAACATGATAATTGTTAGCAGCGTGTCTGCTAAAACCAATCCAACACTCTAAGGAAAATGCTTTTAGTAGGAAATGGTTAGAGGTAACTCATAACTACCACTCTTGATCATGAAGCAGGATTTCAAGCTCCTTTTTCTGACTCAAGACCTACATCTCCTAAACAACAGCAGAGCCAGAGCCAGTGTCTAGATTCTTCATGGGATCAGACTTTTAGAACAGGAAGTGCTACTCCAACGATTAATTTGGAAACAACTATCACAGCATCACAAGGCTGGAAAAGACCTTTGAGATCATCGAGTCCAGCCTATGACCCAACACCAACACCTACTCATCATCTAAACCATGTCATTAAGTGCCTCATCCAATCTCTCTTTAAACACCTCCAGGGATGGTGACTCCACCACCTCCCCGGGCAGCTCATTTCAGTGACCAATCACCCTTTCAGTGAAGAATTTTTTCCTAAATGAAACTACATTCTTCTTCTTTGGAGGAAATTTGTCTTTTTCCTATTGACTGTAGGGGAAGTAGAAGTAAGCCACTTTTCCAAATGGGATGGTAGAGGTATTATAATATGTTCTTCAGGGTTAGTGCTCATATTTATAATCTTTTATGTTTTATTTTTTATGATCTCTTAGAATTATGCCATGAAGTTCCTGAGCCAAAAACGGGCTTTTTAAAAAAGATTTATTTACAAACAGTGCTTATGTAAGGTTATCAACTTATTGACTGTGTTTGTAAAACATAAGTATTTCTAAGCTTACTCAGTTCTTGGAGTGTGACTGGGAGATATTTGGAGTCATTCCTGCACATCTGATTTGCCTGGATTGTCTCATTAAAGTTTAGAGAGAATTCTGCAGAATGCACTGGAACTTAGTCTAAAGCTATATACAGGAGAAGTGTGTAATGTTAGACAGTGTAAGAAATGTTAGCGAAAGGTGGGAAATAAAAAGGGTTGAGGTCATAAGGAGTAATTATAGGAGAACCACCAACAGAGGCCACATACAGATATTGAGTTAAAACTAAAACAAAAAGTGTGAAAGATATCAGTAATTGAAAATATGGAGTGATAGTTATGAAGTGGAAATTCATTTATTTAAAATATTGTTAGTGTGAAACTCCTGTATCTCTGTTCTTTAAGGTTTAACTTCTCAAGGAGAAGAAGCAACTGAACTGTAAAAGTCCATGCTTTCTTTTAATCTAATTTATTTCAAGGATGGTAAGGGATGATGTCAAAGTATAATGCAAGTTAACTACATAATTCTGTTTTGTTTTATTTTGGAGTGACATTTGTATTGAATGTTATTTTATAATCCTAGAGGCTTAGCAAAATATGATTAAAGCAATTCAGTAGAGGCGTTGTCTATTTTACTACTACATCCTGTTGGCCATAAAAGCCCAAGAAACTGGTAGTAGGTCCCGTGTGTCTTGTAGATATGAACATCTGAAAAATTCTTCCGTGTAGTGCACTAGGTATTTGGAGGTTGACATTACCCCATTGCAGTGACTGTGAGGGGCTAAAAAAAATTTAATAAAATTTCCGGTTGGAGACACTGGCTGCTAAATGCTCTGTATATAAATGTTGCAGTTGTATTACAAAATATCTTTTAATCTTTTTGCAGTTTTTATAAAATTACATTGCAAAAAAAAAATGTTTAAGCAATATTTTAGAAATATTCTCTCATACCTAGCAGATCTGTGAATCACCCTCACATGGTTGTTTTCTGTTTGTGTTTTGTTTCATATTCAATTGTATCATTTATTCCCTTTCAGAACAAGGAAATGAAAAAAAAAAACAAACTCTCAACATCCACCCACCCATTGGAAAAAAACCCAAACAAACAAAACCAAACCACAATTATCAGAATATATATTTTTAATCACCAGAAACGGAAAGGAACAGCTTTCAGGTTAGTGCAGCCTCAAGTTCCTGGGCCTGTTTAGATCTTCTCTGGCTACTCAGCCAAACACCACTTCATGGTCCGTTTTGACTCCTCACTATAACAAATCACTTCTGCCCTGCACTGTTCGTATAGCTAGGATTATTCTTTTGCTTTCCCCTTCTAGAGTTCCTTCGTTCCTTCCCATTTATTAAATTGTATTTAGGAGTGACAGCTGAAACACACCTTCATGCTGGTTTCAGGAAGAACACCTACAAGAAAGGAACATTCTCACAGGAGTTCACTGGGCAACTGGTCTCCTGAAGTGGTGGATGGGATCAGGATGAAATATAGCCCCCCTGTAATCCAGGAGGAAGACGTTAGAGACGTGCTGAGCCACTTGGATCCTCATAAGTCTATGGGGCCAGATGGGATCCACCCTAGGGTGATGAGAGAGCTGGCGGACGAGCTTGCTAAGCCGCTTTCCATCATTTATCAACAGTCCTGACTCGCTGGAAAGGTCCTGAATGACTGGAATTTGGCCAATGTGATGCCCATCCACAAGAAGAGCCGTAGGGACGATCCAGGTAATTACAGACCTGTCACCCTGACCTCGGTTCCAGGTAAAATTATGGAGCAGATAATCCTGGATGCAATCATGCAACACCTGCAGAATTACCAAGAGATCAGGCCCAGCCAGCATGGATTTAGGAGGGATAGGCTCTGCCTGACCAACCCGATCTCCTTTTATGACCATGTGACTCGCCTGGTGGACGAGAGGAAGGCTGTGGATGTGGTGTACCTGGACTTCAGCAAGGCCTTTGACACTGCCTCCCACAGCAGACTCCTGGAGAAGCTGGGAGCTCGTGGCTTGGACAGGAGCACTCTGTGCTGGATTAGGAATTGGTTGGATGGCCGAGCCCAGAGAGTGATAGTGAATGGTGTCTCATCCGGTTGGTGGCCGGTCACTAGTGGTGTCCCCCAGGGATCGGTGTTGGGCCCGGTCCTGTTTAATATATTTATTGATAATCTGGATGAGGGGGTTAGGTCTATCATTAGCAAGTTTGCAGATGACACCAAGCTGGGAGGAAGTCGAACTGTTAGAGGGTAGGAGGGCCCTACAGAGGGACCTTGACAGACTGGAGAGGTGGGCTGAGTCCAACAGCATGAGGTTTAACAAGTCCAAATGCCGGGTTCTGCACTTTGGACACAACACCCCATGCAGAGCCATAGGCTGGGGACAGAGTGGCTGGAGAGCAGTCAGGCGGAAAGGGACTTGGGAGTGCTGGTGGACAGGAAACTCAACATGAGCCAGCAGTGCGCTCAAGTGGCAAAGAAGGCCAATGGTATCCTGCCCTGCATCAGGAATAGTGTGGCCAGCAGGACTAGAGAGGTTATCATTCCCTTATACTCGGCACTGGTCAGGCTGCACCTTGAGTACTGTGTCCAGTTCTGGGCCCCTCAGTGTAAAAAAGGTGTTGAGATGATGGAGTGTGTCCAGAGGAGAGCGACGATGATGGTGAAGGGGCTGGAGCACAAGCCCTATGAAGAGCGACTGAGGGAGCTGGGGTTTTTTAGCCTGGAGAAGAGGAGGCTCAGGGGAGACCTTATTGCTCTCTACAACTACCTAAAGGGAGATTGTAGTCAGGCAGGGGTTGTTCTCTTCTCTCAGGCAACCGGTGACAGAACAAGAGGACACGGTCTCAAGCTTCGTTAGGAGAAGTTTAGGCTTGATATTAGGAAGAAGTTCTTCACTGAAAGGGTTATTGGTCATTGGAATGTGCTGCCTGGGGAGGTGGTGAAGTCTCTGTCCCTGGAGGTGTTTAAGAGGAGATTGGATGAGGCAATTAGTGCCATGGTTTAGATGATGAGTTGGTGTTGGGTCATAGGTTGGACTCAATAATCTCAAAGGTCTTTTCCAACCTTGTGATACTGTGAGGTTTCCACTTGAATGAAGAAAAACCCACACACAGAAAATAAACTAATTACCATTCTAATTCCACCAGACCACTTAAAAAATACAAAAAACACTTTGTGTTGTGCAGCAAACATGCTAGCAATTCCTGTTGTTTCAGCAGGAAAGAAAATTTACACGGATTACCACTACAAGATATTTAGGTAACAAAGGAATGCACTTCCAAGAAAAAGAGCCAGTTATCATTAACCATTAAAAAGCATTAAGCCCATCAAACTGTCTTTACCTAACTTTTTCAATTAAAAAAGAATTTCATGAAGCGTTGAGTATTATTTCTAAGAAAATACAATCCGTAGCTACTCTTGCAGAGTTAGGAAGAAAGGAAAGAGGCTTACAAGAGCAGCAAAATCATTGGTGATTTTTATTTCTTTTCAAAAGGAAAAATATTATTTCCTGACCGACTCTTAACAGGAATTTTATAAAAGAAGCAGAACCATTGTGCATGTCCAGTGGTAGTTCACTTATAGAAACACTGTTTTGTAGTCCCTTGTTACTTTATTGTTATCGGCCATAGAAGTCCTTGACAGCCACTCACTCAGAAAGCCTGACAATACAAAGGAGAAAATAAAGAAAGAAATAACTGCATTAAATTTGTCTACCCTTTAAATAAAGTTGCCGTTTTCGCCACAATCTGTCACAAAGTAATTGTTTTGCTATCTAGCTGTAGCAAATTTTAACAGCAAGAAACTCATTATTTAAGGAGCTTTTAAATTTCACATTTTATCTCATTCAACAGTAATCTTTCAAATTCTGTGCCTTTATTCTGCTAATACCACTGACTAAATTGCTAGCAACATATGATTTCTCATTTGGGTTCATGTTCATTGCTGAAGAAAGCTGTAGTCCAAAATGTTCTCATTTTTTATTTTGTGATGTTTTTAGAACAATATTCTTGAATACTTTGAATATAAATTGTCTTGGGTAGCTGAACATATCTAGGAAGGAAGGAGAGAACAAAAGGTCTACTTGTTTAGGTATGGGGCCATGTTGAAAAGCTAACTTCTCTGCACTCGAGCCTGAAAATTTTGATGATTTTTTTTTTTTTTCTCCTATGCGTACTTTACCTTGGAAATCTGCATTGCTCTGGAATGAATCTAAAATGTGTGGATGGGTTGTACGTGGCTAAGGCTATAGACTGTTTTGTTCCTTCATATAGCACAGTATGACTGTATCTACCATTATATCTATTATATATATCTTTATTATTAATGTCATAGATATGCCTTCATAACAAATACTAAAATCTGTTCAAGCCATTAAATTTGTGTTAAGGCATATCATACCATGGTTAATCATTAGAAAGACTAGGAGGATTCTTTAGATGTTGAGGGCTTCATGCCTTTTCTCATCATTAGGTATGGTTTACTGTCTCAGTAAAAAGACCCTCTCTTCTTCCTCCCTGCTGGCAATGAATGAAGACTGAGTTACATTTCTGAGATGTACCACTTGTAAGGATGTAAAGGCATTTTGCAGCTGTGTAAGTCTAAAGCAAGCATTTGAAACTTAGTTCATCTGAGTTATTTTTAATCTTTCAGGTGAAACCATAATCTGATCTTAGCTGGCTTAGGGTGCAGAGTTTTGTACTGATTTTTTTTCTGAGAAGAATATATTTTAGACAAATAATGTAATGTTATTATCAGAATCTACCAGGCATTGGCAGGGGCACACCGAGCAACGTGTAGGGATAACATGCCCAAAGCAGGAGGACAAATTGACATTCTGTGACAAAATCATCATCAGGTTTGAAGCTATTAATCAAAAGGGATAACCATGTACCTTTTCTTCTTATTTCAGAAAGATAGTCTGTATACTGTAACCTCTGCGTGGCAAGTGAGACACAATGCCCTTTGCTGAAAGGAACCAGTTTTTATGCAGATTGATCTAAGCCATCTGCAGGAGTTTTTATGTCAGTTTAATTGGAGAAAAAGCTAATTATCAATAAGGCATAATTTAGACCCTAACCTTGCTAGGACGTACATTGTGATAAAGTTTAGCTGCACTGTCAGGTGTTTGTTCATATAGTTTATGCTTAAGTAGTATGTATTTTGAAGATGCATTTGTAATGTAGCTACGAAACCTTGGGCAAAATATGCTGCAATATCAGCCCTTCAAGGTGACTTTCTTTCACGCTTTGGTGCTTCTTGCATTTCCATTCGTCTATGTGCCATATCTCGCTTCATATCCAGCTGGATTACACAGAAATTGATCGTGATTTTTAAGATGGAGCCAAAACTCCCAGGAGATCGCCTTTATGCAAATCACATTCTCTAGAGGAGTGAATAGATGCTTAGAATAAAGGAAAAGTGGATAATTACCTGTTGGGTGGTAAATAATCATATGCCTAAAAGAAGACAGAAAAATAAGCACTGCATGTGTTTGTCTTTGATATTTTTGCCTTTGATATAATTTAGAATTCTTGGTATAGTACTTAATATTTAGAGATGAAATGTCATTTTACAGACAGAAGAATTTAATCCGGTTATATTTTCTTGCTCTATTGCTTATCTTTCATTTGTTTTCCAAATCCATTTGTATATTATAGCTCTGTAAATGTGCTTTTTTGTTTGGTTGGGGGGTTAGGGGAGTGTCTTGGGGGTTTTGGCTTTTAAGAAAAATATATGCATTTTAAACTTAAAAGCAGTAAAAGACTGGAAAATCCTGCCTGTCAGATAACAGTTTTTTTCAGTTTTGCTTTTTTGTGGGGTGTTTGTTTTATTCTCTTTTTTTGCCACTCACAAAAGATTTAATTTTGAAAGCTTAAGAGAAATTTTAGTTCATTATCAAATTATAAATACTGTAACTACACAGGGACTTTACTTCTAATAATGAAACGTAAAAGATTAAATTTATGTTTAAAATTTCTCTCCTGTTATAACGGGACTCTAAGGGGCTTTATGTACATAGGTTGTACGTTTAATGCTTGTATTATAGAATTTATAATTCGAGGCACAGTTTCAAACATATACTTTAGAGTATAAAACAAATTGCTGTTATCTGTATAAGTTTTAAACAACTCTTTGAAGCTGTAAGAATTGCATTTTTTTACTCTTCTGTTGTTACACTACTATTCCTCATTGCTTTTTGCTTCTTTTGTTTACTTAATGACAGCTACCAATTGATTAGTGAATTCATGCTTAAGTCTATTCTGAGATTTTTCTTGTGAAATGTGGAGACCTGCAAAAAAGGACAAAAAATACCAAAAGAGAGGTAAACTAATTTTTTTCCTTAGAGTATGTGTTTAAAGATCTTTCCCCCTCCCCCACCAAAAAAAAAGGAAAAAAAGATTACTAACCTTTGCTCATAATGAGTTAAAACCTGACTTCCATGGTAGCTAAGATTTCTCTTGACAGGTTTCAAGAATCCACTAATAATTATGTAAAATGAACTTTCTAATTATTAAATGAACAATACTCATTGTTTTCATTTCTAAAGGTAGTATTACAGAATCACAGAATGATTAAAGTTGGCAGGAACTTCTGAGATTCATCTGGTTCTATACTGCTACTCAAGCAGGGCCACATAGAGCTGGTTGCCCAAGACCATGTCAAGAGAGGTTTGTAATTATCTCCAGGGATGGCAACTCCACAATCTCTCCTTCATACTGAGCAATCTGTTCCAGTGCTCAGCCGCCCTCACAGTTAATAAGTGTTTCTTGCATTCAAAAGGGCCCTCCTGTGTGTCAGTCTGTGCCCACTGCCTCTTAAGGTCCTGTCAGTGGGCACTCCTGAAAAGAGCCTGTATCTGTCCTATTTACACCCTCCCTCCATGAATCATCTTAGTGGGCCTTTTCTAGACCCTTACCAGTATCTCCATGTCTCTCATGCTGGGAAGCCCAGAACTGAACCTAGCACTCGAGATGTGCCTTCAGCAGTGCTGAGTAGAGGGAAAGGATTAATCTCCCTGGACCACCTTGCAGCACCTTGCCTAATGCAGTCCAGGATGTTCACCTGCTTTGAGGCAAGGACATATTGCTGTCTCGTGTTCAACTTGTCTACCAGGGTGCCCAAGTATGTATCTATTACACAACTTTAAAATGTGAGTGGATTTGTATTTCCTAGGTATTTTTCCTAAAACATTGGCAAGACTTACTTATCTATAATTTTTCTTTGGAAAAAAGAAAATAATTTGATAGTTAAAAACTGTCCAGTTAGATCTTCTGGTATTCTTGACTCCTTGCTGTTATAGTTTGTCTTTACAATTATTCTGGTTCCATGCTAAAATATTAATTAGATCCTTATGTAAGACATTATACAAAATCCAGGTTATCTTCCATAATAGGTTAATATAATTTTCAAAGAATATTGAATACGTTATGGGCTCTGTTTTAGAAGATATCAGAAATAGTTTATATTAGTGTTCTAGAATAGTTCCAAGAGCACAAAGAGTAGATTAGATACAGTAAAAATTGAGCAGCTTGCTTTCTGTAATTCATCAGCTTCTAGAACCCTTGCTGATATTGATAAACACTTCACAAATAATTGCATTTCACTAATCTGCTATTCAATGCGCAGAGACTAACAGGACATGACCCCTGAACCTCCACTTCTTCTGGAATAGTTGAAATGAGTGTTAACAGGTATCTCAGTGATTGTTAACAGAAAATTATGAATAAGTTATGATAGATAACTACTTTAATCAATAAAAAAATGTGTCTATAATGAAAGAAGATGTATAGGAGTATCATTAATTTATTCTTGATAAATATCTACCAAACATTGAAGAAAATTACATTCAGTAAAGGGAACTTCACACTGCACTGTGTGACTTAAAGGACCACCTTCTCTGACATACAGCTAGAGTCAATGTGTCTGAGTCAGTCATTTAGCCTGCTTTTGGCACATCCCATGTAATTTTTCACAAGTTCTCTGAGCGGCAGTCAAAAAAAATCAGTCCTTGTTTCTCCAGGTTCAGCCTCACCTTGTGTTATCTTATGAGTTCTATACAGGCCTCTTGCCAACATTCAGTGGCCCTCTCTGTAGGATTCTGTAAATTTTTACATTGTAATCCTGTAGTCTTACAAACATTTTTACATGGGGAAACCTGGTAGTTAAAAATAAGGTAAATATTCTTTCTTTCTTGATCTCCACTAGCTGATCTGAAAGGGTGCCGCCTTGAAATTTGTCTGCAGTATTTTTTGCTTTTTTACAGTAGTTATCGCTTCGTTTCGTATGAGGGAGCGAAGATGTGATAAGATAAAAGAAATGAAGCTTTAAGTTATCTTTTTAATCCTTATTCCTGAGATTACTTTTAAAGAAGGTATTTTCTCCTATCTCAAGGGATGCTCAAGTGTAACTTCTACTAAAATTTATTTTAGAAAACATGTTGTTTGTAGTGATTGCAAAATAAGAGTAACACAAAAGTTCCTATCACAGTTGACAGTTATGCAGAATCATACAAATGTCATCTATTTTAGCAAAATATATCCACTGTTTTTTCCTAGAAATTTCTTATGTAGCCGTAGTCTTTTAAGCCTCTATCTTAAGATTTGGCTAAAGCAATATTTTGCCATTAAAAGGTCATCTGTTAGTCCATCAGTTCTCTTGTTAGAAGCAGCATTAAGCTTATCCTTTTATTTTTTTAATATTTCATAGGAATTTCATGGGTAGTTTATCTGCAAATTATATGTATTAACCAAAAAGAATAATGATGTAATGGGAAAGGTTAGGATCCCAGGCATCAAAATTATCTACAAATGTAGTAATTTTTAGGCTGGAAAAGGTTGGATTAGACAGTTGATAAACAGCACAATTGTATGTTTTAAAGAAAGGTCTCATAATATAGAGAAAAAATCAAGGGATGGAATTAAGGGCCAAGGAGGCATTTAAAAACCCCAAGGGAAGAAACCCTTTAATATCTGGAGTCAAACTCTGCCCAGTTTGAGACTTTACAGCTATTTTCCTTCTTGTAAGCACCTATGAAAAATAACTGGGTTTACATTAATTTAAAGTTAACACGTGTAACTGAAGATTAAAACAGTATCAGAAAAATTATAGGAAGTTCAATGGAAGGAAAGTGCCATGTTCCAATGTAGGAAAAAGCACATAAAGGAATTCAAAATTGCTAGGAAAACTGATCATTAACGATAGTTCAGATATGGCCAAGAAAACTATTTTGTAATATTTAATCCCTAAAATTCTTTCTTGTGTGTCACTAAAATTGCAATTTGTAACGTGTGAAGAAATTGCAAACGTAAACTTTATCTTTTAGCTTGATGAAATTGGTTTTATCTTCTGTTTGGTCCTAAGGCATGATACTTGCTTTGTACTTTTTTCCTAGTAATTGTATCATCATCCTTCCTTAATGAAAGGTTATCTTAAGCAATCACAGGAAGATTATTTGAAATTTTAGAATAATGCTTACTTTTAAGAGTCTAGTTCTTTCTACTTTTATTTCATCAGATGTTTCTCAATCTTCTTTCCTACTGCTTGACTTTACACATAATCCTTCATACAGAATTAAACTTTTTCTGATTTTTCTTTTTCTATTTTTCAGAATTTCTCTTTTAAAACTCTAATTGTGTTTGGATGAAATACCTTCACACAAAAAATGAGAACACTAGGTGTAAATAAAGTTGGCTTCTACAGAGCGCTTTTTTTAATCATTTTACCTTCACAAATGGTCCAAGTGCATTTTTATAAGCATGTTGGAAAAACTGGGTGACTTGTATGTGTCTTGTCATCCCTACCAAATATAATTTTTTTATTTCTTTGCTAGAATAATTTCTGTAGTCTGACTAATCACTGTGTGAAGACAGAACAGCTCCATATGTAAACTTGATTCTGGTCCTTAAGGCAAAGCAGGCAGGAGGGAAGCAGGGGCAGGGGTGGAAGTGGGTGGCACTGGGGATACAGTCAGAGGGTGCGATAAAGCTCATCATTGCTCTATCTTCTGCAGTGCCATGGTGAAGCTGACCCTTGTCAAAAGAGGCAGCATCAGCCCTGTTAATGTTTTCATGATTGCTTGTATCAGATGGTGAGCAAGGTTCCTGAGGGTTTCTTCTGAGGGATGTTGTGTTTCTTCCTTCCTGCTAACACACTGAGCAATCCAGCCTATTAATGAGCCTTCCCTTTATGGCAAGTTCAAAAGTGACAGGAGTTTGAGAGATGCATTTGAATGCTAGAGAACAAACAGAACTCCTATATGCATAATATAAGCAGCAAGCAGGTTTCGTCTTTCATACATGCACGCTATTAAACCACCAAATGGTTTTGTTATATTGAAATGATTTTAGAAAACCTTGCAAAGTCTCTTCTGAGATTTTCTGTGTTTTGAAGCAAACATTCCTTCCAGCTAATCGTGTCCAGCCTTTTAAAACCTTGGCTGATGTTATGAGAAGACACAAGCATTTTATAGCTGCTTTAGAAATCCATGAGAGAGACTAAAGTAGCAACCTATGAGTGGAAGTGCCCACTGTTTGTGTCAGTACATTGCACACGATCCACTAGATTTAACAAAGATTTAGTAACACTGACGAAATATTCTATTGACTATAGATAAGCATTGTATTTTGTAATTACAGAGTACCTAAGATAGTCTTTTAAGAGGGTTATTTGGGAGGCTTTGTCAGTTTTATTGTTAGCTGATGATACTTGGGTGTTGGATTAAAAGGTCAGGAGGCCACTGGACTCCCCTAGGAAAACAGTTGCATACAGTTTCATTTGTAAATAGAAATTACTCTTCTCTTGTTCACTGAGGTACTCTCAGTTTAAAATGTAAACCTGTTGTATTTACCTAAATGCCTTATACATGAAATATTCTTGACACTGCTTTCCACTTGTGTCAGAATTTGTGATTTCCTAACCCAAGTAATGGAGGCAAATTGTTCACACAGATTTTACAAGTGCATTTTTTGACAAGCTTTCTGATAAGTGAATGGGATAGGTTTTAATCTGAAATTCACCATTTTAAATATTTTCTTTCACAGCTTTTTTTAGTTGCTCTGGTTTTGAGTATCTGATTTCAAACTTTGTATTTACTATAAAATATATGATGCGCTCCTATATTTGGAGATGGTGTCTTTTCCCTACGTTAAAAAGACTGTCTTTATGGTTTAGGTCTGTCTTTTTTTGAGCTTACGTTGATTCCAAGGAGTAAATGGAAAACTGAATTGATTCAATGCAATAAGTTTTGATATGCAGGAATGATTAACAAAGAATGTAGCATTGTAGCAAGAAAAGGAACAAAGAGCATAGATTGAATCCAGAGGGTTACCTCATAAAATCACGTTAGAATAATTTAATTAAGAATTAAACATATACATATATATGTGTATGGTTGTTTTCTTATTATGAGGTTTAATCCTTGCTAGAGGAAAAGTTGCATCAGTGAGGTGTGTGTGTTGGGTTGTTTTTCTGATGCTGATGGGGAGAAAATGAAAATGTATGTTTTTAAAAGCTTTGGGTTTCGAAGACCATTATAGTGTTCTTAGAAACCTTGTGATATAATTTTCATTAATTCATGAGAAATCATGTTTCCTATCTGTAATCTTTTTATGTTAGTTTTTGACAACCAGTGAGAGATTTCCGCTTCAGAGGGAGAAAAGTAAATTGGTCTTTGAATAGCAAATTCCTTCATATGGACATATAGTTACTAGCTCTTCAGTCTTAGGGGACAGTTTCATTTAAAGTATAATCATAACAGATATGTGGAATAAATTGCTTTCACCTCTATGGTAGCTAATAAGCCCCCTTAACACCATGACAGCACTTAAATCTAGAGTAAGTTTGAAAGAAGAAAATAAAATTGTATTTTTTTCCACCTTGGGAGATTTGGATAGGCATTAAAGTTCCCAACAGATTAAGGTGGTTTTCTGTTGATTGTTTTGTGCTTATTTTGCTGCTGTGAATAATACTGCGTTCTAATAGATATTTGGGGTCAGATCCCTGCAGGTGAAAATATGAGGAAATTCTCAAAAAGTGGTAAATTCAGTTACTTAGTTACCATGTTAGTGTACTGCTACATATGTCTTGATTTAATTTAAGCAATCATGTTTTTCTGTGTTTAGTGATGTAAATACACTTCTACCTTTCTACATTTAGTGACGTACATATGCTTGGTGTAGCACGTTCTTTGCATGTGCCATTTCTGCAGATCTGGAATGAAGCCTCTCAACCCTTCAGTACCTAGAGTTTCTTTTCTTGCATTTCGTTTTGTGAGCATTAGAATTTGGTCTGCTCTGTCCCTGGCAGACAGCAACGCGCATATATTTTTTTAATGTACGAGAAGAACCTTGTTGCATCAGGTTTGGTTGGTTTGGGTTTGTTTTGGTTTGGTTTTTTTAAACCTGTGTTTTTAGAAGACTCTTTGTTATTTGACTATTATAAGCTAGAAAGCATGATTTCTGGTTGTGTTTTGTGACTTTTTGGAGTGTGGTTAATTAGAGCACTGATTTTCTTAAATAAAAGTGAATTAATAATCCATAATCAGTGCTTATTGATTTCTGATAACTATACAGGTTATTTCTAGCTTGTGCAGCAGTTTTTCTTTATTGTTATCTATATATATTCTTGGTCAAAACCTGTTGTGTTTCATCTCAAGATGTAAACTACTGAAATAGCAAGCTCAATTATTAATTAATATTAGTGATTAACATAATACAGACAGTATGCATTGCTCTTGGCAAACAAGTGGGAAGGCTAAGTCTCTGCCTAGAAGAGCTTAGAGCTAACAACATGGGCCTGACCTGCATACAAAAACCTAAAATATTTATAAAAAACATAGTTCTGCATGTGTCTATGCATGTATACAGAACTTGGCATTCTTCTCATAATCTTGTAAAAATTATAATTTTGGTCTAACTACTGCTGCATATTAACTAGTAATAAAATTTTTCTTATTGTATTTATAATCATGTTGTGGCAGAATTTTTTTCAAGGAATGTTGACTGAAATAGATATAGATGTAGAAACAACTACCTTGAATGTGACATTTCTCCTTGCGATACCTAAAAAGGTTGCCTGTGTATATATAGTTTTTCCAAATGTATTTTCACATATAGTTAATATGTTTTATTGATAAACAGTCATGTGTTTCAGCTTTTAACCCTACCCTCTAAATCTTTGCATATGTTTATGTTTATGCTTGCATGTGCTATATTTAGTATTTCAGTGTATATAGTGGAATTAATAGTCATTAAGTGATGAAGGTTTCATTAAGTCATTAAGTGAAGAGGGTTTCTTCAAGGGGGAGGCTCTGCTCCCCCAATCCATTGAGGTGTCAGAACTAAAGCCAGTTGCTAGAGTGGAGACAGAGATGGTCCATAAACCATACGAAGTGACCCAGCAAGCAATGAATATTGGCTATATGATGGTACCTTGGGACTCTTCTGTTATTTGAGACGTTCCCTTTGGTCTCTGTTCCTACCATGCATAGCTGCTGTAGCTGCTGCTTTGCATAGCTGGACAACAGGAGTTTTACATTTGTGTTCTTTATTGTTGGTTCATGAGGTTTTTGTTCCTTAAGCTAAGTACGAGTGTTTTGTCTTCCAAGAACAAGGCAATCAATCTCAAAAGCGGTGCTTGCAGGAGGCTGCTTGGAACAGTCCAGTCAAGAACTAAGATACCACTGAATTTTGTGAATTGGACAAAATAACTTTTAACACAACCTCTGTTTTAAATACAGTCTGTTACAGATAAAGGTACCTTAAGGTGGGATGGAAAAATTAAGCGTTCAGTAGCAGATTGAAAGACAAATTGATTTAAACTCTGTACTTCAGAAGTGAAATGTTACAGCCTGCAGGCTCAGGATGGCCTCAGATTAGATGTTTCTGCAGGCAAGTCCAAATTCTGTCGTATCCATACAAGTGTTATCTCTGATACCATTAAGACTCACCTTGCTCTCTTTAGCCCACCACTCACATGCTATTTTAGTTTGTGTCCGTTATGTTTAGTTACCCAGAACTGCCTTTGCTCTGCTTCAAGGCTACCCTGAGGCATCCTGCTCCCTGCTCGTGTCATGATACCATGATGCAGCTTCAAAGTGTGAAGTCTTGAGGCGTCCTGGAACATAGCAAAGAGTGCTGTAGCTGCTTGAATAAAACAAACACTCTTCACGTTTCCCAAACTTCGGTGCCTTGGGCAAACACCCTGTTTGCTTTTCCATCATTCCCCTTCAGGGCCTGCTTTGAATGAAACCATGCTATGCCAGGCAGCAACTTAGAAGAAGCAATGGTACTATGTGTATCAGCAGATCTGAAGATTTTTTTCCGTGACTGGAGGGTTGATCTTGAACTTGAAGTGTTTCAGGGGCTGAGCACATGCATAAATCAGTGAAAACTTCGGTAATTAAGGCAATAATAGCAATTTGTAGTAACATTTGTTTTAATCCCATTTGAAAGGTGGAGGCAGTAGAAGCATATTTTATTAATCTACACCATTGACGAGAATGCAGACCATAGTATTTGAAGCATGGTGTTGGGGTGGGGTTTTTTTTAATCTCTAGCATCCAATATTAAAAGGAAGATATTCTGCAATATCCAAAATAAAACAACAACAAAACAATCTCCCTGTGCTTTGATGAGGAGTTGTAGTATGTGGGGCCCAAAGTTTCTGCACATTGCTATAACATCTGGACTTATTTGGGGATAAATGTTAAAGGTGCATCTTTCAGATGCAGACGAAAAGCATGGTAAACTCATTGAAAATACAAGGTAGTTAATTAAAAGTTATTTACAGGCCTTTGCCAGGTACAGAATTACAGAATTCATAAGCTGCAAAATCAAGCTAAAAACAGTCAATATTTCACTAGTTAACCCATCTGGAATCTATGTTTAATTACATTGCTGACTTGAACTTGAAAGTACAAACTGAAGAACTGACATACCACTAAACTGATTAAGTTGCTAGTAGCCACTCAAATGTATTTTATAGCCTTTCCACTGCTGCCTGCTTCTTGCCTTTCTTACAGTGACACAGACTGCATCCATATTAGCTGAACTACTGAGTCAAATCAACAAAATAATGAAAACAAAAAAGAAAGAAGAAAACAATAAAGAAGAGGGGGATCGGGGGAAAGGGAAGAGAAATAATTTTTATTCTAGATTCCTGAACAGGAACCAGTTCAGGAAAGGTCCAGCATTGGTGCAGAGGAGGGAAACGTGGGAAAACCTGCCGAGATTGCCTCTTGAATAACAGCTTGCATGTGTACTGGTGTAGCTGTAGTATGGATTGTATTCTAGATAGTTTAACTGTATTGGGTATGCTTACAGCATAGCCACAATGCTGGCTGCTGCGGACACACACAGATATACCTGGGGAAAAGCTCAGATTTCAATTCAGTTCATTTTCCAACCCTATTTTATAGAACCCACTTCATTTACTGGGTACTGACTTGAATTGACAATACTCTCCAGGCTTACATTTACAATGCTTAACACACATTAATTCTGCTGCCCTGAAAAAGAAAATATATTTTGCCCTTATCACTAAGCACTGTACAACTGATATTCCCAGAAAGAAGCTGAATTTTCTTCTGCCAATTATGAAGTCTGGAGGGACAGGATTTTGTTTCATTCCAAGTAAATGGTGCATAGGATTGTATAGTGCAAACACACAAACCTTAAGTGCTATTTGATATCACAGCAAAAGGTTTCTTCAGAGTACAAGGAATCTTATAAATGATCTCATGTATGTTGATTACACTGGATTCTATGCTATGCCAGAGTAAAAAAAAAGAATGTGAAAACAGCTGCAGGAGGGCTCTCAGTATGATATACAACCATAGCATTTCATCAGAATTGCACTTTACTTTCAGTATTAAGGTCCGCTGTAGCTAAACTTACAATTGGTAAATTAAAAACTAATCTATGGAAGACTGTGGTTAAGGGGCAAAAAATCTTTATTTGCACTTTTAAATGAAGGAAAAGGAGGAGTATAAATTGCATATTTCAGATATTCTAGAATGAAACACTTTTTATTCACATCCCATTTTCTTAATTATGTTCTTTTCCCCAAATAAAGTTGATTTTACCAGTCAAGGCTTTGTAGCACATCATATTGCAAAGAGGGTTCATTTTTTTTCATAGCGGTTTACTGTCTAAAGCTTCTATGGACTTATTACTGAGGGTGTGCATGTTTGACC
Organism: Neomorphus geoffroyi; assembly: GCA_033558235.1. NCBI lineage: Eukaryota > Metazoa > Chordata > Aves > Cuculiformes > Neomorphidae > Neomorphus > Neomorphus geoffroyi. Next base: position 21,261,863 of record JAUMJM010000020.1, on the reverse strand, counting down.
CTCTGGAAATCAGGTCCATAGTAGCTGCATCCTTCTACACTGCTTGACAGTATTGTAGAAACCCTTTGAGACAGTGTCTAAAAGGAAATTACAAATTCAAACAATTTCTGAGAAAAATGCCACCAATAATAATTCTTTCTCAGTCTGTAATAGTAGTCACAGCAATATTAATTTGTTTGCTGCTTTTTGTATATACACACATGTATAAAAATATATACTAAGACCCATGACTCAAGCTGTGCAAATAATGGATTTTTGGTCCAGCTCCCAATCAATGTAAAAGGCCCAAAGAACTGTCAGATTGTTTATTCTTACTGAGCCCAATTTTTTCTTTCAAAATTCATAATGAATAGATAAGGTGAAAAAAGAGTTTTTGTAAATGAAACCTCTTCTACATTAAAAAGTAATATATGTGAGGGACATGTTAGTTGTCTATAATTTAGAGAAGATGGATGGTTTTTCTGAAAGTAACAGAGTGGAAGGTTTCAGAAGTGAGAAAAATACAATTACAATCAGTCCATTTTAATGAAATAAAGAATTGGGAAAATACTCAACTGTTGTCCATTGTTAGAAAACAGAGACACAATACCCAGAATAGTTTTATCAAGAATAATTCACACCAAACCAATTGATGCTGAATTTGTTACAGAATAATGGGCTTTGTGGATTGAAATGTAGTGGTGGTTGTCACATATCTTAAATTTATTAAAGCTGTTGGTGTTGTCTCTGATGAGATTCCTATAAGCAAGCTAGGAGACAGTAGCTTAGATAAAATCAAGGTAAGGTAGGTGCAAAACTGTTGGGGAAACAAGATGTTTTCAGAAAGGTTAGATAGTACCTGCCTTCTGGTTAGATAATGTCTGTGTTTAGAAGGGATGCGGGTTACCAGGTCGACTTCTTATAATCCGTTCTGGTCCAATTTTCTGTTTGTGTATAGTCCTGTCATTTGCTGATGACACTGATAATACAGCCAGCCCCCGCTTCCCCCACCCCTCTGTAAAGATGTATTTGAATGACTGAAGATATTCCATTATTCTCTGATAGCTCAAGAGAATGGAAAGTTATATTTGTCTGCAGTTCAAACACCATAGAAAGATAGGCCAAGTGTCGCTAAATTCAAGGGGGAAACACAAACCAAAAAAGTTAACAGAAAATATTGTTTTTCCATTTCACCGATGATAAGTATACCACGCTAGAAAATGCAATACATAACCTTGGTAGACTATCTTAAGTTTACACATATAGTTTCCTACATAATCATAATTTAAATCTTCTGTCGTCAGCTTTTAATAAAGGGTTTGGGTTTTTTTGATAATTAATTGAGTGTGCCTAGATATTAGACATGTTTAACTTCCAGACATGTTTGGTAATGTGGAATTTCTAAGGTATTTAGCTGTAGTCTTTAATTTCCTTTTTATTCTTCCACTTACTCAGTATTTGATGTTTAGTATCCTTTCTGTATATGTACATTTGCAAGCACAATGTATTTTGGTATTATAGAAAGCAACGTTAATGTACCTTTACAACTAGATTTTTTTTTTGTCCCCTAGATATTGTTTTGTATTTTCATTTGTCTTTCTGTAATGAAGCTCACCAATTCTAATAGAAATTCACAATTCAAGAATTCATCATAAGTTTTTACATTAGAAGAGGGAAAGGAAAAGCATGCATTTCACAGTTTCGATTTTTAATTGAGTTTTAATTTAGCACTTTATTGTTCAGTATTTATTAATTATTACATTCTTCATAGCTTTTCTAATTTTTTTTTTTAATTGAGGGCATATCTTATAAGTACTGAACTGCTTGCCTGATACATCAATTGCATTATAGGCTCTAATCCCAACTGTGAGATAAGTGTCTAAAACAGTAAACTATCTTAAAAAAATAGAATGATGGAAAAGCAATTACTTGCCTTCAAACCTACATAATATCATGGCTAGCACATTACACCTTTTGGCTCCTGAATCACTCTTCCCTCTTGTCTGGAAAACATTGAAAAGAAATCTAGATGAGCACCAGTCTTTAATTTTCCTCATGCTAAGTTTCAGACTTCTTCACAAAAAGGTTCAGCTGCCAAGAGTGAGAAGAGAATATTAGATTTTTGATTGTCTGTTCCAAGCACCAGAGGGCCAGGATTCTATTTAGTGACCCTTCTGAACCTTCCTCACGCAAAAGGTATTCAAGCTCTCCCTCGTGGCTAAAATGCACTTTTCTCTATGCTTGGAGTTTATTTTCAGGTTTTTAATAGAACAAGTACTAGACATGGGATTGTTTAACAAATCTATTTTATTACAAATTGATTTGTCCCGTTATAGTTGAATATCACTTCCTTTATTTGAGGAGGTGGAATTTGCTGCATACCGTCATCGGCTCTTTGATGACTCACACTTTGGACTTCAAAACTGAAGACCTAAAACGTTCTAAAACGACTTTGTACTTAGGAATTTGATTTAAACGTCATCTAAGTCCACTACAGCATAAGCTGTAGACTTTTAACCTTAGTAATCTCTTTCCTTTATCATTTTGTTAACATTTTCACCTCTTTAGTTTTTCAGTTATGTGCAAAGAATTCTTATAGCTTTTTTAATTGGTTCTGATTCCTCTCAAAACAGTTAAACATTTTTTTAAGTGATAATTTTCTGTTCCAGAGATGGAGATCCTGAAACTAATTCTCTGATTCTCACACAGAATAAAATATTTAGGACACATTTTAATACAGTGCTAAAAGTTTTTCCAGTGCTTTTAAAATAAATGAACTAATGGCTTAACTTTTATAATTTTTATTTATTTATTTATTCAATGACTGCTATTATTTGCCACCTCTAAATTGAAAGTTACTATTAAGCCTGAAAACTTTCAATCATGGAAGGTATTCCTTTGTTGCTAACTCTTTTTTTATCAAATAAAAAAAATGCTGAAAATTTTTTAGTGTTGGCTCTTTAAACTAAAAGGTCATAATCAAATCTGGGAGCCAAATATCAGAGGCTCCTTAATGCCGTGACGAAGTGAAATTCCATCCTACAAACAGTTAAAATTAAAACATGTCTAACTATTTTATAGTTTTAAAATAAATATGCATCGTCAACCCAACTTCATAAGTACTTTTATATTATTTTTCTGTTATTGCTACTTATTTCAGTTGAAGAAAATAACATTTACTACTGCCAGCTCATTCTCAGAGCAAAAAAAAAAAAATGTCCTGAAATCTGTGTAATCTGTTCCAGTATTTAGGTAGGACTTTATTTTATCTTAGCTTGGTATTCCTAACCAGAACTGTTCATATATCTCATTAGTGTAATATATTTAATTTGTATCATTAACGAGTAGTGCTGGTTACTCTGAGAGGAGGATCGGGCCATGAAGTTGTACATACAATCCTTGCAGGGGTCTAGAATCCTTCTCAGTAGGAAACCTCTTCTGCTTTAAAATGGTGTTTAGTTCTTGTCAGTAGGCTCTGTTAATTTTTATTACGTAGTAATCTTAGACTCCTGTATTCTATGATATTTTGAACTTCGTACTGTGAGTGGTATTTTAATTTTCTTGTCACCATTGTTGTGCAGCAAGCTTATTCACTTTCCAATAGTGTGTCTATCAAGTTACGTACCAAGGCACTGCTTTGTAGGCTGGGCTAAACATGCATAAATTGTACAACTCAAACTGCTTTAAGTGCAGAATTCTGACATGGTAAAATGAACTGTTATTGTAAGTCTGTTCATTTACCTTAATTAAAAATTTACAAAGCCTCTGTGAGCTATTTAGGCTGTCAGTAATAGGTATATAGGGATGTTTTTGTGATATGAGGAAGTCTGCTGTACACAAGTCTAATAAACAATATGAAGCACATATTCCGATGGCTTCATGTGATCGTGTATATATAATAGTTTGCTATTCACAGAAAAAGGGCTTCAGGCATTGATCCGGGATCTAGGAAACTGTTGTAAAACTGTCATACAAAAATGGAAAATGAGATTTCATATGAACTGAAATTGTGTTCTGCTGAATTACAAATTCCAATTGGTTAAGTCCCTGGCTTTTTCACTGTGAAGTACACGGTAAGGCAAGAGAAGATTTTTTTGAGCAACTGATCTTCAAAGGTTAAAAAATTATTTTTGTACTCTGTTCATACATTACACGTAATAAAGACAGCTCAGTTTAGTACAGAGGTTCAGCCCTGAAGAATCTGTCATGCATAAAATAATACTGAAAAAATATCACCTTTCCTACGATAAAATATTCTGAATGCTTTCTGAGTGCATTGTTGAATCTTAGTTAAATAACTAAGTCTGTCAGTTCTGCTATTACGAAAACTGATGAGTAAAAAACATTCTTCAAAAACGTATACAGAAGCAAGTCTAACATGAAGAACATTGCATTCTTATTAAAATATTTTATCAACATAATAAACATGCTTGCTTTTATTTCTAACAATTTACAATGTCTACTGATTCTGTTACTACGGCTAAATAGCAAAGGTTTGGTGCTTCTGGTAGTCCCTGTAACATTAGAGCTCTGAAACTCAGTTAACCATTTATTTTCCTACCGGACACTGGAGTCTATGAAAGGTAACAGTAAATCTGGATGTTGAGTGAACATGATCTTACTTGGACAGATTTCAGAAGGCAATATTATTATAAAAAACTTTTTAATATAGCCTAACTACTTTTGCTTTCTGCTGTGATATTTTCAAGAAATTTGAGTGTAAGGGATCTTAGAGCTCGTAAATACAAAAGGAAGGAGAAGGATGTCATAGCCAGCTGAGCTGTCAGAGTGTTGGTTTGCCATTTAGAGAAGTTCTTTTATTCTTACTATGGATTGTCACATGCAAAAATTAAGCTCATACATACAACTTTATAATATCAAGTTTATGTCTTGAGAGCAGGTCATCAAGCTTTCTCTTTTCCTAGTGCATGCAGGGAAAGAGGTAAATGAGGTGTGTCTTTCTCTGTTCCTAGCAACCACAGTTGTCTGCTTAGGAGTTGACCTTAAAGTGCACTGGATTTTGTTCCCGCGGTAGATGAGATTAGTGATAGAAAGGCAAATGCAATTTTCTTTGGTCTCCTCTGTTTAGGCTTTAAGGTCTCTGAACCGAAATCTTTATTGTTCTGCTATTGCTTATGGAATTTATTTCCTGTCATGAAGTCTGTGTGCACTGGAACTATATAAACCCAGTGTTTGAGGAGGCATGTAGGAATATCTGAAAAGACATTAAAAAAAGCCTCAGTATGACAGCTGATGTGGTAGGAATGTTGGGTAGCTACTTTTTCTGCTTAAAAAGCTAATGCCTACTATTTACCATTACTTGATGTTAAGGTAGAAAAGAAAGTTCTCTGCTCTTCTGCCTTCACCCAGTTACTAGTGAAAATTAATAAAGAAACAGCATATGAAGTGAGAGCACTGCACGTAACTTTTCTCTGTTGGAGGTTTATTACTGATGCTAAGGAATTAAAAGTGCACTCTTACAGACACAAAACCCGATCACCGTGCATACTACTCCATACCAAGTTAAAATGAGTAACTTACAGCTGTACCCTGGCGGAAAAAATTAAATTCTGTACCTGAGGGTGGTATGCCCTTTCACTGTAAGTTTTGTCTTTTTGTAAACCATCCTGTTGGTTTGTTCAAGAACAAATAAGATTCCCCCTTAGCACTTTTTTTTCCCCCCAAGGCTAAACAAACCCCCTTCTCTCAGCCTCTCCTTGTGGGTTGTGCTCCAGCTGCCTTGGTGGCTCTCCACTGCACTTACAGAGAGGAAGCAGAAAACCAGAGGCTACTCCCTATAGAAAGAAATAAAGTAGAAAATAGACTAACTCAACAAGAACTTTAAAAAGTTGCACACTGGGGCAAATACGATTACCTGCTGAGTGCATTTTCTATAAAATCTCATAAATATGAATGGATGTGAATTACAATTATCTTAGGAAAATCTCATACAAATTAGCTAAATATATTTTAATCTTCTAAATAATCAATTTTTCATGTACAGAATCAGTTTTTCAAACTTCAGATTGTAATGGACTTTTTAAATAAAGTCAATTATAAAGTTAGGTAAAGCTGTTTGTCTTACTCTTGGTTAAAAGGACATTCTCATCGTTTGTTTGCCACATCATTTCCAGGGGCTCTGAGATATGTAGCAAGGAGAGGAACATATAATGCAGTACGGCAAGGAGAATTCAAACAGTATGAACTTCAAGTACAGGAGATATAATGAGAAAAATTTGGGGTTATTCCCTATGTTGTTACTTAACACTTTTGAACTGAAATAATCCTTGACATTTATCAATTGCATAGCTTCCACAAATCATGAGTTAGGTTGAATAAGTTGAAGTCTGTATCTACACTTTTGATTCTTCCTATGTCTAAGTCATGTGAAAAACAGTGCTAGTAAAAGTGGGGGTTTTGATCATTTGATACTGTCACTATTTTTGTCTTATCATTTCTTTCTCTTTTTACTCTTTGCATAAATTAATCCACACAATTGTACTAATGGATGCCTATCCAAGAACACTCCAGGTATTTTAGACAAAATTATTCCATTTATTGAAACCTAAGAATGGGGGTGGGTAGAGGAGATAGAGTACTTTTCCAAATTATTGCCTAATGACACAAAGTAATCAGTTTAATGGCAGTAGAAATTAATATGGCTAGTTCTGATTTGTGAGGTAGGCTTAGTATTTCCCCTGGGAAAGGAGCAAAAAACCCCATAAGTTCATATACAAATATATATTGAACTGAATCAAAATAGGTTGCAGTTTGGCTTCATCTGCAAGTTTGTAAAGATTAACATTCTTCTGCCTTTATTCATACACTTTTTAATCTGATATTAATAAGCACCTAATAGCTAAGAGCAGCATTACAAACTGGTTTATTTTGTGTTTAGCAGTAACTTAAAAGGTGATTACTATCAGAAATATTATTTCTTCTTAGATACCTACAGGAGTCTAATGAATAGAAGTATCTCAGTGTGGACAGTTTGGGTCTCATTTTTTACCTTTATCAACTACCTACTGCTTAGAAGCTGAAGTAAGCCTCGCACACTTCAAAGAGACAGCTCTCCACCTTTAAAGGGTGATTATTTCTTATTTGAGCTCTCTATTTTTATATTATCAGTTTTTCCATCTGAATGAAGATCAGCATGTAGGCTTGGTTTGAATGATTTAAAAACCAGTTACTGTTACTGGCCTTATCACCTTTAAGCTAACTTGAAACAAACTTTATATGTTAACTGAAATACTAGCAATATTGTTAGTGTTCAGATTAACCATATAACCACTGATTTCTTTCCATGCTGCATTTGACTATTCAAATTGAGCTTATAATTTGAGACAATGGTTTAGATCTAAACCCATTTTAAAATCTGATACATTTAGAAGGTTCTGTTTAGTGATAGATAATCAGCACCTGTAATCCACATGGACTGCTTAATATCAGATTAATACATAATTACGTTGTGGTCATTTTAACATATTAATCATTTGGATAGTTGTTTTTTTGGATAAATCCTCAGTCTTGTGAAGGTAGATGCATGTTTCTGTTCAGAGGAGTGTAGTACATTATCTCATAATTCTAGAGGAACTGATGGATCTTTTTTTTTTCACTAATAAATAGTATTTACTAATGTAAATTTGAATTTTGGCAGAAAATGAGTCCATAATTTTTTCATAGCTTTATTCTTTTGAAATGTATGTTTTTCCTTCATGTGTAACATTGGATTTTTCCATCTGTAGAGTATTTGTTTAATAGCTAATTTCTTTAGACAGGTAGATGGTAGGCTTTGAAACACAGTAGAACACACAATAAGTTATGTAAAAAGTGAATGTTGCAACTTATTGCTTAGCAGGGTTTTTTTAAGGATCTAGAGATATAAGTTCAAGGCGCACTAGGTTACAAGTGGTTTTGAGTAAACATCAGTTTTGAAATTAAAGTGATGGTAGTGTTGCCTTGATCAAATAATTTGATTATGTATTAGTGATATATGGCTGCTTATAGACTAATGTCTATAGAATAATCATTGTTCTTGAAAAGCAAGATTCCATTATAATCAGCCATGCAGAACTTAGAAGAGTAACTAGAGGAAAAAAAAAATTATTTCCTCTCCTTACTTAAGCACGGTAAGAAAATAATTTTTGAGTTCTGTTTCGGAGGTAGGATTGCATAAAACAAGTGAAATCACTCATCTAAAAAAGTCTGAATTAATATTTTCTTGTTAATAGACAAGGATTTAATTTCTTTCAATGCAATTTATATAGAAATACAGAGACTTTTAAAAAATATTTTTTTGAAAAATGGAAATAAGAAATAACTTCATGTCTGCAACTATGTAAATCATTAATTCTTATGCCAACAAATGTTAAATCATAACTTTATTAACAAAAAAAAAAGATTAGAAGGTACAGAACTGAGCTGATCACTACTTCGTGATTAAAAATTTATTCTAAAGGATATATTCTATATGTGTATTATGTACTGGATAATATCTTTCCCAATTTGGTTTATTTATTTCTGAAACTTAATATATCTTCTTCTACATCTTAAAAGCGGTTGCAAAAATTTAGTCCTGGAAAACACAGGATAAAGTAGAAAATGGGAGTGCCAACTATTTGGTTGGAGAAAATTTGAAAAAGACTGTAAAACACACAAAATTGGAACTTCATAAATGATTTACTCATGCTCATTAATTAGATTTAGAAATTATCTCATTTTATAGTCTAGCAAAACAGCAGAGCAATATTCAGAATTTCTGATATAAATGTAGGAGCAAAAATTTATTTGCTATAAAGCAAACCTGCTGGATGGGAATAGCCATTACAGTCAACAATGAGGCAATGAATCTGTGCCTAAAGCAGTGTAGTAGGGCTTTTCATAACTTTCTGTATGCACGGTAAAGAGTAAATTTGCTGGAGCATCCACAGAGATTTAAATTAATTTCAGAAAGAAAATTATTACATTAATTTGTTTTCTACAAATATAATTTTGAATTAGTTATTCAGTGTGGGTTTTCCCAGTTGCCTTTAATAAAATGATAGAGATGGGCTTATGGGGAAAATCTTAATTGTTCAGCTTTCCATTTCCGTTTGACTCATTTTCAAACTTTGTTATTAGTGGGAAATAGCTGAAGTAAATGAGCATTTGTGAACAGTAGTGCCTGATTCTAAGCTTTTGCTTGGGCTTATTAGAAGGTTAGTAGTTTAAGAACACAACGTTTTAGTTTCTATCAAAATGTTGTCATTCATGAAGCTCTGTTTTAGAAAGAATTTCACTATGTGTAATGTTACACAGTCATGGTTTAAAGTGAACTTTATAATTCTTTTGACCTTAAGAGCAGAGGGTATTAATATAAAACAGCGTGTTGCAGCTCATGGTACTATGACTCAATTATGAGTAACAGTGGTTAATATTTTTGCATACTATTTCTCAGTTATAGTGTTTAAAACAGGGAGGGCTTATGGTGCAGAGGAAAGTAAATGAAGAATGTTCAGCTGTCAAATACAAAGGAAGAATCAGGATGATCATAAATGTATTATTTTTCAGTAATAATTTTCGCCTGACGGACGTAATTACACAGACCACTGATACTAAAATTTCTCATTTCTTCAGCAGATTAAACGTTCTTTAGCCATATGCTTTATGAGAAAATCGTGTGTTTCTGTAAAGGTTAAGTTGTACAGCTGGACATAAAGACACTCTGTGAACGCATAACATTCAACACAGTATCATAGCATTGCTGAGATGAAAAAAGGGTTCAGTAGAGCTGTCACTGTAATTCTGCCTTGTGTAGGTATAGAAAGAAAATTTAATTATGACCTTATTATTCATATGGTTATTCCTCCTAGTGCTGTGGATTTATCATTAAACTGTTATAAATAGAAGTTTATTCCAAGCTGAAAACTAAGAGCATTTACTGTTTATTTTATAACTGAAGTTATAATAACAAGCATTTATAAGTACTCTTTTATTTTATTTTTCTTTCCTGAGATGACTGTTCAGAACAGCACTGCACACTTTCAGATAAGCTTACAGAATTTTGTACAAAGGGTGTAAGTTTTTCCACTGTTCCTGAGACAGACTTGAGGAGGAAATACTTCCTATGATCTGAAACATGCTGCTCTCCTTCCATTCCCACTAAAGAAAGAAAGAAAGAAGGAAAATAATTTTTCTGCTTTTGGACAGACTAGAGTGCTAAGCATGCGATTTCAACTACTTCTGAATAAGCTATTGGTAGGATACTGACTTGGGATGTAATCTGACTGGTACTGAGGTGAGCATAGTCTGTTTTTGTTGTTAATCTTTGTCAAAAACCAAACTTATAAATTAAAAACCTGTTTCCTGGAATTAGATTAGTCTTATCATAGATTCTATATTCCCATGTTCTGTTTGTTTGACACATTTCCTTCAATTTTCCTTAAGATTCGGTAGAGGATCTCAGTTTTTAGGTAAGATTAGGTTTTTTAGCAGTATGACACACAAAGACCTGTAGCTTCTGTAATAGCTTCAGAGGCCTACTGGTTGTGACTCTTCAGTTTTGCAGTGCACGGACTGTGAAAAATAACTGTGTCTTGGTGACAGTGTTTCCCCCATGAATCTTATGCATCTTAAAAGCATAAAATACAGCTTTTGGACATATACCAAAATATATCTTATAAAAGGAGTAATTCTTTTCAGTTAAGGCAATAAGCTTTTGGAATTGGCTGATTGTATAAGATCATACATAACTCAAAATTGGAAGAAAACTTTTTACCCTCTTCATATATGTCAATATTAAAATTAATTGAACCTTTGAAGATTTGAAGTGCGTGCTTGTGTGACTGACTGTTTCTGCAGCTGTGCAGTCCAAAGTTTCAGTCAATAAAATGAGAATCAAGTTCTGGAATCAGCTGTCTAAAACCAGACTTGTCTTGTTTGGAAAGTATATATTAAATAAAAAGATAATTTAAAAGTAATGTGAATAATACACATTTGAGGGCAATGCAAGGACCTTTTACCTCAGAAACTGGGTTGCAAAGCCTTTTTGCTTGTGCTTTTTCAGTCTTAATTTTGCAAGACAAACCTGGTGTATCTTCTCAAGGCATTTTTCTTTGCTTTAAAGAAAAAAATTGTATTACCTGGGGAGTTGCAAGTAATATCTCAAATTAGATTAAGAACTAAAAATAATTTAAATTAAAAAGTAATTAAAAATGACCGCTTTTCAAATATGCATGTTGCTATAAATTCTTAGACCAAATTATCTAACTAGAAGTGCCGCAAGCCAGTTACATTGTTTCTAAACATTCAACCTTCAAAATATGGCTAAGGTATACCAGTCAGGCACTGCGATGAATTTTCTTTTTGCAAGTAGCTGTTATTCCTCTTATTAGCATAGTAATTGAATGTTAGTGTGTCTGTGCTACTCCTGTTTGGAGGATAAACAGGATATTATGCTCTCTAGCTCCCAGTCTATTGCTTTTTGAGCTCTGATTTCATTTCAAAAGATAAAGTGCTAATAATAAATTGTTAATTTATTAAATTGTTAGTTGTTAATAATAAATGGCTAATAATAAATTGTTTGTAAAAATCAAGTTTTAATATGTAACTTTGTTGCCCTTGAAGCTAAAAAGCGATGAGCTGCATTTTTTTTTACTTCCCTGGTATTTCTACTGTGAGTGATGTACTATTCTGGCAGACCTGTTTGTTCTGGGTAATTTTAGGGCGAGTGAGGCAGTAGTGTCAGCTTTACAAAGCGCAAATCAGGCCACAAATTTTTATGTTTTTGTTTATGTGAAATAGAAGTGTCATTTCTATCATCTAGAAGGTAACCAGATGGTGCAGTTTCTGGGTAATGCCCCTTTACCAGGTATAGCAGCATTTGCAGGGTCTTAAAGTTGAGTAACTTCAAGGCACAAGATGTTAGTACAAAAGATTCTAAATCTTGCTGTGAACTGTGTATAGTTTGTCAGTTGCATGAGTCACGTGACCTAAAAGTTTCAAGGCATTCACCTTGTTTGAGTAACTTTGAGTAACTGAACAGAAATAAAATAAGTGGCAGTACAGTAATTATAGGGGGTTTCTGTAGGTTATTGTAGGTTGGGCATATATAGACTATCTTTTGGAGCCTGAAAGCAAACCAGAAGATGCACCATAATCTAGAAGCTGGATGTTAGCATTAATAAGACTATGTGAAATTTAAAACAGGTTGTTGGGGGTTTTTTGTGTTTCTTAGCAACACTACTTGTATGTTATCCCTTTTTTGTACTCTAGCACAAATGGAAGATGTCTAGTATGAGCATCGAATAAGATTGCTCATATTTGTGTACCATCATAGGTGGACAGCACACATACATGCAGGTTACATGCAGAGATGTGCTGCTGGTTCTGATCTATGACATAATTTTGATAGTTTTGATTTGAGTTATCAACCTATCCAAAAGGATGACAGCCCAAAGGCCCCATGTATTAATACACATCGCTTTTGTATTGCCACAGTATGTATTTCTGTAATTCTGTATTTTGGAGGGAGAGATTGTCAGTTTGGGTTTTGGGGTTGATTGGTTGGTTTGTTTCGGTTATTTCAAAGCATCTTAGAAGCACTGGTTGTAAGGGGTGTCAGAATGTAGCTCATCCTGTCCAGCCTCATGTTGGAAGTATGACTATTGACAACACTAGGCCAGATTATCTATGGTTTTATCTAATCAAGTCTATAAAATCTTGAAGGATGGAGATTCAAAAACCTCCAGCACTGACACCTTTCTAGTGAAGAGCCATCGTGTCATAGAAGAAAGCTTTCCTAACCTCCTTTATGAATTTCGAAGCTGCTGTGGCTATTGTCCTTTATTTTCTGTTGCTACTATGAAGAGTTCACCTTTATCATCTTTGTGTATATCCTTCAAGAGCTTGTAGGAAACTGTAAGATTGTCCCTTAGCCTGCTGTTCACCTGACTAAACAAGGCGAGCTGCGTGTCTCTCCCTCTCCCTTTGTAAGTCATGTGCTCTAAGTCCCTAACTCCTCCATGTTCTCCGCGTTCCTCTTAAACAGTGGTGTCCAAGTCTTGACATAGTATTTTGATGCAATTTCACCAACATGGAGTAGAGGAAATTAATGACTTTACTCGATCTGCTGGCATTGGTTGCCTCTGATTTTTTTTTTTTTTTTTTTCCTACTTTGGTTGTAGTGTTTTGAGTTGGTTGGTTTTTTTTCCAGGACTGCTACTCAATCTCTTGCTTCACAGCCTGTGCTGATACATGAGGCTATTTCATCACGGGTGCAGAAACTTTCACTTCTAAACAGAATATCCTGAGCTTTCTGTCAACTCAGTTGCTATGAACCTCTGTGGATTTAGGTATTTCTGCTAAATATACACCACTTTCCCTAATTTGGTACCACTTGCAAATATGCTCAAGGTGTGTATTGTTTTATCATCCAGGTCACTTGTAAGGACCCTCGTCAGTAATGCCCCAGGATCAATTGCTGGGATGCCCTGCATTCTGCTAGCTGCCTACCCAGGGCGAACCATGGTAGTGCAGCGATTTTTCAATACTTCTGTCTCTTCCTCCAGTTCACGTTTCCTCAGCTACCAAATGAGAACACTATTGCCATAGCATCGAAAGTTTCACTGCAGTTGAGGCATATTTCTTATGCGGCTCTCCTACTGTCCATACAGCCCATCATTTCACCACAGAAGGCTGTCAGATTGGTGGTATGTGACATGCCTTTGGTTAAATTCATGTTGACTGTTACGAATTATCTTCTTTTCTGTCATACATTTAGAAATGGATTCCAAGAGGATGTGCTTCATAATCTTTCCAGGGACTCTGTTCAAAGCTGACACTAAATACATCATAGAGTAATCATTCTCAAAACTAGAGTGGGGCACCTTGAAAATTTAGGTCCTCTCATATTAGCATATATTTTATTGCTTGTAGTAAATTAGCCACCATTGTGCTGCTGATTGGTGGCACAGTATCAGGAGGATACGTTTAGCTTTTCAAGGAAAGCTCTGTAGGGTTGGGACTGATAAAACCTAGTTTCGCCCTTACGTTTAAGGTAGATGTTCAGGTGAAGGTCTTTACACAGATAGGAAATAAAGCTTTCAAGAAAAGGGAATAAAATTGTTATCATAGTAAAGGTTATTATTGCTCTAATTATAATTCATATCCAATAATGAACACCTTATTCAATAATATTTAATTCAAATCATGATGTGAATATAGAATAACGTATTAGAGAATTCGTGAGAAGTTCTTAAAAGTAAGCTGGATAAATGTGCCTCAGAGAATGTATTTGATGAATCTGTAAAAGTACTTAAATCAGATCTGTAAAATATTATGGGAAATCCAAAAGAGATGCACAATTAGCTGTTCAAGGCCAAGAGGTATTGAGCATCTGTTATACAGTGCTTTCTTGTATACTGTTTGTGCAAAACAGGTGAGTGGCAAAAAAGTGACACTATGCAAAGTTTAAATGAAACTAAGCAGAGGTGAGGGCTTGAATTGTAAAAAAAGATAAGTAAAATAGTTCCCTCATAGTTGTCTGGTCTTTGCCTACACATTATTAGTGTACCACTGAAATGTTTAAATATAGGACAAATGATGAGGAAAAGGCTGAGGTGCTTAATGCCTTCTTCACCTCGGTTTTCAACAGTAAGGCAGATTGTTCTCTGGACAACTGGTCTACTGAAGCGGTGGATAGGGTCGGGGTGCAATACAGCCCCCCTGACATCCAGGAGGAAGAAGTTAGAGACCTGCTGAGCCACTTGGATCCTCATAAGTCTATGGGGCCAGATGGGATCCACCCTAGGGTGATGAGAGAGCTGGCGGACGAGCTTGCTAAGCCGCTTTCCATCATTTATCAGCAGTCCTGGCTCACTGGAGAGGTCCCAGCAGACTGGAAGTTGGCCAACGTGACGCCCATCCACAAGAAGGGCCGTAGGGACAATCCAGGTAACTACAGACCTGTCAGCCTGACCTCGGTCCCACGCAAAATTATGGAATGGATAATCCTGGGTGCGATCATGCGGCACCTGCAGAATGAGGGAGAGATCAGGCCCAGCCAGCATGGTTTTAGGAGAGGCAGGTCCTGCCTGACCAACCTGATTTCTTTTTACGACCGTGTGACTCGCCTGGTGGATGAGAGGAAGGCTGTGGATGTGGTGTACCTGGACTTCAGCAAGGCCTTTGACACTGTCTCCCATAGTAGACTACTGGACAAGCTGGCAACCTGTGGCATGGATGGGGATGTACTGTGCTGGGTTAGGAATTGGTTGGATGGCCGAGCCCAAAGGGTGGTAGTGAATGGTGTCCCATCCAGCTGGCAGCTGGTCACTAGTGGCGTCCCCCAGGGTTCGGTGCTGGGCCCGGTCCTGTTTAATATCTTTATTGATGATCTGGATGAGGGGATCGAATCCTTCATCAGCAAGTTTGCAGATGACACCAAGCTGGGAGGAAGTGTCGATCTGTTAGAGAGTAGGAGGGCCCTACAGAGGGACCTTGACAGGCTGGAGAGATGGGCTAACTCCAATAGCATGAGGTTTACCAAGTCCAAATGCCAGGTTCTACACTTTGGACACAACAACCCCATGCAGGGCTATAGACTGGGTGCAGAGTGGCTGGAGAGCAGTCAGGCAGAAAGGGACTTGGGAGTGCTGGTGGACAGGAAACTCAACATGAGCCAGCAGTGTGCCCAAGTGGCCAAGAAGGCCAACGACATCTTGGCCTGCATCAGGAACAGTGTGGCCAGCAGAACTAGAGAGGTCATCATCCCCTTATACTCGGCACTTGTCAGGCCGCACCTTGAGTACTGTGTCCAGTTCTGGGCCCCTCAGTTTAAGAAGGATGTTGAGATGCTGGAGTGTGTCCAGAGGAGGGCAACGATGATGGTGAAGGGGCTGGAGCACAAGCCCTGTGAGGAGCGACTGAGGGAGCTGGGGTTTTTTAGCCTGGAGAAGAGGAGGCTCACGGGAGACCTTATTGCTCTCTACAACTACCTGAAGGGAGGTTGTAGTGAGGCAGGAGTTGGACTCTTCTCTCAGGCGACCAGTGACAGAACGAGAGGACATGGTCTCAATCTTCGCCAGAGGAGGTTTAGGATTGACATTAGGAAGAAATTCTTCACTGAGAAGGTGATTGGCCATTGGAATGTGCTACCTAGGGAGGTGGTGGAGTCATCATCCCTGGAGGTGTTCAAAGAGAATTTGGATGAGGCACTTAGTGACATGGTGTAGTTGACAAGTAGGAGTAGGAGTAGGAGTAGGTGTAGGTGTAGGTGTTGGTTCATAGGTTGGACTCGATGATCTCAAAGGTCTTTTCCAACCTTATGATACTGTGATATTGTGATACTGTGATGATTACTTAATGTTTGCATGTTTTATAAAGCATAGAATTTATTGGCCTTTTGAGATACACCATTCATAGTCTGGTTGTCTTTTCCTAAACATGTACACTTGCATTTCTGAATCAACAAAAATGTATAAATCTAGTGGTTATAATACCTTTATTGGGAGTATTGCTCTCTGTAACTACATACTATTTTAAGAAGGCTATTTTCATTTTTGCACGCTTCATGTAGTTATATATCAACTAAATAATAAATAATATATAGTTGTATATTATAGTTATGTAATTATATGCAATAGCTGATAGTGTATGATGCATATATTATATTTGTCTTTTCAGGGATTTAGTGGATGTTATGAGACTCATTGCTTACCTGTTATCTCCTACTTTTTCTGATAGGTTTGCAACTAAAGATATATCTACATATGGTTAATATACTACTGTAGCATGAATAGGTATAATCAAGCTAACCTTGTCCTAGTTAATTCACGCTGTATAGGCTACAATGCAGGGCCTCAGCTGTCTCAATTCTGAGTATCCTTGCTAGGATGGTATGCAGTATCCCATGCTGCCACTTTTTCTCAGTCTTTGCAACCAAGCTAACTAGAAAAAGTCCAGATTTTATGCCTACCTGTGTGGAGTCATATGTGCTAACTCTAGTAGACTGTAGAAAGGCTGGAGGCCCTTCCTCCTATTTTTGTTCATGCCTGCCCATCTTTTGTTTATCATACTGCCATAATACATCATTAGAGCTCAAGGACTATGAGCAATTACATCAGTCATAGCATTCATGGGTCTAGTTATTTTTCAAATACAGAACAGCTGAAAATACATTAAATTGTGAAGCCAGAAGATCTAGATGTTAATTGTTCCTCCTGTAAGTGTATTTTTATAGTGTATTTTTGGTGAACGGTACGTACTTTTTCCAATGGCTGTTGCCTGATAGTTTATATGAGCAGACTTCAGAGCAAAACTAGCAAAGTCTGTAGTGTAAAATGTCTTCTTAGAGATTAGTCACTATTAACAGATTATCAGCAAAATGCATCTGAAGACTTTCCCCGGGCCAGATTGTACCTATGCTTCTCTGATAGGAATGGCTGTTTTAATCTTAAAATCCTGTTGTTCCCTAGGGAGCCACTCCTACTCCCTTTCATGCAACAGAGGTAACAATCCACCTGCCTCAGTGAATCAGCAGTATCCACTTAACCTCTTCTCAGCAGGATAAGCACCTGCTAACAGCGTGTGGTATTGCTGGGAAAATTATGAGCCTTCTAGCTTATATGTTAACAGTGATTAATATTTGGTATTACTGTTTCAATATGTAGGAGGCATTACCGCTATTGAAAAACTGCCTTAACTCCAGCTGCTGTTCCTACAGAGATCACACTCATTTAGAAGATGCAGTTACGCAGTGCTTCTACCAGGAAAGGAATTGTAAGCATCTTTCAGGGCTTAGAAAAGAAAGAGAGACAGTTAAAATACTAAGTGTCATAGTTTAAAAAAAAAAAAAAAAATTAAGACAGGATTCAAATTTACATACTGCCTTTGTGGAACGTCAGGAGTTGGGTCTTTGTGTCTTCTAAAGTGTGTTGGGGGTATTAAACTTGTTTGATTTGGCAGAGATTGAAGTTTTGTCTCAGTTATGGAAATACTTGTTTTAATTTCAGAAATATATGCACACTAAGCTCTTGAGAACACAGTAGTGTTCTCTATTTTCATCATAACGAGCCATTTTCCTTCCCTAAAGACAGCATTGCTGTTTCCTTAAATATTGTGATTTATGTAAATGCTTTGGATGCCAGGACAGTCTTGGTCTTCAAACCGGTTGTATATTGCCACTGATCCACCCAGTTAGTAGGTACAATTAGTTTGACTGAACGCTTTCTGAACTATATGTAGCAAGCAGAAGACATGAAAATGTATCAAAGATTCAGTTTTTCTTTAACTTCTAGGATCCTATTCAACTGGGATTTAAATGTGTGCACGAGAAAAGATTATCAAAACTTAAAAAACCCTGCAAAATGTGAACTGAATCCATCCTTACTGTGTCTTCAAGAAGATGAAGCTTGATTAAATCAAGTTTCAGAATTATTTCATTAACCTGATATAGATTCCTGAAGAGGACTTTAGTGCAAATCGAAGTAAAACATTAATGGATGTTTACATTTCCATTTTTGTAGCAAGGTGCTACTGATTCTTTCCCAAACCTTTCTCTCTCTTAGAAGTGCAACTCCATTTGTATTCTTTATGTTCTTTGCTTAAAACACACACCAGAATGCCGTATTCATTCATTTTCTCATTTGTTTCCTACACTTTTTTTTCCTGTGATTTCCATAGTGCTAGGGAGTCTATATCACCTCCACACATCCTTCTCTTATGTGTGCTTTTGTATTGTTTGATGGGGTGATTTCTAATAAAGACAAAATAATTCTGTTGAGCATTAAGGCTTTGCTAGGGCTTCATTTCAGGAGGCTTTTCAACAAAGGGAAAAGGTGACATAAGGAAACAAACCCACACACGTGCATTCAGGTTTGTTTGCTTCCAGACTTCACTTACTGCTAGTGAATAAAACTGAGTATCAGTAAAGTTCTCTGGTTTAGTTCTTTGTCTTCTTCCTGTGGGTGCAACATCCAGGAAACGTCTGTGTGTCTCCTAAAAACATTTAAAGAAGCTCTTTTACATGGAGCTAACTAAAAGGGGTTAAGGTATTGTCTCTTCAAACAGTTTTTTTTTCTGAGAAGAAACTTGGGACAGATAAACACGGATCTTAGTGGCTCCCTATGTAAAACAGGTGTTCATCACTGGCTAATTTCCCCCGATGATATGTAATATTACTGCAATAAATATGGTATATATACATACTCATAAGTACTATTTGCTGGTACACTGCTAATTAATTTCTTATGCATAGATGTAGCACTCTTCAAGCATGCCATAGGAATTGTTTGATGCCTTCTGTCATCCTATTGTGTCTAAATATTTTGAATATTTTTTCATTATATGGGCTATGCATTCCTTGAGCAAAAATCTCAAGCAGCCGCAAACTTAAAATGCAGGTAGCTTCTAGCCAAGAACAATGAAATTCAATTATTATTCATATCTTAAAAGGCAGCACTTTTTTTTCTTAGCATCATAAGGTTGCAAATATTTGTAAGTGCTATACGCTGAAACATAGAACTCTCTGCACCTTAGCACCCGTTAATAAGGTTACTGTTATTCTTTCATGCTCATCTGTCTAAATCCTGACATTAGGGCACTCACTGTTGATAGACTGTGAAGATGTCAGGTTGCATCAGTTCAATACGATTTTGGATAAATCATAATAGGTTTGCACCTAGAATGTGCTTCTTTAGAATAAGATGATCCCACAGATTTTGAATGGATGACAGCTGTGCTCAGGTTTATCTTAAGTTTCAGCTTTCTGAATTATTAGTATTTGTGCATAAACAGGCTTCATCTCATTAAGAAAAGTGAAATGTGACAGGGAGCTTTTGAGACATGCTGTTCCTTTTCTAAGATGTAAAGCAGTTAATATATCATGGCACCAAGTAAAAAATATAAAATATAATAGTGTTACTGTGAAAGTGGCTGATCTCCTCTGGCTTTGTCCTCTTGTCATTTATTAGCCATGTCAAAATAGAGTACAATGTATTTTTGTATCACAAATTTAAAGAAATATTTTCTGATCAGAAAACTGGTAATAATATAATTTCTTTACTATTTCTTACAAATAATTCTTGCTAGACGTGACATGGAGATAGGATTCAAAATACTGCTATTTAGCAATTTACATATATTAAGATGAGGAACCTATTTGCCATAAAAATCTAGTTGGAAATGCTCTTAGACAGTCCTGAACAAAGTGTTAAAACAAATCTAGCGTAGTGGACACAATGGCACCTAGCAAGTCTTTCACCTTCTTTTTGTAGGCAATGGGAATCCTAAGCTTTTTCTCAAATGCATAGGTATAATCAAAGACTGAAGAACGTTTAAGAAATAGACAGTTTATTTGGAGTGGCATTCCCAGACGGTTAAATTGCGAACTCATTCAGATGTGAGCAGGAGGATATGGGCTGCATGAAGACATTACAGCAATAAAACTTCCTTAATGTCTAACAGTGTGGGCTAAATGATTTTTTAGCATGATGGGAAATATACATTTAATCGTTTCTTTGGGAAAACTTGTATTGGACCAAGAAAAAAGAAAGTGAGCAAGCCCATTAAAATATCTGCAACAATAAGCACGTAAAGGCATGTAATGTAACTATTTGATTTTAAATTGAATTCTTGAAGAGAATAATCTGTTGAAAGTCTATTGCAACCAGGTTGTGGGTTTTTTTAAATTCATCAGGCATTGAAAGAAGACTCAGCAGCTTTCTCTTCAATTTGAACTGGTTTGATATTTTAAAAAATACTTTTGCACTGGTACAACAAACTTTCGTCAGCTGAGGTTTAAACCAAAAATACTAAGATCTTACTCTGCATAGCTTTTTGAGTGAATTCACTGCTTGTAAAACTGAGAAACAGAACCTTTTACTAAAGGTTGGGCAGATAGCACAATGTTAGGATTTCATAACTTCCTTGTGCAATCTGAACAGCATTTGATTGGAAATAATATTTAGCTCCTAGTAACGTTGAGTTACCAACAGAAGCTGCACATAATTATAGGTTTACTAATGATCTTGGTAGCACTGATCTGGATCCAAGCCATTCTCCTTGATATTTGAAAAGTCATGGCAATAAGGTGAAGTCCCTGGCGACTGGAAAAAAAGGCTAACATTGCACCCATTTTTAAAAAGGGTAGAAAGGAGCACCCTGGGAAACTACAGACCTCTCAGCCTTCTGTGCCTGAGAAGGTCATGGAACAGATCTTCCTGGAACCTATGCTAAGACATATGGAGGACAGGGAGGTGATTTGAAACCGCCAGCATGGCTTCACCACAGACAAGTCCTGGCTCACCAACCTAGTGGCCTTCTACGAGGGAGTGACTTTATCAGTGGAGAAGGAAAGACCTACAGATGTCATCTATCTGAACTTCTCTAAGGCCTTTGACACAGTCCCCCTCGACATCCTTCTCCCTATATTGGACAGCTATGGATTCAGTAGGTGGACTGTGCAGTGGATAAGGAATTGGTTGGATGGTCACACCCAGAGAGTAGTGGTCAATGGCTCAATGTCCAGATGGAGATCATTGTCAAGCGGTGCACCTCAAGGATCCATTCTGACATCAGTGTTGTTTAATTTCTTCATCAATGACATAAAAGGTGTCATCGAGTGCATCCTCAGCAGGTTTGCAGATGACACTAAGCCAAGTGGTGAGGCTGACACCCCTGAGGGACAGGATGCCATTGCCATCCAGAGGGACTTCGACAAGCTGGATGATGGGCTTATGAATACCTCATGAGGTTGAGCAAGGCAAAGTGCAAGGTACCTGGATGAGGTACCTCTGTCAGTACAGGCTGGGGGACAGATTGAGAGCAGCCCTGCAGAGAAGGACCTGGGATTCCTGGGTGTATAAGAAGATATGAGGCGGTGTTGTGCACGTGCAGCCCAGAAGGCTAGTTGTATCCTGAGCTGCATTAAAAGAAGTGTCAAGGGAGGTGATTCTGCCCCTCTATACTGGTGAGACCCCACCTGGAGTGCTGCATCCAGCTCTGGAGCTTTCAGCACAGGAAGGACATGGACCTGTTGGAGCAGATCCAGAGGAGGAGCACAAAAATGGTGAAACATGGAACACCTCTCCTATGAAGTGACACTGAGAGAGTTGGGGTTGTTTAACTTGGAAAAGACTCAAAGGACACCTTGTTGCGGCCTTTAAATACTTAAAGGCACCTTATAAGAAAGATGAGGAAAAACTTTTTAGCAGGGTCTGTAGCAATAGGACAAGGTAATGATTTTAAACTGAAAGAGGAGAGGTTTAGACTAGATATTAGGAAGAAATATTTTTTGCTGTGGGGTTGAAGCACTGGATCAAGTTGCCCAGAGAAATGCCCCATCCCTGGAAACATTCAGGGTCAGGTTGAATGGGGCTCTAAGCAAACTTATCCAGTTGAAGATGTCCCTGCTCACTGCAGAGAAGTTTGTCTAGATGACCTTCCTGGTCCCTTCCAGTCCAAATCATTCTGTGATTCTATGGTTAATTAAAACAGCATGGTGGATAAAATGTGCTGTGATTGTTCAATCCAGCAGGAGCCAGTGCTATATCTGCTACAACCATCCCTTCCTTCATATATAAAGGTTTGTCTTTAAATAACAATAAGCATCATTCAGTTTCAATATTTGCTACAAAAGCAGAACTGCAGTTTTCTGCAGTGGACACCCAGCACTGGCACTTCTTTAGGGATACTTCTCCAAATTTATGTGTAAGGTAGAGAAAGAAAGTAAGAGAAAAAAATGTATTAGCCTTGAAATACAGTATTTGAAGCTGACCATACTTCATAAAAACATAATTTCTATTGATCAAGAAAACTCTTTCTTCTCCAGTAGAAAACAGAAACTATGACAGATATCTTCGGAGATGGTGGCAAATTAATTATCTATATTTAGCAGTTACAACAGTGTGTGTGTTCTGATAAACAGGCAGTGTGTAGCAAATTTATTGCAATACTGGTGGATGATGATTAGATGGTGATGGATAAAATAATTTTTTCCATAAAGTTTGATAATGCCTGTGCAGTTTGTAGCAAAAAACTTGGCAGATGTGCAGTGTATTCTTGCATGCTAAAATCCACTTCTTGTTGAAGGTGACGAAAATCAAAAATCACCCTTTTCTTTCAGTCTAAAAGTATAAATAAGTAAAACTTGTCTGTGGGTTGAAAGAGCATTAAGTGGCATCTGCGCTTTAAAAGCTCACAAAAAGAAAGTAGCGTAACCTTGTCCTAAGGTGGCCATATATGACGTGCAGAGTCATAGAAGAATTGGTCAGAAACAGTTTCCCTAGGTAGTGTTACCAAACAACGTGCTATGACAGGTGTCACATGAAGTCAGCTTTGAATATTCAACTCAAATGGCCATTTACAGGCGGATCAAAAAGCAGTGACCATCTGTTGAAATTCAGGAAAAAGCTATGAAATCAAATCTCTCAATCTTCAACGTGACTCTGAGCTTACCTGTCATCATATGGGGCAATCTCATGTGACCACTCACCTAGAAGACTTGAAAGTGCAGAAAGTGCTTGGAAGTGTGTTTGTCCTTTCAGAATAAAGGAAAGAAATATTTGCCACATTTTCAAGGAAGGTCACTGATACCAGTGTTTCCAGGTCACTTTGCACTTCATCCACTACCCTCTAATGGTAATGTCTAGCTTTTAAGGAGAGTCAGTATTTTTGTCTATTGTTCAGAATGAAAAGAAGTAAAATTGGAAGAAGCTTCAGATTTGTTTTAACACTGTGTGGTTGCAGCACAGACATACCAGTTTCTGATAGTTTTTCCTTTTTTCTCCAAACACAGTTAATGCTTCAAAAGTATTTGAAACTAACTTTAAAGGAAGTTGCTGAACAGCAATTTTATGACTTGATTTGTTTTAAAGCCTAAATGGCTTAGGGAAATGTTTTACAGAAGATATAATCCATCCGCAGGGAATAAAGCCTGGAAAATTAGGTGGCATAAACCTAAAACACAAAATACATTCTCATGACTTTGCACTTAAGCTGTTGCTTGCTGAACTTATTTAACAATGGCTAGGTATTGTTTATTGCCTATAACTACAGTTTCTGGAAGTTGGAAGATGTTTTAGAAATGTTTTTTTCAAAAATCTTTATTAATAATGTCTTTGATCTGTTTGCTAGAATGTCTATCTGACGTATGACTTTGATCAGCATGTGGAATAGCTGCAGAGCCTGAAACAGTGCTGCTGTCTTTCTTTGTGTAATGACTTCGCCAGCAGTGCTGTAAAAATTATATCTGTCCTGTTGATTCCTCTTTTTATAAATTGGTTCCAGATCACTTCAGTAATGCATTTGCCTTCTTGCCCTCTGAAACAAAACCATAAGCAAGGGTACTTCGTGTGCTTTGGAGTGCTTTATAACCATTCACACATAATTTTGTGTGTATTTTAAAATACAAACCTAGTAATGAAACAGTTACCCGTACAGCTTTTTGTGGACTTGGAGCTCCTAAATCTGAACAAAGGCAATATTGCTTTTATATCGATAATGCATATTAACAGATTGTGTTCTTTGAGTTATACGTGTACATGTGTATAAATGTATTTTCATTACTTTTTATATACTGATATCCTTAGTGTTGGAATGATGCTGGGGGAAATATTAAGTAGGGAGAAGTGATGACTTATTTGAGAGCAGAATTAAACAGTTGTTTGCATCTGTTCATGTTGACACATCCTGTGATACCAAAGTTCATCAAAATAGCCCGCTAGATGTTTTTTCTAACTTTGGTACTTACTTGATTTCAAAGAGGGCTAGGATGATTATTAGTAAATAATCAAGTGAATAATAATAAAGGGAAGTGAGAGTGGTCAGATCCCTGGAGATGTCTTTCATTGAATGACAGCCAGTACATGGTGGAAATTACAAAACCTGGACGAATTGAGATGTTATCTATTTGAGCCTTGAATATTTAGTTGGGCTATTAGTCTTCCTTATTTTACTTGATTAAATTAAATATAACTATTTTAAAATGGTTTAAATGTACTGCTGTACAATCATTTAATTTAATTACCTTGAAAGGGTGCATGGATTTGTGATAGATGCTTGGTATTTATCTTGATTTGTATTGACAGAGTGACCATTGTATTTCTTGTACATTTGTATACGCGAGGATAAAAAAAGCTGGTTTTGAATTACCCTAACTGAACTGATATGTAAGAGTTTATCATTGGCAATTAGCAAAGAAAATATGTTATTTTACAAATGCTTAACTCTTTATACATGTTCTTCAGCAACATATATATTCCATATTTAACGTGCATAAAGCACTTCATTATTTTAGCGGTCACTTTACTACATATACAGGGCACATCTTAGAGGTATTGTTGTTGTTTAACCCCAGACGGTAAGTAAGCAGCACACAGCAGCTTGCTCAGTCCTCTCTGGTCGGAATTGGAAAGTAAAAGTGAGAAAACTCATGGGTTGAGATAAAAACAGTTTAATAATTAAGAAGAAATAATAGTAGTAATAATAATAAATTGTAAGGAAAATAGGGGGGGGAAAAACCCAAAGCTCAAACAAAATGCCAAAGCAGAGAGAGAAATAAAACCCAAGAAAAGACATTAGGCAAATAAAAACAGTTGATCTTCACCAACTGACTGATTCTCAGCCAGTCTGTGGGCAGCAGCCAACCTGCCCCCTAGTGTTATTGCTGAGCATGATGTGCTGTGGTATGGGATAGCTCTTTGGTCAGTTGGAGCCAGCTGTCCCAGCTGTGTCCCCTCCCAGTTTCTTGTGCATCTCCAGCCTCCTTGCTGGTGGGATGGTGTGAGTAGCAGAAAGGGCCTTGGCTCTGTGTAGGCACTGCTCAGCAATAACTAAAACATCTCTTCTTTAACAAAACATTTCGGTACTAATCCATGTGTCATGGACACCTTCCACTAGATCAGGTTGCACAGAGCCTCATCCAACCTGGCCTTGAACACCTCTAGGGACAGAGCATCCCCAGCTTCTATGGACAACCTTTTCCCGTGCCTCACCACCCTCACAGTAAAAAATTCTTCGTAATGTCTGATCTCAGCCTCCCCTCTTTTAGCTTAAAAACATGACCCTTCATCCCCTCACTGCACTCTCTGATAAAGAGTCCCTCCCCATCTTTCCTGTAGGCCCCCTCTAAATACTGTAAGGCTGCCATAAGGCCTCTCTGGAGCCTTCTCATTTAAGTGGAAAAAGCCCAACTCTCTCAGCCTGTCCTCATAGGCGAGGTGCTCCAGCCCTCTGATCATCTTTTTTGGCCCTCTTGTGGACTCGCTTTGACAGATCCATGTCCTTCCTGTGCTGAGGACTCCAGAACTGAATGCAGTACTCCAGGTGAGGTCTCAGCAGAATAGAGGGGCAAAATCCCCTCCCTCAGTTGGTGGTCACCTTTCTCTGGAAGTAGCCCAGAATACAATTGGCTTTCTGGGCTGCAGGTGGACATTGACGGCTCACGTTGAGCTTCTTATCCACCAGCACCCCTAAGTCCTTTTCTTCGGGGCTACTCTCAAAGGCTACGTCCTCCACCCAGCCTGTAATTGTGCTTGGAATTGTCCCAGCCTAGGTACAGTACATTGCATTGGCCTTGTTGAACTTGATGAGATTCACACAGGCCAACCTCTCAAACCTGACAAGGTCCCTCTGGATGGCATCCCTTCCCTCCAGTGCATCATTTGCACCACAGAGCTTGGTGTCATCAACGAATTTGGTGAGAGTGCTCTCAATCCCACTGTCCATGTCTGTGATAGAGGTGTTAAACAGCACTGGTCCCACTACAGACCTCTGAGGAACGCCACTATTTCAATAGTAACTTCTAGACTGACATCCAAATATTTTAAACAATTAATGAAAGGAATAATTAAAACCTCCAGAAATACTAGGACAGATTATAGTTTGTCAGTGGCTTTTATTTTAAGTGTACATGGATTACTGTCAAAATAAGTAGAAAAGAGGATAGCTAGTTACCTGTAATAAAAATAAAAGGCATATTAATATGAGCTATCAACATGGCAACATTACATAACCGTAAAACATATTTGATTATACTAATTACAGTTACATAGGAAAATGAGTAGGTGAAATATACCCTGGGTATTTAGAGCACAAAATTTCTCAGGAAGAATTATATAAAATGTATAATTGTGTATTTGAAAAATAGATATGTTCAGAGAAATAGTGCTGTTTGTAGCTAAATATATTCCTATTGATTGTCTCAATGTTATTTAAAATTAATATAACAAATTTCTGTTGCTTACATGTCACTGTTGCCTTGTTACAGGCTTCTATATGCATACGGACAAATTTCAAGATGATTTGACAATTACAGCAATTTCCACGAGGTGGTGCTCAAGCAATAAATTTCGAAGTGATAAACTAATAACTATGACTGTTAACAAGCTGAATTTGAAAATATGACTGTCAAACAGGTGTTCTTCTTTATTATGCTATATCTACCTTAAGGTGGGAATGATGAGGTCAGGAAGGCTAATGAATTTATTATGTGGTGGAAAAGTTATTTGTCCTTGCCCAAAAGACAGAAATATCATTAACTTCTTTACAGCATGATACTAGGGGTTTGTGACTGTTTCGACATGGAATTCTCATAATCCTTTTCATAGCTCATAGTTTTCTTATTCTTTGCATGCTGTCCACTTCTGGTTATGAGTAAAAGAACATTCATAAAGAGATTATAGTAGTTGCTCTAAGCGAAAAGCTAGTGAGTTCAATACATTTAAATAAATTTATCACAGGAAAAATACACTGGATGCTGATTCACTGATCATTCAACAGTAAATAAAAAATGTAGACAAGATGATAATGCAAAGAGGCAGATGATGTGAAAGAATGGCAATGATTATAAACAAGGCAGACAGTTTGGCATAAGTGTTTTTCCCACTTTGATCAAACAGAGCATCCTTAGCTATTTTGCTTGCCAAAGTGCTTTATCTATTTTTTTGGTTGGATTTTTTTAACGTTCTCTGCAAAACCCTTATTCATCTCTTCCTTCAAATCATACAGACCATTTATAGTTTAAAGTTTACTGCGACTACCTCTGAAGAAGAGTCAATAATTAACACAGCAAGCTTTGTTGTTGTTTCATTCTTAACCATCAAAATAGCAGAAACCATATCTGCAAGGAAAGCTTGTTTCTTCCTTTCCCCCACATTTCTGGGGTTTTTTTCTGGTTTGTTCCTTGGATTTTTTTTTTCCTTTTCTTTTTAACTTAGACTCTTTTTTCTTTTTTTTTTTTTTCCACTTAAAAGGTCAAGACAAATTCTACCAAAAGCAAAAATGGCCTTACTCCTACTGCAAGCATTGCTCTTGACCAGCTGGTGTGCTCAAGCTGACACAATAGTCTCATCCCTAGTGGATTTTCTTTTCCTTGTAACAATAGTAACACATTTAAAATACAGTATGCTTTATTTTTTTGTTTATCACTTCTAATCTCAGGGATATAAAATACAATTTGTACACTCTTCTGGAAGGAAAACTATTCTTAAAGAGCAAACAGGTCTCTCCTAGTTATTTTAGTTTCTGACAGCTGATAGGGCAGTAATCATATTTGAATAAACTTGAAGGGTCTGTGAATAAGAAGGTCTCATATACTTCGTTATGCAGTCATTTGGGAGTGAAGTGATGACAGATCTGTGAAAAACAAATCAACTTTCCTGTTCTGCTTTTATTTAGATATCGCACATGAAGACCACCTGCTCCTGCAAGGCATTTTGTCGCTGAACTCCTATCCACGTAGTTTTGAGGATCTGAGTCTGAGTTCATTGATGGTCCATTTTATAGATATTTGGTTCAACCAATTCGAAAAAAAATACAATCATTAGCAAGATTTCTGTCTACGTTCAGATGTTGAGCAATTTCATTACTGGAAACAATTTGCATCCCATATGTATGTTTCACCTTTATTACCAAATTATGTCTGTTTATTCAAACAATCTTTGTACAGGTACATTTAATAATAATCTTTGTTTTGGCTGGAAAAAATACTTCTGCTAGTGACTAAATTGAAATACTGATATCTTTTGCTTTCTTTTTCTTATTTTTTACCTTTTATTTGCAGTGAGTAACTACTGACAAACTGAATCAATTACCTGTTTAGCTACTGATCAATAAATGCAAGAAGGGACAGGGTAAAAGTTATGCTTTAATATCTTTTAAATCCATTGTGAGTAAACTATAAATATCCATTATATGAATAATGCTACCTGGCTTGCCCATCGCATCTGAGAAAGCTAGCACTTGCTCTTTACTGAAGATTCCCGTTAGAGTCTGGTTAGTGTTTGTCATTCTACAGTCCTGTATTCTTTTGTCTTTGAGACATGGTAGTGGGAGGAAAGGGTTTTCCAGATGCACTTTGATTATAATTAATATAAGTTTGAGGGCCTTTTCTATTTGGATGTTTTTTCACGACCATTTTTGTTAGTTTTAATGAGGCTGTACACGGGCACTCTTGTGGATAAAAGAGCAATATGGAATGTCTGTAAGTAAATTAATTTCATCAGAACTCATCTCTTTAGTACTGGCTCATTCTGTCTTCTAATTCCACAGTGCTGTACAAAGGTAGAATTACAGTTTTCCCACTGGTACTGTTAAATTGCTTCATTACAGACTCCTTTGCATTTTTCAACATTTCAACTTCTCAAAAAATGGTTTCTTTCATATATTATCCTTACTCTGCATAAACTGCCTTTACATTTACTTTTGACTATTTCAACTCTGTATGTTTGTATTTTCTTTCATCCTTTTCCAGTTCTTTTGGGCATCTGCCTTCACTATCAAGCCAGTTGAAAACTAATTAAAATACCTGGTTGAAGTATATGCAAAGTTTACATGGCAGCTGTCTCCTGGGGGTTCACAAAGCTGTATGTGTATATAGGCTTTGCGCACAACCTAGCAAGAACTTAAGACACTCCTTCTGAAATCTCAGATAGCTGCGATACAAAGCCAATGCTCTGTTGAGCATTTAACTGTAACATTGAATAGGTGAACAACATATTATCAGTAAAACTTGTAACTTAAGTGCAGGTAAGAACAGCTTAAAGGAAGTAAAACGATTAGGGACTTACTCCTAAGAAGGAAAAAAAATAACCAAAGAAACTTTTTGGATATTACACTGTGGTCTGTAATTCTTACTTTTTGCTTCAGAGGAGATGAATTCTGAAAGTGGATGGAACAGAAAACAAAAAACTCAATATGAACATTTGTTTTCTAAAACCAGTTTAGTGTCTGTAATTCAGCTAATGAAGCATCATACTCGTTTTCATCACATTATGTAGGGGTTTTTTTTAGTTATCAAAATACAATGACAGTTCTAATACTATTTTATATAGTAGAGATTCATTAGAGGATATGTCTTTGTAAAAAGTAATTGGAAAATTTGTGAAGTGATTGCTGACATAAATAAAGTACACGCTGTGAGTTTTTATTACTGATCTGAGAGAGCAACAGTTTTCAAGGCCACTTGACTGTCTTAGAAAAGCCTGGATAAAATCAGTGGTATTAACACTACAGCTCCTGAAAGCCAGGATGCTCTAAAGGATAACTAATAAGGTCAGTAAAGCTCAGTAAGTCTTTTGAGTCTCCAGCAGAAACCTGGCAACATGGCAGAGCATTGTAGTGGGTTACCTTTTCAAGGTATTTACCTCCTATTGAGCTGATATTAATTCTTCTGAAGGAAGCAGAGCAACACCTTTCTGTCTGCACCTTCTGATTAACAGGTGAATGTGAATGTTACGGATGTATGGGTTGGAAGGTTTATTCCAGTACCCGGTATATCTCCTGAAATTCTTGACAGCAGTTGTTATTATTTACTTACTGCAAGACCAGATCAGTTGCTGAAGTCTTTAATCTGCATGGTGATCCTGGAGAACTAGCAGAATCAAGGCAATTTGAAGAAAAGTTTCCCATGTGTTGTGGTTTGAGTTAAATTAGAGTCAGTTTTCTGGCTTTAAGTCTTGTCTAAGTAGCTTAGTTTTCTTAAAGCTAGGTGCGTGTTTTTGAGACATTATTCCTCTCTAGAAGTGATAACATGGGGCATTGATATGCAGAAAGGCCAATGCTTATTAATTTAGTAACCAAGGCCATCCTTGAGCTGGCAAAAAAGAAGCCCACACCTGCAGGGAGGGGCAGACAGGACAGGTGACCCCAAACTGACCAACAGAGTATTCCATTCCATATACACCATACTCGTTATAAAATTGAGAGATCACGAGGGTTTCACTCTGTCCTGCAATGGCTGATGTCCAGTGAGGACCTCATCTATCTGGTTGCTCCTGATCCCGGATCCGTGCGTTCCTGAATCCAGTTCCTGAGTCCCTGCTCCCTCCTAGTTGTGAACCCATTCCCTCATGTCTGCTTTACAGTATTTGTGCTTATGTACAGTCATTAAGGGGTGATGTGGGGGTGCAATCACATGTATTTATATATTTCATTACATCATTATTGTTATGATTGTTGTTGTTGTTATTATTTCATTAAAGCTGAAGTTTAAATTTCCAATCTGCAAGTCTTTTTCCTCTGTTTCCTTTCCCCTTTCCTTGGGGGTGGGGAGAAAAGAAACTGAGAGCTCAACTGAATGGTTTTATCTGCCAAAATTAGCCAGGTCAGGGCTAAACCGTAACACCATGTTATCTCCACCTGATAGTTTTTCACTGTTCACAAGAGGGAAAATGTATAAAGAACTTTAAATGACATGTTGCCTTGAGAGCATCTCTTTTTTGCAAATATAAATGTCCTTTTTTTCACTGTTTTTTTTTGAAAAATTACAGAATTATGTATTAAAATACTTTTTTGTGCGTTTTAGCATTTGATTCCCTATACTGTTTTAACAACAACTAGCTTTGACTAATAATCATATCCTATTTAAAATGTCTATGTAGACGTATATGTGTGTATAGAATCTGTGATAATTTGAATGTAACTAATTGTATTTAACATAGGCCCCATCCCGGCAGGTTTAGTAGCAATCTTCTAACACTCATTTGTTTTACAGTATTCAAAATCAATTAAAAAATGTTTAGCCCTTCAGATTGAGGCCCATATAAGAAACAAGCCTCTTGGGAGTTTGAAGTTTCCTTGGCTTCAGATGTAGAGTGAAAAAATCATATGCCAGGTTTTTCTTGACACTGCACAGAGAAAAACATGTCCTTCAGCCTGGTAACAGAAGCCTCGTACCTGACTTATTTGTACTTCGACAGCTGTTATTCTGTACCACTGAAAGGGCATGCAGGTTCAAGAATGGGTCAACCATGCTGTTAATTCTTCTCTCAAATACTGCGAACCCTGTGTAACTTCGAAGACTGGATTAGTTTAAATTGTTTGCCAAACATCAGCCTGTGCTCTCCAGTGTTCCTGACCCAAATATGCCATGATAACAAATATATCGTATAAAGACATAGCAAATCACGATCATTAACTATTGTGTGAGGCTCAAATAATTTTTCCTTTTAACGATTTAAAGACATCTCTACCAGTAGGAAAACTAAACTATCTGAAACTGCTGCTTGTCATATTGACAGATTGATCCTTACATTGTTGTCATTTTTAATTTGTAGATCAACAATTTTTGCAGACAAAAGTTGGGCCTTGTTTTAAATTTACCTTTTACCGTCATGTTTTCTTTCTTCTTCTTAATCACTCTACTAAATCCCTCAGAAATTACACAAAATTATAGTCTTCTAAATGCTTCTATGAAAACCACCTCTGAGTCAGACCTTTCAAAAGTACTCAGAGCTTTATTGCAGCACCCCACTTGATGGAATGTCATGTAGCTTTTCTGTTTCCCTTTCTCTTTCACACATAGTTTCATTTTAGTCTTGACTTATTACTACAAAAATCTTTTTGCTAAAGCCGTCACTCACATGAGGGTCTCAATGTCATGATCTAAAACATACAAACATTATAGAAAGCCAATTCAATGAATAAGACACAAGCCTTAGGGTACAAAAAATCCTGCATTCACTTTCATCCTTTTGCAGATATAATTTTAAAACCAAACCTAAGATTTTAAATATGTGAAAAGCTAGTGTCCCTAGATGCAGTTTGACAGTTGTTGCCTTAACTCTTCATCAGTTTCTTTCTTTGTTTGGGGTTTGTTAGAACTTTAGGCACTGAAATAATACAAGTATTACTGTTCTACATTGTATTGTATGGGAGAACTGAAGACCATGAAAAATGCTGTATCAGTTCTACTTCAGAGATAAATCATATCTATGGAGTTATTTTTGCTTATGTTCATTTCCTAAATGCTAGAATAGAAAGTAAATACATATTTCTAAATTAAAGTAAAATACAAGTACTTGCTCAAAATTTCAATCATTTCAATCTCCTGACCGTCTAACTATTTACCTCTGGAAAATCATACATAATGATATGCGTGTTGAGTCAAATGCAAACTGTATTTTGTGCCTAAATAATCTCTAGAAAAAAACCTGTATCCTTTCCAGAGAAACATAATTTTATTTATTCTAAGAGAAAGATTAGAATTAGTAGTTCTATAAGTAGGTTGTCATTTAATATTAGCTATAATACTGTTAGTCATGATGAACTAATGTGGTATTAATATGGGTTTCATGTGGACTATGTTAGGAATGTAATTGCAATTTACCATTTTATTCATGTTCAGTCATTCTAAAGTGTTTCTGAATTAACCGATCCACTTAGTCTTAACCACTGCTCACCTCATTTCATATTAATGACAACTTTAGCTTGTGAAGACCTAGTACCACTAATAAAATTGGGGTGGAACTAAGATATTTTAAGCATTTAAATAAAATCAGAAATAGTTTGGAAAACATGGTTAACTTTTGTAGCCCTTTTGCTGGGATGGAGTAAAAAGATGGACTTACAATATTTATTAGCTTAAGGAGAGTTCCTCGATATAGCTATAGATCAGGAAAGAATGACTGAAATGAAGAGTGGCTTAGGTAACATGAGAAATCTGAACCTTGTTTCTTTGTTTCACTGCAGGGAACTCCCTATTTTTTTCTGTTGTCTGAATTCTTTCTAATTTGGTTTGGGCCTTTTTTCCTTTCTTTAAAGAAAAATAAGTTGTAGGATGCAATTTCAAGGTCTGAATGCACAGATGAAGGATTGTTTGCGTATGGAAGAAACTCTTCTTCCGCTTCAGCATTCAATTTTGTTGTTACCCTGTGATCAAGACACTGTGCTGGTACTCATGATGTCCTCATTCAGTTTCATTCAAAAGGTTTTGTGTAGCACAAGTTAAATTCACTTATTTCTAACATTATGAAGAAAACCAAAAAAATTGTTCTTTCTTTTTTTTCTGGTAGATTCATAATCTGCTTAGAGATAAAGTCATACATTTCAGTAATTCTCAAGATACGTTGTCATGGGAGCAAAATAAATGTCCAGGACTCCTAGCATAGAGGTCTAGGAGGTGGCAGCATGGGTTTTCTAGGTTATAAATTTATTTGCTTGATTGGAATAAAGATTAGTGGGGTTTGTTCTGCTTGAAAAGAGAAATGCCTACTGCAGAATCCAGAAATCATCCAGAAATGCCATTCTGTCTTTGCTATAGACATAAAACAAAATTAAATTTATTTTGTAAATCTTTGAGTGTAACTGGGTTTGGGGTTTTGGCAGTTGATAAAACTCAGTAGAACCAGCTTCGAACTCCATTGACTATAAGAAATTTAGTGCTAGGAGAACCTGGTTCATACTCCTCTGCAACTATAAAGAATTTGCTAGGAGGGGTCAAAATGCTGAGCTAAAAAAACCAGCAGCTGATGCAGCTTTACATGCCTGGCTCAGTTCAGAGCTCATTAGAACAGCAAAATCTCTATATCATTGTCTTTATTTATATTAAAATTTGAGAAAAATCTCATTTTTATTAAGAATCAAATATGGCCAACACAAAAAGATATGCATAGGTTTAAGGACAATATGTAGAAGTCTTTTCGAAGGAAAAACCCGAGTGTCAGCATGAATTTACAGTCTGAAGATCAGTTTCCGATTTTATGCTTTTGGTTTAGCAAACAGCGTAATGTTTGGCTACATTGACAAAATAAATTGATTTAACCAGTCATGTTGAGAAATGTAACATTGTTTTGAAGATGGAACTACTTGAGAAGAGTATGATGGAATGTGGCAAAGCCAACACTGAGTCCTGTGACCAATACTAGTTGTCGTTTTAAAAGCTTTTCCTAGAAGGCATGGTATTAGTGCAGGAAGCACAGAGTATATGCCATAGTTTGTGCTTGAAGTCAGATGAGAAACTTATAATAACACTTCTTAGCTTTATATGCTAAGATTTTGGGCGGGGGTGTGTGTGTCACTTTTCCATAAATTTAATCAGTTTCAAGTTCTGGATGTTTTTGTAATTTTGACTTTTAAAGAAGCTTTGCAATATGTAAGCACAAACACTGTAGGTTTTTTAAAGTACATCAGGACACATCCAATAAATGTTTAAGATGGTACTGCAATAGCTTACATCTGTACTAACTATCAAAGTGCAGGATTAAGAATTCAGACTTGATCTTTAACAAATTATTAGAATCAGATAAATTTATATATTTGTGACTAGTTTATAAATACATTATATTGAGTCAAAACTACATTGTGAATAAGATTTATAGTCTCCCTTTATTTTAAGAATACAGCTGAGTTTGAACTACAGTAATTTGAGTTTAAATGGTTTAAAAGAAAACATTCCATAGAATTTTTTTTCTGATTACACAAATTCTGGTTGTATCCACGCTGTCAGACTTTTGCTAGAAAATTATTGAAGGTGTATCATGATTTGACTTTGTATTATTAAACTTCAGCAGTGTCTGTTATTTTACTTCAAAATATAATTGCTGCTACTCATAAAAGCTTGCCAGTCTTTTTTTTTCTGTTTCTCTTTTTTTGATTAAAAAAAGGATTAAAAACAGCACAAGCCTTTGAATGCAGCAGTAATTACCATGTGATTTTATTCTCAAGGCTACCAATAATAAAATTTTGAAATAATAATCTTATAATTTTTACTACTTAAAACCAGAAAGAATTGTAAGAGAGCTCATGATTAGCCGTAGAAATGAAAAATGTAGTTCATAATGTCAGGTCCTACTGTGGCTGGACGTTAGCTGAATATAGCACAGTAGTATTTGATATGTTAACTTGAATGAAGCACTTAGATACTATATCCTATCAACAAAATGGGAAATATAAAATAGCTACTATTAGAATAAGTAATAATTTTCCTCTCTATAAACATACTCAAGTTAACCCTGAGATTTATTTTGACATATCAAACCAGTTCAGAATTGTACAATTTTAGTGGATATTTTTCTGTTTTCTTCTTAATTATATGTTTAGCTTTTTTAAAAAAAGTCACAATAAAGCCACAAAAGTAATTAACCTCAGGCTTGTGACACAAACGCAAATATTTCAAGAACGTTTAATTGTTTACATTCAAATGAAAATTTGCTTTTAAATGTATTGTTAGAAAAGACTCTATAAAATAAGCTGTTGGCATATTTTATTAGTTGAGTTAAATTTTCATCAGTGTCTTTTTTCCACTCACAGTTTCAATGGGAAAAACATCTGGCCCTTTTCCCATAATCAATATAATCTCTTGAGTTCAGTTTCAAAATCAGCTGCAAAGAGTCAAAATTAGAGGTTGGTAGACTTGATAGATTTTATAAGAAGCAATTATGTCATTAACAAATTAACAAATTAACAAGCTGTCTCATAGAGATAACACTGAAAAAGCATAAAAGCTGCTGATTGTAAAGAAAAAGATGTGCCTATGATAGGAAGAGGATGTTGTTGAAGTGAGCTGTACGGAGTTAACCTTTAAAGGTTTAGCGATGCTGGGAGCCAGGTGCTATATGTGGTAATGGATTTTAAAGGCAAGACATAGGCATCGTATTTATTACCTAAACAAGAGTTTAGGTGAACTACAACAATCTAGATCTAGCATTAACATATTGAAACCCCCAAATTGCTATTGCCTGACAATTATTATTTACAAACTTCTCTGATATAGAATGAGGTACATTATGTGGAAATTCATAGATTCTGAGCTATGGGCTACCTATCTGTGTTGCATTGAACAGTGTTCAGACAAACTGTGTTTGGATTTTCCACAGCCAATAGAGCATTTCATTCACACTGGTATAGTGACTCTTGAAGGACTTGGGAAAGCTAGTTGTCTTACAAGACCATCACTCAATGGCCCATTTTGAATGGCATCTTAGTAGGTTTTTTTCCTCTTTGTTTCTCACTGAGCTGTAAATCTGTCCATAACCATCTGAAAACCTGGATATGATGCCCTCCAAGGACATAGAATCTGTTGATTTAAGCCTTTCCATTACAGCAAGAATTTCAGTTTTCTTTTCCATTTTGAGTAATGTTTCAGCTGCTGTTGTAATGGTCAGCACCTCAACTGGAAGTATCCACATTTGAAATGAGGGAAATAAGCCCTATTCAGGTCTGTAAAAGAATAGAGTGCAGGTATGCAAGCATTTGAGAGGTTAGATCACAGGTGGTTGAATATGTCTCCCTACAATCCTGAAAAACACTACTAAAAGGCCTCAGTCATGGACGGCCTCTCCCCAGAATTACCCTCTGGGCTATTTCTAGCTGCTGTTCTTGAAGTAGCTCTTCCCCTCTTCACTCTGCATGCTGTTGTGTTGTATTCTGTCCAGAAGTGTCCGGCTTTCCCACTTGCAAAGGTACCTTGCTAAGCTTTTGGATTGCATCTGTAGTCAGGTGACTCACAAGACAAGGGATGCAGGAGTTAATGCACCCCTAATTGTACAGATGGATTTGTCTTCCAATGTATTTATTAAATGGTAATAATTTTTTTAAGAAAGTTAAAAAAAAGGAATCACCATTCTATTTACTCTCCTAGAAATGAGCTAGAAGAACTAAGCTGACTTTTCCGTTTGTTCTTTTCGGCTGCCTTTTCACAATTTTTTCAGTTTTTAAAAATCACAAACAAAACTTCCATCTTATTCTGTCTTTCAGATTTTGATAACTCTTGAGATGCTATTAAAATGCTGAAAACTATTTAGATGCAAGAGAATCAAATATTTAATATTTGATCTTTCTAACTAGTTTACTGTCTTTCAGAAATATGAAAAATATTCTACGCTAACTTTTTTGGCCAGCAGATTGGTTATGCCCCTAATGAATTAACAGACAAAGCAATACTATTTTGACTGAAAACAGTCTGCACATTTCATATAAGAAAATTCACTTTGTCTTCACTTTCCATCAGATAAGCTGCAAAGTTATGTAAAAATATGCAACAAGTTATGTAAAAACATTGCAAAAAATGGAAAAATATTTAAAAAGTTATTCTTCTTATGGTGCACAGTGATGTGATCCAACATCACGTACTAGAGATTCGTCTCAGAATGTCCAACCGGTAATCTGAAATGTGTATAGGATGGCTAGTGTGGGTCCTAATAATTTCCTGCACACAAACCAAAGTGATCAATAAATTCAAAATTTTTGTACTGTATAGAGAAAAGTCATAGAAAGAGTCATATATATAAGCATACAAAAGTACAACAGAAGGGCAACTTTTAACTTGACTGTTTGGAGTAAGATATTTGATATGACTAAGCCACTTGAGCAGAATCAACCAAAACTGCTTGTGTGTATTCACTCTAAAAATTCATATGCTTTATGGACTTCTACTTAAGGTATAAAACCCCAAAATGCTGAAAATGCCTGGTATAGATAGCTGAAGTAACTGAAGCAGGAATGTTGTATCTTTAAGGATTTCACAGACTGTGTCAGAAGTTGGTTAAACTACAGGGGCAAACTAGAGAACGGCTGAGCTTCTAATTCGTACAGCTGAGTATAATTTCAAAAATGATACATATGGGCATTTTGTCCTTTTAAAATTTTTTTTCATTTATCAAAGGATATTTATGCATGGATATGACAGAATAATTCATTATATAACTATTCTTATGGATTCAGGTTCTGAGTAGTTCAAGCAGATTGCTGATCTTTGAAAGACTAAGTGTGTCCATGTCACAAATTAATTCTCTTCTATTAAAGTTTATTGTTCTTAAACCTATGAGTTGATAATGCAGCTCACTGAAGTTAGGAGTAATGGTTTAAATACAACTATTATAGGGTAATTCAGTATACTCCAGAACACTATAGTTCTTGTCCAGAATCCATATTCCCTGTAAGTGAATACTGCTTAGCAGTTCATTATTTTAGCCCCAACTTTCTGATTTCTAATTCTAGCACTACACATGAGACCTTACGAATGTTTTTTCTAATAACTACCTTTTTTTTTTTTTAATTTGTATATAAGTGTCATTTTCCTTTTAGGAATTATAATACATTAGAACTACTAGAAAATGTCACATAGGTATTGCAAATGATCATTCAAGCCAAATAGATGCTACAGCTAACAGGCAGTAAAATTACAAGTATTTATATAACTTTGAAAAGTATTAAGGCTACTTAATCTTTATGAGTGACATCAATATGGACCCAATTAGCACAGTTTTCAACCACTTCATAATTCAAAAGAATGTGATCATTCAGCTGGAAGCATATTTGACAGGAACTCCATAGTCATGAAGGTAAAAGCTTGCAAGATCACCCAGTAGGATGGAGAAGCTGTCATTCTTTCATCAGTGCTGCTGAATACTAATGTCAAGGTCAGAAGAGTGTAATTTTAGGCTGCCAAAATATCGTTGGATTTGATCTGCTAGCAATGTTTAAAAAGAAAGTAACAAAATGAAAATTTATATACAACTTTGATATGATAGCTGAAAAGTTTTAGATGCTCCCTCACAGCAAATATTCTGAATCATTTACTGCTTTGATTGATGCTTTTGTAAGTATTTGTTCTAATACTAATATTTGCTTTAAATATTCTACTTGTCTAACATCAAGATTACAACTGTTATACATATTTTACAAATTCTGCATTATTTTAAGTGCTGATATGGATGACACTGTGTTCAAAATATTGGTCACAATTATAGCAAAGATTTAGATGCAAGAATATTTGAATTCAAAAATGTCCGAATGCTTAATTTAGACATATGAAATTGAAATTTATAATAAAAAGACAGATTTGTCTTTACTCACTATG
Source organism: Neomorphus geoffroyi (assembly GCA_033558235.1). Lineage (NCBI taxonomy): Eukaryota > Metazoa > Chordata > Aves > Cuculiformes > Neomorphidae > Neomorphus > Neomorphus geoffroyi. The sequence goes on along the minus strand of JAUMJM010000020.1, from coordinate 21,221,830 downwards.
TGAGCTGAACACAGGCAGGGCGCACCTATAATAACAAAGCCATAGACAAAATTAAAAGAATAAATTTATTTCTGTTACCTCATGATCTGGGGCAACTCTGAAACAGCACTCAGAAGAAATGCAAGCAAGAACACAGGCACCACAGAGCTCGTTCGTTGCTCGTGTTCTGGGGCAACTCCAAAACAATGCCTGGGCAGAGGAAATGCAAGCAGGAACATGAGCACTGCGGATCTTAGTCTTCGCTAGAAAAAAACGTGTGTGTAGCGTGCCACTTTATGTATATTTTTCAGGAGAAAGCAAATTAGTTTTCCACTGTGCTTTGTTTTTTCTTACAGCAGCGTTGTAATCCTGCACATGTTTTCTAGGTTAGTCCTGAATTTCACAGGCCTATGTTACATAAACACAAAAAGTTCTACTTGTTCAGCACCCAAGACTAGACAATGCTTACCATGATTTATGTGTTTTTCTACATCCCAATTGCATGGTTACTTGTACGTGTTTATAGTTCTTCTTTACTTTTCATTTATATAGCATGATTCTGTTAAATGAGGATTCTTACTGCTGTCTCTATGTAGCACGTGTCAACAAGATGGGCCCAGGCTGCTTTCAGAGCATCTTCTGAAACATAAAAGGACGAGAGGCAGTGACCACAACTTTCAGGCGAATTACTACTAAATATTAGGAAAAACAGTTTCACGGTGAGAATGGTAAAGCATTGCAGCAGACTGTCCAGAGAGGCTCTTAAATTTTTATCTTTGGAGTTAGAATACAATTGACTCGTTGCTTATAAGGTCTCCTGATGAACCTAACCCAAGTTGTCTTTGCTTTGTGTAGGTAGACTTGACTAGATAACCTTGAAATTTCCATTCCAACCTCCAGTACTTCATGATTCTGTCATTTCCAATCTGATAGAACAGTTGTTTGTAATCAATATAAATTTTTAAAAGGTATCATGTACAATTTTGAAAATACTTAGAGGCTTTTGTAATCCTTACATTATGGAAGATACTTAGGAATCTGAAACTCATCCCTTTTGTGAGAGAGGAAATCTCTTCCATGCCACCCTTCAGGATGTTTAGCTTTAATTCTCAAGTTCACACTACTTCCTTACTGTTACCTATGTCTTCACTTTATTAATAGATTCACTTACTCTTCTCTCAAAACAGAAGAGCTCCCTAATGAATGCATTAAATCTATAAACTAATACTGCTGGAGTAGTTTAAATTTTTACGTAATTATAACATAAATTTGTTCACTCAAATTTCTAAACACAGAAGTTCTAGAAAATGATGCAACTTCATGTTTTCATATCAACTAGGTAGCTTTTTTAGTTCAGTTTTGCGTTTATATTTAAGTGCTTTTTGGTTTTGATTGATTTTACATTACATGAATATGTCAATGAGCAGTGGCAAACAATACCTCAGTAGGATTGCTTTTCAGATCCAGATACATCTTTGAAGGATGTCTAAAATGACATGTTTGCAGTAAAATATACATGGCCGGGTGAACTTTTCTGGTCTTATCTTGCGCCTCAGTAATTTTAAAACAGAAACCAAAGCCTTTGTTCTGATAAACTAGACATCTTCCTAAAATATATTTATTAAAAATAAATATTCAAGTATTCCAAAGAGCAAGTATACATACAGCAAATGTATTCTTTTCCTCCTGTGCATGGTTAACTTCCATTCATATTAATGGAGTTATGAACATGTTTCAAGCAGAGCAGGCTATTGTTTCTAAAACTTGTCTAATATATATTTGGTTTGGTTAAATTTATGTTGACTGTTTACGACAGTAGGGAAAATAGATGTTGGAAGGCAATGCTTCTTTTAATTTTAATTCTTAATGGATGTCTTTATCTCTGAATTCACCAGTAAGTATTTTGAGAAAGATTTTAGAACTTTGAGGATACCTTAGAAAAGATAACTATGTGGCATTTTCATAGTTAAAATCTTTTTATACAGCACAACTCCGCTATCTGAGTTGTTGGGTTTTTTGACTCGTCAAGGGAGTTCTTTTCTCCAAAAAGAACAAGCAAAGTTTATGCAAATCTAAAACAGATGTGCTGATCCCCAGTACTTTTAAAAGATGGTATTGACACCAAATTAAGATTATTTCTCCTTTTTTTTATAAAGCAGAGTTTTTAAGAAAAAAAATCTAAAAACCCAGTCAACTGTGAATAAATATTGTAAAGAGTAATGTAATTTGAGACTAGGGTCATAACTTGAGATTGCATATATGTAGTAAAAAACAGTCACAGTTTGTCAAAAATATATATAATCTCTACATTGCCTAATTATCTTAATATATGACAAGCCTAGTATTTAAAGACACTGTTTTCAAAGTAGTTGTTATGCTTAAAAAGCTGTTTAGCCCAAACATCATTATGAATGGTGTCCAACATTGATTTGAAAACAAACTTGTTACAATTTTATTAAGCACTGACGCATTTTTTGTGTTACTGAACAGCAGACTGTGCATGCTTGTTTATTTTTGTTTTGCTGACTAATTGAGATCAAATTCACCAAGTCCTTAGGGGTTTACTTTTGGTTGAAAGATATCTGTAATTGTAAGATTCACGTCTTTCTGATTCTTCCTTAAACAGTAAAGTTCAGGGTATGTATGTTGACATCTTAGCAGTATTCTGAATATTGGATAGGCATCGAGGTAGTTGTAAGTGACAAACACTGTATCAGAAAGATGAATTCTCACATCATTTGTGAAGCAATCTCAAAAGTATATCTTTATAACAACCAATGTGTGATACTGCTTTCAAATCCAGTTACATGTCTAAATGAGTTGAGGGAAAAGAAAACTATGTGTCAAAGGACTTTGTTTTGTTGAAAATGTAATGGAATTGCTATATCCGGAGCCTTTCAATTCACAGTATCTTAATAGGATTCTATGATTACTCTAAAATCCGTATTTTCTGCAGTGAAGCTCTTCTGTACGAAGAAGTGACTTCACACAAGCCTGGCACCATGCAGTAGCTTTTTCTTTTAGTTCAAGATTCCAAGCAGATCTCAGAAATGGTGATACTCTAGGCTAAGGAGTTTATTATTATAATTTAGAAGTGTAGCTCATTCGTAAGAATTCGGTGCTTTCATACTTAAGTTATTAACCAATTGATCTCTGTAGTGAATACAAAATAATCAAGTTACATACAGTAATTGCAGTATAAATTCTGAAAGTTTCCAGGAATTTTCATGCAATTTTGGCAGTCTGTAAATGAAACACTCCCGTGCCTTGCTAAAAACCTGCTCATACATTTTAATGGTTAAAAATGTGCCCTTGAACTCCACGGTGCCTGCCTGAAGTCTACGGCGTACATGCATTTCTTCTATGCATCTAGGTAGGAATATATACGTGTCTGGTTTTAATGTTTGTGTAAGTGCGCTTAGTTTTAACAGTTCGTGTATATTTTCATATATTCACCTCACTGCTCCATTCCCTTTGGAAAGAAATACAATTTCTGTTTTTATTCTGGTTTTAGAGATTAACTTGTATGGAAAAGATTTCAGTAATTTCAGTTTGTTTTCACCAATTTAAGCTTGCTGTTACCTTTCTGAAAAGTGGAGGTGATTAAACATACGGCACGGATGATGCATACTCAACCCTTTGGCACAATACAGCTGATAGTGGCTGTTTATATGTGCAATAAAATCCTGATCAATCTCTGACACTTACTACAGACTTCCTGCTGCTTAGAAATGTGTACTGTAATAGCATTTGTATGTTTTCTTCTCCCTTAAGAGTTCAGTATGCTGCTTCACAGGAGCAGAGAAAATTAGAAATAACGTCGCAGACACTGTGACAGAAATACATAAAGTAGCAATTTGTAAACTCTTCCAGACAGATCTTTGCATATGAATGCAGGAGTCTCTATGTTATAGGTATAATGTGAATATAACTTAAGTAGGGATTATATTTTTATCTTCTGTGTATAAACAGTTATTTCATTTTACACATAACTGTTTAAATTGTAGGAACCTGACCTTGTTCTGTTACCAATAACTAGGCCACAAGAGACACAACTTAGCACAATATTCGAAGAGAAAATGAAGATATTTAAACTTTAGAAGGGTTTTCCCCCCTTTTTTTAAGAGTTCGAGTTGAAAGACTAAAATTCAGTATTCATTTTGAGAAAGATAATCTGCTGAATTTTAATAGGACAGTAATGGGCAAAACTTAACCAGATTGTCATTGATTTTATCTTTTTAGTGCAGTATACAGGTAATACAGATTTCCGGAATACAGGAACGTACAGAAAATAAATACAGAGAGCATACAACCATTTAACCAGTTTAGAAGGGTAGAAACAAAGTGGAGGTGCGGGGGGGGGGGAGGGCGGATAAAAGATAGAAAGGGATAGAGAAAATTACTTTGGAAAATAACCCAATATATTCTAGTATCAGTACAAATTCAGTTACAGGAACCATGTATAATGTTCCCCTGTCCCATGTAGCGTCAGTTACTTTTTCTGACTCTTTACTGAGGCACAAAGCTGATTATATGCGCCATAGAAAAATATATAATTCATTAATCAGTTATTTTTAATAGAATTATTAATTTATGTTCTTACTAATAAGCTGTGCCTGAAATCCTGATAAAATTTGCGTTAGTGAAAGCTTCAACGTCATTTTTAATGGGTAGAAGTTTTATTTCTGTGAAATATAAAATGAGTGTCCAAGGAATAGCTAATGACTATATCTGGCTTCGTATCCAGTGTGAAATCTGTGGGTGACCGTGGGAGAGAATTTTATCTTCATGTTGCAGATGAAGAGCTGCTACAATGCTGTATGTAGTATCTTTTTTGTGCATTTTTCTCCTGTAATTTCAAATTTTTTCCCCTTAGTAAACACATTCTTTGAAAATTATCTGTTTAAAACCAGAGAAAATTTAAAGCAAGTTCACAAAGTACCATTGCAAGAAATTAGGCTGGTTTTAGGGTTTTTTTAATCTTAAATTAATGTTAGGCAGAGTAGTTACGTGCTGTGATTAATTATGATAAATATACATACGATTTAAAATTGAACAAGCTTTTTAAGTATATACTATGTCCTCATACTAATTCTTTCATGCAATTTATTTAAGTCAAAATAGTCTGATCTCCAGTGAGCTACAACAGCAGCCATTTAGGGAAATATCTGATTTCTATGCACTTGAAGTGTAAAATAGTGTTTATTTCCATTGCTAAAATGGGAAGCTTGTATAGTGTGTCTCCTCTAAGAGACTTAGTTTCCCCTTCTTAAATCTCCCTGAGAATGCCATGCTTCAGAAACCTGATTTAATAATCATGATTTCTAATCTAAAAATGAAAATACTTCATATTACCTAGCCTCTACTAACAAACTGGTTAAGTATATTAATCCAATCCACAGGAAGAAAAGTGTTCCCTTAGCTGTATAATAACGTTTCTAAACTTCTCTGTAGTACACTCTAAGACTCATATACAAATAAGGATAAAAAAAACCCATGTAATACAGCATAATCTTTTTTATTTTTCAAAAAGAACAGAATTGCTTAAATCTTGACAAGTAGAATCAGCTTTCTAGAAGGAGGACTTGCAGTGAGAAAAGCCACGTTCTACTGCAGGCTGTTGCTGTCACTACAGGTTACTGCTGCTGCTGGCTCACATTTAAACTACCATGAAATGGTTACAATTAGCCTATCACAGAAATGTTATTTAAGAAAACTCATGGATTTAATAAGGTAATCTTTGATATAGTACTTTGAACACTGGATGTGGTACCGACTTCTGCCAGTTAAGTAATGTGTATGTAGCAAACAGGCACAAATTTGTATATTTCTGGGAATTAGTACACAAATCCTAGCCTTTTTCTTTCGTAATTCCTACATTTCTCAATGAGCCACTTGTAGGAATTGTTGCTCCCTTGCCTTTATGCAAGAGACACAACACAGGATATCACTTTAATATATCAAGCTGGAATATTCTACTACTAAATCTTCTTTATAAAGTACCTTTGGGTTTGGTTTTGTGTTGTTTGTTTTGTGGTTTTTTTCCGGAGCATTGTGAGTGTCACTTTTAATTGGTTACAGGAAATTCATTTCTTTCTGTGGTAATTACCATTCTGTGCTAATTTACCTTTTCTGTTGGTTTTGTGAGACTATTTTCCAATCTTTTTTTCTGTACTAAGTTAAGAAATAAGTGCTTGGGTACTGATAATGACTTCTCTGAACACTGAGTTTCTGTATTTGGATCCCAGTTGGGTCTTCATGACTTGAGATGGATTGGTTTTTTGTTTGTTTTCAATCTTCTGGTGAGTACCTTGAAGTTCTGAGTGAGCACAAAGGAGGAGAATCCAGAGGAAAAAACTATCAAAATATTTAGACATAAAATGCACATGTCTAAAATGTAGGAATTTTATCAAGGCTTTAAATGGTACTTTATTAGCAGATGGGTTAGAGGAAGGCTAAAGAATAAGTCCCTAACAGGTGCTTTATTAAAGGAAATGTATGCATCTTCACTATTAAACGTATACAGTCTGTGGATGATCATTTAATTATTCACATGGGAGTCATATTCTTTCCTCATTTCTAGATATTTGAAGTGCTCCTGAACTCTTAACGTTTTCCATTCATGAGGAAGTTGTCTTTTTTGATACTGGCCTAATTATTGTCACCTCTGACTGATCCTATATTTTTTCTCAAGTATTGTAATGCATTTTGCAGAGACTATGCTGAAACAGCTATGCATTACCGAGTTATATTTGTTTTATTTATCAAGTAGCGTTTCACAAAGTGCCTTGTACCATTGCACATTAGTATGCACTGGCTTCCAGGGTGCTAGAGAACAGGAGATTGCTCATGATCAACAAAGCATGAAGTAATGTAAAATAGTATTTGTCTGTTGAGACCTTTCTTTGTTTACAATACATTTATAGTGCCTGTGAGTGGAGAACCTGAAGGTGGCACCGGTGCTAATATAATGATATCAAATTCAAATGTGCATATCTTTTAATAGCCTTTAACTACAGTTGTTATCAGAAACACAGAGAAATTCTTTCAAACAGTATTATGTGCATTTGCTAGTAGTTCGAAAGGTGTGTCTAGTTGAATATACTGGCCATAAATATGTACTTACAGTTAGTTTAAAAACCAGCAAATTCAGTTTAAAATAGCAAAATAGTTAAATTAAAAATGGGTTTATGAACTGAATTCACAAAATTCAATCAGGCCTATTTCATTCAATGAAAAAGCTATTAAAATAATCAGTTCACATGTTGAAGGGGAAGGAAAATCTCACTTGAACCTCCATCTCCTCTCCTTTCCTGCAATTACCTCAATCATAACACTTTCAGACATTTTATTTGTTGATATATTTCCACTTTGTATGCAATATATAAATATTCATTGGTATAGCAATTAAACCTTGGGTTTCTCATGTAAATTGCTTCAACAAACAGGGAATAGAGTCATTTTTACTCACTGAGTACATGAATATTTATTAAAAGTAGTAAAAAGTTTCATCAGGAGAGACAGAAACATACTTCTCAACAATATCCCTACATTATTATAGTTAAGAGAGTTTCTGAAAAATACAGGGTAAATAACTTCCAGGTAGAGCTGAAATGTAAAGGAGATTTCTCCATATAATTGATGATTGTTTGAAGAACTATTTTATTAAGCAAAAATCGAGTAACACATTAGTAGCACCTTTTTCTCCTAATTTCTGTGAATGGTATTGATCTTAGTTTACCATGTCAATGAAAAAAATGAGTAAAAGAAATATTTGATTTTCTTTCATCTGTAGCTCACCAATGACATATGTGGAAAGTCACATGCAAAGTTCCCTACTCTTGTTTCATTTTTGCCAATATATTTTGGCTTCTTCTTTCTTATTGTTTGTAGGGAATTCCTCTACACAGTGAAAAAAACTAGAATACATTAAGCTCGAAAACTTAAGGTAATGGGTAACAAAAACATTTTTTATACTTCCACAGCATCAGAAATTAATATTCCAACCTTTTAAACAAAGTTATGGATTTCCTCTCAAAAAGTAGGGATCATTGTCAGATCATATTTACTTTCGATTATTCTTATTACACAACATTATTTAGCATAACTAGACGGGTTATATTGGCAGTAAGCAGCACAAAGCAGTTTCTTTTTCTAAAGGTTTTTAGACCGAGGCAAGATAAGGGATATGGGAGTGGTTTACGATATTCTGGACCCTAAGAATTTTTCCTTTGAATTATAAATGGAACCTCGTGTAGCCCTTTGAAGATTTAAAAAAACATACAGGTATGTTCTTGATCAACAAGCTATAGATAGAAGAAACTCAAAGAAGGAAAAAACATAATAGAGCAAAGAGGATTTTGTATTTGTGAAGATATGTATTGTACCTTTTTCCTTTATATATGTACAGTAATTGGAAAGGTGACTTGTGATAGCACAAGGGTCATATTCCTGAAGTAATATCTGCAGCTAAGTCACAAATCTGGCAAGGTCTTTCTCTTTGACAGCACAATATATTTTTCTATTAGGAAAAAAAAAAAAAAAAAACAACAAAAAAAAACCCAACCAAACTTAAAAGTGTGAGTAATTATAGAGGAACATTGAAAAGTACTGTTAAAATCCTACGGGAGAAAAAAATCAGGAAAGATGATTAATGGTTATCAGCCATAAAATAAGTGTTTTTAAGCTCTGTCAACTTTGCTTTTCTAATGAGGACTTAACTGCTCCTAAAGTAAAGCCCTTACCCAAGCTGTGTTTTGTATTTCATTTAATCAATGCTTTGTATAGACACAGTTACCATCATCATAACCTTTCAGTTCTTGTGTTTTGGCATCTCACAGATTTTATATGCAAGTTTGAGGCTCAGGGGAAGCAAATTTAGCTGAAATGTCCAAGTAATGTGTGATGCAGAGCCATAGAACTCCTCTCAGACTTGCTCATTGTTGCAAAGAAAGCCTTCGTAATTACCAGGGGATTATGGCAGAATATGAAAGACCTTGAAAGCAGCTTTCTTGCAGATCTGTTTTCTGCACAAACCCCGAAACAATCAGCTAGAGTAGTGAAGCAGAAGTATATTAAAATGTGAAGAGTTCGCTGAAAAGGTCCTGATAAAAACTCCTAATTAAAGAAATAAAAACTGACGTTAAAGATTGTGAAAGATTCTCTCTACAGTAAGAAAAAAGGGGCTTAAGAGGACTGGAAATGGGATGACAACACAAATACAGTGGATTCTTCCTCTGTTTTCTCAGCAACAGAAGTAAAGAAAATAGAGAGTAATGGTACATAAATAAAAATAATTAAGTGGAAGCAAGTTGCAGTGGTACATTAGCTGAATTAATATACCAGATTAAGAGGCCAGTAATCCAGAAACAATGTAGTTACTTTTCTGATGTTTTACAAATTACTGAACGATTTTGGAAAAGATTATGGTGCAGTGTAGCACCAAACTACTTATTATGTTTAGCTTTAAATTCTAAATTCTTTTTTAGATAATGATTTTTCAGTCACTGTATTGTTCAGATCACTGTATTGTTTCTGAACTAATTTCTACCAAGAAAGACTGCATATTGTCATTCTGAGCCATAATTTTTTACTTTTTTTATTTAAAATTTGAAATCCAGCAAACCCCATGCAATATTTGATTGTATTATGTGATGAAAATAGTCAGCATTAGTGTTGTAGATGTTATTTTTGTTAATTTTTTTTATTATTATTTCTAATAAATCCATCTGCCCAATCCTCATCATAGAGGATTCAGTGATAAACTTTCTCTTCTGTGGTGGAAACTGCATTGACCTGTACTGAGTTTTCCATTAATGTTTTCTTCTCAGTGAAGCTGAAATGAAATCAAGTTACAATGGACTATAATTCAGTAGTAAGCAGTGGAAAATTACATCTGTAAATTGAACTAATACAATTCTGAACTGAATTTTTACAAAATTAATTAGTTTTTCCAATTTGCTATCTATTGAATGCATTATCATATTTTTATTTTATGAGTATTTCTGAATAACATTATAGGAAATGCTTAGGGGGCAGGGAGGAGGGAGTACCAACACTTTAATCCATAATTCGTTCAAGAAATTGTTGAAGCCCATTTCTGTCTATTTTTCCTGTGTTAAATATTTGCTATATAGTTGAATGACAAAATTCTACAAATGTCTCAGGTTATTGTTTATGTTAAAGCACCTCTAGACCACAATTTATTTATCAGTAGTCGGTGACCTGTTGGAATAACCAATAAAACCTAAGGAACAAATTCTACTATTACAAATACTGACACTTGCTCCACCAGTTAGTCATATGAGTTTTTTGTTGAGTAGTTCTCTCTTGAATATATCTGACTTAGAAACAATGTAAATTGTATTAGTATACACCATTTCTCAGTAATTCTTCATTTTCCATTACAAATCTTAAATAATCACATTAAAATAGAATTATTTTAAGATGATTCTGTAATATTTTTATTAGAGTTGGTTGACAATTAGGCGTTTCCTACGCTAAAATTTTCTCCTCCTTCCCTTGAGAAATTTTAATCGAAAAACGCATGAGCTTCCTTAACAGGAAAAGATGCTTTGCTTTGGGGGGAATTTTGGAGGGAGAAGGGAACATAGAAAATCTACAAAGTTACATTTCCCATGAAAAGCACAATTTATGCACATAAGCATGTTCATTGGGAAAAAGGTAGATTGAAAAAATCATAATTTACCCTTATTAGCAGGCAAAATGGAAAAGATTGTATTGGGGTTTTTTTGCATGCACTCAGATTTAAGGATAAGTAGGTGCCATATAAAAGCAGCAACATAATTTTACCTTCCTGTTAAGAACTAAATAGTGACTCTGTATGCTACATACAGGTCAGCAGGCAACCATATTGTATGGAGGTGAACTAAGAATTAATATTTCTGAATATGTAATGTTACATAACCAGAAACCTAAATTATTGCATTAATTATTCAATTATGCTCAAAATGTTTCTTTTATCAAAAGTCATGCTGTATTGCTACCCTAACATGTCAGCTTTACCAGCCTTTTGCTGTTGAAACCCTCTTTCTGTTTGAAAGATTTACATCCAGTTAACTTGTCATTGATATCCCTGGAGCTTCTGAATGCTGTCAGAAAAAAACATGAAGGTTTTAGGAGTAAAATAGTGACAAGGAAAGAAAAACAAGGTTTAAATATCATCGGTGAACTATGCTTTGTTCAAATTTAAACAACAACAAAAAGTCTATAATCTTCAGACAAGCAAATGAATTCTCAGGCCAGTGCAGATAGCAAGTAGACTGAAATTCAGGTATTCTTTATTGTTATTCAGTATAATGATTTATTTTATCATAAAAGACTCAGGTGTGTTTGGAGGCAGTGTATAATAAATAAAATATAAAACATTGCATTAAAATAGGATGCTGACATCTATGATATCATAGAAATTTGAAGTTGCTCCAGATGAACTATACTGACTCCTTTGTGTCCAGATACAATCTCCAAAAAAAAAGAAAAAAAAGCATGGTAAAAAGTATGATGAATATACCCTGCCTGTTTTGAAATATTACTGTAATAGAGCTTGTATTTTAGTATCTCTGTCTTAGTCTGCAAATTCTGAGAACATTTGTAAAACAGTTCTTAAATGGCAGTCAATCCTAGCTCCACAAACGTTATTAGTGTGTATTACATACATGTATTAAAAGAGAGTTAAAATTCAAGAAACAAAAAACAGGGGGGTAGGGGCAACTTATACATACAAAAAATTTTTAATCTAATCTTTAGTAGCCAGTCTAATCTGAGCCTCTATGGAGGACAATATGTTTTTATATCAAGTAGATGAATACATTTCTGGTGGATAAATTGATTACCAAAACTTAAAAAACACGATCTAAATTCTTTTCAAAACTCTGAGTGAATTTGGCATTGCTATCTTTTTTTTTTTTTTCTTTTTTGGAAGAAGGACTAAATTGAGAAAGCTAGCAGCAAGGAGACAACTGTTTCTCTTCACCTTCCCCTCTCCACTCATTCACCTCTACCCCCACAAAGCTGAAGAACTCAATGTATGATTTTTAATGCGGTAACTCTTATGTATAAGAGACTAGGTTTCAACTCTTTACCCCAAGTGAGATTTAAACTCTTATTTTCTACCTTCCAAGGGAATCACCTAGCCACTGGATATTCTGCAGTGGTATGCCCTCACCTGAGCTTTTTGAGCTGCTATTTTGACCTAGCTATGTGGCTCCCAAGTGAACACTTCAACCACCAGACCAAAGATCTATTCTTTCCCTTTGACCCAGTATTTAAATAATCCATGCAGGACAGCTTTTTCCATGGAAATAAAGAGAAGGCAGTTATAGATTTCTCGCTGGTTTAAGAACTCTTTTAGGAAAGTAAAAATGTGGGCTAAAGCGCATGCAAACAAAGAGGGTCTTGAATCTGGTTGTCCCAGATCGTGTATCAGATGAGGCCCTAACTGAGGTGCTATTGAATAAATGAAGAAAGGGGGAATTCTCTTTACTTACGTGAATGATTTACAAAGAGCGTGTAAACCTACTCTTTTCATTTCCAGTTCTTTTCTTTTGTGTTTAAGTAGCTTTTGCAGAGTTGCCTATGTCTCTGGCAAGTGTACAGATGGATAATTGGACCAAAATACAAATTCTAAGAATGGTGACGAGTAATTCTTCTCCACAATGTTTTTCCTAAATATTTCCTGAATATTTCTGTCAGTCCCAAATGAAGTCAAAGTATGATTTTATTTGGCAGTAAATGCAAAATTGTATTTAAATTGGGGAGTAGGAGGTGGAGGAGGGGAAGACAACAGACTTCTTCAATTCCCCATCTAAATAAAAAACTAAACAGAAACCCCTGCTACTGCTACATATGCTTCCATATTTCCTAACACTTCTTAATTCAGGAACCTGTACTGAACTAGCATATTGTCATTAAGAAGGTCTAGTAGAACTTGCTAACTGCAAGGATGTTGATTTCAGTTCAGACACAAAGAACAATGCAAAACCAACACAGCCTGTTTATGAATTCTGAGTCATCTTTCTCTACAGCTTACATTGCCAAAGAAGGTGAGGAAAACCCAAAACGAAGTATGGGCACCAAAATCATTCAGGGAAAGGTCAGTTATTGACCACTTGCAGGAAAATGTGTGATTATTCTGCAGATGTCGAACCAGTTGTTAAATATTGCATATCTGCCTGGAGTCACACAACGGGTTTGCTGTTACCAGTTGTGAAACCCAGAGTTCCTATGTCTTAATTCAGTGAATGAATAGCCTTTCCTTTAGGAGCATAGTAAAGAAGCAAGAATGGTAGAGTGCCATCCCCAGTTAGAAAGAGGGCTTGTTTTGAATCCTTATTTCCCAATCTGTGTTTTGCTTTATATCAGTGAGTGAATGGTCTAGGACATAATACACTTCCTTCTCCAAGAGATATACAAGAGACAGATCAAGACATAATCCAAAGAACAAAGTCAGGCTTACTAAACCTTTGTGAGTGGGTTTCTTCAGCTCTCCCTTTCAGATGTTTACCTGGGAAAATGAAGCTATCCTGTCCCTTTCTGGTTACACATATTCAGAGATCCACTCTGCGTTTCATGGAGGGAAGCAATACTCCGCACATTTAGTATCCTAGATATTCAGATCTGCTGTGGAAGGTGGTTATGACATAGAATGTATTTAGGCAGCTGTGCTGCTCCCACTTTAAATTAGAAGATTTTTATAGAATAGCCAACAGATCTGTTGTGTAGTAGATGCTTTCTTATTAAATGCTGTAGGAAACATACTTGAATTCTGAGTTGTTCTTGTGTGTCAGTTCTCTCAAAATAATGCCTTTTTCTGAAACATGTGCTGATGAGAATCTTCAAAGAAACCAGCATTCTTTCTGGAAGGGTCAGTTCTATTTGCTAGTTGTTAATTTGTTGTTTCTTGACTTTTCTGTTCAAGCAAACCCCGTTGCTAGTAGAAGATCCTGAATTCCATTTTTAACTAAGCATCTGTCATTCTCAATAATTCTAGACCTTCTTAGTCCCTAAAACTAGAATCCATTTCCATTCTGAAGAAATTAAGATATTTCAGCCAATGTTTTATTTTGAAAACACAAAATATTTTCTGAACTACAGGGGTGAAAATAATTATAAAATCAAATGATCAGTCTCTCTTTCTTTCTTCTCACTTAAATTTAAACCTCATATAGAAAATGGCATTAAAACTTGTAATAATAATTCTTATACATGTTCTGTATATTATTTCTTATCTAAGAATCTTCTCTTTATGGATTTCACAAAATAAGAAAAAAAGCATATTTAGGAATATATGAGATGAGCCTCCAAGTAATAAATCGTTAAAGTGACTATACATTCTTAGAAAGCAAATACAAATATTAAGCATTAGTACATGGACAACTTCTGCACTGAATGTGCAGTTTGAAAAAACTTGTAACCTCTCTCCAAAATCAACAGGGCACACAAGCAGGGATGTATTCCTTCTGTAGTGCCCATTCAGCTAACAAGCATCTACAACCAGATACAAAGTTAACAAAAACAGAGTAGAAGAAGGTGCTGGAGTGATCATAAAGTAGTTTTTTTTAAAATGTCTGTCATCATATCACTCAGTTATCTCAGTATGTCTATTCCAGAATTTCCCATTACTAACTCCCTCCTGGTACACAGTATGTACTCTGTATCAAATCTGTCACCTCCAACTTAAAGCTTGTGCTATCATTACTCAGATAAAATCTTCTTCAACCACACTTGACACTTGAAATTCTTTTCCTGCTTCACCTGGTATCAGAAGGGTAAAATTGATGTTTGGGACCTTCCAAACAAAAATCCACAAATCCCAAACTGAAACTCTTGCAAACACGAACTTTTCCTGTCTTTTTTCTCAAAAAGAATTAAAATTTAAGAACGTTAACTGATTTTTTTTAAAAGCCTCCTTTTTCCATAATAAATATGAACATATGAAATTGCAATTCTCAATGTTCTTCATCAGTAAGGAAGTCTTTTAAAATGTATTGTTTGATTTAGTTGGCATTAGATGATCAGGTGCCTCTAACTTTCTGCTTCCAGACCTCTCTGACTTATTGAGTCAAGCCTATGCTAAAACCTCGTGTATTTATCTGTCTTTATATTATTTAGTAACTGTAGTTAATTTCCAATTAAATGAATGATGCACTGCAAAATGATTTCTCAATCCCATAAATTATTACCAATCAGCATAATAACGCTCAGTGCTTGAGTTAAGTTATACATTTTCAGATACGGACTACTGGAGGACATAGATACATATTTTGAGTGAAATTATGCTTAGATGCTCCAGTATGTCCCTTCATTCACAAAAAAAACTGGGAAGACTGCTTTTATATTTTTTGCTCAAACAGTAAAATTATTTAGGTTTCAAATGAAAAAGTGGGCATATATGACAAGTGCATTTTTTAGTTTCATTTGGTTTATATAAAGCAGACAAATGTAGGCTCTTTGTAGAACTGATATACAGCAATTAAATTAGTGCAGTTTTTTCTTTTGGACTTTATTTTCACTTTTCCTATAAATATGGGGCAAAGTACACTTTCACCTGAAGCATAGCTATATATAGTAGAACTAAATCTTTCTATTACATGTTGTCTGCCTGGATGTCATTCCAAGGCCACTTAAGTCACTTCAGCACTAGTCAGAAATGTCTAGAAACATGTCTTCTGAATGCTTTAATTGTTCATCAAGACCTAACCCTTTGAACATTGCTTTAAGGCATTTTGGCTCTGTTCTGAGTCACTGAAGCAAAATTGGAGCATCTGGATGCAGTGTCAAAATAGCCCAGGCAGGTTCAGTGCAGCACCCAAGTGGATAATCTCAACACAGAATACAAACACTGCATTAGTGATTGCCGGAAGGCTACAGTTCCTCTTCCTCTGACACAATACAAGAAAGTACAAGAAAAGTTAAAGGATGATACTTTTCTTCTTCGTATCTTCTGCTGTGTGAACAAAGAATCATGCTGTGTTTTGATGGTTCGTTAAGTGTTTGGCAGCATTTTCAATCCTTGTTTGCCCTACTGATCCAGTGATTTTCTCTTCTTTGGACAAAGCAGTGAATGATTGTTTCAGTTTTTGCTGGTTTAGAGATATGAATGAAAAGAAGATATCCAGTTGATGATGTTACCTCTGAATCAACATAGAGGAAAAAAATTATGATAATTTAGTTCCCTATTAGTAATGTAACATCCGATTATACTCTGTTAAGTTGTACACAAAATTTCCATAGTTCTGAGAGTTATGGGAAATTACATTTCTTTTGCTTTGTTTGCTCTCACAGATGGCAGCAAAATTGCATTCCATTGATTGAAAAGTGCATTGTAAGTAACTGTTTCTCCTGTTGAATTGGACTTAATGTTTTATTTTTCTGAATCTGCTAAAATTTTATTTCATGGATAAAACAGGGTTCTTTTTTGAAAACTGGTGCACAATTAATACTGTGTAATAGCCCATGAGACATCTGGCACGTGGCTACAGATACAATCCCTAGGACAGATTTCTTTTGCCATAGGCAAGAATAATTTATGTAAGGGTTAGGCCAACAGGTCAAGAAATATAAATGTAGAAGAAGTATGCTGAACATACCATTTGATAACATCAGGCTCTGCCTGGAAATGCTGTACTCCGAGTCTCTGACAGTCTCTGGCTGACCCGTACAGTGCACACCAGAATGAATAGTGGAGCTCAGAACTGGGGCACAGCAGCATATGTAGTCTCTTTCTTGACTAACTATTCTTTTGACTCTGCATCTAGGACTTTGTACTTACATGTATATACAGTGGAACTAGATACAAACAGAAGCTTCAGACTGGGTTGAAGCGTTATTATTTTTATGTAATTCAGGTAATATATGTTTTTGGTGTTTATATACCTATATGAAACAAACATACAATAAATTTATTAATTGTTCAATGATACTAAAAAACCACTCTGCTAAACACACTGCTTCATTCTGCTATTCAAACTATTCACACTGCTTTTACAAATGCAGTACCAAAGAATGTTCTGTTTGGAACATGTCAAATAAATAGGTGACACTTTTTTCAACATGTCTAACTGCCATTAATTTAGTTAGTATTCACTGTGATTACACTCATCAGAATGAATTCATTTAGTATTAATGTGAGCATTACACATCTTTTTACACATCTCTACTACTTTACCTTTACAGTATCAGTTTTACGTACCTTCCTTCTTATCTGCTTACTTATAACAGTCTTTATTTTTTTAACAGGCTTTGTTGAGAAACTTCAGCAAAAACTTTTTATAAATGCAGGGTAGACTCCTACTAAACAACTCCAGGCTTATCATTCACATTCATTGGTCTGTTCAATGATTCAAAGTTCTTTAGTAGGTCTACAAAGCAGCAATTTCCTTTATAAAAGCCAGTATAGCATATTTATCTAAGGCCTACTCTTAAGCTTTCTATTATGTTTTATACTAACTTCCCCAATATGGACATCAGTCTCACAGATTATGTTTTTTTCTGAATGTTTTCACTGAATTTTTACATTTTCAAGTTCTAACTACCTTTACAATTTTAGGTGAGAGATAATGCACCATCACTGGTATATAAGCTGTTTCATCTGTGAATTTGCTTATAACTCTTGAGTGAATGCTTTCTTATCCCAATGATTTGTTACTATTCATTTTCTCATCACTTCCTTTCTCCTTCAAGTGGATAATCCCACTGAGAGTTATTAGGATACATTATTACACAGCAAGCAATCTTTGCCTGTAGTTTTACAAAATATGTCAAATGTAATACTAATTAATAAGAAGTCAGCTAATCTATGAACTTCTGGCGTCTCTTCTGTTGGTGTATCTGACCTTGGGCAAATCACTTAACCTCTGCATTTCTTTATTGTTTCCTATCCTAAAATAGAAATAATGGAATTAGTGCTCTATTTAAAACTGTTGAGCTTTACAGATGATACATATGTTAGGTATTATTGTTAATTTTTTACAGTAAAATGAATTAAATTTTGAGATAGAATAATGCATAAAATAGAAGAAATGGTAACAGTTATGAATTACCCCTATGAGAGGGAATCAGAAACTAGGAGGAAGCACCCTGGATTTAAAAAAAATCTATGATTACTTCAGAAAAATAAATGATGAAATGAAATGTTCTTGTACACTGCGTGTTGAATTTCCCTGTTTGTTTTTGTAAATGTCCTTTTTTTGATTGAGGTATTAATAAGAAATTCATTATTTTCCGTCTTAGTCTTTATTGTTGTTTTATGTCATAAAAATGTAGAAATTCAAGATTTGTTCTGTATTAATTACTGGAATATATTGAAAATACTTGTTGATATGGTGAATTAAAGTAGACTAGCACACTGACGGAAAGCATTGCTTCTTATTGAACTCGGCATTTTCCACTTTTGAAGTGTGAATGACATTTTTGTCCTTTTATTAGACTCTTTTTTTGTTTTTCCAGTGTTGAAGTGTCCACCCTTTCTTAGGCAAAATCAATTCATCCAATAGTTAGCTTCCTCTATAGAGGAGACTGTAACGTTAAATAGATCTAAATCAAATCTAGTTATGTTCAAAACCATCATGTTTATGTGTTTTCTAAAGTAAACCAGATGAGCGTGTTCTCAGGACTACTTTCTCTGTTGTGTGTTCCGAGCATTCTTCTGTTTGACCTTAGGCTCAATGGAAGTCATCTAGTAATACTTTCTTATAGGCTAGTGCAGGGTGTCAAACTCGCAGCTCCTGCTGTTCTGCTCCTGCAGCGTAATGCGCGTTGCATGCTGCACATGTGACCAGTGCTGGCAGGGGTGTAAGGGGCAAGGAGCTCGGTGCTGCCGCCAGGTAGAAACAAGGTGCGGGGCCGGGTGGGCTGTGAGTTTGACACGCCTGGGCTAGTGATACTTAGTTAAAAACAGTCCTGTCTACCTTAACTTTACCGTTAGTGACTAGTGATTGTGAACTCCAGCAGTTTTGGTTGAAATGAAAGGGAGATGTTGATTCAAAATGCATGTC
Source organism: Neomorphus geoffroyi (assembly GCA_033558235.1). Lineage (NCBI taxonomy): Eukaryota > Metazoa > Chordata > Aves > Cuculiformes > Neomorphidae > Neomorphus > Neomorphus geoffroyi. The sequence continues at coordinate 21,202,838 of JAUMJM010000020.1, read as the reverse complement.
AAGTAAAACTACTAACACATAAAGCTAGTTAATGTTTTCTAAGGTTTTCTTATCTTTCATCCTGGTTTTAAACTTTAGTTTAAATAGTAATGATGATTACTATTTGTCCTTTCTTGTGAGGGATGAATTCTCTTTAAACTGTGGTTGTCTTGAATCAATTCAATTCAAAGGAATTTCAAGGAACCAGGAGAAATTTTTCTTTCTGACTAGGATCTCAGAGAGGACGATTAGATTGCAAGTTGCATAGTGTGTGCCCAGTGCTTGAGCATTCTTAAGGATTCTGTTCCATTGCTTTCACTTAAGCTTTGCTTTTCAAGATTAGGATTTGGACCTATCTCAGTGGAGGAATTAAAAAATAAATGCCTAAAGACATGCTGTGTACCAGACACGTAATATACCACATTTTAGCCCAGAGCCACTTTCAATGGTGTTGTTTAAGCTCTCAGAAAAATAGTATTTACAATGAAAACCTTTAACAATCTTTTGCCATGCTTGTTAGCAGGCGCTGGTTTAATGCTAATGTGACAGCTAAAAGTTTAGTGAGAGACACTTTTATTTCCCTGATAAGGCAAGTGTTGCACATTCTGAAAAACAGACAGATTTTTTTCTGGCCAGTGTCTCCCCATGTTTGTGCCAGTAGGGATTTGCTGACTACTCTTTCACAGGTTGGCATGTGTTTATCTTCCTTTCTGACATTTTTCTAAATGGTCGTATTTTTTAAAAAATGAAAACAGACTTTGTTGTTGTTAATAAGTGGCTACCTAATGTTCCCCCCAAAAAACTGCTAGGCTTCTATGATATAAGATACCAATTTAAGATGAGCTTGCATTCTAGCAAATAAAATTATATTTCTTACAAAATAAATTCACAATTTATAGTATTCTTCCCTGAAGGAAAAAAGTTAAAAGAAAATACTATGATCTCGATGACATTTATAATAATAGAAAAAGGTTCTGAGACATTAAATTAATATCCATTTTATTATAACTGTGAATCTGGATGAGAAGTGCTTCATTTTTTATTTGTTAAAACACCTCAGCAAAATGCAAACTGTATTATACAGTCTTTCCTCTGGTCACTCAGAAATTGTTATATATCACACCAGGTCTGTATTTTGTCTGCCTTGTATGCTAATGCATATTTTCAAATCTCCTGTTTCACTTTCTCATTTGGTATGTAATTTTGTATTTATGAAATGTATAACTGAACTTATTTTATGCCTTTGCCATTTTTTTAACTTCTGATGTAGGAGTCTCATAATCATAATTGCACTTTAGGAGAAATCTCAACGTAGAATCTTAATGAAGGAGAGGTAGTACCACCTTTTTTGAATAAGAAGCATGAATGTACTCCTTGGTCTGTGTGTTTTGAAGGTGATATATTTGGACAAAAATTGGTATTACTAGCAGTAATTTATGGAATCTGGGGACAAAATTTTCAATTCTTCTCTATGTTTCACACTGACCTTTAAATCCTTGATTGAGTTAAATGAAGTTCTGACCTTTTTTTATTATATGCCGATACATCCATAAATCTTATTAACGTGTTTCTACTAAACATGATCAGTTCATTCTGATTATTTAGATGTCAAACAGAATTCAGTTCCAGGACCACAGAAATATATGGGTCATTATAGTTAAATATCCCAGAAATTTACAGTTAGAGCAATGGATTATCATGAAATGAAAACTGAGATTTGGAAGATCGGCTGTATTTCAGTTAAAAAGAAGTCTTCAGTTAGGCAGTGACTTGTGCATGAGGCTCTTACTCTAGTATGACTTTACAATGTTGCATTGTGTTTTTCAGAAACATTAAATCATTTCTTGGTTCACAGTTTTGGTCAGGGTAGACAGTTTATTTCTGCTATTGTCACCAATATCATCCCAAATGACATTTTAATTCCTCAATGCAGTGTCTGAAGCCAGTTATCATGGAAACTGCAATAAATCACTCTTATCTGTGATAATACTGAATCAAACGAAATACATATTCTGTGTGTTCTACGACTCTACCAGTTTTCCTATTTTGAAAATTTAAGAATTAGGATTTTTTGTATAGTTCATTCTGATAGACATTTTAAATAGAGTTAATGATGGAAATGAACCTTTGATCTGGAAATGGCTATGATTCTTCTGTGGTTCGTGTTTTTTCAGTTATGTTTCTCACCAGGAGAGACTGTGAGAACAAATATTTCACTTGGTATCAGATTCCCTCATTCAGATAACGAAAATGTTACAACAGTACTAATTCAGTCCCCAGGTAATTATCAAGCATTACTGTTATCTTATGAGATAAAGTATCCTGAACTATGGATACTGTAGAAGTCAGATTAGTATTACAGCCTGCTTCCGTTACCTGAAAGGTATTTTCTTACACTTACATTTAGCTAACCTAGGACTGTGGTTTTGAAATAAAAAGCCTATCAAAAAATTTAACCTATTAAACAATTGCAACTACGTATGTGAACTAGAATATACTACCAGCTTCCTCAGCTTAGCAGTTTGCTTCCTGTTTTGTGTTTCAAGTAATGCATTTGCATCTGAAACTACTTTGTATTAGAATCAGCTGAAACAGATAGTTCAGAGGTCTCTAACACATTAGATGTTTCTCTACCAGTCCTTTCTTAATGCATATTTGTGGTTTTAACCATCACTTTTATTTGTGGAGGACCCTGTGGAAAGACTGGAAAAAGTAAAGCTTCCTGGAGGTTCCAAGCTTGTAGCGATCATTGGTTTTCAAAAAGCTTCTCTCTGCCTTGGTCTAGGACACAAAATATTGGAGCTACAGTATTGTTTTCCTTTGAATTCTCTAGTTCATATTTTTATTTTCTTCCATGTGCTAGGCAGAGGGATTGGTCAGATTTTGCAGAAGAGAGAGAATAACTTAGAGAAGTCCACTTGCAGCCAGCTTTGTGAACCTTGCAGCCATTTTGTTTCTGAGGTACATCATTCTTTCATGCTTTCTCTGTCTCTCTGAGACTGCCTTTTCATTTGTACTCTAGCAAATTTCCACACAAATTCACACCACAATTCAATTAGACCCAGAAGTTCACTGGCCAAACTAAGTCTGTTTTGAACAGATTCAGAACTATTAGAGGGTAAGTAAAAGTATGCCAGTCCACATTTATTTTTAATGCCTAATTAATTGTGAAGAAACCTTGACTTCCATATTATGCTTTCAAATTAAGTCCAGTGAACTTTGACTAAAAATTATATTATTGCTTATTAGACATGATGTGGAAAAATATTAATATCATCTATATTACTGTATTCCCCTTACTGCAGGTGACTGAAAGACTGTTTAGAAATGTCAGTGTTCTTACGTTTGTTGAATTTACATGGCGTGAACCATGTAGGTGAGAGGGAAAAATTCAATACCTCATCTATATTTAAGTTTTAATAGAAACACTGTACAGATATGATAGATTTTTTACATGTAACTTTCAGTATGTGTAAATCTGCTTGAGCATCTTTAACAAATTGGCAGGCCTAATGCTAGACCGATTACTAGGCCCATCTAATCCCATCCTGTGGTTATATACTGACCTCTACAAAGCAGCTCCCTGCCTGTCACTGACTTGTAAGTGTAATGCTCAGCAAGTTTTATTTGACCTTAGTTTTGATTTCCACGTCTTTATCTTCTGCCCTTTCTTAGTCTTCATCTTTAGCAGTAAAGGTCATCTGCAACAAATCATTCTTGAAAGTAGTAGCAAATTAATTTTCTAAAGCATTGTCAGCACCACTGCAAATCTCTGCTGGTACTAAGCTTTGCAGGGATTCTAATAGTTCATAATTTCTGATCTAGATATCATAATCTGAAACTCTATAAAACCTTTTTTCCTAGTTAGTATCTTACATTTTTCTTTATGCTCAGCTCTGTTTTCTAAGACTGCAGCATTTAACACTGATCTTTTCATTTTGATACATTTATTTAAACTTGAATTCAAAGCAAAACTTAGTCATCTGCATAAACATAGACATTTATAATTTGATCTCAATCAGTTCCTGATTCAGATGTTTAGTCACAAAGCTTTTCAAATATTGCATCTTATTATAATTGCTTAACACTTGTGTTAACATAGCAGACACCACTTTGCAGTCACAAATATGGAGAAAACCCACTAACCAACGTAACTTCCTAAGACATACAGTGAAAATAATATTTAGCAGGTCTAATGGAAAAGGGAAAGATTATAAATATGCTTCAAGACAATGGCTCATTCTTCAAGTAAACAACTTTTCCAAATAGTGATAACCTATATTCTAGTCAGGGCTTAGAGCTCTTAAAGCTTAGTGCCTGTGTTCCGTTCTTTTAAAAACCAATCCAGCCTTACACTCTGAGTTCTGTTAACAGCATGTCTTTCTAGAGCACTCTGAGTTCCTGTCCAAATGCTCTTGCTTGTCACTAGATTTGGATGCAACTGAGATAGAAATTTATCATTTTCTTCTAGCAGTGATTCTGGTCCAGCAGAAGAGCCACATGTCTATAGGGTATTAGAGGACTGCTTTTCAGTGGGAAGTTATGTTGGTGAAATTGTTGGCTCTACTCTACCACAATATGATTATGTGTCACTACTGTATTAACTGTAAATGCAGTCCTGAGCAATAGATCGTGGGTAACCCAATTCATGCTACTACATGCTGCTGTTGTAAATAGCGTGCTACTTAAAGAAAATTGATAAGTGAATGCAAGTAGCAATTTAGAAAACAACTACTATGAACAAAAGGAGTAAAATCATAGATCCATTAAAGTAAACAGTGTAACTCCCACTGACTTCAGCCCAAAGAGTAAGCTGATGCTTAACAGCAGTGGTTTATACTGTCTCAAGATACAGTTTTTTCTAGCTTCTTGTTGGTTTTCCTGCCATGTTTACAACAGGTGAAGCTTTACTGTCGTGGTATGTTTTCATACCTCTGAAAGTGTTTACATTTAAATATCCTGAAAAGTCGGTAGTATATTTTCTACATTTATAGATCATGGCAAATAAGTGAAAGGAAACGAACTAACAAAACCATTACACTCAGTTCATGTATTCTTTAAGGATTCAATCTGAATTATTTCATTCAGTCTGAGGGGATTTTTTTTTCGCTTTTCCCAAAAAGCCCATTGCCTTTTTCATTGTAGCTGAGAGCCAGAAATATGCTGCTTTAGCTATAGTAAACTAACAGAATCCAAAGCTCTTAGTGTGGAGTCAGAGTAGTCTGAAGGAGGAGGGGTGAAACCATGCCTGTTTCCAGTGCCGGCTAAGATCATCATGGCTAGATAGTTGAGAGACATCTTTTTCTCAGCCGGGGCTAAAATTTACTAGATTACCTTCCTTTATGGCATACTAAAATCTTGTAATTATTTTTCTTTTTTTTTTTAAATTTTAAAAAGCATGTCAGAAATCATGTTTTTATGAGAAAAATTTTTCTACTGATATGATCAACTTTGAGGAGAAGAGATTTTGCGAAGAAATGCTAAAAAATTTCATCAGTTTCCATTTTAAATGAACTATTTGCTACATAAAACCAGTTTTAATTACTCTACAGGTACAATACATCCTCAGTTGTTTCTTCTTATTTATCATTGTGTAGTTTCTGATTTAAATCTATCAAAAAAATTTCTTTATGTTTTCTGTACACATACATTTTTAAAATGTATCATCACCAATATCAGAAATTTATTGTATTGGGGTAAAAAAGCTCAGTGTGTAATAAACATCACAACTCTTTCACAGGAGCCACAGGAAAAGAAGAGGGCTGACTGCTACTGTACTTCATAATTTCCAAGCAGGATATAAACTCCAGTCCTGCAGAGTTGTTAAATCTCACTTATCTTGGTTATTATAGGGTATTAGAATAGTAGATGGCTGTACCTTCAGATATCCCCTGCAGGAAAATTCTATTTCCACTAAAAACTAAAAACTTTGAAACTATAGGACCTAAACTAAATTTTATTAAGGTAGACCAATTTTTTATTGTATCCTATTGTAATATATTGCTTATTTTACTAGAGCATTTTCATTCCTTTACAGATGCTGCTGCTATTTTGTGGTTCTTGTGATAGGTGAACTTACCTGGTTTTTGCTCCCTTGTGAAAAAAGAAGAACATACAGCAAAACCAGTAGGGAATACAGGAAAAGTCTGCATCTGTAACTGAGCCTTGCCTCTTTTTGCCTCTTGGTGTAAAGCATTGCATAATAAAATTTGCTCTAGTCCTTTAGTATAACCAAGAACCTTCCAAATGGGAAGAAGCAAAGAGGAATCCTTAAAGTATTGTAAAATAAAATCCAGAAATTAACTAGCAGCACTGTAATTTAAAAATAAAATAAAAATGAAGCCAAACACAACACACAGGACTGTACAATCACAATAACAAAAACATATAGTTACTTAGAAGTTTGGCATGTCTATATCTGTATTTTTATGTTTAAAATATTGTGTACAAAAATGTTTGAGCATACGGAGTTTACTTGTTTCTCAGAAGAAAGGCTCTGCAGGAGACAGTTTCTGTCCTGCGGAGCTTCTGGGCTGCAGGATCTTTTGCTCAGTGACCCTAGTTTATCCACAATTCATTTATGTGACTGAATCTTATATCTTCCAGATAAATGAGTTTCAGATCATTAAGGCTGTACTGTCCTTGTTAGTAAGAATATATTATTGGCCAGAGGAATGACATAATATCCTTTTTCCAAAACACAGAGAAATAATTATTATAGAATTTGTTTTCAGTTTTGTTTGCAACTTATGAGCTATTTCTTGTCCTGTCTCAAGAATAAATTATTGACAAGGTTTCCCATCTCTGGACACAGTTTTTTTTTTGTATTCTCTTTGATCTTAGAGAATTTCCAGGCTTTTCTGTAACGTGGGGTAAATTTGGATGTTGACTAAACCTTCGTAAAAAAGAAATAAAGGATGGCAACTGTGTCTATATAGCTCTGCAGTCATTATGATTTAGAAATATAAAACCCTACATGTAAAAGAGGTGATGTCTTCTATCTAATGTATTGTATGACTAATTTGTAAAGATCACAGACTGGAAACATATTTAAGAAACCAAAAAGAAAGCTTTGAGACACAGAAAAAAAACAAATTTTTCATTAATTTTCATTCGCATTTTTTGAGATCTTTGGCATATAATATCAGAAAGATGTTTTATTTAAAATTGCTATGATTCAAAATTTGTCTTTGCACATCTTAATTACAAAAATTTAGTGAAGTCTAAAAAAATATTGTGTTGTCTAGAGATCCGTCACGTCAAAGATACATTAAGGAGCTATATCTCTCAAAAGAAATATAATGATCAATATCATTATCTTATAGAATATTGAACTGAGGCAATTTTTGAGAACACTGTGTTTTTATTGAGCAATCTAATGGGTGTGTCAGTGTAGTACACAATTTGCCATAATCAAAATAGTTCTGCAATAAGTATTAGGTATTCATTAATATGTTAGCATTTGTTTCACAATAAATCTGTACAGAAAGCATAAAGCAGGCTTCATTTGATTACTAAAAATAATATGCAAACTTGAATTCTGCTGTGGTCATTCTGTCATGATATTAGAACTGAAGCTAAAAGAGATACTGATTTGGTTGCGCTTTCCGTCTTAAAATTTGCCTAAATTTCAGTACAGTGAGCAATAAAGAGAATGACCTACTTATGTAATCATTTTTTTTAAATTCACCTATTTTTATAAAATATTTGGCAAAAATCCAATATATCCTTATGAGGGCAACATAGATATTCTCCAAAATGGTATCTCATTGAAACTCTGATAGAATCTCAACTTGATTGTGCATATTCTCTCTATTTTCCTTAGTTTAGAAGATTGGATTCGCTTGGGCCTTCCAAATCAATTCTAAGAAATCTTTAAATTTAGAATTATATACACAAGAATTAAATGATAATTAAATGAATTCTGTAAATTCTTTAATGGTCGTCCATATATATCTAACCCAACCATCTTACAGCAAAATGCAGGTGTTCAAAAATACGGCATTCTGAGATCAATAAAAGCAAAGGATTACATAAGATAGATCTGAGGTGTAAGATTTCATCTTATGCTCCTGCTTTTTTTTAGAACTCAGATTTCACCATCTTTTTGAAAAATACAGAAAAACAAATTTTCAGATATGCAATTTATTGTCCTTGACTGAATGATCATTCCATTTTTCATGAACTGTCTTTTTTTTTCTTGACTTGTCCTACTTCATGCCACTTATTTTTCGCTTTGAAAAGTACTATATAAAATAGCAATTAGGGTGTATATGGTGCTATATTTTCTGAACTTCTTTTAAAAAAATCTCATCTCTGGCTTTTGCTCAGCTTTTTATTCTCCATTTCTTGTGAGGCAGTATTACAAATACAATTTAAACGTCAATCAGCTTTTGTCCTTGCATTCTTTCTTGTCTTTCAAGAAAAAAACCCTGGCACTGACTTAGACTTTCCAGGAATAGCTCTTTGGAGTTTCTGTGAAGCAAAACAAGAGGTAGAGGAGGGGAACAACTGAATGAGATGTTTTCATGGAAGAATAATACTCAGAAAGTAGATTGTCTCTTGACTTTCTGAGGTCAATTTTTTGTCTCTTTTTTACTTTGTCCACTATGAACTCTGTCGTTTTCATGTGCTTCATATAGGTGTTGTTGCCCAGCATATGCTTTTGTTTTTCTGTTTACAAGTGGCATTTTCAACTTTAAGGAAGTCAGCTTCCAGTGAAGTGCCATTCTTTGATATGCATGTGCTCCTTCCTCGGAAATTAGATACTTCGAGGAGGCATGTCAGTTCCTGTACATGTTGAAGGTAGGAAAGGTAGGAAGTTTGAGGTGGCAACCTGTCTAATTTCTTGTCAGCTTACACGGCCACGAAGCACTCCAGGTACCTCGCTGCTTACAGTGTTATGTCAGGGAGTGCCTTGTAGCCTAAGACCTAGAGCTTTCTCCTAATTTTTAAGTAAGAGAGTTGGTTTGTGGTGTAATAAATTCTTGTGTCCTGGAGTTAGTGAAAGGCTGTTAGAGGCTCTGAAGTTTTGAAAACTCAGTTCTCAGCAATATTCCCTGGCTCCAGTCATCACCCTCAGCACTCATCAGCCTCTTCCAGCCTCTCGCCAACTCCCCCTGCAGTTACAGGATTGAGTAGTGAATACTGGGTTCTGATTGGCTGAAATTCTTGTGGCACCAAGTTGGCTGTTGCTGGACAGGCAGTCTTTGCCTGCCCTCCTGGAAAGTTCTCTGGCCACAATGCAGCCATTTGCAGGTGAGTAATAGGTGGGTCATATGAGGATAAAGAAAATTTAACTAGTCTCAACCTTATGCAAAGCTGCCACCCCATTCACTCTGTATCCTGTACTCAATCCTGTAAATATTTACATAGATTGGTTTATCTGTGATGTTTCAAAACTTACTGTATGTTCATTGTAAACTCTATACTCCATCCTTAAGGATGAGATAAATAGGACTTAATATCCCTATTACATCTCACAAACTTCACCTGTTTCCCTTGGGAATTAAATTATCAGGATTAAAATTATACATACTTTGAAAGAAACATAATTGAAGCCAAATTCTTACTTTCAACAATTTCTGGTTTATGGCACAGTGATTCAGTTACCTGCAACTCTTTCTGCATATTACATTTCTTCAGCTACATTGGCAGCCCATCAGTATTGACAAAGTTTATAGTGGCAAATAAACAGCCATTTAAGTAGCTTTTATTATAGATTTAATCAAATCATTAAAAGGTGAAGATTGTTGGAAACATTTCTAGAGCTTATTCTGAAATTAACTTGATTTGTTTCTGAGAAATAAAGATACTGACGAAGTCTTTTTATGCCATCCTTTGTGTGACAGTTCTTCTTGTGACCTGCACAGTCAGTTTTTCATATGGCCTTGCAATGACGTACATTCTTTAAAAAACGAAAAGGAAGGAATGCTTGGGTACGTTTGAAAAGAAATCACACACTCTACTATATATGTTTAAAAAGTTGATAGTGTCTCAATTATGAATAAATAGCTATTTAAGTGCATAAATCAGTAAACCAATGAGACCGATTTTGATTATCCTATATTAACTACAATTTAGAGGCATATGGTCATGGCTGACAGCTTAAAGCGAGGAGTATTTCCCTTTTCATTGTTGATAGAGGACTCTCTCTAACCTGCTCTTTTTGTTAGCTCGAGGTTTGGCATACAGAATAGGACATACCTGCTTTTCAGCTCCTATCTTACTGTTTGCTTATTTTACCGATACAGAATCTTTCTACTTCTGTTGTATCTTGCTGTTCAGCTACTTTTCCTTCCTCTTTGGAATTCAGTGACTTGATTAAAGGCCTTTTGTGTGGATCAGTTGTATCCTATTTTAATCTGTATTGTGGGTGTTTGTGTTGCCTCACAGTCTCAGGGCCAGAGTCCTGCTAGTGGTTCAAGCCTCAGGCAAGATGAGCAGGGAGTCAGGCTCTAGAGATTTTTCCTTTAGCAGCCACAGAGGTGTCTTCCAACATCAGAACAAGACAGCTGCTCTAGTTCAGCCCAACTGCATTGATCTTTCAGGCCTTGATGACTCAAAAAGCTGCCAGAACTGTAGGAAAAGGATCAGTTCTGATTAGATGTCCGTGTTCTTTCTTCCCTTCTTTACATCGTGCTGCAAGACTTGAGCTTTCTAGGGCCATGCAGACACTGTGGCGAATGAGGCAATCCTCTTGACATCATTTCATCTAAAATGAAGCTAAAGAGGGACATAATTACATCATTCTGCTCTCCACTGACTCTGGATTATCATGTGAAGGCTGCTTTAGCACTGTCTTTAATAGCAGTAGTAATGTCTTTTCTTCTGTTCTTCATCGTGCAATCACGTTTATTGTCTATGTCAGTACTCAGTGGTTGTTGTATCAATTCAGTCATTCATGCTATGTACTGGGAATAAGAAGATTTCAATGTCAAACTGAACACTTCCTCCTCTGATACATCGGGATACTGGCTCCCAGCCTGATACGCACTGTACATCGATGCATTTGATTCTTGGCTCAGATGAAAGAATAAATTAGTCTCTGTTTGACCTAGTTTCTTCTAGGACCAGGAAGAAATGTGCACCAGGTTCCACAGATGATCAGAAGGGCTTTTAAGACCATGCCAGAAGTTCCTAAAGTTTATCACAGGTTTATGGATATCCTCTGCTGTTTTATTTTCCCTACAGTTTCTTTCCCTCTCAGAGGAGTCTCTCTGGAGGGAGTGTATGTAGCGTTGCAGTTGCAGTCATCACCTTATCACGTAGCAAAGATACTGGACCGCAGGAAGATGAAAGGCTCACATAGGCTCCATTGTCCCTTTTGTATGGATACATATCATCCTTTTTCATTGTAGCTGAGAGCCAGAAATATGCGGCTTGCTCTCAGTAAAAGAATACCAGAATGAGAAGAATTGGGAAGTCTGAGCATTTCATTCCATTAATGCATTGTTTTCTTGTAGTTTTTTTTTCCTAACTGGAATTTTACATGCTTTTTCTCTTGCAGAGTTCACATTATCCTCCTGTCAATTGATCCCTCTCAAATCTTAGGTGTCTTCTGGTTCACTCACGGCTTGTTTTATAACTTAAGTGAAATTTTCATTGCAAAATGAGCGACATACTAGTTTTTTTGTCTTCTAAACCTGCTGTATTTTAAATCAACCAGTGAAATATGTGATATTGTTACAACTGTATAGGCTGTTTTGTAAACTAATTGAGCAATATTAAGTCCTGTATAGACAGACACACAGGTATGCATGCATTCTCTCTCTTTGTATATAATTCACATAGAGCTGATAGTATTATATGTACATACAAACACACTTATCGTGTCTTATTAAGTAAAGAACTGTAAATTTAAATTAAAGACTCTCAGTTCTGAATTATTAACCTCAGTCTGCAGACTACATTAGGATGGGACAGAACGATGTCTCTTAAAATCTTTACAGAAGTCAAAATTTGGATTAAAGGAGATATTCTGGGTGAATAGGATTGAAATTGGGAGAAACTCCTCAATTTGATTTCCTATTACAGTTGAAGAGAAGAAATTTGGATATCATAGTGGGATATGGAATAATGAGAAGCCATATTAAATCCTTGTTGCCTGTCATAGGGAACAATGATTCTTCCCCCTTTTACCACTTATTTTTTTAAATCTACAACCTATGGGAAACAGAGCAAAGGCTCTGCTTTGTTAAAATTCTGTCTTTATAGGTATCCAAAACCCAGCAGTTTTCTTTCTTAGTCCTTTGCATCTGATGTGGTCTTTGCACCTCAGGCAGAAGCAGTATCTTTCCTGTTCCTATTTCTCCTTCATAAATTCTAATTCAATGTTTTAAGTTTCTTTGCTTTTAAACATTTTGGGGGCTCTTTTTAAGCTGAAACATATTTTAAGACTTTGAAAAAAGTTAGTACTTTTTCTGGTTAGCTTAGCTACTCTTACTTGTCTGGGAGGTAACTCTAAATTCTTTTCTTTAATTGCACTGGGGATTATTCTTTAATTGCAAGGGGGATTATTTACCATTGTACTGTGGGAACATTAGTTGAAACTATTGATGTAAATATATAGATTACCTCAGTAAATAGTAATATTACTTTCCTATTTCTGGAGTACATTAAAATCACCTTTACAGTCTATTATAAATGTGTCTGACCACCTATCTTGGTTTCACAAGAGGTTCTAAATAAAGTATGTAATTCTAAAGCAGAATTACATGTAAAAATAATTTAAGCATCCATTATTATTGAGTTTATAACATATAAATACTGAGCAGACATTGAAGCGTATCTTTTGTGAAGTGAAATAAAGATAGAAATTCTAACACAGTGGATCAATTTCAGTAATTAATAAAATTAACTGTATTTGTTGGTTTGGTTTGCTTTCAATTTTTTTTTTAGCTGAAGTAACACTGACATTGAAGTGAAATAGCTTTGTTGAATTTAAAGAATACTATAAAGCTAAGTCACTGTTTGGAAGGAGGGTCGAAAATAATGGAGTGTTTCTTTTCAATTTCTTGCAATTACTTGTTTGGGCTTATCACAGTTGGTCTGCACTAGACTTGCTGTTCGCAGGTTTTGTTTTAATTATATGGACTACTTCAGCTATATATTGAAGAATTATCATAACAGGCACTTTATGGGAGAGCTGTTTATTTCCTATGCAGGTAAAACCAAGCCTGAAACAATAACACAAATATGTGATGCAGGACATAATAATTACCATATTTGAAGAGGGATTTATATTTTAGCAGTAACTAATTGGAAGAATGCTTTACATAAACATCAGGATGGGTGTGATGTAGTAACTTCTTACTTTAAGAAGTTTAGATTTTAAGTGACATATAATACACATATACCTATTATAGATTATTAATTCAACTTCCCCTCCCCCCCAAAAATAACTGTTTTGCATGTATGTTAACTGTGACAAACATAAAACTGAAGTGAATAATTTTGGTAGTCATTAATATTTCATACTTTTATTCCTTGTATTTCTGAAGTGCCTACTTAGAGTAATAATCAAGGGCTCTGTTTCTAGAAATAAGCTTATGACATTTACCTTTTTCTAGAGATAAAGATTTTTCTAGACACCTCTCTTTACAAAAGGTCTAGTGGCCAATTCTACAACAGCCTACCCAAATTAATTTTTGTGTTATGATCTTGTACAGCATAGACATATTAATCTAAGTGCAATTTCAAGTGCTCTACTATCCTATTTGTATTGAAATACTGAAGTTTTTGACCTCCCAAACTATGTCATTGCTTTTAAGACAGGGTTAAATATCAGAAAAATCATGGAACCTACATTTCTGAAAGTTTTGAACTCAATTTTATTCAGAACTGTTATATTTCCTTGGATATTTCACATGTGATCCTGGTATTACATTACGTGTTCTGCCCTCTTGTGTAATCCTCATTGCTATAGAACCAAAGTAACTGTTTTCTCAAACAATCACAGACTACCACCAAGAAAAGGCAAAGTAGAATAGTGTTCACCTGGGTTGCAATTTCTTCTCTGAAATGCTTACTAATGAGACCTGAACTTAGAGAGAAAGGAAATAATCAGGTAGACTAATAACAAAATGCTAAACAAGCGAGAAAAATAAGTTGAATCAAGTCACATTTTCTCTCTCGTATGGGCATTTGAAACAAATTCATTGGTTAGCTAGATTTTTTCTGTTTTGTTTGTTCACCTTTTTACAACAGTTTTGGTAATACAGGAAAAAAAGTTTTTCCACTTCTGATAGAAAAAGTTTTTTTCTGTGCTTTCTGAGTTTCGATAGTTTTTTTAGTGAGAAAGAGGTGGTTATAATATGCATATTTCTGCATTGGTTTTATGTCATTTATATATAAGCACATATATGTACATGCACAGGTTATGATGCAATATGTAAAAGCTTGTACAAAGCAATGCGATGTCATTGTAAGCCAAAGGAACTACATAAAGTAAGTCAGATAATTTTATGAGTTCCTTTTTGGCACTTTTATTTCCAATGTTTTGCCACTTTTTATGTTAGAACTGGAATTTATTACTTGATAAAATATAATAAATATGTCCTGGATTTCTTCTTTCATTTAACAATTTCCTTCTCTTGCCCTGAAAGATGACTACTTAAATATATTCTTCTGGTCCCACACGTAATTTTTAATAATATGTTTGAGGAAAAGAGCTATATAAAGTATTTTAAATTTTGAAATGAGCAAACAAGCTCAAAATAGTGTTTGAGTTAGAGATGGGTCTGGAAGAACTTATGATACAATTTCAATCTAATTAATTAGGGTTTATTTGGCCCAGATTTAAATCGGCTTCTTGTATTTCTATGACTTTCCCCATTCAAGAGTAAATTCTTTACTAAGTGTGGAATAGAATCCATACTAGTGATAAAATTGTTGTTGGCTTTTATAATAAAAGATAGATCTACAAATAAAACATTCTATATCAGAGCAAATTTTTTACCCAGTTTGTGTAGAATCAATAAATGTTCAAAAGAGAAAGTCATATAGAAAACTAACAAAACTATCTTGAAAACACTTGTCAGAAATATTTTTTTTGTTGTTTTTGAGAGGTAAAAACTGTTGAAGAATCACATTAAGTAAAAATTAATAACAAAGAAAGCATAGGCCACTTATGCAAAATAAATAATATTTTATATGACTTGAGGAAGGCAGTTAATTATATATAGCACTTGATATCCATGTGTCAATTTTCCTCAGTTAAATAGTTTGGTTTTCTTATTTTGTTCAAAGATTGTTTGTGATCTTGTTTGAAAGAAATCCAGAGGAGGGGAATTACAGCAAGTATACTGCAGAGATGACAAATGCTGTCGAATCAGTTATGGGCTTTGGTTAGGCTGTGCTGTAGGGAACCTGCAGAGGTATCACAATCTCTTTCTGATTAGAGGATATGTCTTAAACTGAGAAAATTTTGTCACCAAGTGAAAGAAAGAAGAAGGAAGGGAAAAAGATAGGTTTTAATTTCTGCACAGAATTTGTTTGTAAAAGAGTGTTTTGGATGGGCATCAAAGCCTTTTAAGTGTATTTCTTTTCATTGCATGTCCTTTTAAATTGGATGTACACAATGCAACTTCCCCTGTTTTTCTACATTTTGGGTATTTTAATCACATTTATTGGTGATTTTTGCAATCTCTTATAGCTACTGCACCCATATGATGTTAATTTAGGAAAGTACTCTCTCTCTAAAGATGTGAGAAAACCCCTTATTTTTTGTTTAGAATTGCACAGGAAGTTACTATGGCCTGAAGAAATTTTGTAAAATACAATTATTTATTATAATAAAAGAATAACAGTTAATTTACCTTCTAAGTTAAATTACTGATAACTACCCACAAACTCTTATTTTTTATATAGTGTTTCTCTTCCATGTATCACACCCACTATAAACGTAAATATAGCATACACACACAAAAAATCCCAAAGAACAAGCTGACAAGAAAAGAAGACTAGCGTATTTTATGTTTTCTGTAGTATTAGGTCAGTGCAAAAATAATTGCTGTTTTTAACTATCAATTTCAAAGCAGTACATCTCAACCTAGAGTAAAATTTATTAATTGAAGTAAAAACCATTATAATACAGGCATTTTTGCCAACAAGAAACATGTCTATTTATTCCAGTAGCATAGAATTCTCAAGTCCTGGAACTGAAGAATTCATTAAAGGTGTTTTGAGCTGCTGCTTGGTTGCAGAAAACCTCTTTCAGGAAGTTGTTGAGATGCTTGAAAATGTGGTAATATCAGTGGGATAGAGGTCTGGTGAGTAAGCTGGGTAAGGTAGAGAGGCATAGCCCAGTTTGAGCAGCTTCTTCAGAGTCATTTGTGAGACATGCAGCTGGGTGTTGTCATGGAAAACTGATCCTTTTTGATCGATCAGTGTTGGATGTAAACATTGCGGTTGGTGCATTTTGTTGATTTCCTGGCAATACTTTTCTGCTGTGATGGTTTCACCAGGATTCAAGAAGTTGTAGTGGATGTTTCCACTTGCCAAACCCCAGTGATCATAACCTCCGTTGGATGCGACTTCAGTTTGGAGAAGTGCTTTGGCACTTCACCTCAGTTTAGCCACTGCACAGAATACCATCAGCTGTGGTACAGAATCCATTTTTTTGTTGCATTTCACAATGCGATCAAGAAATTGATCAGTAAATAAGATAGAAATGAAGTGAAAAATTATGAAGGAAATACAATGAGAGATTCATGATTGTGCCTGAGAGTCTGTTACATCACAGTTTAAGCAAGTCAGGTTGCTGAAATAAGATGGACATTGCCGTTTTAGGGTCTAATAAGATAATGAAACACCTAACATCCTCAGCATTAATGGTGTTTGAGTGGAATGATTAAATCTTTCCATCTCCGGTATAGATGTGTAATTCTTTAGTTGAAAGAGATAACTCAGAATGAAAGCCTTTGTCAAAGTCAGTTTTTTTGCACTGGGCACTATACTCAATATCTCCATGGTAGTTATATTGTTAATGTGATTAAAAAATATATTCAATGGATACAGCAGTAGGAAAACAAATTTACTCAAATGTGTTGAAAAATAGTGAGGATGAAACAACTCTTAGGGGAATTAAGAAAAAATGTTACAGAATGGCTACTGGCAATAACCCTCATAGTTTTCATAATTATATTTAGGAATATCTAGATTTCTGCTAACTATAGAGAACAGAAGTTACTTACGTGTAGTATAGCTGCTGGCAGTGGGGAAGATGCAGGTTACTTTTCTACCCTTTGGAAGATATTTTGGTCCCAGCACTTCTTTGAAGTTTTCATTTCTTCATCTGTACAAATACAAATATGGTGCTGTTGGTCCTCCTATGCCAAAGGCAGTGCAGAACAGAATATGAAAAGATCCTGCAGGGTGATTTTTTTTTATTTTGCAAATTAGCTTATGCTGTTGGTGATTATTGTTGCCCGTAATTGTCTGACAGAGTAATTCTAGAAACTAAATTACTTCATGTATGATAGAATACTGATGGAAGTTTCCCAAAGAATATATTGGTACAAATTTAATATTTGTGATTCAGCAAATGTCATTTTTCCATCCGGGTCAATATTGAACTAGTTCTGTACCCATGACTTTGGATCACAGTGTTGCTGAAGATAGATCTGAGATAAGATATAAAGCTGAGGACTTTGTATTGATTATCTGATTTTCAACCTTGAAGTGGGAAGTCATCTCATGTCTGGCCACAACTGCCAGAAGTTTTAACTCTCTGAGAATTAAGGATGGAACAGAAAATTACTCTAAGAATGAAAGAGAAATAGTTACATTCAACTTCAAAAAATATTGCAACGTTTAGCTATGTTCTAATAATTCAAGGTTAAATACCTTTGTAAATTTTTTTAACTTTATCCAAATTGGAGCATCAAAATTACTAAGTGAACTTCTTCAGCAAAAGACAGAAGCTATCCTAAGTTTAAATTGAACAGTACTTTATGTCAAGTACTTCTGCAAACACTACATAAATGTGCTGTGTCTCACATTTTCAATATTTATAAATTTCACAGAAAAATCCTACAGGAACAATTTTTTAATATTTTGTTTAACTTTTTTTTTTAAAAAACAGTTTGTAAGTTTTTAAAAAATCTTTGCCCAGATTGTATGTTTTAGAAAGGGATAAAACTATGGAATTTTTTAAAGTAGATATTAGCATGTAACAAGATATTCAGGCACAGAGTATTTCTACAAATTCTATTGTTAGGCAGCTCATGTTCCTTGCACTCATTATTTTAGAAATTATCTAAATCCAATGAGGTAAAATCTATTTTGTTTATTCCTCTAATCCAGCCCCTAGAGCCACTGTTTTATGGACATTATCCACTATGTTAAGAAGGCCATTCTTGTCATTTCATTTGTGCTGTTTTTAGACCATCAACAGTGAACACAGAAATTGTATTTTGTAGTCCTCCAGGGAAGTGAAGGCTTGATAAATATCCAACCGATGCACTTACTTCAAGTGATAAATTAAAACAGAAGCAGAAAAACACAGGAGCTACAAAAGTATATTGACAGTCTGAAAATCCACACCAAGCTTAAACTGCTGGTTGACAGGAGCTCATTTTAGGGCACTTGGACTGTATTTGGAAATGGAAAAGAGCAGATATTAATATAATATCTTATATTAAAACACTAGTGCTAGTAGTGGTATATATGGTGTTGACATTTCCATTAAAAAACAGTATCTTCAGGGAGACTCTGGGTCTGACCCAGAGTGAGGTAATTTTTTATTTTTATTTTCTGGTTTTGCTTGATTGATTTGGTATTTTTCATATTTACAAGAAAAGGAAAAATACTGCTTGTATTTTTTAAGCTGTAAATAATCAGTAGAGTATACAGTTCTTCAGTTTAGGTGCTTTCCTTGTTCACCACTGAATTGAAGGACTGGTTTTGCAGACATTAGGTCTTTTATGTAAATTAGCAGGATTACAAATCTATTACTAAATGAAAATCACGCTAATTCGGGTTTAGTCTTTTCAGGATTTTATTGCTTTGTTTCATTAATTAATATTGTGGTTTGAAAAATTTGCTTTTTTTACACTACAGCCATTTAAGAACTATAACAATCTGTACTGCAGATAGAATCATAGACTCAAAGAATGGTTTGGTTTGGAAGGGACATTAAAGATCATCATTGAACCCCCCTGTCCTGGGCAGGGACACCTCCCACCAGCCCAGGCTGCTCAAGGCCCCATCGTACCTGGCCTTGGAACAGTTCCAGGGAGGGAGCAGCCACAGCTTCCCTGGGCAACCTTGTGCCAGTGTCTCTCCACCCTCATCATGAAGAATTTCTTCCTAATGTCTAATCTAAATCCACCCCCTTCCAATTTAAAACCATTCCCGTTCATCCTGTCGCTTCTTGCCTTCGTAAGAAGTGCCCCCTAGCTTCTCTGTAGCCCCTTCAGGCACTGGAAGGCCGCTATGAGGTCTCCCTGGAGCCTTCTCTTCTCCAGGCTGAACA
Source organism: Neomorphus geoffroyi (assembly GCA_033558235.1). Lineage (NCBI taxonomy): Eukaryota > Metazoa > Chordata > Aves > Cuculiformes > Neomorphidae > Neomorphus > Neomorphus geoffroyi. The sequence goes on along the minus strand of JAUMJM010000020.1, from coordinate 21,183,382 downwards.
GCCCCAGCTGTCTCAGCCTGTCCTCCAGCCCTCTGAGCATCTTCATAGCCCTACAGATAGCTATGCAAATATTTACGCTGGCATTCTGATTCCATATTTGGTGAATTGACCTGTGAATTGCATGCTATTTTAAAATACATATCAGAAGTGACTACAGAACTTCTGTGCTTTCAATTTCTTCCATGCCTCAGCTTGAGAAGACACAAACATGTATGTTCATGGAATCACTGTTTAGTTTTGAAGTTCTGTTTTAGATTACATTTCTTGCTTTTTTTTTTTTCCATTTTTTTGTTAAACAGAAATGCAGCAGGAGAATCAGATTAAGTTAATTATTTGACACTACTAAAAGTATGGTTAGTAATATCATTAATTTCCCATCCTGGCATATTAGTTGATATTTAGCAAAATAACATTTAAACTTGTATAGTACATTATCATTAGAACAATATACAGCTCTGTTTATTTTTCTGTGTATGTGTGAGTATGTATAAATGTCAGTATAAACAAGAGAACATCTTTAGCATTCAGTGTCTGAAAAGAGGAGAAAATGCTGCTCGAGCAGTTATGACAATCCAACACAGCAGCAACACCAGCATCCCAATATAAAGGCATCTCCAGAACTCACAGCATAACTGCCTGTGGAGTCTGTCATGGAACCACATGCTGCTAGTCGAAAAATACCTTCTACCTTGCTGAAACATGGTGAGATAAAGTAGCAATTAAGAATAGCAGGATAGTTTTGTTCACCTGCATGGCTGGGAATTTTCAAATATTTTTTTCTGTGTGAATATACAGAAAATGCTCACAAAATGAACTGAGTATGGTCCTTTGGTTAACCCTCAGTGTCCTTTAATAAAGTTAAATGGCTTTTCAAGTCATATTTTTAGAGAATATTCTTAGTGTCTTTGTCTTAGGTTTTTAGTTTTAATACCAATTTTGGAAGACTGGAATGAATTGTATGTAAGCTGTGTTAAAGGAAACGTTACCGTTTTGTAAGTGATCTTTCATGGCAATGTCAAAATCTGCCATCTTTTTGATGGATTTTTAGTGCTGCAAAATACAACTAAGAATAGAATATGTATGTGCAGATTAAATATTATTATATTATTATTATGTCTGGCTCAGAGGGAATTCTTAATATGCAGATCACCAGGTCCTGTGAAGGGTAGGCCCATGCAACTTTGGGTTTTTGGGTGCCTTGTTTTTATACTACTCTCTAGGCACATCATTGGCCACTGCTGGAGGCAACATACTGGCTACGTAAACCTTGATGTCATACACCTACTCTTACCTTCCTTAGAATTCTGAAATGTAAATTCAGTTGCTTGACAAAATTCAGATCTAAATAATTCAGACAGCACCTACAGCTGTGGTATGTCCTTTGGGTTTCTCTGTGCCCTGGAATAGTGTGCAGTATTCAATTTTACATCCTAGCTCTTCGTAATTTTTTTAAACTTGTTGGGAACAGCTCCATTGTAAATGTTGTTTCATTGTTTTAAACTCAACTTTCCAAAGTATTTGGTTGAATTGGAATGTTCTCTTAAAAGAAACATTTTTAATGAGTTATTGCAGCTGGCTGATAAATGCCTAGCTGCATTTTTGCTAGACAATTTTGCTACCACACAGCATCAGAAGCGTTTCCCCTCTTTTGTCACAGATCCTATTGATTCAGCACGTCAGAGCTCTCTGAATGGCCCAGTTCCATGGCCAGTCTCTGTTTCATATGTCCACGCATCATAAGCCTTTTTTGCATAGGGATGTATTTTGCCCTACGCCTTTGCTCATAGTACATCCTCTTTACATAGCACTATTCCATATCACGTGAGAATTACCTGATGGTGTATTAACTAAATTTAAACCAGCATTCAAATATATTTTCTAAGTTTTTGTAGAAACCATATTGTAGTAGAGGGTTTTCTCAGACACTGTAAGAAAGAGGTTTTATAGAAATTAATGATTTTTTTTTAATAACTATGTATCTTCTATTAAAAGTATTTTCTGTTACACATGTGCATTAAAGGACAGTTATGGATTAAGAAAAATGCACAGAGCCCAAGAAGTGTTTTAGCAAATAATTTTCAAAGGCTTATTGTCTACACTGATACTTGTTTTCTATTTACTTTTTCTGAGTTTTTATTTCATTTTTGATCTGTTTTTTCTTGGATTTTTTTCACTACTCTTCACCCATTTCTTTCCTAAGGTTAGCATCCTTGTTCATTTTTGCCATGAGTACACTTCAGCAGTCAACTAAATAGAATTCTCTAATCCCCAGTAGGTAAGGTTTTATCTAAAGTACTGGTAAATCTGTATTATCTAGGCTATAATTTCTCTATATCGGATATATCGTGGGCTTGTTTGTTCTATTATTTTACAGGTAAAAAATCCCCAAAACTCGATTTCTGATTCCCTTGTAAAAATTCAGTCTTTAAAAAACACACTTTTTTTTTTTTTTTACTATCCACTTGGTGATAGAGAATCATCGTCTTTTTCAATAATATAATTTTATAGTTTGTATAGTAGATGTAAACAGTCTCTCTGATATCAAGGTGTTTCCTAGTTTTCCATCACAATACAATACTTCTCTATCAGTCCAGTTTCATTTTTAGTCATTTACATTTCATTTGCTTGAAGAGTATCCTGTCCAAGAATTTTTCTCTGGCACGGTTTGCTGATAGAGGAAAAGATATGTGTTAGCACCTACTAAGAACCCACATGGTTATTCTGACTGTAGCTTTATCAGAAAGCATGGCCAGAAAGCATTTCCCAGTCTTGATTTTCAATGGGAGCATATATTAATACACTCAAGAGGAATCAGTTATTGAAAGATGTTGTAATGAACCAAACAGAAATGATGACCAAAATGATTTTTGTAGTTGTGCACTCCAATATTTGCAAGGGAGGAATCATTTCCCTACAGTCATGTATTTCCTTGAACCTTAGCTGAGAGGACCATTTTGAGTATCTTGTGAGAGAAATGATAGATAGGTTGGTGAGCTTGGGCGTGTGGCATGAGAAAAAAAGTGTCAATAAGTAGGTTATCTTCCAGAAACTATGCAATTTTTTGTTCCCACAATGCTTTCTGTTTGGGGCAGGTGGCGTTTATTTTTGGGCTCAAGCAAGTTCAAGCATTGCATTATTTTAAGTACATAGGCATAAAGATCTGGTGCAATGTGTTGTTAAACAAGACCACTGGTATCTATACTTTGAAACCATGTAATGTATTATAATTTCTGGCAGAAACCAGCCACACTCCGACACCAAAGCTAATTATAGTTATCTCTGCATTATGGACTAGAATGTTATAACAAGGATGTGTTAATCAGCTGTTCAGAAGTTTTCTAACTTCCAACATCCCCATGTTAGTGCCCAGGTTATAATCATTATTACTTTCTTTATATCCAGTGTTTCTTACACTTTTTCCTTCGTAAGTGTAGTAAGTTGACAAGATCACTTTAGCTTTTGTTCATTGATTTTTGGACAATTTAACGTTTTGAGCCTTTTTGAAATTCTGGAATACACACACTGTATTACAGATATATATCATATATGTTTGAATATTTATATTTTAGTATATATTTGTTTACACATTCAGACATCTGTTTCCAAAATACTTATTAATGAAAAGCAAATTAAATAATTCCTGTTAATATTCTGGCTTAATTTGAGAAACAATTTTCTTGTATATAATGAAAGAAATCTGCTATTAGTGTCCATAATAACCTACTTAATTTTTTATATATCCTTCAGAAACCCAGCATTTTTGAAAGCTGGGTTTTCTTTCATTGTTTATTTTTTCAATAAAGATGATTACTTATACCTAAACTACAGGTGTAAGATTTCATCTTTATTATTGTTAGAAGATGGAATATGTCACAGTATCACAGTATCATAAGGTTGGAAAAGACCTTTGAGATCATTGAGTCCAACCTATGACCCAACACCCACACCTACTCCTACTTGTCAATTACACCATGTCACTAAGAGCCTCATCCAGTCTCTCCTTAAACACTTCCAGGGACGGTGACTCCACCACCTCCCTGGGCAGCGCATTCCAATGGCCAATCACCCTCTCAGTAAAGAACTTCTTCCTAATGTCAAGCCTAAATGTATGTCATTGTATTGCTAAGCAATAGCCCAACTGAAATGCATGTACACCAATGCATGCAGTATGGGTAACAAACAAGAGGAGCTGGAGGTCCTAGCCCGGCAGGAGAACTATGATATAGTCACTATGACGGAAACGTGGTGGAATGACTCCCATAACTGGAGTGCTGCCACGGAAGGCTACAAACTCTTCAGGAGAGACAGGCGAGAGGGAAGGGGTGGAGGGGTGGCCCTGTACACCAAGGAAACCCTTGACGCTGTAGAACTTGAGATTGGAGATGATCAGATTGAGAGTCTATGGGTAAGAGTAAAAGGGGCAAGCAAGACTGACATCCTGGTTGGAGTGTGTTACAGACCGCCCGACCAGGAGGAAGAGGTGGATCTATTGTTGTTTAAGCAGCTGGAGTTGCCTCAAGATCATCTGCCCTTGTTCTTCTAGGAGACTTTAATCTCCCAGATATCTGCTGGGAACTTAACACAGCCGAGAGGAGGCGGTCCAGAAGGTTCTTGGAGTGTATCGAGGATTGCTTTTTGTCACAGCTGGTGAGTGAGCCTACCAGGGGTGAGGCTCTGCTTGACTTGCTGTTTACCAATAGAGAAGGGCTGGTGGGTGATGTTGTGGTTGGAGGCTGTCTGGGCTGCAGAGACCACGAGATAATTGAGTTTTCCATTAACAATGGAACAAGGAAGAGCAAAAACAGGACAACCATGTTGGACTTTCGGTGTGCTGATTTCAAGTTATATAAGGAACTAGTAAGGAGAGTACCCTGAGAGATAGTTCTTAAAAGCAAGGGGGTCCAGGAAGGCTGGACGTACTTTAAGAATGAAGTCTTCAAGGCGCAGGAGCAGGCTATGCCGATGTGTTCTAAGATGAGACGCAGGGGCAGACGGCCGGCATGGATGAGTAAGGAGCTTTTGAAGGAGCTCAGTGAAAAAAAGAGGGTGTATCGCCTTTGGAAAGAAGGGCAGGTGAGTCAGGTTGTGTTCAAAAATATTGTCAAGTCGTGTAGGAAGAAAATTAGGGAGGCAAAAGCCCAGCTGGAACTTAAATTGGCCGCTTGTGTTAAGGACAACAAGAAGAGCTTTTTCAAATACATTAACGGCAGAAAAAAGGGCAGCAACAACCTTCAATCCTTATCGATCACTGAGGGAACTATAGTAACTAAAGATGAGGAAAAGGCTGAGGTGCTTAATGCCTTCTTCACCTCGGTTTTCAACAGTAAGGCAGATTGTTCTCTGGACAACTGGTCTACTGAAGCGGTGGATAGGGGCGGCGTGCAATACAGCCCCCCTGTCATCCAGGAGGAAGAAGTTAGAGACCTGCTGAGCCACTTGGATCCTCATAAGTCTGTGGGGCTTGATGGGATCCATCGTAGGGTGATGAGAGAGCTGGCGGACGAGCTTGCTAAGCCGCTTTCCATCATTTATCAGCAGTCCTGGCTCACTGGAGAGGTCCCAGCAGACTGGAAGTTGGCCAGCGTGATGCCCATCCACAAGAAGGGCCGTAGGGACGGTCCAGGTAACTACAGACCTGTCAGCCTGACCTCGGTTCCAGGCAAAATTATGGAACGGATAATCCTGGGTGCAATCATGCGGCACCTGCAGAATGAGGGAGAGATCAGGCCCAGCCAGCATGGTTTTAGGAGAGGCAGGTCCTGCCTGACCAACCTGATTTCTTTTTACGACCGTGTGACTCGCCTGGTGGATGAGAGGAAGGCTGTGGATGTGGTGTACCTGGACTTCAGCAAGGCCTTTGACACTGTCTCCCATAGTAGACTACTGGACAAGCTGGCAGCCCGTGGCTTGGATGGGAATGTTCTGTGCTGGGTTAGGAATTGGTTGGATGGCCGAGCCCAAAGGGTGGTAGTGAATGGTGTCCCATCTAGCTGGCGGCCGGTCACTAGTGGCGTCCCCCAGGGTTCGGTGCTGGGCCCGGTCCTGTTTAATATCTTTATTGATGATCTGGATGAGGGAATTGAGTCCTTCATCAGCAAGTTCGCAGATGACACCAAGATGGGAGGAAGTGTCGATCTGTTAGAGGGTAGGGGGGCCCTACAGAGGGACCTTGACAGGCTGGAGAGATGGGCTGAGTCCAAGAGCATGAGGTTTAACAAGTCCAAATGCCGGGTTCTACGCTTTGGACACAACAACCCCATGCAGAGCTATAGACTGGGTGCAGAGTGGCTGGAGAGCAGTCAGGTGGAAAGGGACTTGGGAGTGCTGGTGGACAGGAAACTCAACATGAGCCAGCAGTGCGCTCAAGTGGCAAAGAAGGCCTGCATCAGGAACAGTGTGGCCAGCAGGACTAGAGAGGTTATCATCCCCTTGTACTCGGCACTGGTCAGGCCGCACCTTGAGTACTGTGTCCAGTTCTGGGCCCCTCAGTTTAAGAAGGATGTTGAGATGCTGGAGTGTGTCCAGAGGAGAGCAACAAGGATGGTGAAGGGGCTGGAGCACAAGCCCTATGAGGAGCGACTGAGGGAGCTGGGGTTGTTTAGCCTGGAGAAGAGGAGGCTCAGGGGAGACCTTATTGCTCTGTACAACTACCTAAAGGGAGGTTGTGGTGAGGCAGGAGTTAGTCTCTTCTCTCAGGCGACCGGTGACAGAACAAGAGGACAGGTCTCAAGCTTCACCAGGGGAGGTTTAGGATTGACATTAGGAAGAAATTCTTCACTGAAAGGGTAATTGTTCATTGGAATGCGCTGCCTAGGGAGGTGGTCTAGTCACCATCCCTGGAGGTGTTCAAAGAGAAACTGGATGAGGCACTTAGTGCCACGGTGTAGTTGACAAGTAAGAGTAGGTGTAGGTGTTGGTTCATAGGTTGGATTCGATGATCTCAAAGGTCTTTTCCAACCTTACGATACTGTGATACTGTGATACTGTGATTGCCAGAAAATAATTATTTGTTTCCTTTCCTACTCTAAATGTTTCTAAGACTTTGGGTCTAACAGCTCTGTTAAGTGCACAATAATGTAACCAGAGTCTGTTCTATTGAATATCTATTTTCCTCATTGCCCTCTGCTAATATCTCATTGAAAGCATATAATAAATGCAATTTTCTAGTACTTCTGATAATTTCTAATATTTCATAGTTTGGGGGAGAGAGTCATATTGCCTACATTCATGGGGGAGAGAAGAAGCAATATGAAATAGTTCTTGAAATTTTGAGTTATTTTGTGATTACTACATAATATGCAACACAAAAATCAGTACTGATGTGAGGAATTAAACTTGTTTATAAGGTTAAGCTTTTGTTTTTAATATTTTTAGTTGATACAGCTTTTCATTTGATAGAAAACATTGCTCTGACCCTCCATGGTTCTGTTTTAATCTGCTAATTTCAGAATATATTAATCTAACAGTACAATGAAAAATGTAATTTTTCATTTCATATTAATGTAACTAACCAAGACAGAAGAAAAATGTGGAGCAGCATTACAATTCTCCCTTTAGGAGTTTTAAAAGTTTACCTCTTTAATTCTTGAAAAGAACTGACTATATCTATACCTTAATCCTTAATTAGTAAAATTCAATTTAAGTTCTATTTTTTCCCCATGAAACACTTCTATCACAGTAACAATGCCAATAATCCACAGTAAACTGGAATAGCTTTGTCACAAAACGGTGTTAGTTTCATTGGTGTCAGTATTTTTCATCATGTACTTCCTTGCCATTTAATGTGCCATAAATATTCCAAATGAAGTTTCTTTCAGCTTTTTATACTTGAGACTTGGAATTGAATGTGCCATTTTCAGATAAATAATTATCTATTTGTGTATGTGCCTTGTCAAACAGGATGTTTTATTGTTATGTTTTTCCTTTATAGACAAAAATCTAGATTAGTTGTGTTAATGCAATAAAATTTACAATATTAAACTTTCAAACTTCATGGTTTAATTTTACGTCAATGTTATTCTAGTAGTATACAATAAACACATTTTGTTAACCAAAATACAGAATATGTCTCTTTGACGCATGAATGATTTCTTAATGTAACGGGCCGATGAGGAAATAAACTGTCTGAAAGTAATCATCAGTTCATTGTAGCTATTGATGTGCTTTCAATTTGCCATTATAATCTAGCGTTGTTAATATAGTCTGCGGATTTTTTGATTTGTTTGATTTTGTTGGCATTCTGTTTGGTTTTTGTTTTGGTTTTTTTTTTCCAGAGAGAAGCGTGTCTAGTAGATTAAAGTGTTCAACCTAAGAACTACACAGAGATAATATGGAAACAGCCTCAGTAGCGTGCTCCCTTCTTTGATGCCTTACAAAGGCACATTGACATTATTTGTGAACTGCTACTATGTACTCGACACAAAGAAAAGATTTCTAGAAACAATGCATACTATCCACTCTTACAGCCCAATGAAAATCGGATTTTCAATAATTAATATGAAAATTCCTTAACAGGGTCATTGATTACTATTGATAGTAGTAAATTTGGGCTCTCCTTGTCTAGATCATCCCTTTGTGTAACACCAATCTACGAAGTCTTCCTTTACCTTAGAAGTCAGGAATGCTTATTGCCTTCTTGATTTTGTGTTTATTTTCTGGGTATACTTAGATAGGATTCAGTTTGAAAATAGTTTTAATTTTACAAAAATAACACTAATTAAAATTCATAAAATATGCAGATATAGAATTTGTTTAATACCTGTTATGCTAGTAAATCTCTAAGCCAGTGTTTAGTGGCAAAAGAATATTTGAACAAGTCCCAAGTAAAAGACTGCAATTGTGCAGTAGAATTTGAAACAGATATTTCAGGGAAAAAATAAATAAAATGAAACAACTGAAATGATGTCACTAATAAGATATCTTCTGCAAAAAAGAACAGCTCTAGTGCTTTTAGGCTTTTTCACTTTATATCCAAACCTATTCTTTATGGTCACTTTCCGTTGTATCACTGTGCTACTTTCAAACATCTTGCTGGAAAGTGAGAAAAGATTAGCAAAACAAAAATGACATAAATGTAATAAGTTCCTGCAAAAACCAGTTTGTACCAACAGATATATAGGTATGCTTGACTGTGGAAGTGATGAGCACAAGCACACAGTAAAAACATTTATCTTTAAGCATCATGAGTGATTCAACAAATCGCATAGGTGTATGGGTTTTTTTAAAAAATATTTAAGCACAATTCCTAACAGCAATTCAGGGGAACTTAGCAGAACTACTCACGTATAAAAAGTCAAGCATGTAGCAAAGCCTTTTGCTGTGTAGAAGACACGACTTGCTGACAATACAATGTCCCAAATACTTACTATAAGGAATATTCACAGTTGGTTTAAAGTAGTATTAAGTCCAAATTAAGAATATTATTTGATGTTCACCACACTGATACATGTATTATGAGTGAACTCTGGTTGATAGCACAGAGGCTTTAATGTATTCTCAGCATAGCAGACCTCCTCACATTCACAGTGGCTTTCCTCTCCGTGTTTGCTGTGAATTTTACGCATGCAAAGCACATCATACTTATCATGGGAAGTATTCACCACTGTTGCAGCATGTATGCAAGTCTGACACATACTGTGCTATGAGATACCAGCACTCCACAGTATGTAGCCAAATTTATTTTTCTGATATTACAATATTGATACAAATGAAAATTACAGGCTTGTCAGCTCTTTATAGTATATAATGAAACAAAAATCTGTATGGATCTTTCTCTTTATAATTATGTAATTATGTAATTATGTAATAGTATTATAGTAACACAGTATTTGTTGTAGCATAATGACTATCATTGTTATAAGGTAATATTAGGCATTACAAGACTGAGCAAACCAATTTTTGTTTACATTAGTAGTGTGGAATATAGAGTTCTTGGGGAATTTTCCAAATTACATGGTACCTCTGCACTTTCATTGCTAAATATTATTGCCATTTTAAGACTAATTTTGCTATTTTCACCTTTCTTTATTTTGTGATCGTTACCAGGATTTTCTTATATCTGTTCTAAATGTTAATATTCTGAACATTTGATTTGTACTCCTGTATAACCTTATCTTTCACTCTTATTCTCCCCATACTTGAACACTTTCTTGGCTTTACAAAAATTGTAAATACGATAACACATTTTAGAGGCCTTGTACTGTTGCTGTCATATGATCAGCAGGAAATCTTTAAACCTTTATGTTGTAAATAATTCAAATATTGCACAGCAGTATGGAGAAAATGCTGTACAGGTGTGACTTTCAGAAATTAGCATGAAATTTTTGTTGTGAGGCAAAGATGGTAGTGAAAATATTTTTAACAACTTCAAAATCTGGATCTTTCTCCTTTGTTAATTCTATTTTGCTGCCAAAAAGTGAGGTGAAGATCCTCTTGTTGGGAGTAGATTTATGGCTGGATTCCACTTCATTACAAGATGTGTGTTACCAAGGCTTCCAAGACAAAAAATTAGATTTCAAAAAACACTACAAGGGCAAGAGGGATAAAAGTTAAAAATTGCAACATCAAGCTGGGACTGTTTTGCATTATTTAATGGCTGACTGCACGGTTTTACTAAGCCCTTTGTTACTTACTAAGAAAGTAGACAATGCATTTCACTACCATCTTGAAGCCTAAGATGGATTTTCTGTTGGAAGACTCTTTCGCGCTCTAATGCGAGAGATTCAGAATTCAAATAAGTGTTACCCTTGGTGGGTACCTGCATGAAAACTTCATTGCTGATTTTTGGAGAAGAATTTGTCATTTCCTGTGGTATTGACTAGTTCATTATGGATCCTTGGCCCATGTAAAAGCAACTGTACTTCTAGTAGCAATGCTGGTGACAGTATAACAGACTACCTCAGCAAACAGGTATTTGGAATAGGTTCATAAACACAAAGCAAGCTATATAGCTGCTGTAAATGAAAGAATATCAGGGAATTTTGCTGACATGACTATATTTGGTTAGGAATCATGAGAAGTATGTGATTCATACCATTTTTCCTCTCCTACAGTGAGGGGATGGAGGAGTATTCTGCAGTTTCCTGCCAGTGAGAGAATGGAAGGACACTAGAGATGAGGTCATTCCTGAAATGTGGCATTGGTGAATACAGTTTATCGTTTTCCCACATTTCACAATACTGGATCAGTAGGATTAATTAGGACAACTGCACAGTTCTCCTTAAGTGGCCAGTCTGAGAAAATTGCTAATTGGCAAATAAAGCAGCTGGGCAGTTTAAAGACTACTTTGTTTTTCAGTCTGTTCTCTGAGCTTCCAGCCTTTTCCAAATAAAATTACTAACTATTAGTATGCTTTTTAAGTAACTATGAAGAAAAAAACCAGCTTATTTCTTAGATGTTGCTAACACTTATAGCTAAACTGGAAAGAAGTCATTGCTCTATTTGGAAAATACTTCTGGACTGGAAGATTAGCCAGTAGATGTTCAAAGGAAGAAAATAGTTACTTTCTCAGCTAGCTAAGCTAGCTTAGACTCAGCTTTTTTAAATCGCTTAAAAATAGCAAAGAAGGACAAAAATGATTGCATTTTTTGTTTCCTCTTTCCATCCACTAACACATTAGTTACAGTTGTGGCAGATTGGAAACAGCAAGCTTGTACGATAGGTCAGTCTAGATCATCTGTCTAATTTTACAATGATGTTTCCTTAGACTTTAGACAACACTTTACAAATTGAGAACTGTAGCTGAAACACACCAAATGAATAAAACGGAAGTGCAGTTCTCCAGTTAGGAAAAGACAACTGCATTTAATTACTATTATAAGTCAGCATAGCTTTTAAAATGTACACATATTGCATTTCTTGTTCAAGTTAAGCCATTTTACACCATTAAAACCACACACTAAATGCTTGAAAAGCTGTCAGGAAATAATTCTGTCATTACAAATGTATATGATTTCAGTACTAGGGAGAGGGAAAGGGGTTAAGCGAGTTAGCAGTGATGCTTCTGCTTAAAATGCGCTTTCAACTTTTCACTACTGTATGGATTATGTTAAAGATAGAAATATGATATTGGAGTTACCATTTTGTATTAAGGGTGTGTAAAGGCAGTTTAAGGTGTGATCATTTTATTCTTCTCTCTATTAACAATATCTTTTCTAATCCCCACCCCACGCCCCCCCTTTTTTTTTTGTCTTCCAAAAGGCAAAGATGTTCTGCTAGGGGTGTGAGACATGTTACATGATAAATAATCTAATACGTCAAAGACCAAAGAGCTAAGTAGGGCTCTGGAAGAAAAAGTAGCTCTTTAAGATACTGATAATTTCAAATCTATCTTCAAAAGCTCTGCTTGCCTAGTTAATTTTTTGAAGTGCAGTCTATCATCAGTACTGTTGACTTTAATGAATTTAGTTCTAATAGTAAAATATCAACAATTAACTTCTTCCTTGTTACAATGTGACTGGTATCCCCTGCTCCTGATCCCTGATAATAGATCACATTTCCAGTGGTACAGGAAATGCAACAATAAACCACACAATGTAATAATGGTGTTTACTGCAGCAACAGTTAGTAGAAAATGAGGGTATGTATTTTACATAAGTAATTTTTAATGTGAATGGATGTTTTGTATAGTATCTGCAAAATCAAGAGTAGAAAAAAAATCTTCAAATATCATTCTTCTAAAAATCTTAATGTTTTAGACAGGAAGGATAGAATGGGTATATTCAGTTTGATTAAAGCCCCCCTTTAGCCTGATGCCCTGTCTCCAATAGTGGCCAGGCAAAAAGGCATAGGAAAAATAAGAACAGATCAAGCATTAAATGAAACTTCTGGCATGTGGCAGTCCAGAGCTCAGGGATTTCCCAAGCTGAAGGTTATATTGTGGAGGCTTCACTCTATGAATTTCTGATAGGTTTTCAAACCTATAACTAAAGTTTAGACTTCCAGAACACACAGCTACAGTGATTCTCAGTTTAAGTATGACCTGTTTACACCAGTACATCATATTTATTTTTCTTTTTTTTTTTTTTGCTTTTATTTGATAATTTTATCTGAAAAAGTAGTGAATACTAGTATTGATTTCCCAGAGATCTATTATACTGCATCTCAGTTACCATTCTTCTAGGCAGAAGGGTCCTAAACTTTGGCTCTCTTGCAGAAGTTATCTCCTCAGTGAGCTTTCTATGATCCTGTATTTGTTTTCTACTTTTGTCTATTAAGGTATGTAACAGCTTGTAAGTCTTAGAAGTAATTTTGAACTGCACAGCTATTGTCTATTTAGTCTCTGTTATGAAGGTTATTTTCAACAGATTTTAAAATGTGTAGGCTTAGGATAAAAGGTTTGAGTACAACCAATTAAGTGCTTTTAAAAGGAGGTAATAATTGACACACTGATTAAGAAAAGGTGTATTTCCAAAAGCCTTGGAACAGTGTGCTGGTGTATAGCATGATCTAGTGAATATTCTTGTTACATACAGTAGGATGGGCAGAGTTTTAGACTAAAGATCCTGGAGGTAAGGGAGTTTAGAGGAATTTCATTTTTTATTTTTGAAAACAGAAAGGTGTTTGACTTTGTGGATGAAAAAATTATTTAAACAATTTCCTTTGTGTGCGACGCAGGTGAAAAGTAAACAAAGCAGTCCAGGGGTCAGGAAAGATTTTTAATTATCCCAGGATTTTTGGAGTTGGAAGTATTTCAACAACTTAATGCTTACAACTTTTCCCTAAGGAACAGAATCTCTTGCTACATATTACTCAATGTATGTGACTAATATAACAAGTCCATGAACTTAAGAAAGTGTAAACTCACAATGTGAAATTAGGTTTTGGTAGATATCAGGTAGGCAATGATTTTGAGAGGGACTCAGATATGTGCCCTTAAAAATTTTTGTATACCAGATGAATTGTAACAGTGCCGTTTTGCAGCATTCTTTTAAAAAGGTTCTGCATCTCTAAATACTACTGTCTCTGTTTTATAAGATTACCTATTTCCAGAAAGAGCGTTTCTTACAGCAGGAGCCTCAGTGTTTTGGAAACCACAAAACTGCATAACTGTTTCTGTTAAAAGTGATAAAGTTCTGCAGAGATTGCATGATTATAAGTCAAAATTCTTTAACAGTAGTCAAGAAAGATATTATTTCTTTCAGTATTGAAAATATTGATTTTTAAATAGTGATTTGAATTTGGACAAATAATCTGATTTTTTTTGAGGTTAGAAGAAATGGGCTAAATTCTTTCTATTGAAATTCTTGAATGAAATTACAAGAAGTAGGTACTCTCTAAAAAAGTGAAAATCTAGGAAAAAGCATGAAAAGAAGTAGCCTTACAGAGGAACACAAGTGTATAACTATTTCTGAAATCTCTTACTGCATGTGAACTGCTAGGAAAAAAAAGACAAGCATAAGAAAGATTGTCTACTATTTCTACTGAATTTCTCATGTAAAACAAATACGATTTAGGTGTTCATAGTTTAAAAAATTAAACGACGTGAAGTTGAACACTACAGTAATTCTGCCTTTAAAAATATTAAGCAATTTAATTTGTAGTAAATTCTTCATTTTTGCCAATCACATTAAAAAAATATATTAGTACCTTTTCTTCAGAAAAAAAAATTAATGATTGCTGTGTTAAAATATTTAGTTGATTCTTATTATCAGAGCTTTCAGAAAAAAAGTCTTTGTTTCCACTTTAATTTCTGCTACAACTTGTGTCGTTGCATTTTTTAAAAATGGTTCTAGCATGACATGTTCCTTTTTGTGAAAGAAGAGAAAATTTTTAATGCAATATTAGGAAGGATTATTTTTTATTTTAAATATGTTTTTATTAGTAAAATTAGATTTTCGAAGGTAAAAACCAGACTCCAAAAATTCTAATATGCATCAGGAAGCAGTTTTCTAAATTTCTTTGAAAAGAAAAACTGTATTTTTTAAAAAGAAAGCAAAAGGAGACTATTCAGTGGCTGAAGCTTCTTTTCCTCTTCCATAAAGTCAGGGGTACTACCAGGAAACATGCTGAAAATAGAGTCATTTAATAATACTTAATTCTTAGAGAGCATAAGACTACAACTAGCAAATATTAAAATAAAAGTAACAGCGTTTAGAATAGGAGGGGAAGTGATGCCATGTTTCTCTTCTCCCCAGCTCCCCCCCACCCCTCACCAGTCTGTGCTGCCTTTTTTTATGTAAGCAGTTTGCTGATCAAAATACTGAAATACTGTTAAAAGCACTGGATGAGACTTTAAAGGAATACGTGGCCTTCATTTCAAGTGTTGTATAGTATTAGAAAGTACTACACACTATCACCTACTCCGCTTTATTAGTCTTTTTACAGGTCCTTAAGCCTTATTGTGTTTTATTAGTTGTAAAGTTTGCTTCTATGTTCTCTCTTGCTATCTAGTGAAATATTTTCTAAATTCATATTGACAGTATAGTGTTTCCTATCTTTCCACCAGTATTTTCCAATAGCTGAGGGTATTTTTCAAACCATGTTTAAGTTTTGGGTTTGTACTAAAAATAGTAGTAATTTATACCAGTTCTCTTAGTAATAGGCAGTATATGGACTTCTTGAGGGGTTGGGTGGAGATGTCACCTTTGTCGTCTCCTAGGTAATTAATCCAAGGCATTCAGCAGCCTGATACCTTGCTATCTTATTCTGGATATTTTTTTAAACATTTTTTTCACTTCCTTGGCTTATATTATGTGTTTTGTTGTGTTATGTTAATATATAAACAAACTTTAAAAATTGTAGCCATAAATGTAAAATATGACAGAGCTCAGAATCATTATTTTTTACTTATGCTTTATTTTCTCATTATTTTCATCCTGGGTTATTCTGGAAACACTGTTCTGATTTGAACAGGACAAATATCATCATAAAGTATGTTATTAATTGGAAGGCTGTACAAGGATCACAAGCAGTATAACATCATGGGGTTTGATTTCACTAACTGGTCTGTAATGTTCTGCTCCTTATGTTTATTGCAGGTTGTTTGTTTCTGCTGCTTCTTGCATGTATTTCCCCCAAATATGTTGAAACTGTTTAATATCTTTATTGATGATCTGGATGAGGGGAACGAGTCCATCATTAGCAAGTTCGCAGACAATACCAAGCTGGGAGGAAGTCGATCTGTTAGAGGGTAGGAGGGCCCTACAGAGGGACCTTGACAGGCTGGAGAGATGGGCTGAGTCCAAGAGCATGAGGTTTAACAAGTCCACATGCCGGGTCCTTCACTTTGGACACAACAACCCCACGCAGAGCCATAGGCTGGGGACAGAGTGGCTGGAGAGCAGTCAGGCGGAAAGGGACTTGGGAGTGCTGGTGGACAGGAAACTCAGCATGAGCCAGCAGTGTGCCCAAGGGGCCAAGAAGGCCAATGGTATCTTGGCCTGCATCAGGAATAGTGTGGCCAACAAGACTAGAGAGGTCATCATCCCCTTATACTCGGCACTGGTCAGGCCGCACCTTGAGTGCTGTGTCCAGTTCTGGGCCCCTCAGTTTAAGAAGGATGTTGAGATGCTGGAGTGTGTCCAGAGGAGAGCGACAAGGATGGTGAAGGGACTGGAGCACAAGCCCTATGAGGAGCGACTGAGGGAGCTGGGGTTGTTTAGCCTGGAGAAGAGGAGGCTCAGGGGAGACCTTATTGCTCTCTACAACTACCTAAAGGGAGGTTGTAGTCAGGCAGGGGTTGGTCTCTTCTCTCAGGTGACCAGTGACAGAACAAGACGACGTGGTCTCAAGCTTCACCAGGGGAAGTTTAGGCTCGATATTAGGAAAAAATTCTTCACTGAAAGGGTGATTGGTCACTGGACTGCGCTGCCCAGGGAGGTGGTGGAGTCACCGTCCCTGGAGGTGTTTAAAGGGAGATTGGATGAGGCACTTAGTGACATGGTTTAGATGATGAGTTGGTGTTGGTGTTGGGTCATAGGCTGGACTCAGTGATCTCAAAGGTCTTTCCCAGCCTTATGATGCTGTGATACTGTGATGGTACTGGTTGATAGCCAGCCGAACATGAGCCAGCAGTGTCCCCAGGTGGACAAGAAGGCCAACAGAATCTTGGCAAACATCTTAGTAGGACTCAAGTTTACCTTAATGTTAAAGAATTAGGGAAGCCTTATAGTTCAATCCTTGCCTTAGGAGGTTTTATTTTAATATTAAAAGCAAAAGCATTCTTTTATTTGAAAAAAATAACAAACAGCTGCTGCTATGAAAAAAATTTAATATATTCCACCATAGCTGTGTTTGCTACCAGAACAATTAAAATTATGAGGATTTATACAAAATGTGCTCGCTCTTATGAAAAATGGTTTTGAAATTTTCAATTCAGTGCCAAACAATCTTAGTATTGACAAACTGAATTATGAAAGTCTATTAGTTTCTGAAGTCTCTTAGGTGCCTTACACTATTCCATTGACTGTGGTATGTGGCTCTCTCCTAAAACTTTTTCTTTCTTTTTTGTTTTTCCCCCAGGAGTGTGAACAGTTAAGTATTAGTTGGAGGCTTTTTTCCATTGTGCTGGGATAACAGTCTTGTATCTAAAATTAAGTATATAAACTAATATAGGTCTCACAATGGGTGAGCAACTGGCTGATGGGTCAAGCTTAAAGGGTTAGAATAAATGGGGCTACCTCAGACTGGCAACCAGTGACTAGCAGGGTGCCGCAAGGATCCATCTTAGGGCCAGTCTCTCTAGAGTCTTCATAAATGACCTGGATGCAGGACTTGAAGGTTTGATAACTAAGTTTGTGGATGACACGAAACTCAGGGGAGCTGTTGACACTCTCGAGAGCAGGGAGGCCCTGCAGAGGGATCTGGTCAAATTAGAGAGCTGGGCAATCGTCAACCGCATGAAGATTAACAAGGGCAAGTGCTGGATTTTGCACCTGGGATACAGCAACCATGGATATCCAGACAGACTGAGGAGTGAGAGGCTGGATCCCTGCAAAAAGGGATCTGGGGGTTGTGGTTGATGACAAGTTGAACATGAGCCAACAGTGTGCCCTGACAGCCAAGAGGGCCAAACACGTCCTAGGGTGCATCGAACACAGCATTGCTAGCCGGTCTAGAAGGGTGAGTGTCCTGCTCTACTCTGCACTGGTACACCACCACCTTGTCTGAGGGGAGACCTTATAGCAGTTCACTGCTTCCTTACAAGGAAAGGAGGAGGAACAGGCACTGATCTCTTCACTCTGGTGAAAGTAGGACATGAGGGAATGGCAGTAAGATGTTCCAGGGGAGATTTAGGTTGGTTTTAGGAAAAGGTTCTTCACACAGAGGGTGGTGGAGCACTGGAACAGCTCCCCAGGGAAGCAGTCATGGTGCCAAGCCTGACAGTGTTCAAGAAACATTTGGACAATGCCCTCAGTCACATGGTGTGATGTTTGGGGTTGTCCTATGCAGGGTCACGAGTGGGACTTAATGATCCTTGTGGGTCCCTTCCAACTCAGGACATCCTACAGTTCTGTGATTCTGCTTCTCTTACTCAGTTTAGAATCCCTCATATTACAAAACAACATTTTCAGGCTTTGCAAAACTTTTACTCCTTTGCAATTTTCAGTCATATCATGCAAAATAATATTTGATTTATGTTTATACATTGAAATTCATTCATGAGTAATAATTAAATTGTAACCACCAACTGTGCATGTTTTCAATAGAAAGGAAGAAAAAATTCATGTTCTTATTTTGAAAAACTTTCTGCTGTGGGAGGAAAGAGTTCAGAATATTTATTCAATATTTTTCTTTATTTTCATATTGGTTTGGCTTATTTCTCCCAATTTCTTGACTATACGTAAAAATTTTCTTAGTTTCCTTATGTCAAAGTATTTTTCAGTTTATTCTGGAAGTGCTAGTACATTTTAGATTTTGATATTAATTCAGATTGAACACATTTCAGTGTTACAAACAGGATTTCACTGACCAGAATGGATGGCTTATTTGTTTAGTTTTTGCTTTGATAGAGATGTAGAAGGTCTTTGTTATTAACCCTAGTGTTGTGAATTCCTTTGATAGGTTGCCATTTGTTGTTCGGATTGGAGTCATTCAAACCTATCTGTATATACACACCATACTTTATAATTTCTCTACTTTTTATGCATTAAGTACTCAAATGAAAACAAAAGATACAAAACTGAATGAGAAATTTCTGTATGAGACATATTAGAGCCTGCCTCCTAAGTAGAGGTTCTGTAGAGGGCTGCAAATAGCCGTAAACAGTACTTTCTATGCATGTGCATTTTAGGCTGCTTTAAAAGTGCAGGAATGCTCTTTTCCTGAGAAGTTCCTTTCCAATTTTCTTTGACTACTGAATTTAATTCTAGACTTCTTTTAAAGTCTAGGGAGTGATTTTATACCAGTTTGTTATGGTCAGTGAGTCTTAACATTTACAGGTTTTGTTTTCCTTACATAGTCTTTCACACAACAAGGAAATGTGGTTTCATACACTGCATACACTATATGATGTTGCTTGTTGTGTGAGTCTTTTGGGAGCCTGCTCAGTCATCATATCTCTGTATATTAAATAACACCGTTACAGAGATCATATTGAAGAAATGAAGATTGGTTCTGTAGCCTCATCCACCTTCGTACCCAGCATAGCAGTGGGAATAAGCTTGTGTTGTTTATTGGGGATAGCGTTATTGCTTTTTATCCTTTTTAGGAATACACTCAGTTTTATTCAGAGTGGTGGTAGTGGTTTTTTAGCTTCAGTACAGACATGACTGAGTCACTTCCTCATCTCTGTTCTTTCCTGTTTCTAGTATAGCCATGAGATCACTTCTAATGATTTCTAATTCTGTTGAAATATTTTTTAAAAAAATTTCTGTACCATAGGTCATCCATGGCCATAATCATTCACCGCTAAGGTTAGAAGAAAAAAAAGGAAAGAGTGATGTATGGAAAAGGACAGAGCGATGTATGACATTGGAGTAAATTATATCAGGCACAACATAACTGTAGCTTTTTTATTAAATGAATCCACACATTCTGAAATATTTTGTTTGCTTCTTTTCAAAGGGGATAGATAGTTAATGAAACTAATGAAATTTTAAGCTAATGAAATTTAAACTAAATCTGTGGTTAAGATATTATGACATAGTTAAATTGCAGGAAACATTGCCAGATGATGTTATGGAGGCCAAAACCACAGATGAGCTCAAAAAGGGATTAGTCTAATTTCAAGCTCTGGAATTTATGTGCTAGAGATATGCAGAAGCTTGAAAGGCATAACAGGGAGGAATTACTGTACACATATTTCTAGATACATCATTTAATATCCATTTTCAGAGGTAGAAAATTGGGCAAACTGAGACTCAATTGAGATTTGTCTGTGTCCATATGGGAAGTATATGTTAAAAACAGTATAAAACTTGACTTCCACAGCTTCTTTCCAGGAAATTTTTCAGGTGCCACCGTGACAGCTGACATAATAACATGGACCCAAAAGTGGACATGAAAAGTCTAAAAAAGCATAATCCTACCCTTAAGATTATTTCAGCATGAACACTCCTTCCAATCACAACTAAAAATGATAGTAAGTAGAAGAAATCTTCATTTCTTAAGTGTTCATTACAGTAATGCTAATACTACAATGGTAAAATGCAAAAAGACATTGTTACTCATGGTGCAGCCTGCATTCGAAGATCAGATTCTGCCATATACAGAGAAGAAAACTGAAAAACTGTCCAGTAGCTACAGATGTTATACAGATATTGTATGAATATTAAAAACCAGCAAAACACATGGAAATGTTCATGACACATAAATCAGTACTGAAAATGCTCGATATGTCTCCTGTTTGGAAATGACGAGTCAGACTAATACATTTCTTTGAGATATAACAGATGAAGATAACAAAGCATAAGGTTAAGAAAGAGAAGGAATCAGGGTAAAATGTAGAAAACCTGAGGGCATTGCACATGCAATATTCTGAATGTGGCTAAAAACTACTTAATACAAAATGTATTTGACTTTTACCTATTATACTTCATTCAGTAGTAGCAAAGGCATTGTTATTCTGCCCACAAAGCCAGGATTTCGCTTTTTTTCTGCATCCTAAAAAAAGAGTGACATTAGCTACAGATTTCCTGGCACACATTTTTTTCCTCCCTTAGTTTCATGAGCTAACAATAAGCACAGTCAGACATTTTCAACACTAGGAATCTCTTTTAGATTTTTGAGATTTTAAGGTGTTTAGAAGGGTTACTGTCATTTTTATGTGCTTCAATGTGCGTCTATAAAGCATCTTAATAGGAATAATGTCCAATGTTCAGAATGTTTCCTATTTGTCAGAAAAAAGACGGCAATTGGGCTTTTTTCCCTTACTTTCTGACACTGTTGAACTAGTGGTTGTTAAACTAAGAATCGTAGTAATCTATTTAACATATTAGCAAATGGAACTGTAAATGTAATACAACTGTGGTCAGTGTTTTAAATACAAATGCCTAAACGTTCAGTGATGGAAAAATGTCAGTGCACATAATTCTCCCAGGAATCATGCAGGTTTGCTTTAAAACAAGAGCAAAATGTCAGATCAAAACAGTATGAAATTGCCTCCATAGAACTACATAAAAGCAACACAAGAAGGAACCCAGCTCTATGCAGAGGAGGTTATCTTGTCAAAGCCAAAGAAAAATATTCTGTTATCAGCTTTATACTTTGATAAGGACCAAGGGGTTTTAACCATCAATAATATCCTCTTTAATTCACCAAACAATATATGGTTTTGATTTCTTTATATTATGAAAAGTTTCTGCAAGTGATGTAGGTGAACTTGTCCAGCATTAAAAAATACTGAGCTTGTAGCTGGGGCAGTAAATCTGAGTATTTGTTTTTATATAGTGTTCTGTAAAAGTTAGTTTAAGTTTGTACTTACAGCAAATACCTTGGGAAACTTCATTGTTAGAGACTGAAACAAAACCCAGAATATATATAAGCTCAGGCAGTGCCTATTTTTTTCCATTTCTTTGCTTTTCAGCTTGTATTTTTCAGTGGATCTTAAATTTTCTGTTACTTCTTTGTCCCTCTGGAATTCATTATCTCTAGTTCTAGAGTATAAAGGGGATAATTTAAATGTAGCAATGTTTGTGTTATTTTCATTTTGAACCGAGATGTCCAATCAACACCTGCAGACTGTGCATGCATTATTTTACTCTGCATGCTGCCTAGGAGGTATAGTCTAATGATGTTTTTGATAGAGTAAACATTTGCAAATAAGGCTTTTATTGTAGAAATTCTCAGTGCTGTATGAACAAAGCAAATTAATCACTCTGGCACCTCTTTTCTTCTGAAATTAACTTGTTCTGAATTTTATTTAATTCATTTTCACTCCTTGTATTTAGATCTCTGCTATTCAGACTGTCCAGACCCACATACGTGTTTCTAGGTACAGTAGATTATTTTTCATGATATTTTAGCTTTAAAGCAGTTTTATCTAAAAAAAGTTTCATCTAAACATATTGTGGTAGCATTATTCCTATAAATGTAAGCAGTGATATTTATGAATCTGGTATATAGCAAAGATTATAAGAGAGTTCTCACCAGGAATGTGTTACAGATGTTTTATAAAAACATTACAAAAAAGTACCCATTTTTTAGATGAAACCGTTTCAAACTTCTTTCATTACTTGAAGACATAACATTGTCTTTACAGATCTTTTGAAGTTACGTTTTTTCATAGATAGTTGAAAAAATTCTTCCAATATTTGAAAAGATCAACTAAAAGAGATGGCTGGTCATAGAACTTCAGGGCAAACCCCAAGAGGGTTTTGATCCACAATCCCTTAAGGTGCTGTACATTTTTGTTTTCATTCATACCGATGCCTTCAAATACTTGCCAAGTTTGAAAAATATATATCTCTGTTTTATTTCACACTAAAGGTCTCATTCAGAGAGGCACCGTAAAACAGCATATCCTCTTTATGTTGCTCTTCTTGGGAGTCAAGGAATAGTATGGCCTAATGAGGTACTACATGGGTTATCAACAGGATTTTACGATGGACTTCAATAGCTTTACATCAGAAGCAAACTTAAAAGACTTATAAGAAAAAAAAAATTAAGTGAAGAGTTGGTGCCTCATGATACCATTTTCCAGGAAGAGAAAGTTCAATAATAATACCAAATAAAAAATACTGATTAACAAAAGCAAATTATTAATAGGGTGCTGGGTTTGTTCTGATTCATTTGTGATTACTGAATAAATAATTCCATGAATTAAATATTTAGGTATTTCTGTAATCTTTAGAGCTAACAACTATTTTTAGGAAACTTCAAAATAATATATTTGAAGTAGTATAATTGACAATTTTCAGAAGAGCTAAGGGAAAGAGTAATACGAAAAGCAATAAACATGTTTAATGTTTTACAGCACTTGAAATGTGAACATGCTATATTGACAGTGCTAAAACTGATTACATGAGATATATATTGTTTATTGTCACTCTGCATATTCCCATTGTTATTTTTAATTTATGTGGAATTCTCTTGTCATTAGTTTTACTTACTTGACACAAAATCTTCTGAAGTAAACGCAATGTGAATAGAACACTCAACTATAGTTTTTTGCTGCTTTTAATTAGTCTTTAATTCTGTGTATCTTTAGGTGACGTATGAACGTAAGAGCGAGCTTAGTACAGTAATTTAGATTCAACTGTGATCTTTCCTTTTAAAATGAATATAGAGTTATGTACAGGAAGAATTAACAAGGATGAATCAATCATAAGATTCCTCTTAATTATAAACAAAATAAGAGCTAATTACTCATAGCTTTTAGATGTAATGCTCATAGCTTTTAGATGTAATGCTTTATGAAGTCTTACATTTTTAAATATATGTTGAGGCAGTTTGGTTTACAATTAAATGCTTGAGACAATATAATGAGATTTGATATGTTAATGTATAATTTTTACCTCGCTGGCCTGGAACTGTTAGTACAATAATTAAAACAGAAAAGTTTGAAAAAAAAAATTACTGTAATGATACTCTGTTTCAGAATTATCTTGTCCTTTTCTTCATGGATCACATGCAGATGAAGGAAATAGAACAATATAACCACAATGACATTATTCGGACATTTTGTGAACTATTGGATAAAGCTTATATACTTATGAAACCAGACATGCAAACTGGAAACTTTACATTAGGCCAAATCTGTTGTTTAACTCTGTTTAAATGCTGCATCTGAAAATGCAGGTACAATAAAGCTACAGAGTTGTTCAGTAAAAGATGTTCTTGCATTCTGTCAGGATACCAGTAGGACTGTGTCTCCCCTGATATATCTTTGCAGTTTAGCTATAGGAAAAACTGAGGTACAGCATAAACACATGAAAAACTTAAGAGTACTGAGATCAGATCAAAGCTCTGTCTTGCACAATATTGTGTTTGATCAATAATAAATACCTAGGGAATAGTATGAAAACAGGGCAAGTATGTATTGATAGCTCCCAGGCTACTTCCATATAGGTGTCTGAATCCACTTCCAAATCCACTGCCATCCATTTTTCCCTGAATGGATCTAATTCATTCACAACTTAATTATTTGTGTGAGAAGATAGGCTCTCTTTGTTTATTTTGAGCGTGTTACTCCCTAGCTTCATTTAATATCCCCTAATCTTTGTATTAGAAGAGCTAATGAACTAATTATTGCCAGATGACTTTCTCCATACCACATGTGAATTTCTACATACCTAGCAAGCAGACTCCAGGCTTTAGATTTTTCAGGCTGACAAGTTCTGGCAAGCTTGGTCTGTCTGATGTATTTCAGTTACAGGGAAAATATGGCATGTGAATTGCAAATAGCATATGATAGTGGCTGAGGCTGTAAAGACTAGCTTCAAAATGTTCAACAAATCATAGAATAGTTTGGGTTAGAAGGAAGCTTTAAAGTTTATCTAGTCCAACCTTCCTGCAGTAAGACCAGGTGGCTCCGAGCCCTATCCAATCTAAGCTTGAATAGTTCCAGGGATGAGGTTATCTATTATCTCTCTGGGCAACCTGTTCCAATGTTCCACCACCCTCATTTTAAACAATTTATTCCTTTTATCTAGTATAAATCTACCCTCTTCGAGTATAAAACCTTTACCCCTTGTCCTCCTGCAACAGGCCTTGCTAAAATGTCTGTCCTCATCCTTCTCATAAGCTCCTTTTAAGTACCGATGTCGCCTAAGCATTCTCTTTTCCAGGCTGAACAACCCTCAGTTTTAATTCGTAGGAAAGGTTTTCCATCCCTCTGTTCATTTTTGTGGCCCTCCTCTGGACCCAGTCCAACATGCCCATGTCTTTCTTGCACTGAGGACTCCAGAGGTGGATGCAGCACTCCAGGTGGGATCTCACCTGTAGTAGAGTGTTGTAGAAGGGGCAGAGTCACTTCCCTCAACCTGCTGGTCATGCTGCTTTTGATGCAGCCCAGGATGCAGCCATGCTAGTCTCTTGCTTTCATTTCCTTATTTCTTACACCCAGGGAGCGAGAGCTTTTGCACTCTGTGGAAAGCATCCTTAAAGATCTGCCGGCCCTGTTCTGCTCCCTTGTCCCTGACGGTCCTAATGACGGGAATAGCTTTCTTAAAATTCAGGGTTCTGACTTTATTCTTCACCTGACTCAATATCCATTAGACTGCGAACTACATCAGTGTGTGATCACTGCAGCCCAGGTTGCCTTCAAGATTGACATCACCAGTTAGCCCTCTTGTGTTGATTACCAGCAGGTTCAGTACTGCAACCCCTCTAGCAGGACTGTCTATTACCTAGCTTCAGAAGTTATCCTTAATGCACTCCAGGAGTCTCCTAAATTGCCTACAGCTCGCCATGCTACTTCTCCAGCAGATGTCAGGGTGGTTGAAGTCCCCCAGCCTGTGAACACTATGCTTGCTGTAGTCAGAGTAAGAAGACTTTGTCAACAGGCTCTTCTTGATCAGGCAGTCTGGAATTGACAGCAACCACAAGGTTCTCTTTATTGCCTCAGTCTCTAGTTCTTACCCAACCAAACATTCTGGTTCTTTCAGTTCTTCCCCAAAATATTTCACCTTCATTGCATTCACTAATCTAATAAGGATTAAAGGAATTTACTCAAAATAATGATTTCATGTGAAATATTTTGTGTACTGTGGTGAAAAAAAAGAGATTTGGAAAAGTTTCCAACTGGTTCCAGACATAAAGAAAAAACTAGACTTGAGAGAGACATCTCTGCTCCTTAACTGTACAGCATCATTGCAATCCAAACGCACAGGCACATCAGCATTAATCTTAAAGGGCTATGACAGGATCATTCAAACCCTGTGCTGAATTTCGTGTAAGCAGTTCTCTTAAAAAGAATTATTGGAATTTTACATATAAGTATAAATACATTTGTGTATATTTGTATTCATAGAGAAATATAAAAATAATTTGGGTATGTAACATATTTTTATTAACCTTAGAAATTCACATTTTACTTTAAAAGGACCAATTATCACTTATTTATAATGAAGGCATTTTTGTATTTTATCATGTGCTAGCTTTGAAACTTGGCATAGTCTCAGGAGAACACACGTAATATCATGCTTCATCACTTTTTGAAATTTACCACTTCCTTGGCGCTCATAAACTTTTTCAGGACAATATTTTACATTTTCTGTACATGGTAATTACTTTAAATCTAATGATGTATTTAATGATTAATTTAATTCACTGTTAGAAATATACTTGTATTTCCAATTTAAAATATTATCTAATAATATTTAGGATGTATATTATAAATGTCTTTCAGAGTAAATTACAATACTATAATAGTCAATTTAATAATTTTTATATTATGCATATTTAAATATTAACAAAAGTTCATCGGCGTTATTTCATATCTGTCTGTATTTATTTTACTAAATAAGCAAATTAGTTTAAAAGTGTGGGTTGACATGTGTTTTGATTCCATGTCAATGCAGCTGTGCATTTCAGAAGAAAAGTGCTCCTGAGGTGCTGTGGGACAGGTTACGTTCCTAATCTCACAGCTGTCTCTCTAGCTATCAGTACTCGTAAATTACAGTCTTTAGTTAAGAAGAGAGGTTAGAAATCCAGACAAAACTGTGACAGATGTGATAGATTGTATGAAATTACTGCAATCTGAAGATTTTATATGAAGAATGTCTCATTTGAAATATATGCCTGTGGTTTTTGCTTTTTCTCATACAAGAAATAGTGCCCAAGTGGTATGTGTAGCTAGCTGATTAACTCACAGTCATCTGTCTTATTTTTACCATTAATGTCCACAGTGTGGTTAAGAGGATCTGAATTATCTTGCATGCACTAATTATTCAAAATCATTTTTTAAAGTATTTGTGCAAGTAAATCCTGATTTGTATCTCATTTACATTTGTCTCTGAAATACTTAGCTTTCATGCTGGCATGGATTGCAGTTGTCCTGATTCAACATACGTAAACAGTTTCTCAGCTTCTGTGCATATTACATATTTTATTAAATGAGAAATCTATTTTCATAGCTATTACGTAAAATCTAAAAATAAAATTTAGTTCAAGCAACTGTATAAAATTAAGAACATTAATATAAATTTTGCAGTATTTGCCCAATTATAGAAATGTACATATGAATCACTAGAAAAATTCAGCTGCATGTATGGTATGGAATTCAACTTAATCATCTCTGCAGAACAGATCGTTGGGACTGGGTTTTCTGTATTTTCAAAATTTTGTTCTTTGATTTGTTCTTAACACTGTACCTTGCTAATGTATAACCTACTCATTAGGTTTAAATAGTACACTGTGCAATTTCTTCTTTGATTAAGGCCTGTGATGTATAGTCAAGTTTCCAGGAAAAGCAAAAATTAAAACAAAAAACATATCTGACAGATTGAGACACTGCGATGTTTTGGGTCTCAACTTCCTAAGCAGAGATACAGTATACAATTCTTTAAAACTGTCATTAATATCTTAGTTTTAATTAACATTGGATTCAGTTCCACATTTGCTGAAATGAAATATTTTAATCTGGTCATTTAAGTGCACACACATCGTAGAGGAAAAGTATTTTTTCTTGCAAATGTTTTTTTTTTAATTGTAAAACTTGCAGCAAAAAAACCCAACACATTTCTAACATAGATATGTGTCTCAAATTTGTACATGGAACTTTTCTACCTTTAAAATCAGAGCTGTAGTTCTTAGAGTACTTATAAGCTGTAGTTACACTTTTCAGTTTACTTACATACGTGTTTATCTAGCAGTAGCACTCTTTTTGGTGTCTTCCCATTTTTTTTCTTTCTCTGTAAAATACAAACTGGTTTAGGAAGGATTGTTACTGGTTTAGGAAGAATTTCCTTGTCATGCCACCATACAGAAAGACATTGCAACATCAGCTATAAAATGGAGATAGGGATATCAGATATTTAGTAGCTAAAGTGCTAGACAAGAAGAAAATAAAACAGTAGAAAGTTAGAGATCTAGCATATGTTGGTCTCTGAATTTGTCATTATTTATTACTTCTGTTGTGGCATACGAGAACTGGTCTCTGTTTCCTGTATTGGCAAAATAAATAAATAAACTTTTTTAAAAATAGAAGCTTGATCAAGCTCATTAAAAACTACTGCTAATCTCAGTTACAGTTCTGTGTGTAGTAGTAACTGAACAGAGTTCTTAAAAAATATAACATTTTGTGTTGAAATTAAATTCTTTCAATAATCCCTACCGTTGGATCCTGAATAGAAAGTGATACCATCTTTCAGCTGTCTAATTCAGGAAAGACAATTTAAACCAGGACAGATTGCTTGAAAATACCCTCTATAGTCATTTTAATAATGAGATGTTAGTCTTCAAAGATGTGTTAGTCAAAAGGAAAACAGATGTTGAAAATCAGTGACTCATCTTTTGGTTCAAAACTTATAGTAGTTTGTATCACATGAAATAGCCTCTTCCACTGGATATCGTGAGGTGCATGAGAAGGTTTAACTAAGAGGTAGCAGTTCTTCCTTTGCATTTTTTTGAAACTGAATAACTTAGCTCAGATTAATGCAACCTTTATATTTAGTGTCATTTTAACAACAAAACAGAAATTTAAATGTAGAAGGATTACTTGTCAATAATAATCATCTGCTGAAAGACTGGGTGCAGTTTCTAGTGTTAGGACACCTAGATAGCTGACTAAATCCAAGGTATGTTTCAGCAACTATATCCTGGGAAAAAAATCTTTTGAGACTACCAATGTTGTTTAATAGTTTTGCTGTGACTAAGCTCTTTTGAGAATTTTGGCTTTGGTGTGGAGACCAAGAAATAGGGTACATGAATTTAATAGGCTTTAGATGATGAGTAGGTGTTGGTGTTGGATCATAGGCTGGACTTGATGATCTCAAAGGTCTTTTCCAGCCTTGTGATACTGTGAAGTAAATAATGAAAAACTATGCAGAGCCTCAGTGCTGCAAGGAGCTATTTCTGGACCAGGAAGGAGTATAGCTGCAGCAATAGTCTGCAGCCTTATTGCAGGTGAATTTCCCTCTCTCAGAAGTAGTACTAATTAGCCTCTCTACAGTGCTAAGTTAAAACAATTAGGTATGAAAGCTGGTGATCATAGAGAGTATGCGCTCTGCCAAGTAGATATACCAGGTCTGATAGAGCTGACTTTAGAATGCTTGAACACAGCAGTCTATGATATCATGTAGACATGCCCATTATTAAATGAATAATGAACAAAATTAGTATTATATATTCTTCAGAGTTTTTATGGCATTTTATTTTTATGCTGTAGTTTTTAGAATTCCTATTTATTTATTTATTTATTTATTCAGTTAATGGCCACACCAGAATACCCTCCTAACTTAGTAGGAAAGGAAAGTAGAAGAAACCTGAGCACAATTTTGTGGTATTTTTTAGGGATGCCATGGAATTCTTAAATGAACACTATTAGAGTTAATTCAGGATACTGCTATTTCTCTAGTTACTAATGTGTCCTTGTATTTTGTAAATATTTTGGAGAGTTCTTCTCTTCTGTGTCCCCGGACTTAAATTTCTCATATGTTTATGTTTAATGCACATAATAAGTGGATGAAAATGTATTATTTATACCTCTGAGGGTTTGCTCAAACATTTAGAGTAAATACTGGTAGTGCTATCATTCAGGTCTTATAACTGAAAAATTTAACTAAGTAAAGCAATGTTAAAGGCTAATGACATCATGTAGCAGCTGTGTTGCTTTCTAATTGAAACACTTCAAGTATTTCTAAAACAATGACTTCAGATATTTCAAGTTAGAAATCATTTATGAGTGTTCTTCTAGGTTTCTGACCTATACGTACCTAATTATTTTTTTCAATTAAGATAAAAACCAAATAATAATATAAATATTTCATACAATTTACAGTAGCACAAAGATGAATACATAATGTATTTGCAGTTTTTTGTTCGTATGGGGTTTGTCTTGTTTTCCAGAAAATCCCAGGGAATATGGAGGAAGAATGAATTTACATGTGCGATTCCAAATAGTCATTTGGAGTTTTGTATAAAACGACCTGTTCTTTAGAAATGGCTCAATAGGATAATTCAGGTGTACTTTTAATTATTGTATCTTTTATAGTCTACATGTAATTACTCCAACAGAGATGGCACTACCTAAACATTCTTCCTTTCTAAAACCAATACATATTTTCCCAGCTGGAGATTAATGCATGTTAGGACACTTTACTGATATTTGCCATTGGAAAAACATCTGTTTATCTAAATTAGTATCACTAGTATATTGATTCCTGAGCTTGGAGGACTTTAGTCCCATGCAATTGTGGAGCATGAGAAATGACAACAGTTAACCCTCAGTGAGGACCCTCACTGCCTTCAAGTTTTTGTTTCCAAAAACAACCATAAGAAAGAAATTTTAAAGTAACTCTGCTAGGCATTACATAATCTTATAAACATTTCAGGTTACTACACCTAACAATTAAAACTAACACTGGCATTTAACTCTTAAAATTATTTGAAGAATTACTTTTTTTGTGTCAATACAATCCAAAGTCCAGCAAAAAAGCCAAAGGTGAGCTACTAGAGATGCAGCAGACTGGCGAGTCTGGAATTCTACCTCACATTTTACGAACATGTACACAGAGGAAATATGGAAGTTCAGACAATAGATTTTACGATCAGTAATTGAGTATAGTCCTGACTGTTCCCTGACTGCTACTTAGTCACCAGGTAAGTGTAATGGTCTGACTTTACCCTGGCATGCTTTCATAGGCAAGTAAGTCTCAGCAATTATCAGTACTGTCATACCATGTGGATAACAGTGGATAGCATCTGTCTTCCTGGAGCAGGGGTCAGACTAATCAGTCAAACCAAAACCCCAACACCCTAACTTATTTTAAAATAAAAGTTTAAGAAAGGGATTTAATTTCTGTAGAAGACATTACTGAACCAGATAGTCCTGAAGTCCATCTCTGTGTTTCTAAGCCAAACATTAATTATTGCATAGTGTAATCTATTTTCCTTGGGAGTTTATCGTAACATCTTATAAAATGCATAAAAATTTGCTTAAGCATAGAACTTCAGTCATCTCATGTCAAATCGATTTCCTAATGTTCCTTAGAACTGCTCTCAGTTTTCTGCTAAGTAATATAAACCTATAAATATTTAACTAGGTTTTTATATGAAAGTGGAGGATTAAGTTGGGAGGTGGTAAATTTACCTCTGCTAAATTGATTTAAAATAAATGTAGCAAAGAATTAAAACACACCTCTCCTTTCTATGATAGCGTGCAGTCCTGCTTGCATAGAATGCTGTGAATGCAGGAGAAGCGGTGATTGGCAGTGCTTGGCATACTGTTCCCTTTTGTTTTTCAGTAGGCTTTCAGGCACAGCAGAGAAGTATTGCTAAATTAATGAATAGGCATGGGTTTATATTCTGTATTTTTTAACGTTTTGGTAAAATACAGTCAAGCACATTGTTTTTTTTCACCAGCAACAAAGTAATATTGTAAAGTGAAACAACAAGCCAGTAGACACTGGATCACAGATACATTTTAGTATCCTGGAATACACAAAGGCCATGTCATGCATGTATGAATACTTAATAGAGTGAAACAGGATAATGAATTATGGGAGAGCACAACTATCCCAGCCACTACACCCAGCTAGCATGTAAACTGGAGAGCTAAATAATCCCCGCTGAAAAAGACATTTTATTGAGATTGTAAATTTGATTTTAACTTACTGCTCCTAAGAAAACTTGAAATTTTTATTTTGATTCCAGATCCCCTCATAAGAACTGGACTGGAGATTCGTAATCATAGGCTCTGATTCCCGTATTTCAAAGTAAGGAAGAGTTTTTCTGACTTTACGTGGCTTTAGAGGTTTAGTATGATAAAATGAAGAGGAAAAATAAGCAAAGAATAGAGTCTGGCAACAGTCTGATGCTTTCATTTTGGAATAAGTAAAATATTACAGATCTGTAATTTTTAAAGATTAATTACTAATGAGGTTTGTTTACCTTTACATTGTACAAAATCTTAGTTTGCCATAGTTGTTTTTGTAAAGTAAAATCAGAAACTATGGACAGCCTACAGGAGGTTTCTTAGGATGCTAGTTTCTCCTCTTTGATGCCATTTTATCCTGATGGCCCTTCCATGATTTATGAAGTTGAAAAAATAGAAATATAATCTTCTAGAGCAAAGTACTTGCTCACTGGAACAAGGAAGAAACTATGTACTAGTTGGATTTAAAAGTTGGATTTGATCTGCTTTTGGGGTGGAATGGCACACATTACACAATCAACTTCATGCAAATCATTGGAAAACTTCAGTATCTTGGTAAATTTCAGGAAGTAGTAGTGAAAGTGGGACTGATCGAAGAGAACACATGTAAAAAGAGATATGCTGTTAGCAGTAATGAGCAGAGTCTAATATTCATAAAAAGAGCAATTAGTTATCCCAGTCTAAATAAAACTCTTGAAGGAATTTAAGGCCTGATGTACAAGCATCCATCATGCCTAATAGTGTAAACAGAAATCATGCCTAAAAATGTATGTCTGGTGCCTTTGGAAACTGGTCTTCTAGAGTACCTTTAAATATATTCTTTCTGCTGTCTTCTGCTTTCTTAAGAAAGAAAATTAGCATAGATCTGGACAGGATCGCAAATAATCAGCTTCTGCTATCCCAAGAAATGACATTGTATTAATGTGTATCACTGGTTAGGATTTGTTTTTCAGTATTTAGGATGAACATGCTGGAACAATCGAGTTTTGATGGTTAGAACTTTTCTTCTGGGCTCTGTACCTTTGCTACAGTTGCCAGTTGTTGTCATGTCAGTTAGCATTTCTTGTCATGTCTTAGGCTTAAACTTTCTTCCACAGCTTTTGTTTACCACTATGGATAGTAATCATATTTCTTCTCAGAATTCATTTGGTAAGGCTAAACTAATCAGATAATTTTGTCCTTTTCTAGTTCATAAACCCAGAACTTAATGCATACATTCTAGTTGTTTAGTTCATAAATGGATGACTCTGACATTTGCATTTTTAACTTTTATTTCATTGTTATTTTCTATTAATATAGTTGACAAATCATAAAGCTTTTCCTGTAAGATCTTCCACTCCTTTTGTGTATTGAAAATAATGAAATCGTGTCAGCAGCTTTCACTGGTACTCTTTGTTTTACGTGATGCATTAAGGTGTTACGTAAGATCCACCTCATTTAAAGAGTTCCACTAGAAATTTCCTTCAGACACTAGCCAGGTTCTTTTCTATATTGTAATTCTTCTCTACAGTCTCATCTTCATTTTAACTTCCTGTGAAGCCAATATGAAATGCTTTAACATGATCCAAGTAAATCAGATTTCTAATTTTTAAAACAACTATGTAGATTACTTAAAAGCTATCAGCTCACCATCATGTAGTCTATGAAAATATCTTTTTTTTTTTACTTTTACCATGTCTTTACGTCTTCTTGGTATCAATATTTGCAGGTTCTTGTTTATTCCATAGTTTTATCCTAATACCATAAATAAAATTATAGCATATTTCTTAATATGTTACAGTCATGGAGGTACATACTACTGGATTACTATTGACACGAGAAGCTTATAAATGTTTCTGTTTTATGATCCCTACTACATTCATTGAGTTGAGAAAAACAAGTACTGTAGTTAAAATAATAAAGGTCTGACAAATTTTACTTAGATATAATAGGCTTTATTTAGAAAGTTATTTCAGGTTTTGTACAATTTCTGGAAGGAAAAGTATTTTTAAGGAGTGGAATTTGAAAAAAACAAAAGAGATACAAAATACAGATATGTGTGGTAGGAAGATGAGCTGGGGTTCTGAGGCTAGTCCACACACATGCTGCTACCTGTGCAATGCACCCTGAGTCCAAAAGGCTCTATAGAAGATCCACTCTGGATGCTTCCATTCATCACAGGTCACAGAACTCTTTCCAGCCCTTACAAGGAAAGTTTTTACTAAAAGCCTCACTCTGTATGATGTTTGTTTTCCAGTTACAACACAAAGTACAACACAGAGTTATGACAAGCATATATTACAGTTATAACATGTCAATAAATTATACTTGCTGCCATGAAATTGAGCATATGCATACCTAGAACAAAATAGCAAGCTGAAATGAAAACAAAGTTAATGCCAAAATAATGCCAGTGAGCATCTCTACTGTATGTGAACCTGAGCAAGTTATTTTATGGAAATATTAAAAAAAAATAAGTATTGAAAATTCTGACAAGCAGATCTCATTATGTGAAGAACAGTTTAATAATGTCATCTTGGATATTTTTTCATGCCTCAGAGGTGATGCTGAATTCAAAAATACATGGGAACAACCACCCCAACTGGTATATTGAAAGTCAAATTGTGAGCTGATTCTTCGTTAATATGTGAATATAGCAAATAAATGGTTTGATGAAATGGCAAGAGCATACTCAGTGGAACATAAACTCATGCTAATGCATTTAGTGTGTTTAGATATAGACAAACTTCATATGTGACAGTAAAAGCTGTAGGGCAAGCTATATTTATCACTTAATGTGATCAGTTTCAACTTGTGCTTGTAACTAATCCACCCACATTGCAGCCAGTCCAACACACATTGTGATCATCAGCTTATTTAGAGTAAAATCTGTTGATCACCTCAAGCCCCTAAACAATACAATGGACTTACAGAATTTTGATGATGTGGTACAATGGACTTGCCCAGCTTGCCAAGGCTGATCTTCTAAGAGGGGGCAGACAAAGAAGCCACTGTGACTTTGTGAAAGGGAGAAAGTTCAATTAGAACAACTTTATCTGGTAAGACACATGGATTGGGTGGTGGTCTAACACAAATCAGCTGAGTCACACCTGGCACGAGACAGAGGCCTCACAGACTGCTGTTACTTCAGTTAAGAACAGAAAGAATCCTGAAAGCTCATACTGACCTCCTCACCCTGAGAGTGTGACAAACCACACTGTGAGTGTGAGTCCCATTTCTGATGACACAACAGGGCTTGCCAAGAGCCAATTAACACATAATAATTGACTTAGTCCCACCTTGCCAAGAGGCGCCACAAAAGTATAAAATTGTCACCTGAAAACCTTTTTGTTGGGGAGGTGGAACCAGTGACCACCTTTCCTGATGAACAGGTCTATGGACCTGCAACTCTCTTCCCCTCCAAGAAGGGATGCCTTTTTTTGGTAGAAGTCATGCCTCTCACTTTGTTGGATGTTAACTCAAGTTTCAATTGTTACATCTTTGTTCACTGGTTGTAATCACCTAGCGCTAACACAGCAAGTGCATTTATGAATAGAATTCTGGACTTGTTTTTATCTGCCTCTTTAGACAAATTACCTACTGTTTCAACATTGCAAAATTTTCTCAGTAACAATCCTATGAGGGGCTCTGACAGGCATTGTGAAACTGTCTTAACTGCTCCAGTGGCAGCCCACTTGGCTCTCTGGTAGCAAACATCTACCATGTAGGTGACAGTACTCTCACAGGTAACACTAGCTCTGATTGGTGACTAGCACATACACATATTTCCATGTAATCCTTTATTTTGTGAACTGTTGACTAAGCCTAGGACTAAGGTGAGATCCAGCCATACTTAGGCTTCCTCTCTGAGGAGCAGCTTAGAAAGCAAGAGGGTCCATCCTGAACCTCGTGACTCAATAGAAGGGCATCCAGCCACAACTCAGAACTGTACCTATTAACATGGCAGATGACCAGATACAAAGATATACTTCTACTTTGCCTTTAATTCATAGGCATATCTTAAGAAAAAGTAGTATCTAAGTGCCATTGTTGCACTATACAGCAACTTCAAGATTAGAATATAAGATTTTTTTTTCTTTGTTGATTCTCTGGGGCTAATACATTTTTATGAGGAAGTATATAAACATCTGGCATTTGTATAAATTTAAAACCCTTGGATTTCAAGAAATGAGAATTGTTACAGTGTAGTAAATCTATGTAATAAGTGAATATACTGGGTTTTAGGAACCGAGATCCAGCTTCTGTAAAACTAGAAGTTGTACTGACCCCTTTTAACCAAATGACATCACTAAAAACACTGTATGAGTTATTAGTTTTATTTATTAATTGAAAATAAGAACGTCACATATTTCTGAATTCAGATGTAAAATATTACGTGCTTTAATTTACCACATACAGGAGTTCCTTGTGCTAATGCATCTTTGAATGTAAATATTGCCATTGCAATATAAAAAGCAATATAAAAAGCAATCATTTTAAAAGGTGTTTAATTTTATCTAAATTTCTTTTAATCTGCAAAGATATTTTAGAATTCAGCATTTTTATTGTGATCTTATTCACATGAACATGTAACACAGCATTCTAACAGTATGCAATAATCAACAGCATCAATTTCTTTCGTGATATAGAGTGTTTGCTTGTCATAACTGTGTCAGTTTCCTGTTCTGTTCTTCAACACTGATTTTGACAGATACACTGTGCTGTCAGTGGCTTACTCTGAACTGCATAAAAGGGAAGCTGCCAGTGCAATTTGTTTCAAAGAATTTCTAAATTGACTGCGAAACCACCAGAATATATCAAGGAAAAAAAAAAAGATACTGCAATAATGATCTTACTTTAAGAACAGCACTGGTTATTAATATATTTTAAAGAGAACAAATATGAAAATATATTTGATGGAACTCTATTTTCCCTCCAAGTTGTTTTCCTATTTTGCCACATGTTGCGACCCAAAATTAGTCTCCTACACTGTATTGTGAATATGAGAATGAATGGCAGTGTAGAGACTCAGTGTGCAATTGATTTTACCATATAAAGAAAATTATTATCAAGAAGGTGGATTTCAGCTTCCCTGTAAGATGCCTGACTGAGTTAATTTGGTCTTATACAGATGAACCTTGAAAATTCTGCAGGTAAAATGGAGCGGGTCCCTTCTCACTGCATACTCAGTCTCATAGATACAGTCCAACTGTTCTGTGGTCTGTTTTTCTTCACACTTTTTGAAGGTTTTCTGTCCCATCAGATTAGCAACACCTTAAATATAATAAATAATCCTATTATGAAACGTTATTAAGAACTGAAAATGTGAAAATTATTTTTTTCCCTTCTTCTTGACAAATGAAGCAGAGACTTATCTGTCAGACTACTCTGCTTTCATATCCAAAGAGTACCATTCACGTCACTGAAGTGATACAGAGTGGTTTTGCTTGAACAGAAGTGTTAGTTGTTGTTAAAGCTCTTTAAGGGTGTGACAGCTGTTAGCTACAGGAACAGCACAGAGTGAGACTTAAAAATGTAGAATGCATGGATTTTAGCAAAACATGGAGTAATGAAATTTAGGAATAGAAGGAATTAGGGAAAGAATTCATGAGAGAATAGCAACCCAAAGAAAGTGTCAAATACGTCAAGATGTGGGAATTAGTTCTTTTGACACAGTCTTGTGGTTTTCTACAGAGTATTATCAATTCCTTTCTTCACTTTTTTGGCCAAAAGGGCATCAGATTTTCTGCACTCTATAATATAAACCTGCTTACGATTGTATGCTTGCTTAATGGATCCCCTAAAAAATCATCAGAAAGATTTCACTCAGACTTCCCTATCTCATCAGTAATAATTACCTTCCATATCGTAATTTTATATACAGACAGGATTGCCAGAAAATAATTATTTTTTTCCTTTCCTACTCTAAATGTTTCTAAGACTTTGGGTCTAACAGCTCTGTTAAGTGCACAATAATGTAACCAGAGTCTGTTCTATTGAATATCTATTTTCCTCATTGCCCTCTGCTAATATCTCATTGAAAGCATATAATAAATGCAATTTTCTAGTACTTCCGATAATTTCTAATATTTCATAGTTTGGGGGAGAGAGTCATATTGCCTACATTCATGGGGGAGAGAAGAAGCAATATGAAATAGTTCTTGAAATTTTGAGTTATTTTGTGATTACTACATAATATGCAACACAAAAATCAGTACTGATGTGAGGAATTAAACTTGTTTATAAGGTTAAGCTTTTGTTTTTAATATTTTTAGTTGAATCTATACAGCTTTTCATTTGATAGAAAACATTGCTCTGACCCTCCATGGTGCTGTTTTAATCTGCTAATTTCAGAATATATTAATCTAACAGTACAATGGAAAAGCCAATATTAATGTAACTAACCAAGACAGAAGAAAAATGTGGAGGAGCATTACAATCTCAAAAAAGTTAAAATTCTGATGTACACTATATGCAAAATTATATCCTAGCAAATGTAAATTAAGCTATTTTGAAGAAGAGAGAGCAGCTAAAATGTTCTGCATTGCTCTTATACTTCTCGTTGAACTCTTAATTCTGGTTTACATACACTTACTCCCTCTTCTGCCATCTTCTGAAATAGCAGTATGTCATAAAAACTATTAAGGCAACATCTGCCAACAGTTTTGTCTATAGAATAGTGAACTACTGGATCAAAACTGAATATTGTATAATTTTCTACCCAAGTTGGATATTAGTTTTATGACATATACAGGCTAGGTTTATAAGCATCAAGTGTCTTTTGAAGGAATAAATTACTTGCAATAAACTTTTCTGTGAAAGAGATTTTCTTTTCTCCACTACAAAACGTGTTTGAGATGCTGAAGTTATGTAAGAATGTATGATGTGATTTATAACATCACTGCCATAGTATCAGTATATGAGTGGAAACAAAATTTGGAGAATTTGGAATTTATCATTGCTCTTAAAATAATTTTAGGTTGGAGGAGAGAGGGGAGTTAATATGAATGTATTCTATAGTAAATGTGTGCCCAAATGTTTTTAGAATTACTTCAGCTGCTGCTTCTTAAGGAAAAGAAATCAATAAACGAAGTCAAACATTAAAAATGAGAATTTCAGGCCCAGTGAAAGTAAATAGTGACCTGGGTACCTTATATCCACACATACCTTTTAGTCAAGTAATATGTGTGCTGCAGTGGAATAAACTTGAAGCCGTTCTGGCAGTCAACTAGACTTTGATCACTTTTGTTCATAGATGTTACATTTCAGTAGCCTCTTCTTTCTAAGAAACTGATGTTTCCTAAACTTTACAGTGAGTGCTCAGTGAACTTAAAAGAAACCTTTACTCTCTTGGTTACAGCAGGTTTTTGTCCAATGTCCTTCATATTCTACAGAGCAAATTATGGTGAAGGATGAGTTATGTTTTACAGTCACAGTGCTTTCATTAATTCAGTTTTATAGCAGAAATGAAGTTCGAAAATACTATTTGCCTATATTTATTTTATTTTGAGTTTTGTTGATTTATGTTTTTTTGGTGACAATTCCTATGTTTTTTGTTAATTTCATGGCACATAAAGATACTACACACTCACAATTAAAAATAAAGATGATAAATACGCTTTCATAAATTACCCTAGTATGTCTGAAGGGAAAGCTAAAAAGAGTTTACTAGTAGAAATACAGGAATACAGTAGGCATAGTAAGGACTGCCTTAGTCTTTTATTTGTTTGTAATGATAGACTGCACCCTAGTAAACAGGGCACTGTTAGAAACATAAAATGTAGCCTTTGGTCCTGCTGATCTTGTGCCAGTATGGTGTCTTGTTGGATCTAATATACGATCATTACTTGTTATGAATTTTGTCTTGATTAGAGCATAATCATAGAATCATAAGGTTGGAAGAGACCTCCAAGATCATCAAGTCCAACTGTATGTGGTGGGCTCTGTGCAGTCTGTGAAAGTTGCACGTGCCTAAAGTAAAAGTGCAGCTGTATGCTGCATGTTCTAGGCATGAGCATGTGGGAGTCTGAGTGTTTAAAGCCTGCTGAGGTCACGCGAGACAGCTGCAGAAAATAGAGAGGACCAGATTTAGTGAGTTCTCTGTATTGCCGGTTCGGCATGACCTCTGGAGTGGACCGTGCCACGTGCAGCACAAGTTTTTACTTAAAACAAAGAACCTAGGGAAGAAAGAACATCTGACTTGCAGAGCTATTACTTGGTAGTGTGTTATAGTTTCGGATTTTTCAGGGAATTTTTCTCTCCCTTGCCAACACAGGGGAGCTTTAGGGCCCAGGAAAGACGTGGGGGCAGAAAACGTTCCCGCGGGACCGGGGCAGAGGGCGCTTCCGTTCCCGCCACTTCTGCTCGGCGGCTGCGGCGAGCCGGAGCCGCTGCTTTGGATCCGGCCCCGACTCCACGTGTAGCCCTTCGTAGAGAGATTATCAACACCTGGATCTGCTGCAGCCTCCCTGGGGGCCAGCGCCGTTTGCAGGGGAGTTGCTGCTCTGCCCCCTCTCCCTCTTCCCCCTGCCCTCTCTCCCTCTTCCCCCTGCCCCCTCTCCCTCTTCCCCCTGCCCCCTCTCCCTCTTCCCCCTGCCCCAGCCGCAGGAGGCGGCCACAGCCGACTTTCGTGCTATTTTGTCCTCGAGGAGCGGCGCCGCGTGTTGGTGTCCTTAAAAAGAACCACATCGCAACGTTTTGGGTACAGGACTTGAGTCGTTTAAAGGTTTTAATTACGATTGCTGTTAATCCTGTTCTGTTTGTGACTATATATATGTTTGTGGTTAAGAGCTGTTTTCTATACATTTTTCTGATTAAAATCTCTTAATTCCTGATAACACATTTTAGTTTTTATTTAAACTGAGAAACTGAGACATAGTATAGTTGAAGTCGTAGTTTGCTCCTTCTAGATCTACTTTAGCATTGCCTTTTCTAGTGGAGCTGACTGGATCCTCTTTCTACCTCTTTACCACTTAGAACAATTGTTGACCCGTGCAGAATACATACTGTGCTTTCCCCTGGCAAGAATGAGAAGTAGCTGTGTTAGCTATGTTGTCTCAGGTCTCCCAGACACATCACAACTATCAGAGGCAAGAATGCTACCCAGAAGTTGTGGGAGTACGGCTGCTTTACCACACCTTCGTTTTTTTAATGCTATAAGAATCATAAGTAACTTTTCTTAAAATGTCTCAAACTCCAGTCTCTCTAGAGAAAAGCCCTAAAAAAAAAAAATTGTATGTGGTTGTTTGTGGCCAGAAATAGCAGTGAAAACGGAAGCTTTTTTCTTTCGATAGAGAGGAATACTGAAAGTATTCAAAACATTGGGTTTAGACTGTGAACTCTCTAGGAAGTCACTTTAGTGATGGCTTTCTGAAACACTGTCTTGTCTTCTGCTGCCTTTCAGTGAATGGTGTGTGATAATCCCTGGTATTAAAATCCAAAGAGTTAGTTATGTATTCCTTTTATATTAAATTGAAATTATTCATTATATCAGCACTGGCTCTTTTCTTGGCGACATCAAAAATACCTATTAGAAGTAATCATTACAACATTTTGCAGCAGTAGTGATAACAGAAAATTTGCAATCTATGCATTAGATTCAAAAAAATTTTTCAGGGTTGTGAATGTTTACAGTGGATTGGATGAATGAAAGAGTCTTGCCAAGAAAATACGAATTCTTCAATAAATACATTCTTTAATTTTTAGAGGATATATAAATAATGATTTTGAGAAAACAAGAATACTTTGTTCATATTTTAATAGTATGGTTTTTTGCTGTTTCAGTAATTAAGTCTTATGACATTCTGTAAAGCATAAATCCTGCTGAAATATTTAAGTTCGGAGCAACCTCTTGATGTACAAACAAAATAATTTAAAAAAAGACACTTGCCCAGGATCTTAACAAGCTGCTTTGCTTTTACCTTTGAAACAAGAATTGAATGGTAAAGCAATATGGCCTACTGAAACTGTTCTAGCCTCTTTATTAACTAGAACCTCCTTTTGAAATTCATTGCCTTCCATTACGTTTTTTAAAGAATTTTAATTATGTGCCTGAAAAGAATAAAGATGCTTCAGGCCCCGTTTGTTTATCGTGGAAGGCCTAAAAAAATGAGGACAGAGCTTCCCAGCTCATGCAGGGGTTGCAGAGAGAGAGAGATGACTTTTAATTCGACAAGTTCAGAGAGATTT
Source organism: Neomorphus geoffroyi (assembly GCA_033558235.1). Lineage (NCBI taxonomy): Eukaryota > Metazoa > Chordata > Aves > Cuculiformes > Neomorphidae > Neomorphus > Neomorphus geoffroyi. The sequence continues at coordinate 21,141,021 of JAUMJM010000020.1, read as the reverse complement.
CTTAGTTTGACGCGCACAGCAGGGGGTCTTTGAGTGCCTGGCAATACTTCAGCATTCTGAGCTTTGAAAGTCTTTCCCTGCAGCAGAAATTGTATCAAAAGCCAATGATAATATTCCCTGCAAGGTAAAGGACCCTATTGAAGATTTCTAGAGCTGTTTATTTATTCATCACAGTTTTTTCTTTTAGGACGTATCAGGCATATAGGTAATAATTCACACAGATGCTAGAAAAATGAAATAAATAAAGAAAGAGGAATCCCTCATTAATCCTTCACCTTTCCCGTCAGTTTTCTGTAGGCCATGTTCACCTAAAAAATTCCCTGTCATGCCTTGCCATATATTCTGTATACAATCTTCACTTCAAATCTCAGCTTTTCCCTATTTTAAACAGAATTGTCATTTCTGTTTGCCTTCTACCACCAGCTGAGTACATAAGATGTTTATGGCCATTTCCTTCCACTAAACCCTCGAAGTGATTGATTAATTTTACAGAAAGATATTGAATTTCTTAGGGGTCTTTTTAAATCTTATTTTTAAAGTAGATTTGAGATAACTGTATCAAAGCCAAGATTAAAGGCGTATTTATAGTTGAGAGATCAGAGTTTTAATGTTTTGGAATTACTTTTATTTGAAAAGTATACACATATGTTTTTCTTCCTGTTTTTGTTTTGGGTTTTTTTTCTGCAGCAGAGCTGGGATTGTGAGACTACGACAACCTTTCCCTTGTGTAATGTCACTGTCGGCTATAACTCTGGCAGAATCAGCCAGCTCAGTGAAGACAGAAAACCCCTCCTTCCCTCCTGTTTATTCATCTGCTGGTGGCATTCAAAGTGACCTTCCCTTATAAATATTGGTGAGTGACCACATGGGGAAAATAATTTCTTGGTGCAAAGAAACCTGTTTCAAAACGCTGTGTTGGCCTGAGGGGTTTCCATTTCTTTCAAAGTGTATTAAACCGCATATGCGGGTGTTTGGGTTTGGGGTTTTTTAACAATAACTTTAGGTATATAAAACCACTTATTTCTCTATACTTAAAAGCATTTATAGAACAGTAGCAAGTGTTATCTATTACAACTATAAGAAACGATCTTTCAAAATAGTCTTTTAGAGAGAGAAATACTTCCTGACAGCAAACAAGAATCTCTTCCCTCTTCCTGTTGCTTTCTGTTGGCTAAACAGTCTGGAATGGTATAAATTTATCATAACACCCCAAATAGGCAAGATGAATCTTTCCAAAGTGTAGGAATTAAGGAAGATAGCTAGAGGCTGAGTTCTGGGACTCTTCTGATTTGGGAAGCATGCCTAGAGTTGAAGTCAGAGCACTGCAGAAATTCTGATGCCCACAGGGCAGTCTGGGAATGGTATAGTAACTGTAATAGTTCCATAAGGCTGTCTAAATTACATAGTTCGGTACTGGGAAAGTTTTCGGGTCATTTGAGGCTATCTCAGCTGATTTATCCTACTTGAAACATCTGGTATGACAGAAGAGATTTTCAGTGTTGAAAACAGGTGTGTAGATAGTGAAATAGCCATCCATGGCTCAGGAATATTAACAGTACCGTGACACAGAACACTACAAAGTACATACTCAGATAAAGAAAATATTTAACCTGGCCTGGAACAGTTTGGAAACTGTAAATATATGCAGGATCTAAGGCTAGAAGTTGTTAAAGGATTACGCATATTTAATCTAAAGACATTTCCATAAAAACATCACTTAGCCAGCTGCCATTCAGTATTAACTACATTATTGCAATTATCTTCTTTTCAGACTACAGTCAGACAACTGTGATGTATCATTTATGACTATATGATAAGTAATGTTTGATTTTTTTTATTTTTCTTAATCATATGTATGCTTGAAGTATGTCAGTTTAAAAGACCAGAGAAGCTTCAAAAGAAATATTAGTAGGAGCGTTATCATGGCACCAGCCTAACAAAATAATGTCTTTTCATCAAAGGAACACTTCCAGCAAAAGGAAAGGCTAGTATTTGTAGTGTATGTATCTCTTGCGTGAAAGTGGTGTCATTTAGACGTCCCTCAGCTATGTTTTAGGATTGGCTGCTAGAAATCAGGGGACAGAGTGGAGAAGAGAAGGAAGAAGGCAAAAATTTTACAGAATTATATAAATGGTTATGCTCTATCAGTATTCTTTCTTTCCTTCTGTATCAGCTGTGTGATGGAGTCTACCTGATTTTGGGGTTAGCATCTGGGTATACAGATAAATCAGTGGCAGGCTTGGTTTTGAGAATTTGTGCGACTCTCTTAAAACTATATTAAATCTTCATTCTGGTTTGGGGTCACTGTACTAATGATTTCAAAAAATTAAAGGATAAATAAATGTATTAGATGAATACATTTTCTGTAGCTTTTCCTCTAGTAACATCATGATAGTCATAACCACAAACTAAAACATTTAGGTCAATAATGTATAATGGTAAGGTTGCACACCATTTAGAAAGTGAGGGCAGAGTAGAGTTTCAAAGCACTCATCTTTTGACAAAGGCCTTCTTTAACAGTGTTTCCATTCTAAAATTGTCTGTCAACTCATTTTTTTATTTTTAGAGGATGTTGCAAAGCTTTCCAGTAGCTGTATGGAATAACTAGATGTTTGATTGTATTATGGTATTTTTTGCATGTAGCTGCTTTCCTTTAAAATAGATAAGACAGAAATACAGATAGTCGAACAGTTAAAGAATCGGAATTTTTTCGTTCTCATGCAGGATTCCAAGTATAGGCCTGCAGATCTGAATTTATTATTTTGAGTTATGGCATTTTTTGAAATCTTGCAAGAGCAACTGGTATACTAATAATAGGTAATGTGTTGATCATAAACTCTGTTGGGAGCGCAGCAACTGCTCTGTCCTCTCTAACAGAGTGTAGCAGCTTTGTAGAAGTTAGGATGTGACCAGAGAAGCTCAAATATAATTGTTACCATTTCTCAGTGCATTTCTGGTAGCTCAAAAAGTGGTAGGTTTTTTTCACACTGTTAGAAAGAATTGACAAAGTATGCCAGTAATTAGTGATATTATGTTTTCCTGTTTTAATTGCTCTTTGACACAACAATGTGCTTCAGTGTGATCTGCCAGATGGTTTTAGGTTCAGTAATGTGCTGCTTCCATTTTGCGGGTATTTGATCAATTTTGTTCAACTTTGACATTTTACAAAGTGTAAGGGGATTTAATTCAAGAAAATTGAGAGGAGTAAGCTGATAAATATGTTAAATATTGTCATATATATACTTACAAATATTCCCTCTAAATGAAGAAGAAGGGATTGAACACATCCTTAGTTTTAACCTATTGTGTCAGAGTGGGATTAATCCACTTCAGGTTTTTGGGTTTTTTTTAAAAACCTAAACTATTTTTCCAGGAGTTTGGTGAAAAATCCAAGTGTACGCTCTAACACAGGATGCTTTAAAGGCAAGTTTACCTCTTTGAAAACTGGAGCTCTGAACTAAAATCGAAGACTTAATGAGGAAACATCCTTGCAGCTTGGTTCCAATATCAATTGATAGTGCACATACATTAACTTCCAGACGTGTAAACTAGTATTAGTCTTAAATAGCATTGCTCTCCCCTAAGTAAAGGACTTCACTATGAAAGAATATACTTTTTTCTTTAACTTGTTTCTTCATTTTTATTTAATTTTCTTCTGCCTAAATTCTTAGGAATATGATGAAACTGAATTGTACCGTTCGTGAGTTCTAAGTTAAAAAGTCACACAAAATACCAACTAGCAGAAATATGAAGCTTCAGGAGCTAGAACTAATAAAAATGGGGGTTTTTTTGAAATCTTTTTTATTTGTACTGTAACAACACCAATTTCAACTGCAACCCCAATTTCTCTATTCCTCTTGTCTCCTCTTATCCACTTTGACTGAGAAGCAAAAGAGCTGTGCTTAGTCTGTAGCTCCATTAATGCCGAGTAGCCCAGCCAGTTCATTTCAGAATGACAGAATTCTTCTCACATTCCTCTCCTGGGGGATATTAATTTGGATCTCCATCCCTGGAATTTGTAGAGTCCTAATTATCTTTTAAGACTTGTGTTTTTTCTGATTTGGTTAACGCTTGACAATCACCCAGCTGAAAAATCACTAAGTGGAGAGAAACAGGACACATATACAGACTGGGATTTTAGCCTCAGGTAAGGCTAAAGTGTGCAAACATTAAATAAGATCCAAGAAGTAAAAAACGATCCATGTGCTGCCATTGGGAGTAAGGGGCAACTCAATTAAAAAAAAAATAATCCACACATGTTTTTCTTAATTAGAGAGCAAATTTTCATGAACTGTACTGAGGACTCAATTCCTTATTTGAACTTTTGTTTGTTCAAATACATAAAAAAAACCACAATTCCCCTCCACCCAAGGTTTTTAACTTAGAAAATATATAAAAGTGAATTACTGATATTAGCTTGAGATTTTAGATATTAGGTTGAGATTTTAGAGTTACTTAGCTGAATCATCCCACCTACTCACACATAAGTAATTAATGAATAAGAACAGAGAATACTAGTTAATGATTGTTTACATAAACCATTCAGAGCTCAAAGAAATTAATAGATAATTCTGAGTAATCAAAATGTTCATATTAAATCACAAAAATGCTGGTAAATAATGGAATAACACATATCTGCAATTCCTCTGAAAATTGTGTCATTAAAATTGGTTTTGACACGTTACAAACCAAAATGGAAAATAAAAATAAAATTACATACATACAAGGAAATCTTGAAGGGAAGTTACTCTTTCTCAAAAGGATATCTCATTTTGATAGTATGATTTGTTTGAGGAAAGCTTTAAAGTAGGAATGGTGATACTACTTCCTCTATTAAACTATGGGGCAAACTAAGCTTAAGCGTGGAAAGTTGCTGCGTAAAGGAAGTAAATGAGAGGGCTCTGAAGGGGTGCAAAAAGCCTTTTGCGTGACATCACTTAGGAAGCCCTATTCATGTAGCTGGACTTTCCGCTAAGTAGTTGTCTATCAAATATCCATCAAAGTTACTATGCATATATTCTTGTTAGCTGGTTACAGTTAAGCAGAAAAGATGAAATAAAGTAGTGGTGGTGGTGTTATTATATCTTATTGCAAGAGGAGGGAGGAACATATATTTTATAAAATTATTTTTTACTTCTATTTTGAGCGGGTTTTTTCTTTCCATTTTTACTTTTGTGTGTGTAACAAAATTAATTTTGATTTTCATTTTGGTTCGGGTTAAAAAATTAGTTACAAAATTTTTAAAGGTTTGGAATCTTCAAACTATGGATTTTACAGTTTTACAGGGACTTTTAAAAGGGACTCCTATATGAGCACTACACAGAGAATGACATCAGTTAGTTTTCACGCATGTAGTATTTGGACTGGCATTCAGCTCTGTGTTACTTGCCATGAACTAAGTGATGAGTTTCAGCATAAGATGCGCTTAGTCGGGAGTCAAGCCTACGAGTCAGTAGAAAGTGTGGGGATATGCCACTCATCTCATGATGCATCTTTCTTAGAGCAGGAGTCACAGCTAACTAGAAATAGAGTAACTGTGAGAAAATTTACAACGTTAAGGGTGCCCGTGTTCATAGCTAATCTTAAACTGTAGCTCACTGACCATTCACAATCTTGGCTATTTTCTCCGTGCTATATATGTCTGTGTGTCTCTGGCTGCAGGCACAGGCGTTCCCGTTATGAGGACTGCAAGGGAAGCGAGCTTCTGCATAAGCTCCATCTAGACACACAGTCTAGACATTATCCTTACAGAAGTCTCATGTATTCATTGCTAATTTTAAGAAACTTCAGAAAATTGGAGGGAATAGAAGGATCAGAAGCACAGCTGTATCTTTGTGGTTATCGTAGTCTCCATGGAAGAGAAAAGAGAGGCCTTATTCTCTATTTTAAGGACTACTCTTGCATTTTTTTATTAAACAGTCATTGGAAAAAGTACCTTTCAATTTGGGGTCTTGATTTCTTATAACAAGGAAGATGTCAACTTAAAAGTTACTGAATATTCACATAAGTTAGAATTTGTATTTTATGTGATTACATATGTTATGGATACAAGCCTTTGGAAGCAGATAAACCTTTTCAAGTTTTGGGGGTTTTTTTTTCCTTTTTTTTTAAAAAAAAAATTTCAACTGGTAGAGTAAAAAAAAATTTATGTATCCTGCATTAGATTTTGTTTCACATAAATCCAGTGGGAATCCAGGGACAGCATTTCTTCTTCAGTATTCCAACTCATTCTATCGGGTATATAGCTTTCCTGTTTTTACTTTTCTGATTGCTTTGCAAAAGTATCATTAAAAGACATCCTGAAACCTTGCCTGTTGAAGACTTGGTTACAGAAACTTAACATACATTTTATCAAGGTGTATTGACAATAGTCAGATTTGCTGTCAGGTAGCTCCTCTGAGTCCTTGGCTTAAGTGATGCTATCCTGGTTTTGAATCCATGCTAGTAAGCTATACCAAACCAGTGCAAACATACAAGCAAATAGAGTACAATAAAACAGGTAAAAATGAGGAATTTAAGGTCATGGAGATTTTTTTCTTTTCATTACCAGTTTGTTGCTTGTTTCCTGGTGACTTCTGATCGGCATAGCTCTTGCATTACTTTAAACGAATAGAGCATCAGTCTGCACGTACAGTTTTGAATCATCAGCAAGCTGTGACCAACTGACGGCAACCAGCAACCAAACTGAAAGTTTGGCAGGCAGCAAGACGTACAGAGTAGTAAGCTGATTAGTTTCTTGCACAACTAAATATTTGAGCAGTCTAAAGCAGACAGTAGAGATGAAGGTTGTTCAAAAGAGTTAAATTCTTGTTTTAGTGTCCCACTTCATCCATTTGCAAAGTTTACAGTTTTGTTCATCTTTTGTGTCTGTTAAACTATTCCTTACCACATTTTCCAGTTCCAGCTCAGGGTCTGACTGTAGGATGTGCTAAGGCAACTTTAGCACTTGCAGACATTATGCAGATAAAGATCATCTTCCAGTCTGTGTCCACAGCAATACATGCCAACAAATGACTTCTCTGCTGCTTTAAAGCATGAATTTAAGCATATCTAAAATCTGATTTGCCTTCAGTTCAAAATGTCCATTTTACTGGTGCTATGTTTCTCTTATATCCACTACAATCCCGTTTGTGTATAAGCGTGAAGACTTTGTGGGCCAGTATAAAAGGCAAATTCAGACAGACACAACAGAATCCAGATTCTGTCTTCAGGGCCAAGTGCATCATCTTATAGGTGTTGCCTTGGCAGCATGGTAGCATTTCTGGCACAAATGTTAATTGAGTAAATTATGCCGATTAGGTGAATATACTTCTGTGCTGAAGAATAATATATATCTACACCTTAGAAAAAAGAAAATTGACATTTCCCTTTAAGTTCATTTTTAAATATGCTTACATCAGGTACAGGAAAAATGTAAAATGCATTTGTACTAAAGGAATTTATCGTATTAGCAAAGAAAATTCATGCTTCAGGTGGTGTCTGATCCACTACTCAGAACCATGTATGGTTATAGATGTTCTTTATGCCTTATTATTTTCTGGTGCCAATATTAATAGTGATTTTTAACGCATGAGTAATTTCTCTTCCAGCATGAAACTAAACGTACTTAGCCTTCAATTGAAAAATGCAACAATAGAATAATAAAATTGAGAAATTTAGGTGTCCAGGGGTAAATGAGCTATCAGTCTGGTTTAAAATTTTCAAAAGTGTGTATACCCAATTTGAACATGATTTTAGATGTTAAGGAGCTTATGATTTATTGTTTTTCAACTTTGAAAATTCACCTAGCTGCTTGAAAAGTTTCAAAAATATTATGATATAATATGTTACATTCTTAGCAAACTGAGGTCCAAATCCTGAAGCTATCCTAATTCTTTAAAGACTTTCATGCAGGTAAAGTTTGATTTTCAAGATGTGGATGGTTATAAAGGCGAGGCCTTTGCTGTATTGTGCAGTGCCCTTACTGTGTTAGGGCAGAACTGTACCAGGAGAATACTGAGGTCAAACTAGCTTCAGGCATTAATAAATGCTAAGTTTCCAGGAGCTGAACGCTAGGAGGATGTATTTTCCTGTCCAAATGGTTCTTTACTGTCAAACAAGAAAGAATCTGGATTTAAATGAATGCACATCTTTTTGTTTTTTTTTCTTTTTTCCCTAAAAAAACCCCACACAAAATCTCAAAAAACTAATTTTCCTCTGAGAAACTCCATAAGTGTTTTATTTAACTGTCTGGTTCGTACAGTTTCCTTTAAAATAGAAATTAGCTGTTAATATCATGGGAAATATTTGTGTTAAAGGTCATATTAAACAAAAGTCAAATCTAGACTATCTGAGGAGTCTGGAGAAGATGTTTAATGCAAATTTTTGTGAAAAAGAGATGTGTGTCACTGCAGGTCATCGCTGAATATTCTTGTTGGGGTTTCTCTGTTGGATATGCAATCTCAGCTAAATGTTTTGAAGAGGAGGAATCAAATAAATTGCCCTATTTTGGGTCTTTCTCATCTGTATACAGTTGTGCAGCTCTAGTAGACCTGAAAATTGCCCAGAGACAAACTTTTAAAAAATAGAGTGCTTTTGAGGCAGAAAATTGCTTTTCTGCAGCATGGTCTAAGGGACAGGATGTGACAGGAGGACAAGGAGTTGTCACTATGTAGCATTATTGAAAAGCATATCTTACAGAACAAAAAGAATCATTTACCTCTTTTTTTTTCCTTTCATTTTAAACTACAAGAGATTTAATTGAAACAGCTGAAGGTGTGCCCTAAACCAAGAAAAAGACATTGTAATTTACAATTAAAACTGAAAGTTCCTCCCTCTACCCACCTGTAATAGTTATTCATTGCAAAGCACGTGGTATGGGGGTCTGTCCACCAGTTCAGAAGCCTTATTCTCAAAAGGAAGTGTGGAAAAAAAAAAAAGCTCGCTGTACATGCATGTCAAATATTAGCATGATTCTTGTAGTATAATAAGAAAAGAAAGTGGTTTGTGCTTTTGATTAGCCTCTTGATGTTTGCAAGTGTTTTTGTATGGCTTAATTTTCCTTTTTATGGCAGTTTATACATATAAAACAAAATGAGGGAAGGAGTGGAGGGGAAATGTGCCATTTATATACTAAGGATGTGAGGCCTCCTTTGGGCCCATTATACATTAATGGGTCAGCTGAGATTTATTAGGATATGTATATTAATCTTTATACACATTCACATACTATAATTGTTCCTTTGGTACTATAATGTGATTAGCTGTGAATTTGTGCAATATTAACAATAATATGGATTTCCATATTACAGAACAGTAATAACAAATGGTCATTAAAAATGCATGTAAAGTATGGGAGTTGAAAGCACTTCCAAATTCTCAGTAATCCGATTATGTTCTGTTGTTTTTAAATACCAAAATGGTTAAGTCTTTATTGTAAAATAAAATCTTATATGAAAAAGTGAAAATTGAATGAAGGAGTCTAAAACTATCTGAAAGAGTGTCTATTTCTCGTAAAAAGCCGAGATGTGGATTTTTGCATTCCAGTTACGTAAAAATATAGAGAAAATTAGGACAGAAGTTAACAGTAATGTTCAATAGTGAAGTTTTCGTAGCACGGTGCAGTGGGGAAGGAATTGTCTAGGATCCCTGCCACTTCCCAGACAGCCAATTCAACACTGATACATCTACACTTCAAAAGTCAGAAGAGCTTCCCTCCTCTGTCTGGAGTGGCATGAAAATATTCCCACCCACAAGGCAATCGTTGTGTGGTATGCAGATATAGTACAGTAGGAATACAGTAAGGGAGAAATAATAATCTAAATCTTGTGAGCTAATTATTTTTTGATTTATTTTTTTTTCTACAGTGGAAAATAGAGCAACCATTTTGATTTCAGATAGTTTGCAGCAGTAGTAGTTCTGTATGGCAAAGGGTTGTACACCCTCTTTTGTTAGACTCTTTGAGCTTTGTGATCAGAAATGACAGAAGTCCGTGAACCTGGCTTCGAGACAGAGGGGCATTGAGTCCGTTTTATATTCTTCCTTTGTGATACATACTCCTTCCTCAAAAATTGGGAGCTTTTCTCTGAAGTTGTTTTCATGAGTTTGTGTTGTTTGTTTGGTGAAAGTTGTTTTTCTAATTCCCACTAGAAATGCTACTTTTCCAGCTTCAGTATTTTTTAGTCCTGAAGGCCCCCAGTCCCATGACAGGATATGCCCTTCATATACATGGGTAAAACCATGGATTGTTTTTTGTTATGCATTTAAAAGATATTCCTTAGACTTTCTATGTACTGCTTTATTGTTTCATTATATTGAATCCAATAACCTGATAATCTCAAACCTGAATAAGTTTTCACAGGCTGAAAAAGCTACTCTCAGTCTTGGGAGTATAATTTTGCCGTATTTCCATTCTCTGCTCCAATATTCAGAAATCTTGCAAACAATGTTAAATAGTAGGATTTCTAGCTGTTTTATTTTTATACAAACTGTATAAAAAAGACACCTACCTTATTCCTACTCATGGTAATATGCAATTTAAGTACAAGGATTTTTGTCATGCATTTTACATGAAGACGATGAGCATTCCATTGTATTCAAATGCTTGTGGAATTGCTGTAAAATAACATACAGCAGGTGGGCCAGTGTCATTTGTGGAAAGTCTCTCTGAGCCGCAACTCTAGCTGCCGCTGTCTCTCATTGGGATACCGTACTGCTGCAAGGCATCTACTCTTTGCTCGCTTTTCTATTGCTTTTTATTTTGGTGCAATTGATCCCTTACTTTCAGTTCATATTTGGTCTATCATTTGCTTCTGCTTATTAATTTGTGGGTGCAAAAGGGAACAAGTAGAAGGCAACAACTAAAAGCACAGTTCTGTGCAGTCTAGTCTCAACAGCCAGATGGGACAGTCCAACACCTGTGCTGAAAGTGCCTGCTCTCGTGTTGGCTGTTAGAAGTGCCTTCTCTCATGGTTGGCAGATGAAGGATTTTTATTTTAACTTTGCAGTAAATAATGCAAAGTAAATGGTTTTGCATTTTAGCTACATCAGACTAATCTGTTACCTGTTGTGACATCTTCAATATTTTACAGTGCTTTCTAATAATTTTAATAGCATCTTTGGGAATGTGTGTAGTCAGGAAATGTATCAATATGAATACTTACATACCATAATGGATTAAATTCTGTTAATCTCAGCTCAAATAAATAAGCATACACTTGCATTAACACATATATCTGAGAAATAGATTAAGAGTATTTTGAGAGGTTTACATAAATGACATAACTTGTGTAATAAAAACCATTTTGAACAAATTTTCATTATACTTAATTATATTTATTATATTTAATTTAGATTTTCGGTTATCTAAATTAGAGAAAACCACTTTATAATTGTGAACCTATTGGTTTTAGATAAAATTAAGTAGAAGATTAAATCTCCTTATATTGTAACACTTTTTTACCCAGTTACATTCCTGTCATGCTCTTCTCTTCAACTGTGAATATTCCACTAAGCTGTTCTTTCAGAAACTTGATGGAACTTCTGTTTCCAGAAGCTATAAAAGATTATCTTCAAGTATCTATGGTACTTCTGCTGCTTCAACCTCATGAAAGCCCTTAGGTTGAATTCTCTTGTTTGCTGTCTATAAATATTTCATAATATTTATGGAATCATAAAACTGGTCAAAATGCCTCTAAAATTAAGCCGTTTTCTTTTACCTGGAAGGGAGCATACTTTTCAAGTAACGCAGGATGTATTGAGCTTGGATCCCCAGTGTAGCTTTACTGCTTCCTATAGCAATTCTTATACAGCAATTTCAATTCACAAGCAAGGTCAGGAATGTTTTTTCTTGATTGATCTTTGAATTTTAAAAGTTCGTTAATCCAAACTTCTATTATAGTAAATACGTTGATAATAATTATAATAATGGCAGCACTATCATATTTTTAAAGTCTTTCCTTGTCCGCTGACATATTTGTTTCCCAGTGTTCCAGCAGGCTTTTTGTCTGTTGAGTTGCCATTTCCTAGAGAAGGGAAGTCGGAGAAATTGTGTTTAGAAATGTTTTTTGAATGTTAGAGATCTTACTTTCAACCATTTCTACTTAAAATGTTGTTTATAGTCTTACAGTGTGGTAAATAAGTCAAGACTTACTTTCACAGGAGTAATTTTCAAGGCAGTGGGGTAGACATTGTGTACATCTTTCTTCAACACGTGCTACGTGCCTTTGCTGGTTATTTAGTATAGGCTAGAGTGATTCTTAAGGTGTCCTGAGCTGTGTCCCGAGCTGTGTGCCATGCTGCTACAGCCTCTCAGGAACTGTCAGTCGAGCAGTGGGACTTAATGTATCCTTAGCATTCATAGGCCAGAAGGAAGCTTCATTTGCTGTTAGCTGGGGTTACAGATACTCCATTTTCCCATGATCTCAGAACACTCTGAAACATGACTTACACGTGGCAAACACACCTCATGTGCTAATGGTATTCACTGTGTATGAGGACTTACACATTATATCTATACCCTTTGGGACACCATGTTCAATTACTTCTAAAATTCTCAGCAGTTGCTGGTGCTTGTAACGCATAATTTATACAATGATCACCTTTTAAAATGTGTGAACTTGCACTGATGACAAAATTACAGTTCCTCAGTATTCTTAACAATACTGTGAATAGGCAAATAATATTATCTAAGGCATAGGTGAAAAATTATTATTTGTATAGCAGTGTAATTCAAAAATGTGCTTTCTCTGTTTCATAAAATAGTATTTTTAAAATTTTCAGAAGCCACTGCAGATTTTGAAGTCTCTGATAGACTTTAAAACAGGTTAAAATTAGGCCAAACATTGAAAACTAATAATGTTTTCTCCGACATTTAGATCTGCAGGTGTGACTGTATTCAGCAAATGAATCAAACCGCAACAGCCTTGCTGCAGATCTTAGAGCTGATACTTGTACAGTTTGGGTAGAGAAAAAGCATCAAAATTCATAGTATATAAGTGCATAGAAATTTCCATTGGGCAAATTTAATGTATAGCATCTTATAACTCATGATGTATCTTGTCGTGCTGTTTAGAAAATACTTCTTGCTTTCTCAGTCTTCCCTGGTTCTTGCTCTTCCGTCTTCACTGTTTTTTTCTTTTGGCTTTATAACTTTGTTTTAAAAGCACTGACAGTTTCTGACCCCTACAGAAATAGAGAGAGGAATTCTATGCTTCTGATGGACTTGATTTTCTGAAGCAGTGATCTATCGTAGTACACCATACAGATTTAGGAAATTACTTTCCAGGAACATATGCATTTTCAAAGTAACAATAAAGTAATCAGCCCATTTAATGTGATTAGGTGTATTAATTTACTTTCAGCAGAAGTACTTTGAGATCTGTGTCAAATCAGCTTTATAATGATATTTTCCATATGTTTAGCCGTTTATCCTCCTTTTAGCTACTTACAAAGTAATGCCTTCTATTTGCCATTAAAACAACATTTTTTTCTTAACTGAAAACTAAATGATACAGTTTTCCATATTTGCGTCTATAAGTGACTTCTTTGGCAATAGGGCATAAGCACTGATATATTTAAGTTATTTTCAAACTTTTCCAAATTCTACAATTTAGTCTCTTTTTTCTACCCTCTTGTGGTCTTCTAACCCAATTTAATTACTTTTTTTGAAGCATTTATATTATTTATAACAAGGAACAGATGGTAATGTGTTTAGCAGAGAACTGTAGGCTCTCAGGATGAACAAAAGAAAGATAAAATGTCTTTGGATTTCTCAGCTCTTTTCTGTCAGAATAAAATTGGACTCATTGTGGAGATAACCTACACACAGCCTTTCCCCACCCGCCAAACAGCCAGCTGGACATTGCCGCTGCTTTCAGATACAGAATGGTTACTTTGATTTTTGTACTGTATCACTGGATAAAGAACAGGGAGGGAGAGGTGAGGCAGACAATAACTATATTGTTGTCGTGTTTACGGTTTGACTATCATCTTGTGGATACAGTCAGAGTTTATTGGTAAGAAAACAAACCCAGTACATCTAAATCATATTGAGTGTTACTAAAGGTTTAAGAGTATGAAATCTACAGAATCTGCATCTACAGTGTGATGTCAGACTGCTTAGAATCTCAATTAACCTTCACTTCAGGAAAGATATAATAGATTGTGCTCTGCCCTTATGAATGAGGAGTAGTTCATTCTTTCTGATTTTCTTTGTAAATTACCCAATCTTTGCAAGACTCAGTTTCCTTTTCGTATGCGATTTATGTTTCTTAAGTGTTTCTAGGAATACTGTGCTGTAAACTGTGGTACCTAAACTTAAGTATTTCAGTTTCCACAAGAATATAGTTTCATTTTTTACTGGGTTTTATTGTTTTCTGGCCAGCAGAAATGTGAAGAGGAAGGCTACACGAGGCCTCTCCGATGTTTGGACATCAGAATATCCATGGTCAAATACAGTTTCTTCATGTAGTGAAATGAAGATAATTTTTGTCCATTTTCTCTAGGGACACTCAGATTGTTCAGTGTTTAGATCCATACCTTCCCAAAAAGGGGTCCTGAAATATTACAAGAAGGTACTCTCATTTTCTTAAGGTAGCAGTGAACTCTTGATTTACCAGATGGACCAAGGAGAAACTCTCTCAAATGAGATGTTTTTACATGTAACTATTGTGTCTAGTTGGTGAGCCTTTTGGGCGGAGTGTTTTTGTCACAGATATGTAACACCTTCAAATACGAATAGAATTACTAATAATACACACATTGCAGACAGGAATTCTTTCAGCCCTTAGAAGAGCAGTTCTTCATACAACTGTTCTTTCAGTGAAAATGAAATTCATCCATTATGCCTTGTGCTAAAGACAACAGAGAAAATATAATCACCTAATTAGAAAGAAAAGGTTTCATGTTTTACTAGTGCCATCCTGATGAATTTTTGAGTTTTAAAAGAAATAGCAAATAAATTAACTCGGCCATTTAGCTTTACACTTAGTTACAGTTTTTTCTGTCTTGGGTTTGAGCAATGGTATGTCCCCAACAGCCTGTACTTAGTGAGATAGCAATAGTCTGAACACTTTGTCACCTGACTTCAGGGCATTTAATTTCTTTCAAGATCTAACCATTAAGTAGAGAAATTCTATGATGTCAATGAGGAGTGTTTCTACAATTACTGCTGTTAGGATTTTAGATTTAATAGTCATAAGATGATATACTGACTGACTTAGAAGAAGCTTGCAACTAAACTTTTAATGGAGCTGCTACAGAGTTAGAATGAACATTGATTGAAGAACCAAAAGGACAGGTTTTGCTTTGTTAGTTTCAATACAATATATATGCACCAAACTAAAGTATATATACCTTATTGCTGTAGTTCTGCTGTTCAGTAAAAGAGTTCTTTAAGTAGCATCAGAAAATAAATAATGTTTCCTTTGCTGCAGTTCAGCTATTACAACCAAAAATGTTTAACAGTGAAGAAAACAGCAACACTTTACTAAAAACTTTGCACTGTTTAATAATAATGTCTAAACAGATACCAAATCCAACAATAATAAGAAAATTACCTCCAGGAGATATTAAGATTCACCAGACCAAAAATATTTGTTTTTCAGGCAGCTGAAGGCACAATTTCTGTGTCACGTTTTTCAGAGACATTCCGTATCTTCTAGTACCAGTTGTCATGTTTCTGCATTTTTTCTGATTTTCCCTAATACTGTCTACATAACTGTTCTCCAATCAAAGCACAACTCTGAATTTATACCTTTTAAATTACTTAAACGTGTAACTTTGCTACTATTTCAAATAAAAGTAAGCTACCTCTTTTAATCCCTTATTATATGAATTCATAATTTAGTGGTAATAAATTAGAATCTTTTGACACTAAAAACAGGCTCTTCAGTTCTCTGTATCATGTTGTTTACCACTTGACTTAAAAGGAATTTTCTTAGTTACGTGTTTTTCCTGTAAAGAAGTTTGTGACCTTGAGGAAGTCACTTAGCTTCACTCTGCTTTCACTATGTGTGAACAAGTATAATTTTTATTAAAATAGCCCACATTGTTAATGAAAAAATATAAGACAAATAAAATACATTCCCTTTCCTTACAAATATATGCATTGGTTGATACTCCATGCTGTATTCAGTGCCTTCAGAACTCATCCTGAGGCAAAAGAAAGGATGTAATGAATTCCTTGTCACACCATTGTCATCAATCTTGGGTTTTGTTTCAGCTTCATCATGCTTTTCATAACTCCACTCATCAACTTGTGCTCCAAAATGCCAGATGCATATTGCAGCACAGATCTGGTTCAGCCCATCCCCCTGTGTACCTTCCATTTAAAATGATCTTTGATTTCTGTGAATGAGCTGTATTAGTACTTCTGAATGCAATATAGACGTTGCTTTTATATAGCTTTACAAAAGTGTAATTAATAACCTATTAGGCATTACGAACACTTGCCTTCCTGCATTCTGTTTGTATGCACACCATAGACCAGTTATGGGATTCTGATATCTGTATTTTAAATGCCGTATATAGTCTTTGTTGTGCTTTTTCTTTTTACAGGCTGCTCAATGGGAGCATTACTTTAACTTGTTCTGAAGAGGTTAGCTAATTTCTTACCAATATTTATTTGTTTTGGAATGTGGTCTTAACTTACCACTTCCAGAAACACACAGATATGCATAATGTTGTGAAGAAAACCTATTCATTCTTTTTAATTTAACTTACAATTATTATTTTCTAAGCATTATTATGACAAGCTGATGATGTAGTATGTGTAGGAAAGAAAGGAAATACTGAATGGAATCAGGTATTTGGAAGGTTGTTTTTTAATATGTGATTAGTTAAGACAAAATGTGGGATGGCTGTCTTGAAGGAAGCAACTGTGATGACAAACTACATAAAATTTTATAGTGCCTTTGTCTGATGGTACTGGACTCTGGGTAGCAGTATCCTAGTCATGTGGTGGAGTTTTCAGGTAAGCTCTATCCATGAGGGAACACTCAGAAGCCATGTCCCTTTGCACACTGTCCATATAGTGGACAGAACTTTAGTTTTATCTTAATTCTTCTCATTGCTTGACCAGATCAGAGCTTTTCTTCTTGATGTTCATGAAGTCTGCTGTAGTCCAGTGTTTCTTTGTGGCACATTCATGATTTCTGGGTTAGGTACCTGCTTTTCCTTCTGAGTCTTGCACATTTCTTTTCCTATCTTTGCTTTGAACCAAAATGAATTCCTGACTTCATACAAATACCTTTGATGCTGTTTGACTCTTTGAAGCCTCCCCCCAAATGTGCTCCAGTTTCTTTGAAGGAATCAGGGAAACTAATAGTATCTCTTGACCCATTCTCTTAACTCTGTCATGCCATCTTTAGAAGAGGACATGAAGAGATGCTGGCATCTGAGCCACTTCAAAAGGCACAAAAAAATTCCTCAGTTAAGTTACTGGTATGTGGAAAGAAGAAACATAGTATCAGGTATCAAACTCAGCTTCCTTCAGTAGCAGCACATCCTTGTAGTTCTTCTGAGACCACAAAATTGCTCCAAAGGAAATTTCATAGGAAAGCCCCACTGGGTTCAAGTTATATTCCCCCAGTGCTGAATACACACGTTTATTGGTTTTACAGCTGATTCACTGAACATCCTGTCATCCTCTTTCATACTGCTTAGTTGCTTATGAGGATGCTGGTTGCTCATCAGACACTAAATCATTTGACCACATCTAATATAGAAATTGAGTTGAGGGACTTACTCCTTATGCTTTTTCCCCTCCTCTAACTGTAAGTCTTGGAGAAGATCAGACTGTCAGTCCTGAGAACTTTGTGGAACATAAATCTCAAATACAGGAAAACTACAAAACCTTACAGGAACAGAAAAGAAGAGTTATTTCTTCCTTAAGCTTTGCTTGGAATCATCTGTCTCGTTAATGGATGCTGTGTATGTCTTCTTTTTCCTTTATAGATAAAGCCGTTGCTCTAAAGTCAGAAATATCGATGCTCTTCTGGACCCTGCATGGGTCATTTTGTAAAGACCAGCTTTGTGTGGGGATATATCTAAAAGAACAGATAGACTAAGCCAGGAGAATATACATACGTTTTCTTTCTTCGTTGTCTATAGTAAGCTGTTGCTACAGGAAGAAGTTGACCTGTTTCTTTCAGGGAATAAAAACAAATGGATGATTTTTTAATGTCATTTTCCATTTCAATTCAATTTGATTCATTTAAATTCTACATTGGAAAGGAGTTTGCTAATTACAGACATAAAAGTTGATATTCCAAATAATTCTTTTCAGATTTCATCCTACTAGTTTTTAGGAGTCACCTTGATTTTGCCCTACCTTAAAGTCTGCTTGACTCTAGGACACTGCTTCAGGATATAGTTGATGCCTTTGACACCATGGTGTGGTCCACAGTGGCAGCAGTTGCCCTGAGAAGTTACTTCCTCAGAACATACTATTCTATGTAAAAAGTCTCCTCTTTCCTGTTAAATGCCAATTTAACACCCAACCGATCCATGTTCTGCAGTAGTTTCTACTGAGTGTTACTGACAAGTATCCCCTGGTGCCTGCACTATCAGTGCTGCAAATTCTGGCTTCAATTAAAAAACTGGATAAAAGTACATTGGAGAACTCTTACCTTCTCTCTTCTTAAAGCAACAACCATTATATTCTCTTTTTCAAGTGTTGTGGTTTTCAGTTTGCCAGTCGAAATTGAACTGCCTGTGAAAGCCTAACAGACAGGCTGTGTATACTATACCCCATAGCTATATGGGCCTATTTCTGGACATATGTAGCTCACACTCTCAGAGACTCTTCTTACAATATACACATCAGTATGGATACTATCTTAACTGTATTTACAGACTATGGAACCAAGTCCCTTAAGAGATAAGAGGAGTTTTATGAAAACAATCCTGTTGTATATTTACAAAAAGCTACTCATGCTGAATACTTATTTAAAATGTAAATGCTTAAACTGAAGTTAAGTAACCCCCTTGCTTCCACAAGGGAGGCTGATTTGCAACTCGCACTCTGCAGGATCTTTCACAGCTCAGTGTTAACATCAGAAATACCTGCAAAGCATGCTAGGCTACTAATAGTTGGCCTGTTGTCAGAAAGGAACAATTCATATCCTTTATCATCTTATGTGACAGTCTTTTGAATCTTTTGAGTGCTGTCTTCTACATTTATCTGTGAAACAGTCTTTATGATCTCTCCTGTGCAACAAGGATAGCTGAGATTCAAGCTCTTACAGATAATTCCTTTACACTGTTTTCCGTAAGGATGAGTTGCAGGCTCCATCTGAAACTTTTACCTAAAGACAATTCTGACTTTCCTGTACTGAAGGAAGTTAACTTGTCTGCATTATTTCTTAAAATTCACATTTCTTTTCTGGAAACAGATCTCCAAAAATGAGACAAGAAGAGCCTTTTCTCAGCAGAAGCTGAAAGAACCAAGGAGCTACTGTCCCCTCTCAAAGATGTCTGGTGTGTAAAAGAACACCATCAAAATCACTGGCTCTGTTGTTCTTATGAAAGGTCCATTTGGCTGCAATTCAAGAAGTGGCTTTCCCATCATGACCTTTCCCGTATTTGACATTTGCCATACAGCCACCTGAGGCACTTCTCACACTTTTGCTACATTATACACTTCCTGAAGTGTCTAGAAAAATTACAGTCTTTGAGATGTCCAACTTAAATAGAGAGTG
Source organism: Neomorphus geoffroyi (assembly GCA_033558235.1). Lineage (NCBI taxonomy): Eukaryota > Metazoa > Chordata > Aves > Cuculiformes > Neomorphidae > Neomorphus > Neomorphus geoffroyi. Next base: position 21,121,342 of record JAUMJM010000020.1, on the reverse strand, counting down.
TGAAGAACTCCTCCAGTTCATTGCAAGGAATACTACTTGGAATCATTACCGTGCAAGATTACAAAGGGACAGTAATACCACATTTAAAAAAACCCTACTCATCTGAAACTGTTACGGTTCAAGATGTTTGCATACATATTCAAAGTTCTCTCATATGACTGGCCATCTCAAAATCTTATTTAACTTTTTCACTACATCACCTTAGAGAAACAGAGAACAGGGCGTGGGAAGTGTCTTAATGGAAACTGCTAAAGCAAAATCTGTTGAACTACAGTGCTGTTGTTTTGGTAACTGCAGTGTGCACTGAAGTATAGATAATACTTCTTCAGAAAAGACTGCTGATTAATATTTTTAACTCTTAGAGAAATTATGCTTTTCATTTCCCAAAATTTTATCTATTACAATTTAATTGGAATCTAATGTATTTATATTTTCTCTTATGCATACTTAGTAAAGCACATATCTAGCATTAATTGATGCAATGTTTTATTTACACAAACTATTATAAGAGATATAAAAAGGACATTGAAATCTAGAAAAATGCTAGGGTTTAAGTCAGTGGTTATAACTTAATTGTTCATCAGAGTGAGTCAAATGGAGGAGAAAATTCTAAGAATAGAAATTATTATCAATTATTTGCAAGAATTATAAGGGTATTTAAATCATTACTTCAAAACATTTTTCAAACACATTTTCCAAAGGTGAAATAACCCATGATTGCATATTACAGAAACAAAACTGTTTGGTTTTGGAGATGCTCATTAGTGTGGGGTCAATTTTTTGTTTTATAAGTTAAAGCTTAAAATAAATCTCTGTGCTTGTTTGTGTAGACTTCACAGATTTGGATTCCCACTTACTAAATAGAAATCTTGACCCTTGTATTTACTTGTAATGATTGTCTCCTTTTCTCCTTTTTCTTTTTTTGCTTATGGGCATGCATATTTTTCTGTAATTTCTCTACAGTATGTATGTTAGAAGCACTGTGATAATTCTCAAAAATTGTATTATATTATTTTTTTTTGTGCTATCCTTCTGACACATACAAATCTGAATTACGAACTTCCCTCTGAATTGCCAAAAGTGATGACCTTGCTTTAATATGTTCATTGCTAAATATCCTTACAAATTATTTGCTGCTGACTCAAATCTAGTCAAGAAGAACAGCTCTGCTACTGTCAGAAGTCCTTCCATGGATTACCATAAGTGTGAAGAAGTGCTACATTTTTTTTTTCCTCATCATATTACTGTTTTTATTCAAAGATGGTGAAATGTTCTTTCTCATGGTTTACATGCAAAGAGCAAAAATTCCTTTAATAGTTAAACTTTTTGACATTACTGTGCTTTCACTGGGAAAATATGTAAAACTATCTGCATATATCTATTTATTTTCTTGGTGATCATAAACAGTTTCTGTATGACTTGACGACTTGGTGCTCCCTCCTGAATTAAGTTCAGGCCATTTGTTGAGTAGCAAGGGGAAACTCATATGACAGATGCCTACACTGGCGAGCCTGGAAAAGTTCTAAAAGCACAACAGTTACTCTTCAGGAATTATTCCTCTGTTGACAAAAGCCCATTTTCCCCCATGTAAATAGAAGAGTATTAGTCTAGTTCTACAGTTATTTTTAGGTAGGGTGTAATATAAAAGCTGTCCAAACAGACTTGCATTTTAAAATATTTCTGTATATATATTTTAAATTTTCTGCAGATTTATGTATTTGGAAAAATAATACTGTACTTTTATGACACTCATTTAAACATGCAATATTAAAAAGCATAAGCCTACACTATGTGACTACTTACTGATAAAAATTTGTATGTACATCTGGTTTTGCCTATAGCTTCAGAAATGTATTTTCCAACAAAATATAAAGCCCTCATCTCAAACAGTCTTTTAGAATAATCTTTTTCTGAACTGTCTCAAAAAATAAATATGTATGTTATACAACAGCCAAAGGTTTTTAATAGAAAGTAAATCTATTCTCAGCTGCAAATGATCTTTTAGAATTTGATAGTAAGGTCCACATCAAATATTGTTTCCTAATTGAAATTAAAAAGTAGATATTTAAAAAGAAGTTTGTGGAAAAATTGTAAAATCTTGCACCAAATCCTTATATGCTTATTTTCAGAAGAATAGAGAATAATTTACATCATGCTCTTCATTCCTACTGTTATGCAACTGAATGGCAAAACTAACAAATGCCCTTTCCCTTAACAGATTTATGATTAAGAACCAGCTGAGACAATGTTCCTGTATACATAGCTGACTCCATTATTAACATGCTGGATGCAGATTGCACTTTGATACTAGAAGCCACCTGGTAAAAAAACCAGGCTGTGAAAGTGGCTACACCACTAAAGAAACTAAAATTTTAAAAAGAGAGGAGGGTGGCCTAGGTCAGATAAGCAGTTTTGTGAAATACTGGGCTGCCCCTGAGACAGGGAGGAAGGATCAGTGGGGACAGAACAAAGCCGTAAGCAAATGAGGTTTTCTCATATGATTCACAACACCTATCTCTAAGTAAAACTTTAAATCCAAATAATCAATGCATGTTTAAAAATGTCTGACTGTATTATTATTATGTATATATTTATTTTATATGCATAATATACTTTGAACTAGAGGGCCAGGAACTACACTGTTACTTTATATATATATATAGTAGCATACTTACTTCAGTGGTATCAAGAAACTCACCAGTTCTGTGCTCAGTTTCTGACAGTGTTCACCTAGTGCAAATGAAAAAGCGACTACAGTTTTTTCCTATACGAATTGGTGGCATCATCCTCAGCAGCAGAAAATCTCTGATTTTTCAGTGAACAGAGAGATTGCATGTGCGTATTTTTTTTCAGTAGAAATGGCCTGTCTCCTTGTCTTTCACACTGAATCTTTTTGGGGGCTCAAAGACAACAGGAGAAAGAAGAGTTCGTCTTTTGGATGCCATGCATCCAAAAGCTGTGATGTCAGGCTCACCCTGCTTGAGACAATGTAAAGAGATAATTCATCTTAAATTTTCTCTATTGTTTTACAAAATCTATTGATCTATTCCAAATATTCTGTCATCATTGTTTGTTTTGGGGAGGGAGAGGCTCGAATAAGGCTTGTTTTCAGAAGCTTCTTATAACTTCTTAGAGTTCCAGCATGTTGTTCTGTTTCCTATCACACTCACTATCCCTCTTCTGTGCCACTGCATTTTTGCATTTTGTTTCCCTTAAGTTCTTTTCTGAGGACACTCACAGAAGCTGAAACAGGTGAATTTTTATCAGCATATTTGATTAACTTTTTTGACAACATTCAGAACTGCTGAGGTTTAAATTTTCTGTCCTGAAATATGAAACATTTATATACATACAGTAGAAACTTGTTCTGAAGACTGAGCTGTATAGATAGCCCCTAAAAGAGTAAAGAACAGAAATGTACTCATATGTCTTTTTCTATTGCTATTTTGATTAAAGATATTTCCTTCAAAGAATATAGTCAAGGTTTTGCTGTTGCTGCTCTCAGACATAAACATTGAGATAAAAGGCAACATGGGATCATTTTGAGACAGTGAAGTTGAAATCAAAGAGAATTTTCAACAGGTTGGCAATCCTTATGTCTAACTAAAACCTAAAGCTCTGGTTGGATGCGATTTGGATGAAGTGTTTGAGGCTTTTCTTGACAAAAAAAGAGTGAGACTAAAGGTTTCTTGTCATTTGAATAAGAAGGTTTCTGTAGATCAGTAAATCACTTGGTAATACTTCTTCCCTCTCGCCCCACCCCACCCCAGTCACATGGATGCAAAGTGAATTTAAGGATTTTATACTCTTGCAGGTGGTATGGTACACAGCACATAAAAAGACAGAAAAACAGTGGGTTTACTACATGCATTTCTACCTTATTAAGTGGCAGCCAAATAATCACTTTTAATTCAACACAGTTTGGCACAACTGTCCTTCCCTACTGTGGAGAGATCTAGATCTGAGGTAGCGGAAGGGCTGAATCAGCTCTCCAAATTAGAAGGGAGCTTTGCCTCCATATAAGTATTAGTGACATAATTTTCAGTGTGTTATGGGGAAGCTATTCTGCAGCTTTCTATATCAGATATAGGTTCGGAGTTAATGGAATGACAGTTTTCCAGCCTTTACTGCAGGTGACATTTTAAAAACACGTTAATTGTGATACAACAGAGTTGGGCTTTTAAAAGCAGAACTCAAGTGTATGTGTGCCTGGATATTTTGCTTGCTAGATATAATCTCAAAATTCCCATGAATTTTCTGTGTTGCCTTTATGTGGAAACAAAAGGAGGTCTTCAGAATCTAACCATGGGTGTATTTGCCAGTATTGATTTGTATTAAAATCTTTTAAACATTCCTTCACATTTCTAAAGGCACTTTCTTCTAACTGTGGTAATTCAATGTTAAATATTTTAGAGACAAGACTGAGACGTGGTTTTATGGGTTTTCTTCTGTTAATTTCAGTTTTTCTTGCAAATGGCAAGTATTGCTAGTTACTGAATTGCTGACTACTGCTGAGCCAGGTATCCAATAAAAAAAATATTAAATTTTATTTAGCACATCCAAGTGCAACTTTAAACAGAGCAATTGTACACTGTTATATAAACTCGGTGTACTGATAAATACCAACAAAAGAATCCAATACAGTGTCTGAACTGTTAAGCAACACTTCAAAGAATTAACATCCACGCTTAGTTCAGCAGAAGCAATGTTTTACATTTATGATAATTTTGGAAATATTAAATGGAATTTGCCAGCTTACTGATAAAAAAAGATGGGAAGGCAGAAAACAATATTTTTCAGAAAGTTTTTTTTCACAATTTTGCATATTTTCAGTCTTCTGAATTATTTTGTTTGAGAGAAAAGACTTCAGAGAACCAAATCAGCTGCAATTCAATTCATTGTGGAAGCAAACAAAAGTAATCAGTGTTTTTCAGCTGATTGGCTGACCAGTGCTGATGCTTTTTCCTCGTCATGAGGTGGCTGTTGTGGCAATAATAAAAATAGTAGCCAATGGACATAACCTTACATCATGTGTTTTAATAGCAGTAATCTTTTTTTTGCAGGCCTACTTCATGCATATGACCTTTTAAAAATCAAAACAGGGCATCCTGTGTTATCCAGCTTGAGAGATGGGAAAACCATCAAACTACTGACTAATAGAATATCCAACCTAGATGAAATAGAACAAAATGTCTGCTGGACTTACCTTGATTTCAGTATTCATTCCAAAAAAAGATTGAGGACACACGCAAAGATCCTAGATTTTTCAGGTGCCAGGAGTTTCTTTCAGGTTAATAATTAAACTGTCATATCCCTGAATCTGATAATGAAAGCTGAAAAGAATGTATTCTTTCGCAGAGAGTAGTGTATGTGGAGACCAGCTGCCCAACTTTGCTTTCTCGTGTAGAAGTTTCGGCTTCAGCCTCACACCATTGCAGGGACATCGTACAGGAGTATGCAGCGTTGTGCTGTTGTTGCATACATTGTGTGTATTTTCATACACTGTTATATACGGATCTGCACAGTGAGGGAACTACCATCTATGCAGGGAAATTCTGATACCTCTGTGAAATAATCTTTCTGTCTTCAGACTAAGGAAATGTGTTTTCATGGCATCTGTAGTGGGCAGCAGCTGTGACATGAAGGTTATATGGTTCAAAATAGTAAGTTGCTCATCCTCAGAAAGAGTAATGTTCTCAAGCAGTAAGACAGTCCTTCGAATCCTTTCAACTGTTAGAGAGCAACACCTAGGATTTCAAATGGAATGGGGTCTAGGTAGAAGGGAAAGAAGCCCACCTCATATGGAAGCTCAGAGGGAATGTAGATCCCTGGACTTCTACAGAATACCATATTTGGAAGCCTTGTATATCTCAGCGACTTCAGAGCAAAATATTAACAGAGCAATTAAGGAGGTATTTTGGACCACTACAAGTTAAACAGCAGAAATATTTCTTTCACTGTTTCCAGTAGACATTTCCTAGTTTTAACCTAATTTGGTTTTGATAGCTTAGCTTCTCATGGGCAGCCATGCTTCCTCCCTTGAGTTTAATTTTACTTGCCAAGTTGAGAGCATAATATTTGTTAATTAACAGTTCATTCTCTCATCAAAACTGTAGAGCTCCCAGATGATTGGCTAGTATGTCCCCAACATTGTCCCATACATAATTGTTGGACCTCTTATAGTATCTTGGGGCCCTGCAAGTCCATGGGATTTAATTTGGTCTGACGCTCAGTGTATTAGTGTTTTATTTTTATCTGTGTTTAATAAATTCTTAGCCTTGATGTTTCCTAAGTCATTCCTCTGCATCTCTTATTGTCATATGCCAGTATCAACTTTCTGATTAAAGCTAACTGAATTGTTATGGGAGTAAACAAGTCTATAGTCATTAATTAATAAATTAATTAGAATAAGGGTATAATCTTGTTACCAAGCTCTTTGATGATTCTGAAGATGTACTTCATATATTAATGCCATGATCCTCAGTCTAATTAATATGTTTTCATAGATACTAATTGTTATATTGAAACAAATATTCTTTTTACATGTTTGTGTGGTCAAGATTTCCATCTGTTTTCAGCTGCAAAAGCTTAGTTACAGAAATGTAACTGTTATGTCAAATTATGCAGTAATATTTTCATGTGACCATCCAAATTAAACAATATAAATGAATGAGGACCTTAACTTGAATTTACAAATGAGACATTGGTTACAATATGCAAGAGGGAATAAATGAAGACTCTCAAGTTGATTTTAATGACAGCTTATAATTTAATGCAACCAAGACAGTATAGGCTCCCTCCGTGTTAAGTTTTTAACCAGCTGCATTCAAAAGCACACAGAGAAAGGAAAAAAATGTAAATCCCTAGGAGAAAGAAGTCAATTTCATGTCAATGCATAGCACAGATGTGGGTTTGGTTATGTTCCAATCTTCTTCCTTGCAAAACAATTCCTCCATTTTTTGTCTGACACATACTTGGAGGACGGGTTATACCTGTATGAGCCTTCCTTGCTCTCTTTTCTGGAAGCAACACATTCTACCATGCAGAGTTCCTTGATCTGGCTGAGAAAAGGGTGGGAACAAATTCTTACTAGTTAGCAGAAAGACTCAACAATCTCAAAAAGTGAAGCAAAAGAATTCTTGTAAGGTTAGAGGTTACTCTAAATGCTTCTATCTGCAGTCTCAATTCACTGCTGTCAATGCAGTTATTACCAGTGATATGCATATCATTAACTTTGAGAAGTGTGTGATTCGGAATTTGTGACTCACAGAGAAGACTTTCTAGTGAACAAAGCGCAGCAAAAGTAAGAAGACATTGTAGCAAATTCTTTGAGATTAACAAAAGGTGCATGATGTACTGCAGAAGCTGTCATTTCAAAAATAAGAATTTCTTAACCGTTTTCTATATATTTTTCATTGATGAAAACTGAACTCTTGAAACTGCAGGCAATAGGGTGCCTTAGGCAGCCAACTGTATCAAAATATGGGGCATGGAGTGACTTTTACTACTCCTGCTATTTAAAGTCCTATTTTCATGAGCTTATTAGCTACTAGTGATCCCTAAGGAAAAATACAATCAAAACCTAATCATACCAAAAGCTGAGGTTCTTCTGATTCAGCGAACTTGTAATCTTTTATATTTAGTAGTTTACTTGTAAATGTCTTAGTACCAAGAATGCAAGATATGTAAATTAGCTTCAGTTTGCAATAATGCTGCTCTTCCAAACTCAGGTGGCAGATTTTGTCTATATCTGAAGATTTTAAGGAATGCTGACTGGCAGCATTATTTTTTTTCTTTTTACATCACAGCAGAACTTTTATTCGCTTTAACAGTTATATTGTACAGCCTCCCCATACCCAGTCCTGTTCTCCACAAAATGGTAAAACATTTAAGGTAAGTGTCAAAAAACTAGCTTTTAAAGAGAGCCTGTGCATACAGTTATGAAAAAACCCCTGATTGTTGAGGCTTTTTTTTAATGAGAACTAATAATAAGTGAAAATTATTTGAAACAAATGTTTTTCAAATTTTAATCACTGGGTGAAATCCAAAACTGTCAAAAATATTTATATTGACGAAATTAGATTTTTCATTTAAACAATGGAAGTCAAATGTTTATACTGGAAAAAAAAAATCATAGTTCAGTCAGTTCAATGTGAATACTTTGATTAATATTTTTGTACGTTTTTCACTCAGAAAGTTTTGCGTAAAGCTATTTCAAACATCTCTTCTGTGATATGACTAAATTGTAGAATGATTGTAAACAGGCTTTGCAACATTATTTCACAGGACACAAATCCCCTTTTCCTACATTGAATTTTTCCAGCCAACCTCCTAGAGAACCTGAGTCAAATCCTACTTCTGCTATTGCTTCGATCACACAGTAGAATAAAAAAAACTAAAAACCACATTCAATGCGTAGCATACAATGAATAACGCTGTATTTCCGTTCTCTTAGATGCAATCCAGAAATTTGTAGTCTCTTGACCTAACAGAAAAGTGGCACCAGTCAAACCATTCTAATCTGAAATTTTGAATTTCTAATTTTGTTAGACTAAATTAATTATCTATTTTTCACGACTGCTTAAATTAAGAAAAAATTTACATGTTAAGAAAGTTACTTCCTTAAATTCTGATCTGTTCATTTCACACCACTCAGGTTTCCATGTTCAGTCTCAGTTGTGAGCATGCGTAAACCATCATTTTCAAAATGAAAACATCATTTTTCACTAAGGTCTTTTTGAGATTGAATTCTGACAGGCTCTGTTTTCAAGGCACAAAAGGTCTGTGCCTGTTCACAAGACCAAAATTGCAGGAGTTTGATTTTGTTCATCGAGGGAACCATGAGTTTTAAAAACCTAGAATTTTAAAAATAGTTCAAAATAGTAGGTTAAAGAGAAAAAACACTTTATTATTATTTTTCATAGTGGGAGTTTAGGATAGCATCCTTACTAGCCGCACTCTAGGAAGAAATACAATTAAAAGACGCAGAGAGAGTCTTTTACCTTTAGTAATTTTAATCAGTGATACATTTCCATAAACACATTTTTTCTGTAAACAATTTGCAAGGGAATGTATTTCATGCTGTTTTAACATGCTGAGACCAACTTTATTCTGATACATTCAAGTCTTTTAAAACAACTGAAATAGGACCCATTCTGTGCTTGCTGGAGGGCATCATGTCACAAAGATTATAAAACTATAAACGACTGCATTCTCCCTATGACTGGCCTTGAGACATCCAAAATTACTTATTATTAGACAGTTTGCAAATAACCCTTTCAAATCTTGCTTCTCATTAAGGCTGTATTTGTTGGTTACCTTACAAGCTGTACCCTGCAGTTTATTTTGTCTTAAATACCAGTCTGAATTTTTACACTGTTATGACAACACAGTTCTTGTAACTATTTTGAAAGTTAAATTTAAAACAACTTCACCACCCTATTTGTCATATAGTCTTCAACTTCAGGTGTATTATCACAGACATCATAATGTCAGAGGTGTTTTGACATACATGAGAATTTGGATTTCCCTAATCAGTGGTCTTATTCATAATCCCCAGCTGAAAGAGAACTAAAGGGAGGTACTTACTTGTAGAAAGAACCTTCTGTCAAGATTTTTCTGATGTCTATCAGAAATATTCATATCAATTTATCAAGGTATTTAGTAATACTGTTTCCTTGCAAAGCCTTTTGATACCTAGAAATTTCATATAGTAAAACAGAAATTACTTTAAAAAATCCAGGGGCGTTGTCCTTTTTCATTCAAAAAAGTGTGTCTGCGTGAAGAAAAAGTGCCAAGAGAAAAGAGTTCTTTTGAACTGGAACAGAATTGCCAGTTCCTTTCAGCATTTAGTCCTCCATCCAAAATTTTTTAGGTGATGTGTGATTCAGAATTTGTTACTCACAGAGAAGACCTTCTAATGAACAAACCCCAGTAAAAGTAAGGAGACATTGTAGCAGCCTTTTCGAGATTAAGAAGAGGCACGGAATGTACTGCAGGAGCTGTCATTTCAAGGCCAGCCTGGATGGGGCCTTGAGCAGCCTGGTCTGGTGGGAGGCACCCCTGCCCATGGCAGGGGAGTGGGAACTGGATGATCTGTAGCGTCCCTTCCAACCCAAACCATTCTATGATTCTGTGATTCTATGTGCTCCCTAAAATAGTCTCTAGAAAACAGATACACCTTTACAAATTTACATGAATTTAATATCGTATTATTCTTGTATCAGCCGTGCCTTCCTTTGTATGATCTTTGATTAAATCCTGAAGCACTGCTTTAGCATAACAGGTCTTGTGTAGCTAAAGAGACCAAGAAGTGTAACTAAGCTGCTAAATCCATCTAGTGGGCCAAGATTTCCAACATTTCTTTCACGTGCTAAGAACAACCTAGTTTCATTATAGTATTATCATTCCTGTATTCCTGTATCACATATGCATCAGGGAGGGGGAGAAATCCAGAAACCACTAGCAATAATAGGTAAATTATTTGACAGCCCAAGTGCACAGAGCAGCAGTATACTTTCCACAAAAAAACCCCAACCCTCACTATAATTAATACTGTTTCTTGGGCTACCTTAACGCACAATTAGAGTGAAATGTGCTAGTGATTGTGACTGATTGCTCCTTTAGCGAGAACTTTCAACTTGTTTTCTTATTTAAAGACAGTTTAAGAGGATCACGACTTCATTTCTCTTGGTTTTATGGTCTTAAGCATCCCATTACTTTGATTACTAGAATTGACATCCCTTAATTTATCTTTACGCCCTTTTTGGCATGGTTTTATTTAGATTGTGTTGATGTCCTGTTCATTATAATGTCTTCCTTTTGTTCTGGCTTTCACTAAACAACCAGGACAATGTTTTAACTGTCTCATTCTCGTTTGTGTGTGTATCATCTGTCTCATTCTGTGATGATTAAAGGACCATAGACAAACCAGCAGAATTCCCACTTCTTTCATCATATCGACCACTTTCAATACGTGCCTCTTCCTTCATTGTCCCATGGGTTATCACATGTCTGTCTATATGTGCAAATCCATATATTTACATCCACATGTATACATATACATGTGAGTATAAAGGATATTCAGGAGTACATCTGGTTTTCTATGTAGCAGTGTAGCAAGTGGATCAGTGAATTTTTTCAAACAAAGAGAAGAAACAAAAACAAAGGTGCTTTGTAAACTAACAGTTGTTAATTTCTGTACTTTTTCTGTAGCCATCTATACAAATATCCACATTGTTAACCAAAATGTTCTAGGTCAATTTGACAAAAAGTCTTTCGTTCACAGACTTATCCTGTGCCAAAATGTTATGGTTTACATATTTTGTGCTAGGAGGTGGTTATTTTACAATCTTCTTTCTTTGTTCTTACCAGACTGTACTTATATTTTGTATCAAGTTGGCCTTTTTGTCTTGCATTTCTTCTGATGGTGACTACATGGAAAGTGAATGTATAAGTATTAATACAGTAGTATTGCATAGTTTGTAAAGCAGTGCAGGAATGAATGATAGGACGAGGTTTAAGACAAAGGAAAATCAAGAAATATAGTGTCATACAGCTCTTCCAGTCATAGTTCTATATTAAAGTATACAAAAAACAAGGGCAGCAGTGAGGGGTAGGGAATTAATTGATTCTGGTCCATTGCCATGTTTGTTCAACAGCAGAGAAAGAATCAGTAAGCAGTAACAGTCAGCAGGGGAAAAAACTTGGAAATCAAATTTTTTATGACTTTTTATTGAATTAGTAACTTTGCCATTGTTGTGGAACTGACTAGGCTCCACTAGGGCACAAGCTATTTCACTTCAAAACTACTTGATTGGGATGATGTCTTTATTGTTACACTACTAGATGTGTCCCAGTGGATTGTTATGTTCTGTGTGACTGACTTCCTCCCTCTGCCGTTGTGCATGTGTGCATAGTTAGTGATTCCATCAATTAGACCAACCAAGTAAACATTGTTTGCCTGTTGGGAGCAGAAGTATGATGCTGCCATTGGTCTGCAGTTGCTCCCTGTTACTATTTTTGGGGGGATCTTTCTTTCCTTTTTTGCTTCCTAAAGTTCTCTTTTGTTTGATGAAGCAAAACCTTTTTTGCCTGGAATAAATTGTAATAAAGCAGCAGACACATAACTTGTTCTAATGATTTATTTTAATTAGGATCAACTTTATACAATTCAGATTAAATATTTTCTTTCTCCTAGGAATGTTAGTACCTTATCGGTTAAATTTTTGTATTTTCACATTCAATAAAAACTCTGACAAAAGAAATGGAACTATCTTATTCTATACGTGAATACTAGATTTTCTTAATAACTATAGGCATGCTTGTGTATGCTTTGAACCTTAGGGATTTAGGTGCGTACCTCCTGCCCAGGGATTTTCCAGTCTGTCATGAGTTGCTGGAAAACTTTTCTTCTCTCCACATCCTGTGATGTTAACTCTAGAGGCACACATGAGGCTGCTCTGGTTACTTCTGAATGCTACAGAAATGTGTTTTAGATTCAGACATTTGCTAAGATTCTTACTGTTCTGTAGGTGAAAAACACAAAAAGATTAAAAAAAAAATCCTGGGAGCATGCTTAAGAGTAAACATTGTTCCCTACTCCTAATTGAACTAAAATGTCCCGTTAACTCAAGCTTGAATTCTTGGCCTAAAGTGTTTCTTCCTCTTACTTCCCTGCCTTTACTCCTTTACTATCAGCCTTTTCTGATGGATTCTCTAGATTTTGATACCTGGAACCAATTTTGTGGAGATGAATGTTATTATTTTGCCCACTTCTGTCCTTTTCTTTAAGATATGGTAATCAATATTTCATCTGAATGTCTAAATTCCTCTCCCTCCTCCTCATCTTAAGTCTGCTTGTCCCTCTAGAGGCTCCTGAATGTGAAGTCTTCATGCTAGATTCATGACAGATCTTACTCTGTAAGCATCATTTAAAGACAAAATATGCCTTTACAAATGAGGAAGGTAGAAATGCAGGTCTAATGAGAGCTTTTCTCCCCTGTTTGCAGTCTTGATTTTCTCGTTCTCTTTTCAGCTACTGTACTGCAGCACAGTGATAAAGCTTTCCCCTAAAATCTAAATCAATTACTATACCTTAATTTTCCATCATTTAATTCGGGGTCATTTCGTGTGGTTGTTATCTGTCCAACTTATCTTCTTGCTATTTTATATGCATTTTAAAAAGCTTATCTTTTCCACAGTGGCTTTCATGTGTGTTTGTTAATGTATCACATTTCTCTAAATTAGGTCAATTCATTAATAATTACATTATTGTTCATGAAGTGAAAGCTTCTTTATCGCTATCCTACTGTTTACATATTTGAGAAAGCCATCAAGGATTAAAACACAATCAGTTTAAATTGCAATGCAATTCTACCTTCAAAATGGTAACTTTAAAAAAATTCAGTCATAAACCAGATATTTTTTAAAAGTACACGTTTACTTTTGGTAAACATTATGCTTCTTATATGAATACAAAACAATATTTTTTTTAAATTAAGGAAAAAAAAGAAAACCTTCAAAACCACTGGTTTTGTGGAGAGACTTCCTGTCAAGCAATATTTGATTACTTATTTTAAGAAAGCTATTATATCTTTGCTCATTAAGAAAAGAATAAAGGTTAGTTTGCTTGGTTCCTGGCTCTTACAGTGAGGTATCTTATTCATGTTAAATATAATACAGGTAGTATTTAAATCACATGCACAAAATATTTTTTGATTTATATACATGTGCATATTGACGTACAGAGAACTCTTGGGATGCTTCTGTAACATATACAGAACTAGAACCCTGCACACACCTGTAAAGTGGACAACTCAGATGTTTAAATAAGGGTTCCTTTTTAAATAGCTTTGGTATCTTTGTGGTAAAGGAATTTTACACAACAGGTGAAAGGTAAATGCAGTGCTTTCAGATTGCAGATACGAACAGTTTATCAAGAGATTTTCTGCTTACACATACTGTGCAAATATGTGTTAAGAAATTGGTATACCATGCTAAAGTATACGAAGTAGAATTATTGCTAAAAAAGAAGTAAAATGGTGCCAGAGTTAAAACGTCATAGCTTAAAAAACAGAGACTGATTACAAGATCCATGTTTCTTAAAATTAACTTTGAGGTTAAAGCATCAAAATTAGATTTTTTTTCACTGTTTTTAATACAACTTTTTCAAAATATAGTTTTTTCCATTAGAAAATATGCAACTTTAAAAAAAAAAGTTTAGATTTCTTTGTATTTGCTCTTGTTTTCAACCAACATTTTCAATTATCGTTTCTAGTCACTTCATGGCCTTTTCCCCCAAAATTATATAACTAGGAACAAACATATTGCACTTGAACAATATAAGAATATAGAGAAAATAAAAAATATCGACATCTTGCCAGGATTTGAATACTTTGAATATTTTTTCTAACTGATCTGTAATACGCAAAAGAAGAAAACACTGATAAATTAAATATCCAAGGAACATTTTATTTCTAAGAATTGAGTGATAGACTTCTGCCCCCCCCCCCCCCCCCCCCCCCCCCCAAGGTGGATGCAGAAGTAGTTCAGCAGGAATTAAAAATAGATATTTAAACTTTTGTGAGAATTTTTTTTTTGCCTAAGTCATATGGGCTATATTGATCGTCTTGCTTCAGGATATGAAATAAATTCCACTAGAAACTGAGGAGGAATTCTATCCCATTCTTAAGGTACAGTACTCTAGGGCTTTTTTCTCTGTTCTTAGGCGATACCAGTTAGAGGTCACTGCCTGAAGCTAGGTAACAACTGGAACTGATGGACCATCATTGTTTTCAGTAGACTGCTCTGATTTAGCATCATCTGAAGTGAAGAAAAATCATAGTAATCGATTGATCAGTTATTTTTTATTTATATAATTTTAATTATTTGACCTTACTAGAAAAAATCTGTTTCTCAGATTATTTTTGGACTGAAAAAAAGGAAATGGAGCAATGCAAAATAAAACTGCTAAATGTAAATATGTCCAATTTTCTACAGATATATGAGCACTTTTTACTCAGAATTTGAATAGGGAAAAAGTCACTGTCTTGTTACGAGAAGAGCTGGCTTTTGTCTGCTAAGGCACACATAAGGCAGCGCTACATATGATCCTTGGCTTGAGATAGATTTGTCTTCTGTGTCTACTCAAGGAGAAGACTTTGATTTTGTTTCCAGAATTTGATCATGCATTTTACCTGCACTGAAATTCCCAACGCCCAGGCAGGCTGATTTCTGTCTTCTGCTCCAGCTGCATAGTAAGTCCTAGTTTTCATAGTTAATGGCAGAAAGATGACCTAGTACAAATCATGACAATTTATAATTTATGAACCTTTTTATTTTGGCTTTGGAGAATTTCATAATTTATTTTTTAAGACAAATCCTTTAAGAAATGTCAAGAGTGGCCTTGAAAGCAATATTTATTGCCTTGTATAATATCTTGTCACTACTTATTAAACAACACTGCTATTATCACTTTGGTTTACCTTTGTTCCTCTGTAGCTTATTCCCCCAAATTAAAGGGATACATGAAAGGGAAGAGTGGCATTGTGAGTTTAATAGGAAGAAAGAAAATTAAGTTGGAGTTTTTCTTTATATCCTATTTTTGATATGGTGTAGCAGTTCCCATACTACGTTGTGTCTATTCACTCATCCCTTCAAATTGTGCATGCATAAATGTATAGCAATGGCATTAAAGAACATGAATATAAGGAAGAAACTCCTACAAAACCCCAGAATACCTATAAATAATCCCTGGTTCTGGATATTTTATTATGAAATCATTAATTCTACATAAGGCAGTTATCAGTAAACCTAGCGATTCTGTACAGGGAATGTCAGTGTCATTTACACAAAAATCTGTACAGACTTAGTGACAGCATGTGTGTTTTAGCATTCAGTACTTACTGTGGTCTTGCTTTTTGAGAACCAATGCTGATTTGTAGACCCTATATAGAACAACCAAAAAGCATCTACTTTATTCCCTTTTGCTATCACATATTCTTAGAAAGTATTATCTCAGTATTACTGTGTTATTCTTGTTCCCAACTAATTAGTGGCTGAAACAGCTGAAAAGGGATGCTGTGCTTCTAAACCAAAGAATACATTTTCTGTTGTGAAAAGCAGTGGTTATTTTCTTTCTTTGTTTTATTTTCCTTTGTTTTTCTGTCCCTGCTATCAATTTTCTGGAGCAATTGTGCATGGTTTCTAATGTGCAATCTTATATTCTTGTGCCTGCTGGTACATAACTTTTAATTGCTGTCCTGTCAAAACATAAACAAGCTTACTGGTTTGTACAAAGTTGTTTTCTTGCAGAAAACATTTTAATTGTAAGTTGTTGTTGGTTTGTTGTTTTTTTAATAGAAGAATTGTTGAATTGTTGAATCCATTCTCTGTAGTATTCTCGCTTAGGAAAAAGGATCTGCTATGGGCTGGATTTTTCTAAGCTAAATGGCTTTATGATTTTAGTACATTTTGCAAATTATGAAGAAGTGAAAGTTAATTGACAGGTGAACATGAGGATTGAGGGAGCAATACATTATTTTAGACTGTTGGGAAAACACTCACACATGCATTCCTTTAGAAGACTTTTATTGTTATTAATGAAGCTAATTTTTAGCAGTTTTAAAGGAGGGAAACAGGCCAGTCTGTAGAAACGTCCATGCCACTATGTGGAAATTGACTAGTTTTCTGTAGTCAGTGACAGAGGTTAAGAGAACTCAACTGAGTGTATCAAAACTTAAATGTATAATAACTTACATTCATAGCTTTTTTATAGATTCATAGGGTTTTTTTCAGATTCATTGCTTTTTTTTTTATTATGCAGTATGAATGGAAATTAATGTTTTGAGGGATTTGCTACAGAAGTCTGAAAAGTTAGCACTGCTACACTGGAAATCTAGAGTGAGCTTATGCTTTCCAACAAATGCTGCTGCTTTGTCTTGGATGCTTTGGAACACTCATTCACTTCTAATTAATTAAGTAAATTTTAATTTCCTTACCTTTTCCAAACAAGAAATTCCAGGGAGCACTCTCAGGAAATTTCATTACTACATGTTCCCTTTTAGCAATCCCATTCAGACTGAATAAGAGGCAGGGAATGCGGTTTGGATTTCTTTCCTTTATATAACCTAAATTGTCATGTAATGAAAGCTGGTTTTTAGCCATGTTTGTCAAAACATTCTTTCAATACTATTTATAAACCCCATCCTGTATTGTGCATCTGCTTTGTCAAATCACAGTTTATTTCAGTGATCTCTGTCTGTGTGCATTTGGCTGTCTTGCCCGGTTTTCCTTCTGTGATCAACCCTGCTCAAGCAGGGCACTTGAACAAGGTGACCTCCAGAGGTCCCTTCCAACTTCAACCGTTTGTGATTCTGTGATCTTGATAGCCCGTGTGAAGCAGTGAGGGAGAGGTTGTGGAGTCATAGAATCACAGAATCATTTAGGTTGGAAAAGACCTTGAAGATCATGAAATCCCACTGTAAACCTAACACTGGCAGTTCACCACTGAACCATGTGCCTAAGCACCACATCTACCTGTGTTTTAAACACCTCCAGGGATGTTGACTGCGCCCCTTCCCTGTTCCAGTGCTTAACAACACTTTTGATGAAGCAGTATTTCCTAATATCCAGTCTAATACTTCCGTGGCACAACTTGAGGCCATTTCCTCTTGTCCTGTCACTCACCCAGCTCGCTACAACATCCTTTCAAATAGTTGGAAAGAGAAATAAGGCCTCTTTACTCAATAGGCATTATTTAATATTGTTGAGTTAGGTTATAGAAACATCCTTCCTTGAGCACATATCAGGAACAACTTTATGCTGTTCCCATGTTCTCTGAATAGCTTGAAAGCTGGGCTGTTGTTAAGCAGTGCCACAATTTGGGGGTTTAGATTTATCATACCCTTGGATAAGTGCCATGACCTTCAAATTAATTTTCAGTAAAAGAGGGTGTTAGAATAATTTAAAGAGATCCAAATGTATGATGAAATTAAAATGTTTGTGATAAATAAATAAATAACCAACTGCACAATTAATCTAGTTGCCTATAGAGTACATCTGAGGGACATCTGTCCTAATGTTGGTGGAGAAACCTAACTGCATATGTTTTCCCAATTCAGTTACCAGGAATTTATTCTCAGTGCACACTTTTAATCTCAGTTTACAGACCTGAGAGGTAGCGGCTGTCTGTCTTGGAATAGAACTACTTGAGGGATACTTCAGGGTTACAGTCAGCTTGAATTCACTTTGCTCATTTCCCTTTTCCCCTGCTAAAGTACATGCTCATTTCTGATTCATTCAGAAAGTAATCTTAAAGTCTATTTTTGAATATACATAAGTTACTTTGCTAAACTAGTTTAATCTGTTATACTTCATGTAATTATTTGATTTAACAGCAAGTTAAACTCCACACTAAACTGACTCAGTATGTAGCTATGAAGTGTCTCCATCTACTGATCTGTGTATTTCTTATCTATCTGTACATCAGCAAATATGCCTGATGAAGTATCTAGTTGTTATTAATACTTGAAATTCATTATGATTGAAACTGAATATGACAGTCTCTGGGGGAAAATGGATACAATATTATGAGGTATTATATTCCAAAAAATCTATCATTTAAAGATTAGTTCACTATTTAGCAAGGCAGTGAATTCATACTGTTTGGACAGATGTCCATTGGCAACAGCAGAAATATATTGGTGTTAGGAACGCTTTGGCACCTCTGGAAGAAGGACTTGAGGCAGCCTAAAAAAATGTCAATTTCAAGTAATAAATTCAGAGTCAAAGCAACAATAAACAAATATATTAGGAATGTCAAGAAAGGGAATTAAAAAATGCAAAGCACCACAGTTGAATGATTTACAAAAAGTATTGCCTTTGCCATACTTTTGACTGATTATTCCCAGGAAGCATGGAGGTTACAATAGCTGAGTCATATGAGATGCAGCATACTTCATGCCAGCTTTTGAAAAGATACAAAACAACAAAACCAATAGCAGAGCTTATCATAGAGTGAAAATGCATGGAAACAGAAATACCAGTTTATGCACACTTGCAAACGAGTAGTTATGCTCACAGACACACTGAAGAACAAATCTCACCGCAAAATCAGGGAAATCGAGCAGAATGCAGAAGTCCACAAACTGTGTGCAGTCTTAGTGCTCTTCTGGGTAAGAGATGTTTCAGTCTGATTACACTTAACTGTTGTTACCCACGGGCTTTCATGTGCTAATTTTTGAAAGTCATCTAGCAGTTTCGTTCCATCAGCCTTCGTTTTTACTACAATCTATTATTGGAGACATTTTAATATCTTACCATGTTCATACAACAATGCAGTTTGTGACAAACCTAGACATCCAGTTTTGCTGACTGCAATAAGATGCCATTTAAAAATACTTAAACTTCACTTTATTAAAAGAAAAGGCCTTGGAATTCAGCAGTAATTCTGGAGCAGGCTAGAAACATCAAGAAATATCAGTGCTTGTAGATTGACAGATGCTTCAGATTATGAGAACCAGTTGTGTAGGCTTTATAGCACCATGTGTATGATGTACATACTTTATGTTATTTTTTTCCTTCTTTAGTCCCCTCCATTACTATCTGTGCACTACTGACTTCTCAGGATGTTTCATGAGTCTACTTGAATGTATTCATACACAGAAATATGATTAGGGTGTCTGCATGTGTTTCTATTTTTAAAGGCAGTATTGCTTTTAAGTGTTTTGCAAAAGCACCCGCAACTGAGAACACTCACCCTTCCTTTATGCTCATTCATTCTTTGAACAAAGACAGGATAATCTTTTCATGGAATCTACCAGGCAAGCATCTAGTTCTCATTGTGCTCATCCATCGGTAGTTAGAAAAAATGTAAAGGAACACGACTACTTACCTCAGCTTCCAGCTTGGAGGAATATTGTGAGCTGGAAGCTGTGTATTTGAACTTGCTAGCCCTTCATCAGTATTTCTTCCACTAGTTTGCCCATGTCAGATTGTACTTCATTAGTATTTTCCATGCTGTGTTGTGCATATTTATAGAGTGTAGCAATGGAAGTTAGTTTTGTTCTTATTGGTTTTGTCTGCTTACTTTTAGTATTTATATTATAATTACAGTTACAGTTCCTGGTTTAGTACACAATTATAAGCTACTGTACTTTTTATTTTGAAGTGAAAGGGGAGCAAAAAGAACTTTTAGCATCTGGTAACCACACCTTGATTCATTCTAGCCCCTAGAGTCTTGGTATGGTGCATTAATTTTTCAGTTTGTAATTTGCCAGCTGCATTTAATGGAACCAATTTTCATTACATCTGTTCTATGGTTCAAAGAGCTCTTTTAGTTGCCAAAGGGGGCCAGCTTCACACAGATTCTGAGAGGGTGCTAATACACTGTATCTTGAAATATTAGATAACTAGGGATGGTTTTATAGCAAACATATTATTTTTTACAGAAGCAAATTCTATATTCATGACTTGCCACTATTAGAATTCAAATTTAAACTGCTTAAGTCTCTTCCTCAGGAACCATATATTGATTTTCATGTAATTTTCTTCATAATACTCTCTGATTACTTATCTTTTCAATCAATGATATATTTCTGTTTATTGGTGAAAGAAGATGTAATTATACATGAGTAAATCCTGTTTGAAACTAAGAATGGTTTAGAAAAAATTTCTAAATTAAATACTAAAACATATGAGGAGTAACTCTATAATTTTCAGTACTAAGACAAGGCTTTTTTTCTATACCAAAACGAACTTGCATTACCAGGACAACTGCACAGGTTGTGAATAATTTTAATCTTCATAAAGTGTGTAGCACTTGTATGGTATTAAATTCAAGATTCCAGTTGACAGCAACTTTTCAATGAAAAGATTTTTCCTCATGGGCTGAAGAAAATTTGAAATGTTCTACTACACTTTGAAGTTCTAAAGCATCAGCCATATGAGAATTATAAAGCATTAATACTGAAGAGTTTCCACCTGACAGTCATGAAATAGTATACCTGTGTGAAAAGTGACTCAGTTTTACTTCCTCAGGCAATACTTTCCTTTTTTTTCTGCTGCTTCAGAAATATCATGCATCATGTCGTAGTGAGAAGATGGCCTTGGAATAACTGGATCCTTTTGAAATCACTGAAGTCTACAGTATCGCTGTATTTATCTAAGGCATTTCAATGACATTTATAAAAGTAGTTTATACGAGGAGTTTTATTCTAGTTTGATAAGCCATGTGAAAGTTGCTCAAAAAAAAGTAATCAATAGCTTATTTTTCCTATTTTGTTTTAAACAGTTGTTGTACGTAAGGCTAAAAACAAAATAGAAGGAGCAAATGTGCTAGCAAGAGTTCATATGCAATTTATGGACATAACACACAAGGTGATATATGCACAATACTCCCTTTTACCTTAGTTCACTTGCTTTTTTGATATCACTGGGATTATCTCCTGGTGATTCCAGTCAGGATTAGGGCCTAAAATAACATATACTAATTTCAGGAAAAATTTATTTTCTTGTCTGTGAAGTATTTCTTCTATGTAAAGGTTTTTTGGTTCTTTTCTGAAAACAAAAGGACATATTTGCTGTGCCTTTTTGACTTTCGTAATACACCTGATCTTCAAAAAATGGTATTTGAAGACTCCTGCTTTTTCTGCCTATTGCAAGATGTTGTATATACTTTTATTTGCAAGGCGATATTATAAGAAAACTCTAGCAATTTGATTTGTGTCAGTCTCATTCAGATCCCAGTCTGAAATAAAGGAGGAGATGTATTCATGACTGTACATTAATGGAATGAGTACTAACATGGGAAGTTATGTTTAGGTTGTTTTCAGCAATAAGCTGAAAGCAACAACGAAACTCTCTCCCAGTGCAAGCAAGGTCAAACACAGGCTTGCCAGATGGCTTCCCTTTACAGTTGGTCATTTTGTAAGGTCTGCTTTTTAGGTATTGGGTACTAAACAGGTAATTTATTTTTCCAGGTAATAGAGGAAAAAAATGACAAACCTCCAAGAATTCTTATGTTTTGTCTTTTCTCATTACATGGAAGCATAAGAAAAGGAATCTTAGCGTTTATTATGCACTCTGGCAAACAGCAGGACTGTGATGTATTCCCCTTCCCTCGTCTCCTTCCCCTGCTTATTTTATATAGTAAGTTAGTGACTACATTTACACTTTCCAAAAGTAAAAACAAATCCTTGCAGTGGTTTGTGGTATTTTTCGTCACTGAAACAGACTGAATGGGGATTTGAATATGAAATACCCATTGTGAGGTAACCTTACAAAAATGTGTTGAAGAAGGGAGGGGCCAAGGAGAGGGGTGAAGAAGGACGATTACTCTAGGTCTGCATTTCAACTGCAAGATTCAGTGTGACAGAATTTTTACAGGAAGTGCAGAGGAAGAGCAAGGGCAGCATCAGAAGGGAAGTGAAGGCTTCTCAAGAGTTTTTGTGTTGCATTAGTTGGTATGGAGCAATGCTTCATATTTACTTTAAATTAAAATTCACAACAAAAAAAACAGCTGGAGGTGTTATCTTACACAACTGGAGACTAACAAATTAGGAATAGGTTATAAAACATGGTGATGTAAAAGGAAGATTACTAGGTTTCCCTGAACCATTTGAGCTTTCCTGTACTGAAATGCAGTCTAATTCCTTCCCACGTTTTTGTACCTCCTATTTTCATTTCTTAGTTATTAGTTTGCTATATTTAGGTGTGTCTGGAATTAGTTGTTTATATACAATAAGAATCAAAGTATTCCCCTTGCAAAACCACAGATGTAGCTGCATGTATAAAAGTATGATTGACTCAGAAAAGGACAAATCGTGTTCCAAAAGAATCAGTTTGTGATCAATAAGCTGTGGTCATTTGTAAATGTCTTTTTTTTTTTTTTCTTTTCTGCTACTGAATGAAGCCTGAGTACTTGATAGTATCAAAATTCTGACACTTCACCTTTTCTTGAGATCTGGCTTTGCTACCGAAAAGGTCACCATGTAAAGCTCTTGCCAGTCTTCCCCTGGTTTTCTTTAATATCCTGTCTCAGTACTGCTTTTGCTCCAGCCACTCAGAGGAAGATCTCAACTCAGCTTTTTCCTAGAATCCATAACGACTGATAACAAAACTGAGGTTTTAGCCAGAATGCAATAGATGATAGAAGCAGCAGTGGGACAGCCTGCACCATCCTAACTTTGAATAGATGCATGACTAGCAAAAAGGAAAGCAGAGGAACAAGAATTAAGTGCTCTTCAGTGTGTTAAAATTGGCAGATTCCAGTCCATACATTCAGCTTCACCTAATGTCACATCCTGGGAAAATAATATTTGAAGGATTAAAAATCCCTCTAAGAATATCTCATCAAATCAAAATTCAACCTAAAACATTTTTAGGAATAAATTTAGGTAATCGCATTCAAATACTATTCAGCTGTTTGCCTCTGCTTTCTGTAAGTTGGGATGACATTTGATGCACAACAGACTGCATATTAAGTTTAGCATTAAATTTACAGATGTATAAATATTTTTAGGAGTCTTGCTGAGAAAACATGAAAGGAATAGAAAGGTATGGATATTTACTGTAGATTGGACTACTTACTGCTAGAAAAACTTAGGTGTTCCAGATGACTAAATAAACTGAGAGACTAATGACCAGAAACTCTGCATAGAGATTGATGTGTAGAGAACATGAGCTCTCTTTGCTTTTGTTTATTACTTCTACCAAGTTTGTCTGCAGTAATAGTCACTGGTAATTCATGAGGGAGAGAAAGTAGCATCATGCAAAGACTTCTGTAGTCCTCTAAGGACCACGTTTTCTGGATTTGTGATGTTATTCCTCCTTAGGTGCTTTGTCATTTTTCCAAAGCACGTGACTTCTAAATATATGTATTATTCCAAAATACAGTGGTTCTTTCTTTATAGTAGACACTTACCCTGTGCTGAGGATGTCTCAATCCACTTATTGACTTTCCATGGCCTATTTTTTGATTATAATTGAACTCCTGTGACTTGAATGTGGAACAAGAGTTTTCTATCAAAATCAGGGTGGTGAAAGTTAAAAGAAATAGGTAGAAATAACTTATGTCATTATCTGATGCTGCTAATCAATCAAAAACTTGCAACAGCTTCTTACTGATGGATGAAGTAAATTTAATATCCGTTCACCATCAGCTGGACTCAATGACACCATGAAAGGTACTAGACACAACCAAAGACTTAAGAATCTACACTAGCAAGCCTCCTGTGTCTGTCTTCACTTTCTGGCCACATATACCATTCAGCTCCCCAACCTGTAGATAGCTTGATGACAGGCCAGGAGTAGGGAAAAAGAGATTTGAGATTTAACTTTTAGGCTCTAAATGAAACATCAGGATTATCACATCTTGATTAGTACACTAGGCTGTCTGTAAATGATGTGAAGAAGGAATGTGGAGGTGAACATGTGAAAGCACTATTTTTCCTCTTTGTGACACACCTTAATCTTAACCATCGGATTTTTTCATGTTCTCTATTGCGATCAGTCCACTGGTTTCAGATCTTTAAAGAATCAGCTAAATTCTGCAGTTAGTCAGGACAGGTCCAAATTAAGTACTGAAGTGTTCAAGGGAGTGTATGAATGAACACATACCAGAGATTTGCATAGAATTTGGGCACTTTTATGCATACACATGTCTCGGAGGACATTTTAACTACTCTGGTTTTGTAATATGCACAAATTTCAACCCTAATTCTACTTGAGGCGCCTAAGCTTATTCACTTTGCCCAAGCTTAATATATAGTCATTACAGAGATTAAAAAAATGCTCAAAAGAGCATGTTATATAGTAAAAAAGATAGCACCTACACTGGATATGTTATAAAAATAGACAGTCAGATCTGGTGTAAATTGCTAGTGGGATCCAACCAACATATTGACTCAAATTCTTTTGGATATGTGTTAGTGATAAAAAATGTACGTGTTAAATGACCCATATATCTGTCAATTATGATTGTGACAGATGTATACTTACTTACAGAAGTTTCTTTTCAGCCCTTTCCTCAGCAGTGGTCTTTATTTTCTTCTAAGAAGCTGTGATCACTTTCAGTTTGGAATCATACAAGAATTCAGCTAGTGCAGCATGCATACCTTTTGCTAAGAAGGAACCAAACCGTCTGCTAGCAAAGAGTAATCTCTGTTAGCGGGCACAGAGCTGTGCAACTGTGCAAACTTCGTGAGCCTCTGGGTCATCTTTCTATATTTTAGTTATTAGTAGTACATTCGCATGTAAACAACTACAATAACTATGAACAAACATGTAACAAATCTATTTCTGTACAGAAATACACTGAACATCCCATTGACTTCAGGGAGTTAAAACTGTGTGACAACCTAGAATCTGGAATCTGGCCAATTAAAAATTAATTAGATTACTGTTAATATAGTTGAATAATGTTGCATATAAGGAATGCTGAAATTAAGAAAAAGATGAATCATTATATTATGTTTTAAAAAAATAAATTCCTTACTACTTCGATGGTGGTGTATGTGATGGTGGTGCTCTGCAATATTTTAGTTCAGTTAAATGTCTCATTAAGACAAATCAAAATGCTGATTGATTGTTGCTTTGCAGAGTAAATTTTAATGAGTGAAATTTAACTAATGAGTAAAATTCATTTTCCAAAGAATAATTTTTCTTTTATGGAGCCTGAATGCATTTGTAATAGGCATGTTTAGGTTTAATATTATTATTGCTTCTACATCAGTTGCTATTTAGTGTATCTTAAGAAAGGTATTTTCATGAAATGTAAAAGAATTATTCTTTACTTTAAATATTTTAATTATCTATTTGAAGTGTTTCTAAAACTGTTGGACTGCTGTATTCCAGAAATAAGTAGCTTTTCCATATTGTATATTTTAGTGAAACAGTCTACATTTTTGTATTTATGTCAACAGAAAATTAATCAGTTATTCGGGCTTGACAAAATAGTAAAAATAAATGTAAACATCAATGCCATTTCCATACTAACCCAAGGCATTTGGATATGTATTTTGAGACTTATTCTTGACATGAACTATCATCCTTTTTTTTCCCCCAAACAAAAATATATGCATATCTTTAATGTGACAGAACTACACCCCTGTCACGGGAGCAATGTATTTTGCAGTAGAAACCAAGAGGTTGTGCAAAGGAAAGTTTTGCTCAACATTTAGAAAAGAGTAATATTCAATTATGCAGCCTAATTCAGTTAATTTCCCGCAAGTTTATATTTTCATTTTAAGGGAGACTGGTTTTAAGATTCATACAGAAGAGAAACATAGTGAGAATCTGTTGTACAGACTCACATCTGTGTTACTGTTCAGATGAGTTTTTAAGTGTAGGTAGACCACATCGCGTTACAGTTAATTCTCTCCAGTTGCTTTAGTTTCATTTTCTTGTGACTTATAATAATTGTATATTGTTCAGGCACAGGTTGTCTATTCAGTCAGTTTGAATCAGGGGACAGATAGTAAATGCTTGAGAAAGAGAAAATGGTTTATTGGATATGTGTTTATTCTCTGAATGAGATAGATATCCAAATTGCAAATGATAATATAATTTAAAAGGTATTTGGCTTTATCATTAGTTTAATTTCATGAATAAGTATTTATAATTTAGCCTGAATTTTTTACATTTGCAGTTGTGAGTGCTTTGACATTAATGTGTTAATCCTAGTTAAACCTTGCATTTGGGTTCTATTTTTCTAATGTATTGTACTGGCATCATAACACACTAAGGGACTGAGCAATACACACTATATATAAAGACAAAAAAACAAGGTAATTTTATGTAGAAAAACAAAAGCAGGCAATAAGAGAATTGAAGCATATCTTGCTAATTCTAGCCTGTTTATGACTAACATATTTACTTATGTATTCATCTGCTAATTTTACTTGCACTATGAAGGTACAGATGAAATAGATACAAATAGTGGGGTGCATTAATAAGAACAAAAGCAAAAAGAAAAACAGGGACAGCATCAAAGATGCACACCTTATGTTGAGAGCTACAGGAGGAAGAAAAATATTACATGATATGACAAGACATCGTGAAAAAAGGTGGGAGAGCAAGTGGCATGGGAAAGAGGATGAGGGAGAGGCTGCTCTGTAACACCTACATATTCCCTACCTGTCAGCATCCATTTTCTGAGACTGATAAGGCAGAAGACTCTGCTCTAGCGTACCAAAGCATAAGTTTCTCTTACAGCAACACAGTAACAAGATTAGGAGCTAATCGGAAAAGTGTTCAGGAAAGTAGTCTTGAAAATGCCCGAAAGAGAGGCTGTAAATTGTAAACTCTCAATCAGTAATATTTAGAATTGCTAAAAGTAGTTTTGACTAGATGTGATTTCTGCCAGCTGAAAGCTGCTCTTAGCTGTTTAATGCTGGTGAAGTCGGTTGCTGTTGAGGACTCAGGTTTTTTTGATCACCTGCTTTAAATCCTTCGGCTCATATACCTGCAAGCTATATACTGTAAGTAATCTCTAATTTTATTTGGGTGAATCTGCTCAGTTGCCATGGTGGGTCAAAGGTCAACGTCCTGTCAATGTCAGTGCCAGCACCTTATTCATAAAAAATTAATCTTCAAGTATTTGGTCGTTAAGGTACAACATACACATGTAGCTCTTTCTCAGTTATACAAATTCAATAACAAATTCTCCACAATGCCATTTTTCGTTATTTTCTCAAGAGATGCTACACTTTTTATATTTTCTTTAATGTTGTATTGAACATCATTTAAAAGAGTCCCATTCTCAAAGATATCTTTCAATTAAAGCTTGGAAAAAACCCATGAACAAATCTTTAAAAATGGATTAATTCCAGGCATTTTGGATGAAAAATGACATTTGTGCTTTTTTTTTCTCTCTCTTCAAAACTAGATTTTTCTGTTTCAACAGACTATAGCTAGTGGTTCCTTAAGATGAAGACATTTAGACCACCTAGTTTACAAAATCTGGGACAAAACACTGGGATTTTGTAAAAATCATAAAATCCTAAAAGAAAGAATGGCATTTTGAAAGACATAACAATACCTGTATTGAATTTTCTGGTCATTAAGAGAATAATGGCTACTCACATTTCCCAGATGCAGTCGGCCAATGTTTAGAGAAATCTTTATTAAGAAAATGACCAGACATAAAAAGTCCTTCTCTTGTAAGTATAGGCACTTAATTGACTGCTCTGATCATTAAAATAAATTAAACTACATTCTCCACAACTCCCTATGGAACTTTTATCTTCAGAGAGAATTGTAAAACAATTCACTGTTGCAGTGCAAAACAGAAAACCATGTTTTCTATACAGTGGCTGTGCAGAAGTATATGCTTTTGGTTTTTTCCCTTGTTTTGGTCTGTCTTCCCTTAAACCAGATTAGTTAAGCTGTTTTCGCTTCTTTCTCTCTTTGTCTTCTTCCTATACAAGACAGAGTTTAGTGTCTGCTTCAATCTTGTAATTTCATTTTTGAAGTTTCAACAAAATATGATTTACCAAAAAAGTCTAACGTTTTCGTATGATGTAAGAGCTGTAATTGGGTGTAGCAATTCTAGTAAGCGTTGCTTCCCAAGTACCTCACTTTTTGTAACTGTTTAACTAATTTTGCATTCCTCGTGTTAATGTTGTATTTCTCCCACTCTTAAGTCTGTTCTAGTAATGTAGTGTCGCCCATGTTATTATCACAGAAAGCACAATCAAACAATCGTTGATATAACCCTTATATTGCTATATTTTTTTTTAACTTATTATCAAAGATTCAGTGTCCACACAGTTTCTTAGGAATTACTTTGTTTACTGTGAACTTGAAAACTTTCTAATTGTTTCGTAGGTGCCATATAAATCTTAGAATAGGGCCTAAAAGTATCTCAAGAGGTTGTTTAATCTACTGCCAAAGTCAGAATCTGCTGTGCTTATGTCATTCCTGTCAAACATTTTTCTAACCTGCTTTTAAAGACATCTAACCTGTGCAGGTAAATTATAATATTATGAGGCCTTTCTATAATTATAGTTTGAAAGATTTTTCCTGATGTCTAACTTCAGTCTTTCTTGTTGCTGTTTAAATGCAGTAAAGCTTTTGTTGTCCAAAGAACTTTCACACAAAAGTGTGAACACAAAGAGCAAAAGAACATTCTTTGCCCTTTGTTCATATTCCCCCTCAATTTTGGCTTGTGGTTTTGCTTTTTTTTTTTTTTTTTTAAGTCCATGCTTTCTGTAATTCTCTGTGTTGAATTGTTCTCAAGTCCTGAAACTGGACTCAGTAAGCACCTGGTGCCAGACAGAATGCTCCCAATCTGATTTTTTTCATAGCAGTAGAGCACTTGTTTAACTCGTGTTGAGTGTGTGACCCTGTGTGGTCCCAGATTCTCCAACATGGAGTTGGTCACTAGAGCGTCTTTTGTCTTTTTCATTTTCATTAGGAAAGGGAAAGAATACCACATCTTAGATGCTTTAAGGGTATTACATTGTGTTTTAGTACAATTTGACCTTCTAAATGATGGTGCCGTATGTTTGCTCCTGAGGACCTAAAGTTGTAATTCAAAACAAGTTGTTACATTCATAGCTGTAATCTGTTCTCAATTTAAAAGAATTCCTTGCTTTTTCCAAATGCAAACTCTTCCAGTCTGGCATAAACAAAAAAAAGAAAAAATGTTTTTAGAAAAAATAAGCTAGGGAGCTTATGTTCATATGAACCACTGTTAAAGTTCTTCAGGCTGTATTCAGCCAGAGGTGTGAACTGGTTTTGAACCGTTTAATTTGGTCCTATCAACATGAGGTTCCAGATTTAGAATACGACATTTTGGGGGTGGATCTTGCATGTATCTCTTCAAATTCAACAAATATTACCCTGCAGACTTGCTTAGTAGCCTGGAACTAATAAAAAATGTGGTTGATAAAACTTGTAAAAAACTTGTAAATTATTCATCCCTAATATACAAGGTCTAACCCCCCAAAACGGCAAGACTAACCCTATAGCTCATCTAGTCTTGGGAGGAGAGAGACAAAGAGATTATTACAGAACATATTCTAAACTAGCATAAAGAGACAAGGCTCAACTCAGTTGCTTCACTCAGCACAAGTTCGAATATTGATGTTTTTCTTACCCTCGGTTGGAAAATGTTGATCTGCAAGAGTGAACAGGAAATTAAGATCAAGTGTGATACCAAAGATCAAGTTGGTGCTTTAAGGAACCCATTTTATGTTGGTAGAAGATGTGAAACCAAAACGATGGAGATCCTCAACAGACTTTCAGAAAATGATCCGTGGAATTGCTTTGAACATTGGTAGCATTGTATGCAGCTGTGTGTCAGCTCAGAAGGGAATTACTTTGAAGGTGATCATAGATGCTTTTCTTAATTTGTTAAATAAAGAGTGACAGGCACACACTCAAGGTTTTTTTGTGTTGGATCTCATATACTAATCAAGATATACTTTGTTGTTGTCACAAGACAATTTAATCAAAACAGTAGAAGTCACCAGCTGCAAATAATGATGTAGCAGAAAAGACATGTCATTTCTCTTTGTGCAACACAGTTTTTTTCTCGAAATTAAAGGAGATGCAGTCCTTGAATGTGTTTGCACAAACGCAGCATGCAATGCCAAAGCACACACAGGTCAAATTTGCATTTAACTCAAAAGGTATGACTAAAATTAATGTTAAAAAAAGATTGCCTGTTTGGTTGGCAAGCAGGAGTACATTCCAAGAGCACTCCAAGGAAAGACTTCAGCAGTTAAGAGAGGTGATTTTTTTCCACTTTGTATGTTTTGAAAAGCTTGCAAAATAATTTTGCATGTTTTGGCAAAGAAGAATTTTATTTTGTTTTCTTTTATAGGGGAGATTGGCGGGGCAGGGTTCACATTTTCTGCCTTTTGTTCTTCAGTCATTTGGGAGTTTTTGTTTCTTTAGAAATTTTTATGTGGGGTTTTTAGTAGTTCTTTGTGGGGCTGTTGTTCTTGCTCTGGTTTTGTATTTGTTCAGATTTTTCTTTTTTTTATACATTATTCTGAATTTCTACTTTTAGTTGCTTCCAGTACCTTCTGGAGGCTTCTGCAGCTAACAGTTTTTCTTCTTTTGAACACCTGATACATGTAAATTTTTGACATCCCTTTTCAGAACTTAAGCATTCCTTTTTAATTTAATGGAAAATGACTGTTGATTTCTCTTCTGTAACCTCACTGTCAAGGAATTGCTACATGGTAAGCAATTGTCAAATGCCATACATCTGACACACATCAAGAGGAATGGTGAAGGCAATAATTCATTATCATTGTAATCATTCCACTTTCAGCAGAAAAAGTGTTATGTTTAAATAGCATTTGTAACTGATATTGGCACATAACACATTACCGTGGTGGCAAACTAGTAATTTTGGCCTACCACTAAAACCCATATATTTTGTTTGGTTCCCAAAATAATTCCAAATAAAGCTCAAAACAAGCCAGACTGCCAGATTTAAACATAGCATAAGGTATTACAGACCAGCTGCTAGGTTGTTTTATTAACCTATAGCAACCTTTTTTAAAAATGATACCTTTTGTTAAGAAATGCAAATATGTAATATAAATCTGTAGGTATTACTATATAGGACTAATTTAAGGGGTTATTCATCAAAATAGATTTCTTTCAAAAGGCCATCCTCTACCCTGCAATAACAATTATCATTCTTCACCAAACATCAAAGCAATAAAGCACAGAATACAAGCACTGTAGATCAAAGAAGGGAAAAAGTATCTTTCAAAATAAGCACTTGACAGAAATAATGAATATTTGAACTTGAAGAATGAATTAGTGTATTGAGCTAACTTGGTGGGTGCTGTCTTGCATTGTTATATAAGATTGAGATTTTGTAGTTGTTTTGAACTCCTACATTCTTAGAAGACTCTGCTAGATTTACCATAAAAATTATATTCTGCATCTCTAAAAATTAGCTGATATTACTCTCAGATTTTCTTCTCTCATAAAAAGCAACATGAATTCATGAAGATAGGGGTGAGAAATTACTTTTGCTCTGGGAAAAATTGCAGTTTAAGAGGTGGTGGAGAAAACTCAAGACTTCACTTAAAAGAAATCAGCATTCTGAGTTTGTGGCTCAGAGCAGTGGAAACTTGCCATGATACATTTCATACCTTAGTAATAGATTTATTTTGCTTTTCAAACAAATTTTTTAGATCTGTGTAAAAAGTGCTCACAGTGGAACTTAACACATATGATCAGCAGTGTAAGTTGGATGAATTGGAACAGTCCACATTTCTACAGAATTATTCATACTTGATGTGACCACAAGGAAAAAACCCAGTAATTTGGGACTAGATAGATACATATGGTATTTAAATTTATGAAACTTGAAACATTACAGCTATTATTCATGCTAGAGTTTAATCTGGTAAGGGTTGTCAAATGCAACTAGAAGGGTTTCTATAGGTACATAAGTAATGAAAGGATGACTAGAGAAAACGCGAGTCTGCTGCTGTTAGTGATACAGAGCATGGAAAAGGCTGAGGTACTGAATGCCTCCTTTGTCTTAGTCTTTACTAGTAAAAGCAGCCTTCAGAAGACTGTGACAGAAACCAGGAGCTAAGTCTGGAGCAAGGAGAACATACCCTTGGTGAAAGAGGATAAAATCAGAGGATACTTAAGCAAACTGGACATACTGAAGTCCATGGGCCCTGATGAGATGCATTCATTAAAGCTGATTGAGGTGGCTGATGTCATTGCAAGTCAGTATTAGTTCACAAGGAGAAGTGAGTCATTACCAACTTCATAACTTTGTATGATGAAGTGACTAGCTGGGTACGTGAGGGGAGAGCAGTAGATATCGTTTGCTTTGTCTTCGGTAAAGCTTTCAGCACTGTATCCCATAACATTTTCATAGGAAAGGTTTGAAGTGTGGGTTGGATAAGCAGACAGAAAGGTGGCATTTAGAAATAGCTGACTGGCCAGGCCCAGAGTGTCATGATCAGTGGCCCAAAGACTAGTTGGGGGTCAGTAACTGGTGGTGTACCCCAGGGGTCAGTACTGGCTCCAGTCCTCCTCAGCATCCTCATTAATGGTCTATATGATTGATTAAGTGCAAATGCACAGTAAAATTCTTTCTTTCAGTTTATTCATTATATTCTTGATCTTCATTTTGTTTGGACAATACTGCTTTGTGCTAAATTAGCTTTCTGATTCAATAGATGCCATAAAGTTAAAAGAAAAATATAGTTTATTGTCTCTTGATTCGATGTCTCCGGTCATTTTTATAGCTTGAGACTTGAAAGCAAAAATCTTTGACAAACTATTTCCAGATAAGCAAAAGCAAAGAAACTCTTGAATGCTACCTAAAACACAAGAGGTTATTTTTAGGTTTTCAAGATTCACTTTTATTTTTAGAAGTATAAGGTTTTGCCCTTCCTTTTCCCTTTTCCCTTTCCTCTTTTCCTTTTTTCCTTTCCCCTTTTCTCTGTGCCTTTTCTATATTATGTGCTTGTATGGTGTTTGTGCTTAAGCTCATAATGAAGCGCTTTTGATCAGCACTAAAAAGGTCGACTAGTTGAGTCCTTAAATGCAAAACTTCTGATGAGAATAAACTTCAAGGTCTCAGAATGCACTTATCAGATCTACTGTATGAATAAGTGTCAGGTCCCAGAGTAGATTGCATAAATCTTTTTGGTTGAGCTTGGTGAGTGCAAAGCTTAATACCCACAGGCTTGCAATCCTTTTGAAAGTGATTATAATTCAGCTCCGGCTTTGCATCGTGGATAAAGGTTCCCCTTGAACACAAAGTGTGTTACATCCTTGTGTGCTAGTGATCAAAATATCCAGTGTTCTCGCTTTTGCAATTCTTAAACCTCCAAAATGATGCTTAACTGCTACATCCAATCAACTAAGCTATAGTTTAATTATTGTAGTTTGAATGCATATTTCTACCTCATATGCAAAAACCTAATTTCAGTCACAGTATTTCCATGGTGTAGCATAACTCAGGAGATTTACTGAGATGTACTAAACATAAATGGTATGTTTAAGATTTTGTGACTTTTTTTTTTAATTGCATACTGTGGTAAGGGTTACTGCCTGAGGAAAAAATATGTACTTTAATTTTCCAAACTAATGTAGGTGATAGATGTTCATCCATGCTTGTTTAGGATAAATTTGCAGTCATACCATACAGACTCTGAAGATTTAGTTGATGTTAATAAGAAACACCATATTGTTTTACGATTTGTTTGCTTTGACTCTTCATTGAAGTAACAGTGCCAAGCTTCTCAGTTTGACAATTCTAAAAAAAAACTGCTGTGATTTTTGTAATTAACTGTGAACTGTATGGTTTTTAATATCGTCTCCAACATCTCACCAGCAAAATGCTAAAGATACTAGTGCTTACTATTATAAGTCTATTCAAAAAGACTATTTTTGAAACTGTACTGTACATTATTAACCCCGTAAAAAAAGATTTTCTTTGTTAAACTGAGCTTGAGTGCAATCTCAAATTTTATAGCATATACTACTAAAAATTTCTTCATACTTTTAAAAGACTACATCATAAATCATAAATTTTAATATAGCTAAAATTAAATTTGCAACATTTAGTAGTTCTTTATCCTTGTTTTTCTTTTTATTACAAAGTAACAAACTAATTTGCAAAGTTCTGTGATTCACATGAAGGCTCATCGTGGTGAAAATTTGTGAGATTTAGCTGACCTTTAAACCCCATTGTTGTGCTTTTAAATTAAAAGGCTTCTATAATGAAGAGTATAATATAATTCCTCTTTCGTTATAATATAAATTCCTCTTTCGTTAGTTGGTGGTCAGCTGATGAGATAGTCAAAAGGAAATGTATTTTGGTGAGATTCAGTCTTCTGTCACGCATCTTGCAATCAGCCTCAAACCTTGTTCAAACCAAAATTAATCGTAGTTTAAATGAACAGTTTAATCTCCCTGGAAGTTAATTCTTAAGATCATTTTCTTTCAACCTAACTGCTATCCTATAAAAAGAATATAAGCCTCTTCACTTGGGAAACAAGTACATTTGACATTCCTCTACACCGTTGGGAGGTATTACAGAAAGCTTTTTGCCTGGGTTTGTAGTCACATCTGAAATAATTTACTATAAGGTCAAATGAAGAGCAAAATCTGCTATGGATATGTAGACTTTAGTTTATCAGAGTTAGCAACTGGACTCCCTCTTCCACTGAAAACAAAAAAAATGTTCATAATGGTTGTGATAGAGATGCTTTTGGAAAAGTTTATTGGTATGTGCTGTAATGACTCTCAACGTTTAGTTATATCAGTGGTTATGCCATAGTGCTGTGTCCTGGTTTTAATTTTGTGTTATTTTCAATGAAGCTATACATTTAATGTCTATGTATAGTTTCTTATGCCTGTTCTATATCTAATACATCAGTGTTGCATGGATATTACCTGCTTTAATGTAGATAAATAGCCACAAAAAGGATCACACTTGTCACAGCAGTACCATTATAAACACTTAAGTTACATTTAAGACCTGTAAGATAGTGAATTAACTAATTTTTTGGTAAGCATCCTGATATTGACTGATGCTAACATATGTACTGTTTGCTGTTTATCTCTGTTCCTCTACACATACACATAAACATGAATATATACACAAATAGGTACAAAGATACACACGATATTTGTGTGTGTTCATATGTATATAAACATGCTTACGTCTTATTAAATCTTACTTGGCAATTATACATTTTCTGTTGATGTGTAGAGTTTGATCAGAGGCTAGAAAAAGAATAAAGATGGCTGAGGTCTCTTTTTCTTCAGGCTTCTATACAGTAAAATGTTATAGCACTTGGATATAGCCACACTATTTGTATTTGAATTCTATTTGGGATGCTGAAGGAAGTTGCAATGAAGATTTTCTTAGATTCACTCTTGTGTTTATTCTTAAATCATTGTAAGTAATTACTGGTGTAACAAGGGTCAAACTGGTAGCTGCATCAAGATCACTGTTTTCATAGAAATAAATACCTGTTACTGAATCTGTTAGGACAATAAAAGTTCTTAAGTCTTGATACCACTGTAGAGGTTTTGTTCTTCTCATGCTACGGAGAAGACTTACTTTGGATATCAGCTTAACCATCAGTATTGAATCTATGATCATAGAAATCTTTCACTACCTCTGTTGCCCTACATTTCTAAAGTCTTCTGTGGTGATGTTGAAAATCAGAGGGACTTTTTTGTGGCTGGATAAGTTTTATTTGAAAATGGGAAAACTGTGATCTGTACAAAACAAGTAGAATGTTGTAGGTTAGGGGAGGAGAGGGGAAGATTTCTTTTCTTCCTTCAAATTATTTTATACTGTCAAACTTCCAGAATAAAGGATTTTAGAAGTTCTGCGTGCTAAAGGTGAGACTCGTCTCCCAGATGCGAGGAAACCATTTTGCAGACTTACCACGACTGCCAAGTGTGAGAAGCACAGCATAGCGTAACTGTAGGTGCTTGCTCTGAACTGTCTGAGTGAGGCACGGTTCTTATGAATAGCTGTCTTGGCTCTGAATATTTAAATTCTACCTGAACAACGCTTCATTTTCCCAAATAGTTGTCTCAATCTCCTCTCTACCCGGTTAATGAGACCAGAATCTAATTTATTTCCCTAAGATCTGCATTGCATTATGTTATTGCTTCCTCTGTTGTGACTTTGGATGCAATTGTTTGTGACGAACCTTAGTATCAGTTAGATCACCAGGTTTTAAAGAGTCTGTCAAAATGTAAGGAAAAGAAACAGGAGGAATATGCTCTGAAACTATGTTCCCTTTTGAAATACTTGGCACTTTACATCAGAAATCTAGTACTATTTTTATAAATATTTTTAAAACATCTCATCCTTTGAGAATGGCCATCAGTATATTTTTGTCCCTGGCTGGAGATGGTGTCAGTAAAAGTGTGCTACATTTACAGCTAGTGACAAGTTCTTGACTGACTGTAGCCAGCAAGGGGTGCTTACGAATGCAGCAGTCAAATGTTTTTCCTGAGAAACGATGCTTTTCCTTTACAAGGTGCACCTTCTACTGACTTAGTGATCAATTTGATATCTTGTTTCAAACTCGCTGTTTTGAGCAGGTACATTAGACAACATCAAGCTAGCCCCTCCAAGAAAAGTTGTTATGTATGAATATCTTTGACCTTATGTGAGATGCTATGGATGTGGTTCAGGTAGCATTTTTTTCGTGTTGTGAGGGGCAAAATTCTAGTTGAACTTAGAACTCCTGCAGTTTTTGGAGCATAGGTAATGTACTGCTACTGAGAAAAAGGCAGAGGTGAAGACAAATGGGAATAAATCCCACTGCATGTGGCTCGTAGGTCCTTAAAACATTCAGATTGGGTTTTTTTCCAAATAAATGGAGTATTCTCATGTTTTGCAAGAATATCTTTATTTAGAAAAAATCACTGGGTTTTTCTCCCTCCTTTTAACTGATACTTTTTTTGACTAGTGTTTGCCCTTAGAATAATTGAATCATAACAGTTCAAAGAATAAAATCCACAGACTGCATATCAAAAAATTCCATGCTAATTCACCAGTACATTACCAAATTAACACTTGTTAACCATAATCCTTCACCACAATTACTTCATATCTGACCACGTACTCCTGCCAGTTGCTGTCTCCGAGAATTTGTCTGCCTTATTTAAGCTACCAAATAGAACACCCCTAATGATATCAGTGATTTCAGCCTGAGTGCTTATCTCAAAAGACACTTGTCCATTTGTGTAGGGCATTTAGAAAAGATCTATTTAGTGATCCTGATACTTATACTGACTGCATTTTTTTAAACAGAAACCATAGTTACTGGCTGTTACAAAATAAAGATACCAAGAATAGTGTTTCCTTGTGCTATTAGTGATAATACACATTTCTCAAAATGCATAAATAAATAAGAGAAATTTGTTCAGCTGTACTCTTAATTCTGGTATACTGGTATGCACAGATATATATATTTCTTTGGCAGTCCTGCTGTGCTGAATTTGATAGACTGAAGACAGCAATTTAGATAAATGTGATCAGTATGGAACAATGAGAACAAGATCCTAGTTTATGCAGAATCTTCAGTGACTATGGTAAATATTTTTTCACTTCATTGAAGTGTTTTTCTGTAGCTGTTTGCTAAATTCAAATGGGAATATTACTATAAATTGCATAAAACTTACTTACTGTGATACTGGAATAAAATCCCTTCGGTGACTTGCATATGTTCAGTCCACATCAAATCAAAACAGTTTGTAAAAATAATCACTGTGAGTGCAAATACTGGTTAATAGCTACATTATTTCTTAACATGTTTTAATATAATTGCATTGGTTTAAATTTAAACTAACGCATTACACTTTCCAAGATTCCATTTTCAAAAATAAGCAAAATTATAGAGCTTTTGACAGTTGAGGCACAGGGATCAACGTTATCAATGTGCCCAATACTTGGATTTGAAAATAATTTGAAAAACGTGCAGATGAGGGTAATGAAAGTATTCAAATTATTTGGTATTATTAAGAGTGAGATATGATGAATTTCTAAGCAAGAGAGAAGTGCATTCTGCCTCTTGTAATTGATGACTTGGAACCCAATCAGCCAGCAGTTGTAATAACCATGTCAGTCTTAGATTTCCTACAAGTTGATTTCTTGTGGCAAGTTAAAAACATGAGTTAACATGGCATACCTTGGCAGTATCAAGAACAAAGTCTGTAAAGTGTGATTGTTATGAACAGTTTCACATAGTTCTGCAGCAATATCGGAACAGCATGCATTAAAGAACGTTCAGTATAATTAACGTATCAACCTGAAGGGTTCTTCATACGGATCTGTGCTTCTTTTTATCCATAATAGAGCATCCTCACTATATTCTGCGATTACTCTAAGTAATTCATTTCCTACAGATTCACAGAGTGAGCTTCACTTCTAAATTAATTAGTGTATCTATATATATTTGTGTTGTCTCTACAAAAAACAATGCTTTTGGTCAAAAATTACAGGAGTCCTGAAGTCTTTGCCTAATATGAAATGAGTACCTAGTATGTTTTTATTAATCTCAAAAACCAGGTGGAACAAGAAATTGCCTAATACAATCTGAAGTTGCCGCTATTTGGGCTTTGATGAAAGCATAGGCAGTATAAATTCTAGGGCTAAGAGTCAACATACGAGAATATTTTATCGTTAACACCAAAATTCAAGTTGTCATCATTAACCTCGACACAGTAAACATGATCTCCCCACATCCTGTCCTGTTTCTATTTTTGAGGTATACAAACTTTAATGACAGTAAAGAATATTTTCTGTTTGTTATGGTAATGGGTGTTTTTTTCTTTCCAACACCCTATGAGCATAAGCAATTAAGGGGATATATGTGAAAAGGCAGAGGAAAGCATTCTGTACAGGAGGAACAGCTACCACTTACCATGCAGTTAGACTTTGGCAGACTAACGGCTGTCTCCTTCAGATGGTCACACGTACAGCCTCCAGACCTTTGTCTATACTTTCTGGTCCCAAAGCGTATTGTGGTTTGTGGCTCTAGAACCATAGGTCTTAAGTCTCTACTCTCTTTGGGAAAAATGTACATAGTATTCTGGAAAAAAATATAGTTATATCTACAGTAGTCAAACTGGCAAAATGGAATTTTGTTCCTAATTATTTCCTAATTTCTATGCTCTTTAATGTATCAAGCTAAAACATTGGACCTCATAAGATCAATTAATAAAGAGAAAAAAAATCTGAAAACAGTCACAGACAATACCTAACAAAGGACTTCTCCAAAATTCTGGTAAGGTTACTTGGAATACGCAGTGATGGGTTGTGGCCAAACTTAATACATCCAGCGGCTTATGAATGACAGTAATTGATTTTACAGAGGAAACAGAAAGATATTGTCTATCCTGAATACTTCAAAAGAATTATTGTAAATTCATATTAAGAAAAGTATTTCTATGGTTAGGAGCCATATTAATTACATATATATATTTCAATATCCTATCATAACCGGGAGATGTGCTGATACTTATATAAGAAAAATGTCGTTTAAATCTTGGGCAAGATTTCACACTGGTGAAGTTTTATTCATCTAAGTCTCTTTGTTGGTCCATGGGTAAAATGTGTATGATTTGGTTTTAAATAGTTTGTAAAGGTTTCAAAGGAAAATTTTAAAACATCGCTAATAAGATTTCCCATCTTGGTTTTGTATCTCTGAACTGGTATATGATTATGAACAAAATTAAATGCTAGAGATTGCAGGGCCATAATCTTATCATGTCTTCTCCCCTAGCTCAGAGAATATGTATTGATTGTTACCCCATTAGCAATTCGAACTGCAAGACCAATAAAGGATTAATTTGTATTCTTAAATTTTCATATTCCACTATATCCAAGCAACCAGACAGGCCGTCTAGACAGAGTAACTAAGGGAGATTCTACAGATTTCAGTCAATAACCTTCAAAATTTTACACCATCATAGGATTTTACCTTTCAAGAATCACTCAAACATTCTCAGTATAGTTGATTTAGAAGTATACACATTTCTTAGATTCCTACTATACCACGGTCCCCAGGCAAAGATTTCATGGGAGAAGAAATTTTCCTTGGAAGTGGGTAATTAGCTAAAGAAAAAAGAATCAATTTCTTATCACTTGGCCAGAGTCATAGGGCTCCAAGTTATTTGCTAAGCATGAAGAGAAGTAGAAAAAAAGGAAGGAAACTTAAATCCATGGAGTATCATATGTCAAAGAGAAAGCTTCTGCTTGCTGAAAAGAACAGGATTAGTACCTTTAGAGAAAAAAAATTACACCAAAATCCAAGTTGTCTACTAGTCTACTAAACAGAGAACAATAAGAACAGTATGTACATAAAACAACTGAACTAATCACACAATAGACTGATATTATTTAAGGAGGTGATGGATATGGGTAAAATATTTCAGGAAAGATCAATTTACTTTTATGTGTTAGGTATATATGTGTGTTTGTGAGTGCAAATGCACATACATAGCTATACATAGCAATAAAATACAATGCTAGAAGCAATTAAAATAATTAGAAATCTTTGGCTCAATAATGAAGCTCTTATTTTAACAAAAACTTAGTCTTGGCTTAGCCAATATGCCTTAAGCTCTGATTCTGCAAGCTGCAGTAATATGGGTCATATCTTATCCCTGCTAAGAAATGCATCTGGGGCTATTTCATAAACACTATTGTCTTTCACAGTACCCTGAAACACAAAATATAAGATACATAATAAGCCCTTTTCTATTACAGTGACAATCTGCGTTTAGTTCAAAGTAGTTCAGTTTGTGTAGGAGAGTATTAATTATGAAAACAATTGTATATGCTGTAGCCTTTTTATAAATTGTCCTAAGCATAGTTATTTTGAGTAATGAGATAAGTAATAAATATCTCTATCATTTAAATAACGTAGTCTGCTCAAAATTAGAAGTTTTTAAAGCAGAAGTCAACTCAGTAACATTTTGGGATACACCAGTGTGCCCTCACACCAACACTAGGATACTACACTTGAACACCTTAATTTTGGGAAAAATTAACAGAGAAAAGGGTTAAAGGGTAAATCACTGTATTATGAACTAGAAGAGATATATTTAGCCAACTTTGTGAGACTTTATGTTTCAAATAGTACCCTAAATGGTTTTCTTACTAAGGAACCATTTTATAATAAAGGAATCTGACATTAAGGATTTTCTAGTATCTCTTTCACAATAGAGATAAATTGCATATATATTTTGTTGGATTAAGCTTCAGATATTTGGGTTCAATTTAAACATAAATTATTAATCATACAAAATGTATTACAGAATTTGCTAGAGTCATTGGAAATAATATAAAAAAATGTTAGGGGACAAACCCAAAAAATATTCTGTAAATGAAACTAAATAGTTTTCTTCCACTAGTTATTTTCATGCAGGATTGAGTTCGGAGAAGCATTTGCTAATTTATTATTGGATAAACCCTTACTGGTTTAGTCAAGCAAGAAAAATACCCCCAAAGCCCACAAGACTTATAATGCTTAGAAAACAAAAAGAAAAAAAATGCAACAAAAGAAAAGGGCAATTCAAAACCTAATGAGACATTTTAGGCCTCATTTACATCTCTAACCTGATGCATTTCCTCAAAACGTTTTTTTCTTACTAATTTGCATACTAAAAGCTTATTCTTCCCTAACCAAAATGATGATGAGATTTCCCCCACTATACTGCTTAACATTACTTTAAAAGCTATTTATAGTCACTTTTAGAAGATGACTAGTGTATCATTCTTAAATTCACACCTCAGTTAGAGCTGATAGTGCAAACAAATACATCTTTCTTGAAATATGATGCCTGTAAATTTAAGACAGAGGTTTTTACGGATCATTACTACAAAACATTGTCATTTTATCACTGAATAGACTTTTTGGCTAGACAAAACTATTTTTTTTAATTAACTATGAATTTAAAAATCCAAGCATATGGATAAATGTCTTTTGATTGGGTAAGCCACATGTGGTTGGTAGTGCATATATGTATTTCCAGAAAGGTTTCAATAAAACCCCTTGTCAAAGGCTTTGATGGAAATTAAGCAACCATAACATAAGAGAAGTCCTTGCATGGATAACTGATTGGTGAGAAGAAACATGCCGGGCATATGCTCCCTGTAATCATTAAAGCAACTTGAAAATCTAAGGCTCCCTTCACACCACCCTGTGGCCTATGTAAGTCCTTGAAAATATACGGTTAAAGGATGGGTCTTCTAGTTCTGTTTATACTTTTATTTTGCAATAGCAGTTTGACTTCAAATTGAAACTTGAAAAAGAAAGGCATCCTTTTTTATAAAAAGAGTTAACTGGTATTTTCAGAAGTGGAATAAGTACTGTTGTTAAAATGACAAGAGGTAAATGAGTATCAGTTTATTCTCCTTAACTGCATATGCATTTTTTAATGTGATTCAAAGTTTAGAATATTTCTTGTTAGACATTGGAGTTTTAAGTGAGTAAAGGAAATACTTAAAACACAGGATAAATAATTTAAAACATGGAACATTTTATAATGTGTTTGACACAGATAATGTGTAGATACAGATAAGTAGTAAACATGGCGTTTTGATGAAATAAAAACCTGTATCTTAATTGGCAAAAAATCTCACTAAGAAAAATCTCAAAGCAAAATTAAAATTTACCCCATTTCTGTAACAGCTTATCTATAACAGTTTCTTTACCTCTTTGTACTAAGTAACATTTTAATGATCTAAATCATGAGAAGATTATACCTTTAACAAAGTTTAGATGCAAATAAGAATGTTGAGTGTTATAAAATAAGGTGCAAATAAGAATGTTGAGTGCTATCAGTTGCCTGACACATTGCATTCTATGATGAGTCTACAGCATTGGTGGATAAGAAAATAACTGACATCATCTACCTGGACTTGTGCAAGGTATTTTACACTGCCCTGCGCAACATTCTTGTCTCTAAAGTGGAGAGACATGGATTTGATGGATGGACCACTAAGTGGATAAGGAATTGGCTGGATGGTCATGCTTAGACTTGTGATCAATGGCTCAGTGTCCAGTTGGAGACCGGTGACAAGTGGCATTCCTCAGGGGCTGGTATTGGGACCGATGTTTAACGTCCTTGTCACAGACATGAACAGTGGAATTGAGGACACCCTCAGCAAGTCTGCTGATGACACCCAGCTGTGTGGCATGGATGACACACTGGAGGGAAGGGATGCCATCCAGAGCAACCTTGACAAGTTTGAGAGTTGGGCCTGTGAGAACATCATGAAGGTCAACAAGGCCAAGTGCAAGGTCCTGCACCCGGGTTGGGACAATCCCAAGCACAAATACAGGCTGAGTGGAGAATGGATTGAGGGTAGTCCTTAAGAAAGGAACTTAAGAGGTGTTCGTGGATGAGAAGCTCAACATGAGCCAGCAACATGCCCTTGCAGCCCAGAAAGCCAACCATATCCTAGGCTGCATCAAAAGCAGTGTGACCTGTGACCAGCAGGTCGAAGGAGGCTATTCCCCTCCTCCACTGTGCTCTTGAGACCTCACCTGGAGTACAGCATTCAGTTCTGGAGTCCTCAGTACAGGGAGGAAATTGGATCTGTTAGCGTGAGTCAAGAGGAGGGCCACGAAGGTGATCAGAGAGCTTGAGCAGCTCCCATAGGAAAACAGACTGAGAGAGCTGGACTTGTTTAGCCTAGAGAAAAGAAGACTCCAGGAAGACCTTATAGCGGCCTTTCACTACTTAAAGGGGGCTACAGGAAAGCTGGGGAGGGGCTCTTTAACAGGGAGTGCAGTGATAGGCCGTGGGGGAATGGTTTTAAGATGAAAGAGGGAGATTTAGATTAGATGTCAGGAAGAAACCTTTTACTGTGAGGATGGTGAGGCACTGGGACGGGTTGCCCAGAGAAGTTGTGTAAACACCATCCCTGGATGTGTTCAAGACCAGGCTGGATGAGGCTATGAGCAACCCAATCTAGTGCAAGGTGTGCCTGCCCATGGCAGGGGATTGGAACTAGATGATCTTTAAAGTCCTTTCGGACCCAAACCATTCTATGATTCTATGAAATGTTGTAAAATTGTGGAAGTTATAAAATGAGAGCATAGCTTTTACTGAGGAAAGTCCTTTTTAGGATAAATCCTTACGCAAAAATTGTTAAGTTTCTTATGCACAACCCTGAAGTGAAGAGTCCGTCACTTGAAATATTCTTATGCTTTG
This sequence comes from Neomorphus geoffroyi, assembly GCA_033558235.1. Lineage (NCBI taxonomy): Eukaryota > Metazoa > Chordata > Aves > Cuculiformes > Neomorphidae > Neomorphus > Neomorphus geoffroyi. Next base: position 21,076,639 of record JAUMJM010000020.1, on the reverse strand, counting down.
TGTGTTTTCACACTTTTGTTAACAGTGAACTGTTAATTGATATGCAAGGGAGACACTGCAGAAAACAAAATTTTGGACAAAATGCTGCCACTTTGTGGATTAAAAACCCACAAAACTTCCTCTAATAACTAATAAGTAATTTTTGCTTTTATGTTAGCTTTTTACATCGTGCTTTCAATACATCAAAATTGTTGATCCTGTTGACCAGTTTTAGACAAATAAAGCCAAGGAATTAAAATGTGAAGGAATATTCCTGAAAAGCCCCTGAAAATAGTTGCTTGAGCGGAGGGGAAAGATCCAAATTTATGTCCGAGTTATATAGATGGAGTAAACTGTGAGTAACTGTATTATTGAAAATCTTTAGATATTGGACAGAATGAAAGTCACAAAAAACCTTGCTTTTTTAGGACTCTGCTGCTTATGGAAGTATCTCTTTCTTAAACGAATGAGATGATACTATAATTTTTTAGATGCCTGTAGGGTAGTACTTAGTAATGTTAGGATCTCAAAAACGTGTACAAACTTAACTGAGCCCTGTGACATGTGTGATTATTGTCCTAGGTGTTAGTGGTATAAGTAGTTGAATAAATAATTTTGCCTAACTCTTCCTGAGGCATATGTCTTGACCTATAGCCTGTTAAGGTTTTAGACCCAGGTCTAGAAAAAGGGACCCAAAATGTTCCTTAGGAAAAATCAAGACCCTGTGTCCAATACGCATTTCTGAAAATCCTTTCTGGTTACTGCCTGATCTTGGAGGCACCTTAAGTCCAAATACACAGGGTTTTGACCTAAGGTTTAAAGTAACTGAAGTTCATGCTCCTTGCTCAAAAAAAATGCCTTGGTCAGAGTAACGTTGTGTCTCGCTCATGCCTAGGCGTTTTTAGGGAGCCTGTGGCTTTGTCTAAGTCCAAGAAGGCAATCAGTCCAGCAAAGCTTTTAGTTACATCTGCCTTCTTAACGAGAATGCCATAGACACTAGATTCTATTTCTGGATTGAGGTACGTAGTTAAAACCTCTTCATCTCCTCCTAAAATTATGCACTGTGCAGAATAAAATTTGAGGTTCCTTGGGCCATCAAAATGGCGAATCACAAGTTTAAATTTGTAGCCTGATTACAAAACCAGTGTAAGAACAAAAATATTTGGCTTTCAGCACTTTTTTTTCCCTGCAGTGACTACATAAAAGTATTGCATGTCTGCACCTTTATATCATTGTTTAGCAATTATCATTGTTTTCTTCTTCTCCACAGGGCAATTCCCTTTTTCACTTTCCCCCCTTAAGAACATACATTAAACAGGAGGGGAGTGTATCCTCCTGAAGTAACACTGAGGAAAAAAAGACTGTCGTCTTTCTCATTTTTTGAAAAAAAAAAAAAAAAAAAAAAAAAGCCTTATAGCTTCAAGTTTTAAAGTTAGAGTTAAGATCCAGAGTTGAAGGAGACACCTCATTATATTCCTAAGCTTTGAGATTTTAGATGTCTTAGGAGAAGTTCCAAACTGTCTGTCTTAACAGTTCCCCATTGTCTGACTATAGACACGTGCACATAGACTTGGTTTCCCCTAAGTGACCCCCAGGTCAGTCTTTTAATTGTCTTTTGCTTTGTTTTTAATAACTGAATTTCCCACATCCTGCATCGTGAGCCTCAGTTCTCATAAGGGGATCTGAATTCAGTACCGCAGACCAGTTGTCTAAACATTACTACAGTATTTAACTTTCAACCTTTCAAGTCCCTTCTAGCTATGTAATTGATCAATTATCATTGTGAAAAAATAGGAAAGATTTTTCATCACTAGTAGTAAGGACCCTGTCAGCTGCAGGAAATTTTCTAAAGTCCCAATGAAGCGTAAGCACACCCTCTATAGCGACTTCAAAATCTTGTTGGCTTTACTTCCATAATAATGAAATTTTGCTGTTCTCATGCTTTATAAACCTCTCCTTCATAGTTATTTTCAGTAATTCTTACTCCCTCTGTTTCTTTCCTCACCCAACTACATTTATGCTGGAATACAGAATTTTCTGCCCATATGGTCTTGGTGAGTTAATCCATTTCTAGATTGTTGTACGTCAACACTGAGAACTCTCAAATATTTTCTTGTGCATTTCCATCTGGAAGTCAACATCTCACCTCCTGCCTTTCTAATATAGCTTTTCATAGCAATTTCATAGATCACTCAGAGCACAGAGAAAATTGAAATTTCCCGTTTTAAAATTCTGTTTCTTCTGCTTTGCCTCTTCTGCAGCATTGTTTTCCCAGACATTTAATTTTATTTGAATTGTATGTGTTAAGCAGAAACAATAATATTTCAAAGGAAAAAATAATAGGCCTGCAGCTATATTTTCCTTTAAAAATTGTTTTTATTATTCCTAGGGGTTGGGTTATTGAGAGAAGACAAACCTGTATATAGAAATCTAGTTTTTTCCCCATATATAAACATTTCTCATTTATAAATACTATATGGTCTTCACAGTTCAGCCTCGATTGCTTTTGGCAGTTACAGATTCATAATTTTCTTATTTAAACAAAATAATTATTTGTAATATTGCAATATCGTAACAGTATTTTACTTTGCGATGCCACATAACCAGTCTGTTCCACTTTCCTCCTTTAAAAATATCTGACGGAATCCGTCATTTCAGGAGCACAGTTGTGCTCTTTTCAAGGATTCTGAAACACTTTAAAGTTTCTCTTTTTTTATTCTTTTTCTTCTTTTTTTTTAACAAAATGTATTTGATGTACCCAAATTTTTACAATAAATTGAATGTCAGCTTGAGCATCAATACTTGAAGAAACCTTGTAGAGTTTTGTGTTTATTTTAGTGTGTAATAGAACTTTCTTAGAGGTCTTTGTGACAATGAGATGCATTAGGAATGGTACTTTACAAGTCTGATAGGTGTTCTCCTGTTAATTTTTTAATTACCTTTCTCTTTTCTATGAAAGGTTAACTTTTATATACAGGATTTGACCTTTTTGTCTTATCCAAATAGATAAGAAAAATATCTGGGAAAGTTACCCATAATAAAAGACAGAGATTTATTTGTAATTGTGTTTGGGGTTTGAAATTTTAAAATTATTAAAAAGTGTTTACATAAATATTTAGTTTGTATTTCTGTTTTCTTGAAATTGCTATAATTGTAAGACATAGATATAGTACAGTGATAAATTCTTAGGAGTAGAGCTCATACCTCATGCCTCATCACTTGTCAACCTGAGTAGCTAACCCAGAAGAGTTGTCTGTTTTGCTGCTTCTGTCAACGGAGAGTATCTTGTTATAAGCAGCTGCAGTTTATGGTAGACTGTACGGGTACCCTATTGTGTGACAAAGCATGTACAGTGCTTGCGCTGCAGTGGAGAGTGCCTCCACTCCCTCTCCCCACCTCACCCTCCACCCCCACCTGTGATGTATCAATGCCTAATTGAAAGTCTTAAGATAGATATTTTGAAGGCTTTCCTTAGGCCTGGCAAAGGCTGAAGTTAAAAGAAAGATTTCTGATCTATGGATGACATACCAACACTTTAAATCTGTTAGCAGCCATCATAAACTGAGTAATGTGCAGCCTGCTTAAATTTTAGCAGCAGTATCAGTACTGGAGAAGTGTGAAGATCACAATTACTCATATATATATTCCCTAGCCACAGATAAAGGGTTTTTTATACTTGCTGTCATAACCCTTATTAAACCCTGTGATTTTGAGGATTATTTTAAAATTATTCTGATAACAGAAACCAGTTACAGATAATGGATAAATATATATCCTTTATGGCTTACCAATTCTAAGGACGTGTTTTCTCAAATGTACACTTTGAAGCATTTTGAAAGCTATTTCTATGGAATTTTTCCTGCATGTCAGACATGTGTTCTACATAATATTACATAAATAAGCTAGACTTAAACTGAAATACATTAAATTATTGTGTACTGCATATCAAGTTATAGCACGTCTAGCTATTGCTCAGTGTTAATAAGAGGTCTGTTTAGAAAGTCATCATTTCCTTAGGGAAAATAAACTTTTCTAGGAAGGTGAACTGCATAACAAGTGATAATTAAGCCAAACAAGTAGCAAAAACCAAAAGAGAGTCTAATACTTTGAAACCTGTAGCCAATATGATTCCTAAAATAATCCTAACATTTTCATTTTTCCCAGTTCTAGCAAGTACATCCACTCTAGTAAAGCGTAACCTCCTGAAGGTAATACAGCAATTTCAGAAAGCAGGAGCAAAGTGAAGATGCACCAAACACTGCTGTAAGAAGTTTGTATCTTTCAGGTGTTGCTACTAACAAAAATCGTGCCAGTTATGACAAGATTAGGAAATAGGACAACCTAACAGGCTTGATACTTGATACTTGATAGTATTAGCACTTAGAAAAAGAGAGGGACTGGAGTATCTGCTGAATGACTGAAAATAACATATAGAAGGTTCAGGCAATAATCTTTCTCAGAAGGTATATTTCTATATCTTTTGTCCTAATTCTCTTTTTAAAATAGCTCTACCTTTTCCTCTCCCCTTCCCTTCACCTTCTCTTCTCCCAGCACACCAATGAACAATTTGTAAGTGTGTGGAAGATACTTCTGTAGCCTAACTATGGAGTTGCTATGATAATTCATTTTAGTTGAAAACAGAAATGTTATTATTGTAAAATCATATAGATTCTGCCAGTAAAACAGAAAGAAAATAACAAGAATTATTTATGACACAAGGCCACATTTTCATCTATGATTTTCCTTGAATTAAAATTAAATCAATAAATCACTGCTGGATGAAAAGGACGATGTTGAAAAAGTCTAGCAGTCTTTGTGAACTGAGTTAATTAGGGCCTTTATGTAGAATGCCCAAGACTTAATATATAACCACACCCTTGAAGCCAGACTCAGTATATAAATGCAAGTGTTTTCTGGAAGATTGTAGGAGGGAAGAATTTGATTCCATAGAAAGAAGAGTGAGTATTGTTTACTAGCATTCTGGTTATCTTCTCTGAAAACTACCAGTACACTGTGCTAGGTGGAACTGAAGCACAGACAGCTAACATTCCACTTCCATTTCTACCGGCTGGTCCTGAGGCAAGGATTTCTGTGACTTCTCCCACATCCTGAGACATAGGTTGCTGCATTTGGCTCTTCTATTTAAATGTACACATGATGCATGGTATAAACATTGTTTTCTGTATTGCAAAATAAAAGTTTTATGGACAGTTGCAAGCCATATGTTCTCGAAAAGAAATCTTTTCCAGATGAACTTGTGAAGTCACTTTGGCTTTTTTTCAAAATTAATATGCAGCTGCCAAATTCGACATGTATTCATCATTCGTTTTTGTCACATCTCTAATTCAATTTTGTGTGAATGTTAATGATACTAACTTTGAGTCGTAGAAAAATTAATTCTGACTCCCGTTTTGTTAGCATATTTCGTTAAAGTCAAATGGCATTCTAAAAAGGATATCTTTACCTTTTGTATTTTATTACATTTGGCTCTATTAAATGAACATGTAAATTTACTTAGCACAGAGTAGCTAACTGATACTAAAGTCCAGGTTGCTTGAATAGACGGAGTAGCATTTTGGACTCAGCTATTTCCCGTAATTTAATGAAATTTACTTTCGAGGATAACCATTTACTATTATGCTTTACTTCATTCGGTGACCCAGACTGCATCTTCTGCTTGCTAATTGGTACTTATTAGAAGGGGATCTATGATGCTTTGATCACTTCACAAGGAATTAGACTGAGAAACTACCAATTTCTTTGTCATAATCTTTTAAACAGTTGTCAGATGGGCATGTCTCCTGGTAACTGAGTTTGACTATGTGTTTGCTTCCTTTATGTATATGTACAGTTACTAGAATACTGCATATGCACGCAGAGTTCAAGCACCAAAATAACTGTTTGCAGAATTAAAGTCTTAGCAATGGAAACTTCCATCTTCCGTTGCTCCAACAGACACTGTGCTGTGTAGTGAAATTGTATAATGGTGGGCAGAATCACATGGACCCTAATGGAATTGTTGTTGCAAAGAAACAGTATCCAACAGTGTGATTTGCATCATGCTGTGTGAGCCGCCTACACTTTTCAGCACTTGGTTCTGTGTCTGTAATTTATTGCTCTAGAAACCATTATAATAATACAGGAAATGCTGAAGCAAGTGTAAAGGAGAGAACACATCACAGTCAGACTGTAATGACTATTTAGACTATTTAAACTCACTCAGCTTGTTTCACATTTGTAAAACAAATTCTTTTCACTTCCTTTTTTTATGCATTTTATTTGGCTTTCTGGTCCCTCTATGGTTGAGATTAAATACACTGTTACACATTTTAAGATAGTTCATGATCATAACTGCTCAAAATTGCAAAACAAGGCCTAAATATAAAATGGTAAAAGCGAAAATTTCCAGATATGCTGTTTCTTTGACTATTTAGACTATTTAAACTCACTCAGCTTGGTTTACATTTATAAAATTCATTTCAATTCCTTTTTTTATGCATTTTATTTGGCTTTCTGGTCCCTCTGTGGTTGAGATTAAATACACCATTACACATTTTAAGGTAGTTCCTGATCATAACTGCTCAAAAATGCAAAGCAAGGCCTAAATATAAAATGGTAAAAGCGAAAATTTCCAGATATGCTGTTTCCTGCATAAGAAATGGTCTCGTTCTCATATAAGTACTTCACAATGTATGATAAATGTATGCTGAAATCTCTCTGTATATCAGACTTACAATTCATTGTGTTAAGTCTTTTGGAAAACAATGACATTTAGTATATGGCCATTATGGACTTCTTCCTCATTAAGCAGGAGGAATGTAGCCAAGATAAGGATTTTTTAGCTCAGTCATTTCATTGGTGTAGTGATCACCAGGGGGGCAATATGAGAAAGAAATGCCCTGAGGCTGCTAAGAAGCCCTCAACAGACCAAACTGGGACTTCCAGCTGGTGGCTCGATATCACCTTTTCAGTCTTGATTTAAGCACAGGACATGGCCCATAATTTTTATCCTCTGGAATTTTTATCCTACTTCTTTCAGCACACAGCTTGCTTCTGTGTTTGCACTGTTCTGTAGAATAGAGAACAATTTTTGTCAATATCATTGTCCTTTTATCTTCTGCAGGATAAAACCAATCATTTATAACTCCACACTTCCTCAGGTATCCAAAAGTTTTCTTTGACCCGAAGAAGTTACTCTAAACATTGGTGTAAGGTTCTGTTTTCATTCCTTGTTCTTCTCCATTTCTTCTGACTCAGCCAGTTCTTTCCCCTCTCTGTTTTCGGTGTTTTTTTCTTAATTTTCTGAAATTCATTATGTAGAGTATAGCTGATAAAAATGTTTTGGTTCTAGAATCCCTTAAATTTTTCTCTTGTAGATTTCTATACTGCCCATTTCTCAAACTTTTCTTTCCTATCTGTCAGTCACTGATTCCACTCCAATGAACATTTCTGTTCTGGCAGAGCTCATTTACAAATCCTAAATGTTCCTCTCTGTCAGTTTACTTCTTTGTCTCTTCTGTTACCGTTGTTCTTCATTCCCAGAGCTCTTTTCTGTCACATCCTTTGCTTCTAGCCTGTTACTACCTTTCCTTAAGCTATTTCTGCATTTCATTCATATTTAATGTTTCCACAGTTCTAACATAAGTATAGTCACTTTCTTAACCTCCCAGCATAAGTAATTTCTTCTGCCTGAAATACTCTCTTCTTGAAACCACATATTGCTTTGCTACCATATGCTTACACTTTTCTTGGGGATGTTAAGCAGCCAATGTACATTTCCTTCCTTATCCTCTACCTGCCATGAAAATTTATAGAAATCTTCATGTTTTCTTAACATTTGGTACAAAAAACAGCTAGACAAAAGCATGATGTGTATCACAGAAAATTCTGTTGTAATGAAACCCCAGTATGGAAGATAAATGCATGTTTATTAGGCTGCTGGGTTTTTTTCTGAAAAAAAAAAAAATGTATTGAATATTCTGTTTTCAGTCTTCCAGTGCATATATGAAATTTAAATATGAATACAGTGAATTGGAAATACATGTAAATTTACGTTTTAGGGAAAAATATAGCTTTAGTGATACCTTTGGTCTTCTGACAGAACATAGGGTATTTGAATCATTGTCTGACTTAAGAGAAAGTTTAGAAAATTACTTATAGGCATGTTGACATGTTGTATTTCTCAAATGGGTCTGATTTCATATAAAGGATTTTTTCTTTGAGCAGAGCTCAGATAAGCTGCAATTTTGTCACCTTTTTTGGAACTGCTAGAAAGTTCAAGAAGCTATAAACTACAGAAGGAAGCAATATAACAGTAATAAAATTGTTAACATCTATAATTAAACAGATTAACAGCCAACATATTTATATTTGTTTTGTTTTGTTTTGTTTTGTTTTCACCAAAGCGTCTACCATTTATTTAGGCAATTACAACTAACAGTATTACAAGATAGTGCTAAGATAATTTAATGACCTTAGGGGTTTTTTTCCTTTGTATGTAAATTATTTAAAGAGTCTTGTAATTTACTTTGGTTTTGCTTAAAATGTGTCACTGAAATTTTTTTTCTTGCTTAAATCATTTACATAAACTCCATAAACAGGTGTTCCAGACAAGCCTGTAATTTTTCCAAATTGTTGCATTACTTGAGCAGACATGGGGTATTGCATTTTTCTCAGTTAAATTATTAAAATATTATTTTTATGAGCTTATTGAAATTAAAATACTTGTTTTTCAGAATTGACACCTAGCTTAGGATTCATCTTTGATGTTTTGCTTCTCTCTCTCCAAACCATGGAAAATGCTTTTTCTTTTGCAGTTTGATCAAGTAAGATCCTAGATATTTCATATCAGAATTAGCAAGAAATTTGCACTTTGTTAGGGCTGCTTTGACTTGCATAGATCTAGTCTTTCCTAGTCCTTTTCCTAAACTGTTCTCGGTCAGCCCATGAACTATTTCTACACACCAAAGCTTATTTCCAGCTTGGCGTTAAAATCAGCTTAAGCCATAAGAGATCGTACTTGATGTGGGGCACCGTCTGCACTATTTCTCGTACTGTATTGAACTTTTTTTCCATTTCTTTATCAGCAGTTTATGAACGTATGTGATATGAAATTCAGTATGAATATATTGAATCCCCCCCTAACTTTTATAGGCTATACAAGATAAAGTGTGACTGTAGATTTATCTAATTGTCTGTTATTGCTGTGTCTGTTGCAAGTAACGTTTATTTTAATCATATAGTCCACAGCATTTCAGAAATCTTGTGACCTTATTTTACTGCTTCATAACATTTTCTCCCTTTTGCCTTACTGTTGCTTTCCTTAGTCTCCTGAGGTACATTAGCTCAGCTGCTCTTCCCTCTTGGTCATGGCTTTGATCCAACCTTTGTGTTGCAACTTCAGACCTATCTCCAGAAAACTGTCGGATGGCCAACACTTGCTTTTCATTTAGACAGCCCTTACTGCTTAACCTTTAGTGCAAAGCACTATAAGGAGTTTATGAATATGAGGGAATTATGTCACCAGATATCACTATGCCTGTGATCAACAGGTGACTTGAGAGCTGTAGTGTAAAGACCTACTGTAGAGACCTGGACAATGGTTAGAAGAGCAGTCTTTTTTGATGAGAGCTGACTTTTAGTAGCCTGTGTTCACAGTCCCGCTTGAAATGCTAAGTGCTGTGGAATAGAGTGCTGCTATGAAACAGCTTAATCAGTGAACCGAAACCCAAACCTGTAGTCCCATTCAGCAGTTGCTATGAGGATAAAAATTGTTATGAAGGAGTTCATGTAAATATTAAATGTATTTCTGATTTAAGGTAAATGACTCACTGTTTCACAGATGGATAATCACCTTAACAGCAAAATGATTTAAGGCCACAGATGGAATGATAGAAGGCCACAGAGGCCACTGTAGCCAACCTTATGAGAATATTTTCATCTCAACTCAAAAAATTAATTAGAAACATTTTTCCTCATCTGCTCACTGCTGCTTTTTTAAATCCATTTTATGACAATCAGTAAACACTTTTTAAAAATTAATGGTGATCTCAGAGCAGGTCAGTTGGCTTTTGGCTGACCCTGAGATGACTGACAAGTGGCAGCATATATTATGTTTCAAGATCTAGCAGGAGAAGCAACCAAATGTTAAATTTCCATTGTGACTTGTTGGGCCAAGATTTTTTCAGGCATTCTGTTAACAGAAAATGTCAAATATATGAGCTTTAAAGAATTTTCTTTAAATTCAATTATGATATAATGTAATATGACAGTGCCTCTTCTGATAGACTCCTTTGGTAGTGTAAGTTTACCTGTAACTAAGAAATTTATTAATTTCATTCATTATGCCATCAACTTCTCTATAGTTAATTTTTTTTCTTTGGTAGGAAGCATTATTATTGTTGTTGTTATTATTATTACTATTATTATTAACTCATTCATAATGAACAACATAACTACAAATATCATTCTTGTATCCAAGCATTAATAGTTGCTGTATGATCATGTAGTCTGCATCTATCTTAACATCTTTTCCTCACGTTGCAAACCATGCTGTTATTGTTAGTTTTTATAATCCAGTGGTGTTTACTCATCAATGTAAGTTTCAGGGCTCTTTAGTGTGAATTCTCCAAAATCTAAGTAAAACACTAGAAAGCTTAAAGACCTGCTTAAAACACATCTGACAGGAAGAGGCAACAATCACAGCAGAGAGAAAACCTAGTGAAAATGCTGCCTTATTTTATTATTCAAATAGAATGTGATCAGTTACCAGTTTGCCCTTTGTGTTATGGCGAGTTTCCATAAACATTACAGTAAGTGAGTTCTGAACAGGAGTTTTATTTAGTGGACAGGAATGACTGCATGGGCTGTTTCTATGTGAATGTCTTTTATATAATGGGTTCAGTGGAAATAAAGATACAAAGGATGAAATCAAAATGGGCAGTCAGATTATGAAACATGTGTAAGCTTAAATAAGATAAAAATTAAAACCAAAAGAGAATTTTACTGGTCCCCAGAAATAAGGACATATGGCTTGGGCAGAATGATGAAACAGGTCTCAGTAATGTGCTTTTGACTGGCTGAAGTCACTAGTGAAAGGAAGTTTGCAACTAGAAAGGAGCTGAGGTTTTTGATCAGACAGTTAAAAAACATCAAATGTAAAATAAGGCAAGAAGAGTAAAGGAGGAAGGAGAAACGAAGCGAAAAATAACAATTTCTTTCATTTTAGGCAAAGCAAACATACAAAATGTGTAGAGTAAAATTAAGTACTTGCTGCTCTAAGGAAATATGAACAGTGTGAAAGAGAGAAGTGACTGTCTGCTTTGGTGACTGCCCAGTTCAGAAATGAAAAATACAATTTTGTTAAGATTATAGGATAATTCAGGTAGAAAGGGACCGTAGGAAGCCCTAGTTGAACCTCCAGCTCAAAGCAGGGTCAATTATGATTTCAGATTATTGTTTTAATAATTCATATTAAAAAAAATATAAAATAGTTTCTAATAATCTGACATCAGAAGATGACACTAGTACCACTCCTGTCATGGTCTATAGAATCCATACCATTGTGTATTTGGTGATCCTTCGAGTGAGCTTGCACATAACAGCTAGCAAACATTACGTTTCTCATTTCATGATTAAATTTTCTTGTATTAATGACACAGAATCTCACAAGCAACTCGAAGTCAGAATGTATTGTTGTATATCAAAGTATGCAAGATTCTTGAGCTCCAAAAGAGATTCAACAAGGCATCAGAGTCTGACTCTTACTTTATGTATCAGATTAACCCTCTGAGCTAGGAAATGAGCATGTCATATCCTGCTGTCTGCCTTTCTTCTGTATCTACTTAATCTCTAATTACTTAAAATGTATTTGAATAACGAGCAAGATATGATGGAGAGAGAGAGACGGAAGGATGAGGAAGTTCAAGGAACAAATGAGGCATGCTAGTGAAATCAAGACAGAGTCCGATAGATGGCAAAGTTCAAGGGAACAATGAGGTGATATTGGTAGGTGTGATAGGAATTGGCCTCAGGCAATTCCAACCTATCATAAAGTTTTTTTGTGTAAATCCTAGAATGTGGAAAAAAAGTACTTTAAACTGGATTTTGAAAGGGCAAAATGGTATATTCATAGTAGTACATAGCAGACAACAGAGTAGGAAGAGGCCATATCAAAGTTTTACTGATCTTGTAGAAAGATCTCTACAAGGGGGTCATTCATCCACATAACTAAAACTCTTACTCATTCTCTTTGTACTGAACCCTTTCACTGAATCCTGCCACATCAAACAGAGCAAATTTTCAGTGACTCTTTGCCACACTTCATAGCGTACTTGGTATATGAAAAAGATCTCTTCCTGACTCCAGTGAAGCCACTCATTGTTTATGACACAACATCTGGTTTAGTCTGGTGAAAATCTTTCCATCGGTCAACTCCTTGGATGCTATTTAGTTAGTTTTCGTTGTGTGTGATATGACTCACACATCTTTGAGGATTTTTCCACAGTTCTTTATTCTGATATACCATACTTTTATAACATCCATTATCATGAATGTTTGATAGAATCCTTCCATATTTGTTTTTTGAAAAGTGTATCACGTGTGGACCCAACCAGTGTTGCACACTCTCTCTGTCTGTCCTGCCGGAGTGTTATATAAGTAGTAATATAAGAAATAAAAATACAGTGCCTCTGTAAGTGGAGGACTGGTGCACCACCTTTTTACTTGAGAAAAATTATTTTGTCTAGAAAATCCCTCACCAGCTCTTTCAAGCAATCTTTCTACAGGTTTTCATTGTTTTTTGTAGAAATAGCTCTTAAAAACCCTCAGTTGCAGCTTGCTTCTGTTTATTGTTAGAACCACAGCAGTGAGTTGTATGTTCATACACACCTGAGTTTCCCAGCCTCATGGATGATGATTTTAAAGGTCTCCTCACATTAGCAGGTAGATTCAGTAAGTGAATGGGAGCATATTCGTTAGTAGATTGTTTTGCCAATGAAAAAACAAAAGGCGTGACAGAAGCTCAGGACATTTTGAAAACTAACTCCTCCTTCCACAAATAACCAACCAAAGAGAAAGGAGCTTTTTCAGTTAAGCCCCCTACTGAGATCTAAAGCCTTGTTTATGATAAATAACTACATGTAAAGAGTAATCAGATGGCTTTAAAATGATGTAACACTAAATATTTCTGTTTATATCCAGTTTATCTTTATTAGAATAATCATCCAGCAGAATTACAAAAAAGGTTTATTTTCTGGTCTTAGCTCAGTCTCAGGGTACCTCGTAAACCTCTTTATGTTTCTGTGTGTCTCAGCTTCCCCATGTTTGAAAGAGAATAATAGTTCTTCACTGAGTGGAAGACAGTTTTGGTGGCAATCACCATAATATAGTATGATCAATAATCATGTGAAAATTTAAAAGCATGCAGATTGGATGAAGAGAACACTTGACAAAATGGAGAATGTCCCTGTTACATGGCACAGGTATCCTGTTACTAAAATGAATATTTAGGTATGAAAAGGATAGAATACAAACAATATCCGATTAATTAACACTTCTAAAAAGAAAAATAATTCTTCTTTTAACTAATGACTGAAAATCTCTTAAACCAAAGAATGCATCACTTTAAAAGTCATGGTATAAAAATTCAAACAATAAAATGAAATTTAAATGAAATTTTCAGTTGAAAGTCCACATACTTTTCTGCTGCTGATGAAGAGAAACTGCTTTTTATGTGAATATCAGTCAATAACAATGAACTTTTGCTTAATTTGTTCTTTGGCAGAGCAACTGTAATTTTTTTTCCTGTGTTTAATTTCTGGGTTTTGTGCTTTGATTTTGGTTTTGCTGTTTTTAATGGGAGTACAAATAGTCTTTATTTGATTGTATGTATATAATAAAGCAGTACACCAAATTACCACCACTGACTAGATAAAATGTATTTTCTTCATATGATAATGCAGTTTGGAATGGGAGACAACCCAGGGACCAATGACTAAAAGCATAAAATCCAAAGAATTCTAAAGAATAATTTTTCTTGATGCTCATAAGATGGCTATAGAATATTTTTTTGCCACTGAGGCATAATTGTGATGTGAAAAACATTAACAATGAGGAGGGCATTAGGTCAGGATCACTCTGCATCATAGATGGCATTATCTGCTGATTTAGCCAGGCTGAAAACTGCTGAAAAATAATCCTTTTTGTGCCCTTGTCGGTGGCTTTGGCCCAGAGTAATAGAAAATCAGCTTTACCTGAGTCAGATAATCATTACAAAATGAATTTTGTTCTTGACTCACAGAAATAATTGGGAGAAAAATATATTTGATAGGTGTGATGAATATTATTTTAAGTTAAAGCGTACTGAGATGTATAAAATACTAAGTGCTGCTGGTAATTGAGCAACTCTATGCAACTGTAAATTAGCTGCTTGAATTGAAAATAGATGATTACTGAAAGCGCTTTTTCCCCCTAGAAAACTTGCTGTTCTCCTTTTCCTTAGCATTCACAAGGGGCGTTCAGTTAATCATACTGAGGTCTCTCCCTTAGTGCTGCAGTAGCTGATTACCCAGCAGGAGGTGCAGTTCCAGCAGGGTAAGTCAGAATGGTGTTGGTCGTTCCCTGGGGAGGGACATCCTGTAAAAACACCAAGGTTGAGAACTGTCATATTCACAGCAGTAGGTGCATTTTCCTCAGAAATTAATGGAGCAAGCTGGGCAAAAATGTTTTTAAACTACATCTTCCCTAGAGTAAGATGCAAATTCAAAGCTCTTTTGAAGCATTGGAATGAAAGTTGAAGATAAGACTTTTTAGTTTTTGACATTGATGATATAGGCAACACTAGCACTACGAATATTAAACTGAAATGGAGGATAAGTGGGGCAGTTCTTATTCAAGCAGCTCCCAAATGCAGTCCTAACTATTTCAAAGCTAGTTTATCTAAGGTACTTTTAATTATGGTTGTTTTTATTGCAGAATACCTGTCATAGATTTCCTTCCTTCGATTTTTTATTAGTTGAACAGCAATGCTAGATTTTTTTCCTGAAGGAAGAGGATCGAAAGTAATCTTGCCAACTAGACTCCATCCAACAAAGGAGGGTTTGAAAAAGGAGTGAAGATTTGAGATGCACATTTGTTTTTTTAGCAGCAGTCTGAGTGCTGTTCAGCAGCAAGCAGCAATTCTAGGCTGCTTTCATTATCGTAGCCAGTGCAGCACAAAGTGATTGTGATCTGTTTACAGAAGGATTTTACAGAAACATTGAGCACCTTCTTTGCTTTGTCCTCTTGAACAAAGGTATAAGAAGTGTCTGTTCATAGTACACAGTTTCTACAGATTTCTTAAAAATAGAGGAAGATAAATCCTCAAGGATTGTCTCTGATAGATTATGTAAGGCCTGTACAACATGGTCACAAGCTCCCTCTCCCACATGCTTTCAGTTCCAATGGTCTTGCCCTCTTTTCTTTGCTCCAGCTCAGTGTTTCTTTTTTTGCCTTTCTCATTTGATTCCTTTATAAGTTCTTGCAGTGTGTCTGTTACTACTGGATTATAAGAACATGAGTGGCAGCACATGAAATCCACCTACCAGAGACCTAGATAACAGCTGAAAAAAAAGAGGAAAAATGAGAAGAAAAAAGAAAAAAAAATCTCCATTGATTTCTTTTTAGTTTGCCATAATACCTAGCTCAAGGACTTCCTGATGTAGAAGTGATATCTGTGTGTAAGAATATTCCATTAAATTTACACAGTCAGTCTTCATTCCTTCTTTAACGAACAGGCCCTGCTATTCCTAACTGGCAATTCACTCCCTAAAGCAAATTAAAAATTTTACTGAAACTGTGCAGAGACACAAAACTCGCAAGACTTTATTTGGGTTTCATTTATGCAGATTTTTATTGCATCTGTCCAGTGTTTACTATCAAGTAAATACTATTGCAGTCAAATATATAGTTGAACTAATGACCTTTAAAATCATTCTAGTATACTGTTTAGTATAGTCATTAACATCATAAAGTATTACCCTCAGTTTCACTTGTCACTGTATCTGTAGAAATATTTCCAGCTGTCTTTCTATTTAATGCATACACATATCTGATAAACCAACCTTAACTGAAGCCCTCGATATTAGGTATCTTTTAAAAATAGCTTTTATTTCCTCTTTATGCTTGGTATACCTTGCATGTTTTCATATCCATAAGTACAATATGATCTGATATTTCTAGAAAATGAGGGCGGCATATGAGATGACAAATGTGAAAGGTGATATCAATTAGGAGTTCTATGTCATTAAAAAGTATATAAATACTAGTGCCGTATCTCCAAAAGCCAAGTGACAAGGCCTTCATTGTTCTGTAATATGACTCAGTTGTTCCTGAACGTATGGGAAGCTAGTTTATTAATAAAAAATTTCCTCCCTAGTCATCTTAATTTTGCCAGATTATAAATATGTAGCCAGAGTGAATTAGAGTTAACTCATTCTTTCCAAATATTCTGAGATTTTTTTCTGTACAGAAATTAACCTAGGAGGTTTCTAGCTTCTCTCTGGACATTTTCTTGGATACATTCATTGCATACTTCCATCAGTGTGCTTAAGGATAAATATACCTTAAACCCCAATGTGAAATAACAAGAGATTGATATGTTGAAACAATAGGCAGGAGATCTCAAGTGTCTCATCAACCCACTCACACAAGGAGACAGGTCCAAGTCAAAACTCTAGACTGAAAATTCCCTAGGCTGCAATGGAGACCTAAGCCAAGTTTTGCAGTCTAAGATAATTTCTTTTAATACCTTCCAATTAATTCTAATTTCAGGTACAAAATAAGTGTTGTATGAAAGTCTGCGTGCATGTTAAATATGTGTATTTAAAGGAGTATATCCTCCCTGACAGCAAAGCCCTTTAATATATTGCAGTGTTTAGATTTAGATATTTGAGACTCCCACTAGACAACAAGTTATTAAAACATCTGCCTTTCCATAAGCCATTCTGTTCTCTGCCATTCCACATGTCCTTTTCTACTTCACCAGGCAAAATTGCCCAATCTAAATTTCAGCTCAAGTGTTTGATGGCTTTCACGCTGAGCTCAAACTGTTAGTGCTTCCCTGAGAGAATAGAATTGAAACGGGATTTAATCTAAAATAACAAAATAGAATAAAGGTTTTACATATAAATAAGTAATGCCCTGTATATTTTTATGCACACTTTTCTTTGCTGGATTTTGCATGCAGTGAAGTTAAATGTTAAAATGCATAGATAACCCAAAGCTGACAGAAAAGAATGTTAGTGCATGTTGCATATGTGCTCTATCCTAAAGTAGATTTTAATTCAAATCCGTAGTAACAGGTACAACAAAATATACTGAAAAAAATAGTATTTCTACTGCTACCTTTGTCTCAGACTGCTGGATGCTTGTTTGCCTTTTTTTTTAAAAAAAATGTATTTTCAAATAACATTCCAAAGCCATTACTAGTGTCCCGTCTAGTATTTTCAGTGATGTTAGTTGGGGATTTATATGCTCAGTGTTTATGGAAGGTTCATATTTGGAGCTGGATTTTTTTTATAGAATGTGAACAATTCCCTTTATAATAATAAAGCAATATCATGAACTACCAGTTAGCAATAGAGGTTTCAATATTTAATAATGGGATACTACAAAAATTCTGAACTTGTGCGCAAAAAAATTAAATGATTGATTCACACTGCTAACTAAAAACATGTGCTTGACAAATGAAACAGAGCGGGGTCAAGCTGTTGTTGCTTATCTTGCCATTTTTTCTACATCTAGATAAATGACCATTAATCACAGCTCCTTAGTAAGCAAAAGGTTTGGTGTTGTTATCATTTTTGTAGCGATGAAGGCTTACCTCGTACGGGGGAGCAGCATAACCAGCAGGTTGAGGGAAGTGATCATTCCTCTCTATTCAGGACTTGGGTCCAGTTCTCTCACCCAGCTGCAAGAGAGCATAATGAATTGAGTATGTTATACTAACAGAAACTGAGGAAGGTAGGTTTCTTCAGCTTGCAGAAGAGAAGGCTAAGAGAATATCTGATTACTATTTTCAGCTGTATCATGGTGGAGAACATGGAGATGCATCTGAGAGATGCATAGTAAAAGGACAAGAGGTAAGGGTCAGCAGCAAAGAAGTCCCAACGAATGTAAAGAATTCTTTTTCACCAGGTGAGAGGCGCTAAGCTGTGGAACAGAGTGCCTCAGATATTCAAAATTGTACTGGAAAAAGCCCTGGGAAAACATATTATAACTTTGGAGAATTGGCTTGGACTAAATGGCTTCCAGAGATCACTTCCAACCTGGATTATTCTGAAATTCTGTTCTGTGATTCATCTCACAAATAAATTGCCAAGAAAAGCCTTTGAAACCAAAAATTTTCATTTCAGGGTTCACACCATTAAGAATGTCTTCAGGTACTGATTCTCTTTTTTAACTCCACACTTCTTGTCTGCAATCTACACACTGTAAACAATTTATCTGCATGGTATTTAGGCTGTGCAGTTCTGATTGTGTCAGTGATGTCATACAGTAACACGTACGCAAACTTCAGACATTCCGTAAGGCAGTCATTTTTCCAGGTATTAGACACGGGCATAACTTTAAGAGAGCAAGTGTTTGCCTATGCCATATATGACCTTACGACTGTGCATGTGTAGGCCCAAACCACTGCCTGCTAAAATTACTTCAATTTCCCATATTACTCAGACAGACATGAGCTGAAACTTGTGTGTGTGATAGCCAACTTTCCTTTTAACTGGATGAATTACAGATCTGAACACTGGAATTCCAAGCAGCTATAACCTTAGGAAGAATAATAAAATAATTTTTTCAATTTATTTCAATTGTTGCATAAGACTGTTTTAAAAATCTTTTACGTTACAGATTGCTGTCAAAGTATGAGCCTAAAGTTATCTAATCAGACTATTTAACCATACTTTTTTTCATGGAAAACAAATTTTACAGAACATAAATTAACTCAAACAGAACAACTGTACCCCAGAAATTTTGGTAACTTCCTAATGTCACCTGAGTTCCAGAACTGGAAATGTGAAGTTGTATGCAGTTAAGAGAGTAATATTCAAGCCATGCCATCTATTACTTCTGGGAATTTGAAAAGGTAGCTGTTTATTTCATCAGTCATTAATATTTCCTATCTACCCCTTGCTCAAGCAGAGTCCCATGAGAAGAGATGGTTCTCCTAGCCTTAAGGAGTAAGCGTGGGAACCAGAGCAGAGAATTTCTTCTCTTGTCCACTAGCGTACAACATGAAAGTGGAAAGCTGTTACGAAAAGAGCCCCTTACGAGATATGAGGGACAATTATGAAACTACTCCTTATCCATTCTACTATATTTCCTACACTGAGCAGTACACTATACATGCTGTAGGTGGTATAAACATACCATCTTTTCTAATCTCGAAATGAGTCATTTTTTTCTTATCTACTTCGTGACTTTTTGCAGCTTGTCCCATGCATCCCACTTGTGCAAAACCCCAGACTTCAGTGAAACATCATTTCCTTTGCAGTCACTAATTTAACATTCCAGTGGGCTGGTAAGATGAGCACTTCGGAGAATGGTTTGATTTTCCTAATGTGAAATGTCTACATAGGGCAAATGTACGAAATTACTTACTACCTTTGGCTGCCATGCTCAGCAGATGAAGCTGAGCTGAAGTATTATTACCTTTCTTGATGACATGAAGTCATTAAAACTCTTCTCTGTGGCTTCAGATATAGTTTTAACACTTGCAGGAAATGAGAGTTTTAGAAAGTCTGGTGCTGTCAGCTTATGTATTAGACACACAGCATGTGCCTGCAAACTACAGCAGTACTGTTTAACTTTGTGAGGCATGAACAGAACGAAGACCCCAATAAAATGTGATCTGAAAAAACAAACCATAACTGTAGTAAAGAATCAGGTGGCGTAATTGTATTTCTAGTAGAAATAAGAATAATGGATATTAATCTTGAAGGAGGATTATTAAGTACCACTTTGTTCTAGTTTTGAGCTTTTGTTCTGCATCTGTCAAGCACAAAATCACAAAAATTACCATTAATTTCTTTAACCTAGACCCTTTTTGAACCTTCATGGCAATATTAAATATTTTTTATTATTTTTTTAATCAACTTCTATTATTCTGCTGAGTTAACTGTATTAATGAAGACTAAAGTGTAAAAAAATAGACATTGTTTTCATGAATTTTTTAAGGACGTTTTAAGGCTACTAACATGATATTTAGTGCAGTATATTGAAATAATGTAAGCAAGTGAGTAGAAAGCTCAGAATAATTGTATGTGTGGCCCTCAATATAGTTATTTTTTCATTTTTCCCTTTCTGTGTAACCTAGCATATTGCCCATTTCCCCAATTTTATTAATATCCTGTGGATACAGTGCCTGTTTGAAGCTGAATGTAAGTCCACAAACTCCCAATTATTTTCAATTTTGCACTTGTTTGATTAGAGTGCTATTGTCTGTAATTTTTACACTTTTTGTGAATCTTCAAAGTGCATGATTCATGCCTTGAAAATGAGTTGTTTTGTGTTTCTCAGCATTGCTTTTTTTTTATCCCTGCCAGTTATAACCTGATAACCTGATTTCATACTGTGCTTTAGCACAACAATACAGTCATCAAACTAAAGCAACACAGTAAGTGGGCACATTAGCCATCATTTTACTTGATCACTTGGGAGAGATTAAATTTATTCATTTTCAGACCAGATAATGAAATATTTAAAACATGTTAGAGTAAACGGTGGCAGCATTTATGAAGTTTTGATATGCTCGTTGCAAAAGCCATATACTATATATTGCACATGTAGGACTTGTGCAGATGTTTGGGAAATTTCTGCAGGTTGTGGTTGGGGTTTTTTTTGTAGACTCATTTGCATTTAGTTTATCTAAAGTGAAATCCATTCAATTTTATTGAACTGTAATTCTGGTAATTTACAATATTTACATGCTGTGGTTAGATTGAAATCAGTCCTTAATTCAAATTCAATCTAAATTTACAGCATAGTAATTAGGGCTTTGTAACTGACACTAGGGGCCTATTGATTTAATGAAAAACTTAACCTTACAGTAAGTGTTTAATTAGTTGCTGCAGTAGATTCTACGCTGTCCTAAATTGTGGACTTTAGAGAATTAGGTACTAATTTAAATTACATTCCTATATAAAGATCAGAACTATTTTTTAAAAGAGTGTGTAACCCTACAGATGAATTAATTTCTCAGCCTTTGAAAAGGATAACAGAAAAAAAGCAGTAATGAAAGTGATTGCCTACTCTGCCTGAATTCAGATAAAGCCATGCCAGATATCCTGTAAATTACTGCCTACCTAGATAAAATACTGCTTTAAAGAGTTAAAACAACAACGAAAAGAGAAGTCAGTGAGATTTGCTTCATGGAAGTTTTTGCCAGGAGATAAAATTTGAAATGATATAGGAGACGTCATACTTAACTATAAAATCCAATATGTTTATATTCATAACTGAACAGATATATGACAGAAAATGAGTGTAAATGTCCATTTTCTACACAGAAAATTATGTTTTCATTTACAAATTAAGTGTAGTAAGCAGATATTTCTCCAGTTCCATAAAATATTTCAATCTAGATCAATACCATAGGTTTGTAGATGTAGAAAGAGTGCATTACCACTAACAGCAGGTGTTTGTTTCTTCCTTCTTCTCTGCCTTTTGTTATCATGGCTTGGTTCAGCATGGTCATCAAGTCATAAGCTGGAAGTGACTCTGCTATCCTCACAATCTTTCATTAACATTTTGGCTTGATGTATAGTTATTGGAACTAATTACAGTTCATCAGCAACATGTCAGTACACGCTTATCTCAAAGCCCTTTTATTTATCCCTCTTTACCAGTAAGTAAACTGTCCTGTGGCATTATAGCTTTTTGCCTTGCTCCCTGTGTATATTCTTCTGGTCCCTGATAAACCTGAAGTATTTTGTAATAGGTATTCCTAACATGCAAATTTTTAGTGAGCCATCAATTTTATGTCCCTAAAGGCTCATCTAGAATGTCGTCATTGTTTTCAGGAACTATGATTCTACTTTGTATTTGCCTCATCAACCTGAATTCATCACCCGTTTACACCCTACACTTGATTTTGTGGGGAAAGCAGAGGAGACCACTTAACTAAGCATTATTACATTATATTGCATGTACATAGAGATCAAGCTAAGGTTAAACAAGGGCCCATAAATTTGGCATTCCTAGGCTTTTTCATAAGGAGGCCCTTAGAGGACTTTTCTTAGGGGACTGAAGAATTTCTGCACCTGAGAAACTGATCCAGTACTTCTGCTAACTCCTGTAACAGTAGGATGGATATGTTTGCTGGTACTACATGGTGTATCCAAGAGCTGCGCATTCAGGGGACAGAGGAGGTGGAGGTAAAGAGGGATAACGTAAGGTGAAGGTAACTGAAGATGTTCATGTTTTCTGGAACATAAAAAGAAAAGAGAGTAGGAATGTAATCTGAGAGAATGCAGGACTTGAAGGTTTACCAACCAAATTTGCTGATGACATGAAACTGAGGGGAGCTGTTGACATTATTGAAGGCAAAGAGACCCTGCAGAGGGATCGAGACAAATTGGAGAGCTGGGCAATCACCAACTGCACAAAGTTTAACAAGGGCAAGTGCTGGATTTTGCAGCTTGCACTGCAACCCTGGATATCCATACAGACAGGGAAGAGAGAGGCTGGAGAACAGCCCTATGGAAAGAGATCTGGGGGTGCTGGTGAACGACAAGTTGAGCATGAGCTAACAGTGTGCCCTGGCAGCTAAGAGGGCCAACTGTGTCCCAGGGTGCATCCAGCACAGCATTGCCAGCTAATTGAGAGAGGTGGTTGTCAAATATTCAAAAGTAACAGAGGGGTTTTTCCCATGTCCTGGTCATGGCTTTGCAGATCATTCCATGTTCCAAAGTGTGGACACAGTAATATTCCTATGTGAGATTTTTTTACACAAAAGCCATGGAGCTGAGGAATCTGCTGATAAACTCTTGGGATATTCTGACTGTTCTAGTAAGGAGGGGAAAAGATATCATTGCCTTTTTTGATCACTGGTGAAGAAAGGCATGAGTAAAACACAGGTACAAGAGAACAAGTATTGACCTACTTCAATATTTATTGTAAAAATAAATAATATAAAATTTTACTTTATTCTTTTAGTCAGCAAGTAGGCATCAAAATACAGGAAAGCATATTTCCTGTAGTCACTGAGTAAAGCAAGAATAGAAAGTAGATGTTTTGGGCCTGGTATTGGTCCTTACAGGCTTAGCTGCTCTGTTTCTCTTCATCTTTACCATTTTATGTATAAGTCTGCACGGTGTCACACCAAACACTTTCTATATTCAGAAATGATAAATGGCTTCTGCCTGAATTAGCATTACCACAGAGTGACACACAACACCATCAAAAACAGTTCTCAAAGCTAGAAGTCAATGTGCATCTTACTGGGCAGGTCAAAATCACAATCGCAACAACCAGATTAGTTTCAAGTCTTGCTATTTCAAGGGAAAGGTAATTTTTTAACAAACAAAAAAAAGAAAATAAATAAACCACCTGAAGAATTTTATTCCATCTGAAGTAGTGTACTGTGCTACATGTGAAAGAAGAAAAGGCAAGAAAAGGAAAGGAGATACTATGTCTCTCATCAGGTACATAAAACTGCAAAATAAAATGGAAGGAGTTGAAGTGGCACTGGAAAAGCCCAAATAAAGTAGCAAAACTTAAAAGAATTTTTCACATGGAGATTAACATCAGAAAAGTCACCAGTTCCATCTTTAAACAGATTCTTTTTCTAGAAAAGAGAAACTTAGGAAGAAGACATTTCAAAAGTCCTAGAACAACCATTCCACCTACAGTGGTTTTGCCAACAGTAACTAGTTTTGATGAGTCAACACAGCTTATCAGCAAAAGCCGCTTCATTAGTCAGTACAATGAATTTCTTTATTTCAGCAGGGAAACTTTCCATATTTGTTACTTTGTCATTCTTTAGTAAGTTAAAGCATAGTGAAAGTATTGTATAATATTGTGGATAATACCTAGCAGTTTGCAGCAGTAGACCCTGCACATTCAAGATTTTTTGGTCTTTCTGCATAGAACTGCTAAGTTAGAAGCCATGTTACCAACATCTCCGTAGGCTGATCTGATTAATATTCCTAAGAAAAATAAGTTAACCGGAGAATTTCTGTTTGCTAATGATCCTTAACTTCTGGAATACGCCTTTTTAAGAAACATTGGCAATTGAAGATAAGTTTCATTAACAACAAGCTGCTCAAAATTTTGATTAATTTTGGCAGAAAGCCAAAGTGTTAGTCTGGCTTTCAGGACAAGAGAGTGCAGAGGTTGTTTAAAGGCGTATTTTGTTTCTTCAGTCTCCAGGTTTGCTGGAATGGAGAATACAGCCTCTTGTCAGGGTACACAGTAAATTCTTTTGGAAACAACAGCTCATTCTGTCATTATGAAGTGCATAAATAGAAACACAAAAGTCAAATCCATGCTTCTCAAATTGTTAATATATTTCAATATATGTTCAATCTGTAGTGAATTTTTTGTCTATTTATAGCAGGCAGAAAAAAGATTATTTGAACCAGCATAAGGAATGTGATTTCTCACCTCAGAAAAAGCCATATTCATGCCATCGCTCTCCATGACTTGCCAAAATACATGCCTTGATGACATGCTCTGTGGTTTTGAAAGGTTAATTGCAGTCCAGTACAGGTTGAAAGGAAGGGAAAGAATTATGTTCTGTGACATTTAAGGGCTGTGTTATCCTACTTTCTCTCAGACTTTAGGGGTTAGGACTACCCATTGTTTTCATAAAGAACCTATCTGTACTGAAACAGAAGTACTTTTTAATAGAAATCTAAAGTTGCTCTGAAACTAGTAAACCAAGTCATTCTTTCCAAAATAAAATGACCCTGTTTCTTTTAGGATACTTTCAAACATGTCATGTAGAACTCCAAAAAAAACCCCCAAAGAACAAACAAACAAAAAAACCCCCCACAAACAAAAGTAAAGCACTGTAGTTTACTGTGTTTTTTCCCTCTCTGGTCTGATCATCAGATAACTCACTCACATTTTGGAAATTCGGTTCAATTTCTTCTCTTCCATCTCAGGAGAGCTCTGAATAGATATCTACTCATTCTATATGAATACTCTGACTCCAGAGTTTGCCAGTGTCAGTTGCTCTTGACCTTCACCTGTTGCTTTTGTTCCTGCTGCCGAGTAAACGCAGTCTGACGGCAGAGGAGTGCCCTAGCAACTGGCTCAATTTTGTGTCACTGAATGTATGCAGCTCTTCTATATAAACCTAAATTAATTAAATAATGTAAGTAAAGAAACAAAACCAAAGAACCTCATCCTAGACCTGTTGTAAAGTTTCAAGCTAGGTGTGAGCAGCCACCAAAGCTATACTGAATTCTGACAGATAAGGCAGTGTGATTTATGCCATTCCTCTACAATTGGTGTACCAGGAGAATTTTCTTGGTATTATTCAGCTTATTTACAAACCCTATATCCTGCAGGAACAGAATACACTGGAAAGAATAAGGGAAAAACGGCCCTTGTAGACACTGCTGTGTTAAAATTTTCAAAGCTCTTAGATCATTAGGAATCTAAGATGCCACTGTTGTTCACTTCAGCTTGGGTTTGAGATACACTTTAATACATTTTGGTTCAATTTTATTTGAAACTCTTCACAGAATTTTAGTATGCAAATTTGAATTTTTTCTTGTTTTTTTATGAAAAAATGGGGATTTTTTGATCTGCCATTTTGCAGTTTTCTAATGGGATATCCTCCTGTAACCTTCATGTTCTAGCCTTCAAAAATATACAGCCTTATTACACAAGGTCTGGGGAATTCTATTTGTTGTGACTTAGAATCTTAGTACCGTTTGTGAGGCAAAGTGCCCTTGATGTCATATCGTTGGCGTTCTCAAGAACAATGCTCTGTGGCTGGAGAAAGAATTTTGTCCTTTATAAATGGATCATTTTGTTGTCATGAAATATCATTACAGTTACAAACGTTATAATAAAACTAACATGCCCTTCTGCTACTGCCAGTCCAGTCTTTCCCACAAACATATACATCAGTGTGATAGGAGAATGAAAGCAAATGTGATATGATAGGTTAAGAGAACATGGATATGTAAGTCCTGCCTTGTGATAGTTTTCATCTATAATTAGGCAATTCTCTTTCTTTTCTAATACAAGAATTTTCCACTTGTATTTGCATGCAGCAAGTCAAAGACAAGGAGAGCATAGCGGTTTCTCTATCTTAAAACACAGTAGATGCTTTCCCAACCTTACATTAAGTTAAATAGTATAAAGCTTTCCACAAGATCATGGGAACTCTACTTCACTGGCACCAGAAATAAATGTGATCAAATGATAAGAGTGCTTTACCCTCCAGTTTTAAATTTGTGTCACTTCTGCCCAAGGCAGAATCAGCATGCTTGAAAGTTCAATTCACGTAGTAGCAAAAAAGAAATATTGCAGAGCAGCTCACTGTACAATTTATGCTAATAGTCACCTGCTTTTGAACATCTTTTACATTTTCCATAAATTTCCACCAGGTTTACATACATATATATGTGTGGATATTTATATATGCCCATATATTTCCATGCTTTTATAGTGGTATGGTGACTAAAAAGACATTGTGGTATTTAAAATTTAATGAACAATTTTGGTTCACACTGTGAAATTCTAAGTGCTTATTTTTACAATAAAACATTGCTGAAATCAGTCCTCTCAAGGCAGTGCTAAAATATGTTCCAGATATACTTTTAATTCATATGGTGTAAAAACTATTAGTAATTTAGTATCCACTGTCTTTATGTCAAACATGCAAGCTCCATGCAAAAGGTTTTATTTCTTGTTCCTTCGTCATCCTTTCTTCAGTTGTGTAATACCTTGTTATTAACATAATACAGAGGGGTGTGAGTGGAAATAGTATGTACTAATTTTTACAAAATCTACAGACAATTTACCTACTTCTCAACTTTATCTCACTTGTTTTCCCTAAGGTGAACTGGTGAAACTTTTGAAAACAATAATTGAATCTTTTCAGTAATCATGGAAGATATGTGTCTCACTTGAATTTCTAAACTTTGCTTTAAGCTAAGTGTCAGAATAGTCACTCGTTTCCTGTTCAAAATTGTAATCTTCCTATTTGCAAAATATTTAAACCAGCATGGGGTAATATTAAAAAATGGAAATATTTCTCCTGCAACAGTTGTTAAGACACAAGAATAGTATCTAACTAAAACAATTTAAGGAGTTAATAACAGGCCTAACACCTTAACGTGATCTTCCCTGAAATCATATACTTTACTAAAGGGGCAACAAAAACCACTTCACCTATACAAAGGAAACCAGTTTCTGTAGAGCTGAACAAGTAGGTCACTAAATTACAGATCATTTGCAAATCCTAATCTTGTCTGATATACACCTCAAAAAAAACCTATTCAGACTTGAGGTCAGCTTCCATCTGAAAAGCAGTCCTTATAGTAGATGCTGTGGAAATACACATGTGCTCTGGTTCTCTAAAGGCCAAGGAGCTTGCAAGGGTTTCCTGCCTGCCTGGCTGACCAGCCACAACGTACAGGGCTCCTGGCCTGTGCTGCCAGAAAACTCTAGGTGTAGCTATAGACGTTTTGGCCCCAACTGGGATCCAACTTGCCTGGCCAGCCAGCCAGCCAGGGAAGATATTCATGCCTGCTTATTAAGGGTAGAAACACATTGCCTTCCACAGTCTGACTAGCTGGCTTTCCTCTCTTTGTAAATACAATAGGATTTCCCCTGTGCAAGAGAAAAACTTTTATTTTACTCACATGTTTTGTTTGTCCGCCATCCCTGTTTTCTGGCAAAGCAACCTCTGTACCTTTTTCTGATATTTGGGAAGAGGGATTGCAAAGTACACTGTGGAGAGGAAGAGGGAAAAGGAGAACAAGTAGCTTTTAAGGAGGAAGGTACGAAGGGAGATGTAGAAATCAGTATAGTATTACAGTAAAGAAGAGAGAAAGGATATTGCAACAGTAAGACAGGACCTGAATGACTCAGTGTGGACAACTGAGAAAGCGTGAATGTTATAGACTAGTGTCAGCTATTTTGTGAGAATTGTCCCACTTGACAATATTGAAAATGTCCTCATGGAAACTCATTTCAGAAAAGGGAATAGACTATTTTCATCATTACTTTGGAAGTATTCCCTCTCCATTTGTGTTCTAATTGCATCTAGTAGTTATTTGTACTGCCAAGTTACTGCACTGTTCAAATCGACATGAATCTGTGAAGAAATCTGGAACTGTTCATTTGGTCTCCAGTAGAAAGAAACTTTGACAGCACTGTATGCTGTACTTAATTAGATAAAATCTGTGCTTTCTTTTTACTATTTATACTAGTTTTATGCTCTGTCACTGTCTGTGTTTGAAAACTTTTAAATACTAAAGTATTGCTGCAGACATACAGCGTAACTCTAAGCAAGTCATTTTTATGTCATAGTGCCTTAGTCTTTCACCTAGTAAATGAGGATATTTCTACTTGCTTCTTCGTGCTGTTTGTCCTTCCTGTTTTCTGTATTCAGATTTGGATTTTTAGGTCTTTGCGATAGGAACAGCAGCTAAATACAGAAAAGTGTAATATACATATAATAGAGCCCTTTGTCTTCTTGATGTAGCTGGATGTTAACACAGTGCAAATAGCTAATAATTCTTAGGTGATTTGTGATTATATAAACACTCTTTCCACAGTTCAAAATAGGTGTCGTTTTCTGCATTTAATTAAGCAGAGATGAGAAGAAAACAGTGGACCTAATGTTGAAAACACCTTGGATTTTTATTGCATTCGTGCTGATTTGAATCTCTGCAAGCTATGCTGTCTGTACACCTGAAATAGTTATTTTATGGTTCAGGCTAAGGTGCAGCAAAAATTTCATGAGAATAATCATACTTGAAAAATCTTACCTATGCATGGCAGATTTCTCCGAACAGCTGAGCCAGGAATATTTCTACCACTGAAGTATACAATTTCTTTATCCACCTTTCTCCAAAGATACCAAACCCTTTATCTTTTTTGTGTAGAATACTTTGTGCACTCCCAGAGGTATGCAATTCTTAAAACCTCAGAGGTTTCTGATAAACATTCAGATAACAATATGCTTGCTAAATTCATTTTATACTCTTATTAGTCTATGACCATCTCTCCATTTCGTTTTGGAGAATGGCTGAGTATCACCATGCTGCATCGCTTAAATGTTATTATCATGTTTGCTTGATTTCTTGATGTGAATAACTGTCAATATCTGTGAGATTTTGTATTTTGTACAGATTTCATGATTGGGAAGTTCATATTTTGATCAGACAAGATTCTGAGAAGTCAGGTTATATTTTCATGTACATTCTTTCAATTATTAAATAAGAAAGAATAGAAAGTTTTGTAGAAATCTTTTAAGTAAATATTGTTTAGCCATATTTTGTATGAAATGAGTCACATAAATCACAGCTTTATTTATTACACAACTCTTACTCATCTTCAGAGTGCTATAAAACTTACGTCTTGAAGATGTGCATCTGTATTATATATTATGCCTGAAGCATGCTTCTGCTCCATCCCAAACCCTTTTCACATCTACATAGAAATATCCTCTCACTCAGGCAAGAACTTAAAGCAAACTCTTTAGCATACCAAATTTATGCCTGCACCAACACTCTTCTGTTTGCAATATAGGCAAGTCCAAGCCATCTGCGTGCACTAACAATGATGTCCCGTCTACCCTGGCAGTGAGATTGCAAAGACAGTTCCAAATAGACAAGAAAGGACACTGTTACAAAGGAAATGTAGATTTATAGTAATGGTGAAGATACATCAAATGAGTCTA
This sequence comes from Neomorphus geoffroyi, assembly GCA_033558235.1. Lineage (NCBI taxonomy): Eukaryota > Metazoa > Chordata > Aves > Cuculiformes > Neomorphidae > Neomorphus > Neomorphus geoffroyi. The sequence goes on along the minus strand of JAUMJM010000020.1, from coordinate 21,046,752 downwards.
CACATATAGTGTATTCTGGCAATGTAGAAACTATTTGGGAAACAGTGTGAAAATGCTTGCAGGATTTGGGATTTTAGTCCTCGATCCAGCCCACTTGGCACAACGTAGTTTATGCAGGGATAATGAGTCCTCCTGATTCCTCTGTATGCCAGACTGTTTCCTTCGCTTTTTTCCTCTCCTTCCAAGAATTAATGAGACAATTTCCTTCATCATGTCTGATCCCAGAACAACCCTAACTAGTTAGAAAAGCAAGCAACCAGATAGAACATCCTGTCCAGGTGTTACAGTGCTGGGCTAAAACATTCTTGGTCCATACAATATTCAGATGATTCAGCTGCTAAATTCTTAGCAAGACTCTAGTGTGCTTATGAAAATTTGTGCAGTTTTCAGAGGGTCAATGACAATTCACTGCCACACTCCTTAGGATTTTAGTTGCCTACTTCAGAGAATGGAAGGTGTCGGACAAAACTAATTATATGTATTGCTGCTTAATAGTGATGTGAAACAAGGCTGTCTGTTTTGTGGGGTTTGTGGGAAGGACCTTTAACAATGGGAAAGTGCTTGCTTGTTAAAATGTTCTTTCCTTAACAGTCATTAAGAAAATGGTAACGGAATGTTTTGAACTAAAGAGGACCAAAACTCAGTCATTGTTCAAATAAGGTCATGCTAAGTAGAATAACAAATAGTTAGACCTCAAGACATTTTCTTTACCTCCAGGATATTAATGACAAGTGATGAAGATTCAGCAATCATGCATTTCCATTTACAGTATGTTCATCATTCTGAATATGTTAAAGAAAGTGACGGAAGGCAAATACTTATTAACTTTAATCCGTACTGCATGGCCAGACACACTTGATTTGTGGTTCTGATTGATGTGTCTATCTCCGTTCTTAAAATAGTTTTATTTCATTGGGCCTTCCTTGGCAATCACATCTCAGAAAAGTCTTGCATGTCAGGAGCAAGAGTCTAGTAGACACTATTTCTGTGAAGTAATTACAGGATTTTTTTCCTTTTTTTGTGGTATTCTGCATCCTGTGAGTTACTCAGTACCAAAAAATGTTGTACTGCGTTGTATATGTTTAAGTAATGTTTTCTAGCTTTCACCCAAAATACAAAAGAAAAATTAGAATCTTTTTATGGGAAACATTAGTTGAAAATTTAAGGAGTGTGTTTGAAGTATATTGCCCAGCAGATAGTAATACTCAGATGACAGATTAAATCAGTGGGACCTCTTCACTGTATAATTATTTTTCATCCCATATAGGGATGTCTAAAATGGTTTCTTATGTCACAGTTCTCAAAACTGACTAATTTAGTGTACCATGATTTTAATTCTTGAGATGCAAGAAAATCTGGAAATGGAGAAAATATCAATGCAAGCCCTCTAAGACAACTAAAAATTAGTAGCACCAGAATGTTTGGGGTTTTTTTCAGTAAGTACATGACTATTCTATGTGCTTTGATTTCATTTACCTGTACTTTAATACAAGAACACTGTTTACATATTGCTGTTGATGTTGCCTTTAAGAATAATAACATCTGGGGCATTCTAAATACGCATTTTTATTGGTTTCTGTGCTATTTTTAAGAAAGGCTAACAAATTTACCTTAGCTGTAATGCCGGACACCATAGTCCTATATTCCTCTAATTTAAAGACATGACTAGAAATATGCTCAGGCCATAAGAAGTGTTTGATGTTCATCTTAGGAAATGGTTTGACATCAGGGACTCCTTCGGTCTATCTGAGACTCCCTTAATTTCCTGTACAACAAGAACATCTGAAGATTGTTAATAGATAGCTAAGGAAATATGTCAGGAAGTTTATAAATTATAACAACAATGCTATTTTATTAACATGGAGGATTTTTCAGTTTGAAATATTTTATCTAGGATAAGCTTCTGAGTTGGAATTGTTGCACCACCCATGTATTAAATCTTTTCAGATTAGTTGTTTGCATGTGTCATAAAGAAGAATTTCTCTGCACCCCACAGTTCTTGGGAGCAGTGCTTATATATAAGTGGAGGAGACAATTTCCACTGGCACAAATACAGACATTTTCCATATGCACAGCTGGAGTCACTGAGTGCAGGAAGAGCAAGGATGGGTATAGCCAGTTTCTGCTGTAAAACTGAACTGCATAAGATGACAACCAATGACTGCAGTCCTTTTCATATAAGCCAAAGATATTCACAGGCAATTTGTGGAGAACCGGAAACCGAAGATGTGGCGCTAGGAGATTACTGAAGTTCTGTGGTGTTCAGAGTTTTTTGCCTTAGAACAGTTACTGCAGAGCTTCAGTAGCCATATAATCCCTAGGTTATTTTTGTATCTTATATTAACATCCGCAGTGATAGTAATTGTTGTAAGAGTTCGTATGGCAAATGTCATGCATGAACTGTGCTGGGAAAAAGACCCTTAATAAAAAGTGTGGTAGGTTAAAAAAAAAAAAAAGAAAAAAAAGAAGTGTGAGAGAGAAAGAAAACTATTTCAATTCAGACATCAATTAACACTGATTTGCAGGGGAGTGCATTTGAAAGTACATGCAATATTCACATGCTGAATGAATTCATTAAAGACCAGTGTGATTACAGTGAATGTCAAATGAATTAATAAAAATGGGACCTTTAAGTGTTACCATTAATTTCACAGTGTGTTGCTGTTTTATACTTACGGGCTCTGAAGCTAAATGACACTCTACAGTTGCCCTAGTAGATTAGCTGTGCATTAATAATCTATGGGTGGGCCAGCAGTCTGGTGGGTACTAACATTTCATTGACACTTGGTTACTAAAGATCATCTTTATTTCCAGTTTTCAGATAGGAGAGTAATTTTAGCTTTAAAATAGACTCGCGTCATTTCTTCTATATTTGATTAGAGTTCTTAAAACAGCATTAAGTTTTTGTATTCTAGGTCCAAATTCAGAGTTAAGATTGATTAAAGATTTAACCCCCTTCTTTCGTTTTGTTTTGGTATATAGCACTCTATCAGGGAAATATACAAGTGATTTCTGCTTGTAAGTAGACATCCTTGTCTGTTCAGGGGATTTATTTTGCTGCCTAGTGTTTAAGAAATTATCTCTGTGGGCCTGACTACTTTAGTTTTTCTTTTTTGTTATGGAATTTAGATCTGTTAACTTTGGAGTCTACCATTGTTAGAAATGGTAGAAATATATGCTTTCATTCAGAGATCAGAAGATGCTTACCTGTTTATTTACTCAATACTTTTAGATGCTCTCCCTCAAGAGGAATAGAGCTCAACTTAAGTGAGCGGTGAAAAGGATAAATCTTTTTTTCACAGACTGTTAACTAATAAGTTGCATATTTTTATTTCCATGTATTGCACTTTTGTTAAAAATGTCATCTAACACATGCACACGTGTATTTGAGTTCTTACTGTTGAGGAACTGATTTTATTGTCATTAGACCTTTACCTTTTCAAAGAAAACTTTCATTGACAAATTATTCTGTATGTTTGTTTTTCTTAATTGACACGCTAATATTGTAAGCTCTTGTAAGCAAGTAGGCCCCAGGAGCCATGTAAAGATTTTTTGAAATTAAACGTTTACCAGTGTAAGTCAAGGTTTGGAAAGAGAGACAGAGGCAGAGACAGAAAATGAAATTTTGTTACCTCCAGTTCTGAAGACGAGTGTGCTTGACCAATATTTTGTCTTGGGTTTCCACTTTGATCACTTCTTCCAATATAAGATATTATACTTCTTTACAAAGCTTGCCTATTTTAAATTTTAGATCATCATTCCTGCAATAAAACTAAATACTATGGCATTTGAACCTGGACAGAGTTTGCGGAACGGTTGTGTATGCAACTGTTGCTACATACTCGACACATCTCTCTTTCTCCAGAAGACACAAACATAAACATATAGACAATCTGATCATCATATGAAGAAGGGAAAAAATCTAAAACCAAGGTGATCTTACTTCAGTTATTTTTTAGGGATTTTTTGTTTTCTTGTTTGTGTTTTTTTCAAGCCAACAGAAAGTTAATTGATCTCAGATCTACTGAAGAATCTGATACGTGCATATGAAAACTCGTAATACTGGATATGTCTCTTTTGGATGTTCTTGTACAAAGGAAACTTAATCAGGTAATAATTCATATGTAAAAACTAGAATAGCACATTCCCACTTCATTTGTACATGTGTAAACAAGCCAGTGTGTGCTACAAGCAGTTTAAACAAAACAGTAGTGCGTATTACAGTAGACTTAATGAACATTTATCATAGCTCATTAAACTGCCAATAAGCCATTCATAAAATGCATGATTATAATATAAACCACCAGGTTTATATACATATATATGCATATATGTATATATATATATTATATCACTTCCCTGGTTCTGCTGTCCACGCTGTTTCTGATACAGACCAAGACACCATTGGCCCTCGTGGCCACCTGGGCACACTGCTGGCTCATGTTCAGCCAGCTGTCAACCAACACCCCCAGGTCCTTCTCTGCCAGGAGGCTCTCTAGCCACTCTTCCCCAAGTCTGTATCTTTGCATGGGGTTGTTGTGTCCCAAGTGCAGGACTTGGCACTTGGCCTTGTTGAACATCATCCTGCTGGTCTCAGCCCATAGATCCAGCCTGTCCAGATCCCTCTGCAGAGCCTCCCTACCCTGAAACAGATTGACTTCTGCCCAGCTTAGTATCGTCTGCAAACTTGCTAAGTTCAATCCCCTCATCCAGATCATTGATAAAGATATTGAACAAAACTGGACCCAACACTGAGCCCTGGGGAACACCAGTTGTGACCGGCCTCCAACTGGATTTAGTTCCATTTATCACCACTCTTTGGGCCCAGCTATGCAGCAGAGGGTGTGCCTGTCCAGGCCAGTGGCAGCCAGTTTCCCAAGCAGGATACTGTGAGAAATGGTGTTAAAGGCTTTAGTAAAGTCAAGGTACACCACAGCCACAGCCTTTCCCTTGTCCATTAAATGGGTAGCCTTGTTGTAAAAAGATATCGGGTTAGTTTGACAGGAACTGCCTTTTATAAACCCAGACTGATCATCTGGTTGTCCTATGTGTGCTGTGTGATAGTTCTCAAGACAATCTGCTCCATGACCTTCCCTGGCACCGACGTCAGAGTGACAGGGCTGTAGTTCCCTGGATCCTCCCTCCAACCCTTCTTGTAAATGGGCATAACATTTGCCAGTCTGCAGGCGAGCAGAACTTCCCCAGTTAGCCAGGACTGCTGGAAAGGGACTTGGTGAGCACCTCCATCAGCTACCTGGATACCCTTAGGTGGATCCCACCCAGCCCCATAGACTTGTGAATATGTAATTGGCCGAGGAGGTCTCTAACCATTTCGTCTTGGATCATTGGAGCTTCATTCTGCCCCCCCTTCATGTCTTCTGGCTCAAGGAGGCTGAATACCCGGAGATCTTACTATTAAAGGCTGAGGCAAAGAAGGCATTAAGTATCTCAGCCTTATACTCATCCTTTGTTACTGTTGCTCTCCCTGCATCCAGTAAAGGATGGAGATTCTCCTTGGCCCCCATTTTGTTGTTACTGTTTGTAGAAACATTTTTTATTATCTTTCTTAAAACTGGCCAATTTAAGTTCCAGTTGGGCTTTACCCCTTCTGATTTTCTCTCTGCATGCTCTCACTTCATCCTTGTAGTCCTCCTGATATGCCTGCCCCTTCTTCCAAAGCTCGTATACTTTCCTCCTTTTTCCAAGTTTCACCCAAAGCTCTCTGCTCAGTTTTATTCCACATTGACTCATTTTTTTGGCACATGGGTGTGGCCTGCTCTTGTGCTCCCAGGATTTCCTTCTTGAGAAGCATCCAGCCCTCTTGTGCTCCTTTGCACTTTAGGACTGCCTCCCAAGGAACTTTATCAAGCAGTCTTCTAAACAGTCCAAAATCTGCTCCCCAGAAGTCCAGGGTGGCAGTTCTGCTGACCCCCCTTACTTCTCCTAGAAATGGGAATTCTATCATCGCGTGATTGCTGAGCCCCAGGTGTCCTCCAACAGTCACCCCTCCTAAAAGGCCTTCTCTGTTCACAAACATTAGGTCCAGCAAGGTGCCTTCCCTGGTTGGTTCAGTCACCAGTTGTGTCAGGAAGTTGTCTTCCACACAATGTAGGAACCTCCTAGACTGTTTCCTTTCTGCTGTGTTGTACTTCCAGCAGACATCTGGTAAGTTGAAGTCTCCCACAAGAACAAGGGCTAGCGATCGGGAGACTTCTCCTAGTTGCTTGTAGAAGATCTCATCAGTGTCTTCTTCCCACTGGGTGGTCTATAGCAGATTCCCACCAGGTTATCTGTCTTACTGGATGTTCCGCTGATTTTTGCCCATAGACACTCAACCCTATCCTCACCATCACTGAGCTCAAGGCAATCAAAACACTCTCTAACCTAGGGAGCTACCTCACCACCTCTCCTTCCTTGCATGCCCCACCTAAAGAGTTTATAGCGAATCGTGGCAGCATTCCGTTACACAAGTTGTCCTACCAGGTTTCCATGATGGCAATTATGTCATAGTTTTCTTGCCATACAGTGACTTCTAGTTCCTCCTCTTTGGTGCCCATGCTGCATTCATTAGTACAGATGCACTTCAGTTGGGCTGTTGATCCTGCCACACTCCTGAGGGAAATAGTCTTAATTCTGAAGTGTCTACTTGCTGTATTTTCTAAGCTATCAATAACCTTTGCATCTTTGCTGCCACTTGGAGTGCTGTACCCCACTTCCTCCGAGGTGGCAAACCAAAGGGCCTCACTAGCACACCATGTCTCAGACACTGGACTGCTGTTTCAAGGGTTACTTCTGTCAATCCTGGGTTTGTCCCCCTCCCCCTTCATATCTTGTTTAAAGCTCTTTTATGGGCCCTGCTAAATTCTTGGTAAGCGTCGTTTTGCCCTTTGAGGACAGGTATAGCCCATCCTTTGTCAGCAAGCCTGGTGTTGTACAGGGCAACCCACGGTCAAAAAACCCAGTTTTGCTCCTCACACCAGGTTTGGAGGTCTGGAGCCAGATATTTCCTGGCTCTTCCCACTCCTTCCCTTACCATTCCCTGTAATAGGAATGACAGAGGAGAACACTACCTGTGCACCCAATCCCTTCACCATTCATCCCAAGGCCCTGAAGTCCCTTTGAATTACCCTCAGGTTTCTTGTTGGGTTTTCATTACTGCCTACTTGGAAAATCAATAGTGGTTAATAATCCATGGGTCTAACCAGAGCTGGAGATTTTCTTTCCACATCTCTAACCGAGGCCCCAGGTACAGTAGAGTTCCCTATGTAATGGGTCAGGTTTGCGTATCGGGCCTTCTGTTCCCTTCAGAAGGGAGACCTCTATGACAGTGACATATGTGGGTGTAAGAAAGTGAAGTCATAGCATCAATTAAGACTTTTTCCGTTTGAGATCTTTATGATCTATACATTGTTGGGATTTCCATTGTATAAATCAAATACCGCATAACATTGGTAAATCACAGGATAAAACGTAGTCATATGTTACCTTTTATGCTTCTACATATTTACATTTGTGTTTGATTTAACGAATGGAGATCGTTCCTTCCAGAAAAAGCCAATAACAAAAAATGCTTTTCAGTTTCCATGTTTTCCTATGTGTGTGTATATATATATAAATTGCAAGAATTCAGATATATGCATGAACTCTAATTTTACTTTAAATTTTATGAACACATCCGTATGCTTTTAACAAATGAATAGCAGCAGTCACAAATAGGGAAAGAAATAAGGAAAAGGTGTGGGAGCTCCTGTACTCTTCCACTGCACAAGACAAAGAATGAGATGGGAGATCTCAGGCCAGACAGGAGCAATGCCTCATCCACAGCCTTGCGGTCTGAAATATAGCCTTTCGGTGATGCTCGTGACCCTCCTCAGAAGCAGCATTACTGCCAGCAGGGCTGCCCACATCCCAGCATAACCACAGGGAGAAATGTTATTTTCTCCACAAGCCAGATCTCCTGTTCCCTTGCTTTAGCTTAAGTGAATCTGTCCTTGCCTCCCTTTACCTTAGCAGCTTCACTTGAACTGTCTTGTTATGGAAAGAAGTATATTAGTCAAAAATTTGTGGGCTGTGATAAACTGACTGGCTTTTTTTTAGATTCAGTAATTAAATGGTTAACACAGGGAGTTAACAAAATACTGTACCTAAACCACTCTTATTAGAAACAGCTATGAGGTATGAAACAGGCCTGAAGACTTTTCCTGGAAAAGCCTATCATAGTGCAACTGAAAGAAAAATGCTGACATTTGGCAGTTGTCATTTCAGGTAATATAGGCACTTAAAATTGATACTGAGAACCTCAAATGGTGCTTTTGTTTGTATGACTTGACCATTATAAGACTTCATTGAAAACCCATCTTTTTAACATCTCTGACACTGCTCCAGAGCTCTACATTCTTAAGATAGTGTCAACAGTTCTCCCATAAAAGTTGAGTGGAAGCAATAAAAGCCTTTATTATCTTATTATTAAGTATGATGTCTTCTATGAGAGTTTTCTTGATGAATTACAGATCTTTTCGTAGTGCCTCCAGCCTAATTTTGTTGACTGATGGATTTTACTTCACTTGGGAAGGCTCTTTCCTCTTGGTAGAGTAATACAAAATCCCAGTCTTTAGGCTATCTGTATGGTATTTCATGTAACTGTTAAGTAGAAATGGGTTTCCCCTTGCAACGGAGATACAGGATAATGTTTTGATGGGAAGTGGTTGGGGAAATGAGCTTTTCACCTGTTCTGTCATTTCATGCTGCTTTTTTTAACATTTGGATACCATCCGCCTCCAGCCTCCCTGTTCATTAGCGACAGCTGTGTGCCCACACAGTCCCTGCACCACTGACAGGGTGACAGGCTCTTTGGAAACTAAATGTGGCTCTAAACTTGCTGGTAATATTAGAAGCAGTAGCAAATATCTCTTCCTCTCCAACTGAGAGCAGCGGAAGAGTTCAGCCTACCCAAGTTTAAGGCAAGCGTGCAGAAGTACCTTCCCAGTTTTGCCCTTAAAACTGAGCACAGTCTTTCTGTTTGTCTTACGTTCCTTCTCCTCTGATAGGTCTGCTACCTGTCCTCTTTCACAAAATAAGGACCTACCAAGTAAAATATCTGAAATACAAATAATGAGCGAACCTAGTGTTTGATTAAAGGGTTTCTTCTGATGTTAGCAAGTTGTAGCTTAGCAGTATCATCTAGATAGTCTAGTCAGCAAAAATCTCGGTTTGGGTTCACCTGTTCGTGGGCTTTTTCACTTTTGAAGAAGGCCAGCTGCATCCTCAGTATATAAGTATAAGCAATATATTTATGTAGAACAATCTAACTTCCCTGGGGATGTGGGAGGAAAGGTTTCCAATAAAAAAAAATACTGGATCAGAAGTATGTGTATATCCGGGGAGTTTAGAAGCACTCTGAAGCCACTGATTTCAGGCAAAGTTTTAGTTGTGAATGTTTTTTTGACAGAAGGGAGGGTTACAGTGCTGTAGTGACTTTCAGAGTTATGGCCTTGAGTCATTATTCCTTCTGCATACAAGATACTCATTCAAAAACAAAGCTTCTCTTCCCTTGCAGCCAAGACTATCACACAGAAAATATTGAGTGAGAAGGTTTTTTTTTACTTTTTTTTCCTACCTCACCATTTTTTATTTCCTTTTTCATAGTAAAATCTTAAGTCAACGTTTACTATTTGAGTTTTCCCCTCACTGCTCCTTTGCTTCGATTAGATAAGACTTCGATTGAGATAAATGGTAAAAAAAGACACAAATAGAAGCAAACCTTGGGCCAGGATACTGGGAAATGGTGATAAAATTATCTGAAACATAACCAAGTTCAAAACCAATTTTTTAAGAGTTTGATGAAAAATTGGGAAAATCCTCTGTTAATTCTTCTAACTTGAGCTGTACAAGATTTTTCAGCACACTGAACTACAAGATCCTAGCAAAATGGATAAACTCAGTGCAATGTGCACATGTTTTTATCTTAATTTAAAATAAACACCATCTTCAGTTACTGGAGAGAGGGAGTGGATTAGCGTAAAATCTTCTGCTTAAGAAAGTAGGATACACAGAAGAAGACTGCAGTTTTTGTTTTTAAGTAACTGAATGAACTAGAAAAAGAGGAACCCAAACATGAAAAACTTCCATCTCTTACACTCACAAGAACAGACATGTGCAGCTCTCTTATAATCTGGATACTCACCAGGGATCTTACTGGCTCAATGTATCAAGAAGAAATGTCTGTCAAGCTCCTACAAACTCCACTTTCCCAAACAACTGCCATATGCCAGAACTAACAGCATAAAGACACTATGAAGCAAGTCCCAACATTGTGAGATTTAAAGACGTTTCTAGATTTTTTTTTTAAGTTTCTATTAAAACTTTTAATTTCCTCAGTTTCCCAGGAAAGTCACAACAGCTGCAGACTGTTCAGTAATGCAGATTCAATTCTTTAGTCATTAGCTTTGATGACATTTTACCATTAGAGGAAGTTTAGGTTAGATTCTGATGAATCACAACAATTTATCCTATCCAGGAAGGCATTAAGCAAACCGATACGAGGCTCCACACTACTACAGTGCATCCTTACTTACTGTTTGTATTGAGTACAATATTAAGAACAGTTCCCTGCCTGATGCAAAGCAAATGTCATAATTTGAAAGATACTTAAATAAGCTGCTTCCCTCTCTCTGTCTTCGCTAAATGTCTTAACAGTATACACCTGACAGTTCTTTGGGATTACTTTAAGCTGTAGGGTGGACGAGTGCTTGATTCATACTCCAGGCTTCCAGACTTCACTTCCCACAGACGGCAGCTACACCCTCTTTTTGAGCCTGTGCACTAGGCAATCCCTACAGAAGCACTGTGTCAAATGGTTAAAAAAATAAGGTGCAGTGGGCCTGGAGCCAAAAATACTCTCCCCTTGCACCAGTAAGAAAAGGAAGCTTCTGCTCTAATGCTACTACTACTAATGAAAAAGGCAAAGGCAATAAGCTTGGCATGTTTGTCATCTAACATTACATCACAGCAGCTCACGATGTGTTGTTAAATATGTCTTGAAATCTCCTTATTTTTCTGAGCCTGTTTACCAGTGTTTCCCAACACAGATGGAACCCTCTCTTCCTGCACATATTAATTCATTTGTTATTTATGCACTTCTGATCTTTGTGACACTTCTTCCTTTGGCCTGCTACCAAGTCATTTTTTATACATGTTCTGAGAAAAGGTGGCCCTTGCCCTGCAGTGAGCCTCACAAATCCCTGACACACGCATATGCATTTTTTATTGTTCTCACATGTTGCTTAACAGTCTGCATGATTCCTGCTTTACAGCACAGCAGATGGGTTCCTGCATAGCGGTGGAACAGATTAGATGCTTAAATCGATTGTTTTATCAACAATCATTTGTAGATAAAAATCATTTTAATGAGAGAAATTAATGGTGTTTGCAAACATGATGTTAATTAAAGAACATAGCTTGGGCTTTTTTTCCTTCCGTCTTTCCCCCTTGCACACAATTTTTGTTACCCATGACATCTTTCATTATTGACTCATGCCCCAAAGAAAAGGCGATTAAAATCTGCTTTTGTTTGATGTAGCTTTTATTGAAGAAAGAAATAGATCTTTCTGAAGCTTCCTGGTGAGATGAAAGTCTAATTATCTCCACAAATGAAAGGAAAAGCTTTAATTAGGCCTGTGCTGAATCTGCGCACTGTGAATTTGTGCATTGTGATGGATGGAGCCCACATCTCCTCAGTGACTGCAGTTGAAATAATGAAGAAGGAGAAGAGGTAACCTGCTCCCATGATTCAGCTGGCAGAGCAGAGTTGGAGGTACACCTGTGTTGTGAGAGTGTGCCCAGAGCAGCTGCCACAGGCCATGTTTCTGTGCAGTGCATTCGGCTGTTTTACAGCCTCCTCCTGAGCTTTGATCTCTTTTCAGACAGCAGGGGTCCTAACAAATCAAGCTTTTCATGTTTCACTCAGTTTCACTCTCTTTTGCTTCACCATTCATACTCAAACTCCAAAGAGGATGGATAAAATATTGTCTTTTTCTGAAGCAATTAATGATCAGCAGCGGACATGACTGAAGTGGGTATTTTGCCTTTCGCAAGGGGTTTTAAAGTTGACTATGAGGTAGAGGCTGTGAAAGAATCAGAAATCGCATTTATTTATTTTGCCATTTAATTAACTCACTGTTTATGCTGTTAACAACCTTTGTGCATAACACTTCAGCTGCTATGCGCTTCTTTTTTTGCAATGCTGTAGTGTCTGCCCAGTGAGGAAAGGTGACATTCCAGGATAGTGTTAGACTGCTGATGGCCCCCAGGGAGAAATCTGAATTATGACAAATAATGCACTATCCCAGATTTTATAACATTTCTAATCTATTTTTACCATGTTACATGCAGCTTACTCTGTCTTCGGGTAGTCCACCTGTTATCAAGAAGGTCAAACTACTACTTATTCATATCACTTGCAGCCAGCATAGACTTTGTGAGTCATAAAGCACCTTTGACATCAAGGGCAGTCAAGGAGATTATCTCCACACCTTTCTGGACAGGATAGCAGTAAAACATAGAAGTAATTGAAGACAAAGTTAAATCACTATCGGGAATCTAATCTATTCAGTGTATTCTGTGTTGTTTAGAATGTATTGCTTTAATTGTGTACTTCTGAAATTTAATTGTGTACTCTGGAATCGAGAAGCTTAGCAGTCAACTAGAAACATGCAGGAATAGAAGGATGTGGGATAAATGGGAATGCATCCCCAGTTGATTTGTTTATTTAAAAAAAGGAACCATCTCAAAAAAAGGAGCAATGCTTTCTTTCAAAGCAGACATTCTGGGAAGTCTTTTTGTAGGTATATATACAGCATCTATAAAGCCTGAAATGGTGAAAACAAATGATACTGATTCTGAGTAATTCAATAAAATTATAATACGAATTTTTTTTTAGTCTGTATAAATCAAATCTCTGTGTTACAATTCTTCATACAAACACAGTTTTATCTTCTGCTATTCTAAAATTTTATACATTAACAAGTTACTCACAAGCTGAAATTTTGCTATGCATTTTTTGTTATATGTTTAGAGACCTTTAAGGTAGCTGGCACCTCTCTTAGTCTAAAATATGTTGGTTTGTTCTTTCCACTCTGCTCCATTTCACAGTTTCTTTGTGTAGATTTGTCTCCTTTGTTTACGCCTTTGTAAGTATCTCCCTAGTGTTAGTACTGAGTTCACAGAGCTGAAGTAAAAAACCTGCCTTATACAATATTCTAATCCTTAGGCCATCAGTGCCGACATCCAAGTATGATGCCCTAGAATTACAGGGATGATGGTGCATATATAAAGGTCCCAGAGCTCAATATAGTAGAAAAAGCCGAGAGGAATGCTCTGACACTGGAGTGCAGGTCTGAGCTAGGGGGCACAGCCAGGGGGGGAATGAAGAGCCAGCGGAATTCTTGTTAAACTGCTGTGCAGAGATGAGGAGCAGATAGTAAATTAGGAACGAGCACTGTGAGAACACATCTGAATCAGACCCTCCAATTAACTGTTCTCTTTCATTCTTTCAAGTTTGATTTCCTTTTAACCTTTTATTTTATTCTTTTGATCTCAGTATCTTTTTCTTCTTGTTCAAGTGAAGAGCAGTGGTGCAATAATTTTTGTTGAGGAGGTGCTCTCATTGTCAGCTTCTGTTTCTAAGCATAACAAGTGATGAAAAAACCTGGAAATATTTGTGTATACCATCACTCAGAATATGATTCTGACCAAAATTTTAAAATGCGTCAATTTAAAATAAAATTTAAAATAAAAACTTTTTATGACAGAGGTGCCTCTATTGCTTCTTAGCTGTTGAGAACCTCAGAAGAAGATTTTTATGGGAGGCTTTCTGTATGCATATGTGCACAGATACACGGGTAGAGCAATGGAAGTTTATGAAAGAAGATATTGTACAAAGCAGGAGCAGTAGTATCTAGTCATTACATGCTGGAAAACAGAAAAAGTGGGCATTACCATGTAAAGAACCTTGTAACTTTCTTCTACACATCTCTTATTTGTGCTAAGTGCAAACTGTTACATGACTGTCTCTGAGACCTTGAGAACAGGCAGAAAAATTCCCATGAAGGGCTATTGTGGAGGTACATGAATACATGAGCATCCTGTAATGCACTTCAGCATTAGTAACCTTATTATGGTTTCTATGTATCCCCTATGGAAAGCTGTAGCAGCTGAGTTCTTCACCGAGGTAAAAGCCTTGTGAAGTACCCTGAGAAGCTAAATTGATGCTGATATTGTCAGCATTAAGAGAAGCATTGTCTTTGTTATGATTCACCCCTCTTTACATTTGCAGAGGACTGTAGAAAGCAAATACATTGCAGAGGTATTCTTCTATTAGCATGTCTTCTGCAATGGCTTGAAGAGCTGTGAATTCCTGTGATGAGGCATGCAGAACACATAAGGTTTGGCCTTGAGTTTGTTCAGGGTTTTTTCCAAGAATGTTATTGGGTGTCTGACACCTTCTAAGACACACGTGGAACTCTGAAATTCCTCAGTGTTTATGATTTTGAAGTTTCGAGATTGAGATGAACAACAGAGACGTGCTCACTTCATTATGAACACCTGCTGATTTTTAGTTCTGGAACATCAAAATGAGTGTTTGTCCTTCCACCTGTGTTTTAGAGAATCGCAGAATGGTGGAAGTTGAAAGGGAACAATGGGCTGAGACCAGCAGGATGAGAGGTTCATCGAGGCCAAGTGCCGAGTCCTGCACTTGGGGCACAACAACCCCATGCAACGATACAGACCTGGGGAAGAGTGGCTGGAGAGCTGCCTGGCAGAGAAGGACCTGGGGGTGTTGGTTGACAGCCAGCTGAATATGAGCCAGCAGTGGCCCAGGTGGCCACGAGGGCCAATGGCATTTTGGCCTGTGTCAGGCACAGCATGGCCAGCAGGAGTAGGGAGATTATTTTGCCCCTGTGCTCAGCACTGGTGAGGCCGCTGGCAGTTTTGGGCCCCTCACTACAGGAAGGATACTGAGGTGCTGGAGTGTGTGCAGAGAAGGGCAACGAGGCTGATGAGGGGGCTGGAGAACAAGTCCTAAGAGCAACAGCTGAGGCAACTGGGGTTGTTTAGCTTGGAGAAGAGGAGGCTGAGAGGAGACCTCATCACTGTCTACAACTGCCTGAAAGGAGGTTGTGATGGGGTGGGTGCTGGTCTCTTCTCACAAGTGACAAGCAACAGGACAAGAGGAAATGGCCACAAGTTGCACCAGGGGAGGTTTAGACTGGACATGAGGAAGAATTTCTTCACTGAAAGGGTGGTCAAGGATTGGA
Organism: Neomorphus geoffroyi; assembly: GCA_033558235.1. Lineage (NCBI taxonomy): Eukaryota > Metazoa > Chordata > Aves > Cuculiformes > Neomorphidae > Neomorphus > Neomorphus geoffroyi. The sequence continues at coordinate 21,031,438 of JAUMJM010000020.1, read as the reverse complement.
ACAGGCTGCCCAGGGAGGTGGTGGAGTCACCATCCCTGGAGGTGTTTAAAAGACAGGTGGATGAGTTCCTTAGGGACATGGTTTAGTGGGGAGACAGGTACAGTTGGACTTGATGATCTTGGAGGTCTTTTCCAACCTTATGATTCTATGATTATATGATTCTATGAACTCTGGAGGTCATCTTGTCTGCTGGACCACTGCTCCAGAAGGGTCACCTACAGCCAGTTGATAAGAGCTATGCCTAGACAGCTTTTGAATAGCTCCAAGGATGAAAACTCCAGAGCCTCACCGAGTAACCTGTTCCAGTACTCAGTCCTTCTCACATTAAAAAAGTGTTTCCTTATGTTCAGATGGAGCATTCTGTGTTTCATTCTGTGCCCATTGCCTCTTGTCCTGTCACTGGGCACCACTGAAAAGAGCCTGGCTCCACCTTTGTACACTCACTTGAGATATTTATTTACATTGATGAGATCCCCCCTTGATCCTTTTCTTTTCTCAGCCCAACTCTCTCAGTCATCCCTCATTTGAGAGATGTTCCAGTCCCTTAATCATATTTGTGGCCCTCCACTGGACTCTGTTCAGTATGTCCACGCCTTTCTTGTACTGAGGAGCCCAGAAATAGATACTCTGCTCCAAACGTGGCCTCAGTGGTGACATCTCACTGTCTGTTCATCTAATCCACACTTGAGGATCTTAGCATCCTATCTGGGCCTCCATCCGCTTTGCTTAAGTGTTGCCTGATCTGATTCTCTTGCATCAATGGTACATCATTCTTGTTTCAGATTTCTCCCCTGGTCCCTCTGGGGCCTGTGATTCCTGAAGCATGGTCTTCCCTGTAAAGACTGAGGCAAAGAAGGCATTCTGCACCTCAGCCTTTACATTGCACTATGTAACTTTGAGCAGTGGGCCCACATTTTCCTTGGGCTTCCTTTTGTCACCTGTGTGCTTAGGGAAGCCCTTCTTCTTTGACATCCATGGCCAGATTCAATTCCATTTGGAATTACTATATACCACTAAAGACATATATGGAGTAATTCTGTTTACCTGAGTGAAGAGTAAACAATGAAACACAACCAAGTTTGGAAAACATATGCTAGTGCTTTTAAAAGGCTAGGGGGCAGGGACAGCTATTATTTTAGGGACTTAGCAACAACCTGAACTGTTTATGATTGTCACAGCTTCTGTGAAACCAAGTGAATATTGCAGAAATTGTAGTGTTTTAAAGTGTCCCTGCTCTGATAACTATAAAATTGAAAGAACTGCAAAGGAATACAGTAGTTTTTCTTTACAGCTCCAGCAAATTATCCATTTATCTTCCCATTCTCTGAACAGTATATTACAGATAGGTCAATATTATTCCAAAGTTCATAAGTCTGTATTAATATATTACATAAATAACTTAGGACATATTTAGTTACAAGACTTCCAGTGCAAGGTAGACTTCTAGAAGCTTTTCCTTTTGTACTGAAAGATAGAAGAATTAAATTGAAACTGTAGAGAAAAAGAAAGCCAAGTTGTCTATATATTCTTCTTTCAAGTTGTTGCCCCGTATACATTTTATGCTCTGGCATTTTCCAGATTGCCATACAGGTAGGCATATAAAAGTATGGCTCCAGAACCACCAAGATTTAAAGCTGTTTTTGAGATAAATCCAAGCAATAGGAAACAGACCATATTGAAATTTCTAGAGATTTTGTACTTCAGATAGTCACACTTCAGAGCGCTCCTAGTTAAGGGTTTTCTGAAGAAGCAGAAGGTACCCAATCTGGAATGAAAATTACTTCTTCCTGAATTCCAAATAAATGCTGTAGATGTTTACCCTACATTACCCTGATATTTTGGTTCTATTGTCAACATTCTAACACACTGTTGTACTTGATCTTCTGCTTTGTGTGGAATTAAGCAAACTATTTTTTTTTAGTTCATATTGTCATTACATGCTCTGTAAAAAGTGATATAACTCTGTATTAGAGAGCCATAAAAATGCATTTTAACTAAATTGATGATCTTTATTAAGAAAACCAAATAAGGAAGTAGTTTCTTCACTGTACCATTCACGCAGCAAAATAAAGCCTTTAACCAGTTGTCATTGTTCTCACAAGACGAACAAGTTTCATAGGCCTTGAAGTCTTGGTATCAAAAAGTTCACTGAAGTCCCAATGTATGTAGGATTTGAAAACAAATTTTGAAGTCAGTCCAAAGTTCCATTTTCTTGGGAACAAACATTACCTCTTAAATCCAAAAAACTGCCTAGGGATCTCTCATTTGTTATTACTAATTTATATAGCCCCTTTTTCTTCATGTGTATTCTATCACAAATGATTTCTTGATAAGAAAGAATTCCTAGTAGAAAATACACCCCCTTCCCACTAGTTTCAGCAGTCTTTAGGATGGAACAGATACAATCCACAGCATTCCTCATGGCGCTGTGATATTGCAGAGAACTGGTTTCTTTCTCACAACCTGAAGGGCTTCTCAGAATCCTTTAACCTTATGTTTCCTTGTCTGCAGTTCAGTTTTCATGCCTGATTTCCCAGACTTTGCTTGACATTTTCAGAAGGACGTCATTCACCCACTAGCTGTAGCTGGATTTGGATTCATAACTCTTTAGAAAAGAGAAAGTGATATGATTCTCCATACCCTCCAACGCATGATATTGTTGGATGATAAATATTCTTCTCAACAAATTATGATGGAAGAACTGAGTTCTCCCATCCACCAGAAAACTCTGAACCAAATTAAGGATGAACATTCTGGATGCTCTTTCAGAAAGATAAAAAAATGTGACTAGCCATCTGGTACCTCTTGAGGCTCTTTCAACACTGAGAATTTTTACTGAAGAAACCATAACTGCCTTCTGAAGTCTTCTAAGGATCTGTTAGGGATTTTTTTTTTTGTTGGGGGGCAGGGGTTGTTTTGTTTTGTTTGGGTTTTAAGGGCTGTACACCATATCTCTGCAGTTTAGATGAGCAGCCTTATTCTGAGTGCCGGGAGAAGCTTACTGGAGGTTTCTACTTTACAAGGACTCAGTTGCGTTCTGCAGTTACCTCTGGAATTTCAACTGATACACATACGGAACTGGAAACTTACTGAGATCCCTCAGCATCTGCCCTCTACTGGAAGTGATTATTCTCCTCTTTTTATAAAGCACAAGCTTTCCCCTCTTGTATCTAGCAAGAACTGATTAGTGGTAATCTCTGGGTTCATGCTCAGTTTTTAGTTAAGAGTTAAGCAGAAGCCAGTCCTTCATTCAGGAGAATGTCTTAGGAAGCTAAAAACCACTGCTGTCTATAGGCCTCCATCCCATTTGGTGCACTGTTGCAGTTTTAAGAGTCATAATGGTAAAACAAGCAGAGATGACTGTAACACACTTTTTTTTTTGTTCACACTTTAGATGAAAAACATCCTTTTTAAGGTAATTTTTTCTTGCAAAGAAGAACATTATTACATCTTTAAGACTGGATAAACAGTGTATGTACTGTAGTTACGGATAATACAGAGTAGAACAAAGAACAGTCTCCTAACACAGACATTACACTTGCCATAGCAAGTGGTTCATGCTAACCAGGAGCTGCTGGAGGTCTTATTATGCAAATTCCAAACTCAAAAATACTGACTATGAAATAATAATTAATTACATTTGCACTTTGATTAAAGATTAAATCTCAGTTTTTAAAAAAATCATGTATTTATATTGCCTGATATAATTAGGTACTCTCCTAAATGGCCAAACTTAGAACTGCCTATTAAGTCCTAGCAAACCTGTGGGAGATCTTGACATGTGTTTAGCAATCATGATTTTGTGTTCATCAGAAAAAATCATTTTAAAATAACAACGTGGGAGGGGCAGTCCTTATCTTTAAGGCAACTGTTGGATAATTGACCTCCTTTAGCATTTAATTTCTCAAGCCTCTAGGAAGCTTAATTTTGAACATCAAAGAGGTACCTGTGGAAGAAACTGTTCCAGACTGGTGAGTAAACAAATTAGAGTTAATAGGGTCATTAGCTTTTGTGGTAAAATTTCAAACTGGGTATTCCTCACTAAGGAATGTAAATTTCAATGTTTTTAAGTCTTCTAAAATATAATTAGACATGGAACTTCAATAGAAAAGTTACATATCCTAATACAAAACAGTGTTTTCCATAGTCTGGGACTATGGAAAACAACTTAGGGACTTAGTTGTTCTTGTCTTGTGCATGGCTTGCGAGACAATTAGAACAGGAAAAAAAATGCAAACTTGCTTAATCAATAACACACAGTAACATTAAGGATGCTGTATGTTCTGTATAATATGGAACTTGCTAACTAATTACCTTTAGAACAACAGTTGTAGCTCTGTTTAACCCTTAGGTCTTTGTGTAGAAGAGCTTTAAAAAAAACCCAAACCAAGAAACACACACACAAAACCAACTTAACATTTCATCATTTGGATGATGGATGATCTTCTTATCTCTACTTACTCTCGGTTCTGTGGCTACATGAAGGCATAATTGCTGATTGAATTTGAAACAGAGAATGCAGCAAATTCAATTCCTACATCCTCTCATTTCGCTTCTTGCACAATACTGAAGTCTTATTCAATTATCCTTGCATATGGTAATACAAATACTGCTCCCTTTCTTCAGCAAAACCCTGACAAGCTGCTAGTCCACCCACATTTCCACACCTTTTCCCACATACCTACCTGCAGGCTATACACTCTCTCATACCATTTCCCCTGAAATTTTTTTGCTAACCCTTCCCAGCCACAGCAAGTTCCTGGAGCTGAGGGTTGTCAGAATAAGTTCCCTTTCTCACTTTGTAACCCTTGGAAATTTAAAGCTGTGGGGTTTATTCAGTCTTCAGGAGCCCAGTACTCAGCAATGGCTTCTTTTTAATCCAGAAAATTGGCTGCTGCTACATGTGTCACCATTTAAACAGATAGAGGAAAATTTCCTTATAAGGAAGTAGTGATATCAGGTCAGTATAACAGTTTGTGGAATACAGAGTGATGGACTAACTGGTAACACCTGAAATGCATTTAGCATAGAAGGAAATAAAATATTTGCTAGAAGCGCCCAAGGAGAACTGCAGAATATATTTAGACTGGAAAGCTTCAGATGGGCAAGCACATCCAGTGGTAAACCACCTCCTCCCTGTGAAAACTGATTCGTACCAGCAGGGTGTGAGTGAGTGCTACTGTGAATTCTACCAAAAAAAAGGGAGGGTGGGGGAAAAGAGAAAAGTGTTTTAAATAATTGATCATAGCTATAGATGTGTCTGTGGTTACAAGCATTGGATTCTCAAATCATTAGCCTGAAGGAGCCAAGACTTTAAAAAATATTAACGCTCCTCCTTATATATAAAATAATGAAGTTCAAGAAGAAAAGATTTTTTCACATTTGGCTATCACAAATCATTTCATTGTGATAATCTCGTTTAGTGCACTGATTTAATCTTTTAACCTCCCATTCTCCCTCAATGCCAAGAACTTCTTTTTGCTTAAGTAGCACCAATAAAAGTAAAAAAATAAAACCCCAAAAAACCTCCAAATCCTCAAATGCTTTTTATGTAATGTGAATCATGTTTAAATGATGTTTTGCAAAAAATGCTTGTCCATTAGAAGGAAGCTTTTTGCACTAGGCGAGTTGTAATTTTTGCAAAGTGGTTCTAGTTACCATTTGTTATTGGTCTAACAATGTGTTTCAAATAAGAAACTCTAGTTTACTTCCTTAAGAGTATCTCATGGAGATACTCTTAAATAAACATATTTCATTTTAAATAACCATATTTTAACTTCCTACAATGTTTTTTTATAGAATGTAAGTATTTTCACACAATATTTATTTACCACTGTAATCCAGAGTGATAGATGAGTATGACTGTCTCCGTTTCACCAACTTACTGATTCTATTCATGGACACAACACAATATCAAATCAAGATCACACAAATTTGGGATCATGTGCAGATCCCCTGATCTTGCTTTCTATGTGTATTGAAAGATAAGACTTATATGGCCTAAGTTAAGTCATAAAAAGTTAGGCATCTGGCTTTCCTTTTGTTGTCAAGGGCAAGACAAGCACTTCCAGAGTATAAGTCACCTTACCACAAAATATCAACAATGATAGTTTAGCAAGAGAAATGGTAAATGCCTCTGTGCTGCACCATGAAAGTGTTTCATGGTCCAGTATGTCTTACCTATGAATGTTGTAAGGAAATGACACTGTTGCTTCTACTATAAAGATTTATTTTTTTTTCAATTGAAACATTGACTGTGAAGTATTCTAAAAAAAATCTTTCCCTTCCTTATTTTAGAATTGTTGAAACTATGCCACTCATCTGGACATAGTGGCAATGCTATTTTCAAAACTTCAAGTAAAAGCAAGTATAAAGAGAATAGAAAGTATGATATTCATATTGGATAGGTGAAAAATTGCAATTCTAAGATTTTTGTTAATTTTGAAATAAGACATTTGTTTAAACACCTTTATCATTACTTTAATTTTTAAAGAGCAAAAGAGTAGATCCAAGCAAATGTTCATGTCTTCAAATCTAAGCGCAAAACAGAATTTGCGGTATAGTCCCTTTTATGTGGATTGACATAGATGTCACATCCTCTCTGCTTTATGGGCCTTGGGCTTGGCAAACACAGGATGTACTTCTGAAAAAATCCTGAACTATTCAATAGAAAATAAAAGCATAAGACCAGATGGCATTTATTCCAATTACGGTTAAAATTTAATACATTGAAAGAACCCCCTTTAGTTCAACTTGTTACAAATTGTAGAGTTCTGTAGCAAGCTGGAGAGTCTTAATCGTACGTAAATGGGTCAAAGTTATGAAGAATGTAACTTCCTATTGCAATTTTTAACCTATTTGCAAACATATTTTGTGGCTTTTCCTTTCCCATATTTGTTCTCGATCCCTATCTAAGGGATTATGTCAGATCAGACTAGAAAGGTCTGACACCAAAGGGTGCAGAGGTGCTATTCAATGTCTTCAACACATCATCCATAGAGTAGCCTGACACGTTTAATCAGGAGACGTGGTCTTACACTAACCTTTTCCACTCTCAGAGGAGAAAATTATAATGAAACAATGAAACAGATAATGAGTTTAAGGAGAGCACACTTGTGATTATGGCCAAGAATGTGGGGGAGGGTGGGTGGTGAGATGACTTACTGTGCAGACTTTCAATCAAGCATTACCAATTCAAATAATAAATAGAGTAGGTGTAAGTAGATTTAAGTCCAGACATTCACTTGAAGACAACACCTAGAGCAGGAGTCTGTTAAAGACAGGAGTTGATTAAGTTTGTCTTACAACTGGCTACCACTTGGCAGACAAACAGCTTTCCCTCAAGAATATAAAAATATAGTTATTTGGTGACTTGATTCAGTTGACGTCTCTAGGAAGAATCATTCAGTCAAGCAACTGAAACCCCAGAATCTGGTGGTTGTAAACAACTACAAGATTGGATATTTTGCTTGATACTGCCTCTGCTGAGGCATGATGTGCATACAGCAACCTACAAAGTCTGATATTATGTGGTGGTAGCAGAAGGGGAAGATGCTTATCCATTTTCTTCTGTGGCTTTATGAACTGTATTTTTGGCATGTTTGTACGAGTAAGAAACTATGACTCCACAACAGCTCCATTACAGCTCCTAGTAACAAAGCAAAATGTGAAGAAAAAATATTTGGTGGAATGATGAAGCAGACAGCTCAAAAGGCATGGATCAAAAAACAGTCACAGCTAAATGTGTACATACTGAGTTAAAAGCAAATAAAAAGCTGGCTACAATAGAATTCACCTCTTGGAAGAAGTGGTAGGATCAGTTAGCTCAAAAAAGCGAAGATAAGAGTAAAGCAAAATTGCATTGACAAGACTGTTTCTCAAAAGCTTCGTGTTGCAAAAATGATGTAATATTAATAGCTTTCCGTTGTTTTGTCACACTGACAATTTTGGCACACCAAAGTTTGCATTTATACTGAACTTACGTGAGTACATATTAAACACCAAAGCCCTGGACATCTCGGGAAGTTTTCAAGATTTTCTTTTTTTTAAACTGAATTGAAGTTATAATGTAAATTAATATATAAAAAAAAATCACATTAATTATCTGTTAAAGTGATGTCTGCACATTCTTATACTTTAATCTTCAGTAATGTATAGGAAAGCAAATATCCCAGAGGATGTGCTGCATGTTTTTCCATGTTTTACACATCTCTCTGGATTTCTTAACAGCTCAAAAAATAAGCATCTTCAATGGGAAGCATATGCTGCTAAGGCTTTTTATCTGAATGCTTCAGATTCAATTGAAAAGCATAGTTTGAGCAGCCATGGGCCAAAGCAAGGTTCATCCATTTAAGTCTCTGATCATGGTGATATAGTGCTGGAGTACCTCTACAGAACTCTACAGACAAGTTATGTCCTGTAGGACTTACTGAGAGTTACATTTATGGGTGCCTGTTGTAACACACCAGCTTTTCTTATGCCAAGTGAGGGTTGTTTTGTTTTTTATTATTCCTTTAAATAAAAATCATCAGAGCACATCACTTCCTACTTTCAACAACAGTACCTCTGTTAATATTATAAATAGTTTTTGTATTTACTGGCTACATATCACCCAAATTCCAGAGGTATTGCTTGATTGTTTATAACAGTAGTTTGTAATTATTTTCTTATAATACTTGATTGAAAAAACAAAGAAACCTTTATGACAAGACATACTAATGAAAGAAAATAAAGACCGCATAGAATCTTTCTGTTCTTCAGAAAAAAAATGGTACATAAACGACAGACACAAAATTCTTCATATACATAAACTGTACTGTACTGTAAAAACAGATTTTGAAAACCAAAGTAACCACACTGCTCTGTTCAGTCTTAATTATATTTCTTCTTCCGGATGACTGATATGGAAAGGCCCACTTAGAATGTCATACAGGCTGAACAGCCTACATTAAATTGTAATGTGGTCGACATTCACCCAAATGCTCTGTTCAGATTTCATCATGTTGAACCTATTGTGTTTTAAGGTACGCTGAAACTCTGCAGACTCTAGTCACCAATTCTGAGGTTTTGCTTCTTTGGCACACTGAATAGTGTATATGTACTCATCTGCTGAGATACTAGATCCTGCAAAGCTGGGGTTTCTCCTGACATCTGAGTGCAATCCACACTTCTCTAGCACTTCCTGGGTAACTTAATAGAGATTTTAACTTGCTAACAAGCTTTGTGATTACTGATTTTGTAGCTCAGTTCTTCAGAGATGCTAGTGGAAAGATGGAGAAATTAGAATTTGGGATAATACAAGAAAAACTATCAAAATATGTTTCACTTTAGCTCATAAAGCCAATGAAGATATATCATAAAAATCATGAACAGCTAATAGTAAATACTTTCCTACTCGGGTTTCCTTCTTTTCTTGAGCATTTTGCATTTAAAATAATATTCCCTTAAGGAACTCGGTATTTTTCCTTTCTTCAACTTGTCTTCTCCAAACAAAATTTCTATTTTCTTTTTGCTTATCCCACTCATATTTAAAATCCATTGATAGGTCAACCCAAGAGAAGGATTTTAATTGCTTTGCCCATGCTCTGTGTGACATCTATTTTATTGTTGGTCTAAAAACATTGAGACAACATAACATTGCTATGATTGCCATTTTTGAAAAGTCTCTGGAAAAAAGCTAAACTGGTATATGACAATTTTACAAGATTAAATAGGGAAACTGAGTCACAAACATTGTTTCATAAAAGTAAAAATGGAGCTCTGTCAGATTCTCCTTGCAGCTTAACTCTATGTCAGTTCCCTTCAGGATACTGTTCACTCTTTAATGCATCAAAGAAATGAGGGAGAGGTGGGGGGATCGCTTTTATAACTTGAGCATTAATTACAACTTCACATCAATATATGTACACTGAAACCTGCAGTAATAAAGTTGAGCACATTTCTTGCCTGAAAACATAAACTGTGATACCATTCTCATTCAGCCTTTTATGTTCAAATGTGTAGTTATCACTTGGTAGTCATAGGACAACAAAGATCTGTGGTATTCCTCTTAAAAGACAGATAAAGTCTGTGGGGTAATTCTGTGAATCCCAAATTATTTCAAACTCTTCTGTATGAGCATGGATTCCCTAACATACCTTGACAGCACTAGGCTCTTGGTCATCATTGGCCTCAAAGAGCAGCCAGCTTGACAAGTAACACTGCCCCAAAACTGCATCTGGCCATGAGGTTCCAGAAGACTGAATTCAGTTCACGTACTTAGAACATTCTGTATTCTTTAATATCTGAAAAAAATATTGAACTGCTCCCCCACAGCAGTTAATTTCATTATCAGAATTTTAAAAGCATGGCATTTATGCAGACTACAAGTTTAGGCTCACGTGCTTGCTAATAGCTGGAGAAAAATTAAAACCAAATCAAACTTTATAGGAAGTTCATCTTCATTAATATATCCCGTTGATTTTGGATTGTGGAACAGCTGCAGCTGTGGCTGTTCAGCTCTAGGTCTTCATGACAAGATGAAGATGAAAATACAATTACAAGGGGTGGAGTGGAGAAAAGAAAGAAAAGAAAAAAATACAATTTCGGCATTGATAACAGTACAAATATTCAGAAATATGCTCATTAAGTGAAACTCAGTAAATTGTCTTAGTGACAACAGTAATGACTAAGTTACTCAAAGTGTGAAGCATCACTGCAAGTTTCTTTTGATGCTTGTTTTTGTTCTCACACTTAAATTGTTATAAAGATGAATCATCATCATGATTCATACAATAACTTTCATCCAGTAAGCCTACAAGGTATTTTTTTTCACAGCTTTGTATCAGTTTTGATAGTAGTAATATAAATTCTTCATGTAAATAAATTTTCACTCAAAACTAAACTATAGACCAAATTACCAACCTATTTATTGTTTAACAAAATTATGATTTTATGCTAAAAATATTCTCACCTCTTGAGGACAGTAAGTCACAAGCTTTGATCTCACCAGCTTCAAGGTAACAAAAAGAAACTGATTTACAGTATATGAAATAAATTGGTGATGTCTGTATTCCCAGAACTCCTAGTTTTGCTAATGTCAGTATCACAAAGCCACTATCAGAGGTGCTCCCATGCTAGATATCAAGAAACATATCAGGACCTTGACTAACTGGACTATGGAGACAAGATGTCCTCAGTTTATAAAAGTGGTCCCTTCAGAGAAAGAATACATTGGTTTAATATTGTATAATTTCCATTATTCCTATTCATCTTTTGAAAAGATTAGTTCAATCTCAAAGCTGTCAATTTGGCATTTTCATAAGAACTAAATCAGTTTTTAAAAAGTCAGAAGGTTGCTTTCTCTGTTTCTCTCCTTTTGATTGATTATCTATGGTTCCACAGCATATTACGTGATCACAGCAATATTCTTTGGAGATATAATCATCAAAGAGCATTACTCAGCTGGGAAAGTACATGTGAGGGGTGTAAATAATGAAACAGAACAGGGGGCCGTTAAATATTTTTTTTTGTTTTCTGTGCTTGGAGGCTTGTTTACAAGGTAGAGAGTATGCTGTTTAAAAAAAAAAAAAAAAAAAAGGAAAAAGAGAAAGAGAAAGAAAGAGAGAAAAATCACCAAAACTCTTAAATTGTGCTAACCAATCCATCTGTTCAGATTGGGAACCCTGGAGACCCAGGAAACTGTGAAGGTTTATCAGTGTTCATTTTGGCTCTTGGAGGTGCGTGTATTCCCAGTGGCTCAGAAGGCTCTAGTTTGTATGTTAGGAGTATATCCCCAAAGTAGATGTTTAATTTTTAAAATTATACAGTCCTTGTAATCCAAGTTATATAGATATTTTATAAAGCCTATTTCTGTGTAGCACATCACATATAAAGGATTGTAACTGTTAATTAAAGGTTGGTTTAGAGGAGAGAAGAGAGCAGGGAGCAAAGCGTTTAAACATGTATGCCCATGACTTGTAGCAGAGTTGAAAAGTAACTGATTGTGTGTGGATAATTGCCATGACTCAGTTTGGCAGACCCCTATTGTTATCAAAGTTGCAAGGCTGCCTCTTAAACTGTTCAAACATGGATCTCCAATGTTCGTGTCAGGCAAGGCCATCTGCTTGGTTAAAATTCATTGCCTGTTTGTTCAAAAATGTTTTTCTTTCTGTGTCACTATTCCCGGTTTCTTTTTTTAAGAAAATGGTTCCAAAATTTTCTTTCTAATGCAAGTTTCCGCACTAATCTGAAGCAACTGAGTTACCCAATACTGGCTTGATACTACTTTTATATGTGTATGAAACAAGTATCATTAGGAGTAATCCCTACAGAAGTCTGTGATTCTTATTTACGCTACAGCTCTCTCTCATTCTTTTCACATAAAGAGACTTTGTGAACAAATTGTGTACAAACAAAATTAACTTGGTGTAAGTGAAATAAGGAGATTTTAAGAGTGAAACTTAGACCTGTTGGAGTTGAACAGTAAAAACATTGCAAGTGTACAGATCACTGTTGTTAAGATTCAAATTGTTTAGAATATTGGAAAGGTATGAAACCTTTGAGGAGACCTGGAAGTAAAATTCATAGAATCCAATGTTTTGTTTTCCTAATTAAAAAATATACAGGGACAAGAGAAGTAGGATGTGAATGTCTGAATGCAACTTTGTGCATGTTTGAGTGGATTACTGCTACTCTCATACTCTAAACAAAAGCATAAATTTGTAAAACTAGAGTGTAATTTCCAGCCTTTGCCGACTGAGGTTAAAACAGCTAAAATATATATGTAAAGGAGTTTCATTATGGATGTACAATCTCAATTTTTGACTTTTTTTTGTCAGCCTAACATTGTCACTTATTTGTAGGATTTTATTTGATGTTGTTTGAATTGTACATATGTGAAAAAGGGGTTTAAAAGTCTCCAGTTGAATTTGGAGTTATTTCACATCAATTTTTGTACTTGCTTATTGAAATACTAATGGATAAATACAAGGTAACAACAACTCTGACCTTAGTATAGACCATATAATAGTTGTTTTGACACACTGAAAAATGGTACCTTAGACAAAGTAAGTTTAATTCATCTTTTTTTTGGATTAATAAGTACACAGAATTTTTACTTTCTAGCTTTTTACAACTATCTGAAAGGAGGTAGTAGGGTTGCAGGTGTTGGTCTCTTCTGCCAAGTTAAAAGTGATAGGACAAGAGGAAATGGCCTCAAGTTGCAGCATAGGGAGGCTTAAACTAGATACTAAGAAATACTGCTTCACTGAAAAGTTTGTCAGGCATTGGAATCGGCTGCCCAGGGATGTGGTTGAGTCACCATCCCTGGAGCTATTTAAAACACCTGTGGATGTGGCACTTAGGGACACAGTTTAGTGGTGGACTTGGAAGTATTAGGTTTATGGTTTGACTCAATGATCTTAAAGGTCTTTTGAAACCTAAACATTTATGTGATTCTGTGGGTTTTACTACTGAAATAACATTAAATTGATTTTTTATTTTTGAAAATTTTAAATTTCATATACAGTAAAAAAGTGACTGTAAATAATAAATCCAAACACGTATCCTACCAGTCAAGAGGCAGGAATGCAAGACATCAGAAACCTTCCAATTCAGCATATAGCAGTCTCCAACGCATAACTGCTGTCCTCTGATCAAACCATACTTTTTGGCCTCAAACAATGTGGGGAAAAAAAAGATTTTTGGTAAAAAGGACAGCTAGAACATCCTTTAATAGAAATGGAAATTACTTGATATAGAACTCAAAAAAAACCCCAAAAAGCAGTAGGCATTTTTTGAGCTCCTCTTCCATCTTGCAGGTAAATTGTGCAACTCAAAAGTATGCAAACTATGTTATATTCAGAAAGAATACAGTACAGTGAGTAAGGACTAAAAAAAAAACTGAGATGACTACAAAAAAAAAATTATTATTGTGTGTCTGTCTGTGGAAAGGGCCACATTTATACTGCTTGTTAAATAGAAACGTTTTCTGAGGCGGTATGCTTTTTCCACTCCTCTAATCTTAGCAGATGTGAATGTGAAATTTATCCGTACTGATATACTGAAAAAAATTCCCATCCTTCCTTTTTTAGTAAATGTAAATTATAAGTCACAGAACTGATGGTATCAAACTCTATGAGGACTGAAGACCAATAGACATGCCAACAGCATAGGACTTTTTATTCTAAACCTTTTAATCCCATTGCAGACTGGTGGGAAAAATATTTTATCTGTATCAACCTTGATGTGGCTTCAGATTTTAAAGATGAAGTCCAGACTAGTATTTGACTGGTTAGAGATCATCCTACCAAGGTTAGAGGCGCAGGCTAAGAAACCCATGTTAATAGATAGGGTAGGGTCACAGTAATATTTCCTTAAAAATAGTATTTTACAGCTATTTCTTTTAAGTCTAATACCGGTTTAGTATGACAAGGATGAGGATGAGAAAAGTATTTATGTGTAGTATTAATCTTCTCCCTGGGGTATAAGCCAGGGGCAAAACAACATTCCTCTTACCTTGAAGTTAAAGCAGCAAGATTAGTAAATTTTGTTCTTGCAACAATTCTGTATGGAACTTGACATTCCTCGTTTCCTGATGGCAAATTAATCCAGGGGAAAACCCAACAACTATGAAAATTTCTCAAACAGCGTAAAGGATTGAAGAGCAAACTTGTAAGTGTTTACTGTACTGTAATTGAAAGAACTGCATTCATCTAGTCGTCTTAGTACATTAATTAATTAAGTTGTAGGAAACATGGTACATAGTTGGTTCCTTAATTTGTCCAGTGGATAGGAAATAAATAATGTGGTGGGTTTTATGCTGCTTGCTAAATATGAGGCTAAAGTATATAACACTATTATCTCTTTCTGTGTGCACAGAGAATCATACTTCTTTAAGGAAGGACAGCAAAGTGACTGAATGACCCCACACATATTAGGCAATAAATAAGACAGATGAATAATTGAAATCTTGTACTACGTCGGCATCAATAGATTAATTTTTACTAGCGAACTAATTTCCAGTAATGATCTTGGGAAGTAATCGCTCATCAGCAAGCTGTCAAAGTGAAGGAGAGGATTTTAGACTTCTGCTTAAAGTTATATTAACTGTGTTGTGCTCGTGTGCTCTGTATTTCTGTATTTTTTCCTTTAATTTCATACAAAGCCAAATATGCAGTACTTATGAGCTGCTAAAAGCTCCTTTAAAAACCTGACAGTTTGCTAATTCAAACAGCTAACATACAATTCGAGATGGCACTGAACTTTTAAACTTCTTTTTATGCTCTTTTTAATAGAAAAAAAAAAAAGAAAAGCATTTCAGTGAAAAAAAAAGCTTTTCATAATTCAAAAGGCAAATTGATCTTTGGTGTCCGTTAATGCAAACTGGAAAAGTTTCTCTTAAAATGCAATATTTTTAAAAAGAATTCAGCTATAATGCCTTCCTGCAGAACTTGAATTCTAAATGGAAAGGCAAATAAATCACTGGAAAATACTTCACTCTTAAATATGGTGGTAACTCATTATCTATTTGGGCCTTTGTTCCTTAATCTGAAGCCAGTATTCTGAGTGTTCCTACATCACAATTTCTTTCAATGTCTTTGCCCATCTTTCTAATTTGAAAGCCATCATCTCTTCCAGATGTGTAGGTGTATACAGGGATAAGATTTAGCTTACTCCAGTCTGTATTAGCACCTTCCTATTAAGATTTCTTACAGTTCATTTTTTGTGTATGGAACCAAAAATAAATAAGCATACATTAAGTAGCATAAAACCCTAAAAATGCAGCTGGACTATTTGGTGCTTTGCATAATGTAGATGATAGCGTAAAGACTATGATTGGAACAACTAATTGTTAAGTTTTAAAAACTCTAGAGAAATAGTTTCTGCTAGTCTGCATGTCAGAAATTTGAAGTTAAAAGACATACCAAATTTAACTAAAACCTAGCTAATTAGAGTAAAAGTAGAGCCCATTCAAAATCTGAGATGATATACACAATAGAGCCGTTAACTTCAGAAAACTGAGAGCTGAAGTAATCAAATGAGGATGCTGGGTTTTTTTTCATCTGTATTTCAAGAGAGATTCAGATCAATAAGTTTTTCATTTGATTCTTGCATTTTTACAGGTAGTGCAACCATATCTATAAAATAATACCCACCTCCACTCTAAATCTCAGAAAAGTTGAACTTTGTCTGGTCTTTTCTGAGTGCTATAAGGGACTGACTAACTTTTTTAATTACTCTTTTCCATTTCATGTGCTTACAAAATTTTCTGGTTTTGAAAAAATTGGTCTGAAATCACACTTCCATCACTTTACAGCTAGTGTATTCCCACTCTCAGGCTGTATTTGCAGATGGTCTTAATATAGTCATTACAGAATCACAGATCTTGTAGGAGAGCCAGAAGGATCTCTGTCATGTGAAGGTGTTCACTATAATTTATGCATCATTTGGTTGTTGAAACCAATCACAAGCAAGTGAGAAGAAGCCATACCAATAGGACAGCAAAAGTCAGTGCTAATTAGAAGCACTATTGGAACTTCAGGGCAGAAGCCAATAGTCAATAGGAGCAGTATGCCCTCAGTCTTAAACATTCGCTCTCATGTAAGAAATTAGCTGGTTTATTGTTATAGTATGTGAATGACTCAACTGCTCTTGTACCTGCTCTTTAGCAGTTTGATAATTTCATTCTTTATTTCTCCATTTCTGACTAAGGAGATACATTTTATCCTGTTCTGTAAAACATGTTGAAGCTATTTTAGACTTACTGGACTAGCCATTTCCAAAGAAATCTTGCTTTATAGCACTTTCCTTGTGTTTTTGTTGCCAGTTAGAGACTCTATTAAGAAGGCTGAACTTCCCCTAATTTTACCTCACAACGTGATTTGAGCTTATGATTGCACTGTCATGTTTGTTTTGTCCAAGACCAATGAAATTCTGAGACCATTATTGTCAAATTTTTCCTGGTAATTGCTGACTTTGCCCAACTCAGCATGGTAAAGGAGAAGGCATTTTATATACTTCAGAATGTTTTAACAGTCTTGAACATGTATGCATATAGGCAAGGATCCTCTGAGTAGTATTCACTGATTCTTTGGTACTGCTCCCTGTACAGATCTCTGCATTTGGTGTTGTCGTCTTAAATTGTAAGCTGCATATATCCATCCTCATGTGAGAGAGTTGAATTTCTGTTCTACTCTGTTTGCACTGCCAGTTTACTCACATTTTTCCAGTAGCAAGACTTAAGAAGAATAAAAAGGTAGGCTTGTCTAGTAGAAGAGGAGCGGCGAAGGATAAACAACTAAAGACATGGGAGGGTGGTGGTACTGGAGCTATTCAGTGACTGTATGAAAACATTAATTTCCTGAAATGGAAGAACCTGTGTCTGTTTACATGCAGCAAAAATATGCTAAATCAGCAGCATCTGTGGAGTTCCTGACCACAGAAATGACAAGTATGCCATCTTTGCTATTGTATGAGAATATAGGTGCACTTGGATAAAGTATGCCTACGTTATAAAAGGCTAGTGCTGAAAGTCTCTTTAAAAGAAAGAAAAAAAAATCATTAGTCCTTGAGTTTATTCAGGAACTGTAATGAATGCAGTATTCTTTATTGCAGAAATAATATTCAAACAATTTATGGAAATCTCTACAATAATGATTGTACATATTCCAAATTACTGTTCTTAACAGCACTTAATTATTCTTTGAATAGTTATCATCAATATGTGTAGAGTAAGGTTAATAGAATTGATCAAAAAGTTACAGATAAGAGCTAAACACACTTTACTGTTCCAGACATGATTAGAAATAGATTTTGAAAGGAAAGATCTGAAATTATCAGCAGCTACTAACAGAAACAAAGGCGGCAAACCTTATTACCACTACGTGTGGGTCCTTTTTCAATCA
Organism: Neomorphus geoffroyi; assembly: GCA_033558235.1. Taxonomy (NCBI): domain Eukaryota; kingdom Metazoa; phylum Chordata; class Aves; order Cuculiformes; family Neomorphidae; genus Neomorphus; species Neomorphus geoffroyi. The sequence continues at coordinate 21,013,553 of JAUMJM010000020.1, read as the reverse complement.
CCCAAGCTCACTTTAAGTTATTTTTCCATTAACTCACTGTGCTGCCTACTTCTAGCCCTTGCTGAGCAAACTTCAAGAGCTGCACCCAGCATGTGTTCTGTAGTTCAGAACAGGAAGTACTTTGGTACTCCGTATTCACAGGGAGAAATGGGAGGAGAAAGTCTATGGGGAAAAAAAGACAGAAAGAAATAACTCTAATGCACAGGTTACTAATAGCTGTTCTGTATTAAACTGCACAGAGAAATGAAGCAATTTAGTTGGTATTAGGTAGGGTAGATCTATTTCCTTCACAATTAGTTACTTTTTTGTATTGTCGGCATCATTCTGAATGCATTACCTGGGTAATAGTTAATACAATGTCACATCCCAAATACAAAATCGCTTTCTCTTTGTACGCACATGTAAAAATTGCATCAAACGTTTGTTTATTGAAATAGTATGGCATGCTTCCTATGACTGCAGTAGAAGCTTTGACTTGACTCATGGCAAATTGTATTTCTTCACTTCCAGCACTGAATCCAGATTTCCAGTCTTTGACTATTCTGTATTTCTTCATTGACTATATAGAAGATGTAACTTTCATGAAAGACACTAAATTCAATTGATACACTCAAATGAAAATATAAAATATTTATCTCTATACATATTGTATTAATTTACAAGAAAGCATAAACTTTATGGAAAAAAAAATACAGTCAGATGGAGAGAAACAGATCTGACAAATGTTTTTAGTCTTCTTCCTTCCTTAGTAAGAATATGAACATCTAAATGTATGCAGCAGATGCAGATGAAATTACATTCTCTGACACTTTATAACTTTGAAACAGATATGTGATTGATTGCAAGGTGGTGTAGCTGCTGGCATTTTTTGTCGGCACATTTTGATGATACAGTTTCTTAAGTGAACTTCAAGTACATCAGTGACACATACAATGTTTCAGACACTTTGAGTGATTTCAGAGCTAATCATTTATGAGAGCTTTCAGAGCCAGTTATTGGCTTTGTCACAGGAGGGATCGATTTATTTTTTTTAAGCCTCAGTTCCTTATTGTATGTTCTATTTATCTCATCTTATTTTGGTAGAAAACAAATACGTAGAACTTTAATTCAAAAATGTCTGCTCTAACTATGTGCCATCACCTAAACAAAGTTTCCTGTGTGGAATGCTTGGACTTTAGAATGCTCATGCAATAGATGAGTCCAGAAAAAGGTGAAGAATACCTGGAGTGAAATACCACAAATAAGCATGATTTTAAAATAGCTAAAAACATAAAAGAAGAAGCTTTAACAAGCAGTTTAATAACTTATTTGTGAGACTGTTAGGCTCAGTATGCTAATACTGCCTGGCAAACTGAATGTTCTCGTATCTACACCAATGTAAATTCAAAAAATAGCACTGAAATTGACACCATTTATGTAGCAAGTCTGTAGTTTTCTTCAGCAGTTGAAAGCAAATCAAATACAGTGATTGGGACACACCAGAGAAGTACTGGTTAATAAAAAGCTAAAGGTCTTTCCCTTCCAAAAGGTATATGCAGTATTGAATCACTTGACTGGAGAATGCTGAAACATGACTGGAAGAATAGTAATGGAAGGAAGAAAATAAAATTAATTAAATGCTACTGTAAATTTTGGTTAGATGAAAATTAGATCACAAGGTGTATATATTAATTTCTAATTTAGAAATATAGAAGAACAACAGCTTTGGAATGCAAAAAATCCACTGCATCCACAAAAAAAATCTGTTTGATAAATTTTGCCATTGAAATTATTACAAAATAATCACATTTTATGTCCTTATATTCCTAGCCAATTCAAATGACATTGAAGTTTACTATCATGCTGTAAAACTTTAACTATTTTAAAACAGACATTCCCTTGTAGCAACACTAGCAGGTAGATCTACAGTACTTTTAGGCATTTCCTTAAGAACTCAAATTCACCACGGAGCAACATCTTTTTGATTAACCAAGAGAGTAACATCTCTTTAAGACATGAAAAAATTTAAGGTATTTAAAAGAGGTCTAACAGCTAGCCTTCGTGTCGTCCACTGGAAGACAGTGGAAGTTATCACAATCAAATTGAGTTCAAAGATTTTACTAGAAGTAGAAAAGTTAAATAAAGGATGACTAGTAGATTATATTGTTATTTCAAACAATAGTAGAGTACTTGTAATGACGATGCTTGTGTTATTCCTGAAGTGTCAAATATCCTTTTGGCCTAACTACAGTGATACTAGTGAAGCTACCCCAGGGATGAATTTGGCCCACTGTGTTTTGGTATTTTGATTATTCCAGGTTTTCCAGAGAATTTCACACATAATTACTACCCCTAGAATTCCAGCCTCTAAACAATGTGTAGGAAAATAATCCCACAAGAGATCAAGCCTGATAATGAGAAAAAATGGGTTATCAAACTTTGTATGACTACTAGAAGAAGAATCACTGTGTTGCAATAAATCTCTATGGAAAACCGGGTGACAGATGAATTGCCTAGAAGTTGCAATGAAATATGCGTATTTTTCTTCTCTGTAGTTCTAAGTACAAACCTCATGGACACTTTTTTTTGCTTAGTAAAAAAAAAAAGGAGCTTCTCATTGTTTTGCTTATAAATTAATTAGAATGCTTTCAAAATGTTCACTAGAATTCTTTTTTTAGGAAGCTATAATTATTTTTGCTGTAACAAATAATGCTCAGTTATTCTTATAGTGGAGTTTAAATATACTTCCAGAACCTGTGGAACTTAACAGTCCTAGAAATCACAACAAAATCCTTTGCAGTTGACCCACTGTTTGGGTTGCAGAAGGTCTCTCACCTTTTTACCACAGAATCTGCAACTCATGCAGCTGGTTGTGTTGGTGATTATGAACTTGCAAATGTAATATGTGAGCTTTATGTATTACTATTGAAAATGTGTAATTAAAAAAATATAAAACAGCAAACTGAAAAAAACAGCAAAAATACTGAACAAAGTAAGTGGTGAAAAAAAAAGACTCCACTTTGAAATTTCTGAATTTGTAAAATATAGATGAGAAATATACATGCAGTGCTTAACGTTGGCTAGCATTCAGTTCTTCCTGGTAACATTCTTTTTGATCACACTAATAATACACTATGAAACATCACTCTGTGGGATGCAGTTAAACCCTATTTAAGCCAAAGAAACAACTCGCACTCTCCTGGGGAAAATATGAGAACATTTTTATTTTTACCTCAATCACTCCAAAAAACTTCAAGAGGGATCGTCCTAGGCAGTGTTACAGGGAAACTGCTGCACCAGTATGCCTTGAAAAATGGAGAGAATGAAAAAGTAAATGTGGTGCTGAAAAATACTGAATACGATGATTCAGAATTAAATGCTTAAGGCTTGCTAGAGCTTCAGATGCACAAGTTATGCAAATTGTGCAGTTAATAGATATTCTTGTCAGTGATCTTTGTATAAAATGCAGATAAAATTCCCCTCTACCTCCTCTCCTCATTTTTTTCTGGCACACAGGCCACAACTTTAGGTCTCACTTTTTCAATATTTCTATTCTCATAAAAAATTAATATAATAGCACTTCATGTTTAAAGCTGCTTACTGTTATTTTATTTTGGCTTTTTTTAAGTTGTGACATTTAACTAACTGCTGCTTTTTTTTTTTTTTTTTCCAAAAGAGAAACAATAATAGAAATAGCCTACATATTAAGGGATAGTAGATGTATTCACTTATTATATGTTTAGATTTTGGGGGGGTTCCCATACTGGGTAAATAAATCAGATTGAAAAGTCTTCCCTTATGCAATATCTTTACATCTAGAGGGAGAAAAAAATGTGGAACTAATACCGTTAGCAAAACAGATTCTTATTTAGAGACTAAGACACAAATCAAGAAAAGAACCAGAGCACTAAAATTATGAGCCTTGCTATACTGAACTTTTTAGTCCTGAGCAGAGCAATTAAATGAAACAGAAAAATAGAACAGAAAATGTAGCTTAGTTCACTGGAGCCAATTTCTGTTACTCAATATAATTGTATAACTTTCATAAACAGATCACACTCCATCTTTTCAATGGGAACTGGGTTCGAAGTGCTTTGTTTTTCTTCACCCTACTTTTGCTACTGGGAGAGTGTTCCACATCTTCACTGCTGTCTGATCATTAAGCATACTTTTAATCTCCAGCCTAATTTCATTCAGGGACAATTTATAACAGGTGTTTTGAACATAAACAAAAAAAAGGTGCCAACAAAAAACTTTAATATAAAAAATGAGATTTCAAAGAAGTTAGCCATGCATCTGCTTTGGTAACAAAGCTTTTAGATTTGTAATTTTAGGCTTAGATGACTTACTTGTATTTATATACTTACCTTAATGAGAATTAGGTGGCAGCATCCTTTAGCCAACATCAAGAACAGGGCTAAAAGCAGATTATGCATTTTAAATTATTTTAACTCTCTGCAACCATACTTTATGCTATAATATTATTCAATATGCTAATGAAACTGTACTAGCTAATCTAATTTTTAAACAAAAGATATTTTCTGAGCCTGAATATGGTTCCTAAATCTTTGCGTATGGTTTTGAATGACCCATTACAATTTCTGATACTACACTTAAATAAATTGTTATATTTAAATAGATATCTCTCCTCCTCCCCATAGTTTCTTCTGTAATTTATCATTAAGAGCTAGTACTGTTAATAAATGTTAAACTTTCTTCATACTAGTGTTTTTATAAGGAAATTATGGAGAATAGTATATTAACTGATATTTTTTAGGGTCTTTTCCTCTAGTTTACATATGATTAATAAAAAGTAGATATATAAAGAATCAATCAAAAAAGTGTGTTTTATTAAAGAATATATGCAGAGAACATAACAGATCAGAATTTGGACAGGAAAGCAAAACAAAACAAAATTGTAAAGTAAAAGCTGAGGTGACCAGGAGGAACTCAAGCAAAATGGGAACTGAAACAAAAAGGGAACAGAAATTTAATTTTGTCACCATCTTCAAAATGGGAATTCTTGAACTACTTTTTTGTTAAAGGTAAGAAATGACTTAAAGTAAAAATGTCAATGACAGGATTAAGATCGCTTCAAGAGGAAAGCAATTATAAAAACTATTATTTTACTTTAATAAGTTCCACAGACATTAATATATCAATAAAATGATACTTACTTGACAATTAAAACAAAAACCAGCCTCAAACAATGCACGTCTAATCATTCATATAGTTTTATTTTATTATATTTATTGTGACAACTGAGACCTCAACCCAGTAGCACCATCTGGGACAGTGCTTGCGCACAGCCCAGTGACAGGGTAAACCAGAGCTCAGGCCCTGAGTGCCGTAAGGATACACTGCACTGTGTTTGGCTCTCCCTTAGTGCCGTAGGTGATAGACTGCACTGTGTCTGGCTCCCCCTACTTCATACAGCCATGCAGTATTGCCCTAGTGTGCTTGGCATCTCTGAGCACTCCCATGGGCCAACAGCACACACCCTGTTTCACAACAGCAGAGCCATGCCGAGGGGCAGTAATACAGCCTTCACAGATCCTTGGAGCTGAAAAAGTAAACACAACTACGTTATAGAACCATATGAACACGATGCGGGACCCCAAAGTGATCCAGGAGCACAGGCTTCTTAAATGTAATGTAGACTATGTTAATGAGCTTGAGTCTAGGAGCGCTCACTGGCCCTCTTTAATTTATCAATGTAGACAGTCTCTGATATTTCAAAGACTTGCTTAGATACAGCTTTAGAACTTATTCCAAAGTGGCAAAGATTTCCAAAGATGTCCTGCTGTTGAAAAGTGTAAGTCTTCAGTGACTTCTTGGACTTAATTTGGATGTTCCGTACACATTTGAGATGGTTCAGGTTTTGAATTAACATCTGGGTAAAATAAATATGAAAGATCAGTTCTATGAGTGCTTCATAGGAGCAACAGACAAATATGAAAATCTTTCTCATGACACTGGATATGAATGTGGAGCCAAAAATATGTCAAGTTACTCTAATCTTGAAAACAGAGCAGAAGTGGAATATGGATTTGAATTTGCAAAGGATGAAATGAGCAGATGTTCTGTCAACAAACTGATCACTATATAACATTTTAAAACAAATGGAACTAAGACATTTACAATATTTTTACACAAATCACTTTTCCTTCAGGCTGTAGTGGGGACTGTTCTCATAAGCATCATTTTGATAAACACAGAAATTAAAAAATGAATAAAGGAAGATCAGGTTTATTTTAATTCTAAACTTCAGGTTTCATTTAGAAGCATTGAGGCTCTCTCTTGCAGCTGGTATTGCCTCTGTTGCTGGGTTTGATGAATGAGTTATTTTTGTGCTTTGTAGATATGCCATCATCAAGTAAAGGTTTGATCCAAATTTCTCCAAAGCGTATAAGAGTAAATGAGTGTAGAGATAGAGAATTGTAGTTCAGGCCCTTTCCACTAACTTTTCAAACTGTTAGTTCTGTGGTCCTGTAGTAAATCCACCATAGCACTCTGCACCTTGGAAGGAATTATTTCAATCATCCCCTAAATTCTGTATCTATTGCCTTAGGTTATCAAGCATAGCACTAACTGCAGGATTTTAAGGAGGATTTTTATGTGAACACAGAGGATTTGTTGGGCATTACTCACACATGGAATCACCTGTGTGGACATTTTTTATTAATGTTAAATCATCAGGATCATTTCTTTTAACTATTATCTTTGAAGCCCAGTGTAGACACTCTCTTATGTATTATTTGCCAGTCTTCTTCATGGGTGGACATAGCAAACAAGCAGATCATCCAATCTGTCTCAAAAAGAAAATTAGCCAAAGATTTTGACCAAGATCCAAACCAATAACTTTAGGTGCCTAATTAAGACAATGCCACAATTAAACCTGGCACCAACCAAATGAGGTGTCTCAGCTGGCCACACAGTGAATGGAAAATAGTAGACTCTTCTGTGGCATGAATAGGTAGCCTGTGTGCCAAGCCTTATACTTAAGAGGTATCTGACAGAAAATTTACCGTGGCATCCAAGGATTTCTTAGTCTATATTCTAGTGTGTCTTTGAGAAATTTTACACCTTCTTTAAGTTGATTTCCTCTGTAACCAAAAATACAAAATGTATTGGATTACGATATATATCGTTAAGGTGGGAGTCTGATAAAGTTCTAAATTTACATTGCCAAAAATTGGTTGAGCTATTTATTCAAAAGAGAAGCTGCATACATGGGTAAAGATGCCAACTCTATTCAGAGAAAGTGTTAATCACATAAAAAGATTTTTACACCTTTTCAGTAGTGGACAATAAAATCAGCGTGGCATTATTTTCCATTAGAAAATACTCTTTTATCTTTAATTTCAAAGTAACACAAAATTAATATCTATTCATTTGTAGTAAACAATACTTTTTGAGGGTAGACAGTAACTCATACTTCATAGTTGTGGTAAAGAAGAGATTTGTTTTTATGCAGAACTCTAGAGGTCTTATGGTCATAGTTAAACTATGATTTCAAGAACTATGCTTTTAATGATTGTTTTTATAAACTAACATCTCAAATGTTACCTACTCACAGAAAAGTAAGCACTTCGCTCTCAGCTTGTATTGTAAATTCACTCTACAGTCTTCTATCTTGACTAGTATTTTTTAACTTCTAGGTAGTGATATTTTTAGAGAACTTTCTCTTTAAAAATTTGGATAGATAGAAGTTATTGTAATACAGAAAGATAAACTAATTTCACAATATTTTTATTGCAATATAACTTATATTCTGATGATCTTGTAGAAACCTTGTGTCAAAGTGTGAACAATCAGTATTTTTGACATTTTTCATGAAAATGAACATAATTACAATACAAACCCAAAATTTTTGTAGAAAATATTTCCCTTTGAAACACTCGGAGATTTGGCCTTTGATTTAAAACTCCCAGTGCACAAAAGCTGGAGCTCAGCCAGGCAGCATGCTGTATTTTTGTGTTGGAATTAAGGGACGCTAGAACTGGGAAGGGAGCATAAAGGAAAACTTCTGTGCACTGACTTAAAATGAATACTTAAAAAGAATGTTTTCTTTGACATTTCCGTATCATTTTAAGAGTCAGTTTAGGGAATGTTGCCAAGCATCCTTCAAATTTGAGTTGTTGCTACATTTTTTTAAAAAGTTAATTAACTCAACTGTCCATTTGATATGAAGTAACAGTACCTTTCATTTCAAGCATGAACATATCCAGACCTGAGAAAACCTGGTATCTATTTCTGTATAGGGATCATGTCAACTAGGAAAAGGAGTTGATGGCTGCTGCCGATTTAAGCAAAGGTTTCTGGAGAACAGATTTTCTTCAAGTTAATCTAGCTGTATAAATGAGTTTTAGCAAAGATAGAGGAAGTTTGATTATACATTAGTTTTGTACTTTGGTGAATTGGTAGGATAGTAATTTCTTGATGTTGTGCGCATGGTTAATTCCCTATCACATGCTTGCTATAGGAACACTATATTTTAGAGAATCACAGAATGGCTGAGGTTGAAAGGGAATGATGGGCTGAGACCAGCAGGATGAGAGGTTCAACGAGGCCAAGTGCTGAGTCCTGCACTTGGGGCACAACAACCCCATGCAATGATACAGACCTGGGGAAGAGTGGCTGGAGAGCTGCCTGGCAGAGAAGGACCTGGGGGTGTTGGTTGTCAGCCGGCTGAACATGAGCCAGCAGTGGCCCAGGTGGCCAAGAGGGCCAATGGCATCTTGGCCTTTGTCAGACACAGTGTGGCCAGCAGGAGCAGGGAGGTGATTGTGCCCCTGTACTCGGCACTGGTGAGGCCGCACCTTGAGTACTGTGTTAGTTTTGGGCCCCTCACTACAGGAAGGACATTGAGGGGCTGGAGTGTGTGCAGAGAAGGGCAACGAGGCTGATGAAGGGGGCTGGAGAATAAGCCCTATGAGGAGCGGCTGGGGGAGCTGGGGTTGTTTAGCTTGGAGAAGAGGAGGTTGAGAGGAGACCTCGTCACTGTCTACAACTGTCTGAAAGGAGGTTGTGACGGGGTGGGTGCTGATCTCTTATCACAAGTGACAAGCGATAGGACGAGAGGAAATGGCTGCAAGTTGCACCAGGGGAGGTTTAGACTGGACATTAGGAAGAATTTCTTTACTGAGGGAGTGGTCAAGTATTGGAACAGGCTGCCCAGGGAGGTGGTTGAGTCACCATCCCTGGAGGTGTTTAAAAAACGGGTGGATGAGTTTCTTAGGGACATGGTTTCGTAAGGAGACAGGCATGGTTGGACTCAGTGATCTGAGAAGTCACTTCCAACCTAGTGATTCTATGATTCTAAATGCATTAATCTTCCTTTTAATTTAACTGTAAGTTACCATGTTGGAAAATCACAGGATTTTTTTTTTCATAGTTACTTAAAGCTTATTTTGATAGACTAGAGCTCTTTGGAAAAGTTCGAAGTTCGAAATAGTACATCTAGCTTGTCTTTAGGTGACCATTTTAATTCATTCATGAACATAGCCTAAAACTCAGCAACTATCATATTTTACAACAGGAAACTACAAGCAAATTAAATGCTCACATCTGTCTTCCCCTTTCAAGGATGGAAAACTTAGAAAAGGAAAGTGAACAGATAGTTGATTTGAAAGTGAGAACCGTAATGACGAGCTACTCTGTTGTAATTAATGGCTAGGTACTGGGCAGCAAAAAAACTCTCAACAGTGATGTTTTTTAAGTGTAACATTTTATTATTTATGTATTTTGTAAGTAGTAATTTATTTTGTTTCAAATATTTATCCAGTATTTTGCATACTTACTATTTAACAGTTAGCATCATATCTGAAAAAAAGCTTTATAGAAAGTCAAACAAATGGAAAACTTTATTAATTTACAATAGAGACATCTTTTTATAAAAGTTTCCTATTTGTGGTTCAAGGTAGTGATGCAGCAACAAACTTACTCCTATTTTTTTACTGCTTACCTCTTGTTCATCATCATTCATTTGACACGCCCCCCATCTGCAAGCAGTGCTGCGTCCAGGTTCTGAAAGAAACTAGAAAAGCAGGTAGCTACCTTTTCCTTTTTCTGAAACACACATTCTTGGGTTATGTTTGGCTGTTGCCTCTGAATTCCCCTTAGATGTTAATTGCACTGTAGTTTGAGTTGCAACTCCCAAGTGAAGATAACACAAACTAGAGTATTCCAAGGCCTATTTTTACCTATTTAAACTTTCAAGCGGGATGAAATGAATATTGAGTTGTTATTTCACGTTCTTAGTTTTAGATCAATGGTAGGTTATTTTGGAAAGGTCGAATAAAATAAGGGGAGCCATTTTTGAGTGATGATGTTGTGAAAAATTTACATGTTTCTGTTTTATGGAAGTGTTGTGACCTTTTTTTGCTCTCCCATATCTCAAAAGAGTTTGGTGTTAAAAGTTCAAGCTTGTCATGCAGTTAATCCTTGATGAGAACAAGTGCATGTGACATGTCTGAACAGGTCTGATTTAGAAAAAAAAAAATTGCTTTTAGTCCTAATTTGTTAACTCTTTCATCTTCACCAGTCCAGAATGGAAGATGAACAAGTAATTCCAGATGCCTGCATGTGGCTCTTTAGCATATTTCATCGTCCTCACCAGTAATTCTGTTCTGTCGTGAAGGGGAGGGAAAGAAGGCTGTGTTTCCTATGTGTGACTTCCCAAATAATTTAGTTATATTTTACACATTTGATTATTGAAATATATTTTAATTTTAACATACATTTAACAGAATACTTTCTGTTATATTTTTGCGGTGGAAGCAGGACTACACCAAATCAAAATACTGTTTTGTGCCTCCTGAAAGCATAACTTGAGGTATGACTCCCAAATCTCTGCTTTGGCACAGAACTGTGTGAGAGAATTAGTTAGTCTTTGAATCTGGTGTAGGATTTTGGATCCACTGGAACCACATCTGTTAGGATGGTTCTCCAAAAGTGCTTCTTGTTTCATGTGATTATCATTTAGAATAGACCTGTATTTAAAAAAAAAAAAAAGTTGAAATTTTAATTTTAAATTAAGTCCACTATTGAGTCTTGGAGATGAGGTGATGACGTTAATTATACAGAATTAATTAAGCCTATAATATTTTCAACTTTCTAGTAAGTTTTTTTGTGCTGTGAAAGATTAACCCAATGATTAAACCCTAGGGTTTAAGAGCATTCAAATTTCTTTAAGGTTCTCTAATTTTGGACTTACTAAAGTCCCAGAGAATGTCTGGCAGGCATAACACTTCCAGATTCCCAGTGGAAAAGTTGGCATTTTTTCCTATCTGTTTTAACTAAGCGGTTTTGGTCCTGTGACCTGGGGATATTTGCTTCCACACCTTTCTTAAAAATGCTATAATGACTTGATGTGAAGAAACGGATGGAGTTTCTTCTTGTATCCGTTTACAGATTAAGGAGCACAGGAAGAAATTTTGTATGAGACTTGTTAATAGGTCCGAACTAGGGGCTTTTCTTCCATTAGAAATAACTATTCCAGTTCATTTAGCTTTCAGTGGCAGACTTCTAAGTATACAGAATAACAGATATTTTTTAATGTATTTATTTTTCTCTTAGGTGACACCTTGTTCTCTGGCGAGATTTCATTTACTTTTCTCAAGTCAGTGATAAAAGTGTGTGCCAGCCATCAGCTTAATAAGGATTCCCATGGAACCATGCTGGTATGAGAGTAACAGTTTTGTCCACACTTGCACTCCAGTTTCACATCCTTTCCTTTAAAACCCAGTGCCCCCAGTGCAGTGTTATAACACACCTATTATTTTTTTCTTCACTGCTTTCCTTGGGAGTTAAAAAGTCAGTGATCTTACAACAGATAGGAGAAAAAAGAGTCCAAAGCATGAGGAATCCTACTGCAAGTGTGTCCAGTCAGTATTGTAATGAAGTCACATGTATGTTTAGAATTAATATTATACAGTACACTAACTACTCTGTTCATTTACAACCTATAATGAAACATGCATGTCCGAAAACAAAAAAATGTCCATAGTTCCTTCAGCTGATAAGCATTGCTCCTATTTTTTTTATTTGGATTTCTTTTATATGAATAAAAAAAATAGTGCCGCAATATCAATACTTATTTCTAAATACTCAAGTGTGCAATAAATGTACCCATTCCTTTTATATTTAAATTAGATATTTGATATAAATCAAGAAAGCTTAGTGGCAAAACCTGACAACTCCATGTATAATGCTGTAAATAGAATGATTTCTGAAATATTTAGTGCATCTATAATTTTTTACATGCTGGCAGAAAAAATACCAACCGAGTAGCCCATGCGTGCAAGTTTTATCTGTTTTTTAATTTGTAGCATTTTAATCTTCATAGTAGCTCACTTTTTGTTCCAGTAAACTAAATAAGAAATCTATGATTACTTACAGAGTCCTTAACAATGGGAGACTCTATTAAGCATGCAGAGAAAACAAATGCAGCCCATGAATTTAATTCTAGTTTTCATTATCTTTTATTTGTATATCACACCCTAAAGCTGTCAATTCTATTCTCATATTCATCTTTTTAGTAAAATGTTCGGAGGCAGAGGGGAATTCACTGAACAACCAAGCTATTGGTTCATTTTATGTGAGAAGAAATCCCTGTATTTTAAAAACGATAATGTCTGAATTTACTAATGTATTTTTAGAATATTTGTCATACTGGAAGGGTCCTAATTCCTGACTGTAAATTGGTAAATTATTATCAAAATACAACAAATATTTTTTGCAGAGCACAATACCATTAAATTTAGACATCTCAGTTGTAAATGAACCTACTTTAGTATAACATCTCAGATTCTGTTAGGAAATCTTCCCTGTCAGCATGGCGGTGGATTTGGCCTCCGTTCAGCTTCTTGCAAACCATTAAGAACCCCTGTTTCCCCCCTCCTTTATACAGTCTGCTTCTTACATGTTTTATTTCTCAGTCTGTTTACCCAAGAGGTAGCTTGGCATAGATGCAGCATCTGGCTTCACTGAGGTCCTGCTCTTTGCAATGTTAAGCTAGCTTGATTAAGAGAAGGGAAGCTGAATGACTTGCCTGAGGTTGGCTCAGTGGAGATTAGAACCAAGATTCCTCTTGCCCACAGCCATTTGCTCTGAAAAGGAAACCTCCCTGCCTTCATATTACCCCAGCAAACCAGAGGGGTCGTAGCTCACATTTGGTTTATCTTATGAGTTATTTCTATTAGTATTCATTCCCTTTTTCTCTTTCAGATTTTCGGAGATATTTTTTCCTAGTCTAACATGTTTATGGAGTTAGAAAACAAATCCTGCCTTAGGTTCATATTTCACTTAGGATTCATCTTTTCAGGGAATGTGGTACATAACAACATTTACAAATCAGTTTTCTTTTTAGTATATTTTCATATTTAGCCATGGATAATTTTTTCAAAATTCAGCTCTTAGAGGGAATTGCCAAATAGATCTATGGAAAAAACAAATACCCCAAGAAATGTGAATTTTCATAACTTGTCACGCTTAGTAAAAATACAACCATCTGCATGTACACACACTTACACACAATTAAATGCACATATTTACTCATATACCTTTGCGCACCTGCACTCATGCTGGTTTTTGAAACTAAGTTGTAGATAATAGCCAATAATTATGCAATATTTTAGGAGAAAATGCTTTGATACGACTTTTTGTTCCCCCAGTACCAAGACACGGGCTTAGAGCCAATGGGAGGATCCTGGGGAATTCTAGGTTTTCTAGCAATGAGTCAAGGAATTATAGGGTTTCCAACAATTCCCTATAGCAGAGTCTTCCCCCTTACTAACAACATCCTCGGTGCTGAGAGTGTACTTGTGAATTGTCACAGGTTGTAGCTGTTAGAATTTAGAGCCAAAGCTGTGGAAGAGCAAATCTTTCTCATAGATCTTTTATGCCATATTTTTACTGGTGATGTTATAGTCACAGTTGTTTTTCCAATTCTGAATGCATAATTAAAGTGCAGTTTTGAGATCTGGTGGTAGAAGACACACTGGCCTTGAGGGATTCATAATTATGAAGAGAATCCTAATCTATTATACATGACAGTATAAAGAGGCAAAAATAAGGAGCAAAAGCTAAAGGACATCAACCTAGAGTCATCTGGGAACAGACAGGGAAGTACACAGTGTCAATCTGTGGTATACAAAATTTGCTTAGCATCTCCAGACAAAAATACCTTAAGTGGTATATGGAATAAAATAAGACAACTGTTTCTACTTTTCTTCTTTTCTCCTTCTCATAAATGCAGAAGAGCTTCTGTGTTGAGAAGACGTGTTGTCCTGGGAAGAGAAAGAAATATATGTATCATATGACATATTTTAGTCACGTTTCTTTATGCATCAAGTAGCAAACACGCTATAGAACCTAAACAGAGAAGGAAATCTGAGCTTTCTTGATAGGAAAAAGAGAACAAAACTATATTTTTACTGATTTTGGAGGTAGACCTCTCTGTAACCTTGAAAAGTGACTTTCCTGGGTGCCACCACATTACTGAGTGCAGTAGTGCCTTTCATCTCTTTGGGCTGTCATGTTACGCAACCATATCTCATTTCCATATCAAATAAGACCAACAGGCTGACTTTTTTCTCCATGAGCTTGTTTTACATAAAAATGACAGCTAGATTCACAAGCTAGGTTGGAAGCTGAAATTTACTTTCATAGTTCCCTCCATCGGAATTGTAAGGAGTGTACTCTTTAAGAGCATCACACCGCACTGAGTCAGGTGATCCCCATGTAGTCACCAAGACTTGTTTTAAATGTTAAAAATTTCCTAAGGATTGTTTAAGTCACTAAGAAATTTCTAAACAAACGGAAGAAAGGAAACAGAGTAAGAACATGCCTAATTTGTAAATAATTTAGAAAATTAGCATCATTCTGACCAATTCAAGTCTACTCCAGCTTGTTAGGCTTCAGGGAGACCAGATGGTGATAGAGCACTGGAAGATATCCAAAGCTGCTTTTGAGTTAATTGATATAGTGGAGGGGAGATCTCTGGAGAAGTATGTATCCCCAGGTAGTTGATTGCTTCAGAATTCCAACAGAGAAGAAATGTGTCAAAAATGAGAGAGGAAATGTAAGTTATTGAATGATTATATTAGACTTGGCCCACTTGCTTCCTAGCCAAATGTACACCAAAAAAAGGAAAATTGCGCTGGTGAAGGAAAAGCAGGTCACTGCAGAACCAGAGTGAATTGACAAAATAGCATATTTGCCTTCAGTATTTCATGTATTTACACTTGATTTCCATGGTGTATTTATGTATAGAAGAAGCAGAAGACTAACTTTTGTTTTAAACCTGTAAATTTTCATCACAATGGCAATGGTGTAGCTGCTAGCCATATATCGTTACATACTATTAAATTAAAGTGTCCGTGTACTAAATTGGAACTCTCAACAGACTTTGTTTAAAATTTCTATAACATAAATCAAATGGGACTGGAAAAGTAATTGATAGCTACAATGAAACTGAATATAAAAAAATCACAGAGAAATCAGGACTTACATGGTGTGCATTCACTCTTCTCTAAGGCTTTCTAATTGTCCACCTTCACTTAGTTCAGCTGATAAACAAGGAATCTACTTCTACTGTATATTTGACATCATGATGAATACTTGGAAAGACATAATTTTTGGTAGCTTAGGTTAGTTATATTTTTTCTTCTGGGTTTTTTTTTCCTCTTTCTCTTTCTCTTTTATCTTTTTTCTTTGATTTTCTTTATTTCCTTTTCTCTGTTCCATCTGTCCCTTTCCTTTTTTCTTTTTCTTCTCCAAATATGTGTAATTACATGTATTTAGTTCTTAACAATAAGATAAATCTTTGACATTTTTATTAATTTCATTTTGGAAATGTTTCATCAGGGCACTTAGCATTTTCCTCGCTTTTCTTTCACATGATCTCTTTCAATCTTTTTTGTGTGAATACCATTAGTAGAGCAGTCAGTGTGACCTTTTTCTATGGGGTTAATAAAGAATGCACAGTTTCATAAGCTTGATTCAATTTCCTTTATGTGCGCATGCTGAATAAGTGACAATTATAGTATTTCTCTTGTTTTCTGTGCTTCAGTGTGCAGTTACCAACCTTTTATATGAATGACCACATCTGGAGTGCATTTGGCCACGTAAGGTGAGACAAAAGCAAAATACATTTTCCGTAGCATTAAATCAGATTTCCACACAATGTACACTGTAATGGGGATCTCACATGTATCAGGTCATATATTATTTAGCTGCATTGCATTTTGTGCTTTTCTTAATTCCATCCCACATTCCCAGTTTTAATAAATGCATGAGTAGATGCAGTATTTGAGCTTTACATCTTAGAAATTCAACACTTTCAACAGATTCTTCAGACTTCAAAGAATTTAATATTAGTATCGTAAAAGGTCTTTTGAAGAATAATACTGGAACATAAGAAAAACGACTGCCTGAGTGTGCCCTATCATTTTGAAAGTGTTTTATTGCTTTAATTTCCTGTCTTACTAAAGTAACAAGCTGCATAATAGAAGATATACTGTAACAGAGTTTGCAATTTATTAGAAGGCTTGAGCTGGTTGAAGACTTTATGTGATGTGAAAAAGAAAATCTCTATTTAGCTGAAAAATGGAGACAAGCTACAATATTAATGTTGCAGCAGCTTTAAATGGAGTACTATCTTTGACTGATAAGTTACTTCTACAAGCCCAGTATGTTTGAATGGGATAAATCTATAATTATAGGCCTCACTCAGTGTTTGTTGTATTTAGATAGGCCTCTGGAAATCTAACGTGATTTCATCCACGAGATGTATATGAGATGATGTTGCTATTTGAACTCCATAGAACAAAGGCACTATTGCAGCTATATTGATCCATAATATGTATTTTCATTTATTTGTTATATTTCCACATATATGACCAAATTTAATACTGTGCTTTGGCAATCTAATGTAATAAGTGTCTAAGTTATGCTAAGTTTTTAGACTAAGTTTTACCTACCTTAGGTCATTCTTTATAACATGAATGTTGGAATTCCTCCCACACAAAGATAAAACAATCAGTTTTTGAAAGTATAGAAATAAAAGATGAGATAGTAATTACCCTGTAAAAACATGACGCAAAATTGCTTCATAAGTAAAAGGAGTGAGTTTCCTAGAAGGAGCAATAGCATATCTGGTTACTTTTAACACAGGCATCAATCTCTATGCTTGGGATGGAAGTTGCACGTTCATCAGTGTAGAGCAAAAAGTACAAGTATCACAAGGGCTTCTTAATCTCACCACTATTCTGCCATTGAAGGATTACAAAAAGGCTCATCGTAACTGATTGGTTGGTATATCCAGAAAAAAAAAAAGAAAAAAATATGTAATAATGTGTGACCAATCTCTTTGAAACAACGAAAATAATACTTTAGCTGGAGATTTTATTGCACTGCAGGCTGTGTGAATTGCTTTGAAAAATCTTAGTCTTATTCCTTCTATTTGGTGGATTATTGAACAATACTACTTCTGTTTTGTCTTGTTTTCCATTGGGACACTCCTAGTTATGGCTTAAGAGGGGCAAATAGCGTAAATTCACGTAATAAAATCTAACTTTAAAAGTTTCTGTATTTAAATAGTATTATTTATTGGACTCCTGGGGGCTCAGGTACAAGCAAAAGCCCCAATATTACTGGTATCCTCAGTAGTTAGTCTTTGAAAGAATAATGATTTCCAAGGCTTATTGCTAACTGAAGCACAAAAGATTTCCTCTGGGCTTGCCACAGACAATCCTCAGGCACATTAGAGAAGTCAACTAGAGTTAGTTCAAAGTGAATTGCTCCATTTTAATCATGGTGACTTTACCCCTTTCAGTCAATATTCTGTAATGGCATATTGTCAGTATTTTCTTCCTTTTAAATTACAAGTTTGGTCACTTTATTTTAAGGTATATCTTACAGTGTTTGCAAGATTTATGGATACAAAAGCTCTTCAAAGAGACTTTCTGTCTTGCTTTACAACTCTGAAATTTTGTATTGCTGCTATTTGATCACCTTGAGGCAGTTCTTAGTTAAAATATGTGGAGATGTTTTACAACTGAATGAGTTCTTAGTATGATATATAACCAATTATATAGCTATAATGAGTCGAAATTTTAAAAAGCAAATAAAAAATGTTGCACTAAGGATTACTAAAGACTAACATTACCCTCTCTTCATTTACGTGCAAATAGGAAACAGGTATGTAATCATAGTCTTCCCAAATATTACTGTCATTAAATTAAAAAATTCAGCAATTTGATTGCTTTAATACTTTTGTTAATTAACTTTGAAACCTTGGAGGTTTTTGTGCATTTTCTAAAGTCAGTGCCTATTTCCTGAAATAAGAAATTGAGGATACCAAATAGCATTTAATGAACAAAAAATATGATTCAGGGGGTTTTTTCAACACACCTGAGACAGGTTGTTTCTGAAATATTTTTCTTCTTTATAATGTAGCTGATTAATGCTCACTGAAACTTGCAGGGAAGATGTAGCTTTTTTTACAAGCCTTTTCAGCAGTTTTAAGAACGACCTTCTAGACACGAGGGCCTGAACATCAAACCCTTCCCATTCATGGACTTAACTCTAAGTTTTGTAAAGAGGAAAGGAATAAGGTCTATAGTTATACAATCACTTCTGTATTTTGTGTTAATACAGGTTGTAAAACTACTGCTGCTGATGGTGTTTCCCCTTAGCCCTTCCTGTAGGTCTCTGGTCCAATAACCACATGGATCATAGAGGTGTATTGTATCTTCATTTCAGTTCTCTTGATATGGTTTTAGCCCGAAGGGGAAATCAAATGAGATACAAAGGATGCTAAACTTGCACAACTCTCAGGTCATTAGCAACTAATTAGAAACAGCTTATGGATCTCAATGATCCTTTAGGTAAGATGTGAGAGAGAGATCAGAAAACATTTAACATCTTCACTTCCTTATTCTTTCCAGGCAGTGGCCAAGTGTATGACAGAGTTCCTGTAACAGAATAGGTGAAGTGCCAGAACATACTGAGATATTCCCAGAAATAATCTAAACAGTACATCTTACCACTGTGGCTTCATTTAATATTATTTAAAAGTTAAGATTTACTAAATAGATAAAACCTCAAAATCTACCTAAAATACAGCTCATGTAATGATTTTGATGAAAAGGAAAGCTGTTGTACTATGGGGAACTTGAAGGATAAAAATAAGTAATAGACACACAATTATTTATTAGTTAGAATGCTAAATTCTGTGAAGTTTATAACTCATAGGATAATTTCTGCTGTTACACCTCAAGCTTATAGTGTGAAATAGCATTCTTCTCTTGGAGTGTGGGTGGTTTTGTGGTAATATAGCCATTACAGATCTACATTTGTGTGTTTTGCCTCCCAAAGGCACCAGGTGCCACACTGGGATCTAGATCACTCCATAGGCATGCCCACCTGAAGCCCTGAGAGCATTTAATCTGTCCAGCTGAGTTACAGAGACTAAGCTGTACTTCCTTTCACATAGTCTTTCTACCTGCGAGATGCAAGAGGTTACTTGCCTTTGCTCTGTTCCGAAAAACACACGACCTCTTGTGCTTTAGAATGTCTGTGAGGAGAACTGCGGGCTACAGAGATCACTCACTGATATGTGCAAACCTAATTGTTTTATTTATCCATCTAAACAAACCTGACAATAACCAGTTCTATTTTGGACAAAGTTGTCCCTTTTTTACACAACTCAGCTTTTAATTGTACATATATTCATCTAAGTCTAGCTATGATCCACAAAGCATAATTAGTTCTCTGTGTAGAAACACTAACTTTTGATATACCAGCTGGCCAGTACCACGTGTTAGGGAAGCACAGAATAGTTCATATCCCAAGTTTTGTCACTCAGTAGGCCTAGAATTCCTTTATTAACTGTTAATAGTACTGGAATAACAAGCATAACAAACTTTTTTTAAAAAAATCACTCTCTTTTTGTTGTTATTCATGCAAATGTTAGTTAAATTTTTATGCCCGTTTCTTCTGTTGACTTGTGAGAATTTCGGGAGTATCCCTGATCTGTCTTTCCTAAACACTTCAGTTTATATTTGGTTTTCTCTTCCATGAATTTTCCTTTAGCTAAAGAATATATCTTTTATAAAATGATGGGAATTTTTACTTACTCTTCTCCCCAAAAGCCCTATCCTAGGTTATGTATCACATTACGTCTCAAGAAACTGCTTTCTTTCCAATCAGCCTTGGCACAGCTAGTTTCCTTAGGAAGCTTTTTAGCATGGTTATTGTTTGGTTGTTAGAGACCAGTTGCTACGGTTAACACTTCCCCTATGTGTTTAGACTGAAGAATGTGTGTTGCAACCTGTCAGCAAACAGTTGATCTACATCAACAGAGCACTTCAGACATATGTTTTTATGAGCTGTACATAGACTGATTCCCTAAATCATCCTAACTTTTTTAATGTATTTGTCATTAAGAATTAATTAATGCTCACATTGATGTGCATGTCATTGAGTATCTCCACCAAAGAAAAACCTCAGAGGTCTTACAGAATGACAGACGTGTACTACTTTAGCAATTATTAACAACGCTTACTGGTTGTTTTCATTGTATTTCACATTCATTAATGTATTTTTGGTTGGTCTTCTCATACTCCTTTCTTGTAATGTATGTAAATATACAAAACAATTGATAGGTCTAACCCCAGTATCTTGAGATTGTCTAAAAAGGGACATTATAGAAAGATTATTTAAATTATTTTAAAATTTTAATTAGAAAAATCACTTTCAAGGTAAAAAAAGCTAGTTTAAGCGTAGCATGAGAATAATGCGGAGTCAAATGCAATATTGCCGTTTCCTTAATCAGTTAAGCATGGAAAAGTACGAAGGGGCAGTCCACAGCAAACTTGGGAACACGATGCAGCTGTACCTGGGTGAACTCTGCACAAAGCCAGTAAAGTCCTGCAGACATCATCAGTTTGTGCCTAGTACCATATTGTTTCAGATACACCACAACTAGCTGCACAAAGTATATCTGTGTTTACATAGGTTTGCTCAGCTGTCCCTGGCTTCACAAACTAGGTAGCCTGAAAACTTAAAAAGACAATAAATTGCTTAACCTGGGAAGCTTTGAAGAATAAGGAGGAACAGTTCAACCATGCATTGGCATCAACTGATGATGGGACAAAAGTGGTATGGCTTTAATATAAAGAGCCTTTGCCAGATTTCTGCTCCTCCCCTCCAAAAAGAACATGGGAGGTTAGTGGGGAAAATTTTATAGATATGATCTGTAGGGACTTCAGCACAACATTTGATGTATTGCCATATCAGAAATTATTAGTAAAGATGGAGAAGATGAGGATCAGTACAAAACCAATAAGGTGGTGAAAAAATGGTTAAAGTATCATTTGTCCTGTAAAACAGAACTATGAGCTTACAGGGAGATTACTAATGTATTTTTAAGATTAATGACACTATGGAAATTGTTATTCTCCAACCTAATCTGACCTTCCTGTTCATAACTAGATATTACATTACACTACACTACTACTAATTTTTGTTATTCCATCATGTTGTCAGATTGCCTCTTATGTGTAACTTCCTTTTTTTCCCAGTGCTCTAGATCACTTATGTGGAATTATGCTTTTTTATTTCATGTATGAGAAAACATATCTATAAATAAATGATTTTATCTTTTTACAGAAAACTTATTTATTTTACTTTTTTGTAAATTTTATTTTTATATTTGATTTGGTACCCTTTTTTTTAGTATGATATATCATCTATGTGATAAGCTATGCATCCAAAAGCTTTTCTGGACTCAGCTTCCTCTGGCCCTCTGCTTCCAGTTACCAGCAGCTAAAATCACAGAGTTGCAAATAGGCAAGGATAGATTGGAATAAGTAGGAAGCAGGGAATCTGGAGTTGTCAGAACTTGGTAAATAATGATAAATTAACGATAGCCACTGCAGGCCTAACTCGTACTTTCATGATTGGACTCAGACAGTCACTACCACTTAAACTGAAAAAGACACTGGGATATAGGAGTCAGATGTGTACTTCCTCTCCCTTTTCAGCCTGGCAGAAGAGTAATTAATTGTAATCGTTACTTCAGATGGGAGAACCACCAGGTTCTGAGTTCTCAGACTGGCAGGCTGATAGATGTACCGATATTACTTTTTCTGCTGTGTCACTGTGCAGAAGATAATTCATGGCTGCTGTGTCAGAGAGAGGAAGCATGACTTAGTCTTGTAAGACAGTCATTGGGAGATGAAAGAGCTGTAGTCTTGGGTTTCCAGTCTTCGTATATCATCCAGTGATAACTTCATGTAAAATGAATAAATTGCCCTGAAGAACACAGAAAAAATTCCAGGGAATTACTCAAATCAATGACCTACAAAATCACACCCTTTTTTTCTTCCTCTTTTGTTTTGCAGTTTTCTATACAGAGAGAAAAAGCATGCCCTGTAATGATCTGGCTACTCTTCTTTAAGGGGAAAACATGCGTTGGAGCTCAGGCTAAAATATAGGCTCACCATATTTTGGTGGTTGTTGGTCAGTTAGATTAGGTAGGGAGATAGGAAAAGGAGAAAAGGAATATTAATTCTATAATTTGCTTCTCTTCTGGGAGCATTTTAAATGAAAGAAGCGATCCCTGGTCTGCTCCGGAAGGGAGTGATTTATGCGTCTAATTTGAGGACAGCATCCTGCATTGCAAATCTTGCTCTGCTACATACACAAACATTTAAAGCCCCCAGCGAGGTTTTCTCGTTGTTTGGCTGTTACCTTTCTGAGGTGTTTGTCTTAAAATTTCTTAAGAGTTTTTACATACCTCATTTAGACCTGTGAATTTTACAAACCAGAAGGCCTATCAGTGGCACACAAGATCTTTACCTCAGAGTCTTTTTGTAATTCAGAAGTTTTTATGATGATATTAATTTTTTTAAGCTTATTTCTAATTCTTAGAAGTAGCTGCCTCAAATCATATTTGGTCTTCACACATACCATGAATTACTTAAATCTATTGAATTAGATTCCTTTTTTTCTGCTGTCGGTCACATCTAATTTCAAATAATACACTTTGTAGAGACTAACTTTCTTACAATCTGCTACTCACTGTCCTAGATCATGGTCCATAACAGCTGCAATACAAGGTCTAAGACTTGGGGATTTTGGCTTGGATACAAACAAACTTTTTCTCCAGAGAATGACAAAAATTAGACCTTCACTAAATACATTCAGAGTCAAACAAAGCTGATATACTGTTCCATTAACACATTGAAAATTAGGCAATGTTAATAGAAAAACTAAAATATCTGTTGACAAGAAAAATGAAGGTTAGGTTGATCTCCATGATGTTATAATACTATCATGTCACAATGATATTGAAGTTTGCTTAAAAAGGTAGCTTTTGAAATAACATTTGAAAAAAGGTAGTGTCTCAGTTTAAATGAAAACTAAGATGTGTCATCAGCAATTAAGAGATTTTAATCAGAAAAAAATGTATAGAAAGGATAACATTTCTTAACTACTATATATATATTAAAAATATATATGTATAACCACAAACAGAACAGGATTAACAGCAGTCATAATTGAAACCTTTAGACAAATCAAGTCCTGTACCAAAACACTGCGATGCGGCTCTCTTTAAGGGCAGCAACACATGCTGCCGCTCCTTGAGATAAAAAAAAAAGGTGGGAGGTTGGTCTGTGGGCACCTCCTGCAGTGGGGGGGTGGGGCGGGGCAGCAATTCCTCTGCCACCTAAGCACACAGGTGACAAAAGGAAGCCCAAGGAAAATGTGGGCCCACTGCTCAAAGTTACATAGTGCAATGTAAAGGCTGAGGTGCAGAATGCCTTCTTTGCCTCAGTCTTTACAGGGAAGACCATGCTTCAGGAATCACAGGCCCCAGAGGGACCAGGGGAGAAATCTGAAACAAGAATGATGTACCATTGATGCAAGAGAATCAGATCAGGCAACACTTAAGCAAAGCGGATGGAGGCCCTGATAGGATGCACCCATGAGTGCTGAAGTAGCTGGTAGGTGTGACATTGTGACACCACTCTCAATAATCTTTGATCAATCATGGAAATCAGGAGAAGTGCCTGCAGACTGGAGGGAAGTAAATATCACTCCTATCTGCAAGAATGGCAAGAAGGAGGACCCAGGGAACTACAAGTCAAATCAGCCTCACCTCAATCCCTAAGGAAGTGATGGAGCAGCTCATCCTGGAAATCACTTCCAGGAACATGAATGATAAGAAGATCATCAGGAACAGTCAGCATGGCTGGGCTACCAAATTGGTGACCTTGTATGATGAAATAACTGGCCTGACAGATAAGCAGAGGGGAGTGGATGTTGTCAACCTGGACTTCAGCAAGGCTTTCAGCAATTTCTCCCATAAGATCCTCAAGCGTGGACTGGATGAACAGACAGTGAGGTGTCACCGCTGAGGCCATGTTTGGAGTACAGTATCTGTTTCTGGGCTCCTCAGTACAAGAGAGGTGTGGACATACTGAACCAGTGAAGGGCCACAAGTATGATTAAGGGACTGGAACATCTCTCAGATGAGGGATGACTGAGAGAGTTGGGCTGAGAAAAGAAGAGGCTCGAGGGAGGATCTCATCAATGTAAATAAATATCTCAAGTGAGTGTACAAATTTTCTTTCTTAGTATGATCATTTTGACTAGACTAAAGTTCCTGTATTGCTAGGTTAGGTTTCTTCTTGCCACAGGGATGCTATTAGGATGGTTGCTGGAAAAAATTACCTAAAGTAAGGACATCTTTACAAGGTGCAGCACAACAAATGCAATAGTCACCATGTTGAAGTCTAGATGACTGCCTTGGGGCATAATAACTACTCTTATGTTAAAAGCTGCCACATGCTGCCTGTGATCTTCAACCTTGCCTGAAAGGGTCCAAGTCATGTTTGAAGAACTTTCTCTCGAGGAAATTATTTTTATTTTGTTTTTGTTAGAAAATTAACTAGTCTTTATAGGTTTATATTTGCTCTATATGGCGATCTATATGGATTTAACTGATATGGTAAAAAGTAGCAGTTTCACAGTAGTGTATCTGAAGGATCCTACCTTGCACAATGTGTAGCTTATTTCTATTAGGAAACAATAATAATAATCATCGTGGTCGTCATCATCATCAACCACCATTATCACAATTGTTGTTGTTATTACATTAGGAATAATTTTTATATAGTAATCCAGGAATCCTGGAACATGACAGCCAAACAATAAGGCAAAGTAAGAAAAAATGCAAACAGATTAATCATTTGCCTTTCAGAGCATTTCTCCATCTTCCTTTCCCAGGCTTTACTCACAAACACTTCTCTTGTATCTCAAGGACACAGAGGATATTTCTGTCTGGATTTATGTTGATACTTTTTTTAAGTCTTTCACACTCAGCATCACTCCAATTTTTTCCACCTCCTTTTCAAACTGACTTACTGGATTCCATGTACTTCATCTTCCTCTTTTGGGAACTGCCATCCTTATGAGATCCTAGTTTGGTATTCACCAGTTTTAGGGAATTCCGGTTGAACCAATAGCATTGTTTTAATTCTTGCATTAAGACAGCTTTTCTCATGACAGTTACTTCAGCACACATAGCTGATGAATTACACTGTCTTTATAATTTACCACTGTTGAGCATCTTTTATAAAGATGAAATTACTTTTAAATTACATTCTACATTTCTTCCAAACACAGCTTCATACTATCATTTGAGTCAGCTCACCTGTCCTGGGATTATTCCTAAAGTCACATTAATTTCAGGTGTGGAAGTCTTAAAAAGATAAAATTATTATTCAGTGTCTTTCTACCTACAAAGAATAAGCCCACACTGATTTTCCTCTAGATATTTTATTTACATTGCAGGTTAATAAAAGAAGCCTGCTGCTATTATCAGCCATAAAAATCTCACAGTGGGCATAATTTTGTAGCAAGTTAGCGTATGATGTAGCTTAACCAGAATTTCCTAAGAATATCAGACCATATTCAGAGCTCAGACTGACAACTCTGTCAAAAATTTCCATTTGTGTAACACTGTAAAGCTGTCACATATGATAGCTTCAAAGCCAGGTTGGATGGAGCTTTGATCAGCTTGGTCTAGTGCGAGGTGTGCATGGCAGGGGGATTGGAACTGAATGATTTTTAGGGTCCCTTCCAAGCCATATAATTCTGTGTTTCTACAATGTTCATACTTTCATCACTGCTACCTAGAGAAAGGATCTTATTCAGTTGTCCATTTTGGTACATGTGTGTTGGACTGCCTTTTAGTAGAGTTGCATTAGTTACCTATATTTCCAACAAACTTTGTGACAACAACAGGAGACTTTAAAATTCAAATCAATAAAGGAAGCAAGATACAGTGTTTACTTTGTAACCTCTTCTCCTTTCAGAGCAGCTGCTCCTTATTCATTAATGTAAACTGTAAAATGTTCAAGAAGCCATGGATCAGTTAATCTTGTGTATGTATAAGTGTTTTGGTGTAGGGTAATGTCTTAAGTCAACACTAAGCAGGAACAACAAACAGGTGCTGCAATTTAAAAGATTTTAATCTTGTATGGGTACACTACAGAAGTGGAATGTATAGGTGGACATTCTGTATCAAAGAGTGCTGTGTTTAGTTCTGGAGTCCTCAGCACAGGAAGGACATGGCTATGTTAGAGCAAATCCAGAGAAGGGCCAGGAAGATGATGGGGAAAGCTGGAGAACCTCCCATAGGAGGACAGGCCAAGAGAGTTGGGCTTGTTTCGCCTAGAGAAGAGAAGGCTCCAGGAAGACTTTATAGCAGCCGTCCAGTACTCAAAAGGAACCTACAGAAAAGCTGGGGAGGGATTCCTTATCAGGGATTGCAGTGATAGGATGAAGGGTAACAATTTTAAGATGAAAGAGGGTAGATTTAGATTAGATATCAGGAAGAAATTTTTTACTATGAGGGTGGTGAGGCACTGGAAGGGGTTGCCCAGACAATTTGTTTAAGCCCCATCCCTGAAGGTGTTCAAGGCCAGGTTAGATGAGGCTTTGAGCAACCTAATCTAGTGGAAGGTGCTGGAACTAGATGATCTTCAAAGGTCTCTTCTGACCCAAACTGTTCTATGATTCTATGATTTTCTGCTGTAAGTTCAGTAGTTGAATGATGGAAAAGGACTAGAACCCAGTTAGAGGTTGAGTCTGAACTTCAGCAAGATGCAGCTGTAAAAAAGGTAAAACAATTTTAAGATCCCTTAGCAAGGTATTTTTCAATGGAGATAGGGAACTATCATGGCATGTTTCAAATTTCTGATGTTGTGTGCAGATACAGAGACAGATGCATGTAAATAGAAATAAAAGAAGAGAAAAGAATATCTCTTTTTAAATAGAGTTTTAAAAGCTCGATTTGTTTAACCTACATAGATGGAGAGGTAAAGGGAATAGAGTATTTCTTCACTGACTTATGTTGGGGGCAAGTATGTACCAAGACAGGGTAAAAATTATTTGGATTAAAGGATAAAATTGACAGAACATCAAGGAAAGTAAAATGTGCCATGAATAAAATTAGAATGTTCCAACCAATCTAAAGAGTGAATCTCAGAAGTTCCTGTAATCTTAAAATAGAGCAATAGGTTTTTGATACCCAAATTTTTTAGGTGGTGTCTGATGAGGCTGTAGAAGAGATTATGGAAGTAAGTAGGAAAATTCTCAGAGATACAGATTTCCATCTGCATTATCACGTTTTAGATTTCTAATGTCTAATTTATAATATATTACAAGGGGATTGAATAGAGATCGTATTATTTGTTTGTATTGTTTTGACATGGGCAGGGCAAAGGATTTTTTTTCCCTTGTGCATTTTTTGGTGTAAGAACTCAGACCATGTTTTCCTATCTCAGAAGCATAGAATTGACCACAATCAAATGTGTAGGCTGTCCTGTTCCTCCTACTGAATCCCCAAGTTTAGTTGAATGCCTAGCTTATATGGTCAGTTCAGTTTTAAAGCAGTTACTGGATTTTACTTTCAAGGAATATTTTTTCTTTCAAGGATCTTTTGTTTTAAAGGCATCATCTTTTCTAAAATGTTCAATATGAAGTATTCCCTGGAGTCATCCAGGAGTTCTCTTTCACAGATTTTTTTAACTGTTGCAGTAAGTTTATACATTGGCGATGTCTTGAATCCCTCCTGCTCCCTTTTTGTGTAATAGGATGTTTGTAGCTTTTGGTCTTTCTTACAGGTCTTGCATTTAGTACAGGATGTTGTAAAAGATGGACTCTGAAAATCTATAGAAAAAATGTGTTTACTTGGAAATATAAAAACCTTGTTTTGTTGCCTGCAACTTAGAGAACTAGACTCGCTGACCTGAGTGATCCTTACTGGCACTGAGTTTCTACCACTTGGACTGAGCTGAAATTCCTGTACTTCAGGAAATTTAGAGACTGTCATACATGTTATTCACTCTTTCCAAATCACCGGGATATGTATTTCATGGTAAAAATTACCTTCTTTAATAAATTAAACTTTTGACAGTCTCCTTGAGATTTACTTATGCCATAAGTGCCTGGATTCAATTTAAAGCTCAGCAAACTGAGAGCAATTAGCTGCATAACTTAGTGAAAAACAGCCTTTAATATGGCATCGTGGTCTTCAAGATCTTATGATTCTTCTTGGAAATAACTCAACAGGTCATACCTTTTCTTTTTTTCTATATGAACATCATAATTCAAGAGATATTCTGTGTAAACTTTAAAATATAGTATATTGAAGTGAAACAGTATACCCCATAGAAGTAAATAATCTTTATGTTGTCTTAAATCTGAAGAAATGTAGCTTTTCATTTGCTTTCATGAGAAACTATGAAATAGTCTTCTTTCACTCGTAGGTTAAGTTACAGGTAAGCTCTTTATTTGTGGTAAAAGGCATATAACTTACATTAATATTATAGTCATGTTTTAATTTGGATGCTTGCCTAATGAATTTAAGATCCCTATTAATATACTATTAATATAGTGTCATTTGATTGTCGTAGAACAACGCAGTTACAGTTGTTCAGTCTTTTGCTTAGTATAACTGTTTTGATTTTTGTCATACAGTTTAATTTTTGGTAGATTCTGAAGCCATTTAAAAGCAAGCATTTATTATTAAATATGAACCACATTTAGCCTTATCTCTGTGGGAGGAAGACTAGAACATTACGGCAGAACAGTAGGAAAGAGGAAAGCAGGACAGTGTTCTTTTTCAAAGTATCAGAGAAATACCTGCAATGTTATAGGCGTACAAAACAGCCAGTGTCTTGTACCTCCTCTTCTCCATTAGTGGTATCTCAAAACACTTTAAGGAGTTAAATACATTTGAGAGCAGAGGAAGAGACAGAGATCCGCAGATGCAGGAAGCTGTTTTTTTCCAGCAGACTTCTTGCTGACTTCTGCTGTTAAATTGAAGCTTCATAACTACATAAGATTTATCTCTGTAATTTAGGGGGTTTATTTTCCAGTTGATACATGTAGGGTTTGACACAGGTAGGCCACAGGATCAGTGCTGGGTCATGATGTATCTGCTTGAAGCTCCCAACACATCAAGAGAAAGATAAATGCCTGTTGTTGCAGGGAAACATGTTAGACAACTGCTCCCAAAGGCTCTGGTGTTCATAGTAATTGTTAAATCATTTACATCATACATTAGCAGAAGCAATATAGCTACAGTAAATGACTCACACATATCTGCTGCATTGTACTTACAGCAGAGAGATGGTAACTGCTAAGTTTCATAGGTGCTGTTAAAAGCAATGCGCTATTTTAAATGATCTCGTGCTACTTCACAATGTCCACATCTAGCAGAGATTCTCAGAAAAATACAGCAAAATCCACTTAAAAAAATAACTCTGCTTTAGTATAATTGGCATGAAAATACAACCTTTTAAGTGGATGCTTTAACATTGCTCTCCTTA
This sequence comes from Neomorphus geoffroyi, assembly GCA_033558235.1. NCBI lineage: Eukaryota > Metazoa > Chordata > Aves > Cuculiformes > Neomorphidae > Neomorphus > Neomorphus geoffroyi. Next base: position 20,983,659 of record JAUMJM010000020.1, on the reverse strand, counting down.
AATTCTAATTTCAGTGGTTTAGATTTATTGTATAGTCTATTTATTCTTTAGAAGCATAATAGGGACATAATTCATATTTCATAAAATGTACAAGGTTACAATTTCTAATCAGTGTCTTAAGAGCTTTTTCTGGAGAAGAGGAAATAGATTTGTAAGGAAACAGAAATTAACTACCGTGATAATACTTCCAGATGTAAAATTATATATATCTTAGCAACTAGCTTTATTAATTTTGATTGATACAAGGTTTCTCTCATGGAAATATGGTACTTCAGTACAATTATGAAATGCTGCTTTGTGGTGCTATTCCACTTTTCCAATATTTGTTTCGAATATTTTGATTTCCCTTACCTCCATTGAATAATGTAACAGATATGTAGGAATTCTTCAATTTCTGTCTTCACTCCCTTACTGACAATCGGTCAAAAGGATCCAGAGCAATCCAAAAGCAAAGTAGCTTGCCTCTCATGAAAGAAGTCTCATATAATGCTATACAGGAACAAAATATCTGAAAAAGACTAGGCTGATGTTCATGGCCAGGAAGGAAGACAGCTTCAATGAGAGGTTTAGGAAGGAAAAAAATAGAATACCATCTTCTTCCCCATAGTGGCCCTCTATTAGGGAAAACAAATGGATGCAGAAATCATAATGCCATCCCATGTTAATGTAAAGTGAATGTAATTGTTTTGGATGAGCTAAACTGCAATGTAAAGTTGGTTTTTTTCACACTGGAAATTCACAGGAATTTATTCACAGGCTTTTATTGTGACTTTGAAGCCATAAACATAACTCCTAATTAGAGAAATTATGTAATAGCAGCAATGCAGTTGATCATGTACATATCCTTCTTCTCCTTGATTCCTGAAGTAGATCTTTCTTTTTGGTAGCAAAGCATACATTTTTTGCCTTGTGGTTTCTAAGAGCTCTGACCATCAGACTGCAAAGTTCCATGTATTCTTTCTGTCTCTCTTAAGAGGACATTCGGTAATTAACAGGATGAGTTCTTAATGAGCTGTTATGTTTAATAATGTGCTAATGCCTTTGTTTAAAACTGTTGAGTCGCAACTATCTACTCAGATGCAGGGTCCCAGTACTGCTAGTACGTTTATGATTTCCAGGATCATATTCAGGAAGTATTGAATCATGACTTAAGAAACACGTTAATGGCTGCTGCATTTGTAATACATGCTAACTGTGTATTCACTACTTTGCAAAACACAGACAAAAGCCTGCTATCAGTCCTGTGATTGCCTTTCAGTTAGAACTGTGTATTTCTATGCATGTTGCTTCTCTCTTCATAGCATCTAAATACTCTTATTATCCTTAGCTACCAATACAAATGGCAGCATAATCATAGAATCAGAATCATCTAGTTGGAAAAGACCTCTGAGATTGAGTCCAACCATACCAGTCCCCTTACTAAACCATGTCCCTAAGAAACAAATCCACCTGTCTTTTAAACACCTCCAGGGATGGCAACTCAACCACCTCCCTGGGCAACTGTTCCAATCCCTGACCACGCTTTCAGTGAAGAAATTCTTCCTCATGTCCAGTCTAAACCTCCCCTGGTGCAACTTGTGGCCATTTCCTCTTGACCTGTTGCTTGTCACTTGTGAGAAGAGCCCAGCACCCACTCCGTCACAACCTCCTTTCAGACAGTTGTAGACAGTGATGAGGTCTCCCCTCAGCCTCCTTTTCACCAGGCTAAACAACCCTAATTTCCTCAGTCTCTCCTCCTAGGACTTGTTCTCCAGCCCCCTCACCAGCTTCATTTCCCTTCTCTGCACACACTCCAGCACCTCAATGTCCTTCCTGTAGTGTGGGGCCCAAAACTGAACCCAGCACTCGAGGTGCAGCCTCACCAGCGCTGAGCACAGGGGCACAATCACCTCCCTGCTCCTGCTGGCCACGCTGTGTCTGACACAGGCCAAGATGCCATTGGCCCTCTTGGCCACCTGGGCCACTGCTGGCTCATGTTCACCTGGCTGTCAACCAACACTCCCTGGTCTTTCTCTGCCAGGCAGCTCTCCAGCCACTCTTCCCAAGTCTGTATCACTACATGGGGTTGCTGTGTTCCAAGTGCAAGAACCGGCACTTGGCCTTGCTGAACCTCATCCGATTGGTCTCAGCCCATTGATCCAGCCTGTCCAGATCCCCCTGCAGAGCCTCCCTTCCTTCAAGCAGATCCACACTTGCACCCAGCTTGGTGTCACCTGCAAACTTGCTAAGGGTGCCCTAGTCCCTTCATCCAGATCGTTGATAAAGATGTTGAACAGAACTGGACCCAACCCTGAACCCTAGGTAACACCACTTGTGACTCGTTTCCAACGGGATTTAACTCCATTTACCGCAACCCTTTGGGCCCAACCATCCAGCCACTTCTTTATTCATCAGAGGGTGTGCCTGTCCAGGCCAGTGGCAGCCAGTTTCCCAAGCAGAATGCTGTGAGAAACAGTGTCAAAGGCTTTACTAAAGTCCAAGTACACCACATGCACAGCCTTTCCCTCGTCCATTGAATGGGAAACCTCGTCATAGAAGGAGATCAGATTGGTCTTGCAGGACCTGTCTTTCATAAACCATATTGACTGGACCTGATCACCTGATTGTCCTTTGTGTGCTGTGTGATAGTTCTCAAGACAATCTGCTCCATGACCTTCCCTGGTACTGAGGTCAGACTGACAGGCCTGTAGTTCCCCGTATCTTCCCTTCGACCCTTGTTGTAAATGGGTATAACATTTGCCAGCCTCCAGGCAAGCAGCACTTCCCCAGTCAGGCAAGACTGCTGGTAGATGAGGGAAAGGGGTTTGGCGAGGACCTCTGCCAGCTCCCTTTATACTCTTGGGCGGATCCCAACTGGACCTCATGATCACTGTGCCCCAGGCATCCTCCAGCAGTCACCTCTCGCACAAGGCTTCCTCTGCTCACAAACACTAGATTCAGCGGGGCAGCTTCTCTAGTTGGTTCCCTCACCAGATGGTTAGAAGTTGTCTTCCATACAATCAATGAACCTCCTAGACTGTTTCCTTTCTGCTGTATTATACTTCCAGCAGACATCTGGAAGGTTGAAATCCACCACAAGAATGACAGCTAGCGATGGGGAGACTTCTCCCAGTTGCTTGTAGAAGAGCTCATCAGTTTCTTTGTCCTGGCTGGGTGGCTGATAACAGACTCCCACCACTATATCTGGCTTACTGTTGCATTCCACTGATTTTAACCCATAAGCACTCAAACCCCATAATTACTATTATTGAGTTCCATGCAATCGAAACATTCTCTAACATGGAGAGCAAACCCACTACCTCTCTTTCCTAGCCTGTCCCACCTGAAGAGTTTGTAACCACCCATGGCAGCAGATACAAATGTTTTACTTATATGCAGTTTCCAAACCACATTCTAGTGATTCTAGAAGAGCTTGTAGAATAAGCACATGAATAACTTGAAAGATAATACCATTCCCAGTCTACAAAACTAAACAAATAGACAGTTCTCATTTTTCTGAAGGAACATTTTGATGTCTGCGTGTGATCACTTAAAATCATTATTGGCTATTGTAAGCGTAAAACAGAGGTATAGCCATCCAGGATTAGAGAGCTGAAGCAGTAGTATGACTAATGTCTGAATCTCAATTAAAAATAAAAAATAAGCCAAGTTGTTAACACAGTTATTTTTCATTTGAACAGAAATTAAGTTTCTCTTCCTAGGAAAATGCCAGTCTTGGGAATTTTCTTTTTCAAAAATAAAAATAAGTCACTTTGTAAACGATACTTTTAACTTTCCATAACCATAAAGTAATTTTCCAGAAAGTAATCTGTTAGCAAGGTAAGAAACAATAGCAGGTTTCTCTTGCATATGTTTCAGTATTTCTGTAATATTCTGAAACTAATGAGGCACTTAATCTCAAAAGTGATCCTTGGACTACAGAAAATGGGCTACATTTCAGGAAGATTTAAGGAACATTTCCTGATCATCATCTGCTACTATCACTTAGCAAGAACTAAAATATTTAATTGCTTATTTGTTTTAGCTTTTATCACAACAAAAATCTTTTCCGATCAGAATATGCATTCCAGCTCATATTACTGAATGATATGCCTGACTGGAAAGGGTCAAACAATTTATAAATTGCTGTTTAAAAGTGAAATGTGAAAAGACCTGTCAAAAACAGAAGGTGAAATGACTTGATTCTTCACTTGCCAAGGTTGGATGCATTGAATTTTAAATAGAGTTTTAATATTATGTTCAAAGCTTTTCTCTGTTCTTGCTTTATTACAAGCTGCAAGCTGCTGTGTTTTTATTCTTCTTGAAAATGTTAGTCAGAAGATAACATAGTTCTGGCCCTCTAGCTTCATCCTTTTATTGCCTTCTTTATAGATTCATACTGTGTAGCAAAAGCTAAAAGGACAGATGCATAATCTGGGAAGTTTTCCAAATTCAAGGTACTTAACACGATGCATTCGATGTATGTATTGTGGGATCTTGTTAGTGTATCAGAAAAATGCACCAAGGCTGAACATGAATTCTGACTCTCTGCACACTGGTTTGCATCTTGACCTACTACTCAATTCGTTTGTTTGTTCCTATCTAAGGAAATGGTTTAAATTTTTTTGCAGAAATAATGTGTGTTGTATGAGTAGTGTTTGTGTGTTGTATGAGTAGGGATATTAGGTTTAAGCTTTAATGCCAAAATGGTTGAGGAGACTTCATGCAGGATTATCAGATTCTGTTGAATCCTGAAAACATTGCCAGAACTAGTGCTTTCTCTGTCTTTCTCCTTAATGAACTAACATCTTAATGGCAGTTGGAAAATATTTTGAGAAATTATTTCTAATCACTTGAATGGCCTTAAATTATTCTTCCACTAGTCTTCAAAAGGGAGAGTGATTCAAACTCACCTGTATCTGGCTGACAGATAGAAGCTAGTTTATTAGTCATTTAGTAACCTAAATGAGAACATAAGAAAGAGGTCGTGAACTACCTGTGACCACTGATTTTACAAACAGAATTTAGAATTTTGCCATAGCACTCTCCAACTTCAACAACTTCAACTTTATTTTGCTATTTTTCAATTTTTCCATTTTTTAAAATTTTTTTACTTTTATGCCATTGACAGCAATTCTTTAGTGGATACAAACACAAAACCAGGATTGTTAGTAAGAAACCGAGCCAGGCTCTTCACAGCATAAACTGAAGTAGGACAGGCTTTGACTAGAAAGAAGAAAAGTTTCCTCTAGAAGAGTAATTAAGTGTTGGACATGGAAGGCCTGTGGGACCTCTGGCCTGACTAGACAAAACCTTGAGCGATCTGGTGTAAAATCAGCGTAGGCCCTACTTTGAGCAGGAGGCTGGACTGGAGACCTACCGAGGTCCTTTACCACTTGAATGATTCTATGATATTACGATATACAAAGTGTGGGGAGAAGATAGAAGCGAGAAAAAGTGCAATAGTCTAGACGTTTAGAGACATCCTGTGGGTAGATGTTGTTTTGTAAACACAGAAATCTGAGAGTAAAGAGAAATTGTTTTTAATATAAGAACAGCAAATCCAATCCTACTGCCTAAACCAGGAGAAACAGAAAAAATAAAGGATATTGGTATTGAATTTTTAACTTTTGAGCATGAAACAAATATTATCCTCTTCTGTTTTGCATGAAATAGTATAGGTGTTTATTTAAATGCAATTCATCTTTTCATCTCATGCAAGGAAAGATTGTTAGATTTGGCCTAGATCAGCAATCAAAATCAACATAGAAAGTCTCTGAAATTGACTTAAATCGAAGTGTAAAAAGCAAATGGCTTAATGAAAAGCTTAATCCACATTTTTTTTAAGGATTAGACCTTTCTGGAAGAATGGCACCTGCAATTACACTAATAGGATGAAATAGGATAACTTTACAGTGCTTTTGAGTCTTTAGGTTTCAGGATAATAACTGAAAAAGTTTTTATTAATTTTCCATTTATAAATTTAGGAATATTATGGTTTTGTAGGGGGGTTTTTAATAAATACTAGAGACAAATCTGGAGTAGATGTCCCAGTATGAAGTATCTCAAAGTCAACATTTTAAACATTTCTTGGTCTCTAGTGAGCTGTAAGAACATCTGAATTTACCTCATTTTCGTAATTCTGTAATGCTTTATCTCAGATTGCAATGCGAATTAAAGATTCATAGAAGTCTAAATTGTTACCATTACTGATGTTTCTCATCTTGCATTCTCATGGCCTCTCAGTATTCTCAAGACCTTTTATATAGCTTCCCTCGCCTTCCCCATCACCACTGTGTCTACACAAACATACACTAAACACGTCCTTTCTGCTTCAGTTTTCATATGTTTCCTACATTAATTTTGATTTCCATATCAATGAATCAAATCAAGGCTGGAGTTTTCTTGTATAATTGCAAAGTACTTAACAAAATGCAGGCAGGCAACATAAAAGAATAAACTCTGGAAACATTATATCACTTCCTTTCTGCAAGGTTTTCGTAGTGACATATGTTTGCTTTCAATTTTTTCATTTACTGAATTTTTCATATACTGTTTAATTAATGTAATTGAGGGTAAAATAAGGTGAAAAATATAAAAAGTATTGTTAAGGATAAAAGTTTGATCTTCAGACTTGATATTTCTTATTTTATACTAAAATACCACCGCAGGTTTTACTATAAAACATATTCTGTTTAGAAAAATATGAAATATATGTTAGCATCTGACATGTTAGTCTTAATTAAAATTGGTTAGCAGATATTTTTTGTGTAATCCAGTATATTTTTCCAGTTCCAATTTCCACCAATATTCCTTTAATTTGTACTTAATCCTGTCTTTTTTTTATTAACACAAATGCAAGCTCCTATTGCATTTCATTTTGAGACTAGGAGGGGAAAAGTTAAGGGTTAATATTGAAATAACTATCAGAGGTTCAATGCAATGCAAATAATTGAGTTTTTCTGATGTCCTGTTTGTTCACTGCTTCCAAGTGAAACATATTTCACAAAGATGCAAAACAAATTCCTGGGAGAAAAATATCCTTGCAAGTAAATATATGCAAATAAATATGTTGTTCCAGAAAAAAATGTTTATTCAAAATGAAAATACAAATAGACATATTGTCTTCAAATAACACTTTTTTAATACGAGTTTTGAAATATTTTTTTCTGATATCATCCATGCCATTTTGAGATAGTACCTAAAAAAAAATTAAATAATGCTAAGCAAATTAATTCTTGTACAAGACTCCTTTACTTTATAGTATTACACAAACTTAAGATACCTTCTGTTTAATGAACTTTTCCTCTTTTTTTTTAGCTTCTAGTCTCTTCTTGCTTTTACTTTTTTCCCCGCTGAACATTAATTAAACTATCCAGAGGTAAATGTGTGGAACTTTTAAGTATTCTAAGCATATCCTGTCTATTTTGAGTTATAAAATTGGTAGGTTGGGTTTGTAACCACATTGAGAGCATGTATCAGTTCCAAATCATGGAAGCTGAGCAATCAGCTACCTTGTATAGCATAATATTTTACTTCTGTTGCTCTGTTTGACCATGGCCATACATTTTTTGCTTTTATAAGATTTGTGTTTCTATTGAAATGGGACAATGTATTAGGACAGTAAGTTAATAGTTTGATATTTTTTTGATCTCTTAGGTTATGAGCTATCACTGTTAATGTGAAACATAGATGACTGCAATAAGGCACTGAATCCCTCCTGTAAAAAGAAAGATGGTTGTAAGGTATAGGCAAGCACATGAGTACCTGTAGAAACCTCTTCAAGTGTACATGTTTTCCCATTGATTTATGTAGGATTATTAACATAGAAGTGTATTTCTGAGATTGTGTTTTCTCCTAATTATAGGCAAATTCCTGTTACTTCCTGTTGTTACCACGTTTTAAAACTTGCATATTATCTATTTTTATGTTTTTAAAGACATGGTTTATTTTTTATCTTGTGGTTACCTCAATCATCTCTATGGATCTTCCTTTGGAACTCCTCAAGTCTGCTTAAAGCTGCTCCTGTCTCTGCTAGCACTATTCCTGTTTTGTTTCTTTGTAGTAGATTCTGCAAGGCATGGGACAATTTATTTTTTTTTTAAAATCACACAGATCATAATAATTAAACTCAATCAAAATAATTTAAATTTATTTTCAGTCAATAGATGGAATCTGAAACAGAAATTCCTGGGTAAATTCCAAAGAGCTCCAAATTAATTTCTGTCATCACTCATATAACCTGTATACATGAGCTGAGGTTAGATACAGGATATATGGGGTAGAATTACGTTTTATAGCTGCTCTTTAAATGACAGCTTGTGCCTTCTCATGTTTTTCACAGGCTTATGTGCACTTCAGTCCTGAATGTGAATCAGTGATCATATTCTCTAGCGTTCAGGTATTAGAAGCTACCTGGTCTTTCAGATTATTTGTAAAGACTGTGGACAAATACATTTCAACCTTTATCAATCCTGAAGGTTATAATAGACTGCTTGACTGTCTTTCTAAGAAGAGGAAAAGTTGTAATCAGAGAAGATTGTAAAACAAGTGGAAACTAATTGCTGCTGATTGACACTGGTTGATTTACAGTATATAGACACATAAAAAATTAATTTTAATTTTTCATACATTTTACATGTGATTTCCTTAAATTTTATTGTTTAAGTTGTATTAGCAATCTGTTCAAGCTCAGTAGTTTTCAGTAATAATAAGCTTTCACAAGGCAGCGTGTGGGGCTGCTTGGTTTTTGAAAATGCTTCTTATTGGATCATGGTGCTTATTACAGGCACTGTGTGAAGAAGAACACAGTAATTGCATGGTCACTTCACAAGGGCCAAAAGAAAGATTCAGGTTCTATTAGAGACACATTCAAAAAAATGTATCACAGAAGACTGCAGGGGCATGGGAGCAGGAGAAACTCAAGTTTTCAGGTTATTTGTAGTGAAAAGTTTGCTTTCAAATCACTGTAAGCATATCTTGAAGAAATGGGTGAATGGCACCCACATGGCCTGAAATTTTGAAATTTACCTAAAGATAAAAATATTGATAATTGTGATTCAATGAAGCATAGGTAGAAATAAAGATTTAATGTCTTCCCCACTTCACAAAAATGTAGTAAACTATGAAATACTCCTTCTTGACTAAGTTACATGTTTGGGTTTTTTCCAATTTATTTTTTATGGCAGTGGATGTTGACTAAAATATTTTGTGATTGAATATAGGGAGAACATTCATGCTTTCAGAACATGGAGCTAAAAGACATAACATATGTCCCAGGCATTATATATTTAATAAAGACTGCATCTGGAAGTAATATCCACTGCCAGCTCTTTTTGCAAGAGCATAACATAACTCTTAAATTCTGTTTACTTATGGAAATAATGGATATACACAGATGAGCTACTGAAATTGCACCATCACCTCCATGTTGAAGTTTAGCACCATCTAATTGTGAAATGCATGTAGATTTCTCAGAGGAAGGAGTAGCTTCCTACGTCTTTCTAGACTCAACTGTAGTGCAATGTCATGAAGTTTTGTAATCACCACTCAGAGGCAAATGAAGCAATGCTCAGTAATTTGGATCATCTTGTAACTGTCCCGTGTCGAGCACAGGAGGGGTTAGAATAATAATTTTGCAGAAACCAAGAAATTACAAATACATGCTTTTGCAAGATTAATTTTGAATGTTTGAAGTTGGAGCCTGTATGGCACATACATTTTTAACTTGAAAGTTTCTAGAGATAGCTTAGTTCTTGAGCCAACGTGAGCAGACTGGATAATACAGATAGCTTTTGCTTTTGGAGGAGACAGTTCTTGAGAAGTCACACTTCTGTGCTCTGCCAGACTGTAATTTTCATGTGTTAACAGGGTTAGAGGTCTATTTAAAGATATACCTGGACAAATAGCTTTTGTAGACAGAACCTTATTGGTTTTATGCTGCTGTAATTAAAGCAATAATATCAAAATGATTGTTATCTATTAGAGTATGTAGAAAAACACACCTAAATCTGTGACTTGCTGCTAACCTGTTTTTTCAGATCAATCAGTAGTACATCAAATTGCAAGTTGACATCAAATCAGAACATTCCTCTTATAAAAATCATACAAAAAAAAAAATTCTTAGCTTTTACACCACCACCAAAGACCAGAGACAGATACTGTAATTGCATTAGTGTGCTTTCAAGTGATTTGGGTAAGCTTTAAGCATAATGCCAGTTGTTGATCACTGTCCAAACAGCAATTCAAGATGTGCAAGGGAAAATAAAGCCACTGTGAGATTATTTTAAAAATTTGAGTGAATGATTTAGAAATGAGCTTCTACTTGGAAAAATTCTAATCCAATGCTGCCAAGTGAAGCTGATCATGGAGTTAATTGGTCTTATGTAAAAACTAATATCTGTCAATAACACACACTGTATAACATTGGCAGGTTTTGAAAACAGTTTGGTCCCGTTGCCCCCTCTTTCTTTGTTGTTCTGTTTACTGTGCCCAGTTAATGTGCTCTTGTGCCATAATAATCTCTAGCTAAATGGTAATTGCTCTATTGACAGCCCTACTGTACATTTTTGACACATCATTATTCATACTTAACCACTTGACCTGGAATAAATGTTAAAGCAATTACTACTGAGAGCTTTTCTATGAGAAAATTGAGGCAAAGTTTAAAGATAATCAAAATGCAAAGCTGATCATGATAGCAACTAGAAAAATAGCAAATCCTATTAAACAGATTTTTATTAGCCAGTAGATATTATCTGGCAATTTAGTCTTATTAAAAAGAAAATAAAGCAGCTAATTGTTTACTATTCTGGAACTTATTCCAGCTTGCAATTTGCAACTGAAATTAAGCTCTATGTGGCTCATCTATTTTGTCACATTGAAATATGAAAATCATTTGGTACAAAGCACATCTGCTCAGTCCATTCGATCTTAGTGGAAAATCGTCATTCAGTATATTTCATACCTGTTGAGGCATTGCATTCATGCATACACCACCAAAACTTTAGATATTTGTCTCTTACAAACCTTGTATTTTCAGCTCTTCAAATCCATATTTAATATTTTTCCTCTGTTACGCATACGTGAATGTAATCTGTTGTTGGTGTGGAGACTTTATAGGGACTTTGGAAATGGAGAGGGACAGAGTTATTGCTATGCAATTGTGTGAAAATTGTCCAAATCTCCCAGACTAGTATTTTATTTTGATAGTTAATTGCATATTTGCTCTAGTTGTGTTTGTATTCTAAAAGGAAAGTTAAATGTTCTCCAGTTTAGTTGTTTAAAAAGTGACATTTACACTGATCACAAATCATTTCACAAGACTCAATTGCAGCACAATGCATTCAGTACAGTGCTTACAGTGAAAGCTGTAATTATAAAAGAATGCCAAAAGACATCAAGAAGGTTTTAAAGGGATAGTGTAAGCTTTTACTGCCCCCGTCTGAACTATGAGGCTTGCTTGAAAACCACCATTAGGATGCAGAATACTGATTGTTGATATGTCACTATTGCTGTCATGGGAGAACTGCTATAAGGGCCAGAAACTTAGAGTGGTTTCTTTATTAATGAAGCTTTTCCACACTTAATGAAAGCAGAGAAAGATTCGGGTTTTTCAATTAATAAAATATTAAAATCAAGGAAGGAAATCTTCTGTTTTCATGCTGATCCACATTCAGAACAGCAATAAGGACTTCTGCAGCAATGCTTTATCAGGCAGATAAATACCTTTTTTGTTCTAAAGCTCTCTCAACTCCCTATAAACTACTTCAGTATACTGTACGCCTATCAAACTGATAAAGATTGTTCAGAGGGCATTTAATAGCTTAATTCTTAAACTTTTCATTCACATTACCATTTCTGATTAGTTCAAAAGGAGGTTTTACAGTAAAAGTAAAGCGCCATCAATTGTCTAATAAATTTGCAAAAACTGGTAGGCAGACTAAACTCATCTAAGTCTCTCCTAATGCTGATGCAATTTTTACTCATAGCTGAGAACTTCTAATAATATTTTGTTTGGAACATTATAAAATATATATTTATTGTTAATACTAATAAGTATTGTCAGTTTTCAGCTTTCTACTGTTAAGGAACTTGGAAATCAGTTCCATGTTTAACTTATCAACTTTTTATTGAGATACCTGCATATACATCAGAATTTAAGCACCACAAAGCATTTCCACTGGATAAAACCTTATGTTACATTGATTTTTGCATATAGTTTTCCAATATTTTTATTCCTTCTTTATGTCCTTTCCTATTTGTTTTATATGCATAATACATTAAGCCTTGCTTAATGGATGCAGTGACCAAAAATCCTGTTGCATGCTGCAGCTTTCATTTTTTTTGTAGACCAAGAATCTTTTCAGCTCAACAAACACTGATTCGGGATTTTAATGCATGTCTTGTATGGTGATGGATGATTATGTCATAATTAGCTCAACAAACACTGATTCAGGGTTTTAATGCATGTCTTGTATGGTTATGGGTGATTATGTCATAATTTCCAAACTGCATTTTCACTTATACAGATAATCTTTCATAAAGGCCACTTTTTGCTGTTAACGGAAAGAATGCACCGTCTATAGAATAGGAAACAATTAGCAGCTGTATTTCAGCAAAGACGATTGTGCACATTAATTCCAATCATGCTATTTCTATTTCCTTTTTTTTTAAATAGAATTCTTCTCCAACCTCTTCTTCTTACTGAACTGAATGTAGCATAGTATTTAGTATGTGTTCCTCAGATATAGGAAAAGAAAGACAAAAAGACAACTACCACAACTAATATACTATTATTCCCTATCAGTCTACAATTTAGTAGCAAAGACAATTGTACAGGCAAAAAGAGTAATTACTATTGTTAGGTTTCATTAGTTTAAAAAAGAAATAATAAAATTGCTTATTAACATACTGAAATTTTTGTACAACAATACGTAAGGCTGGACCTCAGGAATCCCTGGAGGAAAGAGAGGAAGTCCGGAGAAAGGAGGACTTTCCCTTGGTCAAGGAGGACCAGGTTAGAGAGCTTTTAGGTAAATTGGGCACCCACAAATTAATCAGCCCTGACAGGATGCACCCGTAAGTGCTGAGAGAGTTGGCAGATGTTATTGCTAATCCACTCTCCATTATCATGGAGAACAGGAGATGTGCCTGAAGACTGAAGAAAAGCCAGTGTCACTCCAGTCTTCAAAAAGCACAAGGAGAACCCAGGAAACTACAGGCCAGTCAGCCTCACCTCCATGCCCAGAAAGGTGATGGAACAGCTCATTCTGGATGACACCTCCGAGCATCTCAAGGAAAAGAATGTTATCAGGAGTGGTCAACATGGATTCACGAAGGGGAAATGATGCATGACCTATCTGATAGCCTTCTGTGATTAGGATATGATTAGGTTAGGGGTTGACCTGCTGGAAAGCAGCTCTATGGAGAAGGACCTGGAAGTCCTGGTGGACAAGTTAACCATGAGCCAGAAATGTGCCCTCATAGCCAAGAAGGCCAGTGGCATCCTGGGGTGCTTTAAGAAGAGTGTAGTCAGCAGGGCTGAGGGGGGTTATCTTCCCCCTCTTACACTGACCTAGTGAGGCTGCATCTGGAGTAGTGTGTCCAGTTCTGAGCTTCCTAGCTCAAGAAAGACAAGGAACTACTGGAGACGTTCCAGCAGAGGATCATGAAGATGATTAGGGGATTGGAGCCTCTCTTATGAGGAAAAGCTGGAGAAGACTGCGAGGGTATCCTATCAATGCTTATAACGGTTGGATGTCAAGATGATCGGGCCAGACTCTTTTCAGTGGTGGCGCGCAATGGACAAGGGGTTACAGAGACAAACTCGAACACAGGAAGTTCCCATATGAATATGAAGAAAAACTTCTCAACTTTTAGGGTGACAGAGCACTGGAATGGGCTGCCCAGAGATGTAGTGGATTCTCTTTCTCTGCAGATATTCAAAACTCGCCTGGACACTTTCCCGTGCAACCTGACCCAGGTGGACCTGCTTTTAGCAGGGGGTTGGACTAGGTGATCTCCAGAGGTCCCTTCCAACCCCAAACAATATGTGATTCTGATATTCTGTACTGAGGCTTCTTGAATTTTCCAGACTTTGAGTCATTATTGTTTTATTTTCAACTCCTTATCCTGAAGCAGGTGTGCCAGAAAACATTAACATTTTTGAGTATTTCTAGGGTTTTCTGAGGAGAAAAGGAGTAGAAGGAAAGGACCACAAAGCTGAAACTGTCTCAGGAATTCAGATTTTTAGGGATTTAAGGGAATCTACATTTGTAACAATTGTTGACATTGGAAATATCCTGAGTTCTAAAATACTTAGTCTTTTTGAAATACTGTAGCCATGTGAAAAGAAGTTTTAGATTGTTCATAGTATGCGTGTATTCAACAGCTAACTTGGCTTGGCAGATTCATACGGGCTTTGTTCAGTACAGTTTTGGGGAGAGTTTGTCCTATCTGAGATTTTGCTACAATATTAGGATGGCAAATAGAAGAGGTAATTTCTCAACCTTACAGAAGATTATGTGGAAACACATTAGCACTACTGTGTTAACAGAGATCCTGCTGCTTTTAAAAATTATTGTTTGGAAGACAGTAGAAGAGAATTATGAAGACAGAGAAATCAGGTTCCCCTCAAAAGAGAATGCAATCATGACATGGTGTAGCTAACACTGCTTAACTCCCCTACATTTTATTGAATACTTCCTTGTAAAAGGTATTGCAAATTTCCAAATACGATTTTTGAATATTCACATGAGGTTCAATAAAACAATTTGCTGGTAAGTTAACAGGCTTGGAAATCGTATATGAACAAGAAAGCAAACAGAAAGAAATATCTCATGTAAGCTATAGATTCAACGGTTGGAAGTATGAAGAAAAGAAAGGTGTTAATTTACTCATGTGACTTTATTGATGATTCTTTGGTATTTTTTGGTATTTTTATTGATGATTATTTGGTATCACTTTCCCCAGCTTAAGTATCTGGCTGAATTTATACTCTGGTCAACTATAAACCTCTGTGTGTATTTTGTAAGGGTATTTCTGAATCAAATCTGTCCCAGGTTTTGGGACATGTTCTAGGTATCAGTGAACAGAAACTTACTGATTCAATAAAAAAATGAAACTAGAAGGAAAATAGGTCACAGATGTGGATTTCTGCACTTGTATAGCATAGCTATATCCCTAAGGACTGTATGTGCACTCTTTCAAGGCTTTTCAGGATAGCAGCCATCGGATTTGCCCATCTTCCAAGTAGTATTTTGTCACACTGAAAGGAAAAAGAAAATATTAGTAGTAAGACAGGGATGGGAGTGTGGTGGGATGCGGAAGGGAAGACCATAGGGCATTTTGCTTCCTGGCTAGGCAGAAAGTGCAATCAGCTTTGGGTAAAGGAATGGATGTTGGTGAGGGAGTGAAGGACAAAGAGAGCCCCTGGTGTTAGAGAGAGGAGGTCATAGGAGCACACACAGATGTCAGATAAGGGGCCATGCGTTGGCTGTTGTGTCGAGAGTGAATAAAAAACTCTGGAACTTGCTAGGATGTTGGCAGTATAGAATCCCTCAGGCTGGATAAACTAGCATCTCTGATGGTGTTAGCTAAGCACATGGCTTTCAAATAACAAAAAGAAGACAGATCCAAGCGAAGGTCTTCTTTTATATGCAGTGCATGCTGCTCCCTCATTTAACTATGTGCTTACACAAATGCACAAGGTTTTGGTTCAGAAAAATGAGACGGTGATAGAGAGTGTAGCTAATTGATTTGTTCGTGTATCTGCAATGTGATTTGGTCCTGTTGTCTAACCAACTTACATGAAAGCTGTACTAGAAATGGAAAAACCCCGCAGCATAACTAGTGTTCTCCAAGATGGAGGGATTAGATTTAGTTTTCTTTTTTGCCCCACGGAAATTTTCAACCCATGGTCTCCTGTCATCAAGATTGCTGGGCTGATGTTATTCAGAGGAATGCCATATGGATCTAGACCAATCTTTAAAATATTTTAATCCCATGAAACCTTTTCAGCAAGAGTGCAAATGAAATTATTCTCCTAGTCCACATTCCTGAATCCATTTAAAGGTTTAAATGTGCTGGGTTTTTTTATATCAACTAGATAAGATTTCAGAAGACAGGTGGCACTTTTCAGCAACAATAAAGTCAATATTATATACGTAATAATTTTACAAAAATGGAGATCATTCCAGAATAAGAAAACTGGATTATAAATTGTTTTTTTTAAAACTGTTGTCACAGTAAGTGTTAGCTGGGTATTCTGCATTCATTGGCTTCCTACATTGTGCATAACATGAATTAATTGGAGTGATATTAAAACACAGTGTTGTGTGAAATAGAAAGGAAGTGTTTGTCAAAACCGTCATTTCACTGACATGAATGCAGAAAAATATTGTTTTTCCTACACTTGCCAGAGGACACTGCAAAATAACTTAATGATCTTACCTATGTAACCAACTTTGAAGAACAGACTAATGCATTACAGTCTTTGATATTATTTGTCATGATGTCTTCTAACAGTATAATTACAAACGTGCTTCAGAAAATGCTGTTCACAATTATTGAGGACAGAGTGTGAAAATCGAGCTGGAAAACTACCAGATATCTTGCTATGCACTTGGCATCGACAGTAAGGCACCTTGAACCAATAGCACATTTTTTAATTTAGATACTGGGTAAGTGATTGGCTGAACACAGAAGATGGCAGATCTGGAAACTTCCAGATGTGCACATCAGATTCTGCATGGGTTGATTTCCACTGTTTTGGTTGCCTGCAGAGCTGTGCCAAAAACTTGGAGAGGTACCTGCAGATCACCATAAACAGATTCTGAGACCTGCAATTTTTAAGAGCATTAGGAAAAAGAAATATAGCTTATTTTAAAAAAACAAACAAACAAACACATATGTATTTTTTATGCTGTAAAATATGTGGAAAGCTAAAAGCTTTCTTACTAAGATCTGATATATGAGTGTTCTAATTCCAAGTACATTGAATTTATAGATTTATACTGTTAAGATGAATGAAGCATTGTACACGTTAATGAGCAAGCATCTTTAATGAGCACACATAAATACTTACATAAAGACTGGGCGGCCCTTTCCTGAGTTTTGTCTTTTAATTTCAGCATGGTGGCAACAACTGAAGAGAGCAACCAAATTGTTGCCAGTTTTTCTTTCCTGATAGTTCAAGACAATTAGTGTCCCAGCTTACAAAGTGATACTGATACATCAGTCCCCTCTGAACATAGAAGAGATCTATAATGTCATTTCAGAACCATGTACTTTAATCCCATTTTTAATTGATTGATCCTGTTATCACAACAATGACAAGTGTTGAAAGTATAAAAAATTTGTGTGATTAGAGATAAATTAATCAGGATGCATTTTCTTTATGTGAAATACTAGGGATGCTAGAGAAAGTGCCTTGCTTTGTTAGGGTTTCAGCAGAAATATAGGGCAAAGATATTGATTGGAGTTCATTTTAGAACATCAAGTACTGCATGTGCTACTTCAGGTTTCAGTACTGATTTAGAAATAGAAACACAACAGAGAGGTACAGAGGAGCTATGCCTCATTTATCTGCCATGTCATCTGGTGAAGATCAGGAATAGTTTCTATAATTCCAACAGTTTAAAACGTAATATATAAATGAGATAAGGAGTAGCTCCATTGTATGTAATCTAAGAGTAAAGAATTTAAATGATTTATGCCAGAGCTACTCTAGGGTGAATAAGTACATTAATAATGCAGTGTTTATTTTGAAATATTTTATTATATTTTACTAAAAATATCCAAATAACAGGGAAAAAAAGCTAGTATTACACATGTTCAGCATTTATGACAAGTTATTTTTGCAATAAGTTTCTTGGCAGACTGTATAATTTCTTTTAGTACTTCACCTGTGACACTATAAATAATACATATTTATTTAAGTAGAGCTATTATACACTACTATTTCTGTTGTACATAATTTATAGACAGTGATCTCCTAACATGTGTAGGTAATGTTCTCTATGAAGTGAAACGTTCAGAATAAAATTATTTTAAAGGAGTGAAGCAGTTACTTAAACTGAATTGAATAGAGGGCTGCATTTTGATAACTGCTCTTTTAAAGAACAATATTAACTCTACTTTTTTAAAGAACAGTATTAACTTTGCTTTTTCAGCCAGTGAACTTTAGTGTTACAATAATATTCTTCTAAAGATTGGGGTGAAGCACCAAATAACAACAGCAAATATAAATGCTTAAACTGAAACTTTGGGAATACTATGTGTATTCCATATGATGTTAAGAAATAAGTCTGTACAGGAGTTGTGTACATTTTTGTGCAAGTTGAGTAGAACCCTGCCCAATAGCACACTGAAATTCTAATTCTAATTCATCTTTGCATCCATGATTAAACTCAGATGCGAAATTGTTTGGGACTTCTGCATTCATATTTCCTTGGGGGAGAATCCTGTTAAGAATATTTTTCCCACTGTGCTGCCTGTATTTTGAGACAGAAGAAGAGACTTTATATGGTAAATCTGTTCTAATTTTTTAATCTCGTGTGTGGACACATTCCTCTGTGTCTCATCTTTTCCAGGACAGTTTGGAAAATTACTTGCATCAGGACTAAAATTCCACATTCCCTGTACAAATATCTTTACCCATAGTTGTCTACTCCATGGTCTCTTTTCTATTCCAGTCTGATGCTTTCTATATCTTTTAAGAGATATAGTAGGGTTCTTATTGGGAGAAACGTATTGGGCACAGGACATCAGAAAGGAACAGTAACATTTTTTATTTCCTGTAGTAATTTTTTCCTTCCCCAAATGCATGTGGGTTATTTGAAATCCAATTTACTGTATATTGATAGCTGTGTTTTCTGAAGTCTGGAACAGGGTATATGAAAAATTTCCTTTGAAAGCAGCAGCTGTGTTTTGCCAGGTTGAGCATCAGAACAGCATTCCATTCTGTGTCCAGTCTTTTTCTCTTTAGTGAGGCTGACTTGTGTGTTATTCATTAAAGGGACCAATCCAAAGTTCTCTAAAGCCGAGTGAGAATTTCCCATTGACTTTGTCAGTTTTGGCTCAGGCTCCGAAGGCTGTCTTATAACCTTTCGTTAGGAGGATTAAAATGTACTCTTTCATTAGTTAAGTGCAAACGAATTTCAAATGAGTCACAATATATTGCAAGTAAAACTGTCAAATCATTGGTATTGATTTAGACAGTGTTAAACAGGGGCAGCGCTAACACGCAAGGGTTTATTCTTTGTTATGGCTTGCTTATAACCCCCATTGATGATAATGAGAATTACAGGCATGTCCAGAAGGGAATGTGCCCTTTGTAAATTCCCTATAAACCTTAGATTAAGGAGCCACAGTTCTGGGAGAGTTCAAATACTTCTTGTGTGCTGGCACAACTTTCTGAGCTCTCCTGTGTCCTTTCTTAGCGAAGTTTTTGGAAGGTAGAGCTTTCAGAAAGAAATGTATCCCAGAGCTGTTGTCTTGCTCTTCCTTATCTGACAGGGAAGATTGTGCCAGATAATAGGCACATTTTTGTCTGAAGTGTGAGACAAAAAAAAAATAATACAATTTTTACAGGGTCCTTACTGTCTATAGAAAGTTCTGAGTTTGGAACAGGGAAGGGTTAGTGCAAAACTGGTAAAAAAATAAAACATGTAATTTTATTTTTTTTTACTGCTATTGGTTTATAACTCAGTAACGAAAGGGATAATCAGAATGGGGAATGAATAAAATATTGTGGGAGCTTCTATACGTAATCGTATTTTCACTGCAGTTCACTGATGTTTACCTTAGTCTTTCTGAAGTAACACACTGGCTTTGCTTGGTGTAGTGTTATACAAGCCATTTGATTCCCCATCTACTGTGCTTGCTATCCAGATCAGAAGGTTATTTGGTTATTATATTTCCAAGCATTTTAAGTTCACAGAGCACAGTACAAAGCAGAAAGGGGGAGAAAGAAGAGATAAGGATGAGATAAGAGAGTTTGGTATTTCTTCTAAGAGTTTACAGCCTAAACCAGACATGCACAATGATGCGTAAAATAAAATAACCACAAAAAATACTGGGTGACAGTAGAAACTTTCTTTAGTAGATAAATGTATTCATCTTGCTGAATAAGTTGTTTACAAATAGAAATGCTGATTAGCCAGTGTTCCTAGGTTTGTTTATATTTCTGCCACAAAGAGACTTTTTAAAATACAAGACAATATTTGCTATATGCAATGTAGGTAGAAACTAACTGACACCCTGGTGAATCTTCAAGCATATTTTCCTTCCTGTTTCTAAACCCACTTACATGGTAAGCGTGCTTACATACAAATATGCACTTTCTTACGTTAGTTTTGTAGTTTATAATTCCAAATCATTGTCTAATAATAGTAATACACCACTTGTCTTTCTCTAAATGTAACCAAGATACTATTCGTAGAAAAGAAATACTTTTTTGCACCTAATGAATGTTGTGACCCAAACCAGGCTGTCCAAGGGGCCGCAGGGACCCTAGGCTCCTAACGCTTGTAGATTCCCTCAGGCTAAATCAAGGTGAAACCACACCAGATGATCAACTTAAAATAAAAGAAATTAGAAATTTATTTATACACCTACCTGTTGACACTGGTAGTGAACTGTCTGCGAGTTGTGGGGGTTATTCCACACATCAGTAGTCCTTACTTTGTCAGGAGAAGGAGGTATTGCTTCTGCTCTTGTTCTGCTAATCTTAAGATGAGGAAAGTGTTGCATTAATACCCCGTCTCCTGGGTCCGTGATGTGATGAATAAGTTGTATGCACCTTGACCTCTATTTTGTACTTTTAAATACAACTTTCTGTCAGATCCCTGTGTGCACTAACCAGCTTTACTGTCCCTGCCTAGGCACCCTCAGCCTGTCCATGGGCCCAGGGTACCATTTCACCCTAACCGGGGCCCTTGTCCCTGCCCCAGTGGTGCCACAAGCCTGTCTACCTCTCAACCCATCCCTGGGCACTTTGATTTCCTGCACCAGTTTTGGACATGGCTTCTTCCTCTGTCCTGGCCAATGCTCATCAGCCCTGCTGCCACCACCTAGTGTCCTGGCCACCTGCCTCCAGCCACAAGACTGTGCCAGCGGGTGAGGTGATGGCCCAGCTGCCTTGTAGCCACCCACCTTGGGAATGCAACCCCATTTCTGATGCCCCCGGTTGCTTTCCATCCTGTTGTATTCTCTGTCAGATCTCCTGCTGGAGCTTTGAATCTTGATCATTAGGACAAATATACTGTTCACGGTCCAAATTAAGCATCAAAGCCCGTATTGATTTCCAACACACCCAGATGATTTGCAGCTTTCTCCTTAACTCCTCACCTTGCTCGAGAGGGTGATGTCTGAAGTTTCTAATACTCACTCAGTACTGAGCTTTTTGAATCTGTCTTGGAAGCTGTGTATCTGCATCCTCTGCCAAGCCTGGGTATTTGTTCTACCTACTATTTGAAGAAATTTGTCTTGAAGAAAGCATACAAAGGTAGATGAGCTAGTCCAATGTAGTCTGTTCTATAATGGTGTAAACTTGCAGACTTGGCTCTCAGTGCACCCCTGTCCCGTCTGCCATTCTCTGCAAGTAAAGACACTACCAAAAGCTTCAGAGCTTTCAGACTACTGAAGCAAATAACATATGAATGTGTTTATTACAAACAAAAACTTTTCCAATTATTATGACTCATAGACATGGTTCCCATTAAAGAATATCCCACCAGACCAGATACAAACAACACGACTTATGACAAGTAACAACAGGTTTGGAAAATCACATACTTTGTCAGAAAATATACCAAAAAAACGCTGTTCACTTTCCTATAGGACTTCAAAATGGAGAAATACCTAATGGAATGGATCAGAGATGGGCCATTAAGTGTGGGATGCTTGCAGGTGATGGAGCTCTTGCACTTAAAGTTTATCAGCTGGCATTAGTTTGTAAAACCAAAAAAGCCCTATTTCAACAGCAGAGCTCTAAGTTTGTTTGTCTGCTTGAAAATATGTTTATCTGTGTTACAGTGATGCTGAAAGGTCTTGTGATAAAACAAGGAACTACCCCTTTGCTACATTTGCTTTGGTCCAGTGCTGATCTCCAACATGTAACCAAAGTGTAAATCACTTGGCTTTGCTGAAAAGAGTGCATGTGCGTTTAGAATCTGACCCCACTGTGAGTACCTAGGAGGTTGAAAGGAGGTTGTGACAGGGTGGGTGCTGGTCTCTTCTCACAAGTGACAAGGAAAAGGATGAGAGGAAATGGCCACAAGTTCGCCAGGGGAGGTTTAGACTGGACATTAGGAAGAATTTCTTCAGTGAATTGGAACAGGGGATTGGAACAGGCTGCCTAGGGAGGTGTTTAAAAGATGGGTGGATGAGTTCCTTAGGGACATGGTTTAGTGGGGAGGCAAGCACAGTTGGACTCAATCTCGGAGGTCTCTTCCAACCTTATCATTCTATGATTCTATGGTATAAACTACTAATAATATATTTCTTAAATATATGAATTATGTTTCATATTTTGAGGAGGACCTGTTAGGTGTTGCAGCAAAAATATTTCTATCTGCATCATGTACACTTGCAAACATTACACTGCTGTAGTGCAAGGGGGGATTTTATCCTCCATTTATTTCACCCTCCCGGATGCTTTGCAGATTTAGAGGAAGATGCATACACTTTTTTTCTGGAAATCATGTTATATTTTCATTACACTGAAGTTGGAATATTTTTTAATCACTATGAAAAGGTTTAATATATTACAATTAAACACATTGACTATTGGGAAAAAAAACAGTGAATGAAGCAAATGTTAGTATTCACAAAATATATAGAAATTGACCAATCCAAGATCAGTGCATGTGAAGCAAGATGAAATGTATCTACAAGGACGTATTAGACTTTTCTGATCATACCACCTACATTAATTTCAACACACACTTTTTTATAAATTCAATTGTTTTCTAAAGAATTTTTTGATTTCTCTTTTTTTTTAAATAACTTGAGCCTGCCATACAAATACTATAAACATTTCCCCATCTGTAGTGGGCCTTTCTCAGATGAGATTTAACTTTTAAAATATAGTTTCAAGGGAATTGATACCATTTGTCTGACTTGTCATGACATTTTAGTGATTGAGAGTTTTTGTTTTGGTGGTAAATGAAAATCAAGTAGAATCACTTTGCATATTCTTCTGAGTCACTCTGCCCTTTGCTCTGAGGGCAAACTACTGCTGCTGTTCTGTGCAGCCTCAGTACAATAAAGACTACTGTTAGAAACAGGCTTTTGAACTTAGTTGATGCCAAGTGGTGAAATGCCTCAAATACCAATAAGCACTATGCAGGAATGGTGGCAGCCCAGCTGCAAATGACCAGCATTGTTGTGCTAAAAATGTTCCCATGAAGTCTGTGAACTTGCCAGAGCCACACTGGATTTGGTTTTACTGAAATAAGTGTGCATACAAAGAACTCAACCCACCCCTTCTTTCCAGTTTCCTTATAATTGAAACATAGATCTTTGGACTTCTTAGAATGTGGAATATTCTTTAGATTTTATACATAATACCTCATCTAATTTGTCATGGAATTTGTTTGGCAATACCCCCCACATGACATCTTGGTTGACCTAAAAGAAAAAGAAGTATGCTGCCACATGATTATCCCTTTTTTCCTCATGCAATATTTGTAAAAGGAGAAATTACATATTCTACAAGCTTTCTGTGGGGAAAATAATGATATCATCCACTTAAAATGAGATCCTCATTTGAGTTTCATATTAATTAACATCTCTATGTCAAGAGGAAAAATGCTCTAATAGAGCAAGTAGAATCAGTATTGAGTAATATCCTTGCAACAAAGATATAAATTATATTTTCTGTGAGGTTTGAATTTTTAAATTGCTAAGTTTGCCATTTTTTTTTTACTGCATTGGTTTCCATGAACACAGTAAAGGTCACATTCATGTTTTTTAGAATTATGCTACTATGTTCCACAACCAGTTACTCGTAAAAATGAGGTTTATTTCTCTCCATGCTCTTTGATTAATAGTCTAAAAACCAAACATGTTTTCAGTAGCGATGACAAAATATGTGATGCTCACAGAATTATTATCTTCATAGATTTCAATATTTCAATGAAAAATAGTGACTTAACAGAATCATATAAGAAAAGATAATATAAAAACTCCTAAGATTATCAAAAGCTATAAAATATCAGTTAGAAAATAAGCTTCTCTGACTTCTGCTTCTGCATCAGTAAAAAAAAAGGAAAGTGAAAATGTTATCCTCATAAAACAAGTACATATGTTTTTAAAAACAATATATAGGAGGAGAAAACAAAGATAGTAATTTAATATAAAAGTAAAATTCCTAAGGGTTTTTTTATTTATTAGTATAGCTTGAATTTATGCCATTTAAAGGTTAAGAACTATAAATTTTATGAAAGCTTCAAGCATCTAACACATGTTGATAGTGCCTAGGATCATAGAAGGGCAGTGGCAAAATGAAGGTCTTCATTTCCTATGGGATTTCTGAAAAATTACATATGGGTTCCTCAGTTGGTCAGGGACAATAAAACCTTTGATTCCAAAATCAGTTCCAGGGAGTCTAGCCCTAATGTGACATAAGTACAAGTTATGTTCCTGATAGAATAAAGATAGAAGCATTTCCTAAGTAACATTTCCATTACAATAAAATTAATCAGTTCCACATGTTAATAACTGATTTTCTATGATTAAAAATTAATGTTAAAGTTCATTAAATGCTTACCTTTTTTTTTAATAGAGAAAACACCCAATCAAAACAATCTATCAAAAGGTGAAGGTAGAGACTTTTTTCTCCTTAACTACCAAGATTTTGATCTTTTCAGTCCTTTATTTCCTTTTCCTGAAATTTCCATAGAGTTTTTCTTGACAGAAAATAATTAGAAGATTTCTTCCAAGATAACTATTTGTCCCTGTTTTCAGATCTTCCAATTTAAAAAAAAAAAAAAAAACAAAACCAAAACTCTATTAGGTAAAGACCAAGACTTTCACTGAAAGTGTCAGCAGAAGTCTGTCATATGAACATGAGGTGATCAGATAAATTCATCCTGTGGAAAGAACCAAGCAGCAAGAGACAGATTAACAGCCAAGTGGCAGAGATCTCACAAGCTGGGTCACAAAGTGTCTGACTCTTCTGTGCAGCTTGTCTTAACAGTGCAAATAATACAAGTAAAATTTCAGGACTTTTTTTCAAGTGGATGATAGAAATCCAAAACCTTGTTTTCTCTTTTCATGTTACTGAAATCCCCTGAAGTGAAGTTATTTCCTCCTGAGAGAAACCAAGCGATATGTTGTATCCAGTGGAAAAAAAAAACAACAAAACCCACAGAAAAAAAAAAAGGCAGCTTGTTCAGAACCAGTGCTTAGGGGTTTGCTTATAGGTGTCATTGTGTCACACATCCCTGCTGTGAAAATCAGCTTGCATTTGAATGTGCATCTTGACCCATAAATGTCACCCTGGTCCACTGAGCATCTTGACTTCAACATTTCCCGTTGTAAAATGGACAATGGGATAACACTTCTTTTTCTGAAGGAGGGACCTGTGACAATGTGTGCATGTGTGCAGTCAGGAGAAACTGGCGCACTTGGGATTTAAAAGCATGTCATCAGCCACTGAGCGGGAGATCACAGGAGAACAAAGTTGCTGGACAGTTTTTGAAAAACACAAGGATTATCGTTTCTGTTTCCAAGCCACTTCTTTTCACAGCCCTGAGTCCTTCTTGGCCTCTCTCCATCAATGGCTCAATGATGTGGTCCATACTAGAATACATCCAGCTGTGTGGTAGAGCAAGCTGCTTTTGAACAACGAAATAAGAGCACTGCCATTCCTGTGCACGTGTTGTTTATGATCCTAGCCATTTCTTAATTACATGCATTTTCTAGTATAAAACACCTTAATGTTATGCTCAGAAACTGAAATTCACACTGAGAATGTACTGAAAGGTTTATGTAGGATAAAAGGAGTTCCAGTTCTCTTGATGGTTGTATAACAACTGCATTTTTTTAAGCAAAAAACATCTGTACTTCGAATCTGTTGCTTTTCTGTTTCAGAGAATATTTACAAGTAAAGTTATGTTCTTTAGGACATTGCTTCATCACCAGAAATAAGAACACTTCAATCAGATTGCCAACCTCAGTCTTTCAGTTTAAAGCCAAAGTGCATAATTCTGTTATTGTAGGAGATGGAACTTCTTGCCTACCTACTTGGAATTTAGGATTTCAGAATTAAAAAAAATATAAAATGTTTATAATAGCATTTGTACATATTCCTGAAGACACAGGCAGAATACATTGGTTCTAAAAATGTTCATGAGTGTGCTTTTATAAACTACGTTGGGCTCTGATTTGAATAAAACTATGCAAAGAATGATATTGTCTTTTCAATGTGATTTAGCATTATTTAGCAGTCAAATAACAATTTTCACACTATTGTATCAAAGGAGCGTGGATTTTTATTTAATCAAGAAACATCAAGAAGATCAAAATATGGGGGTTTATCCTTCCAAACATAGGACAGATGGTTCAATTTTTAAAATACTATAACATATCTCTACTTTTTGCATATGTCTGCACATGTATAGATACCAGCCTCAATGCTGGCATACCCTTTCTTGCACTAAAAAGTTAGTTTAAATGATTTTGAGTGATCTTTTCTCAATGAACTCAATGATCAATATAATTAACTAAAGAGGATTCAAATAAGACAGAACAAACTTATTATTAAAATATACATAGTAAGTGCAATATCTGACATTTTCACAAATGTCTGTATTAGTAAAGCAAGACTAAAACCTTGGTGCGAGGTATAAGAACTGGATAGAAGCCTTGATATAAATGTAATCTCTTATCAGAATCTGAAATTTGGCGATTAACACTAGTACCTTATGTGCTGAGACATTTTCACAGATATTCTCAAAAGCAGTATTGAAGTGTTTGATAGATCTCATTAGAGCACTTTGATGTTTCCATTCTTCATATTCAGAAGGTAAAAAGCTCGAGTTATGATACGGTTGGTTAGACAGAGACAAAACAGGATATTAGGGAAGAAATGGATTGTTTATGGCTAGTTAGAAAAAATCACATTCAGTAATGGAAGAAGAAAGATGTAATTAAACTGTATGCAAGGTTTCAAGGTTTTAAACTATAAATTGTATTTCAAAGAATACTTTGATAACAGGTATGAGTATATTTGGCTATATACATACTCATTTAAAGAATATTTCTCATTCAGATTCAGAGAAATTTATCAGGAAAAGGAAGACAAAATAACTGTGAAAGCGAAAGGAAATAATTTACCAATAAATCATAGAACAGTGCTAACATGAATCACCAAAAAGGTATTACACCTTGTGATTCATGTCTTCTATAAAAAAGCCTTTTGTGGATTGACAGTTATAGGAATAAGAGAGAAAATATTCAGCATGGCACAGTGTCTTTTTACCATTAGCTGGTTTGCATCTGATTACTTCTAAGAACGTAATTAAAGAGACAACAGAGAACTGTAGACTTTTTTTTTTTAAGTGCAACAGTTTTGTTCTTTTAAAATCCTTTCAATGGAAATTACATCACCTGCTCATTTTTTATAATTCTACTTATTGCATAAAAACCTATACAATCCTTTTTAATACTGAACATAAATTGAAGACTCTAGAACTTGTACAGCTTGTAAGCAAGCTATAGTGTGCCTACAGTCATGCCTTAAAAAAATACCAGTATGTAGGTGCCAGGTAGTTTATGTAGAAACAATGGATTCTAATCTCTTGAATCTCAATAAAGATGTGTTTCAAAAATACTACTGTTACTATCTTTTAGAAGTATTAGTAGCACTTTTTTTCTTAATAGGATGAGTGTCTTCTCTTAGATATAATATTAGAGGAAATTATTTGTAACCAAAATGTTGTCTATCAAAATAAAAGCCTTCTGATCCATTGTAGCTGCGGAATAATAAATAGGAATAGTGTACTTTTAAAAATATACCTGCATGCACATTTTATGTGATATCTAATGTACTTAGTACTCCAAGCTCAATTCATTCTCTTTAAAATTTTAC
The DNA here is from genome assembly GCA_033558235.1 of Neomorphus geoffroyi. NCBI lineage: Eukaryota > Metazoa > Chordata > Aves > Cuculiformes > Neomorphidae > Neomorphus > Neomorphus geoffroyi. The sequence continues at coordinate 20,955,581 of JAUMJM010000020.1, read as the reverse complement.
TTCAAAACAACTTCATTGTTTTAAGTGACTAAATTAAAGCTTTTTAGTGTTTCCTGCAATCTCCCAAAGCAGAAATAAAATCAGTTTTAATTTATTTTATTTGCTAATACTGTTGATATAATTATTGCTGCAGTCTTTTTAATTGTTTTCAACTAGGTGCTTGTCTTTAAGATGCAATAGACTTCTAATTCTACATTGCTGATATTCCCTAGTTAATCTTGACAAAGCATCATAAATCCAGGTATTTAGGCTTATTGAATTTTGAAATGAGGTGATTAGTTGGAACAGGGATGAATGAAGTGATGCAAAGCAAAATGAATTTTATGATTTACTGTCATTTACAAGTTCCTTTGGAACCATTATGTGCAAATTGTAAAATGTATTAAGAGGTAAGACATCACAGTTATAATCAACAATGTAGAATTTTCTCAAATAAAAGTATTCAAGCAGTCCTTCAAAAACAGTAATTGTTGAATAAATGTTTATTATACACAGTTAGTTTTTATTATAGATCAAGCTTTTGCATTCCAACATTTCAGTATGCAAAAAGGTGTCTTAATAGAGTTCTGGCAGCAGTCAGTAATATTAAGTTCCAAAGCTGTTACAGTTATAATTTGCTTTCAAATATTCATGTTCTTTAGAAGAGGCACGCTTAGGATGAAACAGCCCATTTATCAGTTTTTACTTAAAGTTTGTAATGGTTATTAGCTAAAGGTAATAGCAAACTACGATAATGTGTCCTTAATATCTGGTCATTGATATTCCTAGTAGGCTTGTGTGGTAGATTTGAAATGAAATGGGGTTAAATAATTTTACTTGTGCGTTAAAAAACACTAATACGTGTGCAAGTATGAGCTAAAACATGGATGTGTTTTGCTTTTATTTCCAATCAAATAATGACTTGAGTTTAATTATTGGAAAAGAAATAGGTAACTTAGATGTACATTTAGAAACTAAAGTTTAAAAGTCAGAGAGCTTGAACTCCACGGCTTTGTAGCTGCTTATCTTTTATTTTAATTTTAGGCACAATCTGAACATAAAGGACTTCCAGAGATAAGAGCCTGAGAGCTGTTTCTCTGTTTGAGTTGCAATTCAAAGACCAAAACTTTCCCTGAAACCTGAATGAATTGCTACAGGCCTCTAGAAAGGCAAATTATGAGAACCCCATGTAGCAATTCTTCTGAGCTGGTGCAGGAAAACATAGAACCAGGCTCTGCCTATTCTTCTGATTACCTGGGTTCCTGTCTGCCTTAAGGCAGCAAGTGCAAGAGTTACAAGGTTTTTTTTCTTTTCTGAACCCTGTGCCAACATCAAAGTTCGGGTAAATCATGCAAAATTTGCAGCCTCCTTTGTTTTCCTACAAGCCAAATAACTATAATTGAAATTTTATAAAGTAAATCTACTTTTAATCTAGTTAAATAGTAAGAACCTCAGAATCTTAATGTACATTTGCTAATGAGTTTCTACAGACATTTTACAGGCATTCCGAAGTCTTCTATGTTATAATTTAATCATTTTTTTGAATAGAAGTCCCATACAACCATTTGACTTCTCACAGGTTATTAAAAAAAACCAAACTGTTCTTATTTACAATAAATCTAGTGTTTATAAAATTATACAAAATTTTCTGTACAAAAGTAAAAGTAGAATTTTGTTATTTAATATTCTAGCTTTGATGCTTCATGGAAAAACCTTAATTTTGCTCTCTTGCCATATGTAATGTTTCTAATTCTGCATTTGCTTTCTTGCTTTCTTTAGCTCTGTAATATTGCTGTATCTACCACAGAACAGTAAATACTGCACAAATGCAAAACAAATTCTGAGTGGAGTGCATTTGAAGTCTTACATGGTTTTTTGGTATGGAAGATAATTACAATGTGATCTTCCTACATACAAACCATAATATCTTCTTTTAGTTCTTTTCTCTGCTACTGAAAGAAGACAGGAGCTAGTCTTTACGGCACAGGATTTTGATATAAATACAATGTTTGTTCTTCTGAATGGCTCCATCTCTTATGTTTGAGATTAATGGAAACAAATTTCTCAGCTCTGTGTGGGATGAGACCAGTACTACAGCCTCAGATCTGTGACTTTCACATATGCTATTTAATTAACGCTGCTGTAAATATTATTGGCTTGGGATCTTTGCCACCCCTACTTCTGTCCTGGTAATTCATGAAGACATTACAGACAACAGCAGGGTTATTCCTCTTTGCAAAGTAGAGTAATCATGAGAGGGTAAAATGTGTGTTTTTCTATATTGCAGAGTGTTTTATTGGATGCACTTTTTGACTCAGTTATATGTTGGAAATGGCCATGCACATACTTTGTATTCTTCTGTTTGTAGTGTTAAGTCTTCACAGTTTTATATTTAACAAAAATTTGTGGCAGGAGAAAGGTGATAGAATCTCTGCCTGATGATATGATCACATATAGTTCCCACAGGGAACAAAGATGCATTAACAGGCGTGAAAGCGATTCTGAATAATTTTGAACCTGATTTTTTTTCCTTATATTTGTGTTGATGTTTTTTGAGTCAGCTGGAACTTCAAGGTCTGATTTCAAGCTTCCATTCTCAGTTTCGTTTGGTCACATTTGCCTATACTAATGGCTAGCTAATGTGAGTTGATACTTTAAAAAAGAATATGTTTAACCCTGCTAATAGTTTCATTTTACAGCTATTTACCTTGAGTTTTACCTCACATTTACACTGCTTTGCTACAAGCTATCTGCTGCTAATTCAGTGACAACACAATTACTTTGAAAACTTCAGGGCTTATAATAACACCACACACCTTTACAGCAAAGTGCAGGATGTTGAGCCAGTCTGCTGTTTGGGGAGGAAAATGAGATGTAAATATTACAGCTACTGAGCTGCGATCCAGCAGTGAGTTGGGTACACAATTCCTTTAAAGCTGGACCCTTTGCCTTATCCAGATTTATATTCTTAATTACCTATGTGCAAGGAAAACATGCTCTAATAAGAGTTCTGAGGTTGTATTTTGAACACCTTGGCAGAAAACATGGCAGGTTTTGGGTTTTTATTCAACCTTTGTTTCAGAGGTGAAAACTGTATCATTATATTTAATTGGCTACCTGCAGTTCATTAGTGGCAGCATCATTAAGTAATACTGGAACATTTGTAGTGGCTAATCTTTCAAACATTTAGCATTCACGATGACCTCGTTAAAAGTAACAAAGGTCAGGCTTCGGTTCAGCAGAGTCCCCCGTTCACCAAGCAGACTAGCATAGCTAAGTAATCTCTGCGTGTCACTTTTCATTAATCATGCTACTTTCCTCTTCATGAAATTCCAGCAGATAATTGTTCCTAAATGCGATTTGCAACACCCTGTGCTGTGGTTGAAGGACCAGAAATAGGCAAACAGTTAAAAACATTGTTTAGCTTGCAGGCAGCAAGTGTTTGCTATTCAAAGGTACATCATGCATAAACATTGATTTAGCCATGAGCTGACACTTTTGAAGGTTTTGGTGTTTCCAGAAAGCCCTGTGGTCAGGCTAAGTAGTAGCCAAGCGCAAGTACTTTTACCTGTGCAGCAAGGTTAGATTCTATATAAATTGTCTGATTCTGAAATAAATCAATTTTCATAATGTTAAACTACTTCAGCATTGCCATAGGTCACAACAGAGTACAGTAAACACTTGCACGTGTGGTAGGAAATGTGTTCCCGTGTAAGTTTGCCTATGATTATATTGAATAAATATTTCATTAAGATCATAGTTAACAGAGAATTTACTTGTTTTCCTGTATCTCGGAACTTATTTCTATGAGTCTTCTCTATGCTGTGAAATTTCTAGGATTGTTTTGTTTTCATTTCCATTGGCACCCTGTAAATTTTAGTGAAAGATGAGCAGTTTTAGAAACACACTAGTGGAATTCCATGTACACATGTTCACATGGCTCAAAGATGCAATTTTATTCAATACCTGCTCAAATTCTGTTCTGTCACAAAAATGCAGCTGATAGAAGTTTTATAATTTGCTCTGATGTTCCTTGGCAAAAAGCAGAAATTGATCGCTACTAACAAAATGGAATTGCACTGCTGCAGGTTTAGTCTATTCTTGATTATTCAGGGTACAGCATAATTCAGTTAAAACTAAAGTATTGACCATGCAAAAATGTGGAATCTAAACTTGAAGAACATGTAATGGAGGAAAGGGAAAAATATTTAATATATGTGAAGAACTTATGTGATAAATGATTATGAAAAGTCTTTATTTAAAAGATAAATAGAGTCAGTATGTACAGTGTGATCATTTGCATTGCAATTGATGAATAATAGTATCAGTCAACATTCTGCAGGTACATACCACTTTTGACTTGAGTCTAATTTAATATGAGCAATAAGAATCAATAGAATTAAGCAAATCTAAAGTCACAGAGCTGTAACACAAAAACACTTCTTGACATTAATAATTCAAACATAAAATAGCTTTTTAGAACTGCACAGAACACAGTTTACTCAATATGGCATTTCTAAGAATGATGACAGTATTTTCATTTGAGGTGATTTTGTTCACGTTTCCCAAGTACCTTATTTTCTGAGAACTCTAGCCTTATTATAACATTGGGCCATGAAAAAATTTACATCTTTCCAGACTTCCGGAGCCAGATGCGTCTGTTCTGCATTTAGTAACCCTCACCTACACACCAGTTTTAAAGGTTCAACACAGTGCCTGTTAGCTTCATTTGATGCCCTCTACTTTTTTTATTAGCAAAGAAATTGGGCAATTAATCTCTATCCATGCCTATGAACTTCTATCATATTCCTACTCAGTCATCTCTTTTCCAGCCTGAGAAATCCTGGCTTACTTAGTCATTTCTTGAATGGAAGCATTCAATCTTGAACGGTGTCCAAATGTGATAGTGTTGCAGTATTTAATTCCAGTTTAAGTACCATCTGCTAGCAGAATAGTCTCTGCCAGCATTTCTCTCCGTCACTTAATAAGAAAGATAGAACTATCTGAAAACCAAGAATGGGTTCTCAGGTAGTTTGTAGTCTCTTGTGTTCTCCAGCAATTGGTAAATTCCATATTATTCAAACTCTCTCTCTCTCCTCTTTGCTTTTATTTGAAGGGGTGGGAGGTTAAAGATTTATCTTTTGCATCATAGAATTTTATACTGTTTTCAACCTATGGTCAAGTAGCACCAGTGGTTTTAAATAGAATGCTGTATTTCTAAGAGGAATTAAATGAACAACAATCTTACATACTGCAGAAGAAAAGGGCAAGAAGAGTTTGGATTTAGTTTGCTTCTTGCACGTTACGTTTTGAAGATATCCTACAATTCTCACCTGCTATTCTTCATAAGTAGTCGAGGTTAAAAACTCCAACTGAATAGACAAGTAGGCAATAGCTGACTGAGTAGTTGTCATTCATTTATTGCTTTTGACTTTATGGTATGTGGAAGAATGAAGGTCGAAGGTGAGCTGAAAGGTGCTTTCTTTCATAAATGGTTTATGGACTAGATTTCCTAAGGCTAATTTAAGGTATCTTGATCTAAATTGAAAAGTTTATATGAGTAAGGACTGCCTACATAAGCCCAGTCCAGTATGCTATTTGCAGTTTCTATATATCTGAATACATACATACAGTTCTGCAGAGCTGAACTTTTACCCAGAAATACATACCAAATACAAATTACAGAAGTATAATAACTTTTACTAATATAATACAGAAGATTAGTTCTGTATTATATAGAACTTCTTGCCATGGATTGTTTCGGATGATGAAATTATACATAGTTCAAAAATCGGACAAATTTGAGAAAGAAAAGTATCAACAATTAAGGAAGTTCACTGAGGTGGAACCTGCAGAAGGCTGGGAGCAAATTATAGGATAGTGTTGTAATATGCTCACCCTGTAGCTCTTCTTCCACTCTTGAAAGCAGGATGCATGATCAGTATCTTACATAACATGTAGTTATACAACAAATTATAGGTATTCATTTTTGAAGTGCTGATTTTTCTTCTTCAAAGCTACAGTTGCGGGTAACAAAATTTTATTTCATGCTTCCCCTTATTGAATAACCAGACAGCACTACTTGTTAGTAAGTAATATTGCATATCGCTGTCCCTGCAATAAAGTAACATTTGAGGGTATGTAACAGGTAAACTTTAAAGACATTCAAAGCTTATAATGATACAGATGACATTTTAGATGGGAATACAGGAGTGGGTAGTACGCGAAAACATTACTAGGCCTGTGGAATACAGGTGTCACTTTGCACCAGTTTTTATAGACTGCATAGATTCTGTGTTATTCCTTCACCACAAAAGCAATGTTATCTGAGAAGAGTGAAGCAGGAATATTTTTAAAACACAAATAATCTAAGATTTTGGGAAAGTGAAAAACGAACACGAGATTATGCATAAGAAGAGAAAGCTGTAACACAGCCTGACATTTGCACAAGCTGAAACCAAGTGGCTGAATGTACTTAGCGATATGGTAGTGTCAGAGATACCATTCAGGCACACCTGTGATACACAACTGAAATCTTACTGATTCTACTGCTGTAACTCTGTCTAGGTTGATGGCCCTGAAGAAGAGAAGTAGGGTATAAATACATTGATATAATCTTGTTCATTGTACTTACGCTAATTAGTAAATGCAGAAAAATCATAAAAACACAGAAAATGAGTTAAGATTTAGAAGTAACAGAATCAAATTAAAATGTGTCTTCAAACACAAAAGTCTCCTTGACATTCCTTGAAAAAAAGATGACACAAATTTTCACTGAATTGTCAAGTGCATGGAAAATGAACCCTTGGACTACAGTCTTTTTGGATTAAACTTAAAGAAAGGAACTGAAAAAGTCAACACAATTTATATCAAGACTTCTGTGTTTGAACACATTTTGAAGAGAAATTTGGTTTGCTTTCCTTCAAGTGGGCAATTCTAAAGATATAGTCCAAAGAAGAAAACAATTATCACAGTCCTGATAAAATTGTGTATGGAAAATGATATTTGTAGGTGAACTGTTCTTATGTTTTTCATTCAACAATTCAAAGGCAGAAATATTTGAATTTTTAAATAGTACCTGTTCAAAATAAAAACAGTTATGCTTATCTCTTAGATTTTCTAAAACAAACATTTTTTTCTATCAAATTTTAATAGCTAAGTTTATGTCTTTAAAGGGGGACAATATGTGAAATATTCTATTCTCATTAGATGCTGCAAAGATTTTAACAGGTATTCAGAGAAGGACTTCAATTTTAATCTAAGAACTGGTAAAAAGAATGAAGCATTTCCACAGGGACAGTGAAAAAAGATTGATTATATTTTTTTTAATCTAGACTTTTGTTGCCCTCTCTGTAACCCAAAGAAAAGCTGGCATCTTCACTTTTAGGAAAATGCAGTTTCATACTATGGAAGTTCCTCCATAAATAAGTCTCATTTTTTTCATTTATCAGGTGGCATTTTAAGATTTTTGGAGTATAATGGCCCTCAATTAAAAAGCAACATACATTTGGCAGCCCTTGGGCGGTATCACCTGTATTGTTGCAGCAGTTTCCCAGGGCTAGGGAAACACTGTAACCTTTCTTTTATTCTAGATTGATAACCATTAAGATCATGAACTTTTAATAGCAAGTGGTCTTTTGTCAGACACTGAAAACACTCATACCTTGCTTATCTCTAAAAGTATGAGTCATTTCACTGCAATCCTATGGAGATAGGATTGCAGTGAAATGTCCTTCACGCTAAGGACATGTTTACTTGGAAAAAAATTCCAGGTTAGCGTTAGTCAAAGAGATAATATTTTCAAAAGAGGCAAATGAAAGATGAAAATTGTTTCTATGACGCCAGCACATACAAAATTACTTTTTGTGCTTAAAAACACACAAAGTGCATCGATGGAAAAGTTACTGATTCAATTGAAACATGAAAAACAAAGACATGGATTTGTTTAAGAGTAATACTTTTTAAATTAATTTAAAAAAAAATGCTATAGTATCACTACATAAAATATCCACTGAGCCTGTACCTTGGTACATTATACATTTAGACTATTTACTGATATTCTTTGCAAACTAATTTTTTTTTCTCTTCTAAATTATGAGATTATCAATAGCTTGTAAAAATAAGTAATGTCTCCAGTCAGTTTTCTGGATAGCTATTTACTTACCTAACATCTCACTTGAGCTATGGACTTATAAAAGATACACTACTGTAACAACTGCAATAATTACTTTAATAGTACTGTAAATAAAATAGAACTTGCATATCCAGTTTTTCTTTCGGATTTCTCTAAGGGCTATAATGATTTAGGGAGCTTTCACTGTACTGTAGTGGCAAAGTATATTTTATTCCTTTAAAACCTATTAAAAAGACAACTCCAGAAGTATAAAACCAGACTGTATAAACATCAGAATTATATAATGAGTACCTTTCCCTCAGTGAAGAATATAACATTATGTTAGAAGTTTCATTTTCCCCAAACAAAAATCTTTTTTTTATAGTGTTTCTTTCAGTTTGCATTATTAACACACATTCTTCCTAACTTTGGTGGATAAACAGACTTCACTTGTTTAGCCATTTCTGATACTGAGACTTAGAGTTTTGATTTGATTCTGATCCCTCTACACACATCATGTGTTTGGGGATGTGTAAATTTGAATCTAGAGGTTGCCTGCTGACTTCTAAGCAAACAGGAATATATGCAAGCAACAACATTCTTATAATTATTTTGTTGGGCATCTTGCTGGATCACATATTAGAGGCATAAGGAATAATGTAAGAACTCAGTATATATGCAAATATGTTACCGTAGAAAACTGTTTTGCCTTTATCTGTAAATTATGGGTTATGGAATGGTTGTCAGTATTTCAGTGGTTGTGGTAGCAGCTTTGGTTAGCACACCAAGAGCCTGTCAAGCTTTCCTTGTTAAAGTGTCTAAAAGACAGCTCAGAAGAGTCTGCAACATTCACTCCGTGTGTGGCATTGCTTTCAGAACCTGCAGGGGTTACATCTTGGTTTCTCCTTCCTTCCTTTTCACAGTTCTTTTAGTTCTTCTGTGTTCTTACCTTTGCCATCTTCCATAGTAGAATCTGTTTCTTCAGGAGTTTGTTTCCCCCTGAGGCTCTGTAGTGTTGCCAAAAAACCAGACAGTGGAATCTGGATGCTCCCTTCCCTCCAAACTATGATTCCATTCTCCCTGACAATATCACTTTTGTGCATCTCAGTCTCTGAAGTTCAAAGAAAAATCCTCATCTTTTTTTGTGTTATTGTCATCTCTTCTGTGCATTGTGGCTGTCTTTTAATAGAAAGATGCATGTTGTATATAAGAGCTACCTAAGCAGAAGAAAAAAAATCTTTATAGCTGTCTCAGTTTAAATGAAACTAAGATGCGTATCAGAAATTAAGAGATTTTAATCAGAAAAATGTATAGAAAGTATAACAGTTCTTAACAACAAATATATATATAACTACAAACAGAACCGAATTAACAGCAAGAGTAATTGAAACCTTTAAAAGAATTAAGTCCTGTACCCAAAACCTTTTGGTGCAGGGTTTTTTTAAGCCAGGCAGGATGGCGCACCTCGAGGAAAAAAAACCGCGGCCGCAGCAGTCGGCTCCGGGGCCTCCGATCCCAGAGCAGTGGGGGAAGGAGGAGAAAGGGCAGCGCAGCAACTCCTCCACAAACGGCGCTGGCCCCCAAGGAGCCTTCCCGAAGGCCCGCACAGGGCGTGCGGAGTGGGGGCCGAGTCCCAAGAGGCACCCGCTGACCGCAGCCGCCAGGCAAAAGTGGCGCAGGCCGGAAGCAACCTCTCCCTCCCCTCACGTCTCCTCTGGGCCTTAAAGACCCCCCTGTGTTGGCAAGGGAGAGAAAAATTCTCTCAAAGATTTGAAATTATAACAATAGCTATCTTAAGGAATCTTTACTACGCATCCTATAATGTTCACATGTAGTTTCTACCACATTATTTCCAAAAATTCCAGGCCTATCTGCATAAATTCATTATCTTGTGTCACTACAGTTGCTAGAATGTTACATAAACCTGGAAACACAAAACTTTTTGGTAACTACCAGACTGTAAGTATGCTAAGTTACTTTAACACTTTTTACTTGGAATTGATTTTTTGAACCAATCTATCATCAAAACTGCGGAAATGCCATCTACTTCTATCACAGCCCCTGCCCACAGAGAAGCAAAACCCAGGTATGCCCATCACAGTTTGTTCTGCATTACCCTGGTGTTTCCTTTCCTAAGGGGTCAGCTTATCTTTTAGATAGATACAGTTCAGATATGCATCACAGACTTGGGTCAAAATTGCTTTTTCTCCCTAAAAAATGGGAATTCATTAATGAGATTTATTTTTTTTTTAAACAAGCTCAAGACTGCTAATAACTTTAGCATGTAAATAGTCCACAAAACTGATAGAAGTAACTTCTGCCACCTTGTCTATATTAAAGGTCTGCCACAGCTAACAACACCACATACTAGCAATGTTTTGTTTCCTTTGTTATTTACCTTGAAATAATTATTTTTAGCTTTAACAGAAACTTACTATTATATTCTTTTTTGAATGTGCTACTAGAACATGTGTTTTCAGATAACTGAAAAGTACTATATGAAGAACGAAGTCTTATTGTATGTAGATATAGCGCTTTACAGAAGGTGAGAAAGTCTAAACTTAATGTGAAGTGTTCAACATTTTCTTTGTTTATCTCATCCCTCTCTGCCTTAAAATGATTTTTTTTTTCTTAGAGGACACTGAAAGAAAATAAGATGCTTGCTGCGTCAAAAGATCCTAGCAGTGTCCTCTCTCATTGGTATAATTATAATCCTATACAAGGGGAAGAATTTTAATGCACAACAGTTTATCACAAGAGACATCGACCAACTTATTCGTGTTCGGACATGAGTAAATTAGCCCTGTGCATTCCATGTGAATGGTGCTGTCACAGAGTATGAATATAAAATAGAAATAAATGCAATATGCACTGTAATCTTACCAGGCTCAAACAAGTATTCTAATTGTGCAAGTAAAAAGAACTGCTGTAACAAGGGGCCTTGGTGCCTGCAGGCAAGTCTTTGATTCTGTACCTTTCCGTCTTGTAACATTCTGCACTGAATATCCTTGTAGTCTTTCTCAGCACAACTTGAAAGACCTCTAATAATTAAAAAAGACAAGAATTGCATCACCTTAGCTACCATTGTCGGACAGATTCTATTTCTGTGGATATCACTTCAAATAAGCTAAAAAATTAGATGGACAATATTAAAGTAGGTACTCCTGCAGAATTAACTGTACATACTTAAAGAACAGAATTTATAATGGCTACCAAAGTTATGGTTTATAAATAGATTTGTCTTTGATAAATTAAATAGATTTGTTTACAAATTAGATATTATCAAAGTCAAACTTAACATACTTCATTGACCATAATCAAAAGGCAGTAAATGGCCTTCTGATTTCATCTCAGCCAGAACAGTCAATACAAAAATTAGTCTGCAGGGTGAATTTTAAATATGAGCAGCACTGTCCAGTGTGCTTTGAATTATTTTCCGTTGCAAGGGCAAGATTACCTGTATTCATCATACCCTGGTTGTGTGCAGACCAAGAAGGGAACCCTGACAGAACTCTGATTTATTCATTAATTTTTAGCCAACTTACCAGGTTAGTTCGAAAGTACTTAAGTATATAGTCCCTTTTAAAAATAAGATGTCAGAATTCAGACTATCAAATAACTCTCAAATCTGTGTGATACCCAGTTTTATTCAGTGATGTCAACCAGTTACTGTACAAATCAATAAGCATGTATCAACTCAAGTGGCATCTGACATACAATAGGTTTGAAAAACTCTGACTAGTGAGTAAACCCTATGTGTGTTTGACTGATACAGCACTACTGCCAGTTCTAAAAGTATTTTTTATTATCATTATTTATTTATTTATTGTTTTGCAACTTCTCAGAAGACAGGAAAGGTCAGGAATTTCTCTTTCTTTTGGTGTAGCTTTAATTGGAGAACTGGAACCTACAGGAATATGTACAGGGTTGTACTCAAAGTGAATGAAAACAGCTAGAAAGTAGTTATGATTCCACTTGCACCTTCTGCTAGATCATTGTAGATTAGGGAGTATGCTATACAATCTAAATGGCAATTGGGGAGCATAAGTACTGTTTGTAAGACACAACACTGCAGCAATGTCCACTGCTGCATCTGAAATAACATAACCCCAGTGTTGTTTTTGACGACATCTTGGGAGCTCAAGGACAGGCCTGCTTAGGACAGCAGACACCAATTAACACAATTGATTCTTTGTTGCTTTAATTCCTCATTTATACATGTTTTACACTGGGGGTTTATTGCACATTTGCCTTTATTCTTTTAGGTACTTCCGATATGTCACCTTTTGGTTTTCTTTCAAACAAAATGTGATGTCAGTCTGTTAGTATTTAACATGTAACATCAAAAATTTACATACAATTTTCAAAACCTAAAATCCTAATGTTTCTGCATGGATCACATACCAAAGGAAACTCTGCAAGATCCGGATAGTCCCCAACTGCCTTTGTAGTCATAGCAGAATGCTTGGTGCTATGACAGGCAAACAACATAGCTGCGTAAAATTCTGTTTTGTACAAACAAATATAAAAAATGTAAAAAATGTCAGGTAGATCAAGAGATTCCCCCCTCCCCTCCCTCCCCCCCCCCCCCCCCGAGAAATCTCATGTTTTTCATTGCTGCTATTTTAACTTTTTTTAAAAAAAAAAAAAATCACAAAACCTTATTTGAAATTATTCAGAGCAAAGAGGAATGTTACTACTGTTTACCCAACTGCTGTTTCCATGTCATTTGCATTTTCCCTCTTTTTCAGAAGATTCTAAAGAATAGAAATCATTATTTTCTTAAGAAGTTAAGCAAACAGAAATAAAACATTACTTTTTATAGCTTAATTTTTATATAATAATGAAGAAAATGCACCCAAATTTGTGTTCCCAAGAATAAGGGAATTCAGAGCCAGAAATGAAATTAGTAGTTGCTATAGGTCCCTCGTTCACATGAAGTGTGTGTAGTATTGCACAAGCATTTTGCAATTTTTTGGTAATATTTATTCTTTTTTGGTATTATTTGGAATGTAAATATGTTTTCGTTTAGATCCAACCACTGAAATACAGAGGTAGTACTACTTAGTCTGCTGAAACTGTATATTTGATTATAAAATGGTTTCTAAAGCGTGTTTTTTTCTTGTCATCTTGTGTTCCATTTCTTGCATTTCAAAAGATCATTTCTGTATACCAAATTTTTTTTTTTTGATCCAAGGGGTTTCTTTGTTTGATTAAGTACACAGCAAAATATGAATAATCTCTGTCCATTTCCTCCTTCTTCTTGGATCTCTTGCCTTCTCTCAGTATGAGCAGGACTACAAAATACAATGCACTAGGGAATGGCTCTTCTTCAAGCTACAGTTATTTATTAGATTGCTAAATATATGCATAAATTGAGGTTGTGGTATTAACAAGTCCCATGAAAAAAAGTTGTTACTCAGCTTAAAAATATTTTAAGTTCTTTACAAATTTTTTTCTTGAAGATACCCTTTCCTGTAAAGTTCCTGCACACCACCTATTAAAGTCCTCTGTATATAAAACAATAAAATTAATCTTTCAGATAAAAATATTAAACAAAAGAACTTTAAAGTTCCAAAATCAAGTGTTTAGGAGTTACAGATAGTAGAATTAAGTTTGTCCTTGTAAATTTTAGATAGATGCTTTCTACTTATCATATACCGCAGTCTTTAGCTACATGATTACTGTTTTTTCCATATTCTTCCTTATTTAGACCGCAAGAGCAGACTGGGATGACTAAACAGCTTTTTGATATTTTGTTGAATCATGCTGGCACAACAAGTGGCCTAAGGCATTGTTGACTATTCACAGTTTCAAGTCTGTACTGAGTATAGTTATTACTTTTTGCCAGAGCTTTTTTTTGGTACTTACCACTGTTTTATCAATTTCACACATTATTATTAAATTAATTTCAAAATATGACTGTGGAGTAGGAGGTTATGATCCGTATTTTTTGTAGGAGCTGACACGGATGGGGCTAGACAAAAGATTCAGGGAGCGAAGAGAAGGACTCTCAAAGAATCCTAGTATAGATTCTTTACAGTTACTCCACAAACTGCAGTGCTTGAAAGTTTTCAAGTTCCCTATGGTTTTATAAATAAGATCTTCTCTGTGCCCATGTGTCCAACTACGTGTTCTGCTACTTTGATTCTGGTGGCACTGCGTAGGAAGCTGGCCCCGTAAGACCTTGACATTTCAGTACCGTACCTAGGTCTTCTGCTAGCAGCACATATACTCCATCAGACTCTATAATCAATGTTGAGAGTCTATCTATCCATATGCAAACTAGTGAAAAGGTGATGCTTCCCTTTTACATACCTCACAGATAAAAATATTCAACTCAATTTTAAGCACCTATCTTGGGCTTAAAAGCTTCAGTGAGAGTCAGAAATCCAGAAAGTTCTGTTATTACTAGGCTAAGCCTAAAATCCTCAGTGTCAGTCAAGCTTAGGGACTAAAGTAAAAGAATCCACTGATCTAATTACACAATTTCAAGATGCTGGCTCCTATTTTGGGGGGGAAATCAGCATCATATCAGTCTTCATATGTTCGTGACACAGCTTACTATTACAGCCACATTAATGTTTGAAGCTGCAAGTGTTTATCATTCTTCAAATAGAAGAAAAAGTCTCAAGTCAGCCCTATGGCCCCAGAACCAGGGAATACACCACTTGGTGAAAAATACATTTTAGGAAATGTGCAGTATCCTCTAGGAAGTATGAAATAGGATCTAGAATGCTGTTGTGAAATACCTAAGGGTTTGGGGTTTTTCTTTATTTCCTGCTCTTATCCTTATTCTGGTGGAAAGAGGCAGCGAGCAGGGAACAGCTTGAATTCACTTCTTAGAGTTTCAATGAAAGATACATATGATGACATAATGTCAGAGTCATGCTTTATTTCACTCTAGCTGTCAGAAAAGCATGTCTCTGAACTATTTTGGGATTTGTGCCCTTTTTCAACTTGTTGATGTATTCTGGTTAGATTACAAACAGTGACCAGTAAATTACCATTTCCATTTTAAGCCAACCAAAGACTACAGAAAACAAACATTAAAACAGTAGTATTTAATAATAATTACATAAAAATGATTTTGGTAATTAATTTAGTTTCTTCTGACTTGCTAGCTAACCATATGGTTAACTTCAGAATTAATCAAGAATTTACTTGGGCTTTACTTAATTGGGTGACGTATGATTTAAGCACATGAAGTGTGATAAATACAAGCTGTCTTGATGAAGATCGCTCTATTGACTTAGATAGTTGTTGAATAAGAGGAACTGTAATAACAAATATGTGGAAAGATATTTTTAAGTAGAAATCAAGCCAGACTATTAGAGTTAGAATCAAAAAGTTTAGTACAGGCATCACTCTCATTAGTTATGTACACTGAGCAGAAGCAGTGTTATGCGCATTGAAAGGCATTATCACACTTTATGTGAGCCACAGGGTAAAGACAATGAAGGATAAATTTTCTTTATTTTACTATTACTTTATACTTTTAGCTGATGCATATAAAAAGTTGAGTCGCATGCATTTAGTTTATTTTTTATTTTACCCTTCTCATGTACAAGGATGCTGCTGTTGTCTTGTTTTAGTCTGACTGAACACCGTATTAGCCTATTTTCATTTTGATTCTCTAAGAAGACAGTTACAAATTTGACTCCAGTCATCAGAAGGAGCAGATAATTTTGTGGCTCATTGCTTGGCCTTTTTAGGGCAATTTCACCGTCATCATTCAGATCTCTTTGTTTTAAATCTGTCGTGTGAACTATATGTTTTACTTCATAGTCTAGGCACAGAGAAACATACAGAAGCAGCACATGGAAAAGAAATGTAGACTTTCTAGAGAACATTTTCTGCTCATATGACTGCTCACTGCTGTTGCAATGTCTGGGTTTTGTTGTTGTTTTTTTTTTTTTTCTTTTTCTATCTAGAAAGACTCAAAGGCTATTACCCTGCCCCAACTTGTATTTGCTGCTGAGTAAAAGTGACTTTAACAAGGTCTTTACTCCCCTTAATGTGTCATCCAGCCAACCCGAGTGGAGAAGTGCTGATTTATTTTCTGGCTTACTGTTGTTAAGGTAGTGCTCCAGCGGCAGGTAAAATGATTCTAGGGTGCTAGATGGTAGCACAGAAAAGCTGTGGTGGCCTTAGTTAATCTTCTGTTTGGTTATAAAGCTAGGAAATGTAGCTGATTTAATGTCTTTGCTCAGTTAAACTTCATCCTTGAATCTAAGGGGAGGATATATGCTTGGAGTCAACATATTTGTGTTGAAAGTTTGCCCATCTGTTAGAAAACTAAGTGCTCTTTTCATCTCTGAGAGCCACTGAAGGTATGCAGCAGAAAGCGCCTTTATTATGTGAAAGGCTAGGCTAACAATTGCAATCTGATGCCATATTATTAAGCCCCGTATGCTGCAGTCCACAAAAAGAAGAGATGGTGGTAGAGAGAAATGTGTTGAATATTTTAAGTTTATTGGGGAAAGAACACATAGCCATAGAAAGAGCTACTTCATTGGGTTTATAATTGAGGCTGCAGCAACCTTATGCTTGTACACAAAAACGCGGCAACAGAAGCTTTTTGCAGTGAAGTGGATTTAGTGTGGAGAATGGGTAACAGGCAGATCTTTCTCAGAATACCAAATATGTCCTCATCACTCATATTTTACATATGCAAAGTTAAGGGGATTTTGAGTCTGTCAGCAGAGAGGTCATGAGGGAAAAACCAAAGGAACTAGAATTAATTTCAGTGGTGGTTTTACTTGCGCACACTCTAGACTATCAGTGTAGTACATAATATATCTTAATTTACTTGTCTGCTTCTCAGAAGAAAATTATACTTGTCATTTATTTTCCCATTATGACATTTAGGGAGCATACCAAGAGTGCGCTATACCAAAGACTGTTCACAGAGATAGCAGTAGAAAAATGAATGTCATGATTATTCAGTTTTCTGATAAAAAATGTTCTTAACATAGCTTTTGTGTTCTACAGCAGAAAGGATCTCAATCCAGATCCTGTTGTTTAGTTGTAATTTAGTTTTTGTCCCACAGATCATCCCATGATCAGCTGGTATATATTCACATATATTCCCTTAATCACATGATTATACCTTGCCAGCAAGAAAAAGAGAAGGATAGATGGGGTATTACTTTTGTGTACTTGCAATTTACAGGGAAGATTATTATTTTTCTTACATTATGACTTGTTGATATATAGTGATGTAACTGGCCTTTGCTTTAAATAACTTCTGTAAACAGGAATAAAATATCGAGGCAGTGATGGCTTGATCACTACTTTCAGTATTTGACTGAAAGCCCCTGCCACAGATGCTGTATCTAGCATTTTGAACTGTCATTTGTTTTTCTTCTTTAATGTTGTATATCATCACTTATAGATCAATAATACCAAAATACCCTTAATATTCTCCATACAGTTTATGCCTGTGCAATTTCTGTGATACTGAATTTAATTATAGGACACAAACTATTTCTTATCAAATCTATGTTATGTTAAGCACTCTTTGTAATCCTAAATAAATGTGTAGCATCTATTCAGCACAGTATAAAGTACTTCTCCAGATGGCTTGATCATGACAGATAACCTTATTTATTGCTATGACAGCACAGGGGCAGGCTGCACCTGTGGTCTCTTCCCCAGTCTGTCTTGCAGACTTGTCTTTCAAGCAACACAGACTTTACCAACACTTTTGCAGAATTGCATCCAGTGGTTGACCTAACTTCAGACTTTATCCCTGTTCTCAAATTCTTTCCCCAGTTTCATGGCAATTGGTGCCTTATGCATTTGTCATGCATCCTTTACAAGTGTTTCTTCAGACAGAATATGCAACTCATTTTACTAATCATAGTCTTGAACAGGACACTGCTCCCTTTTTTGACAAGGTGAGCCTTACAGGCTCAACTGCAAATTTGTAAATGACTCAATGGCACATTCCTGTAAGGTTTTGTAACAAAGATCAAAGTTACGGAGTGTCCTCCGATGAAGATGTGTTATCCATTCCCTGCAAAAATACAAATACAGAAAAGGCTGAAGATCATAATAGTTTCTCTTGCCCAGATCAATGGAGCACAGCAGCATGACTGTGTTCGAGTAAGCATGACAGGTTGCTTAAAATATATTTTTCTCTCACATTTAGGCAAGCCCAGCTGCTTCACACATAACCTCAAGTCTTTCTACAGAACCTTGTTGCATTCTCGGTCTCTCTCACGTTGTTTTTCCAGTGCTGGCTTGATTTCTTCCTTTCTATGAGATATTTGTTAACATTTCAACACCTTTTAGATCATGAAATTGCAAAAGCAGAAAGAAACCTGTAAATGTAGTTGAAATCCAACATAAAAATGTCTCACTTGGTAGTTCTTCTAATTCTGTCTTAATAAGTCTGAGTACTTCTATATTATGTCTTATCTGTGATAATTGTTTTTCCTAGCAAAAGCCAGATTAAGTCAGCCAGATGGAAGAAACGTTATGGAGATGTCCTTTGTCCCCTACAATTAATAAACATTTTTTTGTTTTAATGATGTAATAATATAAGAATAATACCACAATGGTTTTAACTTCTTCAATTCTTAACAATATAATTATGTAATACAAAAAAAATCCCAATCAATAATGAAGAAAATATAAGTTCTAATATAATTTCTTTTGTCATGTTTCTGATCTACAAACCAATGCAGAAACTGAGGTTAGGAAAGTTAAGAAAAAGTTGACAAACAGAAAGGCTAATTGGATAGCAAAATCAGGCAGCAAAAGCTGAAATCAAATTTATCACATACAGGTGCATCCTAATTTAAAACAAACTCTTCTGTTATTCATTGAAGTCAGCAGTGTTTTTTGTCTTGACAGTAGAAAACATTGTGGTACTACTGTCTGATCAATAACTTCCATTCGCAATCTAGGTGTTGCTGACTACAATGGAATCATTTTCAAAGTGACTCCAATGCTGTATGATAAATGGATAGGTTTCAGGAAGACGGCTTGATCCACAAACAATGCTGGCCATGAAGAAATTGCCATATGCTCTTGTTTCGCTATTATCAAATTTCACTTAAATTTACATTAATTTTTTTTTATACTTTTAGATTACAAATGTTAATAGCAGTTAAAAGTTAGGTATGTGTTTATTGGCTTATCTCCACCACTTGCACAAGTGTATTGATATTTGGCTTTGATTTTAGATTTTGGACAAGATGTCAAACTTCCAACTTTCAACAAAGGATTCAAAGTTGTCCAGGAGAGTTCCTGAAGTAATTTTAGTCTTGTTCCTCTTTGTAATTATCTGTGCAATATAATTTAATTGCTATATCATGCTCTTCATTGTTAAGAAACATTTTGGAATTGCTACTGTCACTATCCTTTTCATGTGAATTCATCTACCTTCAGAAGTTATTTTAATGATAATACGTGATACCATGCAGTTCTCAGCAAGTTCTGTGTTAAATATTTAGTTCAACTGTGTTGACACTGCCATGCTGGTGAGAGCTGCTTGTAAGAAGTCTTGTTGTTGAATCTGATTCAGTTTAAGGCAGGTCACAAATCTCAGTTACAGTTCAGTAGATCATCCAGATTTTATTGTCTGTTAGACTCTTTTACGGCTGGCTTCCAAAGCAACATACTGGAGAAGAAACAAACTAGGAAACATAAAGTAAAACCATGAGAAGGCACCACACTGCTAACATGCAATCCATACTTCACTAGCAGTCCTCTGGTTCATTTCTTGACATTGTTCCTTGTGAATAACAGCAAATTAAAACATTGTTAAATTCATATTGTTTAGAGGAACAAAGATTATCTGTCTCTTCTGGAGTTTAGTGTGTCTATTATCTCTGCAATCTTCTTAATCAGGACAAGCACTTGACAAGAACTGTGCTAAATATGACTGGCAGGAGACTGCAGATAACAAGACTCAGTACTTTGCTTCAGTTTAGAGAATATAAGTGACAAACCCTGGATAAATTAGTTTCCCTTTCCATTTAAAAATACCTACCCATGGCACCAGCAAGTATTAAATGTTTCCTTTCCTGAAATCTGTCATCATGTGAAAAAAAAATTAGGTCTACAGAGAAGTAGATATCAGGATTGGTAATATGTATGTATCCATAGCTGAACCATGTATCCATTTTGCACCACAATACCTCAAATTTACAGAAAAAAAATTGAACCTTTAAAAAGCAAGTTTCAGTACTAACATACTTGAGGCATATTGGTGTGTACTGCCATCATATTTGGTGGTCTGAATCTACTCACTGAAACTTTGTAGTAAAGACAGTAATATTCCTAGTCAGTAAATTTGGGAGAGTGCTTCTATGTCTGTTGTATAACAAAAAAATTCCTGCCTGGAAAAATTTGTGAGAAAGCATTTGAGCAAGAATTATTAGAAATATTTATGAATGACCTTAACATAAATTGTTGTCCACATTTTTCTGAATGTCTTTAAAGACTGATTGCTCCCTCACTGTAACATTAGTTTCATCCAACACAGTTATATAGAAAAAAAAATAAATTTAAACAGTCTACCAGCAATTGCTGCAGCTTTTTGTTGTTGTATTTGTTGCTGTTTTTCATTACTCCTCAGGTATATTGATCAACTAGTGTTTGAGATAAAAAATCTGTCTCTTTAAGGTATTTACAAATATTAATACCTTAGTAAAAGACTGTGAAATATAATAGCAATACAGTATTTGTAACACTGAAATCCCATATTTATGAGTATTTTATTCTTCTCTAATTCCATATTAGAGCTTGTAATTTTTTTTTTCTTGTCTAATCTTTCCTAAAGCAGTCTGTTTATTGTTTGGAGTTCTTTTAGTAGTTCATTGTTTCTTATTTCAGCCATCAACAAACCAGTTGTTTCTTGTTCTCTAGAATGTAAACCTCTCTAAATTTTACCCTTTTTCATGTCTGAGTTATTAGCTAACATGTTTATTTTCCAGACCAGCTTTTAAAATTTGTTTTCCTTCCTTTAATTCATAAATGATATAATTAATTATTTATACATTATTTCCCTAATGAGTCCAAGGCAGAATATTTGATTGTCCTCAGATAAGTCATGCCATGAGCAAAGCACTTTGGGCAGCTGACACCAGTTAGCACAGCTAATTTTTAACCTCTTCTGAGCCTTGACATGTCTAAGACCAGCCAACAACTGCCTACGTGTTGTATAACTCTGTGAATGAAACTGATGCGTTGTACAAGCCCATTTGCCCCCTTTGGCTGAGCTTGCGTTGTTTTTCCTTTTGCATACAAAGTCACAAGACAGCCTGAAGAAAATAAAGACCCTGGCTCTGACTGAGAAATACAGTCTCACTTCACCTTCCCTCAGCATCAATAATTTGACAGGAATCTATTAATCACATTGCCATTCGTACAACCTCGCTGAAATTTGAGTGGTGTCCACATGCTGTCACAGAACTCATCTGGTTTTTCCAGGCAGACTTATGTACATGAAAATGTTTTTGTATTCTGAAGTTAAGTAAAGCAACAGATTTGTGCCCTTTGCCTTGGTACTAATAATGCCTCATACCTGTTCATTTTTCAACTAAAGAACTAGTTTTATATGTATATGACATACTGTCTTCTAGACTCTAATTAAAACTTCTTTTTTGGTCCTTAGGTGTAATGACTGCTCTTCTCAGATAGACTCTTAATTAACGCACAGAGATCCTCAAAGTCCCACCTCTCAACAGTATGATTGACATCCAAGGATACATAAATTACACTAATTGAGTTTTCCATTTATACATTCTTCTGCAGCCAACTCATCATAAAAGGTAGGAGAACAGACCAGCATCAGAAACATTATTTTGCTATCATCTGTTTTTTCCTGAGAGTAAAAATCTTGCACAACTATTGAACATTTATTACTATGGGTGTCAGCTCTTCTCCTCAGATTTTAGACATAACATTTGCTTTACTGTGGGAATTAACATTTTTAGTTCAGTGATCTATGACTGAATAATGACACAATATTCACTATTCAAAACCAAAAAAATCATACTAATCAGTGGATGATTCTTTGGATCACAAATAGTGTTACAAAGCAATATATAATTTCTGGACATAAGTTGTTTGGCATTGAAAGGAAATATTTCACTATGTGGGTAGTGTTTTATCTGTAAATGTTCTCTTAATTTTGACCCTGTGGATGTCGTGTTCCTGGACTTCAGCAAGGCCTTTGACACTGTCTCCCATAGTAGACTACTGGAGAAGCTGGCAGCCCATGGCTTGGATGGCAATGTTCTGTGCTGGGTTAGGAATTGGTTGGATGGCCGAGCCCAAAGAGTGGTAGTGAATGGTGTCTCATCTGGTTGGTGGCCGATCACTAGTGGTGTTCCCCAGGGATCAGTGTTGGGCCAGTCCTGTTTAATATCTTCATTGATGATCTGGATGAGGGAATTGAGTGCTTCATCGGCAAGTTCACAGATGACACCAAGCTGGGAGGAAGTGTCGATCTGCTAGAGGGTAGGAGGGCCCTACAGAGGGACCTTGACAAACTGGAGAGGTGGGCTGAGTCCAAGAGCATGAGGTTTAACAAGTCGAAATGCCGGGTTCTACACTTTGGACACAACAACCCCATGCAGGGCTACAGGTTGGGGACAGAGTGGCTGGAGAGCAGTCAGGCGGAAAGGGACTTGGGAGTGCTGGTGGACAGGAAACTCAACATGAGCCAGCAGTGTGCCCAAGTGGCCAAGAAGGCCAATGGTATCTTGGCCTGCATCAGGAACAGTGTGGCCAGCAGGACTAGAGAGGTTATCATTCCCTTATACTTGGCACTGGTCAGGCCGCACCTTGAGTACTGTGTCCAGTTCTGAGCCCCTCAGTTTAAAAAAGATGTTGAGATGCAGGATTGTGTCCAGAGGAAAGCAACTAGGATGGTGAAGGGGCTGGAGCACAAGCCCTATGAAGAGCGACTGAGGGAGCTGGGGGTTGTTTAGCCTGAAGAAGAGGAGGCTCAGGGGAGACCTTATTGCTCTCTACAACTACCTAAAGGGAGGTTGTAGTGAGGCAGGGGTTGGTGTCTTCTCTCAGGTGACCGGCAACAGAACAAGAGGACACGGTCTCAGGCTTCGCCAGGGGAGGTTTAGGCTTGACATTAGGAAGAAGTTCTTCACTGAGAGGGTGATCGGCCATTGGAATGCGCTGCCCAGGGAGGTGGTGGAGTCACCGTCCCTGGAGGTGTTTTAAAGAGAGATTGGATGAGGCACTTAGTGACGTGGTGTAGTTGACAAGTAGGAGTAGGTGTAGGTGTTGGGTCTTAGGTTGGACTCGATGATCTCCAAGGTTTTTTCCAGCCTTATGATACTGTGATACCCAAGTCAAAAGAAATACAGATTTTATCATATTTATTAAGCAGTTGTTTATTTATAGGTTTCAGTTCAGTACCTCAATAATGAACTTTGCATTCTGGAGTCAGTTAAGATGAAGTCACTGAAGTCATTAAATTAAGTCCTATATTCTTATCTGAGCTGAAGCTCATTGAAACAAAAAGATGCGGATAAGAACATGGTGGATGGACAAGAACAAAAGGCGATGAAACATTATCAGAGAGATATTTGGCAGAGAATTTACATTGCAAATGGTAAATAAGAGGTATTAGAAGCAGTCAAGAAAAAAAAAGCTGTAAATGAGACCAAACATATATTTACATAGAGATTTCTCTATGGTTTAAACAGGATGTAACAGTAACTTATTTGGTCTCAGGGATCAGCTTTTGTCTGACCATCTTTCGTCAGACAGTCTAGATAATGTAGAACACTTTTAAATGAACTTATTTATTCCTTATTAATAATTTTAATTTCTGGTGACTTCTAAAAAATATCAGTAGAAATGGTGCTCTTGAAATAGGTGTCGGATTTTCATGGAAGAATTCTGTCCAAGTTCAGTCTTTATATCTTACATTTACCTGTTCTCTTACTCTTTTCTAGAAATGGAAAGAGCTCAAGGTGTCTGAAAAGTTTTAAACATATTTCAGAGATATATTTTAGAATTCTAGAAAGAAGCCGATGGTTTATTTGATGGTGCTAAGCTTTACAGGTAGAGGAATTGCATTTCCTTGAGGAGTATCTGTGCTGGAGACAATCAAAGTATAAATGCTTATTGACATATCCTTAAATTTGGAATACAAACAGGTCTAGCTGAAAAGTGAACAGATCTATGGAAAAAAATACATATGCATACGTGTGTATGTGGACCTGGAACTCTTTAGCTTCAGAGAAGTTTTAAACTTTTTTCAGGCTGCTGAGCAACATAGGAGGGATAATTCAAATCTGTTTCCCACAGTAGGTATACCAAACAGCAGTATGCCAAACTCTCAAAATGTTTGAACTTGATAGTTTTAAGATGGTGAACATAGCAACCATGCTTAATTTTGTGGTTTAAAACCAACAGAGGAGCAAGACTTCAGAAGGGGAGTAGGGGTGGGGAGTGGGAGTGCAATTACAAATGGTGACTGGGTGCAGCGATACCTAATGTTCCTTAGAAAAAAGACTGCCAGCAAAATGAATGAAATTTAACATTTTACTCTTAAGTGTTTATTCAAAAACCCCAATTGACAACTGTCATGGTAGAAACTCCTGGCTGATGTATTTATCTCTGAATGCATTTCATCCTTGGATTAAGGTCTAATGAGATACTGAATTATCCAAGGTAAAGAATT
This sequence comes from Neomorphus geoffroyi, assembly GCA_033558235.1. Taxonomy (NCBI): domain Eukaryota; kingdom Metazoa; phylum Chordata; class Aves; order Cuculiformes; family Neomorphidae; genus Neomorphus; species Neomorphus geoffroyi. The sequence goes on along the minus strand of JAUMJM010000020.1, from coordinate 20,930,817 downwards.
TTATCTGAAGACAAATTAGCATAGTTACTTTGGAATAAAGGAGATTCAGAAGAGAATTAGACAGGGGTTTATAAATAAATCTCTGTAAACTAGACTGTGCCCTTGTAGGTCAGTTCTTTTGTCTTTTTCCAGTTGTTTTTAGTAACTTCTTCAAACAGGATAAAGGATACAGGCACTTCAGAGTTCTTCCCGTTCCTCAGAGAGTTGGCTGTGAGTTTGCTGCCAGTTCATCTCAACAGTCCCTGTTTATCAACACCTCTCTGCTTGCTATGTCTGTCTTATTTTCTATTTTCTGTTTTCCCAGCTGTTGGGATTCAAATACTTTTCTTCATGAGTATACATAGTTGATATCTCAGAGAAGCGATTCATTTTCTAGAGGATCTCATGTGTTCTAAAATGCAGTGGTAAAGAACAGGCAAAACATTGCCCATTTTAAAAGAAGATAATCTGCAAAAATATATACTAACCTGCAAAACAAACAAAACTGCAATACCTCTTTACACCTGTCAGCCTCAGAACCCCAGTGTGTACTGGAGCCCAGTAATGTCTATTGAATCTCTGCTTCTGTGTCAGCCAAAAAGGAAAACTTAGGATAAAACTGCATATTGCGTGGATTCTCCAAAATGCACATGCTGTTGTTGAGCGAAGAAGATAAGGTTGTTTAGTCTTCCAGTAACAACAGGGCATTGTTACACGAGGTATCAATAGTTTTGTTTTGTTTTCCTCCTTTTTGTTGCAGTCACAACTATTTAATTCTCAATTGCAGCACAATGGCTTTAGAGAAAGGGATGGAAAGGAAAACTTAAACCAGAAATGAGTTTAGCCAGTGCTAGACAGAGGTCCCATCAAAGGACTACATTGGCTTTGCAAAATCTCTTTTGTGTCCAGCAACCTTATGAAAATGTGTATTTCCTAAGTAAGACTACAGAAGAGTGCAAACTGAGAGTATGGGAGCAGAGTGACTTAGAATCCAGGTCCAATAAAACTATGAGGACAAAATGAAATTAATTTAAATTTAGACCACAGAGATAGAAGTGAAAGCTAGGGGGGAAAATGGGAAATAAATAATAAAGTAAAATAAAGGTGGCTATTTTAAATGCCTTTTCTCGAGTAACTTCACACTTTTAGGATAAGTGCAAATGTATTAGATCTTTTACGAGTATTCAGCACTGTCTGTAATTAATATATAATTCATACTCCACAGAGCATCATTAAAAATAAGTTAACACCTCAGGAAAGGAATTTTTTTTGTGATTATATCTTCTTTGTGATATAACTCTTTGTCCAAAGTAACCCATTGCAAACTTTTATATTTACCTATAATTAGCAATGTTATTGTAATTTCCATATTATATGTGTGGAGGTGTAACATCTAGGTACTATTTTTTTCTCTTTATTGCCGGGCCTATGGAAAGAACATCTACTGTAATTTGGCTACTTTGAGAAAGGTGAATTGTTTAAAACATGAACAGTTTGGTAGAACCAAAATGTTTTAACTTGTTAAGGAGAACAAAGATACTGCAGTGCAACATAATATACCCACTAGTCTGTCAGGCTCTAACTTTATTATCACACCTTCAAAATTCGTGTATTTTCATGAAATGGTAAAAGCTCACCTTAAGTTTCACTAGACTCTATATCTGTGGAAATATTTATTAACAGGAAACATATGTATGTATTCAGAGTCTTGGCAGCTGTTTTAAACTGTAGTTAAACTGTGGTTTTGGCTAACTCAAAAGAACAATTTTAGCTATAGCCCCAGGTTTAAAGATCATAGGAAATGTCAGATCTACTGAGGCCAATGCATACCTACTGCTTATGTTAATCAATTAAACATTAATGATAGGTATTTAATTTTGAATACCTGCAACAATAAATTATTCTCAGGATAACATGGTGGAGCCTGATCTCCTTTGGCTTTTGGAACCAGTAAAATAGCAGAACATCAGTCAAGTTAATAAAGTGTGCCCTTATTACACATTCTGCATCTGTACACAAACTGCCAGCATATGATCAAACACTGCAGCTGTTTCATTTATATCACAGACACATCATAGACATTTATAGTTATAGCACAGACCGAGTTTCAGGGACAACCCAGTCACCTTGCAGACATAGAGTGGATCCTCATTAAACTGCACCTTGATATTATATGAAACTGGTAGTACGCCTGTTAGGTATGGTACATACCATTTCCATGTTAAAATTGTTCTGCATGTGTTTTCTATGCATTGCTGGTATGTCCTCAAGAAATCCAGGCTTTTGTTCACACATAACTTCAGAGTTCCATGTTTCCAAATTTTACTTAGGAATTGGTTGTTGCCAAAAGATTATTAATAACCAAATGGCTGTGTTGTATTGCACACTTTCAAGCACATGTGAAGGCATTAAATAAATAGATATATTAATTAAAATAATCACAATGTAAGATGGAATATTAAAGTATGCTTTCAAAGCTGTTGACACATTTTCCATTTCAGCTCATGGATGAGTTTTTCACTTAAGTCAGTGAGTTTTGCCATTGACTTTTACAAAAGTAGAATTTCACACAGTCGATTTTTGTAATGATCAGATGTGTTTTAATAGCAACTCATTGCCTTTTCTATATTATCAAATTTCAGTATAAGAAATGTTGGAAAGGGAGAGACCTTCAGAAGAAAGTGATTCAATGAGTCAAGGACCTATTCCTGGAAAATGTGTTTTAAGAATTACTTAATGTTGAATGCAGAATAGCTAACTACTATGTTGCAAGAAATTAAACTGACAACTTTGTTGTGTGGAATTTTAAAGACGCTATAACCTCAGCCTCATTTTTGGTTTAGTTCTACATTAGAATTCAGCAAAATAGTATAACTTTACCATTTAGGTAGTTGAGGAGTGCTACAAAATACAGGCAGACAGCTAATCTGAATCTTAGTATTTTTTTCAAAATTTTACAGAAATTAATTGCTGAAGCAAGATGAAGCTAAAAAAAGGCAAATATTACTTAAAGAACACCTCTAACAAAACAAAACCAAACAAAAACAACCCATGTGCTCTTAGGTAGTCTACCTAGTACTACCTCAAATTTTTCACAGAAAGATACGTATGTGCATTTGTTCTGATAACCTTCAGTGGATCTACAAAAAATAATAGGTTGTGAAACTAAAATATGTTAGGTGGGATAATAATCTATTACAGTAACAATCAAATTGCTTGTCATGTCATGAAAGGTTAAGCTTTAATTAAGAAATAAGGCATGACAGCGTGTGAATTACAATGTAATAATTCTTGTCTAGTGTATTGTTAGGCAAGAGGCCAAAGGCCTAGTGCCACTGAATGCTGCAGAAATGAATTATTATGCTGTAATTTAAACAATGCAATATCATATTACAATAACTGTAAAATATTACATTTTAAATGAAAAAATTACATATTCTAATTTTTCTGTACCTAATCATTCCCTCAATTAACTATTTTGTTGCCAAGACTATAACAGAGAAAAGAGATTTTCTATTTAGTATTGCATTCAGATTTAAATGACAATTAAACTCTAAAGAAAATTGTTTCTGGGAGACCTGAAAGATGCTATTTTGATACTATTTTTCCTAAAATAAATAGAACATATGCAGTTCTGAGGAATGAAAGTTATTTAAATTCTTTCTTTCCATTGGACAAAACCAGTGTACAGCTCCTAAAGTAAGAATTTTGTGAAATTACTCTGACTTAGGAGCCTTGCATTTAAGTGGAGGCTTTGTTATTACCTTTGCCTTTTGAAAGCACTATTTTTCTTCTTCCCATTCTTTCTTATTGACACCTTCTCTAAAGATGACTCATTTATATAGCCCTTCAAATTCATCTCTCAGACTAATTGTTTATTTAAAAAAAAGTATTTTCTGTGATTTTTTTTCCCTTATCATCAAAGGAGAAGTCAATAGGAAGAAGACAAAAACACAGGATTGTGAGAGCTACTATTATATTTCTTGGTTACAAAGGATAAAATCAAAGATGCTGTAAATAGCTGGAATTGTTGAAAAAAGCCATAAGTTCTGATATTTTCATGTGTTTTCAGTGGTTATATGACATAAGTAGCAAAACCTATCTAGTTAAGTGTTCTAATGCATGTTTATTACTATTAAGAAATCATACCTTATTGTCCATTTCACAAAGTTATTTCACAGTTTACATGTCTGACTGGAAAAGGTTCAGCAGGTTCCATGCCTTAATTGAGATGTGTGTGCAGTTTTCTTCTTGAGAGAAATAGAAGGCGTCATGCACTGATACATTTATTTGTAGCTGAGCAACATTAGTCAGGTTAGTGATCTCAAAATAAAACCCCCGTTTCTTCCCAGTTGTGAGATTCAATAGAACTGGACTAAAATGTGGGGGTTTCTCACTATTATATGTTGCTTTTGTGGCAGTGATATAAATCAATACAGCTTCCAGAAGTCACAAGTCCACTGTACAGAATCACTACAATCTAGATCTCTCTCTGCCTTCTATGGGGTTTTTTTCGGTTTACCACAGCCAGTTGAGAAATTTGCTTTTTGTTTCATAGTGAATAGAAGGGCATTTCTACTTCTTAGCTTTCAGCAGTTTTTATCTAGACTACAGTCTCAGATTAGAGTTCACAGTGATTATTCATCACTAAAATGTTTTTATGCCTGTAACTCCTATAAACTGATATTTTTGCTTACTTTCTCCATTTTTGTAATACATATATTGTATAAATACTCCATAACTTAACAAGAAAAAAAACAAAACAGCATAACAAAAAATGTTCAGGGCTAAGGATAATAAACTGCCAGTTGAAGCTTCTGTTTCTCAAAATAGCAATGCTTTTGAGATTTGATTAGCAATGACATATTATATGACAAAAGAAGAAAAAGTATTTAGAAATGGAAACTAAAAATAGTTGTGTGGTAATTTAATAACCTGGCAGATTTTATTCCATCTGTTAGGAAGAGTTTGAAAGCCATTTCCTGCTGCCACTCACACTGCAGAAGCTTCAGAGTTCAGAGATGGAATCAAATACCTGATGTGAAAATCTGCTATTATGATTCATATCCAAAGATTTGTATCAATATTCTTGCCTAGAATATAGAATATTGTGAAGAATTTATTTAAAAAGGAAAAAGTTAATCTAAAAGTTTAGCATTATTTTTTTTCCTCCTTATTAATACCACACCTTTTGCAGAAAAAGGAGAAAAACATTCATCCCTTTCAGTTTATGAAAATTTTTTAAACTATTCTATGTGGCTGGAGAACTCAAAAAACTGAAAACCTCAGATAGGTGGTCCAGTATTCAAATTCCATGAACTCTCTTTCAGGGTGACAATAAAATGTTATATTGATCTGTCCTTTATCGCCATCAAGAACTGATAAGCAAATTGAGGGAAGAGAATATCAAGTCAAATTATGTGTCATAATGTGTGAAGGAGAATGTGTATAATGTAAACCTGTAGCTGATGAGCTGGCCTTCCAACCCACCATAAATAAGTGCTAGCATGCATTATGTTCTGGAGATGGATTAGCTGCAGCAACCCAGTCATACTGGTACAGAGCTGGTTAGATAGCTATAACTGATTATTTCTAGATGATGCTTCACAGGTCTTCAATACCTAAAAGAAAATTACTTTTTGTCTTTGATACCAGAAATTCTGTGATGCTCCTGCTAGTGTTAATCTAATTGACGATGTGAGGCAGCATAGCTTTTCTTCACTGGGGGAATGTGTGTGAGGTGGTTCTGCCCCCCTGCTCTGCTCTGGTGGGACCATACCAGGAATACTATGTCCAGCACTGGAGCCTTCAGCACAGGAAAAACGTGGACATCTTGGAGCAGATCCAGAGGAGGGCCACAAAATGATCGAAGGCCTAGAACTCTTGCCCTATGAAGAGAGGCTGAGAGAGTTGGAGTTGTTCAGGTTGGAGAAGAGAAGACTCTGAGGACACCTTATTGCAGCATTTCAGTACTTAAAACGGGCTTGTGAGAAAGATGGGAAAGAACTTTTTAGTTTGGCATCTAGCAATAGGACAAGGGGTAATGGTTGTAAACTGAAAGAGGAGAAGTTTAGACCAGATAATGGGAAGAAATTTTTTATGCGGAGGGTGGTGAAACACTGGAGCAGGTTGTCCAGAGATGCGGAAGATGCCTCATCCCTGGAAACATTCAGGGTCAGGTTGGATGGGGCTCCGAGCAACCTGATGTAGCTGAAGATGTCCCTGCTCACTGGAGGGGTGTGAAATAGATGGCCATTCTATGATTCTGTGCAAGTTAGATTGGACATAGATGAGTGGCTACTGTTAGCACTATAAACAATTTTTACATAGAAAAGGGTATTTTACCTTCGGTTGTTCAGGAAGAAAATCTAGAGGGAGCACTGAAACCTCACTAGAAACTTGTCCTTTTTCTCTCTTTTTTAAGTTGGCCAGAAGAAACATGGTTAAGTGTTTTTATATCTGCAAATGTAAAAATAATCTGCCTTCCTGTTAGATAAAGTTTTCATGAAAATTTAAAACCCTTATGTAATGCACTTTCTACCCATTCACACATTCACATGCTTTTTGCAAGTTTTGAAATGCTCTGGCCCACAATTATGTTTTATTTCACCTGAAATCACTTGTTAGAAAAGAAAATGAAATAGTGCATTTTAATCACAATACAAAGGAGTACTGACAGTTGTAGCTGGGGGGGTTTTATACTCATCTTCTAAAAACTTTCATCCCTATTTTGCAGAAAACATTTGCAGAAACCTTCTCAGGTATGTGATGGAAGCAGCATGATTACTTATTAAGTTCTGAGCCCCATATGAGAGGCCAGTTAGTGTTATATCAAGTGCTGGTTCTATAGAAAGGACATTTGCTTAGATATTTTCAGAACTGGGCTAGAATAGAGATATAAGGGTGTAAATCCTTGTGATGCATTACTGATTCACCGGGCTGTCTGCTCTGTCAAGATGTATTTGTTTCTTGCCCAGTCTGTGCAAAACAGTTGTGATAAAGTTATAGATCAAGTGTTGATGATTTTCACATACATAAGAAGATCTCTCATTGTGAAGTTTCAAGCTAACGTCTTTTATTGGGCTTAAGATCAGCCTGTTGGAGTAATTAAAACTTAATAATACTAGATTACTGTGCTAACGCTAAGCTTACAGTGGGTTAATATGTTTTCATATTGAAATCAATTTTTTTGTCCCAGTGAATAGACTTTGGATTTAGTAAGACTATCTCAAGCATACAGAATTTCTTATGTGGAAAATATGATTTGTCTACATTATCTGGGCTTCTGAAGGTGATTGTGTAGCTAGCTGTAAGCAAAAGGACTGGAAGAGTTGACCTGTGTGCCCTGTAGACTTTAAGTAGATTATGAACTGCAGTCACAAAAAATGCATTGTTAAAACTAGCATGAAGATAAAGTTTTTGATATGGAATAGCAAAGTTCGTAAGTTCATACAGAGTTTCATTATATAGATCAGGCACATATGAAGTTTTAATTAATTGGTGCTGATTTGTTAAGGGCAAGGCTTAATTTTAATCTTTCCTTTGTACAACGCTTACTCTAAGCATTCCTTCTCTGATTTTTTCACCCATCATTAACATTTGGACAGGTATACCATGTAATACAATATTTACTTTTGTCACATTATTTTGGTATAAACACATGAACCTCAAATCAACAAATGAACATGTGTCCACATTAAACAATGATTATTAGGAATAATCAGCAAGAAATTAATAATTTTAATGCCTATTGATACCTGTAATCCATAAAAAAGTTATCTTGAAGAACAATAGATAATATAATATTCCTAATAATGAAAAAGATATTACAATTAACAAATTATCTCAGGCATTGTATTAGTATTGGTTACCTAATCTTTCTAGTTCCTTTCAACTATGTATTAGATGATTGATCAGATCAAACCAGATTTTAGTGTTTTCATTTATAAAGGAAGGATTTATTTAGATCCATAAATGTGTGCTGTACACCCCAAGGTGGCTTGAACAGCCAGTAGGAGTAATAGGAGTGATTAAACCTTGTCACAGGGGGTTAGATGTGGTGCTTTCTTCCCACATGACAGGCTATGACAGTCAGACAGCACTGAAGCAGAACAAACAACAGTGGCAGTTTGCTGCAAGCAGCGCTACTGTCACAACTCCCACTAGAAAGCTAAATGCTAGGTATTCAGCTCAGACAAGTTTCAAATAGACCATGCAAATTCCGGTTTCAAAAATTTCCCTTCAAATAAATAGTGACATGAATTAACTGCAGAGTGATTGTGTTGTTATGTGAGTGATTGTTCACTGTCTGACGCTGGCCACGATCATATTTTGAGTGAACTGTTGATCCATTTACATTTGTGCTAAGCTGTTCCTGTTATAGGAAATCTGCCTTCATTTGAGAGAGCTGGTGTACTAATGTAATTAGAATGAAAGCTATCATTGCTCTTTAATGACTGCATGTGTTTGTCACTTTGGAGAACCGCATACAGGATGCTACAAAAACCATGCGCCTGATAAAATCACGTATATTCAGATGTATCATACAAGCTTTCATCCCTGAGTAAAAGAGACTGGCTTTATGAAGACTACAGAAGAGTGAAATTTGAATTTTTAACGGATTTCTTAAAAGGCAAAAGCTAGCCAAGAAAATGCCCCCCTAAATTCAGTGTTTTCAAGTGTATCATTCCATACTTTTTTTAACACAACAGGAGAGACAAATTTTACAGAAGGAAAATAAAATTCTTAGTAGTCTGTCATACTATGAATATTTTTTTCTCATTTTAAGCTGAGTTTAGACAGTGTTCCAAGCCCAGAAGAAGAACAGTACTGTGAGCGTATGTATGCATGTAATTAAATCTATGAAGATGGGTAGAAGGGGTTCAAGAGAACCTCTATGAAGTCAATAGCGAGTCAATATAAATAAGAATATTTTCAAAATTTTATTGTACATCTTGTCAAACTAAAGACATCTAACTAAAGATTTATGCTATGCTTAGCTTTCTTACCCTCACATAAATTGACTAATTTTGAATAAATTCTGGCTTAAAATTTTCAAGTTGCTGTTTATTGCTATTAGCAATAAGATTAGATGACATTGTCTCACTTAGATGGATGGTTAAGGAATAAAGGTTACAACAGTGTACTTGAGTTTGCATTGAAAATGCCTCTTCTAGAAGGACAAACCCTTTCTTTTGTATTTCTTAAAATATTTAGAATTAATCACAAATTTCAGCATTTCTGTTCAGAGGATATTTTCATCTTGGAAGATGTTTTTCTAACTTTACTAGGCTTTCCTTAAAAGGTGGTTAACAATTAGTTTATAAACATTTATTTTCCAACACACTTTTTTTTAAAATTTCTGATAGCTATAGATATTAAATGTGTAAAGATTTATATGTATTGTCCCATTTTCACATATATTCACATCATGACTGCCCAGTGATGCTACAGGGGCCTCTTTTTCAATTTCAAGAAAAATCCTGTCTTATTAAGGCAAGACTCAACAAAGCTTATCTCTAGATCTCATCATATCTGTCCATTCTTTTGTGTACTTCTCTTGCACTGCTGGGCATGTTGCCTTCTGGCAACTCCTGCGTTCTGCTTCTCCATTATGCCCAAAGCAGTAACATCCATGATAACATTTACTGGATGAAATACTGATACGACACTCTGTGCTTTCAGTACAGGACATCTTTTTCACTCTGTTCTCTCTCTGGCAAATCACATAAGATTTTTCACAGAAGACATCCATGCTGAAACACAAGTTCAGTTTCTTGGACATACCTGTCCTTTTCTCAGCCCTTTAATGCCCTTGCTCCTGATAGGAACTGAGACATGCTGGGAGGGAAGGATTTGTAGGCAAAAATGCCTGAGAAACTATATAGGGAGCTTTGTTTCCATCTGGTGAACATTGTGTGGTTCGCCAGAGAAAAACTCGGATCCATCTGTCTTTTCTGGGTATGTGAGAGGAGGTTGCTCTCTAATAAGTACTACCAGTGTTCTGGACAACACTGTGAATGGTTATGAGCTGAAGCAGGACTTTCACCAAGGAGTAGTAAACTAGAAGTCTCCTTTCAGAACACCTCTTCAGCTGCCAGTGTCTTTTGATTTCTTTTCCCAGAATTTTGCAGTCCCTCAAAGGGTTGTCCAGCAGATATCATAATCCAGTGAATATGTGTCACTGAGCTAGGACTTCAGCTTTGAAAATCAGAACAGGGGCTTACAAAACAGAAGGAAGATAATGGTTGCCTCAAAAATTGCACTTAAAAAAAAATATTAATACAAACCCTGGTGAGACTAATCTGTCTGCTTTATAACATCTGTCCATGAAATTAATACCTAAAATGTAAGATTAGGCATTTGAGAGCCATTCTGAAAAAACGAATGTAAGCATTCTGTTAAAGAAGCCTCTTCTACTCAAATACCAATACAGAGTATTTTCACAGGGCAGTATAATTTCTTTTAAAAGCTGCAGTTTTTAAGCAAAGAGACCAGAGGAGGTGATGTCACTATCAATATTAAATGGCTTTTAATTAGTGAAATTAAGTTAATAAAATTGCAGTAGTTGAGTACAGAGTAATCATGTTTAGAAAGCTACTCAGCAGTTTCTTTAAAATAAGTCATTAAAGTCATGATTTAGATGTTCTGTCTTGCTTAGCCACCACACAAGCAGTTAATACAAAACATTCCATTTTACTCTTATGAAAGAATATATATATTTTTTTTTAAAAGAGCTGTAAATTAGGTTGTGCTGGAAGCATCCATTTTCTTGCCTCCATCAGTGCCAACTCCCACTGTTTTCTTTGATATATGATTTGCAGACTACTATTATTATTTATGTGTTTTACAATTACTACGGATGACACCTCCCCTTCCTCAGCCACAAATCCGAAATGAATAAACGCTGTTTATTGTGACAGTCTGCCTTTTGTCTGTGGAACAATGACAAACTACACCACTGACAGCCAGTTGCTGTTTTTAACTACTGCTCTCGAGCTCAGTCTTTGAGTGTTCTTCAGAACGCAACCGCAGACAGTCTGGAATAAAATAAGAGAAAATGTATTGCATTTGTTTAGCATGCCGTGACACTGTTGTCCAATACATCGAGTAAACAAGAATAAATTACATAAGCATACTAGGGTTTTAGTTCTCTGCAGTTCATTGAGATTTATACAACCGTGGTCATATCAAAATTAATATATTAATGCTTTTTAGTATTAATCATTTTGATATTCATATAGAGAATTGCCTTCTGACTGGAATGAAGTGAGAGAGGAGAAATAAAAGGAGCACTTTTAATTATTCGTGAAATCTAAGAACATTTCTATTCACTCTTAGTTCTTCAGCAGAGCTAAGGCAGCATGGAATTACTTTATCTGTATGAATTTTGTGAAATTCTGACCTGCAGCTAGTCAGTTTTTAAGAAATGTTAAAATGACCTGTTTAATTTCTAATTGTACATAGAAGAGCAGACTTAGTAAGCAAATAAGTTCTTATATTTTGACCAGACCTTGGCTTCTATCTTACTGTAGGCAGACTTGTAAATGTGCCCAGGTATTTTTTGATGTTATTTTATTTAAATCTGAGTTTATACACAAAGGTAGGGTTTCTTATTGAAACTAGATGTTATTTTTTTTATGCCTCTTCCTCCCCTTACACACATCTGGTGCATATGTGTGCATGCGCACAAACATACATATGGAAGCATATGGCAATGCTAGTTTATAATCCTTTTTAATCTATTTATATGTGTTTGTGTACATAAATGAGTATTGCACTGTTTGTTTGGGTTTTTTACTTAACTGTCTGAACACAATATCACAAAGTATTTTCTCGTATTTTTTTTATTGTCATAGAATGTTGTACTGCTTGAATAATGGAAGAGCAAGGTCTGATGTTTAACTTAAATCTTTATTCAGTGCATAACACTAGCTGTGCCTAGTATCTGACCAAAAAGGAATTTGTTCCTGAGTTACATGTAGTATACTGACCAGTATAGGTCTTTTTAAATTCCTCAGTTTATTTGTGGTGGTTTACATTTCTTTTTCCTTTTTTATTTCTCAAGTCAAAGATAATAGAATACAAAGAAATTCGAAGTCTACTTGGGCACTGCCAGTTTCTAGAAAATATATTTGTAATTAAAAAGATATAATCTATAGTCTTACTTGGAACTTACCATAATTTCATACATTAAAATCTGCAGTTAATTTTTTAATGTGTATCTCAGATGAATAATTTGCCTTCTCATCTTCATCTATCTGTATCTCCTTTCTATTTGTCTTTTTTTCTCCTTTGATTTTTCCCTTTGAAGTCCCTCGTACCTGTTTTATTTCTTAGACTATCTTGGATACACTCTTGTTATAGCTCTCTGTCTATTAAATAGTGGAATGAAAGAAAGGAAGAAAGAAAGAAAGAAAGGCCATGAAGTAGGGAGCAGGGTAGCTTCAGAGTGCAAAAAGTCATTCCTCCAGGACTGCAATTTTTATACCAATACCCTTTAGAAGACCCTTGAAGAAAATCCATGAAGTAGTATAGCCTCTTGTATATCTTTGTATACTGATTAATAGATAATATAAATTGATACTTGGTTCATGTATGGGTCCAGCAAAAAGAAATAATGTTCTTGAATGTTTGAAAGAACTGGTTTGTGAGTACTTTTTTGAGACTAAAATATGGTAAGTACATTAAAATATAGTGTGCAATATAAGGATGAAAATATTCTGCTAACTGGCAGGAAGAAGGCTTTGTTTTGTGTGGGCAAGAAGCCAGAGTTGCAATTAGGTTCCCTTCCCAAAGGCTCAATCCACACTTAAATCGAAAGGAAAACTCTTCTAATTCCAGTCTTTCTAGATTAGCAGATTTTTATGGTGTTGGATAGCATGAAATTAATGAGTGAAACACACAGCATAACAATACAGGAAATCGAGAATAGACATATACATTCAGTAAAGAAAGCCATTTTGACGTTCTCCAGTAGGTATTCTAATCCAATAGGGAGCGCTTCATCCTCTTGCGTTCCCTCCTGCCTACCAAACACATTCCTATTTGAACAAACAGCACTATGCTCATTCATAAAGCTTAAGTATCCTTTCTAAAGACATAAAGTGTGGTTTAGCTATTTCAAATAATATCTAGGTTATGACCATTATCTAGCTATAATAAGCTACTCGCCATCATTTGAGCTATCCAAACATTAATGAGTTCCTTTCGAATCTGGAGATTAGTTAAGCTTTCATGTCAGTTATTCACAGCTCTATATTGATTTGTTTATTTTTACTTTCACTATGAATTTTAGTAAGATCTCATTAGATATTTCCTGTGTGTTATAATTGAAACAATAAAAAACAGAAAAAAATTTACACTAGAACAATGGATTATCTCTCAAAACCTTTACAGAAAGCATGTAGCAACCACTGCTTGTGATATTTAAGAAGAAAATCTAATGAAGACCTGTTCGAAATCAAAACAATATTACTGCAGAGAGATTGATAAATACTAATAAAAAGATCGGTAAAACATATGCAATGAGTACTTTACTGATTTAACTTAGAGATGGGGCTTCTTGCTTGCTAGGAACTTCTGTTTCATTTGCAAAAATTTCAGCAAATTAAATATTGACCTGCAATATAACCTGGCCAAATTTAAGCTTTCATCAGAAGTGTAACAGTGATATCTAATTATCAGGCTTTAGGTTCCTGTGATTTTACACATTATTATCTGTGTATATATGATACATTCATATAAACATAATTTACTTGAGTTACAGTGATCAGATTATGTTTGTTGTTTGTTATTTCTCAAGCCTATAGAGAACACGCACTTTCACATATATGGAGCTTTAAAGTAGCTTGTAACAAGCTACAATAGTGAAGCTGCTATTCATCTTTCTTATTCCTGTGAAACTGTTTATTTAGGGTAGATGTAGTGACTTGCAGAATAACAGTCCAAGGGGATCTGTTTTCAAAAGCAGAAAGGTTGAGGTCCCTTCACAATAAAAGGCGTGTCTCGTCCCCAGTACTCTTGCCCAATCATTCCAGCTGCAAAAGCCAGAACTCTCTGTATTCAGCCCTACTTGGTTTCTCCTTTCCCCTCTCTAGATTAATACATTGCAGAACTAGACAGCATGAGGTCAATGAATGAGTCCTATTTCAAGTGACAGTGCATTAATTTAAAAACAGGAATATACAGCCATTGTGGCAATCTAGATTTGGTATTCTAATCTAATAGAAAAGCTTTCATGCACTTACATTGCCTCTTGGCAGTCTAAACAGATCTCCATCTGTGAGAATAATACTGTGCTGATCATATGACTATGCTGTTTATGCTTCAATTTGAATATATAAAGTGGGTTTTCAATTATAAATGTATTTCTGTTCCTTCAGCTTCTTTGGGCCCTGGGGTCACTAAAGATATAAACCAGGAGTAGTAACAAAGAAACTGTGTAGATGACCAAAAAATAGGCCATTAATTCATACCTCTTGTGGCAGCAGACCACTAACCATAAAAGCATTTTGCTAAACTAGTCACTTGAAGCATCCATACAAGTAGACTACATGTGTGTTCATTACAAATTTTACAGAGTATTTTTTACCCATTTTTTCTAATTTTTGTCTGCTACCTTGAGTATTTTGAGTGCTACTCTGTGCCTTGTATTCAAAAAATGCAAACATAGGATTTGACTTGTGACTAACAATCAGTCTGCTTTTGCTGCAAAGTTGCCTTAGGTAACTCATCAAGAGCTCACAAAACATTGTAGGAAATACTTTCAGAAATGAATGTGGCTATGATTATTAAAGTCACCAAAATTACTGTATCCAGTGTCAGTTTAATTCCCTATCTTAATCTGTAAAGAAGTTACTACATCAAGTCCAAACTAACACACAAACCCAAAAACCTCAGATAAGCTGACATTTTATAACCTAAAAGCAAAGTGAAAGTAAAACTTCTGAAACCTTACGAAGTTTGCCATAGATTCCTTATTACTAGTTAATATTTGCTTACAGAACATCATAAACCATTGTCAAAGGTATCCGTCCTTCTGATTAAATTTATTGTGTGATTTGCTAACACATTGAACATGTAATTTACACTAACTTCAACTGTAATAGAGATGCTATAGTTTGTGTTCTTCAAAAGGATGTCTTACCGTTCAGTTTCTAAAATCTATTAATGTTAGTGGAAATCAGTCTCTTAAATGGCCCACAAGATTTGCAAATAATTTATCTGTGTTGTCAAGTCAGTACTTCCTGTGCCTTTACTAGTATGGAAAATTACAAAACCTAGGCCCACGTGTGGGCATTAGAAAATGAACCTCTGAAAATGCAATTTAAGGTAATGTAATAAAAACTAAAAGTTTTAGCTACAGATATTCTTTCTTTGATTAGTTCTTTGTCAGTATAAGAAGCCACAAAGTATGTAAAACTTGTTTTTGCGTTCCCATACTGTCTTCAGAATGCAAGGGTGTTCTCCATGCACCAAAGCAGTGTAGGATTCCCAATGCAGAGAGATTTACAGATAAAAAATGAAAGATAAGAAGATTAGAACTAAAATATATGCTGGTTTTGTAGAATATATAATGAAATCCCTATTAATATGTAGCCTTGACTATGAAGTTTCAGCATGGATCTCTCAGACTTTGCAGAGGATTTGAAAAATCTTTTTGGAATAATTACATAAATATGCAAAGGAAATCTCTTCATTTGCCCATGTTATCTGGTAGAAGCTTACTGGAAATGACAAAAGAATTTGGAAGAAAGACTGGAAGAAAGACTGGAAGAAAACTAACAATTGCCTTTCTCCAGAATATGCACTGCAACTGGTGCTGCTAAAAACCTTGAGGAGGGAGTAGTTCACTGAGGAGAAAATATTTGCCTGTGATGAAAGTTTATATGGGTTACTGAAGACTAAGAAGAATTGTGAGGAACACCAAAAGAAGCTGACACATGCAGAGAAAATAAGCTCAGCTGTGGCTGATAAAATTCATCCTCCTTAAGTGGGAAACAGCACAGACTACAGTGAGCGAATTACAGTATCCGTCATGTACTGAGGGACTCTGAATTAGGCATAGCCTCTCAGGACAAAGATCTAGACATCACTGTAGACAGCTCAATGAAGACATCTGCTTAAAATGTATCAGAGGTCAAAAAATGAATAATATTTAGACTGTGTAGGGAATATTATGGAAAATATTACGATGTTACATAAATTGATGTACATCCTTACCTTGACTATTAAATTCCATTTTGGTCAACTCTTTTGCAAAAATGATATGCAGAGGGAAAGTGAAGGTTACAGAAGGTCATACATATTTTTCCTCCAGCTTAGAAGGGTGCAAAGTAAAAAGAAATATAACATTTTCAATAGTAATCAATATCTCAAGTGGATATTTCCCTTTATTCAATCCTAATAAAGAGATCAACTACAGACATGTTCTTTTATGAAATGCACAGTTGATCTTTAGTACTTAGAACCTTTTATTTCTTTCAAGATTTGTTATAGAGTGTTTAATTAAATGCTACATGTCTGGGAATAAGAATTGAGCATTTAATGCTGGCATAAAAAGCCCAGATAAACCAGAGAAACTTCATGTTTTACAACACGTTATCATCATCTATTGTCCTAGGATTGCATCATTCCCATATGATTTTAGTCAGAGGGGAGTATTAGGTATTTTTGCTAAATAATCACTCTTGCTTTCCATGTCTTGTCTGGTTTTTCCTCTGTTTCCAAATTCATGACATCATGCAGGATTCACTGAAGAAGAAAAATATATTAAAAAGGCAGTTATTAAATGTACTACTATATTTTGATAAGAAGCTACCAACATATTGTAAAACTTTTGCTCAAATGAAGCTTAGATATGTTTTTCCTGTTTGCAACAAAAGCTTTTTAAGAACTGAATGTTTGAGGAGATTAACCCTTGACTTGAGTAGTTATGCTTTGGGGAAATACTTTTCTGGTTATGACAGAGCCTACTTAGTTCAGAATGGACTAAAAGAAAACACAGTAGTGAAATGCTCCAGTAGAGCACTTTCCCAAAGATACTTTCAAAGCACTGTAATACTGTTACCTGTTGGTAATTTGAGCTGTTTAGGACAGTGTGCACACATCTCATTTGTGTGGAATGAAGACTTTAAGATGGCTAGAAATATGGTTTAGTTATCATAACGTCTCTTAAAACAAAAGACAATTATCAGGTGGCTTATTATCACAGTATCACAGTATCATAAGGTTGGAAAAGACCTTTGAGATCATCGAGTCCAACCTATGACCCAACACCTACACCTACTCCTACTCCTATTTGTCAATTTATGATGTGATGGAAGGAGAGAAAATATTTATAGTGGGAGATACAATCACAATTATCTGGATATCAGAGCATAAAGGTGTAAAAAGAAGCAAAGGTCCAAGACCCATCTTTCCACGTTCCTTGATTTTCTTTATTTCCATTTTTTCCATTTTCTCCTTCCGTGTTTCTTCCTCCTGTTTTCTGGAGCTAGAAATTATTCTACTAAGGTGAAAACTTGATTCGCTCTAGTTTTTGTACTGTTAATTTAATTCTTCTACATACAATGCTTATTTTTATTAGGTTTTCTTATTTTCTTGTTCTTTCTTACTAAAGAGTTTAATAGAGTTACTTCTACTCTTCATCTTCACCCTGGGAAAAATACTACAACTCAACCTTAAAGCAACATTAAAAGAAGAATAAAATCTAAGTCTGTAATTTATAATATCTACTTCATAGATTTCTAACAAAAATTATCATTACCAGACATAAAGCTGATAGGAAGTATAAACAAATGTGAATAGTCGTGAACTCTATCCGTTTTTACAATATAGAATAAAAACATTTTTCCAGACTCCTTTAAACTATCATTGTAGTCTGAGTTAGCCAGGTTTTATTGCCGTTGAAAAAAATGCTGAAAGCAAGAAGTGAAGGAATGAGCTCTGTTCTGAAGCGTGGGTAGAAAACAGGCAGTTACAGGTTCCTGGACATAAGAAGTGTCCAAAAAATGTTAGAGAACTGAGCTGTGCTCTAAGCTCTTTGGCCAGCTTTTACCAGATAATGAATTACCTTAAAATGTCGTAATCTAATAGTCTCTGATTACTGCGCTTTCAGTATTTCTTAAATATATCAGAAAGTACGACTAGTGCAACAATACCATCGAGAGCAAAAGATTGAACCATCACAATCACATTTCTAAGGTCTGTTATGGCTATTTTGTAAAAATTGGTGAAGAATTACTACATCAGTTACATAACTTCATTGATACTTAAATATCTTTTTTTCCATTGTGCACAAATAAATGTAAAACAGAGGAAAGTAGAAGTTTAGGCTGCATGGTTATGACTCCCTTTTCCTTATTCTAAGATCACTTATTTAACTGGTACTTTTGCCATTAAATAAGTGTGCAAATGACTGTTTATGGTCTTAATTTAAGTAAGCAAGATTCTCTGCATAATCACATTAAATGCCTCTCTAAAGTAAAGAACTCTTACATTCACACTATAATTCTCACCAATCAAATCTGTAAGGATATGAAAAACATGGCTTTGTTTTGATAACACCTATTCTTTGTAAACCTATCCTGACTATCGTCAACTTCGTTATCTTCCTTCTCTTCTTTGGTAATCTCTTTGGTAATGTTATTTTCATCCAGAGAACTCGTCATTTAATTATTTTATCTCTTCTACTTTATCTGACATTCTGATTTTAAAATGATGGGTTTAAGAACTGTGTTAAACATTATCTCTAGTTACTGTTGACAGGGAAGAGATTTCATTCCCATCATCATGTATATCACGCTTTCTGCCAAAATACAGAATGAAACTATTGAATAATTCTAATAATTTTATTTATGTTTCACTCTGATAGCCGTATTTTTTCTTTTCTATATTTCAGTCTTTTTTGTAACCTATATTTCTTTTGATTTAATTAGCATTTTTTCCTTTTTATCACGAACAATTTCAGTTTAATTTCAATTCCCTAACATGTTCTTCTTGTGCTGGAGCACAAGCCCTATGAGGAGCGACTGAGGGAGCTGGGATTGTTTAGCCTGGAGAAGTGGAGGCTCAGGGGAGACCTTATTGCTCTCTACAGCTACCTAAAGGGAGGTTGTAGTGAGGCAGGAGTTGGACTCTTCTCTCAGGCGACCAGTGACAGAACTAGAGGACATGGTCTCAAGCTTCGCCAGGGGAGGTTTAGGCTTGACATTAGGAAGAAATTCTTCACACTGAGAGGGTAATTGTTCATTGGAATGCGTTGCCTAGGGAGGTGGTGGAGTCACCATCCCTGGAGGTGTTCAAAGAGAAATTGGATGAGGCACTTAGTGACATGGTGTAGTTGACAAGTAGGAGTAGGTGTAGGTGTTGGGTCATAGGTTGGACTCAATGATCTCAAAGGTCTTTTCCAACCTTACGATACTGTGATACTGTGTGATACTGTAATTGGTTCTGATTTCATGAAGTTTCAGTTCTTAAAAAAACAAAATATGTATACTTCTCTTTTGGGCTTGACATTTAGCACCGGAAAATAAAATATTGTAGCAATCAGTAGTCATGCAGTTTGAACTTTGTAACTTATATGGCATGGTGAATGTTCAGCCATCTACCTACAGTGTTGTTGTTAGCAGACTAATTTATACTTAGAAGTTTTATTGTTTTAGAAAGAATTTCACAGAGTGCAGACAAGCAGAGAAATATCTTCAAACTAACCAAGATTTTTCTCAAAGGAGTGGAGTCGAGTTTATTTAAGGTCAGAAAAATTCAGATGTATTAAAAGTGACTCTATGTGATAGAAATCTACTAAAGAATTACATGAAAGTGGTAGGAGAAAGTTCTGAAATGTGTAAGATAAAGCTGAAAAATAAGCTGAACCTCAAGCTCTCATTTTCCAGCTCAGTGATGTCACTGTGCCTGTCACAAGCTGTATTGCCTTGCACATGAAGCTGGAAGCCTCACATGGTAAATCCTTGTTCTCCCTTTGATTCCTCCATGCCTTATCAGAAAAGAAATGCACACATACTCTGCATAGTACAGGGCAGTAATATTTGACACAGCGCTCCTGTGACTTACACAAACCACTCATTTCTTGTTAATATGGCAACAGCAGAAAGTCTCCAGAGGATTGTCCAACCTTGTAATGAGAGGCCTGTGTTATGCACAGTTCTGTAGCCTCAGAAGTGGCCATGGATTCATCCCCTGCTGTGAAATTTGGCTGCTGCCTGAGGCCCTGTGGAAATCATGTTTCTTGCTGTGCCCAACCATATGCAAGCTTCCCTGCTGAGAAAAGCAAGGAAATTTGCTGAACTGTGTTCATCTCTTTCTCTTTTCCTTACCACGTGAAACACAGAGAAAAGGATCTGCAGGGCAGTATTGCCTTGCTATTTTTTTCTTCTGAAGAGGAAAGTAGGAGGGATGTCAATGTATTCCTGAGAACGTGCTGACTGCAAAACTCAGTAAAGAACTTGATTTCAGGAGGACAGTCATACCCTAGGAGATAGGGCAGAATCTACAAACTCAGTAACTACCAACACATTGAAAAGAGGATGGAAGGAATCCTTGAATAATCTCTTCTTCTCAAGAGGTACGAAGCCTAGTGTAGGAGAAAAAAGGAAAGTTCTAATGTGAACCATTCCTGGCAGAGGAGTTCTAAGAATGAGTGAAATTTCAGGGATCAAATTCTAAAGAACAGGCTGTCCAATTAGTTAAAAAAAAAAAAAAAGTAATTACACACACAAAATACCATACAGGAAATACTATTTTGTATGTTGGAATGCTGAAGTGTTTAGAAAAAAACAAGTAAATAAGAAAACATAATAGCTTCCCACCCACCAAAGTGTACAATTAAAGGGCTTGATCTCAATTACAAGGCATGTTCAGTATTTATTGGGGTCAGAGTCCAAAATAACAGTAAACCTGGAATGAAAGAAACAGGGTGTTAGGTGAGTATAAATGGAAATGGCTTGTAAGAACAGAACTGATGGGGGGGGAGGCATTTTTGTTTGCACTGTGTTCTTTTTCTTAGCTCTATGTTTCCTATTAAAAGCCTGAGAAGACCTCGTCTGGCATAAATAAGTATATTGAAGTTAATAGAGCTGCCATAGTATATAATGATTTGAACTGGTCTAAAGAAAGATAAAGCATTGATGATAATGTGAATAACAATATTTTAATGAGTTAATGAAAGGTAACTTTTGCATGCAGGCAAAGTTGTGATTTTTTTATTTATTAGTTGTGCTGCAGAAATAGGGAAAAGCATGAATCGAGATTAGGAGAGCATTACAGGAGATTATAGCTGGAGAGAGATTCTTCACATAAGAGAAAACTCGTTATTGTGGAAGAAAAAAAGTCGCTATGTAAACACATATTAAAGAGATATGAGCTGAGAATGATCTCAGATGGACTGGAGGTGGGGGGTCACAAGAAGCCAATGAGGAAGTCAAAGATTCCTTTCTCAGTGATTCAGAAAGGAGGAGTGTCTTTGGGCTGTTACAAAGAAACAGAATCGAGGAAAAAAACAATTTTTAGATGTAGCTCCTACCAGAAAGTAGAAGATAAAGAGAGTAATTTAATAACAAGAACCGAGAAAGGGAAGAAAAGGAAGGATTTCAGTTTTATAAATGTCTTTTTTTTCTAATATTTAGGCATGTGTTTAACACAAAGAAATATCTATTAGTGTCTGTGTATATATATATAATATATATGTATGTGCAAGTGCAGTATAGATGCTTTCAATGTAAATGTTTTGTTTCTTTTGAGGAATAATGATGAAGCATAAGAAATTTTCTAAGCAATAAAATGTTGCATTTGCAATTTGGCCTGTTACAGTCTGTGTATATACAAATATATATAGTAGTATGGATTTTTAAGTAGAATATTATATTCTCAATTTATTTTGCAAGTATAGCTTATGACCTAGTTCTAGGCTATTGAGTGGTACCATTTGTGGGAATCCTAGAGGATTCTGTATTATGCTTTTTTGTAATAAGGAATGACTAGAAATTATTTTGCTCCTGCCAGAGTGCTGGGTGCACGCACAAAAAAAAGCAGCTAGATGCAATTTGTTTCGCGTGTTTCACATGCATATAATAGTTTGGGTAGAATGATAAATGTGTCTAATCAAACTGCTTTTGAAAACCATGATATTTCCTGGTTCATATGAGCTAATGAAATATTTTTTACTTTTTTATTGTTATTTTTTCAAATCAAATGATGATGTGAAATCATTACATAAAGTCAAAAAAATTGTCAACAAAAAGATTTGTGCTAAGGCAGGAAAAGAAATTCATGGTATTTAAATTAAAAGGTTTTATATGGTGATTCTGGATCAATGGGGCAAACAGGTAGATACAGACAGTGAAACTTACAGAGAATAGTTAAGTGCCTCAAAATTCAGTTTCAAGTAAAAAAAAGAAAAGAGAACGTTACTCTGGTTGGCAATTTCATGAAAGCAGGCAAAACACCCACATTAAATATTGCTGGAATCCAGTAATCCTAGAGTATATTTATACAGTTAATATGCAGTATTCTGATTTTTTACATCCCTAGAGTCTACTTCGTTTAGACCACATGAACAAAAAACCAAAACCTTCTTCATTAGCACTTAAAACAGCACATTCCATCACACCAATTGTCAGCTGGGCTGCAATATCTGGATTATATTCTTCTTTTTTTTTAATTGCTATAGATTAATATTGACGTACAAACAGTACGATAGCATTTCCAAATGTAGTTATACTTTTTCCTTGCTCTTTACTGTCTATTATTATAATGCTTGCCGTTGTTTGGCTAGTTTTAAACTGCTGTATAAACTAATTTCCTGCAGTCTTCCTCAGTGAACTTTTGCTGTCTTGGATGAATTATCTTCAGGGATGTTCAGTTCAATTGCGCAATATAACAGCTGAAGGGCATCATGTTGTTGTGAACCCTACCTTTTCACATTGTTTCAGTTCAAGTTTTGGAGAGAAATGAAGAACATTCTAGGTACCAGCATGGTCTGATATGTTTGTATTTCTGACTTTGGGAATAAATTGCAGTGTGGGAAAAGCAGCTGAAAACATGGATAAAAGTCAAATGCAGGATTATTGTAGACCCTGTCAAAATAAATGGGGGAATATTTTTTAGTATGTAATTAAATGTCAAGATTTCTGAGTTAATGGAATTTCTGTAGTCACATCAAGGTCAGGCGAGCAATTACTGTTTATGAATTATCTGAAATCTTGTATAGCCTCTTCTAGCTAGTTTTATAGCATCTATTTATATTAGACATCTTTGCCATTTCTGATGTTTCTCCCCCATAGTTTCTGTTAACAGCGATGTGGAGCATTTTGTCAATTCTGTAGTTGTTTGCAAAACCTTCCTTTATTTCACTGAAGAGCTTGCAATTAGCCCACTTCTCCCTATTGAGAAGCATCTTTGTAATAACAGCTTTCCTGGCAGAGCTTTTGTTAGGCAGATCTTAAAATCAAGAGTCTACAAAGGTTGGGAAAAATCCAATCGTACAAAAGTTCAGCAAATCTCTTTCAAGGTCATATCAGTTAAGATTACATAGATTTTCCACTTCAGCAGACATTAGAGTTTACCATTTTTAGGGACAAATTTGAAGTAATAGAATTAATAAAATAAACCCATTCCTAAATGAAATTGTTTGCTAAACTCAAAGGAAAGCCTACGCTCTTTATTCCCCCGTCTTTAATGGGGTTACCTTTCTCCCCCATGTAGCCTCTTGTATCACTTTCTTTGAAGTCGTTCACAGCATTTGCTTTGACAGCCACTGGGTGTGGGAAGTATAAGGCTATAGCTAGTATCTCCATAGCATAATCCGCCCAGTCACTGTTGGTCACTGATCCAGCTGCATGCAGCAGCTTAATAGTCAAAGGGCATGGTAATTCCCTCCTTCTGTCTTTTCTTTCTTCCAAGGCAAAATCTTCACCTGGTGTTTTTGATTCATGCATTCTAATTATGATGGCTGCCATCATCAGCCCTGTGGGTGACACTAGAAATTCTCTGAGCCAACAGCTAATACCACAGCTTGTTAAGCGACCATGTCAGCCTGATTTTAGGGCCCATTTTGCAGTTCACCACAGGCCTATCTAAAAGCATCAGGAGTCTCCGTCTAGCAGGACAGGCTCATTGTCTTTCTAAATGTCTCCTTCTGATAAGCAGATCCAAATATGGTTCATTCACTGTGGATTTGAAGGCACAGTGGGGAACTTGGCTCACATAGTGGATACAACAAAATGCTTAATATTTTCACTTGGTATAGAGCTAAAGAACCCAATTTTCAATTCCAGGATAAAAACATTTACTCCCTGACTATGATCAAGAGTTTGAAATTTAAATCAGAAGTATTCCAAAGCTATTCTAACTCTCAAAGGAGCAGGCTTTCCCATACTTAGTACAAAGAAGAAAATCCTGGGTTTGTATCAGAATCTGAGTCACACAGAATTCACACGATGACTAGAAATGTCCTTTGTTGCCTAAGGATGTTGCAGAAAATTTTTCTCTGAATAATTTTGAGTGAAGTATGTGATTCCAGTGGATGTGAGGTTACCAACAGCGCTATATATACTGCAGTCTGATCTGTCTTGCAAATTTTATTTGTTTTTAAATAAGTGCTACAAATGCTTTAATGCTGTATATATTTCTTTTTAATGATTTGGCTGACCGAAGCTTTGGCAATAGAAAACAGTGAATATCTTTCAGTTGCAGGAAATGAGAATTTTACAGAAAGTATACTAATGTGTCTCTCTAACTGCCTCTCTGATCTGCAAATTGTTATTTTTCCTAGAAAGAAATGGAGCTAATTTTTCTCTGACTACATGGGCACTTTGTCATCAGAATTAATAGGAATTATAAACAAGTATTAAAGATAAAGTGTGTTTTCTATTTTGTGTAAATAATTATATTCGGGACTGTATTAAAACTTGACTGCCTCAAAACAGTACAGCATAATTAATTTAAGAATCTGCAAAGATAGATAGAAAAACAAATAGCTGGTCTTTCCTGTAGCATTAATCCACAATTATAATATTAACACAGTTTTTGTTCTCTAAGAATAAAATCAGTTACTTACCAATGAGGTATATAAAAGTGCTTATCTTGCAGAACTATCAGTTTGAACCACTAGGCATATGGGATGAGCTAATTTAAGAACTCCACAGGAAATTAGAGTGGCTCTTTTATTATCAACATCCATTTCCTAAATACTGTGTTACTTTTGGCTTATATTCCATTGACCTATAATAATGATGCTGGAGACTTATTTCAGCTCTTTTTTAAGCTGGCAAACTGGCAGCCATGCCTATCTGTAAGCTTACTTGTGGAGATAAATAAGAAGCCCATTTTGTTGTAGAAAAATCTAGTATTTTGTAGCCTGTGTTACCTTTAGTGATTGTACTTTTATGTGTAACGTTCTATTGGAAAACTTGTTCGCCCTTATAAATTCTCAAAGGATTTATAGGAAGAGGGCATTTCCAATATGCATGACAACTGTGCTTTGGCTAATGTGTATTTTTTTCTGTTTTTGAAATGTAGATTTTCTATTGTAATCAAGTAACCATGGTAAACCTTTGTGGCTGCACAAGACAAAAAAACTGATGATACAGACTTGATTGTGATGTGTAGGGATTACATCTCACAAAATTTATGTGTCTGTCTAAATATTAAATTTAACTGAAAAAGCAGAATTTTCGTTCTTATTTTCCATCCACTTGTTCTTTAATTTGTCTGGGAGGTTTTTTAAACATGGTATAAAAACCTGAGGGAACCTGAGTGCAGAATGGGGCAAAAGCTCTGCAGGTTACAGTGTAGAACCATAAGAGGAAAAATAGCAGGCTATGTGGACTTAAAAATTGTAGAGGTATGGGTAGATGTCTAAAATTCCCCAAACAGAACAGGAGAATTCAGAAAGAATATAAAATGAGATGGTTTGGGGGAGTGAAAAGACAGCAATAGGCTGAAGATTCATTTCCATTGCAGTGGCATAGAGCTACCTATGAAGAATTGTATTTCATCGGATCTGCTAATGTGTATTGTTAACCTTCAGCTTAACCTTCAGACCTAATAGAGTGTAAACTTGACTCCAATGTATTTTTCCTTTCTTCATTATCCTAAAACATAAACCATCTTTTCTACTTACGAAAATATCTTCCATCACTGTAAATATTTTTAGACTAGTGTTAGGATTTAACATGGTCAATTCCAAAGTGAGTCAGACAAAATACTTCAGCATTGATATTTAAGGGCTGAGCAAATGACTTCATGAAAAGTTCACAGATGAGTCCTTCATTCTCAGTCAGTTAGCATGCTATTAAAAAAGGCAAAATCCCACCATAAATATAATCACATTTGTTCTTAACATATACAAACTCTTAATACTTGTATGAGCAAGGCTAGTATTTTTCTATGTGACTTCATATGAAATATTGGTTATGATTTCAGTATTCGTAGACCAGTCTGCATTCTGTCAATCAAAATCTTCTGTTTGGACTTTGTTATCTCCCTTCATTCTTTCCAGCAGGCTGCAGGCTGCTTTCAGGTCTCAGAAGATATAAGCCTATCCTTTAAAAATAACCAAGAGCTTAGCAATGAATAGTACTGCTGCCTCAATTCCTTCCATTATAAAGTCCTGCCTAATGCTTTTCACTTTACTTTTCATTTCCTTTGTAGTGCTGAGATCTGGGAAAATTAAGATCTGTGGTACTCCATATTCAAGCATATATTTGAGACTTGCAGCTTGCAGCATTCTCACATTATCTCTGCTATTAGTGAATGTAAAAACAGTTTCTACCCATCTCCCTCTTCCTATTTGCTGAACTAATAGATCAGTGGGAGAGATTTTCCATGCATAATGTGAAGAAATAGCAGCTTAGCTCAAGGATTTTTTGGTTTACCATAGGTCGGGGAAGAGGATGAGAATCCAGAAATTTTGTAATTTTTTCTTTACAACTTTCTGCCTAGAATTATGTCTCTGAGAGTAATATTATCCTCTTTCTGGTGACGGTGCTGGCAAAGAGCTGTTAATTTCTTCTATAATCTGATTTTAATAAGATAGACAGCAAAATGCATGGATGACTGTAGAAATGTGACATAAATTCTGTATAGGAAAACTTGGGAAAACAAAAAACAGCCATGAAACATTCATTTGGCTACTGGTCAGTCGAGAAAACTGGTAATTACATTAACCTGTTAACGTTAAGGATAATAAGGAGGTATCAAAGGAGATACTAGAAATCGCCATGATACATGCAAGTCCTAAGTGTAGAATTCTTTATAGAACTGGAGGATCAGATTGTAGAGCAGCTCCTTGCAGTACATCCTTCTTTCTTGCAAAATACGTAGCTAGCACTGAAGAATCAATTTTAGTAATGGGATAACTGTTTTTACTATGTGCATGAGCACAGGCTCCATCTGATTCTGCTTGAGACTCCAAAATTATCTCATTCGTGCCATTTGTAAAACATTTTGCTTCTTGTTGCAGAACAATCTCACTGTGCATGAACTGTATATCTTTTGGTTAAAACAAAATTTAAAGACGTGCTTCTAGCAGTATACCGAATCTGCTCCAATCCCTAGACATTTAGTCTGTGGGACCAAGGCTACATAGTCCAAAGCACAGTATGAAACATGTTGTGTGGATGATGGAGTCTCAGTACCCACAGCTGAGCTTTACAAATCTACTCTTATGGGATCACACTGGTATTGCCATAATTTCTTCTGGTTTGTGTAATTTTATTTACCCATGTTGGTAACTTCGTAACTATCTTTATGATTATAAATTGCAGGAAATCTGGGAGAAAGTAGAAGTACCCTTGGTGTGTCTCTCAGCACTCAAATATATTGGAAAGAAAAGTCTGAAGACACAAATGTCAGCTCTTTTCTCTTTTTTTTTTTTCTTTTTTATCCTTTTGAATTGATAAACACTCTTCCTAGCTAAGAAGAAATTGTTGCAACTCTGATATTTAAGTGCTTTAGCAGCCTTCCTGAACTTTTTTAGCTAGTGAATGTTTCCTTAATTCCTAAAACTGATATTTTGGTTTTGCACTTAGTATGTAACCACTAACATTTCAAAAGGATTTAGAACTGCATAAGATATGTTATATGCACTGAGAAAGGAAAAAAAAGGGCATTTCTTTCCAAACATAATGAAACCTGTAAAAAAGAAGCTCATCAAAGGTGTAAATGTATTACTAAGTTCTCAGTTTCTGAGTAGCAACAATGAAATAAACTTGAAACTGGTGTCTGTAATCCTCAAGGTTGGATCTGAATAGTAAAGCAACTGATAGCCTGCTAATTCTAAAGTAAAAAGCTGAATAAATATGTTGCCATTTTACCAATAAAGTAATAAGTAGTTTAGAGTAGATGCAATTGACATAAAATAATGTTAGGAATAATGTCAAATACACTGATGAAACAATGTCAAATATACTCATGAAACAGCTATTGATGTCAAATTTGCAAAATAGGATGACTTTCCAACAAATATATCCAAAGTTTAAATCAGAGTTAGGATGACAGATATAGTAACAAATTATTGATGGAAAATTTGAATTATGTCCTAACTAGTGCCGCAATAGCAATATTTATTTAATCTAAGCATGATCATTGTTTGACAATTACTTTTAAAAACTTCCATAATATCAAATAGATAATATTTTTACAATTTTAATAGCTGACCTATGCAAGCAGTTGGAAGGCTTATGCAGCTGTCCAAGAAGAATTTGGCATATAAAATTGTTGCAATACAGTAGATAACTAAATACACCACTAACTGTTAAATGGAATTACTTGCATATTAAAGAAAGCAGAGATTGATATTTGATATCTCAAACTTGAGAATTAGCTTACAAGAAACAGTGAAGCTAGAAGTCACTGAAATTGCGTGGGATAATTAAAACAGGTAGATTCCTTTGCAGTATGGCAATTTTCTGGAAGGGCTTTCATTCTTAAGAATATATTAATAATATATTCCCTAATATTTTCCCAGTTACCAACTGTTTTAAGCTTAGAATCACACAGAAATAGATATGGTAGTATACATTTAATTATTCATGAGTCTTTCTTCTATCTCTCTTTTCCAGTCTACCCTTGAGCCCATGTAGGCTTTGCATATGTATAGCCTTCCCTAGCAAGGACTTCCATAAGTATCCTCTCCTTTTGTTTGGATCTCATGAAGTTCAAAAAGGCCAAGTACAAGGTCCTGCATGTGGGTTGGGGCAATCCCAAGCACAAATACAAGCTGAGTGGAGAATGGATTGAGAGTAAGCCTCAAAAGAAGGACTTGGGGATGCTGGTGGATAAGAAGCTCAACATGAGCTGGCAATGTGCAATTGCAGGCTGGAAAGCCAACCGTATCCTGGGCTGCATAGAAAGAAATGCAACCAGCAAGTCAAGGGAGGTGACTCTCCCCTCTATACTCCACTCCTGTAAGACCTCACCTGGAGTATTATGTTCAGTTCTGGAGTCCTCAGTACAGGAAGGACATGGACCTGTTAGAGTGAGTCCAGAGTAGGGCCACAAAGATGATTAGAGGGCTGGAGCACCTCTCGTAGGATGACAGGCAGCGAGCTGGGCTTGGTTATCCTAGAGAACAGAAGGCTTCAGGGAGACCTTACAGCAGCCTTCCAGAGCTGAAAGGGGACCTATAGAAAAGCTGTGGATGGCCTTTTTATCAGGGAGTGCAGTGATAGGACAAGGGGTGGTGGTTTTAAGCTGAAAGAGGGTAGGTTTAGAGTATACATTAGGAAGACATTTTTTATTGTGAGAATGGTGAGGCAGTGGAACATGTTTTCCAGACAAGCTGTGGACGTCTCATCCCTGGAGGTGTTTAATGCCAGGTTGGATGGGGCTTTGATCAACCTGATCTAGTGGAAGGTGTCCCTGCCCTTGCAGAGACATTAGAACTGGATGATCTTTAAGGTCCCTTCCCATCCAAATCATTCTAGGATTCTATGATCTTTAAATAATTTCCATACTATGATTTCTATACTGTCTACAAAGATTATTTCTCTTAGTTGCCCTCTGTCACTTCTTTTCAATAAGCATCCTCATATTTATTCTTGCAAAGCCTGGCAAACATAGTTTCTGAAATCTTCAAGATTAAGAAGGATACCGTTTCACAGTGGGAAGCATATATTGGACTTATTGTAGCATCATTTTCCATAATTTATGCTGACTGTGGTCATAATGACAATGGTTTTTTTTATTTTTTTTAGTTGTCTAACTAGAGAAATATATTAGCATGTACCAGAAGGAAATTATTAAACATTTCCTACAAAAAAAAATATTCCCTATTTTCTGACTTTTGTTAGAACATTTTAAAGTTTGGTTTAGTACTTCAGTAAAAGATTCCAAATAACAGGAAAATATCAGAGTTGTTAGTGCAGCCTGTTGTCTAACAAAGAAAGCATTTCAGTTTCCCAGGTGAGATGTTTTAGTTTTAATAGTGTATACATGCTGTCTTGACACCAGGGCAGCCATTCTTTCCTTGGTTTTTAAATTATGGCACAAACATTTCTCATCGATTGCAATTTTACAGCCATTTCAAAGCTCAGCTTTGGCCCCATGGTTTCACTGTGCCCGTACAATTGAGGAGAATAGCTTCTGTGATGGGTACTATTATGGTCATTGTGTTCCTATGAGGTGGACCTAAGTGTCTATGGAAGTGAGACAAGATACATAAATGTCTGCAGGCTTCTAACGACTGCTGAGGGATTTCTGTGAATTCCCAAAATGTAAAGAATGTGCTACTTTTCCTGTTCATGCATGCTATGGAAGCATACCATTTTTTAAAAAAAAAAATGCCTGTTTGCGCAACTACTGTATGGTTAATACTTAATTTCAAGAAGCAGGCTATGTAAAGGAAGGCCTTGCATCCAGCTTCTTGAGTTTATGTCATTAAATAATCATCTTCTGAGTTTTTGAAATCAAGTGCTTAATGCATCTTTCCATTGTGTCTTATGTATGATTCCTCATTTGGGTGCTTTCTTACTGCAAAATTGAAATTCATGGAGTGTACTTTTGTGGCTACCGGATACCTATTTTGTGTGATTTATCCTCTTATGTATTTAACATATCTTACATACTGAAACTGTATATTGATAAAAAGAATTTTTGGATGCTGAAAGTTTCAGAAACCTGATTCACAACAACTTCTGTTTCTGCTGCTCAAAGTAGTATTGGGACAACAGTGTAAAAATCCTATTTGCTAACATCTTTTTCAGTATTATTTTACAAACTCTAGGCAGTTCTCATGACTTTTTCATTTTTGTTGTCAGTTATTATCTTCTTAGAGGTGTTCCACATAGACATTTGTACTAACAGAATTCAATATATTAACCCATGAAAAATGGTTTGTCATGAAAAGTGCAGCCATTTTTAGTGATTCAAAATATATCACAAAAAAATAGGTCTCTAATAATGCTTTTCTTACACCTTTGCATCTGCGTGTTAGCAGACAGCTAAACACAAAATAATTGTCTGGAAAAACTTGTGGTGTGGCCCTGCTCGTGAAACTTTACGACAATGTAAAATTTATGGATACAAAATTCTAATAGATCAAGACTTAAGATTTTTATGTTTCCATGCACTTCAGGCACAAATTTGCCTTTGGTCAAGAAGATAATCTTTCTTACATAAACTTTACATTTTCTGGAAAGTATTTTTTGTTGTGCTGCCTATATGTTTCACTTTTAATTCTCCCTTCCTATGTAGTAGAATATAAGCACATGCAATCATAAACACTGTCAATTCCTTCTGCCAGAGCAGATTATATACTGTGCCTATTTAAGCTTTGTTTAATCCTGTTTGGAAAGAGCAGAATTTAATTCTGGTACAAATAGGAAATAGTTAACCTCTAGAAGACAATACTCCTGTTGCAGATGAAACTGGTTGTTACTCTTTGTGTTTCCTCAGTGAACTGCATGGAGCTAAAATCCTGCTCAAAGTTCCAATTTTGAGCTAGTTGGGATTTATCATTTGCTTTCCTAACTGTAGCGAGGGATTTTCCACTTCCTTTTAGACAATTTAATAACGCTCGTTATCTTCAAACTCTCCTTTATTCTCCAAATTAAATTCGTCTGCATCTATAAAAGCAGGTGGGGAAATGAATATTCTGAACTGTAATTATTCTACGTAAACTCCAGAAAGAGTTACTTTTGATAGGTTACCTGTTCGATTAGGTAGAAACAATGAGATGTCTGTGGTGTTCACTTTTTTATATATATTTACCTTTTTCTAAGCAATCTCTTTTATTTAACATCGTTGCTTTCCTGGCCTCATTAGTGTCCCATGGGTTACAAAATCTGCCTTTTCTCTAAGATTTTAACGTTTTCATCTTGTTCTCCATCAAGGAAATATTTAATCTATTTTTTTATTTAACCTGTTCATGCATGATGACTGATTTAATGAGTGTGTGTGTTTCTGCGTTATTTTATGAATTGCTTTTCTCCAGATATTACTTTACTAAAAATAATTATGTCAGCCTCAAAAGTCAAGGAGATCCAGTAGATAATAATTAAGTTTTCAAAGTCAGACATTAAAGGATAATGGTCCTCTATCTGCACTCTAAATACAGGTACTTTTTTTCCAACTGTTACGCAGTTCGTCCGTAGTTTTCTTCCTAACCAATTCACTTTTTACATAAACTAAATTGCATGGTCTAGATGAGCAGTTCTGAAAAACTCATTGGTCTTAATCCAGAAAAACAAATAAAAAAACTTCATGTGATTTCTCATGCGGGAATGCTGAACGGTTTTGTGTTTGAACTGTGGTAAGACAAAAATGAGTATAGCTAAGAAGAACTTCTGCAACTCTTAAGAAGGAATCTCAGTTGGTCTTGTGAGCTCATACCTTTGCACGGCGTTACTGCACAGTTTCTCACATCCAGCCACCTTGATCTTTAGGCCACATATACCCAAGGTCTGTCTGCAAGCATGTTTGTAGATATACCCTCATCTTATCTTTTTCCTCCATCTTCTACTCTGCTTCATTTCCTCTCTTTGGAGATCAGGCTATACACATTTTTGAAAGTACCATGAAATTCTCACTTAATCACTCAAAAAAGGGTACTTTGAATTTACAAATAAAAAAAGTGTTGTGAGACTCAGTTTTTTCACTTTGCTTTCCTAATTCCTATTAACTCTATTAATGTTAATAGGAAGAGCAGTTATTCCATTCTTTCACACATAAATATATCCATACTTATCTTTCTGTGAATACAGTTACTTGCTACTCTCTGAGCAGACCTCACTGTTTCAAGCTGCTTTCCATTCACTACATTTTCTAGGTCGCTGAGACCTCATTAGGTATTTCAGAGCTATGTTTGCGGATTCCTAATACTTATAAGCCTGAAGGAAGTAGTCTAACCAAATGCTGAGAAACAATCTTTAAGCTTCATTTAAAATGGCATGTAGTTTGTTGTCATTTTTCATTATGTGTACATCTGGAAACGAAAGTTTAGCCAGAATGTTTATGGCTTTGATAAAAAATAAAATCCTCAGATTATTACATTTTTAGAAGG
The DNA here is from genome assembly GCA_033558235.1 of Neomorphus geoffroyi. NCBI lineage: Eukaryota > Metazoa > Chordata > Aves > Cuculiformes > Neomorphidae > Neomorphus > Neomorphus geoffroyi. The sequence continues at coordinate 20,897,315 of JAUMJM010000020.1, read as the reverse complement.
ATTCAGACCAGGCTATGCCAATTCAAAGTGAATATAGTCTCACATTGTACATTAAATTTTTCCTTTGAGTTATTTTATTTATTTATAATATCCTCTCTAAAATTAGTTTCAGTAAATTGTATTAATACTGAGCGCACATTTGGAAGTCAGTTTTCAGTCAAACACATTAGATTATAAATCCAAGTTATAAACACCTTTCAAGATATATAGCAATTTTGTAGTTCTCTGGTCGCCAAAAATGTACTGTTATGAATATGCTGTAATTTATGGGGGGATTTACTCTATAGATGCAACTGCTGAACATTAAATTGAGAATATAGATTTTCTTCTGGATTTATATAGTCCCTATACACTTGAAACTACACAATGTAAAAAAAAAATTCTGTATACAGACTTGAATCAAAGATGAAAAGGATTAAACAAATGGTCTCTGTAGCCATTCAATAGAACTGGGTATTGTACGTTCAAGAATGGCACCAGGAGCCCCCATGGGGAAGTGACAGGATAAGACTAGGAAATGTTTGTGACTAACAGGATACAAAGAGCATTCTTTCACTTTCGAATGTAAACAGGTTCAAATTAGGCATAGTATAGCATTTTCCCTGGGAGCCACTTAAATATTTTAAAAAGAGAAAGAGGACAGAAAATCTACATAGCTTCTAATATCCAACCACAAGTAAAAAATTGATTACAGTTCTGTAGGTTTCAGAGGTTTGTAGATAACATTTTATATTTCTGAGTTTCAGCATGACATTGAAAACGTAAGCTGTTTCAATAGACAATTAGATTTTAGAGGCAGTTCACAGTAAAGTTGTTTCTCTTAACAGAACTGACTTTCATATACCTGGATGTAGAACTGATTGTATTTATTTATACTACCTCTTATCATTAAAGAACAGAACTTAAGTATGATGTTGTTGCCCATTGTTCTCTATCCATTTTGTTGAATTGTTTTTCTTATTGTATAACATCATGGTGTTTGGAGACCTTATAGTGCTAATTGACAGAGATATTTAAAGTATCGTGCAGAGTCATCAACAGTAACTGAAGTCATCAAAATGCTAACTTAATTCAAAAGTTCACACACAATTATATGAATGAAAATATATATAAGCTTATTTATAGACAATATTTAAGTTCTAAATAGGGACAAAGGAATTCCTGTGTTTCAGGAATTCTTTTATAGAAGCTTGTGTTTGGAAATATGCTGACTATTAAAATCAGATGATCACCTCATGTTAATTTTAGTGTAACTTGCAAATTGATCTATGACATCAGAAGGAGGTGGTGGCATAAATCTGGATGCACATGTCTTTGACCTTAGGAGAAGCTGGGATCATTTCCAAGCTGCAAGTCTTATATGAATATAAAAAGCATGGATTGTATAGTAAAGAAACAATGCTTTTGTAAACACAAATGGAAATCTCTATGAATCTCATCTTGGTTACACACAAGGGGGGTGTATTCTCCACTGAAGTCTAATGGGATGTGCATCGAGGGGAGAATAATATGCACCATTGCCTTGTTCACTAACAGGTGAAGGGTAATACAGATGAAATTGGAGAACTAATGGGCAAGGCAGTTCCCATTAGCATATACAAGACAATTCCACATTTTGCAGCCAAGTAAAGGCAAAGTAGTGGCATAAACCAAGGAAACATTAAGTCTAAGACCTGCTGTCGACGTGATGAAAACCACTTGACATTTGAGTCTTTCAAGTGCTGGTTTATCACATGAGTGGCTCAAATGATTACTTTCTCTGTAGAATCTAACAATGAGGGATCCTGAAGGACCTGGACACCAGAGCAAAAGAAACACTGAACTGTGTGAATTTGGAGATACAGCCTGAAGTCACCGATGTTTTGTGCATTTCTAGCAAATGACTGAAGGAAGCCACCTGCAGTAGGAGTGTCATTTTTTTGCCAAAAAATAGATAGATATATCAATCAATCAATCAATTGACCAAACTTTAAAAGCCCAATAAATTCAAGGCTTAAATCAATGATTTTTTGTGGCTGTAAATTCCAAAGGTTGACAGTACACACAGACATGCTCCCTTTTGTTCCATGTAAAGTGTTTTTCCACTCCTCCATAGACATTCAAGGACAAATTGCTCTTCAGTATGGCAATTCAAATACATACCACATGAGGTTTTAAATGTGTTTCTGAAACTTGTTCATATGGTGAATGGATGTTTTGTATTTGCCATCTGGAGATTACATATATTTTTATCTGTATTCTTTCTAAAGAAAATGCTCATTTTCCAAAAGATCTTGCAAAAATGCTGGTCAAAGATAATTATGCTCCAAAATCAAAACACTTCAAAAGATATTTGTAGCAATAGTAAGAAAATACTGTATGCTGCTCTAAATATGAAACAAATATAGACCAATTTTATTACTTCTAGAGAACAGCTCCAGAAGACAGAAGACCTTTAATATAATTTTAATTGGTTGAGAATGTAGGTTTGGCAAGTCAGATGTCTTTCATTTGTTTATTAGAAATAACAGAATAACACCTGCGTAGGGATTTTAATATTTGAGGGATTTAAGTATTCACTGATATTAATTAAATGCTGTGAATTCTTTTCTCCTACAAGAGAATATATACATAATGATCTGTTTTATATTTATCTTCTAATAATTTGTTATATTTTCTGAAGATATTTTATAGAGGTAACAATAAGAAATTAAAAGTTCCTTGGCTGGACCAAAATGTTTATTGTGGTCACTTAGTATACTATGTTATTGTAGCAGTACCCAGTCTCTATGAAAGTGGATGACAGCTGTATACATTATCTAAAATATCTATCTGTATGCTGGCAAAGCCTACATTATAAATAACCATAATTAACACATTTCCTTGAAATAGTCAACATATGACAAGGTATATTGAACTCTATATATTGATTGTGAATCTTTTGACTGAAGGAGACTTGTTCTATAATTGCACCTCTGCATGCATTATGAGAATAATGGCAGAGTAAATTATTTTACAGTGACTTTTAAAAAATATATACTGGATTTTATTTAAGTGCTTACTAGACTACCATTAGAATATATTTTGTTGAAATATAAATGATATTTTAAAAATCAGAAAAACTCAATCCTATTTTGAACAAACACAAATTTCATTAAATTTTCTAGCAATCCAACTGACTTTGGAAAGCCCTTGTTGCTTAAGCTGTAGTAAACGAATTCCTAAAACAAAAACTCAATGAAAATTTCTTTTTACCTTTTAATAATTTTTCATTATTATTCTGCTATTAACTTCTTAACTAGAAAAAATACTTTTTTTGCTGTTTGCATAAAGATATATGAGGACTTTTGCATTTTTTTGCGCTATTTTAGAAGTGAAAGATACATAATATCAGATACAGGTTAACCAGGAGGACTGTAACCTATATTCTACGCTCTTATTAGCAGTCAGAAATATTACTGCCATAGAGGAAAACCTGAACAATAGTTTTGCACTTCAGTGCAAGGGTGGAAGATATGGGAGATAAAAAATTCAGTGTTCCAGGATAAGCTTTCAGAGGCACTTAAACTCCCAAACTGTATTTCATTTTTTGCTGAGCATCATGGCACTCCAGTTATTGCTAGGCCTTTGGAGGACAATATATTCATAGAATCATAGAATGGTTTGGGTTGGAAAGGACCTTAAAGATTATCCAGTTCCAACGTCTCTCCAAGGGCAGAGACACCTCCCATTAGACCAGGTTGCTCAAAGCCCCATTCAGCCTGGCTTTGAACACCTCCAGGGATGAGACATCCACAACTTGTCTGGACAACATGTTCCAGCGCCTCATCATTCTCACAATAAAAAATTTCTTCCTGATATATACTCTAAACCTACCCTCTTTCAGCTTAAAACTACCACCCCTTGTCCTATCACTGCACTCCCTGATAAAGAGCCCCTCCACAGACCTGTAAGTAACCTTTCAGTTCTGGAGGGCTACTATAAGGTCTCCCTGGAGCCTCCTCTTCTGTAGGCTAAACAAGCCCAACTCTACTTATATATTCAATTCACTTTCTTCACAGAAACTAGTGAAGGGACAGGCACGATATTTCCTGATTATTACTCCATAATGAGAAGCAGTGGTAGATCTTTTTAGATCTATTTGATTTTAACTTCCTGTTCGCAGCATCTGTCTGCTTTTGCTAGTAGTAGTACTAATGCTAATGTACTATTACTGGTGATCCTACTGTGCCTAATGGGAAATTCAGCTGCACGAAGCAGGAACAAGTTATCACGATACTTCAAGAAAATATTGGAGTGGATCCACTGTAACTTCAGTGTAGGTTTGTCTAATATTGCTGGGCTGGCACCACTACTAATCTGGTTGCAGTATATAACTTTTCCACCATTTCCACCTCCTTGTAACATTAGTAGAAATAATTGGCCCAGCTAGGGCAAGCAGAGTGGGGCTGCTGATAGTGGGCACTGACCACATGCAACTGATGGGGGCCACTTGGGCAGAGTCCCTTGACACTGGGACAATCAGGGAGGCAGCAAGGAGTGAGGTATGAGGCAAGGTCCATTCCTGAGGCAGAAGTATTTCCTCTCAGACATGGGATAGGTTGCTCCTCTCTCAGCAGAATCTGCCTCTAAATGTAGTTTTCCTTCTGTATTGTTTTGGAAGCACCTTTTTTGTCAAAGAAAATACAACAATGCAAGGAAGAAGTAAAGAAACTGAACATATATTTATTAATACAAATAGTGTTTTGAACTTACTTCCTTTGTATATTAAATGTTCCAGGCTGCAAAATTGTATCAGAAGTATTTGAGTTTATTATGCTTCTATTCTGTGAATGTTCTGATTTCTTAAAAAGACTGTGCCTCCTGGTGTCTTGCATGTGTGCATGGTAGCAAATATAATCCTATGTGCAGTCAGAGAAGTTGTATCCAGAGATAAATTAGACTACAGGTTTTCATAGTATGTTATTAAAGGAGCTTTAACAAAGGTAAACACAGCACAGTCATTATAGTGAGAATAAATATTAAGATATTTTACTTTAAAATAAATAATTTTTAAAGGACCTTGGGACAGTATTGTCAGAATTGTACAAACCTAGGCTTGAATTCTGAAATTACATCAAGGAAAACAGCAAAAACTTCTCAGAGACATGTCTCAATGCATAATATTGTAGAACAGCAGCTACAATAATTTTTAAATCAGATAATCATACTGTGCTTATACAAAGTATTTTTAGGGGTTTTCTTTAGATAGCTTCTCTTGCTGTCTGAAGATGGATGGGCACAGACCCCACTGAGTGGTCAGATTTTTAGCTTCCTGCCATTAAGCCCAGTCCCCTGCTATCATGAGCATCCATGTCACATAATCCCTTTCATCAGGACAGAAAACTAGTCACAGATCCCTAATTCTGAGGTCAGTTCTGCTCCAACGCCATCCTCGATTAGAACAGCCAGGGGTAGAAGTGCTCTAATTTGTACCTTCTTATACAGGCTCAGGGGAGGTTAGACAGTGCAGCCCACTGTGGTCACCCCCTGCAGAAGCACTAGCAATCCAGCACACTCTAACATGCGTATTAAAATGTGCTTCATAAAAAGACATCTTCCTCTTTGCTCTTACTGTTTCCCCAGTTTTGCCATAAAAGACAAACTGTGATTCTAATGAGGGGAATGGAAGATACTATGAAAACACTCCTGCTATTCATTACTAGCGTATCTCAAGCAAATATGAAACACGTAGACCTCCAAATCAGTTCAGAAGGTGTAATAATCATCTGAAAACAGTCTGGAGGAAGCCATTGCTTTTACTGCATAATTACGTTTCCTGTAATATGTCATCAATTAATTTTTTTACTTTATGATTTTTTAAAAATGTATGACGTACATCCATTATGTGAAATCTAATATTTTTCAGACAGAATTAAAACTGTCTGTGTGCTGCCAGCCCCCTTTATCTGTGAGCAGGGGTCTCTCCCTTCAGTGGCTTTCACTGCTGTTAGTCAACCACACAAATAGTGTGAAGAGCTGAGCGCACTCCATTTAAGAATTTGGCGTATAAGATTTGGTAAAATGCATCCTGTTTTCATTTGCTTAGTGCAAAGTTGAACAATTAAGGAACATGAAAAACACTGGAGACTCGCACTTCAAATTTCTCAACATGAATTTCTGTTGGGAATTTCTGAGCAGGTAGTGAGGAAACTCACTAAATCAAACAAGTGTGTGAACCATATAAATCTACGAGGCAGTGATACTAAACTGGAAGGGATTTCTTGATATCAGCATATACTCCATAAATAGAATTTACCATATTTGTGTCTGACAGATTTTTTTTTAATTACTTTGAAATCTCTTGCACTCCATGTTCCTGAAAAAGTGGAATATAAAAAGTAATTTACATGAGACAGTAACATAATACCTATTTTATACAGATAGTCACATGCAAAATAATACTGTCATTATAAAATACATGTACACACACAAAAAAGACATTGATCAGACACAACAAATGCATTATATTCTTTAGCTGTGTCAAAGTCATGCCACTGTACATTTTTGTAAGAGCTAGGAACAGAAAAAAATGTTCTTTGCTAGACTGAAAGGCTGTTCTAAGGACATATATATTCTTTCTGGTATTTTGGTCTTTTCAAATCCTAGAGTTTTCATTCATCTTGGCCATTTCAGTGTATGAAGTGGAATAAGGTTTCACTGTGAAATGAAAACTACAAACTGTTAGATGAGATATAGAATCTTACCTAAGCCAGTTCTATAGAACTTTATATTAAAAGTATTGTATATTATTATTATGTGTTACATATAGCGTATAGTGTATTATGTCAAATAGTTACTTTGTTCTTTTCTTTTATGTACTTAAAGATTCCATAATTTTTGCATTGAGAACTGCAAAATCAGTAAAATCTTTTTTTTTTAATATTGTTAATAAGAACACTTAGCTGTAAAAGATACCTATAGCTACATATTTTCAGTAAATGTTAAATGATGTTTACATATTTGCAAAATTTTTAAAGGGGATGATTTTATTTTTTTTTCCAAAATCTGGAGGACATTAAAATATGCTTATACTGAATGAAAATCAATGAGAACTAGAATAGCAGCATTGCTGAAACAGTTATTAACATGTTAAGATTAGAACTCAAAGTTGGAAACTATCAAATCATGCTTATATAGTGCAGTAAAAATCAGGTAATTTTTTTTTATTTCCTTATATTCTGATTTATTTAGGTAGTTTAAAGCAAATGTTTTCATACTGAGCTAGCCTTGAGTGTAATTGCTTTAAAGTGCTAAGAAACTAGAAAAAGTTATATCATCATTATACAGAATTCTTCTGATCAGAGCTTATTTGCCAAATAATTAAAGGACTTAGACATTAGCTCTTTGTTGTTTTATTAATCCTTTGACAAGTAAAATCAATATTTTCATTTTTCACATTAATTAGTAGCAGGAGATGTTCCCAAAGGTAGAGTTGATTGTAAATTCTCACTAAAATAGAATATAATGGAAAGTGGGAAAGGAAAGAGAAAAAATAAGTAAATTCTAAATAGTCATCTTTAAATTATTACACAATGTGTTTTTCTTCAATCGATGTAAATGTTAAACAATATTGTATAATGACACTCTGCAAAATTTTTATAGCAATAACAGAATCAGAGAGACTAATGTTTTGAATGTGTGAAACCCTTAGGAAAGCTGATAAATAGAAGAAGAGAAAACAGTTATCAGAAATTAAAAATACAAGACAGAAACTTGAACAAGATTCAAAGGTCAATTTAAAGAATATTTCTGAGGAGCTTGTTACCACATTCCTCATCCCACACAATTATCTCACTCTTTTTCATGATGTTCGTGACATCCTTATGGCAGTTGCTATGTTTTTAGCTGGTTGTTGGTCGCATGGTAGCGTTATATGATTCTGAGAAGTTACTGCTTTCATTTCTCATTTACTTTCCAATATGAAAAATCTGAAAATGGTAGGTTTTGCTTGTGCTCCTTCGCTTTTCTACAGTCATAAATATCTGACCTTTTGAGACACAGCAAGTTCTGTCACCATTCCTACCCTGGCCCACACAGAACTACGTTTGGAACAACAGCTTTTTCCTCCTTGACTGTTGTTCAGCAATGTGGTTGAAATCAATGGAACTAAATTGGTACTAAAGTGCTTGGTTAGTGTAACTATTCCTACCCTAAGGAATACTTTGGGGTATTTTTTTCTGCAGTTCTCATTTCATAAGATGTCCTTCTGCTGTAACTCTCATCAGCACAAGAGCACTCAACAAAATCATAGAACCCTAGAGTGATTTGGATTGGAAGGGACCTTAAAGATCATCCAGTTCTAATGTCTCTGCAAGGGCAGGGACACCTTCCACTAGATCAGGTTGATCAAAGCCCCATCCAACCTGGCATTAAACACCTCCAGGGATGAGACGTCCACAGCTTGTCTGGAAAACATGTTCCACTGCCTCACCATTCTCACAATAAAAAATGTCTTCCTAATGTATACTCTAAACCTACCCTCTTTCAGCTTAAAACCACCACCCCTTGTCCTATCACTGCACTCCCTGATAAAAAGGCCATCCACAGCTTTTCTATAGGTCCCCTTTCAGCTCTGGAAGGCTGCTGTAAGGTCTCCCTGAAGCCTTCTGTTCTCTAGGATAACCAAGCCCAGCTCGCTGCCTGTCATCCTACGAGAGGTGCTCCAGCCCTCTAATCATCTTTGTGGCCCTACTCTGGACTCACTCTAACAGGTCCATGTCCTTCCTGTACTGAGGACTCCAGAACTGAACATAATACTCCAGGTGAGGTCTTACAGGAGTGGAGTATAGAGGGGAGAGTCACCTCCCTTGACTTGCTGGTTGCATTTCTTTCTATGCAGCCCAGGATACGGTTGGCTTTCCAGCCTGCAATTGCACATTGCCAGCTCATGTTGAGCTTCTTATCCACCAGCATCCCCAAGTCCTTCTTTTGAGGCTTACTCTGAATCCATTCTCCACTCAGCCTGTATTTGTGCTTGGGATTTCCCGGACCTTGACAGGCTTGAGATGTGGGCCTGTGTGAACCTCACGAAGATCAATAAGGACAAGTACAAGGTCCCTCTGGATGGCATCCATTCCCTCCAGCTGTTGACCATGCCATGCGGCTTGGTGTCATTGGCAAACTTGCTGGGGGTGCCCTCAATCTCACTGTTTGTGTCTCCAAAAAAGATGATAAACAGTGCTGGTCCCAGTACCAACCCCTGAGGAACACCACTCATCACTGGCCTCCCTTGGACCTTGAGCCACTGACCACAACTCTCTTGAGTGCGACCAATTCCACCAAGCCATCAAGTGGTCCATCCATCAAATCCATTTCTCTCTGATTTAGACCCTAGAATGTCATGCAGGACAGTGTTGAATGCTTTGCACAAGTCTAGGTATATATTATCAGTTACTTTTCCATTGTCCACCAGTGCTGTAGCCGCATAATAGACAAGCAGTGTGTCTAGAGCACTTGCTGGTGAAGGCTGAGGCAAAAAAGTCATTGAATACCTCAGCTTTTTCCATATCCTGGGAAACTAGGTCTTCCATTTCCTTACAGAGAGGGCCCACATTCTTCCTAGTCTTCCTTTTATCACTGACATGCCTATAGAAGCATTTCTTGGTTCTAGATTTGGCTAGATTTAATTCTATCTGGGCTTTAGCTTGCCTAACTTGATTCATGGCTGCTCAGACAAGTTCTTTGTATTCTTCCCAGGTTTCCTGCCCTTGCTTCCATGCTATGTAGGTTTCCTTTTTGAGTTTAAGATCACAGAATCACAGGAGGATCTGCCATCCCATAGCCCAGCAGATACCACTGCTCCAGCCCGGAAGCACAGCCCAGTCCTTCTGCCTCTTCCCACCCAAAGGGAAAATCATTGAATCATAGAATGACAGAATGACCTGAGTTGGAAGGGACCCACAAGGATCATCAAGTCCAACTCCTTTCCCTGCACAGAACACCTCCAGCATTCACACTGTGGGGCTGAGGGCATTGACCAAATGCTTCTGAAAGCCCATGTAAAACAATAGGAGCAGATGGTAGTCAGTGGGTTGTGCTAGTCTTGGCAGCCTCTTGGTGACATCCGTGATTTGAGCCCCTAGAGAATGGGTAGGTCAGAAAATGGGTGCCTCCGTACCTCTCAGAAGAGAGTCTCCCCCTATATCACCAGTCACCTTCTCTTCATTGTGCTGATTGTTATCTGGGGAGCAGATGAGGCTCTCAAATTGTTTGCAGCATCTCTATGGATGCAACAGGTCTTCCCTCTTCAGTCTGCAGAGCAGTGAAATGGTTCTGCAAGGGCACTTCAGGCTTCAGGGGAAGCCTCTTCCTTCTGCTGGTCCTTGTCCTTATAGGCTTCCATTGTTCTGCATTATTGTCGCCTCTCCTTTCGCTGTGTCCAGGTGGGGAAATTTTTGGCTGATTGGCGATGGTCTGTGGCTCCACTGCAGACTGTGCTTGGAACCAGTTATCTAGCTCCTTCTCAGCACCCTTGATGCTGTTCAGCCTTCTCACTGCCTCCTGCAGCTCAGCCACCTGCTGCAGGAGCTCCTACACCTGGTCACACCTTTTGGAGGCAGCTCTGATTCCTAGGTTCTTCCTGCAGTATGAGGTCTGCACAGCAGCATCGTCCCTCAGCAGCTCTGTCTGCATGGAGACATCAGCCATCACTATGGTAGACAGCGCAGGCCACCCACCTGGCCAGAGCTGTAGCCTTTGCTGTGAGACAAGTGCCTGTCATTCTGCCTTGAGGGTCAGGTAGGATGAATGGCCTTGACCTGTGCAGATAGTGACAGAATGTGCCCTGCTGCTGGGTTATGAGAATCTCAGGACTCCCACATGGCCAGTTCAATGCCCCCTTCAGAAAGGAACTCTCCCTGCATGCCCTGCCTGTGCAAACTGCTGCACAAACTGCCGCCCCATGCCCTGTTTGCCCGTTGTGTTTGCTCGCATTCCCAGGGGCTGGTCTTGTATTCAAGAGGGATTGACTGCCATCACTCCTGTCCCTGCCCACACTGAGTCAGAGCCCACTTGCCAGGAGCACACCCTTTCCCACTCTGTCAGGGGGCTGGAGGAGCCTTTTTGTCCCTGCGCGTTTTGCCACTATGCTCTTGTCACGGTGTTTTTGCTTTAAGAAAAGTCCCCTGGCATGATTCCTCTACTCCAAAGCCCTTCCAATGAATGAAAAGCTCAGCTGCACCTGAGTGTCTGTTTATATCCTAGCAGGCCATATTCCAGCCATCTCAGGGCCATACAGCCCTACTGTTTAGAAATTTTTTTTCTTTTACCCCTCAAACTTATTACAAAACATCTTTTCTGTGAAAAACTTCACATCAGGAAAAAAGATTGCTTTTTTTTCTTGTGTCTAGTCGTAGACCTTACTACAGCATATGGATAACATCCTAGTAAACCACATTAAAGGTAAGGAAGAGTGTGGTGCCTGGTGGAAAGGGAATCTGGCGTTTTTCAGTCTACATAGATGTGTTGACACCAAGGACATAGATCAATAGTCTGCCATAGCCACTGATATTCAAAATTGAGACAGCAAGTATTTTAGTCAGCTGAATAGTAAACCCAACAAGATGCAGTCTGGGTAAACCTCATAACTCTCTCATACTTTTTATTGCTATGAAATGTGACTTTTGTTTAAATATACTGGTAATCCGAGAACAGAGAATCACTAAGTTGTGCCTCTCCATCCATCACTATGTGGTATACTCTTTGCAGTGTACTGAATGAAGTTCCCAACAGCATTTGTGCTGCATAAAATCTCTTTGGAGAGGAAAGCACACCTTGAAGTTCAAACATTCCATCTCACTGAAGGAGTCTCATAAATAATGCAGTGTTTTTGAGAAGACAATTTAGTTTGTCTTAAATTTTCTTAATCTTGGGTGTCATTCTTGTCTATGCTTCTTGATCATCATAATAAACACATCGTAGTTTTCAATTTATGTCTTAAATCTCAGGATAGGTCTTCTTTTTTTGTTGTTGTCCAGAGGGTCATAGCTTATGGACAGAAGGCTTTCAGGATGAAGGAAAAAATGTAATTTTAATTTTAGGTACAGATTCAGTTTCAGACTTCTCAATAGTGACTGTGTCCTTTTAATGGGAGTTATATGCACGTATCAAAGGAAATAGGTACTTAAATATCTGTTTTGATTGGCTGAATCTCTTTAAATAATTTATATACGACTATAGTCACAATATTTCTTGTCTGATGAGCTTATATGCTTGATTTAATGATGGGGAAAAAAACCAATAGGCTAAGTTGTTGATAGTAACTCCCAGGGAAAATATTCTGTACTAAAGGATTGCTACTATAAGTATTGAAAATCTTGAAATGTTACAAAAATTGAAATTATAAAACCACTGAAGGAAACTATTGCATGTAATCACCATAGTCTTTTTCTCACAGCTTGATTCTATGACAGTTTGATGGGTTTATTGCAGTTGGCATGGATTGCTTTGGCTGAACTAAATGGCAGCTATCTCACATGCCCTTGATTGTGTTCAGATTAATCAAAGGCTTTTGAAGTGATGGCTTTTGTGTGGTTTTAAGGAAGGATGCATTTTTAAAACTGATATATCAAGACCTTTTAAAATAAAGGTGTTGAAACAAGACTTGTATTGCCTCAATGAAATCCTACTGGGAGCTATCTACTCTCTTCAATAATACAGAGGCAAAGACTAGGTTAGTTCGTTGTTATGACAGTATGAGTCTTTGCTGTTTTTAAAAAGTGTATACATTGCTTAAAATTACCATCTTATTCTAACTAAATTAATTCTCAGTCAGATCTGGAGATCCTCAGCACAAATCTGTTATAGTGGCTAAAATAAAATGGTCTTCGATTAACAGTTGCATAGAGACTGGGACTGTATTTAAGAACTCACAAAGGATACAAGGTGAATCCAAATTATAAAAGAAGTTTAATGTCAACGTATTTAATAAAGAATTGGTTCTTTGCTTTGTTTTGATCAAAGCTTCTTCTTATAGACTAATAGAAGACAGATAAACAGAACGTAGGCGGTACTTGCTCTTTGATAGCTATGACATAAAGCATCTAAGAAAAGAAGGGATTCCTCTTAGCTAATTCTTGTGAGTTAAATTTTTTTCAACATCCTTTTTCATTACCTGGTGAGTGACATATGTAGTCCCTCACGGAACAAGGACAGTATGATTTGCCATCTGTAGATTTATCGGTTTGAGGTGCTAATACTTGCATCTAATGCACTTAGCATTTGAAGCTTTGCATTATGCATATTGAATCATAAAGGAAAATTAGTATTACATTGTTTTCTTTCTGCTATAACAAAATTTCATAATGTGCCTTGTGTGTTTATTCTAGTCTAGTTATTAGATGTCTCAGGCGATGTAACATAATCTCATTCGAAAAAACCTCCTCTCCCTCAACATAGTGTAATACCTCGTTCTGTGGCTAGGCTCCTTAATTCTCGTGGAGGTAGAGGCCTACTGTCTGCCCAAGCAACAGTCACAGAATGTCATTAACATGATTTTCCTTTTCTTTGTCTATAGGATTTCAATTACGTTTCATAGCCTTTTGCTGTGTCCTCTCTAAAACACCTTCCATTTGAACATTTGTTTCTCTTTAGAAATTTTATGTAGGGAGTAATAAAAAACTGGGTGATCATGAGAGGTGTCTCACTTCTTTTTCCTAAACTTCCATTCTTTCTGGAGTCCCTAAGGCATTATGACCTATACAACACACAGCCCACTTACAAGTGCTCATCTCATACTAGCTTCTTGCTACTGATTTATGCACAAGTGGTGGAGGAAGTCACAGGCTTGCCTGCCGCTTCTTCAGCCACTCTTTAGTTCAAATAGAGATATCAAGGCTGTAGTATTCCCCATTCTTTTTCTTATACATCCTTAACTGTGAGAATCTTTGTTGAAGATGTGTATCCTGTAAGACTGTACTAACACTCTTCTGGGTGGCTGCGTTAGTGTAAGTTACAATTAGCTGTTAATTGAAATTTAAATATGCAATTTTATAGAATATGCAATTAGATTTTGATCTCTCTGGTGCTTGAATATTTTTTCCTTCTCTGAAGTCCCTTTAATTTGTAAAAAACCCTTAATCTACAACTGATCTAATCTCTCTGCTCACAGTAGTATAATTCTAAATGTCTAAAGATAAGTCAAAATGCAGTGTCCATTCTAGTGCTTCCAGACACTCCATCAGTTTATCTATGAGTCCATCTTCCCTTGTACGGAGGAGAATTGGTTACAGTCTCCCTTACTACAGGTCAAGCCAAAGTGACTCTTGCTAATTACTGCTCAGTATCAGAGCTGACAATGGTAAAAATGGAACTGCCAGACAGAAAAAGAGCAAGACAGAATATGTAGTGAACAACTGTCAATGGTAATTATTCCTTGGTTGCAGCATCCATTATATGAAAGGTAATGGAGAAACCAGGGAAAGTGTTTAAGGGTTCAAAGATGGTAATTACTTTTTTCCTCTCCACCTTCAAGAGATTTGATTTGTTTTGCCTCCCCTTTCACCTTCATCTAAATTTTTGCAGCTCCCAGTGAAACCTCTTTACAGTCTGCTGAGACTATTGATGGTCCCTGTGCTGTGTCTTTCTCATGTTTCAAATGGAAATAGAAAGATTCTAACGTATTGTAGGTTGGAGATCATCATCACAACCGTTGGCTTTAAAGACATGTTCATGTATAATCAAGTGAACTGGAGTCCCTCCAGGAGGAGAATTCAGCACAAATCTGCTTAAGTGCAGGATTTGTATCTGTAGTGGAATTTGTAGTGCTGTGACAACAGTAAAGCTGAACCAGAAACAGGGGTGTCACCTACTGTAGTATCTGCAAACACCTTCCTTTCTAAAGGGAGAAAAAGGAAAAAAAATCAAATTTTATTCTGTAAGACAAATGAGATAGATAGTCAGTTCTGTAAGGGTAACACAGTAAGAGAATCCAAGTGAGAGTTATAGTAAGGGTTGTATTTAGCCCTCCAGTATGACTTTCATTTGTAGTGGTTACATTTCTTGGATTTTGTCTTTAAGGTTTTTTTTTTTCCTCAAGGTTTTTTTTCTCTTGGGTTTTTTCATCAATTGCCACAAGGACTGTTTTTTTCCTTTTCTTTTTTTCTTTTTTTTTTTAACAATAAACCCCTATATTTCTGTGTCATCAGATGATACTGGGAGCAGAGGTCCTAGGCACAAGCTTGCAGTACCTCTGTCTAAAACTGATTATGTTTCCCTGGGTTTTGGGATAGTTGTCACTTATATTTTAAGAACTCTCAGTGTGAGGAATCAAAGAAACAGAATACGAAAGAGAACTACAACCACAAGAGAAAGTCAGTTGCTATTTCATGTTTGAAGAAGAAATACATCTAGGCTCATATAATATCTTTTCTATAGAATGGAAAGAATGCATCTTAATAAATTTTTGAATATTTTCAAGAAAGAAGAAAGCTTAGCTTACTAGGAAAATAAATGGAACACTTTTTTTATATAATTTAGCTATTGTTGAATTCTGGATTATATAGAGTGATTGCTTTTACATCATATTTTTCATTGTACACTTCTGAAATGTTTTTCAACATCTGATTTGAAATCTTCCAGTCTAAGAAACCATCCTTACCTTCAGCAGACAGATCCACATTGCACTCTATCTCAGTGTAGGAGACATGCTTTCTTTCATTTCAACCTGCTGAATGATTAGGCTGTTGCCATTTAACAGTGGTCTGACTGCAGGACTATTAGTACATAGTATTAGTATACCCTCAAACTTATCAATTATTTGCTTAGAAGTAAATTATTGCAAAAAATAGTTTCAAACAGTACTGCAATGTTTGTACACTTTGTCTGCTATATATATTTTTATATGAAAATATGAGTTCAGCCCTCATTCTCTATAAGCTTAGTAACATTCTGGTACTTAAACCTTTAAAAATTCCATTAGATCATCTCTTCCAACCTCCAATAATGTTGTTTCTGTAAGTAGTTTCTCTTACTTTTCCCTATCACCTTTCTCCTTTGTATGAGTCACTAGTTTCTTACTTGTTTATATCTATGTTTAGTCCTCCTTTCTTTGACATTGAAGCTCAATGAACTCCCACTTAATTATCTGAGTGCCAGATTGACCATAGTAGACACACAAAGTTGCTTCCTAGCGCAGCTGGTTCAGGATCAGCAGAGCTAGTATTAAGTGCGAACACAGCATCACAGGGATGTAAATGCATTGCTCCCAAGACCAGCACAGATGGATTTGGTTCTGAGAGCAAGGTACAGACTTCCAGCTACTACTGCAGGAATAATCTTGGGTCTTGATGTGTTCATAAGACCCAACACAGTACTGTTCATGCTGAACCTTGGCCAGCTTCAATAACCTTTGTTTGCCTTGTCTCTGTTATTCCCGTTATTTTCCACATTTTTCTGTTATTCAGGATATTTCAGCCCTCGTTACTGAAAACTGCTTTCCTTTCTCTTCTCATTGCTTGCTATTCTTTTTCATACATGTTTTCTTTACAGATAAAATTTACATCTACCTGTGTTCATATTGCATTTGAATACTGTCAGGGTTCCTCCTGTACGTCTTTCTCTGTTTTTCAGACTTTTACTAGATGGTCTCCCCAACATCTCCGTAAGTCACGTTTAAGCTCCTCAGTATGATGTCTAAGAATAACAGGATTGGAAGTGTTATGGGTAGGAGCACCTAGTTAGTTATCCTTGTAAAGTACATTGTGACTTCCAGTATTTCACATTTAATAAAACATATTCTGTATCTATTGCCTTGTCTCTCCTGAAGGAAAGGCTATAATAGTAAAACAAAAATAGATCGGGTATTCTCTGTAGGTTTATATCTACTCCTGGAAGTTATGTTGTGCTTAGAAAACTATTTCTTCTTCGCTTGTATTGCATTTTATTCTTCTTTGCACTGTTTGGCTTTATTTGGAGTCAAATGCAAAATTGCATCTAATGCAGATCTACATTTTCAAACTGAAACTCTACCCACTACCTTCAGAGTTTACTTTTTTCAGTTTGGAAGTGCTGACATTTTAATGAAATATGTTGTTCTGATTGTGTATGAGAATCCAAGCCTATTACATTTACATGTAAACATATGTACACTTATCATACCAGATTGACTTACAAAACCTTTCCTTAAGAGAGTGAATTAGCTCAGCAGTCTGATTGCAAGTAAAAAGTAGTGTGATTTTTTCATACAGTAAAATCACTTGAGACCTAGAGAACATTTCATATCACACTTTAGGATGATCATTCATTTTTCATGAAATCACCAAAGAGGCCAGAATACAAACACAATACAAATCTTCCAACAATGTATCATCTGAATATATCATCCTTGCTAGGTTTCTGTGAAGTGAGTTGTACTTAGTATAATGACCTTTCATTGACTTCCTTGCTGGACGTATTTACAGTTGTTAGTGGCTTGATTTCACACATTTAGGTTTCAGCATAATCATTACCATCATGATGGTTACAGTAGTTGTGGTAATAATGTGACTTCAGTATACCATTGAAAAACTACTCTAAAGATGGTCAAAGTCAGCTCTAATTGCCAAAACGATCAGTTCCAGATTGCTTCTTACAAGTTTAAAGATGTTGTCTTCATATATGTTCTGTATATTTTATAACCAGCTGAAATTGGCAAGCTTAATAATCCATTGCCAAGACTATTTAATGAAGAAAAGTGATGTATTGATAGTTGGCCTTATTTCATATTGTGTTTTTTCATTACCTGCCGTTATCACGGTGAAATGGTAAAATGAATAACAAGATCTAAGTATGTTCTGTTTTAATGCTGCAGTTGCATACAAAGGCATGATCAAATGAACAAATTTGGGGTATCTGTATGGCACACGGCTCTCAAAACAAGGCAGTTTGCCTCTGATTTGCCAGTTTGAAAATAGCTCAGCTTAGCAGGGACTGAAAGTTATTATGCGATGATTATTGTGTAGTGAACTGGTTAATTCACTTCCTAATTGACAGGTTGTTATATCCACAAAAGCTAATGCCACAATTGGCACTCTAGTTTGCACTATTGGTAAAAACAGTGAGCACTGAATGGGGTATACAGACTATGCTGTCGTCTTACCATCACAAATAGTAGTTCAATGGCTGCAATTATATACGCTGGTGGGAAATTGGGGTAGCTTTTTTCTAACATGCACAATACAAGGCTCCAGGTTTGAGGTTTGTCCATTTGGTGCCTTTCACAGGAACTAAATAGATTGCAAAGGGAAAAAAAAATCTATTAAAATTATGATTTGTCATACTTAATCACCATATATTTGGGTGTATCAAGTAAATATGCTTAGAATTGCTAAAAGGATAATATTTTTAACTGACCGTATGATCTTCAGAGCTTTTCCAGTGGTCAACAGGGCTTCTGAGTATATAATAACATAACATATATTTATTGTAGTTGCACATTAATTTGTGAAATAAAAGACTTACTACTTGTACTAGTCTCTCCATACACTGTAGGTACAGCAGAACACTTTGCACACTAAAATGTGATGCCTATTTAGGGATTTCTCTTCTATTAAGCAGGGCATTATATCACCGTATCAGTAGACTTATATAACCCCATTACAGAATGAATAAACAAAGCATATGCACATGAATGAGATTTTTTATAATGCTAGCGATTCTTTTCATTGGTAGAACCTCACAATTTCAATCAAAAACAGAGAGAGGGGGAGGGACAGAGAGAGACAGAAAGAATAGAAAGAAAGAAGGATGAAACTTCTTCACATTTAAAATAGTCCCATGATTCCTGTCCTCCATAAACAACAAATTGAGTTCTATACTTAGATTTAAATTTTTTTCATGTGCTCTTTTTATTACTTTACTTTCCAGATTTATTACATTGTCAGATCTTCAGATCTATCCCAAGCCAGTACCTACTGATGACTCACGTCTTTGCAATGAAAACATACAGGAAGGAGAACAAAGCAAAATACTAATTAGAGATGACTAAATAGCAAAATTTGATATTTAGTCACTGGTATTGGATATTGTCAGTGGGTCATGAAATGGTACTAAAATATACAGAATATGTAAAGTAATGTGTGTATGACCTTACTGCGCCTTTTGGTGTTCACCTCTTATCCTAAAGCTAATGGGAATTGGAGATACAGGTCTTCCAGTTTTCCGTTCCTTTTCTATTGTGGATATTCTAGGTTACAGTGCAGGGTCTAGTTAGCATGCTGTTTGCATGAAATCCTTCCTGTCTCACAACTGAGCTACTGAAACTGCAGACTTTTGTAGAAGACTATGGAAATTTTTGGATCAGAGTTTCAGTTTTGCTCGGTTTTTGGAAGTGAGTACCTGGTGATTTTTAAATGCTGTTGATGAACTGGATGAATCTCCATCACTTCTTTTGAAGGTAAACCATGGTCCTTTTTTAGGCATGTTTTCATTTGCAATTTATGAAACACTATTTCCAGCGGTTTGTGTCTTTAAGTTGGTCTAATCATGATATACCTATTAATTACCACTTCTACAGTTTGTGGGAGGGAGTGCGGCAATGATCTGTAATATCTAGATCATCTATGGCTTAATCTGCTTCATTTGTATTTTAAGTAATTCAGAATCAGATCAGAATATTCAAAAAGTATATATATATATATCAGTGTTCCTAAATGTCTGGTCTGATCATGGATTCTCAGCACTCCTTGAAGATTTAAGATACACACACACACCCTCCCCAGCGGTGGTGACTTCAATATTGTTTCTGGAGGGTCCATGCTCTTTCTGAGTAAAGCAGCTCAGTCAATCCACATTCTCAGGCCTCCTGGATACCACTTCCCTTTTCTTTCCAGTGGGTGATGAAGGAAGAAAAAGATGACAGCAGCTACATCAGGTTACAGGTAACTCACTATTCTTTTCTCACTACTCTCCTCTACTTAGTGGGGACAAGTAGGATCGCTCAGTATAAAACAATACCTTATGTGCTAGGACTACTCTGTTTTCTTCTCTCTTGATATCATCCCAAGCAACACACCATGCGTCATCCTGGATCCCCTATTTCCTCAATTTATAATTCCAGTATATCATTCCACTCAAGCCAGCATCATCCCACATACTTCCAGTTTCCAACTGCTATAGTCTTGTATCAGTGTATTTTTTGTATTTATTCATCTTATGAAAAGAATACAGAATATGTTATTTTTCACGGGTCTAGGGGGAGGTGGGTTTTTTTCATTCAAATGTCATTAAGGTGCAAATTTTTGCTGTAGACTCTTCTGGAAATGTTAGCATCTTTGTTACACTTGTATTATTGCACAGTACGTTAGGAACTTCATCCCGAGGATGAGCATCTGAACAGTAGCATCAGAGAAGACAGCTACAGAAAAGGGATACTTTTCATCAGTTCATAGTTGTTTGATGCAAAGGCTAGGAGATAAGGAAATTGTGAAATTGTGCTTAGCTGACAGCCAGGCAGAATACGGGCCCTTTTATATTAATAAAAAAAAAAAAAAAAAAAAAAAGAGAGACAGCTTAGGGCTTAGGTTGTGAAAAGAATTGGATCAGCTAAAAATAAGAATCAGATAGGTTTAAAAAAACCAGTCCTATTGTTCCTGTGTATATTAATAGCTATCTGACAGTACAGTTATGATATTACACAGTTTGAGGAGCATGAATGCCACTTAGACTATAAAAAATCAGTTTATTTTGTCTGGTAGAGAGGTCAGAGCTGAACAGGTTTATCTGTTTAGGGTTGCTTGCTAAGTTGTACTATGAAACTTTAATACACTAAATCTCCAGTGAGGTACCTCTAGAATGTTTAGAAGAAAGAGTATCGACATAAATTTGTGACTGTTACCTCCAGGTAATACTTTGGATATGGCATTTTCAGCTTTAAGATCTACCAAACAATATCCCATGGCAATGAAACTATGTTTCCTCAGACAGCCTTCCTTTACATCAGTTGGCATCATGGGATGATGGAGTTTCTGTCATACAGTCTTGTCTTTGCTACATCTTTAAATGATACCTCAGATCTCAACGCATGCAACCTACAATGTTGTGTGCGTAGTGAACACATGAACCATTGCCCTTTGGCAACCTACTTGCTATTGAATTAATTATGGCTTTAGGTTTATTAACTATATGACTAGGTGTAAGTAGTAGCAATCGATCCACAAACCTTTAGTAATACAATAAGTCCACACCATTCGGTGTGGCATCTGTAGCACCTTCCCATGTTACACACACATTTTTTTTTCAGATTTTTTCAGATTTTTTCAGAGATTCAGTAAGTAAGACATCTATGCTACAGAGGCTAGAGTTGAGCTTACACAACCAGGGAGTGCAAAGTAACAGTGTAACACAGTCATATCTTCATATACTGTGTTGAAATTAATTGGAAAAAAAATCATACTCATCAAGGAAAATGTTGGTTGCTTAAAACATAAAACAAAAGTGAACGATTACCATGTTACAATTATAATACCTTTTAAGAGAGGAAAATATTTTTTGCATGCAATCTCATATTGTAAGAATTTCACTCCCATCTTTTCAGTTCTTTATTTTACCGTACTTAAAAGACATCAGATCTTACACTACCAGTAGATTAAACCCTTGTGGAATTACATAAAATTTAACATTTCTTTGGGAAAATTGCGCAAAAAGAAGGTATTAATATTATATTGATTGTCAGTTTCCCTGTGAATTTTTACAAATGTGAGAACTTTTCCTATCAATGGATTTAATATCAACTAAATTAAATGTAAGTTGTGTTTTTCATGTAGATGGCGTTGAGCAAATAGAACATTATATAGTATATTATGATTTTGAAAGCTATTTGTATTTTGTGTTTGTAGCTTTATATATTTATAACTCATAAGAATTCTGAGAAGTGGAACTCATTGCATATGACCTGTCTTTCAGTGAAACCTGCAAGACTGTCATAACCATTGAATTAAATACTGGTTTCAGGTATTAGTTCCACATGTCTAGTATTTTTACCTCTTCTGGTTTAAGTTCGTAAACCATAACCTCATGTGTAATTTAAATCAGTCTTTTCTGGAAGTTCATAAATATGTATTTGATGCAAGGGATAGACCAGAACTCACTCCCAAGATGCTGTTCGGGCTAAGTGGAATCTCCTTAGGAACCGCTTCAAAGATCAATTCCTCTTGTCCATAAAAAATAAGTTTAAATTGTCTTCTATGAGCCTGCTGTTAGCAATTGTACTGTTACATTATGTATGATTCTTTGACTGCTCATTGCTTCAACAAACTGCACAGTACTCCATTAGTGATTTTCAATTTCATACTAAGCTTTGCAATTTATTAGTGTTGTTTAGGCTAATGTACTATTATTTTGCATATTTTATATCATATTTCATTTACTATTCATATGACCTAACAGTTGAGTATTGGGGATCAATAAGCCCTCTAAATGTTTTCATATTCATATTAGGAAACAGAGGGAAATCATGCAGGCAGCCCAAGACATAGTCAATTAGGACCAAGTTAAATTTTTTAGTAATTTTCAGTTTTCTCTCCAGTTTGTCTGCAGATTTGACTGCAGGTTTCCAATCAATGACATAATGGCCAGATCCACTTATTCATGAAAATAATTTGTTTCAGTAATGATCCCCTAATTGTAGATACCTGGACCATATTCATGTGGATTCTTTGCCAGTGTGCTGCCTCTCTGTATATAAACACCAAGATTAAATTCAGCTTAAATACCACCTACTTCCTAGAAGCAGGTGCAGTTCCCCATTTATTTCAGTTTTGATTTTCTGTTTCCCAGAGCCAGGCATTGTTTCAGAAACGGAAATATTTAGTATTAGTCTGAGGAAAATGTAATCCTTCTCCCTTGGAAGTTTGTATAAACTTAACTCCTGTATGCTTGGTTGCTGTATCCAGTAGAAAAGCACAGAAAAAATCAACAAGCACCAATTCAAAATTTCAAATTAAATAACTTCAGACATTTTGGAGACTCTTCTCTTAAAATATAGAGGTTTAGAAAGCAGCAGGCTGTGAAAATAGACTTTTGAGAGTATTAATAAAGTGGTTTGAAGCATTCATGGAAAATATGTATGTAAAAATATGTCAGAATTGTAAAACATTCATGCAAGCAAAGAACAAAATGTCAAGTATCTTTCTGGCACATTGCAAACAGGGAGTAGGACTGGTATTTTGAATGCTCCTGAGGATCTAGAATGAGGCACTAATGACTGCTCGGTAAAGACTATAGAAGAATTAGCATTTAAGAGAGTTATGGAGCATTGATACTCCTGTTTTCTTTTTGAACATTTGTCTTTTATATCAAAGTTAGCATATATAGGTTTTCTACACAGAACCAAAGATACAAGAATTTTGTGAAAAATATAGGTATTAGTTGTTAAGCACCAGATAGCCTCAAAGATTCTGCTACTTTCCATGATTTAGTTATTGCATCTCAGCTGCTTGAAATTAATCAGAGAATTTTTATTCATATTCAGCAAAGAAAAAAATAGAGACTTATCTTAAACTAGAAACATCGTATTTGCCCCATAATTTCATCATCCGCATAACTTGCATGTGATTTTTGGTTAGAATTTTTAAAATTATGGAAACTGACTTAAGTATTTGCATGTTTAAAATCTCTGCATTTATAATGAAAATTAAAAATACTTACCTTCAACTTAAGAAAAATGTTTTCCAAAACCAGTTCTTCCAAAAGCCATGTTATGAGGGAAAACTTCAGTTGGCCTGAAGGCTCAGAATTTGCAGGAAGTATGTTTAGTTACTTTTTGGAATCACTAGGTAACTGATGCTCCTTCCTGGAGGCTTTGGGGTCTTTCATGTCCCCTGCTGAGAGCAACCAATAGAGCCAGACAGCCCCAGGAGCAAGATCTGCAAAATCATAAGCATCAAAGAAATCTCCATGTAGGCCTTTTCCTCCTGGTTTAGTTAACAAATTAACCAAAACTTGCATGTATCCACCAAGTATTTCTGGTTTGACACTGGCATATTAAAGTTAAATTGCATCTAGTTGTCTCAGGTCAGCCATGTGTATGCACACAGATGCGGAGTTATAGATATGTAAGCCCAGTATCCTCAAAGCTGTGATTTGATAGTTCATTAGTAGTTAATTTATATGCTTTTCACAGCAGACTTTGCAGCTCCACACGTATGTATATAGGAATGCAATAGGCATGTCATGCCATCAATAGTAAAATCTCTGACTACTTTCCTTTTTGCTCCAGTCTTCCCCATTTAGACAGCTACTCAGAGCTTCTTGGCATGCCAGTGGCTTCTTTCTCTGTCAGCATATGGAAAAGACAGAGCTCCTTTCTACATTCCCCTCTCTGACACATGCAACCCTCATTTTACCCATCTGGATTTACAGTGATTCCTCATAAATACCCAGCACATTTTCTTCCCAGGGCCAGCTTAGGGAGAGTAGTGAAGTATTGCCAAGTGCCAAAACTCCCTCAAGATATCTTATGAGAGAAAAGATTCCTTCATAAAGGCATTTTTTTGAAGTCATTGTCTAAACTAGTGATAGTCTGAAGATGCCAGAACACCATAAAGAGAGATTAAGTTTCTATTTACTAAAGGAAATACTTCCTCAAAATCTTTGAATAACAGCGAGAGCTGCAGCTTTGTCAGACTACAGAAAGGGTTATAATTGCTGTGGCTATCGCAATAATTGTACTTGAAGTAAATTCTTGGTCTGGACAGGGCATGGTTGAACTTATGTAAATATTTGGAGATTTGTACAGATCTGCAGTTATTAAAGAGCTGCTTTAAAGGATTATTTTGGGGTTTTGCTTTCTGTTTTGCTGGAAAATACATGCATATGTATAACAGTGGGTCAAGCAGATATAGACTATTAAGAATGAAAAAGTAGAGCAGGCGTCTGTGCTGAGAGATAAATGGTTGTGGTTCACAGCACTAACAACCTCTGCTGATGCAGCTGGTAGAGATCGTAAACCCCATGTTGAAAATATCTCCATATCCATATTATGATACTCTAAAGCACCGCATGCACAGATGGCAGAACTTGTAAGTTCTCTCAGAAACACAGTTATGGTTCACAACATTTTCAGATTCTTCTGAAAGAGGAAGTATAGCTTGTAAGCCCTGAGGAGAAGTTGATGGCACTTACAAACTGCCAGTTCAGGTGGCAGACCTCGTAGACACCGGGAGAAAAAATAACTGTGATTCACAATGCCACTCAGAGAAGTGCTAGCATTTGCAAGCCCTGATGACGCAGTCAGCAAAGCAGAGTTTTGGCATGTTTATTTCAGGATGGCATCTGAAAAAAGGAAGGAAAAAAAACCCAACAAACCTACTATGCGATAAAGTGCCTTATATTTCTGGTTACCCATCTCAGGTAGAGAAAAGACTAAATCAGTCTTCCTTAGAACTTTGACTGTCTGTGCTGGGCAGTCTCGTTAATTCTACTTGTATCTTTAACAACATATTCAATGCAAAACTACACAGAAAATTTTTATGTTATGCAAAATGGCAAATTACATAAGACATATATGAAAGAGCATGCCCCGTAAAAATATTCTCATCTAAATAACTTGTTTAGAGACAAATACATAGATATTTGAGTACCTTTGGGAACAAATGTCCCTATCAAAGGCCATTGATTTCTTTGAGCATTTATTCAGAAGATTTCAATTGACCATTGTGCATTCAATAGGATCTATAATGAGTTGACCTATGAATTTAAAAACCCTTAATTTTTCTTTCTTCCACGTAGTCATTTCATCTTTGAAAACAGTTCTATAATAATTTCTTTTTTTAATTATTGCAGTAATATTTTGAACTGAATATTTAAACTGTAGTAATTGAGAAAATTAACTGAGTTACCAGTAATTGCAGGTTTGTAGAGCAAGTTCAGAAAACTGTTGAAGACAGAAATGAGTAAAACCCATTGGAAAAACAGAGGAAAGCCTCTGAGATGTGCAGTATTGCGCTTGCAACCAAACTTTACTACTTGAGTGTTACCCAAGCGCAGATGCTTACCAGTTGGAAGCACTGAGGCAGAAGCAGTTGTATATGATGTGAGAAGAGTAGTTTTGATAATTTGATGTTCTTGAGTACCTAGAGAGATGTAAAAATTAAGTAGCTGTGACTTAACAAGTGTGAGATTGTTATTTGCCGAGCTAAAAGAAATATATATGTGTTTTAATTAGACTATTTGTGATGTATATAGAATACATTTTATGTGTTTCTATGGTTTAAAATATACATAAATGCCTGTATAGACCAGTGTTATTGAACAGTGCCCTTCAACTAATTGAGGTACAGAAGCAGATATTATGAAACTTTTTCTGGTTTTTGTTTGTGTTTGAAGACCAACATATGAGTGAGTCAAATCCTTTCTTGTGGCTGCAAACAGACTAAAAATAATAAAACCGATTAAAACGATTTTTTTTAAAAAAACCCCAAATGGTCATTTGCTGTAATTATTTAACATTGAAAAATAAAGACAAAAAACAGAAACCCGAAATTCCTCCCCCTCAAAAAAACCCAAATCAAACCAATAAATAAATAAAATGAAAATAAGAATTTAAAAATATATTCTCTGTGTATGTAAAAGATTAGAACAGGAAACAGTCCACCATAAGTAATACTGACAACTATTGCTGCAATACCAAAAGAAATCATTTAACAGTAAAAAATTTTTTAAACTTTACATCACATCCTTTTGTGAGGTAAATGGAAAATTTTGAAAGATAAATGTGAAAAACTTGCTAACATGTAGAAAACAATTTCTTTTCAAATTTCTAAGAGATGTTTTTTTCTATCTTAGATGGAAATGTTATTTTTCTATTTCCTCAGCCCTGAACCAACCTTCATTACTATCATTATACAGTTTACGTTATCAGAAAAGTATTATGAAAGTTAGGATGTATTTTATTATTCCATCTTCAGTTCTCCTGACTTATTTACAAAAATTTAAGTGATAATGTGATAGAATGCTTGGCAAATACAACCTTCCATATTTATGTTCTAGGGATAAAATTCTGCCCGTTTTCATAGGTACGGGGGTGTAATGCACATAGTCTTCATTTGTGTAAGATAACATCCTTTCCCCTTCTTCTGATACAAATCTATTTTTAGAGACAATCCGAATCTAAAAGCAGAGTTTAAGGAAAGATGTTCACAGCGACAGTACTGGATCTTTGTGTAACATACAAAACCAAGTTTGAGGTAGATTTCTTAGTCTTTTTCTGTGTGTCTATAAAACCAAAATGAAGCACACAAAATACTGAAACAGTTCTGGAAGGAATTAAATAGGAGAGAGTTTAGTCTCTGCTGCTATTTTAACTAATAATATGTAACCTGAATGCACTGATAGTAGACTAAATGCATTAGTAGCGTTTAAATTTACTCCTTGTCCTATACATGTGCTACAGTTTTGCTGTCAGATAAATATGGCTTTTTGTTCATTCTCTGAAAGATACTTTTGTGCTTTATTTTCTACAGTCCAATAAAATTTCTTCATATATCATTCTCATATAAATCTCTAATATTAAGAGCTAGAGAAAAATAAAAAGCTGGTTTAATTCCCCTCTCCCCAGTAAAATATCTTCACATATTGTTTTCATACGAACGTGCCATTTTATAATATTAAGGGCCAATGAAAAAAAAAGTCAGCTATTATTTCCCAAGACAGTGTTCAGGATTTCATGAAAATTTCTATTGAGATGCTACATAATACTTCTCAAGTATAGCTGAAGTACTAATTAATATATTTCTGCAAATGCCATGTGAGCATACTGAGTAAATATTATTTTCTTTTTCTCATATGTTAAAATTGAGGTACAATGAGGTTAAATGGCATGTGTAATGCATAGTCAAAACATTTAAGTCGAATTGTTGCAACGTATTTCCAAACATTCTTTCGATGCTCCAGAGGAAATATTTGCAAATGGAAATGCCTCTTGTTTCTCAGTCTTCTTCCTATGATAGTCACTACCCTCAACTCTAAAAGATCTCTAGGGGAAAAGATTAATTAGGTTTCAATTATGCTACACGAAAATGTACTTTACATACTTACAATCTATAAAGCATTGTGATGTTTCTCTAATGTGTTTAAAAATTCAAAAATATTTTTAAAAGCCACTTAAAAAGTCAAGCCAAACTCAGCCTAATGGAACATAGTGTCATCCTTGAAAATGATGTATTCTCTATTATTCCAGGCCTTGCTGTATGACATTACACAGATATTGTCTGAATATTCTGTGAATCATTGTTGAGATTTTTCTAGTAGATTAATCGAACTGGTTTATAGATATAGAGGATTATTTCTGCAGCTTTGTATGGCTTTTAAAAAGAAATAAACTTCCAAACCTGAAATATTAGCAAAACACTTAAATTATTTTTAGTTCTCTACACAAAAGTGTTTTTTTTCTCTAACATTTTATTAGCATTTGCATTTGCTGACAAACATCTAAAATTTCAGTCTTTCTCAAGAGAAAATTGAACGTCTACGCATTTCAAGTATATATTGTTAGTTAGTACAGTATAATTCTTTTATATTAAAGGGAAGTTACAGAAAGGGGGTTTTATGGTGAAGTTTCAGTTTATCTGTACTTTGAGTTTTTTAAAAATAAGTGTTTGGAAATTAGTTCGAAATACCTTGTCTTATGTCTTCTCCTAAGCAAAACAACATGTGAAATAGAATTTTTTTAAAGATTATCTTAAAGAAAATATTACTATTCTAATGGAGTAATATAGCATTGTGATTGCATTTGTGTGGAGGTTTATTCTGTTTGTCACTGAAGAATGCACTCAGAGTTTACAGACTTAACTTAGCATCTGTATATTAATCTTTTTAAACTTCTGCACCAGGCCTGGCTGATCTGTATATAAAAGTATTTATCTTAGAATACTGATCATTCCCAACAAACACCTCTTTATTTATCTGTTCTTGTTGTGGCTTGAAGCTTTTCTCCTTCAACATTTTCATGTCTGCTCGCATCAAGATTTTCCTGCTCATGTTATATGCCTGACATTGTTGGAATCTCAAATTATTGTTCAAGTGACAGTGCTGAAGATCAAAACCTTTCAGTCTCTCTTTACAGAGGTCAACACACTGGTATGTAAAACCAGTGCATAGACATTGAGTGTTTTTGATTTGTTTTAAGTAGGTCTCTAATCTCTGCAGATAATGAGTGTGCATTTGTCACAGAAATTTGTTTCCAGCCTAGATCACAAGATGTTAGACAAGAAATTTGTTCTATTATAAAGAAGAAAAAGACATTATGCTTTATTAAATCATAAGCTTGTTTACTTTAATAGTCAGCAGTAAATATCTAGTTCATTTCCAAATAGTACAAAATTGTAGACAGTGAAACTTTAATCGTTAGTTAAAAAAAATACATTCCCTTTTGTAAGAAAGAGTATGTTAAATTTCATTATCAATAACCTCATCTCAAAGGGGGCTGAGTAATCTTAATGCCACCTGAAACAAGTAAGTAAAAGATTACAAGGAGTATTTGTATGAAACAAACGCTTCCCAGAAGAGAGACAAGTTACTGTGGATGTTTGGAACCTTTTGATAATGCAGGTCATTACCTGGAGCTCTAGTATAAGCTCAAGCAATTTCAATGGAGCTTTATGAAGGCTCTCTAAGATCTTAAAAAAAAAGTGAGTTACACTAAAACTTCTGGAATTAATATACTGCAGAATGTTCAGTGAAAAACACTTTATCAGTGGCAGCACTGAAGACTCATTGCAGTTCCTCCAATTTTACAAAAAGAGAAAAGGAGGGGAAAGGAGTGGAAAGGAGGGGAGGGGAGGGTAGGAGAATATTTCAATTGGAAGGGATCTACAACAACCATCTCATCCAACTGCCTGGCCATTTCAGGCATTTGTGAAGTACATTCTCTTGCATTTCTTCATAAAAATACCCTCCACTCTTCTCAAAAAAAAATCCAACTAAGATTGCTGCTGCTCTTAAGAGTACTGGACAGCTCTGTGTCCTTAGCACAGAGGCTTATTTCTTTTTATTACAGCAATTTGGAAATTTCCTATTAATTACTAGGAGAGCTCACCTTTGTATTCTTGTTAAACTCTGTTGACTTCCCCCTCCAGGAAATATAGTTGACCCCTTCTGCCCCATCTCCCTCAGTGTACAGTCAATCACTGCCAAGAATTACTTCCAAATGACAAATCTCCAAATCGCATGGTGGCTGGTTTGCTCTTTTAACCACTGGATCCTCTATAGAGTTTTAGCATGTTTGAATCGTCTACAAAATTAAGGTGAATGAAAAGCATGACTTTATGCAGTTAAATTCCTGGATTTGCAGTTGCTGGAATACAGTTTTCACAGGCCATCTGCATGCACTCCTGTTCTTGGAAGGTCAGCTTTGGAAGCCAGCATACTGACTGCCTCCCTGCACCAGCGGGGTTACCCACCTACTTCTCCTGAAAAGCCAGGAAATGAGAAATGGGTTTGCCTTTTTTTTTCTGGAGACAGAGAGAGCAAAACAGTGTCTATATTTATGATGTCTTCTCACTTCCAAATGACCAGTTCCCTTTTCTTATCAACCAGTCTACCTAAGGCACTTGTACAAGTGAGCTAGCAAAATGTAGTTGAATTTATACAGTAAGAAAAAGACCTGACAATAGGATGAGATGTTTGTGTATATACAGTTATTGTACTTTTATTATTACTGCAAGGAAATTTAGTAGTTAACTTGTAGTTGTAAATTTAAATATTTATTTAAAACTTTTAAGCTCTCAAGTAAAATAGTAGAAAAGTTTTGCTCTTGTTTTAGCCAGAAAACATTCAAGAAAGTTGCTTTGTAGTGTCTGTCTAATTTTCCACAGCTTTAAGGCCAGAAAAAAAGGGTTCAGTCTCTGTAATTTAGATTTTATGCCAAAGTTTTTGGAATAGTGCATTGGAATTGAGCCCACAGAATGGTATATATTTTGTGGAAATGGGATGGCTCAGAAACTACAGATCAAAGGAAGAAGTTCTTCCTTATCTTAAATATGAGCCTGCCATTTGGAAAATGAAAATGAAAAAGAGGGAAAGAGAACTCTGAGGATGAGCTTTTTGTTACAATATTTGTAATACTTCGTGCGGGTCAGTAGAATCCTCTCCTAATGCAAAAGGCCTTCCTCAATGCAAATGTGATAAAATTTCTGTAGAAAACAAAGACAGGTGTTCAGTCCATCTGCTTTAGGTATCTAATTTAAGGCTTATGTGTAAGTTAGTCTCACTAAACTCTCTCCATAATCAGTGGAGAGAGGGAGGCTGCTCTAGGAGCTGATTCAAGCGCTCATGCTCTGCGCTGTACGGTGGCACAGCCTGTCTCTTTCCACTGGCTGCCTGAAGAACTTGGCTTCTGATTTAGAAACCTGAAGTAAAATGCATAAATTAGATGTTGTGAATACCAAAGAGTACTTTGTGACTTAGTTCATATCCGTGTTGTATATGTATATGTTTTAGCCTTTTACTTATGCTTGACATAAAAGTAACTGTGGCAATTTAGAGTTCATTTTGTCATTAGTGTTCGGTATATAAAAAAAGTGTGTCATTCTAGAACATTTTTCAAATACTAGATACTTTTTTATATGATGTCTTTCTACTGTGGTGTCAAAATAAGGAGACAAGAAATCACTGAGCTACAGTTGATATTTAATAACACAGAGAGAGGAAATACACATATTTTTAAAGGGTCTAGTAGAGTTAATATGAGATTCTTTGACAGATTGCTTTACCCAGCAAGTTATTTTGTTCCAGAGCATACTGGCAAATTATGCTGAACCATCTGATAAGAAAATTTTCATTTAAATGTTCCAAGGATGAAATTGTCACCTTTTTCTAGGGAAAGTTTTTGTCAAAAGTACTGTAGTATAGTCCTGGCTGATCTTTATTTGCTTAGAGCATCATATTGATTGTTTTACTGTTGGAAATATTCTTAAACTTTCTTAGAAATGCCTTTTAAAATCACAGTGTTTGCTCCTGTCCCTCAGTTACCCAGGCTGTGTGACATCAGGGACACTACCTTGATAAATTACTGATGGCATGATGATTATGGAAATGGTCGTTGACTGATCATCAGTCACAATTTGTTTCAAATCAGTGGCCACGGTTTGCAGCATGAATCAAAGTTTTATCAAAAGCTCTTTGGTATGGCACAGCTCTTCCTAGAAAACTTCTTCCAAAGAGCATTAACACCTTGTTGAGCATCATCTGCTGTGTATGAATGGAAGCACTGAAAGACCGCACAGCCACAGGCAATCCAGAGCAGTTAGAAGATCACTGGGCTACCACATACTCAGAGGAAAACTATTGGAAAAACTCATGAATTTAAGAACCACCAGATGTGCCAAATGCAAAATCTCTCTCTGGACAAGAGAATCTCTTTTTATTTTTTTCCTATCCAATTGGCAATAAATGCTAGTGTGTGAATCTAATTTGCTATTAAATTGCAAGTAAATTGTTGCTGAATCATGACATAATGGTCTTTTATATCTCTAAAACAATTTCTGTAGCAGGAAATATAATTTGTATATTTCTGCAGAGACGATGTAGTGTTACATTATTTCTTTCTAACACATTTAATAATTGTAGTAATTTTAGGTAAGTGAAGCCCAAGTAAATGACTCCCTGTGGTATTATTGCTTACTATTTTTCTAATTTCTAGTTCTTTACCATTTGCAGAGGATTATCTGCATGTGAAACGATGAATAAATACCCCAGGTAAAGATTTTCTTTTAAATGGAGGGGGGCTTAAGGCCTCTTTTTCTTCTTATTTTTCACTTGAATTCAGCTGCTGTGGACCCTTTCCAGCTAATCTTCAGAATTAGCTTTGGTGAGAAACAGTTTTTCATTATAAGGAAGAAGATGCTTTCTCACTTTAACAAGCATCAATATTCCTTGCACTTTAGCAGTTTATACAAACAAAAAGGTACAAAAAAATGTCCAGAAAACACACAAGAGATAAAGTTGCTACTCTGCTAGGAACTTCTCCAGCTGCACAGCAAGTCATGACATCCCTCCTATATATTTACGTTAAGATAGATATGGCAGACAGATGAGCAAAAGAAAGAACTAATTAAGAGTTATATATATATATATATATATATAATGGAATGAAGTAGCAAAGAGGTGTAAAAAAAGTAATAATTCCATTAGTGGAAATATGAATAGATAATAGTTTTCCCAAATGTCAGTCTTATTCAGAAATTATTTCCCAGTCAGTTTAAACCATGCCTTGTCTTTATTGTAATGAAAAATAATTTCAATAATGTATTTAAATTTTGCTTAATAATACGAGTTACTTCAAACTTATTACAAATAAAGAAAATAAAATTTTCCTTATTACAATTTTTAAATACAAAGAAAGAACAACTCTAATATAAAACACGTATAATTTCCATAGGGCAAAGAGCTATAAGGAGTTTATCCGTCCTCTTTCCCCACAAATATTGGTATCTTGACTTAAGTAATGTATTTTCTTTTCATATATAGCTTCAGTTTTGGTCTGTATAGCTAGCATTTTTACATAGTTTATTCCAAATTTTGGAATTATGACATATGTCAAAGATATCAAAGAGCTGCGCTTTATTGGCACATTCAGTTTGGTATTCTGACTAGACCCCGGAAAAAATTTTCAGTTGTGCAGTCCAGAGGTAAACACAGGTAGGTGGTTCAATCAAAGACTATATAGAGATTTTTAGGCATAATATGATTGTTATGTAAAGAAGAAAAACAGTATTTTTATTCTTGCAAACCGAAAGTGCAACAGATGTTAAAATTAAATGAGACCATGAGATTATAGTCTTCTTTGAGGGCCTCTATATTAGTGCTTTTGTTGAGATCAGGATGTGTGCTTTTGAATTGAATCTCCTGATCAGTCCCGCCCTCTGTTCAGCTTTGGTTCCCATTCAGTAGCTATTCCGAATGCTTGAAATGAATTAAAACTAAGCTTAGAAGATGCACCAAAGTGCACCTGAGGCAACTGTACTATAATGGACATTCAGTCCATGGAACCAGTCAACAGCCAGCCCTGAGAACTGCCTCTTGTGTGACATGCCTAATATGGACATGAGGACCTGAGCAGCAACAGTTTGACTTTGCAGTTTTCCTTCGGTTGGGCTGCTTTAATTGCTGATGATACACAACTTTGACAACTGCTGAAGCAATACCCCCTTAATACATACGGTAGTAGATTTCTTTGGCTCGTGTGCAGTGCATCCTACATCAGTGACCATGACATCTACGTCCCTGGATGAAGTTTCTGCTATGTGTTTTTCACCCATCACATAGTCCAAAACAAACATTAGGAAAGACATCTACAGAAGAAAGGTCTGTGAGTCAAGCAAGGTGCAGAATGTTAAACATGAGTACGAACCATAATGTTCCCTATCCAAGATAGAGCCATTTTGAAAAACTGAGTGAAACTTGGGTAAAACGTTTGATCCCATTTGCTATAAGCCTAAAGCACTGCACCATGAAGTAGAATTCCTTTCTTTTTTTTTGTTTAATCCAGATGCTTTCAGCAGTACTGTGATTCTGCTGCCACCTGTGAATCCTGAAGCTATCTCAGGAATGAATCATCTGTGCAATATAACAATGTCTAATCAGTTATCACAATGGGAGTGAAAGTCTTCCACTGACTTTTGGAGCCTTTGCAATGTCACTTACATTGCTCCTCTGCCAATAAAAACAGAAGAACCGAAGCAATACTAAGAAATTAAATAAAAAAGGAAAGCTGAACATGCACCCAGAAATCAAAAAGTAGCGTGTACAAGTTGTAATACATACTTCATATCACAGCAGTTACCAACATCAATAGATTAGATATGTTTAAGTATATTATGTTATGTGATAACCATTTATTAGTAATACATATATTTAGATTTTTATAATATATAGGCGTACTAAGTTTTTCTCATCAAATTACTGTAATATCCCAAAACAGTGACCAACTAAATAAATTATAGGTAGCTAGAGATATAAGTGGATTTAAGAATATTATAAAGATTTACAAACGTGGATACTTGTCACAGAATTCCATTTGGGGAAAAAGTAAAGAACTGATGCAGTTGAAAAGGTGGTACAGTATAAATATCCAAACTCCATAAGATAATTCTCAAATGAGACATTATAGCGTGTGTTTAAGTGTATAAAAGAAAACAGCCTCCAGAAGTCATGCTGTAGCTTACTGTCCTCAATGGACATTACTTATTGTGTAGGTGTTTTCAGGTACTTGCATGGGTTTGTAGTTGATGCAGCTATCTGAATTTCAGCTAGTTGTTTATGAGCAACCATTCACGGCCAGCATTCAGATCAGACCTGTCACCCACTTAGCTGCATGGTTAGCAGCAGCAACAACAGCCAGTCTCAAATTTCAGGAGTCATAAAGAGCAACTCAAACTCCCACACAGAAAATTGGGAAAATTAAAATAGTCTTCCTGTTGCTCAGTCAGCTAAATTTCTCTCCTTGCAAATATGAGTCAGATGGCTTAGCCAAGAGTACTTTATTGAAAGGAGAAACGAAAAGAACAGCAGGGAAACACTGCAACATACAATATCTAATTACTCCACCCCTACCGTGGAACCATAACTGTTTACTCCTGTTTGGCTTCTTGGTAAAGTAAGCGCTAGGCCAGCTGGCCATTTCCTACCTCCTGCAGTTAAACCTCACTCACAGTTTGTGATTCTCAGGTTTCATGGTTTGATCCCCTGCCTAGCTGAGTAGCCACACCTTATCTAAGACGCTCATGAACTTGCAAGCCACACTGGTTTAGCTTGTTCAGAGTCTGTTAATTCCTTTCTGTTCTTAAATAAAATAAAATAAAATAAAATTAAATTAAATTAAATTAAATTAAATTAAGTGAAATAAAATGAAATAAAATAAGCATAAGGATCAACACACATTCCCTATGACTCGCTTGCAGGGGACGTCCTGAACAGACTCTCCTGTACATCCTTTTCACCATGAGTTTTGCCCTCCAAGGTTGCGAACAACTACTCACATGCACACTAAGGATTAGTCATCCAAGACATTTAGACTCTATTACAAGACCCTTGCAAGATAAAAATAGCTGAGTTTATTGCTTCACCTAAAAAAATATATGGTAGTTGAAATATGCCATTCGGTTTACGTTAGAATAGTAAAGTAACTTGAGCTATGTATATCAAACTTTATGATTATACTGCTCACCAAAATGTATTTCCAGTCTATAGAACCAAATTACAATCCATGTTTACTGCTCAAATATGGATATTAAACCATGTAAGAATCATTAGTCTAGAATCTTAATAACCTAAACCAGATGCCTGGTATTTTCAAAGGAGGAAAGTACATGCCAATTTCCAGTAGTGACTGTTGCCCCTTTCACAGAATATTCACAGCAAATCTAGCTGCCTATTCAAGGACATTTGAAACAAGAGGAGGCAATATTTTCTATCACCTTACGTTCTAACCTAGCCTTCCATGGTTGCATATACCATTTCAAAACTGCAAACTCTATTTTTCAAGAGGGTGCATATATGCATAAGTATCAGTATACTTTGCTCAACATGCAAGGTTTGAGTGTATTTGAAGGTCTTTTGAGCAAAGTGACTTTTCAAACCAAGAATTTTTCATGTGACTATTAAACTACAGTCTACTGGTTTCAACTTACTATTTAAAAGGTAATGTCTGGGATTAATTTGGGCATGATGCAACTGCTTAATTTATTTTAGCTTGACTTTTTTTCGACTTTCTTCTGACTGCTCTGGCAAAAGAAGACATTTAACATGGCAGTTACCCCTTTGGAAGGGAAAGATAAACTGAATTCTCAAGAATACTTTTTTAGTCCACTTCAGAAAGTGTTGCGTGACTGTATTGCATTTCTCCAGCCACTGATAATGAGAAACAGACAATTCAATGGCAAATACAACTAAGGGATTTGCAGTAGCAGGAGGTTTAAGAAATGCATATAATTGTAAATGGGTATCGAGATAATGTGCTTTACAGGATGATAACTATTCATTTAGCTTGTTAGTATTTTATCAGATTTCTACATTTTTATAAGGTTTTTAGTATTTTATAATGTTTGCAGATACAAACGTACTATAAATTTTCATGTAAAATTCATAATGATTTCTATGATGCAGCAATGACTTCTAGGTCTTTTTATCAGAAAATTTTAGTTAGACTTTTACAAAGTAGCCTTTTTGTTTTCACATAATTTTCAGGTTGTCATGCTAGACATTATGTATGTATGAGTGTCTTTTCATCTAACTTCAGAGATTTAAATAACATTGGGGATTCACGTGCCTATGACTTACTCTATAAAGTATATACACTTAGATAGAAACAAAACATTTTGAAAAGTGTCTTTTAGTATTCCCTTGCCCTTAGTTGAATACTTAAAGTTTTTAAAAATTAATAAACAACCCATTCAAAAGGTTGTTAGATAAAGTACCTACTAAATATGTCACAAATATCATTGTTGCCATTTATGATTGTCAGATTTGAATTCACCAGTGCAAAAAGCACTTGATAATGTACGACGTTTTTTTCAGGGGAGGTTGTAAACAAAACATTCCTAATACCATTGTGATCATATGTGTCAAATAAAACCTTTTCCACCCTCCAAGAATAATAGTTTAATCGTCTTCAGAGCCATATAATTTTGTCCAGAGCTATTAGTGGCACTTTATGTCAAATAGTCATCAAATGCATTTCTATGAAAGAGAAAAGAATAAATATTTCATGGCTACAGCTTTTGAAGAACACTCTGTCATTCAGTCTTGGGCCAGTCTTTCAACATATGTGCCAATCAGAAGTCTTTAGCAGATGCAAAATGCATCTTGTCAGTAAAGAATGTAAAGATCGCAGGATGTATCTGAAATATTCATCACATAGGTAAAAATCTGAGCATAGTAAGGAACTGCTGAGCCCTGTAATCGCAACTTACCCATTTGTTCTTACCTCTTCATCATTGGTCTGAAAATAGTGAAGAATCACAATATTTTGGTTACAAAATATATATTGACAATCAGTAATAGTATTTAATATTGTGAACTTACACCTTATTATTTCCTTCAGTTTGGACATGATATTGAGATACCTCTGAGTCAAATCACACCTATAGAATTTTCTAGTTGCAAGCTTATAAAGTTATTGCCACTCTTAATTAATTTTTCTTAAATAACTGCCTGCTTTCAATGTGTTTCTGAGAGAAGAATATTGCTGATGTCTACTCTATTCTGGTCTTTGTTCGTGGGCTAAAGTAGGATTGCTGCACATTGTTACAGTAGATCATACACGGTCTCTTCCTGTTTTTCTAGCTCTCACTTAAATCCTAGGCTGATAGAATCAGCAATAACTCCAGCGTAGTTGCATCTAGTCAAATCAAATCTGCTTTTGGCCTGTTACTATGTGAGGGGGTGCGCCACACCCTTTAAATGAACCTGTGACCTTCTTGTTGCAGTCTAGGTTAGTCACACCATCACTGGGCACTGCTGGAAACTATTAAATATTCTGTTGCTTTATCTCAGTTAAATGTGTTTAAGTGAAAGGACATTATTTTAACTAGCTGCTGTGTCAATGGAATTTTGTAAAGCACTAGCTCACAGCATTTCAGCTCTAACACTGTACTCTGAAAAGCTGGAAAATTGAAGTTTTAGAAAGAATTAAACCTTTTGATGAAATGCATTAGTTTTTCAAAAATAAAAGAAACATTAGATTCTCTTTCTGTACTCCAAGTTCTACACTTTAAATGGTATTTTTATTATCTTTTCTTAGGTCTATTCACATTCTTTAGAATATGACATTACTTCACAGAGGAGAAAGCAATGCATTTTTAACAAAAACATTGTTCATTTCATTGTATTAGTGATTTATCATTACTAGCACAATGATACAGAAACATGGAAAACTGGAAATAAATGTAGAGAGAATGCTGAACCGTGTTTATTTTATGAAAACTACCCCTGAAAAATGAACCACTGAGATTACGGATATGGGAAAATTATGTACATGTGAAAAATATGACACATTCAAATTTCTAAATCTACGTTTTCCTAAATGCAGATTTATCAACTGAAGTCAGTAAAGCTTGTCAGATTTTTATAGCACCTAAAAGTAAGAAACCACAGAGGTATAAAACCGTTTCATGAGCATGGCAAAGACAAGTCTTGTGGTTCTTTCCTGGTATATCTGTTTGTCTGCAGGTAACATAAGAACCTGCAAATACCGTGCCTGATAGTTTCTAAACTTTCTAGGAGCATTTTTAGCACTAGCTGCTATTATTTAATTTCATTGAGAAAACAGAGAAAGAAGAGACTTGAAAAATAGTAAGGAGAAATAATTGCCTGGGGAAGTGTGGTACCGAAAGGGTCAAATGCAGAGGCTAGTTATGAGGAGTCTCAGCGTGATCAGAAATGTACCAAAAGCTCTATTAAATATCTAGGCTGTATGTATCAAGCAGGCAAAACTCAGGTACAGAGAAGCTAGGATCTAGGGAAGATGTTGGTTTGAAGCCAATTTTGCTGATTACAGAATTTATGAATTTTAACTAGAATATAAAGAGACTTACTCTGGAAGAAGACGTGTGACAGGAGCAATTTTCTGCAAGGGCTCTGAGAGAAGATTTTCCTGTGGGGCAACTGTGAGTTTCTGTTGTGGCAGGAGGAAGTGAAGGGGCAGGACAGTGAGGAAGTGGGGGGTAAAAGTCATCCAGAGAGAAAGAGCTGAAGTGTATCTGTAACTCATTACATACCATGTCAGTGCCCTCAGTTGGTCCATGCAATCCATCTCCACTTCCTGCACATCTTCCCCCTTGCTGCATTCAAAAACGTCTCTTAAATCCCTCAGCTGTCAGCATGTATCAGAGGCAGCAGATTTCTGTGCTGCTCAGTCTCATTGGGCATAATGCCCAAGCTGCTGGAGCAACGCTTTGTGCTAACTTCTAGCAATTTATGGGTTTACTGCTTTCCTGCTATGATAATTTTCCTTCATGATATCTGCAAACCTGTAACAGGCATTTGTGACTGTAACCCTAATATGCCATCAAACAAAAAAATACTGTGCTCAGTTAACTGAAGCTACGTGGTGTAAACTCATTTATTAGAAATGCATTGATGTCCATGTAGAATCTAAATGAAGTGAATAGCTTTGCTAATATCCAGTCCTTTAACATATAAAATTATTTTTAAACACTGCTTCTGTTGAACCCAGTGAATGTGAGATTGAGTTTGTTTGTTAGGGAGCAAAAAGCACCACTTGTGAGGCTCCTTTGCTTTATGTGAAATAGGAAAGACACTTAAGATATAACTGAACATTGCTAACTACAGATGCATTAAATTTTGTGCTTATAAAAAAAGTCTCAGGTGATGCCTATAGTGTTCTGTCACTAGTCCATGAATGCCTGAGTGCACAATTTACTCATACAACTGAGCAACAGTAAAGTGATTCAGTATTTTCCTTATTGATTTAACAAGGGATGTCACTAATCAGCAGTTTATTAGATCTTCCAACACCAGAAAAAATTACTTTCTTTTCTCTATTTTGATTTGAGAGAAGGGGTTGCTGATCACCTCATGTTGCCCTTGATCTCTGGCAACTAGGAATCCAGTCACTGCACTTTTCTTCCAGTTGTTTCTAGCTTGGATGCCTAATGAAATGGGATTCACCTGTACACACTCTGTCTGTCTGTCCATTTGTCAGTCTAGCCTCAAAGTAGAAAATAGTCCCTTACACTTAGGAGTATCCACACATGAGAGTACTAAGAGCCTGAACTTAAACTTTGCCTTACTAATGCTAGCTTCCCTGCGTGAACAATCCTGGTATTTGTTCTGCCTCTTGGAGACTCCGTATTTCAAACATAGAACTAGCTGACTTCTACAGAAGTAAGGTAATATATATCCTATAAGTCTATATAAGCATTTTGATTTCAGGATATTATGAACTAATCCATTTTAATTTTTTGCAAATGAAATATTCTTAGAAAAAAAAGAAGTAGGAAATAGTGCAGGCAGCCTAAAATACTATTTTAGCAATTTCGCTTAATGTGTCAGTTTACTTATTTAAAAAAATTACATTTCTTTAGGTCAGCCAACATAAAGACCTACTGTTAGGCCTGTACAGACTATATTTTTCTTCTTCCAAGTGCACATCTGTGTCAGCTTTTCTATCCACACAGAATTAAACCCATTGATACTGTCTGAGAAATGTTTTCTTCAGCTGCCATAGTAGTATTGGAACTTTTTAGGTATCTAGTAAAATATTTAGAAATATATTCTGAAATATTTTCTTTGTGTGTCAGTTGGAAGAATAAAGCTATTTAGATTTGGTTGGATTCTGTGAATCTTCAAAAACTTCAAAATAACAAACTGCTTTTCCAGTTTTTTAATTCTTAAAAGATTCTCAGTGTTTCTCTGTAAATTATGCAAACCATGTTCAGCAGCTTTTGTTATTAATCATGGAAAGGCAAAGTTGAAAGGGGGGCTCAGAAAGTCACCTAGTCCATCGCTGTTGTCCAAAACAGAAACAGCCATATCCTTGTCATTCTTGATAGATATCTTCATAGTTGACCTCCGATACTGCAAACTCCATAATCTTCCTCTGCCGTCTGGTCCTAATCCTTTCCAATAGAATTTCTTTTTTTTCCCCTGGTGCCTGAACAAAATCTTTTCTTAACTGCAATTTAACTGCATTATCTCTGGTTGTATTCTTCATATGATATGAAGAAGAGTTTCTTTTCTCCCATTTGCAAGTCTTTTGTATTTATAAAGCCCCACTTTAACCCTTCTTCAGCCCTCACCCTTTATT
Source organism: Neomorphus geoffroyi (assembly GCA_033558235.1). NCBI lineage: Eukaryota > Metazoa > Chordata > Aves > Cuculiformes > Neomorphidae > Neomorphus > Neomorphus geoffroyi. The sequence continues at coordinate 20,855,557 of JAUMJM010000020.1, read as the reverse complement.
TTTTGCCTAAATAATCCCAATATTTTAAATCTTTTCTCATAGATCATATTTTCTAAATCAGTCTTTGTATTTCCAATCAAATCCCTTTGCTTGGTGTACAGCACTGAAAAACTGAACACACAATCTTGCTTGAGCCATCGCGGATTTTGAAAAGAACACAAGGAAAATGCCCAGTATCTTGCCACTTGTACTGTTGTTCATACATCCCATTCTGTCATTTGCCTTTTTCACAGTGTAGGTTGTTGGCATGTTCTTTGCTAACTCATCACTTCCTACTTTAGACCTGAGCTCCTTTTCTGATTAATTACTACCTAATTAATTGATCCCCTTCCATACTTGTACAGTTGAGCGTACCTGCCCATCTGTAATACTTTTAACTTGTCTCTGTTACAAAGTCATCCTTTCTTTTCTTTTCTAGACTGTTCAATCTGTAAGACACATAACTGAATTTTAATCTTGCTCTCCAAGATATTTACAATCTCTCCAGCTTTGTGGTGTCTGAAAATTTAATAAGTGCACCTTCTTTTCCATTATTGAACAGTGTTGGACTTAGTGTAGAGAGATTGAAACTAAGTAGACCAGACTATTCTTTTTTTCCCTTTTAAAAATAGCAATCCATTTGCTTTTTTTCAGGCCTCCAGCATCTCAGCTGTCCTCCATAATTTTTCAGACTACTAAGTCTTCTGAGTCTATTTTAATCAGCTAAGTCCCTTAAGATGAATGAAGTTTATCAGTACAGATGATCTGAGAATATCTGTGTTATTTAAGCATTGTGTAACCTTTCCTCTTCCTATTACAGAGTGAGATTTTATTCCTTTTCGCTGCTATTAATCGTGTCTGCTTGCAGTTGATCTTTTCATGAAGACTGATGCAGAAGAGGTATTAAATTGTTTTTACTGTTATGAGTCTTAGATTACCCTCTTTGTTGAGTAGAAAACCAACATTTTCCATGGTTTTCCTTTATATAAATGTAAACTCCTAATAAGCAATTTGCCAGGCTAAGCAAAAGCTGTCAATCCATATACAAACACAGAACAGGAAGCGATCTTCTGAGTTACCAGTTCCAGGCAAAAACAGGCAATGGCATCTTATAGTAATTTCATGCAGTCATGCAAGTGGTATCTGAAGGTCGTTAGATTACTTGTCCCCACTCTTGTTGAAAAGTTGTTTCAAAGCCTGATGACTCTAATAGTCCGAACTTTCTTCTAGGTTTCAGTCAAAATTTCCTCTTGACTGCACCATACTGGTGGTTTATAGCTGCCCTGTGCTCAATTCATTCATCCAGAATTTCCTTTCTGAGCTGCCAGATTATGACAGAAATGTTTTCCTACCACCTAAGTAAATTTAGCCCAGGACTTTTGTTTCAAAGGCACTCTCCTCTGCAGTACTAACCATGACTATTCAACAGCCATTGTATTAAAAGTTTAACTTTTAACAGTAGATCAGTTATTAATGAATGAGATACCATAACATTTAGAAATAACTTGATCTTTTTTTCATGTGGATTTCAGAAATACAGAACCTCTTTATACACTCTTTTGTGGGCAAAATTCTTAACGGGCTTTCATGAGAGGTATGGCCAAAAAAATATAATTACTTCTAACATAGGACATTCAGACCTAGTTTATTGACATAGGTGTTCATACTCTTGACAGATACTAGAGATCAAGGTGAGCACTGAAAAGAGGCATACTACTGCTAATGCAGCATTTTGCAATTGTACCAAGAGCTTCATAGTTTCATAAATTAGTAGACTTGGGTACCTCAGTAAACAACAGAAGAGAGGACTTTTTGGAAAACATTTCAAAAAGAATGCTTCATTCATAGAAAATAAGGTCTGAGCTGCCATGCAGTGTTTGAAGCCTCATACTGTTTCATAGCAAAGAAAAGCCTAAATGATACTATTATCCGCAGTAAAGTTAAATTGACCTGTGTTACCAATTTGTCAGCTGCTGGGATGAAACAGCATTATTTGCTCTAATATTTTCTTTTAAAAGCTAAGAAGTCATCTGCAACATAGTATTCTTTCCCAGGATATGGGTTGCTACAAATTGGAATGCAGTAACACCCACAAATAGAGAAATAGCAATCCATTCAAAGGATCTTTTTCCTGAGGTATTGTGAGAACCAGACAATGAGGTACATACTAAATGTTCATTCACTACCACGTTCTCAGGTCTTTCTACCCTATGACTCTGCTGTGGTTTAGGAAGGAATCCCTCCAGCTTCCTTCCCCAGCTCTGTTCAGATACACTAGTCTGTCGTGGAGGAGCAGCACACTGCCTTGAGCTGGTGACAGCTATGGGAATAGCAAAGAGCTTCCAGGCAGGGTTGTAAGAGGCCCTGGGGAACTTTGGGACCAGCCTTCAGTGACATTTTGTGCTTGTTCCAGAGCTGGCAAGTTATGCTGACTTCTGAGGAGGGCCGGACTTTTTTCTCTTCAGGCAGCAGAAAAGCAAAAGAAATGAAACTGTAGCTGATTCTTAAGAATGCATGGAAGCCTCCTTTACTATATTTCAGGTCATTATATCTGCAAGTGGAACCATAAGTCTAACTGAAGTAATTCCAGACAAAAGCAAAATTAAAATATTAATTTGAAAATCTAGAGACTGCTTCTGCTTCTCATTTTTAAATGAGATGGTCTGGAGTTCCATTCAGCTTCAGTTTAGTGCCTGTGCACAGTGCCAGTAAAACTTCAAGTGATAATATGTAAAAGCCACTTGCTATAAAAGAAATACTGTGCATGAATGAATAGTGTTTATAAACTGTAGTAACTAAGCCAAGTCAAAACAGATTTGAAACATAAAGTCAGGAACATTTCTAACTTAGGCACCAAATTATGGATTTTTTTAAAATTATTTTTTATTCTCTCTGGGTGAAAATCCAGTACTACTCAAAGATTGACCCAAGGTTTCTAGATATAACAAAACCACATTTCTCTCCTTGCTTTTGTGTTCTCAAAATATTCCAGGTGAATAAGACAATCCACTTTTGACAACCAAAAAATTTTGTGCTTTGTCACAAATGTTTTGAATTTCCTAAAGAACTTGTCTTTGACGCAGAAAAATTCACAAAATCAGTTTTTCAAACCCATCACAAACATAAATGTTGTAACTCCCTTCAGTTTACTTTAAAAGGTAGGACATAATCAGAATTTTTAAAATCTAGCAATCTGTTTTTTTCATGAGATTTTGAGGAAATGGTTGTCTCAAGTAAACACGTTACAAAGAAAGACAAAGGTTAAAAGCTTGAGTGCAATATGCTTCTCACTTTAGTCTTAAAATAGACTGTAATTCCAAAAAAGCAAAGTGACAATTAACTAATTCTAATATTTATAACAAATAGCCCACCTCCAATTCTACCTATCCAATAACAGTAATTGCAAATGACTGATTAAAATTTCTCTTTGTATGAAACTGTTTTGTTCCTAAAGCTGCTGTTTTAACAAGGTGCCATCTAATTTTTAAGTGTTTAATTTTGTCATTAGCAAATAGGTTCAAAAATACTTCTCAATTCTGAACATTAGTCAAACAAATTGAGTAGAAATATAAAGGGTATTTGTAAATTAATAAATCATTACTATCTTACATTCATGCATTTTTCATTTGGTCATTATTATGATGCCAAAAATTAATATTTTGCAAGAAACTAAATCCTTTTAAAAGTGCTTCTAAAAAGTATATTTCTGTTTGCAGAAGTACAGGTCTAAGCAAGTAATTTGAGGGAACATTTACTTAGTTGCAAAATCTGAGTTTAATCACAAGAAAATACAGACATTTCATTCTTAGTTAAAACATTCAGTAATTAGATGTTTCCTTTGATAAATACAATCTGATTGAGGAGGACTGGTAAAACATGTTAGACTCAGAGCTGTGTAAGTTACCTGGAGAAGGTGATGACAGTATTTCTGGTCAGGTATTCGTCATGAAATCTTTTCCTTACAAGCGAAGTAATACAGCATACAGCAAATTAAAGAATATACTCTGTCTTTCCCAGCTCCAAGTCTTTTTCAGGCATTGACAATCAGTTGCAGGCATCAGGGCGGTTAAAGTCCCTCATGAGGACCAGGGCCTGTGATCACGAGTGAGGCTTCTTCCAGTTGTTTTAGGAAGGCCTGATCTACTTCCTCTTTGTCACATAGAGAGCACCTCCCCCACCTTGCCCTCCCATTCCGCCCTTCTTAAAGAGCTTATATCCCTTCACTGCAGCACTCCAGTCACGTCAGCCACTCCACCATCTCTTCATGATCCCAGTAAGGTCATAGCCCTGTAGCTGTATGCTTAGTTCTCACTCTTATTTGTTCCCCATGCTGCACGCTATCAGTGTATGAGCATTACAGAGGAGCATTAAACACACTCAGTGTGCCAGCTCCCCAGAACAGACTTCAGAGCTTTCCCCATAAAGCTGTCCTGCAGGCATTTCTTTCTCTATTCATTGTTCACTGCTGATTCAGCCAGGTATAAAAACTTCAACGAAGGCAGGCAATTATCCTTAATTTATAATACTACTCATAGAAGTATCTGTCCTCATCGTTCTTTTTTTGAAGTTGGGTATTTGAGAGTAAGCATCCAAATTCAGCCTGAAACATTTCCATCCAAATGTTCTGGTTTGTTCTATTTAGGCCAAGATTATCTCTGGACATAGGTCTTTCTCACCTCAGCTTAATTCTGCTAACTCATGCTATATTAAAGTTCTTAAAACAAGTACCAGTAAAACACCCTTTGAATGGGTAAGTGTATGTCCAAACTGAAAATTCACACTACACCCTTAATGATTTTCCAAATATATGACGATACATGTAATTAATGTGTGTAAAAAAGAGCTCTTACCGCAGCAGGATGTTCTACAGTGATCAGCCAGCAGATACTTCTTTAATATACAAACTGTCAAGTGTTGCAGGAGAGCACCAGCACGCTGCCCTGACCCTCTTTTTTCTGTCCTCACAGAAGTCAAGGCTCCCACTTCTTTTGTCCTTCACAGTCCAACACAAACCATCCCCCAGTTCAATGCTTTGAAATCTATTTCCAGAGGAAAGAAGTCCATATTCTGGACATGGTTCCTAAAGTTAGCTAGAAAAAGTAATGGTTTGAGCTAGGAAGGCTATTTTTAATTTTTTGTTGTTTTGCCTGTAAGTGGAACAAGATCTAAACAGCATTAATTCCTAGTGTATGGCTGTAAGGCACTGCTGAAGGGAAAACATCTAGTTTAGTATTTTTAATGACTGATTGAAGAGCAATCTGGTCAGTTAGAGATCAGTCAGCAAAATGCCAAGGCTCAGGCATGGTAGAACATGAGCTGCAGGGGTATATATGTCTTCAGGGAGGAAAAGAGCACAAAGGACCAAAATATTTAAGACTGACAAAACTTCTTTCAGCTAGTAACTGCTAAACCTATTTTTCAAGCTTTCCATGTAATAAACCATTTATTAATTATCTCTGTTATTCTCTGGCAATCCAGGCAAGGCAGTAAGTGTTTCATCATAGTTTTAGCTATCTTCATCCTTTTATTTTTGAGTTCACGGCTTCTTGGTTTTAATACTGTTAATACAAAAACTGAAGGCTTCATCGACAACGATCTGCTTCCTGTAACCCCAATGGGGAGCTATTACTAGAAGCAATGTCCTTGGGAAATTTCTGAATTAAAAAAAAACCAAACCATCAGCATGAAAACTTTAGTTGAAAGAACATATGTTTTCAAGGACTTCCTCAGTCATGCTGTTTCCCTAGCAAGGTAAGCTGGTGTATTCTGACTCCCTCTGTTGTGGTGCTGCAACATTAGGAAAACCCTTAGCGGCGGGCATCTGTTCAGTTGTAGTTTATACACCTAAAATTTATTCTAAATTCCAGATATGAACTCATTATGTAATTGTTCCTTTACAAATTGACTGAGAAATAATTAATTTAATACAGTTGCCACTAATTTTTTTTTATTATTATTACAACTTGTTCCCAGCAGTTCTGGCCATTAGATATGCTAATATTTATAGTGCTAAGTAAGAAGTATTTACTATTTGTAAAAGAGTGAAGAAGTTCATTTTATACAGATTTACCGTAAGGAGTTTAAACCAGTATGTTTTTCAAACTGTAATGATTACCATAGTTTATTCACCAAGTGTAAAGTGCTTATTGTTGGATATAAGCACAAAATATTATTAATTATTAAATACAAGATTTTAAAATGCCATGGAAATTGTGGTGGATTTAAAATGTTGAGGGTATCAACATAACTGGGAAAAAAAAAATCATTACTATAAAATATGGAATTAAAGTGCAGTCCCATTGCCTGCTACAATATGCTGCAGGAGTTCCCTACAGCATTTCCTTCCTATGGTTATTGCTTTAGGCTCACCGTTCCCATAAAAATCTGAGAGTAGTGGTTTCAAATAAAAAAGAAAAATTATTTCCTTGCCTTTGACTGGTAAATTTATGTCAACACAACATGAAAAGGAAAAAGTAATTGTCCAAAATGCTCTGTAATACTTCCTTTATTCAATTACATATTTTTCATAGCAGGTGTCTTTTCTTAAGTTAGGAATATTTACAGCAGATTAATTAACCCAACAAAGGTTTATCTGTTATACAGGCCAGTTTCTCAAACTGAGTTTCACAGGTTCTAAATTAACATATGTTCTACAAAGTGTGTTTTACGTGTACAGTCCACTGTGACAACCCATATGCAGCCTCTATGTTAAAAAAATACAAGGCAAACCATATTAGCATTCACATTGTTCTAGTAAGTTTATTATTTTCAATTCTTGCTTCATTCACTAAGACAATTCTGTTCTGGTGTATTTCAGGAGCCTTTTTGTTTTGTTTTTTTGTTTCATATTTGACATTCCTCTCAGGAACTGACTTATGCTGAATGTGTTTTTCAATGATAGAGAGATTGCTCCCTTGAGCTGACACAAATGAAATCTGAAAACTAGAAATATATGGAAGAACTATCCGAAAGTACTTTGACTAGTCAGCATGCTGAATATTCTTCGAATACCTTACTGCACATTCTCTTACAGTCTAGTGCAATAAACTAGGCTTGAATGGTTTATGTTTTGTCTATAGCTTTTCTGCTGCCTACCAACAGCAGTGCATGAAGTTCTGTATTATTTCATGTTGTAGGCATAATGTAACATGACACAGCCTATGTTAAAGGCATGCAATAATAACAAGCTACTGCAATACGCACAAGGAAACCTCCTACATGGAAATAATCCAACAGATGCAAGCTTACTCTGCCCAGATTTAAACCAATGGGATGTGAGCCAGGTACAGTTGGGAAACCACATATATGTGTTAGTATGGAGATTCCAGCAGTAGTTTGGGATCTGCAAATCAGAAACAGCTTTTGTCCATCAGGACTGGGGTAAGGCAAATCAAACTTAGCTCTGCAAACATTATTGTGTCTACGTACACTTATTTTCATTACTTGCATGCAGTCCACTTTATATGTTTATATATTTCCTTATTCCATGGTTTAAATCAGATAGCCGATGAAAATAATTATCCACAACTTTAAAATTATTTCACTGTAATGTTGTATTTTAAAGTCTATGAAGCCTTGTAAATGGCTTTATGTAAAATGAATGCAAAACGGTGAACTTGTTTCCATCCTCAACATAATGTCAGTTTCTTCTTTGTATTGTATCTAGCACAGTAGGGAATAAAAAAAAAAATGAGTAGTATGCCAAATGGCATCCTCCATAAATGCGTTCTGAAATATTCATAGTAAGAAATACCACTTTCAAAGTTACAGTATGAACAAAATTGTAACCAATTTTCCATACGTGTTTTTCTTCTATTTTTATATATGTTAATCTAAAACTATAATATAAATAAGAGAGTTTGGAAATACTTCTATAGAATTCCTTGAGAAAAGATGTGCAAGCTAACATATTACGCTCTCATAAGAAAGGATAGCAAATACGACTTTTTAAGATCCCATTTTATTCATCTGTAGGACACATTAGTATGGTTTTCCTTACACTAAAATATGCTAGCAATTCTTGATGGCTGTTTACTCAGTTTAATTTCTGTCACTTCCCTCTCTGCCAACTACCTCAAAGAGATGAAACCAATATATCCTGGTAGCCCTAATACTTTCTCCTTTAGCTCTCTCCTTCATTCTTTCACCTAAATCAAAGGCTTTCCTTTATCCTTTAAAGACACCACCATCCCATTAATTTCAAGTACCATTGCCATCATAACATTAATTAGACCCAGCTGTACCTTTTCTTCTCTCTTCAGTTTCTTTCTCTTTCTTTTCCACACCTTATAATAATTGTCTTTGCAAAAGCAAAGGTCAGCTACTTTTGCCAGGGTCTTCTGTCTCACATAATGTCCCTTTGACTCTTCTCTTTACACTCTTAACTGTTGTCAGTGCCTCGCTCAATGGTCTAGTCTTTAACCTTTTTTCACAGGAGCCAAAGATTTTGTCTTTTTCCCCTCTCATTATTTGCCCCACTCTATTTTAATGCCAGAGATCCACAAACCTTACTCATTCATACAACTTTGGCTAATTCTGCATTTTCCTGCTGTATTTTTCTATCACCCCTAACTTGCCAACAGCCTAACTCTTCTTCAATCAGTTATTCATTCTCTGCCTTCAAAGATGTAAAGACCACTCTAATATACTTACCACTCACTCCGGTTTGTAATCTGGTTCTCCATCATAACTCTGTCCTCACTTGGAGTTGAGAGTCCTGAACAGGTGCCAGTCATTCAAAGACAAAGTCTTATGTTAATGGACAGATGATAAATAAGCAAGACAGTTAGACATTACCAACTGGCAGGTGATAAAGCCATCAAAAGTATAGCAATCATGATTTGCAAAGGTGGCTCTTTCCAGTTCCCAGCTGCTGCTGGTTTCCTCACTTAGTGATAGCTCATCTCCCTTGCTGATTGCCCAGACGTTGTCTCCATGAGTGAGAGAGGAATTGCAGCTAAGAACAAGCATAGATAAGAGGAGAACTACATTCATAGAGGTTCTCTTTGCAGAATTGGAGATTCTTTGCAGAATTCTTTGTGAAATTTTGGTTGCAGATAGAGGCCAGCTGGATTCAGTGGGACCTTTGAAAGAGCATATAGCATACTTTAAAGTAGAAATTCTTTAATCCTGAATACTCATTTTAAACCTGCTCAGCTGTTTTATAATAGCTTCTTCTGTAAAGGTTTATTTTATTTTCCTAGTGTGCTATTATATATGTATAGGTATATATTCTAAGATTATCAAGTCAGTTAAAATGAAATACTATTATTCTGGGACACAGCTGCACTATAGATAACTGAGGGTTTTTTCACCCATATTCCACTCCCAGTGGAATAATATTTCTGTGAACTAAACACATTTCTTAGAAGTCAAAAGAAAAATAAAAATCAATCCCATCCATTCCACCTGTGGCTTAGGGAGACAATTTTGCAAAGTTCTGAAAGTTCTTTTTAAAACCATGGCTTTCCTGGTTGTGTTGCTTAGACTCCCCACAATCATGTTCTCGTTTGCAGGCCTGACATGACTGATTTCACCAGAAAAGTTATCCATTATTGAATGGCAGGAGATAAACCCATCAAAAGGTGTAACGAACAAATAAGAACTTATTTGAAGAGTGGCATTATCCTATTTTTGTCAGGAAGTGTGAGCAAATAACCAAGAGTTTATCGTATTTACGAAAAGGAAGGCAGTTTGGAGGTATACTTTTTTTCTTTTAAGGTTGTCTTTTTAATCTGGAGCTGCAGCAGTGGATTTGATATTTTATAAATGGTAGGTTTTATCAGAAATAAGGTAAAGCATTTTACCAAGTTATCTTCCTGACATCAGTGACATAAAACTAGAGACTGGATATTCTTTTCCTCTCTGGTTTCCAATAACACATGTCGGTATTTGCAGCCACAAATAGATGGTGGCTTCACTTTTCTTTCCGATCTCCTGCAAAACAAAATGTTTATAAGCATGTGTATAAAACCATATAAAAAGCATGCATGTACATTAGTCAAGCTATTTACTTTGTCTTCTTTTTTCAATGTGTGTTTTATTATGTGTTCAAAATATTTTTGCTCAAAAAATGTTTTTAAGTAAAAAGGGAGAAACAGATCAAGTCTGGGATTTAGTGCTTAAAAGTACTCCCACTGTTTTTGTAGCATACCTGTAGTTCTTCTCTTCAAGTGATGTTGTGGTAGTCTCTGAAATTCAAGTCATTCTTTGTAGGCAAGATGCATAAATGAATGGTTTTCAGCTTCAGAACATGGCTTTACAAAGTGTATCTGCTTCTGCTACCTATCCTTTGCAGAATTCAGGAGTCTCTACTGTTTGAGTTTGAGGTACAGTACACTGTATTTGAGGAATCAGTAGCAAGAGATGCAGATGTGGGTCAGCCTCTGTTAGTGGTTCAAGTTGTGGGTTTGGTGAAAGCTGTGTTCAGTTTGTGCTGGGAGGTCCTACCTGTTGGATCTTAGTTTGAGAAGATGTAGCTTTGCTAAACATTGATCACTGCACTAAAACTAGGAATATCATAGCTTGTGGAAAATTACAAATAATGTGAACACTAAACATTTGCTCTATCTGTAACTCTAAGTTCTCAACTGATGATATTTACCTGCATGAATATACTGTCAGTATCTAACATAGGAAAACAGTAATTTCTGACCACGTACCCCTTCTGGATGGAGTAGGTGCTTCAATATCTACATCACTGAGCTGTAATTCCTCATTTAGTCTATGGAAACAAGTGAAGACCAACGATATTTTCAGCTACTAACCATGCTCTGTCTCTCACTGCCTTTGTCTCTCCGGTTCATTCACAAAAAGATCAAGGTTTCAGTGTTCATATTTTGATACATTCTGTAAGAATCTAAATGTAATAAAATAATAATTCCTGAATCCTTCACCTGTTCATAAGAAACATATTTTAGAAATTGAATATATCTGCAGCAGTGTTGCTTAAGAAAACTGAAAGCAATTTATTGTAAAGGGCCTGTATTTGCTGCCTCCACTGTACTCCTCTATTACCTGATATTTGTTTAGAAGTAATGTGATTATCTTACAAAACCAGCTAAGGTAATAGGATGCAGTAATGCCAACCACCGAAGATTTGAAGAGATTGGATTAGTAAATCACGTCATTCAAATAAAAATGTATTCCTTACTGGCTTCCAAAAGACAGTAAATTACACTATTCTATATAACACCTACATATTATATATATGTTTATATAATACTTATAATGTTATATGTATTACTATCTATAATACTTTATAACATCTGATGGGTTGGGAAAAAAAGTATAGCTGCAAGGGACAGGCTTGATTAAATTCTGAAGCCAAAAGCTGGTACACAGAAGGATATTATTTATGGAGAAATTACACATTATCAAAACCATGGTTTTGGCAGTATTCATTCTAACTGTAATATGGATGAAAAAGATACAGTTAGAGAAGTTATAAAGCAAGAAGGAAAAACTTTCCTGCAAAAAAGGAATCTTTCTTTCAAGTTGCTTGTATAGAAGAGTCTGGACAGTAACATGAAGTGTTTAATGACATACCTGAAAATCAAAAGCATAAAAAAGTAATTGGAGTCCTTATGCAATTCTTTTAAGATCTTTTTCTCCTCTGTCTGCCATCTTTCTGTAGTCTTTGTATCTCTCAGTGATCCTCGTTTTACTCCAGTCCTTGTTACAATGTGTGCCACAAGGACTTCAATGATTCTTTATGTGCTTGAAGTTTCAAACAGTATTTTACAGAGAGAAAAGTGGGAAAACATATAAACAAATATACATAAATGTCATCATTGTATTTGTTCTATTTATTCTGTTCTCTTCATCTATGCAACAAGTATAATGCATATTAAAGTAGATTTGAGCCCTACTTTCTAAATAATACCTTCTAAGTTATTTTAGGCAAACCCACTAATTTTTCCGACAGGAATAACTACTGACTAATTTCACTCTCTCTATATGCACTTCTTATCAGGAAAACAGGAGGACTTCAAGATGGATAGGATTTCATTTTTGCATAACCGAGTAATTAACAGACCTAGACAGATAAACACATAAAAACATACCATCTTTTTACAAAAGAAAAAAAAAGGCATTAAAAAGGACATTGCCTTAAATTCTTTTGCTGTCTGGATGATGTCTGACAAGAAAAGACAATGCCTATCTTTTTGATAATAAAAGAGAAGAGATGAAAATAACTCTGCACTCAATCCTGTCAGTTACCTGGAGATAAATAAACAGAGAGACAAAATCCCTCCATGCAATTTATAGCAATGGTAGATTTTGTTGAAACTATAACAGGTTTTAGAAAGTCTACAGATGTCTGACTTTGTTGATATCTTTTTACATTCAGCGAGGAATATTCATGTCTGAAGATATGCGTCACTGATTATTGTGTGAATGTTTTTCTCTCTCTCACAGTTACTCACAGAAGGCAGGCAGTAATCCCAAGGAAATACCATTGTTTTTATTTAATTAACAATTTTTATTAAGTCTTGCAACTGTCTTGTAACCAACTTTGTGCCCATAAGGATTTTCTGCCTTCTCAGAGAAAAATAATTTTGCATTACTTATTTATGCAAATCAAGCCCCTGGCCCTGAAGTCCTTTGTATGTGAATTGATTTCTATGCACATATACCCAGATTTATCCTACAGCTTCTGGATTCTAGCCAGATATATTCTCCGATCATAGAGGTGCTAAGATACTTTTTAATAGTACTTGTTATAGATTTGGCATAATTTCTATTTTAGTAATACAGAATTTTCAGTATAAAGCTTGTGATACATACATACATGCATGCAGTGAAATAAAGATACTGCATACTGTATCCAGATCTTGTGAACTCCACAGTTTAATATTTGAATTTTAGACTGGGAAATATTTTCTTTGGTTAGGACAGCAGTTTTCTGATTAATGTTTTTAATTTTAAGCAATATCTAATACACACAATAATAAAAGTGACGGTTCAGCTTATAATGAGTTAAGGATGTTTCTGAGAATACACAAGAGGTTTTCAAGAGACTTCCAAAGTAAATGTTTACAGAACAGAAGCCCACAAATTAACCCAAATACATTTTTCTCGTATTTTACTATGTTCACATATCTCTAGCTTTAATAATCTCAACATAGTATTTATGAATAGTGCTTGCACTTTCAAGGCTATATTCCAGTTAAAATAGTAAAATATGTTAAATTAATAAAATAATATTTTCTATTGACTCCAGTGATAGCTAGGAGGAAAGTAACACATACAGGATTATTGATGGTACAATTTCATGAAAGTTAGCAACAAAAATAATACATACTGAAAGACTGAAAGTAACCCATGCATACACACCACTTTTCTTAAACTACAACAACTTTGATGTGTTTCAGCAGTGCTGCCCTTCATACAATAAAACACAATGTATCCATGTGGATCTGTTTTACACTTTTCTCTGTTGGCCCCTTTTTCTGGTGCTGGAGAAGAAGGGCTCCTTTTTGCCATTTTGCGTTAGTCCTTGAGTGTTGTGGAGAATCTCTATGCTGTGAGGTGGAGCATGGCACTGTCTTCACATACTCATCCCAGCGTTTGTGTCTGTCCAATTTTGAGTGAGATGAATCTCCTGCAGTACAAAGAAGTGTCTTAAAAACAGTTGTCCAATAAAATTGTTCTGTTTAATACTTTTAGGTTTACAAAAACAGATTTTCAGATGTTAGTCCTTTCTCAGCAGAGTTCACCAACAATGTCAGGAAACAATAGCCTGTGTCAGTGGAGATAGAACCTTGTGGAAGTAAATATATTAAATGTAGGGTGGAAAGCAGCCTCGATCCCCATGCAGAGGTAAACATAAATAAACACCCACCGTGTTTTTTCTGTTTTCTCTAGCTGACCTCCACTGTTGTAGCTGAGCTTTCTTTTTGTGATATTTGCCAGGTTATATAAAAAAGATGTGCCTCCTGGCTGAAATGATGAAACATAAAGCCTGTTCTCAGGCTGTGGAAGTCTGATGGATTTGAAACAGCTGGCGGTCTGCGGCTAGGCTCTGAAAAGAAGTCTGAGAGATGCAATTGGTGTTGTGGTTAAAAGTAAAAGATGAATAAATGTTTCTGCTTTAGACTGATGTAAAGAAATCTGCATAATGTAAATTTGCTGATTCAGATACTTTTAAGAACATATATACAGATTATTTATTGGAGTGGAACATTAGAATTGGGTATTTCTTGGTAAATCAAATACCATTTAACATACAAAGAGGGAAATATTTTAAAAATATATATTTTTGCTTTTTAAGTATCTGGCATCTGAGGGTATCCTGTGCTGCAAATAACTGAGGTATGCAGATCTTAACCAGGAAAAAAGTACAAAGAAAGTTACTAGGAAAGAAAAGGGGGGTGGAGGGTGACACAACTGATCTGAAAAGGACAAGAAGTGGAAGTCTGTGATGTATCCAAGAAGTGGTGAGAGAAGATGAGGAAAAGCTACAAAAGAAAGCAGGGAAGTGCTGTCACTGACAATAGCCAGCGGGCACAAAAGCCAAGCAAAAATAGCGTTGAGGTGCCCAAGATACAAATAACATAGTATCGGCTGTTGATTTATCTAACAAGAGATATACAATTTTCCTATGAGGCTGATTTCATAGGGGAAAGAAAGTGAGAGTATATTATCAGGGAATGCATTAGAAATGAAAAGCTTAGACAGCTTAAGAGCAACTAAAATGATCTATCAAGTAAGTGGGGCAGAGGTAAGACTTCATTTCTAAAGGGAAAAGTTGGTCAGATAACAAAAGGAGAGAGAAAAAATGTTAGTTGAGAAATCACAGATCATAGAAGAAATAAGGATAAAATTAAATAATTTAGATTAATTCAGAGAATATTTCAGAAGATTCAGTTAGGGACCAGGCAGGTTAGAAATGTGTAATTCTTGACAAATTTATTTACTTCTCTGGACAGAAAAGAATGTAAAAGAGAGACAGATCAGGTAAAATCAAGGTTCTGCAGAGGTCAGTGTCCAAACTCTTCAATAAAGCCAGGATTTTACTTAATGGACAAAAAAGCATGCAGAACAATTTTTCAGAAATCAGCAGATAGCATCCTAATGAGTTCATTAAAAGGAGAAAATAGTTTAGAAGTGTAAAGAAAGGAATAAACTTCAAATCAAAACTTCAGAATACTGATCCCAAAGCTCAGAAAAGTTGTCTGGTTTCCTGGCATTATGTGATTATGATTTAACACCAGTGAAACTGATAAATGGAGATTTACAATTATTTTTATTTCATGTATGTACAAAGCTGAATATATGTTAGTATAGGTGAGTTCTGCCTGTGTGTATATTCTTGGAAAATTTAAGTCAGAGCTAATATTTAAGTAGGCACTACAATAGGCCTCAGTTAAAATCACCTGTGCCTCAAAGCTTATGAAGATCATTTATCTTCAGATTTAGAAGGCAGTGGCAGAAACAATCTTTCTCAGAATATTCTAAAAAGTACAACTGTATTACAAAATGTTAAAAAAACATTTCAGTATATTATACTTACTGTTTTTGTTTATTCAACATAAATTGGCTGAAAAATAGTTGAGTACATTTAATCTCTAAAAGTCTCCTTACCTGGAGATACACTAAAGGACCTGGGGATCCTGCATGTAATGTATATGGCATGCAAATATCTGTCTGACATGATGATCTGCAATATCCCTTTTCAGACAAGTTTCAGCTCTCTGGCATTTTCTGGTTTTGTTTTGGATTTATGCATAATAATCTCACCCTTTCAGATGTGAGAAGTTTAACAGTCTACAGACTTGCTCACAGTCCTGATATATCTTGGAAAGTTTAATCCTGGAGGTAAACTCAGACGTCACAATGCAGATGCAGCCACATCTTTCATTCAGTGAAGTACTTCCATGACTTGGACTCCAGTTTCCTATGGATAATTGAATTTTAATTGGTTTGTATCAAGGTTTTATCAGGACCTCATCCATTTTTAGACAGTGGACACCCAGAAAAGAGTTGCTAGGAACACTCATAAGAGGACAGAACTGGAAAGCATGACATTGGATTAAGGATTTTCCAACAATATTTCTCCTTTATGGATTCTGTGTGCAATCGGGGTACATCTACGTGAGGGGGCATGAGTAGCATCTCTTTCTTCTATCTTGCTGTCTGACTTCATGAGATATTTAGGAGTGTCTTATTTCGGGAAACTTTATATTTCAGTCAAACCGGTTAAAAGTAGCCTACAAGTTCCCAGATTACTCGGTGAGGACCAGAAGATAAGTATATAGAAGGTACAATCACAAAGAACTAATTCCCTGTAATTTTTTTTAATTGTATTCATGAGTAAAAAAAAAAAAATCATCTTGTGATAAAGAAAATATTATTTATTTTTTTAAATATTCTGTGAGGTATTTTGAGGCACTTTTCTTTGTTTTCTTAATGGAAAAAATCAGAGACTAAATGTTGTTTGCAGCTTGAATGCCCTTTCTGTTCAGTGCATGTTGTGTTTACAGCCAGATTTAACTTAAAAATCTTGCATTCAGTTTATAAAAGAAAATATAATACGATGTATTCTCAGTTTTCTAGCTTCATAGGTGTTGTGTAGCTGAAATGATAGAGTACCTAGTACAGTTCTACAGATATGTTGCAGGAACTATCTGGAATATGGTTTACATATCCTTTCTACAATGCAGGAAACTATAATCAAAAGAAGGAAAGCTATGTATACGTAGAGAAGTCTCCTTATATTTCATTTTAATAAGCTGGTTTTACTGGTGAAATTGTCAGATTGAATGCCCACAGTTATATATTATAACATGCAGTTCATTCTCGAATTAGGAAAAGTGTGCTGTTCTTATTATTTTATAATTCTGGGCAGTTGTAACACTTCTTTTAAATATTATTTTAAAATAACTTACTACGCATGATCAGCCAGGGAAATATTGTGAAAAAAGTGGATGTAGCATGACTGACACATTCACCAAGCACTGAACATGAGCCAGCAGTGTGCCCAGGTGGCCGAGAGGGCCCATGGCATCTTGGCCTGTATCAGACACAGCGTGGCCAGCAGGAGCAGGAAGGTGATTGTGTCCCTGTGCTCAGCACTGGTGAGGCCGCACCTCGAGCGCTGGGTTCAGTTTTGGGCCCCTTGCTACAAGAAGGACATTGAGGGGCTGGAGCGTGTGCAGAGAAGGGCAACGAGGCTGGTGAGGAGGCTGGACAACAGGTCCTAAGAGCAACAGCTGAGGCAACTGGGGTTGTTTAGCTTAGAGAAGAGGAGGCTGAGGGGAGACCTCATCACTGTCTACAACTATCTCATCACTGTCTACAACTACACTTCTCCCAAGTGACAAGCAATAGGACCAGAGGAAATGGCCACAAGTTGCACCAGTGCAGGTTCAAATTAGACAACAGGAAAAATTTCTTCATGGGACTGTCAGGCACTGGCACAGCTGCCCAAGGAGATGGTGGAACCCCCATCCCTCGAGGTGTTTAAAAGACGGGTGGATGAGGTGCTCAGGGATAGGGTTTAGTAGTGGGCAGGTGCGGTTGGACTGAATGGTCTCAAAAGTCTTTTCCAAACAGGAGATTCTGTGATTCACTGGGCATCTCCCATGTTTTCCCCCATGTGAGTACAGCCCCCGCCAGAACGCCAGGAGCCTAGGCCTGGTGGGGCCCCTGTACAGGGGAAGGGGTGCAGTGGGGAGCGGGCAGCGGGGCAGCATGGCCCAGAGCAGGGGGCACAGCTGGCATCATCCCAGGCTGTTCCAGGGCCGAGCGGCCTCCTCCTGCTCCTAGCATGGCCTTCCACTGGGTTTCCTGGTGCCCAGCACCCTGGGAAAGGAGGAGAGACTTCAACCCCAACACTGCCCAATGCCTGGGCCCAGAAACTCCCCTTTTTGTTACAATCCAGATGCTTTCCTAATAAATCAAGGGGATAATGGTGTGAACGCACATCTGGGCTCCCTCTCGTGTTCCCCATGTCCCTCCTGCGCCAGTGATGAGTCCTGGGTCTGGAGCTTTTTAGGCATTACTTTAAAGCTGGAGTGTATTTGCCTCCTTGCATTGCCTTTCAGAAATCGCAGAAGATACCTCCTTGCACTTTCAAATACCAGGTTGCCTTTTTCTATCCAAAAGTCACGTAACTGGTGGGCTTTTATAGATAGGATTGTAGGTTCCCCTCGGGAGCCCATCACACTGTCAGAGGAGAGGGAGAGCAGAATCATAGAATCATAGATTCATAGGATGGTTTGGGTTGGAAAGGACCTTAAAGATCGTCCAGTTCCAACCCCTCTGCCATGGGCAGAGACACCTCCCACCAGTCTAGGCTGCGTTATGTCCTGAAATGCCTCAGGAAGACTGAGCAGAGGACAGTTCTCAAAGCCCTTCAAGTATTTCCAGAGAGAAATGCTAATAGGTATGCAAAAATATATTATATGAAGTAGAGCTGAAAATAAACATGTTTTATCAAAAGAGTCATAATAATGATTTGCATGTGTATAAATTGCAGCCAGTTTAAACACAGACGAACAGATTGAATTTAGGTTGTTGTGAATACAGAACACATTCTCGTTTATATTGTTTGATTGAAAATCATTATTACTTTGTCTATAATTACCATAATTTATCACATTGTTAAAATTTGCCAGTAATATGATACTATTTGTCTACTGCTCCACTCTAATTGCACATAATTAATTATTCACTTCGCTCAACTGCTAATTGCTTTGAACATACACTTAAATATAAACATAAAAATACCACTTCAAAGATAATAGCAAAGTAATTTGTTAAATTTCTTCTGTCGGTTATAATTGTGGTTTCTTAGAGTGAGGGAGTGGTAAAAGTGTTAAAACAGTAGATCATGACTTTATAAATGACAAGGGGAGATTCCTGTACTCGGTTTCTATACACTTAAGTGTCCTTCAGAGCTATATAATCAGGTAAATTGTAGAATATGAAGTGACAGGCTATAAGAAGGAATAAACAAAAAATTTGGTTTAAAATGTCAATAATCTTATTCTTACCCCTTTGAAAATAAAGTCTTTATTGTCCTGAGGCTGAAGAAGTGAAGACCCCAACCTTGACACAGCAATGCATGATAACAAAAGACTGGTTTACAGCACTATCAGATCCATGATTTTGCCCTTCCTAGTGAAGGGATGTTGTGCAGCTGTAGGGAAAGCAAAACACTTAATACTTTCTCACTATTTCTCAGTGTATCCCATGAAGAGTTATTTCTTTGTATGATTTAGCTCAAAATTACACCTTTAAATGCAATTTATAACACCATGCTTAGAAAGAACCAAATGATAGTCTAAGCAGAAGAAAATCATAGCATCAAAGTATAGATAATTTTCCTGAAATCAGCTCTCTGTAAAACTCCGAAGTGTTTCATAATCAGGTAGCTATTATAATCCAACATACACTGTTATCCCTGCAGCGTATGTATGTGGATATCTGTTTCTATGTGTACATTTCTAGACCTGCAATCTGGGATAGGCTTTAAAGTCTGTCCAGTCTAGATTTATTATGCTGTGTATCAATCAGTCATTAGTTTGCATTACTAGTATATGTCAGGTATTACTAAGAAGGAGTGTTGCAACAGAGGTAATCCACAAAGTTGGGGGGGGGGGGGGTTAGCTGTAAAATACAAAAAAAATATGTATATGTATTTATAATAATTATTTTGAGAGGAATACTAATTGGAGAAAATAATTTTATGGACATATAAATGGATAAGGACAAACTATACCTCAAAGATGATTGCAGCTTGCTTAGGATTCAGAATGCCATCCCATTTTCATTCTCAGTATGAATTGAGATTGTATTGTACAGTACATAAATGATTTTCCTCAGCTTTTTAAAAGGCAGTATGTATTAATATTTTAAAGTGAAGTAATTGCTTCTTGTTCAGCAATGAGTTTCATTTATGAGTGTTTATCCCTAGCAAATGGAAAGTATGGTTAATCTAAGTTAAAAATGGGTTCTTTAAATAGCTCTAATTACATTCTGTTTATATTTGTATGTTTTAGACACTTAAGATTTAATCGGTGGCAGTTCTAACAAACCATAAGGTTTATTAGCTGATTTAAAATTATTGTTATGGATGGTAGCTCAATGAGAAAATAAGTGATGATTTGTCTACTGTAATGCGTGGTAAATAAAAGATGGACCAACACAGAAAAGAAAAACTATATATTATATCTTTTGATTTTTATATTAGAAACTCAGACAGAATGCAAAAACACTTGAAAAAAAGAAGGGAGCGCCTTCCATTTCTCGTTTTGCTTATACAAATTCTTTTTAATTTTGCACGCTTGCTTGCTTGTTTGAATTAAAACTTTGGAGTGTAATTGTTCTTTTAACTGTATTTTGCATCAATCATAACAATTTGTTACTAGATACTGGCACTCTTTTAAACTCCATTAACCGGACACTCCCAAATCATATCTTGTAAAGCAGATTTTCAGCAGCCACTGAAATTACTCTTAGCAATTATATAGTATTGAAGGGATCAGGTACAAAATTATTACCGAAGCGTCTGTTCTGTTGCATAAACACCATAGAAGTAAGGAGATGAGTTCTTAGATAAGCAGAATTTTTTTTTGCAAAGAATTGTTCACATCAATAGAAAATCAGCATATAGTAGAATAAAATGGTAGTCTTAAATCCTCCTTTAGCTATACCTGTCTAGATAATGTATAAGGACTGACTGAAAACCAGTTATTTTAGGCTGAATTTTATGTGGTAATTAATGAGATTGCTTTTAAAAAATAATCATTTTTTTAAGTCAAGTATTTTAAAGTGCAGCACTAAAAGATAGTGAATGTTTAAAGGTAGAAAAAAAGTCTTTGTTAATTTAACTAAAAAGTAGCAAATGCAAAATGAAAATCTGTTTGGATTATATTGATGTTTGTATCTCTAGACGTTCAGGGTACAGTTCTGCTGTTCAATTTAATACTGCAACCAAAATCTGGTTACTTAAACACATGGGACAAATTCCGTGGCTGGCTTTGCAATGTTCTTGTGATTTCTGAAAACAGGTTAGAAAAAGGCTATTTCAGTACATGCTTGCCTGGTAGTGCTCCAAAAGGTTACGCTGTTCAGGATTATCAGAATACCTTGCCAAGAAATGCCTGACGTGCTGTGTGTGATCCTGGGAAGATGGGGGTGAGGGAGCAGGCTGTGCCAGCTCCAGATCAGCAGAATTCTTCTTGCGTAAAGAGAATCATCAGCAGATTTGTATTTGCCTTTTTAAAATACGATTTTATGCCTTTTTTTGATATAACTGAATTTTATCGGTCTAAAAATGGGCGGTGGTACTATGTATTTGTTTAATGGTTTTGATCGATTTTCTGCAGACACAAAGTCTTGCAATCATATTAAGCACTTTGTGCATTTCCATCTACTTCTCTCCCACCTCCTCAATGACTTTGAAACACGAGTGCTTCAACTAAACTCAACAGGGCTACAGGACTCAAATATAATTATAAACTTATAGGCTTCAGGAAAAGAGAACATATATAACCTTTGAGTACTTTGTTAGAGAGAAAACAAGCAACAGGACATCAATCCCAGTAAGAGACTGGAGAATCCATGTGAGGAAGAAAAAACTTTGGAAACCTCCTAACTGCAGAAGAACCATCAGTTTCCACTTTCTTAAAACAGCTAAATCCACCATAAGTCGCAGTCACATAGAAAAACAATTTGTTTTTTCTGGTTCTTCAAGGTTATTGTGTTATGGGCATTTAGAGGAGAAGAATAACTCTGATTTGGTTAAAAAGAATTAATGATTACTTCTAAGCTATTCACTGGTGATACTGAAAGCATTCTTTGAAATATACAATTTTTACAATCTGTAGAATTATTCTGCTTCTGTTGCAGTTACACTGTGTACTCAGACATTAAATGGAATAGCTCTTTTCTCCTTGTTAGGCTTATTTGATCTGAAAAAAATAACAAGATTTAATAAAGTCAAACTTTGAATTGCTTGATTAAGGCTAAGTCTCTTAAAATATGTGATTTCCCTCTGTTCAGATAATCTTTTCTTATATGATCAAGAGTTGTCCAAGGCCTTATGGAGATATCCAAGTTACTAGTAGAATATAAAATTAATTTAATCAAGTCTATTTTCCTTTAATTTCCCCTAATAAAATGCTAAATTTCTGAATGCAAAGTAAGGATTTGCTTTTGTATATATGAATAATCTTGGGTTTCTTGCTGGAAGTTGAGTGTGGCAGGGAATTGTCTGATATTAAAAGAAGTACTGTCAGAAGGTTAAATAATCTTGGTTTGGATATTTAGGGCTTGCTTATTCTCTCTCACAGAAAAGATTAGTGAAAGGCAGTATTACTGAAATGATTAGATTGTGTCCTCTTCCCCTGTAAAGAGAGAAATTTTTACTTACAATGAAGAGGAAAATTCAGACAAGATTCTTTTACAAAGATGACAATGGTTGTACAGTTAGAACTCAGCTTTGCACCTGTAAATAAATACTCATGGAAGACTACCTCATTGTATATGCTTCTTAAATTTAACTTTGAGTTCGGTTGCCAGATACATTTAAAACAGATGCCAACATCTCCCAAATGTAAAAGCCTCAACTTTGCTCAAACCTGATTTTAGAAATTTCTTCCTTCTTTAGACCTCAGATTTTTTTTTCCATTTTACTGAAAGTAAAAACTTTCCAACTTTAAAGAAAGGCATGAAATATGAAAGGTTTGGCCCACAGAAAGCATCACTTCCTGCTCAGGGAGACCCTGGCTGATAAGTTCCTGCAGGCTAACCCAGTCTTCTGGAAAAGTGTTTCAATACATCTGCCCTATTTTTATGCTCTTCTGGAAGTGTCTGTTAATGCCTGCAGAATGCTGGGCTAGGTTGAGCATTAGTCTAACACATTTCACTTGCTTTTATATTATGTTTCATGGTCTGTAACTCAAAGTCTGTCTCTTTTCTTTCTGCTTTCCAATAACTCTAGAGGTATATTACAGACCTCTTTAGAGAAGGTGAAATCTGAAATTTAAACCTAGTGGGAATGCCCTAAACAACAGTTCTTCGGTATTTAAGGGGTGTTCTTTCTCAATCTATTCCTGTTCGAACTGTTCTATTTCGTATAAATAGTTTAATGTCACAGTAAAGAGGAAAAACTGATTGCCTTAATGGCTGTAGTTCTCAATTGAGGTGTTTGATCTGATTTAAGGAGAGAGAAGACTTTTAAGTCCTTGCCATATGGTTACGCCAGTCATTGCCCTCTTCTATAGTTCTGACAATCAATTCTATTCTTAGAAATTTTCTAGTTGGCGTTGGGTCAGGTTCCATGGTATAGGTGACAGGTTTTTTTCCCAACATGGCCAAGGTACAGTTTTCAAAATCTTAGAGGAAATATAAAAATCACCTGGTCTCTAGTCTTATTTATTCAGAAAAAAAATATAAAGGATTGATTAAGATTAAAGGTCTTAACTCTATGGAAACACGTAAAGGGAGAGGGAAGCTACTTGGATCCTCTGAAGATATTGCAGAGAGGTGCCACTGCAGATGTTTCTAGGAAGGCATGGTAGTGGCCTCTTGGAAAAAGGAGAAGTGGTAAAGAATTTGCAGCTGACTCACCTATGTCAATTAGGGTAATTTCTAAAAAAACTCCTAACTGTATGTAAAGTAAACAGGATGACACTAACCTAAAAGTTATTACATTTACAAAATCCTTCTATCTTTCCATATACTTGCATCTAATACATATTGAGTATCATCTAGACTGGGAAATTTTTTTCTAATTATGATTACATTATTCCCCTTTAGAATTTTAAAACAAATTCTCTGGTCCCAAGGTCATATTTTTAATTTTGTCCTCCATGCTGTTGCCCTAATGACTGATGCTCATGGATTCTGTATTGACTCAAGTGAAGACACTTTACCATACTGGTGTGCTCTTTGACCCACCTTGGAAGTTACATTAGCTCACTATAGATTTTACACAGAAGATCAAATAGATTTAAATTTATTCATATGCCCTATGAATCTGATGATGTTTTCCTCTTTTGTTTTGCAAACATGACATTTGCTTTCCAGTCCCCTAGCTTGAATAGATTTTGCGGTTTGAGCAAAGCAGAGAGGAAAATATGGCGGTGCCCCTTACCACTTCTTTCTGATGTTTCTTTTTTTTGCTGTTGTTCTTTTCATTTGCCCTATGTTATAGAATCAAGTCTTTCATCAATGAGATTAGAAATTGAGCAAAACCTCTTCATTCTGACTGAACAGACTCTGCTATGCCAGAATTATTTACATTTAAAAATAGTTAATTGTATATAGTTAGCATTCCTTGCCCTATTTGCCTGCATTCATCAAATTCTGAGCGAAAAATGTTACAAGACAAAGACTTATCTTCAGCATTTTAGAAAGCTGTTCAGATAGTGCATCAATAACATCTCAGCAGGTGGAGGTCCCATATGATTCCACCATTCAAGAGAACTTCTTTCATATGTGATTAATTCCAGGACCAGTTTAATCCACCACATTATGGTGGTCAATTTGGGACATCTGTGCTGATGAAAATGACTTTTGATTGTACCTAGATGGCTTTTACATGCAGTACTCCATGCCGGTTTACTCTCAAGTTCAAAGTCAGATAAAATAGAGTCCATTTTCTAGATAGGGCTTTTTTTCCTGGCTAGCCAATCAGCACTTGTATGAGTTATATTGAATTACATGGTTTGTAATCTCCGATTTAGAGATATTCTTAGATCCTTCTAGATTTTTTTACTTTTAAAAATTAGACCAGTGGCATTTTTATTTTGTTTACATCACTTCTGTGGTACATATTAACATGTATCTCTGCATTAATAAACAAATAATCCACCATGTGTATATTGGCTCACAAAAGCATGTACACGTGCAGAAAAACAGATGCTCTGGCCAGCGAATTTAGCAGGATCTGTACTAAAAATGGCCTGCATTAAAAAAGTGTTCTTTAAAGCCAGTATGTGTTAGAGTTTACATTATTTCTCACTACCTAAACGTGGAAATTCACTTTTCAAACTGATTTTCAGTGTGCTGGCCATCTGAGTATGAACTGAATTGCTATCTCAGCCAAAAGCTAGACTGTAAAATTACTCTGTTAGGATTAAGTCCTGGGTGACTCCCTGATAGAATGATGCAGTCTGTCTTAACTGATGGATTCACCTGATACCACTTTTTTTTTAAAAAAAAAAAAAAGAAAAAAGGTAGATTCAAACTTGATTTCCAGCTTTAGTTATCTGGTAGTAATTCTTACGCTCTTGCCCTAGAAGATTGTTACAGTCTCTCAGGTTTCTAAACAAATCATATTCTAGTTGCTGCTCTGTGTAAAGATGAGAAAGAGAGAGAAGAAAAAGAGGAGAGTTTGGTAATATCTTTTAAAATGTAGTAGAGGAATTTGTAGTATTATGTTATTCTTCTTTTAATATTTTAGACATAAAAAAATTAAGTATTGCAAATTAATAAAAATTTGTCTGTAGGTTGTTCCAGAAAGCCTAAAATGAATTTAAAGCCTCGCATGTTATACAGTAATGTCATCTGGAAAGTGTGAAAACAGTCCTGGAAATGTAAATATTAAGGTTTTGGGGAAAAGCTGCTATGAGAGAGTTGACAATTTGTAATGGAAAATAAGAATTCAATGTCAAGTACAGTTAATGACAGTACTTTGTTTATTGTGCACACTTGCATTGTCTTATTTTAATTTGAAACATATTGTGAGACATGAGTATTTTGAATGCAGGTGCTGATGGTTAACTAATATCTCTAAATTTTATTGTAATTTCCATTTATACATAAATAGATAAGATCTAGGAACTCCTTGTACTTAAAATTTTGGTTTTCAGACTCTGAAATGAATCTCCTAAGCTTCTCCAGACGTAAGTTAAGACAAGTGCTTACGAAGTCCTATGACCATGGCCTATGCAGTGTCACATATATTTACCATATTCACTGATAGAGATTAACACTTAAGACAAATATGGTACAGATCTCAATTACTATCAAAATTTCCATAGTTTTGAAAAACAGTATTGCTTAAAAATAAAAAAAAACATGCAAAACCTCTTGCTTAAAATGTCACCAATTACCAACTATGCTTCACAAAACGGAGTCAGTCGGGGAAAAAGAGAGTTCATGCATTAAGTACAAACCCCACTTTTTTAAAGATGTTTTTTTCCTTAAGATATCACAAAAATTGCATATAACACCATTTTGTACTGTAGAATGTTGTAGCAAACTACATTCATTGCAGTGAAGCCACAATCAGCTGGGAAGTGTTTTAAAACACAGTTTTCTATACTTTTTTAGACACTAGAATGCATCATCATGTGCAGCTTTCTTTTACTGATCACCAGACATTTGTTTCAGTCTCAGCATTCAGGAATGAAAATTGCTAAGCTAGGCAGTTTGTTATGGTCAGTGGTTTGAATGAGATCAGGAAACTTCTTTACTTTTAGCTCTTCCTGGTTAAATGCTAGGCTGCTTGAATTAATAGGAGACAGAACATGACCATAGTTTTTTGACATCTGAGAATTTAACGTAGAAGTCAAATATATCATAATACGAAGGAATTGCCAGGAGGAGCCATGAGTCCCTTTGAATGTCTTTGAATGTTTAATCACAATCTTCCTGGGTTGCACCCGTCATACTTCCGGAGAGGTTTCTTGTCTGAAAGTTTAGACTTTAAGCTGATGTTTCAACAAGCTGATAGACCTTCTATATAGACAGGAACTGATGAATGTTATTTTAATCCATGTTTGGAAATATATTACCTTTCCTGTGAAATTCAGTAATCTGCTTAAAAATTTATATCAGAACTGTACCATAGAGGTAAATAAATAAATATACAAACAAACAAATAAATAATTAAGATTTGAACAGTATATTTTTTATGTATCTACAAGACAAAAGGAGCACCCTTTTGTCCATCTCCCAAATGCCATCGTCCATTTAGGCTTGTGCTTAATCCAACAGTTATTCTGGCTAAAACAGTTTTGCAGGTACAGCCTATATTGCTGCACTGAAAACATAACACATCACTCTGCTGTTCATTCTGTTGTCTGCTTTACTGATACCCCTTTTTAATTGTCAATGAAAATTACATCTTGTTTACATTAAGATGATGAAAATTTTCTTTTAGTAGATGCTGTCTTAAGAACCATGAAATGTTCTACCTTTTAACTCTCTTTTTGGCCACTCAGATGGCATCTGGGAATCAAGGAAATTCAAAGAAGGTAGACTCAGTAACTGATTTTTTAAAAATAGATTTTTACTTTAAACACACAACGTGATGCACAAACAAAAATCAATATAATGCAGTATGATATAGAAGATTCATGTGTTAGATTGTATGAAATTAATGCATTTTAGGATTAGGGGGATAGTAAAAACAAAACCAGAAGTTAAAGTAAATACTCACATTTAAAACTAAACATTTACTTCCAAGATTGCTAATAGGAAATGAAGCCATAAGGGAATGTCTTGTTTAACTAAATTCAGAAAGTAAGTTTCAAAGAAGGTTACTGGACATCTCCAGTCGCAAATTTTCTCATGTAAACAGGGTAAATGCCAGATGAACATAGTCTAAGTTCAGAAACCTTATCACTAATATAAAATTAACCTAATCCATTATTAAATTAAATTAACTGAAGGTAATGAATATATCCCAAAGGCAATATAATATTGTCCAAGTTGAAAATAAAATTCTTTTATTGGCTAGTTTACAACAGCTGGCTTTTTGCCTTTTCTCTTTTAAAATGCAAGATAATTTCTGATAGTCTTTTCATCTCTTAACTTTTCTTGGTCATTTTATTTCCTTTTAGTATAATTGAAGTAAGCTGGGTAATTCTGCCCAACAGTTGTCCCTTGTAATTGTTAAGGTAATAACATGTGTTATCTTGTTCCATCTCTTAATATAGTCCTGTATCGATTCCTGTGTTATCTGAGGCTGAGCAATGGAAGCAGGCCTTCTGAAAGGCTAAAGATGAAATGAGAGGTGCCCAGACTTGTATCTTTCGGTTTCTGTCCTCTAATGATAAATTCTTCTGCAAGACTGAGGATTCGATGCCTTGATGAGCATGAGCATCATCTGGTTATCTCCTCTCTGCAATCCCTCATCTCAAATTAACATTTTACTTTCTTAACCTCTCCTTTTCAGGACTTTCCCTTCAGGATATTATCCATATCTCTGTCTCAGAGTAGCTGCTAGAACTCCCCTGTTCCAGCTCCTGGACGCTGACTTAGACATTTGGCCATATGCACGATCTACCTTAATCATCTAAAACACATCAAGTGTTCAGACACTGAATGTATCTCACAGACAAGTCAGGTTTAAACAGCAGACCTAATAATATTATTTCTACACAGTGACATTTGCTTCAATTTTACTGAAGGCCTTATAGATGACTCAGTGCAAGTTAACAGGTAACATTTCACCATAGATTTTTTTTAAATATAATATCTAATTTATTATAAAATAGATAACAATTATATTTTTATTTCAGAAATTACAAACAAGTTATCCATTTCACAAAAACCAACATAGGAAGTGAGGAAAACAATCACAATTTCATTTAATCACAATCCTTACATTTGACAAAAATAGAAGTATTTGTATGCTTACATACCTCTATTACCTTACCAGTTGTGGCTCTTTTCCTGAGTGGTTTCATTTCATACAAATAGATGAATATTCTATCAACCTTATTTTGTGTAATCTGAAAACAATGGAAAGTTAAATAAATGTATGATTTTTAATATTTTGCATATTCAAAATTAATTTTATTTTCTTATGGTGGGCATTTATCACAGAGTAAAGCATTCTCAATTAAGTGAAATTCATTAAGTTTATTGCCAGTTAATCATAAGCTTTTAATTACTGTTTCCAATATTGAGAAAGAAAGTAGAAAAACAAAAACTTAGAGAAAATACCTCACCTTCACTCCAGCCACCTCTCCTTCCCCTTTCTCATCTCCAAAGCCTCACACCACACATTGCACTCAGTCTCTTTATTGAGTCAGTGAGTACTCCCGAATACTGGGATCAAGTGTGCAGCAGCTCCTTCCTTTTCCACTCTGTTTCTTACTCTTTTCATCTGCTTTGGCACAAATTCTTCCAATGGCTGCAGAACTTTGGGGATCATCTGCTCCCCTTAAAGGTGCACCTAATCCTGGATCATCTTCTATGTGTCTTTTCCTGCTTGAGTGTCTCCTGCCCCTAGGAGTTACCACTCTTATTTAAACATGTTTTCACAGAGGTGTCATGTGCTTCCATGATGGGATCCAGCTTTGGCATGTGGTAGGTCAGTTTTGTCTGTGACAGAGCTGGCAAGAAAAAGCTGTGCCTGGAGCAGAGCGTCCCTGGGCATCCTCCCACACATGTTATTCTGCAGAGCCCCACTAGCAAAGGTCTGCCCACTACGCACAACACAGCATTTTAGTCTATTTATAAAGGGCACACTGTTAAAATCTTGGAATAGCTTTTTCCATCATGGTCACAATTTCTGGAAGAGCAGAACAAGTTTTGTGGTTAGAAAGTAATTAGAAATGCAATCTTTAGAAAGACTGGTGTCTGTTAATGTGCTTCTGCCGCTTTAAGACTTAAATAATTTGTTCTTCCAAATCTTCATCTCTCACAAGATAAATAAGACTAGGTTTCATTTATCCTCACCTCATTGACTAGCATGGTATATCAAGCATATTAAATATTTTTGTAAATTATTTATTCCTGCTTCTGGGGGGGGTAACAAATGTGGCAAATTCTCTACTTGTATTACTACTACAGTGTACAGAAAGCAAAGTTTATGACCGTCACTGCTTAATTATGTTTTCACACATCATATATTGTTTAAAAGAATGAGACAAACTCGGTGCTTAAATACTGCATGCCACCCTCTTTCCCAAGCCAAGACTCTACCTGTGAACCCATGCTATACAGGCTTTTGTTTTATGAATGAGAGTGGAAATCCTAACCATCTGCAGGTTTTGGAAGCAGGAGGAGGAACAGCAAAGGGTTTTTTAATGCTTTTTTTTTGCATAAAACATGTCCTTGTAGGCAATTTCCTATTAGAGCAGATGTTTATCTAATGTTTAACTATGGTCGCCATCAGGCCAGATGTCACTCTGTCATTTCTGCATCCCCAGACTAATGTGCTCTCCTACTGATCCTTGCAGGGTATCCTTGAGCAATTTAATAACTCCATAGGTCAGACAGTGAGACAGGTAGGAGAGGCAGACTTTACCCATTTTCAGATATGGAATTCAGACTTTCCCTGTTAGATGATCAACACCAATTACACCATGAAAGCCCAGGTAGTTCCTTAGATTAACAATGTGAGTGAGTATATTCTTCTTCATCCAACCTAAGGAAGGCTATGTAGAAGCATCCATTTTGGTAGAGGAAGAACAGTAGTCTGGAAGAACAGTAACTCTGGCAGTTGTGTTAATTATCTGAAGGAGGCTGGTATGACAGACAGCATACATAAACATAGGCTGCACTTCATCTGTGCCCATAAACAAGGCAGTCAAGTCTCCAAGATTTCTCTGAACTGTAGAAGCATATAGAAAGCATTGTGTTGCATTTATTTATACTAGTGTAACTTTAAAATATAGCTGATATACCTTGTTAAAGACATGAGAAAATACTTCTTTAAATAATTTACTCCTTAACTTGTAAAGTTCATAGTACGTCTTCATTCTTTCCTCTTTTTACACTGTAAAAGCATGTACATCGTACATGAATGATACATACACTGCTGTCTGAAATAAACCAAACATATAAACATTTTTAAAAAAAATTTCTTATTAAGTGTATTGGCTTGGGAGGGGATTATAATAACAGTATATTTAATTATGAGTTTTTTCACTTATGCTTAACAGTTTTCAAGGAAAATGAAAAATTAATATTTAAGTAATTAACATTTTAAAATGCCATTGAACTTGGATCCACTGCATTTTTCTGGATAACATTCTACTACTGCAGGGTATACACTTCACTACAAAGGAAGGCAGTGTTTATTACTGTCAGGAAGAGAAAATTAAAACCAGGTCATTCCTCAGTGAAGTCCTGTCACACAGCCTTTCTTGACTTACCACTGTTGTGATTGTCCCAGTTCTACCTAACTAGCATGTGCAGCAATACTGGTTTTTGTTCACTCCAAGTGAAATTAATATAAGAAGTGAAAATCAAGTAATTCAGAGGTAATAAGGTAGATTAAAGATGGCTCAGATGTGCGCTTCAGATTTTTACCCTATGTTTTAAATTATATGAGTTAATGGTGAAAGCCTAATTAAAGTCGATTTTTAAATTTTGTTTTTACTTTGCATTTCCAATGAGCTTTTACATTTGTGTCCCTTTGTGGGAACCTTTGAGTCAAGTACAAGTATTTCACAAGCAGTTGAATAGGGGCATGGGGTGGGAGGAGGAAATTAATTTCTACTATATGATAAAATTGCATACTGCAGACTTACAATTACCAAAAATAATTTTTAAATGTATTATATACTGATTTAGTTTTCTGGTTTAAATGAATTATAAAGTGATAAAAAATGAAAGATACAGGACTAGGGCTTTGCCCAGTATAGCCCAGTGTTCACAGTATAAGGTAGGAAACATGGTCTGGAGGGATGACTAATGTGGGAGAAAGTTTGGGGATAGAAAGTTGGTGTCATGTTCAAACAGAAAGGAGAGCTGTGTCAGCTATAGAACAGTTTAAGAGCAGAGGTCTAACCTCTGAACCAAGCTCGACATAGCATCACCAAGTAATTATCAGGTCTGGTGCTTCCATCACTTCTCATTTTTATTCTAGAGATACCATGGTGCCAGGCGAATGTGTTGGCCCACAACTGCTATTTTTAGAATCTTTTTTTCTTGAAGGAAGTTTATGTTGTCTATGTCTTACCAGATATAGAAACTCTTGCTTTTCACTTTCTTTCACTATTCCACAAGGAGGGTGTAGCCTTACCCCTTTAGAAGGCGAATTAATGAAGAAACCTGTGAATGACAGTACAGGATGGTTTGTGTCTTTTATGTTTCTAAGACATCCTCATATATATGCAGCTCTTCGGTGGTCCTCCCCAGCCCTACTGCATATTCTGAGATGTACAGCCCTTTTCCAGAAAACCTGAAGGGTTTGAAGGTGGGAAGCTTAAAGGTGTGAAGAAACCAAGCCAGGCAACACAGCCAGTGTAACTAGAAGTGCTTGAGAGGCAGAAAGAAGATAATGAGGAAAAATGTCAGCTGCTAAAGAAAGAGAACTTCTTTCTGCCGTCCTCCACAGATGAGGCAGTGAAGCCTTTAATGCTACCTGCAAAGATGAATTCTAAATATTTGGGATATGAGGAAGTGAACAGCAATGCTTCCTAAAACAATACAAAAGAAGCAGAAAATTTGTAATTATCACATATGGTTTTGCAATACTTACATTGTTAAGGTCAACAAAAACCTGAAAAAAATGTAAATCAAAAGTAATCCACTTTATTACTGAATAATGTACCATATACAATTATTAGGCACGAGGGGAAAGCCTTTTCACTGGTAGGATAAACAAGAGCCATTGTAGCACAAGAAAGGAGAAACACATTAGTTGGAGCCTTTAGTTCTGGTCCGTCCTGCTTTTGTCCCTAGAAGACTGAGGGTAGTCATCTTTATTGTGATGGTTAGAAATAGGGGCTTTGAAGTCATTAAGAATCTAACTGAGATCATTAAGAATCTTATGCTGAGAAACTGAAACACTGAAGTCAATCCTAGTGGATGAGTTAGGATTGTGTTTTCCTGAGATATGTTTCTGTTCTGCAGCAGTTTTTAGAATGGCAAATCTACTTAATTCTCACTGTGTAAAAATGAAGTAAGCTTACTCTTCATTACCATTTCATTATTACAAATAATTATTATTGTAAAGCTAACTCTGACTGACCAGTACTGTCTGTAACTTCTTTTAGAGAGAAATTAATCTGATTAAGCTATACTCTAGTTCTAGAGTAGACACTAATTCTGGTATGTTGAATGACATTCATAGCTTCAGGCACCCCAGTCAGGTTTAGGATTCCCCAGGAAGTCACTGGTCTGTTATACAGCAGGGAGCAGGCAGCAAGATGATAGCATGGATTCCAGCTGGAGAAAACCAAACATATCACTTACTTTGAACTTACCATGCCACATTATAGAAAGGTAGTAAGATTTTTTGCTCCTTGGAACCCTGTGGGTTTGTTGCAGAAGTACTTGTGTTAGAAGGGTCATTTAGAGACTATTTTTTTGACTGCTTGACTTACAAGAAAATGAAGAGTCACTGAGGAATGTAAAGTGATACCATGGAAAATAGCCTACTGACTCTTTCTCTGCTATACTGGAATTAATCACTCTCTGAGGAAACTAGTTTAGTGAAAACACTGAAAGTGAACCATTTGAGACTTTTTGCCTTCTAGTTATGCTCATATCTTCCTCTTAGCAACTGCTCTTTTATTTAAGGATGATTAGACTGAAAGTGTGTCAGGGATGGACACTGGAGAACGGAAGCAACTTGAACATTTTTCTAAACTCCTATTATGTCCCTTTCTAAAGAACCATCTCAGGAGATCCAGTTAGAATAAGAAATATGCCACATTGTACAACTTACAGGAGAAGGTTCTTTGATTCAATAAGGGAGTTCAATGTGCATTATTTTTTTAAGCCAAACTAGGAACCTGTTGCCTGGTCTAGGAATTTGATTTCTTGAAAATTCAGCTTTCAGAATCTCATTAGATTTTTCAGAGCATCTCTTAATCTATAAAGCCTAGTATCTTGGTTATTATTACTCATTACAAATGTAGAATTGTGTCCCTCTGTCTTTCTGTAGTACTGGCTGACCCACTGCTCAACAAAGGAACAAAAATAAAATTTCTTCATGTATTTCAAATTGATGTCCACCTAGAGAAGTCTTTGGTGTGCTAACCATAGAAGTACTGTTGAACTCCAAACATAAAATCTCATAAACAAATCTCAGGTTAACAAGAACTTCACTGCAAACCCATTTCATACTTCAAGGGCTCATGCGCACTAGTGACGAGGATCTTATCAGAGAGGTCACTGAAGTTTGACAACAATGGCTGTTGAACTTCCACCTAGTAAGTTATTTTTTTTGTTTTGAAAAAAAACCCAAACATTTTTAATATGATAGACCTATCCTATCACAGCTATTTGCTCTGTCATTGTCAGTTTTAGCAGTTTTAGACTCTTTCTTAGCTATGACTTTTGTGATGCCGTAAAAAGCCATATAGCAGGAAATATCTACACATCTGTAAATGTGTTTTCAGTGTCTACATGTCTGGGTCCTCAAAAGACCATCAGATGCTTTAGCACTTGTGCTAAAGGTTGATTCTTTATTATTGGAGAAATATCACATTTCTAAATATGTACGGCAAAGTCTGTAGCTATAGTTTGATGTATACTTGATAGCACCTTAGGAATGGAAAGATAAACGGTCTACATTACTGCTCTTTTTGTATATTCAATATGAACATCATGGGAGAAAGTTTTACAAGTAGAACAAATTGCTTAAAATGACACTGCCACTTTTGTGTCTTTATAATAACTTATTGAATTGTTTAACAATAGAATACATTTTCAAAACCTCCCAAAAGATTTTAATAACGTATGACCAGAAGGTCAAGAGTAAAAAAGAGCAGAGAAGATTTCAAAGCAATTTAGTACATTTTACGACTGCTAGCTCTTTTTTGTGTATGCACTTTAAATCCAAGTTAAGTTTCAAATGAATTGATTCTGGTGATCTTAACTTGGTGTCATATAACAGTATGTGTAGTGCAGAATTATTACACATATTGGCATAGTTAGGGGAAATAGTTATGTCTAAGTGAAGAAGGCTGATGTTTGCTTAAGCGGTGAGGAAGTTTTCCAACATCTGTATTTTTTACTTTAACGGAAGATACCAGCTTCCAAACTACCAGGATTCTTCTACGGGATTTTTGTTCACGAACAGCTTGTATGAGAACCCGTGAACACCTGTTGATAACCTTTTTAAAATATGTTGTTTTATTAGACTTTTTTTTTCCACTAGTGTATTGTACTCCCATTTCTTTTTCTATTGAGAATGGTTGTGCAGAATACCACCTGTTGTTCCCAGTTCTGTGAAAGGTTTTCAAGCTTCTTGTTAGTTATAACATCTTCCCTGTGAGTATCGTTCCAACAGAGTAATCCAGCCAAAGGGATACAGAGGTCTCACCAGGAAGAACACATGATAGAGCACTGAGTTCTAACTATACATATAAGCAAATATCCGTGTATATATATATATAAGCAATTATCTGTAGCTAGTCACTATTTCAAAATAATTGGATCAACAGTGTGTTTTCTTTAAGAATGGATTAATTCTTACTGCTAGTTTTCGGCCACACGTTGGTTCCTGTTGTAAGCAAGGCACAAGTCTCATACATAATGGAACTTAAGAGCAACCTAGAATGGGAGGTATTTGTTTACCTAGTATGATATCTACTCTTATTATAGACTACTCTAAACATATGCTTTACTCTATCTGTCCTATTTTTTTTTTATATGCTGGATGTTAAGAAATACAATTGAATTTAAAATTTCTTCTTCAGCAATGAAGTAGAATTATACTGCTTTGAGATACTGATTTCTGGGTGAAAACCTAAATGCTTCCATTTTAATGCGTAAAGGTTTTGAACTCTGCCTCCAAATTTAAAACTGACTTGCAAATGGAATTAAATTAAAAATTTAATAGCTGCAGGAAATTTCTGATTATGTACTGAATGCTTTCAGTTAACTGAGGCAGGAAAAATACCGAGTTATATTTAGAACATGTTTTCTTAACGTATGGATTGGACTTAAAACTCTTATCGTAAGAGCTTTAGAGACTTTACCGTTTTAGAGAAGGAATAATTTATTCTCTGTGGATGAGAAGAACTACATGTATGTTCATTAGGATTATTGTCAGGTTTTTTATGACATCATTAATAAGCATTAAAAATAGTAAACATTCATGGGTTTAGAGAATAGTTTGCAACCCAGGCATAACAACTATATGCTATACTGTTCCCTTTGCCACTGCATTACTTTATTGTCAGTAGAGAGCTAGAGAGGATCTTGGATCTAAAATCAGTTAATTCTGGTTTTACCTTGTGTTCAATGCAATACTATTAATTTTAAAAAGACTAGTTTTTCCTTTGCCTCCATGTTAATATGTTATAGCAGGTCATAATGCCACCTGTTCCATCTATATATAGTGAGAACTACAGAGATTATACATTTAAAAAAAACATTTTTCTTCAAAGTTTCCCTGTGTCTTGGAATCACTTTCTACCTATATCTAGTGATATGTCATAATAATGCATTTTTGACAATATTTGAAATCATAAAATTCATATTTCTGTCCGTATTTTTTAAAATCAACAGCAGTAGGAATCAAAGCTAATGCTTTTGTTCAGAATTTTGATACCTGGTTTGATTCCTGCAGTCTGTATTACCCATTTGGTAATTGGGAGTAGTAGTATTACTGGTTGGTCTCAGTGGTATTTTCCCAGGAACTGGCATTATCCCAAAAACTTTGACTCCAAGCTTCAGAGGGATTAAGAGTAAAAACTTGTTTTTGCAACATAGCCATAAAATTTATGCCAAAGTGGGTCTAGCTGTAATGTTTGAGTGTACATTACTTCATTTTGCCTTCTGTTTCATCTTAAAAGAAGAATTATCTCTTCCAAAATAAATTCAAAAGGCAGCTGAGTGCACACAAAATACCACTGCTGATCATGAACTGTGGGGTGCTGACTCTTCGCCAAGCAGGCCTCATCTCTCAGTCAAATGTCAGTCTGCTAATTCCAGGCACCTTCCTACTGCACAGACCAGAGGAGGAGCACAATGTGTGAAGTTACACACTGGAAATGTAGATACTTCAGGTGTGTCCTGTATGAAATAATCTAAATATTCTTTTTGTGCTTTTGTGGTCATTCTTTTTTCTGAAAAGTTAAGTTTTAATCAACCGACTTTCTCCTTATTTTACCAAGTCTCTTTCTGATGAATTCTGCATCCAACAGAATCTGTCTTTTCACAAGATGCTTAATGATGCATTTCATTGGGGTTTCTTTAATTAAGCACTTTTTAAAAATTTATTTTTCTAGTTACAGCATGGTATTGCCATAATAAGGTAAAAAATACAACAAAAGTTCCCATTTTTTTGGCTTTAAGAATCTCATTGTGCAACTAAAATTATTAATTTTTCTTTTCTATACTATTTTAAGAATTGCATATGAATTATGACTCTTATTAAAGCTTAAAAAAAAAAAAATGAAAAGCACTAATATTTATCCACAATGTATGTAGATTACTTTTAAAAATATCAGTTTCTTCATGATCAATATGAGTGAATGCTTAGCTTCTTCTTGGTGGCAGATTAAATATTTTTTGATGATTAGATAATAACTTATTTGTAGGCTTGTTCATTTGTGAGTTTAGTGGAAGTGAAGGTGATTAGGCAAAGCACTGCACCGATATCTTGGTATAAATCCTTTTCTAAGGAGTGGAGTCAACAGAACTGGTTCCTAGCTGTCTCTCATTCTGACATTTGAATCAGAGCACAAAATGCTGATAATATTACAAGGGTCTTACAGTTGCTAGGCTTTTGTACTTATTTACACAGATGTAATTAAGCAGTGTACAGCACAGAGGAGAATTAAGTCCAGTAACCTTAACAGCAAAATTGTTTTATGCTGCAATAATTATTTTTAAGTAATGCAAAACCAATGGAAACTATATGAGAAAATATGAGGAAGCAAAGTTCCCATGTGACTTGAATAGCCTTTAGCAAATTGTTGTAAGTATAAAGGATTCAAGAGGAAAATATAATTAAAAGTTAATGGAACTTAGATTTTATAAAACATACCATTAGGAAGCAGAGGCCTTAAAAGAAAATAACTATAGTATTCTTAAGGAAAAGAACCTGTCTCTGTCATTGTGTTTGTGATCACAGTGTTTCATAACAGTAGAGCTTGTACCAAGCAGGACACCAAGATTTCAGGTCACGAGCTTCTATTTTAGATATCCGTGTCAGGAACTTGGAGAGGATGCATTGAAGACTGAAAGATGATTTTGCTATCTCTATTTCATCAGCTGGTCAACCATGACTTATTTTTGTTCTGAGCTGCATTCCTTCATCTGGTTGGTTTGGACCCAATGGCTCTATCTAGAATTCTTGTTTGACACCTATTCAGCCTGAGGAAATTGCTTGTTGGTGCGTTTTGTCACTAATATGTCCATGAAGTAAATTTCATTCCTTCTCTTTTCTCCAAGTGTTTTTACCACTGAAATCTGGGCAAAGAATCTGAGATAAAACCATGAATGCTAATGCATTTTCCCTCCCTTCTCTGTATGAAGTTGTTAGAGTAATGTATGCACTGTTGAATATCGTCGACATATGACAAGTACCAGTAGAGGCATAGCTGGCTTTTAGCTAGAAAACACGCATTAACCACAGGTCACAGAGTAAACATAGATATAGGAAAACCATGCAGAAGGAAAACATGAAAATTAACATGTACAAGCACGAAAAATTTTTATAAAATCCACATTACCTCTCTTGATGCTGCCTTATAGTATTTACTCATGAGTGACACAAGGGCCTGGGGCAGTTTAAAGACCTGAGTGATCTTAAAACATAACTTTTATGTGACTGTACTTCTGTATGTACTTCTGCAGTGATGGACATTGTCCTAAATCTAGTATTAGATGTAGAGCAAAAAAAAGGGAATGTGAAGCACTGCTGGAACTCATTAACCCTTACAGAATATCTGTGCATGACACATCTTTCCTTCAGTCCATGCTGCCGTGGGAAGAACGTGAAACTAACGAGACTGTAAGAATGGCATGATTATACTCAGTGGACCTGCTTGAGTGTCATTTTAGTTGGTAGCCTGAGATTCAGAGGTGGTAAGATTTACCAGTGGTCATAAGGAAACCTGTATCAAAAGTGGAAACTGAATCCAGACCATCCAGTGCCTAAGGTAGATTCCCCAGTTCTTTCTCACAGCAGTGATGGTTATTGCTCTTACGTTAGTGCTGCCTCGTTCAAATGTGGCAAATAGAAAGTTAGGTCAGGAAAGAAATTTAACTCAATCCAATCTGCAGATTTTCTTGAAGCATCACATAAAAGGAAGGGAGTAGCAGAAATCTATTTACTACAAAACCCCAGTGTTAAATCCTATTGTATTTAAAAGAACTCTTGCAAAAATTGAATTTTTTTCTCTGTGAATGTGCATGGTTATTCCTCGTTAGAAGATGAGTCGAAAAGTTCTTTTTGTAGAACTTATTTTTCTTAGAGTTCATAAAAAACATGGCTGTAATTGTACAGTCTTTTAAGTAGATACCTATTCTCTCTACAGATTTATTTTTATTTCTGTTATTAGTGTGGGTTTTGGTCTATTGGAAAAGTGAATTACAAACCTGAACTTCAAAAAATTCATAGTGTGAGCAGTTATGGGATATATCATGAATTGTAGAGAAAGCTGTGAGAGGTATGGGGAAAATCTCAAGAAGAGTTTTAAACCTGCTTGGTATTAGTATTGGTATTTTGGGTTAAGCCTAAAAGAGCTTAGATTTTAAGTCGATATCCAGATGTCTTGTTTTCTTTTTATCATGACTGTTAAGCGTGTATATAACATTTTTCTGCAGAGAAAACACTGAGGTTACAGGTGGGTAAAATTAAATTTGATGGGTTAAAGATTAAAGTTATACCTTGATCCAGCCTCTTAGGAAGGTAAGAGGGGAATTGTGGTGCTGAAGCATAAACATATACTGGGTCACTGCAGCTCTTATCCAAATAGTTGGCTGTATTGTAGGACCCATGTGTATTGCTTCTTTCAGAAGCAGTTTTTCTTCTAATTTACCACGGATAGTAGATCTCTTTCTCTCACAGTAGAAGCCAGAAAGCCATAACTGACAGCAGGCTGATGATTGCATTTCCCTTTTATGACAATTTGCATAGATTACCATTTCTCTGAAAAATATCTCTGGAGTTTTAGAAATTTCTGATATACAGTAATAATATCTAGAATTAACGAGCTTTTCTGAGTGCCAGCTCTTTTATACACTGGTGTAGCAAACTGAAAATCAGCTGCATAGGTAATTCCATACTATCATTTGTTTAGGCTTTTTTTCAGCCTTATCAAAAGTGAAGACAAAGAGTAATCAACTTTGTCTGCTTTTTGGGAATCCTCAATTAATAAATGAATTACAATGATCCTAATTGTTTCCCTTCATTATTGGGGAAATACCATGTTCAATGAAGTGGAGTGCAAGTGCTGAAGTTCAAAAAAAAAAAAAAAGCAGTTGTATATATTGTCTGTATCTCTCAGGAATATTATGAAGGGAAGTTTCAACAATATTGAGAAGAGTGAATGTAAGAAAGAAGTCTAGTGACCCTTAAAGAACTAAAGACAGAAATACAGCAATGACAGCACTGGAGACTGGATTTAAAACTTCTGCCTCTTTTAGTGTTTTCTTTTATAGTTGTAGGCAAACCTCATTTATCTGTATTTCTGTTAACCTTCAAAAAACAGCAATACAGATTACTGCTTTGTTTTTGTTGTTTACTTAAACATTCTTACGAAAGGCATTGGAGAAAAAATAGCCATTTTTCCATTATTTCCTGGCTTATTATTCATACACGAGCTTTGCTTTTCTTTCCAGTTGTAGAAGTCAAATATAGATCCTGCAGATCTACCAGCAGCAGGGAAAGAAGTTTGGCTCCCTCTTTCCAGGAGGCCAGTTTGACAACAATTTTAATCACTTTATAACCCACAGTGTGCCATTAGTTGTGGAATGGAACATAGATCTGAATTAAATAAAATGCCACTCATAGTCAGGAGTCCTTTGGAGCTGTTACCATTACAATAAGTTATTTTTATTATTGCATGAAAGTATTGATTTATGAACACACAATAAATCCAAAGAATAGGCACATTTACAGCACAGAAGAAAGACACATGAGGAAAAAGTGCAAAAGAAATTCCTTCACATTTTATTTTTTACAATAGACAATGCTTTTAATGAATGAAAGAAAATACACATCATGAAAGTGAAATGATAGGTGTAGTAACTAGCAGTAAGACAATAGCTTCATATAAAAATTGCAAAACAGTAGGATTTAAGTTCTTAACTGCCAGATCACATTTAAAAACAGGCCAGATATCCTTTGTCTTTCACACGGTTCCAGAGAAATCACCTGAATGGTTCCAGCATGGTTCAACTCTTATACCTCCGTGCAATGTTGACACAGAATTTTGTCCAAACCACAAAGCAAACTACCTCCTAATTGACATTATTACCTCCTAATTGACAGTATTAACTCTGTTCTTCTAACAGTATTCTGAATGGATTTTTGATTTTATGGACCATGGAAGTTACGAAGACCATATATCCATTACTGACCAGATGCCAATAAATACTCAGCATGCAGATTGCTTTTTATCTGTATGCAGTGAGCCCTTTATTAAAGATGCATTGGCACTACTGCTGCCATTTTACAAATCAGAAAACTGAAACATGGAACGTGTAAGTTATTAAAAGATCTGCTCACAGGACACAGCTGTTCTGTATGGTTACTTGTTAGCAGAGCATTCTACTTGACTTCCACCAGATTTTCTGGTGATAATTATAGTATAAAAGGTTGACCTAGCACATACAGTTGATAATTTATCACTTCAAGGTGGGAATATAGATTTTTCAGTCCTATTGTTTTCCAACTGTTCTTACTTTCATACAGACACAACCAAGGTCTTATTTGTGGATTATTCCATTTCTGGATGGAAAATAGGTGAACTTCGAAATACTCTTTCATTGTCTGTTAAAGTTCAGAAATGAAAAAAATACAGTGACAGTGTACTATGTCTTCATGACACTGAATTTAAAAGATTAGAAGGTCCAAAAAAAAGAAAAGTAGTTGTTCAGGCATGTTGGAACACGTGATTTTGGTTAAATAAAACCATTTTAAAATCTTCCCATTTAAACAAAAAATTTAAAGAAGGTTGCAAGAAAATGAAGTTCCAAGTTATACTTCTAATGTTCTTAGAACACAAACATGAGTTCTTCAAGTTCTCTAGATATTAGGGGGGAAAAAATAAAATACTTTCGTAAATTCTTCACTGGTGACATTCACTAGTTTTAGATTAAATAATTTGGTTCCAGTGCTGTGCTTTTAGCCTAGTGCTCCTTACCTGACATCGGTAAAAGTCCCTGGCAAATACCACAAAGTTCTAAGTGCTGCTTAAGCTTGTGAAGGGCTTAGTGTGTCTTAAGTAGTGCCACAGTCCTTATTCTGGTACACAGCCAGGGATGAATTTCTCTTTTGATGGCAACAGCTGTGTATCCATCAGGTTTCTGAATATGTGAGGAGGGAAGAGCAGGGTGCTGCAGTCCGCAAGCAGCTTTTGAAAGCAGGGCAACAGAACTGCTGCACTGGGATCAGGGCTACCAAGTAACAGGTACCAGCTGGGGGGTTGACCTTTAACCTTTGACCTTTGGCCATTTTCATTCTGCTACAAAGCTCTCCTGGAATTTTAGCCATTTTGGAAAGTGCATTTGTACCCTGGGGACCGCCTCTTCCAGATGTCAGCCCTAGAATTACGAACACTCCTTCTTTTCCTCCTCTTAGTAATTCCCATTAGTTGCAACTCGCCCTGTAAATGTGGCAGTTAGTGGTTACATTCAGAAGTCTTGAAAGTAAAAGGAATATGGAAAAAAACTTTACAAATAAAGAATTGTAAATTCTGAAATGCTTTGAATATTGCAAAATCAAGAAATGACATCTGTAAAGCAATAAATGAGCATTTAAATAATCTACTAATTGTCTATTTGCAGAATATACTTGACATCTCGTTCTTTATTACTGTTATGGATTTTTTCTTTATGTTTTTGAAGATTCAGCTCTATTCTTTGATGGGCTTTTCAAGAATGAACAATGAGCAAAACTGAGATTTTTTTTTTTGTTTCCTGAAGAGTTTAAAAACTAGAAAAATGAAATAGGTTTTTGTTTCTTACAATTTTATTTTTGTTACTTAATATTGAATAATTTTTTCTTTGCTTATTTTGTCCGTATGAGGACTGGGTGACTTAATTGTTCTTTAGCTAAGAAGAGGCACAGTAAAGTAAATCAGCTGTTTTGAGAGTTATAAATATTTGGGCTTACTTACTTACTGAAAGACTGCTGATCAGTACACCGTCAGGATTTTTCTTGTGGTCCATATTCCCTCCACACTGGCAATAAAATCTAACACTACTACGAACTGTTAGGAAGGGGGAGACAGCAGTGCTGCTCCATCTCAGTGTCTCTCATTGCGCAATAAGCAGAAGCTGCACCATTTCCTACATGCTGTTCTCTACACTCTGTCTTCAAAACCAGGTAAATTTGGGAGCCCCCCATGGGTCTGGGACCTTTGAGGTCTGTGGTAGGTGGCTTGAGAGCACAGGGAAAGAAGAGGGGCTGAATTTTGCACCATGGTGTTGTAACTAGTCTTTGCATACTGGCACGGATACTTCTTTAATGTAATATTCTCTAGTTCAAGTCAGAATCAAGCCTTTCTTGCCAATTGATTAAACGAAAAAAGGGGGAAGGTATAAAAGCAGAAATTATACTTTTAAGTAAGACTTTTGAGTGGATTTAGGTGGTGTGTTATTAATGTACCTCTTTTTGTCTATTGATCAACATCCACTAGGATCAAGATACCTTACTGAAAAGTTGTTCTACTTTCTTCTGTATCTGAAAATAAAGACAAAGCTGTATTACAGTGAATATCTCTATATAAGGAACT
This sequence comes from Neomorphus geoffroyi, assembly GCA_033558235.1. Taxonomy (NCBI): domain Eukaryota; kingdom Metazoa; phylum Chordata; class Aves; order Cuculiformes; family Neomorphidae; genus Neomorphus; species Neomorphus geoffroyi. The sequence continues at coordinate 20,811,788 of JAUMJM010000020.1, read as the reverse complement.
TTCTCTGCATTCCAGTGTTTCACCCTGTATATCCTGGAAAAAACTCAATGAAGTAGTCCCCCACTGCTTTAAAGCACCTCAGATATAGACTTAGTCATTCCTGAACATCTGTTTCTTCCCTGTTAAAGTGTTTCAAACAAACCTTTAAGATCAACTGACCCACATTTTTTTATTTAGTTCCTTTTCTCTCATGTTTTGTGGTTTTGTCACTTAGACACTTTGACTGTAACTAAAATACTCATGGCCACTCTGCATCTTCTCACTCTCACCCTCTTTGTGTTTCTGTGATCCTCAAAATTGTCTTGGGCTACCCCTTTAATCTTTTCTCACTTCTCTGAATTCTATTCCACCAGTTCTCCTGTTGGCTCCCTTAAAGAATATTTTTCTCACTTGCTCTCATGCTCTCCCTTCAATTTGCTCTCTTCCTTCTCTTGGACATAAGGCATTCACAATTGTCCACCTGCATTTTTTTTCCAATAAACACCATCAAATACACAAAACTCCATAAATTAGAAAGATAATGTAGCTTTTGTGATTTTTCAGCAGCAGTATTTGCAGCCTTGATAATAATAAAAGATAGAATATTCCTAGGGAGAAGTTAAATAGAAGAAATGTTACAGCTTCGGAATGGCTTTTTCTAAATACCTTTTTTTAAAAATTATTTTCAAGTCTATTGACTATGTACACATTTCTTTCACCTCTTAATTATGTCTCTTCTGTTAACATAAATGCAGAAAAGTTCATCATCTTCCAGGTGCAGTATGGAAAAAAGATTAATGCATATGTTACAATCACATGCTTCACCTATACTGCATATTATCTTCCTATTTTACAGATCTATGTTTTAAGGAAAATTCAACACGCAGTTAAGTTTTCTTTCGAGTGCTGAAGAGACCTATAAGACCAAATGCTTCAGATAAAGATCACTCTGATGATACTATTGACCTTTAATTTTAGTGTATGCTTATTTTCTGAAGACCTTGAATTCAAGTCAAATTAGGATTTTACTGACTTCGTCAAATTATGCACGGGTAACTGCATGCACTGAGAAAAAAACATTGAGAATACTTAAAAATTTACAGATTTAAAGATATTTTTATGTATATTATATTGGTTTTCTTTGGCCTTCCAGATGTATTTCATTTCTGCTATAGTGGAGGGTAGGTGTTAAGTTCAGTAACAGTCCTTCATATTTGTTCTTCATTATGTCACTTCATTAATTGTCATGCTGTGTTATTCTTTGGCTGGCTAAAAATTGCACTCTCTTTAAAAAAGTTTTCTTTTCCCTGGGTATTATGAAAAGGAAAAATACAGAAGCAAGGAAAAGGGAGAAGGCCTAATAACAGGCAGCCTGCTCTATTTCTGGCAAATTTGAATAATGATGTTTTGAGAAATCAGACTTTGTTCAAGTAAAACTTCTGCTCAAATAAGGTAAAAACACTTGAAGCAAATTGAAAGCTGTTATTAAATGTCTGTTCCTTACATGTTGCAAAAACACAGTCTTATCCTACATTAATGTTCACTTTGCTAATACACTGTATATATACACCATAATATACCATATATATACTAGTTCTGGTATATTAATTATATATATATACACACTATAATATACCATAACTAAAACTAATAAAGCAATTCAGGAATACGAAATCTACACTTATCTGTGGGCATCTTTCTTCGTATAGCAGGTCTTCAAGTAAAAATGTAGATTTACATGATTCAGAGATACCAAAGTGAAACTGATAATGGATAGTCAGCAGCTGTAATTAACTCTGCTATGTTTTTGGAACTAAAGCATAGAAATCTCAGTCCACAGTTGCTTAAAACCCTCTGCAACAAGATGCATTAGGGGACTTTACCTTAATTATAATATCCTCTGATTGGTTATCCAAAAAAGTGGTATATTTTATCTAATTTTTTTTTTTGATAGGATCTTCTGTTAATTATGCCTTGCACAGTTCTGACAATGGGCTAGGACTTCCAAAGAGCCTGGGTAGGAACCCCATTCAATACTTTATTTTGTATATAATGCTGCAACTAATTTAAGTAGGCATGAAAACAGAGAAGTAATAACAGATGTATTGTCCCATTAGTGCAACTGGGGCGATTACTAATTCACAAATATTGAACCTAGCACTGATTGAGATAAATGAATTTCTCATAATTTAATAATGCAAATCAGACTAGCAGTGAAAACCTACAACTGTCGGCAGTAGACCGATGTGAATTTCAGTATGTAAATGAAAATGTAAAGTTGATAACATTATTTTTCTCTGTGTTACATAAAATTATGTTTTTAAATTTTCTTTGGTTTACCTTTATTATTTTGCATTTCTTCCACTTTTTTATTTATTCTTAAATCTTTGGGTCAAGTTCTTCCAGAAGCCAACCCTATTCAGTTAAAGTCATGAGTGGTTTTGTACTTGAAAGTCAAAAACCATTTCAGGGTTTTATTTTACCCATGCTATATTCTCAAGTGGAATTTTTCATATTAATGTGAATTGATGTAATTCATCAAATTCTCTAAATTCAGATTTCTTATTAAAAAGAGAGGTTGCTTCATATTGGAAAATTGTGCACTAACTGTTTCTATTAAAAATATTTAATAAATTCTGATACATTTAAACCATGAGACAGAAATTGGTTTTATAGTCATCCATATAAGGCTAATGAAAATTAACAAGTTTTGAGAAAGCAAAAATCAGTGTCTTTATAACCTGTGCTTCTTAGCTGTTAAAATGCCTTATTTTGAACATAGTGTAAATGACCCTAGAAGTCCAAACTTCTACAAAGAAGCTTCATTAAAGTACATAAACTGCTACAACTGTCAGAGATGGCATTAAGTATTCAATAAAAGTAGACTTAACACAATTAATAGCAATTAAAATTATACTTTTATGATGTCAGACACCAGCACTGTAAAGACATAATTGCCTGTAAGGACTTCTCTGCCATATTTATCCTCTAAACCTGTCTAATTTATATGAAAAATGCCAAAAACATATCCCAAATGGGTACCATTATCTTCTTGGATTTTTAAAAGTGATCTGTCTTTAACCAGCCTGTGCACGTTAAACTAATTTACTTTAATTAGTTTTTTCCTCATTGTCTTAATAGGCATGTTGATAAGGTTTTATTGGGGAGGGGGAAGGGAGGTTGTTGGTTGTTTTTTTTTTTTCTTTTCCTGACTAATGATGTTAAACTTTACTCATTAAATATCTTCTCAGAGACTACTACCCGGCATCCCACACTTGGATTTTCCCTGTTCTTATTCTATTTTGTCCAGTTGTCAGTTACAAACTTACTGAATGATAGGGTGTTTAGTATTTTTTAGAAGTATAAAGCAACTATGCTTTGTTTAATTAGCTGATAATTAAATAAGAAAGGACGGCATTTTTGGCTGTGCTGTGTAAAGGAAGTTTGCTCTACACACAATAGATTAATTAACTAGTTCCTAGAACAGTAATTTATGTCTCTAGTGTCTGTACAATAAAATATCCATGAAAAAATAGCAGAGTTTTCGAGCAATGTTAAAAACAAAATATAAGGATATAATCAAAAGGTTGGTATCTGACTTTAAGACCTAGGCTTAGCCTTCTAACTACCTAAAGTTAAGTGCTTACACCTTGCTATGTAATTGATAGGGAGAGGTAAGCTTCTAATCTAAGTCTTTAGAATTGCCTTTGGAGATGTGTAAATCACTCTATTGACTGTAAAATTGAGTTTCTGGTCTTTCATCACTGAGCTGCCCGAAATCTAGAAGTGTGAAGTTTAACAGATCTTCATCTTTATATTGTCTTCTGAAAAGTCCTCTATTAATCGAATAAAGCTTGCAAAGATACATCCAGTGTTTTGCCAGTATTTGTACAGGTTTGGTTTTTTTCAAATTGTCTCAATATTTACATTCTGTAACTTTTCCTTATACAAACTGTGAGATGGCAAACCAATAGTGTAGTTTTATCAGATTATACTGATTTACTCCTTAACTTTCCAAATACATTTGAGGTTCAGTATAGATGTTTTGCAATACACAAAGATAAATTGATATCTAATTTATAATACTGGATGTATAGTTCAATTTTAAACCAGCGTCACTGTGCCATCTAAAAATCAGTAACCCATAAAGATGCAGAATGTTCAGACTAAGATTACATACAAATTTATGAGAGCGAATATGGTTTTGAAACTCAGAAATAGCCATGAATGTCTTTTAGAGCTGTACAGATACAGTTTTAGAAGTGTTTAGGATTCTTTAGGAATGAAAACTTTTTTTTTTTTTTCATAAAAATCCTTCAGAAAAGCACAGAATTTAATGATGAATAAATATGAAATACTGCAGAATCAGCCCCTGATTCAGCTGATTAATTTAGGAAAACAAAACCCCAACTTCATTTTGGAACCCATTAAGATAATTTGAATTCACTTCCCCGTGTTAAGCATTTCTATGAATTTGAAGAATACTCGAGACTGATATCCTAAAGCCTAACTGATAGACAACTTTAAAAATAAGTAACAAAGGCTTTATGTATAAATTATGACATTATTTTGCACACATGGAATGAAATTATGTTCAAAGTGATTAGAAAATTCTTGATAACTGAAGTATTTGTATGAAGCCAATGTAGAAGATTTACTACAGCTTTTTTTTTTTTAATTCCTAGTGTATTGGTCACTTTATATTACATCACTCTGACTTAATTATTTGTAATTAATCCAGAATATTTTCTTTCATCGTGTCTCTACCTCCTGCTAGAGGAAAGAAGTTGAGTAACTGTAGGTTTTATATATATAATGAATTACAAATATACCCCACAGATGATCTTTCAGATGTTTTTGCTTTACTAGCCCAACTTGAGCATTACTAGGCAAATTTTTCCTTTTCTTGGAGAAAAACATCATTTATTTTTAGAAGATATAATAACATGTTGACTGGCACAGCAAAATATAAATGTCAAATCAGAGACACATTTTGTGCTATTATATTCATAAGAAAAATCAACAGAACTTTAACTGGTAGTTTTCACATCTGGACTCTCATCTTCCAACTGAAACTGAGGGTGAAACATTATTGAAATGAAGCTGAAACAAGCTTCTAAATAAAATTAGAGTAAATTAGGATAAAATGGTCCTACGTATTGTGCATGTGTATATGTGTTTCTGTGCATGTGTGTGTAAATATGTTTTCTTTATACTATAACATTCTGAAATTAGCCTCTATAAGTAAACTTCTGAAAAGCTCAGTCAGAGGGTACTTTTCAGTATAACTGTAAGGGTAACACAGTTCTACTTGAATAATTTAGTTAGTCTGAGATAGTGCCAGAGTATTGTGAACTACAGTTCTTTCCTGTAGAAGGTAAAGGCTTGAATTTCACTATTCTTGTTATAAATGATGGCAAACCAGAGAAGTAAAGTAGATGTTTGAATTTTTTTGACAAATATTTGGAACTTTATCAAATCTTCACTTTTAAAGTAACTTTTAAAGGAGAATTGTCTTGGTAGGAACACTCAATGTTATTTGTAACAGACTTCCTTAAAAAAGCAGAGCATTATACCCCTGAGGTCTGGAAATTTATATCTTGTTCTTATTTTGTGCTAACATCTGAGGACGCAATCATTTTCTGGTTCAAATACTAAGCTTCAGACACAATACTGTTGCAGAAAAGAGCTGAGCTTCCACAGGTAAATTCAGATATTCAATTCAAACTTTTGATATGTTAGATTTGGTATCTGATTTTGCATCAGTAGAAATTGCAAACGTAAGAGCATAAGAACATAGCAAGTGCGTACAGTCGATTCCATGAAATAAATCAAATCAGACTACTAGAGAGCAGCACCTGAGCCCCCCTTAGATCCTCTCACAAAAAGTTCTGTCAATAACTTGTAACGTATGCAAATTACATACCAATTTTATATTGCCTTCCTCTCAGTGATGTGATTTGTAATTCATTTAGACTTCTGCATCTAGTATTTACCTAATAGAAGCACTTCTCATAAAGGAATTGACAATTGAGAGTAATTCAATGAGACATTGAAAATAAATTAACATTAGAAAATATGTCTACAGATTTCCTTATGAAATTGAAAATATACCAAGGGAAGTGGGATAAGAAGCCATAAATATTGCAGATGGTATATTATTTTTCATATAACATTCAGGTCTGTCTCTAAAAGATCAGCTTTTTTATACATTTATAAGATCTTCCCTATCTTTAGCTTTTTTCTTTCAGTGATAGAAAGATATCAAGAACTTATTTTCTATGGCTTATGTTACTGAAGTTAATCAAAAAAGGTTTCGGAAAGTTCAGTATATCTCTGGAAATGAGAAAAAGCTGCCAGTGAGTATACGATCACACTATACTTAAAAATTAGCTGAGTATTTCTCTGTGTTTGACACACACACATACACACACACAGAGTATTCCTATGGTAGTGACTGAAGTCTGGCAGAACCTAAAAAGTATTTCTGAAACAAATACACTGACTATATGAGCAACATTGATGACATCAGAGATGGTTATTTTGCACTTTAATACTAGGAAATATGGATAATTCACACTCTGTAAGAGTAATAAAGCAGGATAAAACAGGTAACTGGAAGTCTGGTTTTTCAGATTTTCTGTGTTCTATGTGGTGTCTTAAAATCAACTAATACAACAAATTCTTCTAAGTTGTTTCCAGATATTTAGCTTCCGGTTCCTAACAGCAATACTTTTTATATATAATCTTATATGAACTATGTTTAAATTGCAGCCTATTTCCATTACACCAGTCCTCAAGGTCATCCATTGTTTCCTGTATTACAGTCCTCTTCTGTATTGGGGTACCTCTACTTACATTGTGTCATCAATAAATTTCATCAGTATGCTCCTACTATTTTTCCTGCCAAGACCGCTATTGAAAATATTAAATCACATAACTGAAAAACCAAGCTCTGAGAAACTCCCTTATGAGTTTAACCACTTCCAGTGGGTGCTTCATGGTCAGACAGTTCCTTACCTATCTAACCCCTGTTATCTTAAGCTCAGTTAATGAGACACTCCAACAGTTTACTGATGGTGATGTATGAGAGCTACTGTATTTCCTATATCCAGAAAGAAAGTGAATATTTTATGAAGAGAGGAACCAAGTTAGTGTAGCAGGATTTGCTTTTTATGTGTAAGATAGGAACATACTGAGTCTAACAAGTAGGCGACATCTAAAGAAAGAATAAAAGAAAAGAACCATTTCTGAGCAATTCTTCCCTATTTATACTCGCCCACCACTTGGCAGTCAGTGACTTACAGTCTTGTTATGTCAGAGGTCAGATTTGGGTCGTTTTGTTTAATAGGGATCAATGCATCCACTGGACCTTTTGAATTATTCATGCTTTTGGGCTGCATCGTCTTATGATGGTGACTTGCACAATTTAATTATGTTTTTTGTATAGGAAACCTTTGTGTTTGTTTGTTAGAACTTCTAACACAAGTTAATTGAATTGATAGTTGAATTGAAAGATTGCTATTGTAATGTTCCAGTAATGAGAATTCCCTGTGTATCATTATATAGGCCTCTATGGCATCCTTTTTCATTACCTCTTTTCAAGGTGAAGAACTGTGGTCCCTTCCACTGTCTTCCAGTATGGAATGACTTCATAGTCTCTCCATATTCATCCTGTCTTTTCTGCTTCTTTCCTAGGTTTGATGCACTTTTTTGAAATGCAGTGATGCTGTGATTATGTGTTCAATATGATTATATGCTGGATGGCTTTATAGCGTTAAAAAAAAATGTGGCTATGTTTTTTTTCCTAATACTTTCTGATGTTCTATTTTGACTGAGGTTGGATGGTGGTGCTTTTAGAGAATTAGTCACGATGACTCCCAGGTTCTCTTTCTAATCAGAGTTTAGAATCCATCTTTTTTAATGTATAGAAAAAGGTATTTATTCCCGCACAGACTGTTGTATTTATTGACATCGTTTCATTCATTCTGCTTCTGTGTAGTATTCACAGCTCTTGTTCAGATAAGTAGCTCTGTCCAATGAAGTAGATCTTCAGAGATGACTGCTGAATTATGAATTCGTGAAGAAATCCCCCAATCTTTTTTTAATAAAAGAGGTTGCAGTTTAGTAGTAGTGCATATCTTAAAGTACATTTAATTACCAATGTTGAGTGGAGACAGAGTGAACTACAGTGATACAAAGTTACCACCCTGACACTGCAATGCTATGCACTTGCCATGGAATAAATAATCTTTCTTTACTTGCTCTTTATGAGAGGAAGAGACAGAGAATGTCGCTGAAGTCATCATGGTAACAAAGGACAAATAAACTTGGAGCCTGAGTAGTTACATATAATTTTTCCAGATTACTATGTAGCTGAATGAAAACTTGCATGCAAAATAAACCCCAAAGAGTATTAAAACTGAATTATCTTCATTTATATCCTTCAATTTCTATTCACTTTACTTCCTAGTGTCACCTGCTTCCTAAATATCAGTTTTCAGATAGCAAAAGCTGAGGAGCACGCATGCTTTTTTGATGGTTTTAAATTTTGTGGAGTCCGATTAGGAGAAAAATGTTCAGTAATATCAATAGAGAATCAAACTAATAACATATATAAAGATATGATATCTTTCAGCATAAAAAAATTAACTGCCATGGCATAATAGTTCTGTTGTCTTTTAAAGTTATCACAAATCCAAAGGCGCATTAAAAAATCATACAGAAATGAAGCTCTATTTCTTCTAATGTCATTTATTTTTAATAACACTAAAAATAAAGATCAGAAAATCTACAAGATTAAATTATCTAGCTTTAGTTACAAGAATCTCTGTCTTATCTGTAGGAAGACAAATATATGATACAGAAGATCTTTCGATGGGACTTTGCTGTAATTAGTTCAGTGATGGTGAAAGAGTTAACTTCAATTTAGTACAGAGACCACCTCATTCACTGTAATTGTTTTGTTAGCAATATATGTTGTATATACCTTAGTGCACATAAACCTGTACTAGATTTCTTATTCTGTAGTGTGCACATAACAATAAGAGACCTTATCTAAAAATCCTTTGAAACATCATTATTTTTTTCTCCACATTCCGGCTGAACTTGTTGATTCTTACCTGTACTACTTGAGCCTTTATTGAATAAAGTTAACCAGATTTTACTTTCTTTTACAGGAAACATATTAATTTCTTAAACAACTTTAGATCAATAAAAAGACATAAATTAGATATGATCTGTGAGCAAGCTTTTTCAGAACAGACATAATTTTTCCACTCAGACAAACACTATGTTTTGGGTTTCTTTGTAAATGGCATTTTACTCATAATAATGTGTACAACTCCATGGTAAATATTATATTTGCTGTTAGGGGAATAGAAATTCTGCCAGTAAAAATCATAATTCAAAAGCAGAAGCATTAGTACTTTGGAGGTAAAAAATGAAAGCTATTCTTTGCTGTTCCTGTCACTGCAAACTGCAGGAGGAAGGTGAAGACTTCAGTCTACCTAATGTGGCAGTTACTGTTGATTTTTACACATAATAGTGTTCTCTTCAGATGAATCACAGAGGTGCATAACTTGCTGTCGGTTTACTCTAATTATCGTAGATCATCTTCATAATTTGCCACTTGCAACCTAACATATTATGATAGTTGAAGTCATATGTTCTGGTTATAATTGGTTGCCCACTATTGATATGGGTAATGGATCTCTCCTGTGAAATACAAACAGTAACTAGATGCACAGCATGCAGGTGAGTTAAGTACCCATACTACCCAGGAATCAGCAGGTATTCTTCATGACTTAGTCTCCAGATATATTTTTTCTTGAAGCTCAGCATATCTCTAATTGCAATTATATTTTGTGTCCATCTTGTCTCAGATCTTAGGAAAGAGGTTTCTGTGTATAAATATTTAAGTATGAAAGTAAAAGGCAATACCAAGCACTTTTCTGCAGACTTGGAGAAATATAACTGGCATAGATCTTTTCTCAGAATTCCCATTTATATTAGTAGAGTTGATCTCAAGGATAATCCACATCCCAAAGAGGAATATCAAGTCTTTAAACAGGAAACTGGGAGCTACATTTTGAAGTGGCAAGTGTTCATATTACATGTTTATTTAAGTGTAATCAATAACATTAATAAATCAGTGGATTGACTAAATTTTGAAAGGATTATAGCTCTACACAATAAGTTGATGTTTGCATTCTCCATGTGAACACAGAAACACTGTAGTTAACTACACAGTTGGTGTAATATTGACTGGTTTTTTCCTCTCATATCTAGTCACTGTGTGTTCAAGGTGGACAAGGGCAATTACATCCCACTGATGTCTATTAAAAAACATATTTGTCTAGGGCACTGGTTTTCCCAAAAACACTTGGCTTTTAAGGCCTACACTCTAACGTGTTTTATTCAACACTTCCAAAATAAGCTGGAGACAAAATTTGCATCCTCTCAAAGTACTATTACAGAGTACTATTAAAATATATGCTTGAGGCAAATGTTTGCAGATGAGCATAAGCTTTGTGAATAGTTCACTTTATTTCTTTCAGTAAATGCAGTCATAGGTGTTCAAGAGAAAACTGTCAAAACCTTTAAAGGTTTAGCTCATCTTTTCTCATCCTTACTGTTTTAAACCTTTCTTAGAAAGCTTCAAAAATTAAAAGAACTGCAAAGAACATTGCATCTGAAACCACATACAGGTTTAGCCTAGGGTCATTATCTTTAGTTTTAGTGAGCAGGGTCTCATTTCACTTTGCATATTTCAAAAAAGTGTCATAGACTTGGATATTACTTTTGTGGCATCCATTGCAAGAAATCTTTTAAAAGAATAAATTACATTATATTCAATTCATTTTTATTTATTTGAGGCTTTTATGTTACCTCTAAAATATATGACGCACAGCAGTTTTCACAGAATTTTCTGCTCTAATTACAACTTACCTAATACTAACCTGATCACCTACCAGACAGTGATTGTATTTCTGCATAATTTACAGAGTTAGTGGAAATACATAACAATACAAATTTAATGAACTACAAATTTCTTTCAAATAATTCCATTTTATCAGTACAATATAGATAGATAAATAGATATCACAAAGATAATAAAGAGATAAAACATAGTAGAGAAATCAGACAACTTGGGGTGTTGGATGGGAAGGAGAGAGTTTGACATTTTAGAATAGCATTAGAGAGTCTAAATGTATTACTGTGTGTTCAAATGTCTGGTTTAAAGTTGAGAATTGCAAAATGTACCACCTTCAGTGATGTCAACAACTGGAATGAGGGAACAATCCACTTAAAAATGGTGTATGCTTGGGCTTGGATTAGAGTTGTGAAGGTCTTGGTTTTGCAAAACATTAATTTTTAGCATCTTGTTGGCTCTTTTTAGTACTGCTTTTGATGGGCCAGAAAATACTTATCATTTGATTAATCAGTGAAGGAAAAAAGTTCCTTTAAAAGTCAGACTCCATTTAATGAACAATAATCTGAGATTTTAGACAGTACGGATCTGAATATTAACTTTCTTTGGCAACTGCCTTTCAAATATGTTAGTTTTCTCTCAGAACTGCAACAATTTATCCTGCTAAGCATTCAGTGGCAATTTATGGTAAAAAACTTCTTGTCGTATTATTCACTCTGCATCAACCATTCTCAGCTTCATGTGAATATTCATCATTATCTAAACATATTGAATTAAAGGAGGGGCAGAAAAGTGGTTTATGCATACACTAATGATGAAACTTAATGTAAAGTAAATGTAAAGATATAGTCTTTATGTTCCTAAAATTGTCTTCGTATACACAGAATCATCTTTTGACTTTTGAAGAATATACAGAATTGATAATTTTATACATACAACCTTGCTAGATAGAACGCATTTTCATAGTGCTATCAGCAGTGAAACTAATTGTATTCCATGTAAACAGAAAAAACATTCTTCCACTTAAGGAAAAAATCAAAGTTGAAAAGCATTTAAATGTTTCAGTTGCTTTTAAACTCTTTTGCCCTTTACCCTTACCCCTGTTTTTCTTGAATGTTTTAATCTTTCTTTCTATTAAGAGAAATCCAATAGATAGTTTGGTTTCATGTTTGGTTTTGATAGTGGACTTTGTGTAGGATAAAGTGAAACTGAAAAAGTTCCGTGGTATGGGTGAATATATAATTGAAGAAAGAGGTCTTTTGTTCATGAGAACCAGTAGTTATACAGCATGAAATTCACATTATACTCTAGTTTTGATACAAAACTGGATGCACAATGCTCTAATTATTACACATATTTTTAACTTGCATTCTGCATTATATCACAGAGAGACGTGTTCTTTAATGTTACTTTTTGCCGTGTTGCTTTTTCTATGATACCAATTATTTTAAGCATGTGTGACAGGTAACTGGCATCTTTATAGCTGTGAGGTTGCATCTCAGCAGGTTTTACCAGTAATACTGTGAACATGAAAATAATACGTTAATAATCTATTCTATGGTAAAGGATATCATAGACACAAAAGATGCACTAAACAACAACCAAAACCAAATCACTTTAGAGCTGAAGTAAATAGTTTTTAGGTAGTGACATTTTAAGATTAAAATGTTGCGTATTCCCAGGCTGTCTTTCAAAACTATTGTTCAAATTTACTGTCAGGAACTTTAGTGGATGCACATCACTGTTAATAACCAAATTAATTAGCAGCATGTTGAGGTTCTGTAGAGTCCATATACATATATTCCTGTTGTAATTACATAAAAAAATATATGTTTGTGTAGAAGGAGGTAAAACTTTATTACTAATATGCAGTTATGTCATTGGGTTTTACTGTGACAAGGTTATAAAATAATATATGTGTATTGAGTGTGCTGGGTTTGTCACACAAGCAACAATGTAACAAGATTGTACAAAAGAATTATATGTGTAGTTATATATTGTATTAATTAAAAAGTATAAAAACTATAGTAAAAATATAGTTTTCTACATATATATGTATATAACTTGTTATACGTAACTATAGTACTTTATACGTATTTGTTTTGTGGAAACATGTTCTATACAAATCATATGTATGATTATACTTTCATACATATATATAAAACTATAGATAACTATATGTACATATATATTTTTATATGTAACTCTATTCTTTAATTTTTATTTTATTTTAATTTTTACATTAATTGTACCTGACTGAATTTACTTGGATCCAGGAAATATGTTCTCACTTTCCCATGCAGTTTTAGACAGTTTATGTCACAGCTTCTATGCTCGGTGAAAACACTGCGGTCACTGGTTCCTTGCATGGCTGGGATTATGGTAGCCAACTATTGCTTACCACAGTACACTGTAAGGTTCATTCATTTTTACTTAATGAGGCTGGTTCTGAGAACCTAGAATTATTTATTCTCCATAGAAGTGCAGCTATTTGCTGTTTCTATTTCTTTTATTACCAAGAACTTTGGATCAACTGTGCCAATGATCCACCTCAATAATCTAGTAAATTGTCCTGAATTCAGCAGGACAGCTTGCACGTGTTCTGGGATTTGTCTCCAGCTGGGACAGGTAGGTCATGTGACAGGAGGGTTTCTCCTCACGGGTTACTTCCTTCCTGGCTCTTGGTATTTAAAGGCATTAAACTCTGGGGAGTGCAGCCAACAGGAGTGGGCAAACAGGATTGCAGAGAGGCAGGTTGTACAGCAGTTTGTGCACATAGGATGAGCAGGTGCTCTTCTGGTAGGTGTGGTTGGTTTGTTTGATTTTTTTTGATTTTGGTTTTTCCTGCCTCTCTCACCAACAATGGTGACCAAGTGAACGAAAACCATTGCTACCAGGAGTGGATCTACCCAAACAGTGCCTCCATTGAGGGATACAACTGTCCAGACCATGAACTGCAGGGAATGCTTGAGCCTGCTGGTGGTACCAGAGGACAATCTAAAAAACACCTGCATGAGGTGTGAGCAGGTTAGTGATCTGCTTCTTATGGTTGTAGAGCTTAAGGATCAGGTGGGAAGGCTGAGGAGTATTCATGACAGTGAAAGGAAGGTAGACTGGTGGAGTCGCACCCTTTCTTCTCCCAGTGATACTCCCCAGGAGACAGAGGGGCTGTATGTTTCTCACTAACAGGATGAGAGAAGTGATGTAGTTGGTGAGGAGGAATGGGAGCAGGTCTACTCTCGTGGGGGTAATAGATTTCCCAAGCTGTGGGAAAAGGTCTGTAGCTTAAGGAAGGATGCTGTCCAGAAGATTCTTGGAGTGTATTGAGGATTGCTTTTTGTCACACCTGGTGAGTGAGCCTAGCAGGAGTGAGGCTCTGCTTGACCTGCTGTTCGCAAATAGAGAAGGGCTGGTGGGTGATGTGGTCGGAGGCTGTCTGGGCCAGAGTTTTCCATAAACAATGAAACAGGATATCCACACTGTACTTTCAGTGGGGATCCATCCTAGGGTGATGAGAGAGCTGGCAGATGAGCTGGCTAAGCCGCTCTCCATGATTTATCAACAGTCCTGGCTCGCTGCAGAGGTCTCAGATGACTGCAATTTGGCCAATGTGATGCCCATCCACAAGAAGGGCCGTAGGGACGATCCAGGTAACTATGGACCTGTCAGCCTGACCTCAGTTCCAGGTAAAATTATGGAGCGCTTAATCCTGGATGCAATCATGCGGCACCTGCAGAACAAGGGAGAGATCAGGCCCAGCCAGCATGGATTTAGGAGGGGCAGGTCCTGCCTGACCAAATTGATCTCCTTTTATGACCATGTGACTCGCCTGGTGGACAAGAGGAAGGCTGTGGATGGTGTGTTCCTGGACTTCAGCAAGGCCTTTGACGCTGTCTCCCACAGCAGACTCATGTAGAAGCTGGGAGCTCGTGGCTTGGACAGGAGCGGTCTGTGCTGGATTAGGAATTGGTTGGATGGCCGAGCTCAGAGAGTGATAGTGAATGGTGTCTCATCCGGTTGGCGGCTGGTCACTAGTGGTGTCCCCTAGGGATCAGTGTTGGGCCCAGTCCTGTTTAATATCTTTATTGATGATCTGGATGAGGGGATCGAGTCCTTCATCAGCAAGTTTGCAGATGACACCAAGCTGGGAGGAAGTCGAACTGTTAGAGGGTAGGAGAGCCCTGCAGAGGGACCTTGACAGACTGGAGAGGTGGGCTGAGTCCAACAGCATGAGGTTTAACAAGTCCAAATGCCGGGTCCTACACTTTGGACACAACACCCCATGCAGAGCCATAGGCTGGGGACAGAGTGGCTGGAGAGCAGTCAGGCAGAAAGGGACTTGGGAGTGCTGGTGGACAGGAAACTCAACATGAGCCAGCAGTGCGCTCAAGTGGCCAAGAAGGCCAATGGTATCTGGGCCTGCATCAGGAATAGTGTGACCAGCAGAAGTAGGGAAGTTATCATTCGCTTAGACTCGGCACTGGTTAGGTCACACCTTGAGTACTGTGTCCAGTTCTGGGCCCCTCAGTTTAAGAAGGATGTTGAGATGCTGGAGTGTGTCCAGAGGAGAGTGACGAAGATGGTGAAGGGGCTGGAGCACAAGCCCTATGAGGAGCAACTCAGGGAGCTGGGGTTGTTTAGCCTGAAGAAGAGAAGGCTCAGGGGAGACCTTATTGCTCTGTACAACTACCTAAAAGGAGGTTGTAGTCAGGCAGGGATTGGTCTCTTTTCTCAGGGCAACTGGTGACAGAACGAGAGGACACAGTCTCAAGCTTTGCCAGGGGAGGTTTAGGCTTGACATTAGGAAGAAGTTCTTTACTGAAAGGGTGATTGGCCATTGGAATGCGCTGCCCAGGGAGGTGGTGGAGTCACTGTCCCTGGAGGTGTTTAAGAGGAGGTTGGATGAGGCACTTGGTGCCATGGTTTATATGATGAGTTGGTGTTGGGTTATAGGTTGGACTTGATGATCTCAAAGGTCCTTTCCAACCTTGTAATACTTTGATAAATAAATTGCCCTACATGATCTTTGGCTCAGGACTCTTTCCAGCTGTGTCTAGAGATATAGCTCAAATACAGTTTACAAAAGAGCCCTATTCACATAAGTAGCCAGGATTATTCTTCAGGTTGATGGTAAATGTCTTGCCCTATCTGTTCTGTTCTATATAACTTTTACTGAAAACCTATGTAGGTGTTCCCGTTTTGCGAGAAAGCACTTACCTGCTTAGTTTCTGTGTGGTAAATTGTTGTTTGTTAGATAACAACATCAGCTCTATCTTACAGCAGATCCTTCTCAATTATAAACACTTGAGTAATTTTTACTTAGGGTTTTCAAGAGTCCTTAGCAACAGAGTTTGAGACAGAATATTTGTAGGGAAAAACTTACTGCCCATTTTCACTATCTCAACATATAACTGAGCAGGAGATGAAGTTCCAGTTCAGTGTCCTGAAACTGAAAACTATTTTTCTGATGTGCGAGATATTCTTCAACTCAAAGCAACATATGGTTTCTCAGAGATGTTAACATAGCAATATAATCACTCAAGTTCCAAGTTAATAGACCTTTGAAGTTGATAGTCAAACAAATAGGGTGTGCAGTGTTTTTTCTGGCAGGCAGCTGTAAAGTTTTATAAGCTTTTTTGAGTCACTTTTATAAAAAATGTCATTGATGTTTTACCACCTCTTTTGTTTTGCATTTTCTTCATGGGATGAAAGATTCCATCTCAGTACATACAATAAATATTCCACTGACCTTGTCTGAGTGGTAAGCAAGAATCACTATCTCTTGTGGATTGCTAGAAACTGCTGCCATTTTCTAAATGTACGTGTCTTGTCTCATGGAAATTAGGACCTATGGGAGATGTGCTGCCTCTCAGCTGAGGCCAAGCAATCCTATTACTACCTCATTGTCTGGACTAGGATAATTGTATATGGCCTCCCATTGTCTTCTTCCAGAAACTAGTTAGGAACAATTAGATGGAATTTTAATTTTCCTGTTGAAGATCGACATTTTACACATTCTAACAGCAATCATTTTCTCTTCTCTTTCTTATACAGCAGTGCCTTCCATGATGCTGGGATTCTTGTCCCAGGTCTGTTATAAGAGTTTGTGCATGACCTGAACTACTATAGATTAACAGTTCAGTTGCGAAATTTTAAAATTCCTGATCACAGCCCTTCTGCTGAATAGTACTTTTCCTGTTAAAACCAGCGGACTGATTAATCAGATGGATTCCAGTGAAACTGAAGAATTCCACATCTGAGCACCTCAGAAGGAGCTGATCAGCCTTCATTGCTATTTGTTGAACTTTAAACTGGCTGCTATTTTCAGTTTCATTCCCAAGTTTCTGAGGGCAGCACTTTGATCATGCTCCAGTAAATGAAGATTAGAGCATCAAAGGGAGTTAAATATGTTGGCGGTGTCACCGAGCTTGACTTTCAAGTGTGCAATAGTAGGAATGCATTCAGAAATATGAGTCAAGTGAATCAGGACAGTTAGACACCTAAGAAATGGAATCATTAGGGGTAGAATTTTGAGCACAGGGTCACCTAAACCTGGAAACAAGAAATACTGAAGAAACCAGAGTTATAAGACTTTCTACTTTTTCTTACTTTTTCTTGAATTTAAATTTCTGTTCTTGACAGCTGTGAAGGCATTTCCTAGAACTCATTAGCCTGCCGTCCAGAAGTGGAAGATTAAATTTCTGCAACTGATAACACATCTAGAAAATACAAGGATGAAATTTAAGGTTGTTGCCACAGATCTCTGCATATTAACATTCCAGGTTTGCCTGTAATCTCCTTTGCTGTCTGGAGTTCAGAATTCCTGAAGCAGGCTGTGTTAAGATCTATGGTGCAAATACTCTGATGACGCAAATAGGAATGCTTAGACACTCAGTTGGGAAATTAGACACAAGTCTGTTTATTTTGTATTTGGCTTTATGCTTGTCTAAAAGGAAAAAATGCAAATACTGTAGTATTTGGGTTTATACATGAACCAGAGGACTTAATGTTACTCACAATCTTAAATAAAACAAAAAGCAGTTTTATACAGTCACAGAATTTTTACTTTGTTCCCTTCTTAGATAAACATTATACCCATAAAAAGATGAAACTAAGTAACGTGCAGCACTTCTAAATGAGATCATCATAAGTTTCATGTTCTTATTAAATGTAGATTTCTGAAACCAAGTTCTTAAATGGTGTGAATCAATGATTTGGTAACTGGTAACCATACATTAGAGCATTTTTAATATCAAGCATTTGTTTTTCTAGTATCTTGCCCCTATATTGCTACAATTATATTCTAGTATTTAAGCTTGTTTCATGTTTATGTTGATTGTGCAGTTAAGCTATGTATTCATTTTTATATGTCTGCACATACATAAAAAGCAAAAATTTCATTTACAGTACAGGGCATAAACTTAGGAAGACGTGTTTTGTCTCAGTGCCATGTGGGAGAGTTTGCATTGACTTTTATTATCCAGTTTTGTAATTACAGATACTGTAGGAAATACCTTTTGTGGTTCAGGTAGAACTTGGGTGCACAGATCCAATATCCACTCACTTTTTCAGACTGTAGCACCAATCAGTATGCAGCCCGGTTTCCCTAAGATAAAAATTAGGATGCTTGTCATGTTTCTTAATCTCTGCCTGTCAGAAGTTTGAAGACAATATTAACTATTACCTAGTCATTGTGTATTAACCCCAGTAGGCAGCCAAGCCCCATGTAGCCACTCACTAACTGCCCCCATGGGAAGTGGAAGAACTGGAATGGTAAAAGTGAGAAGACTCATGATCTGAGATAAGGACAGATTAATAGGTAAAGCAGAAACTGCATACACAAGCAAAATAAAATAAGGAATTCATTTACTCCTTCCTATCAATAGGTAGATTTTTAGCCATATCCAGGAAAACAGGGCTTCATCATGTGTAACGTTTATGTGGGAAGACAAACATCATAATTCTAAACATCCTCTTTCCTCCTCCTTCCTCCAGCAATTATAGATGAGGGTCAGCTGTCCTCTCCTAGCTTCTTACGTGTTCCCCAGCCACTGGCTCGTGGGGCGGTGAAGGAAGCAGAAAAGACCTTGACTCTACATAAGCGCTGCTCAGCAACAGTAAAAATATGCCTGCGTTATCAACACTGGTTTGGTCACAAATCCAAATCATAACACCATACTAGCTACTATGAATAAAACTAACTCCGTCACAGCCCAAACAAGTACACTACTATTATTTGGATCATATTGATACCCCTTCTTCCGATTCTTTGATCGGTCAGTCCAACACCTAACTTTTAAAAAGGAAAAAAAAAAAAACAAAAACAAAAAAACAAAACAACAACAAACCCAAAACAAACCAGGAAATACTGAGCTTTCAAACTACACTTATTTTGCTTGAAATAAAAAAAATTGCTGGTGAAATGCTCCTTCACACTAAATTTTTTAAATGCTGAAAGCACAGTGAAATGCAAACATTGTCATGGAAAAAACAAATATAGGAAGTGTACGTTTTATATATTCGATCTATCATCATAAGTTATTACTATCACTTGCAAAATCACAGCATTATTAAAGACTTGGAGAAAAATTATGCAGGCCGTTTGGAGTCTTGTCTGAGGAGGAATTCTAGAAACAAAAAGTTGTGTAGTTCAAGACATTGTACTTTTTTTCCTTCCCTTTTTGGCAAGCAGTGCAACATGAACATGATTGGAATGTAAGGAACACAAGAATGAAACATAATTTTCAGATACTGTTGTTATTGGCAAGGGCTTTATTCCACGTATCCATTTCATTTATTAATGCTCAGTCTTTATATGTGGCATACTCCCAAATTCCTAATTATTAAAACAGAAAATCATTTTATAGTTAACTTCAAAAAACTGTAAGCTTGCAATACTTATAAAGAAACCCTGTCTGAAAATAGATCTTTATATATATTCTAAGTGCCATTAGGTTTGTTTTTCTTTAGAAGATAATGATTATCTTTTCCATATGTTTTATGCTTATTACTGTTGAATATGTTGGCTTTGTAATGCCATGGCAGTGGGATTTATAATATATTTGCTGGTGCATACATCAACAAAATTGCTCAATTGCAACTGAAAATTCAGATTATCTGTGCTAAATCTAGGGAGAGCTTTCTCTTAAAATTTATATTAAATTCTCAGGACACGTGATCAGTTTTACACAGTAGCAGTAGTGAAAGAACCGTTTCATGTGTGACTTAAAGAAACTAAATGTGAAAGTAAACAAGGTACAATGAACACAGATCTCAAAAATATTGGGTTCATATTTAGTATTCAACATACAGTCAACACTTCCATATAGCTTGAACAAATAAAATTGCATTTTACAGTGTAGTAACATGTCAGTCCAGCAGCAGCTATGATAAATATTTTATTACAGATAATCTGCATCTCATTTAGACTTTAGAAAAGATACACAGTTTATGAACGTGTACATCACAATGCAAAGAGGAAAACAATGCTAGAGGAAAAAAATCATTTAATGTTTTGCTTCTTGAAGTTACAGTGGTATTTTGTAATAATAATTAAACAGTTAAAAAATAAAAATATGTTTGATGTCCAAATTGTTCATAATCTCTTTTCATTGCAGATTCCTGGACCATCAGAGTCACACTAGCATAACTCAAATAGAAAGCTGAAGGTAAGATGAAGCATCCTACAGCCTCAGGCTCTTTTTGGACCCATATATTGCACTGGTGCTTTTTAAATGATACACGGTTGTCTAACTGACAGAGCAGAGCAAACTACAAAATTACAATAGGCCAGTATGTTCTCGGTGTACAATGTTCTACTGACTTACCCATTATCAATAATTTATTCTACTGTATCTGATTTACTGTTGTTGCAATACAGCGTAGGTCAAAATATAAAATTGAATAAATTCATGCAGCACTAACTTTAACAGATGTATTTTATTCAAGAAGGAAGATCCACAGTGATAAATTCTGTACCCTGTTACCAGACTTATCAAGAATAGAACATAATTGAATAAATAATTAAATTCTCAAAATGAACTACTAAATCTCTTGTGAGAGTTCTCAGGTTTCCACAAGAAACTACTGCTGCCTACATATGCCATATTGTGATGTGTTTTAATTATGCCTCTCTTTAGAGTAATAGTTTGCAAATATCATTTGTAGGCATGACCTCAACTCAGCTGAAAGCAGATATGGTACAAGAGCTCTGAAATGGCAGCTGTTGGTGCCCACTCAGAGGTGTTTGTATTTGGCAGGGATCTGGCTGTGACCAACCTTAATATGTCTGATCTGTACTTACATAGCAACTGTACTGAATTGAACAAGTACGTGGGTTTTTTTTTTCCTTTGGTTTTAGCTCAGTGATTTTTCTCAATGGTAACCAAAGTCAACTAATTTAAAGCTTGTGAACCTCACAAAAAGCGTTCATTTAAAACCATATTCTGCATCTTGTGACACCAAATGGAAAGTGTGTTCTTCTATATGACTACAAAAGATTTTAAAACAGCGATCAGATACGCATTCTGCTCATTAATGTTTGTACAGTATCCTGCCTTAAAAGAGCTACAGTTTCCTAGAGCAAGTCATTCAGCATTCAACTACACTCTTCAAGTTTAATGGGTTGAGCTCTTTGAGTTCCCCTACCTCCTCCTGACTGATGGTTTGTTTCTTCTTTTAATACAAAATTCAGTAAAATTTCCCACAGTGAAAAGGGTCTTTTAATTATAAAACACCAGCGTGTGGGAATGATTCAATTTACACATCAGAAAAGTTCAGTTACTTGACCATAATTTATTTTTTGTGCTGATCATTTACAGACCACAGATTCTTCTTTCTTCCAACCCCCACCCCCCCCCCCTTCTCGCTTGGTCTCGCTCCATGTAAAAGAATAAAAATCTCAATAACCTAGAAAAGGCTTTAGATAGTGTCTCACTTAGTCACCAGAACTAGTCTTCATTATCAGCTTTTATTCCTTTCTCTTTTTCTAACTGTGTTGTCATATTAAATTTAAATGTGTTCTGTAATTGCTGAGTAATCCATTTTTTTCTTTAATCTGACAGGGGAACAGGGTAAGCAGAGGTGGGGTATTTCACTCATGGAACTGTGAACATAAGAGCTATTACCTAAAATAGATGTTTGCAGTTCTAGTGTTGCATACAACCCAACTGACTGTGGCCTTCTTCAGTAGCACTCTCCAGCACTTAAATTTGTCTCCTACAGGGGATAATAAAGCTCTATATTTAATTTTTATTCCTCTCTTTTTTCTTTTTCTTTTTAAGATGTAATCAATTAATACTGAAATAAGTGTCTGAAAGCAATAGAAAATTTCTGTGTACTTCCTCTTGCAATATTAGTCTTATTTATTGTTTTGTTTTCAGAACATAGCTTAGGACTTGCATTGATAGGGGCAGGAGCTTTTAATGACAAAGCTATGTAAATTCTGGATGTGGTTTTCCTAGTAAAATCAAAAAAGTTAATCTTTGTGCTTATTATGGGCATAAGGGAAATAAACAATAAAAATGTCCACAATACCATTTTTTACAGATATTTTTAAATACATTTACAGATGCGTTCTTGTATTTATTTTCATTTAAATCGCATACGGTTTGTGACTGAGAACTATTAGATTACAGTAAGCTAATTTTAAAATAAAAAAGTAACTGTAGGGAATTGTAGGTATACATTTATGCTAGGCTATATATACAATTTTGGTATTCAGCTGGGTACATAAGAGTATTTATTGGCTATTTGTTGCAACTCACATACAAAGGCAATGTCTGTGCTACTGATATGCACTGTTGCTACTTCTTTGATTTTTTTAGCTTTTAATTTAGTCTGTTTTCCACTTTGGAAGAGAGAAATGAGTGCTACTCTAATAAAACATATCAAACTTTGGGCAGGGGGGCAGTTCTTTGAAATTTTTTCAGCTATTTGAAAGGTGCTCCTCCTTTACCCTGGACTAAGCATTTAGATTAAAATAGCCAACATTGTAGACTCCCTGTGAGAGAGAAACTGAAAGGGTGTTTTAGTAATACCTGTACCTTCTTCTGTTTGAATATGCTTTTGTTTAGAAACACAAGCTTAGGCCTGAAAAAGACTGACAAGCTGAAGCTAGCATGTGTTTGTACAACTGAGCAATGTAAGATGTCTTCCGTTGCCAATTTAGTCATTACAGGATAAAAGAAGCCAGTTCGATTTTACAAATTTAAATATGCACTGTGGCATCTTTCACTAATTCCACAGTACCTTACTCTCTTCAAATGCTTCTTAGTAAAAGGAACAATTCAGAGCACATGGAGACAGCAATAATGTTCATACAGATATATAGCTTAATATTACCCTAAACTCAGCATTTATTTCCAAAAGCTAATTATTAAAAATCTTCAGGATCTTTGAAAAAGAATGGACTTCTGTATCTTCTATCTGACTGGTGTGTTGTACTAAGTAAATGCTCATATACGTGATCTCACAAATATTCAAATGGAAGATGGATTGTAATTTTCTTAAACAAAACTAGCATCAGGTATATACAGTTATTCTGTGTTTTGATTTGTTCTCTCTTTTTTCATTCCATCAGTTAATTGGGGTCCTCTGATCTACATCAATCTACCTGGAGCCATGAATAGGCAGTGTTTTCAAATTACTCCCAAGTTTGTTATGCTTTGTGTGTCCTGAAGGATGCGACCCACTTGTCAGTATTCCTGCTGCTGGTGCAGTAGGAGTCCAGTGAGGATGCATCTGGATCTTCATGCGGTTTTTTGTATTCTCCATAATGACTTCTGGGTCTGTTTCATTTAGCAAGCAAACCCTGTAGCATTGTTCTCAGTAGGTCTGTGTTCCTACAATTGTCAAGAATTTGCAACAGTGCGAGTCCTCAGTAGATCTCAATTATAACTATTAAAAAAACAATGGTCCTGGAGTCAGACGGATCTCCATTGAAGGCAATTTTAAAATACTTCTAAATCCCTGTTCTTCTAGACCATTATCTTATGACTACTACTGTAAACAATAAGCTGAAATCAATAAACATGTACAAAACTTATTAATTTTAATGGTAGATGAAAGTTTTCCTCAGAGTTGTCATCATTACATTTTTTATGATCATTTATTTTCAACATCTCTTTTGCAGCTTAAATGCTAAGATTTTGCTTGAGTTTGTATTTACAACAGTCAAATGATGTTGTAATCTGTGTTAAAGGTTGGTATTTTAATAGATGTTTCTATATTTAATAATGTAACAATTTTGTGGCAGAAGTAATTGTCACAACGTGTTTTTTTTTCTTTTTGGGGGTGGTTTTTTTGCTTTTTTTTTTCGCTTTTTTTCTGTTCCTTTAATGACAGTAGAATGCTGAGGAATTTTTCATTTTATAAATAGAGATTACAGTAACTTTGTCTTTCCTGTTGTAACTAACTTGACTGTGTCTATGCACTAAATGTCACAGCATCCTGAGTCCTTGCATTGTTGATCTAGGATTCAGAGCTGAATTCTGAGCTGATAGTAGACCCATCTCCCTGGTTCTGCACATATTTTGGGTTTAAGGTGTTTTTTTTGGTTTTTTTTGCAGTTATGCATCTCTGAGATTATTGTTTAAATACTGGTATGATTCCTCCAAAGTACTATCAAATCTCTGTCAGGCTATCTATATTTATAAGCTGTAAAGAAACATGCCAGTGGAAATATTTTTTCAAGTTTTCCTCAATAGAATAAAAAGGTATCGTACTCAATGGTTGAACTATTGTCTTCTCATAGCAATCAGTCAGTTATGGAGACCTGTATTATTGGATGGGTGATCTTGTGTTTGCAGACTCTTAGCATCTTTACACAAAATTGCACCATTTGGCATATACAGTTGTAAACCTGAGAAATTATTTCTCAAAAACATACCTTAGCCATCACCAGGCAATGGTGAAGATAAGTCTGAAATCTTCTCTGCCATCAAAGCTGAGGTCCCTATCTGAAGTCCTGAGCTGCAAATCAAGTTAGCCTGGGACAAGAAGCTAATGAAGTTCAACAAAGGCAGGTGTAGGGTTCTGCACCTGGAGAGGAATAACCCCACGAGCCAGTACAGGTTAGGGGTTCATGTGCTGGAAAGCAGCTCTGCAGAGAAGCACCTAGGAGGCCTGGTGGACAACAAGCTGACAATAAGCCAGCAATGTGTCTTCATGGCCAAGAAGGCCGGTGGTATCCTGAGGTGCACTAGGAAGAGTGTGTCCACTAGCAGATCGAGGGAGGTTCTCCTCCCCCTTTGCTCTGCCCTAATGAGGCTGCATCTGGAGTGCTGTGCCCAGTTCTGGGCTCCCCAGCTTAAGAAAGACAAGAAACTAGTAGTGAAAGTCCATTGGATGGTCACAAAGATGATTAGGGGACTGGAGCATCTCTCTTATGAGGAGAGGTTGAGAAACCTGGGTCTGTTTAGCCTGAAGAAGAGGAAACTGAGAGTGGATCCTATCAATGCTTATAAAGACCTACTGGGTGAGTGTCAGGAGGATGGCGCCAGACTTTTCAGTGGTGCCCAGCAACAGGACAGGGGCAATGGGTACAAACTGGAACACGGGAAGCTCCACTTGAACATAAGGAGAAATCTCTTTATTGTGAGGGTGTCAGAGCACTGGCACAGGCTGTCCAGAGACGTGGAGTCTCCTTCTCTGGGGATATTCAAAGCCCACCTGGCCACATTACTGTGCAACCTGCAGTAGATGAACCTGCTTTAGCAGGGGGGATGGACTAAATGATCTTCAGAGGTCCCTTCCAATCCTAACCATTCCATGATTCTGTGATTCACTGATTCTGAAAACATGAAGACTTGCCTTTGTTCCTAGAAACCATTTCTATCTTTATTGGTAGGATTCTTCTTTGGAGCATTTGCAAAGATAACAGAGAAAATCATGGAATCTTTTTCAAAGTGCAAAACATGGAAAAAAACATTGCGCCGAGGAAGGCACTACATCGGTATAAACCAAGAGAATCAGTGCTGTCTTTTAGGATCTTTTACTGTTTGGCAAAACTTGCTTTTAGTTCTACAGCTTGTTGATATGAACAGGCATGATGTTAAATCTAAGATCAGAGAGTAAATATCCCAAGTGATAAATTTTAGAAGCTACTGTCGTTGCTGATCTGTAAAATTTTATACTAACTGGATAGTAGAATAGTAGTAGTTTACTTTCTCTGCAGAAAAACAAGTTCTTTTTTTTTCAGGAAAAATGTTTATAATGAAATAGAAGCTGGGTTTTGTCAGATATGAATACAGCTGAACTAATTAGGGTATGGGTGTTTTGAGTAGTGTATTAGATAAAAAAGAGCAGGGACTTTTCCTTTAATAATACTCACTTTTTGTTGTTTTTTTTTCTTTTGTTTTTTGCTCATACTGTTTATCACTTGCATGCCAAAAAAGAAGGAAAACAAAAATGAAGGAAAAAAACCTGAAGATTTTGTTGGTTTCCTAAGAAAACGTTAAATAATATTGACAGTCAGTTTCACTTTTGCAGCATGGCAATAACATATCTAAAAGTAGTCCAGTTAATGCTTTGAGTTGCCACAAGTATTACCACCCTGTTATTTTAAAATGCTCAATTATTCTTGAGCCACTGAACTGTTGTTTTAAAAAGCATTTTGTTATTTTCCTTCAGGAGGCTAAAAACTCTTTCTTGTGGTTTGTTATGGTTCTCTGAACTACTTTTAAAGGCTAATTTGTGATAGATTTTGTACTGTAATTTTTTTATTTAGTCTACTGAATCCATCTAACCTGAATAGCCTGAGGGAGATAAGTTGGGAAACACTGAAATCCAGAGAACCTGAAGCCAGTGCTCCAAGCTGAAACAGAAGCTAGTATAGCTGAATTTGTCACTGAGAATTTTCGCTGAAAGAACAAGTAACTTGATTATTTTTTTGCCGGCATTCAGCCTTTGTGTTTAAAAATTGAGTCCTGGATGTTTTGTGTCAAATAAGAAACAATATTTGAATTTTTGTTCATTTGAGGTAGAGTTTAACAGTCTCTGTAGGAAGGAGTGGGACTTCCTGAAACTGAGATTTGACCTCCAGACTACTTGGTGGGTTTTTGAAGAGGTTTGAGACATTTCCTTCTGTTAATAGAAATAGAAATGGACATTTTCATGCATGCTATGCTTCTAAGTTGACGGCAAACAAGTCTCAGGTTCAGTTGATCCATATTTTTTTTCACCAGCATCTGACAGATACCAAGAAGAGGCCGTGCACTGCTTCAGTATGCTTGAGGCTACTGTACAAATTATGTTCACATATCTCATTTTAACATTATAGTAAGATAGGCAGGAATGGAAGCCTTATGGATCAGTAAGATGGTCATTGACCTGATTGTCTTTGAATGGGAAAATACAAAACAAGGACAGATCATTTGAATGACACAAGGTAATGAACCAGGTGACATTCATTAGAAAATGGGCAACTGGTTGGTTATGCATAGACTTACCAAGAATTGTTCAAATTAACGGTAAGTGCCAAAATCCATATGTAGAAAACCGACATAAGATACAGGCTCCACGTTAAAAATTTTATTCACTTAGTAATAGCTGTGTCAGAGACTATGAAACAGTGTAAAATATATGCTTCATTTATTCATTTGTTATCAATCACATGGGTGATGCTATTTATATAGAAGTAGGGATCCTTTATAGGATCCTACCGATTTTTTGGAAAGTCTGCAAAAGTTGCAACACGTGAAGCTGACTGTGAGTCCTGAAGTGTCCCATACACAGTCCAATTCCAGTTTGGTTTTTTCATTGAAACTTCGATATGTAGTATTTCGTATCTCTTTTGCCAACAACGTTAACGATACTGTTTTAAAAAAAAAAAAAAAAATCATAAAATAAAGTAAAATAAAATTTAAAAGTGAAAGATTGTATTGACAAAGGTTATATATTTATTCACTGAGACTGAAATGAATGTAAGAGGCAATGCATGCTACCTTCCACAAGAATCTAAAAGATATGATAATTGTGCCTGAGTCCAGAAGCTCCAGGTGTGATTTTGGGGACTTTGCAAGTATTCATGTTTCTGAGTACATACCTGTCATGGGGACAAAAAGGTCTAATCTCAGCTGTAAATGCTGAGAATTACATGTCATTTCCCTTCGAGCAGTAAATGCTCTTTTGTCTATCTAGATTTTGTTATATGTTTTCCACAATAATTCCTAACAGAGCTGTTCTATGTCATTAAAATATCAAAATCTAATAAGTCAGCTGGCAATAAATGGAAAAAATAGAAATCCATAGCAAAGATTAGCGATATCTAAAAGTGGTTTATGGGTCCTAGTGGGATTCCTCCTTTTTTAACAACAAAGTGCTGAGTGAAAGAATATGCACAGCTTACTTTGTCTTCCTATTTCTTTTGATCTGAAAGAACAATCAGATAAGGCTGATTTCTGAAGACAGTTCAGAATGAACAGATTTCAGTTGCCCCCAGTGATAACCATCATTGTCAACAGGAGGCATTCCAGGTACTGACACGAGAGCCTTAAATGTTCAGATACTGAACATTTTATCTTTTATTTTAAAAACTACTGCTGGGAACTCTCTTTATAGAATGTAATAGATGATGAGTATTTAGGAGAAGAATGAACCCTGAAGGAGAATAAAGCCCAAGCCTCAGAGACTCAGTGAGCACCAGAAGGACAGAATAATTTAAGGTTAAGGTGGAGAATTTCATGCACACAAAAAACCTGAAGCTGTGGAAAATGGAAGGATAGAACATAGGAGTTACGGCCTACAAAGCCAAAATTAAAAGAACTTAGAGGCTTTGGCCCTAATGGGTATTTGTCCAAATTAGTGAACCAGTACACACACTGACAGAGTGCAGCAAAACTAAGTGCTTTTTCATAGAGAAGGCTCAGAACTAGAATGTGTTGAGGAGTTGATAATCAAAGTTGAGGTATCTGGATTAAACCAGTGCACAGAAATGCTAATAGCTACCTTCTGTAAGCTATATCATTTAACAAGTGCTATCAGACCCTCTGACACGCAAGCTTCAGCTCTCGGTTTTTGAAGAAAATATAGATTTGGCAAAATGTGGAAAGTTGCATTTTACATGACTCATGTACATTGTGCAAAGCTCACTGAACAGGGTACAGTGCTATGCAGTGTATTATGAAAACTGATTGTTCACAAATGTAACAGTAATAATATTTTTCTGATTTAAGGATATTTACACCCTGCCTGCTGCACGATGCTGATGATATTTTTTTAAGGTAATAGTTAGCTATCTTTATGATTATCTCGGTGAGTAACTGATAGATTAATGCACCTCAAAACCAGCATAAAATACACTGTTATCAATCATCAAGAATAACGAATTTTGTATGAGCAGGTGCAAATGAATTCATAATCAGAGGGTTTTTATATGCTTATCACTGCCACTACAGTTAAAAACATGCCCACAAAATGCACGTTATTCCTTATTTAGTCTGCCTTCAAATAGTTTACTCTGTCTACCAAACCCAAATATGGCATTCAAACACATTGGTTCCAGTCCCCTCACTGGTGCCATTGTTGTTTTCCTGGGTTTTGGATTAAGTCCTTCATCTGTTTTTACACTCGTAATTGGGGTATAGTTCATCAATTCTAGAGAGTTCCGAAAGATCATTACTAATAGGAGCTCCATTGCCATACGCATCTACCTGACATGTGACAGAAATATGGAATTGTTAGAACATGAGTAAAGCCATACTAATATCTGTGGGCATGTGAACAATACTTCATTTGTTTAGACCTGAAGAAGTCTTAGAATTTTATTTTTTGCTGGCATCTGTCAAGGTTTGAGCAGAAGGTGATGAGTTTTATAGTCCAGTAGAATTTTCCAATGTGTTGATACAGCAAATGCAGTTGATGACTGGGTTGGTGATTGTGAATGTTTGTGGGTAGTAAAGAAGAAAAATCAGAGCATATATTTGAAAGTCATAGGTATTGAGGGGTATAACTAAAGTTCTAATCTTTTCTTCCTCCCCTCCATTACCTTGGTTTGTAACTTGATCCTTTCACCAGTTTCTACTTGAGAAAGGAGTGCATATTTTTTAGGACACCATCAGTTTGTCTTTTTGGGTTGGCTGTAGCTACAGGCACTCTTGAGGCCAGGCTGCTCAGTTTCCCAAGCATCCAGGAATGCCACCTTCTTTACCCTTGAATTCCCATTATTAGTAAGTCACTGCCAGTCCTTCTGACATGCAAGGAAAATGCAATGCCATAATTTTGCAAAATATCCCTCAAAACAGTGGAAGTCTTTCTGCATTAACATCAGGGAAAGTGAAGTTAGGAAGCACTGGGTGACGTTTGTGCAATGTCATGGAACCAAGAATCAGAGATGGAACAACAACTAGTAACAATTTCTTTCAAGACCAGAGTATCTGCAGAGTTCAAAGGTTTGAGTGTCTCAGGCCCACACTTAGTTGCAGAATGATAAAAATCACTAAGTGGTGACAGCACTCCTACAAGGGCTACCAAAAAGCTTTTATGGTTTTGGTGGAGGAGGGAGCAGAAGAATCCCATAGCACATTCACTCATCCTTTAAAAGGAGCACACTCAGCTTCAAGGAGATGGTCATGCTAGGCATCCGTGCCATAGGGAGGACTTTGTGCTGTTTCAGGAGGACTCAGTGGTCCCTAGCAGAGGGAATCCATTTATACCTAAGTTGGATCAGGGCTTGACACCCATTGGCTGGAGCGGTCTTCAAGGCAACATCAGATTAGGGTATGTGACTCCAGTCACATATCACCTGCACCATGCACTCCCTGTCAGGGACAGGTGTACCTGCCACATGCCGCTCCCTGTGTGTCTCGCTGGCATTCATTTTTATCCCCACCCAGCAACGATATCTGTTAGTGTTCCAAGAACACAGTTTTACAAAGAACTGTACATAATGTGAACATAATTACTTTGCACATTGCACAAAAAAGATTGCAACCATGGCAGGTGTCGAATATGACTTCTCAGTTACGTACCCTGAAACAAATTTTTCAAATGAAAATGCAATGTACCAGGTGCAAAAATGTTGAACAAATATCAGTTTGGCTTATTTTATTTTACTAAACAGTTCCCAAATAGATGTACATTAAGGTTATTGGAAAAAAATGTACAGAAAATGTGTTGCAAATACCTGTAAAAATTAAGATAAGCTCTAGGTTACATATAGTTTGATTTGTGATGGTGAAACATGTATTAAACATAGAGGCACTTAAAATGTAAATCCAATGGGAGTGTCCTTTTTAAATAAGGATTATACAAATTTTACTCAGCTGGGCTTTTCAGAGTTTTGACAGTATTTGTGTGTATTGGGCAGATAAGCATGACCATTGCTCTCATGTTCTCTGCCTCTAACAAACATGCACCATTAGTAAGTGGAGACTGAAACTGTGGACTTAAACAAAACTAGAGAGCTCCATCTTACATTTAAAGTATGTAGAGCAGAAACCTGGTGCACAAGAAAAATATTTTTACTATATATTTTTCCCTAAAAATGCAAAAGCTGTCTTCATACTTCATGTATCAAGTTTTTGTCAATGACACTCATCTGAAAGCCCACCTTGCTGATCTTTTTTCATGACAGAAATACCTGCACATTGCTTTAATTTTTATGTAAGATTATACAGTGTTGACATATTCCATAGCCCTTCTATGACAGGGAAGTATGAAAACCTTTCTTTCCATGCCTACTGAAGAAATCATTGGGGTTAAATGATGGGGCTCTACCAGTGATTTGCCTGTCATGGAGAACTGCAAATTGCAGCCTGTCTCATGGATGGTGTTTAGATGCATTCTGAGATTAATGGTTTTACATAGACACTTTGGACTTCAAATGATTTTGAGATAAGCTCCATCGAGAAGATTCTTCCAGTTTGAACTCTACTGAAAGTGCTTCACATTTTAGCTATGTTTATATGAAACTTTGTTGGTACAGAACAGACAGTATCTGATATAAAAATGAAGCGGTGTCTCTTTTATGTTCCAAACTACATAAAAATTTTCACCTCCAGCTTAACTCTTTGTGACAGATTTCTCTTTTTTTATGGTAGTTCTTAACACTTTCAAATAACAGACAGCAATGAGACATCTTATTTACATGATTGAGCAGCCCATATCTTTTCTCTTAAAGGAGCATAGCTTGAAAAGAAGGTCTGTATCCTAAAATGGAAGAAGAAGCCTGAAAAGGTGTATTAATCCATGGGAAAGTATCTCCATTTGAGAATGTGCTAATTAATTCACTTTTCAGATGCTCAGCTGATAATCAGTATGTGTTCTACTGTGAATGAGTTATTAAGATTCAAGAACTCTAAATTAAGACAAAGGTAATACAAGAAGGTTTCTTTTTTGTTTAATGTGGTAAAGAGAAAATGTTCATCAGAAGAATGCAACAAATGTAGACATTCCTTTTTCATGCATTCTATAGTCACTCGATTTAAAAATATAAAAGAGGAAGAAAACACCTTTCTCATTTTTATCAATCAGGTGTCAGCTCTTCTGAATATGTACTGAAAATTGTATCACTTCAGTAGAATATTAGACAGTCAGATTGCCACAGCAATGGTGAAGCCATGTGAGAACCCACATAAAGGGCTGGAGGAAAAGGGGTAAAATATTTGTATTTTACTCATAAATAACCTGTAGTTACAGCTGGATCTCCCTCTGGGCTAAGAAAGTCAATCAGTTATTACTTAAACTGACCAGTCATTGTGTCATTGACCAAATACACCCTGTCGGAGCCTGACAGCTTGTGGCCTCCTTGTATTATGTGGAGTAGGAATTTTCCTGTCAGGCAACACTGGAGGTCTTCCCTGTCACTTGAGTTTTGGTGTGATTATATGACCTCAGGTTTCTGAGTTGTGTGTGATTGAAGGAGAATTAAAAGGTCTTTTCAACGAAAAATGTAGCTTTTCTCTTAAAAATTGCATACAGATTTGTTCAAACATCTATAGAAACATCTTCATAATTTCTTAATTTCAGAGGTTTTTTTACATACAGTATTTGTGAATCTTGTTTATAATATTTGTGACTGAAACATTGATTAAGATATATGGAAGACTGAGCTGGAAACAGAGATGGATTTGTACAGCAAGTCAGAAGTTTATTAACGGTACCAAATGTTATGTGGGGTCTGCGCAGGGAGTTACAGGCCTCCTGCCATAAAATCCCACAGCAAATGCATAGTGTCTTCACTCAACCTATCAGGGATTTGGACACTCTCTCCTCTGTGGCAGGTAAAGAAGATACAAACTGGGTGCTACGACTAGCAATATCTGATTTGAAAAGCCGGAGTCCACTAGTAGAATGTATGAAAATCCCCACTTGTTGGAGTAAACCAACTGGAATTTTATTCATAGTGAGCATGGGCCTCAGTCTCCTGGTGGATAATTAACAGCAATACTCTTTAAAAGCCATTTAAAAAGAAAATTTTCTGCACTTCAATGATACTGTAAGACAAAAAGATCCAAACCAAGACAAAATGAAACCAATTTAGGTTAAATAGAAGAACACTCTTCCCAATTCCAGGGTGAGATAATTGCTTAGACCCACAAGAAGGTACAGACAGAGCTCCTACAGCAGCATTGTAGTCAGAGTAGGTGAAAAAAATAGAAGTGTGTGGCTTCTGAAGCCCTTGGGTGAAGTTTAAATGATGAATGGGGTATATGAATTGATAAGCCTCTATTCCCCTCTGACAAAGAGGTAAGGTCATCTTTCAGGAGGAGCCAGTTTTAGTTACTCGGTGTGTGTGATTCTCTCCTTTAAAAATTGAGTTGTTCGTGTAATGAGGGGGACTGTCATTGCTTTCCCTCACTGAAAACTGGGTAGGCGATTATTGGGAAAAAAAAAAGCTTCCCAAAACCCTACATGATGTACTAGTTTCAAAATATCTGTTATAATAGCTTAACTTGTTTGTTTTAATGCAGCTATGGAATGTATTTGACACCATTATTTTTTTAACAACCAAAGCCAAGGTTTAAAAAAAATTTAAACACAAATAAGCATATGTAAAAAAATCATATTTTAAATGTGATTAGTGCATGCTACTTGCAAATGTCAGCAGTGAATTTTAGTGGAGAGCATTTGTAAGATCTGGCAGACAACTCTTGAAATGTCAGGAGGGTAAGAGGAAGCAAAGCACAAACCAGACATGTATACAAATATGTTAGTATTAGAATCCTCTAAGTCCATCATTTTTTGAAAGACGAGATGGAGCTGTCTTGAAACCAACCTGACAGATAATAGTTCCTTTCCCATGTCATAGGTATTGTGCCGACACAACAAAATTACTTGCATGTTTTAATTTTGTTCTCCCCTTCCCTGATTGTTCACAGACAGATTGGTATTGTTAAATGATATATTCCACTCTACTTTTAAGAAATGAGTGTTACACTTTTATAATTTCATTCAGGTAGATTTATCATCATGATTTACCTCAAAATAACTGAGAAAATATATACTTTGTTTTATGTATATTTATATAAAAATACACACTGAAACCCCACTGAAATTTATAAAGGGAAGGGCAGTTCTTTGACAGCATTGTTCACTAGCTCAAGGGTAGTGCTCCTCAGTACTCCTGTCATCTTGCATGATACAAGAATGGCTGTAGACTTGCCAGGTATACTCTGTTAACAGTATTTTCACAGTGAAAGATGGATCAGATTTGTCTGTAGCATCTATCCTTCATCTCACACATGGTTCTAATTCTCTCTACTGTTTCTGATAACTCTAATTATATATTTCTACTTGCATATAACCAGGAAAACTGCTGGTTGTTATTTGTGCAAAACTTGATACCTCTTATGATTAAATAATTGAGGTTTACATAGCACTTTCCTCTTTAATAAACATTGTACTCACAGATTTCATGTCATCCAAGCTCAACTATGACATTTTCATTTGCCGGTTATGTAGAGGGTTGTTGAGGGGTTTTTTGCTGATTGTTGTTTATTTCCAAAGCCTCATACCTAGTTCCCCTTGTAAGGTAAGTCCTCTGTCCTCCACAATGACCAGTGCTGGTGTCTTTGCATTAGAATTCTGTCCTTTGAAATCAGTCTGAATCCTTACAATTATTAAGGCCTCCTTGAGCAGACTCCAGACTGTGGAGTCAATCAGGAACAAAAAGCCTCCCATTCCTTTCTTATTATCTTCTTGTGATTGATTGTTGGAATAGTGCAGGAGGTATACCTCTAGGAAACTAACTTCTTTTGAATCATTTTAGAGATGTTACATACTTTACTGCTTTCTTGATTTACAGGAAAGGTAATTTTCATCCTTTAGAAGTATATCAGGTTGTGGAAAATTCCACAAAGATAAAATGGACCAGCCAGGTAAACAAATGGCATACTAATGGCCAAACCCCAACTATTAGTTCACTTTATTGTGGTGCATATTCCGAGAATGAAAATATAGGATTTATTGATAGGCCAATTTATTTCTGCCCACAATAGGAATGACAGGACTGACCATGAGGGAAAATGGAAAAGCAGAATAAGGAGTAGCTGAATTGCACTAATGCAATTAACAATTTAAAATGTGATACATTTTTTCTGTTTCCAAGACATTTTAAAAGTTATATTCCAGAGTTCCCTTAAAAATACATAGCAAGTAAAAAATTCCACTCGCTGCCTAGTCCTGGAGGATTTTAATAAAATAAATAAATAAGGGCAATGAAAAAGCTTCAGGGGCACTATCAAACTTAAACAGATCCGATATTTGACCTAATGTAAAAAGAAGTTATATTTTTGTGTATGTGCTGAGCCTGAGAATCCTGCCAAAATGAAAGTTCCAATACAAATAAAAAATCCCAGCCAGCTTCAGTTAATGCAGTTCCTTCTTTACATTTGCAGGTAGATCTCCTTTGTCTGCTTCCTTGTTGTGCTAAATACTTTGATACATAAATGCAGCATTCTGAAGCATTTATAAAGTCTAACTCTTCTTTGCTCTATTACAATAATACAGCAGATGGATAGTTAGAAGGCTTGCATGTTCCCAAAGAAGTCTGCTATTACAAAAATAGACATGCAAATTAAGTCAATGTTGTGAATTTATTTCTCAAGTCTAATGTTAAATAGTCTAATGTTAAATAGTGTTTTCCTTTTCCTTCATTTCTCACATTATTATGTGAGATTACAGCTACTAAATATCAAAATCTTTGGATAAATGCTGGGTTTGGTTTAAAGCTGTATGATGCAATGAAATGTAGAAGAAGGAAAGAAGAGACAATACAAAACCATTTCCTTTTGTTGCATTTTATTCATACAGAATATTATGAGTTTCATTATTGATGAAGCTAAGAATGAAAGAAGATAGATGTCAGAAGGGAGCTCCTTTTGTAGTAGTGTGAAAGAAAAATAGCTCACATAAAAACAAATAAGCCTGGAACTATAAAAATACTGAATATAAAAACATTTTTTGTGGGAGAGCTGGAATTATTTTTTTTTAATGGGGATTGTATAATGGTATAAGAATGATTCAGAAATAGCCAAAGTACTGTTTCAAGAAAAAATATTAAGAGGCAAAACTAGGGCAGGGCAAAATTAAATTAAAAAAATAGCAATCTGAGGTTAGGATCTAAATCCATATTCAAACCCTTTATAGTAGAGTTGGTATTTGAAAAGTGCTTAACACTCAAGATTTCCCATTGAGATCTGTATTTTAGAGTACTAGGATTCTAAGCTCTGATCAAGATGTGCTGGAGCTCAAGAAAGTCAAGAGAGAAGGAACCAAAATAGAAAGAAAAAAATGCCATAGTGGAAAAAAAAATCCTTCATATGAAGGCAGAATTTGTTCTCCAAAAAATTCTAGTCTAGCATGCTTTTATTTGCCTACATATTTTGAGCACTGCGTAGGCTATGATTGCAAAATACACATATTTGCAGGTTATGTCTGTGATGTGACTATACAGTATTATAAGTAGCAGAGAGACCTAGAGCTATGAATCTCCTCTTTTTCTATCCCATATGTCATTCATGATCTTTACTTGACCAAATAAGTTATGAATATATCTTAGAATTGCTTGACTCTCTAAAAAAAAAAAAAAACAACCAGAAAAGCCTGTGGAGAATTTTTATGCATAAATTTGCAGAATTTTTATTGTACCATTTTGCAGTTTAGCAGATTGGCTTTCAAGGCACTTGGCCCACACTAATCTCTGAACTTAACAGAAAAAGAACACTGCTGTTGCATTTGTGTCTCAGCACAGTGGATATTTATTGCTGACAAGCTGAATATTTCATTTTTTCTGAGGGAGTTCAGACACTGCTAATAACTTGGTAACGAAAGAATTAAATATGAACATAGTGTTATTTAACATGTCAGACAAAAGACACGCAGTATCATTCCCAAAAGAACCAGAATTCTGAAACTGAGCATCTACTTGTCTTATCTCACCTACCTGCTGTGGCTACTAATTGCAGTATTTAGTGCAACTGAATTGTTGTTGATTTTCTGGAGCTAGAAAAATTTTCTTCAGGAAAACCTAATAGACAGTAGTCTGATGTCTTCTGAGATGTCAAATACCTACTTTATTACAGGGAGAAAGTGACAGTCAATTTAAACCAGAATTTATTGAGAACATTAAGATCTGGAAGGGCTTTGGCTAATCACTGTAATGTCCCCAACAAATGGTAAATGAAAGCATGAGGAAATTGAGTTAACACAAGTTAAAAGTTCACATACTTACTGAATTATATTAAAAAACCTACAACCTAATTAAATTATCTAAAACTGCTCATTTCAGTCTGTCCTGTTATAGCAGTGAATGCATATGACAGTATTTTCTTAGATGCATAGCAGTTGACAGGTTTAGCATGAGTCAGAATAAAAGCCAATGAACAAGATCAAAGGATGAATTATTTACTAATGTGCACTGAGTAGTTATACTCAGTGATGAGAAGTGCTTTGCATTAGTTCTTGTTTATACCCTTCGTACTTGCAACTTTAAAAATCAATATTGTCCCAACTAAAATATATGAATAAAATGTATCCATTTCTCCTCCTTTACAGAATTTTTTGGTTTGAAAGGCTAGAGAGGATGAAGTAGCATGCAATATGTATATGTCTGTAGACGTGTATTACAGGTATGCTGATTTCCATTAAAACTTCCGAAGGTGTATTGCTGGTTTGTGTACCATTACACTACTTCATAAATATATTTTTACATTCCTGGATTTTATAGTAAGATAGAACATCTAAGATCATGCTTCTGAGTTCCTATGTTATCTTACTGGAATAATCTTTCAATTATTTTTATTTGGATTTTAAATAAAGGGATAGAAATACTTCACTAGTATAACTGGCAAATTTCCTACAATCCCTCCTAAAGATTCAAGGTTTATTGAAAATGCAACAGTTAAAAAAGTTTGTGTG
Organism: Neomorphus geoffroyi; assembly: GCA_033558235.1. Lineage (NCBI taxonomy): Eukaryota > Metazoa > Chordata > Aves > Cuculiformes > Neomorphidae > Neomorphus > Neomorphus geoffroyi. The sequence goes on along the minus strand of JAUMJM010000020.1, from coordinate 20,773,519 downwards.
GTTTCAGTTTATGGCATAGTAATTTGTATTTGAAAACAGGCAGATCTTTGAGTATCTATGAGAAATTTGATGCAGTAGTCAGATAATGTCCTGTACATGCAGTAGCATTCTCACTTCTAGCAGTAGATGGGACAGTTTCAAGAGAAGAACTGGAGAGTGAGCAGCAGGAATTTGCAATTTGGAGGGTTTAGGGGTTTATATTTGCTGTCTTTGCTTCCTTGAAATGAAGAAAAACACATAGGATAATGCTGAATCCTTTGGCTAAGCACAGAGGACAGAACCACCGTCTGAATACCTTATCCTGTGAGAAGTCAGGCACCATAGAGGAGTTATCTCTGTCATGTAACATACAAAAGCATAAGGCGAGTTATTGATGATGGCAGAAGAAAGGGACAGTTTTCAGCTCTAAAAAGTGATGTTATGATGTTAATAACATATCTAGCTGACATTGTATCCCATAAGAAGTTTCATCTTTTATTACACCTTGAGAATGCATTCTTCTTCTCAACCATTACTTACAAAGATACTTGCTTTTCAGAGAAAAATACGGTGTAACACTTTTATTTCTGCTTGCTAAAAGAGAAAAGCAAATTTACAAATAATTTTTTCCCACCCTCAGAGAAATAATTATTTTATGAAATCAGAGGACTCATGCACTCCTTTTTAATGTTTCTAAGTGCTTTTCTACCAAAAAAGACATCATTTATTGCTGACATCAAGATTAGAGTCAAGAAATTATGTCACTTTGACTTCTGTAAAAGGACAGCTTATAAAAATCACAGCAAGCGTTCTTAACTTTCCTCCCTGATGATTAATTTACCATTAACACTTACTTAAATAAAAAAAGCCAAAAAACAACCACAAAGCTTTCCTTTTTTCCCTAAAATATTTGGTACTTCAATATTTCTCCATTTAAGTTTCTTAGGTTTGAATTCTATCAAAGGCAATATATGCATACGAAATAAATAATAGTATTTTTTCTGTGTAGCAAAGAACTGCTAGTTTTGATGCTGGTGTTCACACACACACACCACCACACTAACAAACATATGAAAAATAAACACCCTACTCTATAAATAGCCTACCTTGGCATTAGTGGGTAGCTTGAAACCAGCTTCAGGGAAGCTTATGAAAATAAGCATAGGTTTACTTCTGGTAAATGCAGAAACACCTTCATTTAAAATTGAGACATTTGTACATGTTTTCCTCTTTAGACAGATAAATCACATCAATTTCTGAATCAAAAGCGAACAGAAGATAAAACTGTCTGGGGAGCACAGACCAGCTTAGAAAGCCCATTACAGTCTGAGAAGATGACCAAACCTAGAGTAACTTTCAAATTGCTAGCGTAGTATAAAAGCATGAATTCCAGAGAATTATTGTTTTTGAGGGCTTTTTTCTTTCAATCTGAATGCACTGCATTGTTTTTAATGAATAATAAGAAGAGAAGAATAATATGTTATGGCTCTGAAGTGCTTTCTGAAATTCCAGCATCTGTAATAGGAAATCAAATTCCCTTCTCTTTAGCTGCAAGCTGCTTGCCCTTAGTGATGGATGCCACGTAGCTTACAGTCCCGATCAGCCTCTCTGCTAAGTTCGGTACTGGTGAAACTTCCAGTGGAATCGATGCAGTTATACTGGTATAAAGCTGGACTAATGAATGAGGGAATAAGCTCCAAAACTAAAAATTCCTTACATGGCTATCAAGTAAAAATAATTACTGCTTTTAAAAACATTTTGCAAAATATATTTGTAGATATTTTAATGGGATTTCCCAAGATCTTTTGAGTTACTACTTTTTTGTTTAGATTCTCCAAGTGTAGGTCAAAATATCTTTCACTTCACCCTCACTGGCATATATGCTATAAATTGTGCTTTCACATTACACAATTGCATTTGCTCTTGAGAATCCTCCACATAGTATGGAAGAAAATATTTTCTAATATATAGCTTATATTAAAGCAATAGGATATAGTATGTCAGATTTCTTAGGAGTAAATTCTGATAATAGCTTACATAAAAATGAGAGTATCTGTTTCTCTTAGCTTTGAATTTTAAAAGTATTGCACTATCTATAAGTATCTCTGATTGCTGCATAGATATTCATCATGCTGAAATGATTTGCCATGCCTAAATGAGCTTGAACAGTATGAAATTTTAAACATACTGCTGTAAACTCATTCTTTAATTTTGCTAAAATAATGAAAAGCATATATTACTTCAGTTTACAAAACAGTGAAATGCTAATTCGTATGAAATGTTTATTTTCTACATATGTATTGCACTGTTGTATGTAGTATTAAGAGCTGTTCCTCTTTTTGCATTTTCAGTTTATCCTTTTTTATCTGTTTTGCAATAGGAATTTCTAAAATGCCTGGACTTGTTGAAATTTTACTGAAGTTTCTAGATATTATCATATACTTAGGCTTTCTGGTAAAAGAATATCAAGTATTGAACATATTAAACGTGAGTTAAATAACAATATTTGTTGTCAACAAGCAACAGTGAAACAAGCAGCAATTTAAATATGCAGTATCTATGTCTGTTCAGGGAAAGGATGAAATTAAAGTATGAAAATTACACAACAAAATAGAGATAGGCACCAACTATTAGTAAGTAAACAGAAAATTTTGGCATAACTAGAACAAAGTAAACAGAGATAAAAATCCTTATAAATGACTGTATTATAACGGGGAAAAAGTGTTTCACCATTACTTATGAAAATCAAGCTATAGCAAACTATTAATTCTGTGTATTAATGTTCTAAATGCCTTGTAGACACCTTTTTGTTATCCAAAATTAAACATTCAAACTTCTCAATTTTTCTCAGCAATGGAACTTTTCTATTTAGAAAATACTGTCCAGGATCACTGCTACAATATGAAGGAGTGCAATAAGTTTGATATGGCCATTTCTTTTTTACATATTATATTCTTTTTTAATGCAACACATTTTACATGCAATGTCAGATTGCTTTTGGTTTCCATCCAGATATCATGTTATTTTCACGATCACCATTCAGTGTATCTCAGCAAATAGCTTCTTTTTTTTTATTAATTTATATAGTTTTATACTTTTCTCCTTTTTTTTCTCTCCCAACATTTTCTCATTTATAGAGTGCTCTTCTCCAGAATTGCCTATATGCAGTTACTAGGGTTGAGGGATAGCTCAATGTAGTTACTCACATGTATGAGATCTCCGAGTATATATATATTTTTTTGAATCAATAGACATTTATGGAAAAGTATGTTTAGTTTGGGGTTTTGTGTTTGGTTTTATTTTTGTTTTCTAAAAAATACGTCTAATATTTAAACACATCATTTATATGGATTTACACTGAGCATTAGATGATGAACTACTATTTCTGCTTTGGGAATTTCTGTGAGAACGTTCAAAGGGTTTGGCTAGTAAATTCAATTACCTAGCTGTAGTGACAAGAATGCAGAACATTGCATATGCAAAGATCCCTGTGATTTACAAAACTAAGAATTCAGTCTGAGATGCATAGCCATGCTGATTTTTCTGGCAGATGTATATACTTCTGCTTTTAATGGGAATCCTTGTGGGACTTGGGATGGATTCTGCATTTATGTAACTAAACTCATAGTAAACAAACTGGAAGCTTTTTAAGCATAACAACTGCATTACTGATATCTAAACGTATTTTCTTTTTGTTTTAAATATACCAGTGTTTTTTAAAATAAACTTTTTTTTCAAGTAGTAAACATCCAACCTTCATATCATGAAGTCTGAAGAGATGTTACAGAAACAAAGTTCTGTATTAATATATAAGGCCACAGTTAATAATTCAGAATAATAACATATTAGAGAGTGCATTTGATTCTCAAAACAAATACATGTGCCTGTTTACCACTTAGAGCTCTTTGTCCTGTGATTTCTTAGTGTGTACCGTACCAGTATGCTATAGCTGAAGATGATATTAATATTAATGAGGAGTGGAAGCTGAGATATAGTGACTCTCCTCCTTTCTCCAGCCCCCCACTAGCTAAATCCATTAGTATAGATAGATCAGCATTAATAAACAAGGAGGACGAAATAGCTCTCAATGCAGGGACAGTTTCACGTGTGACCTTTGGCACAATAAGCTTGTATTTGGTCATTGTGGTGCTCTGAGTTGACATATGCAGCAATGTTAAATCTGATGTAACCATAAAGATCATTGGTGCTTCATGTGCAACTTGAGTGTTTTGGGCTGAGCTCTAGGGAAAGAAGTGTTGAGCTTTTCTGTTTGTATATCATTATACTGATTACAAAAGGGTTTCATCCAGAGATCTAGAGAGTAAATCTATAGAAAATCAGTTGTCAGGATCATTAGAGAAAAAATGTAGTTTATTGCTTTGTATTAAGACTGAGAACTTTTAATACACTGTGCTATTCGTAAAGGTAATACTACCTCAGGACTTTTCTGGACTTACACCAGAAGAACTATCTTTAATTGTTAAGGCTCAACACAGTCTCAATGAATTTCAGCATCTAAGGACTTGCTCATCTCCTGACCAAGTTTATACCTCTACACACTGAGAAATTGCTTGAAGATTAAAAACACTAAAGCCACTAAACTCTTGATGCATTACAGGTATTCTGAGAACACTGCTTTCCCGAGTTTTGAGAGCTGCAAAACTTTCAGAATAATTTTTTCTGCCTGTGGTTGAAAAAAAAAGCATATGAAGTGTTATTGGTTTAAATCAGTTCTAAGATGACACAAATGAAGCTTTAAATGTACCTTCCATATCTACTATTTTATAAAGCTTCTATCTGGATACTGCATGCCCAGCAAAAGGAAGTGTAAATAATTACGAGTGTCCCAGAAAAGTGACACAATCATGCTTGCATTTTAGTGTGTGTATTGCAGTAGAAATGATCGTACTTACAGTACATAAATACTTCAAATCACAGCTGGTACCTGTAACTTATAAAGAAATTAACTATTGTAAAAGTACACTGAAAAAGAGGTGACTCCTAATTTTTAAGTGATGTTTAAGAGTACAGTAAGCATAAAAGCATTTTAGTGTGATCCCCTGAGCTAGGATTTAGAATGCTAGTCTCACTTCTTTCCCAAAATTGTTTCATGTATACAGCTACTCTGGCAATTTTAAATGCATACATAGAAATGCTTTTTTGAGTATGTGCTTTTTGTTTACAACCTTCAATAACATTGCATTTGAGCAGCCTGAGAAAGATACCTGTGTCTTTATTCAACACAGGAGTTCAAACGGTTTCTGATTGATCAGTCTTTGAAAATCCCACACTCCAACAGATTCCCAGGTTCTCCAGAAATTGCATTTCCAGTTTCTTCCCAGTCCTAGCCTGTGACTTTCCACAACAGCTGAGCATGTCGTGGTTTTTTAACCACCAGAATCCCTCTCTGTCCCCAGCATTAGTACTTTTTGGTTGATGTGGGGAAGTATGAATATAGTTTTACTCCAGATTGCAGAGAAACCGTAAACTATGGTTTTCCAGGGCAGGGGGGGAAATCCTGCTGTATTTTTAATTATGAATCTGCCACCAGGCAATATAGCTGGGCTCTGAAGAAATTTCCCTGCATGTATTTTCCCTTTTATGCAGTATTAATGCTGCTTTTATATCCAAAATAGTCTCCCCTCCTTTTTATTTTTTTCTTATTTGCCAATACTTCTATTTACTTTAGTATCTGGATTCTAGCTTGCTACTTTGGCTGACTGATAGAGACTGCTATTTGGTAACTCATCATCTCCGCAGGATACTTGACTCTTCCTGAAGCATCTCTACTGTAGGAGGAAGGGCAATGCCATTCCTTGGGTTGAGTCAGCAAGAGCTGTAAATATTTTTCAACTGAAAATATTTTTTTTTCTATATCATTAAGGGCTAAAATGGATCTAGATTACAAAAGACAAATAGAGATCTAAGGGAAAGAAGTGAAATGTCATTAACATTTATGAAGTGAGACTCAAATATAATTTGTGTATTCTGTATCCCTTTCATTACATTCCAATCATCTGCTGTAAAACTTAGGCATGTTCTAGGGGTAAATATGTAGCTCAAACCACAAAAAAACCTCTCTGTTAATTTTAAGGCATTTCAAATTAAAACTACGTTAACTTAAGAAACACTACATTAAGAGAACTTCTCAGTATTTCTTTCTGGACTGTTTCTTCTATCTGCAATCTGCTCATTTTTATGACCAAAAAAAAATATTCAGCAAATCAGAAGATTGCATCTAGATAGTATTTTGTGAGTCATATGGTAGTAATGTGAAGGCAAAGATCCATCTGGATGCCTTGAGAAAGGCCATCATTCACAAAATGTCTTGTAATGTATATTTACCCCAAACATTGTTAAGTGCTGTGTGATAGTATTAGAAGTTACCTTAGTAAGTTTAATGCCTGAAACTTCTGAAGTATATACTGACAAAGAGAGAAAAGGAGAGGAATTAGAAATAGTCAAGAGAGAGGCATACTTGAATTCTGATCTCATATAATTTGTCTGATATTTTTCCTTAAGTATACAATAGCTAGAGCCCCTGCTTAACCATATATTTATGCTTAACAAAGTTCTTGTGCTAATAGAATTCAACAGCTAAAATTTAAACATACAATTATAAAGAAGAGAGTGGAGATGGCTATTATACATGTTCATCAGCTGGAAGTGAACTCTCGGCTCTCTTATCTGAACTGAAGTCACCCACCACCTATGTCCAGCCTCCCAACTCCTTTGGAAAAAAGCCTCCTCCTTCCACATAACAGCTGATGATCTCCCTTTCTTTGGGTAATGCATGTTACTAACACCTTCATGTCACTCTGAAAACACTCCTCCTCTTGAAGCTGATTCCTTGATGTTACAGACTTACTAAGTATTATACAATTGGCAATGTAATTATATAGAGGTACAGAGTTAGCTGACTAGTTTGTAAACTTCATTAAAAGGAAAACATCAAAAATGTTATTAGATTTTATAACTTTTTTATCTTGTCCCCATCCTAACTCCTCATTCTGCAGAACACACATCCGTTTCTGCTCCTTACATTATTTCTGTTAGTAATTACAGCAATTTAGTGTCTTTCAAGCAGAGAAAGCAAGTTGTCTTTTGAGCAATAGCACACCATAGGTTATTTGAATTAGGGTGTTTCAATAATAGTACAGCTGTTCCACCAAGATGAAGTATGTCACCTTGGTAACATGCTTAGTTTCCAACAGCCTTAGATCCTTTATTCATTCCTGAACCCAGTTTTAGCTGGTTTTTTAATACAACCCACTGTGGCACAAGACCAGCTGTTCCTCCATTCATTTAAGTAAAACTCTTATTTCTCCTCATGCCTGAAATAATTTATTTTCTTGTCATACCTAAATTAAATCATGCAGTTACTACAGTGGCCATATTTGAAAAGGACATGTACTTCCAGAATTATTCTCTTTTTCAAGTCCATACTTTCAATGGTGTTTTCTGAAAGATCTGTGAAGTCTAATAGGGGCCTTTTTAGTTCGGTAGGAACTTCTAGTATTTTTGTCATGGTGCGTACGTGTTAAAAATTGCGTCAGTCTTTTCAATTGTACAAGGAAAAGACATTGTAAAGGAATCAGAAAAATATGTGTATCTTTAACCATCACTTTTGCAGCTTTTCTTTTATAAAATGTACAAAGGATATACAGAATATACTTGTAAAATATCGGTTTTGTCCAGAGAGAGCTGTACATTAAGCAGAAATTTAGAAGTCATCTCTGCATGAGTGAGAAAGGGATCAAAATTTTTTTATAAGTAAATTTGCAATTTTTAATCTAACCTCTGTTCTTTAAATAAATACTTTTCCAATCAAACTTTTTATGTAAGAACTTCTAATTTTATTGGTAAAAATAGTGAAAGCATTTATATTTCCACATGCTTGTTACTAATACAAGAATATATAAGACCAAAACTCTGTTTGGGTATGAGTAGGATTTCTGCATGTAAAAAGTTAGATGTCTTCTTTAATGAACATGTATCTAGAGTATAGTAATATGGTATTGCTTTACTTGGAAATTAATATGGAGGATGATGGCATTAAAAGAGGCTTGATAAAAAGAAGGACTATCATGGGATTTTTCTTATTGTATAATGATATGGAGCTAATACCAAAACACTTCAATTAGACTGTAGCACTTTCGCGAAGCTACAGAAACATGTAGGACATCTACTACACATGTTCTCTTGTGCAGGGATTAGACATTATTGTAAACATTTACAAACATTTACAGTATTCTGAAGGAAAATACAAACAAACTGCTAAACAAAAAATCTGGTTCTGTTAATTTTGCATAAGAAGGAAAATCCAATGCTGATTTCTAACCTCAGCTGAGAGTGACATTTTTACTGGACAACTATCGTTTTTTTATAAGTAAAGATTAAAACTGCCTATGCTAAACAGTCTTGTTCAGATTGGCATATTTGTATGAGAAAAGGGCTTGTATTTCACACTCTCTGCATATTGTTTTCAGATTGTGAGAGATAACACAGGCTCTGAAATACCACTCTCTTGCATATAACCTACAAATACACTAAAGGCATTTTTTTTTGGAAAAAAACCCAAGAGCAATTATAAGCAAATGACTGAAAAGTTATAACAAAAAAAGGTAGTAATTTCGAAAGAAAATATATCAGGCATCCTCAAATTTTCAACAGGACAAAAATGAAAAGGAAGAGCATCTAGTTTTGGTGACCACGTTTTTGCACGCTTTGATTGACATCTTGATTTACATTTGAGGCAGACATACAATAATGACTGGTTATTTAGTATTCTTTTTTATTTAAAAATTATATTTATTCATAAGGTACTAAAGGGCTTTTGACCAGTATAATACAATTAATCTCAGGGATGTACACTGAATTAATGTTCTTATCTACAATCTTAAAGTCATGAAGTGTATGAATAATTATTTTTTGAAAAAATAGTTTGTTTATTTTTATGTAATTATACAATTATTTCAGTGGTTACTAAATGCTTAAAATTTGATTACTTGTGGAAATGTAGTAAGTGAGCTTCTACGTTGTTAAAATTGATAGCAGTCCCATTTATCATTAAAAACTCAGGCAAAATAAAGATTCGTAAATTATCCAGGATATGGAATATCATCGGTAACTGAATCAAGGTCTCCAAAACTTATATTACAAGTCTCCATTCCTTTGAAATATATAAAGAGAGAGAGAAATTGTATAGATTTCCCTGCACTGGTTTAGGGATTCTAATAATCTTTCCCTTCGGACTTGGCAGACAAACTTAAAGATTAAAATCTCCTGAAAGAAAGTATCCTTTGTAAACTTTATTTTTCCTTTTTAAATTCAGATTCAGTTTTTAGGTTTCTCTTATTTCACATTTTTTACAAAGCATTGATTTCACTATTTTACAGTGGGAAACCAAATTTAAAAGGGTATGGAACATAAGTATTATAACAGTTTATATTCTTACTCAAAGTGGCAAAATCAGTCAAGCCAAGAGTTCTTTAAAATCTAGGGGAGTTTTATTTTATTTTGGGGTTGGAGGTTTTTTCTCTCCCCCAAAAATCTTCATTCTATGCAATATCAGAGTAATAAACACAATTTTAACTACTGAGAACACATCTCAAGTGACTTATGCAGACCTAGATTGTTTTTGGAAAGCAAGCAGTGTTCGATTCCTTCCCTATGGGTTGCTTGCTCTTCTGGGTGAATCACCTAAATCCTAATATTTCCAACTTTAAAAAACAAGAGTTAATTTTAAAAATAAGCAAAATCACTAGAATGACATTTAAATATCATGCACAAGTTATGTGAGTTCCTCAGTGGCTCCTTTAGAAGTAACCACATTGCAAGAGCATGAAGTTCGTGTGGTAGAGCAGCACTGGAAGGTGTTTTCTCTGCAGTCCATTCTTCTAGTTGCTACTGAGGTGAGCTACACTTCCTTCCTTTTCAGTTTTGGTAAGTGTTTTACTACTTCTACTTTGCATTTTGGTTGGCTCTTCAGTGAAATAAAGATAGTAATACTCCAGCTGCTAAGCTTGGTTTCTTAAAGCTTATTTTCTCAAACAACTTCAAAATGGGCTTCACTATATTTATACCTAATAATGGTACTGGTAATAAATCTGAAGAAGAGAATGATGTAACGTGAAGCTGCTAATTTTGATTTATTTGTCTTGAATGATAAAAGGTGTTGATAGTGTACAGTATTTCAGCAATGACTCGTTGAATCTGTATTTATGATGATTCTTTTTGAAAAGTAAGTAATGGGGAAAAGTCTGTGTACATACTTGAATCTATATATTGCAATAGAGGCACAAGTAATTGTTCGGCTCTAGTTAAGGCTTAATTGTAACCACTTAGCCTTGGACATGCATCTTAAACCTAAAGGAAGTTCCTGGGGACATAATCTCATTTGCACAGGTACTAAGCAGAGTTGTAAAAGCCCTAGCTGCACTTGTCTGAGAAACATGGTTGCTTTTGTGGTGTTGACTCAACATTTTCTTCTCCATCACTATAATGTTAGATAAGTGATGATAAGAGAAGTGTTTGAAATTCATAGCAACTGATCTAAACTGATCTAGAATGTTGAGATGCATTCTAGTGTATTTTATATTTAAGTGTGAAATTAATTTTTAGAGAATAATTGTTAAGCCACAAAAATTAAAGTTTCTACTGTGAATACTGACACAGTTTTAATTGTAATAGCTTAAATGAAGCACTTAAGTAAAACAAACCAAAAGAGTTCACAAATTCCCATTTGAGCTATGCTGTGTACAGGATAGAGAGATGGATGGACAGACAGACAGATAGGTGTCTAGGTAGATATCATAGATACCACACATTATAAAGTACAATTGCATAGAGTAGAGGAATGTACAATATCAAATTAAATACACGTGTTAATTAAGTACGGAAATCGTATACCTTTAACAGTTGTTCATTTTTCATTCGCAAGGATGTGTAAATACACAGAATAATAGTACCTGACAAAGAGCTAAGAGGAGGGTTAACATCCAGTGTGAGGTGGAGTGTTTAATGGATGAACTTAAAAGCAGATAACAATATAGCATCCCATGTATACTTTCATAATTGCACGTTCCTCCAGAGATAATGGATATCATTATCAGCGGCGCCTGTCCTAAGAAACTTGGCAAGGTTATGATTGTTTGTTACAGCTTTGGTTATATTAACATACACATTAATATTTATAAATATTTGATGTCATGTTAATTTTTCATATAAGATGATTTATGTAATGCTGCTGTGCCCTGTTAGAGGGCATTTGCAGCGTGCTTCAGAAGGGAAAAGAATTGATGCATGTTCTTTAAGAGGACTTACCCGTGTATTACAGTGCTCACAGTACATTATTCTGGAGAATTGTGATTTAAAGATAAATTATCTGAATTGCAGATACACTCCATTAACATTTTAAATAAAACATAAAGGAAAGACCACTCAAAAAATACAAGAATAATATTAACATGGGGGGTTTTTTTCCCTAAATAATGGAAAAAAAAATAGCCTTATACTCTTTGGTTTGATCTATATTCCAAGACCTTTTTGTTATATTGGGGAAAATTAATAATTATTTTCATGATCTATTTGTGGGAATTTTGAGGGAAATATTTCATCAACTTTCCAAGCAGTTAATGAGGAATTAATAATTATATATATATTTAAATGTGTGTACCCTTTGATGAGGGACAAAGATAGCTTACTATAAATCCAACCATAAAGAAACCTAAATTTTAGCTCTGTCTAAAACAGTAACTATGAAATGAGAAGTGGCAGGGAGGTAAATAATTATCCCATTCAGTGTCACTTTTTCGTACTAGTAACTGGAAGAGCAATCACAAATCAGTGCATATGTAAATAAATGCAGTGCATTTATTTCTTCATATTTGTAAAAAAAATTATAGGATATTTTGCAAAACAAGAAAATTTGTGTAACCGGATATTGAATGTCCCACAGATGTCATCTGTCTGGACTTTTCTAAGGCCTTGGACATGGTCCCTTACAACATCCTTCTCTCTAAACTGGAGAGGTATGGATTTGATAGATGGACTATTCGTTAGATAAGAAATTGGTTGCATGGTCACACCCAGAGGGCAGTGGTCAATGGCTCAATGTCCAAATGGAGATCAGTGATGAGCAATGTCCCTCAGGGGTCTGTTCTGGGTCTGGCATGATTTAATGTCTTCATCAATGACACAGATGATGGGACTGAGTGCACCCTTGACAAGTCTGCAGATTACACCAAGCTGAAGGATGGGATGTCATCTAGAGGGACCCTGACAAGCAGAAGTGAGCTTCTGAAAACCTCATGAGATTCAACAAGGTGAACTGCAGAGTCCTGCACCTGAGTCAGGACAGCCCTCTGTATCGATACAGGCTGGGGGATGAGGAGATGGCGAGTAGCCCTGCCGAGAAGGACCTGGGGGTCCTGGTGGATGAAAATTTGGACAAGAGCTGACAGTGTGAGCTTGCAACCCAGAAAACCAACTGTATCCTGGGCTGCATCAAAAGAAGCGTGGTCAGCAAGTCAAGGGAGGTGATTCTGCCCCTCTACTCTGCGCTGGTGGGACCCCACCTGGAGTGCTGCATCCAGCTCTGGAACCCTCAGCATAGGAAAGACATGGACCTGTTGGAGCAGGTCCAGAGGAGGGGCACAAAAATTATCAAAGGTCTGGAACACCTCCCTTACGAAGAGAGGCTGAGAGAGTTGGGGTTGTTCAGCCTGGAGAAGAGAAAGCTCTGGGAAGACCTTATTGCAGCCTTTCAATACTTAGAGGGGTCTTAAAAGAAAGATGGGGAAAAACTTTTTATCAGGGCCTGTAGCAATAGGACAAAGGGTAATGGTTTTAAACTAAAGGTTTACACTAGATATATGAAGGAAATTTTTCACCCTGAGGGTGATGAAACACTGGAACAGGTTGCCCAGAGAGGCCCCAACAGGTTGCCCCATCCCTGGAAACATCAGGTTGGATGGGGCTCTGAGCAGGCTGATCCAGTTGAAACGTTCCTGCTTACTGCAGGGGGAGTGGACTAGATGACCTGTAAAGGTCCCTTCCAACCCAAACCATTCTAATCAATCTGTGATCTCACTGCAGCACACTGGCTGCTAAATCTTTGGGAAACGGGCAAGACCACTTCCTGTGCATTCCCAGAGGCTTGCAAGTTAAACTGATTTTAGTGCAGCAGTATCACATATTGTATTTATTTATACATACATTCTTCTGTAGAAAGGCACACTATTAATCCATTCACTTTACATTTTTTGTACTTGTATCATGAAGAAAAACTTAAAGACTAAGCAAACCAGTAGAAAAGCCAGCTGGTAGGCCAGAAAAGCAAACTGGTAAAAGAAAGGAAACAAACTGAACTAAACAATTATTTGTATTCTTCTTTGTGTAGGGGGAATATCTCTAACTTCATTTCCTATGTTGCATATATCTAATGGTCAGGCCGCATCTCGAGTACTGTGTCCAGTTCTGGGCCCCTCAGTTTAAGAAGGATGTTGAGATGCTGGAGGGTGTCCAGAGGAGGGCGACGAGGATGGTGAAGGGGCTGGGGCACAAGCCCTATGAGGAGCGACTGAGGGAGCTGGGGTTGTTTAGCCTGGAGAAGAGGAGGCTCAGGGGAGACCTTATTGCTCTGTACAACTACCTAAAGGGAGGTTGTGGTGAGGCAGGAGTTGGACTCTTCTCTCAGGCGACCGGTGACAGAATGAGAGGACACAGTCTCAAGCTTCGCCAGGGGAGGTTTAGGATTGACATTAGGAAGAAATTCTTCACTGAAAGGGTAATTGTTCATTGGAATGCGCTGCCTAGGGAGGTGGTCGAGTCACCATCCCTGGAGGTGTTCAAAGAGAATTTGGATGAGCCACTTAGTGACATTGTGTAGTTGACAAGTAGGAGTAGGTGTAGGTGTTGGGTCATAGGTTAGACTCGGTGATCTCAAAGGTCTTTTCCAACCTTACGATACTGTGATACTGTAATTACACATGTCCTTTAATCTAGATAAGTGAATTTCTTCTATAGCAATTACAGAGGCAACAGTCTTAGAAAGTAGCTCATCCCTTCTTAAACAACTAACAGTGCTGGGATGTATTGCTCAGTTCTTTCCAGTCGTTGAGTGGAAGTTAGTTAAGAAAAAGTTAAAGGAAATTTATTTTCAATTATTGAAAAAATATTAAAAATATACACTTAATCATAATGTTATGGGGTTTTTTTTATTTCACTGACTAAAAATTTGTGCAGAAATACATACTACATATAAATTACTAAAAGACAAATATAACAATGTTTGTGCATCCCATTAATAACTTAGTGATGTGTACCTGTATGTTATACCAGCCCTTAAAGAGACAAAAAGGTAAGATAGGACAAAAAAATAAGGTAAGAAAAATTCCAACTGGACTGCAAAAATATTTTTTGTGATAAATGAAAGAATTTGGAAGTCCTTTTAGCTCTGTCAGCTTCAGAGGCCAGTCCATTCTTCTGGGATATACTGATACCAAGCTTTCTGTACAAAGCCACCACCTCTCATCCCAATCGGACTGAATGGTTTCCTGACCAAGGAATTTGATTCTCAATATCTGTCACCAGGCCACTTTCAAGTCAAGGCACAAGTATCAGGAAATATATAAATGAAGTATAATTTCACAACTTATAAATTACAAATCTGGACCTTTCTGGATATGATTAATGAATTTGTTTATAGAGAAATAATTGTGACCTACAATTTTCCTTTACAGATAAAAATCTATAGATAAATCTCTTACCTCTAAAAAAGTAGGATTTTTAACACAGATGGCACTGGTCATTTTAGTTGCCTGTCGGCTTGTAACAGTTGGAAAGTGGTTCCAGGTTTGGAACCAACAACAATGTTTGATATCTTGTGGTCAGCAACTGACCAAAGTACAGCCTGTAGCAGCAGTACACAGGACCATTTGCCTAGGAAAGACAAAAAAGTAAAGGTTTATATGGACTTTTTCAAAAAACATGTCTTTATGACTTCCAGATTGAAATATTAAAATATATTATTTGTGGAGCTTCCCTAGAAAATATTTTACAAGTAATGTCAAAGGAAGGCTTGTTATTAATTTTAACAACAGAAAACTATTGCATTTTTTAGTGGCACTCAGATGGCACATGTCATGTATCCTTACTTTGCTCTGAGTCTTTAGAATCTCTATAATCTGGACAGTAACTGCCTGAACACCCAACTTTGTTACTACTTTGAAGTCAGCTGATGGGATTTCACTGTAAATCATAGAAGTGAATGAACAGTATCTCTTTATTTTGTGGCATCTGATGTTAAAATACTCCAAATGTCCTATGAAACACAAGCACGTTTTCAAAAACATAACTATAATATTACATAGGCTTTTGCATTCAGGAATAATACTTCGATGAATTGTGATTAGATTTGGTCAACTAAGTTTAGATTTTTAAAATAAAATGTAATAAAAACCTGGCAGCACTTTAACCAAGAATTGGATTAGATAATGTAGTGACAAGTGTTGTATAAGAATCAATGTTATAAACAATATGCTATAGGTGAGAGTACTGGAGAAGAAAGTATACATGGATTTAGGCTACCACTTCTTAATTCCTCTTTTCAATTTTCTGTACTAAATGAGAATTTCATCAGAGTTAACTACTGTGGAAGGGGACAGTAAGGAGAAATTACATAGAATCTCTAGGCTGGAACATGATTAAATAGCCATATGATAACGACAGTGGTCATTAATTGGTCTTCTCTGTGGGAAATACCACTACGGCCAGCAGGGAGAAGAAATGGCAAATTTGTACAAAATATAAGCACCTGTTGTCTAATGAAAATCTTAAATATAGCTGATAATTTTTAATGTGGAAATTGATCTTACACAGCATTTAAAAAATAAATCTATGTTAGATCCAGTGTATGTTGATACAATTATTAGGAGCATATTTCACACAAAATACAAGCATAAGACAAAATCAACAAAAATATTCCCATCTCTTTTTTTAACCAATAAAACCAGTTGTCTTTACTGAAATCTTAATGTGCTAGAAAGAACATGCAAGGGCAACACTTTATTAACTTTAATTACCGAAGTTGTGAGAAATTAAAGCAGTAAAAAAGTATTGTATATAATGGCAAGTACATTGAATAATTAGAAAGGCAAAAAAATTAAGTCAATCTTGAGTATTTTTAATATAAAAGGAAGGTGTTGGCAATGCGTGTTTGTAGGGTTTGTAGCCTTTCAAGCTTCTGAGAGCAGAAAGCCTGCCTCAGGGGTGACCGGAACTCTGCATTGGCAGTAAGAGAAGCCGAGGAGGGACACTCTCTGTGTGTTTTAGCTATGAGAGAGCATAGAAGGAAGCATCCTATGCGAGATGTAGCTTGAAGTAAAACAGGATAATTCCAGTTAACAATTAATTTCAAATTTTAAAAATTCACACTTCTCAAGAGAAGTGATTCAGTGAGACTTCCTTGTGCATATCTTTTTTTTTTTAATTTTCTGTTGTGTTACTGGGCAGTAGGTAGAATATGAGGGATCCAGGGAAGAATAGGTATGGCAGAATGTGTTGGAGGAAAGAAAGCAATAAAAGTTGTTGTAGAGAAGCTGCTATTAAAGTGGTTATTCTGCAAGGGAGAAGTTCACTAATTGATGATACAGTCAGAGTGGAGATGCCTTCCAAAAACAAGAGTAGTCTGGAACCTGTCTTTAATTTACAAAATAAAAGGTGGCTTAAAGTCCTACACTATCCATGATATTACACTACAACAGATAAAATGTTGGTCACAGTACTGAAAAGAAGACAATTATTGTAAAAAAATAACTATTCTTTTTAAGCAATGGATGATTTTAAATATTCATTTTAATAAAATATTCTAGTAAATAGAAATACTGCGAATGCTCAGTACGCAGTACAAATCAAAGTAAAATACAAATACAAGTAAAATATTTAACATTTCATTATAAAATGGTAATATATACTATAAAAATACACAAACACGAGTTATTAATGCATTGATGAAAAGGCTTCCAGCTGTAAATGACATTTCTATACAACAGCAACAAAGAAAGGTGACTAATTCTTTCCCATCAACTTAGCAAAAAAATTTTGAAATAGAAAAAAAAAATTAGTGGAGCTTTTGCCAGGTAAATTTAAAAACTGGTTCTTTCCACTGATAGAGTTTTATTAAATATCTTTTAAAAGCTGGTGCTAGAAAATAGAGTCCCTATTAGTATCTAGTACAAAGTGAAATCAGTAAAGCCATGCTGTTTTATTCTAACATAAGTGTTTGAAATTCTCAATAAACTTACATTATTTTTCTCATAAGCTGTTTTTATAAAAGAAGTATTCTAAATATTTTCTTTGTTTTTGTTTAGGGAACAATTTTTTGGTAACAAATAATATATGTTTTTCAGATCCTTCCTAATTATCCTAACATCTGTTTGTTTTGCTATATGTTGTTCCACATATAATGTGGAAATTCACCCATAAGTTGGGGGAGACAGAATTTTAACAGCCTTCAATATAGTGTGAAAATTAGCCAGTGTGTTGGTTATGACAAGGAACACTTCCTCTAATCTCTTCAATTACTTGTGCAAGATTGGTACGACAGGTGCTCAGCATCATAAGTTACCACAGCTAATCAAAGGAAGCCCTGTAATGAAATTGCAAACCTCCCATTTCTTTTCCATTGTAAGCATGGGGCTGTAACTATAATAGCAAAACAACAATTTGGCCATTTGAAACCATTTCCTGTATTTCACACAAACAAGGCCGGAGGATCAGGAGAATAAAAAAGTAATAGGAGATAGAAGGAGGTCAATGATACATATTTTCTACAATCAACAGCTAGCATTTTTAACAATTGGTTAGATACTTTCATTATGGGCTTACAAGCTCGTAAACACCATTGCTGTATTTTCTCTTGTTTATTCAGGTCTACCTCCAGATATTTTCTGAATGATACAGAAAATGTACTCTTCTATTTTCTAGTTTTTACCAGTTGTAGAAACAGAGCTGGGAGTATTGCACCTATCAACCATGTGAACATACCATATATTCTCCTGAAATTTTATATCAAGGTAGTGAGAATTTGTAATTCCACAATTACATCAGGCTTTCAAAAGAATGATTTGTTATTTGGTGAGCTAAGTTACAAAGCATCTTCTAGAAAAAGTCAAAGATTATATTAGGCAAAGTAAGCAGTCTAGAATCGGCTCAGAAATAAATGCTTGGCACAGCTGAATGAGAAAATAGTCTAAAAATAAAGTTTTAAAGCCACTGTTTTTTAATACATTGTTTGAAAAACTGGACTCTTTCTCTAAAACTGTTTCTTTTCCTTTCATTGAGGTGTAAATTTAAATATGAAACCTGTTCAACCCGCTCCTCCATTTTTGCAATGTTCAGGGTAAGTGTGGAAGAGAAGGATTTTGAGGCACTTCTGTTAACCTTCTGTTAATTGAAGGTTAAAATGGTGCTAGGAAATGTTCCTCCCATTTTCTGGTTATTCTGGTTTAAATAGGCTAGAATGATGACACAAGGGCTGTTCAATGAGCCAGGATTAAGCTAAAGCACTTCAGTGATACTGGTACAGTGTAGAAATGCCTTTTAAACCAAACTTTACCAGCTGACAACTAGTAGAAGTGAAGATGTACACTGGAGCTAAGTTCAGGATCATCTCCTCTGCTGGGAAGGAAATGTCCTCTGTGGAAGGGAAAGTTTCTGAAGATCCTGTCTGAACGAAATATTTCCCACTTAAAATTTGCACAATTTAATCCCAGCCATTCTGTCTGATTTCTGAAATGGCATTTGATGACGAGCAATGGAATTTAAAATAAAAAGAGTTCTCTTTTCCCACTGTAGTCTATCTGCTAGTCCAATCACAGTCATATTTTAGTGAGTCGTACATCTCCTGTGGTCAATTGAAGTGTAAAACTGAAGAGGAAGTATAGCCAGTATAAGAGAACATTGAGAGAAATGTGAGGTGGACAAAGCTGTGGGAAAAGGTCTGTAGCTTAAGGAAGGTGGATTTGGGTCTGATGTGTGTGAACTGCAGGGGATGTATGTGGGGAGAGCTAGTGAATGTCACCAGGAAAGCTGACTGGGTCATCACTGATTTAGTTTAATGTCCAAACAGAAAAACAATAAAGAGAAGTAGAGGACTATTTCAAGTAGAACTAAAACAGAATAAAGGAGAGGTTTGAAGTGACTGGGAAAATGGAGTGGGAATCAGTTTGCTAATGCAAATTTTTTTTCAAGTCAAAATTAAAAAGTCTTCTTTTGTTTACAGTTATTTAGCTTGTTTAATATTTTGCTTTCAAGTTGGTTCCCCCCCTCCAAGAAGGCCATTTCAAACTGAAATTTGATATTACTTATTTTGTTTTAACCTATTCCAAAGTTCAGCATTTGATTTTTTAAAAGTTGACCTAGAAAAAAAATCCAATATTTAATATCGTTTTCACTTAAAAGAAACTGTTCGTTGAAACTGGGTACAAAGAGAATAGAGAGATTTCCCCTTCATTTAGCCTACAGAGAAACTAGCTACCAATCATATAAATTTATTAGTTGATGAAGATTTATCAACCGAAGGGTACAGTTACTGAGTAATTACCATGAAATTTAATGTTTATCCACAGAATACATTTTTCGTTTTCAGGGATTTTTGCTCAGAAGATTTTAGAAGTAAGTAATTTTGTATCAAAATTTGCAAAATTATTCTACAAGTAAGGAAGTAGCAAAAGGTGTTGTGACTGTGAAATATTATTTCTGTGGTGGGGTTACATGGTTTAATTAAATGATTGCTTTATGCACAGAGCGGATCTCCTGTAGAAATGAATCACCAGTTTGTACTGAATAGGCTTTCCCTAAACCCCTTTCTTCTTTAGTTGAAAAATATTAATATATTTGTGATGGATTGCAAGACAAAAAGGTCATTTTGTGGTTAGGGCCATATGTTTCTCACCAACAGGATGAGAGAAGTGACGTAGTTGATGAGGAGGAATGGGAGCAGGTCTACTCTCATGGGGGTAATAGATTTCCCTCCCATCCTCTGCCTCCCTTCCAGATGCCACCTTTCCAGTTGCCCCTGCAAAACAGGTTTGGGGTCCTGGAATTGAGGATCAGGTTCACGATAGTGATGAAAACAATTGGTCTGGGGAACCTCTCAATTTTGCTCTGGACAGATCAAAACTTCCAGTACTAAAAAGAAAAGGAGGGCAGTTGTAGTAGGTGACTCTCTTTTGAAAGGAACAGAAGGTCCTATATGTAGGCCGGACCCATCCCATAGGGAAGTCTGCTGCCTTCCTCGAGCCCAGGTACAGGTTATCACTAAGAGACTCAGCGCCTTCTTTCCCTCTGTTTTCAACAGTAAGGCAGATGGTTTACTGGACAACTGGTCTCCTGAAGTGGTGGATGAGGTCAGGGTGCAATATAACCCCCCTGTAATCTAGGAGGAAGAAGTTAGAGACCTGCTGAGCCTCTTGGATTCTCATAAGTCTATGGGGCCAGATGGGATCCACCCTCGGGTGATGAGAGAGCTGACGGATGAGCTTGCTAAGCCGCTTTCCATCATTTATCAACTGTCCTGGCTCACTGCAGAGGTCCTGGATGACTGGAATTTGGCCAATGTGATGCCCATCCACAAGAAGAGCCGTAGGGACAATCCAGGTTACTACAGACCTGTCAGCCTGACCTCAGTTTCAGGTAAAATTAAAGAGCAGATAATCCTGGATGCAATCATGTGGCACCTGCAGAATTACCAAGAGATCAGGCCCAGCCAGCATGGGTTTAGGAGGGATAGGCTCTGCCTGACCAACCCGATCTCCTTTTATGACCATGTGACTCGCCTGGTGGACGAGAGTAAGTCTGTGGATGTGGTGTACCTGGACTTCAGCAAGGCCTTTGACACTGCCTCCCACAGCAGACTCCTGGAGAAGCTGGCAGCCCGTGGCTTGGACAGGAGCACTATGTGCTGGATTAGGAATTGGTTGGATGGCTGAGCCCAGAGAGTGATAGTGAATGGTGTCTCATCCGGTTGGTGGCCGGTCACTAGTGGTGTCCCCCAGGGATCGGTGTTGGGCCCGGTCCTGTTTAATATATTTATTGATAATCTGGATGAGGGGGTTAGGTCTATCATTAGCAAGTTTGCAGATGACACCAAGCTGGGAGGAAGTCGAACTGTTAGAGGGTAGGAGGGCCCTACAGAGGGACCTTGACAGACTGGAGAGGTGGGCTGATTGCAACAGCATGAGGTTTAACAAGTCCAAATGCCGGGTCCTACACTTTGGACACAACACCCCATGCAGAGCCATAGGCTGGGGACAGAGTGGCTGGAGAGCGGTCAGGCAGAAAGGGACTTGGGAGTGCTGGTGGACAGGAAACTCAACATGAGCCAGCAGTGCGCTCAAGTGGCCAAGAAAGCCAATGGTATCTTGGCCTGCATCAGGAATAGTGTGACCAGCAGAAGTAGGGAAGTTATCATTCGCTTAGACTCGGCACTGGTTAGGTCACACCTTGAGTACTGTGTCCAGTTCTGGGCCCCTCAGTTTAAGAAAGATGTTGAGATGCTGGAGTGTGTCCAGAGGAGAGTGACAAAGATGGTGAAGGGACCGGAGCACAAGCCCTATGAGGAGCAACTGAGGGAGCTGGGCTTGTTTAGCCTGAAGAAGAGAAGGCTCAGGGGAGACCTTATTGCTCTGTACAACTACCTAAAAGGAGGTTGTAGTCAGGCAGGGGTTGGTCTCTTCTCTCAGACAACCGGTGACAGAACAAGAGGACATGGTCTCAATCTTCATCAGGGGAGGTTTAGGCTTGATATTAGGAAAAAATTCTTTACTGAAAGGGTGATTGGTCATTGGAATGCGCTGCCCAGGGAGGTGGTGGAGTCACTGTCCCTGGAGGTGTTTAAGAGGAGGCTGGATGAGGCACTTAGTGCCATGGTTTAGATCATGAGTTGGTGTTGGTGTTGGTGTTGGGTTATAGGTTGGACTTGATGATCTCAAAGGTCCTTTCCAACCTTGTAATACTGTTGATACTGTGATATATTTCACCTGAAGAACCAAGCAATCGGTTTGTCTTTGCTACAGATTTTTTTTATATGATTCTGGGTAACTCTCACAAGCCCAAACGTTCAGTTCGGTCTAGTTCTCAGTGAGGTATTCTCTGGAAATGTTCATAATGCTACCTAGTACAATGATCTTTGTCTTCAGCCTCCTTGTGTATTCCAGGTTAGGCAGCCAAAATTTCTAGACTAGTCAGACAATTCTAGAGCTTTAATTCTGGGCCCCGATAGGTTTCTTTCCACTGTGAAGTACAAAAAGTCATACCTTCAATACCACAGAACAACCTATGACAAAATTGATTATTCTAGTGGTGCGTAGTAAGAAAGATTTGGCAAAATCTGTTCATTGTAGGAGATAAAAATGCATAGCGGTTAACTATCCTTCCTCTCAATAAGACTGGCTTCTACAAAAACTAAGTATTTGATCATTAAAGAGGATATATCTGAAAGCAGGATACTGAATTACGGTTACATAGGCAGCCTTGATTATTGATGGCATTGGCTGTTTGTTGATTTCTATAGCAACCTCATTGCTCTTTGCATATCACTTTTCATTTTAATGTGTAGTAATAGGTGTACATGTTAAAACAGTCTGATATTTGCATGAGGATTAACACATGCACTTCTTTAGGCTAAAGTTGTACTTACATATATAGAATACATAGAAAAATGAGGAACATTATCAGCATTGACATAGAACCTATTATCAAATTACCAAAGGAAGTGGTGTGTGAATTTGATTATTGCCAGTGTTGTTACTTATTTGTATTGCTGTGGCTTCAATGAGCACTCAGGCTGCAGGAGCTCTCAGACACACTGCATTAGACATAGCATAAATGGAAAAAGACTTTTCCTGCTTCCAGAGAACTTACTATCTAAGCATAAAACAAAAGCAAGAAGGCAATGCAGCTAATGGCAGCACACAGCAGCACTGGGAGTACAGGTCAGCACAATTGCAAATACTGTCCAAGTTTTTTTGAAGGTATCACAGGGAAAAAAGTCTGTAAAAAGCAGTTAGAAAACAAGTGAGATAGCTAGCTTCGTGGGCTTTACAAATAATTTCTCCCAAGTGTGAGAGGAATCATGGCGGGGGAGGGGGGGGGGAGGGGAGGGGAAAGAAAAACACAGAGAGATGCATTTCAAACTTTAAGGGTTGGCAACAGCGACTGGCATCATATGCCAGGCTGACATGGGTGTTGAGCTCTTGACAGTAAGAAAGTGATGACTGGCAGTATGGGAAAGGGCAATGGGAAAATCCTTAAAATGAAGATGAGTAGCTTAAGTTTGATAGTAGAGCAGAAGCTGCCAGAAGAAGAAAGTGCTGTTGCCTCAGTGCCTGAAACAGCCAAAGTTTCAGGCTGTACAAATACAGCCTTTGCAGGAACACTCAGGAAGGTTATAAGCCACATAAAACTGAATTGATAGATTTCTTTAGCTATTCTTCTACTTTCTTTGATAGAATTCCTTCTGACAGACATTTAGTTTATTGTGCTGAGATTATTTTGAGAACTATTTATTTTATAATGGAAAAATATAAATGTAGAGCTCTGGTTTTGCCAGCGCATGAACTATAGATTTCTGCTGCTGCTTCTTTATGATTTTCCACTTCTTTATGATTAGAGCAAAACCAGAAAAGCTGTATTTTTACAGTATACATGTACAAAGGTTTTCACTAGTTTTCTTCTAACACCAAATGTATCAGAAAGAGGAACTATAGCTGTGTGCTTTAGAAAGTTTCCAGAAAGATTTTTGCTGTAAAATGAAGCTGGCTAGAATTATTTCCTTTTCCATTTTGCCTATGAGTCCCATTCCCAAAATAGTGGGACAGCTTTACTCTGAGTCAGCAAATGTTAGATCTGTCAGTGCTGAACTGAGATGCAGCATTTTGAAGATTTCACCCTTTTGTCTGAATCCAGGGACTTGCTATGATATCAACACATCATAAGTATTTGGTGGTCTGATGACAAATTTAGCTTTTAAAAAATCCTACTGTTATTCATCTTCTGTTGAAAGCTTTGATGAATACATTATTTCAGATCTAGTCTTGATCCAATATAATTCAGGAGAAGTAACGCAGAATCAGACATGCTGTGTGCAATTACACTGCCATGAAATCAGCAACGCAAATGTTGCACTGATACGGCAGTAGCTGAGAATTAAAATGTGAAGATAATGAAAGCAAAAGTGATTTTATTTTGGTTTTGATCATCTATTCCTTTTCATTTTTTCATATTTAAATTCCTGAAAAAAAGAACAGAAAGAACTCATGCATCCAGAAGCTATGGGTGTTTCAGCATCCCCTTAACTAATATATTAATACAGTATTTAATAGACAACTGAAAGAAAACACAATCAGAAAGGCTGAAAGCATTTGATGGAAGGGACTACAGCAGTCTGAGTGCTAAAGCTGTCTCCACTGTTGGTGGTTCTCCAATCCTGAGGTGAGATGTGTAAAACAGTACAGAGTCCCACTCAAGCTGCTATGTTTCTGCATGCGCATACGGAAGTCACATTGTTCTGAATATAAGATGAATATCATAGAATCTAAATTTAGATCTCACTAAGTGACTGAAATCAATTCTCTTCAGAATTGCTATTTGAGGGCAGAATTATCTGGTGGAAAATTCTTTTTGAGTATAATTTTCACTGAAGACATTTGGAGTTTCCCATATTTAGTTTCTAGTGATTTAAGAACTCTATTTAATTCGATTTATTTCAGTTTAAAAAAAAAAAAAAAGTGCTATCTTTAATGTGTTGTGAACTTTTGCCAAGCCAGAAAAATAAAAACACCTGAACAAAAAAGATTTGAAAATCCAGAAGAGAATAATTTTACATCCTGAAATAGCATAAATGTTAAGTTTTAAAAAAAATTATTTCTGGTCTAGCAAAGTTGATACAAATACATCGATATTAGCAGCTGCTGTAAAGTTTCTGATTGCTTTGTCAGTATATATGAATGCTTGTTTTTCTTGTGTCACATACTTGGTTTTCCTAAATGGAAATCTTTCTAGAGAGGGTTGGCTTTCTACATTATATTTCTTGTAACTTTTTAAAAGGTAATGTTGATAGGTTGTCATGCAATTAACATGCCTGCATAATAAAAACCCTCTTGATTATAGTTCTTGTATGATCTGTCTGGCAGCAGATGGAAGGACTGGAAAAAATCTCTACCTAGTAAACTACCAGAGTTACCATACTCTTTCATCTTCATTCCTGATACCTAGACAATGGTGGTGTTGTAGAACTGACCTACTCTTTATCTGTCCTATTGCTTTGCAAAATAGTAGCTAACAACTAGCCCTGAAGTCTGGAGGAAGGGGAGCATATAGCTTACTTTCCAACTAGCTCCTTTATTTTCCCTAGGTTTCTCCACCATTAGGTTGCCTTGCTTTTCATAAAGAGAAAGAGGACTCTTAAGTTGCTAACAGCTTGTGGAGCTCCACATTTGATTATACAAACATGCATAACATCGTACCATACCAATATGGGAAATTAGCGTTTTCAGCTCATGCTGTTTCTTTCACACAAGATTTTGATTTGAATACCTAGCAGTATATCCCATTTCAACAACAACAAAATTTAAAAAAAAAAATTACTAAGAAGTTACATTCCATTGCCATGGAAACACATGATAAACCCTACAAACAGAGTTTAAATAGGAAATAATGTTTAGGAGCACAAGTCCAAACCCAATTGGACTTACATACCTTATTCTTCAATAATACTACATCATTTATATTTCTGTAAGTGAGATGTTCTGAGAATATATGAGAAGCAAGAACTGTAAAAACGAGTTATTTTCTCTGATTAGCTGATAAAGTTGGAAAAAGGACATGAGCATTCAGATACGGGGTTCCTCCATTAGGATCCTCTGTCAGGTTTGATAGGAACGTGTTTCCATTAAAAAACATTACTTGACAGGGAAAATGGATATATATTTATATATTTTAATTGGATAAAAAAGCATCCAAAGCTTTTGTGAAATTAGGGAGGAAAAAGGCTCTATCTTGAGGCTGGAAAGACCCAAGAAAGTTGTGGACTAAACTATTTATTTATTTTTTTATAATCTGAAGTTCCATAGCATTTGAGTGTACACAGAGAGGCTGTAAATGTGTGGTGTGCCTCTGTTAGGCTCACTAATCCAGCTCTTCTGAGGCAAATCCTGTGATTCCAAACCTCTGAGCCACTTCAAAGAACTGCTGTTTTAAAAAGTATCAAAGACATGCTGGAAAAAAAAAAAGTTTTATCCTCTGAATAGAGAACCGTACCTGTCCAGTGGTCCTAAAGAAAAGTAACTCGCAGAGTATTGTATAGAAGAGGCTATATTTAGGCCAGGACAAGCACTTAGTTTAGCATTTGCAGCCCCATGATACACCAAAGCCTTTGTAGTATTAGAAAAAGAAAGGGAGAGTTCCCTCTGTCAGATACAAATCAGTGCTTTCTTCTAGTGCTGAACATCTACGCTGCCATTCAGAAAACAAGAACACCTCTTACCAATGGCCTAGGAAGCACAAGACCCCAGTACAAAAAATTCCTTACTCTTTCATACTGGTATTAACAAAATAAATTTTAAAACATTATTTATAATTTTTCTGTGAAAGAAACGTGAGGTATGCATAAGCTCTTTGCCAGCAAAGGAATACTGAGAGTAGTTTATCAATTTTCTGTATAGTACGTGGAATAGTTCAACTACAATAGCAGTTCTAATGGCACTCATTTGGAGCAATCTGCCCACCTCCATCATGACTTTACTGTTTGTAGCATATGTCAATAAAACCAATGAGCCACATCATCATGCACTTTCCTTTCTAGTACCAATGAGAGTTTTTAAATATATGTGCATGTTTGATATAAATGACATATATATTAATGAGGATATTTTAGGATCTTGTGGTGCAACTTTTTTACGCTAGGGCAAAGCAATTAGACCTAAAACTTCAATTTGTAAGAAAGACAATACACCCAATTTTGCTGTAAATATCTTCAGCTGCTATTTATTTTTAGGCTGCTACAATTATGCCATATATGATTTGATTATTAGGGTTAGCAGAACCATGGCTAATGGAATCAGTATCATGGCTACAGCAAGCTTTGTGAATTCTCCCTGCCTGCTTTCTGCATAACTACACTTATGTCACTCAAGTGGCACAGAGGTACTCTAACAATTAATTGTAAACCAGGGGGAAACTTTTAATGGACCTCTTCTTGAGATCTTGTGTTAAAAAAAGAAAAGTTCCCATGAGTGAAGTGTAAGTTAGCTTTTCCAGGGGGAAAAAAAGGAATGAATTACATTTCTCTTCTTGTCCTTTAAATGAATAGCGTAGTTTGGGTGAAATTATCGGGCAATTGCATGCCTTTTATGCAGATAATGCTATTTGATGAAAGCGGTGTTTTGATCTGCTGAGGATAATACAGATCCAGGGTTGGATTCATTGGTGAGAGTAAAGCTGTCTTCTGTGATAACTTCATCTCAGCATGAGGTCAGACGGGGAAAACTGGGATGGGGGATTAAAAAATGACACAGTCGGAGCAGTATTCAGTTCCCTGCTGTGCTCCTGGCTGCACACTATAGCTTATGTTTCTGATCTGTTATGGTATTGTCTGCTTTTCTCTCCCAGAGCAGAAAGAGATTGCTTAAAACTTTTCTTTTTTCAGCTAGAGGGATTAGTTCAGTGCAGCTTTTTTAATTAAAGAAACTGTATCTTTTTCAATGTAATTTAAGGCAATACAAGAAAGCCATCAGCATTCATAACTTAGCACTATTACCTGTAACAAAGCCTAGCCATTCTTTTTACATTCAGAACAAGAAATCACTATTAAGAGTTTTGAGGGTTAAAAATTGATAATTGGCCCTACAACTGAAAGAATCACAGTTAATCATTATCTCCTAAAACTTTTCTGTGGAGGAACTTCAGACAGCTTTTCTCTTAGTTTATCTGGGCTTTCTTAATTAAATCTCTATAACATCAGGAGAGTGCTTAAAAATATTTTGATATGTGGAAATAGACCTAAGTGTATTTTCTCTGTGAAAAATATAGAAATACCCTGAGATATTAAAATGTGATCTATTGAAAATGTCTTCGCAATACCAGCAAGTTCCTCTTTAGAGCCACATTTATTTTCACCCAACAGATTTTCTAAAAAATGTAACAAGTACTTTTAGCAATTGGTAACAATATGCAAATATTTGACACGATACCTAATGAAAGTCAGTGTGTGTATATGTCTGTAGACGTGTGCTCATGCGTATACGTGTGTGTGTGGATTATAGATCTGTATCAATATATATACACACATGCATATTCATATATAGATAGATATACATACACACACACATATATATTTTTCAGCTCAGAGAGTTGAATTTATAGTGCAATTTAAACAAGATTAATGGCTAAAAACTTCAAATGTTTCAAATAAGGCCCGTATGGTGATCACTTTACAAAGCATACAGGGACTGTGCTTAGGTTGCAACATACACATTTCCAACTAAATTCCATGCCAGATCAATTAGAAACAGTTCTCCTGAGCAGACAGGAGCAAACACAGCTTGTTACCACTCTACTGCCTGAACTCTTGTCTTCTGGGAATGAAAGCAGTCATCTTGAATACAACATATTTGACTACTACTCTAAGAAAATTTTTAAACTAGTAATATTTTAATAAAGTCCCTGTCCACATTGGACAGAGCAATTAACATCCAAATTATCAAAATAAAACAGCAGATCATTGTCCCTCATCAGAGCTTTTAGTTAGAGAGGTAGGTTTCCCAGACTGCATTTATTAGTGATGTCTTCTACTAGGAGGAGTATACGGCAGGGGAGAAGGAAAAAGGAAAGACACAACAGAAAAGCACAGTTGGTTTCTTTTTTCCTCATTCTATGTGCTTTTCTTCAGATAATCTTTTCTGTAGATTTCCTTTATTTGAACAGTTAATTGGTGACATTTTTTATAATGACTTTTTTTGCCATACATCTTTCAGCCAGAAAGCTATAAAAGAAAAAAGTTAATTATGAGTATGAAGCTTATTTAAAATAAGGCCTCTTTCTTCTTGTAAAAATAATAAATTCTGAATTAATTTTACTTTATTACATAAACCTCTACATGCACATATAAGATCTGTATATTGACTTCTGAATCACTGTTCTTCCTACTAATAGGAATTATGGATAGTTACTCCCAGCTATAGTCGGCTGGGAAAGTGTAATAGCAGCAAGTATAAATCTTCAAGTTTTCATGGCCTCGTGTACTAATTCACAGCGATGGCAGTAACGGTGTTTTGTGATGGTTCCTATTTATGAATACAAGGTGATTAATATGGTTCTGTGCTTGATTTTAAGGCCATGAGTTTAGCTCACCAGTGGTTCCTAATGCAGTATCAACACCATATGAGAGGCATTTTTGTGTGCCAAATCATATGCAAACTCCTTCAGGTTCTTTCCTAAGAACTTAAGGAACAGGGTCAGCGGTCGTGTGCAGCTGAAGTGCATCATTTTCACCAGAGGTCAGCTTTCCATATAGCTTTGGTTTATGCAGTGGAACACAAACTAATGTAGTGGAAAAGCATGACCCCCATTTAAAGGTTGATTTGTATGATAATCAGTACATTTAGTGGCTTCAAAATGAATGTGTGTAAGGCCCTATCTTGCTTTAATTAAGGTAATTAAGACATATTTCCCTCTGCAGACAGCTATTTAATTTTACGGCTTTGTCAGTGATCAGATTAGATTTGTTTTACAATTTTACCACAACCCAAAACTCGGGAAAGAGCCTTTCTCGATCTACTCGGGGCACCAGAGCACGCTGGGGTGAGAAACCGGCGAGCTAGCGCGGCCGTTTCCGCGGAACGTTCGCATTCCAGCTGGATGTGTCCCCCACCCCTGGAGTTATTTCCTCGGCGCATCGCTGGCGCAGGGGAACGGCTAGGGCTCCCCCCGGGCCGGCGGAGAGACGCAGCCCGCCTTCTTCCCCCCAGACTTTCCTCATCCCCAAAGCAGGGGGATGGGATTAGGGCAGAGCGGGTCACGGCCGGCTTGTCACCTCCTGACTTGGTGCAGACACCTTCCCTCCCGCCGCGGGTCGCTCTCGGCCCTGCAGGGCGGCTGCGCGGGGGCTGCGCAGCTCAGGCAGCTCCGCCGCGTTCTCCAACATGAGCACTCGGGCAGCTGCCAACTCGGTCCCTGCACTGGGCTCTCACCGGAACAGGAGTCGTGGAGCTGATCGTGTGGAGAACAAATGGGAATAGTCGCTGCCATGTTAGGATCAGCCAGCAAGATTGATGGAAGAGTCGAAAGGAGCACTTATTTATTATTGTTTTTAATTAGGATTGTGATTATGAAGTATCCTGATGCAGAGTAATGTTGCTAATTGTTTCCATCACGCAGAGGCAATCCCTACCCAGCTGCACTAAACCGCATCTTGCCGTTTGTCCCGAAGGAAAATGCGTGGTTAGAGACAATTTTCTCCTCCATGAGCTGCAGATCAAGGACCGTTTACAACGCAGAGATTTGGAGATTTTTTAGTTTCAGACACGCGAGTATCCTAAAAAGTGGGGAGCCCTGGGAACAGAAAGTGCTGATAAATGTGGCGAAACCCGAGTTAGTGTTCAAGTACGGAAGGACACACTGAGAACAGTTTAAGAAGTTTGGAAAGAACGTGACAAAGACCTGAATTAGTCTCATCTTTTGGTGTTACTGGTAGATTAGTGCAGGAGTCGGCATGTCTTGCATGAGAGGACGTCCTGCTCTCTTCTTTCACTAACACCTACCATCTAAAAAGGTTTACTGAAAATCACATAAGAAAAGAAGTCACCTTCAGTCAATAAGGAATGCATATATTTTTGTTCTTTCTTTACTAAAACAGGAAGCTTATTGGCAATCCAAAAGAGTAAGAAAGGGCTGGATTGTGATTTTAGAGAGTTTAGTCACATTTAATAGTTGGCATTGGGAAGATACTTTCCTGCAAAGCTCTAACACAAATGTGACTGCACACTTTTCAAATTAAACTCTGAAGGCTGAAATTTAATTCAACTTAAGTAAGCCTAGTAATGCTGCTTCAGTTATGTTCAAGTTAAGAGCACAAAAATAGCTTACTCTGAACTTCAAAAGTGTATTAATAAGTAGTTGACGTTTGTTGTTTATCCGGTGGGTTTTGCACAGGGAAGAAATTATATAATCTTTCTATTTATGATAAAGGAGCATCTTAACTCACTATATTTGGAGGCGATAAAAAGTTCAAGTTAGTACTAGACCACTGGAATTAGCTACGGTAATGCAAATGGCTGAAGTGGTTGTACAAAAAAACCCCCACACCACTTTATATGTTTGCATTTGCAAAATATTATTTTTAATTTTCTGTTAAGGACTGTAAGCCAAAAAGGAGAAAGCCATATGTAAAGCCCTGGCTTTATAAGATTTGCTTTGAGTTTAGCAGAAATGCTGTTTTCTATACTATGCAACAACAATTACAGCATTTGGCGTAAGTTCAGGGTTAAGATTATTCATGTTTGTCTAGCTATATATATTTTGTAGCAAAGAATTTTGTGCAATTCACATTTTCACACTTCGAGTACTTTCTTATAAAGACTAAATCCTTTGTGGGATATTCCATTTGAAAGACAAGGTCACGACAATTCCAATTCTACCTGTACTGCCTGGGTGCCTACCTGCATGGAACTCTATTTAAAGAAGTCTCTGTGGCTCCTGCCTTTTAAAATGAAATCCCACCACTTCAGAGTCACCCCCAAAGTCAGTGTGAATTATTTATTTCCATTCCATTGGTTTAGTTTTAGTATTCTCAAAACAACTCTCCCAAACCTATATTTAAAAGTAGATAATTAGAAATATTACATCTTTCTCAAGGATGAAAACAAATTGTTACCGGTATAAAATACCTGATTTGTTTTCTGTATGTTCGATATTGTGAATGACACATTGGCTGCCCACTTAAAATGCCTGAAACCTTTGTGGTTCTCTGTTACACTTGCTGCACAACGGTGCTTTGTGATGCTGGCGATTTGTGTCTGTGTGTGTGCCTGCGCGCAGTATCTGCTGTAATTCTTAAATGCTGATCTCAGCACAGTTTAAATACCCAGGTGCCCTGCCTCGCAGGTCGAACCCAGCAAAGTGAAAATGCAATGGAAAACAGGGGTAAAACACTCGCACATGAGGTAAAACTGTCGTAGGGACCACAGATCCACTCCGAGTAATGCTCGTCGGTAACATCTGCGGTAACGTTTCTGTGGTTTGGAGGTATTTCCAGTCATTTCGGGTTAGAGGAATATAGGAATTTTTCTTAGGGGCATTTAAGATCACATAGTCGCGCATCTTTCATTGCAGAGTCGGAGATGGGCAGATAAATTTCAGTTTGAAAAGCCGAAGTTCTCCAGCGGACAGCTTGGCTAAAGGTTCAAAGCCGCTCACCTATCCAACTTCCCCGACCGTTTCGCATCTCGTGTGTGAAACGTAATTGAGTTTTAAAGTAAAGGAAAAAGGAACAAAAAAAGAGAGCGGCCCTAGATAGACAGATAGGTAACATCTCAGCGTGTGAAAAGTTACAGCTACTACTTTGAGCCGAGAAGGTGCTGAGGAGCCAGGGAGAAAAATAAGCCGAAGAGCCTTTGTACGCGAGTCAAATGGCTTTAAAAGCAGATGTTCGAGCTGTAATCAGGTCACCCGGCACTGGCTCCCGCCTAACTCCGAAAATTGCCGGCGTGCGGAGGAGATGCCGGGCGGGGGCGGGCGGCGGGGCCGGGGACTCCGCCGGTACCCACTGGGCTTCCAGGAGCGAGGCTGCCGGGCCGAGGGAGCTCCCACCAGGCTGCCCGGGAGCGGGACTGCCGGGCCGGGAAGCTCCGCCGGCAGCGGGCGAGGTGGCTTGGCCGAGCGGCCGCGGCGCCCGCTCTGCTTGGGAGCAGAGGAGCTGTAGGGAGGCGCCGGTTGTGTCCCCAAATTCTTCCCCCTCCTCTCATAAAGCATAAACAGATCCCCTCAGGAAACAAAAATACGGCGGAGGGAAGCTTTCTGCCTGCGCCGGGAAGAGGGGGGCGCGTAATGAAGCCGCGTTAAGTTCATTAGTGTTTGCAATCAGGAGCACGCAGGCACCTTCATCAGGGCAGAAAGCCGCCAAGAGCCATTCATCAGCGTGAAGTGCTGCTCGCGAATGACCCCCAAATCACCGCGGCCGCCGTCGTGGATGCACTGATTGGGCTCAGCGTGGGAGCCGCGCCACGGCACGGCGGGGACTGGGGGCAGGGCAGGAGGCAGAGGAACCGCAGCACGGCGGATCCCGTCCCGGGGCGGCGGGGTAGGTTGGCAGGGCCCTCGGTCGCGTCCCCCGCGCTACGGTGCGAATGGGTGCTGGCGGCTCCTCCCCGCGCTCCTCCCCCGCCCCGCACGCTGCCGCGCGCCTACCTTCGCCCTCCCCTCCCGCAAGAAGCGGGGCCAAACTCCCTGCCCGCCCCGGCGGGGGAGGAGGGCGGAGAAAGTGAACTCCGCGGGGCGCGCAAAGCCCCCGCGGCAGGGGGCGCGGGCAGCGACCCGCGTCCCTCCCCATCGCCCGGCCCCCGGCCCTCCCCCCGCTCCCGCCCGCCCTCCGCTCCCGCCCGCCCGGCCTGACAAAGTGCCGCCGAGCGCCGCTCTCCCCCGCGCTGCCGCCGGGGCGCGGAGGCGGCGAGGCTCGCAGTGAGTGCCGCACTCCGCGCCTGCGGGGCCGGGGAGCCGGGGCCGCTGCCCTCCGAGCGGGCTGCGGGCCGGTGCGCGGAGGACGGCGCGGGGTCCGCGCGGCCAGCCTTTCCCCGTCTGCCCTGCGGTGGCACCGCTGGCGGCGGGACCTGCGGCGGGCGGGAGCCGCGGGGCGCCCCGGGACGCGCGGCTGCGGCCGGAGCGCGGCCCCAGGTAGGGCTGCGCGGGCGTAACTTGGATCTGGAAAACTCCGCGGGGCGGGGTGGAAAATTATGCGGAGGGAGAGAGCTGGGTCCATCAGCGGCGCTGGGCGACCTGAGCGGCCGCTCGGCTGCGCCTCGCGCTGTGCGGGGCTGCGCGGGGCCCCCCTGCCCGCGGGGGGTGGGTGCGCGCGCGGGGCGGCGGGGGGAGCTCGGCAGTGTCGCTGCTTCCCCGGGGTCGGGGTCACCGCTCTCGGAAGATAAATGGAAGCGCCTGTGTTTCTGCTCGGTGAGCGCAGCGCGGTGGCGGGGGAGGGGGGCGCGAAGGCGCGTCCCGGGAAGTTTTGCTGTGGGTTTGTTGGAACTTGGTTCGCGCAGTCCCGGCCGGTGCGCGCGGGCTCGCCCCTCCGGCGTCGCGTGCTCGGGCAGCGCGTTTGTCACACGGGAGCAGGCGGTGACAGACCCTACCGGGTGGTCTGGAAGTGCTGCCGGGGCTTTGCCCGCTCTGCTGGCTGCTTGTGCAGGGAGACCGTCATCTTGAGTGATTTGTTCCGTGAACTGCAGGGGAAACGGTGTCTCTGCAGCTATAACACGGAGATCGAAAAGAGCTGCGTGTCAGGGTGGTGTGTGGGGGGGAAGGGGGTGGCCTCCATCGTTACAGACATTTCTGGTATCTGGTAGGGTTTTTTCTTTGCATGTCCATTGTTTCGTGGGCTTAAAAGTTTTATGTAGTTAAGTTGCCTTAAAGAAAAATAACAAAATGAAATGAACAGGAAGACACCTTTATGTGCTCACGCTGTTAAAAGTTTTTTTATTAGAAGCTATTTCTATAACATACCACGTAGTTCTAGGCTCATGTAACTTTTTAGATTCAAAATACTTTTTAAAAAGAAAACTTGAGCAATTTCATTTTTGTATTTTCTAAATACCCTGTGTCCTTTACCTTAAGCCTCCTTAATTGGTTACTTGTTTGGTTTTACTTAGCTGTTACCTGATGCATTTTATGTATACTTTTTAATGCAAAATATTTTGCATCATTTTGCTGAAGAGCTACAGTAATGTTCTGTGGATGCTTACATCCTAAAATTCAGTCCAGTAAAGAGCATATTGAGGTATAAACACTGCTCATCCACGCACAGTTATCTTACAGAAGAGTTAATTGTACAACACTTAAAAATGCTCTCAAATGAAATATACAACCGCTCTTCCCTTCTAAAATAATCCAAATGCATTCATATTTGGGGAGTTGGGTTAGTATTCCATGTAAAGAACAATTTTCGTTAAGTGTGTTTGATGTAATGTGAGGATAGTTAGGAAGAATGGGCATGATATGGGTATGAATATATGTGAAAAATATGTCGCTTAAATTTGGGGAAAATACAATAGATTGAGAAAAATAATACTGTTTTACAATTCCTACCCTTGCCGTTATGAGCTTGCAGGGTTATTTCCAATGGTCTGGTAAATTAAGGGAGAAGAAGCAGCCAACAGTACTGAAGTATTAGATGCATACATCAGATTAAAAAGTGAAATGGGTTTACATGAGTGAACACTGAGATGGAAGATATTGTTTGGTAGAAGAGATACTTGATCATGCTAAGAAGATTCTTTCATTTAATATTTATTGAAGAAAAAAAAATCTGGAAAAACATTCATAATCCAGTTAGCAAGTTAAGACTGGTACTTCCGTCAAATCATGAGCCAGCAGTAATTATTCTCTCCTCAAATGGAAAAGGGAAAAAGGATTTAGTAATATAAACTGGATGTAAAGTTACGAATCAGTCCACAATAGCTGCTTTTGATAAGCAGCTATTTGATAACAAACCCCATAAAATATCAGAAAATGTAATAACAATCAACCTGAAAGTACATTTTTGTCGCCTCCTAGACCCAGCAATTAACAGGTTGTAGGCTTGGCTTAGTGAGATCCTGAGTACTCCTAACTGCGGTTGAGATCAGTGAGCTTTATGCAGACTGATGTCCGTGTAGGTTGATGCAGAAACTCCCTCTGACTTGCATCTGTTTTGGATTAGGCCCAGTATAAACTGAGGGTGCTCAGCAACTTGTAGGATCAGGTGCTGTTTGTGAAGGGACATTGTCCTATATAGACTGAAAAGAAAACATAGGAGACTTACGCTAAGGCTTCAGGTCAGAACTACTTTTAATTTTATAGTCATGCTGCATTTCTCTTGTACAGACCTCATCTCTCTGGCAGTCAACAGAAGAAAATATAAAATTCTTAAAGAGAAATCTTAAAATAATTTTTCAAAATCTTCTGCAAGTGTGTTGCACTTGTGTAAGGTTTAGAGGCAGATTTGAATTGTGGTGCTACACTGTAGAGATTGTTAATCAGATTAACATATGTGTATAATATTATGATTGTCCTTTAAGAATGGCTTTACTGTATAATCTGTTCTAATAAATGAATGGATGCAAACTCATTAGGTTTACTGTTTTAGCAAATTTAGCAGCAATGTGACTTCTATCTCCTGCAAGATTATGCAATATCAACTGCACAAAAAAATTAACAAAAATAATTTGTGTGTTATAATGAAGACTTTGGTTTGATGAAATAAATTTTTCTTCCCAGGCTAACTGGTTAAATAATTAAGTTCTTCCAGGATGCCTGTGTATGTTTCCTCTTCATAAACTGAGGAGTGTCTTGTAATCTTAAAAGAAATGCTTTAGCTTTATAATGGTGTAGTTTTATTTGAAAAAAGTTTTAGCTTGTGGTAAAATTTATCAGAAATCTAAAGTTAGGAGAGGTATCCACACATTTAGCTGAGCAATTAAAATGAAACAAACCCCCAAACATTTACTTTTTTTTGAAGTTACAGAGGCTTTAGAGAGTACTGTTGTAAAAATGTGCTGCTTTAACAACCTTTCCTTTTCTTAGTTCTAAAACTGATTAATTGCTGTGTCTTATAAAACCTGATTTATTTCATACTTTTTTCATACCAAGCATTACCATTATGAAGCTCTCCTTATAATTGAGATTAATGTTTCTGAGGAAAGAAGTGGTTTGGAGGGCTGCATTCATTTTGAGTGCTGTTCTAATCAATTTTAGATACAGCATTTCACAATGTATCAGTCTGCATCCAAACTTGCCTTATTACGTGGAATTAACTTGTTAGTGATTGATAGCAAGCCAGTTCCATCTCCAGAGGTGATTGTGTTTGAAAACAAGTGTTACGGCTTCCAAGAGTTTGAGTACAGGGTCAGGCAGCTCAGATGCCCTTTTTGTGGCCTGACTGAATCTCAACGGAGTAGTTAGGAAAAAAAAAAAATGGTTTGCTCTTATAAAAAGAAAAAACCAAACCCAAAATCGAACAAAGCTACACCTGTATTGCATGGTGATCCTTAAACTGTGGTATTGGTATTCACATACAATCTGGAGTGACAGGTATAATGCAGAGATAGTGATGCACCAAGACACTGTACTGTAACAATGCATATCTGCAAGATTATTTTGAAGAATAGCTTTGGTGTTTGAAATTCAAACTCATGAGGCTACGTTCAGATGATGAGGTGCACATCTACTATATATTGCCTGCGTAGGTAATGAAAGACATGCTAATTTTTTTTTTTCCTCTTTTAAAAGTAGAAAAGGTAGTACTTGCTTCAATATCTACTGAAATATTTGCATATTCCCTCTGTGCACCTTCTGGTCTCAGCTTCACCACTGTTTCTTCTTAACCAATAGTATATGGTCATACACAACTGCTGTGTGTGATGCTTACATATTGAAAGTTCAGAAAAAAATGATTTCTCAATAGTGAGAAGAAAATAAGTAAAAAAGGCCAAACTAGGTTTTTTTAATTAAAAACCCAAACCCAACCCAAAACAAACAAAACCACCTGAAAATAGTAAGCACAATTCTGAAAATAGTAAGCATCTATTATCAGGGTAGTGATTTCAATCTAAATTATAGTTATTTATGTATTTCTTGCAAGACATGGTAATTGCATTCAGTAGTTTTAAGTTTGCATATTGAACATTAGTCTTTAAGTGTGCCATAAACAATATACAGAACATTTCAGCTGAATCATTGCATAGAAGTATTACCTGTCTTATGTAGATCAGGAGCTAGTAAAGTTACAAAATATTTACCAGGTTGTAAGTGCTCCACACCACTTAGCTCAGCTTTTTGCTGTGGAGAAAACATTTTCAGTTCATTTTGATACTGTAACAGAAATAGCTGCTACTGAACTAATACAAAGAGAATAGTCTTTTAAAGGTATTATGAAATAGAGAATTCAACATAACCTGTATCTGATTACCTTCTTAGATGGAGATCTGTCCGCGTGATGCATTACTTTCATCCTACACTATATATGCCTTTGTTGTAAAATACTTTTTTTACGCAAAGGTGGTGCTTGCATGACACAAGACAGAAAAGCAGGTTAAGCCCGGAACTGTTTTGTTCTAATACATGCCGTGGGTCTTGCAAAGGGGTGGGTATGCTTTTTTAATTTATACTGAAATCCAGCATACAAGTTCAAGCCTAGCTGACCTAATTATTTTAAGTTTTGCAACTTGTATCTGTGTAACAGATTGAGGTTGTTGATACTTCATGTCTATGTTTGTGTCTGCAAAAAAGTTAATTGTAGACATTAGTGCCTAGAAATGCAGAAAGCAAAACAGAAAACTAGAAATCAGAAAGTGCTGTACTAAATTCAGCACTGATTAACATACCCTGCAAATGCACTGAAATCAGCAAATTACCTGGATTGCTATATACTACTGAACTGGGAGTCTGTAGTGTCTCTTTGTGTTAAAATCTTTCTTCATGTATTAAATGTGCATTATATATTATAGTAGCAACTTTGATTTAGTTTTACAGTAGGCTTTCAAGAATGCAAATGCAATCTTCATGTATAAAACAAAAGCAGTTTTCATCATGAGAAAATCCATGTTAAATTGCTTTTGTTGACTTCTCTGGTGTTGGGTATTTTTTTAAGATACTTCTGGTAAATGTTTTAAAAAATCTTAACACTGAAATTGCAGAAATTTAGTGCAAAATAGGTTTGCCTACTTTTACTCTTTCAAGGAATTTATTTTAAAAGGAAATAGAATATCTTTCTGTAACGATCTATATTCTAGAACTCTTAAATTCAAAATTTAACCTTTACATATGTATTTTTGCCTCTGAATTGTGTAAAATAACAGTTTAAAATAACAGTTTAGAAAAACCTTAAGATATTACATCTTTAATTTTTCTTGTGACAACATAGAGAAATGTTCAGAAAAACAACAAAGGGTCTGTTGGTGTGGAATTTGGATGGTGTCTTATTGAAATCAGTAGTGCTATTGGTGTTATTTTCCAACATTGTGTTACATTTGTAATAGTATTTTTTGACAGCAGTTAAACCAACATACAAAGGAACTAATGTCTTATTTCTTTATTTGAGTCTTGACAGTTTTTAGTGTCTTAAGCAAACTCCTATCAATGGTAAAACTGGTGAAATATGGATTTAAATATTTTTCTTGGCAGGAATTGTGATAGAAAGCTGCATGTTAGAGTTTTTAGAGGGGAAAAAATGTGATCAGGACATGATCTAACATAATACTACAGTAGTTTCCTAAATCATACAAGCCATTGATACACTTTGTCTGGGTCATGGAATGGGTGACTGTGTAGTGGTTGAAGAAATCGTCATTGCTAATAAGTGTTACTTTACATTAGCAAGTGAAAGACTGCATCGTCCTTTAAGAGCCTTATCCATTCTCATTATAATTCCTTGAACGTTATCTGACCTTTTTAAAGAAATCATACCGAAACTATGCGTTTAGTGCCACATACGTAAACTGACCAGCACTCGTCTCGAATTTTTTAATCTAATGACTGGAGCAATAATACATCTTTTAACACAAAAATATTGAATGTTACTTGTCATAGCAAATTGTTCATTTATTTAAAAATCTTATTTTCCTAATGATGTAAATCTTATGAGACTAATGAGCACTGAGTAGCTTTACAAAAGTAAATGGTATCACAATTGTCTAGCAAAAATCTAAAGCCAGATTGTATTACTAATGTTTTTCTCTCAGCTGTGTTGCTGTCTATACATTGAGAAATTTGAGTAGGTGGAGAAGTTTTGTTTTTGTGAATGAAAGCGTTAAGGTGTGTGAAGCTAGGACATGCCCAGCTAAAGCAAACTAGTGTAGCTCTGCTCACCTCAATGAAGACATTGTCATTTACCTTGCAGATGAAGAAGTATGAGGCTTATGCTCATGAAATACTTCCAATTTACATTTCACTTTAACTTCTCTTTTCTTGTGAACAGTTTTCATCTTCCCTGTTATAAAGTACATTGCTAATTTGAATAGGCTTTGGTTCCCTTGAAAAGCGCCATGTCGCAGACATTATTTTACAATAAAAGAAAAAAACCCTCATTCTGTTAGTGAACTAGGCAAAGCAGAAAATAATTCATGTTATTAAATCAATTTTTCTTAGAAAGACATTCTTTATTCATGCTACTGTATAAAGTACTTGATGTTTCCCTACTCCTCTTAAATATTCTTAATTTCAGTGTCAAAAGGTTGAGTTGTGTTTTCCAAACCTGTGCAGCTGGAACAGAGGAAAGATTTGATATTCCAACAAATCAGTTGGTTGAAATTTTGGTTACAAGTTGTGAGCATTTGTGTTTTACTTTAGCAGCAAAGGCACAGTCATTGGAGGTCTTAACATTCAGGTAGCGGTTACTAACTTGCTGTTTGTTCACTATTGTTCCTATTTAATATTGAATTTTTAAAGTAATGAACTTCAGAAATACCAGGTCTCCACAAATGATTGTGTAAGCTTAGACCAAACAAATAAAAGCATAGTTGGGAATGCTGAGGAGTTCTAGCTTGTGTTTGGTAAGTCAGACTGATAAATGTTGAGATAAGTCTTCACATTTGGTTTCCCCATCCATAATTAGTTAGAAAAGTAAGACTGCAGGCAGCAGAGAGCCCTTTAACATTATAGTTTCTCGTTTTTGTTTTAGGCCTGATTTAAGATATGACTTTGTGTGAGCAAGAGCGTATAGACAGTAAGAAGGATTCTTTTTCATACCTTGCTTTGTTGCTTGCAGTGGCAATACCCCTTCTCCCCCCCCCCCCCCCCCCCCCCCATTTTCATTGTATAATCTTCAAAAGCAATAATTTAATTTTGGTATAAATTGCTGGCAGAGGAAAGAAAAGCTTTCCTAGCGGCTTTTAAAAGTATGTATGTGGATGGGCACATGCATTGGTCATTCAATACAGCTTGACTCAGTAAGCACTGCAGTACAAAATTGTAGGAGGATTTGTTTTTCACCCCCTTGGTTTGGCTGAGAATTGCAGAAGTGTGTGATTTGAGCAGAGGCCAATATTTTGGGAGGTGTCGACAAACCCCTGAAACACTTAGGATCTGAGGTCCGTAGTGATGTCTCCGTGAATGCTGGGAGTAGAATTGCTTGTCACCTTTCAAGATTTTTTTCAATCATTTGTATATTATTAGGCAATGATACAAGACCCACCTTGTGTTGAAATATTTGTTTGTTGTCTGTTTTCATCTTTTACATATTTCTTGCAGTCAGTGAGAGGTTGCTGTCTATCTGAATGTAGAATAACCCAGAAATACATCTATGAATGAGTGTGCTCTACAGGAAACTTAGAAGTAATAAGTGATCAGAAAAGCTGAGGTTTTATTTTCTCTCTTGAGTGAAGAAATCTTAGAATGAAAATGGAATATCAACTCTTACTTTGCATGAAATAGTTATAATTACATTTAGAAGTGTTTTCAGTGGCTTAAAAATTCATAGACACTTTTATTATTCTTTTGATAATTTTATGTTGATTGTGGAATGATACAGGGTTAATGATAAAAAATGTTAGCACTTCTAATGATATGTTTAAGAACAATGCAGTCATTAAATTCAGTAAACTGAATATGTGGGCATCATAAATAAATGCTGAATTAAAATACAAAACACCATGACCAAATTAATTAGTATGTATAATCTAGTGAATTCCAGCTAGGCTGCATACAATATAGACATGTATTTAATTTCTAAATTTAATATTAGCTGCATAAGTCAACACTCACTTATTCAGTGCAGAATTAGTAATAGAAATTGAATATCTTCTAGTGTTTTACATAAGCTTTTTTTTAAAAAAAACAAGATATTTTACCTCTTTTAGAGATTAGATTTCAAATACTGTCATTAAAAAAAGGCATGTGAGTGGTGATGTTCAGGCAGTAGAATTACTAAGGTCCAAAATAACAAGTTCGTTCAGTCAAAATGATGACACTAATTCAAATTAATTCAACAATCTGGGGCAGAATATTTTGTTTTTATTTATTTGATGCTAACTTTTGTGTTGATCGCTTTGCTGTGATATTATTGTATCAGATTTTTTTTTTTTATCCAGGGAGAATTAAAATGCCAGTGGAATCATCTTGTTTTTTCATTTGAAAGCCTTATTTTTCAAAGAAAGCAGAAAATATAAGACTGTTCTGTTTAAATATTTTTACCTTTGAGTACCTCAGTTTTATTTTGTAAATTACAAGTATTATGTTTTTACCATGTGAGTTACAGGACGTACAGATTATCTTGAACTCAGGTTCTGAATATTTAAGTGTATGTTTGGGACAGAAATAGGAAATTGGATGGGTTTGATGTGTTTGTTGTTGAGTCTAATTCTGCAAATCTCTAATCTATTCAGTTGGTAGTTCCAGAGACTTCAATGAGATTGTGTAGTGAGTAGACATTGAGCCTGTCATCAGTGGAATATAGGCTTAGGCTCATTACTTTCAGAAGGTAGTCTGAGATGAGGAGAATTTGAGAATAATCACCATGGTTTTTCTTCTTTTTTTTTTTTCTTGATACAGGATTATACACTCCTCCCATAACCTTTGATATAGGTCTACCTTTGTGTTACGGTTTTGTAGTAAGTACTTGACTAGAAATGAATTGATGAACCATTCAGGTTTTGCGGACAGATTGTGAAGTACTGAGTGGTCTGACTGCACTATACTCCTCAGTCAAACCTTATTGTTAAATGTGTTTAAGGTAATTTCGATTCCTGCACCTCCAGCCCCAGCATTTCCAAAAAGCAAGTGCCATGGCTGTTTATTTGCTGGACCACAAAAAAGAGCACACTTGTCCAAATGGTGGCACGATGAGATTATTCCTGTACTACTGTATTAAACCATGTTGTAACTTTCCCACATGATGGGGCACAATAATTTTTATCACTTAACTCTTAAGGAGTGTCCTTACAGTATTTTGATGCACATTGAGTTGTGTTCCCCCAGGCAATTCTTGGGTTTGGTTCTGCAGTTAAGACTGGGGATGTGTTCTTGGGACCATTCCCATCAAGTGCTTTGCTTCCAGTTTCCTAATGTGGAGGTTAAGACTTTTTACTAGCACAGACCAGATTTGATTAAACAAGATGACCTCCAGAATTCCTTTCCAACCTAAAGTCTGTGATTCTATGCCTGCTGGCTGCACTCCTTGCAGTCATTTTGGGGATGCTGAATTTACTAGTTAGCCATTACATCAGAGTTCAGTGTTGCAGATGCTAATTCCATTCACGACATTTGCAATAAACGTTTGGTTTAATGGGCTCAGAATTAAAATCATAGTATTGCTATTTTAATCAGTTTTAATGAACTGATGTTGTTTTATAACCTGTTGTAGGAGTAAGTTTTTATCCATCCTGCTTGTATAAGTTAGTTCCTATTAATTCATCAAGAGGATTTTGTGGGAGTAGACAAGCACAACAAGCACCCTCTGTGTTAGA
Source organism: Neomorphus geoffroyi (assembly GCA_033558235.1). NCBI lineage: Eukaryota > Metazoa > Chordata > Aves > Cuculiformes > Neomorphidae > Neomorphus > Neomorphus geoffroyi. The sequence goes on along the minus strand of JAUMJM010000020.1, from coordinate 20,729,834 downwards.
AACTTCAAAGTATTTCTTGAAAAGAACTGGTTTACTGTGCGAAGTTGACTCATTTTTATACATTAATCGCAAAGCAGAACTGTATTCAAGTCTTTTTTTTCAGCATGTATTTCAAAAATCATTGTTGGGTGCAGTAAGTTAGCTTCTAACTGCACTTGATAAAATTAATTCAAATTTTAAGAAAGCAAGTACTAGTTTAATTTTATTGCACACACCTGCTAATTATTACACAATACTAACTTCTCGTTATTTAAGTTTACTGGTTTATATAAGTCCATAATAGCTAGTAGTACTGTTTATGGGCAACATCTTGTGTAGGACCCAGACTAACAGCTTTTTGTTGAGGTTTTTATTATGTGACTGGATTAAAGGTGATATCAACTGATAATATGAGACTCTCAAATCTGTAGTTTTTCTCTGAAGTTAACTTTTTAATGCGGTTTGTTACAGAATGGACAAAAGTAACAATGCTGGTTTTTTAAAGTTAATGAAATAAATACTTTAAAAAAAATTGTTTCCTATCTTCAGCTTTTTGGATGGGAAAAGAGACTGCTTTCATGTAATTCATAATGCCTAAACCAAAGCTACATCACCAGGTATCATGTTGATGTAAAAACATGTGCAATCTGTAGATTATATTTTAAAGCATTTACTTAACATGGAGTTGAACAGCAGTTAGGTACGTGAACTGGAATAGTGTGGGCTGTAGTCCACTGAGCACCAGCAGTAAACTGAAACCTAAAGGCAGGTGCCTTATGAAGCGTTTCCTCTGCAGTGCTTCAGTTTCATACCCTCTCAATGCAGGAAAATAAATGAAACAGCCTACAAGGGAACTTATCTGCCTGAGGTTAGGCACCCAACGGACGATCTTTGTGAAGATCTTTAAGGCATGTCATGACCTTCTCTCCATTGCTTTGAAAGTTGGACACTTAACTGCAGTGGTGCTGATTTGTGAGATGCCTAAAGCGTAGGCTCAGTTTAGTGATCTAAGCTAAACAGACTGGATTTCATACCTGCTGCCTCAACAAAACTGCATCATCAGCTATATAGGAGAGCGTTGCAAAGATAGTGTGGTTGTTAAAGGTTTCTTTAACTGGAACTAAAATAATTATTTTCAGTGTTGCTTTATTTTTTAACATTATAACTGAAATGGCATTCTAGATATTTCAAAATGTTATTTCATCATCAGTTTGTAGGTTGAATGTTATTCCCAGGTCTAAATAAGATCTTGCCTTCTACATTAAGGTACATGAACTGCGGATTAGAAGTGAATGTTGCTGCAGATATGTAGAAGTTTTCATATATATTTTGTAAGCTCTGGCTTAGATTGATGTTGTTTCAGGAAAAAAAATGTTTATACGTTATCTGATTTTAAACAGATTTCAGATAAGCACTGTATCTACTGCTATTTTGAATGTTTTTCCTATATGCAATTAAAATAATTTTAAATTAGAAAACATGCCAAAATTGGGTTAAGTACCTTTAGTTATTAAAACTCTTCTAGCTCACTGATATTTTAAAAAATGTAAGAAGACAATGACTGTAGATCTTTTTTTTTTTTTTTTTCCTTGTAACATTACTAACATATTTGGTTTAATTTCATGTCTAACAAATCAAAAGTACAAGGGGTTCTGAAAGCTTGGTCTTAATATTTTTTCCTCCTTTACTGTGCAATTCGCGTGACTGTTTCATTCAGTCCTGTTGTATTTCTCCCTGATGGCTGAAAACGACTGCTAGATACCAATTTCTACTTCCAGAAGATGGGTTATACGATTTTTGTGTGACAAGCGCAGGAACTGCTTGTTCTTCCCTCTCTATGATGATTTCTACCTGTCTTAAAAAACGGTAAGGTTTTGTTTGATTAACATTTTGAGCTTCATAAGCTGCCAGTACTTCCTTTAAAAATAAAAAATAGTCATTCTGCACCCTTTACAGCCTGTCCTCTGCTCTGTTGCCCTCTCCCTTGTATAAGCTCAGCTGTTTGGCCATATAGTGAATTCAGAGCAGCGGCACAGTAGAAAAATAACTGTTCAGAGTAGGGTTGTTTTTTTTTTTAATTTTTACTTATTTTTCACCAGATTGGTAGTCAGCTCACTGACTCAGTTCAGCGGGCAGCCATAGTGTAGTGGTGGGTACAGGGGAGCAACATGAGGAGGATAGGACTGCCTTTTCAGTTTATTATTTTTAGAAAGGGAGTAGCACACCACCTGCATTTTCCTAGCTTATTAAATTAGAAACACCTGCAGGAGAAAAGTAGTTCCTAGAAATGGGTTTGCAACTTATGTTCTCCCTCTCTGTGAATTGCTTTGTTCCATACTCAGCATCACAGCAGAAAACTTTTGGGACTAGGCTAACCAAGAGAAACCATAAATAAAAGAGAGGAAATTGAAATACAAGACTGCCTTTTTTCTTCCAATAACTGTGTGTGCATTCATACAGTAGGGCTACATGGTTTTTTGGTTTTTTTCCTTTCCCATATATGCTGTTTTATAGAAGGAAAAGCCAGGATACTGAGACTTGCTCTGTAATCAAATTGAGTCCTTCTTCAGGAGTTCAGCTAGCAGCAGAAGAGATGTCGCAGCAATCAGTGCTTGTTTACAGAGAAGATGAGGGCTGATTTCTCTAGACCATGCATTTTTGTATTCAAGTTTTTTTAAAAAATACAAATGTCAGTATAGTGTCAATACTATCAATACTCATGTGGGGTTTGTGCCTCTCAGAAATTTTCAAGGAAAGAATAACCTGGAATTGATTGTTTTGTCTGAGAAACAAACATGAAAGAGAACCATATTTCAAAATGAAGCTTTCTGTAAAGTCTTTGCTGATAGTTTAGAGCTGGACTTGAGGGTTGCAAAGACAGGAGATGCAGCTATTTATGTAGCTTTTCCCTCTGCTCACCTATTGCTTCTTCCAGACATGGATATATAAGGGGATCATGGGGGTTTTCACACTTTAACCCTATGCTTTAGTACCAACTGATGTGACAGCAGGCAATTCTGCATCCAGTGATGGACTTACGGTTATGCCTTGTGCAGCCTTGCTGTTTCAAGGCAGCACGGTTCAATTCCTGTTTTTTCCTGGAGAAGGTCATCATCACTTAGCTGTAGGTTATGATGGTGATGCTTTTCTTTCTCCTGTTGAAGTTTTTCTGCTTCCCATGAAGAATTTAAGATTCACTGGATTAGAACAGGGCAAAGAAGGGGGGATGTGTCATTACAGCCTGATGCTTAGCGCATGCATCAGAGAAAGGGAAAACTTAGAGCTTCCTTTAATCTGCCAGAAGTGTCCTTTTCCTGTGTTCCTACCATGGCTCTGACACAATACCGAATACCGGGATGCCTTTGGGCTAAGCCAGAATTTATCTGTCTGAAAGATTTCTTTTTTTCTCCTCCCTCCCCCCACCCCCCCGGTTAATTTTCCTTTTCCTTTTTTTGAGTTAGTCTTTGCTAGCTCAATTTGCAGATTTCCTCTTGGTGCCACAGTACAGTTGCTAGTGCTGGCATGCGAGAGGAAAGGAAGGAATCAGTAGTTGAAGCTGGAAGTAAGAAATTGCTAACAAGGCTGGGAATGCACTTTAAGGGATTATATAGGATTAAAGAAAGCCTATAACTACAACATTAATGCATATATATTAAAAAACTAGAATGGGCCAAATGTGGGCACTTTCTGTTTGTAAGGTTTATTACCCACTTCCTAGCCTGAATCTGAATTTAAGAGTACACATCCTTTCTTGGATCTGACTTCTGTCTTTCTCTTTGAAGTAACAGTTGCCAGTTTGACCTTTTGGGCAGATAGTGGCCCTGCATCACATGGAACTGGTTTTGTATGTGCAAAGGGAAGAAATATAAAATGAAAACAATGTGGCAAAGTAAACAATTGCAAACTTAAATATAGTAGATAAAAATTTATTTCTCATGTTAACAGTAGCAGTGTTTGTGATGTAATTCAGCAGATTCTTCATGTATGCTTCTGTGCTTCTGTGCTCACCCTCTAAAAGCACATGTTCTTCTCTCCGCCCAGTAAGAGCAAAATGACCATTGTCGTCACAAGTTGAAACAACTGTCACTGTAAACCCTTTTCAGTAGTTCATGAATGAAAGTTACCAGTGGAGTTTATTGCGTGTGATAAAACCTATGAAGTTTCCCCTTATTTCACAGACACCTGGACATTGTAGTAATGAAAGATGGTTTGTTTGTAGGACCACAAGAACTTAGAGTAGAGCCCTTGTATAACCTGACTACTAATTAGGCTTCATGGAAGATAGTTCATGTTCCTTATAGGCTTGGTTTTGGCCTGCCCATAATTTTGACTTGGTGCATTAATTTGTCTTATGGTTTTCTGGAAGCAGTCACACATACTTCTGTATAGAAGTAAGATGATGTGTCAAGTTGTGGTTTTGAGTTACTAATCCTCAAATATGGCCACGCTTCACAGCAAAATGTGTTTTCATTCAATTCTTTTTGTTTGAAAATTGCCCACCACTGCTGCTTCCCAATTCTAGTATGATTAAATTTCCTTGCAAAGCTTTGCTGGCTGTATTTGAAGAAAAGAGGTGCTGACTAACCATGTTGCTAATGTTTTTAGGTGACAGTCTCAGCAGCTCATACATTCTAATACTATGGGTTTCTTGCTGCTGCCATTGGTGAAAACAGTGAATGATTCAAGTGCACATGGTAGCACAGACGTGACCTTGAATTAGTCTCAGAAATATTCCCAAGAAGGTGATCAATGTACCTTCTGAATCTAGATTTATAGCTTTTTTCTTAGTTGCATCTCACCCTGCAAAACTATGAACTATGAGGTGACATGTTTTGTATCTAGTCACTAACTGAGAATATCCTTTATATATCTTTATATATCACTTTATCCTTTATCACTTTTATCCTTTATATATCACTAACTGAGAATATCCTTTAATTTGTGTAGTAGAAGTCTGTTGTTCTGGTGTCACAGAACTGTTATGAGGGAGTTTACTTCACAAAATTGCGTAGATCACAGTTAAAATATGTATAAAATTAAACTTTATTTAATTCCCACAAAAGTATGAAAATGTGCATTGATCTACTAGAGGTAAGAAATAATTGACTTTTAATTTAAATATTAATTCTTTAAATAATTTCTTAGAGTCCCTTTCTGGATCACAAGCTTACTGTTATATTTACGGTTACAGCTTAAGAGAATTTTGATGTTGTCTCATGGTCCTCCTGAAAAGGGTCAGAAAATTGTATTTCAGTTCTAAGAAATGTCCATTCTCCTCCTTCTACTGTCAGCTGATAGTTCATGACTTGTATTATGTGTCTGAGTTGATGGGTTTGATTCATCCATGAGGATGGCTAGATTATTTTGTGGCTCTTGCAGCTTAACTTTTGTGGGCTACTCTGGCTGACCTTTAGTTTCATTTAAATCTTCATTCTTTTCTCCATTGTTTTTGTGTCTTTATTCTTTTTACTGCTTTCTCATTTCCATGTGTACTTCTTTGGAAGTGATGTACAGAACATCTGTCTGACTGTAGAGTTTTTAGCATTTAGCATTGCTGAAATGTTTAATGGAATAATTTTTTATGGAAAACGCTTGATACCTAGTGATCCTGGTTAGCTGTTGTAGTTGTTATTTCTTGTTTTAGACTTTGAAATGCCTGGAGGGGCTTTGTGCTCCACACAATGAACTCCTGGAACTGGAGTTTTTTACTGCTAGTCCACAAGGAGTAAGTGTGTTCAGGAGGGAGGTATAAACTTGCTCACTTGGTGTATTGTTAACACATGCAGTGGGCAACAGGAGAAGTCGTGCAGTTCTGGTACTGATGCTTAGATGGTTTTTCAGAGTTTGCCAGATTTGATGATCAGATGATTGTATATGCTGCTGTCCATGTAAATCATGATGATGCAGCTCGGGTCCCCACAATTTCAATGAAATGGAAGGATTTCCTTCCAAGGTGAGGAGTCAAGGTGTTTGGCAAGTTGATGGTTTTAGTAACTCAAAAAGCTGAATGTGAGAGTATCTGCCAACTGAAATTGATGCTGTGCAGGCATGTAAGTATTGGGCGGTCGTTGTAGGATTCTATGCCCTTCTTAAGCAGTGAGGACATTTTAGTTAAGCTGTCTAGTATGAAGGTAGACGTATGCCTGTGGTGTCTGTGTCAGGGTAACAAGCATACCTGGAGTAATATGTCTTCAAAAGCTGACCTAGTCTGAACAGCAATGGTAGAGTGACCTTGCAAGTGTGCATCTGCTCTAACTTTGATATAGGGGTCATTTTATATGTGTTTTCTTTGTAAATCAGGTTGTCTGTGCCTTCTGCAGAGTCTACACTTTTCTGTTTCAAAATACTTTGTGTAAACATAATTTTTTACCTTAGATTGCAGAAATATGAGATATGCCATTATATTGGTTTTAACAAGAAACAAAGCTAGTATTTGTAAATCACAAGCTTATTCTTTTTAAATCATTATGTCACTAAGAAAATATTTCTATTCGCACGTATAGCATGCAAGCAGTTGTATAAGCACGTAAACATATGCGAAGTCAACTAGTAATTTTATAGATATCTGTTCCACTACTTTGCTATCCTGTTTCTTTCTCCAAATTGTTACTGTGCATTACTGTTGGGATGTGATGTGTCAGATGGGCAAACCCCTTCAAATTTCAAATCAGTTAAGGCAGATTTATCGTTTGTTTGGTTTTTTTTTTAATCATAGTGTTTATATAGCATTTTGCCACAGGACAACTTTATCCCAATGACAGGACACTGAGCAGCTTGCATCTGTGGGGAAGTGGTGGCAAAATTGATGGAACAGTCTGTTCCTGCTGATGTTCATTTTGATGGATTCGAATATGGCTTTTGGTATCTCTGCTGCCAGAGCGTACCCTAAATTGATGGGACAAAAGGAACAGCCTGGATCTTCATGTGTTACAGTGAGGAAATGAAATCTTAACTCTGATTTAGATTTTGAATTAATTGGGTTGGCAATGCTTGTGAAGCTTGAAAGGGGGAAAAGGTGAGTTTCTTATTCCTCTTTATCATGTAACCCACTGAAAAGGGCTTTGAAGTGTTCATTGCAGGGTAGAAGCAGACAAACAGAAGAGCTTTTCCTGCAATAGCCAAAACTGAATTGAAAAGTAAAGGAAAAAGGGAAGACATGAAAGTCTAGTGGCAAAACATGTCAAAAGTAAAATGTACCTCAGGAAATATTTGCCATCTGCAAGGAGAAAATTTCTCTTGTGTTACTAAGACCAATGAACTCTCCATGTGATCTGCTGAAATACTGAACTCTCTAGGACAGCCCTAATTCATCATCTGACTTCTGCAAGAGTTTACAGAATTCCCAAGAAGGTACCAGAAATCATGTTGCTCATATGCAGTTTTTTCGTCTGCTTCCCATTTTTCCACAATGGGACCTCCTGCTCCCATTTAACATTCTGTTGATGTGGACAGTTTAGCAGCGGTCACTTTTTATGAAGGAGATTCTTGTCAGCAAATGTAGACAAGGAAATGGCAACATTAGTTATAAATATCTTATACTCACTTATATGTGAAAGTGCCATGAAATAGTAGGGTCAGGAATGTGTATATAATAGGGCTTTGAGACTTGTATATGCACTCAGTATATATAAAGTATGTATGTGTAGAGTATGGGCATAAAAAGCCACAGCTTTATTAATTTCTTTAGCCCATGTGAGATAATTTTATAAAGATGCTGTATTTCATTCCATTCATGATCAAAGCTGGAACTGTTCTTGCTTCCACAACCTCACATAGATGCCAAGTAAGCAGGTAGGTGTCTGTCGCACACAAGTGAAATGGCCACCTTGCTTCCTGGCGGTACTGGACTGCTTGTTTTTCTCGTAAAGCTAAGTAATTGCTCCATCCATCAGTCCTCTAATCAGAAAACTGAAATAAACAGCTTTGCATCCGATTTCTGGCCTTCGACCTTTCTGACTTAGGTGAAGGTACCAGGAGCTTCAACTATCAGCATGGTTCTTGGTTTCATTAATGTACCTGGGGCGTTCAGTCACATCAAGAACCATTCCTGAAGAAGATTACTCATATGTATTCTTTGATTTACTCATACGATACGTCGTTTGTATAAATTCTGTGTTTATTTCTGCACACAGAAAATGGAATATACAGATTTTATTTCTGAAGCTGATGTGTAGATCTGCACGATGTCAGTATTTTAACATGGAATAAAATTATCTTAAAAAAGGCTACAAAGTAAGCTTAATATGTCACTCAAACCACGTGATACTTAAAAATACCAGTAGGTCTTAAATTTCAGCCCTTCCCAGCATTTCTCCAGAGGAAAGCCAAATGCAGCAAATGGCATGACTCACTGTCTTTGACCTTTTTGTTTATCAATGAACTAATAAGACATCTCTATTGTAGTAATTGTCTCTGATGTACCTTACTGTGTCTTGCTAGCAGAACAGGTTTGTTCCATTGCAGGTTAAGCATCTTTAATCCTTTAACGCTGACATATACAGCACATAGCCATGTCAGCTACAGCTGTTTCCAAATATCAGTAACAAAATTATAGATGGTTTTGAAGCTTCTGTGGTGGAAATGAATACATTTGAGGATTCAACTTGCTGACGGTGTTTATGTAATTTAATCTTGCCATCTGGAAGAAAGTAAACATTTTTATTTATTTTTTTTTTTTAAAATTAAAGTTAAGTTAGCAAGCCCCGTGAGGTTTCTGGCTGCTGCAAGTAAGTTAAGTTGAGCCAAGTTGATGAAAATCTTCAATAGGGAGGGGATCATGGTTATATTTAAAAGATTGTTATACAAGTGCACTGATGCAGAAAATTGTTTCAGAATATCTGCTTTATTAACTTCCCTGCCTATTCTATAGTTAGGTGCCTTTCTTCTGCTTGGACAAAACCAGTGTCTTTTTCAGTGAAATGTGGTAAAACCTAGAAAGCATATGCATGCAGAATGCATAGGTGTAACTGAAGTAGTTAGGTGATTGCTCTTCTCATATTTTTCTGATTTTTTTTTTTTTTTTTTTTCATATTCCTGCTTGGTTTTTTTCATTCTATATGATGTTTTACTTCTCAAATACCTACTCTTTTTTTTTTCCTTTATTCATCTGCTTTATTATTCCCTGAGCTCTTTTATTTTTCAGTCTTTTTAGCTTGATTTTCTAAAGAAACACTGTTTACATGATCCTGTGTCTCACTATAATAATTTTGAACCTGTTAACCAATTTCAGACAAACATGAGAGTCAGAAAAAGATGCCAAAGGCACTGAGCTCCAATAGTGTTTAGGAGTCCAAGTAGCTGGGCAGAGGGGAAACACCTTAGCAGTTCCCTAGCATTAGCTATACGGAGAGAGAAGAAAAGACGAGAGATAGGTGTAGTAAACCAGGGTTAATTAACTATGCTGCTCATAAAATAGCTTAAATGCTCACTCCTTCTCCTCACTATTGCATTCTGCCATTTTCTGTTTGTGCCATCTAATGAAGTTTTACACAATGGGAGGGAGGCAAGATACTTCTTGGTAATTGTCATGGCCTATTGTAATTTATATACTTAAAAGACAGTTCTGGTAGAAAGCTGACTGTAGAGGTACGTGATTTGAAGGGATGGACAGTATCATACATTTCACTCATGGAGACCCTATAATTGATAGGAGTGAATGAGATGCATAAAAGTTCAGTTTGTGTTTAGGATTTGAGCCTTTAGATCATCTTTATCTTTGAAGGCTATTTACTCTTCTTTTTTTCTTTAATTAAATCTTAAATAAAATCTTTAAATTATGTGGCATTTATTAAGAAATGTAGGATTTTGTGACAAGATCAACGTGCACATGAGCAAGTAGTACTGGTAGTGGTTCCCTTCATTCCTAAGGGGAGGAGGGCAAGAAAAAAATTAGCAGACGTATGAACTCAGCAGAAATAGCTTGGTAATAGTAAAATGAGAGCAACACTTTGCAGTATTCTGTGAAGGGTTTGTTAAACCAGGAGAAAGCTACAAGCTATTCCTGCTGAACTTCAGTGTTCTGGTGATTTCAGCTAGTTCTTTCAACCTCTGTTTTCTCAGAGGTCTTCTATAGGAGGTCATATTCACCCTTCCTGCTTGATGTCTAAATCTTGCCTTGCTCTCTTCTGCTAGAAGCATTGATTTATTTACTTAGGCTTGTACAAGTGTGCTGGTGTTCTGCTAAAATTAAAAATACGGTTGCCATATAGAAGCTGGTCAAGTAGTGGGATTTTAAACTAAGTATAACTTCATATTCAGTGGAAGCTGCCTGTCAGCATCTTCATAGCTCTGATGAATAGGCTTTTAAAAAAGATCTAGCTCTAAGCCTTGATAATTGAACTTAAGCTCCTAAGTTGCTTATCTACTTCTGAAATTTAAACCTGATCCTTGTAAAACTGCAATGAAGTTCTGCATGAAAATGAAATAGGATGTTAATGGAGAATTTCTCATTTAGACTTGCTTCTTAGCAGTATAAGCAATAATTTTAGAAATGATGATCTGATTTTTATAGTCTTAAATATGAATGACTTTATAAAGCTATCTAGTTGGTGTCCAAATCATGCCACGTTCCACTTTTGTCAGTGTGACCTAGACATTTTGCTTGAAATAAATACACAGATTGAGTTCGTAAACATTTATAGCTGTGCCCTGTGTTAAATAAGGACTATGCTTTATTTTCATGCAATAAAATTTAATTAGTTGTAAGTCAGGTTTTGCTTTAGTTGTAATTAGTTTAGCATATAATTATTGTGTCTAATAGCGATCTGAAATCCACAAGCATTTTGATCTTATTCCAAGTTTTTTAAAAAACCTCTTCGATGTGTTCAATCAGTAGCTATGATGGAATCTTATTAGTGAACCATATTACAGGCTATTTAAATTTTTTAGTGACTGAAGCAGTGCTTTCACTGATGCATGTTATGTGTTGTATTAAGATATACAAAAATGTTTTGTATCAGACTTGGATTTTTTAGATGATTAGGAATAAATCAGTGATTTGGATTTTCTTGGTGAACTTAAGATTTGTTGTTTGATTCTTATTTTTTTCAATTTTATTTCAAAATTAATGTTAAAGCCCCATCTTTCATAAAATATAACTGGGAACTGTATATGTAGAAAAAGTAATCCTTCAGTTTTTATTAATGGATATATAGTAAATCTCATAATTTACACACAAACATTATTGTCTGATAAAAAGGTATTGTAAGAGTTAATGGGTATTTTCAAACATCCACCTGAATGTCTTTTGTCTGCTGTCTTTTAGTTGTTGCTGGCTGGCCTTTCTAAAGGAGCTGTCCCGCCAAGGAATCTTCTGTCGGCTCTGCCTGTGGATTTCCTTATGGGAACAGCATTACAGCAAGGGATAAATGCAGAGTCTGGCGTGTTATGAGCTGCAATGGAGTAAAAGGGAGCAGAGCTTCTGTTATCACTTCTAGTCCAAACCAGCTTATTTTTTGCAGATATCATAGCAGTTGTTTAAACTATTACTTGCTAGTAATGTTGTTTTAATTTAAATTTTAGGTATATTATCAAGGTTCTTGTATACTTGCTCCATAAAGGGGCTCATCTTGTTCTCTGCTGATCATTTCATCAGCCTATGTGTCAGGTAATTACGACTAATCAAAGCATAGAGAAAAGCACTTTTTAAGGTATTGAATAAATGAACAGTAAACAGCCTCCTTGATCTGTTTGGGAGGGATAACTGATTTCAGAACTAGGAAAGAGATAATCAGATATTGACATTTAAAAAAGAAATATGTACTTTCAACTAGGCAGGAATTGCCTCATTTTCAGGGAATGCGATTTTCAATTCTTTTTCTGCTTTTGCAATTACCTGCCCTACAACACTCAGATTTAGATATTTCTGTTAAATTTAGCAGGCACATCATGTGAGTTAACTTGTCATTCACCTTTTTATACTTTCTCTTTTAGAAGAATGAGTGAGGTACAGCTTTTAACTCTGTTTCAGTATGTTTTTTCAGAGCCATCACACTGATACTATCTGGCATATTTTTGAAATCTTATAAGAACAGTGTATTTAGTGTTTATTACATGTATAATCGTGTGTGTATGTAAATACTTGCATATGCAGGTATTATATTAATTACAAAACTCAATTCTATAGGTATGTAAATACATATGTATGACACAGAATTGAAAGCTTAAAATATAGAACATAGCTGTGCAGAAACCCAAAATATTTTGTTTGCACATGCCCATTTTTTAAATGCCATCATTCTAAAGCCTCAATGACAGACTAAAAATTGCTGTTAACTTAGTGTTGATCTCTGGAATAGCAGCAGGGAAGGTGGAACTTGGTGATTTTATTTCTCCCCCTCCCCCAAATGAAACTAACCAATAAAATATTTTAGTTATCAAAGCAAAAGGGGAAATAATCTTGCTTATGATAGTGTACTTTGGTTTTTTGCATCTAGACTACTTTAAACCCTGGTTTAAAAAGGCGCTCTTTTGGCATCATTGGGCTGCAGTTCATTTGCAACCCAGATACAATAATAAACCCAGAAGTCAAATACATTCCTATTCTCACACAAGGTACTGTCGTTACGAAGTGGATGAGAAATGGCACAAAAATATCCAGTTGCTTTACAACAAAGACTAGTCTAAGTATAAATAAATACTTGGAAATATTTTATCTTTAAATTGAAAGAAGTCTTAGAAAAGTGATTCAATTCAGTGTGACAAATGAAGTATGAATTCCATTTTTAAATAAATAAAAGAAAGGATTTTATTTTTGTTCCTGTAACCATGTTTTGCCCAAATATTTGAATATTGTATTTAGTACTCAGTGGTTTCAGAAGATCAAAGTTGCCAGTCGTTGGAGCCTGTGTGCTTTTTCTAGGCCACGGCCACTGGGCTGACTGAAGGAAGCAGAGAAATATAAAAATCTAGAATAATATAAAGCATTTACATCTCCTAAACTGTAATTTCAATCCAGTGCTTGGAATCAGAAAAGGACAAATATGAGGGGAAGTATTTCCTTCTATACTCAAACCATCTCAAGGATCCTTGCAGACAATTAGGGCGCTTCCTATGGAGTATTATTCATTGCAGATCTCCACTACAAATCATCTGGGATTTTTCTCTTGTGACAGAGGCAGAAACTCCACTTTGGACTCAGTATCGTCCTTGTATTTTATGTAGTTACAAAGGTAACGCATCCTACATAGACAAGAAATTATTAAATATCCATCTCAAGGAATCAGAATACAAGTGCCTTCACTTTTAGTTGGTTTGGGGTAGCAATGAGCAGCACTGTAGGATATAAAAGCAGTGCTTTGCTGGATGTAGTGTAGCAGAGCTCAAGAACAAAAGGCTTCATTTTCTAGAGCAAAGATCTAATTTGCTACTTGGTAAGTTATTTAGATGTATGGGTTTGGTCTGTGACATTAGTTGCATTTTTGTTGTTTGTTTCAGTTCATTTTCAGTTGTTCATAATAAGTTGGAAAATGTTTCAAGGTTTGGAAACTTGTGGGAAGTTAAGAGATAATAGAAGTATGTGAAGTCTTGGGGTCTCATGGGAGAGAAGTAATCAAACTCCTGGAGGACAAAGGACAGAAAAGCCCAAAGAGCAGACTGGGTGACTAGCTAAAGGATGATGGATTAGGCACCAGGTGGCACCCTTTTCCCATAACAGGCTGATAGTCATGAAAGGCAAATGCCTCGGGTAGTTTGGTGGGATTCCAGAAGTTTCATTTTACTGACCTTAACATCCTCTTCCCATAGTAGCTTCTCACTTACCCTTTCTTTGGTTTCGGAGTTGTTGGCTTTGGGTCAGCTATTTGGGAGGCAGCAGATGCTGTGTTTGTGCTGAGCTGCTATAGTGCTGGTTGTCTTGTTGGTCAGGAGCTAACCCATATGCCCACTGGCCACTTCTCTGATGCTGCTGCAAGGGAGAACCAAACAGGCAACCAAATGTGTGCATCAGATGAAAAATATCTGGGAGATACAGGGAAGGTAAGTGATATAACAGCAGCAAAATGATTGGGAAGAAGGAGGACTCGGGAACTTATTAAAAAGGGATAAATAACTGAAAATCAGTTCTCTGGAAGAGAAGTAAACTGGAGAAATGTCTAGGCAAGGAGACTGTTTGAAGAAACGAAAATCATAGAAAGAAAACACAGCAAATGCTCTGTCTGCTCCTACTTCAGGGGTTTCAAGAAGAACACATTAAAAAAACTATTGCAGAGAGAACAAATGGCCATAAGAGGAGAAATAATCCAAGAGAAAATCAATTTAATCTCTTCTTTTTTTTTAAGGACGTTTATGGAGAACCTTGTTTAGACCTTGGTGTGGGAAGACGGAAAGGACAGCTGAAAGAGAGCTGGATACCTGATTATATTGATGTTTTATGATTTGTCCAGTCTAGTTTAAAGTCCTGGTTGTTCGTGGGTATGTAGGAGTAGGGTTTTTTTTCCAGTTGATAGCCAAGTTGTGCTCTTCAAATTTGCACCTTGACAATTCAGATGACACAGTAGCTTTTGACTCTTCTACGGAGATGCTTAACCACACCAAGGTAGGGACTGTAAATATTGATGCTGCCAAGGCAAAATACATTCTGAACCTATAGGTGAAAACATCTCTTTTTCTCTAGGTAGTACTTCTTGCTGAATCCTGAAGTATGTAATATGTGTTGCTTTGGAAGGCATTTTGTGTCTTTAAGATAGAGAAATGTATTTCGGCATCTGACAACTAAAAAGAAACTTCTTGAAGGCTGCTAATTCATACTCTTTAAGACAGGCTTGAATTTAGTTAAATTTCATTTCAGGCTGCTTTACCGACCTTGCCTCCCCCGCTCCCCATGCATATTCCCTTGGTGGTCTTTCAAAAGCCAGGTGTCTGGGATTGTCTCCAGCCTACTCTGAAAGCACCCCAGGCCTTGGATTAATACAAGAGAGCTGCCTTTTATTTAAGTCCAGCCATTTGCATAATGCTTGCTCAGTCAAACCCCCTTGCAATGTACAGCCAAGTTGAACCAAAACCTTAGCAGGTCAGTAACACATGGTTCTGTTTTTTACTGAATTTACCTTAAAATGTTGCACCTTTTTGCAATGAAAGCTAAAGAATTCTGCAAAGGCATTTGGGATTTCTGATTCACAGAGGGTTTTTTAGAGATCTGTGCTGATTTTTATGTAGAACTGAAGAAAGAACAGTATGTAAAGATATGCTTCTACTTAAAGGGTGTGAGTATAGATCGAATGTTAGGGTGAAATTTCATCATGTATACGTGGCGTGACAGTGCCTTACTAGTATTAAAAATACTTTCCGTAATACATAGAACGGATCTACTTAGACTGCACGAATGTCATTCTTTTATACCGACTTCTTATTCCAAAAGCATTGAAATGAAACACTTTAATAAAAAAAGTCACATTTTCAGTTCTGAATTACTGATGCCTCAACAAATCCGAATTTCTTGTACCTTTTCTTTTTTTTTCCTTGGTTTTATTTTGGCCTGTTCTGGTAATCCCAGTTGTCATCCTTTATACCTTGGCATTCCTTTTTATTAGAGTTGTTCTCAATATAACTGAAATTGGGTCAGAGGACTTTGTTCAGTCAGGAATAAAGGAACAACCACAGGAAAATAGCGAGCCTTGATTTGAGTGTGTGTTTAAAATGTTTGCACTGATGAATTTGCCAACTTTATTAGTGATTGTTTTGATTAGAGGTGATATCCAAGTTATCCTGCCTGGTTAGTGTTTGAGCAGTGGGAAAACAAAGTACAGACTTCTATGAAAATGAAAATGGTCACGTATAAGAGCCGAGTTTTAGAATATCTGTTACCTAGTGATAGGCTTTTTTGTCACAAGTTGCTTTGAATGATACAATTTAGTATGAATATTTTAAAATGGCATTATTTTTGCAATATTTCTCTGCTACTTATTTTTGCATGAAAATAGTATCTGAATCATCAGTTGATTCCAGAGCTTAGGTATAATATTCTTGATATTTAAACAATATGGGACTGCTTGATATTCCTATTAAGTAAAGTTTTTTCCTGTACTTTGTTCTGTATGTAATTTACATCTTTATGGATTTATTTCTTTTGGACTGGAGTACCGAATTAGTAAATTGTTGATATGAGATTATTCTGGCTTTTAGTGTACCCTTCTTTAGTCTTTCAATGACTTAAAAATTATAGTGATTGCATTTTATTACCATTTCTGAATTATCTTGTTGATGAATCTTATCTGACTTGAAATTTTTAATTTTTTAGTTTTTTTCAGTAATGCCTTGAGTTATCTTTATCACCTCTAACAGGTTTTTTTTCTTATCGAAAAATCAGAAATGTTGGTATGTTTTCTTAAGAATTTCAGGATTTTGTTTGTTGCTGAAAGGGAAAGCCTTTCAAGAAGGAACTACTTCTAATCTAAAATGTTGTCCTGTCAACACCAAAAATATCTGCATGAAAAAACCCCAAATATTTGGGATATTAATATTTTAATCGTACTTAAACTAGGAGTAAGTAGTGATCCATTTAAGAGCAAGTTCTGAACTTATGGAGGTCAAGGCTGATGCTGCTGCACCTCTCACGTCCAAGGCAGGAGAGGGATGCTTTACCTTTCAAAGCATGCCTCTTGGCCCTCACGTTAATGTCAGCTGGTGTTACAATGCTTTTGAGTACTCAGTGGCCCAGTGTGTGCAAATAATTCCCCTTTATCGGTGGCTCCTGGAGGGAATTGTCTAGAGCAGTTGACATGGACTGTGATGGAAGATTTCCAGTGCATGATGCTGATGGCTTTGTACCAGCTTTGTCCAGCATCTGCAGCACAAAGAGTCTGTGGCGCTTTACAATAACTTCTGTAAATACTGAGATCCCCTTTTCACTAACACCTGTGAATCATGAGGTCACCAACTGTTGTGACCTGCAGTGTTTTACATAATATGGAGGCTCTTTACTCCTGTTATTTCTGCTGCCTCTTTCTTCCCCGTCTGCACTGCTTGAAGTCTTATTTGACGCATCTTAGTATGCAAACCTTCTCTGCAAAAAACTAAATACAGGTAGCTGACAGTGTGTCAACAGAAGGTGACTACTGAGAACATGTTCAGTGCCATTTCTGAAAGCTTAGAGAATAACTTAAAACTTTTCACCTTTTTTTTTTTTTTTTATTATTTTAAAATACTTCTGGAAATGTGATTGTTGTGACTGTATTTTGTTTATGATACGCATTATAATCCTGGTTTCAAAATGAAATTTCAAGAGGTATGCTTGTCTTTTCAGTGTATTTCTCTAATGTATATTTTAATTAAAAGTAAGAATTTCTGAGCTTAACTAGTTAGGAAAAATGCTATAGATTGGTGAGGAAAGGTTAAGTTTATGAAGATAGCTTGAGGGAGTGGGCTCAAACGAAAGTTTGGTCTTTAACTGTATTGATCAAAGAGAAAAAGACACCATTGTGACTAATTTACTATTAGTTGACGAGTAGGAGTAGGTGTAGGTGTTGGGTCATAGGTTGGACTCTATCTCAAAGGTCTTTTCCAACCTTATGATACTGTGATATAAATGGGAGAGGGAAGTGGGTTAGGAAAGGATGAAAAGGCAACAAATAGCTAGTAATAAATGGGACATAAGTGTTTGGGGAGAGGAGGGAGATGTTTTGCTAATCTGGCACAGATTCCTAGATAACCTTAGCCCTATTTTAGCGAAAGAAGCGTTGTTAAATCATTCAATGAATTCTTCAGTCAGAACCTTGAGAAAAGGCAATTGTCACTTAAAAAGCAGATAAATGTGTTTGAGTAGTATCATAGAATCATAGAATTGTTTGGGTTGGAAGGGACATTAAAGCCCATCCAGTTTCAACCCCCCTGCCATGGGCAGGGACACCTCCCACCAGACCAGGCTGCTCAAGGTCCCATCCAATCTGGCCTTGAACACTTCCAGAGAGGTGGCATCCACAGCTTCCCTGGGCAACTTGTGGCAGGGTCTCACCACCCTCACCAGGAAAAATTTCTTCCTCATGTCCAATACAAATCTTCCCCCTTCCAAATTAAAGCAATTCCCCCTTGTCTCATCACTACTGACCCTTGTAAAAAGTCCCTCCCCAGCTTTCCTGTAGCCCCTTCAGGTACTGGAAGGCCGCTGTGGTCCACCCGGAGCCTTTTCTCCCCCAGGCTGTGCAACCCCAATGCTCTCAGCCTGTCTGCATAGCAGAGGTGCTCCAGCCCTCTGAGCATCTTCGTGTCCTTCTTCTGGGACCCACTCCAACAGTTTCATGTCCTCCTTATGTGGGGATTCCAAAACTGGACAGAGCACTCCAGGTATATGTTTTGTGTGTTGAGATCAGCTGAAAGAATTGTATTTAATGAAAATCACATTTGCTTTCTAAATATTTGGAATTTGACATAAATATCTTAAGGTTCAGACAGTAGTTACTTCCTTTTCTTGTTGCTTGATTATCTGTCACTTAAACTTTGAATGAGGACTGCACAGTTTGATTTCTTGCTTTTGATAAACAATGCAAAAGAAATAACAGAATATAAAAGATAACAGCTCTAAGTGTTCTGTTTACTGTTATTAGAGATTAGAGCATTATTATTGGGAATTGGGGAACAGTTTTCAGTATGGTAAGGCATGATCCTTGATTTAACCACTTCAAAGGACGTAAATACATTACAAGTACAAAGCTTATCTACAGAGCTGACACTGGCCAGTTGTGAGTACTGTGTAAAAATGACCTATGTTTTAAAGGCTGAAATGCACTCAAATGAAGTATGCAACTTTAAACATTATAAGCAGTTGTATTTTAGTGTGCAAAGCAAATGATGCTTCCGTAGCAGACTTTCTTGTTAAAAGGTAGGTTTTGTGATAAGAGTATTGGATTTAAATTAACAATGTGCGGAAGACATCTGCATTGACTTCTTATCTGTCAAAAATTGGCTTTTTAATTAAATTTATTATGGCATGTTACAATTTTGGTGGTATAAAAATTGTGTAGCAGACTGTGTGACAATGCTTGATTTTTATTTTTTTTTTTTAATTTTTTTTTTCCTTTGTACTATGCAAACCCCAGCAATAACGAGGGGTTTTTTTATACCTATTAATAAGGCATGTAAACTGGCTCCCCGCACCCCTTTTTTTTTTTTTTTTTTTTATCTTTGTGTCATACTGTCAGTTTTGACATTTTCTTAAGCTTGCATATGGAGGAGATTTGTGATGTGTTTTGGATAAGACAGGAAGGTTTAATGGTCTGTCCTGGAAATACTTAGGAACTGAAAAGGTGTCAGACTATGAAGAGCAGACTCAACAATGCAATAGTGGAAGAAAATTGAGCTCGGCTTATCCTGACAATAGGTATTTTGCAATGAAGAGAACATATGGAACTTGCTAACAGAGAAATCCTAGAAGTAGACAAACTGGAGAAGGCTTGGGTCATTACTGTTTTTCTTGGCTGGTGTTGATGCTATGTAGCAATTACTGAGGAATGGGTGAAGCTTGAAGTCATGGCTTCCAAGTAGAAACTTGAGTTCAGTCCTGGTTCTTGAAAGAGAATTATAAGAAAGCTTCCATTAGAGAGATATCTGATACTTCAAGACATAATGTGTGAAGCTGACCTTGAAAAAGAAAAATCACACTGACAACAGGCTGCAAATTTTTAAATATCAAGTAAACATTGATATACTGTTACAAGATAGTGGAAAACTGCCTTCAAGAGGTAGACCTTTAAAATTCAAAATTGGGTAGCTTTTGAACAAGTGCAAGTTGTTCAACTTTCAATGGAAATGTGTTATTTTCTGTGACTTCTTTGCATGGACTAAGATTAGGAGCAATAATGTCTCTTAGAATTAAAACCTGAATCTAATACATGACTTGCATCATAAAAAAGTGGGTGGGATTTTAGGTCCACTGCATAAGTCTGGATCTTATTTTGCTGTAAGTTAAAGTCTTTTTTCTGTTGTGAAATTACGCATTGGATATAGAACACTTACAATTTGAAATATTTTAACAGTTTGTAGTAGGAATATATGTAATATCCCCTGCTTTAGCCTGTGGTCCTTGAGGATCTTATCTGTGCTGTGACAACAGAGCTCAGATATTAAACAAGTGTGCAGGAGCAGGTGGAAGGAAGCAGGAAGCGACCAGGTGAAGTATTAAACGAATGAAAAATAAATTGTACTTCATGGTTTGGAATAAGGAGTATAGAGCAATACAGGGAGAATGATTAGCTGTTTACCTTTGATAGACAATTTTAAAAGCTTTTTAAAGAGACTAAAATAATTTGTGATACATTGTGTAGTCTGTGGTTGGGGTTTTCTTGTTTGGGGTTTTTGTTGGGTTTTTGTATGTATGTGATGTATTTTTCTAGGCCAAAGAGGCACCTTTATGATATTTCTTCAAGGTTATTTGGAACAAATTGCTTTATTTTCATTACCTATATAGTTCTTTACTCTACACAAAACATACTTTCTATTTCACGGTACTTTTTTTCTATGATAAAGCCTGACACCATCTCAGGATTTTCTGTCAAAACCGCTTAATTTTAATGGATTTAGCACTGCCATACATTAGACACTGTTGCTATGAGGCTTTCTATACAGTTTTGCAGTGTTAATGGTTACATGTAACTAAGTTGGGCTTGCAGCTTAAGGTATGGAATATCTGGCTTTAGGAGCTTTTTATCTGTTTCCATTTCTTAAACCCTTTTGTTCGCTATGTTTTTTAATGTAGATATGTGTTGAAAAGCTGTATGTCTAAATTGGCTGGCATCTTCGCTCTAGTTTTGTACCTAAGATGAGTCAGTCATGTGCCATAAAAGAACCTGTGGCTTTTTTTATTGTTGAGATAGTACTTGGTATGTATTCTGCAAAAGCTTTTTTCATTTTTTTCATGAAAATGAAAAACCAAAAAGGTGTAAAAATGTAACCAGGGTGAATGCTACAATAGTTTGTTTTGTTCACTGATGTCTCTCTTGCTGATTGCATGAGCCATGCAGCATGTTTGTGTATATGTAGATATGTAGTAATTTTCCGCTGTTAATTGGAGGTGAATAAGATTTAAATTGATGGTACAGCGGAATAAAGAGCAGTCTTTACAAACACTTGAGTTTTTGACCGTAAAGTGTTTTACGTCCTTACAGTGATCCATTGTGGAGACCTTTTTCTGAACTTAACTGAAGGTACTGAGTCAGCCAGGTTCTTCTGACTTTCAGAACATAAGGTCAAAGTTTGAGTGAAGTCCTCAGATAGCAAAAATACTTTTGTTTTTACTGAGACAACAAAAGCCTCTTAACCATTGCTGGGTAGTTAATATTTTCTGAGTGCTCTCCCAAAGACAAAGTGCTTGTCGGTTACAATTCCATTATTGCTCTTCCACGTGGTCTGACAACCCTGTAACCTTCAAAAACAGGAGAGCACTGAGTTATACCACATGCTGTACATATCCAGTCGTCTTTCCTGACCAAGTAAGTGAAAAAAATGATGCTGTTGGAAGGTCTTAAAGCAAAATCCATCCCTTTCACGAAACTTCCTGCTTCCATTTACTGAATTGATCTGTGAGTGAAACATGCACCTTTATAACAATGCACAATTTACAGTGCAAGATCAAATTGTTAGAAGAAAATATTGTTTACCTATGGCACAAAACCAAAATAAGCCGGATGGCTTATTTTTTACAAAACTGCAATGTTTTTAACGTATGCTGCTGCAAGAAAACTGGAAGTTTCATCATGAGTTAGAATCTGTAGGAACTGTAAACCCTAGAATAATTAGAATAATCAGCCTCTAGCCTAAAATGTTGCTGCTATGTGGTTAGTTAATGTGAGGTAGGAAATAAAGTTTGCATTTCTTTGCTAAGTAAATGATTTACAAATAAAATGTATTATTTAATTAAATAGGGATACTGTAAAAAAAATTCTGAGGATGAAATTCCAAATGCACAGATGTCAGAGGGATGAGGGGAGTGAAACAACTGTTCAAAAGTATTCAGAGATGCTTTAGAAGGAAAAATGGCAAAAAAAGTATAACATTATTTCCAACTCTGAATTGGTTTTATTATGATATAGACATACCCTAAGATGTACCGGGCAGCTTGTTTATTCTGTACTTTCATTAAACTAGTAACAGATGTTAGCCCTTCCAGGTAGATATGGTCAATATTTTATTTATATAATATCAATTACATTTTTCGTCTATAATTTGAAAAGCACAGTGTACAATTTCAAGGTATTATATTTCTTGCATCTACTGTGTTCTTGGGTTTGAGGTGCATAGAGGGGAATATTAAATTTCAGCTGGCAAGCACTGTTTACTAGCTTTTTGGATAAAGTTTAGCAGGTTTCCCCTGAAACCAGTATTAATATTACAAAGAGTCAATTATATTTAAGTATATTAAAGTTTATCTATAGAATACAGTAAAGATCTGGTGATTATGACTTAGATTCCTTTCATGCCTGCCACTGAATTTATAAAAATAACCTTTCACCCTGGTTTTCCCATTTATGATATAGGAACTGTCCCAGACCTGGTCAGGTGCTTTGTTGCATTTGGAAGATATATCTGCTGTGTGTGCTTTCTGTGCTATAAGTACTATTGTCACTATAATATTGAGAATTTGTTCAGGAGAGTATATTTGCAAGGACAGATTGTTTTGGTTACACACTCATTATTCTGTTCCTTTGTACCTTTGTATACAAATTTAAGGCTAAAATGAAGTTCATATATCAGCATAGTAGCTGATGAGTGGAATGTCATCTGCTGAATAGTAGTGTGAAGTATATAATGTAATTCCATAAATCAGAAACATAATCAATAGCTTACTAATTTGAACATAATTCACGTATTTTTAACACGTCAGTCCTTGCATTAAGAAATTTGTTATCTTTCAGTTGATTCTTACTGATACTTTATTTTAGCAAGTGGAAATACAAATAACTTTCCAATTTGATTCCGGTCAGAAATAACCTTCTAAAACAACACATGAAGCTTAAAATAACTTTCAGTAAGTCTGTATGTGTTTTAAGTAAGTACTTGGTGTTTTCTTCTTTACATCCATTGTGAAAACAAGTATATTAATGGGAAAAGAAATATTCACTGACTTGCCTAAGAGAGGAAAGATAAGCATTTGTAGGGAAAAATGAGAAACTTCTAAAAAATGTGAAGATGGTCTTGAAGTTTATTTTACCCTGCATATGGCCAAGAGAATTACTTGTAATAGTGGGAGAGAGAAAAAGATGTTAATGTGGAATGGAAAAACTACAGTCATGCTTAAACAATTATTTTTCCCTATAAAGTAAAATGTTTTGACTTTTTTAATTAAGGAAAAAAAAAAAGCCAAGCCAAACAAAAAACCCCAAATAAACAAAACCAAACAGCACCACCACCTAAACAGCCCAGACACAGACACCACCATCACCTCCCATGCTGTTGCATGACCTCTCAGAAATCAGCTATTGAAAACATAGACCAGGAGAACTAAGGAACATCTTTTTTTCTGTTGCTTAGTTGTAATATAAAATAACCAGTATCCAGGTTCCAAATCCAAGGATTTGGAATTCTTAGGTAGATAAATCCAGTACTTTATTTCCTAGTTAATAACTGATTTGGAGTGCTGCTCTCGTATACATGGAGTTTTTCAGCTGTACAGAGCTGTGTGATAAGGAACTGTAGTTGTAAGACAGTGAAGGATATGAGTAGATAACTACATGGTCTTATCTTTCAGTCTTTGTCACAGTAATTTGTACAGTAGGACTCATGGGTAAGACTCTAGGCTGGGTGCTTGTTGGTAAAGGAAGAATAAACAGTAATAAGTTGCAAATCATGAAAGATGATTATCACTAAAAAAGTTATTTTGAGGCTTCTGACAGAACTACTTCAGCTGAAAGGTTCTTGGGATGTGGGGATCACCCTTGAAAATGGTACAGGCTAGTTTTTTGTTTCATCTAAAAATTACTTCTTTATTTAAAAACTAGTAAAATAAGAATTATCCCACTGATTCCTTGAAATGCTGCGGAAGTTATGAAATGGGAACATAAATGGGGAAGGCTAACACCTTTGTTAGCTGAAATAGCTTTTATTATAATTACATTTTTGCTAAACATTCTAGTGCTAAGTATTTTGTACCAAGAGGTTGAAACGGTTTCTTTAGCAGGGCTACCAGTGTATTGTCAGTTGTCTTTTTTTATCTGTAGAGAAGAAAAAAATAAAGAAAATTGGACATTTGTATTTGTGGTGTCTATGGCACAGAAACTACCTGCAAATTCTAAAAGTAAAAATAAGATATGGGTTTTTTTCCTGTTTAGCTTGATTTGCTTCCTTCTTTTTAGTATGCATGATTGACCAAAAAAATAGAATATGCCGTTTTGCTCAAGAAAATGCATTAAAATTTTAGTTACACCTTTATGAAGCATGGTACTTATGTAAAAGATGTCAATGATTCAGATGAGGATTATACTAATTAATGTTACAGGGGCTACATGGCATTTAACAAACAGAATAGCTTTGTTAATGCGTCCTTAGCAAAAAATTTCTTTCTTTTCATTTCTCATAACTGAAAGTGCCTGCTGCGTGTTTGTCATCCTTGCTTTTTTAGTCTTGCTAAGTTGCAAATACTATTGATTACCTGTAATGGTACCATGTGTAGTATGATAAATGACTTAGGCACCAGTGTTCAAAGAGAGCTCAAATAGGCCAGACTGTATTAATGTCTTAATAGCAGTGTGTTCTTATAGATTCCTGTGTAGCAGATAAAGTATCCCACACAGATAAATATTTGCACTAAGTATTTAATCTAAAGGCCTGTCAGGTACGCTTCTGAAGGCATCTGCAGGTGAATATGCAATACTTCTTTTCTGTCTGGATAGCATAAACATGGAAAAAACAATTGCAAATTTAGACTAGGAGAAAGGAATGTCTTGTCGCTGTGATGTTCATGAATCAAAAGATGGTCAATGATTGCTGTTTTGGAGATGAATGTAGTAAGCCTAGTTTTTTGCTTTGAAAGGTAAATAGAAGTTTTTGAAATACTGAGTTGTTTCCTTCATGAATAGATCTGGACTGACAGGTTTAATTTTGTGAAAGGAAAAATTTGGCACATCAGTGCTAAATTTAAGATATTGTCTGTTTAGCTGCACGATCCTTCTGCTCTGTCTTTGTAGTTTAGATTAACAGTGGAGATATGTTCATAGAAAATCTACTTTGGAGTAAGATTTGCTGCAGAACTAAGTGCTACATGCAGATTCATAAGCCAGGGGGAGGGAAGGGAATTTACATGGGGTTACCTAAAATATTGAAATTTTTGAAACTTTAAATTATTATTGAATGTTCCACACAACCCTATACTCCGCACTGGTGAGGCCACACCTTGAATATTGTTTTCCGTTTTGGTCCCCTCACTAGAAGAACAACGTTGAGGTGATGGAGTGTGTGCAAAGAAGAGCAGCAAAGCTGATGAAGGGTCTAGAGCACAAATCCTGTGAGAAGTAGCTGAGAAAACTGGGGTTGTTTAGTCTGAAGAAAGGAGGCTGAGGGGAGACCTTTTTGCTTTTTAAAACTACCTGAACGGAGATAGTAGCAAGGTGGGTGTTGGTCTCTTAATATTAGGAAATATTACTTCACTGAAAGGATTGTCAAGAATTGGAACAGGCTACCCATGGAAATGGTTAAGTCTCTCTCCCTGGAGGTATTGAAACAATGTGTAGATTGTAGAATCATAAATCATCTGGTTGGAAAAGGCTTTTGAGATGATTGAGTCCAACTGTACCTGCCCACTTAGTAAACCATATCCATTAGTAATATTTCCTAATATTAAGAGAAAAACACCTGCCTCGCTGCAATCTCCTTTCACGTAGTTTTAAAAAGCAATAAGGTCTCCCCTCAGCCTCCTTTTCTCTAAGCTAACCAACCATAGTAATTTCAGCTGCTCCTCATAAGACGTGGCTCTCGGGGACATGGTTTAGTGGTGGACTAGGCAGTGTGACATTTATGGTTGGACTCAATTATCATAAAAGGTATTTTCCCATGTAAATGGTTCAGTGGAATATTTTCTGGGATGGTGTTTAATGATACCCTAAAAAGTATAGATGGAGCAATAAAGCTAGTTTTACACTAGCTTGGAACATTTCCTATCAAATGTGAACAGGACAAATTGGAAGTTACGTTGTTCCTTTTGTAGCATGGAATGCTGTATCCAGTAAGAAATTAAATGGGGTGGGAGAGGGTTGGTGGGGCGTGTGGTTTTTACCCATCTTTATGGTAAAAACTTAGTGGTTTCAGATAATCTAGCAAGTACAAACTGACTACTTCATCTTTTTGTCACTGTCCCATGACTCCTTTCCTCTTCTCTCTGAGCCTGAGCATAAACCAAAGAAGCTGCTAGACTGCTTGCTTCTCCTCACAGAGAGGAAGACTTCTTCGTTTATACACTTTAAAAAGAAGTGTAGTCTAGTTGTAGTTTTGTGTGTTAGGGAGAAAGAGCATACTTCTAGCTGATTCTGCTTAAATAATTGGCTGTCCTTAGGAGTCTATTTTAAGGTGAAAGAAGTCTAAGAGACATTCGCAACAATCAGGCAACTGTTTCTTTAACTTTAGAGATAATCTGTCATTTAAAAGTGTCCTGTTTGGTATCCTATTGAAAGGGAAGCGAGAGGAAACTGAAAAACTAAAGATGGTGTTTAAGAAAGGTGACATTTCTATGCATAAAAATAGTTTGCCCTTTTCTGTGGATGCCTGTAACCAAATAATTTTTGTTCTTGTCCTTTGATGTTACATACATCTTACCCTTTATGCACTACTTCCTACTTTCCCCACCTCTAGTTGGCAAACAGATGGTTTAAATAGGTGTGCTTCTTCCCTGTCTCACTGCCAGTAAAAAAAATAGTTTGGCTATTTGTTCAGTTATTTAACCACGATGAGAAGGATTTTAAAAGACTGTATAGCTGAGGATATATTTTTTGGCTGAGGCAAGGTGAATCATACTTCTTGCCAGGAAAGTATTTCGCATAAGTTTTTCACAGTGAAAAAACTTTATTGACTGAAGATGTGTTTTACCTGCTTCCAAAATATTGCAATGCCCAGCCCCTGTACCCCAGGTTTAACAGTTAACTCATCAGTTGTATAAGGGTTGTAGTAACTCTTGGTTTTTCTTTGAGTGGCCTACCAGCAGAATTAAATATTTTTTTAGAATCTAAAATACTTAATTTCCACAATAACAGAAATGTAGATAATATGCTGGAATATAAATTTCAGTAAGATTTCTTTTGAGAGAAAGTATTGCATAATATGTTTCTGCATTGTGAAATGGTACAATTTACTAGGCTAATGATATACCAAAAGGTTAATCGGGTGTCCATTTTTTCTGAGGCAGCTATTTCTAGGAATAGCTGTTTCTAAGCTTTTCATCCCAATTTCTGTCAGCCGCATTTCCACAACGAACAGCCGAAAGGAGCATAAACAGCAGCTTCTCTTGTGGAGTGCACTTCCTTTTTTACTTTAAAGCAATGATTAACCCTTTTAAAAACTTCCTTTTGATGTGACCAGACAAAGAGAGACTCACATAGGCCTTTGGGTTTTGCCTGCACTGAACCTTCTTAAAAAATCATGACCTTGGCTGTCCAAGTGACAAAGCCCTGAAGTTGTTGAAGTAGATTTAAATAAAAAGAAGGCAGTGTCATATATGCATATTTGTTGCTGTAGGTGTTGTGTAGCGACTAGAAATACATTTTACTAGTTAAAGCACATGTGAGTATATTAACCATAATATTTGGTTGTTGTTGACAGGATAAAAACCAAAACTGATATCATGCAGCAATACAGTGGGACAAATACCAACATCCTCATATCTGAATGTGCAAGCATTTAATACAAAAAAATGAACATAGATTATATTTACTTTTGTCTTAGGGAGTAATATCAGCAAAGTTTTTCTCAGTAACAAGGACATCATTTGTAATGCAGATATATGTATACCTTTATGGTCATAGCAACTTCTTGTCATGTGAACCAAAAAGTCCCGAGTGAGGCTTTCCCATCATGGTAGAACAAGAACTCAATAACTGGTTATTCAAAACCCTATGACAGAATACATTTCTGCCTTCAGAAATTGGGTGCTTCACACATTTCCCTGGGAAAAAAATACTCTCCAGTGATTGTTTCAATGTATGCACTAGGTTATAAAGGGAGTTTCAGAGATGCTGTACTTATCAGCTGCACATGAACAGTTTGTAGTTTGAAGAGGGAACCTGGGATGAAGAAACCTAACCTTCTGTATCCAGTTTTACTCAGTGGAATATGGCATTAAAGCACCCTATTGTGTGTTTAAAATTTCATCTTGTCTGTTGGAACACTAGACCATATGGTTTATCTGGAAAAGCTTATGGATGTTTTTTTCATCACCACTTCCCAATTTCCTACTTTATGAATCAGATAATGTGAGGAAATACATTGTGATAATCAAAGGTAAACCTTAAAGTTCAACATTGCACCTTATGTCTTAATTATTTTATTGGAACACAGAAGTTGTGCCTTTTTGATTTAGGTTGTATGTTTGAATTAAAGTCGGATTGAATTGAGGACTGAAAATCAGGTGACTGTAATATTTAATTAGGAAAGTGTATGGATGTTCTGATTCACAGGAACTAATTGAAAATTTAACATCCTCAGGAAATAAATTGTTGCTTTCCTTAATGTGGGAAACGGACTTGGGATATATTTTTTCATATCAGCCAGTGTTTCCGATTTTCAGGAATATGCTTATGGTTTGGTTTGGGTTTTGTTTTTTTTTTTTTTCCTTTCCACTGTGGCCTGCATTTATTTATTTGTCTCCTTTTAAATGTTTGGCTTTATACATGGGTTTACAAATGGAAGATTTTGCTAAGATATGTGTTTAGGTTGTAGTACAGTTAACCTGTAAAAGTGCATAAGCTATGCAAGTGTATATACTGTCTGTGTGAGACAGACTGGAAAGCTGTGTATCAATAGTTATTGATGTATCTTTAGCATTGCTGTTCATTGCAATTTATTTAGATCCACGTTTTAACATGTAGTGTTTCTTGCTTCTGAGACTTAAAGTTTAAGTAGAGCAGCTTCACTAATATCCTTCCATGATAAGGTTGCAAAGTAAAAATGAATGAGCAGAAAGTATGCTAGGACTATAATAATGTTGGTAACATTCATTAAACTGTTAAGTAATGTATTCAGACTGACTGGTGTTTCCCAGCTCCTACATCGCACATTATGTGTTCTAGTAAATTAAAGCTAGGAAACCTTTGTTGGAGTTACAATACTCAAACTGACATCTAATTCCCCCAGACAATAGGTACAAGCCTGCAAGCTTCTCTAATTCTTTCCAGTCTTTACATTTATTGATTCTTTTCTAAACGTGTTTCATCCAATCTATTACAAACAGCACTGGTTAGAAGTATGAAGTTTACCACATTTGACCTAAGGCACGTTAAAAACAATAGCTATCTGGCATACAATTCTGCATCCCAGACTTACTTTTAATCAGAAGAAAATTTGGATATGTAACTGCTTGATTGGTTTGATATCCTTCTTTTCTTAGAAGGACCGACATGTTAATTCTTTGATCTGTTTGCTTTGGATACGAATTTAGTTCAGCTATCACTCGTATTCAAGGCTTTAAATGTTTTATTACTTGAGTTGGCTTATGTAAGTAGTTCATTTTGATTCAAGACTTCATTTTGTCTAGTCTTGAGTAATGTTTTGCATATAGAGATGTATGTTTCATACTGAAAAGTATTTTTTTTCCTCAAGATGTCAGTTTTTTTCCATCTCTTATTCTTGAAAAATTACCAAATATCCCATTCATAATCTCTGAATGGATAGAAAGAACAGTAAATTTTAATGAAAAGAACATAATGCATTTTTATTTTGTGCTTATCTTATACTGTAAAATGTATGTTGTTAATAATTGATAGTAAACAAACATATCTTATTTTTCCCACCGTATTCATCGTAAGTTTCAAAGCTTTGAAGTTCAGTAAATAATTTATGATAGTTGTTAGAGTAAGGAAATCAAACCATACTCCTGATCCTGCTTGCTTTTTGTCCTTGTTTTCAAGCAGAACTGTGATTGGTAGCCAAGCTGATTGATAAAGACTGTACGAATAACCAATTAAATTTATTAAACAGACTGAAAATTAAATGATACTTTTATTTCTTAAAAAATTCTTTGAAATACATAACAAAGTTTTTCTGTATTTTATACATTTGGTGTTTATTTCATTGGTTATGAATTACATAAGACAATGAAAGTGAATGTTTTTAATGCAAAATGGAACATGTTTTCAGCCTACTTTTGTTCTCAAAACTTCAATCAGTGTTTCTCTTAGCCTAGTTAAATATCTTGTGGAGACCTATTGTGTTTGCCAAGAATGAAAAAAAAATGCCAGAGTACAAAAATTGAGAAACACATGCCTTTAATGAAGTGATCCATGGAATACATGTTCTAATTCATTTGTTTTCCCTTGTTTGTGTACAGAAACCAAAGACTTTGGAGAGACTTTTAAGCATTGAAGAGATGGTTTTTGTTTGTTTCCAGGTAGTTCAGGCTCATCAGGATCACTTTTATTTGTATTCTTAAAAAAAGACTCCAATAATATATTCCCAGTTTTCGCCTATATTGACTTATCTGAAACTTAAAGCGGAAACAAAAAAATTTTACTTCAGGCAGAGATGTAAAAATTCTGTGTAATTGTTACTTCCGGCTGCTCGTTTGAAGCGCTGCATGCCAGCCCTCAAAAAGAGTGAGATCAAGTTTGAAGCTCTAGATTTTTGCTTTGTTTCTGACACAGGGTGGGACAGGGAGGCAGGGCTGTGAGCTGCTTTGTACGGCTGTAATTGCAGTGAGGCACCACAGTGAGGCTTTAAAGGATATCTTCAGTGCAGGACTGGATGTATTAGTTACTAACAGGAGGAGGCAGTTATTACATGGTATAGGATCTTCTGGGTCTGAGGTATAGGCTGTTTTGTGAGGCTTTCTACATAAAGGTGATTTATAGATATCATGAGCTATATGTTGTGAAAGTTTCCAAGAATACCAAGGACGGCTATTTTAATTCTTCCCTTTTGGAGGTTGTCCTCTCACAATTTTCTGTTCAGCACTTTTGTTTCCCTTGAAATGATTATAGGTCCTACCTTCTGTTGGTAAGACCACATTAATCTGGTGTCTTCATTGGCTCACTGATTTTTCTGGTGTGGAAGATGACAGAAGAGGAATGTTTTGGGAAGCTTCTAACTTTGACAAATATGTTGATAATTTTGTTTGGCAAAGGTATGTTAGTGCTTTATTCTTATTTAGTAGTAATAACCTTTTCCAAAACAAGAATTTGTTAGAAGATTTCAGGAAAAAAAAAAGGTACAATCTTTTAAAGTTGAAAGTGTTAGCCTAAATATAGATACCTAAATACACCTACTGCTCAGTATTGTTGGACAGTGGCAAATTGTCTCCTTTAGGCTTCTCTAAATGATGTAATGAGCAAGTATTCAATCTTCACGCTGTAGCTCTAGCTGCTTCTTCAATGTACTTTAGTCTGATTTTGTTCTAAAAGCTCTTCCTTTCCTCCCCGTGGCTTCTGCTGTGGTCATTTTGTCTATTTTTAACTACTACATTGTAAAAGCAGGGATGGCAGTTGATAAAGTTAATGATGTTTGCAGATGAATGCCCACATTCTTTTGGAAGCTTTAGAATTCTTAAAAGAATATCAGCAAAAATACTGCAAGAAACGCGTGGCTACAATGTGACCTCATGAATGGTCATTTTTCAGTGCAAGAACCACCTGTATACTTGCCTAAAGCATTGCTGGCTTTCATAGATCAACTTGAAGGATTGGGGCTAGCTTTTTGTAAGGAACATGGAAAGCATTTGTCAGCTATAGCTCCGTATTTGCAATAGTACATCACCTTTGTATCTATCTTTGGTCCTAGAGAGAATCTGCTAACAGTATGACTGTGATAAAATAAGCCACATTCCCCATTGACTTTTTACTTTCAGTGTCACCTTGGGGCATCATATCTAGTTTCCAAGCAATGATAATTTCTGAACAGTTGTTAGTACTTCTCTTTCTTGCTCTCTTGTGTAGCCTACCAGTTCTTCAGAGACTAAGTTCATGTGATTCAAAAAGTGGACACACAACCGCTGAAGAAGAAAAACCAAAATCTGAATAATTTTCAAGCTGCCTTTTTCATAGTCAGATATTTTGAATGCTTAATTGTGTTAATTTGTATTAAGCTGTAATCTGTTTTTGAAAAAATCTGAGTTTCTTGGCAAGGAAGATGGAGCAGAAAAAGTGGGAAAAGCCAGTCTAAAGAAGGGTAAAATAACCTCAGGTAAAAGAAGCAGGTTTTAAATTATGCATACATTGTCAATGTTTAGGATAGAATATTGTTCACACAAACCTTGGTTATCTGCAGAACAAAGGAATAACTTCAATAACTGTCAGTACAGAATAGCCATATTCTTCGTGACCACTATCTTTATCAAAGAGAAGATATTCGTGAATGCAGTGCTTGGTTCTTCGTATTGAAATCTTTGGAGATAAATTAATAAAAGAAGCTCCTGTAGCTTTCAGTGAATGCTTTAGTGATCTAAATGTTCCCTTTTAGGATACTAGAAGCACAAGTTACTTAAACTATTGAAGCAATGTGCTTTAATTAAAATTATTTTTTTTTAGTGTACATGTACTGCAAGATGCAAGTAGTTCATGGTGAAAGAAATGAAAATTGGAACTTGACAAATGTGTGCTTGTATATAACTTTCCTACAAGTATCGGACTCTAGTCTTTAATGTGTATTAGTTGCTAAATCAAGTCAGATGTTTTGAGGTGAGAACTGGAGAGCTGAGAGCAAATATTCATAGTGGAAGCTGAGAACAGCCTTAATTAACCTGCTGCTATCTTTCCATGATAAATTTAGAACTTTTCCATAAGTCATCTGACTTAACGCTCCATTTGCATCCAGGAGAGTTTGATTTAGATAATTTTCTTTGTTAAGAGGTCTGCAGATGTCTCTTTGATAGCCCTAGCTGTCTCTCTTGAGCCCAGGAGCTTTGTTTCTGCTGTGTTGCACTGTAGAAAATGAGGTGTATATTGACCTAGAGCTCACCTCTCAGCATTTAACTTTCTCAGAGTCGACATGCCCTGAGTAATACTTCTTTCCTGTTCCAGTTCTTGAACTCCAAATTCCTCAATCTGTTAGTTACTGCAGAAGGTAACAAATAGGAAATATGCAAATAGGTGGATAGTAATTGTCCTCACTAACACTTAGCTATGACATCTGTTTTACGGAGGCTGTTCCATGTGGCTGTGTCACATATGAAACCTTGCACATTGTTGGACATTCACCTTCTGAGGCAGTTCAAATACATTTCAGTGTACTTGAACTTATGTTGGAGAAGACACTCCAGATAGGTACTCTCAGAGCTTAAAAAGAACTTAATATCATCCAGAATGTCATAATCTGCCAGTTTTATAAAACAAGCCTGAAATCCTGATATTCTAAGCTAAGATGCAGTAGTGGGAGGCAGGGAAAGAATGATAGGTGCTGATCAGCTTGTTTGTGGCAGGGTTTTTCCTGGCATCTGTCTCTGCTCCTGGATAGTTCATACGGGTGGTGATTTGACAGTCATTCTGCCCATTTGACATATTCCCCTCTGCTGCAGATTTCACTGTAGTTAGCCATTGCATCTTCATATTCCATTACTGCTCAGTATGTCTACCTCTAGTCTAAAAAATTCCTGGCACTTACTCCGTTCTAAGAAATATTATCTTGAAAACTTTGTCTAAAAGGATAATTTCAAGCATATTTTTAGAAGCTTTGTTGGGCATAGTTCAAGACAACTATATTCCTCTAGGGTTAACTGCAACCAAACTCAAAGGCTTTGAGATAACTCAGTTGGTGGATTTTTGAGTAACAAGTTAGTATTAAGTCATCAAATTGTTTGGATGGATTTATTTTCACTGTGTATTTTGCTTTAGGGCATTGTATACATTAAGTGTGTTACTGAAACAGCCATGACTAAACTGTCTGATAGAGACACTTTTTTCATTTCAATTCTTTTTAGGAGACAATACTGGAATTGAAAGGTAATTCCTGTATTAATTTTTTTTTAATCAAAAAATAAAATGCAACATTTTTTCCTGCCCAGAACTTGTTGTTTCTGAACCAGGCATTTTAATAGTATTCTTCTGTATAGTTTACTGAGAAAAATTAGAGTGTCCAGTACCCCTCCCTCACAAATAATGAATAGCAGTATTCAGCAACTATAATTCTTATGGTCATCAAAATTTGAGAGATGCTGGATCATTAGGGTGATTTAAATTACAAAAGTAATTTGCATGTTTAAAATACAGTATTCAACTATGTTGTACCCAAACAAACATGACATACTGAGTGTTTTGCTGGAATCTGAGAACATGAAAGGAAAAGGAGCTCTGAGTGAGAGATGTGGAGTCTCTGATATACACAACCACTTAAAAATAGGCAAAAGAAATCAAGCTTGTTCTGCTGTATTTCTGCTGGCTGTGCTTGTTTGTGCAAACATTTTTTCCTAGCTCTTGTCTGCTTTTTACTTTTTTTGTGAGTGTGTGTGCATGTGCATGTTTCTTACATTATGATGCTGCTGATTCAGCAGTGTTTCATAAATTCTGAAGTGTTAGGATTTCTTGGTGTAATTCCTTGGGTGGGGAAGCAGAAAACAGTAAGAAGTACTAGCCAATATGCGTAACTGTGAAGTACCTAAAGTTAAAACAGTGATTCAGGTTGCCCCTTGGTCAACTGCCATTCGCAAGAAACTGATGGGTGAATAAAATACTGCTAGTTTTCTCAGTCATTGAGGTGGTGGCCAGTTGAGTGAAATAATAAATTTTTGCAGTGACATCTCTATATGGTGTGTATAATAAATTAGCTAGTAATATCTATCACAGAAGTAGCTGAAAAATACTTCTGTAAAAAAGAGAATATAAAACTTCTCTGGTCTATAGTTAATCTGTTACGAAGTCTGTAATCTCACTAGTTGCATTTTAAGGAGTTTGAAACAGACCAAAGGTATAAAAGTTTCTCCGTGCAGGTTGGTTTTATTTTACTGAGGTAGTATGAATGTTTCTGGACAAATAAATATTCTGTTTGAATATTTCTGCTTACCAGCATGTGTAGGAGCATCAAACAGGAAGATGCAGATCCAGAACGCACATGGTGCTTACATTATCTGAAGAGATTCTCTGGTTTGGGATTAGAAAGGTGGTGGATGTAGGTAACTCGTACAGATGAGTGGGTATCAAAGCTTTGCTTCGTTGCCTTGCTCTCCTTGGGTTAAATACTGCCCTCTTTACTCCAGTATTTGGCAAACAGTTCACTGAGATAGCTGTGTTTCCAAAGAGCTGCTGAGAACAGAAGCAGATGGCAGCTCAGTCATTTATCCATCCTGCACTATTTACTTCTATATTTCGCTGGAAACTGAAGTTAATTGATGTTAAGCTGTAACTTCCTACCTCCTGTTCTCTTCTTTTTTTTTTTTTTTCCTTAAGAGAAGAAAATATGTATTTGGTTATTGGGGGTTTTTTGTTGGTGTGGGTTTTTTGTTTTTGTTTTTTTTGTTTGTTTGTTTTTGTTTTTGTTTTTTTTTTTTTTTTTTCATTTCTCCTGGTCATGAATGTTTAAGAGCTGTAATGAGTCGTCTTTGAGAACTGATGGAAGATGAGGTACTAAAAGACTAAAAATTAAAATAGACAATTCAGTTTCTAGAAACACACGTCAGGATGGATAAGAGTATGCCTAAAATACAAATTAGGATTGAAGGTCTGGGTGGGTTTTTGAGGGGAGGTAGATGATACCAGTCCAACCTAACTCCTCCCACATTGGATTCTTTTGATCAGTGTGGATTTTTTTAAGACTTTTGATGATTTGTCATGTGAAATAACCATAAACAACAACCTTCCCCTGAAGCAAACAATACTTCAGGTAGATTGGCACTGCCTGGAGAACCCCACTTAAAAAGTAACTATCAGCAGTTCATCACCTATACAGGAGGTTCTATCCAGTTATGTTTTGTATGGTGACTGCCAGTGCTACTGAATTTTTTGTTTGTTTGTTTTCATGAGATGCTGGAAAAGACTGTAAGCTTTTTTGAACTTTGCCATTGGTGCTTTAAGTACAAGGTTAGGATCATATAATCTTAAAATGAATTGACATTCAATCTGGTAAAAGAGGAGATTTTTCTGTTCAGAAAATACTATTTGTTTGGAGTAGTGGACCATTCTGTGTGGACATATTCAATTGGGTATATTTAAATGACTGCTGAAAGGCAGGAGAAATAAAAAACTGAATACAGGATGGTGAGCAGATACACTGACCACAACTACCATTTCTGTCGAGAAAAATCTATAAGGTTAGAGTAGATCACATTGTCTTACAACTGAAAGGGGGTGTGCGTGGAAAAAAAAAATAACAACAAAAACCCAAACCAAAACAAAAAAAACAAACCCAAGCAATTGTAAGGCTGAGCTGAAGTCTGTGTCACAGGATCTGTCAATGAATCATTACTGCTAGGACTTTAGAGTTGTGTGTCCTCTGAGCATAGTTCTTCAAGAAATAGTATAATCGCCCAAGAGCTATGTGGATAGAGATTGTAAAGCGTGGAGAAGATAGCGGAGAGCAAGACCATTAAAACAGCAGTCAAATACTGGTAAGGTCACTGCAAAATGTTTCAGGCAAGGAGAATCGGACTTAGTTACTTCATTTAGTGTCACTTCTGCCTCAGTCTTGCCTCAAGTCTGTTAAAGTAAGAACATCAGACAAAGAAGAAAGTGAGTAATGGGTGTGCTGAGCCAATGCCAAAGTAGATCTGAATTCTGTTCCTGGAAAGCCTAGGATTTTCCTCGTTTGAGTTCCTGCTCTTAACTTTCAGTTTGCATGGCTCTTAAATTGCCAGCTAGGGGCTTTAATGCAGGGTGAAGAAAAAAAAAATGGCTTATTTTGTTAAAGACAGCTGCATACTTTGTTGTGAATGTTACTAGCAGTGTGAATTCCACTACTGATTTAAGTGAATGCAACTACATTTTGAGTAGTCTTCTTTCATCGTCTTCCTTCAAACCCAAATCCTGGTCTGGAAGAGAGAAAGGGCAAGATCCTTGGTTGTCTGCCACACAAGTAAACAGGAGAGAGCAGCCTGGTTCCACAGTATTACAAGTTCTGTATGTGTTCTGGAAATTCAGCTTCTTTCTCATCTTGAATCTGATACAAAACGAACTGTGAAGGCAGAAACATTATTGCCCATAAATTGCCTTACATGAATTCCTATTCCAATTCTGTATAGCAAGTGTAAGTGAAAATCTTGGAAATATGTTTGCTAAATCATGTGGTAAATGGTCTTGTTGATGACTGCAAAGTTGCTCTGGGGATGGAGTTGTTAAGCACTTATTATAGGAATCCAACAGGGCAAATTAAGAGAAACCTGTGTGCGTGCTAGTTATTTTAGGACTTTTATGCTTGTCTTCTGAGAGACTTCACGTAGGACCTCATGACCTAAAAAGACTTGCTATCTTTTAGTCAGAGGTTAACTTCTGAAATCTCAGTTACTGACTTGTCAACAATGAAAATAATCACCTCCAGGGGAGGGTTTAGTGTTATTCTTTAATGCTAAGTAGCTGAATATTGCTGTTAATACACATAAAGTAGCTTTTTAGCATTCTGCTTGGTCTTATGTGGTATTTTTTACTTATTAACTGAGTCTTTTTATACTTGTAAATTAGGGGGGACATTTTTTGTTTCATTGTAAGTAACTACTGCACAGTTTCTTACTTATTTGGAATACCATTGCAAGTATTTCATTAATACATGAGTGTTCAGATGCGGTGGGTTGAACCTCAATGTGTGCGTGAGTGTTCCTTGGAAACACTATTCCAAGTACAGAAAACCACTATGCGTGGTAGAATTTGCCTTTATAATAAATTCTATCGTAGAACCACCAATGCATGCTATTTTTTGCTGATTTTAACTCTTCAGTTTCAAGATATAAATGTGCAGTCCATTTAAAACAAGTGTTGCTGTTGGTTTTACTGCTTGCTAGGTACTTCTCCAGATGTACATCTTTAAAAATAGATCAATTTCTGATGTGAGTATACAAATGGGTACTTTTACATAAAGTTCAAATTTCACTGTGTGTGGAACAGGTGAATCACTTTTCTCACTTTTTTCCCCCCTAACTTCACGTAACTTTCTCTGAAATTATATTAGCTATCTGGAAAACTATCATAATCTTCTAACACCATTTTTGCCAGTATCTAAAGTGTTTTCAGTAACACAGCTTTACTGACAGATCTTGAGTTCTAGCTGCATCAGACTTTTGATAGCATGATTATTTTGCCAGTGATGATGATTATAACAGTGGAACTCCCCTTTGAGGAAAAAAAGTCATCCATCTTTTTTAAGATTCATACTTGAGCTGTATCACTTTAGTAAAAAAATCATTGCTTGCTTGTTAACCACAAAGGACTCACACCGCTGGAAAATGTAACCACACTTACATACATCTTCATGCGCATGGTTAGGTTAGCTTTACAATAAGCACATGACAATACAAGCATAGCATACTAATACGGGGAGCGTGTGTTTTGTTTTAATTTATGGAATGCTGGAAAGTTTGAACAAAATCTTAAAACTACCTGAGACAACATTTGATCCTTCCTGTTCTACCTCAGATTCCTTTTGTAAGGTTTATAAACCTGGGGTTTCTTACTTATTAGATATAAATACATGTGTATTTTAGGACCCAATGTTGTTTTTAAATAGGATTTTCCCACGATCCTTACCAGTTTATTTGTAAGGCTCTGTATCTGCAACTTTTGTAGCCAGTGCTTGATGGCTTCTCTGTAAACTATATCCTAACCAGGTATATTCATGAGTATTCGCTTTTCTTATTCTCATCTCTGTATCATGTTTGTAGTATTAGGGAAGGTATCCAAAATTAGTTTTATCTATGGCTACAGAATGTTGTATTCACATAGAAGCTGATATCAATATTACCTCAAAAAAAAAAATCAAACTAGTTCATATTGCTCTTGTGAAGCTATAAACCTATCAGCATTAAGCTGACTTAAGATTCTGGAAAGTATTGTTTCCAATTTGGAAAAACCCATAAGTCATAGGTCTTTTAGGTTGTGTAATATTAGAGCATGTGGTAATGTGGTATAGGGTCTCACTGACTGCGTTGTCATAGAATCATAAAGGTTGGAAGAGGCCTCTAACTAAGATCAAGTGCAACTATAAGCCCAACACCACTGTGCCTACTAAACCATGGTCACAAAGTGCCATGTCTACACATTTTTTTGTACAGCTCCAAGTGATGTGACACCACTACTTCCCTGGGCAGCCTGTTCTAGTGCTTTCACCACTCTTTCAGTAAAGAAATTTTTCCTAATAGCCTATCTAAATTTTTCCTAATATCCAGTCTAAACCTTCCCTGGTGTGACTTGAGGCCATTTCATGCAGTGATATTTTCCAAAATATCTAAAATTCTGAACTGATATCTTGGGCTGTGAACTGTGGTAACTTTGCTGCCTCTGTTACTGTTGTAACGAAGCTATTACCTTCAAGCACAAAGCAGAGGTGTGGAGAACAGGCAGTAGTACTTTAAACTGCAGTTGCTAACCTGCCAGGTTTGTCTGCTATACAAACCACCTTTTGTCTTGAAAATCACATTGACTGCAAACCCTGACACTGCAGACAGAATAAAAATGTAACTGAAACTTGAAAAAGCTGGGTTTAGGACATGTCAGTGTTTTTCACTTTCAGATTTGTATTTAAGGAAAAAGGTGTGTAGCATTTTTGGGGTGGCATGCAGCAACATGCACGGATGTCTAGTAATAGCTATACAGAACACTTTCCGCTCTTCATGAATCCTGAAAGGAATTTCAGGCTTTTGTTTACAAAAGCGGTGATAGAATGGATAAGTGAATGGGGTGCAGCTGAAACAACTCCTACTGTTGCGTATGAGGAAGTAAAAAGTACTTCTGTAATGAAGACTGTTGCTGAACCTGTTGTTGTTGGTATTACACATTAAGCTTCTGTTAGGCTAATCATTTTTTAAAAATAAAGGCAGCATTAAATGTGCATTGAATGATAAAACAAATACAAGTTGTTGGCTGCACTTCTTAATGAAGAAAGTGGTGATATTGGTATAGAGTCCACAATGGGAAGCGTAATGGACATTCCTTTTCATGAAATTAAGTAAACAATTTGCCCAGAATCGCTATCACATTAATATGTCTAGGTGATTCCCATGTCTTTATAAGAATTCCAAGAGCTACAGATATCTAAAGAGAAACAAACTAATTTTGTGGATGTTCATCTTTAACATTTTGTTGTTGGAATTCCTGAGATCCTGATAACTAATTGAAAAAAGGAGAGAGCTTTTAGTCCTGCAGGCTGCAGCTGCAGAGTATTTCAGAATATCATGTAACAAATCACTGCAAGCTATTTTGTACGAATGATGAAAGCGGATAAAATACTGCATGATGCTGCAGAGTATTTTAAAGAATGATTTCAATATCTTGAATGTGCTAAAATATTGCATGCAGTTTTGCTCAGTCTAATTGGAATTTCACAATTGTACCATTGTAAAGAAGAATTTCTGTGCAAGTTAAGTTGTGGGCAGGGGAGGGGGAATCAGACTATAGTGCAATATAAACTAGATGAGAATTAACATTTCTTAAAATGCATAATAAACTTGATCATCTAGCATGCTTTTAGGAGCACAGTGGGTTTTATGGTGCTTCTGTAATTTGAATACTTTGATTTGGAGACTAATTAAATTCCTGAGCAACACTGAATGGCTTACTCTTGTTATGTGAAGACTATTTGAAATAACAGAACTGGCATTAAGCTTTTAAGTTTCCTTTTTAAAAATTTATTTGAAAATATTTTAAAAATAAGCTTCAACAGAATTATTTGAGATTTCAGCAAAAATTCTACTCTTCTGTGTTAGTCTATAGGTTAACATTCAGTCTGGCATTTGTGAGGTTGTTGTTCGCTCCTGTTTAAGCAAAAGTAGAGCAGAGTTGCACTCTTCTTTTGTATCATTGCTGTTGCTTATATAAAACCACTCAAGGCTGCTTCAGAAAGCTGCTTAGAGCAAATAGTAACCTTAAGCTCCTTTCCCTCCAGTACTGTGACCACTTTCTGAAACAGTGCACCTTGCAATCATTAAAATGTCAGCAAGAGGAACTCTGTGAACAGGCTAACAGGGGAGGACAACAAAAGCAGTGACTTGGATTGATTTAAATTCTTAGAAAATTCCATTAACTTCATTATTCTGGTGTGCTTAGAATTCTCATCAGTTTGTGTCTGAAAGGATGCTGTGATGTCAGGTGATCTGGTGTCTTCTGTGTATTGATTGTTTGATACCAGACTGTTGGGCTGAAAACACCACCAGAAATAAACCCCACACAGATGGTGGTGTGCAAAACCTTCACCTGGCATAGGCCTAATAATGGTGTTAATATTTGACTTGATTCTTAAAGGGAGCATCCTTGGCAAAGGAATATCTCCTGGGTAGACAAACTGACTTCTCATGTTTGAACCTGGAAGCAGCTAATCATGTCTTAGACAGTTTTGAAGACACTTGTGAGTCTGAACTACAGGCTGTCATACAAAGAGAACTGAAAGTTGTAGTGGGAGCAGTATTTCCCCAAGCATTTGTTGAACACTCTGGGGAAAAGAGGAGTGTGTGCAGTCTGGTTTAATGGCAGCTAGGAAATTCCCTGATGGAAAGAAAAAGCTAGGTTAAGAGGATTTTGGGTATGCAGAATAATATTGGCTTGAGTTGGTGAGGAAACAGAGATGGAGGGAAGAGTGCACCTTTGCACTGTTTTGTCTGCATGTGGCTGTGTTTGTTTTAACATTAGCTAAAGTTAATCACCTTTTGGAATCACTGGTTTCACACCATCACCTTCACTCATTTTTCTGGAGGTACGGCCTGGTGATCTAAAATACCTTAAGTTTTAGAGCCCTGTAAAGGGTTGCACATGGCAGTAAACAGGATTTTATGATGTCAGACTCCTACTAAGAGGCTTAATCATCTCCACTGTGATGTGTAATTTATGGAAAGGATGAGGAGGTTTGTCAGTGAGGCAACAGAGAGGGACTGTGCCAAAGCCTCTTCAAACACAGCCTTAAGCTCCTGGGACCTGCAGTCCTTTTTTACTGAAATAGTACATCTCCATCAGTTTACTGGAAGACATTCCAACTGATTTTTGACCAGAAATCACCCTTTCAGGATAGTATGCCAATATAATTTTTTATTTGGAAAACACATAATTCAGATCCTGAATGTGTATTTTGTAGTCATAACAGCTCTTGTTACTGTCCTATTAAAGAGTTCTCTAGTGTACAGTTAGGTAAATTTAATAATTTTAATTGTAAGGGTATTCTTTAGGTCATCTAGTTCATCTTGAAGGCTATCTTCAAAGTGGAGTCAGATGGCTTGTGGTCATGTTAAGTCAAGCTCAGAAAATCCTCAAGCATGGAGATTTCACAGGCTCTCTTGACAGGCAGATCCAGTGTTTAACCATCCTCATTATGAAGCTCCAGGAAGGAGTTTGCAGTGTATTTTCCAGATTTTTGATCTTGGTTCTGATTTGGGTGTCCCAGCTTTTACTTCTGGGTAAGATGCAGATTAATTTAACTTACCAAGCCTGATTGTTTTGATCCAGAGCTTTTAACTGATGCCCTCTAAGAATGCCTAGGCAGTAGACCATCTGTTTCTCAAATGTGTAGTGTGAGTCCTCATTCTATGGTAATGCTGAGATGGCAAGCTTGCACCTGTCTCTGTCTGGAGTACCATTATTTTCAGCCAGCTTCAAAAAAATAGTATAGTGGTGTATGCATCAAATTGCATAGCCCAAGAATGGTAATATTCCCAAGAGAATAAAGGATCTGAAACTAGGAGATAACCTAGTTAAAACATGAAACTACTGTTATGTGTCTTCTTGGAGGGCCAATAAAAGGAGGAAAGAGTAGGGTTTTTCTCAGGTAACTCTAGGTAAGCAAGGGTTTATAAAAATTAAATTGGTCATTGAAGATAAAGATATACATAAGGTTTTATCACTTTTCATATCTTTGGAAATATTTTTTTCTGTACGGTATGCATACTACTATCTTTTGAAGAAAGGGAATCAGCTGCAGTGTTGATGAAGTACAAGGAACTGAAGCTGTCACTGCTCTAAATAATACTTTGAGGAATAAGAAGTTAGTTTACCAGACACCTTGTGTCTAGTAAAGTGTCTTTGAAAGTCTAAGGTGCTGCGTTTGTGAATTACAATAAAAACACGGAGAGAGGAGGTGTTTATGTAGTCTGTCTTATACATGTTTTCCAAAATATATCATTGGGTACATATTTTGAGAACATAATTTACTATAAAGCAAAATCAGTGTGTTGCCCAAGTTAAAGGAACTTGCTATGGGTGAATTGTGCTGATCATTCCAAACGTGTACCATATTGTGTAAGTTTTGAACAATTGACTGAGAAACTGTTATAAAAATATGTTAAGAAATAGCCTAATGTATACAGGTTTCATACTGCAAATAAAAATAAGCTGTCTTCTTTAGTATGACTGATGGTAAAGCTTTTGAGAGAAAATTGTTTGTGGTATAATTTTCTAAGACTTTTTTTTTTTTCTATTTAGAATCCTTAATACCTGCTCATACTAGAATAAGAAATTAAAGTCTGCTTGGAAAGGTGATATTTCTCTATAATATAAACCTAGAAGTTGGAATGTGTTCTGATTTATTGGAGTATTACAGCACTTCTGTTCACCTACAGTTAACTTGGTAGGTCACTGGATCATCACTGCAAGGGACAAAGCAAATAACAGCTGGTATGCTTATATTTTTATTTCAATCTCTGACCCTGGTAAAAGCCA
Source organism: Neomorphus geoffroyi (assembly GCA_033558235.1). Taxonomy (NCBI): domain Eukaryota; kingdom Metazoa; phylum Chordata; class Aves; order Cuculiformes; family Neomorphidae; genus Neomorphus; species Neomorphus geoffroyi. The sequence goes on along the minus strand of JAUMJM010000020.1, from coordinate 20,685,975 downwards.
CTTGAAGTCAAAGCGCTTGAAGTGAATTGCCAAGCATGGTCCCAGCCTTGGAAAATGGGAATATAGCCCCTATTCTGAGTTTCAGTAAGAAACCCTATTTGTACCTATGGAATTGGGTAAGAAATAGGCTTTTGGACTTTGAGAATCTCTGGAGACACCTTTTTAGTGTCTTAAAGGTCTTGAGTATTTTTAATAATCCGGCTGCTAGTCTCCTTTTTTTAATTTTTTTTTTTTTTTTTTGGTCATGTGTTTATCTGTTCTTTAAGACTGACTTTTATACAAGAAATAAAAAAATCATAAAATACATTTTAAACATTGCTAGAGACCTTGGTGCACTAACCTAGTGTCCTAGTGGATCTATTGTCTAATTAACAAGTGTTATATTCCCCAGTGATCTTGGCTGACACACTTGACCTTAATACTTCAGCATTGCAACTTTTCATGTTTATTTGCCAATAGACCCATGTGGGAAGGAGCTCTATTGCACTGCATATTGCACAGAGATGAAGATGGTAGTCTTTGCCTTAGGAATTGCCAGGGAAGCACCCACAAAGAGACACTTAGTGAACCAAAATGAAGATTCACTCCCAACCAAAACTACTTAATGCTTTTTTCAAAGTAAACCACAGTTTTGATGTCAATTCGGAATATTACTACAGAACTGCCTTACGATTTCATAAGTTTCACAAACAGTCCTTTAGAAGGATGACCCAAAATGTGTAAATCACTCACTCACTCATGAAAGGAAATCTCTCTCTCAAGGGTAGACAGAAAATAGAATTGCTCACCTAATTGGGCGAAGGGTCACTCAAGGGTATATCTAGAAGAAATAATCACTCACTGAAAAAGGAGGATGAGAGCACTCATTCCCAGGAAAGTTACCTTGGGTGGCATCTCAATACTGAGGGGTGAGTCCTCGCTGTAGGCCTGCAGTTGTGAGGTGAAAACAGCTCAAAGAGGGTCTCCAGTGGGACTTGGTTTTCTACCATAATCAAGTCTGATCTTTGGTCATTCTGACTGGCTGGGGACCCACCTTTTCCAGGAACTGAGTGCCTGGCAACAATTGTTCTCCTTCTCCATGCCTAGCAGTGCCAGGATGGAGAGGAGTGGGGTTTCCAGTCAGTCCGTTGTTGACGTTCACATTCTGTGCAGTGAAAGAACGTCTTCCCTCATCTCCTCCTTAAAACCTGAAAAAACTAATCAGGATTCAACAGCTGGAAAGCCTTGGTCTTTGACCAGTCGGGTATTTTTCAGGTCCTTGGTAAGCCATGATCTTTATCAGGTCCTTGACAGGGTGGTCACACCTGCCATAGGAATTCATGGTGTTAAGGTAAATCTAACATATGAAGGCCTCCAGAGGACTGTGTCAGCACAGGCTGAGAAAGGTAGAGTATGTAGCGAAAACAACTGATGATTTTAATATCTACTTATATGAAAAGTTTTCTTTCAGTTAGTTATAGTAAGTACCTAAACTTTTGCTAAACACATCATTGAATTTGAAATGCTGAATACCAAAATTTTTCCTAATAATTTAGTATTATTTGGATCTTTAAAAGGTATGCATTAGAAATGCAAGCAAATCCTCAATTTATGCACAATTCTGGTCTTGCAGTCAGATGTTTCCTGAAAATATGAATAGGTGTGCTGATCTTGCATCCAAGTGTCGTCTTTTTCGTATTTATCTTCCTTATTTACTCATCTAAAACTAGGGAAGATACTTTATTGTTGTGTTGCAAAGTTATTTGTTATGGGTTGTTAAAATGCTGGATAGTTATTTGTTAGAGTTGTATGGCCATTTGTTATGGAGAGTTAAAATGTTGACTGCAATAGCAAGAAATTGAACTCTACTTGGATTATTAACTTTTCCCCTCCTAATTGATATTTCAAGTGAGAGCGCTGTAATTTAAAAGTAGTAGGCTGCTCTAACAATGTCTGATTGTCATGAACTCAGAGCCATCATAGAATTACAAAGATATATAATGGATAACATTGAAAATTTGAATGGGGAATTAATAGCTATACTTTCTGGTTGTGCTGCCTTTTCTTTTAGAAAATAGTACTTTGATATTTATTGCAGATACGTGTTGCCAAGTGACAATTAAGTTCTGTTTTTCTTCTTGTGCATAAAAAGTCATCAATTTCTTGGTGATTCACTGGGCAATGTGGGAAGGAGGAAGTAGACTTTTAGCTCCCTTTAGTTCATCTCAACCCTACGTCCTTTCTGCCTGCTTTTGTGCTGTGGTGTTAGCGACTTGCCTGTTTGCTGCTGTGGCTTCTCCCTGGCTCCTGCCCTGTGTAGTGGCTGGCCTCTGCATACTGTGCCCTGCTTTCCTTTTCAGTCATATACCTCATTACGTCATCTTCGAAATATGCTCTGGTTTAAGAGTGCAACAAATCAGTCCCTGAAGTATCCAGTACTTCAGTATGAGATGAAAATGCCCAAACATAGTTCTGACTCCTATAAACTCTTCTGATTTGTTTTGTTTCAAATTTTTTTTTCTTGATTTGCTTTCTATAGGCAGATTTCATGATTAGTCACATGCTGCCTCTGTCCATACCATTCTGACTCACTGCAGAACTGGATGTTGTCTTGGTTAAACTTGTGTTATTTAACACACTTTGACTAGTTTGGCAAGTGTAGTAGTTGTATGTCGATGCCCAGTGCTCCAGGTCAAATTAGCACCATTAGGTGTTGGAACAGTGCTCATCTGCTGCCATAGTTTTGGACTCACTGCCTTATTAGCCTAGTAAGTGTTTTTAGAGTGCTGACAGTTTTATCATGTCAATGATCAACAGAGTTGGCTATTAGTACAGAGGGAAAATTGTCAAGCAAATGTTTTTCTGCTTTCCCTTTACAACTGTCAGTAAAGGCTACAAACTGAATTAAACATTTGGGTCAGATTCTGTGGAGCTGGTGTTAGAAATTCTGAGATGGTCAGATGTTATGAATTCTGCAAACAAATACATAAAGAGACTAAAAGGGAGATATTGTAAAAACTACATGAAGACTTTCTCTGCAGAAGTGTAGAATTGGTGATAGCAATGATTTTTCTGCAAGTTAACCATGTGGTTGATGTAAGAAAGTCAAACTTTCTGGTTAAGCAGAATTTTCAACTCTATCTCTTAAAGAATCCTGAAAAATGAAATATTCTTTAATTCTTGCACCAATTTTCTAATGTTACTTTTGGTTGAGATAAAACATATCCATCATATGTCTCTCTCGTGAGGCATTCCCTTGTCCTCATGTATTACAAGAAGTGTGCAGGGTGCATGTTACTGTAACGTGTAGGAGAAGGATCTCTTGTTTTAAAATGTCACAGAGAGAGAAAATGAGACAGTAGTCCAGAAGATTTTTTTTTTTCCTGACTGATTTCTGTCCTTGTGCTTGTGTCCAACTCAAAAAAATGACACAATTGTATACTGAAGCTCTCTTCAGCTTCTGTGGTGCGCTTCTTTCCTTTGTTCGTGTCATATATTATATGGCATAACTACAGAATTTACCAGAATAAATGGAAATGTCTTTTGCTTTTGGAGACTTCCTTTAATTTTTCACTGTCAGTGTTGTAAAGACAGGGGCATTAATGGTCAAGTTGGCTAGACTTATAGGATGCATCCTAGGAAACAAAATCTCTTCCAGACTGAAAACCACTTCAATATCACTATCTCATTTCTGTTGTTCATGTTTTATGAGAGCAGTAACTGCTACGTTTCTTAAGTGCAATAGATTTAACTTAAGATTTCAAAGTCACATACAATAGACACACAAAGTATAGGAAGTTAAGAAAATGAGATAAGTCATGGGCTCTTTAATTATATAATGACAGATTTGCTAAGGCGTGCACCATAATGCATAGAACTAAAGGAAGGCTTTTTTGTATTATGTGTTAGTATTTAGTTTTAGACGGGAAACTTTACTTGATATTGTATGTATTTGATCCCCTAATTGCTAAATGATGGGGTTTGCAGTGTGGATAGTGTAGTTTTTAGGTGCAGTTTTTGAACTCTTAATTCTTTACTGTTGCAACAGTGTCTGCCTTATGAACTGCAGAACTATTTCACAAAATAGCTGGAGAAGATCATTACATTAGGTTTAAGAGATGAATATGTTTGAGGGAGTTGGTTGAGTTTGCTCCTTATTTCAGGAGTTTGAAGGAGTTCTGTTCTGTAAAGGGCTCCCAAACTGAACTGGGCCCTTGGAGGATGCCCTTAAGGTATGCTGACAGTGGTTTTGGGAATGTGTGTCAGAGTGTTACTGACCAAGACACGAAAGAAAGTTGAGGGTTCTGACAGGTTATAACCAAGTTGGTGCTGAAATGGCTGAGCTGAAGGAAGAAAAGGTACTTCTGCAGCTTAAGAGGCTTGTTCATACAGAGTTTCGAAGTCCGCTATGTACAGTGGATTTGCTATGTCTTAAAAAAAGTTACCATTTCAATTTACAAAAACACCTACCAGGCCACCAGAACCCCAGATGTTCCCATGGTATGCTGCTCAGCTCTGTTCCATCACTGCAGGAGCAGATTCTAGCCCTAAATTCAGCAGAGAATCACCTGTGTATATCAACAAAGGGGAGGCACATGCAGCTGAAATAGTGGCTTGTGTGTCACTTACAGCATTAGCTTTGTCTTGGGTATTTAGCTGGGGGGAAAAGACACTACTTAAGCAGAGTTTGCCCTGATTTTTCTGCCATAAATTAAAAATACGTAATAAGAGGTAGATGTTGGAGCCCTAGGTAACTGGACCTTTTGTTGCACTTGGTCTGATGGTGTAATAACTCTGGCAAGTTCTGTGAGCTGGTGAAAAGAGCAAATGTAATTTTATGTAACCTTCAATTCTCTCTTTATTGAGAAATTACTAGGAAATATGATCAGTACCATTGTTTAAAAACCTTTTAGTAATATATCACGAGAAAAATATCACCAGTTTCCCTGTAGAGAGTTGCTCATTAACGTGTTTGCTGTCTAACTGATAGTTTTGCTTGTCAATCTATGTAAAAGGAAAAAGTTATGTCTCTGACAACCATTTTAGAATAAAGCTGTTTCTACTGTATTTTTAAACATGTAATTTCAGAAATTTTTAAGTTTTCTAGGGCTTTTTCTCATATAAGTATGTTTTACACTAAGTATCAAAACTAAACAGAACATTGTGCAGGGAAAAAAAACCCTCAGAAATGACAGTTTTCTCCTTGGCGACATCTATGTCTGAAGAAGAGCAGTGCCTGTCTAGTAGCCCTTGTTGAACTGTTCAGGTTCTTGACAGCTGGATCGTTTACTGACCCTGCTCTTCATGTGATTTCTTCCGGGATCAAATAGAGCACTGCCATGCTGACCATTTTCCAAATGCAGGAGGACCAAACAGGAGACAGACTTATCTTAGATTGACGACTAGATTGATGGTAAGCAGTGCAGAAGGTTCAAGCCCCATGCTAGCATGAAATCATATGACAGATAGAGATATTTGCTTATAAATTGAAAGAGTAGGTAATAATAGTATTTTTTTATGATTACATTACATGATATTTTATGATTACACAGACTAACAGCTAGCAGATGGCAGAGTATACATTTTACTTGTTTACCAAGATGATGGATGGCAATGATTGAAAAACAGTTTTTTCCCTTGTTACATTGCTCTGAAGGCTTGTAGTGGACAGGCAATTTACAGTACGAGTCAACAATAATTTGTATCTGCTCTAGATTTTTTGGGGCATCAGTTATTCTATTTCTTACCTTACTGAAGTTTTTTCTTCTTTCTTCTGGCGGGAAGAGGGGGAAGCTACATAAAATCTACTTGTAAAACCAGGCCTTTAAAAGTGTTATTGCATGCCTGACAGCATACATATGCAAATAATATCTATTTATATGAAGACTAAATGTTGGGACATTTTTTCGCTGTTCTGTTTCAATGTTTACATCCAAATGCCCAAGTAATATGATAAAGATGTGCTCTGTCTTTTGTTTAGACACCTCAACACAAATATACATTGTTATGTTGCATGCTACCAAGATAATTAAAGCTATCCAGTCATGATAATAATTGCAGTGGTTTTCATCCTTTTTAGTTAATTGGTAATGACTTACTCAAATTACCTGTGTGTATGTTTTATATATATTGGCTATTCAAGTGTTGCTTCGGGGGGGGTGGGTCCTTAAGTACTGTGGCTTGAGAATACTTTATAAACATGAGTCAGGTTGTTCCATGAGTAGTAGATGTGAAAAATGGCTTTCTTCTGGGTTCATTCCCTACATATTTTGGACTCCAGTGTCTGATGCTCAGCTCCCTTCTATGTCTACAGTGTCTGCCATTCCTATCAGCCCGTCTCAATGGGTTTTGGCCAGATTAGTTATGGCATGCTTGTGGTTTCGACAGACAGTTCTTGGATTCTGATTAGATGGTAGATTGCCATCTCCAGGGGAAAAGGGACAAAACTATGGTCACTTGTCCCTCAAGAGTCACTGCATTGGGTCTTATTTTTCTGTAATGTCTCTAACCTCTGTGAAATTTGTATCTGAGACATCTAGCATTTTGCCAAATTTAAGAGAACTTGGACACCATGGTACAAATGTTATGATTTTTGTATTCAGTCTTCTCATAATAACATTAGTTTCCTGGAAAAATCAGGGTAAAACAATCAGGTGGCACCAGGGTGTTTTTTCTCCATAAAGAACCCAATAAGATCATAGACTATTACTTTTTTCCCCTTAGTAAAAGGGGAAGGGAAATAATTGTAATAATTACGATCACTGGACAGCGTAAAACATCACTTGAGATATTTTTTAAGATATGACTCTTGCCTTTCAGGCAGAGGATTCTTCATAATGTATATATCTGATTTCTAATAGAAATATGGAGTCTGTTTAAAATTATTGTTTAAATCTCCTTTATGAATTTATATATATGTTATAAGACCTGAGTGTACATTAGCTTTAGGAAGCTCAGTTTTGTATCAGAGAGGGACCCGCTGAGTCCATTTAATTCCACCAGCTTCCAATTCTCTTCTCTCAAAGGGTTTTCATCACTGCAAACTGCTAGTCGCCTTTCAGCAGGGAGAAAGCCTATGATGTCTCACTTTTTGCAATGTGAAAAGAGGAAAATAAATTCAGACAGTTGCTGGTGGCTTTAGTGAGCTTATTTTCCTTAGTCCATGTTCCCAAGGCATACTTTTTTCCTGGTCAGTGATCTATTTATTTTTTTATTTCCTCTGTCTTCTGCCTTTCACCATTACATTCAGATTGGGGTGGCAGATATGTATGCTGACAATTACTGTCTTGTCCAGCTTCCCTATCTTTGGCTAAATCTTTAGCATTCACTGTAAGACCCAAGCTTCAGACCAGTTACGTTAATATGATGTTTTCCAGCTTGAATGTGTACAGATGAAATGGCTTTGGTATAGATGCTTGCCTTTGGCTGCAGAAACAGAATGAGAAATAAACAGTAGAAATCTAGCTACTAAGAGCCAAAATTCTTCCAAACCCTGTCTTTTTAATATGGAAAGTTGAGTTTTGTACCTGAATTGTCACTGGTAAATGTTTGAGATTGGAAGTATGAAAACAAAAAAACAGGAGGAGATGAGAAAGAGCAAGGCCAGCTGGGCTGGCCTCCTTGAATTTCCACAGTGCCCCTGTTAGGGGAAGATGAGTACTTCAGCAGGAAGTGACTGCTACATCAGAAGTAGCTTTGAGTCTGGATGAGTTTGTAATTTGCTGTGGAATGCTAGCTGGATTCAGATTATGAAGCCAGGTTGTGAGATCGTGTGCGCTGTAGGTTTCCCTGCTGTATTGCAGCCTCTCCTTGCCCACAGTCTCTGGGTGCAGATGTGGGCTGGGCAAGGGACCCGAATTAAAACTGACTTGGCAAAAAATGAACATTTAACTCAAGTGAGCTCTAGTAACAAGGAAACCACAAACTTTTAGGTGGGAGAAAGGGCAGGGATGCGCAGACCTGAGTAGAGGTGGTTGAACACAGCATCACTGCGCTCAGAACTACTGGGTTTACACTTGCGTAAAGCTTCATAAAACTAATCTTAATCCTATTACAGCTATACATATGCAGATTTCTGGATTAGAAGATTACAGTGACTGATGTACTTGTGCTGTTAGTGTGTAAATCCCAGAGTTTTGTTAGGATTATAAATGCTAAACGAGGTAATTGGTCTTAATTAAAGAATATATAAAATGTAAAATTGACTTCAGTTGTCTCTACCCAGATTTTATTAGCTTTCTGCTTGCAACTTTCAATCTTAATTATAAATGTAGTCTGAGGACTGCTAGATGTCCTTTGTAAAATTATGTAGCAAAATTTTAAATACAGGCCTTTTAGAGTATGTGCTTTTAATATGTATCTTACTGCTGCAAAGCTAGAGAGTCCTGATTTTTGAAACTATTCAAAGTCAGTCCTTTGTTAAAACCTGCTTTTTTATTGTGAATCTTCTGTGGTTTTAACAGCTCTCTAATTTTGGTGAAAAAGGACTTTGCATTTTGTACGTGTATCTAAATTATGCCTTCATCGTCTCATTCCGCTATGCTTAGTTCTATTTTTATCCTGTTTATATGTCTCATGTAAGTCACTTTGAAACCCTTTTAAACACTGCAGTACTTACATTAAGAGCCATCAATATTTGGAGACTGGAGATCTATTCATGTTGGGTAATAAATACTTAAATTGTTCCTCAGAAATGTCTCAAAGTATATATTGCAGCATTTTTACCAGTTACCTTGGTATGTTAGATGGTATGAACATTGATCAAATTTCAGAATTAGACCTCTGTATTTTGAGAATGTAGTGAAAGCAAAGCATAGATTGTCGTAAGTAATTTGCTATGTATTTAGTCAGTGAAGTGTGAGGGAATTTGATGGAAACTTTTTATTTCAACTTTCAGAACTTCTAACCGTTGTTTTCCCAGAATGATCATCTTCCAGGTACATCTTTCTTCAAACAGCTTTATAGACCAAGAGAAGTTCTTAGGAAGTATGGAAGGAAGCACTGTTGTCTGTCCAAAGCAAAAGCTGCTGTGCATGCTTAATGCCAGTTTTGCAAGAATTTCAAGTACCTGCGTGCTGCTAATTTGTATGCTGCTACTGTGTGCATCTCCAAGGAAGGTGGTTCAAGTGTATCTCAATATTAGAACAAATGGATTCAGGTTTTCTGACGAGCACTGGCAACCACTGAGATCTTAGTAACAGTTTTTACCTCCGTATGGGAAGCAAAATGGATTTCATAGTAATGATTTTTCTCTTAACTGTTTAGTAACTGGTATAAGTAAAATTTGTTATGGTGTTTAGGGATTTTTGGTCTTGCTTTGGTTTCTAGAGAAGACAACGTATTTTACTCTCGTCTTTGTATCAATGAGCATGTTACAGGTTCTAACCAAAGCCAGAGCTGAAGGTAGGTAAAATGTTACACTGGTCCATCAGTATTTTCATGCGACACTGCATCAGACTCTTCTAGCTGATCCAGGATGATTGTTTTTAAAATCTGCAAATCACTGCTTTGTGAAGACAGCAGTAGCAATGAAGGAAGAGGGTAATTGCTATTTTTTTTGAAAAAGAAAAAAAAGAAAAGGTAAAAAGCCTGTTGTTTCTCTTTTGGAATTGAAACAAAAAAAAAACCACAACAAAAAAACCCCAAACAAAAACATTTAATGCCTTGCTTATTACAATGTCTAAGTGCTCTATTAATTTTAAAGAGAATAATTTACAAATACTTATGTTTTCTGACTTTTGGAATAGAAGATATCCATTGTATTCCGTTCCTTTGTCAAAAAATCCCCCTGAATTCTGAACCATTGCTAATAGAAGGCTGTGAGATTTTTATATACAAAGGAATGGGGGTGGGGGACAAAAAAATACTAGAGAAAAAGTAGTTCATATCTCCAGGAGACAAATTTTTAGTTGTAAAAAGACTTTGTTCGTTTGTATATTGTGCTTTTTTTATTCACCTTTCAAAATAAGGCTTTGGTATGTGCAATGGATTTTGTTGGAATTTGCATATTGCATGCAGGAGGCAGAGTATACAAAGTGTGTTTGTGTATTAATTTAGAATTGTACAAATAAGACCCAGCCCTGTATTTTTTTTTTTAAAAAAAAATGTGAGTAAAAATTTCTCCTTCTGTAGATCAACATGAGTGCATAGAAAGAATGAAGGGATGAAAAAGAATTAACTGTTCTTTTTGTCTGTGTCACTATGTTATCCAGTTTCCTCTTCTCTTGCTAAATAACACTAATTTGTCTATACATTTTAGTTAGGAAGGTAAACTTGACGTGGCTCCTGTGTTAGATGCTTGTGTTTGTGAGATAGGAGCAAACATCTTGCTCAGAGTTACAAAATGCAAATCCTGTTCCAGGAACCTGACTCCAAAATTAATTAATTGTATTAAAAAATAGGATATTGGTCTGGATGACTTTGCCAATATGTAAAACATCCATTGGCATATGTTATGTATTTCCAGTCTTTTCCTTATAGGCAAGATCACCGCTCTTCCATTTACTTTAAAATAATTAATAGTTAAAACCCTCCCTCTTTCTCCCACCATAATGAATGACTGTATTAGTTTGGATCAGTTACTCTGTCATAAGGAAGCTAGAGGGGGAACTGGAAATGCGTCCACTATATCTCTTGTGTAAATTAAGTTTTTGTTTTGATAGAAGGTAATTGCTTAAACATGACAGTTAATTTGCGTTTTGTGTTCCAGTGAAGCTTCAGAGAAAGTGTGTTACAGTATGTACAGCTGACTTTAAATTTTCTTGACATTATACCAGAGACATGTTTATCTCAGCTTGAAGTACAGTACTCTAGATAGCTTCGAGAGTGTGTTAATATAGCGAACTGTGTAATTAATAGAATTTTGGTTTAGTCTTATTTAGAAGTTACTGGTAATAATCATATCTTTGCCCAATTTTGTAACATTTTATAGCAAATGTAATATTTAATGCCTGACCTGGAGTATTTAGGTCAGAATATTTTAGCTGAAATCCTTGTTCCCAAGCCATGAGAAATACAATAAAATCTATTTTTTGTCAATAGCCTATAGGCAGAGTTGGTTAAAAGTAATTTTTAACACCTTTTTCTCTCTTTATCTAATGTATTAATTTGATATAGTAGGTGGATTATTAGAAACGAATATATTTTTTACTTCACATTTCTGTGGGTTTTATTATGTTCTCAGATAATAAACAGGCATTAGCTTTCAATGAAATAGTAAATTAGTGAATAGCAGTATTTCAAGTTCTGTCTATAAAAGAAGTAGTCCAGGTCCTCACTGCTAGTCTGTCTGAATCGGTTCTCAGATTTTGGTGTTTGACAAGCAATTCAGTTATTAGTTTCAATTTAACATAATGCTGTGTTGTTACAACTCAGTCTTAAATTGTCCTTGTGCTCGAAGTGATTTAAATATACTCGATGTCCATGGAAGGTAACAAGTTGCTGTGTATTTGATGACACTTACTTTGTTGTTGCAAAAGAAAAGGAAAATATTTAAAGGGAGCAAAACAAGCAAAGGAACTTCTGTGGTGTGGATTCGTTATAGCACTTTGCAGGGGCTCTGTGTCCCTGGCTCGGCATGTCCTACTCAACGAGGAATGCTAGTACTCTGGGGAACACTTATATAGTTAGTCGATGTGCTGAGGGTCAGCAGCTCACTAAATGGTCTGCCTCGATGCTCTGCTGTTAGACTGCACAATATTTGGATTTAAGAATTAATTTTAAAGTAGTGCCTTTACTGTCTGTTAGCACCTTTTTTTGCAAGAGTGCAATGTCTGTTATATTTAAAAAGATGCTTTTAAGTCTTGGTATGCTTTATCATTATTCATAACAGAAATCTCAGTGCTATGAATGTGGTCTCTTTACTGAAATACTGGCTGCCAGACACTAAGTTACAAGGAACACTTTCACTGCTTCATCATTATGAGAAATGTAGCCTTAATAATTCTGGAGAAGCTGTGTCAAATGAAACTCTTGCTTCAGTATCCACTTAAGTCCCAAAGTAATTGCATGCAGCAGAACAAGTCTAAGGGAAAGTATTAGGCTTGAGAAAGTACTCGTAATTTATGCCCCTGGTTTAATGTTCATGAGTTTGGATCTCTGATTCACACCATCATCCCTAACACAGCCAGTGAGTGGGATAGAGCAGGCTGTCTCATAACCAAGCTTGGGTTTGTGGTGGCTTGTAGTGTGTGGTGAGACTGGTGTAGCCACACCCGCAGTGAGGGTGGTGTTAGCAGGGACTCACCAGGTGGGAGCACTGAGCTTCAGCATTGGGAAAACAAGTTTAACTTACCCTTACTGTGCTTATCTTAGAATTGCTTTCCTTGTGAATGAAAGTCTTAGTAATAGGTATAATGGTATTTTATAATATCATAAAAAGGAATTTTAATCTTAATTTATTTGATTGCTGCTATGGCAGAGATCCTAAAGCACCACCTCCACTTCTTTCCTGAATAAATTTATTCTCCTGTAGTTGTAGGTTTTGGTTACTCGCCTGAAAGCTCTGTGCAAATGTCAAGTGGCACTGTATATTAAAATATATCATTATTCCTTTCAGTACCATAGCATGATATATCTGAAGTAAAAGATTTCTAAAGGCATACATACATCTTCCTGAGAGACAGATTTTTGCAAATCTGTCTCCATTTACTCTCATTAGTATTAAATCAGTAAAATTGATAACAAATGTCAGACACTAATGTTTCTGGTGAGGCAGACCATCTGCCTGCTTCGTAATATGAACATTTATGCTTCCAATCAGTATACTTCAACAACTGCGCCTGAAATGCCGGGTAGTAATTCCTGTTATTTGAGGTCTCTGAATATAGTATGTATATTCAAACAATAATCAGTTCCATGCTTTCTGGCAAATGTAGATATTAAAGGAGATTCCTTTCCGTGAATTGTTTACTTCCCTTCAAAATGCCATCCTTCTCTTAGCCTCTGTTTTATTTCCCTGTGATTGTTTGTTTCTTAGCAATGTATTTGTTTTTCAAACTAGTTAGCTTTTCTTTGAATAACTGAAATTTGTGAAGACTGCCAGTCTATCAACTGAAGTAATGTGATTCTGGAACAGAATCATGTTGCTATCAACTTACCAGTTTGTTTTGACGGAAAGTTTTTGTTTAAAAACAAACAATAAACAAACTAAAAGAATACAAATATCTGAAATCCCTCAATTAAAGCTTGCAGGACTGCAGTACAGCTTGCTTTTCTTCTGTAAGGAGTGATGAGAAGTGAAAGATGAGTTGTGTTTCAGATGACTCAGTTTAGCCATCGTTTCCATATTTATACGTGGGATTTTACTGGCATGAATGGAAGCTAATGGGCTTCAGTCTCTTCAGTTTTCCCTAAATCTGATTTGTAGCTGAACACTACCAATTCTTGGTTCACATTGCTAGTCCATGTGCTGCATATTGTGAGAGTGAAGTGAAGCCGTCGTGTTTGGGAGAGCTAGGCTGAGCATGTTCCTGCTCACCTCCAGTTCTGCCGTGTGGATGGCACACTGCAGCTGCTGGACCTGGGGAAGCAGGGTAGGTTTAGCACTGGTGATTTTACAGAAGTGCTGTTGCCCATAAAGTAGGCTATGCCCATCTAGACAGGCCATTTAATTAGTAGTAGGACGTCACAAAAATCACTGGTAGAGATGAAGAGAAAATGGGAGAGAGATGTGTTTACTGTCCCTATTTTTCCTCAAGCCCTTTTCATGGAAGAGGGGATTCTTCGATGTTTTTGTGACTGTGGAACCTGTTGAGACTGTGGTACAAAATACAGAGGGGTTCTCCACTTTCTACAAAATATTAATAGCAAAGCTAATAGCAAAGCTGCATACATTATGTGAATGTTTTTCATCACTGAGAAACACTGTAAATAAAATCAGTTAAAAGATACTAGGTATATTCTTTATTCTGTTGTACAGTTATCTTTTCAGTCTGATTGTGAAAGCGTTGTTAACACTATGCACTTATAATGGATAAAGAAGGTTTGGTGAGTTATTGCTAGTAATACATAAACTGATCCATGCATTTACTTAATTTCTTGCAAGTAGTGATCTTTCTGCATTGTGATTTGAGAACAAAAGATAAGATTGTTGAGCTATTCTTTTGCTTTCTTAAGATCAGATGACTTGAAACACTATATGACAAAAAGAAACATTTTGTTGCAGGGTTGGTTTTTTTCTTTGTTGTTATGCTGCTGGTTTTCAAATACCGGCAAAGCTACTTGTGCAACTTGTGGCATATCACTCTATTTGTATTTTTAACAAACTCTTCTTTCTTTGCTTGTTTATTCAGTGTTTTCAGAGCAATTTGTTAAATTCCCAGCCTTAGTGTTTGGCTTGGAAACCTGCTCAGTTTAAAACTCAAAAGCAATCGACACATTAATACATTCATTTATCTACTTATACTGCAAAGCTTCTTGGAGAATTATGTCTGACTAGCTATGTGTGTGACTTGTAGGTATGTATATAGTGTATGCATTTGAACATTTATTTATATATTGAATGGTAGGTTTTTTTCATAAGTACTTAGTGTGTGTTGCTTTTTACAGGTTGAAGCAAGGTTATAAATTTGTCTTGTAAAATGTAAATATCTGTATTTTTGTAAAGTATCTGTATTTCCAGTTTATGTAGTAAGTACTGGTCTGACAGTGTTCCTTTGTGTACTGTAACAATTTTTGGATTCCTAAAATAATCAGGATTTTAAGCAAAGGAGTTTTGTCAGTGAGAAAAATCAATTGAACAAAAATTTTGCTTGAGATTATTCTGGTTCTGGATGCCATATGCAGAAGGTCTCATAACTTGTCTACAGAGTTTCAATCCTACAATAAAATCAAGGTCTGCAAGTTCTGCCAAGGTTCTTAGTAAATATTCAGCAGAATATGTCAATTTATGTTGAAGAATGTAAAAAGCAGCAGACATGCAAAATTGCAGCAGGTTTTAAATCTGTAGAGCGCTTCAATAGGAATGAAATGTTTTATTTCACAGTAATGTATCATGCATATCCTCATAGAACACTTGAATGTAATCATATTAGTGCGTTATGTATTTGTGCTCTGTTACTATGTGCATTTGATGCATCGTGATTTAAAACATTCTAGTCTTCATTTTTTCTTTTATCTTCCTGATTTCCTTTCTTATTCCCGTTATTCCTGATTACAGTAATGACAAGGCAGATTCTGATATTCCGTTTTCTTTTTTTTGTTTGAAAGGCAAAGTTTTGGCAAATGGGTGCAGGAGTTTTCAGATTTTTAGGTGTATTTGTTAATATAGCCTCTGCTTAATTCAAAAACTGCAAGACTGGAGACAACTCTCCCATTTTCCCCTCTAGCCCACGAGAACATATGCCATATGCCATAAATAGATGTCGTATGAGTTATATGAAGTTTAGAACCTAGATCTGTTCTCCAGGCTGTGGAGTTAAACATCTCCCAGTGTTCAACCAATATCTAAATACTAAAAAAAAAATATATGTTAGAAAAATTTGCTGTTACTTAAGGCTCCTTTCTTATTAAAATAGATAGTATTGTCTTACTATTTTAAGTAGACTTGAGCAAGATGATATAATTCTGTTTTTCCATTATACCAGTGATACCATATATTATATCATTATACCAATATGTACTTACTAACTTTTTATATCATAAGGATTTCCTATGGTTAAAATTATGTTTCCTTAAATAATACACATGCTCTCTTAAACCTTTATTTTGAGAGAAGCAGGGGGACAATCTAGAAACTGTTCAGGCTCTGAAAGAAGAAAATTTGGTATAGACTGAGTTGCTAGTTAGTCAGATGCTTATAGAGTCTTCAATTTTGGTTTATTCTTGACATGTACTGTACCAATTATAGCTGATATGTGCTGACAAGTGATATTTTCACTTTACAGTTCTACCTAGCTAGATAATTTAAATAAATGGGTAAATGTACCCAATACCTGGAGTGAGCTTGCCTACCTGCTGGTTTGCTTTGTAAGAGCTGGCTTAGATTGTTCAGTTAATAAAACTTTTAAATGTCATATCTATAAATGGCCTGATATAACATCCTCCAGCTAAGGAACATTTTTATCATGAATTGTTTGGTAGTGAAAAGAGAAGATACTCAGTGTTAGACCTTACTCATACTCTTTTACAAAATACTTGTTAAGAAATTGTATATGAGATTGACCTAACTCAGGATAATGATGACTGCCCTCAGGAACCCTGCAATCTCTGTGTGCAGGTATTATTTCTTTCATTTTCTCCTCCTTATATAACAACTATTTTCCTACAAATCTCTCATCCAACTGCCTGCCCTATCCTTTTGTTGTGGACATTTTTCTACACATCTCCTAAAAAATAAAAGAAGGTGTGTATTTGTTCACTTCTTATGTGACAAGATCCTTGCTCTCTTGAGACCCTCTCACAGGGGTCACTTCATGACCATTTGCTCTTTCCTGTATATGATGTCTAAACTATACTGCAAACTGACAGTTATGTGCTTGTGATTCTCAGCTGTACATATTTCTTGACACCTTTAATGACTCTTCTCTGTTCTCTTTGCCTGCTTGTGTTGACTTTCCCTCTAAATACTTCACATGGATGTGTTTCTCCTGGGGACAAATCAAGTATTTTGCTTGTATAGTTGCTATTGAGACTTTCTGAGAATAACCTCTGTATCGCTTCTGATCCTGAACTTCTCAACTGATACCTTTCATCTACCTGCAAATCTCATTTGCTCTATGTAACACTGGCATTTTTTTTAGTACCTTGTGGTCTGAACTTCCTCTCTCGATAGTTTCATTTCTCTGTATTCCTTCTTCGTCTCCGTATTTGCTGTGTGTGAAAGCAGCATTTGTTCTTTGCTTGGGCGTCCTATAACTTGGCTGTCTTCCAGTTAATTTCAGGGATCAATATGAAACCATTGTCTCTAAATCTAAATATGCAATCTCATATATTTTGCTTTCAGTGTTTTCCTTTCATTGTAGCACAGATCTGAGTCACACAAGTCAAGTGTATTTTAGTAGCTCTTATGTCATATATATTGCTTCAAGATCATTTTTAGTCTGTTTTCCTCCAGCTACTATATCATGTTACTTGGGTGTATAATTTTATTAAAACTAAATTCTAAAGTTGTTTGGGGTTGTTTTCTTTTAATTTGTTGATTTCACACACTTACTGTGATTCATACATGATATTGCATATGATCCTTTAGTTCTTGGAGAAAAACAAAAACCAAACTCCGTGATGACTATTTAGGGTATTCCTGTGTTACCAAGTCCAGTGCTGGGGTCCTTAGCTAGTTTACTGGTTTAGACAGTCTCTTAGTAGACTGGTTGTTTTAGAGGTCTAGTGATTAAGCATAAAGCAGATATTGCTTCTACATTCCTCTGCATAAAGCTTCACGATGCTTGGATTCACTTTGAGCAGGCTTCAAATGTCCTTTGTAATGCTACTCCATGTAAGCACTTCTGAAGCTGTAGAGGTTGTGCTCCTCAGTATAAGAAGGACATGGAGTTGCTGGAGCGTGTCCAAAGGAGGGCAGCAAAACTGGTGAAGGAGCTGGAGAACAAGTTTTGTGAGGAGCAGCTGAGGGAACTGGGAGAAGAGGAAGCTGAGGGGAGACCACATAGCCCTCTACAACTGCCTGAAAGGATGCTGTAGTGGGATGGGTGTTTGGTCTCTTCTCCCTAGTGACAGATAATAGGAAAAGAGGAAATGGCCTAAAGTTGCACCAGGGGAGGTTAAGGTTGAATACTAGAAAGAATTTCCTTACTGAAGGAGTGATCAGGCATTGGAACAGGCTGCCCTGGGAAGTGGTGGAGTCTTCATCTCTGCATGTGTTGTAAAAATGTGTAGGTGTGCCACTCAGGGACATGATTTAGTAGGCATGGTGATGTTGCACTGACCGTTGGACTTGATATTCTTAGAGATCTTTTTCACTTCTAATGATTCAACGGTTCTGTGATTCTACTTTGTTTGAAAGCTTAAAATTTCCTTTTTTGTTGAAATATTTTTCCTTAATGTTTCATCTACCATATACAACATTTTAATATTTCAGGAGTATGCAGAGGTTTGTAGGGGTTTTCCAGACACAATTTAGTATATCCTTGGTAGCCGCAGTGCAGACAGGTAATTATTAGAAGTTATTGTTGGGATTAGTCTTCCTACTTGCAGAATGAAATGTTCTCTATTTAAACAGAAAAGTAGTTTAAATGTCTTTAACAGAGATTCTGCAAGGCTTCAACAATAGTTTCTGTATTAATAGAAATAAAGCCAAGAGTAATCAAACATCTGTAAGAGTTGTTTTGGAATAGGAGTTGGGGATCAAAAATAAATGGCATAATATGAGTATGATACCTCTGCTGGTGTGGGCATATAGTTGTTTTCATTAAGGTTACTTGTGTTAGTGACTTCTAGTAGAAATAAGACTTTAGGTTTAATTTATGACTAAGATTAGATTAGTTTCTCATTGTAATCTGTAATATTGGCTCAAGTATGTTGACTTTACATTTTGGGGTGGGTGGGTGAAATAGTAATTTTATTCCTTTCTTACTATTTGTCTAGAATGGGATGTTATACATATGAGTACTGGTCCAGAGGAAGCAGATATTGATTAGCTGAACCCTTCCCTTACTATTTTGTGGAAATTAATTTCTCTTGCTCAGTGACAGCCTTTTTTAGTTTCGGAACTAGATTTTTTCTCTTCTGCTGAGTATCTGGTTTGCCCTTGTGGAAGCACACTATTTTGCTTCTAGAGTTTGCCTTATTTTTTCACTGACATTTATCAACAATACTCAATAAATGTCATGAATCTACTGTTAAACTTAATTGTTTAATTTTGTAAATGGGATAATTCACACAACAGTTGTAAAATGCATTCAGAGTTTCAATATGAGTTATTCTTTCATGGCTTTAAAATATGAAAAGTATTTTATATTTTTTTAGTGTTTTCTAAGCACGATAGCTTATTTAAACATCTCAGGAATTCTTTTGTGTATGTCATTGTGTAATTTATTTTTTTGAGGTTTGTTTTGGTTTATTTGAAGTTCTGGGTTACACTTGAGAACTGAGGAAATATTTAGTTCTGATTTGATATTCACTATTTCAAAACAGGTTGTATAGACTTGTGAAAAGGGGATTGCTGTTACATACTTCTAATAACTGAGTCTTTTAAGTATATCCACTGTGGACAGTTATTGCAGGTATGAAACTCATGGGTGCGTAACCAGGGTGGCAATTCACAAACCCTTCAGCTACCAATATGAAAGGCAGCTTGGCAGGCACTAAAGTTGTTGAATCCAGACATGCATCTCTGATACCAGAGGCAGTCGGCAGTCACAAGATGCACTGCGTTGTTCAAAACTACATACGATGCAGGCCAGTATCACGGTGTGTGGCTTAGTTGTTGAAACCTGGGGAAAGCTTTAGGGAAATCTGAGAAATGCCAAGCCAAGTGTCACCTCCAGGATGTCAATTATATAACCAGGGATGATTCAGTATGTCTATTTTGTATTGTAGTTGGAGCTTTTATGTTCAAGTCACAATGGAATCATAGAATCGCTTGGTTGGAAAAGAACTTTGAGATCATCAAGTCCAGCCACACCTGTCCACTACTAAACCTTGTCCCTGAGCACCTCATCTACCTGTCTTTTAAATATCTCCAGGGATGGGGACTCAACTACTTCTCTGAACAGCCCCTTCCAGTGCCTGATAACCCTTTCAATGAAGAAATTTTTCCTGATGTTTCATCTTAACTTCCCCCTAGCACAATTGGCAGCCATTTCCTCTCATCCTATTGCCTGTCACTTGGGAGACCAACACCCACCTCTCCACAGCCTCCTTTCAGGTGGTTGTAAACAGTGATGAGGTCTCCCCTCAGCCTCCTCTTCTCCAAGGCAAACAACCCCAATTCTCATAGCCGCTCCTTGTGAGACTTGTTCTCCAGCCCCTTCACCAGCTTTGTTGCTCTTTTCTGGATGCACTCCAGCACCTCAGTGTCCTTCTTGTGGTGAGGGGCCCCAAACTGAACACAGACATTAGAGCTTTATGATGGTTCTGCTGTCATAAATGTGTATCTACTAGCCTGCTTGCGGAGCAATTTGCTGCTGGTGGTGCATGAGTGCATGAGCTGGGACTAGGCAGAATGCTTTTCTCTCCCATTAGGTATGTTATTAGGAGGTTTGGGTGTTGAGTTGGTATTTCTAGTTTACTATCAATTTCAAAAGTACAGTTTTGGAGAGTATTCAGTTTCAGACTCGATTCATACCAGTCAATTCAAGATTTAAGGATGCATAGAGCCATTTTCACATGTGTCTATATCAGTGCCACTGGTTAAGGGACAACAGACATGCGTTGCCCATTAGCAGTAAAGGGGGAGAGGGGCTTTTCCATGGGAAACTAGAAACTTCCAGTACTCTGATCTGTTTCTGCTGGAAGGGAAGCAGGTATTTACATAAAGAAAGTGCTTATGTCTACCATCAGTATCCATATGTGATTTTACATGCACAGTATCTCACTGATATTTTTAAATGCATTCATTTCTAGTGGGAACAGTTAGTCCTCTGCTAAGTAAAACTGGTGATACGTTTCATCTCCAGAAAGGGGCTTTTATCTGCTATCAAGAATATCCTTGGTCCATTGTCACTATCCTGCAAAAGGCTGATCTGATTGAGAGACCAGCAAATCAGTCATACAGTCGCACATCTTGGGAGGAGGACTTATCTTTTTTTCATTCCCTTTTCCCTCTCTGTTCCTTTGACCTCTCTCCTGCCTTTGATTTGCTTCCATTTATCATCACGTAATGATGATCCAGAGCCTTATCTGCTAGCATTTCAGGAAACAAACTGCAAAGCTTATATGCAGGGTGGAGGCAGGCTGACACAGGTACTGCCTAGCTGTAACCTGTAGACATGAAGAAGCAAACCCAAGACAGTTTTTGTCTCTCCTCATTCTTCATTCTTGCTCTTTCCCCAGGATAGTTGTTCTGACAGTCTGTGCACATCGTACACATCAATAACCCTCTCTTACTTAGGTGAAGTGCTGTGTGCTCAGCTCCCCTGGCTGCTTGTGTGGCTCTTTACCCAGTGCTTGGTCTGCTTCTGGAAGCACATTCTTCCTCTTCCTGGTTTGTAGGTGGCAGGACTGCAAGTATCAAGCTTTGTCATCAAAAGACTAAGCAGTCTTCTCCAGCTTTAGAGCAGCCACTGTCGTCCTTCACTTTCTACTACGGGGATGAGACTTTTTCCTACAGGTAGCAGCTGTTGTATGTTGCATGTATTTCTGTCTGCTGGAAGATGCTGTTGTAAACAGTATCACTGCAGAAGCGTCCAGCAGCTCTGCTCTGAACAGTGCCTGGTGTTTGGCAGGTGTTACTTGGAGCACTCAGCTAAAGACACTTGAATGTTTTTCACATTCACAAAGTTAAGAGTGGTAAATGGCTGTGAAATGCTGGTGGAGGCTGAAGGGCTGGCATCTACACCTGGGCATCTGGGATCTGAAGGTAAGTGGGAGGGATAAGCCTTCTCCAGCTTGGACAAGAGGGTACTACAGGAGGATGGCAGGAATCTTAGTGTTATCGATGCCTTCTCATGACCAAGATCAATGACAATCAAATATGTTGTGTTGAAATATAGATTTTCTTAAAAAATCTAGTATTTTCATGGAACATAAAGCTTTAATAAAGGGAAAGTAACTTGGATGATTTCTTTCATAGTTGTGCTATTGGTCATCAGTAAGCAGTTTTTTTCTGTACTTTGCCACCACACTTGATATAAGTCTTGCTGCAAGATTCTCACACAGACTCCTCAGCAAGCTTCATACAGAATATATGTAGCAAATATTTCTAGAGACATATATAATAAACTTATTTATTAATGAAGAACAACTAAATATTTTTATTGAACTAACATTGGAATCCATAAGCTTGGAAAAATCTATGCAGTATGTTTCACCTAGCTGGTCTATGCATTCTTTGTCTATTAAGCTGCTGTAATGAAAGAACTTTGCTAGATTGTTCATACAAAATTGACATCTCTGAAAAAGTGTTGCTTCAGGTGTCCTTCTGAATATTCATGAAATGAAGAAACTAGAACTGACAGTTTTCATGCTGGTAAAATTCTGTTTGGCTCCCCAAATCTAAGACTTATTCTTTTCAGAGGGACAGAACACATATGTATTTCTCTTTAACTGTAGTCTTCGGTGTGTTTTCATTGAGTTTCAGCTTGAAACATACTTGTGCAGAGTTAGACCAGGACTCTGTCCTTTACTTATCTTGTACTAAAATTCTCTTTTAAGGTTATAGATTTAGTTATAAAAGCTCTCTCCAAAGTTCAAGATGCACTTTGCAAAATATCATTAAATATAAATGCAAATATATTTTGTTGAATTGTGTGGGAGGTTTTTATATGTGCAATTTCTCTGAGTAGTAAAAATAATACAGTATTGGAAAAAATATTTGCAACTAAGGTAGATGGGGAGATAGAATGTATCTGAGCAGGAAGTTAATCTTGGTGCAAACGGATAGTTATCAACATGGTGTTTTCTGCCTTAGAAGAAGGAATTAATACACTGAATTCATCAGAATATTTTAATTAGAGCTATGGTTATGATTGTCTATTTAAAACTAGGCATTGGTAAGACCCAGCACTTAGAAACTGAATTTTGTTTGTTCTTACACCTTTCTCAAAATTAAGATTGATTTGATCTGCCAGCATGTGACCTTTACAAAACTGCTTAGAAGATCACACAGCTACCATCCATTAGTATCTTGGAATCAATACATAACTTGTAAAATTCTCTACTTTCCAGAAGTTGCTGTAAATAAAAGTGTGTAATATGGAAGTGATTTCTTTAGGACAGTTGTGAATGTAAGACTTGATAAATATACAATATATGAAATACAGACCAATTAGATTTGAAGGGTCAGTTATTTTGAAGAATTTAAGTAGTAGATTTTATTTTGGAAGTATGAAGATGGAAATAATTTTGTCAGTGGATACAATAGTTATTTTTATTCTATAAGTAATGAGCAGTACACAATTTAAAGCCTCCGCCCTCATCCTGTTACTGCACGCCCTTGTAGAAAGTCCCCCGCAGCTTTCCTGTAGCCCCTTCAGGCACTGGAAGGCTGCTATGAGGTCTCCGCGGAGCCTTCTCCAGGCTGAACAAGCCCAACTCTCTCAGCCTGTCCTCATAGCAGAGGTGCTCTAGCCAACCCGCTGATACTTTGTGACCCTCCTCTGAACCCATTCCAACAGTTCCATGTACTTCTTATGTTGAGGATTCCAGAAGTGGACACAGCACTCCAGCCTGGGGTCTCACGAGAAGCAGAGGGAGAGAATCACCTCCCTTGACCTGCTGGCAATGCTTCTTTTGACGCAGACCAGGACACTTGATCTTCTGGGCTGTCAGTGCACCTTGCCGGCTCATGCTGAGCTTCTCATCAACCAGCACCACCAAGTACTTCTCTGCAGGGCTACCTTCAGTCACATTGTCCCCCAGCCTGTATTGAAATTGCGGATTGCCCTGACCCAGGTGTGGGACTTTGCACTTGGCCTTGTTGAACCATGAGGGTCACACAGGCCCACTTCTCCAGCTTGTCCAGGTGCCTCTGGATGACATACCATCCTTCTGGTGTGACAATGCCCCACTCAGGTTGATGTCATCTGAAGACCTGCTGAGGGTGTACTCGGTCTCGCTGTCTATATCAGCAGTGGTCCCAGTACGGACCCCTGAGGAACACTGCTTGTCACAGATCTGCACGTGGACATCGAGCCATTAACCACTACTCTCTGAATGCGACCATTCAACCATTTCCTCATCCATCAAGCAATCCACCCATCAAATCCATATCTCTCCAATTTAGAGAGAAGGATGTTGTGGGGGACCATGTCAAAGGCTTTACGGCAGTCCAGATAGATTACATCCATTGTTTTACCTGTGTCCACTGATGTGCTCATCCCATCATAGAAGACCACTAGGTTGATCAGACTGGACTTGCCCTTGGTGAAGGGGCAGCTGCATAAATGCTGAATCTTAATGAAAAAGTAGTTGTAACTGCTTTATTGGTAAAATATCTTTTTTTACTAAGTTCTTCCATCAAAAAATAATTTTAAAAATACCTTTTTTTTATATTTATGCCTTTTTAAAAATACAAATTAGGTTTTCTCCTTGCTAAAACACTATTTTCTAGCAGAAAGGAACAGTCTCATCTGGAGACATTTCCCCCCCTTTTTTTCTGTTTAATGGTGGGGCATGAGAATTAACAAATTCCCTGTAGCGTGCTTTGAGCTCTTACAGAAAATGCTGTATTAAAATCAGCACTCTGTCTGTGAGACAATCTCTCTTTGGACCACCAGGTCCAAATATGCTCTCTGGAGTCTTATGTGCTTCGTATCTTCTTAATTTCCTGTCAGTTGCTCATTGTGCTATGTAAACTAGCATGCAGGCACACTGGGGGTGTAAAAAAGCAGAGCCAAACTAACTCACCACTGCTAAACGAGGCCATTCTCTGAGCTATTCCATTTCTTTTGCTCCTCTCACCAGCTCTGGTATTCAGCATGGTGAGATGCTTCAGCTCCCTGACCCAGTACAAACAGGTTTCTTTGAGTTGAGAGGCTTCTATGTGGGCGAGAGGGGAAGCGGGAGCAGAAGGAGAGTTTTATGTAGGTTTTCCTGAAAGATAAATCATAAAATAAAATTTAAAAAAAAAAAGTGAGAGATTAAAATTTTGAAATTGCCCATTTTTCAACTGGTTTATCCGACCACTTTCTTGCTACTTGCCTATCTTACAACTCTCCATAGGAGAGAACCTAATTCTAAGTTAACATGAACTTCTGCAATTCCTTTTCTGGAAATAAGTGGAGTTCTTCCTTCACACACTACCTCTGTGGACTCATGAAATCAAACCCAGCAAAATCAGTTGGTGATTTTCTAGCTCTTTCTAGTGTATGACTACTAGATAAAGCACTCCCAAGTATGCAGGTTGGGTAGAAGGGGAGTGGACAACCATTTTTTGCAGTGGTCATTTGGTAGTTTGAATTCAGAAATGCTACAGTGTGGTGCTGCTGGGATATTCTAAAATAAAAATACAGCTGTACTGAGCAGGCCATACATCCCCCTGGTTTAATATCCTCTTTTCTTCTGTACAAGTATTTGAAAAGATATAAGGAAATCCATGTTTTCTAAGTTGTAAGAGACAGTGAATAGTTGTATCTTCAGTCTTGGTGAATTTTGTTGCATTGCTGTTCATCTCGTTAGTTTTTAGCTCTCTGGGACCTTTCTCCATAGAGAAAACTCTTATTTCGCTATCATATGTTTCTTGGTTTGTCTCTGGGAGTATTTTCCCTGTGACTCCATAGCAATTTACATTTTTGGAGCCTATCTTGCAACAAACCATATCAAATGTATCTGTTGTCATGTTCATTTTACTTCTGTAAAAAAAGTCTTCTAGAAATTTGGGATGTCTAAAAGAGAACTTTTAGAGACATTTGAGTATTTGCCACTACATCAATGGACTATTATATATATCTTGCATGTATATGAATAGATAGACAAACTATGCCTTCAACATTTCTTGACAACTACTGTTATTTTTTTAAAATCTGAATTTGATTATTGCAATTCAATGAGCTGCCGAGTTGCTTTGGAGTCTAAGACCTGCCTGTGTTGTCCCTGATGCACTTGCCTGACAAATGTCTCCAGAACATTGTTCTCAAATGCCATCAAATTGTTGGAGTCTGTGGGGAAAAAAAAACCAGAAAATCTTTCCACGATTCCAAAGGATTAACTCAGACTTTCCCATTGCTTGGTCTCTGTGCTTGTGCTTTTATTGTATTTACACTTTTATGACTGCTTAATATTCTGAAATAGCTTTCAGTTTGTAAAGTATTTGCTGTTTTGCTGACTGCAAGGGAAGAGTTTTACATCCTTTTAATTACCCATAATACTCAGGGCCATGTAGCTGGTCTTATCTTCAACTTTTTTTTCAACAACCTGGTAGAAAACCTTAAAAGTCACATTTTACTCCCAATATGACACGCGATAGCTACCCATGATGTTGTTCATCTCATATTATGATCTGAAGGGGATCGTTCAGATTATTTGCCTTGCAGGGAAAGTTGGAGATCACCTAATGCGAAGGCACATGTTCTTGTAAAGTGAGCAAGCTTTGTAGGGGAAGTACTGATGGATATTGAATTCAGCAGCTCTATGAAAACCCTTATACAAAGGGCACCTTCTAAATGTGTCCTTTGGGTTCTATGTCTGTAACGTATGCCTAAAATTCTCCTCTTTGCCTGAGTTGAGGTCAGTGGTTATCAGTGAAACCTGAAGTGTGCGTAGAGTGGGAAGAGCTGTAGGAAGAGAGAATTCTCACAGCTCCTTTGCTGTAAGCTTTTTGGGGCTTTTGGGTTGTAGCAAAGCCTGACTTGCTATGGAAGATGTAAGGGAAACCCTCTGCTTCCTCCAGCAACTGCTGCTGGCTCCCACTGGGAGAAGAATCACTGGAGAAGGTGTATAACTGGATAATGATTCCAAGATTGGGAGATTGGTTTATTTTGGCACACAAAGATAAGTTTTTACATATTTAGTTTACATTTCCCAAGAGAGTGCTTCAAGCCATGTTTTACATATTGTATCTTTTAGTGAAGGCTGTGATTTGTGATGGTTTTCTCTGTTTGAAACAGGGGTTTTAAAGCATTACACGCTAGTGATGCTTCAGTGACAAGTATTTTTTTATGCTAAATAAGGTTGCTATTATGTGTTCTTTGTGTAGTTGTTTGTAATATAACTTCTGAAAAGGGAAAATTTGTCATAAATCTTCATCTGTGTTGTCTATTAGGTTTGCTTTGTTGTGGTGAAAAAGTGTATTGGAAGACTCTTGAGAGAAACTATATGAACCTGAACAGCTAGATATGAAAATACTAGGGGCTTTGTATTAAGTGCTTTGGACATTTTCATACAATTCAGTTCAAGAATTTTTTTGTATGGAATGCACAGCTGCACATGGATTGTAAATGATTATGGAAGGCAATTAAATAACCATGAAAGAAACAGCAATGGTAATTATAGATAGTTTCCAAACAGTATGTTACAAGCAATGTTTTCTTTCACACTCATTGCGAATTCTGGTATTCTGACTAATCACTCTTAAGGTGAGTTGTCAAAACTTATTTAA
This sequence comes from Neomorphus geoffroyi, assembly GCA_033558235.1. NCBI lineage: Eukaryota > Metazoa > Chordata > Aves > Cuculiformes > Neomorphidae > Neomorphus > Neomorphus geoffroyi. The sequence continues at coordinate 20,658,845 of JAUMJM010000020.1, read as the reverse complement.
AATTGGAATACTGGAATGTAAATCATTCAGCAAGCAAGACAAATTTTTTACAGCGATGGGCTAACTCATATACATAGCTGTATGACCTTGAAAATTGTACGTGTAATTTTGTTCCAGACATTAGACTCTTTGCTGTAGTAAAATGAAGCATATATGTCAGTGTTAGGAGGTTTAGCAGCATATGGCTGTGTACACATTCCAAAAATCATTGTTACAATTTTTTAATTTAATCTCTGTTTTCCTCTAAGCATGGACCACAGTGCCCTCTTCTTACCTCCTCCCCCCTCCAATAAAAATTAATAATCGTTTTTTATTACTACCAGGAAGCTTTAATTAGCTTAATGAAAAGAGACAAGCAATTAATTTGTTGAAATTTTTCCATTTTTAAGCGCACAATTCAAACTGTGAACGTATTAGGGAGAGACAATGAGAATTGACAAATAACTTAAATACAAATATATTTTTCTTAAGATTTCATTTTGACATTGCATTTGGGTCAACTTACAAACTTTGAAACAAATAACAATGCAAATCGTTTGTGTAGATATTTTCCATCATCCATCAGTGTTTTCAGATTATTTAAAAACTCTGGAATGAACCTTAAACTGAGATGCTTTACTTGATTTGATTTGTTACTGACAGTTATGCATACCTGATAGAGGTTTCTTTCAAAAATGCAACGATTTAGATGTACTAAAAACTATATCAAAATTGGTGGTATCTTTTGTTAGTATTTTTAAATGTACCGATTTGTGTTTTAACAACAAATTAGAACTATGTAATGCGTTAATTTTTTTCTTAGTGTAATTTGCTTGCTGGTGGGAGGGATATTACACAAAAATGAGTTGTAAATGGCATTTATTATACCAACTGGCATTTCTTGTTTACAGCTGGAGATAAATTCATGGTTCTCTGGTTTTGTTGGCCTTCCTTTTTCAGTGTAGTATGTGATGTTGGTAAGCAAGTCCAGCAAAAAATCATGTTCATGAGCACTTGTCGTCAGTGTTAATCTCAGCAGCCCAGAAGGACGGGACTCTGAGCTGGACAGTAAAACCTGCAGTAAAAATTTATTTTAAGTTTGTTATAGTGAATGAAATGCCTCTTTTGCTGTGCTGCTTAGTTTTCTTCCACACTTCACCAGTAGAACTGGGAAAAACACAAACTTTGACTCTCTTCCCAACAAAGAAAATCACCAAAAATTGTACAGAGCGCGGTGTTATTCATTGTTACTGGCTTGAGACAAAAGGAGATAATTATTTCAGTTTCTTGGTTAAAGTCTTGGTCTAAATGGGAGTTGCTTTGCCTGTTGATCTGTTGAACACAGTCTGTATTGAGCTTACCTTATTCTTTTTTGTCTCTTGTTTATAAAAGCTAAATAGCTGCAGTAAATTGCGGAACTTACAGTGTGAGTTTCTAGATATATATTGTGTATGCTGACCATCTTACTCTGTCCCGGCCTTTGGGGCAATAATTTGTCTGAAAGAGGCAGGCTGGCTTCTAAGACTTAAGTGTTCATTTAGCACGAGAGGAAATGGCCTCAAGTTGCACCAGAGAAGGTTTAGATGGGGTACTGGAAAATTTTACTTCACTGAAAGGCTTATTGAGCATTGAAACAGGCTGCCCAGGGAAGTGGTGGAGTCACCATCCCTTGAGGTACTGAAAAGACATGTAGATGTGAAGAGATGCTTAGGGACATGGCTTAGCGTTAGAGCTGATAGTGTTGGCTTGACGATTGGATTTGATGATTTGTAGTGTCTTTCCAACCTAAATAATTTTGTGATTCTGCGATTCTATAGGCTGTGTGTCTATGGAGAGCCTGAGGCTGCCTTTCATGGACTCCAGCTTATATTAGTCCCATCTGTAAGTGCAGTAGCTGCTCTGAGAGTAGCCTAATAGTCGCTCATCTGAGGTGTTCTCAGTGTTCTCCCTCTCTGTCAAATATATGTAGAGTCTGCCACAGAAATAGATGCTTGAATTGCTCCCTTTACCATAAACCCAAGAATATCTTGTCACCCTAGACCTGTGCAAAGGAGCATTTATTAGAATATTTTAGTACCTGACATAATTTAGACCTACACATGGTGTTAATGTAATATTTTTAGAAATGCAGAGATGGTCATACAAAATGACCAAGAACTCAGAATGCACTACAGCTGTCTGGATTACTCAGTTTTACACAGGATTTTTGCAATGGGAGACTGCAGAGGTGCTGCATTTGAGAGGCTGGAAAGCTTATATCCACTTTTGATTCTTCATGCAGCATGCCTCTGACAGTCTGTATAGAACTGAGATGTTTAGAGAGCTTTTAAATTAGAAACAGAGACATTCTCCTGTTCTCAGAGTGATAAATATCTATTTGTGGTATTTTCTGTCAAGAAAATATTAAAATAAAATTTACATCACATAAGTACACGCTGTGTTTTGGTTGGATTGTTATTGTTGTTGTTTGTGGGGTTTTGTTGCTTTAGTTTTTAATTGTTTTTTGTGAAATTGTTCATTTTCAGCCATGTTTGGGGAGATGCATGGGGACGTGGTTCTGAATGAAGGACACAGGGGAGAAAAGTTACCCTGCTCAGGATAGAGTGCTGCTGGTTTTTGTGCTGAAGTCTGAGAGAGAAGTTCATTGATCTCAGTAACGAAGACATTGAAAAGTCCTTCAGCAAAACCAGGGAGACCAAATTTGACGTTTTGTGCTATATCTAAAGTTGTCTGGCGAGAAGTAAGGAAAAGGGGAGAAGATTTCAGGTAACACACCACAACCTGCTAGACTTTATTTAAACACTAGGGATTGGGTAGGAGGTGGTTTGTTCCCTGCGGAGGGGAGCTGGGGTTTAGGGTTTTAATTTATTTTTCATTTGAGAGAGGAAGCATTGCAATCTTTCATTCTCCCTTAGCTGGTCATCTTCCTTGACCATCAAGTTGATTTCAGCCAGAGGAAGAGGAGAATTAAACAGATAGGTAAGAACACTTAACACAGCATAGCAATTAACAAATTTTTTTATTATCAAAGAAGACTCTAGCTTTCTTCATGCTTAGACACAAACTTGTGGTTCAGTGCAGCAGCCTTCAATTGGGTGCATGTTGCAGTTCAGTAAAATTTCAAGTTGGAAAAGTTTTAGCCAATCTTCTTTATTTGGAAAATGAAGTGTTCATTGTAATACAGATCTTTTGTATCTGTACTGAAAATAAGCTTTCTTGGCCTAAAAGAATGTTAAATTTTAAGTAAAGGAAGGAGAAGATTCAAGTAAACAGTGATTAATCCCTTAAATACTATTGCATAAATCTTTCTTGCTCTGACAGATACTATTTTCAAATAAAACTGCATATTGTATGTGTATATATTGACAGCCTTCAAGTGTACCTTTTAATCATAAGATTAAAGAGGAAGTGGCAGTGAATTTAGTCTTTTCAAAAAAAGCCTGAAGGGGAGTATTCTCAAGCGTTAGTCTTTGGAAAACAAGTGATTATACTGCTCATATTTATTTTTAATAAATGTTTTTCAAGTACCAGTGTTTCTGTGCATCAGTACCAGATTGCCTGGTTACAATACGTATGCTGACATCTGTCTATTTTATAATTAAACATAAACCTACTGTACATCAAGTATCTGAAATAGCTACAACAAACATGAGTGCTAGTACTGTGTATAACCACTGAAACTTGTCATTCCTTTGTGCTCCTATTTTTGTATTCTAAGCTAAACAGACTAACTGCAGCTAAGAAGCTGTCAGGGGACACATGTCAAACACTAGGTGTATCATGCGATTGGACCAGTGCGGGAATGGAAAGTCAGTGGTTGGAAGGGGGAAAAAAGTGACCTTTTTCTCTCAACATTGTCTTTACACTGAAAGGAACAGATGAGTTTCTGAATTATTCACAGTACTGAAAGCTTATAATTGCTAGCAGCGGTGGCAGCAGCAGAGTGTGGAGACAGGGCTTGGGTTTTTTTGTCAAAATGTCTGTTTCTGAAACCCATCAAAGGATTCATTTCAAAACAACTGTCTCTGGGAATTTGGATATTTAAGGTCTGTGCAAGTGAGGGCAGTTTCAAAAAAATCAAGAAAGAGAATATTTTCTTCATACTTTTGGAAGGATCTGTTGAAATACAGTTTAATATTAATAACAGGTCTTATGCAATAATGGAACAAAGAAGCTCCGTGAAAAAGGTTTGCTGTTTCAGCAAGAAATCTCTGTGAGTCAGTTACAGTGTTAGTAATAAAGCAGATCTTTTAACCCAAAATATAATTACTAGATATGTAAATTACATATCCATCTAAACGAATAAACTAATTCCCATTCAAACAAAGATAGGCAGTGAGATTGTTTTGATTTTAACTGAGACGTAGTAGAAGGTACGGCATATCTTGATGCTGAGTTTTTTGCCTACTCAAAATATGGACTTAGTGTCCGTAAAGTACTTAGCTTTTAATGATACAGTGTTTAAAATTCTTTCATTTCAGTAAGTCAAATTTATTACTATATTCCCTAAAATTTCTATTTTTTATTCTGAAAGTTTTTGATGTTTATTACAAATTTGGAAAGTGAGCACTTTGGATGCAGTGTGTAGTAATTATGCTATGATTTAGCATGCATGTCATTCGCATCCTATGACAAACACTCATCAGTCAGACACTATTGCCCAAAGGAGAACTTGTGTGGCAGCATCCGTTATGATTGTTACTCTCTACTTCATATTAGTAAAGACAAACGTTTTGCTTGTAGAGCTAGTGAGGAAAAAACAGTGAAAAGTGGCCAAAGAGCTAATGTTCTACAGCTCTCAGGAAACCAAGTTTTTTAAAATCTTTGGTAGATTTTACAGTTCCCTGCTTGCTTTTAAAAGCTGTTCCTTGTAGATGGAAAGATGTGCTTTATTGATATGCTCTGAATCTTCTTAAGATATGCCATAGTTAAAGAACTAAGAATTTCCTAGTAGCCCAGTTAATGTTTTAACAGTCTAATAGTCTATATGTAGAAAAACCTCTTTAATAATACATTTAAAATTGTTTAACAAAAAACGCCTGCCCCTTTTTGGTGTTATGCTCACCCTCCCAGTGTACCTCCGAGCTGTGAGGGTGGAAATTAAATTTGGGGGGGCGGGGGAAGGCATTTTCATGAAATCTTCAGTATTCCCTGCCCTCCACTGCAGGGAGCATGCTGTTCATGGTGGGGTTGCCTTTCTTCTTAATCTTCATCCACTTGGGGCTAGTTTTATATACTTTATCGTAGCCTGCTTCATTCTTATCAGTTCCCACCTCAGGTTTTGAAAGTTGCCCCAGAGCTTCCCCCAGCCGACATAAAGGGCTTCTGTGTTACCCAGTGACTACTGTAGGGCCTCAGACCTTCTCCCTGAGATTTTCAGGGACAGGCAAGGCTATAATTGCTCAACTGCCTGGCAACCGTTAAAACCAGCTCAGATCAAGAAAACCCCAGGCAGCTGCCTGTGCTGCCAGGTCAGTGCAAAGCCTCTGGCCTTTCACGAACATTGGCAAGAAACATATTTATTGGGCTTCTTCATATATAGAAATATAATTAGATTAAAGCTTTCTGAGATCATGAGCATCTGGCTCATATTTCCTGTCTGAGGGAACTGTGTCGGTCAACGCTACCAAATGTACTCAAACCAGACCGACAGAAATAATAGCTGCAGGTCAGAAACTTCTGGTTTAAACCTGACTAGAAAGATTTCTTTTTTTTTTTAGTGATAAAACAAATTAGATACAAGCAATAAGCTAATGCTGTGCTGCCTAAGGAGGAGAGGTGGTCTTCTCATTTTCTCCAAACCCTGTCAAACTCCTTGTTGCTCATCTGGCTTCATGACACTCCTACATGCCATATCAAGGCACAGCTTCAGCAGAAGTGTGGGATGCTCCTGAGTGCATTCAGGCCACTTCATTTATAGGGGACTGGAGCATAGGTTTGCTCCTCTTGTATGAGTGTTCAAATAGGGCATCTATAAAGAGGAGAGGAGGGAAGGGAAAGCAATTAAGAGTTAGTATTGCCCTTCATCTTCCTTTTTTACCAAACAAGGAAAGCTGTTCTGTTTGATTTATTTATTTTTTTTTTAAATAAATTTTAAACTAAATTTCGTGTAAACATCTACCAAATTCTGTTGGCTTCCCCTTCAGTCCCTAGAGAGAACATAGACTCCCTCAAAAGACTCACATGTTTTTTCTGTTGTTACATGGAAACCCAGCTTTTAGAATTTTATCACTGAAATCCTGGCAAATGCTACTTTGCGAATATGACGTTTGCCTGGTTGGACGAAGCCAACCTGCTTCATGATTTTATGGATAAGGCACTCAGAAATTGAGACTGACAGATTGCTTCCTGAGAAAACTGTATTGTGTCATATCACAAGCATGGTGCACACTGAACTGCTATGCTTAAGCTTTCAGGACTGACATCCTAGTAAGGTAAGATACTACTTCATTAGCTCCTTATATTGTAGCTGTTACTGAATCACTGTAACACAATCTATGAGTTAACAATTCTACAGGACAGCCAGTGCCCTTTAAACCAGAGTCACGTACCAGCCAGCAGTGGTTTTGTTGTTGTTGCCATGATGTTGTGAAAGGTAACTAAATACTTAAACAGAAGATGGAAGATAGAGCCTTACAGCCGTGTTTTTGACTTGCTGATAGACAGTAGTTTTCTCTGAGGCAGCAGCTCCTGATAAATCCATCACCTCTGCCAAAAGCTACTATTGTCTCCCTCAGGTACACATGAACATGGCCCTTTGGGGATAACAGGTAAGATAATAAATACTTAGCAATATTTCATAATTGTTAGTAAAGCTGATTTTGTCTCCATAATAAATTTCATTTTGATTGAATAAATAAATAAAAGGAATTTGAAGACAATTAACTGTATGTTTTTCTGGCTTCAATATCAGTGTAGCATATATCCCCACAATGGCATTTTGCACATTTTAACTAATTGCTTTGTCACTTAAATTTAAAAATTTCCACCTATGTTTATTTGGATGGGAGAGATTCCCCTGTTGTTTTTTGGGGCTTTTTTTTGGTGGGTTTTTTTGGGTTTTTTTTTTTTTTGTTTTTTTTTTTTTTTTTAGGGAGGTGGAAGAGAGACTAGTTAAAAACTCAGTGTACATAGTTACCAGAACATCCCTGCCTTGCCCTTTCATTCAGCACTCTCTGGTTATCTTGGTTTGGTCACTTCTACCATAAAGAACTCAGTATTGCAAAGAGACAAATTATCAGCGTTAAAGTATTTGGGAATGTACAATTGCTGAAGGGGTAAGGGAGCCAAATTAGTGACATACATTTCCCAAGCTGGCTTGACTTTTGTTAGCTGCATGATGTTTTGTTATTTTGGCTTCAAAAGAAGACGACTTCTAATACTTTCCCCACAACATGTCCTTTTTGTTTTTTATTTATACAGATGTAACATTTATTTTTACATGTATATGTATTTATATACACCTTTCACTATCTTTGCAATGTTCAATTTAAGCATTTTTTAGCATTAGGGAAGCAAGATCTGCACATCAATTAAGATCTGATGGTTATGTGCCTAGTCAGACTACAGAGTTATAAAATGCTCACCTTTCCAGTCTTTCACCTGCTTTGCTCTAATCTCCATCGCAATGTTTCGGACTCTCTGTGCAAGTCTTTGTCTATTACAGCTCTGCTTGCTTGGTGTTTGTGAGTGAGTTTAGGGGGTTTTTTTGTGTTGTCTGCACTACTTCATGCTTCTGTGTGAGAATTCTTTGATTACATATACTTAAATACAGTTATATGGAGAACTGAACTGATATAAGGGAATATTAAGATGTCCTTTATACCTCCTGTTCTCCCATATGAAAGATAAACTCCCTAAATACGAGTGTTTATCCTATGTTAAATTGTTTGCTTTCTGACACCTGCTTCTTGGAAACCCCAATTCACTTACAGTCACACACAAACTATATCACTAATTCTGCCCTAGGGCTCCATGCAGCACAAGACAGTCTGTGCATGAATTGGACATGTAAAGTAGCCCGTTCATTGTTCCCAGCTGAATGAGGCTCCCCCCCAACAAGATAAGTGTGTCCAGACATAATAGCCAAGCAGTGTGAACCCCTTCATTCACCCTGCTCAGTGTGCTCATCTTCTCATCTGGATGCGTTAAGAGCCTATGATATTCATCAGACTGGCTCCAGTCTCAGGGCTTATCTACATCAGTGGTTTTAAAAGTGCACTCATGTCAGCATCGCTGCATCTGCACAATAAATTTTGCTGGCTTGAGCTATGGTAAATTCAACTATGTTGGCAAAACTTTTCAGTATGAACTGGATCTCTTAATGCTTTGTATTTTTAAACGTACTTCTTGGCTATGGAAATACAGAGACAAGATTTTGATGCTACCACGTTCAGGTACCAGTGCTGGACATTTTCTCCCTTTTCTGATCCCTGTGTTTCTTCAGTCCTGACCCCACCCCTCAGGAGTAGGAGAGAGAGACCAGAATTTTCCTGAAAGTTTATATGCTTCTGAAAGTAGCTAATGCAGTTGAAAGAACTTTTCAGACTTCCTACTATGCTGTAAGGTCCTTCATTTTAGGATGGACATGGTCCCCTCTACTCCATTGTGTAGATGAAGAAACCTTCCAGATCCTGCCTTTTCATGCATCTCATGCCCTCTTTCTGTTTCCACAAAAATATCTCGCATATCAAGACAATTCAGGAAGAAATTAGTACTTGGAAGGGCCAATACTGGAATGGTGTTTGTGTCCTTAGCTGTGAAGTACCTTGACGGGATTTAAGGTTGGCCTGTGTGAACCTCATGAAGTTCAACAGGGCCTGTACTTGGGTTGGGGCAATCCCAAGCACAAATACAAACTGGGCAGAGAATGGATTGATAGTAACCCTGAAGAGAAGGACTTGGGAGTTCTGGTGGATGAGAAGCATAACGTGAGCTGGCAGTGTGCACTTGCAGTCCAGAAGGCCAACTGTATTCTGACCTGCATCAAAAGTGTGGCCAGCAGGCCATGGGAGGTGATTCTCCCCCTCTACTCTGCTCTCATGAGACTTCAGCTGGAGTCCTGAACTCGGTTCTGGAAGTTCAGCACAGGAGGGGTATGGATGTGTTTGTGCGAGTCCAGAGGAGGGCTGCCAGGATGATCATAGGGCTGGAGAATCTTCTGTACGAAGACAGGCTGAGAGAGTTGGGCTTTTTTAGCATGGAGAAGAGATGGCTTCAGAGAGAACTCATAGCAGCCTTCCAGACCTTAAAGGGACTATAAGAAAGCTGTGGAGGGGCTCTTTATTGGGGAGTGCAGTGACAGGACAAGGTATGAATGGTTTTAAGCTGAAAGAGGGGAGATTTAGATATTAGGAAGAAATTTGTCCAGACAAGTCACAGAAGACCCGTGGCAGGGAGTGGTTGGAACTAGATGATCTTTAAGGTACTTTCCAGCCCAAACCATTCTATGATTAAAATTACATATAGTTTAGTATTAGGTATAAGGCCATGCAAATGATGTAGTGATACTTGCACTCTGTGTTTCGTATTAAAACAGAATTGGAAGTATTTGAAACAGGATGGAAATTGAACTACCTGCTCAGCTACCCAGGTAGTCTGTATGGACTTGTCTGAGGCATCTTGACTGTCACTGTGGGAAAGGTTCTCTTCCTTGTTCTGCTTGTGCTTTCCTTGTCCATAAATGAGCCGAAGCCTGCAGTGTTCCTAGCTTTTAGTCTTGCACTTGTGCTTGCTTTTTTGGTAAGAAATACAATTATGTACAGTTTAGTTTTTGTGTAACTGAACTGTGGAGCTTCTCTATAAGCTCATACTTAATCAAAAAAGATTTCCTTGATAATTGTTAAATATTTTGATTATTCAGTTACAGTTAATTGACCTTGTGGTTGGAATCCAACTTTCCATTTATTTTATTAAGAGACTTTTTTAAAGGTTAGAAATTGCCCATCCTTTAAAGGTCACCTTCAGATCTGTTGCTGAAGTGAATTGTTACTTTAGTTAGTAGCATTTTTAATCAATGATTATACTGAGAAATTCCAAGTAATATCTTAAGTAGGAATTTAAAGTATTTAAAGAAGCAACTTCCCTCCCTTCCAAAAGCATAATGTGAAGTTATTCAGCACTTACTGTACAAGCTTGTGCTTCTTTTGCAAAATTGGAATCTTCTGGACATGAAGCATTTTTTACAAGTCAAAGACTGGTTTCTTTCAGGTGTGAGTTCAGTGGATCAGGTGCTGTCGTTGGGCTCTGCCAGCAGCAGCTCTGCTGTGGTATCCCCGTGGTAGAAATTTGGCAGCATGTGGAAGCACAGCTAGGTGCCTTCGCTTCAGGTAACACAGACTAACAGAAGAATGCAGTAGGAGGTCGTTCTTCATCCTACTTTCCTGGCTTCCTCAAGGAGATTTTGCGTTATTAAAGATTAATTGTTCTTTAGTTCTCTTACCAGAGGAGATCTTGGTTGGTAGTCAGGTAGGGCCATGCTAGAGTCTGCGTGGAGTCTTTCTGGGAGGAACAACTTTGGGAGAAAATTAACTTTGAACAAAATTGCAAAGTACTGTGAGGTATTTTGTGCTGCTCACACGGTTAGCCAAAGAACTTGTTTTAAAATGTATCATTCTTTTGTTTACCCTAATTGAAGTCTAACTTCTGCTGAAATTGGAAACAAAACTTGGGAGGTAAATGTGCCGTGGGGTGGTTACAGGACAGAAAGGATTTGTGTGAGCTTTAAAGTAAGACTAAAAATCTGATGCTATGAAAGGGATGGTTTGAAAGAGAGGTAGAACAGGGATTGCAGAAAAGAAGTGATCCAGCAGGGCAAACAACCTCCCGCCTTTACTGTCTGCTGATGTTGGATAGTGCTGAAGAAGAGACAATTAGAGTTTGTGACAAGAGAATACAGCTTGGCCAGAGAGAGAAGCAGGAACCTGGGAAGTTAAAACGGGAGCCATGACAGCTGATATAGTCTGAATAGATGGGATAGTTAAATACAGTAGCAGAGGTTGCTAATGTAAACTTAATCAAGTTAAACAGTGCTTTCCTACATGTTATATAGACATTAGGTAATAAATTTTTACTCTGCGGTGTTAGGAATGGTAAATGAATGTTGTGACAAGATGTGTATACAGTACTCCTTGTGTTTCCTTGGGCATTTTTTATCATGTTTGGGACTCTTCTTATTCATGTCTGTGTGGGTTTGATTTGTTGCTATTTTGAGAAGGAAAGTCACAGGGGCAAGGGGATAAGTTTGAACAAAATAGAGTTCTTCAGCAAAAAAAGATAGGCAGCATGCCTTATACATCTTGAGGAAAGTCACTAATAATTCTCCAGATTTCCAGGCTGCAGCAGTATCCTAATTATAATGTGACTGGGACTGAAAAATCTGGTTACCCGTCAGATCTCTCTGAAAAGAAAAAACTTGTGAAATGTCTCCAGAGTATGTGGAATTTCAGCTTTCACTATGAGGAGCTGTACATGGAAGCCAAGGCTGATGATGCACGTGCACCCTATGTCATGAAACCACAGCATTAGCTCTAGTACCATACCTTTTGCTTTTCTATCTTCTCTCTCCTGCATGTCCTCAATGACATCCTTATTGCAGTTTCCTCAGGTCCTCCTTTCATTTCCAGACACCTTCACAATGTTATTTTCAGCTAGTCCTGTGACTGTATGCCCATCTCTTGCATGTCACATATAATATACTTCACTTCCCTTATAGTGACTTGAGAGACGTATTATTTTTGAAACCTCACTGCTGTCAAATTGTTTGAAATTAACTTTGAGTTGTTGAAGGGGGAGTTGAATGATCGAGTGCCTGTTCAGATGGTGAAGCTGACATACTGATAGCTTTGTTCTCCAAACAGAAATGCAGAAGCCATTCTGCTGTGCTCCCTGCTTGGGGACTTGGGGACTATTGCACCTTTGCTGGTGCTTGTGGCTTCTTATATGTTGTTCCTATGTCAGGTTCTCCATCCCACTTGCTTTAGTTTTAAAATTCCCAGGTTTCTGTGGCTTTTTTCCCCGAACAGAAGTGGACTATGCAGAAGAGCTCTGAGCAGGTGCAGAAGTAAACTTGGGAGACACTGTTCAGGGAGGAATTATACTTGCATAAATCAGGAGAACATTGAGACAGGCTGAGTAAGAAGTCAGGGGAGAAAAATATTCTTATCAAAAAGATAGAAAAGGGAAGTAGTTGATGGCATAAAGGATGAATTTCGAATTTAAAAGAGTGGAGGAAAGTATTTAAGTTTTTTTTTAGTTGCTGTTGAATGATGAATTACCCAGTGTTGACTCTCTGAGTTTATTACTTTGCTCAGAAGTAAATGAGGCAGAAAGTTTCTCCCTTCTGAAGTGTTCTTTCTTCTCTTCCTCTGCTCACTTTTTCCTCTTTGACTCTTCTTTCTTTCTAGGCCTGCTGTATCACTTCTCCCCAGTGTTTCCATACTGGGTGCTAATTATTCTGTCTCCCTCTGCTTTCTGTCCTGAGCTCGTTTTAGTGTTCTTTCTTTCTTTATGCTGCAGCATGTCTGCTCTCCTACCTTCCTTTGCCTTTCCATCTTTTCGTGACATATTTTCACCGTCATTCTGTCTACAGGAGCACACCGCATTATTTCACTCTTTTGGTCTTCGTGTTCCCTTTCTCACTTAGCTCTCTTGGCCCTTCAAGAAACAAAACATGCTATTCAAATCTCCTAAATTAGAGACAGACCTTTCCTCTCAGGTTCAGAGTTCATGACAGTTCCTGCAAACTGTTATGCCGAAGGAGGAGCAGAAATTGTCTTTGTAACACTGTGCTGAGTTCCTCTGAAGAGGCTGTTGTTGTACACAGAGCAGTTTATCCAGTGTCTTAGTCCTCCCTTGTGCAAGTTTTTTTTCTGCAGGGCCTGCTTGGCCACTTAATAGCCAGCACAGCCCTAGGCTGTATCTGTGCATATCCAGCCTAAGCCTGGTTTGAGTTTTCTCTTCAGAAGGTTTCCAGCCTTGCTGTGTGCAGGGCTTCCAGCAAGCAGAAATAGCTGTAGCTCCATCTCAAATGCTGCTGAACAGTCTTTGTACCCTCACAGGAAAATGCCATCTAGCAAAGTACTCCTTCCACTCCCATTGTTAAGCAGAATTCATCGCCTAGACATTAGGAAAAAATTCTTTGCAGAAAGGGCTGTCAGGCACTGGCACAGCTGCGCAGGGAGCTGGTTGAGTTGCCATCCTTGGAGGTATTTAAAAAATAGAAAGATGAGTTTCTGAAGGACATGTTTTATTAAGGGGACAGGTATGGTTGGACTCAGTGATCTCAGAGGTCTCTTCCAACCAGATGATTCTATGATTCTATGGTTCTATGAGCTCCTTCTGTCCTTATGAGGGACGGCATTGAGGTGTACTTTATCCCATATCCCCTCCAAGGATTTCAATTTTGAGTAATGGCAGTGGAATTGTTACACGAAACGTCAGCCTCTGTGACTAACAAGGACGCCCCGCAGGAACTCTTAATTTTGTTAATTTTCCGGACTTCTATTGCGAAAAACATTTGTAATGAACATAGAGTGCATTTATTTGTTGTTTATTCTATCATTAATGAAGATGAGATTTTTTGATAGACTATGTAAAGCAGGGGTGTCAAACTCACGGCCTGCGGGCCAAATCCAGCGCTCCACCTTGTTTTATCCGGCCCAGCATCTTGCTTCTACCTGGCAGCAGCACCGAGCTCCTTGCCCCTATGCTCCTGCCAGCATTGGTCACATGCAGTGGGTGTGATGTGCGTTGTGCTGCAGGAGCAGGAGAACGGCAGGACCCCTGACATAAACTGTTTATTAACATTACATCCTATAGTCTTGGCAGATACAAGTGATCTGTTCCCTGAAATTATGTAAAAAACATACTTGAAGAACATGTAATATTTTTTACTGGTCTTAGTTTTTAGAGTTTTTTTGTTTTGGGGGGGGTGGGATGTGGGTTTTTTGTTTGTTTCTCTATTTCTTTATTTGTAAGCTAGTTCTAAAACACAGGATTAGCTTGTGACTTAATGAGGCTTTTAAAAAAAATTTTAGTTTGTGAACTACCTGACTGGCAGACCATGTGTTTCCCAGTACCTCTTAAGAATGCTGACTTTGAACGCATCCTCTCAAGTTTCTGTGCTGGAAGACAGAGTTTTATTATTAAGAAGTAAGTTTCTAGATATGATGACCTGAAATATCCATGTATTAAGAGTCATCAGTTTGACTAATGGCACACCATGGCTACAGATCATCCTAAGCACCTCTTCAAAGTGTCATTTTTCCAGCTCAGTTGATTTCTGACATATCTCACTTTATCAGCCATTGAACTGGAAATTTCATCACTCTTGTGCCTTTTGAGTTTTTCTTAGTATTTGTTTGTGATAAGTTTTATGGGTGATTAGTTGTGTGAATTGTGTGTATTCTTTTGTGGGCAGATTTTCTTAATTTCTTTTCAATTTTTGCATATCACACTTAGACTTTTAAATCTAGTTGTTAAATTTGCTTTGTTCTTTTGCTATTAAAAGGTACGCAAATACTATACTTAGTGCAAATTGTAACTTATGTAATGTTTACAGTAACAAACAATTATAGATTAAAAGGAAATGATGATTGAATCAAAACAATTGCATTTTCATAAATGTAATTATTCAACAAAAAGTTTACTTACATGCTAGTATTTTTAGCAACTGTTATCAATGCTGAGAGTAGGCACCATCTTGACTTGCAGCCCGTAGAATCCTCTGCTCTTATTTCAGATAGAATTCTGAGACTGCTTCTTCTCCCAGAAGTATAACAATTCTTTTACTCGCTGTGTTTATGTAGAAGTGTGTCATGAAAGGAATTTGTTCCTGATCTAAGCAAACATTCAGACTTTCATTGTATTGAGGGGTGAATGTGGAAAGATTGATTAATATAATTTATATAATTAATATAATTCATAATTATAGTAATTATTAATGAAAATAATAGTAATTCATTAATAATAATGCAGGCTTTTGAATGCAACTGAGAATGCCATTGTTCTTAGGAATGCTTAAATTCTTAGATTTAGGCCTTGGGAGGGGATGTTGTGGTATATGAGTTCCTTCCCCAGCTCACTTCGGCTGGCCTCAAGGAAGGGAGAAAGGCTCTAGCAGCCTGCTGCTTTCCTTACTGTTCCTTGTGAGGCTGAGTAGGAGAGGTCCTGTTTGACCTTCAGTATTTCTTACTCTGGTACTGTTCTTCTGTAACAAAGAAATGTACCAGTTTTATTGGTCACTTTTGAAACATTTTCTATTCCAGCACTGTATATATGAAAATAATTGCTCTTATTCTCAGAACTAATTCTGGTTTTGCTTTGTGTGTTTTGAGATGTCTAAAATGGTTATACATGTTGAAAGGCGATGTAATATGCACTATAGTAGATCCATAAATTGACCTAAGTAATGATATGATCTTTTCTATACAATTATCCCTTTATTGTGGTAACAAACATGTTTTATTTCTTACCTTTTTACTACTTTGTGCCTATGTAGCTGTTTAGATATCTAAGGGCTTAAAATATTTAGGCATATCTAGACTTCTTAATCGGTTACCTTAGTTGTTCGCTCAGCCAACTTTATTGCTGGAAGAAGATTATTCAAGTGAGATGGGGATAGGAACACTGTGTACGTTAGGCAGGATTGCCATCCTGTTGCTGAACTGTAATAACCCTTTGGGAAACTCAGAGTTGAAGCTGCAATAATTTTCCGTAAGAGTTTGAGACCTGCAGGCATACTGAAGTTGTAGTTAGGTGTTTTAGGTAACACTCTGTAGCATGACCTTAAAGGCTTATTTATGTCTTGGACAATTAAAATATATGCTGCATTTTATGTCTGTTCTCCTGTATTGCAGTGTAGGGATTTTTTAGCATTGAGGTTTTCTTATTGTAGAAAAGGTAACTAACTGGGTTGTTTTCCTTTTCACCACAACAACTTGATTTCCCATTGTCGTAAGTGATTGAAAGGAAATACTGAATAGCTGTGCTGGGGAATTTTAAATATGGCGTAAAACTTCTACCGCTGCATCAGTCAGCTGTGTCTGTTTCTGAGACTTCAGCCATTGAAGCTCCCACAGTAACTTCGAGATTTCTATGCGAATATGCCTTGTGCTCCGTTTTTGTTTTTACACGTGGGCTCTGTACAGCACTTGGTGTAAAAGAAAGGATTTTGATAACAGTTTAATTGTTTTAATTAGTATTTGTACATACCTTATCTGACTTGATAATTAACTATTGTGCTAAATGTAATAATGATGTTAGAGCTCTTCAAAGTAGGTTGTCACATAAGGGGATGTGCTCTGTGGTCCCAGTGACCTGGTCATGTACAAGAGATGCTTCTCTGGTTCTCCTACTTCCCTTCTATATTAAGTTTAAAAGAAATGTGTAAGTCTTAATTTAAAAACCCCAATCTCCTGTTTATGGTTTCGAACTGTTTTCAAAATTTGGAGTGACACTGGGAAGATGCATTTTGACTGAGGCTGCAATCAGCTAAGCCATGTACACTAAGGGGATGGGCATGACTATATAGGAACTGACATGTCAGTCTGGTGATTAGCATACACATGGCTGTTTAATCCAGCCAGGAGCCTGTAACATTGGATAGATCATTGAAAAGGTCGTGGGAGATCCCAGTGCACGATGACACCGATGCGCATCCTCCGTTTTTATACTTGGAAAACCATAGACAGAACTCAAAGTAGTGGCATATGCCAGCAAAATCTGGTTTGATTTTCTTCAGTGTATGCAGGCCATTTCACGTTAGCATTGTAATACAACATGTAACAGTATTTAGAATGGCTGTTTTGACATCCCTTTGTGAGTGGGTGAGTTAGTAGTTCAATAGCTTTGTAAATATTGCTCTATGAAAATTCTTTCACTTAATTGGAACGAAGCTATTCAATGGACCATAAATATTGACATATGGGCAAAAATTTCTTGCAGATGAAGGCAAATGTTTTCGTAACATGTCAGAAAATAAATTTACTTTTATTTGGTTTAAAATTTTAATCTGATTTGTCAAAAAACCCTGCTTGTGCATCAAATTAGTCGCTATGTTCTCTTCAGTTTGTATTGTACTCATTACCAATATTTCATCTGAGCTTCTTCTAAGGCATAGTGAAAGAAAGCAAGTCAGTGCATGTGGATAACTGCCCCTGGGATGCAGCTCTTATGTTACAGGAAACAGAGGAGATGAGAAATTGAAATGTGTTCAAATTTGTGCAATGGTGGTTCATTTAAATATAAAGATTTGAGTGGGAAAACTTGTTACTATTTTAACTACAGTGGTTTTATAAGAAAGGAGCTGAGCAGATGCAGTTACTGGCAGTTTGGGTTTTTTTTTTCAAATGTTTTTCTCAATAATTGAAAATATTTTTCTGAAGTTGGAGGTGAGAGGTGTTTTTTTAAAAAGAGGGAGTGAAATTTTTGATCAGACAAGTAAGTCTTGCACAGCCCTAAGACTGTAAAACATACTTCTGCAGTAAGAAGACGTATGGTTCAGATGTCATCAAGCCATCTCCAAATCTTCCTTTGACTTCTCATTGCTGGCTTGCTATTTAAACACTAACACTGATACCTATTTCTGTATTCTGGAAATATGTCTGTGTTCTGATCATGGTAGAGAACGTTTATTTGTAGGCAGATCCTTAAGATAGCCGTTATTCTGTCTTCACAGTGTATTCATTCACTGCTAAAATAATTTCAAAGGCATGAGCCTGAGAATTTTGTTTCCTAAAATTTGCTGAGAGGTACTATTAATTTTTAAAGTTAAAGGCTGCTGAAGGTAAACAGGTGTTTTGTATAATGCCAGATTCAAAAAGATCAGGTTCTTAAATCTTACAGGTTTGTTTTGTTGTTTCAAAAATGCCCACAAAAAATCCACTAGTCTTCACTATTGTGGCAGTATAATCATTGTTAAAGTGTTTCCATGATGTGGTGCTATTAAATTGCTTGTATTTTTTTAATTTTTATTCTTTGCCTGGAGAGGACATAGCCCAGAAAACCGCCTTATCAAGTTTATGGAATCCATTGACTTCCATGGGAAGCAGATCAGTATTTCCTCATACTACAGCATAGATTAAGTCTTTCAGGATTTTAGCTCCGTACAGTCACAGAGTATTGCGCAAAGAGGAGTTTGTTTGGAGTTCTTTGGGTGTGTTTTGGTTTTTTTTTGCATTATAAGAGCTTGGAAACTTGGGAAATAGAAATATTTCATCTTTGATGATAAGTGTATGTCAGTTTTCCCATGGCACAATTTAGAGACATTAGGAATTAGTGGCCTTTCAAAGTCTTGAAATGGTAGATGAAAGAGGAGATATGCTTCCACATTAAGTCTTTACATTGCAAAAGAATACCTGTATGTGTCTGTTAATAACGATTTTTAAAATCACAGTTCAGTTTAGTGTTAATAAAACAGAAAGTTTATAAAATATTGAGAAAATTGTTTTCACATTAAAAAACTTGCATTCATTAGGTAATCAAATATTTCAAAATTTGAGTGTTTCATGCAAATCAAAAAGATGTGCTACCGGCAGACAAATAAATAGTCCTAAATTTAATAAGCTTTTCTGTTGTAAAAACTTTAGGTTTTCTGATCATATTTACTTAAATGGAATGCTGTGTAGCTTTGTTTTCTAGTCTAAATTGAGATTCACAGAGGTCAAGAAATACAAGGGCTTTTTTGAGAATTTCAAAGCAGAATGATAAAAGACTGGCTGCTATTTGTGAACTTGAATTGCTATTTAATTTTGTAGTAAATTAAATACCCTCAAAAAATATTGTCAGGAGTAACAACTAATTAGTTTGTTTGATATTAAATGTTTAAAATTAAAAAGGTAAGGAGTTCTAAGACAACCTTGATTTTGCTGAATAGTGTACAAATGGAGCTGGTTCTTGCTTTGTGATATGTGCCGTAAACTGTCGTTTTAATTCTACATCACAAAGGACTTGACTGATAGTACTGCGTAAAACAACCAACTGTGGTATTTAAGTACTTTAAATTGAGGGGAGCACACAGGAGAAAGTCCTTGATACAAAGGAAAGAACCCTAATATATAAGGTGTTAAAGAAGAAATATCAAGGTGTCAGATATCACATGCAGTCACAAAGTATTAAAATCATCTAATCTGTTCTTAATTTGGATGTTTTGTCAGCTATTTAAAGATACAAATTGTGTTATTAATTTTATTTTGTCAGTCTTTAAGAAAAAAAAATTCAAACTTTTTCTGACTCTGTCAGAAATGTAGATATTTTTAAGTGTGCAGGAACCAAGAGATGAAATTGCGAAGAGTTGTTTTGAAAGCTAAGTGGAATGAAACTGGAAAGTAAAATAAAGGGTAATAGAAACAAGATTCTTACTCTAGTATTCCTTAAAAACTTGAGGGAAGGAGAAACTATTTTTGACCATCAAGTAGTTTTTGACAAATCAAATAGTTACTTGCTTTCTAGCACAAGTTATGTAGAATACACTGCCTTTGACAAGTTTTCCTGCATATCACCTATGTTTTTGTACCTTACTGTGAAATTATGTGTGTATGTTCTTGATAAGAACAATTCTATTAAAATAGAAATGACAGTAAAAAAATATAGAAGTCTGTATCAAAAAATAGGCATTAAAAACAGTTTCTGACAAGAAGGAATTCAGACCTGCCATTAAACCATAAACTTACAGATAGGCTTAAGGCAAGTAACATGTCCTTAACACTGAAAAGCTATGGTTTTTTCAGTCAGTTCTCAGTTTGCTTTTGATTTTCTGATCTGTTGTATAAAAATGAGAAGTATTGTGTTGTTTACAAAAACTTCATTTCTAAATTTTTGATCTGGGGAGCTCATGCATGAAACTTTGGGAAGTCTTGCAAATGTTATGGAAGTAACATCTCACCCATCATTGATCAGATCTTTCTTTCTCTTCCAGACAGTTAAGAAAAAATCACAGCAACTGGAGAACACAAACACATCAGCAGTTGTCTTTCTAATTTTTTTATAGGTGAATGTAGAGAAGACTTCTAAATAAGTTGGACTGATGTGCACAGAGAAGGAATGAAGTATGGATGTGAAGGAACGTAGGCCTTATTGCTCCCTGACAAAGAGCAGACGGGACAAGGAACGGCGCTACACAAATTCTTCCGCAGAAAATGAGGAGTGCAGAGTGCCTACACAGAAGTCTTACAGCTCCAGTGAAACCTTGAAAGCTTTTGATCATGATTCCTCTAGGTTGCTGTATGGAAACCGGGTAAAAGACTTGGTCCATAGAGAAGCAGATGAATTTACCAGACAAGGTAGGCAAGATGTTTTAATTCAGAGTGTATAATTCATTAGAACCAAGTAACAAAGCATTCTTGCTGCAGGAAAAACATGTTATTATACTAGTTTCATCAATTTTCATGATACTCTACACACATAGTACACTTCGCTTGTATCTCCCTAAATGTTCTACAAAGATGAGAAAGCATTGTGTACCATCTTTGAAATAAATAATGTGTGATGCACAGGAAAGTAACGTAAATGACCCACGTTGGACTGTGGGTCAGTGACAAAATTGCAGTCTCAAGTGTGAAGTATTCAGGCCTTACAGTTTAAAAACTAGACTCCCAGCATAAATTCAACTTACTATTCCGCTTATTGACCGAAAATTTGCCACTCCTATATACCTAAAATGTAAATAGCTTCAAAAGTAATAAAAAATAACAAATTCAACTGTTCCAAGAAGGCCAAGCCCTATGAACAGGTTTGAGGAAACATAGTATGTGTGGATGAGCGTATGAATAATGCATTAGCTCAGTGCCTTTATCTTTTAGCTTGCAAAGGCAGTAACAAAGCACTGTACAGAAAATGAGGTAAATTAGTTAAGGATTGATGCATGTAGATTTGTTGGGGAATTATTTTTAGAGGGTGTTTATGATGCTAACAAGTTGCTAGAGCTCACTGTTGATTTTCTGAGACCAGGATTGGAGAGACATGAGCGATCTAAATGTCCATGGAAATGCTCAAAAACCTGACTGGGTATATTCTGGTCAACTTGCTGTAGCTGACCGTACCTAAGCAGAGGGTTTGAGCTGGATAATCTCAAGTGATCCCTTTGGACCTCAGTGGTTCTGGGAGTTTGCACTTGGCTCCAGTTTAGGGTTAAGCACTTACAAATCACTTTTGGGTTCAAATTTCTAGTCTCTGGAATTGGCATTTCTATGTTTCCACAACTAAATTACTTAATATAAGGAGAGAGGGGGGAAAAAGGTGTTAACTGTTTGGAGTACTGCAGCTCAGCTATCTAAAAGGAGAAAGCTGGGCCAAGAGCTGTGTGAATGTATGCCTCAGTCTTCTGTATAAAGCTGTCTTCTCTTTTAAGAGGAAACAAGAATAGATTTAGGAGTAGAAAAAGAAAACTTCCTCCTTGTGAGGAAGTCCTTAGTTTTAATTTTAGAAGTATTTAAAAATATTTTCCCTATTGGTGGTTTTTCTTTGTTCCAAGTAGAATAACTTTACATTAAAATTAGAGCTGGGCAGATGGTGTTGACTTTTTTGCCTGCAAATGTTTGCAAGGGAAATAAAAGTATTTCTCTTAGGCTCCTGTAACTGAGGCTTGCTGCTACTGTAGTCTGTCTGCTTTCTGCTGTGTATTTTTGCTTTCTGTGATGTGTTGAATCTTCAGGTCGTCACTACTTTGTAGTTTTTAAAGTCATCAGTCCCCTTGATCTCATACTTTAATGAGGTAAAATCAAAACGAGGTTTTCCTAGACCTGCCCTGTAGGTACTTTCTTAGTACTAATGACAAAAATGTATCTAAATAGGCACTACTTATTTAATGAATTCATAAACTATTGCATGAATAGAATATTTTTCTTTTTAGATAGCAGTAATGGAATGGGAGAAGTTACATAGCCTGCACACCACATATGATGGTGCACCGGGGCTTGGTGGTTTTTTTGTCTTCATTTTCTTCAGAAAAGCACATAATATTTAACTAAGACTTATTGCCCAGTATGCAATAAATTATGTGTCTATAGGCGTAACGTGGCAGTCTGCGATGTGTAGCGTCTTCACCTTTCCGTGCTCTCAGCACAGTCATCTGTGCCCATTTGATTTTCTTCATTGTCCTTTCAGTTGTTTTTGTATGGCTTATTGGCTTCCTCTAATGCATGCTGGTTTAGCACCTTTGGGGACTATCTGCAGGTTTGATAGGGTCAGGTTATAAATGGCTTGTTTTGCAGTATTAGGTAGTGCGTTCCTTTGATTCATCTTTGAATGAGACATCTCACTGATTCTGGCTTTGGAGACATTTTGTGGAAAAGATGTTCAAGGTCATTCCAAAGGTTTTTAAATAATACATAAAACATACTTACTTGTATTTATTTTTTTCCTCTCTCCCTAGAAAGAGAGTGCAAATGTGTGGCTTTGACAATCTAATTACATTCTAGCCTGCTAAATCAATAGAAAATATATCTATAAGCAAATAAGGCAAGTTTTAATAAATACCTTTAATTGGAAATTAGTTTTTAAAATTAATAATGAACAGTGTCTCCTTTTTTTTTTTCCCCCAAGACTGTAAAATAACTATATTAAATTTCCAGTGTCCACTGGAAAGCTATTGCAGCAGTTATGTGAGTTACTTGAGCCTCTCAAATGTGGCACTATTTTAAAATGTCAGTGTATTTTTATGGCTGATATTTTGGGATAAAGCCCTTCAAAGCTTTCTGCTAATGAATCAGAACTTTCCCACCTCTTCTTCCTGAGTCATCTCTATATATGTCTTTATGCTTCCTGCATCCCAAAATTCAGAAGGGGATGCTTCCTTAGGAGATAGGTGAGCCCCATTCAGTGGTAGCTTTATCTCGGGATATCTTTGCTTGTTGTGGGGAAGTTCTCCAATCGTCAGTCACAGAATCTTTTTCCTCATCTGATGAATTTCTGTTGCTTGAGATTATTTGCATAAATAGAAGCTGAAAAACTTTTTGTACAGGCGCATTAAGTTAGTAAGAAGAATACAGGCATGCAAAATCTTTATTTTATTTGCCATCGCATATATGTTAAAGAGAGGAATATGCAGTACTTCCTCAGGCATCGTTTTTCCATTTCAAAGAATTTTGTTGTCACAGGACAGTATAATGATCTTATAGTGATCCACATACCACATCAGTGAGTTTTCGCAGAAGAGTGGGAGGCTGACCTATGAGCGCAGGTGGCAGGAGGTTCCTATTTTCATACAAAAGAATCACAGCACAGTTTGTGAACTGTCTGAATTGAAAAGCTAAGCTGCAGGACAGCTTTTTCTAATCAAGACCAGATGAGGTAGTGCAGGTTTTGTTGAATTGACTTTTTGAAAGCTTGGTTCAGCTATGGTTTAGCCTGCAGGTAAAGTTATTTAGTCTTTCTAGCTGGCAATGAGAATTAGTTGGCCATGTTTATCAATAAGAAAAATTGTCAGCCAAGCCTCGACATCAATTTATTTTCATGCTGCCCCTTTCAGTTTTGCAGAAGAATGTATTTGTGTGCATGGTTTTGTATGCTGAAGTGCCCAAATTAGATTAAATGCCCTAATAACTACTTGGAACTGCAAAAAGAGGGGCTGAACTTACCAAACAAGCAAAGAAAAATAATTTTTCTTTCACAATATGCTGGATCACTGATACCTGGTTGTTGAACAGCAAAACCATGTACAGAATTTTACACTGTGCAGATGTATCATAGCTATCGTTCAGCTGCTACTTCTGTGACAATTAGATATAGGTGCTAGAAAAATCTCTGCGTTCAGTGAAAGAGGAAAGTGAACTGGGAATATATACGTTTTGACAGTTTTATTGTTTAAGATACTGAACACTGTCAGGGATACATTTTTAAGACTTGAGAAACCTGAAACATTAATTGCAACTTCTATCCTAATGTAACGTGACTCCAAAGTATATTACTTTTAAATACTAACTGCTCAAAATGAGTTTTTGGATAGCAAAATGACTAATCATAAATGTCAGCTGTAATATTGAAGTATTTAAATGGTCATGTTTCTAAACCTGAAGTATGAGTACTTTAAACTTACCTGTCTGAAGCAGTGGAAGGATAGATATCTAAGACCATTTTTTGAACTTCCACCACCTATGACTTATTTAGAAGAAAGTATGAAATGATATATAAATGACTTTGAGATTTCCTTGTGAGTAAATTAATCACCATTCAGTGACACGGCAAGTGCTGTCTCTCAGAATCTGAGGGAGATATTAGAATTAGTGTTTTATCTTCCTAGCTGCAGTGCAAGTTGTGTCCTGATTGTCAAAGTGACAGGCATTGCTTTGTTATGCTAAAACAGCCACCTGCAGTATCTGCCGGATTTGACTGGGTAACTTCTGTAAGCAGCATGCAGCACCAGTATGTTCTGGATAATTTTGTGGCCTTGAGCTAAGCACATAACCTTCTGCCAAAGGTGTTTTTTTCCCTCTGTGTTACAGGAATAATAACACTTACCCACCTCACAGGAGTGTTGGAAAGATTAATTAGTTTATGTTTGCAAAATGCTTTGAAGATGAAAAGCCCTGTAAGTGCTAAGTAATATTATCATCTCTCATTGTTATACTAGTTACTTCTTAAAGCAGCAATAAGAAGTTAATTGGTTTTCAGGTTCCAGGTGATAAGAATCTGTTGACTTTTAAAGTTATTCTATTAGCTACAGAGTGCTACTAAGAAAAACGTTTCACTTTTATTTGATTAGGAGTATATTTAGCTCATGCTCAGTGATACACGCGCTTGCTCTAAGGTATTCATCTAGTTGAAATTGGCCCCTTGTGGGTCACGGTCTGTAGATGTGCTACTGATCTGGAGACAAAGGGCAATTGTGATCCTCCAGGGAAAAATCAACCTTGGTTATTGGCAGTAGACTGCTTGATCAGGCATTTCTACACAGCCTTGGTCCACAGAATAAAAACCATGTCTGACTAGTCCAGTTGCAAAATAAGAGAATTAAGTTCTTGATCATAATGATTAAGGATTTGTAAGGTTAGCGAAAGCCTTCACAAGGACTTGCAGCCTCACGGAAAGGAAGATGCTGTAGAGGGTCTGTAATTGCTCTTATATCTTTCCGTAGCTCATATATTGAGATGTATGTGCTGCTACTGTTCATAATAAAAACTAAAGTGAGGACTGGGGAGATAAACGGATCATGTGTATGGCTATGAAAGATGACTTCAGCGAATTAACGTCTATGGAGAGAATAAAGCTAGAAAAGCGTGCAGCTAGAGATGGGATGAGAGGCAGAATGAAAGGGCTGAAGAGTCCTGTCTGTCCCATCCATTGATTTAGTGCTTAG
Organism: Neomorphus geoffroyi; assembly: GCA_033558235.1. NCBI lineage: Eukaryota > Metazoa > Chordata > Aves > Cuculiformes > Neomorphidae > Neomorphus > Neomorphus geoffroyi. Next base: position 20,633,575 of record JAUMJM010000020.1, on the reverse strand, counting down.
GGCTGAGAGTCAGGGCTGTAGGCCAAGATGTGAGTGATTAGCTTATTCTGTCACTGGCAAATAAATGTGGAAAGCGAAGCAGAGATGTAAAATAGGAACAATTCCTCGGAAAGCTCCTTGATACTTTCTGAAATCAGTTTGTAAAATGTCACAACTTACTGGCTTAAGAGCCAGTACTCAGTGTTCCTGAGCTGATTAAGCAGGAAATGGTAGAACCACAGGAACATGTTTGTCTCAAGTTTTGTGTTTCTGCTTTTTGGCCATAAATATGTCTGAGTCATAAATCCTTTCTTGTCTTCAACATAATGGACATTTTGCTAGAAAATCTAACTTAAAGTAAGGCTATGCTGTATTTATTTATGCGGTTGGAAGTGTGATTGAGAGAGGAAGTAAAAAGTTTTCATTTCTGCAGAAATCCTTGGGTCTGTGTTCTCCATTGTTTCTTGCACTTACGTACAACAATGGTCTTAGCACTTTATTCTGCCCATGCATTGTAGAACTGATTCCCGTGTGTGTGGGATGCTTGTTTATGAAATCTTAACAAAAAGAAACCTAAGGGCTACTCTGAGTAAGTGTGTTGTTTTTTTCCTTTGTACCAGTTCAGAGCATGTTGAACTAATTAAGTTCACTATGATGCTGTGAGACATATCCCTCTGTGGGTCTCTCTTGTTCCCTTGTAGTGGCAGACATGCCTTTTAAAGGTAAAGTTTTGTTTCCTTCCTATCTGGAGGGGGGCTCAGTGAGCCTGAACTTCATTTTGTATGCCACTGTTCCTGATACCTCCTTCCTCCTCACCTTCTTTCCCTATTTCAAGCCGTATGCCATGTCATTAGCATTGTACTGACCTTACTGTGGCAGTTCATATCTGTCAGATCTGTAGTTGTAGGCTCTCTGCAGACTGGATATCCATCATCTGTACCTTACTTACCCTCTGGTCATATTTTCTTCACATCTATCAAATTTAGGCTTTATTTGTATTTTGTAATAAATGGAGACTGAGATGTTGATGATTTGATCCCAGGATCCAAAGATTAAGATAGGGGCCTGAAATGTCTATACTGTCATTCTGGTTATGATCAAGATTTTGTGTTCCTTGCTACTCATGGTGTTCTATTTCTTTTTTAAATCCACAGAATCTTTTCTTGTAGCCCATCATCTGGACAGCTGTGTTAATTTCTCTTAGTTTAGTTTGTATGTTATGTGCTCATAGTCATAAAACCAGATTTTTTTTATAAAACCCCCAAATTTTGAAGTGCAGTGTTTAAATTATTATTTCATTTTCTTGAATATGATTGCTGATGCTGTATCTGGAAGCTTTGAATTGTGTGATTGTGAAATTTTCTTCAGCTGACTTTAATCTTACTCTGTGGTAACTTCAGAAGGGCTTGATGAACAGTCCTTTATCCTTATACTGGATTAAGAAGTGCTTCTTATGTTCTAGTCTGTGGATTAATGCTGAGGATCCCCTGCCACCCTCAAGCCTAACAGGGAATAAAATTACCAGTCTCTATACTGCACAGAAGAGTCTGCATATTTGAATTGTAATTCGGAAAACCAGTGGCAGGAATATACAAGTATTGTATTTCCTTCACATTGATTCTGCTCTATTTCTTAAAGTAAAAACTTTCCCAAGGTAGCATTTCAATCAATGTCTCCGTGTGATTCTGTAGTTTAATGCTAGGAACAATAGATGGCTGGTTTAAATATCATGTTTGAAATACTTTATTCCCCCAGAAACATTAAGTATGGGATGGTGCTTTTTTTGTAGAATTGCCTCAAGTTTTGAGTCCTAGATAATGCATTTGTACCAAGAGTGGCACAGTGAGTGCAGCTCAATGAACTTTCGACATCTGGCGCTCTTTCAGAAGTTACTGGAACCATGGCTTAGCCCCGTATATGCTTTTGAAAGGTCATAAGGAATGAGAGAACTGTGTGATTAATATTTGCTCAGAATAATGACCAACTGAAAATTATGGACACAGTTGCTAAGACTTAATATAATTTCATAGAATCATAGAATGATGTGGATTGGAAGGGACCTTAAAAATCACCCAGTTCCAACCCCCCTGCCATGGGCAGGAACACATTCCACTAGACCAGGCTGCTGAAAGCCTAATCCAATCTGGCCTTGAACACCTGCAGGGATGGGGGTATCCACGACTTCTCTGGGCAGCCTGTGCCAGTGCCTCACTACCTTCATAGTAATGAATTTTTTCTTTATATCTTATCTAAGTCTACTTCTGTCAGTTTAAAGCCATTCCTCCTTGTCCTAACACTACCTGTCCTTGTAAAAAGTCCATCTCCAGGTTTCTTTTAGGCCTCCTTCATGTATTGGAAGGCTGCCATAAGGTCTCTCTGGAACCTTCTCCAGGCTGAAGAAATCCCAACTCTCTCAGCCTGTCTTCACAGGAGAGGTGCTCCAGCCCTCTGATCATTTTTGTGGCCCTTCTCTGGACCCACTCCAACACGTCCAAGTCTTTCCTGTGCTGAGGGCTCCAAATCTGGACATAGCACTCCAGGTGAGGTCTGACGAAAGTGGAGTAGAGGGAGAGAATCACCTCCCTCAACCTGATGGTCACACTTCTTTGATGCAGCCCAGGATATGGTTGGTTTTCTGGGCTGTGATCGCATGTTGTCAGCTCATGTCCAGCCTTTGTTTTATTCGGTGCTGTTTGTTATTATGTAGCTTACTGGATAAACTGGAGAAGTAACTGTCTTTCATATGAATCTTACAGCTCCTTTCTGAATCAGATAATGACAAGAAAAGGAGGTTAAGATGGAGAAGTGAATAGAGCGGAAAGGTCAAGAAAGAGAGATTAAGAGGTGACAAGACAGAAGGTTGTGATGAGTGAAAAGAAAAACATGGAAATTAAACAAGATGAAAGTCTGATACAGTGGATTAGAATGGTTTAAATTTCACAGATAATTTTCACAAAAAAAAGAACAATAGATAAAATCAGGATGAAGTAATAACAACAAAATACTATGCTAAATCAGAAAGAAAAAAAATTAGCATAGGCAAAGCTCATTACTTGTCAGTCTTCACCATGATTTCTTGCATCCTAGCAAACAGCACTCTGCAAGAAGAGCTTTGAAAACTCCTTTTTAGTAAATACATTTTGAAGTTTGTGTGACAGAATGGATGGTATCACATCTGTTACTCATTCTTTCTTTTGTGTAATTATATTCTACCCACCTAACATTCCAACTTCTGAAGACAGCGTTTGTACACTTCTTATAAGAGTTTTATAGAGCATCCAAGGCAATGGAAAAAAATAATGTATTATTTATGAAGAAGTTACATATTTTTCTTAAAAAAACAGCTCAAATAGACACTTGAAAGTAGATGATGTTTAAGATCCCAGGATTGCGTGGAATTCTTGTTAAACCGGTCCAGCTCTGCTTTGATCATCTAGGAAGATGACATCTACCTCATGTTCTCAGTGGTCCTGTAGTGACTACCCTAGTGCTTGGAGAACAGAAGAAACAGTTTTGCTGCCTGTTGTGATATACAAAGAAGCTAATTTTTTCCATCTTTGACTAGCATATAGTTGAACTCCATATTTTTCAGGAAGTAGTGAACAGGCCAGCCAGTTAGCAGTTAACAGCTATCCTTTCAAAGTTGTCATGTTTATATGTTAGGAAGGCAAGGTACTGTTGGATCAGGTCAATAGTCTTCAGCTCTTGCTTGTACAGAAAATTATGAAGTATTTGAAAGATGTGGTGCTGCTGAGAGCTGGCTTCCACTCTACCTAAATTGTTCAGAGGTGTTGAAAATGATCTCTGGGTAAGTAGTATCAAATAGGAAAAACATGCCCACTTTATAGTGGCTAAATATGTAAAAGGAAATGAGTACTTTTCCCATAAGAAAATAGCAGAAAACATCATAGTCTTTGCAGTAACACTTTGGCAACAGTGCTCCTTATAAATAAAATAAAAACCTGAAAAAAATGTTTTTCCTTATTTCCTCTGTAAATAAATAAGACTTCTTTTAATTTAAAAAAATCAGGTTTAAGTAGGGAATTGAGGAAATGTGATGGAGAAGATTGGTTCTTCTAATGACCATGATCATCATTTTGCATCTGTATAGCTTTAGCTGTTTCACAGTTTTTTCCAAATTTAGTTATAAGTATTATCACAGGGTGATTGTAGGGAAAATGCACTTGATTTTTTGTATGTCAGAGATGTTACAGGCAGACGGAAGACAGCAAGATATAAAGGAAGAATAGATTAGAAAGGGGACTGACAGGTAAAGGAGGGTGCAGAGACAGCAAACTTGGCATGAAACTTTGTCAGAAATGTAAGCAGGACTCAAGCTAAATAGAAATTTGAATATGGACTAGGATGGGTTTGGGACTTACGCCTTTTTGGTGCTGTGTCTATCCTGTTGACAAAACTGAAGTCAATAGACGCACTCAAACCGTTATTGTCTCTGATTTAAAAAGAAAGGGTGTGAGTGTATTTTCATGGTAACTAGGCAGATGCTTCAGAGGCTTTTCTATTTTTTTTTCTCTTCTCCTACTCTCTTAGAATTTCTCTTCTCCTAGTCTCCTAGAATTAGTCTGTTGTTCCTAACACCTGACTTAGCAACATATCAGTGGTTAATGAATTTTAAGGGCAGTGCTGATGTCTGGAGATCCTGACAAATTCTTTGTTGGATAATTTTTGTTCATTCCTTCTGTTAGTTTCATTCCCCTTTTCACTTTTTTTTTAGAGACTACTTCTAATGTAGTAGATCCCACTTAGAATAAAGACTTACAACTGAAAAACCATGGGACATTTTCTTTTGTCTAGTGGTCCTCTACAAAAACCCATTTCCACAGGTAATGTTTCTAAATTGAAGCTTAAGTTATCATGGATGTCATTGGATAAATTTCCCAGTTTAGGCCAAGGAAACAAACGTGGCACAAGTGCAGCAGATTTGCATTTAATCCTAACTGCTATCTTCCGACTTCCTAAAATAATTCATAATTTCTGCATATATCCAGCTTGCTTATATGCAGTATTTGTTCAAACTAAAAGAAATCATTTATATTTCTAGACAACATAACCTGTGTAATTCTGGTGAAGAAATATACACATACTTTCTCTCTTTCTCTTTTAAAAAATAATAGTGTTATATATAAATCTAAAGATTATGTTGGTATAGTCTTTGTATGTATTTAATGTAGTTAAGGAGGTTCACCAGTTGTGCAGGGATCATGGCTTGCACAGAAAGTGATTGCAACATAACAGGTAGATATATTGGCAAATGCTGTGTTTTTAACAGTGATTACTGCACCTGAAAGTTGTTTTAGTGTTATTACATTAGTTTAGTTCTTGTCTGCACAAATGGAGGGTGTCAGTATTCCTTACGCTACCCATAAATTGGTATTTCTAGCCAAGAGAAATGCAGTATCTAATTGTAGAGTTGTAGTAAACAGCATTATTGTCTATTTTTAAAATGTAACTTTATAATACGTCATCCTAAATAGCCCAAAACTCCCAAAGGTGTCTCCAAAACAAGTCTTCTTGGAACATTGTGTTTAATTTTTTTCTATTTTATACTTCATAATTTAAATAAAAGGAAAAAAAAACCACCAAGCATTATGCCTATCTGTTTATTCTGTATGTATAACTTCTTCTCAGGAACTAGTTCATTAAAATTGCCAAGTTGTTTTTAAGTCTTCATGAACTGTCGAGGCACTTACTGTCAGTGGGAGAAATTCCAAATGTGCGCATAGTGTAAGAGACCCTCACATTGAAGTAGTTCTGGAAAGGTTAATTAGAAACTCTAACAACATGGAGGAGAACATCCTCTCTTCATATTCTTTTTTCCACTGAGCTCCTACAACCTTCTTTTCCATTTTTATTTTTATTTCTTAGTATTGTTCATAATGAGGTAGAAACCCCTGACTATTCTACTGCCCACTAGGTCTGCTTCCCAGCTGTGTTCAGCTTCGCCATGATCTTGGAAGACATCCTGTTTTCGTTATTTAGGAATCATAAGATTATGTAAAATTTTTGAATCACATTTATAATTTCCTTTGGTATATAAGCCTTACACAAACACATATTTTTCCATGTCAATTTCGTTGTTTGGTTTTTGTGGGGTGTTTTGTTTGTTTTTTGTTTTGTTTTTCATTTATGTAGGCAACTTACACAGAGCACAATCCTCTTAGTAAAGGTCTTAGGAAAGCTTTAATTCAGAAGATGATTTAGCCTGATGTTTCTAAAGCTGTTACAATGTTTCTGGGCTATGCTGTAAAACTTCTCAGTATAGTGAAAAGCTCTAATATATTGAAAGTAATGAGAAAGCAATATACAAACCTGCCCCTCTTTTGTGTTTTGGCCCTGTGACCTGCTATTTTGGTTTTCTTGCCATTCCTAAGAGGGGAAAAAAGACATGGAGGTAGGCTGTTGTAAACTTAAAGTAAAAAAATTAAATCCATTAATAGATGGCCAGTGGTATGTTGTGCCCGAGACTGAGTCCTAGAAAGTGATCATGGAGGGTGTTGTTATCTAATGTCTGATATAGTTGCTCTTAATAATAGTTTGTTTAGGAGGAAAAAAAGTGTGAGAATAGTCTCTTCAAATTGAGGTGTCTGCATAGATACTGTTCAGAATGAGTCTCTAAGTGCAGAGAGGTCTTTTTCGTGGTGGGGGAAGCACGGGGCTGTGTGATGCAGGCTGGCTTGGGAGCTGCAGGTTGAGGTGCTCGCCTGCTGCAGCTGGTCTGTGGCTCAAGAGGCAGCATCTGTGTCCACCTGCGTCATTCCTTACCTCCAAATCTCAGCACTGTGAGGTTACAGGGAACGTGCAACTGTGTATGCACCTTAGCTGCCTCGTGTGTGTACGTACTCCTGTGAACACACACACCTGCACATGGGCTTATCCTCTGTTTGGTTCTGACTTCCTGTTGGAAAACGTAGATTCACGTAATAGTGTACTAAACACATGAAACCACTATTCTAGCATATATTAACTAAAATGCAAAATAATAAGCATTTTAGCATTTACTACTTTCAGCTCTGACCCTACTACCACTGGGCAGTTTGTTTGGCCTGTCTGCTTCTCTTACTAGTTTCAGTGCTCACAAAATCTGAAAATTCATGTGGCTTGACAGCTTTGAAAACTGTCAAGATACTCTCTGTGCATGGCAATTCCGTGTTCTTACATCCTTCACGCTGTTCAGGCATAGTCACATGCTTACTCCTTTTATGTTTACCTCCCCAGCTGTGTTTTCTTTCAAATATTTACTTGTAGTTGCATAATAAATACTGTTTGATTTGTACCTAATTGTAGTATGTGATTATTGTTGTTCATGCAACTCATTGTCAGAATTCATTTATGGTTGTGACAGTGAAGAAACTTACAGTGAGAACTTCTTCTGACCGCAGCAATAAAATAATTAACTGGCTCCCTTTAAAACAAGTCAGTGGCCAGAGCATTAACCTTTAGTATTTTAGGAATTATTTACACTTTTGTATTCACACTTCTGTTACTTTCTGATTGATAAGATTCTGTGCTTGTTGTATTATAAGCTTTAATTATCTTACTAATGTATTTTTATGTTAACAGATTAATTGTTGAGAAATTAGGATGCCTGTCAGATTCAAAAATAGAATGTGTTTTCTAATTTGTTCCCAGAGCTATGAACTGTGGGCTCGGGTGGAAAAGGATTATGGGTATAGTCATGCAAATGAGCTTGCCAAGTGTCTATGTACCATAAAATATCTTAAAACTGCGGACATAAAAGTAGGATGAAGACACAGCCATTAAAAAGGCAGTCATTTTTGAGTGTCACATAATTTAGACACTTTAAGTTATTGAAGTGTCATGAGTTTATTGCACCTAATTTATTAATACAATCATTTGGGATTCACTAGTGTCTCTTGCTCTGCACCAAAACAGAGGCTAAAAGTCTGTTTAAAACGCACAGACTCTGCTTCAGCAGTAAAAGCCTAAAATGTTTCTCCAAATTTGGAGACACAAAAAATAACGACTTTCCTGTAGTCCTTGCAGGTAATCGGTGACCAAGTTCCTGTTTGTATTTGTATTAAAGTAGACTAGAGAGATCCATTGAAGACCATGTAAGTTCAGTTTGCATTTAGTTTTCCCATTGCCACCTTAAGTGACATCTGTATGGGGAAAATAGCCTGTGGCTTTCACTTCCAAGAAAGCAAAAAAAAAAAAGAGAAAAAGATAATCCTAATAAACACCCTGTTACTGCTCTCACATTTTGAAAAAGGAGAAAAACAAGAAAGGAAATGATTTTCAAAGTTTGTAATTTTTAATCCTTTCATGTGCTGAATTGGCTTTTCTTAGTTTGTAGGTTCTCTTCTGTTTCTGTCTCACCCAGGAGCACTTTTGATATGTTTAAGCAGTTGACAAAACAGTGCTAAGGTGTAGTACGAATGAAAAGGAGAACTGCAGAGAGCGGGAGACAAGAGTCCACATGATTGTAATATATGCAGAGTTTTGACAAAACACCTTGTGTAATAACAGAGACAATTAAACACATGAAGAGTTTTTACTTTTAGGTACTTTTAAAAAAATTTCTCACCTTTTGTTATCTTTTTTTCCCTTAATCAGGACAGAATTTTACCCTAAGACAGTTAGGAGTTTGTGAACCAGCAACTCGTCGAGGACTGGCATTTTGTGCGGAAATGGGGCTGCCCCACAGAGGTTACTCTATCAGTGCAGGGTCAGATGCTGATACTGAAAATGAAGGAGTGATGTCTCCAGAGCATGCCATGAGACGTTGGGGCAGGGGGGTCAAATCAGGGCGCAGTTCCTGTCTGTCGAGTCGTTCCAACTCAGCCCTCACTCTGACTGATACCGAACACGAAAACAAGTCCGACAGTGACAATGGTAAGTTCTTATCTATATGCCCATATATAAATCAATGTTTTATTTGCTGTTTTGGTTGACAGTGGATCATTTTAAAACACTGAAGGAATGGCCTTGAATTATTTATTGATTTATTTTTTTTTATCCTCATCCCAGAGAAGTCAATATTCAGTATCAGACTTAACTAATGCAAGCTTTGGTTGTGATGTTTTAGCTGTAATTTTGAAAGAGTTTAATCACAAAAAGATTAGCTCTGTTTTATCTCAGGCCATGTCACCTGTTACCCTTTGGGGAGCAGCTAAGTAAGTGGTGATAAAGTTGATCCCTAAGGCCTGCTTGCAATCAAAGGTTTCATTGTAAACTGTTCTTCAAGACATCTTGGAAAGTTGCAGAATCTTAGAATGGATGAATGAACACAAAGAATAGCTTATTAGCAGGGCTCATGTGATTGGAAACCAAATTTGATTGTGCTTTAAACTTCCTAGTTGATGAGAGCAATTGGAATTGTAGTGAAGAGGGACATGTGGCCTTTGATGTGCCTGGGGGACTGGATTACTGTGCAATTAAAATCTGAAAAAAAAATCTACACAGCAGCTTTGTAGGATGTGGAGTATGACCACTGTATATTAAAGCTTAGTGTTTAAATGAAAAGAGGTTAATACAATTGACTGATTCATTGTTAAAGCTTTTCGAATTTTTTTTTTTTTTTTACCTCCACTTGGGGTTATGAACAGAACCTATTGTGCTGTTAAATGCTAAATGCACAAGTCTTAGGAAACATTTTAACTTCTTTTTATTTGCAGAAGACTTTCAGCTTTACTAGAATTAAAATGATTGTTCTGCTGACTTCATGACTTTCTGTATGACAAATGCAAAAGACAAATAACAAAAAATAACTAAAAGTGAAAATTAGTGATGGCTATTGCCTGCATGTCTACACATCATTTTATTAATTTATTAAACTTGTCTACTCAGCTGTACAAAAGTCAGAGCAATTTTCTTTCTATCCTCTGACAATAACTGCAACAAATTGTGGGAAGCAGTGATGTTGACGTGTATGTATGATAATCCTTTTTTTAAAAAAATTTGCAATTTTATTTTAAAACTACAAGCAATAATATTTGGCCCCATCTGTTTATTATTTTAATGTCAGCTTGAGAAGACAAAAACAAACCTATATTTTGACATTGTTCATACTTGTTGCCTTTCCTTTGGTGGCTGGTTCTAAATGAAGATGCCTGTGCAGGATGGCTATCTCAGATGGGATCCTGCTTTTTTGTGTTGGACTTACTGCTGTGTGATACCTGAGGAGACAGCTTTTAGTATTCATAGGTGTCTTGTCTTATGCTTGGAAAACTCATTTTGAGTCAGAGGCAAGTTTTGAAAACGGAGGACAGGTATACTTACCTACCCCCTTTTGGCAGTGGAGTTTGTTGGATGACTCTTCATAGTTCAACTGCAAAGCAATCTAGAATAAATCATTGAGCAATCCTGTGATTTTCCTTTTGAAAGATCTATGCAGAAACCAACTCTCGAGTCTTTTCTAAAACCCTAGGTTAATGATCTTGAAAATGCATATTTCCTTAGATAGTCATATTACCAAAGTGGGGACTGCTTCAGAGTTACAATAGCTTTGGTATACACTTTATAAACTTTATCTTTACAATTTTTTAAAAAAGCAAATTTTCTCATTATAGTATACCAAAACTTCCACCATGCACTTAGAATTAGTTTTATTTCATTCTTTCACGTGTAAGAAGACTGTGAGTGTGTTAGAAAAGACATTATCCTGCACTGGTGAAAATTATGCAAGGAATGTCTGATGTTTGATACAACTTCAAAGAACGATTTAGTCACTAAAAAGGATTACCGTTGATTTATTTATTGATAGGGAGGCCAGCAGTCCAGCTTAAGAAGGTACTTGGACTGCTGTGAGGCTAATGAAATTTTGATGGTTTGAGAGTCCCCTAGGGTTATGAAACGTATATAACTTGGACCATGTTATGATTTGCCATTTCAGTGGAGATGTTACAGAAGTGGTGAAAAGCTTAATCTTCTTTGGTATTTTTCTCTGCATTTTTTTTCCACTGAACATGGAAGATTTGGCCGAGAACAAATTTTATACGTGTAGTTGGAACTCAATATGTTAAATGCTCGTGGTAGAATAGAAAATACAATTTAAAACAAGGGAAGCCATATCATCCTGTCAGGCACAGGTGCTATAATCAAAGGAGCAAACTGCAGGTGTGAGTTTTGTTAATCTATGGCCTGAAGTTAATAGCTGTGCCAATATACTGTTAAAATCTGACAAATCTGATAAGACTTTGAAATGAAAGTTAGAGTTACAATCAGTGTTGTGTCCCTTTGTTGTGTATGAAAGCTTCCTGGCTGAATTTTGATGGAACTGTTTTGCAGGTAAATGCATTTCTGTGCAGCATGTTTACCTCTAAGGTAGATAAGGAGCAACAGGTTATGATGGGCAAAACACCACACTAGATGGCACTTTCCTTACCTAAAGGCCGCAGTTCTTCAGGGATTCCGCTGTTCACCCAGTAAAACTATTCAGTGTTTATATTAGTCTATTACCATAAGCAGACCTTATTGGAGTTTATGGGACTGTTCACGCTGATAAGAACTGACTTATCCTACATGTTTATGAACTCAGGATTAACTACTTGTTGAATGTACTTGGGGCTTTCTTTCTCACCAGTTAGGCAAGAAGAGAAGCTTGCTATCAAAACATGATCCTTCCTTGTAGCTGTTGCATGTATTTGCTCTTCTGAAATAGTTGTGGATTCTTATTCCTCAAAAAGGCAAAACTTGAGGTTCTTCTATGTGATTATAATGAGTAAGTGTAAACATTTTGTTGAAGATACTTTTATTTGTCTAGGTCTTAACATTAAGTTTCTAACATCCTACAGAAGCAACCTGAATTTGTGAAAAATATTGGCAGGATTAGAAGCTTCTTTAAACGAATAACATTGCATATGATTAAGTTGCGAAATTTTAAATATACTAATAAGATATTATGAATACCAGCAGATTTTTTTTTAATTTCTTTTTTTTAAAAAAAATCAAAACTGTCTTCCAAACATAAGGTGTATAAATGTATTCTCACATCAAAGTTTTACGTTACTGCTCGGTAAATCATTCTGAGGAGAAATATTTTTATTTGAGCTCTTTCAAGTTCCCTATATTACTCTTGGCATCATATTCTAAGCGATTTGTCATGTCAGCCTCCCTGAAGGAGGACCTACATCTGTTAATCTGGGCAACCTACCGATGTCACTTACAGTATGATGTATCAATTGGAACACACTGAGCACGCATGTGCTTCTTCAGGCTTTCTTCTCCATTCCCATTGCAAGTTATTTCATAAATGCCATATCAAGAAATTTAACTGTTTTGGGAGCTGTGGCTTTGAAATGCAGGCAGTCCATCTTTTGCATGCTTGCTATTCTAAGATTATTAAAGCTCATCTTTTAAACTTGATAAATATTCTAGCAGAGTATGAGCTAGAAGTTACATTTAGGCTTCAGATGGTCCTTTTGCTTAAAGGATCAATATATTTTTAAGGGATCTTAGAATACACTCATTTATGTACAATATTTTTAAATCCATTACACTGCAAACACTGACTTCATGAGACATTAGAAAGCTAATAAGCAAAACATGAAAGTTAATCGAGCAAGTTATTCCTAAAGTCTAGCTCCTTATGAAGTGATTTATTTACTTAAAATTATATGACCAGTTTTGTATGTGTTTTTTATTCCAAATTGAAACTCAGGCTCTGGCAATGATTGTGATTGGAAAATCACTCATTTAAGACTTCAGGAAGCTCATGTCACCTTCTGTCTCTTTGGAAGCAAAATTGCCAGTGCTTCTGAAAGAGTTGAGCACTCTGGATAAAGGTGTGCCACATAGTTGACTCTCCCCACAGGCATGAAAACTAGCTGAGCATACAGAAAATAGTTCTGATGGCACTAGAATGTGAGGGTTTATTTTCTTATTTAGTGAAAGTTTTGTCCTGATAAGAGTTTCTTAGAAGACCAGAGGAGATCAGAATGTAGCAAAATAAAAAGGAGAAAGGAAAAGAGGAGTATGAGATCACAGCCTCAGTCATTTGTTCTGATTTGGTTAGATAAATTATTTGAAACTTGGACCCATTTTTCACAGATACAGAAAAGTAGATATCGCTGGTAGAATGTTCATTGCTGAGGATTTCTGTAATGAGAAAATACTAGTTTATCAGTTGTGTGGGTACCTGCTTGCTTCCTCTCCAAGTTAGCCAGTGTCTGAAGATAGAAGTCTTGTGAATAATGCTGTCTTGTCCTTCCAGAATGGTGAATTTACTGGCATTCAGATCTGTGAAAATCAAGAAATACTTTGGTAAGATATTTGTCAAGACATTATAAATCTGTTCTCTCTAACCTGGTACATCTATAACATGTACTTGAACTCTGCATTCTTAAGTAATGCGCACAGTTCATGGAGTAGTGTTACACATTTCCACCTGTTTAACATCCTTCTTTTTGCTAAGTCAAAAAGATGAACTCTCCTGAGTAGGAGCTGCTTGCTACCTGCTTGCTGAGACTGCTGATCAAAACCAGCCACATGGCTGATGAATTAATATTCATCTTACAGCCATACCACCATTTACACCTTATTCACTCTTTCCCACAGTATTCCATCTAGCAATTATCTACCCCTCATGCATGCCAGTATCTCTTAAATTCAGCTTTTCTGCTATGAAATTTCATGAACAGGAAATCATTCTGGTTTATGATTGATAAGAAGTCAGCTCTGAAACAATATTTAATATCTAAACAGACATACAAACTCTTCCTTGCTTTCAAACACATAGAACAGAAATCCGTACTCAAAAGTAATCCCTGGTTTTCTGCAATATTTTTTGTAGTAAATGTCAATTTTCAGATTCTGTTATATTATTGTAGTTCTGTGGATATATTTCAGTAAATCTTCCCAGTGTTCACTATTAACACAGTTGAAAAATCATATTGAAAATTCCTTTGGATAGTGGTAGCTAAAGAGGGAACAGATGGGCTGACCTTTTTCCAGTAATTTTTTGCGATCTCCTGTGTATAGAGGTTTGAGTGTCACTTGCTGTTGAGGAGAGTCAAGGGACCATCTTAATGATGTTTTCATGGGAGTCTGGTATAGAACATCAGGCCAGAGGATAAGGCTCTTTAGAAATGCTTAACCAGATCTTCTGATGTAAAGGAACTGTAGGCTTAACAAAGCTGACAGCATTAAAATTGGAATTGGGGTCTCCAAGGAAAAACAAATCTAAGAAGAAAATTTCTGAGAATTCACTCTTGGCTGTTAAGCTTATAAATCCTTCTAATATTAAGGAGTGGTCGAGAAGTGTTTGAAGACCAACTGTCATAGCTCAGAATTTCTCCAGAAATCCGAATTTCAAGAAGGAATTATGCAGAAAATGGAAGAAAGATAAGTTTCTGAGGAGGAGCTTACAAAGCAACCTGAAAGCGACTGAGAGAGCTGGGGTTGTTTAGCCTGGAGAAAAGGAGGCTCAGGGGAGACCTTATTGCTCTCTACAACTACCTAAAGGGAGGTTGTAGTCAGGCAGGGGTTGGTCTCTTCTCTCAGGCGACCGGTGACAGAACAAGAGGACATGGTCTCAATCTTCATCAGGAGAGGTTTAGGCTCAATATTAGGAAAAAATTCTTCACTGAAAGAGTAATTGGTCATTGGAATGTGCTGCCTGGGGAGGTGGTGGAGTCACTGTCCCTGGAGGTGTTTAAAGGGAGATTATATGAGGCACTTAGTGCCGTGGTTAAATGACTGAGTAGGTGTTGGTGTCTTTTCCAGCATTGTGAAACTGTGTGATACTGTAAAGATGCAACTGGGGCGTCCAGGCTTACAAGTCAAATTGAGAACTAATCAGCAAAAAAGTGGGAGCGATTTACAGAAACAAGACTGCTAAGAAAATGGAAAAGGGGGAGATGATTTATTACTTAACAGTGAAAGAAGACTTATAGTATATTGCTGATATGTTTTTTTCTGGTTCATTTTGTTTCATCATTTGCTACCTCAGTAACTGATCGCAGAGCTAACATTTATACTATTAAATAAAGGATTAGAAGTTACTTTTGTAAATAAAACTTATCTTGCATATATTGAGCGTCTACACCCTCTGGGCTTTTTATGACTTACGTCTGAGAAATTGTTGAGGCTGAATATGGTTCTGGAAGGCAAAACCAAACAAACAGGACAACTTCAGACAAGGCAAAGAGATGGAGGCGGAACCTGCCTAATCAGTTAGACAGGAAACATCTTAGGAAAAAAAATGTTTAAAGATTATGCTTTATAAAAATAACCATGTGTTTGTTTTATACTAAATGAGTCATGTCAAGCTATACTGATTTTCTTCTGTGATAGTGTAAGCCACTCCTTGATAAGGAAAGAGGAGCAGATTATGTCAGTAATGCTTCTGACACTGCCTCAATCCTGACATGCTTATAGAGACACAGGGTCTGGAATCGTTACTGCAAGAGAAATGTTCAACTTCTTGGAAAAATCCATAAAGAATGCTTAGCAGTATTTCATGAACTGGGAAGCTGAAGCAGATAGTACTCCACTTGGTGTGTCAAGAATTTCTTATTGACTTGAATAATGCAAATAGAACGTTGTAACCTGGAAAGAATCACATATGCTTTGTAGGACAGGATGAAAGCTGGCAAAATAATTCCACAGGAAAAAAAGTGCATTTCAATAAACAAAAGTGGAAAGACCTACATTTAAGTAAGAAAAATCAGATTTCCCTAATGTGAGAAAGGCAAGTCCTTTAGAAAATCATAGAATAATTTAGCTTAGAAGGGACCTTTTGAGGTCATGTGGTTCAACTCTCTGCTTAGAGCTGGACTAATATTAATTTGGATGAAGCCACTTAAGTCTTTGTTCAGTTGAGTTTTGAAGATTTACAAGAAGAGAGATTCCACATCATCTCTTGGCAACTGTTCTGGAGGTTAACTAACTTCATTATGAATTTTTTTCCCCTTTATAGCTAATCAGAACTTCCCTTGCTGCAATTGTGACCACTGCCTTATGTGGTGGAAGACCAAAGTTAGTTTTCTACCTTTTGCCTTTTCCAGGCTCACTTAGCTTCTCCTGGAGTTGTATGCTTCAACACTCCAGTCATCACAGTCAGTCTCCACTGAATTCATTCCAGTTTGTCAGTGTTGTATGAGTACTGACAAGCCACATACCACATACTGAATATTGTACTCTAGGTGTGGTCTTCAAATGCTTAATAAAAGGGACTAATCACTTCCCAGGGTATGCTGAAACCATTCCTCTCAATGCAACCCAGTATGTGGTTAGGCCTTATTGTTGAAAGGGCATACTGCTGAACTTGATGTCCATGTTGACTCCCCAGGTCCTACACTACAAAGCTGCTTCCCAGTGAGCTTCCAGCTAGTGCTGTTAAGATGAGGTTATTCTGCCTTTAGAATTCATGAGGTTTTTTCAGTCAATTCTTACAGCCTGTTGAGATTCCTCTGAAGGTCAATCCTATTCTGCAGTGTGATCACTCTCTTCAACTTGGTGTCATCCACAAACTTGCTGAGGGCATATTCTGTTCTATTCATTCTCAATAAGATAAATGTAGTACAGACATAAAACAGCATCAGCCCTAATATTAGCCCCTGAGGAATGTGATTAATATTGGCTAACAGTTGGTCTTTCCACTACTATTCCTTCAGCCTTTTCATACAAACAGTTTTCCACAAACGGCGCTTTGTAGCTCACTGATCCAGTCCATCTCTCTGCAGTGTGGCTACCAGCAATCTGTGGGAGACCGTGCTGAAAACCTTGCTAAAATCAAGGAAAACAACATATGCTGCTTTCCCTTTTTCTGCTGAGGTAATTATTTGTTCATAGAAAGCAATCAGGTTGTTTGGGTGTGATTTGCCTTTGGTAAACGTTAGCTGTTTCTCAACCATGTTTTTTTCCTGGAGCCCTGTCCCAGCCGTACAGAGAATAACTTCAGCAGTATTTGTTCCATAATATTACCTGGGATATTGGGATAAGGCTGATGGCCTTTGTTTCCCCACATACTCCTTGCCCTTCTTGAAGATAACATGACCTTTATCTGCTGAAAACTCATCCAAACAATCCTTCATTGCCAAGACCTTTCAAAGAATCCTAGATTGGCCTTTCAGTGGCACTGGTGAGCTCCATGAGTGCTTCCTGTCTAGTCCTCTGGACTTGTGTATGTCCAGTTGTGTAAGTGGTGCCTAACAGCTTGCTCTTCCTCTGCACTGGTAGGGCTGCTCAACTGTGGTTGAGCTTTGGTTTCCCTATTCCACATCCTGCATGTCCAGGGAACATTTCTGTTTTCCTCCGGGGTAGCCATCAGCTGAAGGTTATAGTGGTTACTTGTCAGCGGTGTTTTCTGTGGTATATGAGGGTTTCTTCCATGACATTATAATGTGTCTTTTGTATACAACACCGCTGAAATCATCTGACTACTGCACTCAGTAGTGCTAAGACATAAATATTGTGTCTCTGTGACTGGTTTTGGGACTATGTTTTGAGGAAAGTGCCAGCCAGCTGGAGGCCTGGAGAAGGATTAACAAGAATGTTTTAAACACACACTGGAAGAGATTGGGAGAATTTAGACTGTTGTGCATTGCCTGTTCTGTCTAGACGTTGCTGCTATTATAAAGGCCACATGTGGCCAGTAGGACCAGAAGCAAACAATGCAAGTAGCGAAAAGTAGAAGTTAGCTCAGTGAAAGAGACTGCTCAGGTCCATGCAAATATTTAATCATCTAACATATTTTCTGCAGCAATTCTAAAATGTTGGTGTGGTTCCTGTCAGTCCTGATTTGTGGAGGAGGATGTACAAATGAAATTCTTCACTTCCTTTCTTGTTTTGCTTTCTGTGAGTCAATTGTGTTATCATTCAACCCAAAAATTAATGAGCGGGAAGCATGTTGAGAAAATGAAGGCTATAAAAATATCACTTTGCAATTTACAATAAGATTAATATTTGTGTCTTGTTTTTTCTTCTAATCAGAAATGGTTAACTTTTCATAGATTTTTTTTGTTTGTTTGTTTACTCCTCATTTAAGTTTTATATAAGTTATTGCCATTCGGTCCCCCTAAACAAAATGTGTTCTTCGGGACGTGCTTGTGTGAGGAAATCTTAAAGAAAACAGCTCTTTTTCCTTTGAGCTGTGTTTTAATTGTAAGGTTGCCATGAAAGCAAAGCATGCTTTGCACATCCATAATCTGATGATCTCTGCTGTTTTGATTTGGAATGTAGTTTTGATGTCCTTGAAAAATTACAGTGGTAGCAGTAAATTGTTTTAATTGAGAGAACAGATTTGCTGAATCAGGTTTATTGACATTATTATCACCGGCATAAAAAAGAGAAAAAATAAATCTTTCAGAACTGTGAGAATATTTGGTTTGTTGTCATTTGAATGCAAATTTTTCAGCCATGACTCCCTTCATTTCTTGTATAGTTATGTGAAGGGGGGGGGGGGGGGGCATGTGTACATACATACATATACGCATGCACATACATTTATATATTCATTAGATAAAAGCAAAGTAATGGTGGAGATAAAGTCTAAATAGTACCAGCTCTATATAAAGAGTAAGCTTATTCATACTGAGTTGTGTGAAAGGTATTCTTTAAGCTTCATCTAATTTTGATTTAAAATAGGATTTTAATTGGATTTACTTGCATAATTGAATGTGTTTTTAAAGTAAATATAGGCTGTGCTGTTGTCAAAGTATCCATAATGATTAAAGATGACAGCCTTTGTACATTGGTCAACTTAACAGCTGTAGAAAATTTTTCAGGTTGATTTTTTAAAAAAAAAAATAGCTGCAAAGGCTTTTGGAATAGACAGTTCTTTAAAACTATTTGATGTTTTCTGGTTAAAAAGTTCTTTTTCTTTGATTCAGGTGAGAATTAAGTTTGAAATTAAGTTTCAAGTCAAATTTGAAAATTAATTCCTTTTACAGTTATTAAAATAATATGTGAATTGAACTGATCAGAACTTGTTTTGGTCTATATAATGAACTATTTTTTTAGTCCTGCCTGATCTGTTGGCAAAATTTTAGCTGCTTTTTCTTGATTTAAGGTGGGAAGAAAAGGAGGTCTCAAATCTCAGGAAAATAAATGCTTGTTAAGAAGCTGTTTTGATTTTTGTTCAGTGTCCTCTCATTCATTTCTTTCCTAAATTACATAGATTTTGTGTTTAGTTATCTGTTGTTTTCACTTGTGCATTGTACAGAAGTGTGGTTTGGCACTTTGAAATCAAGGAAAATATTTTTTTTCTATTCCACATTAGAAACCTTTCAGTGGAAGTGCCCTTGATGCCTGCAGCGATCATTGTGGGTTAGTCCAAGTTTCCGTATACTACCTGGGAATTTGCAAAATACTTACCAATATCTTACTTATTTTTTTTAATTTCACAATTGTGAATCCACAGCATCAAGTTAGAAAAGATGAGGGGGAACAATGTAAATTAATTATGGATTAAATTACAAATATGCGTATGGTTAATATGTGTATCTCTCATTTAGAGAGATGCGTAATAGTTATTGTGGAGTTTGAAGGTTCTATGCAGCTGCTGTGCCAGGTCTGTGCTGTTGCTGCTGGATCCCTCCCTGGGGTACTGTGACTGCTCACCAGGTACGACTGAGACAAAATGTGAGCATTTCCACCTCTTTTGCAGTATTCACAGCAGAGAAAGGAGCAACTGGCCTGGGAAACCTTTGTTACGGATTGTCAGGCCATGTCAGAGTGAAGTCTGATGACAGGCTGATTTCTCTGGTTGACTACATTATGATTGGTTTTTGTCCTTTGTGCTGAAGTAGATGCATAAATGTGTATATTTGGCTATGTATGCATGCATATGTATGGCTACCCTTACGAGACCTTTTCTTGAACAGTTTTATTTTCACAGCTTATACACATGGTTTTCTTACAGATTAAACATACAGGGAAGAAGACCAGTTTCTTCTTCTTCAAATGACCTAGAAACTTTAAAGCATTTTCATAACAGATCTGTGTGCAGTCATGAGCATAGGGATAGGAAAGTTATTCTGGTGTTACACATTCTGCCACTGACCTACTGTATACTGGAAGAATACTGATTTATTTTTTTTACCTCCAATCATTGAGCTTTTGTAAATGTAACACGTCTAGAAACTACTTTATAGTCACAAATCAAATGTCTTGTATATTTACTGATGACTAATGTTTTGGAGTCTCAGGATGCACCTGGGCAGACAGTCTAAAGAATTTGTGTTGCTTTGTCTCTGTTCAAAGCTTTGAATTTCTTTTTGTTGTGAATTTCACTGAATCAAACTGTATTGGCTGATTGTGCAGTTTGTAGAAAAATAGCAGAAATGAGAAGTCTAAGATCCTTTTTGGCAAAAGTTAATACTTGGAGAAGGTTTGGGAGTAGTCTTTTCTGCTTGCTGTTGAAGATGGATATTCAATGTATCAAGATAGTCTTTGAAGTTCTTTTGAATATTCAAAGATTCCAAGATATCTAGGTCAAAATGACTTTGAAAGGAACGGCCTCTATCATCACTATTTGGTTAAATGGATAATATTCAGTCTCCTTTCACGTAGTGTTAACCAGAATTGTTCAAGCTTCTAATTTTTTCATTGTGAGGTTGTTGTATGTTCCATAAGGAGATTTATTTAAAATTGCTTAAAAGCTGCACTCAGTGGGGAATTCTGCTGCTTGTTCCCTTAACTACTTTAGCTGCAGAGAACATATGACGTCTTTTTCATTAACTGTCTTTGCTGCTTGTTTGCTTTCAGTGGAGTTCTAGTAGGTTGTTATATTGTTTTGTAAACTCAATATTGCTGGGTCCTGACTGCTTATGGCAATTGAGATGAGATGAGATGCCTTTGTTAACAGGCCCCAGACTTTAAATTTATAGGGACTAGGCACCATCTGCTCTCAATTAAAGGTCCTGAGCTCTGAAATTAATTCCTTCCATTGGTCCATTAGACTCAATCTTTTTTGACCTGAAGTCATGATAAGGTTATATTAGCCTCTTGAGCCTTGGAAAAGTGAGGAGTTCGCGCAGGGACAGTACTGGATATTTATTTTAGTCCTTGTATCAGTATAGTTAGAAGGTAAAAAGTAATGATTGTTTTCGCATTTTACAGGTAGAATGGGATTTTTTAAAAGCACCCTGGAGATTTAGAGCTTACATCCCTATGAGTTGTAATAGGACTTGTGCTTCTTTATCATGTAAGTGCTATTGAAAATATTTCCCGGAAAAATCAAATTAATATAGAGAACATTGACTAAATTCATAGAAAGACTTGGTATGTAAGTGAGTTGAGCATAGAAGTTTGTTGTTCTCAGACTCACATTTGCTTCTTAGATTAGTTATGCTTTGCCTCAGCTGTCTTTCATTGATTCTATCTGCAGCTACAAAATGGTGGGGGACCTTACCAGAAATCCTGGCCCTAGAATCGTTCTGCCAGTGTTTTTGCTGAATTTATATTATGTGGTGTGTAGATGTTTCAGAGCATAAATAGGCAGGTGGACAAACTGGTTCACATTTTTGTGGTTGTAGCTTCCCCCTCCCTTCTCATTTCCTTTCTCTGTTTAACTGAAAGTTGTGATTGGTTCTATAAAAATACAGCAGGGAATACTATGGAGTGGATAGAACCTATCACCACAAGCTTTTTAGTTCCAAAAGAAAATCTCTAAGATGCCAAATACCTATGCTGGTTGTTTAAATTTAAGATCAGTTCCTCATACACATAAAGTATTTTAAAGGTTTCAGGAACTGGTATTTCCTCAGCAGACTTTGGTTTAATTTGTACAGTGCTAGTAATTTTCTGGAAGACAGTTTGAGAGTATTGTTTTTGAGACAAAAATCTCATCAATGTTGTCATGGTTTAACCCCCACCAGCAACTAAGCACCACCAGCTGCTCACTTACTCCCCTGGTCAGATGAGGGAAAGAATCAGAAGGACAAAAGTAAAAAAACTCATGGGCTGAGATAGGCAGTTTAACAGGTAAAGCAAAAGCCATGCATGCATGCAAGCAAAGCAGAACAAGGAATTGATTTACTAGTTCCCATTGACAGGCAGGTGTACAGCCACCTCCAGGAAAGCAGAGCTGCATCATATATAGTGGTTGGTGACTTGGGAAGACAAACACAATCACTCTAAACATTCTCCCCCTTCCTTCTTCTTCCCTTTGTATGCTGAACATGGTGTCATATGGTCTGGAATATCCCTTTGATCAGCTGGGGCCAGCTGTCCCAGCTGTGTCCCCTCCCAGCTTCTTGTGCACTCCTAGCCTGTGTGCTGGTGGAGTGGTGTGAGGAGCAGAAAAGGTCTTGGCTCTGAGTAAGCATGCTCAGCAGTAACTAAAACATTCCTCTGCTATCAACATCGTTTTCAGCATAAATCCGAACACAGCCAGATACTAGCTACTATGAAGAAAATTAACTTTATCCCAGCCAAAAGCAGCACAAATATCTAAAGTGTATTCCTGTCTTACCCCAAATGCAGTTTATATGACTGTTTTGAGATCTACTGGTCGTTAGGCTGTGAGTAGAAACAAGCAAGGAGAGAGTTTATATGCCTGTTTTTATTCCAGTCTAACAATTTACATGATATAAAAAATGCATCAGTGTTTGACTTCATACAGGAGCAAAGTCAAAGTGACTGCCATCTCTGTGTGGAAGGAATGACTTGTAACTGCTTCACCTAAGTGTTGCTCATTATCAACCTGTCAGTCAGAGGTTAAGCTCCAAAATTCAAGGTTTTATTACTTTTCTAATATTTTCCTTAAGTTCACCTAACTCTCTGAGCAAGTCATAAATATCTTATTCACAGGGCAGTGAGGATACGTATTGACTCCCAGTGCTATGGAGGTTTATACCTTCAAGGCTGACTGCTATGCCATTTCCTCCTGCTATCTTGATGCTGCTAAGGCAGTTTTATGTAGTTGTGTCACTCTTCTGTTGGTTTTTACATTGCCAGAAGATGGCCATACCTGCCAGCTGAGCCCTGTTACTACTGGCTGACAAGAGGAAAAAAAGACTGTGCCTGTAACTCCTTTTATTGGACAAATTAAGAAAATCAGCTACCATCACCTTCAAAATAGTTCCCTTAATTAACACACAGCTGCATAGGATGCTGCAAACGTTTAAAGCGATTCTGCAGATGATTTTCTGAAAGGTAGTTGAGGATCTCTGTTCTTGCTTTCACATCTTCTAAAGACAAAAAATGGGTTCCTTTGAGCATTGATTTGATCTTTGGGAAGAGGTAGAAATGACAGGGAGCCAGGTCTGGAAAACGGTGTGAGTGCTCAAGCACAGTGATGATGACACTAGCTAAGAACTGCTTCATGAACAAAGAGATATGGGCTGGTGCACACCAACATTTTCTGACTGAGCTTTAGAAAACGTCTATATCAGAACACACTTGTACTGAGTGAAATGATCGAGTAGTGCCTTGTTTCACCGTGACAGGTTAGAACATGTTCTATAACCATCTCCCTGTCTCTCCCCCTCTCGATTCCCAAGCTATAGGGTTAGTCTTTGGAGGTTTGTGTAGGATCTCATACATTAATAATGTTCTCCTTATCCAGGGAGTCATCTTTGCACTTTTGGGACTTAGAGAACGCATTTAAACAACTAACAATTTTGAAAAAATGATAGGAGAGTCCATATACTTTTAGTTAGCAAATTGCTTTTAAAAAACACAAATTCATTTCTTTCTTGTTTTCTTGTTCTTTGCAGTATCAAATATATTGATTTTTATGGAAAACTTAATCGGCTTACCTTTGCTCAGAGTGGATTTTTTTTTCCTCTGATCAGCTGTACACAACTGAATTTTTCATCCTCTTTTACAAGGTATTTCAATGTTATGAAAAAAGCATTAAAGAGAATTCTGATAAATTATTCCTTTAAAAATGAATCTACTGTAATGCACTTTTGTTGAGGGTGGAGAGTTAATTGAACTCAAAGATTTCTGTTTGGTTTTCGATGAGAAAGGTACCTGTGCTTGGTAACTAGAAATTACAGTGTCTCTTGGGGAACTAGATTATACGGTTCCCTGCTAATTCTGGTTACCAAGAATTCATAATATGAATTTGAAGTAACCATTTACTTGACATGCTGGTATTGATTATCTCAAAATCCAGTTTTCCCTGGGATTTAAAACATTTTAAAGTATAGTTTGAATATTGTACATTGAAAGATATGGAAAGACAAATTTCATACTTGTATCCAAAAAAGAAACAGTCTCTGAGTGTTTTTTATCATACTCTGCAGTTTTACTTTTATGGTGCAATAGTTTTCCCCAGAACCTACAAAACATCCAGAAAGTGTGAAAGTGTAATATATTTTTATGCAAAATGTGCAATTATCCTGTTTTGCCTTAAGAAGCAAATAAACAATTTAAAAAACAAAAACAAAAAACCAACCCACCCCCCCGCCCCCATAACCTTTTCTTCTGTTGTAGTCCTACTTTATTTTTTCCTTGTTAAATCAAGCCTGACCTAATCTTTTGTGAGTTGTTTTCATGTCTGTATTACCTCAGGCTGTGCTCTCATCAGACTTCACAAGCTAAGTGGACTTGAGTTTTGGATAGTCTGTGGAAATAATCAAAGAAAATGTACCATACTCCTGGATGTGATGATAATGGTTCATTATGTCCATTAAATTTAGTACTGAATCAGTGCTGAGTATTCTGCTGTGCGTTAAGGTTAGACTTAGTGTCCTGATCGCTTGTAATTACTAAAGTGCACCTGTTAGTTTGGCTAAACTCCAATCCCACAGACTTTCATCAGTTTCTTCTGAACTTTTACATGTGGGAAACCTTCAACATAACTTCCTTTGAAGTCAGAGATTCTGCAGTGAAATCCTAATTTGGTCACTAATTTACTGTCTCTGCGTGTGGACATTGCTTCAGCTTTCAGATTTTGTTTTCTTACTTATAAGTGGGCTTATTTTCCATCAAACTTCCTAACTGCGCCTTGGTTATATTCTTAAACTAGATAATTTGTTGTGTATCTTTTCTTAATATACAAGATCTGACACAAAACCCTCCGAGACTAATCCTGTAGCTCTTGAGCCAAGAGTGGGTAGGGGGGGATGCGAAGACATGGTTATAGAATATGTTCTAACTGCCATAGTGAGACAAGGCTTAACTTCATCGCTTCACTCAGTACAAGTGGATGCACATTCAAATATAGAAATCGTCTTACCCTCGGTTGGAAGGTGTCAGTGTGCAAGAGTGACAGCAAGTTAACATCAAGACAGTGTGCCAGCCCGCAAAGGTTTGTCTGTGAAACATTTTTTAGCTAATAATTACCTCTTACCAAAGATCAAGTCAGTGCTCAAAAGAACCCAGTTTTGTCTATAGAAGGTGTGAATGCAAAAACGACAGAGATTCTCAACAGCCTTTCAGAAAATGATCTGAGTAATTGCTTTAAACATTGGCAGCTTAGTATGCAGTTGTATATCAACTCAGAAGGGAACTTTTTTGAAGGTGGTCAGAGTTGATTTTCTGAATTTGTTGAATAAAAAGAGTTACTGGTGCAGTCTTTTTTTTGTGTTGGACCTCATATGTATGCATACATATATTTATAAAATTTTTTTTACAGTAACTTTAAAAAAGGCATAACTTACATAAATTTAGAAGGGCTGCAAATAATCTCACTGGATTTTATCCAGTTAAATAAATGACGTGGATGCAAAAACCTAGACAATCTCTGGCAATTTTAGATGAGATTGAAGTAAAACTACTGCACGCATTAGAAGCAGCTTTAAGATACTTACTTTTTGCATATTTGGAATAAATGGAAATAATTTTGTATGTTCTTAAAGTGCATGTCAAAGTGCTATTACTGGAAATGTGTTCTTTATCTACTTGTACAATAATAAAAAACCAGGGAAGTTACTGCCCTTTCTTTGGTTACGTGCCACCTCCCTTTATAGCAGGGTACAGCTGAGCTAGTGTTCTTGTCCAGGCTTTTGCTAAATTGGTACAAACTAAATTGATTCTTTCGATTTTTTATTATATCAGTACTCTTAGATCAAGTACTGACATTTTTCACACTCCTCTGTAATATCATTTTTATATTTTCCCTTATCTCCTCTTCAAGGCTTTTCAACCTGAGGCTTCATATTCTATCCATTCAGTAACAGATGAATTTTAGTTTTTTTCAGAAAATGGATGCAAGTGTCTTTTTTTCTCCTGTTTTGGAGAGCTGCGTATACTGTTGTGCTCAGTGTGCTTGATATTTTCCCATAGGATGCACAAAGCATGAGAGAAAGGAGGCAAAATCAACTTTGTGGAACTATCTGTACTGATATCAGATCTAAATGAAGCAATGGCCTTTCCTCCATTTTTCTCTTGTCCCACAAAAAACATGGGAATACCTTGTCTTTAGGTAGACAAGCCAGACTCCATTCATGCACAAAATTAACATGCCACAGTATAAGCAACCACTGATTCTTGGAAACTGAGGCAGATGCTTGCACTTCTGGGGTTATAGGTGGGTATGAGGAGGAAGCATGCTTAATCACGCGGAGGCATTCGATGGAACTTCTTTCCTGCAGTGTTTGAGGGAAAAGAAGATGCCTCTGAATTCCAGCAGTGGCAAAAAGTCCAACATGGCTTGGATCTTGCCAGCCACATAGGACTGGGATAGCTGAAGCAGCAGCTGGCACTGGAGCACCTGCGATTATGCATACTGGTTACGTGCGTATCACTGCTACTCACTTGGGTTTGTTCTCTCTCAGAGATTAATTTTTCTCATGAGAGTAAGGCAATCTCTACCCTCAGTTTGGAAGTTGATACTGTGGAGAGCAAAGCCAGGGCTGACAGTGCAGGTAGCAGCCCTGTCTGGTCAGAACATTGCCTTTTTCTCCTCTGCTCTCTGAGTGCTAAAACATGTCTGCCTGCCTATATTTTCTGTGCCGTATCTCCTCCTTGGAGTGTTGTGTAACCTGAGATGGTCTTGTTTTCTTTGCTTAGGAGCTGTGACACATTTTCAAGAGGAAATGCTTGTGTTCATAGTATTTCCTCATTCTTAAATGTAGGTTGGCTTTAGCTTGTTGGGTGTCTGCATTTGAGGAGATTCAGGAAATCCATAGCCCTTCTCATTTCAGTGCTCTTGTTTTTCAAGCTCTTCTGGTGCATAGCTTTTTAACTTTCAAGTCATTTGACCATCTTTGGAATGAGCCTGCAAGAAGTATTCCATTTTCAATTTGACTGTATGGCCTTTAACACATAAATAAAAGGATTTTGCAGACAACCAAGTATTGCAGTATAACTATTGGTTGTGGAAGCACACTTTAGGGACCAAATTCATATGTAGATTGACTGCCATTGTCAGAAGCTGCATGAAGTCTGTAGCATCAACTAAGTTATCATGAAAGCTGTAGGTTATCAGCTCACACTATTCTATATTACAGAATTGGTTGGAGCCATCACCTATCAGGTGAGGAAAAAAATTCCAGTCCTATGAAGGCAGTATGTGGATAGCTGGAGATCTTAAATCATACATGCATGGCTAATGCTTCTTTCACAACTTGACTCATAACATCTACAGGTTTGGCTCGAGTTTGTGTGCTGCAATTACAGATATAGAACAGACTGATTTTACAGATCAGGCTGATATTATGGAGCAAGATCTGGCTTGATGGCTGGATCCCATGAACACGTGAAGATTCTTTATTCTTTTCCTTGTTGTGAATATTCACATCAAATGAACCAGGCAGATCACATATTGTGCAAATAAAAGAGGTGTGATGTTGGAGTGAACTCAAATTACCTAGTCTTTCTTCCTGGAGCTGAAATTTGTCACACTGCCCCATGCTGCATTGTTTTGCATCTTGGTTTTGTGCCTGTCTTCAGAGAGCAAGTTTTGAAAAACAGCACACTTGAAAGCTAGAAGGATATGACATTCATTCATCTCATCAATGCCAGGAGGCGGTCTGTCTCACAAGGAAATTTTATCATATAAGCTCTCTGTTTCCATGGGTTCTGCAGGGATCTGGCATTTTCAAAGTAGTCAAGCAATGACTTAGTACTGGTTGCAGAAGGAGTTTGTGTGAGCAATGTAAGGGAGGGACCTACCCCTGAAAGATTAATTTGCCACAGAAGGTAACACCAAATTCTTAATTTCTACTTCATTATGAATTGGGTTTGTTGCCAGATAACTTTATTTTTTAATCATCCTAAACTAATTTCTGTGGGGTTTTTTCCTGATTGCCTGAGGAATGTCCAAGCTTAGTTCGGAAAAGACTGCAGGGTTATTTTCCCAGCCAATTTCAAATACCAGAGCTATTATCAGTTACCTCCTGTGCAATTTTGTGTCCTACACAGGGCATATTCTTGTAGAGCCAGGGTCCCATCTGATCCAGTCATTGGTACTGTACTTGAATGCCAGTGGCTTGAGCATCACTAGAGTTACTGTACCTTGCAGATTCAGGAAACCGCTTTACAAAGCAGAAAGCATGAGGACTTCTTCCTCAAAGCAGAAAGATTTTACAGCCAAGATTCAGACTGTTAGGATGCAAAGAGAGTTTTAGTAGCATAGTACCTAGTCAGGCAGGACCAAGTTTCAAGTCTTTCTTTGCAGCATTTGGTAATGAAACTCTGGTACCATAATTCCTTAGGAATCTCTTGCAAACAAAATTAGAGACAGCTAACCTGCGGAATACCGTGCATGTGTTCAGTACTTTAGATTTCTAGAGTTTTTCAGTTTTCGAGTAACATATAAGTTTAAGTTAAAAATTAAAATAATGGACTTCTTTTTATTCCACTTCAGGATCAGTCAAGTGTCACAGATCTGACTGCTTTCACTGGCAAAGTACAATTAAAATCAGTAAGCATATAGCTAGATGTGAAGTGCATCAATTTAAAGCCTTAGTGCTGAAGAACTTGCAAGTAGAATTCTTTAAAGTAGGCAATAGACTATTAAAAGGCTAAACAAACTGCTGACTAAATTCATTCAGAAACTAAATTATTCAACAGTATCCAATATACATTGTCATAGCATGAATTTATATCTAGCTACTCTTAGAAGCATTTTGTGCAATTGCTTTAACCTGAATGTTAAGAACTAGATTATTCAATCTTATTTCAAATTGATCTGCAATATCTGCAGAAATTGGATATGCATTCTTCCAAGTTCCGGGTTTTTCTTAAATTGAAAGAAAGTATTCACATATGTAGATGTGAGTATGTGCAAAATCTGTGCAAGGCTGTAACCTATATGACTTTAACAATATTTGCGTGATGGTGTACTTCCTAGAAGCACAAATATGAAACTTAACATATGGAGAATATCTAAAGGGTATTTAAAAGTTGGTGTCTACACCTTGCTTTATTCTAATGAACTGTAATAGAAATTCCCTTGTTGTCTTTCAGAACCATATTCACATATCAAGCTATTGTATTTAAGGTATTTTAGTTGAAAAGCTCTATAAAAAGAATTTCAGTATGTCTATGGATATATTAAAAACTTAATATCAAAGAATACATCAAGGAGTAAAAAAGTTACTAAAGCACTCCCCTGTGCTGCGATTAATTTGTATATTATCAAGGTCTTTATTATGAATGCAGTTCCTAATGTAGGCCTGTAATAAACAGAGTGTAATTGAATTTTCAATATTTTGCCACCAGGGAGTAATTTTCTTACAAGACCTTTGCTCCATCTTCTGGCTAATTGTCAGCAGTTACACAGTATTACTGCATTAATGTCACTAAAAAGTGAAAACAGAAGCTACCTGCTTCCATTACATGCAAGGGTGTGTAATTCCAGCCTTTGTCTATTTACCAGGTTTGAGTTGTATGCCATTATCACTTGCACCTTTATTAAAAACATGATTTTTTTTGAAAATACGGCCTTGGAGACAAATCATATCTCATAAATTTGGCTTTGTGTAAGTTTTCAATCAATTCAAGTATTCCATGTAGTAAAACCAGAAACATCCACAATGTTAGAATTTTCAGATGCACTAAGAAGAGTGTTTTATGCATCCCATGAGTGACTGTATATTTTGTTTTGTTTCTTAGCAAATATAGTAATAAATTTTGGAGTATCCATTGCCTTTTACCTCCCTTATATGTGGTGTTACGATGCAAATATAACAAGAACTAGAATTATAGACTGCTGTATGTGCAGAGAAGGACTGCTTGATCTACCACAGGCTGAAGTTTTGTGAAGATCATGGTTTCACTCCTTGTCAGTAGTTTCATTAAGGTTTTGAATATTTGGAGTAGTTTTATTAACTTCTGCTAGCAGTATAAGGCTGGGAGGAGCTACAAATACTTTGCTGGAAGTGATTAGCATTACAATTTTCATACATTCAACTGGTGAGTAAAAATCTGCAGTAAATAAGCTACAATTCAGTAAGAAAAAGTACAGGTGTGATTCTGAACTAGCAATAATTAATTTGCACCTTCAAGACAGGAGAACCACTTGCTGGGCTGAACTTCTATAGGAAAGAGGCTAACTACTGCAAAGGATTGTTCATAGAGTATGACCAACCGAGTAGTGGTTTTGTGAAGGGAAAGAAAAAATATCTGTGTGCATGTGTAAGCATGAGTGTCATGAAATAGTCATAAGTAATTCCTTCTGCATCTCTCAGCACTAGTAAGACTTCAGCAATAGTACTGTCTACCATTGAGATTTACAGATCAATATTAAGTTCTGGATCCAAGAACACTGGGAAAAAAAACCCAAATTAGCTGAAATCTGAGGTGGAAAGTATGTCCTTGGAAGAAACAATGGCAGAATGGGGCTTTTTCTGAAGAAGGAAAATGGTGGGAAGACCTTACACATTTTCAGGTACGTAAAAGGCTCATGGTAAGGAAAAGGGAACAACTGCCATTCCATCAGCAGGTCAGAAAATAATGTGCTAATTGTTGAGAGAGGTATTAGATATTTTGTTAAGGCATTAGGGTGGATAAGTACTGGTTGAGATGTCTTCGGAAGGTTGTGAAAGCTTTCTCCCAGGGGTTTTAAGAAATAGTTGGTGTTCTGTTAAGAACAGATAGTCCTTCTCACTGTCTTGTTCGTTCCTGTGAATCTGTGGTTCCTGCAGATTGCCATAAATGATGTGTAAGAAAAGCTGTGTTTCAAAAGCTGACAAAAATAAAATGTTTAGCATCATCTTCCTATCTCAGTTGCTTAGCTGGCCTTAAATAGTAATAACAATTAATTTTTTCTGGTTTTAACAGTTTTGCAAGATGGACTGTTGAGAATTGTTTGAATAATTTTATTTATTTTCTTTAACACCTGCCACTTTGAGAATTTGCCAGGTTTCCTGACATCCAAGTGCTGTACTTTAAATTCCAGCCAAAACTTCTATATTAGTATGAGAAAAAATAACTCCAGACCAGCAAATGTTTTGCAACATTCTGCTGGCAAATATGAAAATACTTTTAAATGTATTTACAACCTAACAAATGAGCATCAGTCTACAATTATCTAAATCAGTAACTCACCCCACCTTCCTTCCTTGGGGGGGGAAACATGAAGAAACAGGAAGACACAATACACTAGAGCAGGAATTGCTACCTGTACTACAATCACACTCTTCTCACGCCAGCACATCTTTCCAGTGCTTTCTCCTCCCAGCCACCATTCATAAGATCCCATACTGGGGCAGGGGCGGTGAGATAAGTGCTGAGAAACCAGGGTGCAAAGAAAGCAGGGGGGGAGAATTAATTGAAAATACTGCTGGATCCTTTGGAGCATTGGCAAAATGGAGGCTGATGCTTGTGCTTATAGATGTGGAAGAGCTCAGCAGGGATGGAGTGAATTCAGAACTGAGGCAAAGGAAGTTTTAAGTCTGTACGTTCTTTGAACAGAAGAAGCAATTGAGGCATGATTTTAAGATGGGGAAGCCAACAATTTTATTTTTTATAAGAAATTGTAATAATAACTTTACGTTCAATTTTGTGACAATATTGTATGATGCTGTAGTTGTTAGCTGCGTATAAAAAATAACTTAGGTAACATGAACTCAGACTCAGTAGCTGGCTGGTAGCTGTAATAGCCTTTAAAATGTGTTCAGTGTAATTTTGAAGGTCAGAATTTAGACACAGAGACACAATCTATCTCCTTGTCATCCATTAAGAATTACTTGCACTTTGCTACTCAATATAGTCAATATAATTCTCTGTAAAACATGTGCCTGAAACTCTGTGTACCATATGTTAATTGTACCTGAGCTCTTCCTCCAGCATAAAGAATCTGCATGCTTTTGATTCTTTCACGTTACTATGCAAAGGATATTTGCACTGAAAAGGCATTATATTAACTCTGTAGCATTTGTATGCCTCCTGGAAACCTTACAAGAAATTCAAAGTGAGGAAATACCTTCATTTCCCCTTGGTCTCTTTTGGCATGTGCTAGGACTCTACTTTTATCAGACCTGTCAGGTTTCATGATTTCAGTGGGAAACTGATTCCTTCGCTAAGGTTTCTCTGCCATTGCTTATGTTCCCCCTGTACAGGACAGTAGTGCTAGAACATCTTCTGGCACTGTAATTCTTTGGCTGATGCATTTGGTGCATAGGATCCTATAGCAGAGCCTTATAACAAGTGAAAACCCTGTGAAACAGTATGGTCCCCTAATTTGGCCTTGCATTACCATTCCTCCCCCGTTGTATGTTCCTGTAATCTGACATGTACAAGTCCTGGCATGTGTTTCATGAGTTACAACATTCAGATTGTGTAACTTTATAATTCCCTTCACAAATTTGCATCAAGACAAATATAGCTTTTCTGTGTCACCTTTTATCTGTGAGTTTTAAAGTGCTTCATACTTGTTTTTAAGGTGTCACAATTCAACATTTCTGTGAAGCAGAGGATGGTATGGCCCTTCTTCAGATGCACAGCAGAGATGTAAAGACTGGTTTACTAATTGGTCTTAACCCAAATTTCCTTCTTGAGGGTGTCAGTCAAACATTTTTCATACGGAAATCGAGCATATAAGTAGTTAGGAGTATTGTATTTTACAGCTAAGGAGTTAAGGATTGCTTGTGAAATAGTACATGGACAGTTGGAAGGCACATGTGAAGATAAATGTGAAGATTTTAGTATCTGGTTCTTGGATGAAATGTTTTGGCTTTGTGAGAAGTAGGAATTGACTTATGTTAGCTGAAATCTATCCACTTTTCACCAATAAGAATAAAAAATCGGTGAAAATCACTGCAAGTTTTTGAGATATATTCGTACAACTCCTCAGCAGCAGGATAGTCTTGGTAGCCAGTAGGTGGACAGTAATTGGACTGAAAATTGGATGGTGAGGTCATTTACAGTGACAACATATAGAGTGAGAATGATTACTTTGGTGGTAAGCGTACAGTATGTTTTTTGCAGCAGATGTAAATTAGAAGAAAAGTTCACAAGTGGTCAGAGGTTTAAAACAGCTTTCATTTTCCCAACCTGGTTCACTTCCATGGAATGGGAGAGTTGTAATGTCAGATCTGCTGGGAGCTCCTGGAAGTTCTCAAACTATAACTATATCCTTGAAATAAATTTGCATAGTTACTGTTGAAATAACAAGGACATGCAAATATCAGTTTGAGATTTAGATGTGTGCTGTGTTTTTTGCTTTTCAGGTGGATAATGAGTCTCTTTTGGCCCATAGGGTGAGAATAGTAAGATACATGACACAGAGAAGACAAGATCAAAATAGGACTGAGGTGCAGGTATGGGAATTAGCTGGGCTTCTCAGGGCCCATGCTATGTAATTTAGATAGAGTGTGCATAAGGGACATGGCATAACCCCAGTTAAGACCTCAAAATGTAAAGTTCGGCAGTTAAGTGAATCCATTTTTTTTTTCCTAATGTGACTTAAAGCTGCTACAAATTTAGCACACAATATGCAGTTGGCATCCAGCTTCTGAAATAGAAAATGTCTCTCAAAAATTGTCAGTAAAATATGTAAAAATCATTTCTATAACAAATAATCCTACCTACTGAAAATATAAACAGCTCTTTATTTGGCATTTTGAGGCTGGAAAAAGTATATGGAGAAAATGCAGATATTATTATGAACAAACATACAAACAGATCTTTGTGTTTCCTGATTCCCTTAAGAAATAGTGTTATTAAGGTGCTAAGTGAAGCTCCTTTGAAAATAAAAGCAGCACTGTTTTCTCTTTCTGCTTTATTCTTTCTCTTGAGGAATATGTTAGTGTAAGAGTAGCCTGCGTTTTCTTTGTTTTTAAGCTTTAAGGTGTTGCCAGTAAAGGTGATGTGTGTTTGATAGCACTTGCAGTTTTTTACATTGCTTTTTCTCACTCTAAATACCATGTCTCCTTCTCTCACAGCATCTCTGCATTGTTGCTGCTAGCTCCTTGAGATCTTATCTGTATTAACCCAGTCCCTCTGATAGGTGTTTCTATTTAATCTGCTTAATAATGCTTTCCAAATGCACACGAAACACATGAGTGAATTCTTTTTGATTTAAAGCATTGGTATAGGTAGGATTCATCTCCCTGAAGGTTTCTGTCATTTGTGTTATTCAGCGGATCTTGTTCAAAGGCAATCATTCCCCACACCTGCTTTTTTTTTTTAAATATAAGTAGTCAATGAACTGAGATCTTTATGTACTTCATCCTTACCAAAAGGCAGAGTAATGATTTTTTTTTTATGTCAGCTTTTTTTTTTTCCTTATGGTTATTGCTATGTTGTTTTGTGTTACTTCAAAGAAATCAGTGATTTTTAAGATTTCACATCTAAGAGTATTTTACAAGCATAAATTTTGTGTGCACCTATGTCGATACCATTTGTCAAAGTTAGCACAGGAAGGATTTGTCTGAATGGAGTCGTATGTCTGTATTGTCTTTATAATCAAAGGAGAGCAACTCGAGAATGTGGATCAAGTACTTTGGGACATAAGTAGACCCTAAGGTTGTATCAGGTGATTAACTCGTAAGTCTATGTGTCTTTATAGAGGAAGCATTAAAAAGCATTACGGTTGAGTTAGTTGTATGTATGGACTACCAAGATTCTAAGTCAGTTTAAAAGAAATAGCCCTTTTCCCCCCCCTCTTAGTGCAAATTGTCCTCTTTTTCTTATATGGACAAAAAATCCCTCCACAATTGGCTTTCAAATAGCACTAAATGCAATTTTACAAGTGATCTAATGCAATTGTAGTAGTGTTCAGTAAAAATTCAAAGACCAATAAACATAGCAGAACTTTAACATTAGAACAATATTTCTAATAGATTTGGTTTGTACTGCTTAAAAATGTAAAATCTAAACATTGCTAAAAACGTTATTGCAATAATTTCCTTACAACAGGAGCATCTGGGGAGATCTTCTCCTGCATGAGTACATGGGCCGGTGCTGCTGCTAGCATCACCAGGATGTGACACACTTCTTTTTACTCTGGTAGTAATTGCTATTGAATTGAAATTTGGAAGCCTATGTATTGTGTCCTGTCTGAGAACAATCAGTTTGGGGAAAATGCTAACCTTCATTTGGTATTGTGGGTTTTTTTGTGGCTGTGATATGACCAATGACTTCTCAGCTATTTAGGTTTGAGAGAGTGTTCTCTCTCCGAAATGCCAATATTGTCAACAATATTTTTTCTTTTTTTTTTCTTTTTTCTTTTCTTTTTTTTTCTTTTTTTTCTTTTTTCTTTTTTCTTTTTTTCTTTTTTCTTTTCTTTTTTCTTTTTTTTTCTTTTTTCTTTTTTCTTTTTTCTTCTTTTTTCTTTTTTCTTTTTTCTTCTTTTTTCTTTTTTCTTTTTTCTTTTTTCTTTTTTCTTTTTTCTTTTTTCTTTTTTCTTTTTTCTTTTTTCTTTTTTCTTTTTTCTTTTTTCTTTTTTTTTCTTTTTTCTTTTTTCTTTTTTTCTTCTTTTTTTTCTTTTTTCTTTTTTTTTTCTTTTTTTTTCTTTTTTTTTTTCTTTTTTTTTTTTCTTATTTATTTATAATTATAGTATCACTTGTTTGGGAAAAACCTTTTAAGATCGAGTCCAACTGTACCTTAATATAATAATAACATTAGGATAGCAACATGCAAGAGTCAGGTCTGTTGGAAACACAGTATTATGACGTGATTTCCACTTGTTCTGCTTTAAAGTATGTTTCTAGCTTGTTTGCATCTTTTTGCCACTTTTCCCATGTCATTTCACAAACACATACTTCTTCCCATATACTTCTTGTTGTACTAGTAAAACAAAGAGTCAAGAAAATGCTTCCACTGGCAATATGTTTTGATTTTTAAAACAAGCCAAATTAATTTCTGGGCTTTCCGTTGTCACTGAAAAACCATTGACTGCAAGAATTTTAAATTAATCACTTCAGTAACTAATACCTGGTGTGCTGATGTGTGAAAATACAAAATGCAAAGAAGTCCCAAACAAATATTTAAGTATGTATATGATAGTTTAGTAAAAGGAGTACCAATGTAATGCATGTATTCCATTAGGAACAAATCACAAACGTTAAGGTATTTTTGCAGATGCAGGGGGCTGTACTTTAATATTCTATCGGAAGGTGACTGCTTAAAGGTCATTTCCCAGAGCGTAAGTCAGATTCTTTGGGGATGTATCCTTTAGCTTCATCTAATGTTTCATTGACTGTATAAGCATTAAACTCGGCGAGGATGACAGGCTGCAGTAAGTGGATCCCAGGTGGGCCTTGGGAGCTGCAGAGCCAGCTGTTCCCCAGCTCTGATAACTATTTCAGATTTGCAGATCCTTTTGCATCTGACATGGCATGCCAAGCCTTTGTACTGCCCAGTGCTGATGTTTTAAAGGAGAACGGTTTAATAATTTATTAAGTGCTACATTTCCTCTGGGCTTTATCTGTGTGATGCTGTTGAGTCACTGAGAAGTGTAAATACACAGAAGTTAACAGAAGCACAGTCTTTAAGAACGCCAAAGCTGTTTCTTTTTTTCCTCTTTTTTTCAAAGGACCCCTCTGAGAATATATTGTTGGTTTACCTTGCTATGAAAGAAAAGAAGTTCTGTTTTCTAAATCAGGGCTGAAACGTATTTTGAGTTCAACATCATGCCCTCCTCAAAATAATGGTAATTAACAGTATAATGACAATGTATTTTCCTGTTTATATGCATTTTTAGCTGCTGATATTTTTTCAACCTATTACCAATATCAGTCTTTTCTAACCTCTGTCTCAGAAAGCTTTGTGTATATGGATTAGTTCTTTCCCTTCAAATTCAGGAAACAGGTTGTTGTCCATCACCTGTGCCTTTGTAATATGTTAGCGTAGGCTTTTGCCAAACTGTTACATCTCGCTAAGGCCACCTGCTCCACAACTCTGGAAAATTATGAAGAAACAGTAGTAAGTCTCCAGCATTTCCTGCCTAAGAGAAATCAAGTTCTGCTTTCTGATTCCCTGAATAAATACAATGAAAAATGGCTAAAAATGAATCATATGCACATTTGTTTCTTTAATGTCTTCTGTCCATTTGTGGAAAATTAAAGTCTTGTCCCTATGTACAGATTTATTATATCCATTTAAATGTCAGTCCATATTTTCTGTTACATATTTATGAGTAAGTGTAATGACACAGAATCACAGAATTTTCATAGCACTTTTTTCAGTAGTATTACTCTCATAACCTGGAGTAGTACAGTAATATTTTTTGTACAGTTACAAAAAGAATGTAGTGCTGCGTTTTAAAAAAAGCTAGTAACTCTGGTTAGGTACTTCACTTAAAGACCTCAAAAAATAGTTGTCATGAGGGGTTTTTTGGTAGAATAAGACAACAGAGAGAAAACAGACTTCCTCTGTTTCCTTTGTTTTATCTAATACATATAACCTTGCAGAATGTTTAAAATTGTAATCACATCTAATACTAAAAATTAATGTCAATGGACAGCAAGCTATTAAGTTTTAAATGAAAAAACTTTTCTATTGACTTCAAATCAAAATTTTGGTATTTAGATACTCCTTTAATTTAGCAGTAAAATACTGATTTGGATAGGGGTGTCTGAGACTGCTTTTGAATATAGTTCAATTTCATTATCTATTTGTAAAAAAAAGATTGCCAGCTAGAAACTTTCATAATGTTCAGTGCCTCCTCTCTTTTTTCCTGTCAGGAATCCATTTATACTCCATGGAGGGACCTATAGGTATTGGGAAGTGAGGGGACAATTCCTCTTGCATAAGAAACCAAAGAAATGGGGGCTTAGGTTTGAGAGAATATGAATACCTGCAAATATGTGGTAAATAGTGTGGCAGAATAAATTGGTAGCAGTTAATCTTGATATGACTGAAGTTTTCCCAGTCCAGCTAGGGTGTTTGGTCTGTGTCTGTCAGCATCCCACAAATTTGGAGACAGTGCCATGTAGATTTTCAGATGCTAAGTTTCTGCTTTTATTCCTCTGAAATCAGCAATGCTTCATTACTAAAAAGCTGAGATAATGATTATATGGCACTTGCAGACTTTATGCTGATTTGAGTATCAGTATATGATAACATGAATTATTTTTCATGTATTCAGCAGCATTTAGTCTCCTTGGAGGCAGAGAGCATTGTGAAAGCTTTCCATATCAGAAAAAGAGTAGCCCAAACTTGATAGGTATCAACATCCAACAGAATTGGTTCCTAATGTAAAGAATGATACATTATTTTCTTTAGATAAGGCAAGCAAACAAGTCTGGCAGTTGAGACGTATTCAGGATTTGCCTGAATAAGCTTGTTTGTTTTTTTTTTTTTTTAAAGTGTAGCTTTAATATGAAAAGAGGCTCTATGGAAATGACCGTTTCTAACTGGACATCTGGGAGCTTGTATGTGATTAAGAGTTCTGTTTTGCAATGAAAATACTGATTTATACATCCTTTGGTCTTGAAAAGATAACATACCTTTGAATTAGTGAATTATATCCTGCTCTGTCCTGGTCTTGCCTGAAAATTGATAAAATAAGGTAACTTTAAGTACATCTCCAACTTCATTGCTTTCCCAAAGGTGTTCAAAATGGTGTTTCGCTGATGCATCTGAGATGGAATTCTGCAGAGAGAACAGATCTGCATTGGCAGCTATAAGGAGATTTTATTCTTTGTAAAGGTGTAAAATCCAACGTATGAATTATAAAAGCACAATTAATAAAGAGTTTTGCAATGCATCTTTAAACAAAACAGTTTAATCTGTTTGTGTTTTTTAATTTGGATTGTATCTCTGAGTTTCCATGGTTTCCAAAATGACAATTGGCTTAACAAACCCCCAAATGAATATACAAAACTCATAAATGTATTTGTTCTTATTATTCAAAACTCAACAATCTCTTTGAACTTTGAACTTCAGAAAGAAAAAAAGGCCAGCATGCTTTTTGGTAGGCTTCTGACAGTGTTGGAGAAAATATTACTTCAGAAGAAACTCCACCTTCAAGCGTGTGTGTCACTACTATACATCTACAAATCCAAATATAAACTTGGGAACACAGTTGAAGATCTCATTCCTTTGTAAACTTGAAGTAATTTTTAACTTGAGGCAAGTTTTATTTTAATCCTTATAATGACAGCAGCAGTTAATTTCTCTTACTTGAATGGGCCATATTAAAATGGAAATATGTAAATGTACAATAGAGACTGAACTGTAAGAGGAACGGCTGGCTGATCATGGGCTAGCTTCTCAGGATAATTGTTGGACAAACAAAAGAGGATTGAAATAGTGAATGATTACTCTCAAATGTAGATATGTTTAAAAAAAAGAGGGTAGTGCTTTTTTGTTGAAGTTAGTGTTTGCTTCATTAGCTTTGCTACGTTAAAATTGCTATCTTATTAGGTATGTTTGATATTTATTTACCTATGCACAAAAAGTTTAGCTTAGAAAAGCTCAAAATCTTAGTTGTAAGAATTGACATCCTCACTTGGCTTT
The DNA here is from genome assembly GCA_033558235.1 of Neomorphus geoffroyi. NCBI lineage: Eukaryota > Metazoa > Chordata > Aves > Cuculiformes > Neomorphidae > Neomorphus > Neomorphus geoffroyi. The sequence continues at coordinate 20,593,870 of JAUMJM010000020.1, read as the reverse complement.
GTAAGGAGTATAAATGAGTCTCATCTCATTCAGAAGAATACTCTTATTAATTTAGTAGACTTTAGATTGTGTTCCTAACGTGATGTTGCTTAGCTGAGCTCCTTAGAGATGTAATATTATGGAGAAAATTTTATAAAAACAGATGATACATTTCTTCAAGAAACTAATTCTTTTCCCAGTTTGTTATATCACCCAGAGACAATCAGTGTCATTAATGAAGCATTTCTGCATTCATTGAAAAAACCCCAGCCTGCTGCTGTAAACATTAACTAAAACGTTATGCCTGGATATGTCTATATATTATATTCACACTGTTTCTTGCAGGAGTGATCAATATACACTGAACAACGTAATTTGATCCCTTCTTATTTATGGTGCAGCATTGCAATACTATAAACCAAATAAGTTGTTGTTTTGTCATTTTTAATAACATTGTTTTGCTTTAGGCATGCTTAATTCTGTTCATTTCTGATCTATTGATCTATAACCAGGCAGAAATTAAATTCACTCATGAAAAAGAAATAAACTTTTCATCTTAATCAGTCAAGTGCAGCCACCTCTGGGCTGCTCAGCTTACCTGCTCTACTACCACATCAGCTTCAGATAAAACAGTTAATTAGTTCAAAGCACACGTGTTATTATGACAGGAATACTACATTGTAAAATCACAAATTTAGAAGCTCTCTTTAAGATGTATTTGCCAGGCTTTTTAAAAAATTTTTTTAGTTAATCTACTGAGACAACGTGGGTGGAGCACCTGCGGTAACGTCAAATACCAGGCCTTTTGTGACCAGTTTTTATATTAGGAGGTCTCAGTATGTTTCCTTGATGAGACTGGTTGGAATTTATGTCTTAGACTGGCTAATAAATACCATTGACACCTCATTAATAAATAGCAATAGTCTCAGTCAAGAAAAGTAGGGATGTTCATTTCCAAAGTACAGTTAGGTACCATGAAATAAATAGACAAAAAAATGTACTTGAAGTAAAGCAGGGCTTTATGTTTTCTCTCTGATTTGGGAGATGTACTCTTAGCAGGTTAATAAGTGGTATTCATTGTTGTTTATTTTCTGTAAGTCTTCCCACCTCAGTGCATCATGGAATATTTGCTAGTATATGAGTTTAGCTAGGACTAGCACGTCAACCTAGCATGTACCTTGGAAAGTTATTTGATTGTAACAGAAGACAGGAGCAAAAGATTTGGATCGACTTAGTTGTTGACTTCTGAGGTCTTAATGGCCTTCAGTCCCATCAGTCTTGGTATCACTATGTGCTTATTGTATTGATATTTTTTTCTATTGCAAGGAAGCAGCAATACATTTATTTTGAAAATTAAATTGCAAAATAATCTCTTAGCAAGTCTTAAAATTGCATCAATCTGATGGTTTATTTGGGCTGATCTGATTTTCAGAGTGTTTTATTTGTGTTTTGCTGATTAGGAAAAGCTTTATTTCTAGTCACCTTGCTAGTGTTGTTTAGAAATGCGTTTGTGAAAATGGAATTGATTTTTCATTAAGGAGCCTTTACTTTTGGCTACAGATAAGCCAAATTGACCCGGAATATTCTTAAAGCATATGCAGTGAATTGTCTGAATTCCTAAGCTGTCTTCTCAGGTACTTTGCTGATGTAGCATTGATCAATCTACAGATCCCAAACTGTGGAGAAGTGATAGGAGTATTGGCCACAGGATGCACTACGGGCCAGAAAGATAAATTGTTTGGGTTGGCTTTTTGCAAGTTTAAGGTCACAATTCATTCATCTTGTTACTCTGCTGTATCCCTTTAGTGTCTTCAATTGCAGGATTAAATATTGAATGGTGGCAGATCATTCAATATATGGCTCTTCTACTTTGGCATTAGGAGTCTTTTCATGCTTAAAATGGAACAATGTGCACACAGAATGCCAAAGGTAGTCGTGCCGACGATCTATTCTGTAAGATTAATCCCACAACAACATTATCAGGCAATTCTTAACACATCGATTTATTCCTGATATGACACTTCTGAAACAAATGGATAAATGCTTGGCATATACTCAGCATCCTAGGAGGGAGAATGTGGAACTGAATGCTCTACAGAAAAGATCCACATTTAAAATTAACCCATTAAAAGCTTAGAGAGGAAAATGTTAAACTTCTAGACTGAAATTCATGGCCAGTCATGTAAAGCTGGTCCCTAAGAAAGAACAGCAGCACAGGAGGAAGCGTTCTTCCTCATAGAACAGATCACAGTCCAGAGATTCACCACATCCCTTGTTTACAATAATAGTTGTACTCTTATACTTTTCAACCAAAGAAATGCTTCGTGTTTCAGTGCCTCTGACTTTCTGCACAAAAGGCTCCTCTCTGCACCTCTGCAGATCTGTGCTCCAGAGCCCCCAGGAAGGTGCAGAATCCCTTGCAGACCTTTGCCTTACAGCTCTTCTCTTGCAGTTAGCAAGCACACATATGCTTCGCAAAGCTTTTTGTTTTCTGTACTGGTGAAAGGAACAAGAGCGTTTTCCCTCTAATGATTGTCACCTGTGCATGCTGTATAAACACCTTCTGTGTTTTCAAAGACTACTATATACAGAATGTGAAAAGCAGCACAGCTGTTGAAGTCAGTAGGTGCATTTACAGGTTTTGTAACTAGCATTGTGATTGCAGTACAAACCAGCCAAAGGAAGGAAATGAGTTGCTATTGATTCTTAGCTTTAGTACTTTATATGAGGTTTCTCAATTGGCGTTGTATTGTGTATGTTAGGGAGGTTTTTGTTAAATCTATCTGCAAGTTAAGAGGGAGCCTCTGGATTTCGAAAGCACATGATTAACTTCAGCAAGTGAGAACTAGCTCCAGAGGTGAAAATGTAGGTTTGCTTTTTAAAATTGTATCTAATAATTAAATGTGTTACATATGAGTTGGGACAAAAGTGAGATCCAGGCTCAGTCCTGCATCAGACCTGTGGATGCTCTGTCAGTGGGTGGAATTAAAAGCCTTGAGTTAGGTGCCTGTACTTCCTAATAGTGTATTAATTACACCGCCTGTACAGATGTCTTCTACTGATACTCACAAAGGGCTGAGCAATTTCACAGTGTCACTTATGTAGCCAAGCAAATGCCAAAGAAGAAGGTGTTGTAGAAATAATATCCAGGAAGGAACTTGCCCTCTGAGCTGTAAGGTGACACCTGAACATTCAAATTTGCAGTAAAAGAATTTCTCCTTTGGATTTGAGTACTCCAAGCATGTCTACACTTTCTTGCAAAATTAGGAGAAGGAAATGTCCTCTGTGTTGCAGTCTTTTAAATCCCCCCAGTCTGACTGGAGATTATTAGGTTACCTGTACATACATACATACATGCATATATCTAATACATGGAAAACATGCTAAACCTCTCTCTTTTCAAAATTATTTGAACCCAGGTATCTTACCTCATAAGGATCATTTGAGACTGCTGGAGTAGTAATGGCAGTCATCTGGGATATGGAGGAGTCTGGTACACGTCTCACATACAAATAAAATTTGTTTATGCAAGGAAGGAGAGTTTTAATAGAGAAAAAAGACTGATGGAGACCTGCCCAAATAAATCCTTTGAGGTAGTCAGAGCACATTTTTTGAAAGTCAAGAGGTATTTTTCAGGCACTTTCTTCTGGAGAATTTGATTCTGAATCACACTTGTGACATATAAAAGGCATAAGAAGGATCCTCTTATCAGCTTGTTTGTGATTCAGTCTGTGTGTGTCCATACAGGAAGTATACACCAATGCACTTGTCAAAACACAAATTACTGACTTGTAAAAGAAAGGAGCTTAGTGAAATTAGCTGACTAGAGATATTGGGACAAAATAGTTTCTAAGGTTTATTCTCAACCATTGATTTGGGTTGTTGTCTCAAGGATGAAAAATATGTGCTAGGTCAGGTTCTTAAATTAGTGCTTTTTCCAGTGTTGCATGTATATAAATATTAAGATACATTAATTCTGTTTGCCTGCCTGCCAGAATCTCATCTGGATATGGTTGCTGTGAATATACGGCTGCTGTTCGTGTGCTGATGTCTGTAAGTATTCAGGCTAGCTAACAAGACTGTTGCTTTCTTTGCAGTTTCTTCATGTAAGTGATTCTTTAAATTGACCGTCATTTTGAACTTTAAATATTTGCTGAATTGAATGAGTTCAATTGAGAGTTGAAGCTTATTGATATTCAACATTTTTACCTAATGCCAGTAAAACGTTTTTGTTGTATGCAAGACCTATTACAGTTTGCTTTAAACTCCTAATGAGTTTTTTTTTTATTTCTTGTGCCAGTATAATAAAAGCTTACTTGGCATTTTTTTGGCTAGTCATATGTTTCTTTGAAAAAGTAACTTTTATGTGGATGTGAATAGTTGTCTTAGTTATGAAAAATTGGTATCCTGTTTCCTCTGAATTTGCTGACAAGTGGAGGGATTATATTCAGAGGTTTGTTACTAGAATCCCATTGAGTCTTGAGCATAGAAGTTAAAAATATGTATTATTAGAACCTTTAGCCAAAATCCTTGCTTGTACCAAGAGAATATTTTAATTCGTTTGCCTGTTGTTGACATCATAAAATCATCAAATTCAACGTCAAATGTGAGCAAAAGATCATTTTTGGGGAGCAAGGGTCTGTTCTAGTATTTGTGCTATAGATTTGCTATTTATGTTATCCACCTATCATCATGCCAGATTCCTTTTGATCTCATAGAGGATTACACATAAGAATCAGCTGCCAAATATGTAGTAATCCAGATTCAAAAAAACCATTTCTCTTTGTTTGAAGTAATTTTTTTCAAATATCTTCTGATACAGTTAGATCCTGCATAAGGACATTCTTAGACAACTACGCATGTTCCTTAAGTACATCCTTCCCTGTAGCAGAGATTGCAGATGAATTGCTGCATAGGTGTCATGGTGTAGACACCACAAATTATCATGAAATTATCTTTTTTTGGGGGAGGGGGATGTTTCTCCTGGGCCTAAAAATGAAACAGCAATGATGAGAAAAACAGCATGTTACATTCTTAAATCTACAGGATGATAAAATCACCAATTTCATGAAAAGTTGGCTGGAATGGGTTTCTTTATTTAAAAAAGCAAAACAAGACAAACCCCAGATTTTTCTGTTTTTCTGGTTAGAAAGTTATTTAATATGCTAATTTCCTCTGTTTGGATTTTATTTTTAGCACCGTAAAATTAATAGCCCCATTATCACAGACTCACTAGCCTTATTTTTCATTGTTTTACATTTTTGTGTGTTAGATTGGCATAAAATTCAAAGTGCAACTTCAGAGGTGAAAAGCATCACTGGCCTGGAGATTTGACTTCTGATATATATAAATGTGAACCAACACTCCTCTGTTGATAAGCAATGTATGTGACCCATGACGGGCAGCTTGCTGTTCTGATGGAGCGAAATATTACAGCTAGAGCATGCAGGCTTCTGCTCCACTGGACTTAGAATAGATTAGTAAAGTACTCTCCCGGCTTGAAGGGTTTTAGTTTGGTTCTCTCTCTGCCCCTCATGATGGATTATAGGTAAACTCATATGCAAGTTTATTGCAAGATTCCTTTGAGACCCGTAGCTTTTTATGAATGGAAAGGTCATTTATAAATGTTGAACATCATTGCATTTTATTATTTTTCCCATAGGACAATATTGCTGTGTTTTCTGTAGGAGGCTGCAAACACAAATTTAACGTTCTACATATTACTTGGATTTAGATAACTGAAGACTCTGTAGTGAAAAATATGTTTGATTTCAGCTCGTGTAGATCTCCTTTATTCATACCTTAAAACCTTTAAACCAGAACACGGACTTTACGAAAGCCAGAAGTCTTCAATTCTAGGTTACTGACGCGTGGCCAGTCTTTGCCTAGTGTGTGGTTTCCTATAATGCTAAAAAACTTCCAAACGGTTTTCTCTGACAAATCTGATTCTTCTTTATTGCAGTAACTTTGAAGTACACTATTTGTGAAGCTGTGTTTGAACCGTGAGGTCATACTAATGCTTGGTTTGGTCACTCAATTATACTTCATATTTGTATTTGCTGATCTTAGTTCCTGAATTTTATTCCTTTGGGCATAACACATCTTTCAGCCACTGTAACATCTAGTTTGTTATCATCTATTTAAAAGCATTAATATTAACTAGAAAAATCTTCACCCAGGGAAAGTCCAGGACTTGAACGTGTGCAGCCATAAGCTGCATTCATTATTGCAATATAAAATGTCAATTAGTAAATTTGAGAGTTAAAGCAATAAAAATAGCTCTGTGAGCTGATAGAGTGATTCAACATCAGGCACTGACACTCTTCAAGCATTTCTTCCCTGGCTTAAAGCTCTAAAGGCAACTCAGATTTTATTAGTAAGGCTTGGTAGCACAGTACTTCCCTGTCTTTGTGTTATCACTACATCCGGAACCCCTATGCTCAGTCTCGCATGAGAAGAGATACCATCTCTAACTGCAAAGCTGTCTGTCAGCATTTAAAGAGTATCACCAAAGTTTAGAAGCAGTTTCCTAAGATCTTGGGAAAAGCCTGGGGAGTATTTTGCGTGTGGGAGAGGAAATAATTTTTCCATATTCCAAAGCTTACAATCAATGAGAACCCCAAATATACCTGAAAACTTTTAAAAAGTTTGTGTGGAACCCGTTCTCCGGCATGTAGATCTATCCATGACTAGTGCCATTTTTTAAGTATCTTATGTAAAAGAGAATAGCTAGATGGCGCAGGACTGTACTCCTACCTCAAGGCAATATTAAACTCAGAGCACGAAGAACATGATGTGTCTCACATCTTTCAAAAACACAAACAGAATAAAACCCATACCTAGCAGTTCAAACTCACAAGATTTCCTGTTGAGAGGTTTAGGCAAGGTAGTTTCTCTTAAACTAAAAGATGTGCTTGTCAGTGCTGCATGGCTGTGTTAAGTACCAGCTTCTCTGTAAAGTATTCAGTAGCCCATGAGGCTTTAGATTTATAGATCCAGCTCAGTGTAGTGCTGGACACCAATGTTAGATAGCTCAATCATATTAGTATTGAAGTGGTGCATAGGTAGGACTCTAATATACTTTGCCAGAAGCATCTAATTGATGTTTAGCCTGTTTATAAATTACACCATACCAGTGGTTTCAGCCTGCACAATACCATATTTTTGGATGCTGTTTAACCCAGTGTATTCTCCGAAGAGACGTGAGTCTTCCGTTTCACATTGGGGCCTGTTATTTCACAAAGTAGTACAGTGTGAATCTTTGTTCATTCATTAGTGTTCTAAGACAAGTTGATTTATTGCCTTGAAGGAAGAGGATTATGGGCCTGTAGTATATTTAATAGCTTCCGAACCGTCAGCTTTTTGTGTAGGAAAACTACTAGCTCTTTTCTGAGAGGCATCTCAAATTTTTGTGTTGATGTTTTGTAAATACCAGGGGGGTAGACCAGGTTTTGCAACATTCTTGGGAAACATTATTTTGATAAGACATTATGAAGTGAAAAGATTTTGAGGTTTTACTTGTGGGGAGTACTGAGAATAAGAATATAGTGAGATCAAGAAGTAGGTGTCAGGTGGTGAAGAAAATAGTCCTATTCAAAAAAGTGTCAAAAGTGATAATATTTGATAGGGACAAAATGTTTTTCTTCCTCCTATGCATTTTCCCTAGATTTTTGCCGTCTAGCAATAGGCTAAAAAAGTTCATGTTTCCCTTCAAGTGCCTGAACACACAATCTTGCACACACAGACCCATGTCCATACTGCTTTTTCTAGTAAGTGTCTTGAGGTAAAGGTTACACACTAGTCTTTTTGAAGTCCAGATAGTAACTGTCCATAGTTCCCTAAAAATGACATGATGTTAATATCCTCCTAAATAAGGACCGTTGGCATTCATGAGTAGGTGCATAATAAAATACATGTATACATGCATGTATTTTTTGTCTGGTTTCAGATATCTCTGTTCTAGCTTGCAGTTCCTGTCTGCTGTCTTCTTAAGGCCTGCAATTGTCAATGTGGGCAAGTATACAATAGGCTATGATATCACAGATACCTAAGTTTGATGGTCTTTGTATTATTTGTTCATGTATGATACATAGAGCTGAACATGGGAGCAAATGGGAAATGACGTTGTGTATCATAGCTTACTTTGCACATTTCTTACCAAGAGATCTCTCCTCTTCCTTTCTTCTCTGTTCTCCTTCTTTCATACTAGTGAAATTTAAATCTATTGCCTGGAGAGTTTGCTGGGGAAGTGAGGTTTTCCATGGTGTAACTTTACATATGAACCAGACAGGATATTAATGAAGCTTCAGGCATGTGGTGACCAGGCAAGCTTTGTCCAGTGCTGATTTACCGCCTCTTGTGTGTTCACTGGTGTGCTGTAATAAGACTACATTAAGCACAGTTCCTCCTAACATTCCTCGGCACTAGGCAAGGTATGGTTTAGCTCTGTTTTTACAATACTCTTTTCTGAAAGTCAAGTTATAATAAAACCAGCTAAGACCTTCTCCCATAGTTCAGCTGCTCCTAGAATGTACCCCACAGGACTGCTGAGTCCACTCAACAGTCTGTGGTTTTCAGTTACGGGCCGCAGATGGCTTTTAAGGGACCTGGCAAAGGTAATCAGGAAAATTGAGCTTGGCAAGATTAAATTTGCTGTATAGGGATCTTTATCTTCACAGGAAAATTCTGAAGGCTTTGTGAAAAAAAAAAAGATATATATATAAAACAGGCTGAAAGCTACACATTCCTTCTCTAAAAGTAATTTTTATATCATGATAGTTCAAAAAAATCATCTGCTAGCCACCAAAATGAACTGGCCTTTGGCAGATGGAAGAAAAAAGAATCTTTGGTAGGTTCTTAGAGATATATTTATTACATAGGTACATAGTTTATAGGTTGCTTCATCCTACATGAATTTATGTCAGGCTGTATTGATATTCACTAGATATTAGTTTTTTCTAAAATGAGGAGCACGTTTATGCATCTTAGTTTAAAATGAGACTGTGTATCTGAAACATGCATTGTCTCCCTTGCTCTTACAAAGTTAGGGATTTCTCATTCTTAAAATGATGAATATAGGAACTGCTGTTTTATCTCAAAATATTTGTACAATTGCTATGTCTGTAGTATATTGTTTATGGAGTATATCCTCTGGATGCTTCTAAATTAGTGACATGAATAGATTTTACAGACACAGAAAACAGGAAGTGAAAGTTGTGGCATTTGGTTAGTGGAAGTGTTTCTGCTGTAAACTGAGAAAGACACTATGCAAAGGTGTTTATATAGTTCTGTTAATAAGAATGGACTTCTTATCTCTGTATATACACTTACACCAGTAGTTACTGCTATTTGTAAGCATATTGGAACATAGTCCTTACTATATTAATTCTGTATACTACTTTTTTTTTTATATTTGCTAATCTGTATATCCTATACAGGGAAGGGCCAGAAATCAGGTTTTGGCCATAAGGAACTGCTGCTCTCCCCTTAGCATGAGGAGAGAGAGCACTCCAGTTACCAACTGAGCAAAATGTTACTAAGTGGCATACAGTTTACATTAATTTAACATTTGTGATGTTCAGTGGCTGCAGCTAAGAATCAGCTTTGCAGGACAACGGAAATACACACCCGATCTGCTGAGGTGATACTGACCCGTATCAGGAGAGGGCTTACTTAGAATTGATTTCCATTAGTTGTTTTCCCAGTTTGTCTCTTTCAGCCATTCCCCATGTGAGTTTTTCTTACAAAATGCAAGTTTATATTTTTGACAGCACAGCTGCAGGAAGTGCAGCTTGCAGTTTATAGCAGACAAGAGTTTTAGTACTTTGCTCTAACAGCAAATTTACCAGAAATCAGTAAATTTAGCCAGAATACAATTCTCCCACCTACGGAAAACTCTGTAGTCGTTTTTTCCAACATCTGGTGGCCAGTGGGCCTGAATCATTGTGGCTTCGGCCCATCCTTTGTCTCTTGAGCCTGATCTACCATGCTTGGAAAGCCTCCAGATTTGGTAACACCTGGTGTTTGTAGCGGGTGATGTTGTGGGTCCCATGAGCATTAGCCAACAAATAATCTAGCCCACTGTGCTGCTGCTATGTTTATATTTATGTTTATATTTATATTTATGTTTATGGCTGAATTTAACTGAGGGAATTACGAATAGAACTTAGATACACACAGGTGTTTTTGAGGGTATCTCCTGAAATACCTAAACAGAGATGGTCATTGTGTTACTGTGTAAAGCACCACGAGAGACAAGTGAGAAGTTCTAAAGCATGATCCAAACACCAGACTCCTTCATAGGAGTTTAAGTACAGTACAAAATCACATTAAAAATGTTTTTCCCAAGCTGTGTGAACAAAACCTTTATTAAGTTAAGTGAAATCTGATTTGATATAAAAGAACTCATAAGTCATCTTTTAAGATCTTCTGTTCGCTGTCAGGAATGGTAGATGCTTACAGGTTATATCAAATAATATCTTCCCCTCTCGAGTCAATTTGCAGGTATTTTTTCTAACTAATTGGTTTTTCATACATTCATTTTATTGTACTTGAAGTTTAATATTTAAACTGCTTAACATATTAATCGATTAGTAGAGGGCCAGACTCTGCTACACATTTTTATCGTGTAATTTTATAGACCTATCTGCACCTAGTTAATCTTTTTTCCCTGGTGAACCCAATCAAATTGCCTATATCTGAATTACTTGCAGTTCCTTAAAGGCACAGATTTCCACTGAAGATCTATATTCTCATTATGGTTGATGATTCTGGCAATTTTATTTTTATGTGGTCTAGTCCTCTAGTCTGTTAGAGCTGAAGATGTGTGAACTAGGGCATAAGGTGAAGGTTTTGTGTTGCTCTTCTATAAATTAAGGTCTCCAATATCTAGTTTTTGTGTATTTGTCAAGTGTGATATAGCTGCAGATTTGCAAAGTTACTCCTTAATGAGCCTCAGGAGACTTCGACTCCGTGTACTGCTGGGTAAGAAACTGTATCTACTCCATAGTGAGCCCAGTCTGCTGAAAAAGTTTAGGGGCCCAAGGTGAGTACAGGTCTGAGCATCATCAGTTATTAAGGTGGTGCAATTCCCTCATTAGCACCAGGACACCAAAGGTTGTCTTAGATTGATATAAGCACTATCATAGCTGGTGATCCTTGCTCAGAGAAGCTTCTTCTTACTGGCAGCACTGAGAGCTCTGTGTGACCCTGATCCAAAGAAGGAGTGGGGATGGATGTGGTGTTGGGCCAAGAAATCGTGTGTAGGGTGGAATGGTTTTCCTTGGTGCTTTAAGGGATATTGTGGGCATGAAGGGCACACTGTGTAAACACATAGTGCGGGGTGTCTGCAGTGGGTTTGGATGTGGGTGGGCAGCACTGTGGGTACTTGCGGGAAGTGTTAGGAGTGGCAGGGGCTTTGGGAAGCAAGAGGTCAGGCTACTGCAACATGGGGAAGGATATGAGGGTCATATATGAACTGGATACAATATGTACAGTGCAGTAGCAATTTTTTTTTTTCCTTTAAGATCTTATATGTTTTTGAAAAAGGAAGGTATCTTAGACTTGAACCAGTATGGTATTTGTTTTTCCTTTTCAAATGCAACTTTCTGACCCCAGGAAGAGCAGAAAAAATATTTAGTGTGTTGTTTGTTTTATTTTGCTTGTGTTTTTGAAAGATGTGAATGAGAAGTCAAGAAAAATGTATTTTGGTGGTTTGATTTCAAATTAGTTTAATGATTTAATCAGCCAAACTTACTTTTGAGACCGGGAAGGATTGCTGTTTCACAACTTATAAACATTATTCATTTCGAAGTATTATCAGGCTGTTAATTCCAGGCACACACTTAACAAATTGCAGAAAACCTGAGTTTAATTGCAAAACCCATTTTCCTTTACAAGAGCTCATCATATTTTTCGAGCAACAAGTCAATGTGGAAGCATTTATGTAGCTTCCTCCCCACTAAGCCCATTATCTGTCTTTGGTGTTGGGTTTCCTCTGTTAATATGTCAGAGACAGAGCAAGCAGGTTACTAATCAGAAGGTTAAAGGTGACTTGCTGAAATGGAACTATGTAAGCCAGAGTTAATGTGAAAAGACAAAGAAAAGCAAGGAAGAGACAAAGAAGAGGGAACAGCAACAACCCGTTCTATGATCTGTGCAGTGAGGGTGAGGTTAGCCTGCATGTTCCGAGCTTATTTTGGTCCAGTTAACTCTATTTAAGCATGTCTGAAACATTCCAGCATGGGTTATTTTGTCAGGTGCTTGTCTAAGATGAAACATTTCCTTAAGTCTATATTTGTAATATTTAAATAAAATAAAGGCAACAGTGCTTCGGAGAAACAGATGAAAAGAGGGGGCTTATTTACACTGAGCAATGAAGAGGAGAAATGCCTCAATTTGTATTGATGCCAGCTGATAGATCTGCATGTTAAAAAGGAGCACTCTGCAGTCTTGCCACTTTGGGTGCAGAAGTCTGTCTGCATTAGCCAGACTAATAGACCATGTCAAGAGGTATGGCATAGTGCTAACACACTTTGATATTTTGCAGCTCAGAGGTACTTGCATACTTTCCGGGTCAGGTATTTCAGCATCCGTATGTGGACATCCATCCTTAGATATATAATTTGAAAAATGTTTTTGTAGTATATGGAAGGAAAGCATGTCCCTATTTTACAGATTCAATAGCAAATACTTGAAAAGAAGTAAGCTTTTTGTTAAGCACATTTGTTTTTAAACCTGCTCTGGTTTCTGAAAACAAAGAGTAATCAAGAAATACAAGAATAGAGATGCGAGTTGCAGATTATTATCTTTTCATTACCATAGTTACTTGCATATTAGTTATATGATAATTATTAATGTCCCACTGATTTTACTAAGAAATGAGATTTAATAAAAGCTCCATATAAATACTAAGATAGAATGAAAAACACCCTTACACTTTTTATCAAGTGATACAGTATTTTGATTCTAGCACCCATGTAGCTAGTGTATGTAATGTTTTTCCACTCATTAAAATCATTACTAGTGAATAATGTGTTGTGAAAAAGCATTGTAAAACAATCTGTAGCCTTTCAACTAATTTCTTTCATGTCATTTCATTCAATTTAAACCTGTTTGACATTGCTCTTCTGTTCAGCACCTACTGGTGGCAACCTGTAAATCAACATCTCATCCAGAAGCATGAAGGACCTCATTAAATCTATTTTGTGTGAGTTAACAGATCTCCAAATTAACCTTTCTTTAAAAATAAAATAAAATAAGATAGTAAAGGTCAGCCTTTTGTACAACAAAGTTTGCTGACCACAGGGATTTTTAAGCCTGGTGGCACATTTGACTGCATGGTTGTCTCATCGTTTTGGCAGCGGTCTGTTTGATGCCAGCAAGGAATGCTAAGGCAGAATGGCAGTACAATCTTGCATTTTATGTTTGATTTATTCTTTTAGAATTCTCTTTATTTCACTAATAGTTGAATACAAATAAGTATATTTTGACACAATAGTTGCAGAAAGAGTATGTAAGAAGGCTGTGTCTTGCATATGGACTGTTTAGAGTTTCAGACAATTGACTAGTCCTCTGAAGGCAAAACCAGAGCCCACATATGCTAGTAGTTATAATGATATTCAAGTATGTCTGAAGATTACTTTTTCAGTATAGGATATAGAAGCTAATGTACTAACAACAGAAATCACTACTATAATTCACCTGCATTATACGTAAAAGACAAATCACAAACATTTCCAAAATTTGCAAATGGGAATGTCTATAAATAAAAACACTTCAGTAACATCAAATAAAGGCAGAAGAAGAAGATAATAAAGCATTAAGAAGAAAAATGAAGATGCTAAGAGTACAAGCAGCATTTTAGTAACAACATTATTACAGCAACATTTCTACTTTTTAGTTTCTGTCTGTCTTACAGAGAACTAAAATCTGATTATAAAATACGTCAAGTAATGAACAGTGAGAAGTGCAAATATTTGCAGCAAGGTGCAATACTGTTTATTACATTGATGAAAATTACTGCTACACTGAACTAGATTAATTTTTTCTTGTTTTTATTTCAGTTTACACAGTCTAAATAACAAATAATATGTTTCCATTGAAAGAGTACACTTTATGGTCAAGATGGATTCTTCCCCTTTTTGTCACTACCTAATAGAACATGTTAGCATTAGTTGAAAGTATTTGGGAGTTGGTTCTGAAAACCTGCTCAATGTTGAACTTAGTCAAGCATCTGTGACATAAAATCACACCAGGGGACAATGTGACTTGTTAAGAACCTACTTATAATATCTAAGTTAAAAAAAAGTATGTTATCATCAGTACTTCAATGGAGAGATTATGTTCTGCATGTCTTATGCTGTCAGCACTAAAATGACTCTGACATTTAAAGATCATAGATAACTAAAATATTGGTCCAATAAAGTTTTTATAAAATGTCATATTGTTGGCTAAAAATGAAGGGAAAAAATCACAGTAATGTTGGGTTAGGTGAGTGAACAGTTTAATTTATGACTTTATTAAATAGAGGAAAATGAAAACCAGGAAATATTATCTATATGGAAAACTGTAATGTCAAATCTCTCTCAGTAAATTAAAAACCCATTTTACAAACTAAAAAAAAAAATCAAATCTAAAACCTAAAATGATCCCTTCAAGTTTGTGCTGAAAACTGCCTTAGATAGGAAATAAGAGGAGGAGTATCTTTCCTTTAATGGGGCAAGGTGTTGGGCTTCTTGTTGTGGCAGTTAACATGAAAAGGAATGGAAGGAATCCTAACAATGTGAACCAAATCTAGGCAAAAATAGAAGAATTCCCCAGAGTAAGGCAGAAAATGCTGAAGTAGTCAAAAATATTTTTCTTCATTACTCAGGTGGAGGAAGAGGAGGCAAAGAGGACAGTTAGGTCATATGACAAAATATTTACTTTTTCTATGGGAATATTAAATTGTAGTTATTAATACTGGATGTTTTCAAGTACTGCAGCCAAGTAGTACTTTCAAGTACTTCATTCAGGAGTGCAAAAATATGTAATGAAACAACAGGTAGACATAAGGTAAATAAGTTAAGACTGCAAACACTGATGCCAATTTATTGTGAACTTCCATTAAGAATATTAAAAGAGCTGGCTGAAGAGCTCCTGCACTTGTTAATGTTGACTTCTGTGAAGTTATCTAACACTGGAAAACTGTTAAAGAAATGAAAGTAGGACAGTGCTCTTCTCTATGCTTTATAAATATTGACCATATATAATTTTACAAGGCTCACTGGTTTTCTGGCAAAATAACTGACTGAATGATTCCTGCATCACTCCTGAATTATAACATTAACATTTAACATTTAGTGGCATTTTAGCATCAAGAGTAATTAACCAAGGAAGTAATTTCTGTAGATTTATGGAAGATTTTCAGTGTCCAGAAGTTTTTATCATGATGTTTTCTCCAAAAATCAAGTTAAACCGAAAGGTAACTAATAGTAGTTCTGTGGCCAGTGTTCTGCATGCTTGCAGCGATATCTTCAAGTCTGACTTCCATTTGTAGCATGCAACATATGCAATACCATAAACCTTGGCAGGTTTACACCATGTTACAATTACATTCCTTATTTAAAAATCTTCATGAAGGAAGGTACTAGGAATCTTCTTCTATAATGTCATTTATTTCTAGCAGCTGTCTGTAGGCTGGTTTTTCAGAGGCGTAGTTAGAATAATTGATATAAAGCCTTTTGAGATAGTAAGGAATGTGATACTCCAGACCATCTGCAAAATGGTGGCCTTACAGTAAAAATGAAATGAATAAAAGAAGGACTAGGTACTCACTATATTAATCTTTTTTTCTGTGTCTATGATCTTTTTTCTTTTACCTGTAATAGAGCTCTAACCTTTAAATGTTCTCTGAGTTGAACAATTTTTCATGATCCAGCTGTCTCAGGATTGGTTTAGTTCAGTTTAATATTTCTTTTGATTCACTGTTGGGTTTTTGGTGGGGTTTTTTGAGCTATTTATGGGATTTAATGCCTGTGCCAGACAGGTGTTAATAAATCATGACTTCAATAATTATAAAATTATTCCAGTTGAATAAATGAGTATGACCTTATTATAAAAAATTTTTGAGGCCACTGTTTTTTTCCAGCAAATAGCTGCTCGATGTTCCTTTTCCATACCCCTTCTTCCAATAACACATAAACACACCAAA
The DNA here is from genome assembly GCA_033558235.1 of Neomorphus geoffroyi. Taxonomy (NCBI): domain Eukaryota; kingdom Metazoa; phylum Chordata; class Aves; order Cuculiformes; family Neomorphidae; genus Neomorphus; species Neomorphus geoffroyi. Next base: position 20,577,699 of record JAUMJM010000020.1, on the reverse strand, counting down.
TCCCTGCTACAAAACATAAAAAAAAAATACAACTGAATTGAAACATATTGATGTTTTCTTCATCTATTGATGTAACAATTTTTCCCCTATGTTGTTATGATGGAAAATACAATTTATTTTTAAGGATGATACTGAATACGATAGCTGAGCCAATCCAATATCCATATGCATCAGAAAGGGATGATCCCATCCCACTTAACTCCAGCCAGATGTTGTGACCATTTCTTTTGCAGATTTAGTGATTAATTACACAGACCCAGAGCATGTCCGTTCACTGGATTATCCAGGGTTGATGGTCAATGCTAGCGTATGCTATGCTGGCACTGCCTTGATCTTGAGTCTTGCTATGTGGTGGCTATTACTTCTCTGTGTCAGGTCAGGCTTTCATCCAATTTCTTAATGATCTAGTTGAGGCCATTGAGCCAGCAGAGTATTATTTCCTGCTCCTCTTCCCATCTCCCCACCCTCTCAAACCCCAATGTTTTTGGGTAGTTTCCTGAAAATTTAGTAGCTTGAACTTGCACCCTACAGAGTCCGATGAACAGCACGGTTGACACAACACAGGAGGCAGGGTTTGGAGAAGATGGACATAACTGCAGCAGCAGTAAATATTTTAATGTCAACTTTAGTGACTGTATCCTAACCCGGAAAAAAATTACCTTACATCACCAGCCAGCTGAACCAACTCACCCTGCAGCTGCACAGGCTGATCTAACAAAAGGAGTAGGAGGGAAGCCAGGTAGGAATCTATGGCTTCGAGGGACAGAAAGTGGGACAGCCTTAGACTAGTAGAGCTGTAATATGAAACTGCTTGAGATTTACTGAAGAATCTGGAAGTGTCTGATTTGGTTTTACATCATCTAATTTGTGTTCGTACATACTTTCTTATCAGTCATTGCAATTTCCATTTACATTACAAAATTACTTGTGAGGCAGAAAAAGGAAGAAATTAATTCAAAACCAAAATTTAAGAGTGCAAATAGGACCTACCATAAATAATTCACTTGTCGAAATATCTACTTCAAAACTATATGTAATTTATTTTGGAACCTGATAATATCCCCAAGATTCCTGTACTCCCTGTAGTGCACATAGCTCATTGTACTGTTGTACCTTCTTACTTGACCTCCCTGTCCTCAGAAGGCATAACAGGAATTCACTATCTGTTCACTTACACCTGTATTTTCCTGGGCTTCAGAAACTGGGTCTCAAATTAGAGAGAAGCAGTAGATCTGGTGCTTGGATCTGGCAGGTAAGGACCATTAAGCAGGATGGAGTGGGGCAGTTATGTCTGACATAAGCTCCAGAATGTCACTCGCCTCCTTCCTTTACTGATTCTTTTTTGTGTCTGTTTAACCGTCCTTCAGATATTTCAGAACAAGACCTTTGTTTCCACAAGCTTTCTTAGCATTGCTGATGTCCTTGTAGGCTCCCAGCTGAGCGAGCTTGCTGTCAAACTATGCACATGTCCTCATATGTGTGAGCAATGCATGGGACTTCACAAGTTTTGTTCATTGAAATGTGCAGGATTTGATCTGCTTCAGGTAAATCCGATGCTGTCAGGAGAGTGAGCTTGTTTATTCTGGGTGCGGTTGTAATTTTTAACGCCATAGAAATAGTGACTGACTTCAGCCTAGTCTAGCTCGTTAGCCTCGTCTGCTATAATGTAGCTTTCTGAACAGGTTATCCAGTAAAGAATCTTTTGTCAGGAAGGGTGAAGAACATAGACTCATGGGAAGCTACAGTTTAAACTTCCTATTAAGGAAGCTTTTAATGCTTAGTTTTTAATACTTTCCAGTTACATTTATGAATTATGAGTTGATACTGCATCATCCGAATGCAGGCATGGAATTTCAGAGATTGATAAACAGTTGCTTTGTTACATTCATTGTCCATCACAAGTTTGAGTAAGGAGGGAATAAATGTAGGTAATTGTACTTTCAGGTATCTGGAATTGCAGGTTTAGAAATGAATAGCCAATATTATGTTAAAATAAGAATGCTACTTCCTAACTGAGAACAAATAGCATATCACATTAAGAACAAAGTTGTCTTTCTGTAAGCTCTGTTCAAACAATATTACTGGTGTGTTTGTGGAGTTTGCTGGGATGTGCATCGAGCCATTTACTTTCCAGAGTCCTACTAAGGAAATATTAAAAATTATTTCTTCTCTGCTAGTTTTGTCAAGCCACAATAATTCCCTGTATTTCACCTGAAAGCATCTTTGCCTTTTCCCTAAGTTTTGACACCATGACAGGTTATTATTTGGAAAACTGAATGTCTAGCTCTGTGTTATTGAGAATTAAATGATTCCATTTATTTTACATCTGAAATTCAAAATTAATATATATAAAATCAGTAAATTCAAAATCAGTAACATAAAATATGGTTCATCCGGTGCTCAATTTTTGTCTTCAGTCTACAATAAGTAACAAATCTATGAATAAGGACACTACTACAAATATGTCTCCACTTACAATTTCAAAATTAAATCTTATTGCTTTATACAGTTTATTTTCTGCAAAAATGTTAAAGTGATGTGTTACTTATGCAACTGTTAATGTCATCGATGTAAGGACTTCACACTGGTAAGACCCTGTCAGTTGGTCCAGGCGCCATGCAAAGGCTTGGAGTGAGCTTGGATCCTCCTTATCTTCTCATGGACCTTGTAGGAGGGAATAGAGAAATCTGAGCTTGGCAGCCAAATACTTTGGCATGTCCAACATAACTGTATCATCTCACTACTTTCTCTGGATCCTGTCCACCTTTATCTGAGGCCTGAGCCACTATACCTACAGAAGTGTTTCTGCCCTTGCTATGAGGTCATACAGCCCTATCATGCACATCTTTTCACGTGGCAGTACTTTTCTGTTAGTACTGAATTGCTTCAAGTAGATTTCCCATAGTAGAAAAGAAAAAAAAATTGAGTGAGGAAAGGAATTGCAGCAGTCCCTAAAAGCAAGAAGAGTTCCCTTTACACTTGGTTACGTATGAGTAATCCTGGGCTTTGGAAAAAAAATAAATTTCTGTATATATATATATGTATATTAAAGTGTCTCTTTTTAGCTAAATGGGACTTAAAGACAGTAGTAGTGTTTGCAGTTATACACATTTGGCTGTGAACCATGAGGTAGTTCTTCTCAAATGCTGTGCTATATGCTTGTAAACCAGTAAAGTTAATTTATTCTATGTTTCATGTAGCTGTTTATATTAGTTAATCATACTTTGTCATTAGTTCTCTGCATATGTCACTGTATGCTCTTTTCTCCCCCCTGCTTCACAGGAGGTGTAGGTTTACCCATCAAGAAGTGCAAGAAGTGCATATATATATAATTATATATATATACACAAGTGAATACTCAGATTATTACAGACAGTATGCTTCATTGAAAATACCACTTTTCAACTTAGCAAAGCGTAAGGAAATAGATGCATAAGGTGCATAAGCAAAGCATAAGGTATAGGTGAATCTAGAGTGTTCTGTAAGTTTATTTGCATGTAGGCTACTGGTTCACATAGAGATATTTTTTGCTTTATTTTGCAGCCCAAGGCACAAATACAGTAGGATTGTTAATGCACGATATCTTTTAAAGTAACAAACTTCCAAATCAGTTTTAATTTCTAGGCTCACTTGAGCACCACAAGAATGTGTGTAAAAGAAAGTACGTAGGTAACAAATAAAGAATATTGATAGCAGTATGACGGAGCTCTTCTCCCTCCTCTATTTTTCTCCCTTTTGCGTGTGTGGGATGGCATTTTTTTCGGCAAGGTATTTTAAGAGCGGATGGTAATTTGTGGATGAGAGATGGTGATTCAGCTAGGAGGCCTCTCCTCTAGTTACAAACCACAGCAACCTGAGAACACAGAATTGCATAAAGCCAGGGTTGGAAGGGATCCCTGGAGCTCATCAGGTCCAATCTTCTGCTGAAAGCAGGGCCTTAGACTTAGGTGATCCAGGGCTATGTATCAAGGAGAGGCTGAAACAATTTCCACCAAGGGAGATCCATCCCCTTATCTGGGCAACTTATTCCAATTTTTAATTGTTTATTACAGTGAATTGTTTTTAATATCCAGACAGAATATCCCCTGAAGGAGCTTGGACCCACTGCCTCTTAACCTGTCACAGGGCACCCTTGTGAAGAGACTACTGCCATTTTCTCTATAACCACTCTTTAGGCATTAGAAGATTGTGATTAGCTCACTCTGTGTTTTCTCTTTCCCTAGGCTGTGTGAATCCCTTCTTCCAACCTTTCTTTAAGTAGCAAGTTCTCCAATATTTGTAACATCTTGGAGGCTCTCCACCAGGCTCTCTCCAAACCAAATTATTAATGTTTTTCTACAATCATCACCTTGAAAGTATTTTAAGAGGTCAGTGTATATGACCTTGTGAAACTCATTAGTTTAGAGTTACACTGTGTTATCATATATATGGTTTAAACCTGGGATTTATATAGTCCTTGTCTATGTCCTAAATAGGCTATGAGACTATTTATTTTATATGAAGACATCTACATTTTGGTGCAATGTTTTTTCTTCTGTACTTTATATGGTGTAGCTACTAGGGTTTGTAGGGGTGGGAGGGATAGATGTTCCCTTTTCCTTGACCAAAGACAAAGGGAAAAAACATTCATTTGCTCTCATGTGTTTCCCACAATGCAAAACTGCTATTGCACCAACTAATGCTGAACAGTGAGGGTGATTCTAAATAAGCAACTACATAATTGAACATATTTTGAAGCACAAACACAGCATCAGTAGGGATATGTGATGGAGTTGAACTGCAATCCCAGAAGTAATATAAAATTTATTTTTTTTTTTTTTTTTCAAAAAAATCCAACAAACAAAACTGTGCTATCATTTTAAGACAATGACTGACCGCATTTGTATTACTTGTATATCCTAAGCTCCTGTGTTGCCTGACCTCTTTGATAATGATTACAAATCTTCAGAGGTTCTCCTATATCTATGTAGTTTATTCTCTGTCAAACATATAAAATAAATCTCAGTAATAGTTTTTGTTAAGGGAGAAAAGGAACTTGGAAAGGAAATCTTTATCATGGCCGGCCCCACAATTTAACTGTCCAGATCAGACAGATGTGAAACCTTTGTTTCAACACCCATAACCATGGTTAGACTGATTCTTGGTTAAATACGTTAGCTCTTAGAGTCAGTTATGGTTTTGTTGTGTTTGGGGTAGGTTTGGGATTTTTTTAGGGGAAAGAAAGGGGATTATTCTGTCATGAGATTATTGATAGAGACTTTTAAAATTTACATAAAATAAACCAGAGTAAGACTAAGCATGTAAAAACCTGATATTTTTGTATAATACAGCTATTGGTGGTTAGTTTTAGCTCCCTTTTAAAAATAAAATCAGTAGAAATCCCAGGCAGCTAAATATTTTGGATAGTTTTAACTCTCAAGTACTTTCTTAATTGTTGCTCTTATTTCTTTGTTGTTACTGTGCCAAGCTCCATTTTATTCATTGTGGCTTATGCTATTTCATTCATAGTTCTAGATCTCCCCGATTCTTCTCCATATTTATTGGTTTGTAACAGAGATCTTTGCTTCTGAGTAGTTAATTTTTTAACTTCTTATGCATGTACATGATGTTGGATGTATTTCTGTATGATGACTAATGCTATAGGGGGACCTATTTTATCTATGTCCTTCTTCTTGCTTATAAGCTTATATTTGTCTTTTTTGCCTTACAATGTAATTATTTTAAACATAGGTTCATTCATAGTTCTCAGTCTCACTCTTTTGGCATTACAGAGTAGAATTTGACAGCTGGGTAAGTCCTATTTAAGAGCATATTTTGCTGGGCACTACTTCCTGCAGAGAAAACCAGAAAATATATAAGGTCCCATTCAAACAAAAAACCTGAAAGAGAACAACTCTTAAGTACCAAATTTTCTAAATTTCCTTTCCGATACATATTCAAAACACAGGAAAAGTCATTTGGGATGATACCCATAGCGTCTCTTTTCACATTTTCTCTGTATTAGAAAATCTGTGAACTCGTGTTTATCTTAAATACTAGTTTTGGTAGTAGAGTAAGATGTAGAAGTCTTTCACTGCTATGAGGGGATAGGTTAACTGCCTCCTTCAGGGAGTACAACCTGTGTAAAATCCAGCATTTAATCACAGTCCTACTTATACCACTTAGTTACAGTATCACCAGACCAATTACAGCAACTTCCAGGCTTATCAGAAGTCTGGGCAGAACAAAGTCGAGAGCTATTCACTTATAGTAAAAACTGCAGTAGCTCAAATCTGAGAGCTCTGAAATCTACCGCATTGCTGCTGCTGTTATTGTAGCTGGGCTGCGGACAAACATAATTTTAGTCTCCAATGCTGTCAATCTGGCATCTTTCACAAGTAGTGATTTTATTAAACAAAAATTTAATCTGTCTGTGTGTATCTTAGAGGGTGGTTATGTAGAAAATGATACTTTAAAAAAAAAATTGTTGTTAGAAGAGAATTAGGGTAAAGACTCCTAAAATGTTGTTAACTCTGGGAGGACAGACTTTTGAAAGCCAGTGCACAGTGCCAAACTCTTGTATTGAAAAGTTTTGGCTGAAATACTGGGACATATAGATAATATGGTCCCAGAAAACTTGCCAAGGAAACTGCAGTCAGAAATGTAGGAAACTGTCCAAGATTAGACCTCAGACATGCTGCATTCATTACCAGCAGCTGTGCATTTAAGTGTTTCTTATACCACACAACCCAAACCACCGTGGCCTGTCACTGTCATTTCATAGCAATTTGCTGACTTTTTAAGAAACAGGAAAACATTTAGCTAACCAGAAGTTGAAATGACTGACAGAAAATAATTTAAGGGAATTTTAATGGCTACTGAGTACGTACTGTAGAACTATGCCGAAGTCCAGGTCTATTTAAGATTTAACTTGATGTAATAAAGCTCACTATGAAAATAAAAAATATTGTGTTGATAATAGTTTAATGTTTACTGTAAATCACACATATATACCCTAAGTGGTTCCTTGAACACCCAGAAAGGAAAAAGTGATATGACAGTAGCAGTATTATTTTGAGCATTAGGATTTTAAGTGACTGATATTTGCTTTTAAGATAAATTCAAATATGCCTCCATTAGGGGGAGTTACACATTCATCTTAAGTGCTTCAGATTTTCAGACAGTTTGATATGATAGATTTTCTCTTGGATGGTTTTGTTAACTTCTAAAATACTACATGTACTGCCTTGTTCCTCTCTAGTGCGGTCTCGGTTTTAACTTGTTTAATCAGCATGCAAAATTTTGCAGCAAAGAAGAAGGTCCAACTTCATCAATTTCTAAATACTTCAGGAAGAAAAAAAAATACAATAGCAAAAATGTCTTTATTGATTGGAGAATTTTCCAGAATGGAATATATATGGTAAAATATAGAAAACCTTGAGGAAAATTCTCTCTCAAGCAGTTTTTCCTTTGCCTGTCTTTTTTTTGTTTTATTTTGGTTTTGGTTTTTTTTTGTTTGTTTGTTGTCTGTGAAACTGCTTTTGCCTCGGGGTGGTTCAGGAAATCTGTCAGTGTCTGGTTTGTTTACTTTGGTGCCGGAGAGTTTTAAATAGCAATGTGACCCTTGTGCTGGATGTTAGCATGGGTATTATCAAAAAGGCAAAGATTACTGATGGACTTTAGCTGATAAATTCTTATGCCAGACTTTGGACTATAATAGTTTTAGATGAACTGTTGAAATCATGTGGTTACACACCTAAGCACTCTCCATCTAGCTAAGTTCCCATGTAACATGATTAGTGACAGATCCCTTTCCTTTACATAGAGAACCAAGAGCCACACCCAGTTGAATTCTATAGGGAATAAGTCCATGGCACGTTTGCCCTGCAATCACAGTGGAAGCCCTTGCATAGCTCTTGCACTATTTTCCTCAGTGTCTGTGGTCCAGCTGCAAGAAGCACTGGCTCCTAGGAAACTTCAGAAGAGAAAAATTTATTTCAAACCCCTGAAAGCTAGGATTCTGTTATACTAAAGTTGAGGATTTGTCTGAAAATGAATGCCAGTATCAATACTCTGTTCTTCAGAACAGAGCTCTACTGGAGACTTTCTGTCTCTCCTCCTCACCCCCAAATTATCACAAAGGTGGATGAACAAGACAAGGAAGGACAATTCAAGGTGGGGAGTGAAGAAGGGGAGACAAAGGGACAAACTAATAGCAGCAATTCCTGAAGTTCATATTTCAACATTTACTGTCTTTGCAGAGATAGATGACCAAGTTGTGTATGCATAGAGCTTCCTCAATGTAGAAAAAAACATTTGGGTCTCTGGGTGGTCAACACAGAGATCTGAGAATAAGTTGTTTACCAACAAGTGGATTGAGACATTAAATGTGGAGAAGAGATCTTTCTTGACATAAAATTAATATTTTTGCATACATTTCCATGCAATTTTAAGAAGCAGCTGTTTTCCGTGCTTTTCTGCTATTTTGACTCCACTTCAACCAAGTACTAAGCAAATGCAATGAGATGAGTATTTCAACTCTGCTGAAGCACAAGCATCCCCAGCAAATGCAATGGAGGGAAAAGTAATCCCAAGGTATAGGAACATCCAGATACTTGAGAAAGGGCTGATGATGCTTCTTGCAGTATAATAGATGGCAGGGGGAAGCTAAGGCAAGTTGTGCGTGTGTAGGGAAGTACTTCAGCAAACATTGCTGTAGAAAGCAGAGTGAACTCTGAGATACTAGTAATGCTATATCTGCCTTTTTACCAATATTAACATCTGTACCAATATTAGCTTATATAACTTTGATTATTTTTAGGACATTTGCAATAAAAGCTGCGTTTTTACTGTATGCTTCTCTTATCTTTGAATCCTTCTCTAGTAGGCTCAGTTCTGACCAACATAGGTTTTTAGCCTCAGGACTGATCGAATTTTACAGCTCCGTAATTTCCTTTATTTGGGTCGTAACATGCAGTCACACTGACATTTTCAATCCTAAATGTGGCTCCATTTTTCCACGTAGGTTTTCATTTAGGCTTTGGCTTTGCTCTTAAAGTATAAGCACACAGTGGGTGTGAAGAAGGGGAGGGAGGAACGCTTTCCTGTGACTTGCGCTGATTCATCAGCAGTCTAAAAACCCCTGTGTCATGCCATCGGCTTTTGTGCGCCCTCAGTATATCCATACTATATTTGGTTTCTAGAGAAATACCTTTTATGCTAAATATTCTACCACTTGCTCACATTTTAAGGGCTCTTGTACGAGAGAATTCAGCTGGCCTTTGAGTTCCTTCTCTTGGCAGATAACACTAGAGCCTGCAAATCTGGCAGTGCTTGTGGGAATGTCTTTAGTGAAATGCATTGTTAGTGAAATCGTTTAGATGATGGAATTAGGAAATGGTAGTGATAAAGTTGGCTGCTGTGAAAATAGCCACTGAACGACAGAGCCACATGAGTCCTGAAGCTGTTTAACACACGTGGATCCATGGCAGTCTGATATCAATGCAGTGGCATGCCGAGCAGATAAATGAATTACGGGGAAGTGTAGTGGGAAGACTTTAGGGACTATTACGCGGGATAACTTCTACTGTGTTCTGGAAACTTTTGTGATGGTTAGCCTTGCTTGAAGTAAGACGAGCCCAAGTGGTGGTTGTAAGACTTGCAGTACAGGTTCATGGCTGTGTGTGAGCACAAGGTGAAAAGGCTCAGTGTAATGTAGTGAGCATATCAAAAAAATCCAGAAGTATGGATAAAATGAAGGAAGAAACGTTTTCCTCTCCTTCCTCCCCTCATAAGTGCATGGGTAACCTTAAATTTTTGATAGTGTCTACGCTCTGTTTCTGAATATGCCACATCTGCTGCTATTGAGTAAAATTATTTCACTAGCAGTTCATCATGTTGGCAAGAATTAAGTGTGCTGGGTTGAATGTGGAAAATGATCACCTGTTCTCTAGGAGAATTAATATCCAACAAATCACCTCAAGGTGTGCTATAAATGCAATTCTAGATGCACTACAGCACTTAGTCTTGTGCCTAACAACCCACCAGTCACCAGGCATTCATCATCTGCCTGAATGTGTACCACGGGAAAGTTTGTTCAGGTAGGCAGGCGGTTCTGAGTGTAGATCAAGTATAAATAAACCCTATTCTTACAGTTTATGAAAACCTCTTCTTCCCCACGCCCTCACCCCCAGAAAAGGCAATAAGATGGCTGCTTAACAGCAGCCCGCAATGCATTTTTTTAATATATAAACCCAAGTTAATATTTTGGAAAGCAGTTATTTTAAACATAAGATTTTTATAACTATTTTGTATATAGCCCACTTGCAGGAATATGGCTCACACCAGGTGTCAAGAGTAGTGTGAAATAATTTTTATGCCACCTTTCCAAGGCAATAAATGTCATATAAGCATATACAAGTGCAGATATAGTACTTTTAGATGAACATTCTCAAACTGTATGTTAGAAATCTGTTTGACAGACTTACCCAAAGGATGACACTTTTTCTGATCTTGCCAAAGCAGGAACTGTGTAAAAACAAAATTTGCTCTGGTGGTTGGTTTTTTTTTCCCCAAGGATTTATGATGTAAAGGGAGGGAGGAGAGACTGTAATTAGGAGAAAAGAAAGGGTTTCTTTCTACTAAGAAAAAAGAGAAATTTCTGACCAAAATGATACAGTGAGTTTTCAGTCATCGACCTTACAAGAATAAAAGACAAAATAGAAGATGAAGGACAGCAGCAGCTGAACCCAGAGTCCTAGCCACATAGTTTGATCATTATAGTGCTTATTCCAAGAAATATGTGAAATATTTTTTTGTGGGAATCACACGGATATTGATTTTTTTGTATGCATCTGCCTTTGTTTTTAAAATATCTTTCTAAAGATGTCATTTCAGAAAAGTACCTTGATATTTTTTTTTCGATAATCAGAATACAAGTTAAACTTTTCTAGAAGTATGAGATTTCAGCTTTATTATTAAGGAGAATAGACTGTTTTTTCCTGGAGCTTGTTCTCTTATACCAATAGTATTGCTCTGCTGGTGGTCTGTACTAATTCTAAGACATTCACAATAGGGTAGGTTTTTCATGAAAGCGAATTCTCTTTGTCATACCTCTATACAGAACTATTTTACTCTAAGTGGATCACTTCAAACAGTTTACAGATACCTTGTTTGTTATATGTCCTGTGTCTCATGAATTTACATACCAAACTCACCTCTTTTTCTTTCCTGTTACTTTTTTTGTCACTTTTATTTGCAATAAATGTCTTCCTTTTTTTCTTTCTGACAAAAAGTGTAAATTTTTAATTAAAAGAAAAAGAAATCCAGCAATCCAGAGGGATTTAGAGCTGTAGACCCAAGTATTAAATGTAAATCAAAACTTAGTTAGTTGGAAGCTGCTTATTATGAAGATTAGACACTGAGTCTCCAGTTTAGAGCATTAGCTGTGCGAGCAACTGCTTCTTTGCCTTCTTCTCCAGTGAGTAGCAGCTGCTTAGAAGTTATTGAAAAAATGGGAAAGCAATATGAAAAATAAAGGGGGAAAGGTGCCACAACTATGCATGTTTCAGGATCTTTAATAGTTTTTGTCTTTAGGGTCCAGCAGTATGATGATGTGCTGAAATGAGTCTCGCAAGATACAAACAGTGTTCAAATTCATACAGAGTTCAGTTTCAAGAGAGATACAAGGCTCAGATTATAGTTGGATTTTTCTTTCTTTAGTGAAGAGTTTAAACTTTTTCCTAAAATACCATTGCCTTCTCTAAAATTAGATAAAATGACCTTAAAGCATCAGAGCATTATTTTGGGGGGTTAGGCTTCATCTCACTACTGTTATTCATATAGCAGTTCTTCTGAAACAAATAGGATTAACCTGGGGGGACGGGAGGGTATTTCTTTCAAAGGGTTCATTGATACATCATCTTATATCCCAGAACTTTTGTGAAATGTCTTTCTCCTCATCACTTAGTTGTTCTATACGATAAGGAAAGCATGTATGCTTTGTGTTTCCAAGAAGTGTGTTAATCATTCAAAGCGTATGTGCCCTTTTTCTCTGCTGGCTGACAGTACTGTCTGCATTGAATACAAGAATATATTAGTAACTAAATTGTATAAGTACTATGAAAAGCATTATGAACAATATTTATGTCTTCAGTAATTCTTATTTTGGAGACTAAGATACTCAATTTGTGTAATAACTGTAAATTTGTATTTTATTTATGACAGAAATTAGTGTAGAGTAGGATGATTCTAAACAGGGAATTGTGCTGTTAAACAGCAAAATTCTAGATATTGTTATACAAATATATTTTGCATATTTTACCTTGCCCGATACTGCATTGAGCTCTTTAGGAAATTTGTCAAAGAGCAGAGGAGTATTATCTATTTCAATATATTCATCTACAGCACTCAAAAATCATAGTATATACATACACTGGTTGGTTTTGTGGTGCTTCTTAGGAAAAAAACCCCCACATAAATATGAAAGGACTATATTTTTGGTATAATTCTTGCTATACCCATTTCATCTACTTGCTTAAAATTTTTACTTGTACTTTTAATGAAATGTTGACCTTAAACTGCAAAATTCTTAATACGCTCTTGAAAGCGTTTATGAAAAAATAGAGTTAGGCTTTATTTATATGAATGAAAAGGAAAAAAAAAAGTTTATTGTTTTCAGATTTGGAATCTATGAGCTCATCATAGTCTTAGTCTGTTCTCATTTAAATCAGCATCATTACTGCATGAAAAATGTCTCATGAGAATGTTTACTTGTGAGAAAAAAATAGTCATTGTAGTGTACTATTTAAATGCTTAAGAACTGCAAGATGTTCTGCATGTAAGTATATTTGGGCACATGTGCTTTCTCATGGGAACACATTATACTACTAATCCTGTTGATATCAGATACTATTCTTAAGACTTTTATTTCTAGACAAGAATTGCCTTTTTAAAATACATTTCCAGGAGGAACTGGAAAGCTAAAATATAAATATTTTAGTTGATTAAGTCTGTGTTGTAAAACAGACATGAGAATGTATGTTGCTCTTATAAATTATACTTTATCTGACAAAAATGTTTCTCTTAGGCAGAGTTTGAAATTCATAGCTTAATATCCTGCTTTTTTGTAAGGTCATAAGAAATCCGATTCCAAAGCAATGCACTGATGTTGTGCGGTTCCAGCTTCTAGGTAGAAACTCTAGTCATGCATGTTTGTATTGCTTGTGCAGACAACAGTATTTCTTTAAAGTATACCTAGCATTTCAGAACAAGTAGTTGTAACACTAATTACCTATTTATGATGGGATGTCTTAATAGGGCACTTATGGTACTACTATTCAAATAGGTGAATTAGGATTTGGCTAAAAAGGTGTTTGTTCCCTTTTAATAAAAGTCACTGGTCATCACTAATGTTGATAAATAGCTGAAATTAATATATTGGTGATGAGAAGAAAGCTTAAGCAATTAGGATAGGCCTTGGAAGAGTCTACGACGTATCATGTTTTCCCTTTCCCATGGTACTGCTTTTGTGTCCTTGACAAGTCAGCTTCGTGTCTCCATTTGCCATATTAAAAATAGGCATAAAAAAGTTTTCAACTTTTGGCATGATGGCTTTCAGAGAAGATAACAGGACTTGAATCATTATGTGCTGCAAAGAGTACAGCTCCTTGTACCTGGGACTGTCTAGTGTAATGACTACCCAGAGTCACCTCCAGTGTAACCTCTTAAGTCCTTTCCAGGCGTCAGTGCGAAGTGATGGAATTACCAATGTGTCAGTTGCCCATGATAATACCTTTAACAGAGAATGAGTAGGGCTGTTAACTGCTACCTTTATAAATTCCTGAAAATGTGACACAAATTTAAATGCAAATATAAAAATAATCATCATGACTAAGCTGCGATAGCCCTCCTTCCTCAACCAAATGCAAACCAATCAGTTCGAAAGCTGAAACAAAGCCCTGCCTCTAGAAACTAACCACACTCATTTTTCCCCTGCTTTCATACACTCTGGAAAAATACAAACTCTGCAACATGCTATGAAGGCCATAAAATTTGAGCTCTTCTGGATCAGGGAAGAGGAATCAGTTCCAAAAGCTTTGAGTTCCCACAAAGAATATCCTGTTAGCAGTTCCTCGCCCTTTTATATCAGCAAGGCCCCAGCTCAGTTGTTTTCACTGATCTAGATTGTGGCAATATGACAGAGAGAGAAAGAGAAATTCTTTCACGTATGTCAAGGCCAGCTGTGCGGTACCTTTCAGTCTTTAAAAAAAACGTTAAGTTTTCAGATGACCCTGCAAGTGACCTGAAAAAAGGACACTGACTTGAGTTCAGTGGGGGATGAGTCTCTGTTGCCCATAAAATGCAGCTTCCAGTAAGGAGAGTGTAAGTGGCTACCATAGTGATAAATGTACCTGCAGATAGCTGCATGGATTAACACAGCTCTAATTTATTCCGCATTAAGAAAAAAGACTATAATGAGTTATTAATAAAGACTAAAAATGGGTTCAAATTCAATGGTTAATGCTCTGCATAATTTACTGTAATAATCCTTCTGACCAAATAATGGGAGGGGAAAAAAAGTGCTTCTATCTTTTCCTATGAATGAGACATACTGTTCTGCCCCCCACCTACCCCATACTCCAGGGTTTTGTTTGATCTTTCTACCATTTGGGCATAAGCAATGTTGGCATCATCTGTGGTATCTGTGCTGGAGTTTGCTTTACCCCCATTTGTCTACTCCATGTAAATATTTTCCTAAGCAAACATCTACGTTTTAGGTGTATGTAGTGTTGCACCTAATAGATTTCCTAAATCATTGTGCTGGCATTAATGGGACAGTGGAGTCTTAGCAGAGGAGGCATCAAAGCAAAGGAAAATTCCATTGTAGCTAGCTGAAAATGGAGACGAGGATCCACTGCAGTGTCATCCTGGTCTGTGCCAGGATGGAGAGATCAGAGACAGCTGGATAAAGGAACGTCAGCACTGGCGTAATTAGCAGAGGCAGAATCTTTTTTGATATGCTGCAATCCTCAGCTAGTGAATGTACAGTGGTATGTATTTGTAGAAGAAGGGTACAGAACACAGAGGTGGATAATGATAAGGTAGCTTTTCTTTTGGAAAGAGAAACTGTCTAACTGCCTCTTGCTTTCCGTAGGATCTGGCTCTTGAAGGATCCAGTGTCCTGCTTCCTGCACAAGCCCACAGGAGTCTTCTGTAGAGGGGGTACAATTACAGGTGCTCTCTGAGGGCTCGAGATCACTGCATGAGCTGACTCCAAGCATCTGGTTCCGATTCCTCTTTCTTTCAAGATGTGTAAGGATATATGTCTAAATGAATTACCTACTTACTAAATCTTTTAATGGCAGAAAGTGGTTATCCATAGGTACTCCATTCAAGCAGTTTGGAAAATAGTAGTTGCATGATCTAATACCCCATTTATTACAACTAGACCTTTTGGAAGAGATGCAGAGAATATGAGAGTCACTGTGGCATTGCTTGAGACTTGATTCCTTAACTGACTATTAGTTCAGGATTTCATTTCATTCCTCTTCTTGGCCAGTCTTGCAGCTATCACGGATGTGGGAGTCAGTCCATAATTTGAACTATAAAAAGTTTCCAGTTTTCAGCAACACCACCCCACCCCCGAAGGTGGGACAAAGTATAAGTCAATGGTGACTGATTTACAGATTTTTCCTTGGTGCAAAATCAAAGAACACATATTCTGTTGCGTGTCTGACTCAAAGAGCTTTAGTTCATGATGTAGTATTAGTGCTATTATTGGGGGATTTTTTTCACTGTTTTTCCCCATTGCCAGCTAAGACTGCCCTCATCAGGACTGGGCTACTTAGTTCATTGTTTTCCCCTATTTAACAGAATTCTACCATTTCAGTCTGTATAGTTCTTGTTTCTCTAGGAGGTTGCAAATGAGCACTAATTGTGTGAGCTTTTTGAATATTATTAAGTTTCTAATGAATAATACATCTAAAACATGTGCTTTTATCGGAACCTTCTACATAACAGTGTTGAATCATATTCTGGAATGGCACTATCTTCCCTGGAAGTATTCTGTAGTCATTAACAGTATCTCGATCTGATTTTTGGCAAAACGTGGCTGCCGGGTAGCTGCTGTGATAATGTGGCCTGTGTCGGCAATGGATCTTGTAACAGGGTTAGGAGAGATAAGGCTAGTCAGCATCAGCAAAGATCCAAGGTGAAAAAAACCCGTGACAGGAGTTTTGTAAGAATTGCTAGGTACTTTCTAAGCCAACTCAGAAGATTTTGCTTGTAGTGGTGTCAAGAATGAAGCTGGGAACATCATTCCCATGAGGGGGTAATAAAAAAATTAATAAATCTGGTTCTTTTCTTAAAGACGGAAGCATTAAGTTTGATTACCAGCTGAACAGGGGATTTTCTGTTTTGAATGAGCGCATTTATATCTGCATATTTTGTAGTCATTTTGTTGTTGTGACTGTGTACAGTATTTCAGCAGTGAGTGTGAGAGTGCTGTGAATGCTGTGTTTCTGTTATTTGATAGCTTTCCCTGACAGCTGTGATGCGGAGAGCACTGCTCTTGATTCTCTGTCCGGTCAGATTGGGCTGCAATTCCAAAGGCTCCTCGGCTATAAATTGCCAGAGTGGAGTGTTTTGCGGTAGGCTGAGATTATTTTATTCATGCCCATATGGGCACATGTGAGGAAAACCCGTCTTCTACGGCGGCAAAGGGGGATGGTGATGGTGATAAATAGGGACGCTGGCGGTGTTGGTGACATCTGTTTCAGTTCCCGCCCAGGTGGTGGGAGCCGGGCAGGGATCTCCTGCTCCCGGGGACGCCGCTCTCCGCATCCTGACAGAGATGTAAACGGGCGTATCCAAACGCGAACCCCGGCTTTGACCTCGATTCCGTCTGTGCGTTTCAGACTTTGGTGACAATTTGCGTGGGAAGGGGCGCTGCAGATAAAAGTTTGTGTCACGAGGGACTGTTCTGCTCGGCGACAGGATCCCCGCAAGCCCCACGGCTTTGCTCTCCGCTCTCTCCAGGAAGGATCCCTCAGACTTTCCCCGGAGATCCCGACCTCCGGCTGTAAGCGCTGTTGGGCGGCGCCGAAAGGGTTACGCGGTGCCAAGCCCGGCCCCCTCTGCCGCTGGGAGCAGGCACCGCCGCCTCAGTCTATCGCGGGGCCGGCGGCGAGCGGGCACCGCCGGGCGGGCGGGCGCGGACGGGGCCGGGCGGCAGCGCGGAGCGGGAGCGGCGGGCACGGCGCGATCGCCGAGGTGGGGCGCGGGGCGGGGCGGGCGCGGAGGTGGTGCCGCCCCCCTCGGCGCGGGTCGAGGCTGGGGGCGGTGCTGGGGGTTCGGGCAGCGCCGCCGGGAGCCGCCGGGTAGCGAGGCTGGCGCTGGTAGTGTTGCTAAAGGTGAGAGGTAACAGCTTTTCTCCTCTTTTCGTGGCGCGCTGCTAAAAGAGCCCGAGCCGGTGTTTGGCTGGGGTGCGGTGGGATCGGGTTGAGAAATCGGAGATGTGAGAAATGAGGCGATTTTGGCGTGATTTGCCTCGGAGGTGTCGCATCTCGGCTCCGAGCTCCCTCGCCGAACTCTGTGGTGCTTGTGTAGAGTGTGCTGATTGTAGAGGCTCGATACCTGCTGTGCTGGTGGGGGGCGGGGGGAATGTGGGAGAGATTGTGCCCGTTCGAAAGTCTGGAAAGAAAAATGTAACTTTACAACAGTGCAAATTATGCGAATAAAAGTATGGGGAGGGAAAATCAAACTAGATTCGTTTCTAAAAGATTGGGAAATCCTTCATTTAAACCTCGGTGTAATCTTTGACATTTATCTGGGCACCTGAAAGGAACCCTAAAGCAGAGCTGTGGAATGGGAGTGCAGGGCTGCTGTGAGCAGCCACATTTCTGCCTGCTCCTCATTTAAAGTGCTAGCTCCTTCTTTTCTGTGTACCTAATAAATGATACATATAGAATATACAGCTGTGTCACCAAATCATTCTGTATTCTTAAAGCTTAATATTATCAAATTCATTGCCTTAGGATGCTGTAGTTGAAGATTTGATCCTTTTTCACTGAAGTGGAAATACTTTTAGTAATTGAAAGCAGATTCACGTCTGGAGTTGTACAAGCCAAGGTTTTCGTTTTCAAAGTAAACCTTTTGTTTCCCAGCTTTAAATGTTTCAGTGAACCATTCGGAGGCCTCTTTTTTTTTTTTTAATTGCTAGAGTAGACTTTAAGAAAGGATTGGGGAAAAAAAAACTGAGAAAGGTATGTCAGCAATTAAATTTACTTAACATTATAATGTCTATTTCAGTGCATGAACATACCGTTGCAGCTTTTGTGCCTGCTGCGTTTTAGTTTTCATGTGAATCTGAACTACTCGTCTGACTGTAAAAGTGTTCTGTTTTGTTTTAAAACATCTTAGCTTATGTTCACCTGACTTAGTCTATTTGCCATTTTTTAACAGTTCATTAAAGAAAAAATATAATTTGAAGATTGGGGGGAATACTGATATGCTCGAGTAAACAAACCTGACACTTTGCAGTGATAGCTCCCTTTTGTTAACTTTGTGCCAGTTCTCTGGCCATTAATGTGGAAAGCTTTCAGGAACCTCAGCTTTCGGATATTTCAGCGATGGTGAGTGAAACTCAGGATGTGAACTACCAGACCCTCAGACAAAGACTTTAGCTGCTCTCAATCTGTTACCAGCTTTGAAGGTAGAGAACAATGGAGAGAGAGGGGAGCAACTTCTCTCCTAGGCTCTCTAATCTGCCAAATAAATTCACTGAAAATGTGTGGGAAAGTTATTGAAGATGGCAAGAGTCCCCTGTCCTTTAGAAAGTGCTTAATTTAATTGCTTAATAGATACAAGAATCTGATTGCCTGATGTTAAATACAGGCCATCATTAAGATAAGAATTTGTACATTTGCATAATGATACTAAATAGGCCAGGTTTATTTCCCTGAACTTCTTGGTGATGTGCAGGTAGATGATGTAGTTCGCCTTTCCTGATTTTCTTTCAAAAGATAAATCTTTTAATAAATCTTCAGTAAGTTCAGGTGAAAGTATTTGACTAAAACCTAGGAACGAGAACGTGTTCAAACTAAAACAGAAAATGTAGCCTACCATTTTTTTCATCCGTCAAATTGGGGCTCAGAACTGTCAGGCAGCCCAGCTACTACAAATGATGTGTTCCAAAATTTTTTTGATTAATTGCTCTGCAACTCTGTGTGGAGTATGGCCTCATATGTGTCACAGTATAGTTTTTTTTCTTTCAAGGAGTTATAAAAAAGCTATGTTAAAATTTAGCAAGAAACCTACAACAGCAGAACCTTTACAGAAGCATTTGAAGTTTAGATACTTCTGGGTTACTTGTCATTTTTACTTTCTAACCTTTTTCGCAATAGAATTGAGAACATGTGAAGTCATACGTTCCATGCAAAATAGGATACATAAGGGGTTTTTTTCCTTTTGAAGAAAAGCAGCAGACGTGGTTGTTGTCTAAAAAAATTAGTAATTGATGGTATAAAAAGGTGTTAAGTGTCGTGTCAAATATGTGTTCATTTAAAGGTCCAAAATGACTGCTGCTAAACACCCATCAGTTTATCACATAAACTGACCCAAGTTAAAGAATTTGTCTTAAGCTGTATTCTTGCATTTCTGATGTGCATCTATGAAGATTTAACATGACTTATCAAATTAATGAAATGATCTGATAAAAGCAATTATGAGGTGAAACTTCACAAATTCTTTTTCTCTGACTTGTTCTACATCCCAATTCACTTGTTGAACTAAACAAGGAAAACTTAAAAGATCACAGTATGTGTATATGTTGTACAATGCAGGCATTTGAGCGGTGATATCAGAAAATAATACTGCACTGCATTGTTTTCCAAATGAGAAAAGACACCAGCTTTCCTATTTGTTTCTGCATGTCTACAGAGATAATACTGCTGGTTATTTCATTCGGACTATGACTATAGGCTTCGCGCTGTGTGAATTTGAAAGATTTTTCTTAAGAGATAGTTACAGATTTATGCATTTGAGAATAGCAAGATCTGTATGCTCAGCGATGTATAGAGATATGATACTGTGAGATGCTGACCGCAGTAATGGTTTGAAGATGTATACATCTTTTAGATTTGAACTCTTGAAGATTCTTTTACAAAATAACACATGGGGCTGAAATAAAGTCACTGTACTAATAAAATCCTTCTGTAGTCTTCCAACTTAAGATTTTTAAATGTTAGGGACAGGTGGAAAAATGGGACTTGTGTTCCTTTAGAAATCTTCACCCATGAAAAAGTCTGAACGGAGTAGGTAGGTCGCTGAAATATTCTGAATGAATGGAAAATAATCATTCCCCTTTTTTTTGCCGAAAACTGAAAGTCTTGAAAGTGCAATTGAACAGGAAATCTTCTAAATTCACTAGGTGTAAAACAAGGCATTTAGTCTTCTTCTGAGAGGGGCTAGGGGAACCATTTATCCAAACTTGTATAAACTGTAGCCAAGTAGATGGTTTATTAGGCGAGTCCTTTAAATGTAAGAAAGTGGTAGAGTTCTCATACCTGGAGACAATATATCATTCTAGTGGGATCTACGTGGGAAACAAACCAGAGGTTTCCAAGTTTGAGGCCTGGCTGAGAGTGGAAGGCTTGTCTGTGATTGTTACATGTATCAGAAAGGATTTTCACAGCCATAGTATATGAATCATGGCAAACTGGGTATTTCATGTGGTATCATTGATGATAGAAGCACTGATTTTTGTACTGAGTAGTAGAAAATATCTTTACAGGAGGTTTAAACTCTGGTGTATTCAGAATTGAGTCTGGATTAGGAAGTGTTACAGCAAAAGATTTAGCCAAATACCTGAATGCTTTGAAATTTGGACAAACTACAACTACAACTCAGAGTAACGGTGGCCTGACAAAATGGCAAATGTAAATGTTCTTGCCATTTTTGAACATCTGCATTATGGTAAAACTCTGCTTAAATATGTGTAGCCGGTTTTGTGCTTGCTATATCTTCTGTGGCAAAGGGACAGTGATTTTTGCAGTAGCAGTATGCTCACATATCTAGTAACACATCAACAGTCAGTTAAATGTTTTTATCTTTCTGATACAACTTGATGTTCTGCCTCTTTTTGGCTTTTGCAGGGGATTCAGACCTATACAACAATATTTCTAAGATGTTTAAAAAAAAAACATTTTTTTTTTAAAAAACATTAATCTAAAATAAGATCTCTTGTATGAAACTACAAAAAAGAACATCCAACTGCTTTACCTGCTTTTTTATTCTTTTTATCCTGTTTCAGTTGTTAGTCAAAGTGCTATTGACGTAGGGTTTTATTTTCTTGGTATAAAGAAGAATTAGTTTCTTGGAGAATGCTTTAGGAGGCAAAAATATATGTGAAAAAAAATAATGAAGAAAGTAACTGCTATTGTAGAATGGTATTATTTGGTCATTTTCTGTCATTGTATAAATCATGAGAAAGCATTACCTTAAGCTTCTGAACTGTCATAACTGCCAAACTAAATTTTAAGCTACTTCAGTTTGCATTGCTAGTATAGTTGCTGACCACACATGAAGGAAAAAAATGAATGGAAATGCTTTTATTGAGCAGCTCTTGGTTTAATTATATAGACTTGCTTTTTCATGAAACATAATCGTACCCATGTATGAAATATAGCTAGTTCCAAATCTGCAGAAACTTCAGAGTTGTTAATTTTTGCAGAACGTTTTTCCTCTTAGTCAGAAACTGCGTTAAAGAAAAGACTATTGTCCGGGGAGTTATAAAAGTAGTCTGGAAAGCCTTTTATGCTCTTTCTTTTAAATAAAACAGAATCACCTTATGTAACAAAGTTAACTTTGTTAACCTTTTATAATTATTTAACCATTATTTCATTTTACCCCCTGCTTAAACATTGTACATTAATGCAATAGACACCTGGCTGCGCTCTTAAAAGTTTATTTGTCTTTCAATTCCTGTGATAGTAGGGGGCAGTATATCTCCTTAATTATCTTTGTTCAGGGAAATGTTGAAAGGCCATGGTAGTTAAACAAGACCATTTGGATTTGCAATAAGGTCGAAGTCAGATGCAAGGAAAGTGGTTAAATGCATTATCATCTTATTGAGCACATCATCAGTAAAGTGACCTTGGTGGAGGTGGAAAAAGCCATTTGGCTCTTTTATGACAGCCACCTCTCAGCTGGCTTTATCCCTGCTAGAGAGTACTTCAGATAGCTTTATCACAGTCTCTTCTTGTTGCTTGAAATCTGATTTTTCTTAATTACAAATAAGGAGTTAGAGGCTGAATACCGAAATGTTCTCTAATAATGGCAAACATTAGTACTTAAGAGTTTATCCTTTGGCTTGGGAGATATAGAAATATCTATAAAATGAATATTAAGGTGACCTTAATGTTGACAATTATATGCCTGCCTTTAAGGATCCCTTAATGATAACAAATTTTTTGTATTTATGCGAGTTTTTATTCTACTACTTTTTAAATTGTTTTTAAGTTACCAAGAGGGCAGCCGAGCCAACTTCCAGCCTTAGCAGCAGGGACAGTATTTGTTTTCATGTATGTGTATTTATGTTTTTATAAGGATATTCAAACCATGGAGGGCCTGTGGCTAAGCTGGAAGCAAGTAGTTTAGAAAATGTATAACCAATGCTTAAATTCCTGTGTCAGTTATGCTTTGTAGAGACAGTCAATACTGTTGCCTTAAAAACTTACAAAAATAAAATTTCAGCTATTGCACGTTAGTTTAAGTGTTTAGTCAGCGTTCTCTCAACTGTCCGTTTTCTCCTCCCTCCTCTTTAATTGCCTTTTCTCATTCAAAAGAGGTTTCTTTCTTTGGTGTAAAATCACACTGAATTTGAATAAACAGTGTCATTTTAAATTTCTGGCTTTGAAAAGAGCTCGGTGCTAGTTGTATGTTTTATAGTGCTCTCTGTACAGGCATTGGCATAATTATTAAGGGAATTTTAAAACAAATGTACAAAATACAAGGGAAGATGATATCAGGAAAACTGGATCCAAAATTAAGCACCTTAAGACACAGGTCAATTGTCTGAAAATCACAGCAGAGCATTAAAAATTACTAGAGACTAGAGGAAATGATTTATAAGAAAAGATAAAAGGAAAGAAAAAGTATAGCATAGTCACATGACAGACCAATAGAAGAACCATCTGTGAGGTTTTTAAAGATCAAGTAGACTGAGGTGGTATATCTAGAGGCAATAAAATCAGGAGAATATCGGCTGTATATCAAGACACATTTTGTAGTGGTGACATCCTGGACATTTTGGAAAATATCTTAGTGCAATTGATAGAAATCCTGGGTTTTGAAAGTACAAATATTGCTTGTTTTATGTAAGAGTGTGGAATGTGACTTTTATACTTTTTATCCCTAAATTTTGATTAAATGTTGCGAATTTGAATGTAGATGTATTTAACTTCCACTTTGTGACCAATCTTCTCTTATTCTTCAACACGTAGGTGAAGAGAGCAGGGTCTTTCACCAACTCTGTCTTCGGAGCTGAAAAGTATCTTGTAGTTGTGTCGTCTTACAACTTCTATAGCAGTAAGAAAGCACATTAACCCTGGGTATGCAGTACTTTTCTGAGACCTTTCACTTCAGTCATTAGGATTTTAAAGTTGCCAGCGATGTTTCGGTGTGGTCTTTGGCCCTGGGTTGTAGAGTCAGAATGTGTACTCAGTGTGAAGCATCATCCAAATGGAGAAAGAATCTCCCTTTTCACACATGCCAAGTTCCCCTTGTTTCTCACAGGGTTGCTCTATTGATCTGCTTGCCTGCGTGATGGAAGTGCCCTTCACCTTTGTAGTGTAAAGAGTTTTCTTTTTTTTTTCTTTTCTGTTTAATTATTTTTGTTTTCTCCTTAGCACTGTTCTGGTACTTTCACTCATGTTCTGCCACGAAGAAGGAGGATTATCTGAGTGTATGTGTGTTTTCATGTGCCCATCTGGAAGACAAGCCTTTTGAAGGCATATACGTAGAGCCAGAGTTTGAAAATTTAATTCTGTCTTCTCCTGCTGAACTTGCTTTTTCATCAGATAACTTCAGGAAGGTCGCTGTGCAGATACACCTGTCCATTGTCTTGTAATGGTGCTGAATCTTAAGATCTCTCCCATCAACCGAGAGACAAGCAGTGAGCTGATGGATCTTGTGCTGAAGAGGATCTCACTGCTCCTTGACAAGTGTACCAAAAGCACTGTCAATATTTGAGTCATTTTCATAGCCTAGAAGTACCTCAAAGGATTTTTCTTTTCCTCTGCCATCTTCTTTTTCTTTTCCTCCACCATCAATTGTTTTGGTCTACGGAGGCCAGTACGTATTTTGTTGCCAGGAGAGTTTCTTTTTAACAGCTGTCCTTTCTCCAAAACATACAGTAAGGTTCATGACATTAAATAGGCATCTTCAGAGCATTTCAAATAATCTCATTCTGCAAGGCCTGCTACTCCTCATTTGTGTGAGAATCCAGTATTTACCACTTTCTTCTTCCCCTGAGGTCAGGGAATCTCAAACAGACTTTTCAGACAGACAGTTTCTCTCTGGATGTAAACCTTTCTCCCCAGCTGATTTTTTTTTTTTTTTCTTTCAGTGGAATTTGGATAGTATTTCCAGTTATTCCTCAGCAACTCTGCCAGCTTTTCACAGAAGAGACCTGTGTATTATTTATCAGTTCTCTTTTCTCATTCCTGCCCTCCAGCTTTTACATTTCCCCCTCATCCTAGTCTTTTCTACCTAATCCTAATTTACTGCTGATCAGAGCCATGGCAGCAGAACCAGTTATGTGAGGTGAAAAGAAAAAGAATAAAAATAAAACCCTACATCTGACAAACTTATGGTTTTGCCTTTGAGGTAATTGGTTTTGTTTGCAGTGATCTCTGTGAAACTGAGCAGAGCTGAGAATTCTTCATCTCGCTTGTATGTTGTCTGCCTTTGTTTCCTGTAGTGCAACTGTACCCCATAAAATAACAGGTAGCAAATCAGTCTTTCTGAGTATTTGGCTTCTCTCTGAAGCACAGACTAGAGCTTGTGCTAGAATCTGCTCTGTGATTATTTTTTCCCCTGTCTTTTTGCATGCAGTTTTATTCGTGGGTGGAGTTTCCATGTGTGTTCCTTTGCCAGATGTGGTCAGTATTAAACCTATATGAGATAAACCATATGGGGGTCCTTACTAAGAAATATGAAAACGTACTGTGGGTCCTATTTTAGCAGACTGTGAACCACCATAGTTCCATGGAAGTAGGTTTATTGCGTATAGTCTGTAGAGAAATCATAACCTTTTTTAATGTAATTTGTAGACTGAGCTGTGTTTAGTCTGAAAAAGCATATGCATGCATGTGTGTAGGTTTGCATTTTAGCCAAGGGAAGGAGTCCCCTACGCTCAGCTGGCTGATGTAGTGACCCTTTAACATTATACCTGATGGCTGCCAGAAGCAGTTAAAATGTGTCCTAGAATTCAGTAGGTAAAAGGCTGTGGGTGTTAGTAAAACCGTAAGCCCGGCATAGATGGAATATTTGAGGAGTATTGGAAGGTGTCAGTTCTGTCTGCCTGCTGAGAACGGCTTGGAGCTGCAGGGTGGTGTGCTGCTGGCTAGCAGCTACAGCCACGAGGCGTTCCCTGCTTTCTCGGGTTTCCCAAATCCTGCAATGTGGTGGAAGAGGGCAATGAAAAGGGAGAGAAGAGATCAGCCAGGTGGCTTTTTAATTTTACTGTCTATAGAGAAAAAGATTGTAGAGGAAAAAAGACAAATGTATAGTTTTTGTCTATGCTGACAAAGGGAACAAGCCAGGGTCTGTTTTATGACTGTCATGGGACAGGCATCACTGATGGGCACATTCCCTTCACCAACAGTCCTGTGACATTCATATGACTTATGGGGAACAGTCCCTGGTCCATACCCTTCCCTGAACTGGGTGGGGTTTTCTGGGAGAGCATTGGTTGTCAGAGCCCAAAGTTAAGGCAGGAAAACTACTATCAGTTATAAGTTACTGATGAATGTTTGTCAGCGCTTGCACTCAAGATTGCACTAAACTGCTCCTTTTGAGTTAGTACAAATGTAAGCATTGAACATCAGGCTCACGATAAGGATAAGAGGAAAGAGTAAAACAAAAGCCCTCGCCTGGACACACCTGTCTACTCTAAACTAATTTGAGTTTGACAGAAGCTATTAACACTTCCAGCATAACAGTGCAGACTTAACAACAAATTCACCCAATATGTCTGTCTCAGAATTTTCACACCACCATCCCAGTTAGATCCTGGATTTCTGTGTTTTTTTCTCTCTCTGGTTGTTTTTGTATGGGGCTGGGAGGCAGGAGGAGTGAAGCTTTCCAGTATGGTCCTGACTTTCGTCTCCCGTTTCTTGAAAGATAGTTATCTCCACTTTAGTAACTCTTGATTGAACAGATTTACTTCCAGCTTTAGGGACATCCAAGTTATGCTTTTGCTTCCACGTTTCCTTGTCATATTACTCTTAATTTAGGATAATGAGATTGTATTTTTGATTGCTTTTTAAAAAAAATTAGAAAACCACACAAGAATATGAAATGTCAGTTCCCATTCAGCACTCAGCCCAGTTGAGTGGCTGCACCTGTAACTACCTTGCATATCACTACCTTGGAATTAGGAATACATAGAAATTAGGGCTTCTCCCCCTGAAAAGGTGGTAGGATCATTAGCTTAACTGAAGTGCACGTGGCACTGGCAGCAAACAGGAGGAGCTGGAGTACGTTTTGCAGCGGGAAAACTATGGTGTAGTTTGCCATCACAGAAATGTGGTAGGCCAACTTGCACAACAGGAGTGTTGCAGTGGGTGGCTATAAATTCATTAGAATGGGATAGGCAAGGAAGGAGTGGCAGTGGAGTAGCCCTATATATTAGGGAGTGATTTGACTGTCTAGAGCTTAATGACAGAGACAGTAGGGTTGAGTGTTTATGGGTAAGAATCAGGGAGAAGGCCAGCAAGACAGAGGTTATGGGAATCTGCTACAGACTACCCAATGAGGATGAAGAAACAGACAAAATACTCTATTAACAAGCTGGGATAAGCCTCATGATGTCTAGCCCTTGTTCTCACGGGGGAGTTCAGCTTACTGTATGTCTGCTGGAAATACAATACAGGAGAGAAGAACTAATGTCAAGAAGGTTCCTGGAGTGTATGGCAGATAACTTCCTGACACAGCTGCTGAGTGAGCCTACCAGGCAAGGCATCCCACTGGACCTGTTGTCTGTGAGCAGAGAAGGACTTGTAGATGATGTAATGAGATGGGGCTGTCTTGGGCATAGCGATCACAAAGTGATAGAGTTGTTGATCCCTGAAGAAGTGAGGAAGGAAGTCAGCCGGACTTCTACCTTGGACTTCCAGAGGGCAGACTTCAGCTTCTTTAGGAGTCTAGTTGACAGAGTCCCTTGGGAATCAGTTGTTATAGGCAAGGGAGTCCAGGAAAGACGGGCATTCTTCAAGAAGGCACTGGAGCAGGCCATTGCCATGTGCGGAAAGATGGGCTGGAAGGGAAGAAGACCAGCCTGGCTGAACAGAGACCTTTGGCTGGAACTCAGGGGAAAAAAAATAAAAAAAAGGAGAATTTATGACCTTTGGAGGAAGGGGCAGGCAACTCAGAAAGACTACAAAGATGATGTGAGTTTATGCAGGGAGAAAATTAGAAGGGCCAAAGCTCAACTAGAACTTAATCTGGCTACTGCAGTAAATGGCAACACAAAGGGTTCTATAAGTATGTCAGCAGGAAAAGGAGGGCTAAGGAGAAATCTCCATCCTTTAGTGGATGCGGAAGGAAACACAGTGACAGAAGATGAGGAAAAGGCTGAGGTACTTAATGCCTCCTTCGCCTTGGTCTTTCAATAGTCAGACCAGTGGTTCTTTGGGTACCCAGCCCCCTGTGCTGGGTGACAGGGACAGGTAGCAGAAGCAAGTCCTGATAACGCAAGAGGAAATGGTTAGCAACTTGCTACACCATTTAGATGTGCACAAGTCTATGGGGCTGGATTGGATCTACCCAAGGGTACTGAGGGAGCTGCCAGAAGTGCTCACCAGGTCACTTTCTGTCATTTATTTGTAGTCCTGGTTAATAAGCCAGGGAGGTCCTGGTAACTGGAGGTCATCTACAAGAAGGGCCGGAAGGAGGATCTGGAGAACTGTGGGCCTGTCAGCCTGACCCTGGTGCTAGGGGAGGTTATGGAGCTGATAATCTTTAAGTGCCATCACACAGCACATACAGAACAACCAGAGGATCAGGCCTTTCACGAGTTTGTGAAAGGCAAGTGCTGCTTGACTAACCTAACCTCCTTCTATGATAAGGGAAGGACTGTGGATGTTGTCTGCCTAGACCTCAGTAAAGCCTTTGACACAGTTTCCCACCACATTCTGCCTGCTTATGGCTTGGACAGGTGTACTCTTCACTGGGTAAAAGTCTGGCTGCATGACTGGACCAATAGAGTTGTGGTGAATGGAATTAAATTCGTTTTGCAGCTGGTCACAAGTGGTGTTCCCCAGGTTTTGTTATTGGGACCAGTTCTGTTTAATGTCTTTATCAGTGGTCTGGACAAGGGGTTCAAGTGCATCTGCAGTAAGTTTGCAGACAACACCAAGTTGGACGGACATGTTGATCTGTTTGAAAGTAGAAAGGGTCTACAGGGGCATCTGGACGGACTGGCTCAATGGACTGAGGCCAACTATGTGAAGTTCAACAAGGCCAAATGTTGGTTCCTGCACTTGAGCCACAACAGCCCCATGCAATGGTACAGGCTTGGGAGAGTGTGGCTGGAAAGCTGCCCAGTGGTAAAGGACCTGGGGATGTTGGTCCTTTGAATATGAGCCAGCAGGGTGCCCAAGTGGCCAAGAAGGCCAGTGGCATCCTGGTTTGTATCAGAAATGGTGTAGACAGCAGGAGTAGGGAAGTGATCATCCCCCTGTACTCAGCACTGATGAGGCTGCACCTTGAGTACTGTGTTCAGTTTTGGGCCCCTCACTCCAAGAAAGACACTGGGCTGCTGAAGCATGTCCAAAGAAGGGCAATGAAGACAGTGAAGGGTCTAGAGCACAAGTCTTATGAGGAGTGACTGAGGGAACTGGGGCTGTTTCGTCTGGAGAAGAGGAGGCTGAGGGGAGACCTTATCACTCTCTACAGCTACCTGAAAGGAGGTGATAGTGAGGCTGGTGTTGTTCTCTTCTCCCACATAACAACTGGAAATGGTCTCAAGTTGCACCAGAGGAGGTTTAGTCTGGATGTTAGGAAAACTTTCTTAACTAAAAGGGCTGTCGGGCAATGGAACAGGCTGCCCAGGGAAATGGTTGAGTCACCATTCCTGGAGGTGATTAAAAGATAGGTAGATGTGGTGCACAGGGACATGGTTTACTGATGGGAGTTGGCAATGCTAGGTTAATGTTTAGACTCAATGATCTTAAAGGTCTTCTCCGGTGTAAATGATTCTGTGATTCTATGTGCCAGTTCTTGCCAGATTTGTTGGTCCTTGGTCACGAAAATCAGCTTGAAAAAATTTTGACTTGTCCTCACTTTTATATATATTTCCACATTTTTTGAGACACTTAAAAATATTGTAGCTTATATTAGTGGTCCCACTTAATTTCTTGAGTAAAATGATTAAGCAGCAAAAAGTGTTTTAATGTGTTTTCTGCTGGGTGTTGATGCATGCAATGCATTTTTTTAGTTCACAGATTCAATTGCCTTACACACACAGACTGTCCTAAAAGTCATAAGCCTTTGTACCGTAATAGTCCTATTGCTGCAGTTGTATTTTAAGTTTGTTGAAAAATGTATAAATGTTCCCTTTTATCTACTGTTCTGAAGAGTCTCAAGAAATGCACTCAACTCTATTCTAAGTCAGTTATACTCACACTAAATTGATTCAATATCGCTTTGTGGCAGAGGACTGACCTAGGTAACTTTTGTTTTGGATGGAACTATACCTCCTTTTATAAAGACACCATTGTTCTGTTTAAAGAAATTATTAGCACAAAAGAATGGAAACCAAATTTTCATAAAATAGTGGACTCTGCCAGCCAAGCTATTAATCAGTCATTTACAGTTCTCCCTTTCATTGAGATGCTGCTTATAATTTTGCAGACAGATCTTCTAATTTTGCCACTGATAACTCTGGTTAACTCAGTGGGGTTAAAATAGAGCAAAAAGAGACAACTATTGGTTTACTTTTCACAAGCAAACAGGTAATAAACAATCCACTGTCACTGTGGCCAGTCTTTAAGATGTGTCATGCTTTGAGGTGCCACAAGGTCTTCCTCTGAGGCAGATGTATGCTCGTGCAGTTGATGTGTTTTCAAAAGAAGCTCCCACGGTAAAAGTCTCACTGACTTAGTGGGAAGAGTTTGTTGGTCTGATCAGTTATGAAAATATACCAATAGCAAAAAATAGCAACAATAATGTACATTTTTCTCTGAAATATGAGTTTTGCAAGTATTTATGTAGTTAGTAAATCAAATGTTAAGTTGCTGTGCCCTTTGAATGGTGAACTCGCTTGTATGGAATACTTGATTGTATGGAATCAGTGTAATTGCATTCCATTGATCAAATCAATGCATATATGTGTTATATATGACTCCTCTACATATATTTGGGTTTATGCTATCTTATTCTTGTAATTTCCTGAGTCATGCTGAAGAGGAGATTGTAAAAGATACAACTATGAGTTTACTGTAACTTCAGTTACAGTACTTCAGATACCTGTACTTAAAATCTCTGCTGTTGTGAGCTATTGTGTGTCTAATAGAAAACCTGAAACTAATGTAGATACACCCTCATATTCCAGTGAGCTTAATGAACTCACTTTCAAATACAAAAAGTGACAGACATTATTAGAACATATTATATATGTGTTCAAACTTTGCTGCGTGTTAGAGTTATCTGAGGAATGTGTAATAAGACTTTGTCATAATGCTTCTGTATTAAGTGACAGCTCAAGTTCCCTGTGCAACCTGAATTAAACTAAGAAAGCTGTTGGAGGTCACAGATGGGATCTCAAGTCTGAATCTTTGCCATTTCTAGCTCCTATTGCAAAATAGGGATCATTGCCTTCCAGAATTATTTCAAAATAGCATGAACTAGTTTGTAGCAAGCATCCATCCCTGTTACATTTAGATGTCTCTGCAGAAATACACCCTGGTGTCCCAAGTTTCAGACTGTGGCACAGAGCTACCTAAGAAGGCATGGGACCAGCGTAGCTTTGGTATAGTTTAGTTTGCAAACCACTAATCCAGACCACTGGACCAAGACACTGATTATTAAAATAAAATACTATTATAAATTGAAATATTATTAACATTTATTAAAATAGCTCAAGCTCTTAAGGTTAAGAAGCTGGAAGAAAACTGAAGCTTTTAATTTTCCCAACCTTTTCAGGGGAAATTTGTATGCAACCTGACAAAATTTCAGCCAGATATGAATAAAAACTGCTAAGTTACAAATGCTTGGGAAACGGAGTGCATAGTGGAAATGACAGCTCCAGCACAAGAATGCCAGGAGCTGTTATAATAACTTAATATTTAAAATGCAATAAAATAAGAAGTAAGCACCTTCAGATTTTTATGTTTCAGAAGATTTTGACTCAGATGCATTGCTTCTGTAGACATATTCCCTGCTATGTTACAGGGACAGCTCTAGCAGGTCTTTACATGCCTACAAGAGTAAATCAGTTTTTAAAGAGGTAGCGTATTTGAAACTAGCAATCAGCTTTTTTTTTTTTTTGTATTTTTATTACAAACATCTGTAAACTTTGAAGTGCTGTCTACTGAAGTAGAGTTCCCTGAAACAGATGTCTTCTTTGTGTTTAATACCTTGCTTGGTCCTTCTCAGGTCAGGAACTCTTGAAATCATAAGGTAACAAAATGTTTGCTTATTTATTTTATGGGCTATGGCGATGTTAATTGCAGGTTCCATTCAGATGGTCAGCATTTGAGAACTGTTAGCCTTTTCATTCAATGAAGACCTTGAGAAAAGGGAAAAAAAGCTGTTTACTGAAAGAATTGTTACTGTTGTTCTGAGGCATCCTTTCCTGTCTTTTGTACTTCATAATTGATTGCAAGCACTCAAATGCATTTTTTTTTCTGTCATGAACACTCTTGAAAGAAGGATTTGGAAAGCAGTTTTGCAGGAAGCAGGTTAATGGCAGTATTTTAAACTCCTTCGTTCACATAAAGGAAAAGGATGTTTTCTAGTTGTTGTTCTCACTGTAATGTATAAATAATAAAATGCTATCAACACTATTAGGCAGCTGACTACAAGTAATTGTATTGGATAGCATCAGGATACAAGTGTGGCTACATTTCAAATCATAAATAGGTATAATGTTTACGACAATAAATACAATAAAATGGTAGTCCTTGCTGTCTCTTAGAGAATATTGCACAGTTTAACCCCAAGAGACTTAGAAATCCGAATATAATGGGATGTGCCTTGTCCTCTGTCTATTCCTCTGTTATGTCCTAGTAAAATTTAAATGTAATCTCAGTTGTAGTTTTCTTACTTGTCTGCGACTGATGTTAAAACTCGCATCTTACATATTAAGATGTTAAAACTCATATCTGTAGACAGTAAAATAAATAATCTTTGATAATATGAGTGGAAGATGGGTAATAAAATTACATTCATTAGTAAGGAATATAATTTAAATGTGTAGATAGGTCTCCAAGGACCAGAAAAATGTTTTCCTTTCATCATTTCTAAAAGGCATTTTTGTGTAAAGCCAAAATTCCTGCATGAATAGGTATCAAAAAATCAACTAGTCAGAAAGTTAGACCAGTCAGCTGAAGTATTGAGTTGACGATATTTTTCTTGAGGCTGCAGCGCTGTGAAAGGAATTGCAGACACTGGATTCTTGAGTGTAGCATAAAAGAATCTTAAAAATGTTGAAGAATCTGTGGTTTAAGTAGCCTGTGTAAATTTACATCACTAATGTAGTTTAATGGATTTTTTTTAGTATGTGGAGTTTATAGATGCCAATAATATGTTAAAACCATGGCACCTTTTTTAACTATAAAAGATCCTAACTGGGTCCTGCAGATAGATGTCTGGGATGAAACAGTGGATCACTGCTTGTGAGAGGTTAGAATTATAGCATAAAACATGGGAAGGATATGATGAAAAAAACCCATAAGCTGTTTAGTGTCGCTTCTGGTAGACTATCAGTCTTACAGGAACACACATTTTGGGCTTACTTTTCCAAAAATGTTTGTCACCAGAGGTGTATCAGCAAGCCCTGTCACCCATTCATAGTAGGAGAAACATCTGTTATTTCAGTGGGAGAATTTTTGCTTCCCTAGTTTGAACCCAGATCTGTTTCTCCTACTACTACAGTTGTATCTCTTGTAGAATGTTTACTGGCATTAATGTATTTACTTTTTATCCCCCAGTTCTATTAGGAAAACTAGTCTGCTCTTACATGCATGCATATCTGTTTCTTGCAAGTTTTGTAACGTATTATAATCTATTAGTTGTAAATACTTTGTCAACTATTTGACATCATTATTTTCTATGGGAACTTTGTGGGGTATTTTAAAACAAGAAAAGAACTAATTGGCAATGCAAAGAAAATACTGACAGTGGCCACATAAAAACATTGTCAGTTAAACCAATGAAGTATTACCCTGTCCTTAAATGTAGTGAGTTTGCTAAAGGGGCACTTTTTCCCTGCATGCAGTGTCACAGTTATCCAGCCCTGAAAACCTTATGTCCACTACAGTGTTAATACAGGCTAAGTTTTGTCCCTAAAGCTTTTCAGTGCAAACTCCCCCTCTGAGCTTAAGTCCTGGTGTAACTCTGATTCAGGTGGATGCCTGGGGTAGGGTGGAGGGTTGTAGCACATGGATGAAAGTTGAAGTTTATGTTGCTATGCTGTAATAAGGGTGAAATATCTGGATTTAGAAGTTTATCTGATGATAAACTGTGCTACTGTTTTGTGTAGTACATGCTGTTTCTCAGAGTGCCTAACATAGCTGCGAGAGGCATTGATGACAAGCTCTTGTTTCAGATGTACTTGATGCAGGCATTACTTGTCTCTTTTATGAAAACATTTTTCTGGTAGGATTTGTCTGTGTTAGATTTCTTTAAATCATGGTAAAAAAAGAACAACCCACAAACCTAGGACAAATCCGAGTAGCTAGAACAAGGTGCTGTTTTAGTTTGTATCATTATTTGTAGCACAGTGAGCCGACCAGTATTTATTTCAGAAATGCACTTAAAATATGTTAGAAATGAGAAGAAAATAGTAATATGTCCTTAAGTGAAAACCTTTTCAATACATGCAGTTTACATTTAATATTTTAATTTGCTATGCATTCATTAATTTAATACAAAGACACCATCTGTATGACAAATATCAAATTAAATAACTGCTGTTTTTTCTTACATTGAACAAAGTAATTGCCAGATACCATACATACAGTAAGAAGATCACATGCCTTTCCCCTCTTCCCCTATCTCTGGCATCAAGGGTACATTTCCTTTATACTCTCTCCTTACTAGTGTGGTACTAGGTAGGGTGGATTTCCCCTAAGGGGCAGCTGGTTTTGTGTTTCTGAACTGTGCTTAACTCCCTGACTGCATTTTGTTAACTGTGTTACCCATTCTTACTGGGGTGGTGGGACAACTCCACAGGAGGAGAGATGTAGCCCAATGTGCTTCATGCTGGAAGCTCACTTGAAATGGCCTGAAGGCTGCATGCTATTTTTCCTTATGTCTCGTTCTGAAATCTTCCTAATTTTCCTATCCCCTCTCCTTCGCCTCTGCTCTGATTTTTTAATTCTTTATTTTTTCCCCTGTGGGCTTTCTTAGTTGCTTGGTTGGTCGGTGAGTTGTGTTTTGTTCCTCACCCCAGACTCGGGCTCCTTTTTGATGTCTCTTCACTGTCTCACTGGAGCCAGCAGTGCCTTGGCTTGGGCTCATCTGTGACTGGACCAGATATCTTTCTTTTGATTCAGACCAATGACTTGATAACTAGGTGTATTTTTGAAGCAATATATGCTGATTTAAAGGGGAGAGCAGAGGAAGGCTTGGACAGCTCTGGATTTTCAGGGAGATGTGAGCAGCAATGTCTCCCCCTTTCCCTCCTTTCTTTCCCATTTGATAATTATCTTTTTGTTAGTTTGGTTTATTCTCATTGAAAGCTTGAGATTATGAGACAGCCTCCATTCCTTTTCAGGAAAAAAACCCCTCAAACTGTCTTTCAGTTCAATGCCCTGCTAGAAAACGTACTGACGTATGGGACTGCACATTTTACCTAGATCCTTTCTTAAGTGAATTAAGTGTCACCAGACAGAAAGAAAAAGCTGTACTTAGGCTGTTCCATAAGAGTTGTGCTCTTCAGCAAGAGTAGGACTGGTTGCAGAATTAATTTTAAGTTCCTCGCTACTTAATCCACAGCAGCTGTGGAATGTGGTGTTTAGTACTTCTCCTTTTAACATGCTGCTCTTCTGCTCAATTCTGGCCTTTCCTAATCCTAAGTCAGTATTAGTGTGGGTGGTAAGGTTGGAAAATACTGATTTAGGAAATCAATGGTAGTTTACTTGCTATCTTGGGGAACCAGGACATTGACACTTCGCACTGGAACCTATGTGTTTATGCTTTGCTCTTTCAAGTTGATGCAGGAGGAAGGATCAGATCCTCTTCAAATTTCAGATAGTTACTAAGTAACTTACTCTAAGATTAAGTTTGCATTCTTAAAGCTGTGAGCCTTGAAACGTTTCCATTAGTAATACTTTTTGACTTCAAAATGCTTTTGGATTACTTGTGAGCACCTCTAAAGAGATACTGTGGAGGTTGTGGCTGATTATGAGAACAGCATGAGTGCTGCAATTGGCCAGCTTTGCCTTCCTCAAGCAGTGAAAAAACAAACGCTAACTTTTTGCTCAAAGTCTATATCTGTGAAGTAGATAAGATGAATACTAAAAGGGAAGTATTTATTAATTAATGGTGTATATCTGAGCAGTTAAGATTTCAATATCCCAGTTCTAGAACTACTTTATTATTACTTCCCTTTCTGTTTCAAACCCCGACCAGGATCATAGAATGACTGGCGTAAAATAAAATACTTACTGAGCTTTCTTTGCAATTAAAGGTGGGTGGTGTGCTAGAAAATAAAGGTTTCCAACTGTATTTTGCTTGCTTCTCCTATAACGGCAGTGCTGTGTAGCTCAGAAAAAACACTCAAGCTTTCAGTATCTTTGAGGATACTGTTTAAAGGTGGCTTTCTTTTGGTTTCTAGCTTGCCATTGACTTGTAACTGCTTCTGAAGCTTGTCACCCACAGGTTCAGAGCAACTCACACTGCTGCTTTTAACTGCTTGGCAGACCTGCAGGCTACCCAATCTTTACATTTATCAAGCATTGCCCTGTAACTCTGTCTTGTTAGTTGATAATATTGGGTATGAAGTACAGTTCCTGCTTATGTCAATAAAATTTTGGCAGAGGCCCCACCTGCACTGGCAGTTTAAGAAATGCAGACCATAGTATGTGATGCTAGAACAAAGTTCTTCAGTAACCTAAATTTGTGGGGGCTCAGTTTTGCATGTGGAACAAGATTTTGTACAAGGGTTCAAATCTTTTTTATTACATAGAAGGTCCTCATATGAGTATTAATAGATAAGTTGTTCCACCCATTACTACCCCAAGTCTTGGGGCAGAGTCACACTCTAAGGCTTGACTCAATCTTGAGCTAACAGTTCACTGCCAAAAAACATAACACAGGACAAAACAGGTAGAGGAGGGAAAAGGCATACTTTTCTGTTTGGTTAGCAAGTCAAATCAGCTTCTCATGCAGATACATGGTAGTAAAGGGCAAGGGGGGAGCAGGCAGGAATGACTGGCTGGAGCAGGGGGAACATAGAGTGGGGTGTCCTCTTTTTAGTAGCAGACTATGAGAATAGCTTAGCCTTCAACTATAACATCAGCCTTTGTTTGCGGCATTGATGTCTGATACCTGTGATCTTTTAAAAACCTGCAGCCTTTTTTGCATCTTTTTTTTAGCATTTAGCTGAAGGCATTCGTGGTGACAGAATGGCTTGAATTACTGTGGTGTGATACCTGCTTTTGTGCCCCACCTTGTTCTTTAAGGTTTTTTCTTTGCACGTGGAATGTCTGTAGGGCATGGTAGAATGACTTCAACATGTGCGTTAATGGTTGCAGTGTCGGCTGAAGTGGAGATTTCAGTGCTGACTTGCAGTGTATTCGCTATTTATTTACTTTTCGGGCTACCCAGTGGGATATGGGACTGAACTTGTCCTGTTCTTATTTGAGCCTCAGTATGCTTACTGTGCACATTTGTGTGATTGCTGTGAAGAAAAAATCACTACAATAGACTTGGAAACCTAAGCAGCTGTAAGGGCTTTCTCCACAGAAAAATAAAAGGAGTCTATCCCAGTCACCCTGTGAGTTTGCACTCTGTGGCTGTCTGCTACTGTGCCCTGGCAGCACAGGAGCACAGTCCTGCCTGAAAACACATGCTGCAGTGCAATCTGGACTGCAGTTGGCCCTCTCCCCAAAACCCTGCTGCTCAGTCTTGTCCCCCTCCTGCTTACAGGGACTGTTTACTCCTTAAAAACACGTCTGAAAGTGCTGCAAAAGGTACACGCAGACAAGCACTTTTAAATAACACGGCTCCTTTAATAGCTAGCCTTTAGAGCAGAGTGAGATGAGCTAAGCTTCTTGATTTTCACAGAGCTGAATGTTTGCCCAGTTCCTCTGTAGCATGCACCCCTAAGGAAAAATGAGAGTCTGCAATTATTTTAGCGTAACTAGATGCCATGTAAGTGTCATACAGTATCTACAGTTGGTTATTCACAGGTTATAAGGAGGCTACTTTTTGTTATAACTGCACTGCAATTTGCTCATTGTTCTTTGAAATGAATAATTGTATTGCTTGGATTCGGGTACCACTTTTGTACACCTTTTATTTGCTACTTATAATTGTACATGTTTGTAGTAACAGGTAGTTTCCTTTTCCTATGAGAGGGGATGAGGAAGTATTTTGAAAGAATGAGAAATTAAAGCCCCAAACTTTTATTCTAAAAATAAAAACAAAAAAATGCTTTCCTGTCAATATGTGAGTCTTTTTGCCGTTGGCCCCTCACACTTACTGCTACAGTGATTTTAAAATCTCTTGGACAAAACTGGCGATGATGGGCAAAATTAGAGAGTGAACCAACAAATAATTAATTGCTCAGTCTTTTCCTTTTTTTTTTTTTTTTTTTTTTTAATATATAAACAAAAGGATTTATGTTAAGTTATCCCTGCTCGCTTCTAGCACTTTATTTCATGCAAGCCTGCAAGGAAACTGGAGAAGACAAAATTGAGGAAAGAGGTGTTGTCTGATCCTGTAGCATGCCAGGGAGGAAAGGCTGGGCGGGAAGGAATATGAGTGCTCCTGGTGTGTTTGTGTGTGGTACTACTTACCTACCAAATGGGATATTTAAAACAGAAGATGAATAGCAGAGAATACTGCTCAAAACTACCATGGCTGTTTGAAAAAAGACTTGCCTGATAAACAGTATCTCTGAAAGATTATTCTGTGTTTTTGTTGTGTTTTTATTCTGAAGCCTACAGGAAAGCTGGGAAGAGGCTCTTTATCAGGCAGTGCAGGGATAGGAGGAGGGGTAACAGTTTTAAGCTGGAAGAGGTTAGATTTAGATTAAGTATTAGGAAGAAATTTTTTCCTGTGAGGATGGTAAGGCACTGGAATGGGTTGCCTAGAGAAGTCGTGGAAGCCCCATCCCTGGAGGTGTTCAAGGCCAAGTTGGTTGGGCCCTTGAGGAACCTGATCCAATTGAAGGTGTCTCTGCTTATGGTAGGGGGGTTGGAACTGGATGGTCCCTTCCAACCCAAATCATTCTATAATTCTTTGATTTTCGTTGTTTTGCTGCAGGCTCTTGCTAATTGATTTAAAACTTATTTGGAGAGGTTTGTTCTTCAGTTTTGCTAAGAGTGGGAGCTCTTAGGAGGGATGTGATGCTGCACAGCCTTTTTGAGCAGCAAGTCCCTGCTAAAAGACCTCGTGTTATCAGTGTTGCAGGAATGTGCTCTTGATGTGGGCAGCTGTAGACCATTGAGTTAGGGACAGCACACTGCCTCTTGGCACTGAGCCTGCGCTTGTGGTTGTTCTGAAGCTTGGTTGAATTTTCACAGTATCACAAGGCTGGAAAAGACCTTTGAGATCATAGAGTCCAGCCTATGACCCAACACCAACTCATCATCTAAACCATGTCACTAAGTGCCTCATCCAATCTCTCTTCAGACACCTCCAGGGACAGTGTCTCCACCACCTCCCTGAGCAGCGCATTCCAATGGCCAGTCACCCTTTCAGTGAAGAATTTTTTCCTAATATTGAGCCTAAACTTCCCTTGACAAAGTTTGAGACCATGTCCTCCTGTTCTGTCACCGGTCGCCTGAGAGAAGAGACCAACCCCTGCCTGACTACAACCTCCTTTTAGGTGGTTGTAGAGAGCAATAAGGTCTCCCCTCAGCCTCCTTTTCTCGAGGCTAAACAACCCCAGCTCCCTCAGTCGCTCTTCATAGGACTTGTGCTCCAGCCCCTTCACCATCTTCGTTGCTCTCCTCTGGACGCACTCCAGCATGTCAACATCTTAAACTGAGGGGCCTAGAACTGGACACAGCATTCAAGGTGCGACCTAACCAGTGCCGAGTCTAAGGGGATGATAACTTCCCTAGTCCTGCTGGCCACACTATTCCTGATGCAGGCCAAGATACCATTGGCCTTCTTGGCCCCTTGGGCACACTGCTGACTCATGTTGAGTTTCCTGTCTACCAGCACTCCCAAGTCCCTTTCTGCCTGACTGCTCTCCAGCCAGGAGAACAAGAGCATGCGTGTCTCCATCTTGAAGTTCAGTTTGTTTCAAAATGGGCAATGGTGAAAGAAGCATATTTCTTCAGAAATTGTGTAATTTCAACTATTTAAATAATTTTTCTCAAAGTGAAGGGAAGAGTGTGATATGGCAGCAAACTAACTAGTTTTTAATTAGAGAACATATTAGTACTATTGAGCAAAGCTTTGAAATGTCTAATGTGGTTTCCTTTTCTGCAAAACACCAAGATAAACTGTATCTTTGATGCAATATTTGTATTTTATCCCCTTTGCTGAGATTTATATAAAATATAAATTTAAGAATATGCTGAACTGTTTTGCAGAATGAGATGGGAGATAAACACCAGCTTCAGTGCTCCAAGAGGTACCTTTCTGTTGATAATGCTAAGATTACTATCAACAGATACAATTTTATATTTTCCACAATACTGTTCATTCCCTAATTTTAATATACACTTCTTTCAAAAACTGGACTTCTAATGCAATTTGATTCAGCTGAGGGGAGGAAACATTGACACAAGAAAAAAATTAAGATATATTTTTAAGTTTATTTTTAATTTTTTTTTAGCTTGTTTGTATTGGACTTGGTTTGTAGTAAATCATCTATTTCTCACTAGGTGACATAGTTATTAATTGTCAGGAGATAGTAACTCTTGCTCTTAATTCAGTGCAGGGTGAATGTGGCAACTCCACATGTAGAAGTTAATTCTTGGTAAAGTAGGAGTTATTTGTAAAGAGAGTAGATGATCCAGATAAACTGCTAGTTCAGAGTAGCTGCTTCCTTGTAGTTAATACTTTCTGAGAGTAGATTAGGAAGCCAAGTTAAATCGCACAAGTGTGCTTTCGTTTTTGAGGCTTCATTCCAGGCTAACATTGAGCATTAAGATGCTGGTTGCCGTTTCATGGGGTGCAGGTTGCTTGATCCATGGATTCTTACCAGACCCTTTGACTGGTCTGCGGGGAGTTTGTGTCAGTTAGTATGTGAGAAATGCTCCCGAATAGGCTACTGGAAGCATTTTATAAGTGCCAATGCCCCTTTAAATGTCTACTTGAGAATTTTATTATGCTTTTTTCTAACCAAACCTGATGTAATCTGAGAAGGAGTCTTCCAGATTCTCCATGATAGACTTACCATGCTGCAGGTGGTTTCACTGCTGACTCCCAGCAGCTTGGCGGAAGCAGAGGTTGCTCTCTGTTTTGAGGGAGTGTAGAATCTCCTTAAAATGGCAGTTGTGGAAGGTC
The DNA here is from genome assembly GCA_033558235.1 of Neomorphus geoffroyi. Lineage (NCBI taxonomy): Eukaryota > Metazoa > Chordata > Aves > Cuculiformes > Neomorphidae > Neomorphus > Neomorphus geoffroyi. The sequence goes on along the minus strand of JAUMJM010000020.1, from coordinate 20,536,584 downwards.
ATGTTTCTAGACAGTGTGTCTGCCCAGATTTGTTTTTTTAAAAAACTGTATGAGAAGTTTTCATAGGCTCAAAGTGGCATAGACCATATTGTACAGAAGGTGGAGGTCCTCATCTGGACAATCTTTCCTCATCAGCAAAATCTTCGTGCGTTTTTCTGCCAGAGGTTGGGATCCCACAGGCAGTGTCTGTAGCCTCCTGAACACTGGAAAAGCTTTGAATATTCTCTGTGTTTCAGCTGTTGTTGATAGGACATTTTTGTGGGGGCAGCATATGGCGCTAATACCTTGAAGGGCTTGTTTTTTATGTTATGTGCCAAATGCTGCCGTACGGTTACTGCTGCTGTGGCCCCAAATGGTGCTGAAGAGTGCAGATGTGGGGCCCTTCACATGCTCAGCGGCGCACGTTTCTGAAGTTTATTTTTATAAGTAACCTTCGTTATTTCAGGTGTTCTGAGATTATTTTGTGTTTAACCATGATAACTTTCTGGTTTAATTCAGTCCTTCATGAAGGTTAGCCTTTAAAATGCTCTGTTATGACATAAATCCACAGAGGGAGAAATGCATATCGACGGGTGTCATCCTGCAGTGTTCGGTGAAAGCCTCTGTCACTGTTGTGCAGGAATAAAAGGATACATTAGTGCCCAAGCAAAGTAAATTGAGTAATTTGTGGAACTCTAGTCTCTTTGCTTTTAACTGCCCTTCTTCTGGTGTGTTTATTAGTCAAAAAATTTTGTAGTGCCTTATGGAGGGCTTATAGGTGCAGTGGCAGAAGGATGTGACTGAAAGATGGGCTTATTTTTGGAAACCTAATTATAACAGCATCATTTTACTTTTCCGTTATTGTTGCCCAAGGTTTGTCATGTTTCTAGTGTTGCTATTAATGTCTTCTTAAATGTCAAATTCAAACTGATGATGATCATCATCTCATCTCATAATGCTAAATATATACACGCTGTTGAGAATGTCTGATGTAAATGTTATGCCAGACCCTCTACATATGCATATTAGAAGTCGTCTTATGCTAAATAGCTGCTATCAAATATGTACTTATCTATTTTCCTAAGTGGCATATGAAACAAATTGAGACTTTTTTCAGAAGACCTCATACTATTGTATTGTTTTAAATGATCTGTGATAGGAAAGATCTTGCTTCTGAATAATTGTGACACTAAATGCTGCTAAGTAAGAAATTACAAATTTGTCTTTAGTGATGATCTGAAAGCAAGTGTCATTTCCTGCTAAATGTTGCTCTGTGATAGCTAGGTGCACGTGAGTACCACCTAGCAACTAGCAGTCAAATGAAGGAAAACAAAACAATGCCTCAGGGACATTCTTAGTAAAACTTTATAATATATATATAAAAAATATGTTGGCCCTTGTAGTCTGGTAAATTCAATACAGTATCAATTATTAATGATAAATTGCTCTTAATTTTTTTCTTGCTGAGTCGTTTTGGAAATGAAAAGTCACTTTAATACACAGTTTCTTATAGTCCTTAAATTAGTTGGCTGGTTAATTGTATGTGAATGACTACCACGTGCGAATTAAGTGGTGGTGCTTAGTTTACTACTTCTTAGAAGCAGAATGTATGAAGTTTTCCCCGATATATATTGAATTTCATGTGTTTAAGCTATTTGAACTGTACGTTATTTGTAATTTAGATTGAAACATCAATTACTTGCTTTTGGAGCTGTTCTTTAAACTGTTCTTTGTAAGAAATCACCTGTAGCTTCCCTGTGTAAATAAGATTGCAAATACAAATGAAAAATGAGTTAGTATCTTGTTGCTCCTGAAAGTGGTTGCAAATGACTGTGGGGATTACGTGCCAAGGGAATAAGACTTAGCCTTTTCAGTTGGTTTTGTGACGTTTCCAGTGGGCTTTAATGCCGTTATGCTCTTTTCATGCTTTAAAAGCAAGGTCTTGAAATTTTAGAGTTATAAATATATTTATTATATTCACCCACTTTTACAAAAAAAAAAAAAGATGTATCTGACTTCTGGCATATGAATACATGATTGTGGGATTTCAAAGAGCTTGTATCTTATTAGAACAGCAAACCTTTGGATAGCGAATATGCAATTTTGAAGAAATGAGCAATGCCATTTGTTTTTATTAAGCTGGGATTTGAATGTTTGGAGAAGGCATTGGGGGAGGCATTTCTTTTGAAATGGAAGTAATATTCCTCATTTGTGATCTTAATAATATTATTTTTGGCATAGTTACATTCTTTATAAGTAAACATAGGAATCTATGCCTAAAAGAAAGATGCTTGTTTTCCATGCCTACTTGTAAATTTTTTCTATTATTATTTTCACTTTCATGAGGTTTTCTGTGTAATGGCAAGACAAGAATTGAATATACTGCTCTCTAGATGTGTCATTGTTGCTTTGTGATGGGAAGGCCAATGTGTTGGTCACAGAATACTGATGCATTGAAAACTCTTCATTCTATAATCAATTATTAAGTCATAAAGAAAATCAGTAAGTATTGTTTTTCAGGCAAGAAGCTGCAGAATAAACTTAAAATTAACTGTTTTAGCTGAGCAGAAACAAAGGAAAAGATAAGGATGATGAAGCTTGGAATTCAGCCATGACTTCTCCTTTTATTTGTTCAGTGAACACCTTTCCAACTCTTGTCCTTTTGGTTATTCATGTTTTCCAAATACCTTATGTAGGTATGTTTTTATATCTTGAGAAACTTGCACTTTCTGTGGAAGATCAAGGTTTTGGTTGGTCTGCTTAAATCATGTTTATTAAGGTTGCTCTTCAGTACAGTATGTGTAAAGAGTTAGTTCTTTTTTGATGGGTTGGTTTTGATTACAAGAAATTTGTATCTTGCATTTAGTAAGGTAAAAGTCAGCGTACTTTTCTTCATGCAGTAATAGTGGTCTTCTGCTATAGAATTAAATAAAGAATTCGGTAAAATGTATTCAAACTCGGGCTAACAGTTTTAGTGCCATTTGTGTTCATGGTGAATACGATTATTCCTAAGTGTGTTTCAGATTAAGGACAGCTCTATGAATTCAATATTATAATTATTTAGTTAATCCTCATTTCGATGCCTTGTGTTTCCATGTAAGCATGAGGATGTTTGTTTAATTATGAGGAATTCTTGCAAGAAGCCAATACGCTGTAGGAAGACCAGCTAGTATGGAGACACTGGCAAATGCAGAGAGGTGCAATTAGCAGAAAAGGGAAGAAAATTATATAAAGTGATTTGTAGTAAATAACAACAGAAATAAAGGGGGAAATTACAATATATGTTAGAAAAATACATAGGTTGGTGAATAAAATAGGCATAGCATTTCTCTGGAGGAAGTTATCCTAAATCCTATAATAGACTGCACAGAGCACTGAGAAATTACACATATAGAAGCAAGGAGAGGAGAGGCACAATCTAGTAAGTCTTTTCTATCTCTAACTTACAGCTGTAGCCTGAAAGTGAAATTCAGTTGAACATGAAACCTGCAGTGCACATTGACGTGCGGTATATGCTTCTCCATTTCATGAACTGTGAAGTGGGAGCAGCAGGGCACGATGCCCCTCTTTGGTGTTGAGTAGATGAAATTAGGGCATTCAGTAACTTCTTTACATTTACTTTCATATAAAAATTTTCATGAGTGGAAAGGAGTTAACCTAATGGTGAAGAAGACAGCGTGTGCATGAGACGTGTGAGAACCCTCACAGCAGAGCATATGATGGATCACAGTTGAGTATAAGCGTTATTTTTTTTTATTGGGTTTTTTTTTTGAAGTTGCACAGTGCCAATGGAGATGTTTTGAAGCCTGAATTTTGTAGTGGGTAAGATACCATGTACAGTGGAAGGATGCCAAGAGGGCCCTCTCCGTGCTGCTTGGATGGATCTGTAGGCATGAGTGTCTGAAAATCCAGCCTTTTATCTTTCTGAGCTTTCTTTCCCTTACTGAGATTACACCTGTGACAGCGCCACAGAGGTATTTGTTACTACTCTTGATATTGTTAATATTAAATGTTAAAATTAAGTATAAAATATTAATATTTTAGAAGACACAAAAGACTCCACATGTTAGGGCCTCTTTGTACTGAGCACTTTTCAACAAAACACAGCCCATGTCTCCTGAAGAAGTTGTAATATAAAACAAAGGCTGTATGAAAAATGGGGAAGCATGACTCAATCACATATCTGTATTATATATTTTTATTTTAATTTATGAGTAAAACATCAAGTGTTCCTATTTTCTCTTCAGCCTAACTTTTGGGTGGCTGATTTGGAAGGAGAAACTGCAAACAGATGTGGGTTTGGGTTTGCTTGCCCTTCCTTCATACTTCTGCAGACTTCTGTAATTCATAAAAGTTTATAGCTTCTCTCTTCTCACTATTTAAAAAATAATTTCAGATGCAATATTCAAAAAGATTAAAGAGAATGAAATTTATAGGTCACATTCCTGGCTGCTCCTGTCTTACATTTTACTGTCTCAAGAATATTCTAATGCTAGAAAAATGCTTATTATAGCTATATTTTACTGTCTTTAGTCAAATTGACGACAGTACAAAGTGATTCCAGATCTAGGGTCCAGTTTTATTGTAACTGGTTGAAAACAGATACCAATTCAAATTACTGCTTTTAACGACTAGTGATAAAATGCCATTGTCTGGTGGTCAAATGTTAATTTGGATGACTTAAGAGTGTGGAGTAAACTGTTCCAAGGGGAGCCTGTGCTGTAACATGTGTGGCCACACTGCACAAGAGAGGCAATGGGGCAAAAGCACAAGTAGGAGGACATTGGAACAGGGTGGTCCTGCAAACTGGCTTGCTTTAGTGAGCTGGAGTGGCTGTATCCATCAGGGCAGACAGACCGAAAGCTGGGCAGTGGCTGCTTGCAGTTGCAGTGATCAGAAGCAAATTTGTGGTTTAGGTAAGATTATCTGAGGCCAGCCATTTTTTTGTGACTTCTTTATAGTACCAGCTGAGCAGAAGCGGCTCGGAGAAGACAAATTATTTAATTTGTAATGACATATGAGGATTATAACAGTGTCTAATACACAAGGCCCTGCATGCACTTTGATGACCAAGGATCTCCTTTAAGAACTGCACAGTTCATTCATACTAAGAATACACACAATAGAGAAACATAAACCAACTCCAGTGAGAAATATCGTAGGCTGGTACAATGTGAGCCTTGAAAGGGCAGCAGAGGCTTTGGCTTTCATTAGAATTTCTCCTACTACTGAAGGAGTACCTGAATGTACAGAGATGGGAGGAACCCCTTGCACAGGTGTCTGACACAGTTGCTGCTTAGAAGCAGGTACATTATTCACTGCATTGTAGCCTTCATTAATTTGACTTGGTTATCTAGCCCAGACATGCTGCTTCACTTCTGTGTGCGTGTGACTTTAAAGGTTTGGTCGTTCTGCGTCTCCTTGCTTGGGATTCCTTAATTATAGAACTATCTTTCTTCCCCACCTCCTGTCTTAAAGTAAAATTAATTAATCTGCTCCGTAAAATTAACAATAATACTGCGATTGAGCTTGTTTCTTTTAGTGTTGTTGCAACAGTATGAGAAGTTACTGACTGGTCTCCCTGGCCTGCTGGCAGGCATGTTGGTTTTGTAGGGTACTCCAGCCTCTACTTTTTCTCAGAAAGGGGCCTGATCCATCCATACTTCTGAGTTTTCTGCACGCTCTATTTACTATTCTGTGGGATTTTCCCATTCATTTTATTCCCCTAACCTTAACCTGTCATAACAGTTCTGCAAAATTTCATAATTTCTTGAAGTGTTTCCACTTTCCATGAAAAAGTGATATTTTAAATACTGTCTTAATATAGTTGATTATTAATATGTGCAAAATATATAATGTTGTATGTGCTTTTGAACTGGGTTTTTTCTAACAGTATCTTGTCCTATATACAGCGACTGCGTAGTGAGACCTTTTTTAGATGAAAATACAAGCAATGTTGGCATTTTGTATTTTGTGTTTGTGAAAACACCAGCTAGTGTTTAAGTGCTTTGATTATTTGGGGCATCTAATTATTACACATTTTTTAATCAGTTTACTTATGGCTACATCACACCATGGGCATTTTTGTGATATCTTGTGTTGACTGACTCGCATATGTTACAGCAAAGCTGGTAGGTTTGTGGTCTGGTTTGGGTTTGTTTTTTTTTATTTCTGCCATCAGTCCTTGAAATACATCAATGTGAATAAGGTTAAATCTATGTGGTGACAAATGGGACTGCAGTGTTTTCAAATTGGTGTCTTAAAGCAAAACAGGGGCATGGCCACTCTCTCCAGACAAACTCGTTATGGTGTCCCTCTTCTGCTCTTCTTACTTCAGTTACTGTAACTGATCATAATAATTTTATAATTTCTAAGAATTTGCACTTCTCTAGCTCTTTTGTTGCCTCTATTACTATAACATTATACAATTCCATGGTGTCCTTCATGTGTTTCCAGCTTGTTGTTCTTGTCTCTGCACAAACCAGCAAAACTCCATCAAGTCGACAGAGCTTGCTGGAAGCCCATCACTGTGCTGTAGCTGTTGAGACGCAAGGTGTCAATACTCCTAAACATTGTTTACATCTTGTGTTGCGGCCCCTTATACTTTCTCCGTGGTGGGAGTCTTCCTCTACCCCCTTCCACACTCCTGGCGATATGTGAACTTTGTGTTCATCTATTTGTTAAATAGCTGAAATAGGGAGCTATAAAACAATTCAACTGAACTTTGTGCTCTTGACATTCGCTCAGTCACTAGTGCCCTAAGGGGTATCTTCTTGGAGCTTTTGTTTCCCCTTTCAGAGTTAATCAGAGACATAAAGACTATTTTGTCTGGAGACCTACAACCACTGAAAAGCAACAAAGGATCAGCACAAATCACTAAACTTCTTATGGCACATAAGACTCGGTCATCTCATTAAGTATTTATATACGCCCTTTTTTTTTTTTCCTGCAGCTGTCATATTTCTCAGAGGGGACACAGTAGTTTATCACCATATCCACTTGTCTTTATGCCTCTTTGTGAAGCTGCAATGGGAAGCTCAATCATTTTTAGCCAGTCAGACATAGTGGAACCGCTTTTAGTTTAAGCATTTTTCAGTCTTGCAGGAAAAAATTCTGGATATGAGCTGTTTATATTATGTTTGCCTGAGTATGAGCTGGCTTTCGTAATTTGTTATTCTTTGCAGTATCTAAATACCAGGGGGGTTGTTTCTGTTGTTTTGGTTTGTTGGTTTTTTTGTTTGTTTGTTTGACTTTTTGTTTGGTTGGGTTTGGGTTTTTTGTTGTTTTGTTAGACTTCTAGTCTGCATCATTAATATGGTTTAAATCTTAACACAATGAAGTGTTTCCCCTGCACGGTCTTATTTCCTTTCTGAATAAAGGATTTCAGTCATGGGAGATTAATATTTGGTTTTGTACAGTTTTGTGCATCTACTGCTTGTCTTGTACTCTTCACCTTGTTCTTGGTGTGCAGCACCTTTGCAGCCTAGACTGTGTTGGCAGTGTGTTGCTGCTTCTGCCATCTGGGTCACTAAGTATTCAGAAAGTACTAAGCTTCACTGTATCCCAAAGAGTGCTTTCTGACCCAAATGGAGAAGTGAAGGTACAGATCTTGAAACTTCACTGCAAAAAGGAACTAAATTTGTCTTCCAGCAACATCTGTATGTACTGAAAGGGTTTATTGAACCGGTCCCCACAGGGTGAAATATTGTGTTTTCTATATTCTTTAGCTTTTGAGGGTGAGTGCAGGCTGTGCTCTGTTTTTCCTATGTTACTGTGCTTTAGGTCTTCTGGCTTTTCCATTTCCTAAGTTATTCATATATATATTTGTTTCTTTTCTAGCCTTGTTATTGAGAGCTTGTCAACTGTCTGAGAGGACATGTATGCAGGGCTACAGCTGCTTACGATGCAGACACAAAAGTAGTGAAGTTTTCTCCTGCTTCTGTATCTTTGATTTTGACAGGAGGATTGCTGGCTGCATACTCACGTATGTTGACATGAGCATTTGTATTTCAATACAGAATATTTGTCCCAAGACTGGAATTCTTTCCCTGCTACACATCTTTCCCAGGATTCTAGACTTTTTGTCCCATATATTTGAAATACTGTGTTTCACTTTCTGATGTTCTACTCAATATTGCTATTGAATTTTTCTGCTAAGCTGCAAGCACAAAAATTTGATCATATTTTTATCTAACATCTTTGTATTTCAAACTACTATCATGATGCAGTGCAACTATTCAGTAATTTGCTGCACTTCTAACCTCTCTAACATTGATACTAGAATTTACTTTTCATTGGATTTTTTCAAGTTTGGTCAAAATGTGATTATTTCTGTACTCAAAGACACGTGTATGGCACTAATCCTTTGACTTCTTTTACTTTCTATTTGCATGAATTTATTTTATTCTGTGTGAAAATTCAGTGAGTAGCTTGTCTGAGAAATTCATACTAAAATGCAAGTAGATGAGACGATTTCTCTGAGTAAGCCAAAATATATTTCATAGAGGAAAATCCTTGTCAGAGAAGCATGCAGAGAAAGTGGTATATCTGAAATTGTGAAAGGCACTTTCAGTTGTCAGCTATTCTAAATAAAAAGAAAGTTGAGGCCAGAAAATAAAGAAAAGTAGCATCAGCAGCTATCAGAAATATTTGTGTGTGGTTCTACTTTGTTTCACTCCTCTTATGGGTCATGGGTGCTGACTGTGGCCATAATACAGAAATTTTACAGGAGTTTTACCAGAACCTTTACCAATGTGGAAAATTTAGTTCCAAAGTTTTTGTCTAGATCTACTTGATTCATTGAATTCTCTAATCTGGTGATACTTGGGTGAATTAAATTATCAGGACTTCAAAATGCATTTAAACCTAGGGCGAGGAGTGAATTAGGTCCTGTGTTCTGGGCAGAGCAAACCTGAATGGTGCCTTTGAAGGAATCCTACCCTAGAGGGCTAAGCAACTTCACTTGGCTTTTGGCAATGGATTCTGTATGTGTTTGACTGTGCTTCAGATGTGGCAAATAAATGCAGTGCTTTAGATGCTGGAGCGATTCATAAGGAGTAATGAAAGAAAAACTTGTCTCCTTCTATGTAAAGACATTTTCACTTGCGCTGTTGCCAATACCGCATATTCAAAACCAGCACTGCTGCAGGTAAGAATGGCATCACCAGGGTCAGTGAGACCTTAGGGACTGTTGTTCTTTTAGCTAGTGCGACTGAAACATGCTCTGAACAAGGTGAGAGGACAGTAGTCTGGAAAGCTCTCATAGCTGCCCCTTTGTCAGCAATGCAGTTGCTGTTGAGAAATGTCACTGACATGATTTGGTGCTTCGGCAGCCTTTACGGTCCTGGATTGCTGCAGGCAGCTCTAATTATTTGTTAAAGTCTGCTGATAGCACCGCCAGTGGTGTCCCGTAATAGTGCTGCTCAACTTCACAATTTGGTTCCTGCTTAAAGGTGAGGGAAGGGCTATTGAATTAGAGCCATAGGATTACCGAGGTTTCGAGAGGAGCTGATGCCTAGAGGGGAAGACTGTTTTGTAAAGTTTGTTTTTATTAAGAAGTGCATTTTAGCAGCCATTTCTGTATTAACTTCACAAAATATTTGAAGCGGTATCTGTTCCTTGGATGGAAAACAGCAATAAAGTAATCTTAAGATATTTATCAAACCTTTGTGTCTTTTTCCCCTTATTTCTTTGTCCTCTTTTCATCTTCCAAATTTCATTTTCTGGGAATTAAATAATAATGGCACTGTTTTGTCAAAACTCCCCAGCCACTGCAGGATTACAGCGCAAAGAGAGTGTGGGAGTTTTCTAGCAATACATTGAATTTCTGGTCTGATAATTCTTGGGAACAAAAGTATGATTTCAGTTGCTCAAATCCCAGCTGCCATGTTTTCAGGTAATTATTGAGAAAAAAGTCATCTTACTGTATGGGAAGTGGTGACTGAATGTACCCTAATTTTCAAGTACAAGTAAGTTTTTAGAGAATGCCTCATATAATACAGGTATCTACTGCTCTTATACAATGCTAGGAAAGTTCTGTAACCGTCTTTGTGTCCATATTTCATCTCCCTCATCTATTTGTGATAAAGTTTGGGAGCTTTTATTCTGTTGGAATGTCTAATTGAGTTTTCACAGTTAAATCCATATTTTATTCCGTTCGCCTTCCTTTCTGCTTTTTTTTCCTTTTCTATTCTGATACGTGTATACAGTCGTAGAAACAGAGTTTACAGTGTCTTGCTGTGTCTCTGCACCATGTTGTGTGTAATACTGTAAACACAGTAACAAAACAATGATATTTTTAGGGAAGTGTTGTATTAAAAATTACTATACACCTTAGATAGTAACGTTGTGTATCTCCCATCTTGATAGATACTTGGTCATAAGTGTAGCCTGTCTGTAAAGATTTTGGTTTTCATGCATAAGAAGCGAAATACAGATTTATGACATAATAATGCAACTAAAATTGTTTGGTATGTTTTAACACTTTTAATACTTGTTAAAATCAACTTTGGTGCTTACCAGTTTATAAATATTTCCTAGTTCTGATGAAGATCAACTATATAATAGTTTTGAAATTATTGCAGATTCCTGATTCCTGATTCTCTTGGGGGTGGCTGCTGACTCTAGGTATACTATTTAGCCTTGCATCCTCCCAAAGGCTTAGGTAAGCAGCCTCAAACCTTAGTTTCTCTCCTGTCACTGGCAATGCTCTCTGTAGTTGATGGCAGGGACATGTCTGCATTATTGTCACTTTAACGTCCTACAGATTTTGCATTTAGCACAGTCTAAGTGCCACAGCTTCTATTAGGAGGAAAAGGATTTCTTTTAATAATTGAAAAGGGTCATGTTTCCTCTCCTTGTGCTGATTTCAACAAACAGGGAATTTTGCTGAACTCTGCGTCGTTGGCAGGTTGGGGGTTGCAGTCAGACAAGCCCCGCTGGCAGCAGTTGAGCCACATAAGGGGTTTCTGCTGCCAGCTGCTTGTCCCACCTTCCAGCTGCGTGTGCCAACCAACTGCCCAGGTAGCTGCTCCCTAACCTGGCCTGACCAGATAATCCCCATTTCCTTGTGCAGTTCCAATAACAAAGCCTTTTTGGTCTGTGACTTTGACATGAAGGGGTTAGGAAATGAGTGTGTAGTTGTGATGCTGAGGGGTGATGTTCTGCCAGCCCCTCTGGTGAAGAGCAGCTGGAGCAATAACCTTTTCACTCCACTCAGATGCATCCAGGGCAACACATCTGACGATGGCCTTAGGCAGTTAGAGGTTTTTTACAACTTGAGAGCATCAAGGGATTTTGGCCAGTCATTTGTGGGTACGGAATAGCCTCGAGATGCAATATATTCAGAAAGAGTAAGATAAGATAACACTAAGATATTCAGGAGCAAAATTTAAGAAGCTATTGCAGTTTTGTTGGTGAAAGCTTGGACCTCTGCAAGTTCTCAAGCACATAAAGCAGGGGGTTTGGGGCGTACTGTTCCTGCACTGAGGCACAGAAATTCACAATGAAAGCATATCCAAGGTTTTACAGCTCTCACTTGACTCCCAGTCATACCAGGTCTATAGGCAGATGACTTAACTGTGATTTAACTGTTTGTCTGAGGTGTATACTTCTAAAGAGACTATGCTATGGCTCATTTCCACCTTCTTCATTACAAATTGAAGTATGCTACATGCTCATCAGGCAGCAGAAATAATCTATGTAAATATTTTGAATAAAAGTAAAGAAAGAACAGCTTCAAGGTTTCAGAGGGAATATTGCCATTCCAATTCAGGACAAAATAGAAGTCCTCAAAATTTTCATGGTTAATAATACAAAAAATCCAAAATCAAACAAAGAAAAAAACCTCCAAAACTACACAGTGTCACTGTAATTCATTAGAAACATTTCCCAAAGATTGTTTTGAAATGCTTTGTTTAGATTTTAAACTATATAGAATAACTTTTAATGCTGTTTAAATTACATCTGGAATCAATGCATTTTAAAATTAGCAAATAGGAATATTTCTGAAATATTTCAAACTGATCGCAGAGGAAATGCTTTGTGTTGCACATCTTTGTAGTGTCTCCAGAAAGCTTTACAAGTGAAGCATCTCCTCCAAAATTAAGGAACCTTTAATTATAAAATTTGGGACTCTTAAATCCCTTTTGGAAAGAGGGGTTTGATGCCAAAAAAAAAAAATCCAACCCCCCAAAAAAAACCAAAACCACAAAAAAACCCAAATAGGAGTATTACAATGCTACGGACACTTTTTAGTGTAATGACATTTCAAAATACATACTGTCTACAGCTACAGATTTACAAAATATTGGTTCACAATGTACAGTGTTGGGTTGATCAGCACAGAAATGGATGTGTACTCTGTAAAAAACAAAAATGAAACAAAATAACCCAAACAAACACAACCAAGAAGCCCAAGCATGTTTAATGTTGTTGCATAACTGAAACTTGATAATTAGTTTTTCTCTCTCCCTACACTTTGCTCCCCTGGTTTTTTTCACTCTGTTATCAAACTGCTCTAAATGCAGTGGCATACCATTATAGTAAAAGGAGCTAAAGTAAAACGTCCATTTTTAAAGCATGTGAAATTGTTGTACCATCACTTCTCTCATCTTTCCTTTGGACTTTATCAAAGGAAAAAGCACCTGGCTGTTGCAGATTACCTTTAACCAGGCAGTGTGATGTGGGAGGTGTACACTTGTATATTTCCTTCAGAAACCACAAAAAAAACACTGAGGTGGAGAAAAGGATTCTGATCCATTTGTTTTATATACTTGTCATCAGAGCGTCTTCCTTTGTAATACTTAAATCTGTGCTTAGAGAAGTCACAGTAGACTGAGCTTCAATGGTTGAAGCAAAATTTTTGTTGATGTGTGTTTACATCCATGTAGGGAATAATTTTGGTATTTTGGGAGGAGTTAAAAATGGGAGGTTAATATTGCACAATTTCCTTTCATGTACCAAAATATGCATGTTAAAAAACCAAAAGCATTTTCCATACTTTCAGATACAACATGTCCAACTATTTATTTAAATTCTGTTTTATTGAAGGAAAAAAAAAAGGGTGGGGAAAAGAGGAAAAGCTATTTCTTTACCAAAGCTCTCCCTACTACTGTAATTTCATAGTCAAGCTTTTAGCAGTGCCCATCAGTGTTGGTCACCATCCATTGAGGCTGCACTGTCACCCTATTTTAGCCAATATTGGCATTGTCTGACAGCGTTATGGTGTGACTGCAGGCTGGTGGCTCATTGTGTCTTTGGGGAATGTTCTTTGCATAGCGGCATCAGCCTGAATCACCATGCACCTGAGCTGCTGAGTGGAGCTGCAGGAGCCAGTGTCAGACTGAGTTGGGTTTGAAACTGGTCCAGACTGAGTGACCTTTTTTTTTTTTTCCACTTGCACAGTATTGTGCAATATTGAAAATAATGATTTACAGGTAGATTAGATACATGTAAAGTATATTATTTTTCTGAAATGATAGACTGTATGCCTTGTTTTAATGCCCGGCTTTTTTGTCGTCTATATTGAAGAGGAAGCTGGTTTTCAGTTTAACAAGACTCGTCTCTGCCTTTTCCAATTAAGGCTGCAGATAGAGCTGATCAGGCCTGGGTAACTTAGCTAACCTGAACCTTTGTTTTCAGTTTCGATAACTTTGCCATACAGATATTCACGTTTGTGTTGGCAGAAGCAAGTGTGTTAGCTGTGTTGCATTAAAAAGGAAACAAGTCTGTCTGTACCTGTGTCTGTGCCTTTCTAATTGAACAGGGCCCCTGTCTGTATGGCTTTATTGTTTCTGGGATTTTAATGACTACAAAATGGTTCTGTCTAACAGCATTTTTCTCATACATTTAAGTTTTCTGAATTTAAAAAAAAAATATTTTTCAGACTATAGGCTGTAATCATTCACCAGAGGAAGTCAAGAAAACAATGAGCTTCATAGCAAAGCTGCTGCTATCAGAATGAAGTGTTACAGACCAAAAGTACAGATTCAAATCTGGACTAATTACCACTGCTTTCAAAAAACAAAATTCTTAAATTTCACTGTACCTTTTCAGAAGAGCAGTGATCAAGAATTTTCCTTAGTGCTGCAAATGGTTTGCTGGTCCTCATGGTTCCAGATTTTGGCAAATGGCTTGAGGAAATAAATGGGACTTAATAGTGCCCAGCTTTAAAACAGGCAAGGGTGGTGGGCTTAGGAGAGTGGGGACAAGAGGGTTTTTCTTTCGTGTTGCAGTTATTACTATTTTGTTTTAAATGCATTGACAAATAGAAAGGAAAAAAATGTAGGCAGCACATCTGCAAATGGTTACAACCTTGTGTAACCCATTGAATTAAGTGGAGTTCCCTACAGGCACACAGATCTGCCCACATGGAAGAAAATATGGGATTGAGCCACAGTTAGAAGGCTTAGAATATTAGTTATATTAATGAAAATCAACATAGAAACAAATCAGGTTAATATTATGAAGTTAAAATAATTTGGTTTTCCTTTTACATTTTTGTTCACGGTATTTTTTTCATTTTCTTTGTGCCTCACACCCACAAAACTCCATGACTCCTTTTTCCTTTTTTTTTTTTTTTTTTTTTTGTAAGAAAAAACTGTTACCTGGTCCTATGAACATAGGTACAACTACCAGGTTAGAAGAAGATAGTTTGTGTCAGCACAAACCAGATCTTTGAGCAGGTAAGCTAAGGTGAAGCAAGTAGGCTTATGTATGAAAACAGAAATGAAACTCCTGTTTCCTGAGAGCAATATAGTTTCACTCTGATAATCCAATATTTTTCTCCTAATTATTGTGTTAAGAAATTTTGTTAAAAGTTGAACTGCTGACTGGAATATTTATATGTATAATAGGATCTCAAGTCTGTCTGCAGAAAAGAGGAAGGATTGTTTTGCTTTTGACTGAGACATTACTGCTTTTGAGGGTTTTCTTTCCTATCTTTTTTCTAGTTTTATGCCTGAGTTTTGTACTTTGGAAAGGTGGGGGTTTTTCAGTTGATATTTTTTTAAGATTAATTTGTTAAACGTTTGAAGAACTTAAGTTGGCTTCTGTTGAATAGACTGTGAATGTCTGAAACATGACGTATTTTCAGACTGCACTCTGCCTAAGATGGTCAGTCCAAACTAACAAGGCCTTGAAAGTAAATTGTTGTGTTCTGGCTTGCTGGTCTAAGGGAGATGGATGAGCAGAAGCAGGCAGTCTTCATAGCCTGATGAAGAAAAAGAAAGTAATCAGTTTTTTTAAGCTTTGCCTTCTTCTGTGGTCATATGGTAAATCAGGCTTGCTAAAGGTTTGTGCTTCCTTTGCTTTCTTAGTGGATAGGTACCTTGCGAACAAGCATGTGGTTTGAAAACCCAGTGCTCCACTGGTATTAGTGGAGCCAAAAAAAAAAAATCAATGGCTAATCTCATCAAATATACCAACTTCCAGAAGCATAATAAAAATTCAGAAATAGGAACAAGCATACTGCTTAAGAACTATACTGTTTGTTTTCTTTTATTATTATAAATGGATAACTGTGTCTTCTTTAGCATTTTCCTCATTTGATGGTGTGGTCAAATAGTGTAGGAATGTACAGAGCCAGACACAGATGGGGGTTTTTTCTGAGCACAGTCCCAATTTAATAGTTTGTAGCCTATAAAATGTCTTTTCTGCCCAACACATCAACACATGCCAGACATGTATTTGTCAAGCAGGAGGTTTGTGTTTCAGATCTGTGTGTGAATTAAAATGTAATGATGTCTTGAAGACAGCAGGAATAGCCTATTTTATCCATATCTGATTGTGAAGAGAAGGAAGAGCAGTTTATCATCTAATGAGACATATTTTTAGCAGGCTTCCATGATTGTCATGAGACACTCAGTTTAAGTACTTGTTTTAGAATGGAGATGAGCTTATGCTTTCATGTTCACTTGTATTCAGCTGGAACACAGTTTCACTTCACACAGAGCTTTATGATGCCCTCTCATTTAGGGCCTAGTGCCGAAACAAGGTCCAAGTCTCTAATATTATCAATTCTCATAAGAAATTACTTGCTTATTTAAAGTAACAGTTGCAGTAAACTGAATAATTCCGTTATTCTGGTTTGATTTTTTTAAATTAATTTTGTTAATTTGTCTGTTTTATTGTAGGATTGTTACTTTTATTTAACTTCTTTTATTAATAGATCTTGGACCATGTATGTTTTGGTGCTTCTTCTCCAGGTACTGCTGCTCTGAGTAGATCCAAATATGTGCTTAATTAATCCACAAAGAATTTGTTGCGGAGGTTCCCAAGCTCTTACCCAAATCAAAGTAACACATCCATGTGAGCTCACTACAGTGACTGAGATAAGCAGAAGCAAGACTTAATAGCCTGCACTTTGTACTGCAGTGAGGTAGTTAAACTGATCCCAAGATGCAAACTCCTGGTTTGCACATTTGGCGTTGTGTTGAATTGTAGAAATACCCTGGCTCGCTCGACTAGCCTTTTTTCTATTTTTGCTGCAGTCCTCTGTACTGTAGAAATTATCAGAGAGTTCAGACAACTACAGCCTCTTGAGAACATTCACCTCTATTTTAATATTTAATTCAAGTACTTTTAAATAACTTTGCAAAGCTTTCTTTACAGTTGTGATCCAAAATAACAACTTTTGTCATTAAGAATCTCATCTGTGCTCTGTGCCAAAATGCACTTAACTTATTTCATATGATAAGTGGTCATGCTATGTTTAATTGTAAGCCAGTCATCTGGGAATATAAATCTATCCTTTCGGCTGCTTTCAAAGCACTCATTTTCTGAAGGATTAATCTTGCCAACCAAAAGTTTCCTAGGATAGTGCCACCAGTGGTGGCAGAGTGAAAAAAAATGAAGCCCATAGCTGGGTGTGTTCATTTTGCATTCCTAATAAAAAGCTCCATATTCACTGTCAAACTTCTTTAAAGTGGTTTGAGAGGTGCCTTGCAGGTTAGTTGTGAATCAGTGTTGATCTGTCAGCTACTGCAATTGTCTCCTGCTTACCTGAGCTATGATCACTCTCAACATTTTAATCAAAACCAGCCCAGGGAGAGTAGTCAGAAGCATGCAGTAGGTGAGTGTCACTTAGGAAACCTTTCCAAGCTTTAAGTCCTCTTCACTGCTTCAGTAAAAAGTGAAACATCTTATGTATGCTCCCTCGGGTCTTTGAGACTTTGGAGAAAGAAGCTGTTGGACTCTAAGTACATCAATGAATAAAACCTATGCACTGGAGTTCCTAGCATAGGGATTTTCATTTCTGTAGTAGTTTTTTTTTTAAAGAAAATGTCACCAAATTTCACTGCAGTTCTTTACATGGAGTAACACCTTGTTTTTCACCGAACTGCCCTTGTGATTTGAGCCACTGTTTCTGTGTAGACACGTGGTTGATAACTGAACAGTTGTGTGTCCGACTTCAGCAGTGGTCATCAGGAACAGATGTCCAGGCTGAATATTGCCAAACGTTCTCCACAAGGCTTCATCAGCTTCTGAGCTCTGCTTAGTGGGAGACTGGTCAAAATAACTATTCTGAACTAGAGGATTTTTACTACCTTTTCTGATAGCTAAGAATTCCTAAATGGCAAATCATCCTCTTCTCTTTGAGATTTTCTAAGTAGTCAGCTTGGGACGGGGGGTTATTTTAGTGAGGTTTTGAATTAGAGAAAAAGAGTCATGATATAGATCTTAGGGCAAAAATACTTTCAGCCAGATTTGTGTACTTTGATCTAAAGTAATGCACCAAAAGTAGTAAAAGATTAAATGGCCACAAATTTCAGTGTCAGTTTTAGTAATCATTAAGATCTTTCAGGTATTCTGTAATTGTTAATTCAGTTCTTGGTTCATTAAATTATATATTTAATTTGCAATTGCATTGGCACTTTTCAAATTGTTTTGCAAAGCTTTTGTGTTCTCTGTATCATAGCTGCCATTAAGCATTTCCAAATACATTTTTTCAGAAAGCACAGTCACTCTTGTGTTTAGAAGTTCTATTTCACAAATAAAAAGTGCAACTAAAAGACCCAGATTATAGAAGGCCTTCATCAAAAGCACTGTATGTGCTATGTGTTTCCATGCGCCTGAGAGCAGACTCTCATTTTCCATCACTCCTACAAACCCTGGCCTGACACAGTGATGCATCATTTTTCTTTTTTTCTGAAGATTTTGCAAATTACCTTTTTGCGGAAATAACAAGGTGAACTTACTGAGGAGTGATGTAACTGTTCATGTTTCTCTGGCTTTGATTCATCTCTTGAGAAAGTATCTTTACTGGGAGTTCCCGTGGGTTTCTCTTCCATTGTGTTCTCTAGCTTTTGAAGGGTAAGTAAGGTAACTGAATATTCAATGTAATCAGCTGGGTGTTTTATTCAGGTAATCGTTCGATCAGAAGAGTCACATAGGTATTTTAAATGTGTTTATTATGAGAGAACCTCTACAGTAAAGAGATGATCAAACAGTATTTTTTTATTATTTTGACAAACTAGAATGTTTAGCATTGAAAAAAAAGAGATAATACACAAAAGGACTTTTTACCAAGGGCAGGCATTTCTCAGTTGCTTAGACAACCAGAATACCTCTTGAGTACCCTGAGCGGAAATAGGAGAACTGAATTCATACCTGAAAATGACCGTGGCTGGAAGAACATAGATGGGTATCTTAGGCTTTCAAGGCTTAAATAACTAATCTGATTTTACTTCTGTGATTTAATAGTTTTTTATAATGTAATGAACTGAACAGTATCTTGTACCCACAAAAAAAACCCCTTTCTCCAGTGTTTTTCAGTGTTTTAAGTAAATTTTAATGAAAAAGAGCTAGTGAACGTAAAGCAGAGTCCTCAATATTCTAACACTTTGTGTTTAAAAGCAGTTTCTCAGAGGTAATGCATGGTAAATATAGTGTGGCCACATATATTTGATATTTAAAAAAAATTATTGTTTTGTATTGTAATGCAGTCACAGTATCTTGGAGATGGAAATAGTCACACATCTGCAAATAAAAAATGCAGAGTGGAACAACAGTTGTGTGGCATAAGTTTAACTCTTAGAAGTTCAAAATTACATGTTTGATTTGAATATGTCTCTTGTAATTTCTGTAAACTTTAGGAAGTTCAGGTTTTTTAGGGTACTATTGTTTCAGATTTCTTAGTTGTTTTCAGTGGGTTCTTCAAAGAAGCATGTACATGGTATGATCTACGTATATACATATATGAGTATTCTCATTGATTCGCATGGTTACATACATAAAATATTCATACCTTAATAGAAACTAAAACCAGTCTTTATTGAGTTAAGCAGTGAATGTGGACACCAGGCTGCAGGAATGATTGATGGTTTTCTTACCACATGTAATAGCCTAACAGGATTTCACAAAACCTTTGTTCACACGCTTAAAAATTACCAGAATGTGTCCTTAAAGAGCAGACAGTGTAATCTTAAACTGCTACTTCAGTATTTCGAAGAGATTTTCCTAAATTTTGCTTCAAAAAGCCAGATCTGGAATTTAAGGGAATTTTTTTCTGTAAATAAACACCATAGATTGCATTTCCATATAGAATATGTTGTTATATTCGTTTGGTTGAATAAAGAGTTCATTCTTTGCATCTTAATTTAGTTGTGGATGTTTTTAACAAACACCTTCCAACAGAGTAATTGTAAGTGAGGTGAATTATAAAATATGATTCTATTTTATTTTTTTGTTTCTGCCTGGAAATTAATTGCATGTATCTTGGTAACAGTCATAGCCAGATTTTACCATTTATTAAAAGCTTCCTGAGCCTGCTAAGGTCCCTGCCTCTTACATCTTTCTTATAAAGTTTCCACTATTGCTTCCTTGCCCTCTCGTTTACTGGAATGAACTCTGCACCTCAAGGATGATGTTACATCTCCCCTATGGCATGCCTGTTACCTGTGTGGATCAGGAGGTTGACCTTTCAGCAAATCTCCTGGCTCCCCATACTTTGATTTGTCTCAGGGAGTGGTATCAGAGCACACACGCTGATGCCTGCTGGCACTAAGCTAGAAAATGCACGCCAGAAGTGCTCTTCCCATTCTCAGATACACACGGGCTTCTGCGCACGGGACTGTGCTGGAACTAGCCCTAAGTGAAACCCTTAAAATACAAATCATGTGGCCGTCGGTCTCGGCAGCAGCTGCTCCACACAGCAGATGCACTCCTGTTCGTGTGCTTTGCCTTACAATGTCTTATTTAGCTACAGCCCTTGAGCCCTGTGTCCCTAGTGGGAGACCTCCTTGCCTAGGATTGCAGATTCCTCCTCTGATCCCATCAGTACTGATGCCAACACCTTCATGATCCAGGGAACAAGGATTTGATAAGGGGCACTTTGAGATAGGCACCAAGAATTAATAGAATCATAGAATCATAAGGTTGGAAGAGACCTCTCAGAGCACCGAGTCCAACTGTGCCTGTCTCCCTACTAAACCATGTCCCTAAGGAACTCATCTACCTGTTTTTTAAACACCTCCAGGGATGGTGACTCCACCACCTCCCTGAGCAGCCTGTTCCAATACCTGCCCACTCTCTCAGTAAAGAAATTCTTTCTAATGTCCAGTCTAAACCTCTTCTGGTGCAACCTGCAGCCATTTCCTCTTGTCCTATCGCTTGTCACTTGTGAGAAGAGACCAGCACCCACTCCGTCACAACCTCCTTTCAAGCAGTTGTAGACAGTGATGAGGTCACCCCCCAGCCTCCTCTTCTCTAAGCTAAATAACTCTAATTCCCTCAGTCTCTCCTCATAGGAGAGACTATTCTCCAGCCCCCTCACCAGCCTTGTTGCTTTTCTCTGCACACACTTCAGCCCCTCAATGTCCTTCTTGTAGTGAGGGGCCCAAAACTGAACCCAGCACTCGAGGTGCGGTCTCACCAGCGCTGAGCACAGGGGCACAATCACCTTCCTGCTCCTGCTGGCCACGCTGTGTCTGATACAGGCCAAGATGCCATTGGCCCTCTTGGCCACCTGGGCAAACTGCTGGCTCATGTTCAGCCGGCTGTCAACCAACACCCCCGGGTCCTTCTCTGCCAGGAGGGTCTCCAGCCACTCTTCCCCAAGCCTGTAACGCTGCATGGGGTTGTTGTGACCCAAATGGAGGACTCTGCACTTGGCCTTGTTGAACCTCATCCTGTTGGTCTCAGCCCATCGATCCAGCCTGTCCAGATCCCTCTGCAGAGCCTCCCTTCCTTCAAGCAGATCCACACTTGCATCCAGCCTGGCGTCATCCGCAAACTTGCTAAGGGTGCACTCGATGCTTTCATCGAGATCATTGATGAAGATGTTAAGCAAGACTGGACCCAGCACTGAACCCTGGGGAACACCGCTCGTGACTGGTTTCCAACTGGATTTACTTCCATTTACCACAACCCTTTGGGCCCGGCCGGCCATCCAGCCAGTTTTTAACCCAGCAGAGGGTGTGCCTGTCCACGCTGATGGCAGCCAGTTTCTCCAGCAGGATACTCTGAGAAACGTTGTCAAAGGCTTTACTGAAGTCCAGGTACACCGCATTCACAGCCTTTCCCTCGTCCGTTAAATGGGTAACCTTGTCAGAGAAGGAGATCAAGTTGGTCTGGCAGGACCTGCCTTTGGTGAACCCACGTTGGCTGGGCTTGATCACCCGGTTGACCCGCGTGTGCTGTATGATAGCACTCAAGACGATCTGCTCCATGACCTTCCCCGCTACCGAGGTCAGACTGACAGGCCTGTAGTTCCCCAGATCTTCCCTTCGACCCTTCTTGTAAATGGGCATAACATTTGCCAGCCTGCAGTCAAGCGGCACTTCCCCAGTCAGCCAAGACTGCTGGTAGATGAGGGGAGGGGTTTGACGAGAACCTCTGCCAGTTCCCTTAAAACCCTCGGACGGATCCCGTCTGGCCCCATGGATTTGTGTATGTCTAAGTGGCCAAGCAGGTCACTAACCAAGGCTTCTCCAACAGCTGGAGCTTCGTTCCCACTATCTCCTGGCTGAGGAGGCTGAGTATCCCTAGGACATTCCTCCTTGGAGTTAAAAGACCAAGGCAAAGAAGGCATTGAGCACCTCTGCCTTGTCCCTCATTGCTGCTGCCCCTTCTGCACCCAGCAAGGGAGGGAGAATGTCCTTTGTCCTCCTGTTGCTGCTGATATATTTAAATAAGTTCTTTTTATTGTCTTTGACTGAAGTGGCCAGTTCAAGTTCTGGTTGGGATTTAGCCCTTCTGATTTTCTCCCTCCACAATCTCACCTCACCTTTGTACTCCTCCTGGGATGCCTGCCCCCTCTTCCAAAGCTCATAAACTTTCTTCTTTTTTCTGAGATCAATACTAAGCTCCCTACTCAGCCAACCTGGTTTTCTTCCCCACCGACTAGTTTTATGGCACACGGGGATGGCTTGCTCTTGTGCCACCAGGATTTCCTCTTTGAGGAGCGTCCAGCCCTCTTGCACCCCTTTGTCCTTAAGAGCCACCTCCCAGTGGACTTCATCAAGCAGCCTTCTGAAGAGTTCAAAGTCTGCCCATGCTATTCATCAGAGAGGGCTATTAATGTTGGATGCTGTAAACGCTGTAATTAAGGACTGTAGTACTGTTTTGCTGTGGGTAGCAACCTCCTGGTATTTTTTCTACCCCTCCTTTTTTTCTCAGCCTTGCTTATCTTCAGGAGTGAAATTATTCATGGTTGTCATACTCACTCCTGTATTACTCCAGTAATTCCCTACAACTTCTCTATTCCTTGTTCACCTTTGATTGGCCCCTCCGTGTAGTCATGTAGAGCCTAACACAAAGATGGCATGTGTTATGCCAGAAAGATGTATGGCATCTCTGCTGGGGAGAGTCAACACATAGAGCAGGCTCACTGCCAAGATGCTCGTAATTAAACTGTTGCCATTGACAGGATTACATCAGTGTTCCTGTCAATCATTTGCTGCAGTACTTGGATTTTTTCAGGGTTTAGTTTTTATCTGTCTTCTACTTAGTTTTTGATTGAAGCATTGCTGCTCATAAAGACAAGTATAAATAAAAATAATTCTTGGAAGACAAATGAAAAAAAAGAGAAGCTAATTCCATCATTCTGACTCTTGTGTTTGAGGCTGATATCTTTGTGAGATGTTTGCATTTATTCAGAAATGGCCAGATGCAGTCATTCCCATGCAGAAATCAACATTTTGTTATGACCTAAGAGTCTGTCGCAAAACTACCACGGTACCAGTCTATAGGGCCAGAGTGTTGTCTGTTTGCATTAAAATGTTGCAAATGCAGTAGAGCAGCAGTGTAATAGAAAAACAGCAGCAAATACATTAAACCTTGACTTTTTTGTCTGCCATCCCTTCTGATTCACATGCCATAAGTTGTGAGATGGCCTAATGATGGTATAGTGTGAAGTACACTGATGGATTGGAAAAGAGCTTGCTTGCCTGAATATGATGGCTGTGCTACACCTGCTCCGGTATCATTGCTACTGTTACCCTTTATTACAATGTTCTTCAGCAAGTGATTTCCTTCTGGTAACACTCAAAATGTTTTATATTATAGCTAACCAGTGTGCAGTGCATTCAATGTAGAGAGGTCCAGGATTACAGCAGATATAAGGTAGTCTGAGGGGTAACAAATGATATCGAGTGCAGTTGAGATCACTGTAACGAGATAAACAGTGTGGTGTCACAAAATTGTCTCCCAGTTGACATAACAATCCATATTTTATAGATTGCCTTAAAAAATGAAGGATGGAGTCAATTATAGCCAATTATGATGCTGCATTTACTGGAGGAGATTTCATGTCCTTTGGGGAGGAATAAGGAAGTGTTCAAGTCAGTCAGAAATAGCTTTTGCATTCACTTCCTTGTTTTGTCTGAATGCAGTTTTTTCCTATTTCTTCAGGTAAAAACTGTATATGAAAGCTGGGACCAAATTATCTTTAGGAAAAAGTTTTCTTTAGTCATTTCATTTTTCTTCATGTTGAGCATAAAATTGTGGTAGATAATACAACAAATAGAAAAAGAAACTTGAACATCAGTCTCTCCTCAGTTATGTTTGGATTTACTGCAAAGGAATTGTAAATGCAGCTTGGTGATGGCAAAGCTTGCTTAGACAATGCATGTTCGTGTTTTGAATTTGACTTACTTCTTTTCCAAAAAGCAGTCTTGATGTTACTGAAGAGATACCTAGTAGATCCTGCATATTTCTGAATTTAATCTACTAAAGTGAAAATACAGGAATGAGAGCATGAATGGCTTGCTGTGACCCGTAGTTGCTTTTCGGTGAATAGATGTAAAATGGGACACAAAAGCAGTTCATTGAAGATGAACAGACAGATACCCTTATTCTTAAGAGATCTGGTCATAGTCTCAGTGGCTGAGATGCAGTCATTCATTTAATGGTATAGTATTCTTATGTTTAGATTGTTTCCCTTCTCCCACTTTGATTCTCAGGTAACGTATCAGGGATCTGCCCGTCCTGTCTATCTCATGCTGTAGGACTCACTATGAGGAGTCGTTTCCCTCTCCTAGTAAAGCCTGCTGTTGGTAATTAATTAAAGATTCAGATTTATAGATCAAGATGTATTCAGAGATGAAAGGCAACAGTAAACAAGTTGTGTGAGAAATGTTTCAAAATGTTATCTTCCTCCTGTGTTCAGGGTTTCATTTCGCCAGCAAGCTTCAGAAGGTGACCTAGCACATGTGCCAATGACAAAAGCTACTTGTAACAATTCAGATCATGCTTTCTGCTTTATGAAATGGGATTGTAAAAATCCTCTCAAAAATGACATCTGAAATAGCATTAAAACACAATTTCCCCCTGATAAGGTTTTAAGGCACTCATATGAAAAGTGACACTGCTTGGAGTGGCTCTGTATCAGCATTATGCAATGTGTTGCACGTAAGTGACATTAATCCATTAAGGGTGTGAGGGTCACTTATTTTTCTCATGAAGTCATTAAATACCTTTATTGATTTCTGTTCAATCAATTGTATTCTGCTGGAATACAGTGATCTCTAGACATGCTAATAGTACTGTTTTTAATAATGTTTATAGACTATAGTTTAAAAGACAGATATTACATTCAAGATAAATTATCGTGCCTAAGTGAAACACAGGAGCAGCTTGGAGAAGCAAGAATATTGTGCTGTTTGCAAATTACCTGAACCTACTTTATTGCGAAAGATGCTTTTGTGATATAGATGATCTGAAATCAATAATCAGCCATCTTCAGTGTATTTGTTGCTTTTTCTAGTTGTACAAAATTAATTTATGTTTGGATTGTTTCTGTTACATGATGATAAAGCATCTTTTAAAAATTGAATGTAAACCTGGAAACCCAGTGATAGTAAATATAAAATTTGTAGTACTAGTTTTTATGATGAAGATTGTTTAAACCTTGGATGATAACAAATGCCGTACACTGAACTGGTAGGTACTTTCTTGCAGGATTATTTTGTCATTTGAAGCAATGTTGTGTACATGAAATGCTAGTGAATCGGATGCCAATAAGCATACCTTTCTTCTTCGGTTCTTCATAATGAACAGACCTTGTTGGAGGAAGTACAAAAGACTCAATTAAACATAACAAGGGCATTTTAGCTCTGTATGAATGGACGTGCACTAGACAAAGGAAAAAAAGTCATGTTCTGCCCTTCCTACTTTGATGCCATCCTAACGACTTTATCTTGACAGTTTGCCTGAGCTTGTTTCCTTACCTAAGAGATAACTTCAATTGTATTTTCTGTTTTTCCTATTAAAAGGAAATGAGGCTTCAGATGGATTTAAAATCTGATGGAAGAGTTGTGATAGTCCTCTTAATTTTTGCAGTACTCTGATATTGTAGTTGTTGCTTTTTGCCTCATCTCTTCTAGCTTTTTCCCTTTGGCTGCAAACGGCTTATCAAAATTGCCAGCTTTGCCCTGGGTGCAGCAAAAGCAGACCAGTACGTTTATCCCTGCAGCTAAAACATGAAGTTGTCCCTTCTAGTCAATGAATCTCATCCTGCTGAGGATTTACTTCGTTTTGTGGGTTTCCTCGCTAGGACCCTTAAGGGGTCCTGACAGGTCATGTCAAATAGTGTTGATCATCTGTGTCTCAGACACCAAATGATGCCAAGTAGTGGCAAGTTTATTGCATTGTCTCTGGAGAAGCTGTTGTTCGCTCAGCATTTTCTACATAGGCTGCCTGCGTGATTTCATTGAAGGAAACCTGAGCAAGGCTGTGTTATTAATGAATTATGACAAGCCCTTTGCCTATCAGGCAGAGAGGTTCCCGCTATCTCCTTTTAAGACAAAAACTTAATGGAAGCTGCTCAGCTGGGTAAGCTCTCCAATGATACTCCTTAAGTGCTCATCCCAGGCTGCTGTGAATATGCAGAGAGCCGTGAAGCTGCAAGTGGCAGCGTTTAATACTGTCTCTCTCATAATGCCTGAATAATTTTCTGGAGAGCAATCGCCGCGGCTGCTGTGAACATGGTTTTTTGTTTATTTTTCACCTTGGTCCTGGCGGATTGCTGACCTAGCTAATCTGCTGCGTGCGCGAGGCCGGCAGCAGGGGGGACACGACAGCGGTTTCCTGCTCACAGTGCCAGAGCTCTCCTGAACATGAGAGGATCGGCAACCAGAACCTGAGACAGGCTGCTGGAGCCCAGCATGGGCTTGTGTGGGCTCACTCCCGCATCTGCTCTGTAAGGGGAGTTGAGTAATACTGGTGAAGGATGGGAAGGAGGCGATGAGGGAGCCGGCTTATG
The DNA here is from genome assembly GCA_033558235.1 of Neomorphus geoffroyi. NCBI lineage: Eukaryota > Metazoa > Chordata > Aves > Cuculiformes > Neomorphidae > Neomorphus > Neomorphus geoffroyi. The sequence continues at coordinate 20,509,904 of JAUMJM010000020.1, read as the reverse complement.
TTTTTCTTAATGGATGTTTGTGAGCGGGAAGAAGATGGCATGGGCTGTCGGGGTGAGTTATGGAGTGCGTTTTGCGATCTCCCTCCGGTCGGGCGGCTCATTATGTTAAACAGTATTGCTTTTAAAGCACTGTAGCTCTCCTTTTATGTGCCTTGGCCTTCATTTGCTGAAATGCTTTGAGTTCATGGCGCTCAAGTCATTTTGAAAACAGAATGTAATTACAAAGGTTTCTTATGCTTACCAAAAGCTTTTTTGAACCAGTGTAATTATCATTACTTGTGGATACTGTAAATTGAATATCCCCTCCCTAATTACATTAAACTCAAGGGTTGGCTGCTTAAACAGCCAAATAAGAGAAGTTCACCCTTTGCTATAAATAACAAAATTGTTCTTTTACTTCTGCTGACCTTTAAAGCAAAGTGCTTTCCATGATGTCGTCAGGTGTACATTATGAAGATAGCTTGTAATTAGATCTGTAATGAGGAGCTCAGTTAGAATGGCTTTCAGAAAAACTTCATTTATTCAGCATTTTCTAACTGCACAACAGAATTAAAGTTTCGGGGTGCGTCAGGACTTTTAAAGGGGCCGGCTGCCATTTCACACTTCACCTGCTCTGCACCAGTGATTTGTAGCTGCCCGGTGCTTGTGCAGCACTTGAAGGCAGCTGCTGTAGCTGCAGCGACTCAGCCCTGCACTTCGAAATCAACACAGGGTAAAGAGAACAACTTATCTAGTGGTCCAGGGGTTCGGTGATGTTTCTTTTCTCACTTCAGGAGACAGATAATGACTTAATTTGTAGTCAACAGCAGAATACAGAGAGAGAAGAGGTGGTCACCTGTTTTTAGTTTGGTTTTCTCCAGTTAACAGATGTAACTGTAGTCGTGCTGAAACGTAAGTGGTCTCATCTGATAGAAGGATGCAGAGCTTTGGTTAGTGAGTTGATGTGCCTGCCTTGGGTTCAGTCTGCTGCCTGTCACATTGCACATGTCTGTGCATTGCTTTAAGAACACTGAAGGCATTTCTCTGAAAAGTTTGACCAACTTCCACTCACTTGCAATGACTGAAAATTTTAGTGCATTGCTACTAGCTAATACTTACTTTGCTTTCTTCATTCTGTTTTAATTAAAATCATGCTGTTTATTCCCTGTAGAAGCTTTTTTATTAGTTCGGACTACTTATTTTCCCAGAGCGATTCCTGCTGAGTGTCCTTCATGACCTGTCATAAAAACGTGCTTGGACAGGACAAATTGAAAAGTGTGCCTTCAAAAAAGAAACTTCAATTACAGTTCAATGGTAGAGAATTATGGCTATAGGGAAAAAAATCCTATTGCATAATAGAATAATATAACATTTGAATTGAAATAACTCTTAAGTGATTTTTAATGAAACTTCAGGCTAGAACAAAGGCAAAAAATGATTTGTGGCTTGGTCAATTTCAGGACGTGTGTTATTAGTCCGTCCGCACTCTCCTATAGGAACTCTTTAGTGAACAGTTTAAACTAATGAAATACACTACACGGTTTTATTTCTTGTGGAAAATACTTATGTTCATATTTGAGACATTTATGAGTTTACAATTAAAGAATAATTATTCATCACAATTCTGGTTTTTCTTCCAGCTTATTTTCTGCCTTTCTGTATTCATTCTGTTACACATCAGGCAAAGATGGTGGATGGATTGCTTACTGATTTTGATGGTACATTATTTCTCTTATACACGTGTGTGCATATGTGAAGTGAATAGACAATATTTTATGCAAGTAAGAAGAGGGCCTACTATGTGTAGCCAGTATTGAAGCCAATATTGCTAGACAAATTCTGTGTCTTATATTTAACAATCCGAATGAAAACCAGAACAGTCTAATGACTCATGCAATTAGGCAAAGATAGACAAAGAGTAGTATCAAGTCCATTAGCAGACAAGCAAATCCTTGCTTGTAAAAGCAAGAAGCAGATGTTTTAGTAGAGATGTGTAGAGATTAGCTGGAAATCTGAAGGCCTAGACTTAATTTAGTTGTTCTCTGCTGCAAAACCTCAGTGGGTAAAAACATTTGTGTTGTACAAGCACTGAAAAGTCGATTCCAGCAGCACCTTGAGCAGGCTAGCTGATAGGAAAGAAAACCAGGAAAAGAGAGCAGTGAGAAAGGCAATACTTTAAAGATTTTTAGATTCATTTGTTTCTACTTCCACTTTTGCGGGCACTTGTGCTTACCCTTAAGGCTTAAAATCTTTAGTCACTTCAAAATGGCCCAGCAAAGTGATTTTTAGCTGTCTGTATAATGCTAGAGTGAAGACAAATATTCAAACTTGTCCTTTCCAAGGTATTTCAAAGACTAGTAAAACTATTTATCAATAGGTAAGCTTTGATACACAGTAATGCTTTTTAATAGAGCTCATTGATTGTATGTGCGTCGTTTGTGAACCTGTGTTTTGAATGTTTATCAGCAAGTATTTTTAAGGCACTGTCTCCCCGAATTTTGGATGCAGTCTCAGAGAAAACTTATGAAACTGAAATGCAGACAGTGCTAAAACTGCTATCTTTCTCCTCCTAATTATAGGTCACTCTTCTGCATTAAGCTGCTTTCTGGTTTGCTCCTAGTTTTGTAAAAGTGAACACAAAATGCTCAGTTATGAAGCATACATCCTAAACTCCTCACTGCTGGAAGCAGGGGCAGTGTATGAACAGAGTGACATTACAAAGTGGCATAATTGTGTTCTCTGCTTTGCTTCCTGTTCAGTTCCTAACAATACCTAATATTTGGGCTGCTTTCTTTTAGCAGTTGAGCATTGAGCTGACATTTTGATGGGACTATTTATTGTAACCCCAAGGTCTTGCTCCTGGGTGGTAATGTTCTGCTCAGAGCCCATCACTGTACGTGTGAAGATAAGGTTATTTTTTCCCATGTGCATCACTCTACATTTATCCACAGTGAATTTAATTTACCATTTCATTGTCTAGTCACTCAATTTCATAAGGTCCTGTGATTTCTTCACCGCTTGCCCTCATCCTTACTGCCCTGAATAAGTTCGTATCATCTGCAAACTTGGTTGCTTCAGTGCTTTTCCAGGTCAAATACAGGTATGGAAAGAGGAGCAGGTCTCAATGCAAATCCCTGTCGTACTCCACTGGTAACTTCCTCCACTGTGCAGTCTTCACCATTTAGCAGTAATTTCTAGGTATGTCTTTTAATCAGTTACGTTGCTGTGCAGAGACCTCTATTTTGCTGTGGTTTCTTTAAAAGTCTTTGTGTTGTGAAGTACTTGTTAAAAGCCTTTCGGAAATCCATGCGGGCTGCATTGACTGGATCACTGATTTCACATGTTTGTTTGAGCTATTGAAAGCATTGGGTTAATTTTATAAAATAGGACTTCACTTTATGAAAACTGAAATTTGACTCTTCTCAGACATGTGCCCACTTAGTCTGTTTGTTATTATACTTTCTATTAACTTAACTAGCATATAGACATCAGGCTTGCAGATTGCTGTTCCCTGGAGCTTTTCTGGAACCTATATTAGAAGGTAGAAGCACATTAGCCACATTGGAGACCTCGAATAGCAAGGCACTGGGGAGAGGAATGACACATCGTCATCAGTAATTCAGCTATTCTTCCTTTGAATTTTCACTCTCAGATGAATGCTGTCTGGTGCCAGCCAGGGCTGGGGTTTTCTGTTACACACTTCTGTAATGCCCAGCACAACAAAGTTCTTTGTACCCACCACCATCATAATAGTTATAAATTAAAGTCAGATCAGATATTTATAACTAGATTAATAAAACGTGACTCATGTTTCTATTATTTGCAAGTTTTAGTAGTACACTATTTTCTTTTGGTTTGTTTGATCTTGTATATTTTCATTTCCCTTAATGGTATTTGAGAATAATGTAATGGCTGAAGAAAAGGGCAAGATTTCATTTACAGAGAATGATACTTGAAAAATCCTGAAAATACATGGAGTCGTTATTTCAGTTATATAAATCTGAGATGTTATTTGAAACTGTAGTATTCTAGAAAAAAGTCAGATGGAAGCAGTATTTTCAATTTGATAGTTTCCTTTTTTAAAAAAACCCCACATATGGCCTCCATCAGTAATTATCAAACTTAAATTGCATTAGTGAAATTTTGGCTTGTGGATAATAAATGTGCACCAGCACTATGCCCGGTTTCTGAGTGAAGCTTTTGTGATGTTTCAGTTTTGGGTAACATTCCTTTGGCATTCCTCATTACACGGCTCTCGTTCAAAGCTGAGCAAAGTTATGAGTTATTTTAAAAAAATGACTGAAGGAGAAGTATGAGGTCACAATGTAGCATTTCTTTGTACAAGGCTATGCAGTGTTTGTATTATATATTCAGATTTTAGAGATTCAGAACTGATTTTTAGTCACACTAGGCTTAAATTTTGAGTCCATCAGGCTTTTAAGCTCTTTTAGCTCCCTGAAGTGGGGTTCCCGCACCACAAGGCAGAACGTTGCAGGTGAAATGCTTGACAGCAGGTCCTTTTGCTGCTTGAGAGCAAAAAGCTTGAGGCTTCTCAGGTGTCTGCAGAAGCATAGCCACGATTTTACTGCAGACCTCAGCTGAGGAAAGCTCCCTCCCACGCAGAGTGGAGGCAGAGCAAAAGATTGTCTGTTCCTGTGTTTTTGTCTTAAGGAAAGGGGCCTTGAGGTCCTTTATAGGGTCCCATGTGATGTAAAAACTGGCAGCTCTGATCTTCCAGCTTCACTTTGCTCTGTGTTTCACGTCCTGTCAGCCCCCAGTGGGAGAAATGACTGATCCTCTTATTCTACTGCCATGGGTGTTCAGAGGTGTGAGGTATAATTCATCACAGGCTTGCCACTCAGTCTGATATTCCACCATGCTCATATTGGAGGCATGATAATAGAATACTGTTGTAACTGGGATTACAGCATTTTTCCAGTTACACTTAAAGACTTTGCCAGTTATAAGAAGAAACTATTTCTGTATCAATAAGTTTTCAATTTGCCAAGATGAAGGTAGGAAAGATGGAGAGAGAGGAAAACAGGGCAAAAATGACCAGGTAATGAGCTAAAATTAATTACAAAAGATATGTGGAACTAACATGATTGTGCATCTAACTTAAACTGTTTGGGAGGCAAAAATTAAATGAAAAATCTATCTATAGTACTCAGCACTGCTTGTATAGAGATTTTGATAGTGATTTCATTCTATTCTTTCATTTCTTTTCAATTACTGTGGACAGCCTAGGAAACTGGAGTTTCCTCATAATTCTTCACCAACACAAAGAAATAAAATGTAGAAGTTCTATTCCAACTCCACTTTTTTAATGATAAATACACACACTTTACAGAATTGCAGGCTTCCGGAAGGCATCCCTCCATCCATCCCACCATATTCATAGTTTGTAGAGAAATCTTCTGAGCTTTGCCTTCAAAAGGTCTCTTTGGCAAAGTATCTTAGGGCAAGAAACAAGTTGGATATCAGCACTCCAGTATGCTTGGACACTGGTAAAATCCAGATGTCAGAATTGGTATTGAAGAAAAACATCCCTCACAGGCCTGAATGGCAAAAAACTTTGAGGCCTTTTGTCTTAGGCTGTGCTTTCAGTGAGGGTCTCCTGCTAGGATTATGTAAGCATGCTGCTCCCATGTTAAGTCTAGTCTAGTTCATTACAGGGACTTTGAGCGCTGATCTCCGGAGGATGGTATTGCTAATGTATACATAATAGTAATTTGAAAACTGTGGGAGGGAAACTGTTTAACTGGAGGATTTTGAAAGTTTGTTTCCAACATAAATAAATATGGAAGAAGACAGACAAACTACCTTTCTAAAGGCTGGGGGGGGGGGGGGCAAAGTGGGAGTTTAGGAAAGGATGATAAGTGGCATTAAGTAGAAGAGCTTGGGAGCTTTCTGAAGGGGTTTTGACAGGGTTGATCTGTGGGTTTGTGTGTACCAGCAGGTCATGACGGCTAAGTTAGACATCCACATTGCACCTCCAGTGTAAGATTGTACACCCACACATAGTTTTTCACACATGCCTGGAGCATCTCTAAGACAACTATGTTGTACTTAACATTTGGTATCAAGTATGGTATTTTCTAGCCACAAATGGGCCATTTGTGCTTCCTTTTTAAATATGTAATAGCAGTGATTATATCAACAATAACAGAGCATTGTAGACGGGAATGCTGTTGGAGTTGCTGTAGGGAATAAAAGACCTCAAGATAAACAATGAAACTTGGTCTGTTTCCAGACCTTCTTTGGAGAAGCAGCTAACGTAAATAAACTGGGAATGACACTAAAATTATTTCAGTGGGTGACTTTAAATGCAGATTTTTTGTGGGGTAAGGGAGGGGCTGGAATTTGTTACAGGTGTTCTTTCAGCCCCTTCCTGTAGTTCAGGAATGCACAGCTCATAGTCTATGTGCTGGATTTGCAGCCCAGTGGTTAATTCAGTCAGTTGTCTGCTGCCTTTCAAGATCTGGCTGAGATCTTTTGGTGTTTGGCCTTCTTTTCTCAACTCGGGCTTCTTTGATGCACAGCAGGCCAGCCTAGCTTCCAGCCAGCACTCTTTCTGCTCCAGAAAGGGCTTTGGTGAGGAAGGTAACCAAGGCCAAGCTATGTGAATTATTCTTCAGTCACGGTCTGCTCCCAGCCCACCCCCTTTCCTGGCTGCAAGGGAGCAGGCAGGGACTCAGTTGGGCACAAACCCAGGGGTGATGCTCATGTGGAATAGTCATTGTGTACAAGTTTAGTAAATCCAGCTTTTCTGGAAAGCGTTATGCCTTCCGCTCCAGCTGTGCACTTGCAGTCCAGCTGATTCTCCCAGGATCAGCACATTTGGCTGCTTCTTCCCAGCCTGCAGACAGTGCTGCTCCTGCCGCGGTGTGGAGCTGAACCCTGCTGCTGTAGCTGATGCATCTTGATGGATTTGTTGCCAAATGTACCATCATTTCACCAGTGAGACAGAGAATAATTTCCAGACTTCACTGGTATAGACTGGGAGAACAACTGGCAAATTCCTCCTTTTTGCATGTTTATTTTAGGTCTTAATAGACTTAAGTATTTCAGGACTCTCTAGTAAAATAAATGCCTGAGGGAGCCTAAAATGTTCACACATAACTAGGGCTGGCAGGAGAACAAGAATTCAGTGTCATGAAAAATTTAGCATGCTTGGCATTCATCTTGATGAGGAACTAAACACAGTTCAGAGATTTTAATGAAAAAAAGAGAGGGAGAATGAGTTGCTCTGCTATTAGCTGAGGCCTCATTAGCTGGGGCACTCACTTGGAAGGTGAGAGACCCAGACTTAATCCTCTGGCCTAAATCAAGCAAAACATTCACTTGCCTTTTCTCTAGTTACCTGCTCTCTATCTCTCTTACATTGACCAAAAGTTCGGGTAACCATCTGAGGTGCCTCTCCAGTAGCAGAAGCATATAAAGATAGTTCTCAGTCTCTGCATGTGTTGAAGAGTCTGCAGTTCCTTTTGGTGCATGGCTGGGGGATACTCCATAAAGAACTACCCAGCTGTATCCACTTAGCCCATTTTTTTGAAACATGTCTGTTTGCTGCCATCAAAAGAAACAATAGCATTATCAAAATTACCCCTCTATTTATGTTATTCCATGTACATGTCACAAAACACAGTAAATTTTTTCTAAGTATATTTTAGTATGCCAGTGGTTTACATTAAATGGCATAATTATTTAACTAGTGCTACATTCAACACTCCTACATGTTCTTGTCTTGATATTTTTTTAGTGCAAGTTCCCTTTCTTTTATACAATAAACTAATTAATTTGTAACAGAAGTATCTGAAACTTTTGAATTACAATGTGAGGGAAAATGAAGAACATGTCCATTAATGAGAAGGTTGTATAGAAATAAAAGGACAAGGAGAGGCAAGATGGGAAAAGGTAAGAGGTAGAGCTTTCCTTAGCTGTAAAAGAAAAGACTGGGACATCAAGTAGCCTAGTCTCTAGGAGGTCATAAATGCTGTGATGTAGGTGGCACTGCCGTGACTGCATATAGGTTTTGCAATTTTCAGAGGTACATTGCCCGCTGGCTTTGCAGTACTCAATTCACAGCCTTTGCAGGGGGATAGGAGGCATGCAAGAAAAAAAACATAGTATCTTGCAAAGCAAAGAGCAGAGGGAACGTGAATTTCTGACCCAAACTGGCATTCTGGTAGGACATGCCTGAAGCAGGAAGATAATTTGGTGCACTCTGTCCAGCAACTTTACATTCAAGTAGCATGAAAACCCCTCCTTCAGTGACTGGTTTCTAGAAAACTAGCGGGGTTTGGGATGGTTTTTTATAGATAACATCAGTGAAGAATGATCTGAGCTGCAGCTGAGAGAGGAAGAGCTGGATGTGTTTTAATCCAATAGATTCCATGAAAACAGACTGTAACCATAAAAATGTCAAATAAAGCAGTTGTATATTACTGTTTATAATGAATTGTTTTCTGCTTTCTCTGCTAATCAGGCATTTTCATAAATGTATTTTCCTTCCAAATGGATATATTGTTTTTCCCATGGAGCAGCTGTGGTAACATATTGTACTTGCATGGTAGGATTTTTTCTTTCAAATGGAATGATGTATGAGTCATTTATGCCTAAAACATAGTAAAACTTATTATACCATCATTCATACCACATTTTTTGAAATAAACAGATCCGAAAAGACACTTACAGTGAAAGTTGGATTCCTGAGAGTTTTCATGGGCTGATGAATGTTATGGGCTGAGGCAGCATTTTTATTCAAAAGAAATTTGTGTATGGCTCTTAATATCACTGCCTGCTCACCTCAGCACACATAATCTTAACAGTAGTGTGACAGAGGGGTTTGTATTAAACTGCATTGATTAACATCCTCCTCTATTTGACAGAATCTGACTTTGAAGTATCCTGTGATTTGTTTTCTACTTGTGGATGTAAAAATTCTGTCCAAGAATTGACTTTGCAGGCTGTAAGTGCTTCAGAAAACACATAGTGAATGGTAACTGCTTCAGAAAACATGTAATGAATGATTATTTAGACTACCAGGATACCTCATAGATAACAAACACAAACAACACAAGGAAAAGAAAACCTCTGAGATAACTGAGAAAGAGAGCTAAGACTATTTCTTTGTCTTTATCTGTTCGTGTAGATACCATGGCATTTCAAGTGTAGGAGGCTAAATCAAGTACCATGTAGTAACAGCAACTGCATCAGAAAATTCCACGCGTGTTAGGCATAAACATGCCGAAGTACAAAAGGAATGTATTGTGGGTAAACCCAGTTTCAATTCTATGTTTATCTTTTTCTCTGCACATATAAATTACATATTTTTATGGTCCAGTCCTTTCAGAATGAATATGTTTAGCTTGTAGAGTGTTCCTGCGTAATCTTTACCTTACATAGGGCTGCATTATCAAGCATCATATAAAATTAGTTACTTCGTGCTGATATGAATGTGGACAAAGTCAAGCCATTAGTTGGCTTTTTCAAGGGCTGCTCTCATAATTGGTTACATTACTTCTTTGTATAAAGGGAGCATTGTGTGAATACAAATGTAGTCTTGGCCAAGAACCTGTTAAAAAGTGTCTGTTTCAGAAGGGAAAAAAAGCGGCCGAATAAGAAATTTGTTCATGTCCTGTCTTATCAGTAAGTGCTTTGGTAGACGTTTTGGCAGTAGAGATTTATGAAGGTTGATGTGGGGGAGTGGATAATCATGGAAAACATGTGCAGTAAAGGATGTGGGGAATTTCAGTTTTACAGGGCAGGGCTTCCAGACCATTGCCTTTAAATGCATTCCTGTGGTAATAGGCTTTTATCTTGCAGGTCTTACAGGTACTGAAAGGTGCATCTTGAAAGTACAATACTTCAATGTTAATAATTTTGGGGGAACTCGGAGGCTTACGCATGTCCTGCTGACAGTCCCACAGTTTAGATGAAGAACAGGTGTTTCAGAGTTTGCAAAGCACTCAGACAAGAATTTCCCTTCATCTCTTTTCAAAGAGATTGATAACTTCTGTCGGCAGATTTGGATGGCCCAGTTGGCATTTCCCTTGTCCTTGGACAAAGGCCCAAGGATTCTGGAAGCAGCTTGGTAAAGAGGGTTTGTTAACCTTGGCTCCAGTCAGGTGTAAACAAGTATTGTCTCTATTTTGGAAATTTCCTTATATGTATTTTGGCCCAATCTTTCGGGCCTTTTCTATTTTCATTGAGATAAAACTTCTTAGAAGTAACTGGTATGGTTTGCTTTATTTTATTTTTTAATATTTTGAAGTGGTCATATTGGCAAAGAAATAAAAATTGTGTTATTACTGCTAGATTTTGCAGCTAACATTTCATGAAACATTATTAGAACCCCCTTTTGTTCATTAACTCATAACTTTATGAAAAGCACTTTTGGACTGAAATTTTCCATGTTTATTCTGAGGCCAAAGGGATTTTTTTACCTTCATTCAACATTTTCTGACCTACCTAAACTAACATGAGTGGTTTGCATATGTTTTTAAGAAATATTAGGTCTGGGTTCTTCTGGACTTGAGTGAATAACTGACTATTTGAAATTCATGGCTTTAAAATTCAACATATATCTAGAGCACAATGCAGTCCTGCCCAGTATAAACACAGATTAAATGTTACAAAATTAAAAGCTATCCAATGGGGTTTTTATGTAACTAGTCAAAATACATTCCGGTTTAGATCACAGTACTTTCTTAGAGTGGAAGACAGTGACTAAAAATGTGCTACCTTATAGTGCTTCATAAATACTGTATAAATTTTCTCACCAGTTACAACTTTATTTTTTATCTCTTCAGGCAAAAATAAGGGACTGTGTCGATGTGGGGTTTTTGTTTAATGCTGAATTTCCCTAAATAAAGAGTCCAGCTTTCTCTGAGTTCTCAGTATCCAATCGTTTTTATTGTTCTCGGTTTTCTAAATCATCCCTCAACAAGACCTGGCTTTGTCAAAAATCTCGCCCTAAAATGCCACCTCTGGCCCATTTCAACACTGCTGCCTTAGTGGCTTTGGTAGTGAGCTAACTTTGGTGGTCATGCAGCGGGTTTTCATTTAAGCTTTCCAGCTTCCTGCCTGTGGCGGTCTATTTGTTTCTAAGGTAGAAACATTTTCTCCACATGGGCAAAGCTGATAAGTTCTTTTCCAGCAGAGAAATAAATTGCATACTAGATGTAATGAGACATCAATGTCCAGTAAATGTCCTGTTGCTTGCGAGAGTGGTACTGCGTGAGACAACAGTCAATAATTTGCTGGTAATTCTCTAATTCCTCCCCAAAATTCCTTTGTTAAGGAGTTACATTTAGTATAGCAGAAAAAAAGCCCCAACAAGGAACAGAACTTGAAAGTGCAGCAGAAAGAGAAGGACTTTTGAAAATGGAGCAATGAAGAGCTAACAAAAATACCCGCTCAGTTGTGTTACCTTCAGGCATGCGAACCTTAGGAAGTTCAAAACTTCTTCACTGGTTAGACAACTTTGATGTTTCACTAGCAGGACTGTTTTCTTCTTTCTTGTTGCTGAACTGTGAGTGCATTGTGTGGTTATTATTTCCATGGGAAGTTTTATTGATTCACTTTATTTAATTGGGAAAATACAGGGTATAGTCGCACAGTGCTTTATTTCCCATGGAAGGCTCTGGCTGTAGCGCTGCTCGTTCTGGTGACTCCCTGTAAGCGTGCTGGTCCTTGCAGGGCCACACTGGGAGGCACAGGAAGCTCATGCTAGGAGGTGTGCCAGTCCGTGGAGCAGCTTCCCATCAGGATCTGGTGAAGATGGTAACAATCATTGCATCCTTCCTCATTCGCCTCCTCCTTTGGTATGATCTTTTAAAATAACTAATGGTCCAGGAAATGCAGCTATCAGGGATATAAATAACTGCACTAAAAGAAGTGATTAGTTGGAGTATTGAGAACTAAGATGTTGTTTTGTAGATTAGCTTTATGGAACATTTTTTCAGCAGTTTTTTGCTCTTTGTTAGCTTCTAACAAAATCTCTTTAAATTGCCATGTTCCCTTCTAAGAAAACAAGTCATATTCTGTGGTCCGCAAGCATAGGCAATCCAGTGTCATTAAAGAGCTTTTCTGGATGCTTTGTTTACAAGGGACTGCAAGACAGTGGCCACACTGGTTACAAAAGTAGGCAAAACTGGCATCCCTGCCGTTTCTTTGACTTCTTTTCTCATGTAGGGCCTGGTAGACAAGAAAAAAAAAACCAACTAGCCAGATTTAGTTAATTAGTATTTATTTTGATTCCTCTTTAGACTACTTAATACTGGGCTGGGAGGGCTAAAGGTGGGAAATTACCCGATTCTGAAAACTGAATTTGTGACTCATTTTCAGATATTTATTTTCTTTTTAACCAACCTTTCCCCTACCCTCTTCCAAAAAAAACCCAAGTCCTTGTGCTCTTCCTGTCCTATGTAGGATAGGATGCATTTCCTATCCTATTCTAAGAAGAGTTTTCTGCTCCCCACCAATTTAGCCCAAAGCAATGTTGAAAATATAAAGTACATAGGCTAACAACGAGTCATGCTGGCAGAATGATAAACCAGATGTGACGTGGCTCGATCCATTTCACCTCTAATAATGAAAAGGAAGACTGAAGAAGGGTTTCTTCAAAGGTTACTTTTGTAGGCGATTACTCATTATGAATTCTTAGCTTAAAGAATATCAGCATCCAGAAAAATTAGTCTTTTACAAAGGTCAGGATTGAGAGTGGAAACTTGGTAAACTCTTCACCCTCATCACTGAGTGAGTATAAGACACACAGACTGAGAGCAGCTGTCCTCCATACACCAATTATGGTATATGCCAGCAGCTCTGGTTTTGATGCTTGATTCCATTTCTGGAAGTACAAAAAAAGAAAGGTGGATTTTTTTTTTTTCCTGGTTTTTACTTGTGTCTGTAGTGTGTTTGTGTTTTGGGTTTTTTACCATGAAAATCCTGGCAGGTTTTTGAGAAGAACTGGCTTCTGTCAACAGCACTGTGTGATGCTGACTTAGTTGTTCTGCATGTGAATTGGTGAACAGGGAGTAGAGAGACTGCCTGAACATCCCTACTCTCAAGAGACCTCCGTTGCCCTCTCCCTCCCCCTCACAGTGGTCAGTGAAGCAGTAAGCCCAGGTGGACAAGCACAGCAGCACAGGGCTGGCTGAGGCAGAAGCTGTTAGCCTTGAATGGGTGCCTTTTGTGTTGCATGAGTACAGAGCTGTGTATATGTGCTGCCGTGTAGAGAGACCGTGCCCCTCTGCACAGACCCTGTCAGATGGCCAGATTTGAGTAGGCACCAGCTCAGTGGCTGTGGTAGGCTGGGGCCAAGTCTGTGTCCATACAGGGTCCAGCTGGGGGCTCCTGAAGGTCCCCTGCTCGCACAGTACAAGCGCTGCGTGCCTTTAGAGGCCTCGGGTGCTCCAGCTGCCTCTGTGCTTGCTGCCAGAGCTTACAAGTTGGTTGCAAGTGGTAGTGGCCAAAACTGTGAACATGTGACTTGTACAGCGGAGTCAGTGGCTGAGCTGGTGTCTCCCTGGCCTGGCTGTGAGGCTGTCGTCACATGGCAGAGGAGCTTGAATCCCAGCAGATGCTCTTAATGGAGAAATGACATTTTTGTGTGAAAACTTCTAAGTCTCAAGTGAGATATGAGTTATTTGAAACATTTTGCAATCTGGTGTTGGTTTCATCAGTTTACTTCTGTCCAAAAGCACACTCCCTCAAGAAAAATAATAATTTTTAAAAAAGGCATCTCTTTCTAAAAATACAGAGACCTATCCCTTAAAATGATTTTCTGAGTGGAATGAGGATGGTCACTCTCCTGGAACTAGCTCTCTGTCCCTCTTCCAACGTTATACGTGCCCACTTTTGATTAATGTTGGGGGAAATAAAGTGGAAAGTCCAGTTGAGTTGAGCAGAATAGCTCCTAAAAAAAACCCCTGTATGCTAGAGATGCTTGAATCTTCAGTTCAGCTTATGAACTTTTTACCTAGCTGAGCGGGCCTTTGGTCTGCACCCGACTCTTATAATGTAATTTCTTTTGAAACTAATAATAATAAAAAATAAAAAAGGTAGTGAGAGCAATGCATTTTAGTTAGGATAATCTGTCAGTTAAAGCTGAGATTCTGCAGTTTCTTTACAGACAAAATTCCCATTTAAAGCAAAGATGAGCAGTGCCTGAACTCAGGATTGAAGAAGGAGCCGTTGTGATCATGCAGTCTGACCCCTGTAAGAACAGGGCACTCCTTTTCATTTAGCAATCTGCTGAGCAGCAGCTGTTAAATTTCCGAAACCACCAAAATGCCTCGAAACACAAAGTGTTTGCTTCAGAAATGAGTGTCAGTTCTAATGCAAAACCATTTTTCTTTTTCTTAAGAATTCTTTCTCTTTTTCAGAAGACAATTACAAGCTTTATATTACAGGCTGTGATTACTATGCTACGCTTCCAAGAAAAAAAACAAACAAACAACCAAATTACAATATTTCAGGCCAGCATTTCTCTTGCTTTCTAATGGATTGCTTTTGTTTTCAAATCAATGTCCTCTGATTATAGTCTTGTAAAGTTTCAGCTTTCACGTTGTACAGAAGCATTTGCAACTTTGAGAGCTTAAAATACATGTCAAGATAATGCACCTGTTTTGTTTAGAAGTAGTAACTTTTCAAGGAAGTCTAGAAAAGGTAGATGCCATTTGTCTTTAGATTTGCATCTAAGATGTAGTCACAGTTCATCAGCACTCAGAGGGATTTGAAATTTTGAAAATGCACTTCCCAGCTCAGGGGTAAAAAGGTCATTACCTGTTATGTGTACAAATAAAGCAAAACAAAAACAATGAAATGTAAAACCCACAGTAGACTGCAAACATTGCTTTCATGTGTTTGAACACATTTGTTTCTAAAAGAATTCTTGGCACATAGTTCTCACTGAAGTTTTTTTAAGTATATATGGATTCATACTTTCTTATTTATATGTGTGTATGTGCATGCGTATTTATTTGAAAGACTGTCTATGCATGTATTTCCTTGGGGGGATAATGTTCATAGTAGCTACAATGGTCACTGCTGGTATAAGCAGATAAAAAGAACTCTTTTGGAAATAAATAATCGTTCTTTGTGTGCTAGGCTACAATACTTTTCAGTAGTTCTATTTGCATGTAGAGTTTTAATTAAGAGATAACTGTCACTGCAGGTTGACTGCAGAAGGCTGCAGTATCCAGCAGAGAGATAAATGTTGATGCCAAGTCATACAGGTTGGAGAGCATACAGGGAGTCCATAATAAAAAAAATGGGTTTACAATTACAATTCACTTATTACTAACTTACTGTGTTCTACGCAGAGATGGAGAGGTTCAAAGTCTGGTTGCTTAGGGTTGTATATACCAGGTATGAGGTTTCAAGTGTTTTAGGGGACTTTTTCGGTCAATCTATGTGTGATACATTGGAAACTGAAACTTTGGGATGTGATCTGTAAGCTTACTAGGAGAGTATAGGTGCCCTATTTAACAAGAGTGTGTTACAGCTTTCAGCACACTAGGAAATCCTAGAACAGATTGCAAAAATTCATCTCAGCTTGATTCAGAAAGGCTATAAGTGTCCTTCTGCTTGTTTGAAAGTGTTTCGGTTTCTAATTAATTTAGCCAGAAGACACGTTATTTCTGACCTTCACAAACCACTGCCTGTCTGATCCCAGTTTTAAAAGAGCCTATTAACTGTTTCATTAAAAAAAAAAAAAACAAACCTGACTTTTCCTGTTGTGAGGAGCAAAGTACAAAACGGGCATATATAGCTACTGTTAGAGACCCATTATATGTATAACATATTTTTCCACAGTATGTGGTAAGTTTTGGGGTTTATTTGACATAATAGTGCCATTTAAAATAACATGAAACATGAAATCTTCATTTCCATGAAGTCACCAGCCAAAATCCCATTAATTTAAGTAAAGAAAGGAGATATCTGCCTTGCAATTTTTAATTTAATAGCATTTTCTCACTGACATTGAATCTGGTAAGTACTCTTGACCAGTAACTTCAAAATAAGTCTCTCCCCCTCTTTCTTTGAGATGCAGATAGAGTAACTTTTTTATTCTGTCTCCGTGACAGGGGCTGCCCAGATGGTGAAAGGAAAAATGCACTGTTCTGCCATAGCTAAACAGCCTAAACAGAGCTGTCTACTCTTGTATTGCCTTAAGCAGCCATCAGAAGTTATATGTAAAAGCTGGGTGCAAGATTTATGCATCCTGATTGAGATAAAAATAATGGCCCTTCAGATTTTTATGGTGAAATTACTTCTGCAAAGTATATAATTCGCAATACATCTTATGCAATGTGAATTGATAATGCCAAGTTTTGAGAAGTACTCTAGATATGTGAACAGAAGTTAAGCATTAAAAGCAACAAAAACTTTGCTGAAATAAAACTTGATCTTAAGAATGTGTAGATTTATAATTACAAAAGAAAATAAAAAGGTGGTTTTTTTGTTGCTGGTATCATATTGCCAGCAAAATGTCTCTGTTTTAAGTGTTTGAATCTGTTAGGAAGCTTTCAGCACTGCACGCATTTTAGGGCTCTGCAGAGACTTTCTGGGTCATCTGTTCCAGCCTGCCTACCCTGCAACAGCAGGAGATCGTTACTACTCCTTCTCTTCCATCCTACGTTTCTCTTAAATGCCATGTTCCAAAAGTGTCCAATACTATTTTCTTTGAAATAACGTCTAGTGAAGATGCAGCATGTAATTCATCTACACACCCATTGGTGTTGTAGCAAAGTGCTTCTTTTTAGCATGTGATGACAGATGAAAGCTGAAAGCTGAGCAGTTGTTGGATTTGTTCTTCATAATACAATATAAATAAGCTTAAGTGCTGCTAATGGCTTTTGTTGAAGGGAAAGGGTGCAGGCAGCCTGTACACAAGTGTAAGCTGTGGGTTGGAAGCATCCCTGAGGCTCTGGGTCTGGAGGCACAGCTCTGCCCTCTTCTCTCCCCAATCCTTCCCGTGCGCTGCGGTCACCCTACCGCGCTTCCCTGCTCTTATACCCACGGTATTAAGCAGCAGCAATTGCCAGAGGCTCAGCCTTGGGCTTGAGCCTTAATATAGGAAGTCCCACACATCTGTATGCCTTCCCTTACTACCAGTCCATTCATGGCAGTCGTCCCCATTGTGTATTTACTATCATTTTATGGGTTGCAGACTTATCAGACTTACCCTTTCAGCTTTTCCATGTGTGACATCAGTTCTGCTTCTAACTTTTATTTTATACTGTCTTTTAGATCAGTGCTGATCTTTGCAAAAAACAGTACAATTTTTTAAACGTAATTACCTTGTACATATGTATTTAATGTATCCAGTGTTAGCTCAGATATATTTCTTTGTTAATTTTCTTATTTCAACCAGTTTTCTTTGGGTTTTACTTTCTTTGGGGACTTGTATTATTTCCTTAGCAAATCTGTTCACATCTTTGCATATTGCTATGTTGAGTCTGTTCCTTCTGGAGTTGTCCTGTATTTGCTGAAAATCTTTTTTGCACTTTCATGTGAGGTAATTTTTTTGGAAATGCATAAAGATAATTTTGATTTTGAAAATGCTAAGAAATTAAAGTGTGTTTCTCCTCATAACTAACCTAAAAGATGAGATTTAAATACTCTTAAGCCCAATATACTTTCTCATGAAAAAATAGCTGACTTATCATATATCAAAGTCACATACTAAACCAAAGAAATTTGGTTTTTTTAAGGTGTAGGCAAGAAAGTCAAAGCTGAACAAGAGAAATTTTTGCTAGGTGTATACCAAATGAAGCAGGATAGGGGGCAGAGACGAATCAATACTTGTGTTTTTGTGGTTTTCTTTAGAATGAAATAAACTTTGTATCATTGTGTGCCTCGAAGCTGTACGGAAAAAAATATTATAAGCAATATTATTGGCTTTTGTTGTACTTAATGATTTTTGTGATTTATAAATGTGTTTGTTAAGACTACAATAAGAGATACTACAAAATATAATACTTTTAAATGCCTTTCATTCCATATAAAGAAAGAAATATTGGAGAGGAATACAGACGTCATTTACGATCCCTCTTGCTACTATGTTAAGTATTTTCTTTTCTTAACATGCAGCGTATTCTATAAATGGCGGTATAGATCGCTATCTGTCTTTTCACTTGGAATCAAAGAGGAGCTCACTGCGGAGATCTGCCAGTGCTGGATGAAGCTGCACAGAAATACACGTCCCAGCTGGTTGGCTTAGGATTCTTGTGAAGAATTAGATAATATTATAACCAGCTCCCTTTTCTCTGCAGACAATGTAGCTTTGTGACAAGAAAAACCTGCCTGCTAGAATTAGGTTTATTTGTAAAAGTCAAATCACCAAAGCGCCATAATTTCCTGGTGATATCACAGCCCTAATCATTTGATTTTTGCAGTAGCAGAGATCTGTACCCACTGAGTGTAGTAGGGGAGCTTTGTGAATAGCCCCCCGCTTCAGCCTGCAGATGACACACAGTGTTTTCTGAACTGAGAAACTCAGGAAGCCAGAACAGCCAAGTGATGCTCTTTCCAAATGGCTACTCATCAGTGAAGTGCAGTGTCAACTTGCCACGTAGCACTGAGACAATTAATAAATTTGGATAAATGAGGGAATTCACAAAATAATTAAGGGACTTTGGACGTGACACATTTTTGAGGCAACTGGATATTTTGTATGATTATAGTTTGTGTAATCAGGGCTCTGTTGTGTTTGAAAGTTAATGAGTGTAAATTGAGAAGGGGAGAGGAAGCATAATGAGAACAGTGTTGTGCACAGACTCTGTAGGTGTTACTGAGATGCTGATTTGCTTCAGACAGTATACATCTGGAGCATATTATTATAGCTCTCCCTTCTAGTCAGGGAAGTCCAAGCAAGTAAAGCAGATTGTTCCAAGCTAAAAATAAAACCCTTAGAATTAATTTGTATTTAAAACAAAACAAAAACCCCACCCCCTTAACTATTATTGGAATTATTCAAAAAAATGAAATATAATGGCTATCGAAATAGGTTTTGGTACATCATAAATAATGCATTAAATACTCTATAAAAAAATACCCACAAATCAACGTTACTGAAGCAAGCAATATAAAAAATCAAGGTGTTGCAAGAAAATCTGATGGCAAGTTGAAAATGTGCCCACTTCCTACTTTCAGATTCCAGGTCGAGCCCTGTAAGATGTCATTTCTTCATCCTTGTTGTTTCCCTGACTATAAATATAGACCTTGAGTTTCACAAGTTTCAAAGTTACTTGAGTACTAATAAGTGCTCACTTTCCTTCCTGAACCAAACCTGAGTCTTAAAATTGTGCTGTACACTACATGTTTGAGAAGAGGTAAATGACATGTGAATGAAAGAAGAAAACAGTTTGTGGTCGGGCTGTCACGGGTTTCTTTACAGGGAAACCAATTAGTTAGGACTTAGCAATGTGGTTTAGAGATCTCTAAGATACTATGTGGGATTAAACTGATTATGAAAGCCAAAAAAAAAATTAAAGTCAACAGGGTGCCAGCAGTGTACGAAGAAGAGAGAGGGAAGGTAGTTCAAGCTGTTGGTGCCAATATGATTTATTCTGATAAACTTAAATATAACATGGAGAGGTGCTGCACCTCTCCAGTATCACGGTACTACTGAACACCATAAAACCAAATCTTTACATGATGAAAAAACCACCCTCTTTTCCTTTGATATAAATTGCATAGTTATGAATGGTATCCATACAGGTTAGTTCGGGTTTTTTTAGCATAAAGTAAACCAGAACTTGAACTGGCCACTTCAGTCAAAGACAATAAAAAGAACTTATTTAAATATATCAGCAGCAACAGGAGGACAAAGGAGACTCTCCCTCCCTTGCTGGGTGCAGAAGGGGCAGTAGCAATGAGGGACAAGGCAGAGGTGCTCAACGCCTTCTTTGCCTTGGTCTTTTAACTCCAAGGAGGAATGTCCTAGGGATACTCAGCCTCCTCAGCCAGGAGATAGTGGGAATGAAGCTCCAGCTGTTGGAGAAGCCTTGGTTAGTGACCTGCTTGGCCACTTAGACATACACAAATCCATGGGGCCAGACGGGATCCGTCCGAGGGTTTTAAGGGAACTGGCAGAGGTTCTCGTCAAACCCCTCCCCTCATCTACCAGCAGTCTTGGCTGACTGGGGAAGTGCCGCTTGACTGCAGGCTGGCAAATGTTATGCCCATTTACAAGAAGGGTCGAAGGGAAGATCTGGGGAACTACAGGCCTGTCAGTCTGACCTCGGTAGCGGGGAAGGTCATGGAGCAGATCGTCTTGAGTGCTATCATACAGCACACGCGGGACAACCGGGTGATCAAGCCCAGCCAACATGGGTTCACCAAAGGCAGGTCCTGCCAGACCAACTTGATCTCCTTCTCTGACAAGGTTACCCGTTTAACGGACGAGGGAAAGGCTGTGAATGCGGTGTACCTGGACTTCAGTAAAGCCTTTGACACCGTTTCTCAGAGTATCCTGCTGGAGAAACTGGCTACCATCAGCGTGGACACCCTCTGCTGGGTTAAAAACTGGCTGGATGGCCGGCCGGGCCCAAAGGGTTGTGGTAAATGGAAGTAAATCCAGTTGGAAACCAGTCACGAGCGGTGTTCCCCAGGGTTCAGTGCTGGGTCCAGTCTTGCTTAACATCTTCATCAATGATCTCGATGAAAGCATCGAGTGCACCCTTAGCAAGTTTGCGGATGACGCCAGGCTGGATGCAAGTGTGGATCTGCTTGAAGGAAGGGAGGCTCTGCAGAGGGATCTGGACAGGCTGGATCAATGGGCTGAGGCCAACGGGATGAGGTTCAGCAAGGCCAAGTGCAGAGTCCTCCATTTGGGTCACAACAACCCCATGCAGCATTACAGGCTTGGGGAGGAGTGGCTGGAGACCCTCCTGGCAGAGAAGGACCCGGGGGTGTTGGTTGACAGCCGGCTGAACATGAGCCAGCAGTGGCCCAGGTGGCCAAGAGGGCCAATGGCATCTTGGCCTGTATCAGACACAGCGTGGCCAGCAGGAGCAGGAAGGTGATTATGCCCCTGTACTCAGCACTGGTGAGGCTGCACCTCGAGTGCTGGGTTCAGTTTTGGGCCCCTCACTACAAGAAGGACATTGAGGGGCTGAAGTGTGTGCAGAGAAAAGCAACAAGGCTGGTGAGGGGGCTGGAGAATAGGCCCTATGAGGAGAGACTGAGGGAATTAGGGTTATTTAGCTTGGAGAAGAGGAGGCTGGGGGGTGACCTCATCACTGTCTACAAGTGCTTGAAAGGAGGTTGTGACAGGGTGGGTGCTGGTCTCTTCTCACAAGTGACAGCGATAGGACAATAGGAAATGGCTGCAGGTTGCACCAGGGGAGGTTTAGACTGGACATTAGAAAGAATTTCTTTGCTGAGAGAGTGGTCAGGGATTGGAACAGGCTGCCCAGGGAGGTGGTGGAGTCACCATCCTTGGAGGTATTTAAAAAACGGGTAGATGAGTTCCTTAGGGACATGGTTTAGTAGGGAGACAGGCACAGTTGGACTCGGTGCTCTGAGAGGTCTCTTCCAAGCTTATGATTCTATGTGATAAATCTACTTCATTTTTTTGTACGATTCTCCACCTACAACATAATACTTCATTCAAAATTAGTCCAGCAGTCTTACTCTCACAGAGCGAGATCTGTATTGACCGAATACTATAAAAACGCAATATATTCACAGGTAAATGAGGTAACTTTCTCTGCTGCTTACTGGATTTAATTACAGTTTCATTAAAGGACTAAATGTATTGTTATGACATTCTAATTTTTTATTTAAAGCTATCTTCCTTCATGATATCTTTATGATACTTTCAAGGTGTAGAAATGGGATGTATTCATTACATATACTTGTTTTAAAACAACTTGTGCAGATGGACTTGAGTTTGACAGGTGAAAGATTTTAATAGGTTTTAAATAGTGTGTGTATCTGAGAAACACTGCTAAAAAACTTGAATTCCTGTCAGAATAACTCATGGTAGAAACTTTATTCTGCTTAAAGACTTGAAAAATATAAAATACTGTGTTTTCAAAATGGTTGCAAAGCAAATATTTCAGTTGGCAACTGTTTCTCTGTTGTTCTCTGTTGCATAGATACTGGAATTCCAGTAGTAATAGTCCATTGAAATAGCAAGTCATGACATTGTGTTTCCCGAAGCAGTTGAAACAGTTTCTTACATGCAATTTTAATTTTCTTTTTCCATCTCTGTTTATTATTTGAAGTAGACCATTCACCTTTCAATGATGAAAATAAAAAAATTGTTGTTTCCATAATATCTCGACTCATATTTTAATTTTTTTTTATTTTTTTTTCATAGGTCCTCCCATGCCATCCTCCTCATCTAGTCCATCAGTTACTGAACATTTACACTCCCCTCCTCCATCACCCAACCTCCATGAAAACCAGAGGTGGTTATTAAGTAATAATGCCAGCCAGCCAGTTCAGGACTCTGATACAGATGAGGACTATACTGCCAGCTCATATCTAGTACAGACCGGTAGTGTTTCTGTGTCTGTCCCGGGTCATGGTAAGAAGAGAACACTTTGTCCATAGTTTGAATACACTTATTTTCCATCCTCTTACGAAATTGCCTAATAAAAATTGAAGATATCAGAATTACTTTGTATTTTAAACTGATTTTCCTTTACATGTTACAAATTATGTTTCTAATTTACTGTAGGATAAACAAGAGTAGAAAATAACTTCTAATACATAAAAGCTTGGGTTTTTTTTTAAAAAAGCTTGTTTTAAAATGCAATACATAGATGAAGCAATAGCCATTAATGATTTATTATGTAATGTAATTTGTAGCAAGTGAATAGCCTTTAGTTGTGCTTTTTTAAAGGATAGGCTGAAGTCGGTTCAATTGTCATGATGTTCGGCTTCAGAATAATGTAAAAATGATCCTTTGTTACCTCATCAAGTTCAGCAGGTCCCAGCTGGTCCTTTAGTTTCCCTGGGGCAGGAGAAGGGGATTTGTGTATTACTGGGTAGGGCACTCTAGATTGAAGAAAGAGATCTACAGAAAGAGAGACAGTGTGGTGAGAGAAGGCAGCAGTGGCTCCTGAGAAGTACGTTTCCATGTTTCTTGTCCTCCCAGCCAGTACAAGTAGCCAACAGGAGTGACGTGTACTTGAAACTTTGGTGCCCACATATATGTTGTGCCATAGGAAAATGCATTTTTACTTCTGGTTTTTAACATTAAAAAGTAGGCATACAGGAAGAATAATTCCTTAATTCACAACCCTTCATCAGTAGATCAGCAAAGCTTGGAGGAAGCCTCTTCATTTTCTAAGAACCATTTCTGTCTTTTGACTGTGAAGAACTCTCCTACAAATGAACCACTAGAGGGGGTTTGGAGAAATATATTCTTACAGATAGCACATCATTTGATTGGACAGAATTATTTTGCAGAGCAAAACCCCTAGCTTTGAGCTTCTCTTCCTAGCTTTGAGTGCAACTTTGCTGTTATGTCTAAAAGGCCAATGTGCTAAGAATAGAGGGTTCTGGCTGTGTTAGAGGCTTGGATTAAGATCTTTGATAATGATAGCTTTATTTTTGCATGTGCAACTAGCTCAATATTTAATTTGTAAAGAACTCAAAAAAGAATGGTAACACATTGTGATAATCATAGTTTGTTATGAAGATGTCTCCTTCCCTTTATGTCTAGGAATAGGAAAGCTGTTATAAAACGTATGCATTCTCCAAAAGTTAACTTGGTTTAGTTCATTAAGTCAATACATATAGTTTATTGTATCCACCAGCCCTTCCTCTAGAAATGAAAAAGTCAAAAGCAAGAGAAAGCTGCTAAAAATTTTAGTAGATCTTATATCTCCTTGCCTCTTAGGAAACTTGTAAGTGCTCATCGTTCCTCTAGGTTTTAGCATTTTGCTACCTCTGTAGTTTTCAACAGTTGCTTGCCAGTCTGAGTTTGCCAGCCTTTAGGAAGTTTCCTTAACCTCTTTCACCCCAGACTAGCCAAAGTGGTATCAGCTGTCCCACATCAAGACAAGTCTTGGCCTTTTAGTGGGACAAAATAATGTGGGCGTTGATAACAAGCAGAACAAAATTTAACACCATAGTAATGTTGAGAGAGTTGTTCTTGGTTAGACTTGGAGTAAGCAGAAGGGAAACCTAGCATACTCTCTAAGTACATGTTCATTTTCTCCTCCCGTCTCTGTTCCCGCTGTGCTTCCTTGTCTCTTCTATCTGCAGATGTCAGAGATTCACCCCTTTGGTATATATATGTGCAGAAGAACTGCTTGCAGCTTCTGCTTCCCACTGCCAAGGAATTAAATCAACGATATATATGCACCCACAATCTAGTCATGCTGGCAGTCATATAATACAGTTAATGATCTTTCTCTCTCTCCACAAGATTAGACTTGTTTTTAGAAGTGCTTCGACATGCTAACCGTGGATGCTGTATTTGTGATTGCCATAATTTAGGTAGGGTTTGTTTGCTTTTCTGCTGACCAAAGAGAAGATCATAGGTGTTCTGGTAGTGGGTTTCCACTCCTGCCGTCAGCTGCAGGATCAGGGTTTGCATTACTTGAAGAGATAATGCTGTCAACCAGCACTTACATGACTATTTCTTCAAATATATACTTTTGCTTATGATTGGTTTGTTATATCTGATACTGTTGGCCTATTGATGGGGAAAATATATGTTCTTTGTAAAACGGGCAAGAGCAGAATTTTAATTATTAAGCTAATAATTTCTGAATTAGCTACAACTTTCGTGTACTCCGTGATTTGCATTGCTGTGTAGTATTTTTACTAGTATGTAGATCTCTCCAAATCTACCCTAGAAAGTAAATATAATTTAATTATGGTCTTTGGTACAGTCTTATTTAAGTATTCTATTTATTTATTTTAAATGGTAGGTAACACAGCATGTGTAGCACTTTCACAGAAGGAAGTGATTTTTTTCATCAGTTGTCTTTTAATTTATCCAGATACAAAAGAAGTTTTCCGTGCTATCAAATGTTAATGGGTACAAAATAACTCCAGTGCCATATTCTGGATGACTTTGCCTGATGTTTATATTAGCAGGAGGTGGAGGGTTGCTTTTGAAGCATTTAGGATAAAAAGCTACTGACCAAAAATAATATTGAACTGTTTTCAGTTATATTGATTTTACGTGAATAGCAAGTTAAATTACCCTCTCTTTAGTCTATGCAAACATCTGTCTGTTTTCTTGTAGTCTAAGTTCATTTGATCAATGTAGGAGGGGGTTTTTTATTAGCTCCTTCAAAATTTAAAGGATCTAATCAAGTATTTAGAATGATATTAAACTGAGCCTTTGGGTTTGATTAGTTTGTTTTGTTGACCAATGGGAATTAGCTTTCATTTGAGGAATTAGCTTACAGAGAAATGAAAATTACCAGCTATCAAATGCTTACCACATGAGAAGAAAAGGCCTTCGTGGAGGTATTGCTAATAGCTTTAAAAATTCAGATCAGGTGAGGACTGTTGTGGACAATTTGCTAGGAATCATTTCATTTCTCTAAAAGCAGTGTGTTAATAGGTTGTAAAATTCAGGAGCAGATAAATTCTAGGATCATCAGTAATAACTGTTCCTTTACGTAGAACTTCCAATTTATTCTACTAGTTGTTCCTCTTCTCTGGGGTGCAGCTCAGTATACTGACTCTGTTCCAGCAGTCAGCCTGATTTCAGAACAATTTGCTAGTTTTATTGTTTTTAGAAAAAAGAGCAAACTGGTTTATAAGAAACGGGGGCATCTGAATTTCTCTGCAGGGAAGAGGAACAGTTGTTTAACAAGAGGGAGAGTGAACTAGGAGTTGGCGAGGAGAGAATTCTTGAATGTCACTGAGGTGGAGAGGGTTTCTTTCTGTAATAAAGTCTGCTTATAAACAATAGAAGTCATATCAAGTCTATATTTAAGCATTTTGATAAGCTTTTTCATCTTTTCCCCTGAAAATTATAGATCAGTCAGAGTTTGGAAGGGTGTTTATTGAAATTAGTAGTTTGTCTTTCAACATAGACAGGTATTATAACGAGTAATAAAGCACTGAATAAAGCGGAGGCTATGCAGAAAATATATAGTTAAGCATTAATGCTTCGTACTGACAATGGAGATGAAGAGTCTGAATTAGAAGTTCAGGTTTAAGGATTTTTACCCCCTACATTGGAAACACTGTGGCAGAACCATCAAATGCAAAATAGAGAAAGGTGTATTTCACAGCAGCATTTGTATAGTGTATTCGAACATCTAAGTCGTACAAGGTTCTCAAGTTTCTTAGTTACAGATTGTGATGATAGCTCACCTGATGGGGAGATCTGAAACAAATTTCGATATAATATAAAATGTTTTTCAGTTGTCCTTGATGAAGTACCGGCCGGGTGATGCACAATAAAAATGTTTTGCTCCAGTCAGATATGAGTTGCAAATCGATGGGCTTTTCTGTTCCAAACAGCTGTGCTTTCCTGCAAAGAGAAAAATTTTGGAAATCTGATCGCAACTCTGAATTTTAATTTGTGAAAGGCGAAAAATAAGCTAAAAAGGTTGGTTGAATGATAACATAACACTACAAAACACTTCCTGGCCCTTATTCCATCACTTATTTGCCATAGTTATTCCACAAGGGTAACTGTGTGTGCTACTGAACTAGAACTTGGTAGCCAGGCTGTCACCTGCGGTTTAGTTCTGAGTAATGGGGAACAAAAAGAGGGGGAGGAAAATTCTAGTGAAGAAAGAAACACAGACATGGTGGTGTGAGGTTGAATGCTTAGAAACTGTGTGGACTCTTTCTGGTGAAGTTATATTTGCATCTTTTTTCTTCATTCTGAGAACTGACAGTTCAACCAAATTCCCTGGAAACTGTGGGTATACACATGCCTTATTTCCATTGTTGTATTACACATTGTCTAATGAAATTTTTTTATCTCTGATCTTATAATTCATGGTAAATTAGGTTTTGTCATTGTTGTATCAGTACGTACAATTTGTCTTCTGGTCTGACAGTGGTCCTAAGATATGCTGCTTGAAAAACGAATTCAAGCTTGTTTGGTTTGAAATAGTCTGTGCTAATAAATTAAGAATAATACATCAAACTAAGAGGAGTTGTGTTGAAGAACATCATGGGGATATGCTATAATCTTGGTTTTATTTAACACTGTCAGTAGTTATATGGATGAAGGAGTAAAAATGGCACTAATAAAATTTCCTAATGATACTAAATAGGGAGAATTCTGAGTGCCAACTGGGAACAAAATGTTAATAGAAAAGGACAAGGAAAGATCATTAATTGTATAGCTGGAAACTAATAAAGTGAAATGAGAGCTGAAAAATGTAAGCTGGTCTGAGATGCAGAATTTTCAGTAAAAATCTGAGGAGAAACAGTGATAGAGAATTTCAGTCAGAGACAAATCTGCAACACGGTCTGACTAACAACTACAGTTTGAGCTGGGTATATAAATACATCAGCAAAGAGGGAATCATAGACATGGACTATAAGTTTTGAATTTGGGCCTCTTCCTTCTTAAAGTTGCTGTTGTATTATCTTATTATTTATTCTACTGTTCAGATATATTTGGATGAAAACAATAAGGAGGTTAGAGGTATTAAGATATGGGAATAGGTAATAGAATACACCTTTGACTTAGTACCTAGCCTAAGCAGTAATTAAGTGCTGACAAAGGGGAACCAGTAGCCCAAGATGGAACAGAGCATGTTGTATATCATGTAGAGATACAATTAAAAGCAGTAGGATGAAAATAAGGAAAGGAAAGATAAGGCACATTATCAGGAAAAACTATCTAACAGTGAACTGTATTAAGGTGCCTAAGCCTATCCCAAGGGAAGTGTCAGAAGCTCTGCCACTTTGTAACATGAAATTAAAAGAAATCAGAACGTCAGTCATAGCGTTGAGAACAAACTACATTCACTTAGGAGAGATGGGCTGAAGTAACCTCCTGGAGCATTTCTATTAGTACCTGTGTGTATTTCAAATCAGCTGTAGTTTGTAGTTTATAACACAGATTGCCATACTAAGTTGCAGTAAGTGCGTTTCACTAGCAGCGTGCATGTTGCAATGCATTGTCTGTTCAAATGTAGCAGAAAACAATTTCTGCTATAGCCCAGACTTCACTCTGGAATTGTCCACATCTTCCACAATAAATCATTTGTAAAACAGTCTCTTTCCCCTACCACTTGCTGGATCATTTTATGTCCTGCAAAATTGCAAAGGTTGCCTGTTCTCAGTGAAAGCTGCCAATGTCTTCTGGGCATGTGCATGCTCATGTAAATATTTCGTAAGCAAAAATGTTTGATACCCGTAAATTCAGAATGCCTGTGATGCTGAATAGAGGCATTTGACAAGCTTTCTGTAAATTTGGAATAAATTCGTGCTAAAAAATACATGCTGACATTTTTTCTGAGGGTGGAGAGTGTTACACTGTCTAACAGTGCTTGCAGGGTTGCTCAGTAGCTACAGGAGGACTCAATCTCTTACAATCCAATATCAGACAATGCAGGAAGGCCAATGTCCTTTAGGTACGGATCAACAAATTTATCTGTTCTACGTGCTTGATTCAAATATAGTTGCTTTAGAAACTTAAAAATTGAGTCTTGAATGCTAGCCAGTTTATTTTTGATCTCTTTCTGATATTTGATTTCAATTCATGGATCTGTCTTTTTATCCTTTTTCTTTGGTTTTTCAAGCCAAACTTCTGTCAACATTGTTCCCTTAATGTACAAAAATGTACATTTGTTCCGTTTAATTAAGCATTCAGTCTGTTTGCCAAGAGCAAATTACAGTTCCCTAATCTCACCCTCACCCCTCCAAAATCAAATTTTGCGAAGTGGTGGGCAATTAGTTCTCATATCTGATTGTTGTAAGTCATGTTTTTCTCTTAAAGAATTTTGTGATTTTCAGTCTCTGTTTTTTTAATAGAAGAGCCAGGACCAATTATTTCTCCTCAGATTGTGGCCTTCATAGCCTTCAAAGAACAGTCTCCCCCACACCTCCTGTATCATTAGCTGAAAAATATCTTTCCAAAGATGATTTCGGCCTCTTCACAAATCAAAAGATTCAGAGTGACAAATTATCCATCTTATACTAGAAAGCATGCCAGATGGGACAACCTGCCAACTGCGTATCGTATTGCGGATATGATCTGATGTAAAGACATTTCCTCCCCTCCTCCCTTCGCCATCAGAAATCATATTACAAAAAAAATCACGCAAGCTAAGAAAATCCGTGAAAATAAATGGTTCTGAAATGCAGTGAAATGTAAAAGCAGAATGTAATTTTATTGAAGGAAGAAAGCTGGATCTGAATATCACATCACTTAAACTGAACAAACATATACCTGGGTGTATAGTTGCACATGAAACTCAAAAAGGCATCCCTTCCCTGCTTACCAGTGCTTGCACACACATCATTTCCTTCTGCTAGCTTGATTACAGAACAGACATTTCTAATAGCAAGATAAGGAATTTAAATTCGGATTTAAATTCTGTCAAAAGAATAATCCTGAAGTCACAATCAGGAACAAGGGTGTACTGCTTTTGTGAGGAAAAGTAGGATCTAACAAATTTATTGTAGAAGTTAATCTGTAATACAGAAGGTAAAAGAAGGAAACAGTCATATAGGGAGTTTATTTTCATTATAAATTAAAAAGCTGAGGACTTCATCCAACCGCTGCTTAGGCTGACTTCCAGGGGTGCAAATGGTGTGCAAGCACACCGCAAATATCTTGAGTGAGGTTGGGATCAGACACAAGGGTCTCACATCAGTCATTTCATTTTTTGTTCATTCTAAGCTGAACTAAAATTAGTTATTTAGTCATGTTAATTTTAAGGAGTTGATGCTTTGGAGAGCACACTGTGTCTACCAGCTTGGTACAAAATATGTAAATTTAGTAAGGATACCATGCACTGCTGTATTGATTATTGAAAAGTTTCTTCCTTCAGCTGGGACTGAGTCTTTAGTTAACATGGAGGAAAAAGAGGCATGCAAATACATCAAATACCTAATTTATTCCTCAGTTCTGCTGAATGCTGGTGATTGCTAGCGCCTGGTTCTGCTCTTCTGAGCAAAGCCAGGGTGCTGTTGGATTGAACAGAAGTTGCCAGTGGGGGTTAAAACAAGAGTCAAGTCATTATAATGCAACGGGAACACATGTTTTCTTCTGTAGTGTTGGAAGTCCCTTTAAGGAAAAATAGTCCCTTTTTGCTAAGTCCCTTTGGCAAAAAAAAGTATAATAGAGCATTTGACAAAAATGAAAAAAATCTGGTTTGCTTCTTCGTTGGCATTTGGCTTCCACTTGAACTCTGTTCTGGCTAGTTGGAAGTTGGAGGATGATGTTTTAGTGTTTTAAACATGCTGCTCACTTGAAGGTTAAAGGACTCGCAAATTATGCTGGCAGATGCTTGTTGCAGTCTTTTGTAGGAGAAATACTGAGGATTTTGTGCTTGAGTCAATAAACAAAAATTAAATATATGTGCATTGGATGATTGTGAAAATAGAGTTTATCTCAAAGTTGCTTTGAAAAATAAAAAGCCACTTTCAATTTAACATTTTCTGTCTTTTTAAATATTACCAATAATTTCAAAAGCTTAAGAACTGTGCTTAAAGCATAATTACTTTCTCTGCTCTTCTGTCTCATACACAAAAGCCTTCTCCATTTAGTATCTTTCTGTGTCTGATGTAGCATTGACAGGAATTTCTTTGTCACTAACCCATTAGGACTACACAGGAGTAGTAACCCTACTTTTTAAGGATGCAAAGATCTGACTAGAAGGCACATCAGCCTTCCTCTCTCATGCAAGGCCAAGGATTCCTATTGTCAGATGCAGTGGGCATGAAAGCAGCAATTTTACAGCACAAAAACTCCAATAACATTTACTGCGGTTGGCTGAGATTGCAATGCACACAGGCACTGCTCAGTCTTGGTTGCTTAAGCACCAGCTTCCCTTGGCTTTTTGCCAGCCTGCGTGCTCCAAAGAGACAAGTCCTTTAAGGGGAAAGAGTTTTCCTTGTAACTTGCTGTGGGGTAAACAGACCATTCAGGCATAGTTTATTGCATTACATACTTGACTATGCATACTGGAATGTAGCAAAGTAATTGGTAGAATTATTTTAATCGTTAGAATTCATAGGTATAAGATACATTCTCTGAGCCAGGAGGGAAAAAAAAGAAATACATGTAAGGATGTTTCTGTCTGCGAAGTTGCTGATCATTTATTACAAGGGACTAAAAATACTCTCTCCATGGGAATTCTGTATGTTTACACTAGTGTCCCTGCTACGATTACAGAAAACTGAATTAATTTGCTCTTTATTGCTATGCTTTTCTTGAAGATAAATCCCATAACAGTTAGCAGCAAGTTACAGTGTAAAAGAACAGTTCTGTGTATGTAACGGGATACTTTGTTGTAATAAAAAACCCTCTCAGTTTGGCAATAGTGCAAGTGCAGAATACTTGCAAATTAGAAGTTTGTCAGTTACTGTAAATTCTGCCATCAGGCTATCTCATCTTTGCATTGATATATACTCTGTTTTGCAGTAATCAGCAGTAAACTTGTCTCATCATTGCCATAACATAGAGACTCCACTCGAAATATTCTCCTAAATATTAGTTTATATGCATTTCTTAAAGCTTTAATTTAATGCTGTAGTACCTATTCAAACAACGTGTAATGCCATTTATTGGTACAAAATGATATAATAGCTGAATATACAGAAGGCTGACTTGGCTATCACTGAGCTTTATACAGTTGCTGCTGTTTCTTTTAGTTCATTCAGAAAGCTTTTGAAGAGTAATCCTTTCCATGAGTTTTGTTGCTAGTAGTTGGTGTAAGGGGACTTGTTCTGTAACATTCCTAGATCAATAAGGATTTTTTTTCACATGCTCCCTTATTTCTTTTCAATGATATCCTATGCTGTGTTCAGGAAAGGTTTAAAATACTGTCTGTGGTATTTCATGAGTCTCTGGGTTAATTTCTGGTAGCTTGTCCTCTGTTGAGCTGTGAAAAGGTGAGGATAGGGGTGATCTTGCACCCCTCTCTCTGTGTATGCCAGAATGCAGACACTTCAGAAAGCAAGTGAAGCACTTGGAATAAATTGCACTTCTGATTCTTTGATTCCGCACAGCAACTCCATCGGGTTTTTACAGCTGGACTCTTGCTGTAATTGCTACTAGGATGAGATGCGCAACATGGGGTTTTGGAGCTCAGTACTTACATTATTTTACTGGCCAAAAGTATAGAGCATAGTGGGAGCAACAGACTTCATGAAATTCACACTTGTGTATCTTCATGTTCTTCACCGCTTTCCGACATGCTGCTGATTTGCCAGCAGGCACCCTAGATGGGGATCATGAAAATGAAAAAGCTGAAAGATGTATTTCTTAAAGCAGTGGTATATAAGTAAAGATGTTGCTTGTGATTATGAATGTGTGGTGTGTCCAAAGATCTGGTTTTTATTAATTAAAAGCAATTTTTGCTGATATTGAAAAATTCGAAAGAAGCACTTCACTATTTCAATCTTCTTGACATCAGAATATAAAATAATGCTCAGATAAAACGTATCCACTGATAGAAACGATAATTGATCCCTTGTAAGCTTCAGTTTTCAAGTCCTTTAGATCTGTTGTGTCTCTGGATATGCATCATTTTTAGCGTATTTACCTGGCTAATTCAAAGATAGTAGTTCTTTCTCAAGTCTTAGGATGCATTTTTCAAGAGATACAATGTAAAGTTGTTACTTATGCCCTGTAATGTAGAGTTGTCTCTGCATTATTTTTTTCAGATGCCACTGCTGATCTGTTTCCTCAAGGCCTTTCATCAGTGGTTTGTAATATGGAATATTTTTCTGTTTGTTTACAGTTTTGTATGAATAACTCAAAATAATTGGCATCAGAATGCTCCACAGCATCCTGTATTGATCTCTTCCTCACTGAAGCTGGATTTTTTTCTTACATTAATCTAGTCTCCCATTTAAAACTCTTTGTTGTCTCCCCTAATTGTAGTAAATTCTGGCAACTGTGTCAGTAAACCCAAAGGCAGAAAGGGAGGACATTTTTAATATTCCTTTCTAGCTTCCAAAAAGCCCTCTAGAATAAACTGCTTTGCAAGGCTCCTGGAACAAGAGGCCCTGAGGGACATTCCTGGGCAGGGCAGCAGAATTAGCCAGTGTACTTACATTGTTTTGAGCCTGAAAGGGAAATTCTTCCCTCCCCTATTACAGTATTTACACTGTTAGCTAGATATTAAAATAGCTAGTATTGTAGAGAAAGACCAGCAAAGTAACAGCCAAGTAAAACAGTACAGACTGCCTGGGTTTACCCAGTTGCTTTATCACTAGTAATACTCGGATAAAAATTTTTATTAAATAAGTTCATCAGGAAGTACTGTTGATTCAGTCTTGGACTTTGGATGTGAGTTTGCTTCATTACCGTGTAATAATTTCTTATGATCACGGCCACAACAGACCAGATTTTTTTTTTTCCTTTTGTGTGTGGAAATTCCCTAAGAGAGTTAAAATTCAAGCTAGTAAGGTATACTTAAACTTAAGGGATATCAGGGAAGCTTCTATATCCTTCATGCACGCTTTAGCAGTGTTAGTGTTCTTGTATGGTGTTCTGCCCCAGATTTAATCTGTTCTGTCATATCTTCAAGGAGCAGACAGTGTCTATGAATTTTGCACCTGCAATTTCAAAATACATAAATACCTGGTAGTTTAGAGTAATGGGTAGGATGCCGCTCCTACTAAAAGTTCAAGTAATTTAAATGAGCAGTTCAGTGGTATCTGGAGAAGCCCTTTTGCTACCTCCTGAGTGGTGCTGTAGTTCTGTTTGGTTCATTGGGAGAGGCTGAGTTAGCAAGGGGAAAATTAGTATCAGGTTTGGTATTTCCACCACTCAAAACCACACTCTCTCTCTGCTGACTTAAGTACCAGACTATTACTGTTCCATGATTTCTGCCTCCAAGAGCAAACCTCTGCTGCTGCTTCATAAGTTAATAATCTAAAATGGTGTGCTGTTTACATTACACTGTCTCAATCTCTGGAAGGAGAAAAATTGTCCCCTGACATACCTGTCTCTTCAAGAGTGACTACAAGATAAGAGCAAAGCCTCTAATTTTGAATCCGTAGAAGGCACTAGAATATTAGTTCCTTTTTTCTTGGTGTATTCGTTGTTTATCGTAGTATGAATGATGGTCTGCATTGCTACATTACTGCTGTGGAGTGTCAGCAGGCATCATAAGCAGAGTTTCCCATGTGGAAAAGTAAATGAATGAGTAATGGAGACTGCTCATCAGCCACCCTGTATCAGGTTCTGATGTTGTCATTTATGGAGGCGGAAGCATGAATCCTCTGTTCTGCTAGGAGTGTGTACAACTGATGAGGGGACAGTTTTTTCTGATACCACCCCTCATCTTGGTAAAGTAGGTAAGGAGAGGTTCTTTGTGGGCTCTTTCTGAGTGTAATTGTTGGTACCCACTTAGAGGCAAAGCAGGGAAGAAGTAAATGTAGACGAGAAAGTAGAGAATTGTCCTGGGCTTGTCTGCCCTTACCTCCATTGCTGATGACTCATCCTTTTAATCCTTCTTAAGCAGTCAAAAGTGGAGAAATGCCATACAGTCAAATGTAAGATGCAACAGATGTGAACAGGCTCAAGCCTCTTGCTCCCTGAAGTGATCTGTATGCATGGCCGTGATTTTTTTGCCTTTTCCTTCCCATTCTTTGGAGAAATGGGGGTTTTTCCTCGTGTTCCATCTTAGTTTTAATCCTTCTCATCGTTTAAGCGTGCTCTTTTAATTTCCTCCTTTCCCTCTTTTTACCCCTTGTCTTTTGAAGGCTTCTTTTTCTTAAGTCATTTAACCTTTATTACACCAAACCATGCTACTCCATCCTCCTTCCTACTTTCTCTTTTATCCTTTTTTCTAATAGATTGTCTTCATACGATTCTTTCCTTGTTCAGGCTTCCTACCTCCCCTTCCTCATTCCCTTTGTTGTTCTCTCCATGGGACAGGTACATCTCATGAAAAGGTGCTTTGTTCAGAATGTATCTGCCTTGGGGCAGCTATTTAATGAAAAAATCAGCTTTCCATCCCATGCTCCTGTCCCTCTGAAGCCCTACACAATAAATGCCAATTACAGTTTTACATAATTAAAATAACCGTGTTGTATTTCTTTTTTTAATATTAGCATCTTCACATTAAAGGAATGGAAAGCTATGCAGTGTGTATGTTTTCTGAAACAAAAAATAAAAATTATGCTTCTAATCCATATTACAGACCTCATTATCCAGAATTTTCTTTAACTCTTCTGTTCTGAGAATACTCTAGCCATCTGTAGAAGAGTCAGCAAAAGCACAAACATAAGCGCATGTATGAAATCTAGTTCCTTTATAATTGAGGATGAAAACTAACATCCTGCCTACTTCTGATCCCACTTAAACTCTTGCGGCAGAAAAGCTCTTAGAAGGGATGAAAATTGATCAAAAAACCCTGGCAGACTTTTCTCTTGATGGCTGCTGTGGTTATTGGGGGAATTTGCAGTTGCAGAGAGGACAATGGGAGATAAAGATACAGAAAAGTATCAGTCTGGGGTGGTTTTAACAGTGCAGGATAATCTTAACCTTTGGGATGCCGGGTTACTTGTCCTGCCCCAGGGAACTGATATGTTCCTGGATACCATAATATCCTTGTAAGAGGATTAAAAGCAGAAATGAGGGAGATGTTGGTACCGGTAATGGTGATAATTTTCAGAAATCTGAACATTTTTGCAATAGAGAGTAGCTGATTTCAGACTGCTCGGTGAGATGCTCCCACTTAACCTGAAATGCCAAGTCTTTAATGTGGGAGTTTGATATCAAGTGGCTCTTTAAGCTCACTGTGCGAAAGTTAACATCTGGATTTGTGCTTTTCCCCAACCATTTTCTCCATCTCTTTTACTTCCACTTTAAACAGTTTTGTATTCCTGCTCATAATGCACATTATTTTGCAAAAGGCTAGAGTTTAAGTAGCTGAAGCTAACGATTGGTATAGGAATGAATATGTTTTAGAAATAGGAATCTTAACTTCTTCTCCCCAGAATTTTTTTAATGTTAGTAGATGATATTTTTAAAGTCTGATTTTTAACAGACAAAAGTCAAGTTTGGAATTGCATATTTCTCTGAAGAGATTAACGATTTAAAGGAATTGTTGAAAGCAGTTTTAGCAGCTGTATTCGCTTTAGTGTTTCATGCTCAGGTAGTCTCATTAGAGAAAGTGGTTTTGTTCAAGAGGTGACAGGCAGCCAACAAGTAGGACTTGAGCAGTATCACTTTTTGCATAAGTAGAGGAATCACAATATTAGAGAGGCATCAGGATATGATTGCAATGGTGGTGATGCATTTGTGCCTACATGAGAGATGGATGATTAATCAGTGGACAATAGAGAAAAAGAGTTTAGATGTGCTGGAAGAAACAATTTGCATTTTATCGAGTGCATGGAAGCTTTTACAAAAAATTATTGAATGTGGATGCATACTGCTACCTTGGGGACTACCACATTGCATGCGAGTGAGATCACACCTCAGAGTCCTTCTGGAGCAGAGGAGCTACATATCTCCTCAGAGAAAGCTTGGTAATTTTGCCCAGCATCTAATTCAGTAGTTCTTCTTCCAGTAAAATAAGTAGTCATCCATCAGCATCTGAGTGGGCTTGATGTGCCTTCCCATCTGCTCCAAGGTACACAGGGCCTCAGCCACATACCCTCCAAGCATGAGTATGGCAGCCGTCTGGTTGTACTGGTGATTTCCAGAGGGAATTAGCTGGCATCGTAACACAGAGCAGATGAATGTCTGTGGCATACATAACCAATACCAGGAGGTCTTCCAGTGCTCAAGTGATGTGATTGTGACCGGTCTACTTTAAAGGAAAGAAAATATGGGCAGTATAGTTCTGAGGCACCCTAGAACGTGGTTAGAAAAAAAAGAAACAAAACAGAATTGTTCTTTGAAGCTAACCACAAAAACAGGATAGCTGATGCTTTTATGTCCTAGGACAGAAGTTCCTCTTGGGTGCCTTCGTCCTTCCCGTGTCAGTCTTTTCTTTTTTTTTTTTTAAACATCCATCAAAACTCTTTCCTCAGTGTTTTTTAATTCTCTTCTATTGCTAGTAGAATAGTAGAAACATCTTTGACATGTCTGACTGGTTGTCTCTACACATTTGCCAGTGTGCTTTGTGTATTCCTTTCTCAGGTGTTTGAATTTTTAGGGGATTTCATTGCCTAGAGGCTATTATTTCTCAAAAAAACCAGGAGAATATTTAAGTTGCTTTTCTAAAAGCACAAAGAAAATAACTTATAATTTTTTTCATCTCCTGTCATATTTTAGAAACTTGTGAGAATTTTGCTTGTGATTATTTTATCAGTCTAAGAATTTCTCAATCATATTTCTCAACTGTATGTTCAGTATGTCATTATTACCTGTATGGTACAATAAGATACTGTATAACAGAAGAGTGTGAATTACCCTATTGAATTTACAGTCAATCACATAAAGAAATGGAAGAAGAAAAAAAAAGAAGGATAGGTTTCACATTTAGTATTATCATCCCTCACATCTGTGTATTTTTTTAATTGCAGATATTTTCTGTTACTGTTTTCTTACTTCACATGTAGAAGGGAGACACGTTGACTCTGTAGAAGAAACTACCTTGTGACAGGAACAACTTACAAGGAAGTAATTTCCATTCATTAATACAACACTCCAAACTGATTAATGAGACCAATATAATTTTGTATTTCAGAAGTAATAGCTTGAATTATTTTTTTGCAAATTGTTCATATTTTATTAGCTGTTTATTTTCTATTACATTACTTTTCAGATTTATGGAAAATACTTGTAATTATCATATCCCTCATTTGGTGCAATGAATGTATTTTACTGGACAGCTTTATGCATTCAGTGTTACGTTTTCATTTTGCAGCTGAAGGCCAATTTCCTAATTACACTCCTGTGCATAGTTGGTAATTGAGGTTTGGGGTTTGTTCTTAGTGTTTAGAGGTCTTTTCCAAGCTGCTGTGAATTTTTGCAGTTCTGTGTTAGGCGTGTGCAGTGCAGAACTAAGTCTACGATTTTACACGTTACAGGTCTAAAACAAGCTCGCATTTGCTACTCTTGTACTTCCGAAGACTGCAACTTATTTTTGCACCTCATGTCTGCAATTGAATTTTAAGTATTAACTTCTAGGTCGATACCCAGTAGCTGTGAGGACAGAAGTGAGACGTTTGTGGAAGCTTTTTCAAACTGTTGATTGTCATTTCCGTAGTATCTCTCTCCTGCTAAGAGAAAGAGCAAAGAAAGTATAATTTCCTGCCTGGGCCTTTTGTGCTTACATGCCATGGAGATAGGACCTGTATATGAATTTGAGTTTGTCACTTATAGGCATCACTTCGGGTTTTGTCTGAACCCAGTGATTTTAAAGCATCATCGCAGGAGTAACTTTCCTCTTGTGAATAGCAAATATGCCACATCCTTAAAAGACAAAGTGTGAGACATAGCTGTAATTGCTCAGTTCTGGTGCCAAGAATAAGTTGTTTGAAGAAAGCTTAGCACCCTTATCCCTAGGGAGAGTTAAAGTACTACAGACACAGTAACTTCTCACTTGAGTTCTAGTAAACAGCAAGGACATGTCACTAGTATAATAAATACTCATAAAGTAAAGTTAAAGTGTACTACTTCTGAAACATATTTATATTTTTATTAACAGTAACTCTGTATGCATATGCACAAATACCTATAGTGCAAAGTATTCGTATTCCAAGAGCTGTAACAGTGCTGCAAATGTCAGAAACAACATGAATTATTCTTTTATTCTGTAGGAGTAGATGCCTTTCCTAGAGTCATGTGTTCATCAGTGTATTCCTATAGAAGGTGAAAAGAAATCATGGGTCAAAAGGCACCTTCTTACTGTTGTAGCAGTGAGACTGAATCTAGAAGCTTTCTTGAATATTCTTTCTTGGGGTTTGTTTTTCAAATAAGTTTTTATTGGCTCAGTAATGATTTTTCTGTACCCATGTTTTCCTTTCCCTGCTGAAAAAGATAAGTAAATGCAGTAGAAAAATGGTGGATAAGGTTAAGCTCAGTCATTAATGAAATGGCCTTAAGCAACTATTTGCTAGACACTCAGGATAATTTCTGTAAGTGGGGAGAAACTCATCTACATATGAACTACTCTGCCGTTCCCTCTTGTTTTATGTGCACAAATCAAAAGAATTCCCAAAATGCATCTCTCTGATTAAAGTTGTGTCTGATCTAGATAAGACACACACCAACTACAGTTGTCTTTATGGCATGTGTATCAGTAACCAGAATTCCGCTGGTTTAATCAGGAAGAGGAAACTATTAAAACCACTGACCATTAAACAATTGAGCACTAACTCTAGGGAGAGTCAATCTGACATCTTTGCCTATTGTGACAAGTACTAATACAACTTGGAATATCTGGAGGATAGCAGAGAGGGAGCAGCTCGCTCGTCCAATTGTACACAAACTTTATGAGAACTATGAAAACGGACACAAGAGATCACTACTCTTTATCAGACAGTGCATTGATAGAATGAGGGGTAATGGTTTTAATCTGAAAGAGGGGAGATTTAGATTTAGATTAGATGTTAGGAAGAAATTCTTTACTGTAAGGGTGGTGAGGCAGCCCATGGAAGCTGTGGATGCCCCATCCATGGAGATGTTTAAGACCAGGTTTGGTGAAGCTTTGAGCAACCTGATCCAGTCAGAGGTGTCCCTGCCTGTGGCAGGGAGTTGTAACTGGATGATCTTTAAGGTCCTTTCAAACCCAAACCATTCTATGATTCTATTATTACTCACACTAGAATGAGAATCAGCACATCAGTTATCAAATTTCTTTCTTGGGATTTCCTAGAGAAGAGCTACCATCATCTCTCACTTTAGTATGCGAGTCACTTATTTTAATGGCCCAAGCAAATGATTTTCATCTGTATTGTCAGCATGAGGAAATATTCAGTAGTGCCCCCACGGCCTACATTTGGGTGAGGATTGAATATAAACAGTCATAAAGCAGGAACCATGCCTCTAGCAGATGTGATGTCTTTTTGCAGCTTTATGTTTTGTGGACATGATAAACAATAGTCAACTGGCCTTTACTTAAAGAAGCTCCAAGGGTCCTACTGGAAAGAAACAGTGAAGAAGATTTATGTCACATTTCTGAGCTTGAATGAAGCATGGGGCCCAGGGGCATTGCAAGTGCCTTCATTTTATATACTTTCCTAACAGTCTGACTGATCCCCTTGGTTATTGTCAGAGCTATTCAAAACCAGGACATAGTCATTCAAGTAGTTGTCTGTTGGCCAAGGGTGGACATTTTGTATGCCAGCAACCACAGCCAGCTGGGTTCCAGAACAAATATATCCGTCATCTTTCATGGGATGTGGGCTTAAGTTTTTTCTTGGGTCTGGACTTGCAGCATTTTGAGGTCTGGCTGGTAGCTGCATAGGTATTTTGAAGATAAAGTAGTCCTTGCCTTTTTTGAGAAGCCCTGTACAGTTGGAAAACATTTTGAATATAAATCTCTGGATATGAAAATTTTTCAAAATTTCCTATTGTATTTATTGAAGAGCATATAACGCATGAAATATACTGTGAAGATGTCCATACTTACCAAAATTCATTAGAAGGTCCTCACCCAGACTTTACGGAGAACTATAAGATATTTTGGAATCTAGGCTTCAAGCATGTGCTGTTATGGGAGAATATTGCAATGCAAGCATGTTATTTTGTAGCTGTTGCAGCAAACGCTGAAATAGCTCTTAGCCCCTGTTAAGTATCTCATTGGTATTTAGAAATTTGAAAAGTCTTCCTGAGGCTATCTACAAAGTCAGGTTTTTACTTTTAAAGGTTCTGGAAAATTAAAAAAGCAGTTTGATTCAATTATTATTATTGAATGGTAACAGCTAAAAGAGGAAAACTTGGAACCAAACCATACCTATTTAAAAATAAGTATTCACACATACAGGGCTTTACAATGTTTTTATTGCCAGTTTAGGCTGCACAATTAATCAGTGCTTCTGTTGTCTTGATAATCTGTCTGCTTGCTGTTGTAAATAACTTACACTTGCTGGTTGAGTTGCTGACAGCTATTTATACTTTCAGCTTTCAGAAATGCTACTAATTGTACATGTTTGCGACTTCCAAAAGCATTTACTTCCAAGGTAATTTTTGCAGCAAATGTACCTCGAAGTCTTCGCTGTTTGTTTGTGTTTGTTTTCTTTAGATGTGAATTTCCAAAGTGTGAATCCCTCTTAATAGATTTAATTGATCTGAGACTATAGTGACCCAGTAGCTTTTGCTGAAAATGCTGACTTGTTTGTGACATTGGTTTATCTTTGTGGAAGACATAATGTTCCCCTGTGAGGCTGCATGGAACCTGGAAAACCTTGCTCCTTGCAGAAGGATGCACGTGTGGAATTTTCGCACTTTACGCGGAGCCAGGGAAGTTGGGCTGCAGGGAGCAGGTGGGTTGAGTTGCATGCACTTCCCCACCCACAGTCTCTGTCTGTGGAAAAGTCATGGAAACTTGACGCACAGCGTGGTATTTTGAATATCTCCTCTCATTCCCCACTTTGGCAGCAGTATGGAGTTGCCCCTAGCAGAACACAAAGCATACCCTTCCTCCTCCTCTGGAAACACATCGGTCTGTGTGCTTTTCCTCATACATTCAGTCTGAGGGCAGAGGACCTTTATTCACCTCTGCTGTATCTGTTCAAGTTTCACCCGTAGAACATCTTTCATTTCAAGAGCAGCGAAGAGCTGTTGGGCACGTAATTGATTCCTGCAGCCCCCTGTGACTTGGCAGGTGTTGTTAACCAGCTTCAGTGGCGAGACCACTGGACATACTAAGGGTCTCGTTTGCTTGTGATCACACTGTAAGCCACTGGCTGTGCCAGGAAAAAAAAGAGGATTTTGCTGACTTACTTTGCTGTAGTCTTGCTACAAGACAATTCTCCCTCCTGAAATGTTTGGTTTTAGCCCCCAGTAGTAGTTATAAAAACGTGTGTTAAATATCAGACTTCTCAGCCTGAGACCATCTGCTTCTCTCACAATCACGTACCGCCCACACACACGGGTTGCTTGTCACCAGCATTGGGGTTACAGCAGAAGACAAAAAGAAAGGCATTTTCCCATATGATAGTTTAATCAGAATGTGGACCAGGGAAACATGTTCAGGCAGAGGGGGCGTGATTTTACCAGAAATAGAGGGATGTTTCCCGTGAGTAGAAGGCAGCAGCCTTCCAGGGACTCCAGTCATTCAGATCTCCTCTGACTCTATGTCTGTGTAAGATCTCCTACCCCTTGACTGAGGCATAGCTTGCCTTATAAATCAGCAGTGTTACATGGTGAGCAAGCTGTCTTTCTAAGTGCTCTCCCAGCATACCATGAAGTGCTTTTGCTAGATTGGTGAAATGACAGCTGTTAGGTATAAAGGGAGTTTACACACTTTCTGCACATTAAATCATTTGAAACTCAAATTCTGTTTATGTAAAAATTAGTTTACTATTAGGAGATTTCAGATCAATCTTTTTTTAGAGCTAAATAATACGCAGAATTTATATTTCTACCAGAAGGATGTAGATTTGTAATGAATCATATTATTTAGCCTTTGCTTACCCCTGAAGAAGCAGCAACATCTCTGTTGCTGCTGCAATTGCCTGGAAGGCAGGAGCATTGTGGAATTCAGCCTGCATTTGCTAACAGTACATGGGAGAGTTCATCACATGTTAGTTCTGCTCTTTTTGGGTCTTTGAGTACACTATTTAGTTGGTTACTTAAAGAGTCTACTTGTGAGCTGTGATTTCTCTGCCTTTTATCTGTTCTGTCGGTGTCTGTCTTAGAATTACAGCAGCGTTATTAAAAGGAAGCGCTTACTACGACGTGAATCAGACATGGTTTTTTAAGGAGCTTAGTTCAGGTGAGAAGCTGTGAAGTTTAGCTAGAAAGTGATGTGAAAGATGATCTGCTGGAAGCAGCTTTGGAGCAACAACACAACTAGGACGTAATGAAAGTATGTACGGGAAAAGGCAATGCCTGCAGTCATTTATGAAAATATATATGGAATTTAAATGTAAGGAAGGCTGATTTTCACAATTGGTTGGGCTTTATACATTTAAAAGATATTACTAGAATTTCCCTCTAGCTTTCTGTTTATTATTGGTTGTAATTTTTTATTATTAATTATAATACCCTCTGTTTAAGCTTCTCAGCATACTGCTGTCCTTCACAGCATATGCAGAATGAATTGTAAACACATACGAATGTCTAAATTACTCTATGTGTCCACTGATACCTCTGAAATTATGACAGATTTACTTCAAATGCTATGCTAGATATGGTAGAGTTTTGTTGAGCTGAAACAGTCAGAATGAAAGGTGTAATAGTTTATGTTTCAACTCTTAGCAATTCGAAGATTATGTTTGATTTGAGGGTTAATGACTCAGTCTTCCATCTGAAAATGGAAGCAGCTGTACTGGAAGCCCAGAACATCTTTTAAGAAATCTTTTGCCATGGATTTGTTCTTTTGATTGATACCTAACTAGACTTGATTGTCATTAGAATAGAATAATATCTTACTAAAATGAAGAGGTTGAGCTTTTTTTAAAAATGTAAGAAGGAAAAGCAAAATTCTAATTCACATGTAAGCCTAAAAAGCTTATTTAAAGTCATTAGAGAACAATAGTTCCTCAGTTTGCTCTTGCAGAGGCCTCCCCCTCTTACGCATTTTTCTTCCCTGACACAGTTAGGAGAAAAAAGTATT
Source organism: Neomorphus geoffroyi (assembly GCA_033558235.1). NCBI lineage: Eukaryota > Metazoa > Chordata > Aves > Cuculiformes > Neomorphidae > Neomorphus > Neomorphus geoffroyi. The sequence goes on along the minus strand of JAUMJM010000020.1, from coordinate 20,466,093 downwards.
TAAAAGCTATTTTGGAAGCTTGGTTCCCTATTCTTTTCCTGTCTTTCATGATTAGCATATTCCTTATACTTGATAAGAGACAGATGCATTAATTGATCTGGAGACATAAATTTACCTGGTCACCTACTGCTTTATTTCCTTCTTGCTCAAAGGTCCAAGCTGCAGTCTATAAGAATTTTTACCTTTAACTCTAGAGGTTAGAATTAAACTCCCATTCTAAAAGTCAAGACTGTAGAGTAAGCATCTCATTTCTGTATTTTCCATGAAAGTTTGGTTATTATGATTTTCTAATAAAATTGTGTATGCTTTCTTGTTTTTCGTAGAATTTTTCTCTTAGCTGTTCACTTCTGTGTCTCCTCTGGGTATTATTCATTCAGCCTCTTTTCTGTGCAGTTCTACTATTTTTCCCCATGGTTTTCTTTTCATCTCACTGCCCCTGTTCCTTTTTCATTTCCTCCAAAGCAAAACATGAATCCCTCTTATCTGAGTTCTTTCAAATCTGATGAAACAAACTCACCTATTTGTGCTTAGAAGTATTATAGTGTGTTTTCCCATTCCTAGCTTATCTTTCACAGATTTTATTAGTGTGGCCTTGTGTTCCCAGACATGGCTGAACATGCAGAAATTGGTCAAGAATTTCATTGTTTATAATGAATTAATTTAGAGGCCTTTCAAACTACTTTTGGATTTGTACACTTACAAAATGTTCAAGCGGCACCATTAACCTTAAGAAATCCATGACAAAAATTCGCTTGATTTAATTAGTGAAGAATTTCCCCCCAGCTCTTGGAATTAAGGAAATATACTGCTTTGCTTCTTCTTCATGAATGTCAGCTATATGTCAGTAAAAGTCAGGTTTACTAAGTAGTAGAAGAGCCCTTACGTGCTGTTTTATAGCGTTTATCAGGAAGAAAGGCAGGGTTTTGCAGCACTAGTTGTGTCAGCTCTAAACGTTACATAATCATGACTGGTAGTGTATTTTTTCAGGTTAAAGATTTTGAAAGCTTAGGGGTTTTTAACCTGTACAGTAGTAACTGTGCTTCCAAAGCAAATAGCTATTTGGCAAATTATTTTTCTTGGAAGTGTTATGAAATAGAAGATGAAGAAAAACATACAGTCATAGCTCACTTTAGATTAATGATTTTGGATAGGAACCAAAATTATCTAATGCTTGAAAATGCTAGGAAATCTATTAAGAAGTCGTACATCAAACTTTGCAATCTATACTGCACTCCAGTTAAGCATGTGGTATGAAATGAGTACATATATTAACATACTGCCATTTTGCCTGAATCAGGATTGTAGAACTTACCTAACTTAGAGCTGAAGCATGATCCTTCTTTTTTATAACATTTATTTATAAATCACAATTCTTCCATTTAAAATCAAGTGGCTATTTGTATTTGCTATAAACATACGGTGCTGGAGAAGCAAAGCAGAAAATTAAATACTCATCATTTTACTCATGTTTTACAGGCAGATTTTGAGTAGATACGCAGAGATTCTTAGATTAATTCCAGTCCCCTGGCAGCATTTTGGAAAGCTGTATCTTTCTTTCTCCTACAAAGTCTTTCAGCTGGACTTCTCCATTTTTGTTTCATGTTTTGTTTTCTTTCAGTGAAATCTTAAGTCTCTGCTTAAAAAGCTAGCCTTCAATTTGTGAACTCAAAAGATGTTTCTCCACTGATTTCAGTGAGTTATTGGCGATGAAGATTATCTGAAGACAACAATAATTGCATAACTTTATCACTTCTGACTCTAAACAACGAAGAAGGATGATCTGGTTTATGAAGATGCAGAGAAGTCTGTTCTGCATAGAAACAAGTCTAAGTGAAGACTGTGGGCTTGGTGATCCCCAGCCCAAGGGAGTATTGCTCTGGGAGACTGCTGTCCCCCAGGAAAAAATTCTGAACCCACAGTCATGCAAAACAACTGAATCCCACTGCAGGGAAGCCAGACCTGCATTATTATATTTTGAATCTCTGCATAATACAAGCTGAGTGTCATTTTTGTGTCCCAATTGAGCAAGCTTTTGTCGTTTGTCACTGTGTGATAAAATCTTTTCCCAGTTTGATCTTAAGGTAAATTGTTGGAAATGTCAATGATGTTTTACCATTGGAGGGTTTTGTTTGGTTTCACAGATTTCAGGTCCTAAGAAGATAATAATGTCTGTTAGTATCCTTGCTAACTACTGTTATGGGTTAGCCTGAGGTAGAACGAGATGGTGTTCATGTAGTATGACACCAGTATTCTAAGTACACCATTGGTTCTAGTCTATTCGGTGTTCACAGTTTCCATCATACCTTTAACGTTATCTTTTTTGTTTCTTTTTCTTGTAAAGCAAGGTCATAAGTTACCCCAGCAGGTTAAATTTCAATTTACTTTAGCAGTGTTTCTCTACCTTTCTTTTTCTCATTTTTCTTCTTAAATCCCTCTAGGGATAAAGAGGCCACTATTAGGAAGACTGATTGCTGAACTGGTTCCACTGCAGCTTTTTTCTCTGAAGCTGAAATATTTGTCTCTCTTTCAGCTTTCATAAGGTGATTAAGCCATCCTCAACTCAGTTGAAAACCTGCAAAGTTTCAGGTTACTTTGTAACTTAAGGTGTCTGTCTTATGGATGGCAGCATCATCAGTGCTTTTCCTTGATTCAGGTGAATTTGTTTTTGCAGCCTGGGCTCTTTCAGCCCATATGCTTTTGGAACTACCTTCCATTAGCCAGTCTCTTACATGGAACCATGGACAAGAAGGCATGAATCATTATATGATATTTAAATTAGACTGCGCCTGCCATAATATTGACCACATTACATATACATTGAAGGGGTTAATGAAGCGGTTGCAGGCTAGAGGGATACCTTTGAATGCTTTGAGAATCGATTCCAGCTAATGGAAGAAATGTTTTAAAAGTGAGCTGGTTCAGTTCCCACAGTGAACAACAGAGAGTGGAAACAACATTTAATAAACCTTTCAGAAATAAATCCTGCGATTTTTCCTTTCACAACCATCTGTGGAAGAAATGCCCGCTTTCTTCTCAATGGGCAGTATTTCTCCTCACAGTGTGTTTGCCATACTCTGTTAGATATCAAGAGAAAGCTTTTTATGTCTTTGGACAAAAAAATATTTGATAAATAAGTTCTGTTCATATGTCCTCTAAGACTTAAGTTTTATTGAATTTGCACATTTTTGTTGAAACGACAAGTTGACCAAAAATAACAAACCCTAACATTCCTCTCAGCTTCCCCTATCTATCTGATTTCCAGTAAATTGGAGGAGTTTTAACTATGTGCATCTTGTTTTACAAAGACGGGTGCTGCAAGCGAAAATCCCTTTTGTATTGGATTACAGGAGAATGTTGTATCTGCAGATTTATCTGTGTATCTCTTCCATTTTAAAAATTGAGGCACTTTTAAGATTGGCAAACATAACCTGATTTTTGCAAAGATAATACATGATTATTACATCTGTTATTGTTGTTTGCTTATTTTTTATTATATAGTTCTCATGCAGAGTTGAGGAGCTTACAGTAGTATTTTTGCATTGCTAATTAAGGTGATTATATACAGATTTAAATTAAGGAATTTTTTTTTTTCTATTGATAAACCTCACTGCAAAATCCACGTTTTATTTTGCATTTGAGAGTTGACATGATTTTAAATGCAGGGCATATTTGTTGAGAACCATGAACAGTCTTTATGAAACTTGAAGAAGATTTGTGAAAACAGCCTGTAATAAAAATCACACATGCTTCATAAAACACTACTTGATAGATATCACTTGCACCATTAAGAACTAAACGACAAAGGATGTAATTTCAGTTCTGGCATGCAATATTAATCGGAAGCCTTTAAAGCATCCTGCTGATGGGAACTATGACAACATGACATTGAAGAATTACAAACTACAGACATCTATCTTAATCAGATTTTCAAAGTAAATGCCATAAAATAGAAAGTTATTTTATCTTCACAGGGTCACATATCATATAGGGTATATAGCTTTTAGCTTGTTTATGCTAAAAATACCAGGGATAAAAAATTCTGCCTTTCAAGTAAGTTTGAAGTTCAGCTCATGTACTTTAGAAATTTTTATGAAAAGATTGTTGGTAACTGATGGTTTCTGTTTGCTGCAGTAAGATTTCTAAAACATTATGGAGAAGTTAAATAAAAAACATAGCTGAGCATGCACAGATATTATCAGTACAAAGCTGTTGGAAGGACATACTTTGTTAAATGGAAAGACAAAGTTACAGCTATACCTTTAACCTGAAGTAACTCTCCTGTAGACAGCATGGCTGAAAGGCACAACTGAAAGACATTGTTAAAATATTTTTTCTTCAGTTCCTAAAGATTGCGGGGTTTGTGCATGACTTGTTTCTTTGTCCTCTAGCGTATATTTAACTGGTAATGAACAGCCTCCTTGTATTATAGGATATAGGAAATTAGCAACGTGTACTTTGGGGTTTAAAATGCCAACGTTATGTGTTAGGGACTGTCCTGCTGCCCCTCAGGGAGCTCCTGCTACTCCTCTCCTCTTACCATCTGGTAGATCTTGGACAGACACTTACCCGTGTGTGCAGTGTGAGGCTGTTTTGAGTTTCTCTGCAACCAAAGAAGTCTTTTTTCCCTTTCACATCAGAAGTCTTTATTTTACTTTTTAAAGGGAAATAATATTGAGAGTTAAGGAAAAATCTGTAATGTAAATAACAAAATTCAAGTTTTCTTTATAATTTCTTCTGACCTTAGGATGCAGTGCAGTCTTTCAGAGCATATCCTGCAGTTAAATTCACTGGTAGTTTCTCACTCGCCAGTAGCTTGACAGGTTGTCAGACCCTACAGGCAGGGTACTGATGAGGAGACAAACACTGGCCCACTTTGATCAAGCTACTTGTGTGACTTTTTCCCATTTTATATTATAATACTGTACGCACACACACACAAGATGCGTATCTTGATCAAAGTGTCCTTGTCACTCCTCCACATAGTTGTCAACACGTAACTTGCGCGAAAGCACAGAGTGCTTCAAGAGGCAGACAGCAGCAGCAGCTGGAGGTTAATTCTGTTTCCACCCATGTGTCCATTAGTTGTAAAGCAAGCAGAAAGAGCTAGTGCGGGCTGTCAGCAAATCAGCGGTGATGGTAGGTACTGTGTGACCTCATTCCTTGTGTTCCTTAAAGCAATTGGTAGGGCGGAGCCAATTTGGACATGGATAAGAGTAAACAAATATGTGGGATTAACCACGAAATGAGCACATACAGCATGTTATCTTGGATTGCCAGTATAGCTTGCAGTAAATGATCAAAAAGGAAACTTTGAGTCTTGTACTCCATGGCAGAAAAAAGTACACTGAAGCAGTGGTTCATTCGAAAGACAGATCTGCCTGATTAGAAATGAACACTGAAATATGCAATTTTTCTCTAAACCCATAACCTTCTTTTTGTTTTCAGTAATAAAACACAGCTTCTCATGAAAGGTGCTCCCAAACCAAAGACTTCTGGAGTGAATGGTTTTACTTGCCTGCAGAATCACTGAAACCCTGGCCATAGTGGTGCAGGTAGCCTGTCTTACCGCTCTGTAAGCCGGACTTTAAAAAAAAGCTCCCTGCTTTGGGAACACTAGGAATAATTTATCCATAGTGCCCATTTTCTTCAAGTTGCAGAGATTTCTAAGGTAAATCTCACTCCTGCTTACAGTACCTTCAGAGATGTGTCCATGTGTCAAATAGGTAAAATTCCAAGTCCATCAGAGTGTTTATTGAGGAAATCAAGCCAGGTCTTATGTAAATTACTTTTGACTGTTAGCAATCAAGGGCTGTCAGCCCAGGGACTAGTGACTTGGAAATAAAATGTTATCTGTTTTGTTACAGGTTTTCTAAATATTCAGTCTACTCCAGCTGCTTACTTGAATATGTTGTGGATAGTTGCTTTACCATGGCAGAGACTTCTAAAGAGTGAGGAAAAAAGGAATAACCTGACTAGAAAGAGTTAAGATTCTCACAGACATAGATATTGAATTACATTATGTTCGCATTTGAAATGTTTATATCATAATGGAAGTCATCACTTTTGTGTTTGTCTTGGAAGCTCAAAGTTAACCGTTAATTGTACACTATTAGAAAGCCTCATCCTTATCAAATGGAAATCACCGTTTTTTCCTACATGAGTAGCTAGCTGACAGATCTTGGTGATCTGTCTGTTATAGAAAGGCTATCATACAAAATGTGCAACAAATTACATTTTTTCATGAATACTTGGTCTGCTTTTCTCCTTCTGAATTAACCCTTTTCCCCCAAATGGCAGGAATTATTGTAAATTTCTCTCCATACTTTTTGCTTTCACATATGCATTTTTCTGTATTCTTCCATACGCTCTTCAAATTCTGTTACAATTAAATGATAGCATTAATTAAATGTAAATTACTTTTTGAAAAAGAAAAGAGAAAAAGGGTTTGTGAAAGCCTGTAGAGTGTGTATAATTTACCTCTACAACTGAAATGGCTGCTTTGCTTCACTGTGGTTCCCTAGGGTAAATAACAATTTAAATATGTTTTGAAAAATTCATATAACTGTAGTAAGACAGCTTTCTACCCGATTTCTTGTGACTTTTCTGAGTTCTGTACATATGTTCACATGCATAATTATCTGATGCTGACTTGTGCAGCAAATGCCTCAAAATTGTGGGGCTTTTTTGTTGCACCTGCGCGGGCTGGTTGCTGGGCCAATTTACATTTGCTTCTTGCTGCAGAAATCTTCTCTTTAAGATGAATGGGACTGCTCTACAGTCATTAAGGTCTAGACTGAACAAGAAAGTTTTAATTAAAAATTACCATTTTTAGACATAAGCCCACCTGTACCCATACCTGTTTATTTTTAGTGTAAACAAGATATTCACATTTAGTTTCAATCAATTAGAATAGCATTTAAAATCCAAAGCAAAGCAACTGCAGCTTTCTGCAATAGTTTTGAAGTATTTCAACATAATTGTGCTTTCTCTGATTTGAATACTCTTTCTCCTTCCTGATAGTCTATAAGAAGGATATTTATAATAATTTCTTTGTTGTGAGGACTCTGGAGTCCCAGGAATGCTGATCTTTTCACTAACCAAGGGAAAACTGTTTCCCTCTAGGATTTCTGTTTTCCAATAAGCTTTTTGATAAAGAGGAAGGAGGAGTTATAGGGTCTCAGTATTGGCCATTGTGGCACACGATGTGTTTTCACCAGGAGTAGTCTTCAGGGTGGCAGAGCTCATGAAGTATGTATGTGTCTGTGTCAAGAAACTCCCACTGTCTTTATCAATTCCTTAATTATGAAAAGAAAAAAAAACAGTACTTGCTGATTTCTCAGGAGACCTGTGTGAATCATTTAACCTCTATGCCTCAGTTTCCCTGCAGTGTGCAATGAGAATATTTTCATTGTGACACAGGGATGTCAAGAGGCTTGGTTGCTACATAAGACTGATAGCTTTCTGTGAAAATCACAGTAATACTGAAAGCTGTTCTTCATCCTTAAGTCCTTAAAAGAGGAGTGAAAAGGGGAAACGTGGCTCCGGCTAAAGGACCAGCATTCAAAACCCGAATGTTGTGATGAGAATATCTTCCTCACAAATCAGAGGTGCAAGATTGAAGTTTCTTTTAGAAATTGCGTGGCAATCAAAAGAGCTGTAGATTCAGGAGATCTGACAGCTTGAAGAAAAGAATGAAAGAACAGTCCTCAGTGATCTCTCATTCAGAATGACAATAGAGCACTGAGGAAATGTAGCGGAATATAGATTTTTAGCTCTATCGATTTATGGAAAATCTAATCTTGTTAGGCTCAATTCTAACTGTGACTCTCGCACAATTAGAAGATGAATAAATCATACTAGATTTTTCAGGCATTTTTGATTCTGTGGAGCCTGTAGATTCCTTGCCAATGGAAGTCATTCTCGGACACTAGAAAATGTCACCTAGCAGGATCCGATGGAGAAAGACAGTGGGCTTCAAGGATGTGTGATCTTTGTGAATTTGCACTTGCTTTACTTTTCTAGCACCATTCTAGCCTGTGCCTTATGGTTACAAGCTCATCCCAGAACTCATTTTATATGTTAGTCTGTAGTTTCAGCATCAGTGACATTTATACATTACACAGCAGAAGGGCTTTATAGGTTTATAGTAAATTTCTGGGGACATAATATAGATCCTGAACAGTGGCCTGAGTAGCAGGCCTGTGGGCTGAGGAATAGAGTTTCACTCCTCCAGCATGTTATTGGTGTACTTAGTAGATTGATGCATTTATTTGGAGAGTGCATAAATATCCTTTACAGAGTCTTTACTATCCCTCTAGCTCACTTATGGAGTGTGCAGGTAGGTCTGACGTCTACCTGAGACAAGTTTGCAGGCCTGGCATAGTCCCCTTACTCACACCCTCCTTTGTGCAAGAGAACAACATTATTTTATCCTCTGCTTTGTCTTTAGCAGGGGATAGTGCAACATCTTTAGTACTAGAAATGGTAGATTAAAAGATTGATTTTCAGCTGAGATTTTAAATGAGAAGAAAAAATAACGAAGAAGAGGAATGTCAAAATAACATTTCTACTGGTAGAAGCTGCAGAGGAGGATGGTGCTGCACTGATCGTGGCAACACTGTTCAACAAGGGTAGGAAGGTAGGAGTCAAAAAGGGAATAAGAAAGACCAAAAAGTCAAGTCCTTAGGACAATTTTGATTAAATAATTTATCTGATTAAAATTAAATTAATAAAAATTATTTAATATCAATTGTAATTTTTTGTCATGTAACATCATTTATACATATATATATTTACATGTGCACATTTATATATACATGTAGACTTATACATTATAAAATATAGGGCCACAGTTAATTCTGCACCAGCCAATAGATAGCTTATAATCTAAATCAAATGCAATCTTAAATTGACATGGGAATAAAGTCTTTCCTAGTGTTAGTCTGTTAGCTTTCCTTTAGCTGGCTTGTTCAGATGCGGCTTGAAGCCTTTGTTAGGGATTGTAATCACATGCAGTGATACCCTTTGTGTTGGTGTTGGTAAAGACAAAGCTGATCAGTTGTGTCCTTCCTGGAAGGTAAATTTTCATTAATGTATTACAGATTTGGTATTGAAAACCTTATTAGCAATGTAAATGTTGTCATTATTTTAATGATAGATTCAGGCATTGCTGTTTATGACAAAAGTCATATTGACTGCAAAAGATACTTGGAGAGGAGAAATGGGGTTCTGGGAAAGGAAATTATTCCAAAGGCTGGATGTTTTATTTAAACTTAGCACATCTACTCCTTAACGTTCTCAAATCTTCTTATGTTCATGACATGAGAAATTATTTGCTACTAAGTTATTTTTGTAGTAGTCACCTGTGAGTTATTGGAAACATCTGTTTGAACATGAATACTTTTCCTGTGTTCTCTGTACCAAGGTATTATTTTTGATTTTGTAACAATGTGGAGTTATAACCAGTTTCAAACTGGGAATTAGCTTATGAGAATCAATCCACTAATTTAAAAGGTATGTGAAAGCATTTATACTGTGGGCGAAGTGCAGGCACTGTATCTTCTGCTCTGCTTAAGACTTGCCTTTGTACTATTAAGTATGCTCTGCTACATCATTTTGGGAAATAGATTAGACTTCGTATCACATTGTTAAGTGTTCCATTTTGAAGTGTCAGCAGTCATTGCTAAATCATGACAAATGAAGTATCTTGAGATTTTTTTAATTCTGTGCTCTTTGTGTTGTATGGCAAGGTTTGTCTTCTGTTTATGACTTATTTACTACTGATTTACAGAACAGATTGTTAAAACCTAACGTTGATGGAGGTATTTGATTGCGGGTTTGGCTGTTTTGAGGTTTTGGGTTTAAGCTTTATGGGCATTATGTGCTTTGGTTAAGTCAAAAAATATTTCCTTTTGTTTTGATGGCCTGACTCTCCGATTACCTGTGCCTTACTCCTAACTGTAGTTATATTGCATAGTGTGAAATTGGAAAATCTGTTCTGTGTGTGTTCTAATGGATGTGACGGTCATTAAGTATATGAGTCTTCTGACGTTGTAATCAGATGTGATTCAGTCTGTTAAATATCCATGAAGCAACATCTGCTTCACAGAGTGACCTTCTGCTAAAGAATACTTAGCATCTATTAGCAGATCATAGTGCAGATCTGCCTTATTTGAAACGCACTAAACTAGAGTAGTCGACTGCTGTTTAGCAACTAGCTTGTAATAATTTATTGCAGTTAAATAAAGCTTAAAAAACTCCATTAAATAATTATAGGGAGTATATGCATTTCGGAAACCTTTGTGTTCTTCTGAAATTACCCATTTAATTTCAGGGTTGGTTTGTTAAAAAAAGCTGAAATCTAAAGGCACATTAGGGGATCTGTCAGATGCTATTTTCTGTAGGTGTTAATAAAACCAGATTAAAAAAAAAAAACCTGAAACAAATTAAAACCAAAAGCAATTTTACCATCTGTTGTATATTAATTAGAACTTTGTGTATCAAGGGTAAACTTGCTCTTAGAGAATGTCACTGAATGTCTGCTAATAGAATAATATGCAAATATATTAGATGATAGGATTATACTGAATTTTTCATTCTGCTTTGGTTGTGGCAAATGTTAAGATGGTGTATAACGAACTTTAATTTTCTTTCTTCTTAGAACAACCTCCAAATAACCAAGGCCAGTCGACCCTGCAGCCTTTGCCACCTTCTCACAAGCAGCATTCAGCACAGCATCACCCATCCATCACCTCACTTAACAGAAACTCACTGACAAATAGGAGGAATCAGAGTCCGGCCCCGCCGGCTGCTTTGCCCGCCGAGCTGCAAACCACACCTGAGTCCGTCCAGCTGCAGGACAGCTGGGTCCTTGGCAGTAATGCGCCACTGGAAAGCAGGTAATTCCTTAGGTACTACTACAGACTGTGGCATGTCTAATGAAAACATTTAACTTGATGGACAACGACCGGCAGCTAATATTTCCTCTCATTTAGCAAACAAAATGAAAAGTTTTCAGTACTAAATAATCTATCCTCTCTCTAAAGTCCACAATGCCACTCGTTTCCCTTACAATGCCTATTGCAGAGTAATTGGACTCTGAGAGTATATTGATTTTTCCAGACAAGTATTTTCCTCCCTGTTCGTGATTTGTGACTTTTGACTATTTGAAGAAATGTCTTGCCTTGCTTGCCAGATATGTTATGTGTCAATTGTATGCTGCCATGCAGATTGAATGTCAAGGAAATTTCAGTAATACTTTTTTATCTCGCACTTGGTCCCTTTAAAGAAACAACCATGTGAGATTAGGTGTTTATTAAACTTGTCTAGGATTTGGTGATACAAAAGAATGTACTTAGTTCCAGTATAATGACAAATTTGTCCTCATTCCTTTCTGTATTTTACAACTGATAACTGGCTTTAGGAAAGAAGCAGCTAATATAAAAGGTGACACTAGCTTCTTTATATGCAAATGATGTATGATGCAGAATGATCTATAAAAAAAATTTATACGATTTACAGGCACAGAGCTGAATTTACCTACAGTGATTAATTAATACTCATGTAATACTCCATGAGCACTAATTTTTTATTAACAAAAGCCATAATATTCCAATTTAGTCATCAAACTGTGCATTTATAACTATATTGAAGCTGACAGTAATTCTTGAAAATGTTTATTAAATCCCTTCAGTTCATTCTTTGAATCCCATTAAATTAGGTTTTCTAGCAAAGTAAAGATAGTCCAGCTAATTTTGACCAATTTAAAACATACATAATCTTAAGATTCTATGTTAGGTAGTTTTGTCCCTATAAATGTTTCAGGCAATTGTTACATCAAGCCATTTGGAAAGACTATTCCTTATTTTAGCTTTCTTGGACCCTCCTGTCTTGCTTATGAGAAACAGACACTGTGAAATAGGACTCTGCTGAAGGGATTTCATCATCACGTTCAGACAATTTAGTATATTAAGCAAGAGTTTTCTGATAGAACAAATAAGTTTGTAGTGGGAATAAGAGGTTTTCCAGACAGTGGTTAATCTTCAGTGAACAGGTACGGTCTTTGATGTTTTCTTCTATTGCCATATATGTTTTTATTGTGTTTATAATGAAAAAGACATAGGATTTGAATGAGAATATCATTTCTAACCTGGAGTAAATATTTTTTGCCAAGTAGAGTCTTTTCATCTTTAAATGTTCATGATTAAGAGCAAAGGGTATTGTGAGTGTTCAGGTTTTGAACACTTGTGAATGAGCTGAAATGTGAAAATTTCACATAAAAACTGACAGAGCCCTACTGTAGTTTCTCTAATAGTCTCACTTGGTTGGAACTCTGGAGGTGAAGAACCCATCTTATTTGTCATTGATTTTTCTCTTTTTGGTTAAGGTTCCCTACTGAGTGTGATTCTTAGGCTCAGTTTCAACTATATTAACAACTTTGTGATAGGTCCCTTCCTTCCTCCTTTTCTCAGCCTAAAAGAAAGTTTATTTCATCTTTGACAATATTTTAGCTTATGCCCATAGTCAGCTCTTTTTTTTTTCCTCTTTTTTTTTATCTGACTTAGATGACGGCCATTTAGAGGTACAGAATGTGAATGTCAGCATATATATAGCTATCTTTCTATCTCTATAGTCTCATATTGGTGATGGGTGGCATAAAAATGACATACAGCTTGCTGTCATGTGTAGCTAGGTAGTGAATAGGCTCTTTTTGTGTATGTGCATGTAGGCAAAAGGGATGTATTTGCAAAGCCTGAGGGAGGTTTTACTCCCTATCGTTTTGCAGTAGTGATGGAGGTGACTTTGAAATATATATTTCGTAATATTGGATTCAGTTGTATATTTAATAGAATATTCCACTATTTGGCTCTGTGTAGACCTAATACTTTTGTGTAAAGCATTGCTGTTAGTGGTTTAATGGATGACCTGTGACGTGACTGATCAATAACATCCACCAGAAATTCCAATTCATGGGGTTTTAAATATAAAAAGACTCTGCTTAAAATTTTATGAGGGCCTAAAACAGTAACTTGGATTACATGAGTGCTTCTTTCATCTTTGATGCCGTCTTTAAATTACAATGAGGTTACTGAGCAGTGGCAGTGGCAGAAATTGTCTTCCCTTTATTTGGGATAAGTAAAACCTACGCTTTAAAAAAAGAAAGGCAAGACAGTAAGAAAATATTTCCTGCAGATTTCCCTTGATTTCCTGCAGACTGCAGGACCTTTTCATTGGATGTTTAATGATTACTATTTGACTCTTCCCAAATCTGCTGCAAGTTAGGCTCCGCTATAGAAGCAATAGACCTGCTGGAGAAACCAGCACCATCGGAAAATATTATCTTTTGAAGAAATAAAAAAGCAGGACTATGTTGAATAACTTCCCATTTTGATCTTTGAATTACTGGGTGGACAGCCAAAACCATGCAAATATATGACTGCACATCAAGTGTCTGAATGTTATAAATGACAATTAGGTAATCAATTATTAGTAGGTTTTTTATTATCATCGTTTTTTTTATTCACCTACTAGTTTTAGTCGTGAGCTGCTGAGCACTAAGATCATTAGTCTGTCTCATGGCTTTGCATTAGAGTAGGATCTAAATTACTGATATTTAAAAATACAGTGTAAATCACTTCTTTATATGCCTTCTCTGTTAAATATATGAATGTGCAGAATTCTTCCAATGTTAGAGATGCTCTGAGTTAGAGATGCGCAGAGGAAAAGTATGTTAAAATTTGAAAATTTGTTGATAAAAGTAAGCAGGTTGCATCTCTTAGTGCATTTCTCAGACAATATTTCTTTAATTTTAGACATTAAATATCTAAGATAAGTTTGTCAACGAGAAGAAATTTACATATTCCAGACAAGGAATAAATCTCAGAGCATATTATATAACTATTCACAATCTGTGCTAACGTGTCAGTGATCCAAAGAAGAGATTTGCTTTTTCTTATTTGATTTGCTGTAAAAAAAAATTTTTTTGGAAGATGGCTTTTTTTTGTATCATGGACTGAATTTTTGTAGAAACTAACCAAGAACCAACTTGGTTTTCATAGTCTATACTGATACTGCGTAATCTTCTCTTACTCCTAACTCATACATAAAAATGGAGTGGGTAGGAAGGTTACTGTATTCAGTTATTTATCTACTAATTTTGCAGAGAAGAAAGAGAGAACTGTTTGAAGACATGGTTTATGGCTGGAAAATATTGTACCATTTTGAAGGATTTAATTGAAGTCCTAGAATACCTCTGAAGTGGTACAGACAAAACAATTCCTAGACTGTGTTACTTAAAAACCATTCTGAAAGCTTGATCCTAACTTCATTTTAGAATGCTGAGGTTTAGAAACTTGCTAAGTATGATGAACATACCCTTGTGTCTTTATTGGGGTGGATTGCCAATGAAGCTAGTGCCTTCAGTATTGATTAAGGTGTAGAAAGGGTGTTGATAGTTTCCAGGGAAGTCTTAAATCAATTTATGTAGAGGCTGATTGATTGTCTGCAGAAAGCACAGTGTTGCCGGTGGTTAAAGTGTGCTCAAAGCAGCTATTTTACACATTCCACCCACTAAAACAGTGACTGGTTTAATCAAATTCAAAATCGTTCCATTCTGTAAGTCTTCCAGGTTTTCACACATGGACTTGATTAGACATGTTACTTATATTGAAAAGGCATGGTGCAAAATAAAAACTGAAACTGGGGATGGGGTTCAAATCTGGCTATTCAGAAGACCCTCTGTATCATTGTGGGCATCCCACATTGTAGCTCTGTGAGTTGAGGGAACAGGACTCAGATTGCTAAGAGCATGAATGCATTTTTAAAGATTGACATACTGTAGTTGAGGGATCAGTGTGTGCATGTTAGTACATTTTTAAGTCAAGCTATGAGTATTGTTTTCAAAGACTAAAGTTGAATAAAATAGTTCTGTTTTCTTATGAGATTTTTATGTAGTCGGGTGCTCACCAAGCATCTGTGTTTGAATCCGAGCACACTGGGCTCCTATGCTTACAAGCTTCCCATGGTGTGAATAGTTTCTTACTTTACATTTTTGCTTGATCTCGCTGGCGTCCTTCCTGCTCAAAAATCCCTTGCTGTCACCATGAATACATGGAATTTGACCATGCTGTGAATTTCATCCCCTGTCTCTTAGGCAAACACTGGTAGTCCAGATTTCAGTAGTATTTGCACAGTATTCCTTGAGTTTATCATTCCCCTCTTCAAAGACATGCAGTCATTAAAGCAAGCATGGACCCGATTTTTTTTATTCCAAAACCAATCTTTTGCTGTTTTAGATAGGACAAAAGACATATACAGTTTTAAATAAAGTAAAAACCTAGGGTTTTTTTTTCTTTCCCTTCTTTTTTCGCCATTCCCTGAGAGAGGCAGAGTCTGTGGTCCTTCCTTTCCCTCCCCTGCTGCTGTACAGCATCGTTTGCAGAACATGAGATCTCCACTCTGGTAGTCAGCGCTCTGCATATTTTCTGGCTGACTGGCTGTACCAGGTAGCTGGCAAGAGACTGTCTTTCAATAATCTTAAGTTCACTTTTATAACTTCATCTTTGTTCCAGCCTTCTCAAGCAAACAACATCCCTCACTGTGTGCTGTTCAGTCCTTAAGCCTATCTTGCCCTGGGCAGCAGCCATGGATTTTATTCAAGGACTTGAACGTAGTAAAGGATCACCAAAGGGTATCGACCACCTAATGGTAGCCTTGTTAATACCATGTCTTCAAGTTACAACCCAGCACGTAGTTCAGAGGACAGCATGGAAGGCAGGTAATTCCTGCATTCAAAACACAGGTGCCGTTTTGCACATGTGGAAAAAGGAAGATATACAACAGAATTAGTATGTTCTTTTTGTGGGATCGCCCCATCCTCTAATTTGAAATTGCCACTCTAATTTTGTTTTTTTGTATCTTTGTGTATAGAGAATTAGGAAATCAAGCAGTCCTTGCAAATGGTCATGACAACCTTATAGAGATGGATGTGTTTTCTCCAACATATCACGATAGCAGTTATGGGTATGTGACTCTAAGTGTTTGCATGATGGTAACTGTTGACACAGAAGACAAAATTTGATTTAAAAACAATTTTGGTTACAGTAGTCAAAAAACACTGGGGCAGACTGCCTCATCTTTATATCATATTTTTTACTTCAAATAATTTGTCTTGCTGATCACAGTAGATAGAAAATGGTAAACTTTGACTGCCAAATATTGTTTGTTTACACTTAAGAAAATAAGTGTGCAATTGAGATTGTATTAATTCTCTATGGCCTGATTCTGTGAGCTGTTGCAAACTATTTGCATGCTTACATGTTTGCCAGATCTGATCCTTAGTTTGTAGTGTATTTACTACTTAACAAATATTTGTTTTAGAAATACTGTGACATATTAATGTAGCATAAGAAATGACCAATTAAAATAATTATGTGTCTAACTGTAATATTTTTACTAGCTAGTTTGAAAACATAACGACTGATAAATAGGTAACTGGACATAATGCGTTTCATATAAATGAATATTTCAATTAATTTAATAAAATTTCTGTTATAAAACTGTTCCATATCTACTTAACTTGGTCATTAATATCTGTCTTGTATTTGAACTATGTTTTGTCATTCTTATGCCAAATCAATATACTTGGTTTCTAGTCCATACACAAAAAAAGCTCTGAAAAAGCAATGCATTTCTAAAGTGTTCCAGGCTTATTATCAGCACAATATGCTAAATTTTAGTGAAGAATTATTACACATAAATTTACCCTTTTATATATATATATACACTATGGTAAAAATCAGAGCTTTATGTCCAAATTCTATTTTCTGATTGTAACCCTTAACATTACGGAAGGTATAAGGTGCTATTTGTTTAAATGACATCTGCATCTGCCTGTTAATAACTAATTCATCTGTAAACTATATTGACACTGCACATTGATCTACTTTGTTTTCCAAAATCTCTTAAACTTTCACTTAGCCACAATTTAAAGTCAACAAGAGGAAGCGAATGATATGTTGAATTCAATTAGTTAATCATTATCAGCAGACTAAAAAATAACTGCAGATATTTCCTGGAAGACTCTAATATATTTTCTTTAAAGTAAAAATGTAAGCATACTGTATTAAAAAAGAACAAAACGAAATATCATTGTTCCCTGAAGAACAATTACCATACAGTACTGATTCAGATGCATAATTGCTGAAGTAGAGTTAATAGAACCATGCCTGGTTTATGCTTTATATGTTTGTAATGGCACCACCAAATGCAAGCATTTTAGCAAATGGACTATGTTATATGAAATTCCTGTTTGTTGATACTAATTCAGGTAACAATACAATGAAATTTATCTTGTTTGTAATCTCTTCATTTTTAAAATTAGGCTAGCAGGGATCATCTCCTGGTGTGAAAGTTGTCCAGAGATAATAACACATCGGTTCCAAAGCATAATGGATTCGAGACTACAACATGCTATCAGCATGAAGATTCAGTTTATCAACCTCACTAACATACTGTGTCACAGCTAGAATCATTATATATTTGTTTCTTTGTTTTCATGTCATGCGTGTGTTACATTATGATATACTATTTCTTAGTTTGTGTGGCTTAGAGAGAATATTAATCTAATGAATTTGACAATTTTAGTGTTAATAATGATAATAGAAGTAGACATTTTGCATAGAAATTTTAATGATTCATCTGCCTAGACTTAAAGAATACTTGTTTATAGCTTCAAGAGATTTGTGCACAGGGCATTAATTATCACAAGACAGCTGGAAATCTTAAAGTATTTTAATGGTATTTATTGTTGGCTTTACTTGGTACCACTATTTTCCCTAATAATTAAACATGGTTGTACATGTTGACAAAACAGCTTAGTTTGAAGTAAAAAGTCTGGTTTTCTTTTACCTAACCTGATAGTCCTCTCCCTAAGTTATCTAGATGTCAAAATCTGAAAAAAAAGTAAGATTCACTATCAGCAAATGACCATATTTGTATTTCTTATAGATAAAGCATGCTAACACTTTCTTTTTCTATAGAATCTCCTCATTTTATTGAAAATTTCATATTTTTAAAGGGTTAGGGTTTGAAAACTTCCTGTTATATTTAAGTAAGAATTCTTTGCAAAGAGTTTGGCTGGGGATTTTTGTTGTCTGTTGGGAAAAAAGTTAAGGAGACCTTAAGCTTAGTTTAAAAGGCCAGTTTGTCGGGAGTGCAGAGTGGAAAGGAGAAAACTGGAAATGGCTAGGCACAAAAGGCATAGGAGTGCATGTGCAAATGAGTAGATGGAGTAGTCCAGAAGAAGAATAACCTTCTCATCATCACCCGGAGGTGATGACAAAACTTACAGGAATAACTCAAGACAATGAAAAGCATAGCCTCCTGGCATATGCTCTATTAGTGACAGAAGCCAGAAATAATCAAACCAAAGATTTTCAGTCTGGGATGGCCTGTGCTGATAAGAAAGCCTTTCAATGCAATCTGTGAGGTTTCTTGAAATTTACTTAAAAAACCCATCCTAAGCAAACAAACAAAAGTAAAAAAATGTCATCAATATCATAAAGGTAAGCCCACAAAATTGACCAAGTTAAAAGTTAACTTGTTTCTACGGTTGCATGGCTGCGGTTGAGCCTGTCATCCCAATAAGTGCAGCCTGAGTCGAATCAGAATGGAATGTTAACAGATGATGGAGTTTCTTTCTGTCACGTGCAAACAAGTGAGAAAACAGTACCAAACATCATGGCAAAGGAAAGACCTGGATGAGTGGAGCCAGCATCCAGTGTCTCTAATAATGTTGATGCACAAAGAGAAGGTCAGCTCG
Organism: Neomorphus geoffroyi; assembly: GCA_033558235.1. Taxonomy (NCBI): domain Eukaryota; kingdom Metazoa; phylum Chordata; class Aves; order Cuculiformes; family Neomorphidae; genus Neomorphus; species Neomorphus geoffroyi. Next base: position 20,447,273 of record JAUMJM010000020.1, on the reverse strand, counting down.
GGAAAGTCATTTGTGGAAATTAGTACCATTAAATATAAAAGGTCACCCTCTTCTGCACACAAGGTGTAATCCTCGGGCTGTTGAATCCCTGAATGGTGGTCTCTCAAGTCTAGAAATCTCGGCATGTTGCATATGAGAGAGAATGCAAGTGTAGTGTACAAGTTTCCACCAGGACTGAAAAACAGGAATGACAATTGCATCACATGTACATAAACAGTTGCCAAGTTGGTGGTAGTGGCTGTAGCTTGGAGGTTATGACAGTGCTGTCACTGCAGTGACATGAATCTGACTGTTTGAGTGACTGCTGGTAGCATGGTTGTGGCAGCATGGAGTTCATCATGAGTTATCACAAGCTCGGAATTGCAGGAGAACCACAGCTATGGACACAAGTAAGCTAAGGTTCGCAGACCCGTTATGATGGGAACTTCAGCCTGCTTTCAGCTTAAGGCAGAATCAGATCCTATCAATCACTGCCAGAATAATACTTCTCTAACTGCCTCTGGTTTTATCTCCTTTTAAAATGTCCAGCAGCTCAGTCAAGTCTTTCAGCTGCAGACAAAATTTCAACCTTTGTTCCAACTTCTGAATTAATCTTTGGGTAAATAATGCAGTTCTGAGTCTCTCTGAAACCGCATTTGCTTTTTTGAAATTGTCTCCATGTGCCTTCTGAGACATTTAAAGCAGTTGTTCTCTTTTGGCTTTATGAAGACAGCAAGAGCAGTAAAAGAGATTGGAGGAGTGCTTGTGCCTTATCTTTCTTTGATTTTCTCACAGGAAAGCTTAACTTATTCAATATTGAATACAGGAACTGACCAAGATTGGAACACCTCATCTCACAGACAACTTTCTCTTTTTTTCTGTACCTTGACAGAGATATGATTCCAGAAGAGCAGAGAACAAGACAAGTAGTTGTAATAGATATTTTCAGTGTTCACATTAGCATTTTCACTCCTTATTGTTTGGACTCTTTCTTCTACTGTCTTTTCCTTTGGGGAGAGGACAGCTGAAATAGCACAAACACTGTCAGTTTCAGAAAGTGCACTAAGGGGCTGTCAGGTTCACTCCAACTGCTTCCTCCTTCAGAAGTGCGTATCACCAACAATATCCAGAGCCAAGTCACTTACTGTAACCTAGATGGAAGTCTGTGTAAGTACTTGTCCTCTGAGAGACCCAGAAGAATCTTGTAAGGAGAACAGAGCCACTTGGTATTTCTTCCAGCAATACATAGGTCTAGTTTCACCCTGCTTTGGAAGGCAGGTAGTAGGAGAATCCTGCAGTGAAGAGTATGAGTAACTGGAATTGTGGCAGGTTTCTTTGCTTGCCCACCCAGCACCACGTAGCATTCTTTGCATCCAGCTGTCCTGCTGACTTTTTCAGTGTTTGTTTCCCTTGCTTGTTCACAGAGTGCAACATGACTGAGAACACGAACAAGCAGGCTCACCAGATCTGGCTAGATATGCATATATGTATCACAGAAGTGAACTCCCCCAGCTCTGAGGGAGAGAGCTAGCAGCTCAAATCTGAGTTTGGAGGAACAAATAGTAGGATATTTACAGGTGACCTGTGCATGCCATAGCACTATATTCTTTCTTACCCTACTAATAAGATAGGTGCATTGCAGAGGAAGAATTTACTCTTGCACACCTAAAGGAAGGAAGTCTCGGAGTATTGTCAGTATCCAGTCCTTCAAGTCACTATGTTCTGGTGGCTTTCACAGCAGATTGGATACTGTCGTTTCTGAATTGCCATTTGAAGCTTCAGCTGAAAATTTCCATGCCTGACGTCTCTCCCCTTTCTCCAGCAGCATCCAGCACTGGAGTGGTAACCTGCCAGGGGCCAGATGTGAAAGAACAAACGAGCAGGAAGGAAGGCACTTGAAGCCCTACTAATATTTTTTTTCTTTCTTGTCTTACAGTCTTCAGTTTGTAAAGAAAGCAGGTCCTAAGTGTAAACCCACCCAAATTCAAGTTAAGTGTTACTATATGAAAAGTGTTTTTCTGAAACATTTGAATAAGCTGTCAGAAGAGGCTTGCCTCCAGTTCCCAGAGATGTTTCCTCTGGTTTTGCTTATGGATAATAGCCAGCCTTCCTTCCTTCCTTCCTTCCTTCCTTCCTTCCTTCCTTCCTTCCTTCCTTCCTTCCTTCCTTCCTTCCTTCCTTCCTTCCTTCCTTCCTTCCTTCCTTCCTTCCTTCCTTCCTTCCTTCCTTCCTTCCTTCCTTCCTTCCTTCCTTCCTTCCTTCCTTCCTCCCTTCCTCCCTCCCTTCCTCCCTCCCTTCCTCCCTTCCTTCCCCCCTTCCTTCCCCCCTTCCTTCCCCCCTTCCTTCCCCCTTCCCTCCTTACTTCCCTCCTTCTTTCCTTCCTTCCCTCCTCCCTTCCTCCCTTCCTCCCTTCCTCCCTTCCTTCCCTTCCTTCCCCTCCTTCCTTCCCCCCCTTCCTTCCTTCCTTCCCCCCCTTCCTTCCCCTCTTCTTTCCCCCCTTCCTTCCCCCCTTCCTTCCTTCCTCCCTTCCTTCCTCCCTTCCTTCCTCCCTTCCTTCCTCCCTTCCTTCCTTTCTCCCTTCCTTCCTTCCTTCCTTCCTTCCTTCCTTCCTTCCTTCCTTCCTTCCTTCCTTCCTTCCTTCCTTCCTTCCTTCCCCCCCACCTCCCTTCCTGCCTCCCTCTTGTGATCTGATGTGATCTTGGAGCTTTTCCAAGGATTATGGTAGTATTCATATTGCTTCTGAGGAAGTGGAAATTTATTTTTATCTCTTTCTAAGCAACTTCTTGATTGCAATTCCACACAGAAAATAAACTGAGATAAATTTGCAGCGTAGTGTAGTGTATTTATGTTAAATGCAGCCGTATGGTTCTGTGGAAGTCAGGCATAAGCCTGTGCTAAGGGCAAACACCACCAGCTACAAGGTTTCATCTCAGAAGAATGTGAGCAGAAGATGAAGACAGGCATAAAGTGCTCATGGAGAAACAAAAATCCAATTCCTTCTGGAGCCTACTGGGAAAGCTGATCTCATGCATCAGTGAACCAGAGTTCATATGAGACCTAGCCAGTAATTTCTGTTATCTTTTACATCTTCCTTATAATGTCAGTTGGCAGAGATTAATCTTCTCTTTCCATCTGCTTCCTCAACTCAGTGTAAGGAGTCAGATTTATTGATGTGATCTATCCATTAGCAAACCAGGCGGAGCTCTCTAATGTCAACTGGCAGGTGAGGGGCACGGTCTCATTCAGACAGCCCAGTTCAATCCAGCATGAATAGGGTCTGTCATCAGAGAGCGAGAACACCAATTGGTAGATGGAGTGCAATGATTGATCATGATCTTGAACCACTGTTATTTCCACAGTTAATGGTTTTCTTCTGATTCTGACAGCTAATGTATCTAGTAAGGCTTTGTAAACAAACAAAAACCGTGATAACCCATTCCCAGGAGGGAAAAATTCAGCTGGTTTATATTAAGGAAAGTCAGGGAAAGATAAATACAAAAACACGAAGTAAATCTGCTGCAGCTGGATATATCCATTCTCTCTTGAAGTTACTTTCTTAAAGTGGATTGATTTCTTTGTATGGAAATGGCAAATAGAATGCTGGACCTTCACACAGAGGTAGGCACATGCTATCTCTGCATGTGTCAGTAATGACGTATTTGAGGTAGAGAATGAGAACTAAACATTGGAAGTCTCTACTGTCTCACTTTCCTATGCCCCTTTGGACCATCAGAGAATATTAAATAAAAAGATAAAGCTGCAGCTACCCTTATGTCTTTCTTCCTTACATTGGCCTCGTGGTGCTAAAAAGCTGAATTACTGATTGCTGCGGTCTCCACATGGGTATATTTTGAATAGGGACCATTTTTGGACAAAATCTGATACTTTTAGTTCAGGTGAGCAATCATCACAGATGTATTCATAATACACAACTACAGTTTTTATTCCCAGAAATTCATTAGTACCATTGTATTAAACATCAAAACCAAATCATTATGAGTACTGCCGAATTCTGAACAGAAAAGTTATGTTTTCCAGAGTATTGGTCCTGAGAGATAAATGTCACCAAAATATAAATTCACTGAAATTTACATTTCTTTCAACTTGCATTCACTCAGTGTTAATTTGATAGAAACTTTTTTCACCTCTTGATGAGTTTGATTGAATTGTCGATGTCTAAGATGTGGTTCTTACCACTTCATGGCTTGGTGTGACCCCAGGTTAATGCATTGAGGACCTTAGCAAAATGCATGACAATGTCCACATTTCATATAAGAATGTCCACAGATGCAATACTCCTTAGAGGCAAATACATACTTTTTAATAGAGTTAGACAATGGCAGATTTGCATTGGTTTTGGGGGTATTATTTATTAATGTCGCACAATGTAAAAATTGGTGTACATATTTCATTCAATATTCACCCTGTGATTACAGAAGGCAGAATGGTGTTGTCTTGACTGGAAGTGTCAAGTAAAGTACAATGATCTTTTGGGCCTAGAGTGGTCCCCTGTACTGGTAATTGCCAATATGTCCAGGGTTTTTATCAAATTGCAAGAACAGAAGAGTCAAATATGACAGATTGATGGACTTGTTACTTACATGAAATAAATTTTTAGAAACTTATGAATATACTTAAAACTTTGGGTGTCTTTTGCTACCTAAGGGTAAAAGAGAAACAAATTCAAAAAATGTTAGATGTAGTTTTTCTTTCCTCTTCCACGTCTCCTCAAGTTACTTTCTATTCTGTCATCTTCCAAATGTCAGTTTTGTTATATTCTGCACTGAAGCAACAGGTATCTGAAAACAGCTTTCCTCAACTCCATGGCTGCTTTTGCCTGACCCATAGAGAGCCTGAATTTTGCTTGTTTGCTTTAGGCAGTTAATCTTTAATGCTTTTGTATGTTTTACCCTAAGAATAAAGTGAATCAAATAGTAACATTCTAAAAATTTTGTCTTTATGTACCATGGGGCAAAGAGTACATAATCATTACACAAGAACAAGGGAATGATCAGTTGAATTGAAAGTGATAGAGGAAGATACATTTTGACATGATGCATGTTTAGACTACAGAACAAAATGCCAGAAGACATCAGTGAAAGTGTGAGTTTTGAGCTGTTCAGAGGAAGAGTGAGCTCTTAGTGAATAAGTAGCCTAGAAGGTGTTCATGCCCTCCCATTGCGCTGCCTGCTTTCTGACAGGGTGTTATTCTGGTGATCTGCCCTTCTGTGGTAATTCCTGTTTCCGCTTATTTGGTTACAACTACACACAGATTTTGCATGTGTAACTGTTCTCTGTCAAATAAGATTACCCTCCTTCTCCACAGTTTTTGGAATTAAGTAACCTGCTCATTGTAGTACCTATGCTTATGGGAATCCTACCCCTTACACTGCTTTTTAGACAGTGACCTCTTTCAAAAGTCCAGGGCAAAGGTAATTTCTAACATTGAACGCCTGTTTTAATGTAGTCTTCTGAGTGTTCTTCCTTTTAGAAAAGCGGAGGCTGAGGGAAGACGTCATCATTGTTTACAACAACCTAAAAGGAGGTTGTGACGGGGTGGGTGCTGGTCTCTTCTCACAAGTGACAAGTGTTAGGACAAGAGGAAATGGCCGCAATTTGTGCCAGGGAAGGTTTAAACTGGACATTAGAAAGAATTTCTTTACTGAGAGAGTGGTCAGGGATTGGAACAGGCTGCCCAGGGAGGTGGTGGAATCGCCATCCCTGGAGGTATTTAAAAAACGGGTAGATGAGTTTCTTAGGGATATGGTTTAGTAGGGAGACAGGCATGGTTGGATTCAGTGATCTCATAGGTCTCTTCCAACCTAGTGATTCTATGATTTTATGATTAGTGGTCTGTAATGGTCTGAAGAGCTACATATTATTAACACCATCATGGATCGCCCAAACAGACTGCATGTGGGATGGTATAGGAGAGAGTGCTGCAAGAAAAACTATACTGCAGTGGCACTATGACATTTGTTACTGATCGCAGTGGAAACTCTCAATTCAAAAACATGACCAAACTAGTAGATTTATTCTGCTCCAGATTCTTCAGGTGCTGGTCATATGCAACAATACACAAGATTCAAAGATTTGAGAGGGAAGCATTTAGGGGTTTTAAGCACATATATTCCAAATACAATTTTATTCTGGATCAACGGTATTGTAGCTTTAAGGTGAGGATTGTTTTATTGTTGTATATGCAAGAGGCTTAGTGAAATTGACCTTTATTCCGTGACAGCAGTCATCATCTAAATAATAATGTTGCACAAAATAACAATACCAATCTGGCTAGGTATCTCACTGGCAGGGGGATAAAATACGGTGCATGTTCTGATGTACTTAGAGAAGTTGAGCAAAATTTTGCTGGGCCTTATTCACAATTCCTGATTTAGTACGAATTTTGTAGGAGAGTCCTGTGTGACTTTTAATAGGCTGTGACGTATTTGCCATGGGATTCAGCACTCTATTGCTGTGATTGTGCTGTATGAAATACTTCAATAGAGAACTAAAATGCTACCAAGAAAGTTGCTGGAAATAAGGTAGGCTCTTTCACACGTCTCGCAAGTATCTGCAAAGGAGTCTATATATAATGCCCAAACCCACAGAAATCATAGCTACAGTTCACAGTGAATCTTTTGCAAGGTGAATCAATCTCAGCATAAGCTATAAAAAAGTCATGTATCTAATGTAAAAATTATATTAGGAATGTTAGAATTATGCAATAATTCTATACAAATTGACACCTATCTATTTAAAAGTAATGTGGAATATTCCTTTTTCCTTGGTGAAAGTTTATCTGTGTAATATCTATGCATAATTCATTGCAGTATGGATTTTAGGGCATTCCATACATATTTATGTAATATTGCATTCATTGATGCGTAGTATCCATTTTCTTCTAAAGTGGGGTCAAAAGTTTTTGTCACAGCTGTTTTCCTGGAGAAAGTTATTCTAAATCACATTTCTGTTGCTGGACACCTGGCTATCTTACATCAGAAGCATTTGGGCTTATGGCTTGAGCCTTACTGTCCTTGAATGTTTTGATAATTTATCTCCATTTCTCCAAAGACTTCAGTTAACTTAATCTTTCTGCCCAACTCCTGGGGTTTTTTTTCACTTTTTGTCCCCTCCTGCTTTCATTTACTGAATTTAGTAGAGGGTAGTTGAGTTTTATTTTCCACAGAGGAAGTGGCAGCACAGGGAAATCTTATTTGGTGTGAGTCCTGCCTCTAAGCTTGAGGAGGAAGAAAACTGTCTGCGTGTCAGCAGGTGTACACCAGCACTTGGTACTTAGAGAGTGGAGAGTTAAATTAAAAGCATGGTTATTTTACTTTTGTGCATATGCTTCGGTTTTCTGAGCTGACATCTTTGAGGTTTTTGATGCTGTATTTCTGTCTTACCTTTTAAGGGTGGAAGCTTAAGTAAAATGCCTACCATTTGTGAAATATGGGGAGTTCTAAGCTGTCTTTGCATCCAAGGATTAGTTTATGACGTAACTTTGTATTTTGCTCCCGGTCTGTGCTGTAGGTTTGTTAGGTACTTAATTCTTCCCGCTACAGTCTTAAGATTAGCTGTGCTTCATAATAGAAGCATATATTGAATAAGCAGATAGAAATATATATTGAGTGAATGTAAAAAGAGAATATTATTTGCTTTAAAAGGTGAATTAAATTATTTAATAAAAACAGACTTAGCTTGTCTTGTAAAATATTAGCATGATTCATTGAATTTTTGTAATCTAAGCCTAATAAAATATTTAAAGTGCTGCTTACATGAAGATCTAGCAAGTGCTTGTTAGATGATCAATTTTGAATGGAAGATACACACTATTGGAGATACTGTAAGCTCTCTATGAGATGAAACATAGTGTAATTGCCAGTAAGTCAGTATCCGGTCAAGTAGTACAAACAATTTAGGCTTTAGAAATTAGCTATTCAAGTCCCATGGTTTGAAAAGACAAGGTAGATGGATAATTAAAATCATTTGTGGATAGATTGCATTTCAAGAGCATAAGAATTTCAGCATTATCTGGAAGCAGCCTGGGTTTGTTGTCAGATACCATATCCTTCTGAGTGTCTCATAGGAACACAGTTTGGCATGGCTCAGTGAGGCAGACAAGATGTGCAAGTCTGATAGTGTTACACTTTAAATACTTACCACTCAGAGTTAATGTAGCAAGAGGGTCTCTGACAACTTTGTTAGCAGCTCTACTCCTTAGGAAAAGAGAGATCCAAACAAATTTTCTTAACTCGGAGGAAGATAACAGGCTGGGGTTTCCATCATTATTTTTCCTTCTGCATCCAGGCTGTGGATGCGGTGTACCTAGACTTCAGTAAAGCCTTTGTCACCATTTCTCATAGTATCCTGCTGGAGAAACTGGCTGGCATCAGCATGGACAGGCACAGCCTTTGCTGGGTTAAAAACTGGCTGGATGGCTGGGCCCAAAGGGTTGTGGTAAATGGAAGTAAATCCAGTTGGAAACCAGTCACGAGCAGTGTTCCCCAGGGTTCGGTGCTGGGTGCAGTCCTGTTTAACATCTTTATCCATGATCTCGATGAAGGCATTGAGTGCACCCTTAGCAAGTTTGCGGATGACACCAAGCTGGATGCAAGTGTGGATCTGCTTGAAGGAAGGGAGGCTCTGCAGAGGGATCTGGACAGGCTGGATCGATGGGCGGAGACCAACAGGATGAGGTTCAATAAGGCCAAGTGCAGAGTCCTCCATTTGGGTCACAACAACCCCATGCAGCATTACAGGCTTGGGGAGGAGTGGCTGGGGAGCTGCCTGGCAGAGAAGGACCCGGGGGTGTTGGTTGACAGCCAGCTGAACATGAGCCAGCAGTGTGCCCAGGTGGCCAAGAGGGCCAATGGCATCTTGGCCTGTGTCAGACACAGCGTGGCCAGCAGGAGCAGGAAGGTGATTGTGCCCCTGTGCTCAGCGCTGGTGAGACCGCACCTCGAGTGCTGGGTTCAGTTTTGGGCCCCTCACTACAGGAAGGACATTGAGGGGCTGGAGCACGTCCAGAGAAGGGCAACGAGGCTGGTGAGGGGGCTGGAGAACAAGTCCTGTGAGGAGCGGCTGAGGGAGTTGGGCTTGTTTAGCTTGGAGAAGAGGAGGCTGAGGGGAGACCTCATCACTGTCTACAACTGCCTGAAAGGACGTTGTGATGGGGTGGGAGCTGGTCTCTTCTCACAAGTGACAAGCGATAGGACAAGAAGAAAGGCCGCAAGTTGCACCAGGGGAGATTTAGACTAGAGATAAGGAAGGATTTCTTTACTGAGAGAGTAGTCAGGGATTGGAACAGGCTGCCCAGGGAGGTGGTGGAGTTGCCCTCCCTGGAGGTGTTTAAAAGACAGATGGATGAGTTTCTTAGGGACATGGTTTAGTAAGGAGACAGGCACGGTTAGACTCGGTGATCTCAGAGGTCTCTTCCAATCTAGTGATTCTATGATTCTACAGCCAGCCAGCATGACCACTCTGGCATCGTATTTATGGGATTCCAAGCAAAGGAGGAGTCATGCTGTGTGCTTGCCTAGGCTGCGCACTGCTGAATTCACACATAAAAGTTACAATTTAGTTTCACTGCGTTGATGCCCAAAGTGGACTGTCAGAGCTATGTCAGCTCACACACACAGATATGCAACCATCTACCGAGTTTATCTATGGGATTAACTCCTCAAAGGCTTTGCGAATATGGATTACAGTCTGCAGTATGCTGTGCTGTACTAAGGCAACATCTCAGCTCTCACTTTCTCAGAGGAAAAAAAAAAAGAGACAAGATCAGAGACTTGACTTGTTTTGTTGCATTATTTTCTTAAAGCTTAGAGTATATGGAGTTTCATTCAAGAGCTCATATAATGCCGGTTTCCATTTTTAGCCTGTTGAGCCTAAGAGCAGGAGGATGTGAAAATTGCAAGTTGGCCAGGCAGCTTCTTATTTTCAATGTGTAAACTGCTGTTTAAGAAGAGAATTATTATTCTGTATGGCTTTCCTTCAGTCTCCCAAGACAGCACACATTGCATATACAGAGGGAAACAGCCACCTTTGTGTTTGGCATTTTTTCTTAAGATCTGTGTAGTTATTGTTTGTGAGATATGCTTGGACCTGAACATATATATATACACTCACACAGATACTGCATTTGCCATATGTGGCTAGTAATGAGAGAACGGTAAAGGTCAAGTGGATAAGATACTTTATCAGGGCCTAATGAATCTAGATGCTTCTGTGTCTCTGTAAAATCAAAGTAATGGTGTTGTAAGGTGTAAAATATTTTTTTACATAGAGCTAGATATTATTATTTTGGTGTTTGCTACATAGAAGATGTCACAACTTTTAATGAAGTATTTTCTTAGAGAGGATTTAAACCACAGGGGCTTTGTCTTTTGAAATCGTTGGTAATCCTCTGAGCTCAGAAGCCAAGAAAAATTGGGATGTGCTGTTGTGCATGAGTAGATCTGTTGTGTATCCTTCTGTTGTTACTGCCAGTATGTTTAATATTGTTCAAACTGAAGAAACCTATGTAGCATGTTTCATGGGATCATCTTTGTAATGCAAATATTTTCAAGGAGAGGACTTATGGCAAGATGTTCTAGTTCACCTGTTAACATCCCATAGCAAAATCACCTGCCAATAGCAAACCCTGTTTATCGTCTACTAGTATTTTTCTCAAGCTGCAGCGGAGCAAATTAATTTCTAGTGTCTCTACAGGGCATTTCTGACGAAGCTGCTATACCTGTATAGGCTGGTCCATTACTATGCAAGGATCTAAGCATGGGTCCTGGAGAATGAAAGTCCCATCAGCTGAGAAGCAGTTCAGAGTGCCACGTGGGGTAACTAGAGGGCTTTCCCCTCTGCAGCTAGCTCACGTGGTTCTAGATCCTCTTACTCGTACTGTATAGGTGGCAAGCAGTAGGCAAACACAGTGTATGCATGCACTTGGCTTCAGGGGGACCTGGGTATCAGCAATTCATGAGTGTCTCTTACCTATTAAAAAATGCAAATTCCTCTCTAGTTCTGTTTGGCTGTTCGTGAGCTTGGTAAGTTCAAAATTCTCTGCAGTGTGTTTTCTTATCATTTTTAGATATAATTATTCATTTTGCAAAGCCTAATTGGGTAAGGCCAAGCCTTACACTACAAAATTGCCAACATAACACATCGGTAGAAAAAACCCTGGTGCAAAGATCATTGCTTTGCTGAGATTTTGTTGTTCATAGATGTTGTATGCGTGCATCAAGAGGAAAACTCCAGGTACTATGTGTCATGCTTAGAGGCTCTTCCAAAATCACTATGCTTTCATGAACTAAAATTAAACAATTCTACTGTAGATAGGCTGAAGGAGTAATATTTGTTTTATATATTGTAATCAAACAAAATTAACTTTACTAGTAACTCACAGTGTGTATCTTAACTTTGGCTTTGCTTTTCATTTCTGTTGCCAACTGTGGTTCTTTTTGTAAACTTACTGAATATATTTCTTTAGAGTACTTCCCAGGCTGTAACTAGTTGCTGTATCCTAATCAGATCTTGTTATGGTAAGATTATGTGCCAAGGAGATATGGATTAGTGAACTCAGTATTTAGGACACAAAAAAAGATCTTTTAACTGACTAATTTTGGCAAAGTTACTAAAAGTTTGTATCTGAGAGATTGCTGTTTTCTTTGTACTTAACCCAGGAAAGCTGTGATAAGTAGTGTGGGCTACGGTCGGATTGTTCATTATTGACTTTTTAATGGAGTTCCCTGTAGTCTGTAGCAGAAGCCAACAAAAACAGCAGCAGAATGCCTGTCCCTACTTGTTGGATAAACTCTCAGAGACCTCCTCCCTACCATGCCGTATTTTGGGTAGTTCTGTTTCCTGTCTGGATACCAGTTTATTAATAATGTTTGGGGGAGTTAGGTCTTTTCTTAAAGGGAAAGTGCCTTTTTTGTGTCGCAACGAGTATTGTTTCTGTGACCCTTTATAGACTAGATGCTGTTGCTATTTGAAAATTAGGCAACATTAAACAAAAGAGATATGACCGCCTGTCCTCCAGCTTTGTTTACTTTTATACTTTACCGTACACTCTTTCTTCCACAGGCATTTCCTATTCAAAACAGGAACAGGGACCACACCGCTGTTCAGTACTGCAACTCCAGGGTACACAATGGCATCCGGCTCTGTTTATTCCCCTCCTACTCGGCCACTACCTAGGAACACTCTATCCAGAAGTGCTTTTAAATTCAAGAAATCTTCAAAGTACTGTAGCTGGAAATGTACTGCACTGTGTGCTGTAGGGGTCTCAGTGCTGCTGGCAATACTGCTGTCCTACTTCATAGGTGAGTCCCTTTTTTTATAATTTTCACCATGAGTAGAGATGTCTGATGCATTGTATATGGACTGTGACATGCTAACTTTTAACTAACCAAGTTTTGGTAACAGTAAAAACCACAACAGTGATTTAATGAAAATTCCCGATTGTTTAGAGGAAATAGAAAATGTTAATATTTTGCAAGCATTCTGCAACATGATAGCGGGTGAATTAACTTCAAAGAAGTATTTGAACTGCAATTAAGCTATCTGGTGTCTAGTCCTTTTGAAAGTATGTGTAAAATACAGGCTGTAAAAATTCCATTATGTGACTTCAACTTGCAGCGTATCCATGGAAATCTTTTCCTCTCATTTTATATGAACTATAACTAATAAAGTGATTGGGAATGCTAACTATCACTTATTTCACCATTACATCCACATGTTTCTGTATAGAGCTAAAGGAAGAGTCTAATACAGACTTCTGATTCCAAGATAGGGAAAATAATTGTCCAAAATTACATCATGCAGAGAAGATGCAGTCTTCTTCCTCTCGTGTGTTGTTTATTTTTAATTATTCCCTTTTTTCTCTGTTTCTTTGTTAAATTCCATTTCACAATTTTTGTTTTAGAGGATTTCATTTATTTCTTCATGTCTTTATTTAATTTCATAAATGTTTGCTATCAGTATTATATAATTTGAGTTGTAGGCACTTAGTGGGGGCAGTTCTTCCCTGTGACAAAAATGTTATTGACTTTAATAAGAGAACAGGCCAGGCTCTTTTTATGCTTGCAACATCTTCTGCGGCTCTGTCCAGATTACAGGTTTTTTCACCTCTGAGTCCATAAATGGTCTTCAAAGACTTTCTTTTCACTGTTTCCTTAATTAGAAGTTACCACATTTATTCAAATAGATGTGTAAACATCTGGTTTTTTGGTATTGGTTGCACTCAGTTTCAGAGTCTTAAGAAGTCAAGGAATAAAATAGAGAGAGGAGAGTCAATCTCTGCTTGCCTCCCTCTTTTTAAAATCAGTCTAAATTAATAATAAAACCTAGAAGGCCTTATGATCCTTAAATCTTCTTTGCCTTTGTTGAAACAGGCTTGCTACATTTCAATCCAAGGCACAGCGTAAAAGCCTTTGAAGTAGTTCTTACTGGGCTGAAGCTCCTGGTGAACAATGCAAGAAACTGGGTTGCTGAGTAGCTGGAGAAATTCTTCTCTGCCCTGGCAAAGCAGAGCTCCCTGAGCACCTTTTCCACCTCAGCTACCAACCACAAAGAGCAAAAAGCTTCTATGCAAATGTAGGGCTTGCCACTGCTGTCCAGTCCCTTTCAGTTACTGGATTCTTGGTTGTTTGTCTGAATGTACCCAGGAATATAAAAGCATAATTTAGAACTAAGCTTTGACACTACATCTTTTTTTTAAGTGGGATTGAAATAATCCCTTTTATAAAATACATTAATTGCATTTAGTCTCTGTAATTTGTCAGAAGCAAACATCTGTTAATAAATACATACATAAATACAAAAGAAGGCATTCAGTATGAAGTATCACCGTCAAGAAATGGGAAAAACAGCCATACAGATAGTAAAATATTGAAGACTTGATTCTGACTTCAGCTCTACACTTTGCTGGCCCCAAAGAGCCAGATTAGTTATGAATCTGAGGGGCATGAGAAGATAGCTGTACCGGATTATTTCTCCCACAGGCACATTAAGAAATATAAGCATGTCTAATGCGCCTCTATTCCTGCATTCAGGAAAAAGAGCCGAGATTTCCAGTGAGTGAGAGCTTTCAGCTTCACACATCATTTATTCGCATACCCTGTAAAAAAACCAAATATAGCGGTACAACATTTCATGGGCACATGCCAGCTCACATCCTTGCTGAAATAAACAATGCACAAGGGCCTGCCTCTGCCCGTAGTCAATAGGGAGCTCTTTGCCTGCTGGTGATATTACACATATTTCAGCTAACTCAGCAATCTAAATGTAAAATCCAGCACTCAGGGACACTCTCTAGAGAATTTCAGGTCCATAAAACCATGAATGGATTACACTCATTCGTATACGTGGTTTTGCCATCTCTACAGATGTAATATCAGAAATACTGTCCATTTAATAGGCCATCCAAGTATAAATTGGTGGAAATCATTAATGTAAGATGGAAATGGTCCTTCATCTTGGTTAACCGTTTCATGGCATAGGTGTGAAAGGGAAATGATTGAGTAGGAAATGGGCCGTAATATGAAGAGATGGGAAGGGCTGCAGTACTGTGTGACCTCTAGCATCCTGTGATGTGCCTCTGACGCAGTGGTCTGGCTTGTCTCCTGAGGTTCACAGCAGCTGAGGTGGCATGTCACGTTTGTAAAGCCAGTTGGAGACATGTTTTGAACTTCACAGACAGTGCCACAAGCATGAAAATGGTACAACTCTTGCTGCAAAATATGCCAGTACACATTGATAAGGAACTTGGTGTGCCTGATGTCCGCTGCCTGACTGTGGCAGCTGCAGACTGAAGAACTGCTCGCCTGGTGAACGGTGGTGTAACCAGGCCCTTTTCAGAAAGGTAGAGATGAACATGTCATGCACAGGCTTATTTTAGTTGGAGCGGATGTGGGGTAGAAAAAGTGACTTCAGATCCCACTGCCTCTGCTCAAGCAACATAAGGCAGAAGAGACAGTTTGCTAGACTTCATGTCTGCCTTTGCAGAACTGCTCAGTCAGTTACTGCTCCGTCAATTAGCCCAGCCAGAGGAAGGAGCTGCATTGAGAGTCTGGTCTGTCTTGCACTTCTTCCATCACTCTGACAGGAAAGACTCCTACATTTACAAAATCTACAAAAAGGAGGTGAGAGCAGAAGATGTCAGCATGGGGAGAGACCTGAGAAAAAGCTACATCGTAAGCCCATTTAATTCAGTCTTGGGAGTCACAAAGAATTGAAAATGTTATTTCAGTCTAAAATAAAGTCTTACTTGCAGCCTCCCTGCATATTCCTGCTTTTCTAGCCTTTGTGGTTTCCCGCAACCGTTTTGCAGTGTTCAAAATGTTTAAGTTTACCATTCTTGTCAATGAGACCAGCTAATTTTAGAGAAAATAGGAGCTGTGGAAAAATGTTGGTCCTTTGTTTGAGGCTTCATCTGCTGTTACATGGTTGAGAAACAATGAATTAAGCCACAGAAATATGCAAGTGCTGAAACAAAAGGTAGTGCAGCAACTTATAGGAGAATGGAATTAAAAAACAGATCTAGGAATTAAAAAACAGAGGTCAGATCTAGTAAAGAATTCAAAGAAAAGCTCCCTGAAATAATGTGTTAAAAATGATGAGGAGTAAAGAATATAAACTGCCTCATTTTGTGATCAAGATTAACATTGGAACTTCTTCAAGCTGCTCATTTGCTTAACTGCTATCCATAATCAGATTTGCAACCAAGGATAAAAAATGACCCTTTTTTTCTAACTTGAACATTAAGTCTTTCTTCCTGTTTGGAAGGCTAGGAAGAGCAGTTTTAAATTTAAGCCATGAAAGAATAAGAAATATTAAGTTGCTTATTTTGACCTCTTTCTATATACACATTAGTAGTTTTGCCCGAACTTTGTACAGGGTGTCTATGTGAGAGACAGAAATGGAGTCCAGCTTTACAATGTGCAAGACGAACCAGAACCTTGTCCTCTTTGTCCCATGGGATTCCTCATTCAGCATCCATCATTTGCAGTGAATGAATGGAATGTTTTGTAGAGCAACTACTGAGTCAAACATGGGCATCAAATCAAAGTTCCATATGTAACCTCCATCCTTCAGTTCTACATGTTGGGATCTTCTCTGTCCACTCCTGGTTTCATTAAGGGGAGGAGTTTGTTGGTCTTGGGTATGGATTTTTTCTAACAGAAAAATCCACTGTGCAATTACAGAGAGCTACATCAGTCAGAAGGAGCTGTTTGCAGTATGTTCTTGCATAAGCACTGACCCTGATCAAGTATATTAAGAGACTGATTGGTTCTATTCTAATTATTTCTTCTTTAGTGTAGATACAACAACTGAATGAAATTAATCAGAATTTGTGGACATCAGAGCCCCTCTTTCTTCCCCAGGAATTCCTGTGGCAATGATTCTCCATTGCCAATGACACTATCTCAAAGGACAGTCTTAAGTCAATACAGGAAGCTAGTGCCATTCTCACTGTGCATGGAACCAAAGAGGCAAACAGTTTTCCTCAGTCAGTGCTGGAATTACACAAAACCAGACTCAGTCAACTAAACTTGAAGAGTGGCACATTGAATGACTGCATGCCTCTGTCATGAATGTTGTCTTACATCTACTAAATAGGTTTCTGTTAACATAAGACATTCTTTGAATACACAGTGAGACCTGACCTATTTAGTCTGGCCTCTGCCGTCCTGACTTCTTCACAATGATCTGTCATGGTTCCGAGTTTGTTGAGCATTTTACCCTCTGTGTACCTTGGGCTTGATCGTTTTGTTAGACTTGTCCTGACCATTTGCGGCAGAGAAAAGGATATACACCAGCCAGCTATTCTTCATGCTAAGGCAAATATTTAAATACCAGTGATAACAGAGGAACAGCTCTTCTGCAGGGGGGTAAAAAAAAAAAAGGGAAAAATGAATTTTATTTAATTAAAAAGGCCACAGGACCATTTTTATCACTACTGCTTGGTATGAACAGTTAAGCAAATCCATTTTGGACAGAAGACAAAGCTAACATTTAGATTTAACAACTGAAACATCTTCTGGGAAAACATATATTGTAGTTTATATTTCATTCTGTGAGAAACAGTAGAACTGCTGTTATGCTATGACAGAGATGACCTTACAGTCACAGTGCAAATTGCAATTGAAATGTCTATGGAAAAGAGATACCAGACTCAAAAGCTATGTTTGATAATTGCAGATAATTCCTATTTTCCACAGTTGTATAAAAATAGACACGTTATGCTTATTCTGTGGTTATTACATTGTACATTCATGCTTTTTATCCATCTGAAAATGTTACTGATTTATCATCATCTCAAGATATTTTAAAGTTAAGCTGAAAATTTATATATTAATAGATTTCTGGTAGTGGACAGCTGTCTTCATGGTTGTCTCAAAAACTTACTGAGAGTAATAATAGCCACTTAAGGTGTTTTAAGGTAGAAAGAGAGGAAGGAGGTGGCCAGGACAAATAGTAAATAAGTTTCATCATTAGAGGAGACTGACAGAGGGATTCAGGGTGTGAAAATTACAGCTGAGGGTCAAGTAATCCTTAAAAATTGGAAAATGGTCTGTTTCTGCAGACTGGGATTAACTTTCTTTGTCTCCAGTGGTGTTCCAGAGTTTGTTTTCTGTGGTTCTCCCATATTACTCATGATTTAGTGTGGCAGCTGCTGACAGTCACATCTGTTCACAGGTTGCAGAGGACCAGATGCCTTTCCTGTTAGACTCGGTAGCAGAAGTCATAGTAGGGCAGAACCACCCTCCCCAAAACTAATGGACTTATAACCATGACAATTATAGGACTGAATTTTTGTGACTCTATCAGAAGGAATCCTCTAATCTATCAGAAGGATACCTCTAATCAGAAGGAATCTATTTTACTTTATCAGTAAAGAACAATGTAATATTTCTTTTTGATTGCGATGTCAAGTTAACATTATTCTGCAGTTTCTAAAGCTCAGTTACTGGCAGGAATGAGGAAAACAACTTAATTAATAATGCTATTTAAATGGAATTTTTGTCACAATACCCAGCATAGGTATTGTAATTAACAGGCAAGAGAGAGAATATAGTTTAGCTGATATTAATCACCTTAACTTTCATGATGTGTTTATAAAAACTGTTTTTCTCTTTGACCTGCATTTAATTTTGAGTATTGTAATGTTGTTGTCACTGAGAGCTTCATCAAGAACGCTTGTTTTTCTGCATCATCTCCCCATTTCTGTCTGCTTCCCTAGATTGTGCTGGGATGGTAGCGATGACTGGAGTTTCGATGAGATGTGTTGGCTGGAAAGAAGTTCCCTGTCTGCAGATATGTGGCAGATTTTTTACAGTTTGCCAGCTTTATGCTTTCACCCTATTTCTCATTCCATCAAATTAGAGGCATTGAGGTAGACTAATGCATGTATACAGCTGATTCTTAAAAACAAAAAAAATCATAAATATTTTGCTTTTCCTCTTGGTCTGTTTTCATCATTTGAAGGAAGTGCTCTGAGATTTTACAGTTTACCAAATCCACATATCACAATGTACGCAAACTATCATCCAAAAATCTACAGCCGATGCACTTCTCTTCTGTGAACTTTTCTGAGAAAGCGTATCAGGTATATAAGCGTGGCTTCTTAATGTTCTTGGGTTCCACCAAACACTTAGGAGACCCACATCAGTTTCTCCTGATCCTACTCAGTGTGTGCCTCTATGTGGAGCTGTGAATGCAGCCAGTGTCTCCAGCACTACAGAAAGTACATCATTCTTTGCAAATTAATAGGCGACTTCTTATCTTAACAATCTTTGGGGACTTAGGGAAGGCTCTGGATGTCTCTAGTTCAATTAGAGGCGGCAGCAGCGTTCTCTGTCATCCTTTGTTTTCCCAAATTAAAGGTTTCTCGTGTCAGTTCAGCCTTGATGAGTTGGAGTGGCTGCTTCTTAAAGTAAGAAGCTGTGGATTAGGTACCTAGTGTTGTCTTGCTTCTGACCAGAATGGGTGTTTGCAGGTCTTGCTCATCAACAAATATCATGGGCAGACAGAAGCTGGCTGCCTCTCTTGGCAATGCCGTGGGTAGGGCTCTGCCTCATCCATGCGTGTGGCTCAGCTCTGCACCTCTCAAAATGTGCTTGCCTGTTGTTTTGAACATCAGTGCCACATGTTGCTCTTCTCTGACATGTGCTTTGTAAATGGCAGTGTTCAGATACACATGTGACTGTCCACACTGTTTTTATGGTTTAACGTGAAGCTTAATATTACAGCTAGTAATGACTTCCTACATTGCAGAGATTTTTCAGCTATGTCTAACAAAATGTACATTTATTTTCCTTGGTATCACATATCTATGACTTTTAGATTTCTGTATGAGTTTCATTCAATGTTTACAGCATTGCTGATGAGCTCGTTATGCCTCCTTAGTGTGGAAATATTTTGTAAACAATAATTTCTTATGTTTACAAAATTCTTCCTTTCATAACTGGGAGACAAAGAATGACTAGTCATAGAAAGAAGTTGTTACACCTCACCACCGTATTGGTCTGAATTGGGCTGAAAGTGTTTTAAACGTCTTTCATTGAAATAGTACAAAATCTGAACATGCCAAATATGTAATTCTTGAAGCATGAATATTAAAATATACTTTTTAGTCTCTTGCAAGAATGCCATTATGGATAATGCCTTTGGTTGATGTTTTTCTAAGCAAAGATCATGTTACTGTGTTTCAGCGTAAGTACAAAGCATAATATAATATTTACTATTTCAGGAGTGCATGATATTAATATTTGATTGGTGTTGTGGGTGTCACATGCTGTTATTGTTAGTGGCACTGAAAGTGAAACATTCATTGAGAAAGATAATCCTCACACAGAAGGAGGTAGGAACATGTAATTGGCAGTCAGGAGGTTAAAAGAGACTTGACAAGATTTCAAGGTATTAAAAAAGTTAATCCGTCAAGGAACATACCCACCTCTGCTCAAAAAAAGGCTTGTATTCTAATTAAGATTTATCACAAGGGTTTTGGCAGTCATCCTGTCACCCTTCCACTTTTGCCCAGTGGAGCAAATTGAAACTCAGTAATCTTGGCAATATAACGGATATAGTAATAAACTGAAAGAAGACATGATGTCGTTGTACGTAGGTCCCACCCTATGTAATTCTGCCTTCATATTGTGACACAATATGATGGTTTTTTCAAAATCTGGATGGTGTTGTCACAAATAGTGAAGTGTCTAGCAAACACTTAAGTAGAGCTCTGGACTCTTCTGCACTCCTATAGTCTTCTGGCAGACCCCCAAATAGTAGCAATTTTTCAGTCTAATGAGTAATTAAGTTAAATTATACCCACTACTTTTTCTTTATAAGTAGTAAGCTTCAATTAATTTAGAGATATTCCTGTTCTGTGAATGGAGATAACTGCATAGAATGTTTTAGTAGTATGTAAGCATATGTAATACTTCAAATGTATGCTTATGTTTAAGAAATAATGCAAAGCAGAGATGAAATTACTCAGGTGGTTACTCAAGTTGTTGTGGACACAATATTACAGTCTTCACTTTTTTGCTGGTAGTTTCCATTAATTTCTAATTTGTGTCTGTGAAGAAAGAAGCCAGCCCTTAGAGATATCTGCTGTGATGTGTGAATTATAATACATGTATTAGAACTACTATTTCAGGTATAAATTGCATCTTTTATAAATTGCATCTTCTCTGTAAAGTGCAGTCTTTTCTTAAATCTTTTCTATGAAGAGAACTACTTGCTCTCTTTTTGAATGCTTTAAAAAATTCATGCTATTAAAAATGTCTGATTTAGATGAGATTTTGGTAAAACTCTCCATACAAAAGCACTTTAGAATGAAAAGGTCAAGTACCTGTGTCCAAACTTGCTGTGAGCAATATCATTTGATGTTACATTTATGACTGAGATCACAAGAACGCATGAGTTTTATATAGGTGTAATTACCCCACTGCAGTGATTAATTATGGATGAAAGTTAGGTGTCCTCTGAAGTGGACAGGCATCTTTAAATATGAGATCCTTCATTTTCACATTGATGCCATTTCAGACAACTTCATTCACAAAAAAAAAAAAAAATGCTGTCACTTAGGAATCATCACCTCACACAGCATCTGTAGTTTTTTAATCCAGGAAGCACGATGTGCTACAACTGTTTAGATGCTGTGAATGTTTGCATTTGAAATGCTTCATTTTCCTCAATAATAAAACCAAGCAAACAAAACCAGAGTGGTTTCACCACCATTTGATGAAATAGGATCACATAGAAGAATCTCTTTTAATAACTACATAGAAGAAGTAATATAGGTGGGTATTAGAGATTGTAAATTAATATCAGCCATTTGGAAAATTAGCTAGTTCCAAAAAGCTTTAAATAAAGAAACAGGCATATTTCCTGTGTTTTTTATTGAAAAATACTTTTAAGTTACCACTACTATGGTAGAAGAGGAGTAGTATTTTTATTTCAATTATACTTATTGAAAACTCTAGAACAGACAGCTGCATAAACACCCTTTCCTAACTACTGATTTACATGAGTTTCACAAGGTGTGACAGAGTTAACAGGGTACAAGAAATTTATCTTTCACTTGTGAAAGCTCCGAACTCATCTGTTGTTTCATCTTCTCTTTAATTTTTGAAATAGCAAGTTTCACACCAGTTTTTATTGAAGCATTTTTGATGGACAGTGAGTCGTTTGTGTTGCTCCAAATCTTTTCACACTGCTAAAGAATAGTTACTTGTGTTTTCAACTTATTGCCACGTTTCTGGTCCTCAGCAGATTCTTTTCTGTCTCTCTCCTGCCTAGTAATACTAAGGAAAGGTAATGATACTGCAGGTATCCACATATTTGAAAAGGAGAGGTACAATCCTTAATTCGATTCTGCTGAAGCCAAAAGTAGAGGATCATCTTAAAATACATCCTTATTACTGATCTAATGTCTTTTCACACATTAAAAGCAGATGTCAGTTTTCTCCATCAATTTTATAAGTGACTGCTGCTTTAGCGCTAAGACTGTCTATTCTTAATATCATGTGTAAGATTTTATAGTTCAGTTTCTGATTTTATTTCAAGGGGGTAAAAAAATCAATGTGAAACTGTAATCCTAACTTGTTTTTCCCAAGGCTTACGTAACTCTTAAAGAGTACAATGTGGCTTACAAACTGGCTTGCAAGCAACAAATCACTGGCCTTACAATTAACAGTAAGGTTGCCTTTATGTCATAGATTCCTTTCATAAATCATGTCAGATAAATTATTTTTTTCTGTTTGCTTTTTTATTAGTAGTATTTGTCATGTACCTACAGTACATCTTTGCTTACAGGAATAGTTTATAAAAACCATGTGTCATTTTAGTGAGGCCTCTGGAGGAACACCATTGTGTTATTTCAATGCACATAAAATGCATTAATGATGACATAGTAAAGGATGCTCCATCTAGTAGCTAGTCCCTCTGATGTGGCTCAAACACACAACTGCTTAGGCAGTTGTGATTCCTGGTGATGTAGTGAGGAACTGTGTCACTGTGAGGAACTGAGCTAAAACAGAGTGCAGTGGAGAGATTTCAGTAGGGGGTGATTGCAGTCACTGAGCTGACTTAAACTTTAGTTTTCTGAACCAAGAATTTGTACAAGATTGTTTTCGTATGCAGGTAGTTAATGGCTTACAGGTTTATATTGGAGGTGTGGAGGTAAGGTAGAGTTGTGTAAAAAGGCCTCTTTGATGGTTAACTCAAGTGTGTCCGCACTGTTTTTAAATACGGATTTAAGTGGTGATTCTGTGCTTTTTCAAATTGATGTTGTTGGTTTATGCATCTATGTAATTGCACAGTTCAGATAGGTGAGTGGCAATATCATGGGCAGATCTAATCACTGTGAAGAAGTTCTGTAGAGATTACAGGTTATTTTGATTTGGCCTCAATCGGGTACCTTTGATCTACAAGTGGACCACTGTAATCATGATATCATGAAGCCTAACAAACAGCAAAGGATTAGAAAACCTATATATTGACTTGCACATTCAATCAACTTGCATATGATCTCAGCAGGAAATTCAAAACAAAAGCTAATTTATGGAAAAATATGTAGTTCTAATCACAGTTTAGCACCGTGGGGTTCCAAATAACACTACAGTCTCTACATGCAGATCCTTTCATCTTACATTGCAGATTTGGTGACATTCCAAAAGTTCTTATCAAACCTTATTATCAAGTTTTATTAAAGCTTATTACATTTCTCCTTATTGCATGTTTGCTGTAATGTTCTGTCATTCTTAATATGGAATAAAAAGCTTTGATCTTTTTTAGCCAGTCATGAGATGGAAATAATGCAACACAAGTATTTTACTATATACTATAAAATCGCAGCTCAGTGTGTCCTTTGAACATCAGATTAATTGGCCCCTGTTTCTTTTCCCTTTGGTTCTTAAATCTTTTCATCAGACTGCACTTCTCTATGCCATCACCATGCAAATAGGTTAAGCATGATCATATGCTTATGATCCCTTTCGTTATTATATCCCTTGAGAGATTTTTGGTTTTTCATTGGGGTTGGGGGGTGCGTGGTTTGTAATAAAAAAGGCTTTAGAACTGTTAAAATGGTTGGACCCATTCACTGGTGCTGTTGCCTAAGAAAGATGTTTCCGGTGAGTTTGGAGACATTACATCGACATTGCTTTTCTTAACACTTCTTTTTTATGAGGGCTGCAATCTAAAGGATGTCGCCCTGAGCAAGACTTCTGTTGGAGTTGTGGAAAAAAACTAACAGAGATAAGCACAAACCTGAGCCTCAGCTGTTTTCCAGAAAGCAAGTAAAGGAAAGGAGTTAAAGATTGAGAAGAAAGAGAGTAAAGAAATGCCTGAAGGAATACAGAGAAGTAATTATCCTGCAGTCTTAACCCAGTCTTGAAAAGCGTAAATCAGGGGAATTTTTTTTCTCCCCTACAATACTTGACAACAGAAACATTGATTATTACTTTATTAGATAGAAACCCAAAATTTATGGAATGCTTTTCATTCCATTGTGTGAACTAAAAGAGACAAAATAACCTTTGCCTCAAAGGAGTCAGCAGTCTAATATGCACTTCTCCATCTTTTCTGTACCTGTAATAATTTTTCACCATCTTGTTAACTGTAAACAACATGATCTAAAGAAAAAAAGAAGCTACATTTAGGAGAAAGCCCAGGATAATATTAAAGACTATTTAGGAAATACTGAAAACTATTACATAATGAGGAATGTTGGATGATCAACAGAGTAAATGAACAAATATGAAGCAAGACATAACATACGCATCTTATTTAAATAAAGAGCTAGTCTGTAATGATCTTTGTTTCTGTTTTAAGAAATCTGGATTCTCCCTTAAGCTTTGAATGTGCCTCACATTAATGCTGTTGACAGAATTAGACCATTGTTATATAAAAGTCCCCGGTATGA
Organism: Neomorphus geoffroyi; assembly: GCA_033558235.1. Taxonomy (NCBI): domain Eukaryota; kingdom Metazoa; phylum Chordata; class Aves; order Cuculiformes; family Neomorphidae; genus Neomorphus; species Neomorphus geoffroyi. The sequence continues at coordinate 20,422,864 of JAUMJM010000020.1, read as the reverse complement.
CAACTAAAATGAGACATCTAGCCATACAAGTTTTCAGAGGAATAAACGTTCCATTTCTGAGTGAACTTGGTAAGAATAGTTGCACCCAGACTGCCATACATCTTTCTTAATAGTTCAAATGCAACAATACTTGCAAATTGCGTATGATCTTCGATTACTGGTCAAAGAAAGTAAGTTTATTCATAGTAGACAGCTGATATATCTTTGTTACTGTATTTTTTCCTAGGTATTTTTTTCTGATGTGTTTTGCAAATTCTTTTTTAAAAGGTTCCAAGAGAAAATGAGAAATAGAGTATAAAGGTTGGATTTTTTGCAGACTAAATAGTAAAATCAATGGACCCTTTCAACGGTTTGGGATAAAAGGAAAAAGACCGTGCTTTTTCAGTTACTATATTGAACTTGACAGGTATCACTAAGTTTTTCTTACAATGCTATACTATTTTCAGAATATAGGTTTAGAAACTTCTATCTGATGCTCCTGGTGACTAACCATTTCGAGATGCTCCAAAGTGTGTTACTTGTAAGTTATTTTAACTTTAGAAATAACAGGCTTTTTGTTGACTTGAGAAGAACAGTAATAAATAAAGAACTTGTCTTTATAACTTTTAATTCACTTTATTCAAGAATTTAATTAGCTATTTTTAATTCACTATTTGATCTGCAGCAACATCCAAGGCATCCTATTATCTTAGAAAAAAGCAAATGAATGCAAATCACTGACAGTTGATTTGCGCATCTTCTGGTCCACTCCAGGTCCTTCAGAATAAAATAGGTTTAGATTCTAATTATAGCTGCAAGAAAAATATATGGGAGATAATTTTAAAAACCACTTCAATGTTCAAATATTTCATTTGAAAATGTATTGCCAACAGGGAGATGAACTAGAAGATAATCCTTCAACAAGATTGAGCAATAATTGCAATTTGCTTAGTTTAAATTATAATCTTTTTGCATTGCTTTAAATATAAATGATATTCACTTTCCTTGTGTGCAAGTGTGCATATATATTATTCTATTAATTCTGGGGAAGCAATTTTGTAAATCACAGTTTGAAAGCACCAGCACCCAGAAATACGTAGCAGTAGCAGTCCTAGGAGATGAGTTCAGTGTCTTAGCGAGAAGCTCATCTTCAAGCACATCTTCAAGCACATCTTCATGAATAATAAGACTTGATTACCATACCTTGTAAAACGCATGAGAGAAAGGAAGGAAACTCCCCAACATCATTCAGTTTCTCTTGCCAGCTTTCCCCACAATGTCGAGTTCTTTGTGTTTATAAAACACGTGCCTTGGGCCTTATCTCCAGAGGTCTTGGGGAGATGCTTGCCACATAGAGATAGCCAGTGTTTTTTCTTTCTGCTGTCAAGTGTTAATTTTTCATCTTTCATTATTCTAAGAAGAGCTGGAGGAACACTGGAAGTCCAGTTCTCCATTCGGGTAACCCTGTTTCTGCTTCTTTCTACTTAAAAGAACGCTCCTGTGAAATTCTGTTCCTCTGAAATGCACTTTGTCACCTTTAGTTTACCAAATTCAAAATGAAGCTGTTGAATTACTGATGCTTCTGACCAGTGCTTCAGAGACTTCAGACTCAAAACTTCAGTTACCTCTCCAGTTACTGTAGGGCTGCTTCTGTGGATAAAGCCTCTGCTTATATGCATATGTCTTTGCTTCTCCATCCTTATCACCTGCATCTGTACTGCTTTGGATTGCACAATTCATAGGGTGTTTGCTGTGTCCTTTGTTTTTCATATGAGCCATTTACAGTACTTGAAAAAAGATGTGGTTGATTCTGGTGAGTTACATAGAGACGCCCTTGAATTCTGACCAGAACAATAAATAAGTTTCTCTGGTTTTTACTGCATATTGCTACTCTTTCCTACAAAGAAAAAAATTATTTTTTTCTTCCTGATAACAAACATAAACCCCAACATTGTACATATACTCACATCTATGTCCAAACTTTGTTTTCTGTTCAAAGCCACATCATGGATACTGGAGGATGGTAACGCCTGTCTAACTCCTTTATCCACTGGCTGTCCCTGTCTCCTTACAATTCAAGTGTATGAGGATCAAAAAAAAATCCAGACATGCCCAGTTTTTGCTGAACGAGAAGCAGCTACATAAATTGGTTTTCTGTTACCATTCCTTTTTGTGCCTCTCCTAACTTTGGCAGAAGAGAGCTGTGAGCCAGTGAGCAAGGCAGTGAAGAGAAAGCACTCCCCAGCTGAATGCGGCAGGTAGTTGTCAGCTCTTGCAGTTCTAATTCTGCCACGTAGATAGGTAAATTATCCGTCTCGCTTACCGCCTTCCAAAAAAGGGACAGGTATCTTTTTGACTTGCTGAAGAAAGTCTCAAAGAGGGTTTTGAAGTGGTAATAGAGTGTGTTTTCTTAGGAACAAGTTCCTTGTAAAGGGAATGCATGAAGTACAGTGATACTAGCTTGAGAAAGGAGCGTGCAAGACAAATGGGCTGGCAATGTTAAAAGAATGAAAGGGCCTGATAGCAGCAGCTTCTTCCTGAAGCAGGTTATTGTAAGATGTTTTACACAGTGTACAGTAGTCATAATATTTTTTTCAAGTGTTTGCTGTGAAATGTGTTCTTAGTGCTGTTTTAATTATTGAGTGGAAATGATGGGCCTTGCAGACTGATTGCAAACAAAAATAACTAGACCTCAATTACAGAGTGAAAGGTAAGATCAACCAAGCTTGAAAAATCAGTTTAAGGTGGTTCAGAAACCCTTCAGTGAGCTGTGTAGTGACAGATGGTAAGATTGCCTGATAACCTGTAACAAATGATAGCATTTTTGTGTTAACATCAATGCTACTGTAGGTATAAATGCACTTCTTTAATCTGAGCTCTGACTCTTTTGAATATCCTAGTTCCTTTTGCATGTGCTGCTTTGCTGAAATATAAAGGGAGGGGGCAAAAGCCCAACTATTAGTTTGGTTACTGCTTGTGTGTTTGAGATTTGTTCTGGAGAATTCAGCCATATCCACCAGCAGCACCCAGACACAGGTGCTGTATTCATGCCAAGAGTAGCATAGGTCCTAGAGGACTTTTCTCCTCTCTGATGCCTCTCCTTCCCACTCCGTTAGAGGGAATAGAGTTCTCGCCATTTCAACTGTCACCACGCTCTCTTCAGCATTATGGCCAGATTTTATTTGGCCTGCTGCAGACCAAATACCAACTTAAACAACTCTGTCAGTCCCAAGGTAAATTGCTGTCATAACTTGAGCAAGTGAAGAAGTTCTGTTGGTAGCTGGAGATTACTTTGCAGAATAGAGATGGGGACTGAAACAGCAGAATAGGCAGAGGATGTCGTCAATCTGTTTCTCTAATTAAAAAGTCATCCTATTCACCAGTGGGACCAATCATCCCACTCTTGATACAAGAAAAAGGAGGCTTTTGTTATGGTTCTGGTAGCATTTGGAATTGTGACAACACATCTTTTCTCCCATCCCCTGGGGCTTTATCCATGCTTTCAGCCGTGGGTTATTTGGATTGAGTTGTGGTCCATGACCACAGCTATCACAAGCTGTGTGCCTTCTGGTTAGAGGCATCTGGCGTTCTCAGACAAGTTCTTACTTCCATCAAAGGTACGCTAATATTGAAAGTTGTTCCAGTGTTAATACCCTACCCTCAGTGATCTGGCAGACCCAGAATTATTCTAGGAAGGATCTCTTTGTCTTCATTGTCATTGTATAATGCCAAGCTGAAGGGGAATAGACTAGACCTGACGGGCAATATCCAATCCAAAAATCAAGAAACTACTTTACATTAGATTGGGGACTAAAATAGCAGCTGAGAATAGACAAATATATTTTGCTTTACATGGTTTTGCTTTAATTTTGCTTCATGTATCGAATTATTTATAGTAAGAATTAAACCAAAAATTCTGTGAACATAATGGAAACAGAATGCTTACAGCCCCATCCCAAAAAGTTTTCATCCTTTTCTAGACCTGAGGAAATCAAATAAACATATCCACCACTGCATTCTGTTTGCATCACTCCCTTTCTTGAAATTCTGAACTAATATAAGATTTAACTTGAATATTTGACTTGAAGATCTCAGACCCCCCACTGAGGTGTGTTCTCATTGTGCAGTTACCAGTACCAGGTGCTCCTTATCACACTCAATGGGGGTATCAAGAATTTTTAACAAGTGCCTTGCTGTCCTTATTCACTGCTAATTGCTTAAAGTTTGCCTTTATTTGGATGGCTGTCTGAGAAGAGACCAATCTTAACTGGCAAAGCTGTGCCTGAATTTATCGTAGTCAATTTACCCATAAGTGCTGGTTTTGGCTGGGTTAGAGTTAATTTTCTTCATAGTAGCTCATACGGGGCAATGTTCTGGGTTTACTCTGAAAACAGTGCTGATAGTGCAGGGCATTATTGTTATTGCTGAGCAGTGCTGACACAGAGTCAAGGCTTTTTCTGCTCCTCACACCGCCCCATCAGTGAGCAGACTGGGGGTGCACAAGAAGTTGAGAAGGGACACAGCTGGGACAGCTGGCCCCGACTGATCAAAGGGGTATTCCAGACCATATGAGATCACACTCAGCATGTAAAGCCAGGGGAAGAAGAAGGAAGGGATGGAAGGGAATGTTAGGGGAGATGGTGTTTGTTTTCCCAAGTCACCACTGTACATGATGGAGCCCTGCTTTCCCAGAGATGGCTGAATACCTGCTTGTCAGTGGGAAGAAGTGAATAAATTCCTTGTATTCCTTCCATGTATTGCTTTTGCTTTGCCTTTTAAACTGTATTTATCTTAGCCTGCAAGTTTTCTCACTTTTATTCTGCTGATTCTCTCCTCCATCTGACCACAGGGAGTGAGCAGCTGAATGGTGCTTTGTTGCTGGCTGGGGTTAAACCACAACACCATGTTCTTCAAGTTCCCTGTCTCTAAAGAAATCGTGCCTTGCATTTTGGTTCTGTATCAACAAACCTAATTATTTCACAGTATTCTCATATGTCATAGTGCTGTCTCAAAGAGATTACATAGTTGAATTATTTAGTGTATTAGTATACACTGTAAATTTTGCAATGTCATTTTGGTCGTCTTCCTATACTGACAATCTGTGGAACAGCTGCATGTATCCATCTGTTCATTTTTATTAAACATTGTATTACCTTGGTGCTAGTTCAGTGTCAAAGTTGAGAGAGCAGTTGTATTTTGGGAGGATACTACTATTACTCACTGTCTTTGACAGTGGACTACAGAGGGACTCACATCAGTGCAAACACAAGGAAAAGGTAATTGTCACTTACCTTGTAGTAACTGTGGTTCTTTGAGATGTAATCAATATAGATCCCACAGTCTTTGCCTTTGAAGACTTCAAATTCTGGCTGGTTTGAATTATGAGGGAATGACCAGAAGGTCACGTCGGAGCTTCCCCTTCTGACCTCCCAGTGGAGCTTGAAGAGGCATAGGGCATGTGCATACCAGCAGACAGAGCTGTTAATGGTGTTCTAAGCTCATATGTTTGGAACGGAGGTGCTTCTAGAGTTACAAAATGAATGTCACTTTCTTTTTAACTCCTGAAAAGTGTTAAAAGTGATAAGAAGCCAGTGAAGTTAGGAGAGATGGTGTAGACCTCCAGGCTGAAGACAAGAAATGTACTAGGTTTGAATCATGAAATGTTCAGCTATTTGCAATATTTCAATGATGCCGGTGAAGTGAACTAGTGTAACAGATAGTAGAGTTTGACCCGAGGGATTTTAATGAAATACATTAGAACAAATACAATCATCAAATGATTAATATATAAACTATATAAGAATTTTGGCTGAAGTAGGGCCAAAATAATAATGGCTAATTCTAGCAATGTGCCAAAAATGCTTGTTGTCAGATTTATGATTTAACAAGAGATAGGAGCAGGAAAAAAAGAAATAAGGTTTAGGGTCAATGAACATTCTACATTATCAGACTTTGACAGGCAATTTAAGGTCTGAGAAAGAAGCATAATAGTAGACTCAGAAACTTGGAACAAAGAGAATATGTCATCTATAGTAAAGATTTCAGTCTTTGAAACATTCGGTAATAGGTCTTTGGATGCAATCTGGATTTTTGTTTTGTTGGGAGTGAGGGGAAGGGTTTAAGGCAAAGACCTGGCAGAGACGGTCTTAATTCTGCAGTGCTCGCTGTCTCCCTGACTAAACTTCCACTGATGTCTGTTCATCTTAAGTAAGGTTTGCCATGGTCAATACAGAGAGATTGAAAGATCAGAGATGAAACCAAAAGGGTTATTTGCCATTAGGATAGAAGGAATGAATAAATTTATGACATCGATTATAGTAACAGTCTGTTTCTGAGACAGAAGGAGCAGAAGCAACAAGATATTGTGAATTATCTTCCTTGTATTTTACACTAATAATTAAAATACCTTATTACAGATTTTTCCTGTTTATTTTTATTCCCTAGTAGCACTGAAAGCCCGTTTCAGCTTTGGAGAGAAATGCTGTCCTAGAATCAGCAAACCTGTGTTATGCCAAACACAAATTAGAGCAATTACAATGAAATTAATTTTGATGGTATGATAGTCAGTGGAAAAGAAGAAAACACACCACAGATAGCGAGAAATTGCATACATGTTATGTATCACAGTATAGCATTAAGGTGATTTTATTTTCCATATTTTTGCTCTAAAAATTTACACAGGGTTTCAGTCATTAATCCTGGTGATATCGAGGTTCCTTAAGTAGTTCCCCCTAACACCATGGAAGGTTGACTCTGTCTTTCATAATTAGCTTAGCTAAACATTTTGAAATGGTATCACCTTTCTAATAAACGTGGTTATGGGGAATTAAGTAGTTCAGAAACCTTGCTGATGCATTATCATTACCAGAGCAAAGTACCCCACTGTCTCCAGGTCTGCTAATGGCTTTGGCCATGCTCTGTAGACCAGTGTGGGGAATGAGCATGTGACTGGGAAGTTGCACAGGGTGTTGGTGACGGCATGAAAAGGAGCATTCATATCTTAGGTTGGCCCTGAAACACCCAGAACACCCTCCCTCCTCTCCTCTGGCATTGTATCCTTTCCCTTTCTGACTAACCAGAATGGACCCATCTGGTGCTGAAGTAATTTATTTTAGGAGATCATTGAGGAGCTCACTTAAATGATTTGTCTCTTTAGAAGGATCAAAAATGCAAAAAGAGAAAAAGGCATAATTACTGCCTGTCCTTTTGAACATTGATTTGGGACTGGTAAAAGACCCAAAATGAGACTGGTGAGCTTTCTGTCAGCTGTGTTCACCAAAAGCACTGTATCATTAAAGGACAGTAGTAGTAATTGCTTAGTGCTATTGCTAAGTTGAACTATTAATCTGTGAATGCTTGTTCCTGTAATTTAATTTTTTAATGTATGAGTTCCTATTCCGCTGCGAAGTGTGGAAAGCCATTATTTGTGAAATTTGTCATTGTGGTTAAGAGCATCAAATAACCTATATGCTTTACCACCAGCAATGCATCTATTTGGCCTCAACTGGCAGTTGCAGCAAACTGAAAATGATACATTTGAGAATGGAAAAGTGAATTCTGATACTGTGCCAACACATCCTGTAACAGTACCTGCTGGAGAAAACGGTAAGTGAAGCAGGCACCAATTTCTTTCCTTCTTTCAGAGCATTTCCTTTCCTTGTGTTTTATTTATATTGACAGAGTTTAACAGTTGTCCTTCAAAACTCTATATTTTTAATAGTGGTACAGAAAATTTGTAAGTAATGGTAATTTTAAATAGAGATGTAGATATTAAAGATGAGTTGTATTTCAACTGGAAAGAGTGCATTGTTCCTCCTGCCTAGCATGTTTAAGGAGTGATGAATCCTAGATAATAATGTTGATCTTACTAGGAATGCCACCTGTCAACCAAAATTCCTCACGGGAATTTACATGTAATCCTTGGTAAGGATAGAAAAGTTCTCATCACATCCAGAGAAGCAGAACCTCCGTATCTTCGATAATGTAATGATTGTTGTAGGATCTTCAGAGGTAGAGGCATGGTGCTGAGGCTGGCTTGAACCATCCTGCCAGAGAGGCTGAGGTGGCTGAGGTCTCGTGCTGAAGAAATGGCCACAACACCACCAGGAGGTCTAAAATGAGGCAATGGAGGCTGAAGTGATAGGATGTGCTATTTCATAAGGGAGACGTGATACCAAGATTCAGTCTTTGGGAGTCCCAGCAAGCTCTGGATAGTTTTCAAACAAAAGCCTTGTCTGTGACAGGTGGACTTAATCTCTTTTCCTGTGGATTCAACCCCAGAAAAGGCGTTGTAGGGAGGTTTTGCATATTTTCAAAGCTTCTCTTAGCTATATGTAGAAGGGAACTTATGATCAAGGAGCTTCCTGTGGTGTGATGACCTCACTATGGAATGGCTTGTGTTTTTCTCTACAGATGATGATTGTTTCATCCTTTTTTTTTTTTAATTTTTCTCTGAAATTTGATAGGTCATGTGTAGTATGTTAGTATGTTTTCTCTGAGTGTCTAGTGTAGCATATTGAGTCTAAATCATCCAACCAATATCCGGGAGAGGAAACCACCACAAAAACTTTATTAATTTTATTATAGGAGCTTTTAAAATACAAACCACATAAAGGGATTATTTTTTATTGACTTTTTTTCATGTTGCCCTTTAAAATTCTCAAAACATTTAAGAGCCTGTGCACTTTTGGCTAACGGAGGCTTTAAAATCAATAGGTTTTGAATTGAAAACTTGATTTAAATGGTTGATGAATGTGATGTTTGCTTCATTACACAAAAATCCATTTTCCCTTTCACGAGGTAGAGCTGACCTCCTTACCACTGAGGAGGAGGAAGCCTCTGCCAGCAGCTGACATCTTGAAAATTTTTCAAGTTATCACAGCTCCAAGTTGTAGAAAAGAGAGGGCTCAGTTCGGTTTTTTTGGCATCTTTGTAAGCATACGAAACTTTTCCAGTAGGACTTCATTATTTTATTTCCTTTACCCTACTGCCTTTTTCTTGCACTTAGATATTCATTATCTCTTTCTGTGTTCTTACTTGTTTTGAATGAATAGCAAAAAGCTACTGTATGGTTTATGAATATTGATGCTACAGTGACAGCTCATCATCCCGTTTTCTTCTGCTGTCAGTAGCCACTGTACTTTCTTGTATAAAATATATACATGTTTTTGTAAATATTTTATAAATTACTCCCTTGATAATTTTTAATTCTTTTTCCAAATTAAAACCTTACACTTTGCCTGAAAAATAAAAGGAAATAACAAGTATATCAAATGCTAATTTTGCTTCCTTATGTCCCTAAGTACTGTTACTAGAGAACAGGGATAATTCCATTCACTGTTAAAATGCTGTCCTCTGAGGAATATGGTAAGTGGTCATTTATCAACATACATCAATACTAAATAGGCAGACCAGAGAATACACATTTTAGACCACAAAAGGATGGTTAAGCAGAAGGGAAAGTGTGATGACTAGATGTGAAATTTAAGGAGGGGGACCTTGTGCTGTCATAGTAGTTGAAAACTGTAAGCCTTGATTTGTATACCTTGAACTGGATTCTTCAACAGCTGAACAACTTTCGGTGCTGCCTCTCTTTAGCCCCCTGGTAATACCTTGGTAGTCTGATCCAGGTGGGAGAAAATTCTGTGTTATACAGGCAAAGCATTTTCCTTGGCCTTCTCTCATCTAAACTTTGGATAATCCCAGGCCTGCTTTGGTCAGAAAATCATAGCCCGCTGTGTCTTAGATCCCAGGTATGCATTTGCCATTCAGAAGTACAGCTGCTTAGTGTGATGAATTGGCAAAGCTTAGATTTGACTGTGCATCCTTATGACCTCTGAAGAAAATTCGGCTGTGGTTTACCTAGAAGTAGCTAGTCCTAAATTGACAGTAAATGCATATGGAATAATACTTAAATGGAAATCATTTGTTAAGTGAAGCAACATATGACCTGCTTGTCTAGACAGGTGTGATTCAGGGCTGCATAGGGCAGTATAAGAATATGTGTTTTCTATGGATATAACGAATTTTTTAAGGCATTTCAGGAATTTGTAAACCCTGATTAATCAAATGCCAACACTTGAGGTGCATCAGTGTTTTATCTGGTTTTATAACTAGGCGACAAAAAAAAAGGTTAAAAACCAGCACTTGTTTAACCATTGTGTTCTAGCAGTGAGTCACATCTCACATGTTGCTGGCTTTATTTAATGTCATATAAAGTCTATGTGCAATTCATAAATACTTTATAATAATATATGCTTAATTGCAAATATTTAAAAAATGCAAGGGAGAAAATAAGAGAATGGGAAAAGGGGCATTTCTTTTGGCATACTTCAATGCACTTTTTGAGGTTATACTCATTAAAATGCCTTATATTTGCTTTAACTGATATGTGTTGAGGTGTTTTGTTTACAGTATCTCATGTAATTAAAGGTGTAGTAACTTCTTAATTAGGTGTTATGTTGGGGTTTTTACTAAATAACTATGTTTTTAAGTAAGATCTTGTATTCATTTTTTGAAATGGTTGTTGGAGAAGGATATATAGCAGATGTCTCTCAGGAAGAGGTCTGAATGCAAGGTTTATTCAGTGGAATGGGAGAAAGCGCTATTGACTGTCTGTAAATCCAGCCTTGCAACCTAATATTCTAGTTAGTACTGCCTTTGAAGGATGGAAAATGATATTATGTGTGACACTGTACAGCAATTAGTGTTGAGCATTTTTGTGGTTTGGTTGTGCATTTATTTTTATTCAGTGTTATAGATACCCAATTATTCACAGTGTATCTTGTGTTTTAATCTATAGAATGTTTGCAAATAAGGAGACAGAGTCTGACTTGATGTCATTTTAGTGATATTTGTGAATTATTTTTCTGATGTAATAGTTACTGTTTATTGCTTTAGATATTGGTTTTGTTTAGCTCAGGATTTTGTCAACCCTGATCTCAGACAGTCAAAATACAGTTTACAAGTACTAAATATAGCAAATAACTTACCTACTAACTAGCCATAATGCATTATATTATCGGTTATCGTAAATGCATTGTATAATAATTGTTTATATTAGATAGTATGTGTTACAGCAAATTAATGTATTTTGTAAATTAAATAATAGTCTATCTAGCAGTTTTAAGTACAAACCATGTCAAAAATATTTTTTTACCTATAAATATTTATATGGATATGTGTTATTGTCTTTTGGGAAGGGTTTGTGAAAGAATGAATATTGGAGATAGAAAAGAGTTATAGTGAAAGAGAATAAACTCAGGAGGCTAGGTATTTCTAAAATTTGGGTTCTTTCGACTTTAATGTCATTATGGAATTGTGTGAATGAATGTGACGTTTCATATTTTGATTTAAAGCTGTGTATAAGAACTGTTACTGTTTAGAAAGTGAAAAGGAAATGGTGACACTGCTAAGATTTTTCTTTTGCCCATTGAGATAAAACAGGGACAAAGAATAGTCAATGCCGTAATTTTAGGAGGGCAAACAGCTAGTGATAATTGAGAGAGAGGTAGTGTGGCATTGAAGGGGCATGTGGCTAAGGGTGAAACTACCTCTTTTTTTTGGTGAAGAAAATGGGAGTCCATAGGATAATTGTCTGCTAAGTGTAAGTGTCGAAGCTCATTAATAGGCATTCCTGGCAAGTTGATCAAAATATTTGATAAAGTGCGCCTGCCCAAGCTATTTAGTTCATCTTTTCAGTAGGAAGAGGTAGTTGTTTTTGATTTCAAATGTAGAAATAGGGGAAGCTACAGATCAATACTGCAAACTAGTGTTTATTGTTTAGTGATTACCAGTCATGAGTGTGTGAATTTATACAACACAACATGCTTAAATTTGAAGCAAGTGGTAAGAAACAAATGCTTAAATAAGCTGAAACAGTGAATACAGATCCATCTTCTAGAATAACATATGAATATTCTGAAAGGTTAAATCCAAAGTTAGAGAAGTAGTGTCATCCTGAAAAGTGTCAAAAAAATGTTTTCTCCAAGATCAGATATTTCACTGTCTCTTCTTAGCAGAACACTGATCAATATGATGATCCGGTAAGTGAGACATTTTCAATGACTGCAACACGGTTGTGGCACAGCTCTGATGATGATACAAGCCCCCACTCAAGGCCTCTCACTAGTGCTTCTGTACCTGTTTAATTCAGCAGCAGTCTCTGTTCATCTTGGATGCACAAAAAGTGTCGAGGATCAATCTGTGACCTCACCTGGCATTTCAGATTTTAATCTATTTTTTTAAAGTCTAAATGTTTGCAGAAAGGTTTATGTCAGTTTGCTCCATCAAATGATGAATAATGTAGAGTTTGATCATAAAAGACAGGGCAGCAACAGAGCGTTGTCAGTTCTTCAGAACACTTGTACAAAAACAAGTCAGCATAACTTGAACATGCTTATAACATCCAGATGGGTTTTGTTCAATCTTTATAATAGACTGGCTACTGAAAAAAGTATAAATTGGTGAAAACACAGTGGACTGTAAGATTATAACTACAGTTCCATTTGTCTTTCCATTGCTTCACTCAGAGCTCAAGTTGATGTGCCAACTGCTTATATGCAGCATTGTTTGCTTACTCCAGAGCTGACGTGTGTTGGTAAGCAAGTGCTTACACACATCCTTGCATCTTAGTCTAGGTTTGACAGCGCTGATTCCATTGAATCAAAGTAAGCTTTTACCCTGGAACCATCTTCCAAGACTGTTTACGTCCAACCATACAGCATGGAGTTAGTACGTGAATATCACACCTGAGTCTTTGGCCTCAGACAGACTTGAAGCAAACTCACCTAGACCATCCAACATTTTAAAGCTGGGCGGTGACAGTTTATGCAAACCACTTCTTTAGTGCATCAGTCTTAGTTCCATTTCCTACAAATCAGGCAAGTAGAAGACAGTACCATAGCCAAACCACAGGGGGTTTTGCTGGTAGGCTTTGAGAAAGATTTGTAATCTGCCCGATTTAGTGTGTGCCTGTGTGCCAGCTGGCAAAGTGGAGATGTCAAAGCTATCACAGACCTGTACTGACCATAGCATGGAGACCAGTGCCTTGCAGGGTCATCAGCTTGGGCTGGAACAGTTTTACCCCTTCATTTCTTTGACATCCCATCCTGGGGCAGCACAGAGCCTTGCAGATTAGTTGATACTGTTCTGTACTCCAGCTGCAGTGTAGATTCCATCTCTGTCGCGTGGGCTTACCCACTTGAAGAAAAAGTTTTTTGTTACTTATTTTCTTCTTTTTTAATGCCACAACCAATAGTCCAGTTTTTTGGTGTTAGTATTTGAAGTGTTGTGTCTTTTGCATGTTAGCATCTTCATTGCTGATTGTGGGCATTGCCAAGACATCATCACTGGCCTCATAAGGCTAACTGATAGTTATACAGATGCTTTATAAAGAAAAATCATTAATGCCCTTCAGTGCTGTGTTCTTATTCCTAGTAATTGGCCTACAGGAAATATACATATTCAGGATATAGAAAATAGTTAAAGTACCAAACTTTAATATGCATTTTATTCAGAAGGCAGTGTGGACAAGGAGATGATAATACGCTTGGGGCTGAGGCAAGGAAGTGTAGAGGATGTAGGCATTATGGAAAGTGAAGGCATAAGCAAAGACATAAGGACATAGGCACAAAGGTGCAAGAAACATTGCTGTTCTAGTAGGGGAACACAACACGCAAACACACACACACCCCAAAAATAGGATACCAGAGCTGTAGACATGGTTATTGTTGTATAAACACTCTAATATTTAATGTAGAAAGGACTGTATATTCATTCTCTTCACTACTTTTGTTTATGTATCTATTATTATTAAAATTTGTATGCTGCATTTCCCTTTACCTTAAATTTTTTTACTTTATGCTGGAAAACCCCATGAAAATACTTAATAGTTTAATGTAGATCCTAAAATAGTTTCCATAGCACTAGTGCTTAGGGAAGTTACAGTATTTTTACTTGGTAGGTGTTTGCAGTATCTTTGCCTTTCTGTTTCCAAATCAGTGAATTCCCTGGGATCTTAAGAAAGATTGTCAGGTAACATTTTATCTCAGGTGATTCTAAATATTTGACGTTTATAAGAATGATTTAAAGCAAGAGAAGAATACTAATTTTTGATCTCTTACTATTCTTGCCTGTCAGGAAAATTAGGAGGATTTGCACAAGAAAACAACACTATAGATTCTGGGGAACTTGACATAGGCCGAAGAGCGATACAAGAAGTTCCCCCTGGGATTTTTTGGAGATCACAACTCTTCATTGATCAGCCACAATTTCTAAAATTCAATATATCCCTTCAGAAAGATGCATTGATTGGAGTATATGGCCGAAAAGGCTTACCACCTTCACACACTCAGGTGAGAACTGCTTGCATTTAAAGTAGGATATGTTATTGAAAACTGTGAGCTTGTACCTTTTGTATCTTTTTTCTTTCTCAGGATTACGTCCTTTTCCATTTTGCTGATTTTTACTTTTTCTTTTGTACTTTATTGATCTTATGTGATGTCCAAAACATACATAATGCTGTAAGTGATGGTATCTAAAATGGGGAGGAGTGGATTCTTATTTATGAGCTGTTCTGACTGCTGTGAGCAATGAGGATGCTTTAGGTATGCAGTTGTTTCATTCAGAATTTATAGGTACTTTTTTTCTTCGGTGGTATATAGACATATCTTTAAAAGCCTAAGCAAACTAAGACAGCCTTCATAAGGCCACACATGTGGTCAAGAGTGCCTGACAAAGAATTTGCTAAATTTCCAAGCAACACATTTTTTTAAGGATGTTTCAGTTTCTTCTACAAGCAAATGTTACAGTATTTACAGCTTAGTGTCTCACTAAATAAATACATGAGAGAAAAATACGTTATATGTGTCTACAAAGATATAGTGAATTAAGGCTCTAAAAGTGTCAGGCTTCACTAGGCATTAGTGTCTTAAAACTTTGTTCTTAAGTGTCCCACAGGGTTTCTAATGAGATTTTTTTTGTGCATATCGTCATGCATTTGCCTGGTAATGAACAAACTCTTTTTATCCATTGTTATAGAAAAGTTAAAATTTAGTCTTCTGGATTGTCAGGAGAAAGGGAGGCTCATTGTCTGAGATGTTATTTGAGAAAATTGTATTTTGATTTAATGTTATGTAGTCTAGATTTCTTGCAGGTGGATATTTGTGCAAGTTCTGGCTCTGAACCATCGTTCCACTTGAAAAGGGAGTTGAGCTCATGCTCTTCTACCTCACTTAAACAATTAGGCAACATATTACTGTTGGGTTTTTTTAATATGTAGATTTCCTGTGGACACAACTCTCAGTATATCAGCCTAATAGTATAATTGGGTGAAGCTTGACTGATTACACCTGAAACGCAATTGCAACAGCTAATCCATAACTGCAAAATTCAATTTTTTTTAATCCTTTGTTTTTAAAAATTTTATTTACATGCTACTGCACTATTTAAATTTATTTCATTTTTTTCTTCAAACATAACTTTTAAAAGACCTAGAGCATAGAAATATTGCTAATTATGTCACATATTTAGCAGTTGTAAACCACAGAGGAAGAACTGGGGGCAGCAAAGGAGTTTTGTGCAGCCAAAATTACAGTGTTACATTAGCTTTATTTTTTAGTTCAGTTTCCATTAAACTACAAACAATTTACTGAACACTGAAAATGCACTTATGTTTATTTGAAATTTGATCTTCATAAAACTGATTAAATGGATTTTCTTCAGACTTTCACATATGAACAACGACCCTCAGGCTGACAACAGGCATGAGAAATTCTAGATGAAAGAAAATTGATTCAGAAAGTTATCAGCCATTGGAAATAGGGGTATGGAATACAAATGCCATCTCAATGATAACAATAATAACAGGGGCTAGGGGAATATACCTGTGGCAAGAATGAATAAAGCTAAAGAAGCTGATCTGGACTGTGCATTTATATGAGAAGTTATGCAAGTAGATACATCTATGAAAAATGATCCTTCCCTGATTCCTTATCTTGAGAAAACATAGAAATAGGGGTGCCCTTTATCCAAAAACTCAGGAAAAGGAGATAACTAAATCTCTTTCCCATCATCTGTGTTACATAGGCTCCTTTCTACTTTGGCTCCTTTGGATTTCTACTACCCAAATGCATAACCATGTTTAAGAATGATACAATAGAAAATCATATGCAAATCCTGATACTATATTTTCTGTAGTTTCTGTGATATTTTGGGTATATTGTTCCCAGGATACAGGTCAGGCTCTCTTGTCCTGTTTTTGCCTGGGATGTGATTAGACTGTTTTTTAAAAACCATTTGACCGACACTTAGTACCTTGAAAAATTAGACATTCTTAGTTATCAGTGCCCTAGTGATCTTGTAGGGCTGCTGAAGATTCCCAGGAGTGCAGGGTCATCAGAATGTTTATATGACCTTGAACCCAGTGATGGCTGGTTTAGATGCCTGAGATACAGCATCTATATCATCTCCTAAAAAGGTAGTTCCAGTCAGCGGGTTTTGGGGGCGGGAGTAGGGCATGGGCTCCTGCACAAAGGGAAAAAATGCAGTAAAATATTTCTCAACAGTTCAGACTTTTCTGCTACAAAGTCGTAATCACAGGACTTTGATGAAGACACAGCCTCTACTGGTTAAATATTATTCCACCAATGTAGCTTATGCAAACAAAATAAGGTATTTGGACAAAAGAACATCTAATGAAATAGAATATTGAGGGGGTTGGAAGCATAAATATTTTTATTGTTTTCTCACTTCCCCTAATCCTTGTGGCTTGCAGTGGCAAAAGTTCTTAACTACAAGCCAGGCATAGGTGGCAGGGACAGTCGTAACAGCTGGTTCTGGACTTCAATGGATCCTTCCATCAGACGAGGCAGCTTACTCATACGGCTCCAAGCGTCATAGGAACACATTAGAGAAACACATGAATGTCCACACTGGGCCCACCCAGCCCATCTGTGATGGTGGCCCTTAGCAGATATGTAGAGATTAAATGCAGCAGCATGCAGATTTCTTCCTCCAGTGCACTCTTGACCTCCAGCATTTTAAGGCTGAAGGACTTCCTGAGTCAAAAGTGCTGTCTTTGTATTTCACAGCTGTTGATAGATTCTTTTTTTCCTGTGAATTTACCTGGTCACCTTTGAACCTACGGGAGCTTTTAGCATCCATGACATTTGCAGAAGCAGTTTCCCAATATAACTACATGTCTCACACTGTCCTCACAGTATCACAGTATCATCATAAGGTTGGGGAAAAGACCTCTGAGATCATCGAGTCCAACCTATGACCCAACACCTACACCTACTCCTACTCGTCAACTACACCATGGCACTAAGTGCCTCATCCAATCTCCCTTTAAACACCTCCAGGGACGGTGACTCCACCACCTCCCTGGACAGCGCATTCCAGTGACCAATCACCTTTTCAGTGAAGAATTTTTTCCTAATATTGAGCCTAAACTTCCCCTGACGAAGCTTGAGACCATTTCCTCTTGTTCTGTCACCAGTTGTCTGAGAGAAGAGACCAGCCCCTGCCTGACTACAACCTCCTTTTAGGTAGTTGTATAAGGTCTCCCCTGAGCCTCCTCTTCTCCAGGCTAAACAACCCCAGCTCCCTCAGTCGCTCCTCACAGGGCTTGTGCTCCAGCCCCTTCACCGTCTTCGTTGCTCTCCTCTGGAAACACTCCATCATCTCGACATCTTTCTTAAACTGTGGGGCCCAGAACTGGACACAGTACTTGAGGTATGACCTAACCAGTGCCGAGTCTAAGGGAATGATAACTTCTCTAGTCCTGCTGGCCACACTATTCCTGATGCGGGCCAATATACCATTGGCCTTCTTGGCCACTTGAGCGCACTGCTGGCTCATGTTGAGTTTCCTGTCCACCAGCACTCCCAAGTCCCTTTCTGCCTGACTGCTCTCCAGCCACTCTGTCCCCAGCCTATGGCTCTGCATGGGGTTGTTGTGTCCAAAGTGCAGAACCTGGCATTTGGACTTGTTAAACCTCATGCTATTGGAATCAGCCCATCTCTCCAGCCTGTCAAGCTTCCTCTGCAGGGCCCTCCTACCCTCTAACAGATCGACACTTCCTCCCAGCTTGGTGTCATCTGCGAACTTGCTGATGAAGGACTCAATCCCCTCATCCAGATCATCAATGAAGATATTAAACAGGACCGGGCCCAGCACCGATCCCTGGGGGACACCACTAGTGACTGGCCGCCAACCGGATGAGACACTGTTGACTACCACTCTCTGGGCTCGGCCATCCAACCAGTTCCTAATCCAGCACAGAACATTCCCATCCAAGCCACAGGCTGCCAGCTTCTCCAGTAGTCTACTATGGGAGACAGTGTCAAAGGCCTTGCTGAAATCCAGGAACACTACATCCACAGCCTTCCTCTCATCCACCAGGTGAGTTACACAATCGTAAAAGGAGATCAGGTTGGTCAGGCAGGACCTGCCCCTCCTAAATCCATGCTGGCTGGGCCTGATCTCTTGGTAATTTTGCAGGTGCCGCATGATTGCACCCAGGATTATGCGCTCCATAATTTTACCTGGAACCAAGGTCAGGCTGACAGGTCTGTAGTTACCTGGATCATCCCTACGGCCCTTGTTGTGGATGGGCATCACGTTGGCCAACTTCCAGTCATCTAGGACCTCTCCAGTGAGCCAGGACTGCTGATAAATGATGGAAAGCAGCTCAGCAAGCTCATCCGCCAGCTGTCTTATCACCCTAGGGTGGATCCCATCTGGCCCCATAGACTTATGAGGATCCAAGTGGCTCAGCAGGTCTCTAACTTCTTCCGCCTGTATGACAGGGGGGTTATATTGCACCCTGTTCCCATCCATCACATCAGGAGACCAGTTGTCCAGAGAACAATCTGCCTTACTGTTGAAAACTGAGGTGAAGAAGGCATTAAGCACCTCAGTGCCTTTTCAGGCAGTCTCCTAATAATTTTAGTGTGACACCCTGCTGGTAGTGTTTTGGAAGAAGCAGTGGAGAGTTTCTCACTGATTTCTTCTCCATGCCACCCTTGATTTATAGATGTCTTAATGTCCTCAATAAGTTGTATTTTTTTTCCAATCTGTTCCGTCATTCTTTGTCTGAAAGCTGCTTCAATCCTTTGATCATCATTGCTGCTTTCTGAATGCTTTCCAGTTTTACTGCAGCATTTTCAAGATGGAGAGACCAGAACAAGCACGGAACCTAGCAGATTTTTAACTACAATGGCTTTATACAATGCCCTAATGATGGCTGAGTTTTTTTGTTAAATTGTAGAACTGGTATTTCCATAGATCTGTCTACCATAGCTCAAAGATCTTGTCCCAGAATGATAAAATTTGGCTCAGAGCCCATCTCTGGATGTGTAAAGCTAGGGTTGCTTTATGAGGACATTGAAAAGTGGGATCTCGCCCATATATATCACTTCTTGTCTGCGTCTCCTGAATCCTATCTGCCCTTATCTCCTAGTCACAGAGTGACAAGTGCTAATAACAAAACTTATGCAAATGAGCAACTGCTGCCTGTTTCTCAAATTTGAATTTTTGGAACGTATGTTAAATAATGGAGAACTGATTACTGCCTGCACTCTGCCAGCACTTACGAAGTTTCCTTACCAGCTGTCGCCCTGCAATATCTTTACTTGTATGCCTATGATATCCTACACGCATTACCACACGCCACCATCTTCTTCAGCTCCCTCCTTAAAGCTTTGGTGTTTCTATGGAAGTCTACCTTCTCTCCATGTTACCTTTGGCTGTAATGCGAAACTTGCATATTACATTTGCCAGGTTGTTCGCCACTTCTCTTTCAGACCCTTTGCCTGTTTATCCACCTCATTTTCTATCCAGTTAAAACCACACAGTGAGTAGAGGAAACTGGAATCTCTCTTTCCATAGCTTTCCATAGAGGTTGTACCCAGCCTCTGATGCCAGTTATCTTACCACTGCAATAATGAAAGTATGATAGAAATGAACTTGGGAGAGATCTCAAGAAGTCTTTTAGTTTACAGTATTGTCTTGGAACAGGACTGTACCTAAACCGTTCCTGTCGGTTGCTTAGCAGTTCGTCATAAAATAATAACAGAATGCAGCAAATTTAATTCTTCTTCTGTCCCAGACTCCAAAATAATAGGGATACAGCATGTAGGAAAAGGTTTGGTGTGTTGTAATTGGGACAGAATTTTTTTGTTATGTTTCTGTATTCTCTTGAGGTACTGAAATCAGTCTCAAGCACCACCACTATGTGTGTGTCACAAAATTATCTGAGATGCATAGTTCTCTCTTTCTGGGGAATCATAAATAAATCAACCAGAAATAATTGACGGTGGCTGTCCATTCAAAACCCAATCAATGTGAGCCTGAAAGTCTTTGTGACACTTTCTAAAAATGTCAGTTCCATTGCAGCCACAGAATCAATATGTTTATTTAAAGAGACTTTAAGAGTAAGAAAGACATTGGTTTAAAGCCAAACTGAATGGAGCGGTGGGGCAAATCAGCACGTTTACATTCGATATAAAGATAATTATTTTACCCTGATAGGAGGAAAAAAAAGTATTATGTTTTTTACTTACGAAGGTAGCTGTTTTACAGTCTGTTTCTGTTATCACGTCCTAAATAGAAAAAACCCAGCCCTTAAAAGGGTTAAGATCAATTATTGTTTTTTGCCGGGGGACAGGCTGAACAGTAAATTCCCTTCTCTATGGCTTTTAAAATGTAGTCTAAAATGGTATTGTGATAACGGCATCTGTCTTTATTACATTACAAATACAAAATCCTTAATTGTACCTTGCTTGCCAGCCGTTAGTATACTTTTTGTGGTCAATCAAGTAATGTAATCACTTGTTCCTGTATCAAAAATACAGTTTTCATCTGAGGTTGTCCTCCTACAAAAGGTTATACTCTGCCTATGAAAATTACAGTGTCACTCCTAATGTCCATAAATGACTTGTTAAAACTCAGAACTCCCTGAGCTTTCTCTTTTTTACAATATTAGTGAAAAATGAAACCAGAAGGAAGTGTTCTTGAGGCAGGCAGGCAGGAGGAAAAAAAACCCAACTAAAATTGTTTTTCTTGCTCTCACAAAATAAGATAAATATTTAATTCTCTGACAAATGAGAATGTTTAATGTTTTTGAATAATTGGTGCTTTTCCAAAATGCTTGCATTTTTTTTCATGTGGTGCTGCACATACATTCAGAGTGACAAGATACCAAGATACCAGCGTCTACACATCCTAATCATGCTGTGTTCTATTCTGCCAGTTTAGACACAGCCGGAAAAGTGTCTCAGCTGTTGATAGAGGCAAATTAGCTATGCATTTCCTTTACATCCCAAATGGTAGGAAGATAATTCTGGTTACTGAGGAGGAACATTCTTACAATAGCAGTGAATTTTGGCCTGCAATTTCAAGAAGAGAACATTAGTACTTAAACCCTTGTTCCGGGGCAAAGGCTGTCATGTTTTCTGTTTTCCTGGGAACCGTTTCTGAAGGTCACAAGTCAGGATGTAAAACCACTGGTTCTCTGGTCCCTGTAACCATTGTTATCCTAGCTGAGGTGAATCAGCGGTTTCACATACTGGCCTTTACTTTAGCAGGCGCTCGGTAATTCCATTTGAGAGAGATCTCCAACGAGTGGGAAGATTGAAGGGTTTTGTGTCACAGTTCACCTCATAAAATGAACATGTGTCAGAGTAAAAGCAAAACTGTGAGCAGACTCAGCAGGGAGAGCAGAAACTCTCTACCACAAGCAAGAATGCACTTTAATTTTCCTGCCTGTTTAATTTTCCTATATACACATTGATCTTTACGTGATAAATGTGCAGAAGACATCTTTCAAGCTGTGCGAGCAGACTCCCAGGTAGTATAAATCAGTACAGGGCTTGGAGCAAATTTAGCCCTCCAGGTGCTATTAGCATTAGTTAAGATTACCATGCATGAAACCTTGTCTTGTGAGGTTGCTTGTTGTAACAGCTGACATGCTGCTGCATTTTTCCAGGCCTCACTGATGATTTTTGACAAAACAATATGTGCTGTCCATTGACCTGATGTACCAAATTTTTGTGAGTTTGTAATTTTTGACAGTTGTAATGTTTCATGCTTTCTATCTCCTCTTTTGGACTTCTGTGATAGAAAGTAAAGCTCTTGCGCTCCTTCCTCCAGAACTCCAACCTGTCCAAAAGAACGATGAAGCAATTTAATCCTTCATCTGAAACTAAATGAAAAGCAAAGTAGATTATTTGTGTTGGATATTGTTGTTAACTCAGATGCATATAACACTTTGACAGTTAACTTTCACCTGTAATTCAGGTGGCAGTCATGACTGTAATCTCATTTCAGCTGATGTTTTCTTCCCTCAGTATATGTAATAGGTTCTTTAGCCAGTTGTGACCAAAGAAGCCACTGTAATAAGCATAAGGAATAATTAGTATTTGTGTTTAAAATCTTAGCAAGGGACAAAGAAATAACCAGGGGTTAGTTTCAGCTCCAGCTTCCCTACTCCAAAAGGAAACTGTTCGTCAAAATACAAGCAAGTTGTCAGGATAGTGTGGAGAAGGTGGCGGTGCTATGGGTCATCCCAGATTTGTCAAGCTCCTGCTTCTTCCTCCCTGCAGTACGACTTTGTGGAGCTTCTGGATGGCAGCCGGCTGATTGCGAGGGAGCAACGCAACCTGCTGGAATCAGAGCGAGCAGGGCGGCAGACGAGGTCTGTCAGTCTCCATGAGGCAGGTTTTATCCAGTACTTGGATTCCGGCATCTGGCACCTGGCCTTTTATAACGATGGGAAAAATGCGGAACAGGTGTCTTTTAATACCATAGTTATAGGTAAGCATAATCTTCTGAGCTCTTACCAAACGCTAGATTCTGGTCAGTATTTCTAGGAATATAGAGATAGGTTTTCATAGTTAAATGATCTGCCTCTTTTTCTCATAGGTTTTCCATTTGTAGTGTAACAAACTGCTGCTAAGAATAAAATGAAGAATGTATGTTTTAATTACTTGGAATAAGACAGAATGAGTGTACCTTCTTGTAAAGCTAAAGCAGTGCTTGAAAGGAGGACATTTTTTAAGTATTTGTTAAATAGCACATAGCTGCTTTTTAAGTATGGAGCTTATATGGTTTTACTATTATAATTTGAACCTTTTTGTTGGAATGCAGTGTCCTAAGATACTAGAGGCATTGCCAGTAGAAAATCACAGGTATTCGTGCTCTTCAAACAAACCAAATGTAAACACTTATCTTGGAACGAGAGCACGCTGTCAGTCAGTAGTGGTTCAAATGATACGTGCTTCCTGTGGTGGGCATCTGTGAATTATCCTCATTTTTTTCCTTTTAGAGTCTGTGGTGGAATGTCCCCGAAATTGCCATGGTAACGGTGAATGTGTTTCTGGATCCTGCCATTGTTTTCCTGGGTTTCTGGGCCCCGATTGTTCGAGAGGTAAATCAACTCAGTGATTTTCTCGAGTCAGTTTAAGTGAGTGTGAAGGCAAATACATCAGGAAAGCAACTGACATGTAACTTACTTCAGAGATGTATTATAAGGCTATGGTGAAGAACTTGGCTTTAATTTTTCTGCCATGCTTTATTTCACAGCAGCCTGCCCGGTGCTGTGTAGTGGCAATGGGCAGTACTCCAAAGGACGCTGCCTGTGTTACAGCGGCTGGAAGGGCACCGAGTGTGATGTGCCTACAACTCAGTGCATCGATCCCCAGTGTGGGGGCCGGGGCATTTGCATCATGGGCTCTTGTGCCTGCAACTCTGGATACAAAGGAGAAAACTGTGAAGAAGGTAAATGAGTAAATATTTACCCCAGCACCTGCTGTTGTTGGTCAGGCCTCCAGCTGGCACATCCAGCTCTATTGATTTTGCTAGATCTATGTCGTAGGCACTAATGGTCTTTCTTCACAAATCATTTTAGAATACTAAAAATGAAATTTGGGAATCACTAGTATCATTGAATTCTACAGAATTATTACGTATTATTCTCAAGTAATCAGTGGGAAAATTCTTAATAATGTGTGATATCTTTTTGATTGCCAGTATTTTTTTTTTCTGTCTGAGCTAAGAAAGCACACACAAAAAAAAGATGTTGGAATACAGGAAGACTTACTGAATTTTCACAAAGTAGAAGAAATCATTAATGTATTGTGTTTGTTACTATCAGCCGCATTGTGGAAAGTGCTGATTCAAATGAATCAGAGTTAAAAATGATGCATCATTTTTGTATTCCAGAGGTGTGCATAATAATATTCATTTTGGTGTGCTGCAAAATTCAGTTCATTTTCCATTTTATTTTTTTAGGGAGTAAAAAGCACCATTTTCTTCCTCAATCAAATTGATTTTATTGATCTCCACATACAAAGTAATGCAATTAAGTCTCTGGAATTAAATTTTCAGACCATTGACCCTACAAGTGTAACATTTTATTGAGTCAAATTGCTAAATTAAATCTCGTCATCTAAAGCACATTAAAGTGAATTAAGACGGATAGACAGTATACAACTCATTTATTTCTGAAACAAGTTGTGGATTCTGTACAGCTGTCAAAACTCTGTAGCAGTGGATCGGGTCAGTTGATACCAAGTGCTGCAGGGAAACCAACCCTTGTTACCTGGTAATTAGGCAGAACAGAGGTCAGTTACTGAAAGCCAATCTTCTTGTAATTCAGAAAAATTAGCAAATCTTGAAAAGTTCTCTGTTAACTCAGTAATAGCCTGTAAATGTCCTGGTATCAGTTACATGCACACCCAGATTTCTTAAGTGATGTGGGAGCAAGGTGTTTTTACAAAGAAAATTGCTCTATGCAATGAGTAACAACAGTGATTTACCTTGTAGCCAGAGTAGGGAGGCTGACACCATTGTCCGTTCTGTCTTTCCTCACACATTGCAATGAAACAAAGCTCAATTCAATTTCAACCTACTAATGTTTACTTTTAAGATGAGTGCTGCTTGTTTCACAGGATCTTAAAATATGTCTTAAGTCCAAAAAGTGCTGTGAGAGAGTTAATTACTGTTGTTAGGAGTGACAAGTTTAAGCTGACATTTCTCATGTTCCCGCAGCGGATTGCTTGGACCCAGCATGCTCCAGCCATGGCATGTGCATCCACGGGGAGTGCCACTGCAACCCAGGCTGGGGAGGCAACAACTGTGAAATCCTGAAGACAATGTGCCCTGACCAATGCTCTGGCCATGGCACCTATCTTCAAGAGAGTGGGACCTGCACCTGCGATCCCAACTGGACAGGTCCAGATTGCTCCAATGGTAAGGGTTAAAAGCACTCGCATTATGTAAAATTATGACATCTTGAATAGCAGCATTTTAATAACATTATTCTGTTAGGACCTGAGCCAGTGGAAGTCTTTGACTTGACTTCAGTATGAACTGTGAATTGATTCCAAGATTCAAACAATTGATGAATTTGAAGTATTTGAAAATAAATTTATTTGTTAGTATTTTTAGCTGCTTTCACCTGGTAACTGCAAGATGTTCTTCGTAAAATTTATGGATCTAATGATCATCTTGCCGAATGCATCTATTTAGAATCTTAAAACTACAGTAATGAGACTAGAGACAGTCCCATTCTAAAAATCTCTCCAGCTAACTGGAGATACTTTTCTTGAAAAATAGACAGCATTCCAGTTTGAAGGCAAAGGGATTGTAAGCATGAATCCCAAACAGCTTTCAAGAAAGGGCACACAGGCTGCCAGGTGGAAGGAGTTCTTAGGAGTGAAGAAGCAGAGGTGTTTCTTGAGGTCTGAAACTGAGCTTATTAAAACCATAATCTGAGTTTAGAAACAGCAGAAGAAAATGACTGGAGTTACTGTCACAGAGAGCACGATCTAAATATTTTTAAAGTATGACAGCAGCCTTTTTTACAAATACGAATTCCAGAATATTATTTGGTAGCAACATACCAAAAGAGAAACCATCTAACTGTGAGACATATATTTGTATAAAACAGTTAATCTAACAACTTCGATGATTTTGTTAATGAAAACTGAGCACACGGGCTAGCTGGCCTTATGCCAGCTTATGAATAAACATAACTTTTTCTCGAGGAACCATCTTTTTAAAACAAATGTACTTCCTGACCACGATCTGTCATACTCCATGGCTTATGCATATGAGAGTGATAGAACAGAGTTCCAAATGTTCAAGAAAAAGTGACAAAGAAAATGTAGTCTTCTGTTATATTTGTTTAGGGAGAAAAAAATTCTTCTCTGAACATTTCTAGCACTATAAATGGCTATTTGTGAGACATCATTTCTAGCTCTCAGGCAAAACATGGATCCTCTATTTCTTGACATGGTGTCCTCTGTGCTGGTTTTGATGATTGGGTTATACTCCATCTTTTACTTATATTCTAAGGAATTACTGGTCATTAAAGTAACATAAAATATTTCCAGTCTTCTCAAGTAATTCAAGAGTGTCCAACTTACAAAAGAGCTTTGGAAAAATACAAACAGATTATTTGCTGAAGTCATGCAAAATGACCTTCTGGCTGGTACACTAAAAAAGTAAATCTTGCCCATAAACATTCTGTTAAACTGCTAGAAGAAAAAAAGAATGAGTTATTTCTGTCAGAGGGGTTTATAGGTTTGAAATCAGTAGACCTTTCCTCTATCTTCATCAGCAGTTTGTCCGTTAATTAGCCCTTCAATTCCACTTCAATTAAATTAACTCTAATTAATAAGTTCATTACAAAGATTGACGCACCTTGCTCAAAGCTAGTGTGCTAAAAGCTGATAAACACCTTCACCCTAATGAAAAATTGATTATATTGAAGAGAAATAAACCTTTCTTTCTTGGAGCTACATTGACGTTTTTTGACTCTAAAGTTAATCAAAGCATCTTGCATCTCTTAATCAAAAATGTAATTCAAAGTAGATATAAAATGCTGTATAGGGAAAAAAAAAGGAGGGGAAAATTACTGCTGTCCTCCATAAAGGTTTTGGGTTGTTTCTTTTGGGAAATGTCACAGCTCCTTGATACCATGTTTAATATTCCACAGCACGTCGAGGCAGAGGATTATACTCTATGGGGGAAGAAAAACGCTGTTGAGTGGAAAACTGGAAACCTTTCTTGTACTGAATGCTTCTTTCTTTTGCTGTTTAAAATAATTTCAGTCTTTTATTACTAAACCATTGTAGTCTTCTACAAGAAAATAAAAACTAAATACAGTATTTCTGTGAACCAGTGGTTACAGCCAGCTGTATGCCAGGGAACTAAAGAAGTCCCTTAGGCTCCATTGTGTCTCTTGTTTTTCTGTTGTCTGCTTAGCAGAAGTAAAGTTTGCTGGAGTCTGACTAAATGAATCAAAACTGTAAATGCAAAATCTGGCAGTCTAAATTATTGTCTTGTATTAGCTGAGACTTAAACACACGTCGTTTGGCCTCTAACTACCTTTGGCTGTTAATGTATTTTTCAATTATTCTATCAGTTACAAGATCCTGTTACTGTATGTAAATGACAAGTGAAATTGCTGTATGTTGATTTATTTTTTTTAACAATCTATTATTTAAACCAGACTGTTCATAGCTGTCACTGATACAAATTTACTGAAAGTAAAAGAGAATCATCTTTTACATTTAACAGATGTGTCAGTATGTCAGCATAGTACTAATTTGTCTCACGAAGGCTGATTCTTTACAGTGTAAAAATGTGTCAGAAATGGCACATTTTCACTTTGAAAGGAAAGAGTAGGGTAGGGAGGGGAAACCTTGTTAAAATTAACTTGAATTAATACTAGATTTTCATTCACAACACACAATGACCTATGTATATGGTACATTAGTCACTGGGAATACACTGTAAGTTCTAGTAGGTCTAAGTGCCAAATAATCTTAAGTTACAAAAGGTTACTTTAAAGACATATGTGATCATGAAAAATAGTATTGAAAATTACTCAGAGCTGCGAACACTTATGCACCATTAAGTCTGCTGGATAACTGAGTATTAGCATAGAGATAAAACTTTGTGCTCTGCAGTCTGTTGGGTCCTACCTGAAAATGTCTTTCACAGTCAATTCTTTTGATTTAATGTTTCTTATTTTTCACATGTTGGATTAAAATGTAGTGCTGCTAATTAACGCATACCCTCCCTCTCCCATGTGCACTGTCTGCCTCCTTTTCTCCCCCTCTCTTCTCCAGAAATCTGTTCGGTGGACTGCGGCACACATGGTGTATGCATGGGTGGAACATGTCGTTGTGAGGAAGGCTGGACGGGCGCAGCCTGCAACCAGAGAGCCTGCCATCCCCGCTGCGCGGAGCATGGCACCTGTAAAGATGGGAAGTGTGAATGTAGCCAGGGATGGAATGGAGAGCACTGTACCATTGGTAGGCTGACTATGCTTTACCCTGTCTTCAT
Organism: Neomorphus geoffroyi; assembly: GCA_033558235.1. Taxonomy (NCBI): domain Eukaryota; kingdom Metazoa; phylum Chordata; class Aves; order Cuculiformes; family Neomorphidae; genus Neomorphus; species Neomorphus geoffroyi. Next base: position 20,394,526 of record JAUMJM010000020.1, on the reverse strand, counting down.
TGCAAAATTCAAGCAGCTGGCGCTGCTGGCCACATCTGAATAAGTGGTGTATTACTTTGAAGCTTGTTTCTTCAAACAGAATATGTTTACGTCGGTCTGTATAAGGGAGTTGATATTTTAAGAAAGGAAATGGTTATATAATGGCTCGTCAGTCCTTCATACCTAGTTTGCCATGAAAAAGAGGTGGAAGAATTTCCTTTCAGTCTTTTCCCTTTAACTACCTTTCACTTAGGAGGAGGTTACTTTTATTTTCCACTGTAAATATATTATTTGATTTGTGCTTTTCTATTTTTATGTGATAGTTTTATGTCTTTTGGAAATGATCTTTCTATTGTTTTTCTTTTTTTTGTCTTTTATGCAGAAGCTCTATACAAAAATGTCACTTCCACCATATAAAAAATGTGATCTAGCTGCCCAGAATTATCTTCTTGTCAACATAATGCTCTTTATTTAGAATTATGTCAGATTTCTTACATGTAAATAATGTTAACAGCAGTTTAATACAACTGATTGAGGAGAAGTCATCTTGATTACAGCTTCTGTGTTCCTGTGATCAAGTTACTTCTAGCACCTGGAAACCTTTTAGAAATTACTGTGCCTTAGTTATTGGAGGTTTTCTTACTCAGTCATTTACAGTCCAAATAGCCTATATACAGTGGGATGTCCCTCTCTGATACACAGGGCTTAATGGTGAGCTAGCGTGAGAAATTACATATGTAAATAAGGGTACCAGAGAAAAAGTGGAGGAGGAGTTGCCAAAAAGGTTTGTAACTTCTTAATTGATTTTGTATAGCTGTAGTGCTAAGATAGTCCCTTTCACACAGTTCTGCCTTTATGGAAGACACTGCAGGTGTGTAACAGGAGGAGGGTGCTATCCAAACATCTTTTTTCTCAGCATAACCACAAAGAGAAACTATTGCGTGACAACAGGTAGGAAACACAGACAAAGGAACTGGCAGTGGTCTTAAGATGACTAGCTTGTAAGTTGCTGTGTGGGGAGCTCTGCATAAAGCTCAGCAAAGTCTGTGGCAGGAGTAATAATGTGGCTCTGTAGGTATTTGTGGGGCACATCTCCTAGATGTGAGAAGCATCATAGCTAAGCACTTCAAGGTGACTTGAATAGACAATGAAAGAGGTAGCGAGAGGTCAGACAAAGGCAAGATTAATGAGTAATTAAGTGATGGGTAAATCACAGATACTCTGAATAGTCAAAATAAATCCAATAACTAAAAAAACCTCATAGTTTTATGTTTGGAGAGATGGAGTCAGTTAAAAGACATTATGTAGCCAAAGCAACAGGAGAGGACAGTAAAGTCTAATGGCACTAGGACTGATGGATGTGAATATAGCATGATTTGCTTTGCCACAAGCTAAAAAGAAGCTGGAGAATTTTAACTTACATGGATGTTTTGAAAGGACTGTGACTCCAAATATGTTAATATAGCGAACATACTCACTGGGGCGTGAGTATTTAGAAAATTGTAAAACCTCAGCTGCATTCCCAGGTTACAGCCCTGACTGAGAGGTGAGGGTGGGGGTGCTGTGCTTGATGGTCATGGGAAATAGCGGTGTGAGCTTTGAGGGCAGGGAAAATGATGGCCTATTACAGCTGTATTAACTGATACCCACATCATTGGTCACCAAGAAGATGAGACAAGATTTTATTTTGTAGAGGGGAGTCAGATGTGAAGCAGTAAGGTTGATTTGTGAATTATTTTTTACAGAAATCACAACAATTTTTTTTTTGCTAATGAGATTGCTCAGACATAGAGAGAGGGAACCAAGATGCATCTGTAGAAACCCAGGGAGAACCAGTAGGGTTAACATTTTTGAGGAGCTTCCAGAAAACATGCTGACAAAGAGAGTAGAGAGGTAGAGAGATAACTGCGTTCTGAACAATAAAATAAAGTAAATCTTTAGAAGTAGGATAAAGCCTTTCCCTTGACCGCTTTAACTTGCCAACAAGCAATTACTCAGCAGATCGCTCTGCTGTTGGTTTCACTGACCTTGGCAGCATTTCAAGGGTTGTAGTTATACACGGATGAACTGCTCTTGAACAATTTTTCCAACGTATTAAGCACAAACAAGTTTTTCCTCAGCAGTGGGCAAGCAGGTCTGTCTTCCCGCCTGTTTATTCTTTAAATGGGTGTTTACCTTGTGGCTGCTGCTGTAAAGATAGTTTGATTTGTTTATATTGCCCTTACAGCTGCAAGACCACTGATGAAGGTACAGGCTCTAGCCTGCTGTTATATTTATTTTTCTTAGAGCTGTTTTCTTCAGGAGCCCAGTGTTATGGAGAAACCAGGTCATTTTATAGCTCATTTCCAAGAGTATTTCCACTTAGTGCAGTAAAAATTGCTGCTTTCTCAGCTTTGTAAAGGAAGAGTCAATTTGCACAGGAAACACAACTGCAGTAAGGTGGGCAAGATTGTTTTGACTAATGCTGTAAACCTGATATGTGTTGCTGATATCCACTGTTCCATTGTGCATCTCTGGCACAGGGTACTTCTGACTTCAATACCAGACCTGATATGGGCCACACTTCTGAAGTGTTGCCTTTGCTCTGAACACGTATTTCCGAAGATTTATAGCAAAGATGTTCAGCAGATAACTTCATGTCCAGCATTGTGGTGAAATGAATCCAATGGAAATTAACAAAATTCAAGATTTATTGCTATTGCTTAGCATCTTACAGGCTTGAACTAAACACTGGCAATATAAGTTCCAAATACAAGGGAATTTAAGGCATGTAAATTGCTTACTGTCTTTTCCATCCTGGATCTGAAATATTTTACCATTTCCTGTATCCATGTGAGAACAGGTTAAATCAACAGTTTACTGCAAAGCTATGGAAAATCACCTGTCAATTGTCTATTTGGTCTGAAAGTGACACTCGGGTCTGAGGTGAACATTCATATATTACTCTGTAAAGCTCAACCTGCATCTGAGTGTGATACAGGATCACACATACATAGCTGGTGCCCAGGTGATAGCCTGGATGAAAATTTGCTCTGTAATTAAGTTTTCATAACACAGTTGTGCTAAAATATGTTTTTGTTTCCCTTCTGTCCTGGCTTGCAATGAGTTCAATGACCCTTTCCTGTCTGAGTAGTTGTTTTGTGAGACTGGAACAGATATTATTTCAGAAAGTCTATTATTTTTTGTGATATAACTGGCATGTATCATCAGTAAATTAAGTAACTGTCACAGGAAGCACGTAAATATGAATACTTTCCCAGCTGCTTTTCCACTAAACTCTGTTAGCTGAATAAAATTAGTAAATAATTATATTGGTGGGGAATCTGTTATATCCTTGTGCTGTGTAACATCTCAGTTTTACAATGCAGCTTATTTTTTTCTATAGACCAAATTAGTTTTAGAGTAATCTAAATTGCAAATTGGCCAATTGGCATTAAAACTATTCCTTCTTGTTCGGATTTGTCAACACCTCTTTTTTAAAAAGTCTTTAACATTAAGCATGGGTGGGTAAGACCATCTGTTTATGTAGCTTGCCTGCAGCTCCATTACTTAACACATGAGACAGGTTACAGCTGTTTAATTGTTATTGTGTTGAACAATTATCTTTCAGTCCAAAATTAATAGTTATATATGTATGCATGGAAAGCATGTTGTTAAACATAAGGGATCCGTATGGTGCATTAATGTCATTAAGCGTTCATATTAGTCCCTCAGGGGTATTCATGCTACTTTTGAGTGTCATGTGAGGCTACTCTACCTGGTACACAGAACTGAAATTCAAATCCAATGGTGGGCCACTGTAGAAGTGTACAGCTTGTAATATGTTTTTCTTCCAGTGAGAATTGGTTTATCTTCTAAGAATTTTCCCTAAAATTTATTTGAGGAAAAAATAACAAGGGACAGCAAAGTACCTGTTTTAACCTTTTTTTTTTCGTGGACTGACATGGCATTAAAACCAGTCAAATCAAAAAGAAATTTTCTTCAGAAAGAAATTTCTAGTTTCAGCTCTTCTAGCTAGGAAAGCAGGGAAGTCATCTGGTTTAGTTTTTCAGAATTATGAAAAAATGAAATAACATCTAGAGCACACTCCCATGAGTACATTACCATTAGTACAGACTCTGTCCTTGGTTGCTGGTTAAAATGGTTTTCTGACTAGGGAAAAACGTGAAGGTATCTGTGGGCTGGTTTTTTATGTGCCCATGCGCAGTGTAATCTCAGAAGTACCGCTAGGGTTGAGGAATGCCAAGAAGTAATCTCCTCCTCTAAGTTACGTGGTCTGCACCTGCTCTTGTCAAAATGTGTTTAGCTTAGGGCTTCTTATATTACAAATTTCAAATATGACTGCAGGGAAATGACACTTTATCTATGAGATCAGAGAGCAAGTCAAGACAAATATATTCCTCCTGTTAATTAAAGGAAGTGCTTATAGAAAACTTGATACGGCTATATATCATTAAACTATATATTTTTGAAGTATGGGCTTCACAAAGTAAGTCGTGGACCACTTTGAGGGCTTGTTTTATCTTCTCCACGTTTGCAGGTTAGTAGGAGAGCAGCATCGATGACTGGTATTACGGAGATCACCATCATCTTAGTACTGATGCTAAGTTGCCACGGATGTTTTACTTTTCTCCAAAATTTAAGTTAATCATAATATTCACATTTCGTAGTGGTTTAATGTGTCGGGTATTTAATGTACCTTAAAGCATTCATGCCAAGAATTCCTCATAAATGTTAAGATTATGTTGAGATTTTAGAATTTTGATCAGAAGGTAGTTTTGTCCTTCAAATTAGAAAATTACTGCTTCATTAATATATTCTGTAATTATCAAAATTCCTAAAGTTATATTTTTCTTTAGTTTTGAGTTGATGGAATTATACTTCAGTACATATTTCATCTTAAAACTAAGATTGTATCTGAATGAAGGAAGGTATGATCTTTGCTATTCAAACAGTTTTTTCTCTGATAAAATTAAGCAAAGCTTGATTACTAATTACATCAAATATCAGCTTGTTCATCACAATATTGTGATTGAAATTCCAATACACCTGACCACACTGCAGTCAGGATTTCACCACAATATTTATACCTGTACCCTCAATGCAAAATCTTTATATAAAATAAAAGATTGCTTTCTTGGCACCCAGAGAACTGATAACCACAGCTTAACAAGTTTTCATGAAATTTAGTACAATTATGCCTTTAATCTTTCCTGAACCTGAAGAGCATGTTATTAATTTGCCAGGCCAAGCCTTTAATATGCAAAATATCTGTACATTCGATAACTGTAAAAATATTCAATTACCAGGTAAATTTAAGATAATACGTGCATATCTGAAGCTGTAAAAAAAGGTGAATTATTTGTTAGGCCTTAACACATTTCAGGACCAAGTGTCTCAAATACAAATTATCTGTTAGCATGCTTTAAATTGCTAATTGGTTGATTTGCATTTAAATGAGGACCACATGTGAAGTTCAAGTTAGGCACATTTCAGAAAACAGTAGAATCCTCTGAGATGTAAAGAATTTCAAAGCATATTGCAAAGCTTACTTGAGCTGAAGTAGCTGGAAAGTAAGTGCTTTTGTGCATTGTATTGTTCCATGTTAGTCAGATGCATTCTGAAAGTACTTCCAGTCAGGAAAAAAAGATGGAAACAATAATACATCCTTTCCTATTCCATCCCCTAATACGTTTTCAAGCCAGATTTCTCTTTCATGCAGTTCTTAATGTAAGCATCAGGTTTTACATGCGTCTGAGACCAATCTTTGCAAGTTTGTCAGAGGTCTCAAATAGGTATTTTGAACTTTTTCAGCCTGTACATGCGGAACTGTTTAAACACCTTAATGGTTATATGCCTTTGCTTCTAAATCCTCTTTCAGTTAAACAGATGATAAATAGGAAACAGCACTGTGCATGAAAATATCGGCAGTCCCAAACTTCCTGTCTACTGTATCCTTAAAAGAAACTGACCCTTTTATTCTAAGATACATGTGGCTTTCCAGTCATAATGATGAGAAATCTCACTTTGTAGAAAAATTGGGATAGATTCCAATGCAAAGTTATCTAAAGGGTAGTGGCTTTATGTGCCTTTGTACATAAAAAACTGTAAATGGTTGCTGCAAAGCATGTTTGCAGTTTTGGCAGGGCTTAAATTGCAGTGACCTCAGGTCTCTGCAGAAACGTTTGCAGCAGATACATCTGCTGTAGGTCTAGGTAGACGTTGCAGAAAAGTACAGAACGTATGATTTCAGGGTGAGGATGGTATTTTGGCCTGTGTAGGGAGGAAAACAAGGACAATTACCCAAAACTATTATATTATTCCATCCATGTGTTCCCCTTTACAAGGAGGGCAAGATGGGAATTTAGGAGTAAAACATTATCAAAAGGGAAGAGTGTTTGTAATCCTCTTCTATTGGCAGCAATGCTCTGAACATATGGTATGTCTAAGACAAGGTTCTTACAAACTCTGAGAAAGGATGCTGACCATGAGCTGCTTACAGTGGAAGAACATGTGCTCAGTACTGTTCAGTGATGAATAGAGAGAATTACATTTGCAAATGATACCAAAGCCCGCTGTCCCCAAGCACTCTGGGAAACGGGACAAGAATTTAAAATTACTTTAACAAATAGCACAGGCTATGCAGAAAAATAAGGTGCAATTCTACAAATGCTGGGTTCCATGCTTAAGTAAGAATAATCAGCTGCACAAATTCAAGTTAGGAAGCAGCTTGCCAGGCAGAAGAGATGAAGACAAGGCTGTAGTGGATAATGAATTTGACATGAGTGAACCACTCTGAAGACAGGCTAGAATGGTGTCTTTAAAATTTTATGAATTATGGACTTCTCTTAAGTTTTCTTGTAGAGGTTTGGAGCTCCTCAGAAATTGCATATGGATGCGTGGCTTTTTTTAGTCACTCTTTGAGAATGAAAGCAATTGCTTAAAAGAATCAATACACTATTCTCTGTCTGCTGCGGGCAGCATAAGAAATGCTGAGCTTAAATATCACAAGGCTGTTTGGTTTTTGATGTTTAAAAGATGTTCTAATTGTAAGAATAGTTAAAATTTGGCTGGGTGGAAATGAGAGGAACTTAAGGTGATCTGGTAGCAGGTCAGGAGAAGTAAACCACCACAGACTCAGTCTTAAGTAGGTTAGAGGGGTCAGACCAAAGCTGTCAGCTCTGGGTTTTGAACCACTTCCCGCAAAATACAAGCTCACCAACCCATTTACATAAACTGCATTCTCCCTAAAGCTTGCAATGGGACTCTCAGAGTTCCTCTTCTGTTGGCAAGTGTTTGTGAAACCACTCACAAAGCGTGTGCCTCATCCCCTGCTGCTGCTTGGCTGTGGAGGGAGTGAAAAATAATGTTCATAACGCTTTGATAGCATTGCCTAAATTTGGGGTGTGTGACTTGGCCACTCGCATTATATTCTTGTTGGAGAGAGGGGTAATATTTTTTTTGCCCTATGAATCATAGAGAAAGTTTTATACAAATATTAAAAATTAATAAGAACACTAAGTTAAGATATTAAAACTTACTAACTACAAAGACATAGACAATTGAAAGCTTCAGGTAAACAGTATAATATCAACATACCTTAGTTTTCTTTCAATCACTTTTAATACCAAGAAATTCAGGTGGCATTTTGACCTGTTATCTCCTTACATGACACTTAGTGTAAAGTTATGCAGAAGTGTGAACATGACTGATGCAGGACACATTGTTCACATCTCTGTAGATCTGTGTCTGGGAGCATGAAGTTTGTGTTAGCAGCAAAGAGATTTATGCAGTCATTCCCCAATGAATGGGGACTGGTGTACTAAAATGTGGGAGATAAGGAGAGAAGGGCAGTATTCTTCTTTACTGCTGTATATTGAAACTATTTCTTCATTATCTACCTCCCCCCCCCCCCCCGACTCTTCTGTCTTTATAATTTCTGCTTTCTGTTTTCTTTTAGAGGCAGAAGGTATAATGCAGTAAAGAAGGGAGAAAGCTGATAGTATTAGTGGAGAAGAGACAGGGGTTCAGCTCATGCTTTCAAGGTGGAGGAAGCAAAAACCCTGAAAGCAGTTTTTAGTTTAGGCAGACCTTGACCAACATGACTTTTGTCACATTCTTTTTGCTTCAGATTTGGTGTTGCTATGAGATCAAATTCTGTTCTTATAGCAAAGTAATCTGTGATTCCAGTGGAGCTGTTGTGACTTGACGCTGTAATGGGACTGTATGTACACTACCGAAAATACATAGCATGTCGTACTGGAGGGTGCAGGTTACAAAGATTATGATGACTGAAGACGTCTGGTGGAGGATGATAATTTAAACGAATAGAAATGTAAATTTGCTATACAGTATTTAGAAGCATGTCACCATTATAATCCTTTTTGACGGAATAATCAGAATAAAGCAGTGTTATAAGTACCAATTAAGGTACGTGGGTACGTGACTCATGCTGATTTAAACAGGAGCTGATTGGGATAAATGAATTTAATATGTATTTCTATTCTGTGGCTATTCTGTCATACATGGAGGAAGTAGCATATGAATAATCTAAGGAAGACACTGCCGTCTCTCATAGGAGACTAATGGGAGACATTAAATTTTAAAAAAAAATCTAGGTTCTGACTGATTATGAAATATGCTGTCTTAAATGTGAATTTGCCTGACTGTTATCAGTTCTTTGTAAAATACATTTGTTGGCCACATATTTGTATAAATATCCACACACATTGATAACATGCATTTCTGTTTTACATTGTATGAATTTTAAATGCTGCTTGTATTATTTTTGGTTTTGGGTATCCTAGAAAATGTTCAAATCTTATATCTTCATTTTTGGTTTTGATCATTCCATTTGGATCTATATGAAGTCTCTCTACTCCTGGACGTAATAGCAATATTTTAAATTTCACAATCTTAAACCCTGCAAGAAAACCCTTGTAGGTATATTGTCTGGTCTGTAGTTAAACTTTTTAAGGACTTAACATAATCCACATGTGCCAAATGTGTAGGTATCTTGCCAAAGAGCACGTGCTGAGATGCTCCATCCTACTGAAGTGCTCCAAGTCACACCTAGAGTTTTCTGTGTAGAGGGAGAAAAGCTTGTATTTTTGACTGCCACACAGAGTTGAGTTCATTCCTGTTTCATTTGCAGTGTCGTGAAGATAAGGAAGACAGCATGGCTAGTTAAATTTCACTGCAAAGTTATGGTCTTTTTGGTCCTCATTTTCTGCTTTTTGATTCCTTTCAGATTCTACATGTTAACCAAAATAGTTTCTAATGTTGTCCTTACTGTCAGCTGACCACAAGTAAAAGGTTGCTGGAGGTTAGAACTTTTTTCCGAGCATTACAGTTTTATGGTCTAGAACTGAATTCCTAATAAGACTACTGCATACAAAAAGTCTTAAAGAGCATTTTCTTAATCCTTTCTTTTTTTTTTTAAATACAGATTGTATTTCTGGGCCTGGGATTGCAGAGACTGTTTTCAGTTGCCTAGGAGCTTGGTTTTTTATCTTCTATTTTGTTATATATCTCTACATTTGTATAGGCATTTGATGTTTCACTGGTGGACAGATACATTCCCCAGACAGACGTAATTGCTTCCATTTTATACAATAAAGCTTGATTTTTCCTCCACACATGCTACACTGTGTTCTAAGAGCACCAGTGTAGTAGCAAGGGGAATTATCTTGGATGAATAAGAGAAGAATTAGATCCATCCTGAAATGCAGCTGTATCACTTTTCTTTTTGTTTGTGGTTAATGTGAAAAGCTACTTAGTTTGTTGCTGCTTTTCTAAATGTTCTATAATGATGTTTTCATCTTCTTACTTTGTTTTCATTTAACCTTAGAGTTATAATTCTTTTAAAAAACCAAAAATAACCAAAAAAACAACAAACAACTGTGCAGTGGATGCCTGACACTTTCTTTGAGAAAGAGGGGCTAGAAAGTTTCTGCCTCTTAGTCACAGAAGTGGCTGTGGCTTCTGAGACACTGTATATCTCATTACCTCCCTTCTTGTTCTCAGACAGAACTTCTTCCTGTCCATTCAAACTAGAGGAAAGGCCACGGTTGACAGTGGTACTTGCCAGACATGGGGCATCATCCAGCAGGGATTTAGAAATGGTCAGATTTTGAAAGTAAGAGACCCCATCAGAGGGATCTGTTAAGAGACCTTGTCCACAGCAAAAACAAGGGATTGGATCCAACACTGTTGGCTCAGCTTGGCATGTCCACGCTGCAACAAGCTGTAATAACCTGTCACCTTAAGTGCAGGTGGCTTGATTTCGTAGCCTCTGATGGACCTGTCCTACATGGTTTTTCTATATGACATTAACCCCTTTAACACAGCTACAGTTGATGTCTCTTTCCTGAAAGGAAGGAAGGAACGTGTAACCCATCTCTGATGAGTTTCATATATTAAAAGTAGGGCCTGCTGCTTTAAATCTGTCTTGTGCTCTGTCTGTCGTTCATCCATCTGCCTCCTCATTTTTTTGTGAAATTTTAAGTGTCATAACCTTGGAGAAAAAAAATCTTGCTTTTCTTGGATATACCATGGTATTTAATTTGATACATCTAAAGCTTAAGTTTTTTCACCCGTTTTTCCAAATTAAACGGATCTCCACATTTGTAACACCACTACACCCCCTTTCCACCCCGTGTATATGATCTAACTTATGTTACATACTTGATGTGTGTGCTCAGAAGAGTAACTGGCTGAATTGAAGCAGGAGAAAACTATTCTTCTTTAAAATCCTGTTAATTCAATCAAAATTAAGATAGTGTGCTGGTTATGATGTCAATATGTGACCTGCAAATCAAAGATCTTCCAGTATGGTCAGTGTTTTAAAGCTCATAAGCTAAGTAATTACTCTTAGATTGTGTTGAAAATTGAATTTTTTAACTAGCTTTGATTAGATTTTTGTTACAAGTAAAAATCAAAGCACATGAAGAGAAGTCAGAAGAAAAACGTAGTGTCAGAAAGGTAGCTTCTCTTTCTTCTGCAGGCCTCCTTTCTCAAATAGTTTCATTGAATCATGACAATGTGTGCTGAAAAGATAATTTCTTGCATTTTAAAAGCTTTGAAATACATTTTCATTTTGTAATGTAAGACCTCTCATGTCAGGTGCACCTGCTTGATTTGCATGTGAATTCTGAACAGTTCTTGTTTTATGTGACACTTCTGAAATGTCTGTCTGTTTTCTTTTCTTTTTAATTCTCAAGCTCACTATTTGGATAAGATAGTGAAAGGTACTGTATATTTGCTCTTTGATGACGTGCCTATACCTACATGTACTTTTTTTATATGAATATATAGTTGCAAATGTACTAGTCTGGGCAAAGGAACCTTCTCTTACATACATTTCATGGATTATAGATATAACTCATACAACTTTCAACTCATCTCAAATTAAAAATGAAATCTTATGATATATAACAATTTATCAGTAATTATACATTTATATATAAACTGTATACGTGTATTAGATTTTGTTTGAACCAAAAACTGAAGATAGTATTCATTTGCTGTTTGGTACTTCTTTGTTAGTTTTGTCATTGGACCGATACCTACAAAACTGTAAATACTCTTGTCACAGAACAAGTGTCATTAGCTCTGAAGAACAGATTAATTTTAGATATGTGTGTGTTTATATACAGACAGATCAATAGAGTACCCCAGGCTTTTAAGCTTTTGTTTATCTGAACGTAGAAAATCTATAGGAAACCATAATTGTATTTTGTATGAAGCTAGAAAAAGCTTGTATACTCCATGCAACATTTTCAAATAAAATGTTCAAGGATGCAAAAGCTTAACACGAAACAGCAAAGATTCTTGTATCTTCAGTTATGGTGAAAAGTTGACTTAGAAAAATGTTTAAATTATTCCTACCTCTCTTTCCCTGAGTATCTTTCTCTATTCCTTATTTGTGTTTTTCTCCTTAGAGTATGGCAATATTGATGGCAATATCCAGGCTTTCACACAATAAGTTTTGAGTGTATCCAGTTGACTCCTAAAACACTCTGTCAGTACAGCAATTAAATATGCAAGTTGTCCTTAAGTTAAACAGAAGAAGGATAAAGAAACAAATAAATCTTAGTTGTCAACAAATACTATTAGCAGCTACAGTTTGAAAGAATAAGAGTAGCGAGACTAATCTCAGCCTGGCATGACAGCACAATGTCCATAACTGTAGCATCACCATCCTTCCTCACAAGGGACTTTCCTGATTCTGTGCCTTCTTAGAGTAATTTGGTGAGAGTTAAGCACCCTTTATAACATTTTTCTGGGAATGTTTGTAATTTGGAGGTACATGGTTGAAAGGAGTCAATAAAATCAAAAGTCTTTAGAAGAAAAAAATAGACTGTTACTTCTGAAAGACTGTTCTAAGCTCAACTAAGCTTAACTAAAATGGGTCAGTAAATTCGTTCCCAAAGATAGTAGTTCTACAAACAGAAGAAGTGTTTAGCAAGTTACTTAGGTTTTTTGGATGAACATTTACAGAAAATTGCTGTGTCCAAAAATACCTGATTTGTATCCACCTTCTCATAAGATACTTAGTGCCATATCTGTACTTGCTTCTGTCAGTGTGTTATCATAGTCATAGATAAGGAACACCAAAATCTGCATATTTATAGTGTTATCATCCTCATACAGATCATGTTGGCTGCATGCCAGATTTCATCACTAGGAAGTGAGAGATACTGTTTCTTTTTTTAATGCAATGTTAGACTGAAAACAATTATCGATTTTGGATATATTAAATTATTTTAATTGTTTCCCAAATTTTCCCTCCTTGGCCATAAAAGCAGACAAGATAGGATATAAAGGTAAAAGCACAAAAGCCTTAGGGAGATTGTCACAAAAAATCACTCTCTGCTATCTGTCTTGAAGCACGTCACTACCGTGTTTTTGTTCAGTCTATCAATGTTTTATTGTGGTCCTTATGGTATTTCATTTTGTCCGTCCTAAGTAATCAAATACGCACAGCTATTACATTTAGTTGGAAATCCTGTTGGTCCTGTCCCATCCGTATGCAGCCTGAATCCTACTGTTTGTTAGAATAGATGCTAAGCTGCTTCACTATTTCCTGGGCTTTGCTTATTCTGTGAAAAGGAATGTATTTTTGGCATAAAGTATAGTCATTAAAACTGGCCTATACTTTGTGCAACTATTTAATGCACTGTAATTTCACATGAATATACGGCAACTCTGAGACCAGATAAAGTTAACATTCTCTTTTTTTGCGTGCCTAAAATCATACCCGTTTTCTTACTTAAGAATTTGGAGGGTTTTGATCATAGTAACAGGGAGCTTAAACATTTATGCCAGTAAGTAACCAATACTGCATAGAGCAAATAACAATCTACAGAAAAATGTATCATTTTACACAGCTGTGTTTGCACTATGCCCTCATCTCTTGTTACTTTGCCAAAAAAAAAAATTAAAAAACAAACTTAATTTTGTCTGGCCTGCAGGTATTTAGAGGATTGGTGCATTTATTTCCTGCCTGTACAGGTAAGTGGTGTCTCAAGTGTCAGGCCAATCAAAGATGCCACTTTGTTAAGAATTACATTCCGCAGGTAATGTTGCTGTTCCACTCCATGTGCAATTACAGTATTTGTGCTGTCCCTAAGGCCTGTTCCCAGTAAGTGTCCCTTGTTTGTATTTTTTTTTTCTTTTTATGTAATTGCAGTATTTAAATCACTTGTGATTTTTCTTCTTATGTCTGTTTCAACAGAGGGCTGCCCTGGCTTGTGCAACAGCAACGGGAGGTGCACGCTGGACCAAAACGGTTGGCACTGCGTCTGCCAGCCTGGATGGAGGGGAGCGGGCTGTGACGTAGCCATGGAAACTCTCTGCACTGACAGTAAGGACAACGAAGGAGGTAAGATACACCAACTGGATCTTTAGCACTGGGAAGAATGTGTTGGGGAACAGAGCTTTTACAGTCAGATGATTAAATGCTACCATGAGAACCGTACACGCGTTTTACTTGCTCTTATGCCTGTAAGACTATGCCAGAGTATTCAGTGCTCTTAAATGACGTATCAGCAAAGCCTTGCAAGATGCTTATGACAGGTGAGGTGTATACTTAGCAAATGATGCGTGTCACCTTAATTTCCCTGTATTGTTCTTTTATCCTGGAATAAGACAGTGTCAATTGTAGAGGAGGAGAAAAAAAGAAAGGAGTTCAAATTTTCAGCAACCTCACAAGGGAATTATCCCAAGAGAAAAGACCGAATGGGGAGTTTACATTTTGACCTGTGATATTACTGCTTGAAACAATTGGTTGCCCAGTCTACAGAGATCTTATCCCTCCGTAGCCTGTGAACGCTCAGATAACTGACAGGATGCTCCCAGACGTCCTTTTTTTGGCTTGCATTTGCACAGTCTGTCATTCAGGTGACAGGTAACAATCTGCAGCAAGGTGCAGGCAGGACTGTTGACTTAAGGAATCAATCTGCAGTCATTTTTGTAGGGTAGGGAAGGCAGAGGGGCTGTGACTTTGGCATGACTCCAGAGTCACACACAAAAGCCACACAAAACCAAGATTAAATGTGAATGCAGTCGAATATTAGATCAGCATCATGCTTTTATTGTCTGTCTGTCTTCCCCTTCTCTCATCAACTCTTTGTTTAACGCCTCCAGATTCAGAGCAGAGATAAGAAACTCCATTAGGGCTTCTGGATGACGATAGAGTCATCTGTGACTGTTTTTCAGCTCTAAACTGTGTATAAGCCTTTGCCATTGCTGCTTTGCACTTATATCCCAACTGCAGTTGGGATTTTAGACAGCACAGACTATAAATAACAGCAGCATTTACTTCCTGAGGAAAATAAATAACACTGTTGAAACAGTGCAGCTGTTTATTGCTTTACACGTCATTTGATTTGTCATCCTTCTCAGTTACATATTGTATGTTTTGAGTCAGTTTTGCACATTTAGGGGCCTAAACAATTTGACGCAATCTGGTATATGCAATCTGAGCTAGCATGAAGCTGTATTTCTTCATATAGGAAGGGAGAAAGAGGAACAGTTATCCCTGGCATTTCAATGCAGGAATGTGCTGTTTGGAGAATTAAGTTCAAATAGGCTGGGGGATTATGAACACAAGGAAGAAAGAGAAACCTGCAAGCATTAAAAGTGACAAAGCAAGGAGGAGGAGAAACTAGGTTATAGCATAAACAACTCGGAGGAAATAAATAGATCATGTAGGGAAAAAAAAGGAAATACAGTTGGAAGCACAGTGATAGTCTAAAACAGATTCAGTAAGCGTTAAAAGTAATAGAAGGTTGTGACCTATCGGAGGAAGAGTTAAGAACAGATAACAGAGCAGTGGGAAAAAGACAGGAGCAATGTGAACAGGAAGGCACATAAACAGAACAAAGGAAAAGAAGGTGCTCCTTCAGACTGAAAACAACAATAGCTGTTGGTGGGGAAGCGGGACAAAGGAATGAGGAATTGGAGCAGAAGGATCTAACAGAATGACTTCAAGGAGAAAACAATGTTGAAAAAAAGTCTACTTTGGAATTTTGTTGCTTTTTTCCTCTTAATTTTTTTCATTATTTCTCTTATAGACATTATGCAGCTATGTATGAAGAAGGGATTGGCCAAACAGTTGTGGCCAAACATGATTGACCTATGGAATGCTATTTTTAACAGGCATGTCTCTTCAGTGGACCTTCTTTTAATTTATATGCTTCAACAGAGAGCATGTTCGGTTCAGTCTTTGACTAGTGGCAGAGGAAAAAGGTTAAAACATAACAATTAAATTAAACTAAAAGCTGGAAGCGTGCCAAACAAAACTGGGAAAATAAAGTTGTCTTTGTCAGAAACCCACCTGGAATAAGCAGTGTTTCTTCCCCTTCCAAGAGTACCTGCCATCAGCCCACTCATCTCTCGAGCAAGTCATTCAAATTCTAGATTGCTACAGGGAATGGCACAAGGATGCCTCTGCTGTGTTTGTTTATTATAGGAGATTAGGTTATCTGAGCACTTATGCTGAATTTGCATTGCACTAGGCACTGTGGTTATATAATTAATGTTATCTTGGTTGTTAGTGAATTGATATGCTGTGGTTAATGTTTATGTTTCATCCTACAGCGGATAAACTGTACTTCATATATTAATATGAGTATAAATCATTGATAACAGTGTCTGCTGTTCCTTTGATTCTTAGCTCTTTCTGGTACTGATTGTTCAAATTCTGTGAACATGAGCATCCCAAGAACCTTGATGGAAATATTCTGCGTAGGAAATGCTAATGATATCAAGGCATACTTGATCATTTTCCTTCTAGATACTATTGACGTATGATGGGATGATTATTAATCATCTTCCTTTTAATTTAGATTTCTGAGAGTCTTACAGATCATTTCTTTTACGAATTACTCTTTATTTTTCCATGCATTTGGTTTGGATAATAAAATACAGAATTTTCTTTACATTTTAGCTACCCACGATGAACATGTATGCAACAAGCAGACCTTAGGCTGAATTAAACTAATGACTTTGTGGAGAGACGGGAAGACAGTCATCCATGGGTGGAATAAGCCTAACTACTTTACTTGGGAAAAAATATGTCACTATTAGACTTTTAACAAAGTGGGTCGTGGTTTGTCATCACTGTAGAAAGGATAAGCTGTTTACTCTTTAGTTTAGGTAGGTCTTTACTAAACAGATTCCTTTATTAAGTTTACTTTTTGTTAGCTCCTATCCAATTATTGAGTACTTACAGGTTTCTACCAGCAGGATTTAAGTGATTATTAATACTCTTTTTATTAGTAACATGAAAATAAACACTATAATAAAGTGTACGTAACACTTCTGTATTTTTGTAATTACTTGCATAAGCTAGGATAGCCTGCTTCTGATAAGCATTGTTACAAATTTAGCCTAAGGATTACCTAAACCAGAGCCTCTTCTCTGATAGTGGCTAATAGCAAACACTTAGCAAACAAATATAATGGAACAAATGTAAACTTACATTTTCTTTCATATACTAGCAGGCTGCTAATTAAAGTAGGAAATTACTGCCACAGAATGTTTTGAATGGCAGAATTTTTAATGAGTACAAAGATAACCCAAGCTCCAGAAATTTCTGGAAGTTTGTATTTAAATTAGTACTGATGCAGTGGCATGCTTACATTCTCTGGTTCTCTCTCTAACACATCCCATTATTATTCAGCTTTTTGTTTGCATCTATGGTTGCTGAGGAGTGTTGGGCTGATATATCTGTAGCACTTATCCATGGTGACTCCAAGATTTCTTTCTAGAGTGACAGCTCATTTAGAGCCAAACACTTTATATTTTAGGCTTCTTCACTCCAACAGGAATGTTGAATTTGAATACTGCTATAGGTAAGAGATACTGTAATACTGACATTGAACAAGGTCCTTGTGCACTGCTTAGGAATAAATCAAGGGCTGTCTCTGCTTTTGTGGCTTTTCTGACCAACTGCTCCTACAAATAGTCATTTTTGGTGTCTAAAATTGAGTCTGTTCGTTGTAGCCTTTGTGAAATTGAAATATGTGAGGATAACTGAGGTTTAGTAATACAGGTTTGTGTCATTTACAGCCTCTTGCCTTAGTGTGCCACAGTCACCGAAACCGTGCTGGTGGGATAGCCACCATTATAGCTTCAAAACTGTATTCTTCCTACTTGGCACTGAATTTCACTTCATGGAGACTTTTGATATATAATCAACTTATTTACCAAGACTGTGATTAATGTAGGTCCTAGGTCACAATTTCCCCTTCACACTGGCAGCGCTTGTGCCCAGAACTTATTTGCCTCCCTATTTTTCTTTCTTTCAGCAGTTTATATATACCCTTTAAATTCCATTCAAAAGTGAACATGCCCACTGATATGTCTTATTTTTTTAGACATCCATAAGAGTCAGAATCCTCTGTCTTGGCTGCTCTCATTTAATGTTTTGCTGATTTTATTAGTTTCTCTGAATAAACAATCTTATCAACAGACTATGTTGTATTGCAGTTCTGTGCATTTTACAGCAAAGGGAAAAGCAACATTAGTCAGGGATTTTACAGCTAGACTTTAGCTTTTGAGGAAGAAAACAATAATGTAGTCATTGTGCCTTCTGCATGTAGAAGAACCACTTACATCTAGAACAAAAAAAATATAAATAGCCTTCTGAGACCAATAATGATTGTCCAGCTGCCTGTAGGAGTTTCTATTTTCCTTATAATTTCACTATCATATTGAAGTGATAAAATGGATAAGATAGAGTTGAGCTAAGTCTCATATTTTTCAGGCTAAATGAAATTCATCAATAATTTTGCACAGCCATTTCAGAAAGGAAATTTTACTCTGCTTCACACAGTGCAACAGAGCACTCAGCTTAGTGGTACTAGATAGCTCTGGCCACATAAGTACAGGGAAAGAATGAAAAATGTTTTCTCAACTTATAAAGAGCCAGATTCATAACCATCCGTCACTCGCCTGGGCAAGTTGCTGATAAACTCCACAAAAAAATAACAAACGGCATTTCCTTGTATCTTGGCTGGTGAAAATGAGATTCTTTCTCTGATTGATGTTAGCAGAGAGGCTTGTAAAAATGCATTTCCAGCTGATTAGTTCAGAAGGTGTCAATCTCATGCAGTTTTATGACCTGCAGACTATACTCCAGATGTACATTTGCTTTTTTTAACTAACAAAGATGAATGAAGAAATTTGAGCATTTCTTTGGCAACTGCACCAGATATTGCCTGGGAGACCATACAGAGATATAAAACCCCAAAACTATGCTTTTAACCATCCATATCCCCAGCTTTGACACTGATCCAGGTTTCTAGAGTTAAAACCAACAAGGGAGGTCAGTACTTCAGCTAGGAAAGGTTTTCATATTGTACAGGAATGAGACCAGAAAATAACAAGAGTAACAACTATTTGAGGTTGGTAAGGCATCTGGAAATCTTCTGCTCTAAGCAGGGTTAGCTAGAGCAGATTCCTCGGGGCCATGTCCAGCTGGATTTTTCTCCAAGGATGGAGACTCCATAATTTCCCTGAGCAACCTGTTGCTGTGTCCAACCAGTTTCACAGCAGAAGAAGTTTTTCTGATGTTTAGACAGAATTTCCTGTGTTTCTGTTTGTGCCCATTGTCTCTTATCCTTTAGCTGGGCACCACTGAAAGGTGGTCTTGTAGGCGTCTGTACACATCAATGAGATTTATCCCTGGAGCCTTCGCTTCTCCAGGCTAAACAGTCTCAGCTTTCTCAGGCTAAAGTCTCCGCTGCCTCAGCCTTTCTTCATAGGAGAGATGTTTCAAGCCCCTATTCATCTTCATGACCCTTCACTCATCTTTCTTTAGAGTGTCCATGTCTCTTCTAGTAGAAAGCCTCACCAGTCCCCCCGGGAGGGGAAGAATCACCTCCTTTGAACTGCTGGCAAAACTCTTCCTAATGAAGCCAAGGATGTCATTGGCACCTTAGTTTTTGCAAGGGCATGTTGCTGGCTCATGTTCAGTTTGGTGTCTCCCAAGATCTTCTCCACAATGCTGCTTTGCAGCTAGTTGTCCACCAGCGTGTACTGTTGCGTGGGATTGTTCCTCCCCAGGTGCAGGACTTCACACTTCACTTTGTTGAACTGCGTGAGGTTCATATCGTCCAATTTCTCCAGCTTGTCAAGGTCTGTCTGAATGGCAACCCGACCCCCTGGCATATCCTGTTCCCAGGAAAAATCAGTCTTCTTTCTTTTCTCTTAAAAAAGCTTAAACTTTGATATACTTAATGATTACTTTTTCATCCCTTTTATTTTCCCCAAACTGTCTTCAATGTCAGCCAAGTTAAATAAGAATTTTAGATGTGCAAAAGAATAGAAATCCCAGTCCTTTACTATTTTGCTAAACCTCTGATACACATAGCACAGTCATCCTTAGAGGGATACCTTCAGAAGATCTCATGTTTACTTACACTCTTTCAAAATATGATTGAACAAAAATGGATGATATTTTTCTCTTCAGAAAGAAGTTTTACTCTGAAGCTGGATTCTTTTGTGAGAGAAGCCGTCATGGGCTTCCTCAGAGTGCTGCATTGGTATGTTTTTCAGTTTAGTGCAGCAAGCAAGTTCACTCTCTAATCTAAATGGAATAATAAAATGTTTGAGCTATTTCAGTCTCACTGTTCTTTTGGAGAAGCAATTATCAGCTATGTGATACCGTATTACATCCATCTAGAAATTTTCTGTAGCTGACATTTCCAGGCTCATTTTCCTTAGGACTTTACTTACAGCAAATTAGTAGTTATCAATTTGATCTTGATTTTAATCTTTCACGAAATTAGATTTCCAGTGATGTGATAGATTTAATGCTCTTTATTTGTGAATATTTCAGCACGTGAGTGAAAAATCACCGATGTGTTTATACTGGCCAGCATTCCTCATCAGTTTATTCAGAATAAAATCTAAATGTTAAATACAGATTTTGTTCGCTCACACATTTTCATGCAAAATAGTTGTGGAAATTGCCTTTGCCACTAGCAACAAAATCTTTCTGCCAAGGTATAAAGGAATGCACCTTGATAAATGTTGTGAAATATTTAAAGCTACTAGCAGCATAGATATGCTAAAAAACTTCAGGAAAAAAGCAGAGTGGGAGTTACTTGTTTCTTTTCTCTAGCAAGCCAAATAACCTCAGATAAAAGCTATTTAGACCCACCTAAAATGCTTAATATTTATAAGTTGACAGTGTATGCAGAGCCTTAGTGCCTTCATTTTCTGGTTTACTTAACATGTTTTTAGAAAAGTATTGAATAAATACATTTAACTTCTACGTGATACTGAGTATATTGAGCTTGCATGGATTTCTATGGGAGTTTAAGAACTCAATGGAAACAAACTCGCTTTCCTTAATTGCAAGTGAATTCATTAAAATCTTTAATATTCTTTCATACTGCATAATTTTTTGAATCTCTCTGCTGGCTGGCTGATTCATATGTGGGTCAGGAGGAAGAGTTTTTTCATTTGTATGACTTTCTGCCAACAGATGGGCTAGTTGACTGTATGGATCCTGACTGCTGTTTGCAGAGTTCTTGCCAAAACCAGCCTTATTGTCGTGGACTACCTGATCCCCAAGATATTATCAGCCAAAGCCAACAGTCGCCATCTCAGCAAGCTGCCAAAGCATTTTATGACCGGATTAGTTTTCTCATCGGAGCAGACAGCACTCATGTCATACCTGGGGAAAGTCCTTTTAATAAGAGGTGAGCATGACTCATCATTTACTTTTGAATATGAATGAAATTGAGGAGTGTGGGAGATTCACATTAGGTGGAGATCCACTATGACTGCAAATTTGGTGGCATGGACTTTAAGCAAAGACCTTTTCTCTTAATATATCAGATTGCTCATTTTGTCTCATTTCCTGCAAAATTCAAATTGCCAGTGCCAGTAGGTTACAGAAGGTACTTGCCATGCTTAGTACCTATATTCTAACAGGGCACTTCATTAATGATTAAATGAATCTTTATTTAACCAGTTGATTTGGGCTAGCACAGTTGGAAATATATCAAAGCAATGAAAATACTTCAGGAGGAAAAGCAAAGCTGCACTTTTTAAACTGAGCTCACTAAATAATATAAATTATGAATTAATGTAATAGAACTGTTAAGTGCACGACAGTATAATTGCATAAACTATTTGACTGGTGCTCTATGAAGCAGTAATGACCTGAAAATAAACCAGTAAAAGGAAGCAGGTGTCTGGGATCTCACTGAGTGAAAGAAGATGATTTACACAAGAACTACTGCGTTTGCAGTAATTTAACAGCATTAATGTGTTTGGGCACAGCAGTTGATTAAAAGTTGTTGCACAAATGTTCCTTATTGCTCTTTTAAATGTTGTACTTCATAGTCCCTGCAGTTTTACAGATTGCTTTGATACTAATTGGAAAGTACATTGTTCTTTAAGAGTCTGCCAAAGGTGTGACTTAGAATGGAAACATCTAGACTTTATAATTCTTAAAATACTTCTGGTCTTAGTAACTCAGTACAGACAAATGAACCAACGTAAAATCAACAATATTGAAACAAAATTATTATCTGTAGATTTCGAGGCATTTGTTTATACAGTGTAAATTATGTGAACTTGTAAAAGGGTTAGAGCCTCAGGAATGTTTTTTTAATGGCAGTTGATACCATGCAGAGATGTGTGGGCTCATTCTACTAGCTTTTCTTCATTTAAAAGAGAACAAAGAAAGCAAATTTGTAATATGATCCTGCAAATTTGTAATATGATCCTGCAAATTTTTCACAGTCTTGCGTCCGTCATAAGGGGCCAAGTATTAACTGCTGATGGAACACCACTCATTGGAGTCAACGTCTCCTTTCTGCACTATCCAGACTACGGATATACAATCACTCGCCAAGATGGAATGTAAGCTCCCTTTGAAGCACTTCTAAGTCATAAAGACAGCAAAAGTGTTACTGAAAAGCTGCCTGTAAAAATAGTAAAATAATGGAAACAAAAGACATGAAAAAAGCAATTGACCAAAGCTGTACTTCATGCATTCCTCAAGTGTAAAACATGTTGTTTATATACTTTAGAAGTAGAAAGGCTTGCTTAAACACAGCATCCCAAAGTCTCCATTCTCTTAGTGCAGTGTTAACGTAATATAATTTAATTGATTTCTCCATTTTTCCAGGTAGAGTCATTCTGCCTTCTAAGCAGTATAATGGAATGAAGAATAATTCCATAGAATGGAGGCTGTGGATGGCTTTGGAAATTTGCTGACTAGCTAGCTCTATTGTTTTCTTTTTTCTAGGTTTGACTTGGTAGCAAATGGTGGTGCTTCCCTGACACTGGTGTTTGAGCGATCGCCATTCCTGACACAGTATCACACTGTATGGATTCCCTGGAATGTCTTCTATGTCATGGATACCCTGGTCATGAAGAAGGAAGAGAATGATATTCCTAGTTGTGATCTGAGCGGATTTGTAAGGCCAAACCCTGTTATCGTGTCATCACCTTTATCCACTTTCTTTAGAATTTCTCCTGAAGATAGTCCTGTCATCCCAGAGACACAGGTAAAGTGTGTTTCAAATAAATAGCATTTTATCACAGACTAATATTAAACAACCATAATGAAAAGAGTGAAAACTATGGTTTAAAAAGAAATATTGCTTTAAATGGTAAAAGTTGTGGCTGGAGTGTTTTTTACACTGACATAGATGTGTTATATTCCTCCATATCAAACACCTAATTGCTAATGCAGTCTTCCTCACCCTTTAAAGTAGAGTTACATTTCAAGAAGTAGTATTTATCTCATTGATTTCTGATAGAACTTTTCTTAGTGAAACAGTACTCTCCCTTCTCTCCCTCTCCCTTTTCTCACTCTCCCCTCCCTCCCTTCCTCTCCCTTCCCTCCTTCCTTCTCTTTTCCCTCCCTCTCCCTCTCCTTTTCTCTTTTTCTCTCCCCCGCCTTCACAGTGTCATAATTACATAGGACACTTTTTCCCATTCACTGAGAAGTGCCCTTGCCTCTTCAAGGGGAACAGAAAATGTATTCAAATGTTTACATGCGGAGCTTTTAAGAAAAGAGCAAAATCATTAAGCAATTCATGGTAGGAGCAGGTTTAAAATAAAGATGTAAGGAAAGTGCAATTAAACATTCATACAAATCTGGACTGTGCTATAAAATTGTTGCTTTTATCTTCACTATCATTTCTGTGCCTTTGATAGTATTTGCAAAACACAGTCCACTAAAAAACAGCTCTGATGTACTTGTTTTTGCAAAAAATTACAGATTCAGTTCGTGAAGTGATGGGAAATGGCTTGGATAGATGGAGTCTAAATCAAGAAAAAAGTAATAACAGAAGAATGTCATCAAACACATATTTTCAAAAAACACTTGTAATGTGTAGGCAAATAAGCCATTTCATGAGCAGTGGGACTAATGAAGTCTGGATTCCTACTAATTCCCACCTGTTGTTATAATTCCAGCTATCTGCCATAGCCAGTCCTTCCCCCAGGGACTCTGTTCAGCCTCTTTTTTTCTCATGAAATTTCCTACTTGGCTACTTCTTCCCTAAATCCTTTTTTTTTTTTTTTTAAATGTAAACCCTGAAGGAACTGAATTGTCTTTAGAGATTTCTGCTTTTATTTCAAATGTGGTTGAAATTGACTATCAGGTTCAAAAGTTGTAAGGTGAGAGGTCTGATGGGCAGAACTGTTGGGTCAAGTTGATTTCCCTATTCTTAGCAGATCCTAGGCAGTTGTTGATGGGTCATTTACGACAAGATAAAAATAGCACTGTCGTTACGTGTGCAAAAATCTGGTTCTCATACTATATGAAAAAAACCAAGGAGTATTTTCTTCTATATTCTTTACTCATCATGCACATAACCCTCTACTTCAGCAACTGGGAGCTGCACAGCCGTGCCTGGGACATAGCCCTTTAGGGTCAGATTCCCCTTGGAAATGCTCCACAGTCTGTTTCCTAAAAGATTACTACTCTGATAAAAGCTGGACAGAACCAGATTCCATTCAAAAATGTCTGTTCAGCTCCAGAGGAACCAATGTAGACCTTTTCATAAAACATGGGGCAATACCAGTTTAATGTGTGATAGACTAGAGGAAGGCACAGAGCAAGAAACTGTTCCCCATGTTCATTTGGTCAGTGTTATGTGATGTGACAGCACTTATCACGTACTGCAGGAGAAAATGATGTTGGTGCTGTAATCATCATCCCTTGAATTGTGTCATCATCCCTTTGGAGATATTGTTTCCAAACGAGTGTACTTTGTGGCTTGTGAATCCCAGATTGATCAGAGGGGGAACTGAAGTCTGTACCAAAACAGCAGCACAAAAGAAAACTGAAAAACTAAGGCATGCAAGGTGAAAGAACAAATGCAGTGGGTAAAGGGGTAATCACAGACCCAACAGATCATTACTCAAGAGGGATGATAATAAATAACATGTTAACTATATTTGGACTACTTAGGCATGACTTTATCTACTTTTAATTGCAAGTTAGCATGCTCTGCCTAGACTTATCTAGCTGAGATTAATCAGCGTGGAACAAGACAGTAAACTGCATGCAGATGAGGGAGATCAGGTTAAGCTGGAGCTGCTTGTATGTGTTAGGTGACATTGTTGTTTTCTTTTTCCTAACACAACTGTCTGTTTGCCATGTAGTGCGGTGTGGTCTGGCAGAAACCCACATGTGAATCACAATGAGCAATTCTCTAATTGAGTTTCTGAGGCTTTCCCCTCCTAAACTCCTATTATCGACTCTCACATACGCTTCCAAGATGACTTCTGCAGGTCCTGAGCAGCTTGTTTTCATCCCCTCATGTGTGGGAGAATTAAGACTTAAAAGTTTTACCTCAAACTATATGTTCAAGGTTACCTGATTTTTTTTAACTCTCCCTTGACTCTCTCTCACTAATGGCAATATTAAACAGCAGAAGTTGGCAAAATTTATTTACCCAGAAGAATTGAGGGTAAAATATGGGCCTCAGTGATTTATTAAAAATTATTCTTTCTAACTTAAGGATGGCCAAATTTTCAGCAAAGAAATTAACCTATTTTATCATTTAAACAGTCAGTATAATAGGGTGCCTGTATGTTCCAGTATTACATAGATGCTGCATCCTAGTTTCACTTAGCTAGAATTTCCAGTTTGTACTGAGATAAAAACAAGATTACCCTGAGAAACCAATATCTCCATTTATGTGTCCTTGTTTCCCAGCATGTTTTCTGATTTTCTTCTCTTTTGCTTTCTATTTGAAATTTTAGAGAGAGATCTTGAATTTTTTTTTCTATTAGGAACACATTTTCAGGTTTCTACATATATATGGCATTTTCCTAACACTTTTCTCTGTGGTATCTCGGCAGTGTTTTAAGTCTAGAAAAAAAAAGTATTTCTACCCTTTTAATTTCTTAACTCAAGGTTGCTTCTTTATAAGTTCCTTTTAATAGCCTCTATTCTAGGGAAAGTCTTCTTTAAAAGGAAATTATTTTTCCCTCTTGAAATGAGCAGTTTCGGCTTCTACTTTAAGAAGTGTAATTTTAGTACTTCTTGGTCTCCACCTTTTTTGTAATAGCAGTAGTTGCCAATATCTAGCTGTATCTAAAAATGCCATCTTTACCCCTCTCAGACAAAGATGATGTTACATTTTAATGCAGCAATTCAGCTGATACTTCTCGGCAAAGAACCTTTTCCTGACAGTAGGACTAAAATTTGTACTTATTTGTGAAATTGTTTTCATATCCTCTATTGAAATTGCTCATTTCGCAAAAAAAAAAAAATCATGGCAATACACCAGTCAGTTTTCCCCTTAATTGAATTAAGTTCCTTGTTGAAGGTTCCTAGTACCATCAGAGCACATCACTTGATTCATAGTGTATTTTGGAGCAGGAAAGCATTCCAGGGCCCAGACAGCTTTAGACCTGCTAGCCACAACAGACGAGAAGCCCTGCACAATTTATGCAACTCAGTCACCAGCTTGAACTTTCAGGACAACAAACTCTGTCTTTGTGAAAATGGAGGTGACCCTTGTCTCAGTCCTGTAGGTTAAATATTTCATAGCTGTCCTTCCGGGAAGCCTGATCACCATAAATAAAATGTCAGAATGCTATTGTGCAGAATTTGGTGCTTGGCCTATAACTCAGTCTCATTAGGGTATCAGCCTTTCTGAACGCAGGTTGGTACTCTAGCTGGAAAAGGTAAAGTAGTGACAGCTTGGTTGTGTTGGTGATTCCTGATGTGCCTTTTATACCCAGTGACTTTCCTAATTGCTTTACAATTGATGTCTTGTCATGGCTCCCATAGGATGCTCTCTGCTGTGCCTGATGATTTAACTTTTCAAATGAACATTAAACTGCTTAATTCTCTTTGTGATGCTTGATTCTGGGAGAGAGATTGAGATGCATAACCTTACCTCTAAATTCCTAAAGTTCTCAAGAAAATAAGTTACTACAGGTGATATTTTATGGAAAGAAGGAAGTTATAAGTCAGATTTCCAGCAGATATTCGAGGCTTCAGCAGAAAATAATAATAGGGGTTTGGGTTTTGTTTTAAACCTTGCTGAGAACTGCATGAGTGTCCTAGTTTCTAATTTGATAGTAATCCAAATACACAGTGGAATTTCTTGGAAATTGAAACTTCAAGGTGTCCTCTTTATTGCCTGTTATCTCAGCCAAGAGTACTGGAAGACCACCTAAGTGTTTAACGCTACTCTTCCCCAGTTGCAGTTGTAAAAGAAGCAATGGTCGTAACAGGAGACCAGTGAAGTCCGTTAAATTGTGTCCTATTACAAGTGTATTATTTCTTTTTCTCCTCTTGCTTACAGAGACTTCCATCTGTTAAAGTAGGTTTAATGTGCAGTATATGAGAGTCCTGCTGATGTCTTGAGGAGGAATTTGTCTTTTGTTCCTGGGTGGTTTGTGTTTTTCTTTCAAAGTCTTAGAAAAAGAATACGTTCACAATCACTTATCTCTCTAGAGAGAGGAGGTTTTGTCTGTGTAGAAAAGACTTGCTTCTTCTGTGGCTTAGGGACTGTGCAGATACTGGACTGAGGGAGAGCAGACCAGATTTACAAACAGAAATTATGCCCCTCTCGCCTCCTTCCTAAAGATAGCGGGTTCTTGGTGGGGAAAAAAGAAACATTCGAAGATCAAGAATTTGTGAATACGAATTTCATTTGTCTAGTATCTTCCATTTCCTCCTTTATTTCCTACAGCTACTGTTATAGTCTTACTGTAGAAGAGTTTTATGTCTATGTGTAGCAGATATAAATAACTATTCATGCCAGACAATGAATCAAAGTACTATTTCTGATTTTTTTTTACCATTATTGAGATGGAGGTAAATATAATTGATATCATATAAATCTTTCTTTGTATCCCAGCAGAAGTGCTGTCATAGAGAATGGTCTAGCACCTTTGCCCTCCTTTTTTGACCCTATTCAACACAATCAGTTGTTTAAAAGCAGTGTCCGAGGATTTCTCTAACATGGAGAGCTAACGTAGGACTTGTTTAGTAGCCAGCTTTTGATCCCACTGAAGCCTGGTATTTGTGATGCGCCCTCCCTGAAGTCTGCTTTCCACTAATATTCCACTAATATGTTTGGTCTTCAGACTTTAGATCTAGGAGACAAGAAAGTAAACTAAAGCTTTCCAAATTTACTCCCCTAAGTGTGCTTGTACCTCAGCATCCTCTTTTCCCGAAAGAAAAACATTACCTTATAAATGTGTCTTTTTTTGTTCCAATAAGCTGAGGTACTTGAGAGCTGCTAGAGAAGCACTGGCAGTCAGTGCTTATGTGCTCACTGAGATAGGACAATATAGGCTGTCTTCATCCATATTAGGCAGAAACCTTTCACATCCATCCATCACCCACAAAAGCTCCTCAGCTCAGGGAAAAAAGTGAGGTAGAGGAGGGGAGGAACCTTTTAAAAACAAAATTGAATCATTGCACCTCTCTGAAATGAGAAAGTGGTGAGCTGATGTCTGAGTACTGAATATTGATCAGGAAATATGGAAAAGCTTTCCCTGAGGCATCCTACTTATCTGTCTTCAAAATAAATGGAAGAATGCTCTAGTTCAAAGTATTTACAATCCTCAGGTAATGCAAAAAATAAACCACCTAAAAGTCCTTCCTGCTCCTACGGGAGCAATTAGACATCCCAACCCAAATCTGCAACTTTGTGGTGCTTAGATGCTCTGCTGCCTTTATTACGTATCTATAGTTCAGACATGGGTGACAGCATAAGAAGGGACTATTTTCACTTAGATTAAAGATGCTTTTTTACCTCTTTTGGAAAAAGCAGTTGGGAATGTTTCCCTCTCCTTCATAACTTCCTTCTCCTCGTAAAAATAAAGGAAATCTTTGAAATCCCTCAGCAGAAAGTATAAACCAAGGAGCTTCAGTATAATGGAGAATTTAGACTTTCTTTTCAGGAAAAAAGGTGAAATGTTATTTTGTTATTTATTTTTTACATTAATTAAATGAAGACTGGTATTATATGATACTTCCTAATAGATTATCATGTACCATTATATCAGGCCTCGTTTTATCATAGCTACATTGTTCTGTTCAGTCTCAGAATTATTTAAGTGCTGCATTTTTTTCTTCCCAATGCGTAGGTACTTCATGAAGAAACAACAATACCAGGAACAGATTTGAAGTTATCATACTTAAGCTCCAGGGCTGCAGGATATAAATCTGTTCTGAAGATTACTATGACCCAATCTGTGATACCATTTAATTTAATGAAGGTTCATCTTATGGTGGCAGTGGTGGGAAGACTTTTCCAAAAATGGTTCCCCGCATCCCCAAATCTGGCTTACACTTTCATATGGGATAAAACTGATGCATACAACCAGAGAGTTTATGGATTATCTGAAGCTGTTGGTATGTGTTACAGGGGGGTTTTGCATTCTTACTGTTGTCTTGGAAATAGGGAAGTGCATCTCAAACACTTGTATCCATTATGTAGAAAATGTTTAGTAAAATAAGATGAAAATAACAATGGATATTAAAATATATTAGAAAATAGTAATTTAAATTTTGAATTATAAGGAGAAAAAATACTTCAAAAGGAAAAGGAGACCACAGTCATTTTTCACTTCTGGTTCTTCCCCATGAATTAGCCCTCAACCTAATAATACAGTATAATATTTAGTCTGCGCACTCCCTGTGCTTCAGAGCACAATAGCATTCTGACATACCTCACAAAATGGCTTTCTTCTGTACCTATCCTAATGCACTCACTTTTAAAAACTAAAATTATTTTAATAACCCAAGATTGACTTTTAAAATATTTTGAAATTCTGTTTAGTATTTTCAGTACATCTAAGGAAGTCAAAGGGATTTTCAGGTAGCCTGTGAGAGCTAAAAAACATATGTATATTAAAGAAATCACAGTCTTCAGACTCTTCTTCTGAACAAGATCCTATACTTAATGAGGAAATGTACTGTTATTTCAGTGTCTGTAGGTTATGAATATGAGTCTTGCTTGGATCTAACACTTTGGGAAAAGCGGACTGCCATTTTGCAGGGCTATGAACTGGATGCCTCCAATATGGGTAGCTGGACACTGGATAAACATCATGTATTGGATGTTCAGAATGGTAAGGAGTTCATTTTCTTCTTGCAAATTTAATACTCAACTGCCCTGCACTTTGTATCTCATTCTAACTTTTCAAATGTTTGCTTTGTTATTTTAGAAAAGGGTATTACAGAATTTTGCATACAGTAAATGCTTTGAGCTTTACAGCATGTCATGTTTCTTCATCCTATAAATACATATGCATTAACAATTTCATCTAACAGTGTCAGCCTTTGTTAGATAAGTTTACCAAAGAAAAAAACAACCCCAAAAATGTTGAAAATGTCTTTAAAAATTGAGTGCTGCTAAGGAGACGCTATATCTAAACCGGTTGCAAATGTCAGCCTATTATGGGATTAACTGTTTGTATGTTAACAGTACCTTGAACAATGTTTTCACTTCCAGTTTCCACAATGACTGACACAAAATGGGAATATGAGACATTCCTCTAAACTGAGAGCTCTTCACTCCCGATATTAAATTCCTCATTTATACAGGAGAGGTGTTCCCTTTTGTGTCATGATATCCCCACCTGCAGTATGGCTGCTCATGGAAGCAGTTTGTGCATGGGTGCCTTCTCTTCTGGAGGATAAGCCCTCATTTACACTCACCTCCAATTTAAATCCTTCCCTGAGGTGAATCCTCCATGAAATGCTGTGATAGGCTCTGCATTCATGAGATGACAAATATGTTGCCTTTAGTCAGCATGGGCCACTTGTACCACTGTTTCTTGAGTCCAGTCACTAGTAGACAGGTAGATGAGTTTCTTAGGGATATATGGTTTAGTGGGGAGACAGGCACGGTTGGACTCGATGATCTCAGAGGTCTCTTCCAACCTTCTGATTCTATGATTGTATGAGAGAGTCTTCCTTAATTTCAGTGAAAAGATGTGGAGCGGTGCACATTTATGAGGACTGTGCCTTGGCATCAAGGTGAATTTGTGCAGTGTGCTACTCAGTAACTGTCTGCAGGGTGCTATGCTAAGGCAATCCCAGCCCAACACTAAACAGGATAAAATTTGGAAAAATTTGGCTGGAATGTGTGAGGAAGGTTAAATAAGCAGTCGCATTGCTCAAGGTGGGAGTTGGTCACCCTGAATTTTCATGCAAAGTAAAAAGTACTTCATCGGGAAGAACGTCACTTTGTCAGTAGCTGGTGTCCCTTGGAGGTCTCCCACTAGTACGTAAGCTTGTTTTGTGTGATATGCTTATCACCGTCTAAAGCATTGCTTCTGGCTGATAGAAAAACAAGGTAACCAAATCAAGCGAAAAGGTGCCATTGTACCTAATCTAAAATGTCAAAAAAACCCTTGTGCAAATTATTGTAAGGTAATCCATCTAAAAACGTAAAGAGCTATAATTACAAATATATATGTAAGATTGATTCTGTTCACCAGGTAAATTGATGGTGGCTTTAAATTATGTTCAACAGTACATTTCACAAGTAATGACTTTTCAAAGTGACGTGTGTCTAATTGAATAAACGAAGTGGAGAGTTGTAATGACAAGGTGGATGAGCTGGAGAAATATATTCAGAAGAGAGTGGAGGCAGTATTTGTGCGAACATCCCGAACTACTGCAGTAAATAGTCTAATGTACGTCTTTTAGTCTGTGATAATAGAGGAGAAATGTGAAGGACCGATTTTTCAAGGTAATGACAGAATAAATCAGATGCAATAGTACACTGTGCTGACTTGTAGAATTCCTCTGATGAAAATTATAGAACTCAGCTATTTCAGGCAAAATTATGGTGCCATGATTGTCATAAATGATGTAATCATAGGAGAGGGGATTTTGTATACTGTTAATGCATTCTGGCTTTAACTATTCATGAAAAATACGTTCTCTCTCTTTTGATTTAGATTACTTGCCGTTAGGTTTCCGTAAATGGTTTTCGTTCTTCCTGATTTTACCATGTATATTGATTTTACGTTTATAATCTCCTAAATTTTATAACATTAAAAAATAGTGAAGACACCTAAAACATTTAAAGGGGAAAACAAAGTATTTTTTTCTCCTGCCTTTCAGTACGAAGTGTGAATTTTGCGGGTGGGGAGAGAGAGGAATACATCTGACATTTCTTCTAAGCATCTCAAAAGAGAAATGTATCCCCAAGTCCCAGACTGCCTCTGAAACTCCGGACACACAATCAATAAAACATCTATCATGCTAAAGTATGAAGTGTCATGTGGTTTACATGGATTATACCACAGAAAGATGTATTGTGATTTACAAGTGTGGCCATAATAGCTGACCATTTGTAGAGTACCCCTCCATGGATCCATTGAGAGACATCAGAGTGAAGGTCCCAGCAACATTTTAACACACTGTAAAGTCACACTTTTTTTTCTTAATAAGACTGAAGATTTAACATAAAGCATGCATTTTTCTTCTCAGATTACCTATGGAGGCCATAAGGAAGAAAAATACTGCTGGCACATTGCTTTGTCTTCACAAAATTATTGTTCCTTTCATGCCTCGAAGCAGAATTAAGTTTAAGAGGCAGGTTGGCCTGGCACCACATTTTTTTTGTTGTTTTGACATTTTTAATAACTGCCTATAACTGCAGACAGGGTATTGAGGCAGACTTTGTTGCCAGAGGTACATTTTCATTCTGAACTGAGTGAAGAGTCTTTTATAATGTAAAATTGAGGCAATTTCCAACTTTTTGAAGTAGCTCTTTAATATTTACAGTTTGCAGCAGTAATCCACTTTAGATTACATTTGACATCGTATTCTTAATTAGTTATAGTAGGACTGTAGGAATACAATTTGCAAATTTGGGTTTTTTTCTTTTTTGTAATACATGCCTAGTTCACATTTCTGGGGAATGTGAAAACTGAAGGGATGTAGGAACATAGACCTTCATTGCATTCAGTACGCCGTGCGATCCCTTCAACAGGACAATTTTTATTCTGAATTACAACTGTTAAAATTATTAACATTTCAAATATAAGAGCAATTGAATACTTGTTTGGGTTTAAAGTGCTAGTGTATTTAGTGTTTCTACTACATCTTGTGGACGAGAGAATTTAATACTTTGTGTGTACTTCAGTGTGTCTGTGACTTCTGTTACTTGTAGTGGGGAAAAATATGGTGGACAAAATTAAAGGTCCATTAAGTTCTATTAATTGACTAAAAGAATATTTAGAATGTATACACATCATTTTATGTACATACATTCAAAGTTTTTATGACAGAGTTTTTGTGGGTTTTATATTATCTACAGGAATCCTCTACAAAGGAAATGGCGAAAATCAATTTATATCTCAGCAACCCCCAGTTGTTAGTAGCATTATGGGCAATGGAAGACGACGAAGCATCTCCTGTCCAAGTTGTAATGGTCAAGCTGATGGTAATAAATTATTGGCCCCGGTTGCCTTAGCTTGTGGGATAGATGGCAGTCTTTATGTGGGGGATTTCAACTACGTTCGGCGGATATTCCCGTCTGGAAATGTAACTAGTGTTCTAGAGCTAAGGTATGTTTTTCTCTCATCTCAGACTTTTGGAATTGCGAATTACTGTTGCAAACTAAAATATGAAGTAGACCTCTGATATTGTGTAAGTTAGAGTTTCCAAGTGCTTTTAGGAACAAAACAAAAAAAAAAAAGGTGATTCCAAAGATTTGAATACATTTTAATAAAAGTATTTAAAACTGAAGTGAAAAAATTTTACCTGGTAAAATATTTTAACTATTAAACTACTCATGTAGTTTAGATGTAGATGTAGAATGTAATCTACTCAAGGTAATTATTCTGTGGATTTTAAGAGTTAACCTGCATAGTCAACATGAGTAGACAAAAGACAGTCTTTCACCACTTCACTGATGACAGATTTAAATGTTGCCTTCTTTTCATCTTTTAACACCCTTTCTGAGTGTTTTTCTAATAATGTTTTTCTGTTCTTTTTTACTTGCTCCCACCAAGAAATAAAGATTTTAGACATAGGTAAGCATTCCTTAAAGAAGATTTATTTTTCTAACTGTTCTTTTTTCTTTTTTAACAAATGAATGCTTATAATGGAGAAGTCATTTCTGAGGTTTATTATTAGAAAAGAGGAGTATTTTTCAAAAATAATGAGTTCATATGTTTTAGTTATGTCAGCTGTCAGGCTATATCGTCCTCTCGGATACAAGTTCCTCTTTTCTCATCATTCTCTGTCCACTGTCAGGTTTCTTTTTATGCTTGTGTATGCCCTCCTTTGCTGTTCTCTAGTCTCTACTCCTTGCTGGCAGCACTTCTGCTGATCCTGTCAAAACTCAGTCGTTAATTAGATGCCCCAAATAAGATGGGAATGGCATCTAAGTAATAAAATTATAAAAGTATCAAGCAAATTAATTTCATTGACCTTTTGATGTTGAGTCTTTTCAGGCTCATATTTAACAGATTTGTTTCTTTAAAGGTGAACTTGCCTTAGCAACGAAAGTTGAAATTGTCCCATAATAACACAGCACCAGGACTTAAGGTTTTAAAGTACCTCAAGTTCATAAGATTAGTCATAAAAACAGTAGTAATCAGAAGGACTGTAGTGCAACATTCTTCTGTCCTGGCATCGCTACACTAGTAGCAAGAGCAGCAGAGAAAAAGTCGGATGCTTAAGATTGCTTTGCCACAGTGCTGATAAGGAGAAAAAAAAAGTTATGCTGAAGTCTTGTTGGATACCTGAAACCCTGCAAGGCTTTGTGGCAGAACTGCTAACTACGGGGATTAGCAGCCCCACTGATCCCTTTCTCTCCCTTTTTGCTGCCAACTGTTTTCTGTGGACATACTTCTTTGTGAGGAAGGGTTATGTTTCAAAAGTGTTAGGCAAAAAATTTCCACAACTAAATAAGATGTTTGCATCAGTGCTAGTGATCAGAACTGGGAGTCGATGCACAGCCCAGCTGGTTTTATGTTATTCTCCTGGTGTGACTCAGAGGCAATCGCTTCTGTTTGGTGGGTTTAGTTTTTCACTATTACATGTACTTTACATTTGTTCCGCTACTTCTAAAAGAATTCTGTCTCTGGTGGTATCACAAAGTTGTGATTGCAGCTGAGTAAGAAATTGTTTTGGTAAATGCATGGAATAGGAAATAATGCTCAAAATGAGACAAACAGGACAAACAGGATGAAAGGGTAGAGGCGTAATGCGGTTTGTTTTGCTGTGATTAGTAGCAATGCTCTCTTCTGCCTCTGGCAGAACTATGGTTGCAGGCTCAACTGCGGTGTTCCGGAAACTAGATCCCTACATGAAAGAAAAGTTGGTGAAGGAGGACATTGAAGCTTTTCTCTTGTATTCATGCCTGCACCTGCAGGAGCTCCGAGTAGTAAAATTGCAATCGCGCTGAACAAATTAGTGTAACAGCATTTTCATGGGCCTGTGTACCAGCTGTGAAATGAGGGTTTCTCCTGGGGTAGAAGGAGATGCAGAGGACCACGGAGAACTGGCTCTGCACCCAGCAGGTCTGGGGGTGTGGCATCCGCTGTGCAACCTGTCTACTATGAGGTTGCATTTTCTCTACAATTATACATTTTCCCAGTGTCCACTCTTAGCCTTCGGGGTTTGCTGCTCAGAGGCTTCTTCAAGCAATAGTGGCATCTTTGTGTGTAGTACCCCCTTACAACTTTTTATTCTATTAATTTAGCTGATTTTTATCATAAACTTTTAGGATCCACCAAATCTTGTGGCCATGGGTTCCCCAGCTGAAGGACATATTGTGAGACCAAACAGCTTCTTTTGCCTGTGTGAAATGCTGAGGAGCGCTGTGAAATGCTGAGGAGATTTTTGTTTAAACTGCAGTTTGGAAAACAGCCCTCAACAGACCCCTTTGCAATATATAATTACTAGATATCAAAACTAAGAAACTGCACTAAAATATGCATTCCCCAGGTAAAACTAATGAACAGGGCTACATACTGGTTCAGATCTATTACCTATTCAAGCATTCAGCTTTCCTTGCGTATAAGCACAGTGCTGCAGCTCGGAGAGTGGAGTGCCTCCCACCTCAAGGAGCCTGTACTCTAAATTAGAGAGACAATGCAGGTCAGATTTATTCTCTCATGTACCAGTGACCTAACATTTTTTCAATTTCAGAGCTGAATTGATGTCTTTATACACACTGCTGCCTATGGGTGATAAATGCTGATAGGCATTCATGGAAGAAGTAATTTTTAGAAGGACTTTGAAGACAGGGAGGTCATTTGTAGGCTATGGCGGTATCCCAAGTCTGTAGAGAGCCAGAAAAAAAACCCCAGCCAAACATAAAACCAGCTTTGAGGGTGTATCGTTTAGAAGGCAGAGAGTGAATGAGAGAGAGGGAGGGGGACTGAAGCAGGAAGAGTATTTTTAAAAAAAAGACTGTGGATGGAGAGTAATAGAAGTGATCTGACATGTGTGTGCATTTCAAATCTGAAGCACTGTTACTATTATTTGGTATAGACAGAACAAGTTCATTTGCAATCATTTTTCTTTATTGGAGCCCACGTTGGTATGTAACTGCATGTTTTTTGGAGCTACTGACAGCAATGAGGCGATACTGAGTGAGTCAAGAAGTCACTGACTGTGGATTTTACTTCTTTGCGGTTGTTGCTGTTGGTAGAAGGCAGACACTTAATATTATTTCAAGCTGCAATGAAATAGAATATACTGTGCAGCTTTCCAGCTGCTGGCTGCTTATCCCTGTACTATTTTTGAGATCTGCATAATGTGCATAGATATTTTCTGGCTAGAAAAAAACTGTGATTTTCACGGGACAGTTATTCAGTTCCTCAAATTGTGCCTTACTCTTTTGAATGTTAATGGGTTTTTTTCTATCAGCTAAAGCTACCTCAACTTTTTAACCTTTGCTTGAGAAGACACATTAAAGTTAAGCCTGTTGTACTATCTCAGAAAGGAGCCATTAGACTACTATGTATGACAAATCGGAGTGTTTATATTGATTCAATAGTAATATCCTGTGTGCTTCCAAACTCAGAGGTTTTGGGGTTTATTATAAAATGAGAAAATAACCTTAAATTATCAGCTGATTTTTTTTTTTGTTTTGGTGAGGACACACTGTTCACTTGTGAGAATTCATCCCAAATAAGAAGAGCATTGTCATTTTTGTTGGAATTAATTAAAATATAGAAATGAAGAAAACAGCTTTTAAAGTTCTTTTTAGAAATAAATGTGTTAGGCATAAATTATTTATTTATTGATTTGATGACTCTTTATTCCAACAATTGAAAAATATGATTGAGGCAATGTTACATGAATTGAAGAGAAATACTTTATTTTAGATTTTAGTAGTATAAGAAAGGACTTTATTTTAAATTAATAGGAAATAAAGTTTAGTTTCATATTTGGAATGCGTTTACATTTGAAGTGTCTGTAAAGTTGCTTAAAGACCAAAGTAATAATGTAAATGGGTGTAATTTGATTTGCCACCTATAGAGGTATAAATAATTCGTACACTACACAGTGATCATATTAAATGATCTCTGCATAAATTAAGGTTTCAAAAATACTTTTCAACTATTTAGCACATTGACAATAATAGATTTCTAACAGATGGAAATTGAACGTAAGCCTACATTCAATTGTTTTTAGACATGCTGTACAACATTCAGCTCTATAGCAGAGCTTTTTAAGAGGTGCTAATCACTGTGTATTTGATTTCGTTAGTCTGCTTTACTTGGTTTCTTCATTCTGAACCAACATGTTAAAAGTCTTCAAAACCAAAGAAAATCCTACTTATGCAACACTTTTATTCTGGTTTTGTAATTGGATAGCTATAAAAATCTGTCCCTGCAAAAAGATATAATTTGTTCACAACTTGTTCCTGTTGGTCTCTTGTTGCTTTTTCCAAGTGGCAATACATAAAAATGTGTTACATTAGCACAGTTATGTATTTACAAAACGAGAAGTATAGCGTTCTTCGAGCAGATGTTTGGCTACCACCAAGACTGGCAGAGCTTGTTTAAGCAGCACTTTTGCAAACATCAGAAGCGGGACTGACTGTTCTGACACTCTGTTTCAATCCATTAGGGGAGCATCTGAAATTACCTTCTGTATTTACATGACCTTATTTCAGCTCTTCCTGCCATAAATTAGGTCAGGAATCCCAACTGCAGTGGGTTAAGTTTCTACATCATAATATATCAACCCAAAAGGTACTCTCCAGGGCTGTTTTTTTCACCAGCAGGGGAGAAAAGACAGTAATTCTCAATTATGTGGCACCAGTGGAGAGGCAAAATGCACGTTTCTGGGAAAATGGTTAGCAATATATATTTTCACTGTAATAAATACTGTGTTGACATAGTTAGCAGTTTTGTGCCAATGGTACAGTTATTTGAACTATGACTTTGTGTTAGGAAGAATGGAAAAGCTCCGCTCAATGTTCTGGTGGAAAAGATGACATTTCCTAATGTGTTAAATCATGCGTATCGTGTCTTTGAAAGCAGTGAATTAAACAAATCCTTACGAAGGATGTCTTATCTCTTGTCTGTGAACTAGTAATACAAACTCTGCCTTATCTGTTTATGAATTATATAAACCATGCACTCCAGCAGCCTTATATAAATTATAATAAAGCAGATAGGATGATAACAGCAACAAAGTGTAAGTGAGGACTGGGGTCCTGCTGCAGAGTTTGGGACTGGTTCAAGGCACCCAGAAAGCCTAGGAGTTTTTAGACTCTGGTATTTTGATTTGGCCTATTGCAGAGACAGGAGCTGGCTCTAATTAGAGAGCACGGGATGTGCCTCTGAGTACCAACGGACAAAATGGATCTTCTGTCCCAAAAGGATGAGTAGTCTGGATTGGACTGCCTGTGGCACAGGCAAGAAACATGAACCAGGAAAGGTTTTGGGGCCATCACCTGTGCTACCTGTACCTAGGGCATCACCATTGGTTTTAACTGTTTACGAATTGCTGTGCACTGTATATGAACTGAAGCCTTTTCTTCTTGATCCAATGTTGGGCGCAATTGATTACAGCGTGTGCAATATATTGTTCTATTCTACAGCAACAACCCAGCTCACAGATACTACCTCGCAACTGACCCTGTGACAGGAGATTTGTATGTTTCCGACACAAACACGCGTAGGATTTATCGGCCCAGGTCTCTCACAGGTGCAAAAGACCTGACCAAAAATGCTGAGGTAATAGGAGGAACAGGGGAGCAGTGCCTGCCATTTGATGAGGCAAGGTGTGGTGATGGAGGCAAGGCGGTGGAAGCAACTCTCATGAGCCCTAAAGGTAAAAAGTTATCCCTCCATAATTTTCAAATTAATATGAAAGTTCATAGCCAGGTGCATGATCGTTTTAATTACTGAACCCAGTAGCTGGTTCAGAAACATGATTTTTGAGTAATTGTTTCCAACTGGAAAGACTGTTAAGTAAGAGAGCTACAAGGCTGATCTTCTAGGAAGTATTTGGATTTCATGGTTATTGAGCATTTTCAAATGCGTATTTTGATTATGTGTTCAACAGGCAACATTGACGATTTGAAATTAGTGTTGCTTTTGGTTTGCACTTATTTCATTTTTTCAAGTTAACTTAAAAGCTAGGCCCTTCTCAGTGTACTGTCCAATGAACAGCAAATGCAATCAACGGAAATAGATTTCATACTGAACTTTGGTTTATTATGCAAATTATGCTTACAAGCTGTTTTACTACCTACTGCCTAAGACAGTATTAATGGATACTATATTCACTGCTAGTACAAAAGCCTAATTTTTATTCTCTTCACTAAAGGAATAGCAATTGACAAAAATGGGTTAATCTACTTTGTTGATGGGACCATGATCAGAAAAGTGGATCAGAATGGAATCATATCCACTTTGCTTGGCTCCAATGACCTGACTTCAGCACGACCTCTAACCTGTGACACCAGCATGCACATCAGCCAGGTACTTTTAGCTGCTGCCAATTTGGAAAGCTGAGCTTAGGCTAGAAACGCAAATGCAGCTTTCTTCCCCCTTAACATAAAACTGGGTGGAGCACATAATGGGAATTTGACAGCAGAATCTGGGGAGACAGAAACCTATTCCAAGGGCATGAATCGCAGTGTATTTTCTTAGCTATAAATGCTGCTGTATTCAATTTTTCTGCCCATAAAGTTCAGTTTAGTTTAGAACAGCAAAGCTATCAGCAGGAAACATGAAGTCTGATAATAAATACTAGAAGAATGGCATGTCTGTTAGAACTACCTTGGCATGTTGATGTTTTCTGAATCCATAACAGCCAGCTACAGTGAATGAAAGGATACGTACAGAAGAACATATTTTTCTATTTGTCTCAAAAAGCTTGTGTAGGTAAGATGGGACATTACTAGTGGTATGTTTAAAAATGGATTACAGTACAGTGTTTTGTAATCTGGAAGGCTGTAAGTTATTTTTGCTACTACAAGAAAGAAAGATGAGTAGTCTCCTTAAACTGCTTATTTGATGTCTCTCTTTTTCTATGTATTTGTGATACAGAAAAGTATTGCATTTGTTGGAGGGGAGATTCAGCCTGTGTTACAGTTCCAGTGCAACTGGCTTTTTTCAATAAAACACCTGATTATAGAATCATAGACTCATAGAATGGTTTGGGTTGGAAGGAACCTTAAAGATCATCCAGTTCCAACCAGTTTTTGGATGTTGTTTCCCTGAAAAGCTTTAGTTTGCTGCATGTATTGTCATAAAAGTCTTTTTGTGATGATTACTTACAGCAGATAAAAAATATCCTTACAGCTGTGTCTAAAACTGAAGGTGAATCCATTCATTTAACCTGCACTGGTTAACTGTTTAACAAAACACTTCTCTTTGTTAAGGTTCGTCTGGAATGGCCTACAGATTTAGCTATCAACCCAATGGATAATTCCATTTATGTTTTGGATAACAACGTAGTTTTGCAGATCACTGAAAACCGTCAGGTTCGCATTGCTGCTGGCAGGCCAATGCACTGCCAGGTTCCTGGAGTGGAGTACACGGTGGGAAAGCACGCTGTCCAGACCACGCTAGAGTCAGCAACTGCCATTGCTGTGTCCTACAGTGGGGTACTTTACATTACAGAAACTGATGAAAAAAAGATTAATAGGATAAGACGGGTCACGACTGATGGAGAGATCTCATTAGTTGCTGGAATACCCTCAGAGTGTGATTGCAAAAATGATGTCAACTGTGACTGTTACCAGAATGGAGATGGCTATGCTAAAGATGCCAAACTTAATGCCCCTTCCTCCTTAGCTGTGTCTCCAGATGGCACACTGTATATTGCTGATTTGGGAAATATTAGGATACGGGCTGTGTCAAAGAACAAACCCTTATTGAATTCAATGAACTTTTATGAAGTTGCTTCTCCAACTGACCAAGAGCTTTATATCTTTGATGTCAATGGTACTCACCAGTACACTGTGAGTTTAGTCACCGGAGACTATCTATACAATTTTAGCTACAGTAATGATAACGATATTACTGCAGTAACGGATAGCAATGGGAACACTCTTCGTATCAGACGGGATCCCAACCGAATGCCTGTAAGAGTGGTCTCCCCTGATAACCAAGTCATCTGGTTGACAATAGGCACTAATGGATGTTTGAAAAGCATGACTGCACAAGGGCAGGAGCTTGTCTTATTTACCTACCATGGCAACAGTGGACTTCTGGC
Organism: Neomorphus geoffroyi; assembly: GCA_033558235.1. Classification (NCBI taxonomy): domain Eukaryota; kingdom Metazoa; phylum Chordata; class Aves; order Cuculiformes; family Neomorphidae; genus Neomorphus; species Neomorphus geoffroyi. The sequence continues at coordinate 20,352,870 of JAUMJM010000020.1, read as the reverse complement.
AACTAAAAGTGACGAGACAGGATGGACCACATTTTTTGAGTAAGTACATAAAATAAAATCAGATGCCTTATAGTATTATTGAGTTATACAGTACCATTTGAAATATTTCTGGAGTATGATGAAATAACTGTAAGGATGGCCCTTGATGAAAGAAAGATACTTTTTGCTTCCCATTCTGTCTTCCTCTGTCTGACTTCTTCTAAACATTGGGTCTGAATGATTTTAAATTCATTATTGTGAATTTCTGTCTTATATATTGAAATAATAGTGAGACATCTCGCTCTTGTCAAGAAAGCTCAGACAACCACGATTTTGTAGATTTGCATCAAAACTCAGATTTTCATTCCATTTATTCATTAGATTGGCATTGTTCTGCAGCAAATAGCTGACAAGAAATTTGTCTTCACTGCTCAATTTTTTTTTTCTTTTTTTTATAAGTAAAAGCATGTCTGCATGGTCTTTTACCACCCCACCCTCCCCCAAAAAGCGGAGTGTTGTAAAAAAAAAGGGGGGGAAGTTATAAAAGGTTGTGTTTCACTGAGTGACAAATACGCAGGAAGGGTCTGGATGACCTGCTGGATGACACAGTAGGCTTTCACACAGGTGGACCTGGGAAGAAGAAGCTGAGGAAAAAAAATGTGGGCTGAAAGGGGAACTGTCATTCCTGTAGGAATAATCTGAAAACACAGAGAACACCAACGTGTGTTATACAGGTGCAAGCACAACAGTGAGAGATATTAGTGGAATAGTAGGACTTGTAATTTTTCCAGCCTCAGAAAAAAAATCTTTTCAATGAATTACTGTACCCTGTGTTGCAGTCATTAACTCATCAATGCTTGTTCGTAACATCTAGATTAGCAAAACGTTTTCAGAATCCACAATTATATTGACAAGGAAGGACATGACAATTTATAGATGAACTAGTAGAACCTAAGAGGTCACACACAGGTTTTATAGGCAACTTCATCCCCAAATGAGCTGATTTTTAAACTAGTAAGCCAAACAAAACTTAAAAAAATGCAGCTTAAAACACAATTTATTTCAAAAAATATCAATGTAGCATTAACACAGATATTTTTTTCCAGTCATCTCTGTCAACTGGAAAAATATGTGTATTTTTAAATTCCATGAAAGACATGCTGAGGCTGGGTAAAAATGTGTCTATGAAGGAGTGGAAGACGTAGAGTGGTAAGTAAAAGTGTTAGAGGGCCCTCAGCTAAAGTATTCAAGATTACAGAGGGCATCATGAAAATCTAGTCCTTCTTCTTTTTCTTTTTTTTCCCTCTTCTTTTCTCCTATCTTTGTGATGAAATGCAGTAGCAACTGCTGCCAAGGTCAGGGCCTGGAGAAAAGCTTTCAATTCAACGCACATGATAAAGAAAATAAAGTGCCGGTGTCAGGCAGTGGCAGCAAAGCCAAACATCTGTGTTCTGAGATAACTTCACATTTCTGTCAGTGTACATTTGGCTGAGGCAGTGTGCCGGAGGACTCTGAGCACCTGTGTCTACTCTCCAGCCTTTACATACGCCTGTCAGAGACACAAGAGCAGCAGGTGCTGCTTCACTGCATATTGTGTCCTAAAGTGGAGACAGGGCTAGAAATGCTGATCCCTAACAAAGACAGCAGGTGGAACGGTGCTGCTGCCAGTTTTAAGGTATTCTTACAATAATCTGTAAATTGGCAGGGCTTTGGCAGTGGGCACGTTCCCAAAGCATTAGCACACGTCTGTAATAGTTAATTGTGCATTGGTGCATCCGCTGCGTGTCTTTTTAGGTCCTGCCAAGAGGACACAGAGGCACAGCGAGGATACACAGAGGAATGAGAAACTGTTCAGTCAGGAGGGCATGTGTTCTCCTCGTGAGTTAGTGTCCTGTGTGCTGAGAGACCGAAGCACAGCTTCAGATGGGCTGGGAACAGTCATCCATTTCCGCAGAGAGTAAATTCAGTGTTTAACTGTGACACAGACAACTACTTGTTTCCAGCAGGCGAGTTGGGCAAGGCAGTCAGTTTGGGGGATAGTGAAGTCCCTTATTGAAATTAAGGCATCTGCTGGGTACAGCAGGCACTTTCAGTCATGCTGGTGTACATACTGGCTAATTGAGGACCTAGAGTTTTAATCAGAGCAGTAATTTCTCACCATGTTGCCTGTATTCTTTGTGTAGCCTACTGTGGTGCACTGCAGAAGTAGCTGATGGCTCCTGAATGCATCTTAATGACGTCTGCATGATCACAAAAAAGTGAATATTATATCCACTATTAAGTGGTTGATAGATCTGTACTTTTCGTCATAGGAGAGTTTAGGGTACTGTGTGTCATGAAACACATTGTTATTTCCTGACCCTGTAAGTAGCTGCCTTTCACACCTGATGTGCTTTCATGTGGCCTTTCTGGTCTGAATTAGGTTCTGTCCAGCTGGCTTACAGAGAACCCAAAGGGCAGACTCTTCCCCTCACTAAGTATTAGCATTATTTCCAAGCTGCTGTTTACACACTCCCTAAACAATTACCTCCAACCAATGTCTCTTAGAATTCCCAAGCTGAAATAATTACAGAGAACACTAGGCAATTTCACTCTCCCTAAATTTGCAAGCATATGAGGCTTTTGCGGAAGCAGATATTAATCTCCTCCCTGTAGCCATGGTGAAGCAGTAATCTGTGTAATTGCAACAAGGAAGATTCAGATTAGACGTTTGGAATAACTTCACAGTGAAGATTTTGGAGCCCTGGAGCAGAAAGGCGACGATAGTGAACCCTTGCCCTTCACAGACTGTCTTTAAGAACAGATTAGACATCTTTCAGGACTAATGCAGGAAGAGCAGATCCTGCCTAGGGATAGGGGTTGGACCACGTGACCTCTCACAGTCCCTTCCAGTCATGTTTTCTGTGATGCTCTGTACAAGTTAATAACAAAAATAAAAAATTGCACTGATTATGTAAAGCTACAGGGAATAAGAGAAAAAAAAAGCAGCGTGTTATTTTTCTTGCCAAAGCAATATTCTTAAAAACATCCATCGGGCATCTTAGCTGCTTGCTTCTTTCTAACATAAAATCCCCACGCACTGAATTTGTGTCTGTATATTTCACTTTTGAAGAAAAAATAGATACAAACATGACTGGTTTGCCATTTTTTATTCTAGGATCAGCAAACATTATTGTGACTTTGCTTTTCAGTGCTCATGATTTGTAACATAACATCCAGAGGCTTCTGCTCCTGTTGCCAAAATAGATGGAAACCGTCTGTATGGTGTAAGGGCTTGTTTTGGGGTGACATAGTGTACATGTGTGTATCTCTTTTGCATATTCACATTTGTAGGTAGTGTAGACTAAAAAAATCTTCAGCTGAAGAATATTCTGTTGAAAAAAATGAAATCTTGTTAAAACATAAAGGTTTCCCTCAAACGTCAGGCAAGGAATAAGAAATTACGAGCAGAAATCATTCTGACTTCTTTATTCTGTTCCAGTAAAAGCAAAATATTTCACTTTCATTGCTGGATTAATTTTATTTTAATACCAGAGTTTATTTATGTATTTTATTTACTCTATTGTATTATTCATATTCTCTAAATATTTTGGGAAGGAGATACAATTTATATTCCATGGTGAATTTAGACTTTTTTCTCACTCTGAGTTAAAGCTTTTCAACTGGTAGAATGTGCAATGGACTAGAAATGTCATTTTTCAACTCGTTTTGTGTAAGGCTGGGTTGTTTCACCCTTTGGTTGTCACATATCTGTTTAAATGGCAGAAGTTACATTGGAGTAAAAGTATGGTGGTTTTGATAATAAAAAGGTCAGCCTTTGGAGCAAGTTCAGTAATAGGTTCATTAACAATTCTCATGTTCAAATCTGTTTGTATAACTCGAGCATGGATCCAAAGACCTTAGATCATTTCCATTGAGTTCTCAGTCATCTGAGAACAGATTTATGGAAACAATTTAATCTCTTTTTCCTTTTTTATAACAACTTTTTAGTGAAAAGAGGAAATCTTTGAAAAAAAATTCACCCCCAAAGTTGGCAATCACTGCATTTGGACTTGTTTCTTTTCATGGCTTTTTTCCACAGTCTTAATTCACACTAATATCGGATCCAAAAGAAGTTTACTTTTGAATTTCGTTTAGTCTGGATACTAATTAATCTGGAGTTAGTTTTCTCGTTCTCTGAAGAAGGGAAGGACTGCCAGATAGGAATTTAATTTTTTTTCCAAATCTTGATTTTTTTTATTATATTTTTAAGGCAAAATAAATTTCTAAATTCCCATTTCATTGAGTTATAGTCTGGTGATAAAAAAATTGGCACTTAATATTTCAAGAATGTGTAGTTTTGTATAGTACTATTACTAAAATTCATAGTAACTGTTACCTGTTATCAAAGGTCTAAAACTGGTGCACAAAAAAGATATTAACAGAACATTCAGAGGATTGAAAATACATGCATGCTAAAAAAACAGTGGAGCCATATGAAGCTAAAAGTCCTCCAAATTAGGTTTTATAATGAAATTATAATATTAAACAAGGTATAAGATTAATCAATGTAATCAAATTCTGTTGTTATAAAATTGGGAGATATCTGAGCTGGAAACTACTAACTGTAACTGCATATTATGTATGCATAATATGAACATTTGAACAGATAAATCTTAAAGTTGAACTAATTATATGCAGTCACTCAGTTGTGTAGGAGGTTCAGACCCACCCGTAGCCGGGAACCCCAGGTCTCCATCAAAGGCCTGGCATGCCAGCAGTTGCTAGCCAGGCTTTAAATGAGGCTGAACATGGGTAAAAAAGCTCACTATTAATTGAAAGTTTGATGATACTCAAGAAGGCAAATTATTCCAGAGAAAAAGCTGCTATTACTCATGAGACTTAATCTGAGCAGAAGCATAAGGCAGCCCTCTGAGAAGGTCCCAAGCGTATTATTCAGCCCCACTTCTTCTGAATCATTTTACTATCCCCAGTCACTCCCTGGGAGCTGCTGGAAGCTCAGCACATGCTTGGGAGGCTGTCAGAACCTCGCCACTCTCATTTACCTTGCTGCATGATGACCTTGTGTAACTTCAGCTGGGATTGTTACAGGGAAGTCTTTTGGTTGAATTTTTGTTCTGCTGCCCCACCAGCCTCTAGCTGTGTTGTGCTCCTCAGGTTGCTCAAGGAACTAGTAGAGGCTACTGTGTAAAGGAGGATCTGCCCTCCAGGGCAAGGTGACAGCCTTAGACATCTGGGCAGTACCTGCTGAGGCTGGGCTGCGCTGCCAGGGTTGCAGTCTACGTGCACACTGGTGCACTTGGTGCTGAAATGATCTCTGACAGCCATATAGTCTTATGACTTAGTTTAGGACACATGGTAGTCAGCCCAATGTGAGGCGTTTGGGATCTGTCCCTCTGTGGTCCCAGCCCAGATGCTGCTGCAGGCTCCTCTGTAAAAAGGCAACTGTTTCTCCATCTTGCAGCACCCTGGAAGGCACAGGCTTCATGTGCTCTTCTTTGGCCTCCTCTAAGCCCTTTGGTTAAACTCAGAGCAGTTTTCTCCCTTAGTCACGAATTAATGCCAGTGGCCACTTCTTATCTCTATTCTGCCTTCTCTCCTCTTGCCTTTCTCTCCTTTTAGAAGCAATATGAGCAGGCAGAGATCTGATCCAGACTAAGATGCTGCCACCTCAAATTCACTGCCTCTCTTCTATGTCTCTTTTTTTTCCTCTCGAGACCTTGCCCTCCTACTATGTTTCCTTACTTTCTTACCTTTTATCTTGCTCCTTGCCGTGTCTCCCATCATTTCTCTAAGGTGTGTTTGGCTTCCCTGCCTTTTCCTTTCCCAGTGGTGCATTTCTACTCAATCCCCTCTTGTATCTCTTGACAGTCCAATGTTTCCCCGAACACTTCATGCCCTGAGCTCATTTGTCTTCTCCTTCTCTTCTTCCCTCTCTCGCTCAATTCTTGTCTCCAAGGGAATGCCACAGAAATCAGAGAGAGTGACACTAGCAAGCAGAGCCCTTGCAAGTTTACTTTGCGCCCAGAGTTAAATTAACGAGCTTTCCAGCCATTCTGGAAGAGTGGTGAAATCACGCAGAATGTGAAATCCTTATGATAATTTTACAGACTAGAAAGACTCACAGGTAAAAATCTGTTTTCACTGTGTGCTGGAGAGTATCACCCCTTACACATTAGGCTTTTATTAATGCATTCAGTGCTATGGTTTCCTTAAAACTGTGATGCAAAGTAAGATACTGCCTCTGGTTTGGACTTGTTTAGTTTCCCCAAGTACCAGGCACGTCATCTGTAACTGTCGGCATTTGGCAACAGGGAACAGATGATATTTTGCAGTTTTTCTTTTCCTTCATCTTAATGCATTGTTTGTGGATTCTGACTTGGAAATACTCAAATTTGGCTTGTAAAAAAGTCTATGGAACTTCAACTAAAAGTTTTCATTTATATAAAAGCAAACATTTAATTCTGATCAGATAAAAATTATCTGCCAATACTAGGTGTCAATTCACTTGCACTTTTACTATGTATTAAGATGTCCACAATTTGATTTTTCAGAATTAGTTCATATTTGTGTTCATTTTTTCTATCAATCACATTTATGTTTCAGTAACATAAATATCTAAAAAATGCCTGGTCTTTTTTCTTGTAATTTTAAGGCTCTCATTCTAATTTGATTCGATTTTCTTACAAATACCAGAACTTTGCACAAAATTGTGATCTGGATATTTTACCCCCCCCTATACAGCATTCTCTGAATGTCGTTGGTATCATAGTGCTTTTTAGATATTTTTATTCTTTTGCATCAACAGCCTTCTATACCTTCTGCTTTTACTGCTGCTGCTTCTTGCTTCATCAGTCTGAAATATAGTGGCTATAAAGTAATTAACCATACTAATTAAAACAGTTTTGTTCAGCTGATTTTCATATTCTTGCATTGGCTTTTGTGGCATCGCATGAGCCCTTAATTGCAAATCGTGACTTACAAGTGTAGGGCCTTTAATCTTCCCATATTATATTTACTCAAGCAACAAAAGACATATTCTTTTCATTCTGAGCTGTCTTTTGGGGAATATTTTTGAGATATGCAGTCCTTTTATAAGTGCCTCTTTGTCCACATCACCTGTCTCAAAGCAGCACAGAGTACATATATTTCTCTCTTAAACTACATTTCTGGGACTAGCTGGTTCTCTCTTAGTCAAGATTTCGTGCTTCTCCTCCTCTCAACATGGCACAAATTGAAACTCGGGTGAGCATAACCCTCTCTCACCATTTTATATAGACCTGTGGAGGCAAGGCTGGCCAAAAAGCAATTAAAACTCTTCCCTCTATTTAAACAAGCTAAGTATTCGCCCTACCCAAAGAGAATTTGTGGGAAAAAATATCAAGCTGACATCTTCACTTTGTGCATGGGCACAAGCTGAAGAAGGTCGTGTGTTTTTTAAACCTTCCCTTAGTTACATAAGTACTACACAGATACGTAACCGCGTTACATGCAGTGTGCAGTTTCCAAGGAGAGGTTTGCAACATTTATGCTTGCCGTCTGTACTCAGCATGTTTCTTCTTTAGGTAAATTGTTAAGGACTTTTTTTTCCCCCCACTTTCCTTGTACTGAGAATACAGGTTGTGATCTCAGTTTTCTGTACTGGAACTGTAACTCAACTTTACAGCAAATTTCATAACTATAATACAACATGCTGCTATATAAGTTAGTCTTGTAAGTCTTATGCTGACAGTGGAGCACACAAACTTACTGGTTCAGGCTCAACTTGATTAATAACAAAATAGACATGTAAAATAATCAATTAATAGATACCATTAGATATCAATGTGAAATTTTTTAGAGAACTTTAGCATGTCCCCTGATTTCTCTGATATCAGTAGTATATATCTCATTGATAGACATTTACCGGTTTCTTGATATGTTTACTGTTCCTTGTCATTAGAACTATGCTAAGGAATAAAAGCAGAACTGAGAAACCATTATGAGCCACTGCTACAACACCGCTGAGAAACACTCACTTCTGCTTCAACTGAGAGTAATTGACTGGGGGGGGGTTAGCCTGTTTTCCAAAGGAGGTCACATTTCCATGGTCGTAAGCCTTATGCCCATCAGTTAACAGTTCTGAATTTATTAATCTGAACTTAACATATATTAACTTGAATTAATTTCAAATTAATACAGCAATCAGGTTGCTACAGTTTTCCTGGAAATGGGTATTTGGAGGGTGTGCCCGGTGAGGCCAGATTAATAGCTCTTTAGGAAGCCTGCAGTTGAAATTCCTACCTAATTCCCACTGAAGAGGGGTGAGCCTGTCACTTCTGAAGTCTGCATTGGCTGGGTATGAGACTCATGCCCTGAAGGAATAAGAATGTTATTCTAAATTAAACACAGAACCTGAATCTAGCAATATTTTTTTACCGTCTTGATATTTCAGCCAATATTCAGTATATACACCCATATAAATTTGCTTTCCTTTTGCTAAATTTTCTTTTCAAATATAATGCAGTTTAGTAAGTTCCGTATGTCCACCCTGTAAAAACATCCTCATAGAGTTTTTACCTTTCAAAATGAAAAAGAAAAAAGAATTAAGGAGGAAAAGGCAGCATTACAGCTTATTCTGTGAACAAAATATCTGGCCAAACAGACCAGCGTTCTATCCGTTTTTTCACTGGAGGCCTATGCACTCAGCTGTGGTAGTGTAAGCAGACCTTACAGCTAGGGACCATCTGTCATACAAAGTGTATATACACCAACATTTCTTCTGTTTGAAAGGCCTTACTCTGGTATTTATATCGACAAGGCACACAGTTTATTTGTACAGTAATAGATGAGCTAAGAAGGTGGGGGGAGGTGACACAGAAACAAACCAGCAGCCTCAGGGAGCCCTGAGATTAAAGACACTGCACAGGAAGCTGCTGCAGGGCAGGAGTTGGCTCGGCACACCCAGCAAAAACCAGAGTCTGGCCCTTGCAGACCCTGCAGCGGTCAGGGCAGTGAATTCCCATTAGACGGAAGCTGAAAAGCAGGGGAGGGGTTTGAGGTCTTGTAGATAAAAGCCTGGCTACTGTGATTTAGTTTCATCTTCATAAGGAAAAGCCCCCTTCGGTCAGTCCTGAATTGGCTGAACTCAGTTCAAAAGGGTTCACGCTGCTGAGGAGCACCCCCAGCCCTGGGCGGCTGCTCCATCCCCAGATAATGCCTCTCATTTAAGCCCCACCATCTCCATAGTACAGTTGCCAGCGCACCCGTCCCCCTCACACGTACGCTGGAGTTCTTCCTGTTCTTCAGAAAGCACCAGCATCATTTACGCCAGCTGTTTGTGCAGGTTCTTGTGCATGTAAGGTGTCTGTCAGATATGCAGATTATCAAAGAATTCTTTGGTTTGTGAATCCTTACGAGAATATACAAGGCAAGTGCTCATCACAGCAAACTGCACAGTGTGGGAGGACTGTAACCCTGTACAGCAATGAGTGAAAAGTTTTGCAGTAAAAAAGTGGCCCCAACGTGATAAATTCATTGCTTCTTTCACTGCAAAGCACCACTCCCCTCAAATACCTGTCCCTGGGAGTCGTTTCAGATTAGGCTGTGAAGGTGGTTAGTCTTCATGCAGCACAAGCACTGAACTCATGCTTGGTTGCTTGGTTGTGTGATGAAGTGGAAAACGAGCATCATAAACTTCTCCATAAGGAAGTGAGTGAGCTCTCACAAGGAAAGATGTTGATTCATTTCTTTGTGCTCCCTTTCCAACAGACACATTTTCTGCAGTGATTTTCACTTGGAGTATGCCTGTTGTTTTGCAGATGAGTTGCGGCTGTCAAGAATGGCCTATTTAGGTGAATTGTTCATGTCTGGTGTGTCGAATGCCAGTTTACAAAAAAAGGCTGAAAACTGTCCTTTTAACATTATGACAAAATAGATTCACACACAAAAAGCCTCAAAAGCTGCAGTTGTAACAGGAGAAAGTTAAAAGAGAAGTTGTCAATCACTTTCAAGCTGAGCAAATTTCTTCATTAAACCTGGACTGAAAAAATCCAGGTTGCTAAGATAAGAGACCATTGCCTGAATTATTTAACCAGTTGTGCAAACAGTTGCATAGGACTTTCCCATATGAAAATGGGATAAAGACACCTTTCTCATGGAAGGCAGCCACCAGATGAAGGAAAAGCAGATCAGCAGATCAGCTGCTCATATTTAAGCTTGAGTTGTCTGACACTTGGTTGAGCAGGACAGAGAAATTTAGCTGATACTAACACTTTTAGTGCCCTTCCAGCCACTGTGATTTTGTGAATTTCCGTCTTCTGTCCAAATTCCATTAAAAAACAAGTAGATAAATTCCTGTCTAAAACTGTAATTTGGGCTGCAGTTTACTTAAAGGCCTTCCTAGAATTATTCCTGGACCTATTTTCTGTAATTCCACTATTTTCTCTGAGCTAGGCACAGCAGAAAAGGAAAGCAGAAGGAAAAGGAGTAGAGCAGGAAGGAAAGGAAGGGAAGGAGGAAGCTTTTTTTTTTTTTCACATATTTAAAATTCTGTTATTCTGGAATTAATATTGAATTTTCTTCTCCTGCTTAACAATATTGCAGATAAGAAGAAAAGAAAAATGCAGCTTTTCTTAGACAATAGTGAAGTTTTAAAAGAAAAAATCAATCCTCTTGTCATAATTTACAAGCCTACTAACATACATCATTGTCATTTATGACACATCTGCTGCTTTCTTAAGCAAAACAAAAGAATATTAGCAAGACATACAGCTGTCTTGTTTATGGTTCCTCTTTAAAAAATAAATCTATTATATATCAAAAAGAAGTTATAGTTTAATTTTTTGGGTTTCCCAGTATATTTGTACTGTGGATTCACAAGCAAGATGCTAAGTCTTTTAAGATGTCAAATAAACTGTGCGTACGGTATTTCAGTTAATATTATTTTTTAAAAAGCACGATATAAATGAGTAGTTATGGATCCACTGAAGTGTGTATTTCAACGAGATTAAAGAAGTGCCAGAAAATGGATAAATAATTTGTCTATCTAAACATCTGTAGCTTATTTTCACTTTTTTCATTCCTAGAAGGCTCATTTAGTCACTCTTCAGACAAATAAAAAGCGAAAATGCTTATCAAAATGAAGAAAGCAACTCAGAAATGGAGTAAAAGGAAAAAAAATAACAAATTTTGTGATGTTGAATTTGAACATCTTTTCCTCTCTTTCAACAATCTGCAAAATGGTTAAAGACAGTCAGAACTAGTGTTCCCAGTAAGTTGCTGTGCCCTATTTTAAACTAGCGGAGGACAGGAGTACTCCATTTGGTGATGAAAAGATAATAAAAGTGACGTTTTATAAACTATGAGTTTGTTTCCTTTTGATCAGCAAGATCATTATTTTGTTTCTGGTTTAGCAATGCTGTGTTATCCTATCAAGGTGGCTTCTCTTCTCAGTTGTTAAAGACGGTGGTCTTCTATGTAAATGTGAATTTCATGGTCTCAGCAAGCTGAGGGAGACATTTCATTGTCAGGACAGAATTTTCATTTTGTGTCAACATGGTGAGTACACACCTAGAACAATAGCATGCTGCACTTATGAAAGTCAGCTTTGAACCTTCTGTTCTCACCTGCCAAGAAGTAGCACCTTGGTATATAAGGCTTCTGATGAATAGTTTGAAACAAGTAGGTTCTATAATTTTTTTAGCCACTCTTGATAGTTCAAGATGCATAAAGGAAATGCTTGATGCATGTTGAGTGAGAAGTAACAGTACTTTTTATTTTACTGTCAAAATTATACACATCTATATTTTGAAATGAAGTCATGCCTCATTTCTCTATTACAGTATCCCAACTAATAGTATAAGCTATAACCATTCTTCAAAGAAATATATAATAAACATTTGCACTGTATGTCTTGTTATCTGAAAAGTGCAGGGACCAGTGTGCCATGCTTTTCAACCTGACGTGTACAATACCAAAAAAACCCAAAATTTACATTATTTATTTTGTTAAGGGAGTGTGCTGCAGAGATCTATGGAAAAACAGTATCAGTCGTAACTTAGCAATTGGCTTTAGCAGTAGCCTTTACTATACACTTCGTTTCTACAGCTCCTGATGTTATGTTGAAGTAACGTCCAATATAAAACATTAATAACACTCTGCAAGTTGGGGTTGAACTAAATGTGCTCCAAACTAAGATACAATGCACATGAGGAACAAGTCAGAAATAAAGAAAGTAGGGCATTTCCATCTGTGACAAGACATACCAGGAAGTTATCACTGCAAAGTGAAGTGTCCTACATAGACCAGAACAGAAAATGGTCTGGGAAGGAATGTAATTAAAACTAAAGGAGATGAACAATGGAAAAGAGACTTCCAGCAGGGGAAGAGCAAAAGGTCAAAAGTCTGGGAAGCTGATAATCATTATCTCTGAGAAATTCTTACTGCAGAAGGGGAAAACTATCTGGCAGTGGCAGATCATCCTAAAGAATAAAAAGAATTTGATCTAAGGGGAAGTTCAGGTAGCAGTGGTGGCAGCTGCCCCTGCTGCTGTCTTCTGTAGTTGTTGCCCAAATATGAAGATCATTACATTAATGCAAATGAAAATGAGTTGGTGGGATTAATGCACAAGAGCTAACGCCCAGTGAACAAATTTCCATTTTAGATTCTGGAAAAGCTTATATGTGACCTGCTCTTGAGGAACTGAAGAGGTTGGTTGGCTTTGCTCTGGGGCAATAAGAAATATCAGAGGGCTCTGTGGTAACACATGTGCCTAAATTTGTATTTGGATGGAAAGGTCAAGGAGGCTGTGAAATGCCAAATACAGGTGATCGCCCTCTAGACTTTAGATCTCACTCCTTTTAGGGCAATTTCAATATTAGAACACTAGGCAGCTAAAAGAAATCTCTCTGTCTAAAACTGACAATCTTGGATGAATAAATTCGCCTTGGCAGTAGAATGCAAGGATATTTGGATGTAAGAAGAAAAATGGCAGAGGAATGCCCAATGGTATGAATGATGTTGCTATGCTGAGCATTGATAAGGCTTTCATTTTGCGCACAAAGATATCAAATACAAAGTAAGTTTAGTATTCAATGTGCTGTGAACAAAATGAAGGACATGCATTACAGTCCATCATAAAATGGAATATGTGGTAAATTGTAGAAAGACCTATTTCCCTTCTTTTTTTTTGTTCCTGGCTACAAAAGTAGTATGTATGAGAAATCCTGTTCTTACCTTTCACATCTCAGTCACATTTTCTTCTTGCACTAGGATACCTGAACCAAGCAATCATGACTTTTAAGATTCTTTCAGCTTTAAAGTCATATGTTTAAGAACATGAATGCATAGCGTTATTTTTTGCTGATCTTTGAACTCTCTCCCCCTGTAATAATAATAGCTGCTTGTTTTGCACTCATGATGTGCTTTCATGTATTTGTGAAAGAAGAGACCAGTTCAGGAACTATAGGTATGGAGTCAAAAAATAATAATGTGGAAGCAAGAATGCATAAAACAAGAATGGCGATGTTCAGTGCTCCATACTGCAGTGAAGCCACATGCAGTACTGAATACTACTGATGTGTAGTATTTTCCAGCTCAAGTGGTATATTCAAATGTTGTAATTAATTCCTCACAAATGCTGTGATTCAAATGGTGAAAAGTTCTTCCTACGGGTAAATCTTACCTTCTGCAGCTTTAGTAAGCATTGTTTGAAATAAAGAACAGTACTTGGCTACTGTAATCAAAGGATGCAAGTAATTCCCAACAAAATAATTCGATACCATTTTCAAACACAAAGTGGAAAATGGGAAAGGACAATATACATTCTCCTGGGAGCAGAAAAGGGAAGTTGTGCATGAAAAGAAAATAAGTTTATGGAACTGAGAAATGAGACTGAAGGTCATGAATAAACTAGCAGTGACATTCATGCACAAGGAATGTCGGTGTGTTTGTTTCGGTTTCCCACATAAATGCAGTTTCTCGGCTTGCCAAATCCAGTATGTGAAAAAGAGCCAAAATTAGGGCTAGACACACACTGAAAGAAACCCCATTATCTTGAAATGTACTTAACTTCAGAAAATAAGTTTCCCCACTTGATTTCCCTGGCTTGCAGTATAGTTTCTGATTTTTTAAGGGTGCTTTGCTTTTTTTTCCTGTTGCTAAGTGAAAGTCTTATATAAACAAAGGAAATCAACTGTGTTAAAAGGATGGAAATGACTGTATGCAAAAAGCTGTCAAATCTACAGAGTAAGCAAACTGGAAAAAAAAAAACCAAAACATTTCTTAACCTAATCCTTTCAGTTACAGCAATGCTGTGCAGTATTCATGCTGTTCAGAGAAAGTTAGTGTGTTGGGGGTTAAAACTGTTTGAAATTAATTCTCTCAATTTAAGAAAAAGAGTTTCTGTAGCCTGAGTGATATGCTTGGGGCTTTGGGGGGCTTTATTTTTTGATTTTGCGTTTCTTTCCCCAGAGGAGCAATTTGCATGATAATTATAAGCATGAAATGTCTAGTGCTTTGTGAGGACCTGCAGGGTCACATTCTAGTTACTTTAAGAGACTTCCTTCACCTTCCTATTACATGGTCACAGGAGAGGGATGGAAAACGCCTGAAAACAAACAGGTCATATGTGGACGGAATGACCCTTTGGATAATTGTTTCTCTCCAGTGCAGGTACAGGCAGGCTGTACTTTGGAACGAGGAGCCTCAGCTGAACAGCCAGGCTGATGAATGCAGGCTGTAGTACTGAAAGAGCTCATCTTAAAGGCAGTTTTATGACCTGAAACTCACATAGTGCTTTACCTCTCCATACTGTGACCACAAGGCACGCCTGGACGTGAGCATGCTCTCAGGTCTTGTGCCAATGGAGTGTATCTAACACAGCATAGGAAAAGACATGGTTTAGTCATCATAGGTCTACTTCAATTACAGAGATTGTGTCTATCTGTTCATGTTGAATGGGTACATAGCCCTTAATTTAAAGAAATGTCAGTAGAGTCAGGAAAAAAAAGCCAGAAAAAAAATAGTGGTTTACACCACAATTCTCAGACTGTGATCCACAGGCAGGTAATGAGTTATACTTGCTAGCTGTTCTGATTTCCAGCTACAAGTAGCTTAAGTGGATTAA
The DNA here is from genome assembly GCA_033558235.1 of Neomorphus geoffroyi. Lineage (NCBI taxonomy): Eukaryota > Metazoa > Chordata > Aves > Cuculiformes > Neomorphidae > Neomorphus > Neomorphus geoffroyi. The sequence continues at coordinate 20,337,785 of JAUMJM010000020.1, read as the reverse complement.
CTATTACCCCAGATTCTTTCTTCTAATAATACAACAGATGTTAAACACTCAGGAACAGGAGGGCAGGTGGTCTGCATAATCACTGAATAGGAAAGGCCTTATTAAGATACCCTTTTTTATGAAAAATTTTGAGGTTCCTACAGTAACAGCAAAACCTAGTCCAATAATAGGGAGTGAGTACAGAATGCTATGGAATTTAGCACCAGTAAATACGCTCCCTTTGAAATGGTGAATTAGATGTGCAGCAGGATCTGGTCACACTTCAAAGAATAATATGCAGAGCTGAAGATCCATCTGTTTGCTCTTGCTATCACCACTGAGGCTCCTGTATGTTAAGTAGTCTTTTGACTACTTCAAAGCACGTTTGAAGTCTTTGCTGTGCTTATCCCGAGCACAAAAAAGCAAATGTGCCTTAACAATACAAGTAGCTGGTATTTTTGTTCATTTTACTTGTAAATGAAAACAATTTGTTCTTGCTATGTATCATTTCCAAACTCTTTTTTTTTCTTTTTTTTTTAGCTATGATAGCGAGGGCCGTCTAACAAATGTTACATTCCCAACTGGAGTTGTCACTAACCTTCATGGGGAAATGGAAAGGGCCATTACAGTGGACATAGAGTCATCCAGCAGAGAGGAAGATGTCAGCATCACTTCCAACTTATCATCAATTGATTCTTTTTATACCATGCTTCAAGGTACTGTAAAAAAAGACTTCTCAGCAGATACTGACCTGAAAACTGTTTTCTTGTGGTACAAACAGCTCCAATTGGATGCGTTAGAGGGGAACTTTAAAAGCATAGTGTTTGAAGGAAAGGGTGATACATACATGTTTACTTGCATAAATGGAAAGAACTGTTCAGTGAAAGGAGTTGCAGTGAATGTAGAATCACATATGTTTTCTAACCAAATAGCTTTTGTAAACAGCTATAGGAAGTAGTCAGAATGCCTGCTTTGCATTAAAAGGCAATCTTAGACAAGAGACAGAAATGGCTTGAAATGGAAATAGGTGCAGAAATAGCGTGAGATTTTAGCTTTAATATAGCATGTGATGTCCCAGCAGCCACATCCTTGCAAAAGTCAGTAGTCATAGTATGCTTAGAATTAGGAAAAAAATGCTTAATGAAATGGCGGAGAATGTGTTTTGTGCCAGTCCAAAGAATATATTCCAAGGGTGGGATTTCCTTAAGTGTTTAAGCAATTTTGAAGGTGGGTCCCAAAGGCATTTGTGCTCTTGTGATGCAGATATTCTTACCAATATCACCCTGCGTGTTACCATTGGCTCAGTTATGTGAAGTCAGGATGTTCCATGCACATATTGCATAAAGTGTGCAGGACAAAGGCAGACTCTTAAACCTTGTAGATAACCTGTGGTTCTATATTTTGCCTTTTCAGACCAGTTAAGAAATAGCTACCAGATTGGTTATGATGGCTCATTGAGAATCCTGTATGCCAGTGGCCTGGACTCACACTATCAGACAGAGCCGCACGTGTTGGCTGGCACTGCCAACCCAACAGTGGCAAAGAGAAATATGACCCTGCCAGGGGAGAATGGGCAGAACCTGGTGGAGTGGCGATTCCGGAAAGAGCAAGCCCAGGGAAAAGTCAACGTATTTGGCCGAAAGCTTCGGGTGAGCACAAAAGCATGCATGGTATCTACTGTGTTCTCATTAAGCAAGAGGAAATGCAAATACAGTGCAGCAGGTATTACCATCCAACAGCCACAGAATATTTACCATAGACAAGCTTACTGTAGAGCTGGATGTACTCCTTTCATTTATTGGCTGGTTTTCCTTATTAATTGCTCTTTTCTGTGAACTTTAAACTGTTGGGTTTTGTCCTGGAATGCCTTGGAATGAATTGGGATAAAAGCATAATTTTCTCATTTCCTTCACTGTTTTTGTTTCTGATACTAAATTCACACACATGATTTTGAATCTTGTTTTAAATTATTCTACTGTAAGTCAGCACAGTCCTAGGATTTGGGTTTTCTTTCTTTATTATTTTAAATAAAAATTGTACTAATAGTTATTTCTGGCGGAAAGGATTTAACTCTGTGTGCATGTGTAGAACATACTCCTCTAACATATGTCTTTACCATTTTGTTGGCATTTCTTCTTCTTATATAATGAGTGAAATATAAAGAGGAAGCAAACTATGATTTATGACAGCCATTTGGTAAAGACAACACAGATGAAGCATTTAAAATTGGGTTGCCAGGAGACCATTTCTAGACCACATTAGAGGTCTAACTTACTATTAGAATTGAACTCAGTTTTTTTAAAACAAGGCCTAGGCAGTATATCAAATGAAGGTAAGTAATTTCAGACCACTTCTTTCAATTCTTAAAAAGTTTTATACCTTCCTTTGGGACAAAGAGAAAAGAGGGAATGCTACTCTAAAAGAATGGATTTTTTTCCAAGAACAAAGAATGATTATGCACAGTAGCTGCTGCTTTAAGAACAACAGACTTGTACCTAGCTGTGGCAGCCTCTTACATGGAGAAGGAAGAAGAAAAGGAAGTCATGCTTCTGGAGTTTTCCTTATAGTTCTGGTTCATAGGCATATCATTACATGGCACAGTAGGATAATACACCTGCCAGTTGATTTGGGAAAGAAGCCCAGGAGAAAATGAAATAACCATACCAATGGATTTGGTTTTGGCAGCAAAGCAAACCACCATGAGTCCAGTTCTCAAAAGTGAAACAACATTTCATCGTTCAAGTGCAGAGGAGGTAAAATGTCATGGGCAACTTTAACTTGGAAGAATTAACAGGAAAAAAAGGAACAAGATGGAGGAGGAAGTAAGAGATTATATATAAGGATAAATTAGTGGTAATTAAAAGTGCGTATACAAATGGGAGAAGTAGGGCAGATGGAGAATATAGGCTAATAAGAGAAAAATGCCTCAAAAAAAAGAAGAAACTTGTCAGCAAAGGAAAAAAAAAAAGAAACACTTTTCTGAAATTGATTTGCATGGGAAGATATTACAGAAATGTCGCTCGGAGGTGGGTAGGGGGATGTAAGAAAGTAGAGAAAGAAAACAACAGAAAGGAAAACAGAAATAACTTAGGGAGCTCATCATTTCCATCTACAGATATGTCAGTAACATTTTTCTGCAAAGAAAATGAATGTAGACAAAAAAACAGTGACAAAATGTATTGCCAGTAAATGTACTCATTGTGACACTTTCACTGCATTATATACATGCAGCATCTGATGTTACAAAGTACACTTTCAGGTACTCTCTTGGTTTTCATCTTGTATTAGTTATACCACTACTATTAGTCTTTACAAAGGAATTAATGAGGAATTATGTCACTATCCCTTAACTAAACAAACCTCTGTCGATCTTACTTTTGTTAAGACTTGTTTCATATTTGTTCAATAATCTGGACCCATACGCTCGGTCTGTCGGCTGGCCTTGGGCAGACGTCCTGACAGTCCTCTACAAGAAACAGATGCCTTTTTAGGGCATTTGTATTGAGACCCGTAGACCATAACTCACAAGGCTCTCAAATAAAGGAACTGGTATGAGCTCTGTCTCAAGGAATGTACCGAGAGTAGACAGGTAACAGAGATGAGGGAGCTCACAGGAAGAGTTTGCTCTGCCTCCTCCTGAGATCCGACGTGCTCGAAGCTTTGCAGAGATCCCCAGTTTTCACATTAGCTCTTGAATTTCCCTGTATGACACAGCAATGTACTCCTACTCCCACTGGGGGATTCACTGTCAAATTTCATGCTTCTCATTGGAAATAGGAGTTAAAGCAGAGCAGAATAAGTAGACACCTAAATTACTGAAATGTAGCAGGACAGTAGGAAGGGACTTTCAAGAGACTCTCAGTTTTGTGTCATTATGTGTTTCTTCATTGAAAAGTTCCTGAATTACTGTTTTGAATTGCGTTTGCATGGAAAGTTTTGCTCGTGGAGGGCACTACATGAGTGGCTTCTGTGAGAAGCTGCTAGAAGCTTCCCCCTATATCCGACAGAGCAAATACCAACCAGCCCCAAGATGGACTTGCTGCTGGCCAAGGCCAAGCCCATCAGTGATTGTGGTAGTGCCTCTGTGATAACATATTTAAGGGGGAAAAAGCCTGTGTAGCGGCAGCGGGAGAGGAGTGATAATATGTGAGAGAAACAGCTCTGCAGACAGCAAGGTCAGAGAAGAAGGAGAGGGAGGAGGGCCTTCAGGTGCAGGAGCAGACATTCCCCTGCACACCATAGTGAAGACCATGGTGAGGCAGGCTGTCCCTCTGCAGCCCATGGAGATCCATGGTGGAGCAGATACCCACCTGCAGCCCATGGAGGATCCCATGCCAGAGTAGATGGATGTGCCTGAAGGAGGCTGTTACCCTGTGGGAAGCCATGCTTCTGGCAGGACTTCTGCCCTGACAGGACCTGTGACCCGGTAGAGAGAGGAGCCCACACTGGAGCAGGTTTACTGGCAGGACTTGTGTCCCCGTGGAGGGCCTGCACTGGAGCAGTCTGTTCCTGAAGGACTGTACCCTATAGAAGGAACCCACACTGGAGCAGTTCATGAAGAACTGTAGCCTGCAGGAAGGACGCATGCTGGAGAAGTTCATAGAGGACTGTCTTCTTTGGGAGGGACTTCATGCTGGAGCAGGGGAAGAGGGTGAGGATTCTTCCCTCTGAGGAGGAAGGAGCAGCAGAAACAATGTGTGATGGACTGCCCACAACCCCCATTCCCTATCCTCCCCTGCTGCCGCAGGGAGGAGGTACAGAAATCGGAAGTGAAGTTAAGCCCAGGAAGAAGGAAGGGGTGGTGGGCAGGTGTTTCAAGATTCAGTTTTATTTCTCATTAGCCTACTCTGATTTGCCTGGCAATAAATTAAATTAATTTTCTCCTAGTTGAGCTTGGTTTGCCCATGATCTTAATTGCTGAATGATCTCTCCCAGTCCTTATCTTGCCCCATGAGCCTCTTGTTACTATTTTCTCTCTGTCTGAGGGGAGAGGGTGACAGAGCAGCTTTGGTGGGCACCTGGTGTCCAGTTGGGGTCAACCCACCATATATTTTTATCATAACGAAACTCAGAGGTCTCAAATATATTTGGAGTGTGACTGTCTTAGAATAGGAATGTTCAAGTTTTGCTGTAAAAGCATTTTCGTAGCAGAGCTGTTGTTAAACACTTCAGTTGAAGGCAATACTTTAGCTGACGTGTTATTGCAGTCCCGTACTGTCCAATGAAAGAAGCTATATCACCAAAACTTGTTATTGTAATTGCCATCTGTATTATGAAATTACACACGAACAGCCAAAATTTCACCAGAAGTTCACATCTGGAAGCAAGAGCTCTGCCTACAGAATCTGGAAGCACATATCTGGCTGGTGAAAGAGGCATTTCTTTTCTTTCCCCTTGTGTCCTGCCCTTACACAGACTAGACAGATGGAAAGTGAGAAGGCAAGGGAAGTTATCCCATTTAGCAGATAAGGCAGTAAGACACCAGATTAAGTGCTTTGCTGTAGTTTACACCAGAAGGATGTGCTTAGCCAAGAAATTAACCAGCATTGCTTAGACATATGCCTTAGCAATAAAACTACCCTTCTGTCTTCACCAACTCAGAAATCAGAAGTGCCCATTCTCACTCTAGAGTCTAAACCCAAGAGGCAGACAAGAGAATTAATAAAAATCGTAATTCAATGCAAAATAAGGGAAGATGGAGAGAAAGGGAGGGGAAACAAATCAGAGAAGCAAAACAGGCAGGGAGGTGCAGAGATGTGCAGGCTTGTGTGGGAGAGGCTGGGAAATAAAAGCCAGAGATAAACAAGACCTCAGAGTGAACTTAGGCAAATGATTGAATATTAAACATTGGAGAATTTAAACAGAAGGTACCTGAAAATTAAAACATTCCAAAAAATAACAGAAGTGAAGTGAATGGAAATGCTTCATAGTTAAGTTTAACCTACTTCTAGAATCACTCTTGCAGCATTAATTTTTCAAAGTATTTTGAAGTAGCATTTGATGACTCCTTAAATATATAAAGTATCTGTTCTGCATCTGTTAGACTTAACATGTCTTATTTAGAATATTAACATGAAAACATGATTTTTGTTCTAAGAGTGACAGCGCAGATTGTTCTCATGCCAGTGATTTCATGTTGAAAAAGAGAAAGGTAATGTAGGCACCGACCGACCAACCGATATAAGTAAAACTGAGCATTTGTAGGATTATTTTTTGTGTTTGCTTATAACCCATCACCAGCATTTTTAATACTTTTTATGCCAACAATAAAGGATCTAATTTAGATTGATCTTTTAGAAGCTTATCAGCCAGAGGTACAAGTACCAGCATCCATGATATATGGATTTTTGAACATGCAGCCCTGAAAAATGCAAAAGATCCTCCAGTCATTTCTTTGGTCAGGATATCTATTTGCTTGTTGTTTTCTGAGTATTATTTAGCCATCTTTCTTCACCTCTTTGTAATGTATGCATCAAGGACTTGAAAAGGAACTTAAAAAAAAAATCTTAATACATATAGCTGTGTGTCTGTTTGTCCCTTACTTGCCATATGTTCGCAAAATACAGTATTGAAAAATCTTAGTTATCAGTGTTTCACCCTCACCTGGAATAACTTCAAAATACAGAAATGATTTAGAGATGAACAAGAAATCCTAGAGGCCTATTGAAAACAGTAAAAAGCAGTTCAGTGAAGGGGGGAACAGAGAATTGCAAAGATTCCAATGTGGGAAAGGAAACCCAGACATTTTTCTTTCATAAATACAAAAATGAGAGCTGATTCAACAAAACTGAAAGTTTGGCTATTTAGAACACTAGGGAGGGACGGGAGGACTTCCATGTAGAAGTGGTGTATAGGAATCACTATCTGCCACCGTAGTCTACATATATAAATAATATAATTTTCAACATAGAAGTATCTAGGCTAAGGCTTTAAATCCAAATTAAAACAGTTATAAGCTTCAAAGCATTTATAACTGGTTTTCAGTGGTTCAGTAGTCCTCCAGTTATTTATGGCTTTAAGTGGTCAGTTAACTAGGCAAAAGACATAATCCTCTACTAAGGATTTCAGCCTCATAAACATATTGCAGCTGTGGCTGGTGTAATGAGTTAGACTTCCATTTGATCCAGAAGGGGAAAGCCTATGTTTTAAAGTCTGTTTAATCTTAATTTGAAGATTTAATGTGCTTTTGAAGATGTTAATTTTGTATTTACCGTTTTGAAAAATACTTGCTATGGAGGATTAGGATTCAATTCTTTATTAGTGTGATTTGTACAAACTGGACAAGTGGTTGCTGGATATGTTTTGACAATAATTTGCAGAAATACTTTGGACTGCCTACAAAAGAAGTAGTTTGTTCACCAAAATGACTCCATTTATTACAGAAGTCTTCAGTGTACATCTTTCAGTATTTTCTTAACAGTTGACTAAGCACCAAGAAAGAACACATTGCAACAAATTCTGGGCCATCTCTTCATATAGCGACACCTTCTAAAGTAGATGCTAATGTAGTGCCTTACATTTATATCAAGAAGTTGCTAAAATAATTTACGCACACAGCAAATCAATCACTGTAAATGGTATTTAAAGAATTGCTAGCTTTGTGGAAATAAGTGGCTATGGTTTGAACAGCATGATTTATTGTGTCATTTTGTTTGCTTTAAAAAGGTTAATGGCAGAAACCTCCTTTCAGTTGACTTCGATCGAACCACAAAAACAGAAAAGATCTATGATGACCATCGTAAATTTCTGCTGAGGATTGCCTACGACACGTCGGGGCACCCCACGCTGTGGCTACCAAGCAGCAAGCTGATGGCTGTCAATGTTACCTACTCATCCACAGGTCAAATAGGCAGCATACAGCGAGGAACGACTAGTGAAAAAATAGAGTATGATGGACAGGGAAGGATAGTGTCTAGAGTGTTTGCTGATGGGAAAACTTGGAGTTACACATATTTGGAAAAGGTAAAGAACACTCAGCTTTTAAAAGATTCTTTGTATGTGCTGAAATTCTGCAGCATCCACGTGCTGCAGACAAAGCAAGAACAGGTAGTAGAAGCACATTTCAATTATTCTAAATATCAACATGTGATTCCTACGGGAGTGTTTTATACAATAGATATGTAATCACACTGTAGCTAATTGCTAGGAATTGATGTCTTTTTAAATTATTTAGGCCACGGACTAACAAGAAGCATCTGTATTTACCTTTTATCATAATATTTAAAATACAGTAGAGGGACTAGAGCTCTGCAGTGTAATTCATGTGAAAATAATTTGTTTGTAAATTCTTTACTACCAAGAAAAGCTCTTGTTTCTGAATAGTTACAGCTATCAATTTGTACTTAATGTTATAGGATCAAAATAAATGACGGGCAAAAAAATCAGGAATCTTCATTATATATGACGATTGGTGAATGATAGCTCTCCCTCTGGAAATATCTCTGAAAATCACTCTTGTGAGATCTCATGCCAGCTACGCAAAAAAAGAATCCATTTCTTTCTGGGGTTTAAATATATTTTTATTGAAGCTGCTGCTTAGCAAATACTGTTTACTACTTATTGCAGACATAATTTAATCAAGACCTATGATACATAATAGCCACTCATCAGAAAAATGTCAAAATAATTCTGAGTAGCTCCTTTTGATATAAATAATCAAACAATTGTTTTGCCTATGTCTTAAAAGCTTACAGAGCAAGAACACAGTATTCAGGGATCTCAGGCTATTCAAATTCTTCAAAATCATCTCTAATTGTAGGGAAGAAATTGTATCTCCCATATGTTGTTCTCCTTGTGAGTTAATGACTCTAATACAGTTTTACTTCTTCCCATATTAAACATGACTTATCTGAATCCATTGACAATTTGCTGTTTAGCTGTGAGTGCTTGATAAAAGACTGATACAGTCATAACAAGTAACAAATTATGAATGTGGAACTACTAATTACAGAACCCCTTCCAATTAAGCATCCAAGTAAATTAGGCAGAGAGATGTTAACAACACGTGAGGTCAAGGATAACTCAATTAAAGAGGAGATAATTCTTGCAAGTGGGAATGTCACATTTTTGTGAAGAAATAGTATCAGTATGGGGGGAGGGGTACTCCACCATTTGTCACATGGTAAAAATCTGTTCTTAATTTTCAGTCAATGGTTCTTCTGCTTCATAGCCAACGGCAGTATATCTTTGAATATGATTTGTTGGATCGGCTTTCTGCTGTCACCATGCCCAGTGTTGCTCGTCATACCATGCAGACTATCCGCTCCATTGGCTACTACCGGAATATATACAACCCCCCAGAAAGTAATGCTTCTGTTATAATGGACTACAATGAAGAAGGGCAGCTCCTTCAAACTGCTTTCCTGGGGACAAGCCGAAGAGTATTATTCAAGTACAGGCGGCAGACCAAGCTCTCAGAAATTTTGTATGATAGTACAAGAGTTAGTTTTACTTATGATGAGACAGCAGGAGTGCTGAAAACAGTAAACCTCCAAAGCGATGGTTTTATCTGCACCATTAGATACAGGCAAATTGGCCCACTGATTGACAGACAGATTTTCCGCTTTAGCGAAGACGGAATGGTAAATGCCCGATTTGACTACAGCTATGACAATAGCTTCAGAGTGACTAGCATGCAAGGTGTCATCAATGAAACCCCATTGCCTATTGATCTCTACCAGTTTGATGATATCTCTGGCAAAGTTGAACAATTTGGAAAATTTGGAGTAATATATTATGATATTAACCAGATCATTTCGACAGCTGTAATGACCTACACAAAACACTTTGATGCACATGGCCGCATCAAGGAAATTCAATATGAAATATTTCGGTCATTAATGTATTGGATTACAATTCAGTATGATAACATGGGACGAGTGACAAAAAGAGAAATTAAGATTGGGCCATTTGCCAACACCACAAAATACGCTTATGAATATGATGTAGATGGTCAGCTCCAGACTGTGTATCTGAATGAAAAAATAATGTGGCGGTACAACTATGACCTGAATGGCAACCTTCACTTGCTCAACCCCAGTAGCAGTGCCCGTTTGACTCCACTTCGCTATGACCTGAGAGACAGAATAACTCGACTAGGTGATGTTCAGTACCGATTAGATGAAGATGGATTTCTGCGACAGAGGGGTACTGAAATCTTTGAATACAGTTCAAAGGGCCTTCTTACTCGAGTTTATAGCAAAGGCAGCGGGTGGACGGTGATTTATCGTTATGATGGACTTGGACGACGAGTTTCCAGTAAAACAAGCCTTGGACAGCATCTCCAGTTTTTTTACGCAGACCTTACTTACCCAACCAGGATAACTCATGTTTATAACCACTCAAGTTCTGAAATCACATCACTTTACTATGATCTGCAAGGACACCTTTTTGCCATGGAAATTAGCAGTGGAGATGAGTTTTACATTGCATCAGATAATACAGGGACACCTCTAGCTGTTTTCAGTAGCAACGGTCTCATGCTTAAACAAATTCAATACACTGCCTATGGAGAGATCTATTTTGACTCTAACCTTGACTTCCAGCTGGTAATTGGATTCCATGGAGGCTTATATGACCCACTGACCAAGCTAGTCCACTTCGGAGAAAGAGATTATGACATACTAGCAGGCCGATGGACAACACCCGATATTGAAATCTGGAAGAGAATTGGCAAGGATCCGGCTCCTTTTAATTTGTACATGTTTAGAAATAACAACCCAGCCAGTAAAATACACGATGTGAAGGATTATATCACAGGTAAAAGAAGGTTACTTAATTGCAAGACTGTCTCACACTTGCTCAAAAATTTACATCTCTGTGTTCTTATAATCTGTAATCCGATTAGCTGAGTTATAGGCTGAAGATATTGTCTGGGGAAGGTTAAAGAAACTCTCAGGGAAGATAATTATTCAGAAAAGCACTTGGTGTTTAGAACCACATCACCAAAGTGATTTTAATTTGGCAGTGCTGGACTTGCAGACATCCAGTTTAGAATGGAATTCACAATTTTGGTGAAGTTCTTAAATATGTCCTATATGGAAAAGCTCTTTACGAGGAAGCATTAAGCACTTAACAATGAGAATAATTACAGCAAATATGCTTGTCAGGAATAGTGAAATAGCAAATAGGAGATCTTGAAAATACCTCACCTAGCTTTAGATATTCATTTAGGTACCTGCGTAAGAGATTAAGATCCTCAGGGCATGGATCCACAAACCTTTCAGGTTTAGGTAACTAAATCTAAATCTTATGCCCTACACAGTCCTTATGATGCTTTGATATTCGACTAGTGACCCAAAAAGATCATTCAGAGCATCTCAGTATCTAGAGGAGCTGAGTTTTCTAAAGTATCAACTTACAAGTTGTGACTCTGCCCCCTCAGAAAAGCATCCTGGAAATCAAGTGGGTTTGCATTAATTTACCAAAAAGCAGCTATTAACAGGGTTGATAACAGGCTGCCTGGGAGCAAAGATAGTAACAGAGCTTTGAATTGGTCCTCTTTTAGCAGCATGTGCTGCAGGCGATGCCATTGCAATCAGACTCTTTGAAAAGTTGTGCACTTAGTTCAAAAATTGCTCTTAAAATACTGTTTCAGGTTTTTTCTTAACATCTGAGATATATGGAATACATGGACACACAGTGCTCATATAAGGTTATTACAGTGAGTAACCTGGCCAACTGGCAGTTTTAGATGCAGAGCCTTATGAGGCAGATCGCTTATCTGGAAAAGTTAGAAATTATTTTAAGGTAAATATTTTTTATTCTATTAACATTTGGAAGATTTTGGGTTTTGTTCCACCTGCTTGGGGTTTTCTTAAATAAAAACTACTAGAGTTGGTAAGGAGCACTCTGCCAACTTCTGCTAAGGTTAGCATTGTAGAAGATAGGGTAGAACAACAGAAACAAGGCAGAGCACCCATTATTGCCCAACGATTGTTAACTAATTGTTGGCATCTCTAATTTTTTATTTTTAACAGAACATAAAATATATCATAAATGTTACATAATGCTAATTTAGTATCCTGTCCGCTTATTGATGCAACTGTAATACATTTCATTAGCTTTTAATTTCATCGGTCCAACTTCATCTTGAAGAGGGGGTGATTTCACTTGAGTCAACATAAAATCTGCCAAATCATTTAAAAGGTAATTGACCATATGGGTGTTATTTCAGGGGTAGTTTGAAGACATTACAATACCACATACATAACAAAAGGATAGGAAATGTCCTGCAGTGCTTTTTCTTTTTTACTTTGTTTTAAAGTACTGACGATGAAGGTGCGACACAGAGCACGTGCAGCCTGACCATGAAATCCCAATTAGCTTAGCCTATACTAGAAGGAAATCTCACTTCAGTTGTGCTCCTGTAGTTGTTCTGGAACTCGCTGAGGCCTTCAGAATTTTTGAAACCTGCAATGCCTTTCAAATGGGCAGAGTACAGTTCTTACACAGAGGTTTTCTTCTAAGTGTAGAACTTCAAGTTTACTGCATAGGCTCGCTATTCTACCTGTAGTAGAAATCTCAATCCATGCATATCAAAAAGAACACTGTTGAATAATTTTCATGTTACAGAAGGTAATCAACTATTCTATGTGAAAATGGATGATTGCAAAATAAATAAAAATTCTAAGATTTTTCTCTCTTTTTTTTAATAATTCTCTTTCAGATGTTAACAGCTGGCTGGTGACATTTGGCTTCCATCTGCACAATGCCATTCCTGGTTTCCCTGTTCCGAAATTTGATTTAACAGAACCTTCTTATGAACTTGTGAAGAGCCAGCAATGGGAGGACATACCGGTAAGAGACAAAACTAAGCATACAAATGCAACAAGATAGGATGTTCCCTTATATTCAGATCTTATTAGGCATGGATAATCCTGACAGGGTTACTTGCTAAGTTAAATCTGAACACTGCTTTTCAAATTTGTCTACTCTGAAAAGAATAAGAAATTACAGATAGCATTTTTTCTTACAGATTTGCTAAGTTACATACCATTTTAAATTAGCCTTTGTTTGCTGTCAGCAATAATAAAAATGGAGAAAGACAATAATCGATGAGAAGACATTTAAGATCCTTTAAAGCTGTTCAGGTTTCGTAGCAGAAATGACAGAGATTAGATTTGTACTAACATTCCGCCTGAAGGCAGAAACTGAACACTGTAGTAAAAAATAGACTGTGAAATAAACAGAAGAACAGGTGATATAAATTATGCATACCAGGCACCACTACAATTTTACTTCTCTTTAATATTAACCATGTTTTATATGTAAAGATAAAATATTGAAAATGAAATTACCTGAGGTAAAACCCATTACATTACATAAAACCAAAACTCCAGGTGCTTATGAAGTTCTTTGGGAGGAAAAAAAAAGGAACTTCAGGCCTGAAAATCTGCTACGGTTTTAAATGATGGAAGAAATAAATGTGGAAGTTAAAATCTAAATCTGCTATTTAAGAAAATAATATTTACAAATCAAACTTACTCAAAGACCTGTGCCCTCAAAAATCCTGTAATTCTCAGTTAAAAAGGAAGTGTTGAAAGACAGTGGATGGGTAAACCCCCTGTGAGCAGTCAAAAACAGATCTCCTTTTACAAGAATCATGAAAGAGAACTTTACAAGATTAAAAGTGGATATGATCTTGAAGAACCTTACAACTTCATTTAGACAAAAAAATCATTAGAAGGGTGGCCCAGCAGAATGGAGCATATGAAAACGAATTTTGCATGCATGAAGTGACCTGCTATATGTATTTTTTAATAGCCAGGGATTGAGTAACAGGGAAAGTCCTCAGAGAATAATGTCTCCCATGAACAGCAGAAGCAGTGAAGGAGGAGCACTGCAAGTAGTCCAAGCAAGGTGGCTGTATCAGAAGATAAGAGATTGTCATCAGGCATGGCTGTGAAGAACTATGAGAAGTTGTTTATTTAGATCTCAGATTATCCACACAATTATCCACTAACACCGGTAAAGGTGCATCAGGAAAAGAACCAGTCTGGTCATAAAGATGAGAGCAGACAGCTAGTTGTCAAAAAATCTTCACAAAACAGCTCAACAACGTGAGGAGTGCCAGGGACACGTGACATGACAGAGGGAAAGACAGAAGTGGGGGGAACACAAAGACTCAAAATTCTCAGGTAGGAAGAAGCTGTGACTGTGGTATTTGCTATTGAACAAGCAAAGGCATCAAGAGTGAGAAGTAAACACACAAACCACTTAGTATTTTGATACATTCTGGACGAGTGAGCTTTACCAACCTCTGAGGTTTTGCTTCAGAGCTCAGAGGATGCATGTTAAAAATAAACAAACTTTATCATTATGAAGTTGCTGTAGCATCTTGCTGCTTTCGCTGATGAGAGTGCTGTCTAGAATATATTTTGTGCTCAAGACCTTTCATGTAGGATTTACAACAGCTGAGATCTGTACTTGTTAGCAAGTGCAGACAGGAATCTGCCACATTCAAGAGCTGAGAGTCCAAGTCAATTCATAATTCCATCAGGAACTATCCTCTCCAGAAAGCCGCCCTCATGGCAGAGCAGAGAAGCCTTTGCAAACCTTTTGCCAGGCTTTGATTAGCAACAAGGCTGAATATGGGTGTCGGAGTCTTATTAAATGAGTCCTGTCTGGTCTCCCACCCAGAAATTTGGGAAAGCTAAACAGGCTTTTGCCTCACTTGTCAGCAATGAATCAAATGCTTTAAACAGTATTTTACTGAAGGGAGAAAGGGTCAATTGGAAGATAAACTGGATCATCTACAGAAAGTAAGTACTGCTTTTCAAAAGTGCAGCCAAAGCTATTTAAATCTTTCTGCTTCCTGCTGAGACAACTGCTAGGGCAGCTGTCTGCTCCCCACCCCGTCAATACCAGCTCATTCATAGCTTGTAGCGGTTAAGACCCAGGGTTAGACAGATAAGATGTGCCTTTCTGCACAGTTGTAAGGTCTCACCACAGCAGTTACGCTGTCAGGTCCCGTTCCCCAGCTATCCTCTCTTTACCAAAAGGCCATCGGGCATGCTAGGCCACTCTCAGTCAAGCAAACTTTTTGAACAGATTCTTCTAGCTTTCCGTCTTGTTTTTGCACTTCACAATTGTACCTCTTTATTTCCTTCCCTTTATGGTGCACCTACCTTTTCATCCCAGATACGGTAAAACATGAAATACCAAACAAGCATATTCTATACTTACCCATTAGTTCTTTCTATTCATTGTCCCTTCTCTTTGCTAGCTGTCAATAAAGCACTCTGCTGTATTCAGGATTTCACCCCTATGAAGTTCTGGAGGGAGAAGTTGCTCATGTCTTTTGGGCAGCACACTGATACTTGGAGTGAAATGGAAGCTCACACAACTGAATAGGCTGCAGCTTTTTCACACATCCCCTTTTATGAGTTTCTGCAACTGTCTGCAAGAAAGGGCATAAGTCCTCAATATTCCACCTCTCTGCTCTGTATCTTCTTTTCCCTTCTCTTTTACTGTAAAAACTATCATTACAGTTCTATCCCTCCACACTTCCTTTAGCAGCTTGAGGGGTTATGACAGCCTCCCTGCAGTTTGGTCTTGGACTGCAGCTACCTGAGAGACAGCATCTCCAGACTCAGTGTAAAGAAAGGTTTGTTCCTGTTTTAAAGCTGCTACGACACTGTAGTAAGATAGCTCCTACCCATATTAAGTATTAGTATTGCAAAGGTGTGTCCTGTGCAGCCCAATAAGTAGGCTCGGAAGCTGAATCTTATTTTGGTGCAGGTTCTCGGGTAGACGAAGAGAAAAAGCATTGAACTTTATCAAACAAAATAGTCTTGTAATTCAGCAGAACAAGCCCTGTGTAGATTTAATTAACTCCTTGGCACTTTCAGTTGTGGCATATCCTGTTGTTGTCCACGGGCAGCACACCAAGCAAGTGTGGCTGTTTGGCACCTACAGGACTGCAGATGGCTGTTAAAACTTCTGTCTGTTCTTGTTTACAGCCAATTTCTGGGGTGCAACAACAAGTGGCAAGACAAGCAAAGGCTTTCCTTTCCCTGGGAAAGATGGCAGAAGTGCAGGTCAGCAGACGGAAAGCCAGTGGAGAGAAGTCATGGCTGTGGTTCGCTACAGTGAAGTCTCTGATTGGGAAAGGGGTGATGCTTGCTGTCAATCAAGGCAAAGTGCAAACAAATGTGCTCAACATTGCGAACGAGGACTGCATAAAAGTGGCAGCTGTTCTGAACAATGCCTACTACCTAGAAAACTTGCATTTCACTGTTGAGGGAAAGGACACGCACTATTTTATCAAGACCACCTCCCCTGAGAGTGACCTTGGGACACTGAGACTGACAAGTGGGCGGAAAGCCCTGGAGAATGGCATCAACGTCACTGTTTCCCAGTCCACCACTGTGGTAAACGGCAGGACTCGCAGGTTTGCTGATGTTGAAATGCAGTACGGTGCTTTAGCTCTTCATGTTCGCTATGGCATGACACTTGATGAGGAAAAGGCCCGAATACTGGAGCAAGCCAGGCAAAGAGCTCTTTCCAGTGCCTGGGCCAGAGAACAACAGAGAGTAAGAGATGGAGAGGAAGGTGCCAGGTTGTGGACAGAAGGAGAAAAGAGGCAGTTGCTAAGTGCTGGAAAGGTACAAGGATACGATGGGTACTATGTACTCTCTGTGGAGCAATATCCAGAATTAGCAGACAGCGCTAACAATATACAGTTCCTCAGACAAAGTGAGATAGGAAAGAGGTAACACACTGGCTTAGCTCAGGCTGCCAAAGAGACTGTGTATTGGTGTCTTCAAAAAAAGGAGACCAAACTGTTTTGCTGCATTACTACTTGAGCCTAAGCTTACATCTTTGCTCAGATTTTTTCTGTAGCACAATCCAAACAGACTCTGTGATGAAAAGAGCGCCTTCCAGAAGAATGATACTGCTAATGACAAAACTTTTTGTTTTTCTCAATGACCTTAAAGGTGATCTGCTTTAAAGAATATGTTTACATATGCATATCGCTGCACTCAAGTTGGACTGAAAAGTATTAAAAAAAAAAAAAAAGAAGAAAAAAGAAAATAAAAAGGCCTACAGGTTTTGCAACAGGCTGGTTGTTCCTTTGAGGCACTGTATTTAATTAAGATACAGACCCATACAGTGTTTCCAAATATTACTGAATTGTTGACCTTTGCTTATGAGAAGTAGTCTTTCTCTTTCTCTCTCTCTTTCTCTCTCTCACTGCATAGGATGTGGTATATATCTGTTAATTTTAAAATGTGGGGAAAAAATTACTGTTTATAGACAACCCAACTGCTTTAAACTGTGCTGCTTTCTAAAAGGACATTGGCACAAGTGACTTATGCTACCATGGGAATTTAATATTGGATTTTACAATGCTAACATGGTTTGCCTTGGGGGGAAAACGGCAAGTAGAATCCTTGTTGCAGATAAGCAAAGGAAACCCTGATTTTTTTGTAAATTATGTGAGACAAGTTGTTTATGGATTTTTATATGAATTACAATTTACTGTACATCAAATATTAGTCTCAGAGGAGTTAATTTATGTAAAGTGTTTAAAAAGTTTATACTTAAAAATAAAATGATAAAAACATGTGCTGTGTGTGATTTTTTTAAAAAAAAGGAATTGCACCTTTTATGTTATAGCTGTACAGTATAAAGGATTATATTGTAGAGATATAACAGTGATGACTAATGTCCAAAAGTGTTAATATTTTTGTATTAGGTTTAAAGCTGTGCATCTATCACTCTGCTGATAGGATGGGACACTCCAAAGTGGCTGGCTGAATCAGACCGCAGCTCCCTCCCTTCCTGTTCCTGTCACCCAGGCCAGTGCTACTTCATCAGTCATTGTTAGAAGGCACAGTAACCAAATAAGTCTCATTTATTATGATGGAAGACTTTAATAGGTTGGGTTTTCCTTGTCTTTTTCCAGCCCTAACGTAATAAATGGACATTTATTCATACCAGGTGGGGTTTCTGTTGTTTTTTTAGAAGCTTTGTTTCACAATGGAGAGAATAGTGTCTCAGGTGCTTGGCAAATTGTATGTAGAAGAAGAAGAAATGATGTAGTTTCATCCAGTTATGTCAACTTTGTCTTCTGTATAATACAGCTCTTTTCGATGTTATAACTCCAGATAGAAGAAGCGTACCTCTGACCTGATGCTACAGAATTGCTCTTTAGGCAGGCAGACTCTTCAGTAGGTTCGTCTCCTGGCCTTGAGCTGGCAGATCAAATCCCATTACTGTGAACACTGAACCTGGGGATGGAGAGGAAGGTCCAATTCTAGTGCCTAATCTGCATCTCCACACCACTGCGTATATTTGGCATGCTCTGCTCCAAGGCCCAGTATATTTGCTGCAGGACAGAACTGAAGTGTGCAGCTGGTTCCTTATAGGAAGCCTGTAGTGGCATCTATGGCATCTGTTCTACATCGTGGCTGAAACCATTCTTAGAGCTTTTACTGTCATGAGCACTAAATTCAGCCACAAAAATAAATATTTTTAAGATGAGACAAAATTGGGGGGTTTTGATGTTCATTGAAATATGCGCAGTATTTCTATCCATGTATTATAATGATGAAACATAGTAAGTGAACGTGTCTTAACTATGAATGGTTCAAGTGGATGTAATAAAAATAGTTTTCTAACTGCTTTGTATTCCAAGAGTCTATGGTATTACATACTCTAAATTGCACATTAGGATTGTTTGATAAACAGTTTTAATTTCTCCCAGCCAAGACGCTACCGAATCTACAGTATCAGTGCTAGTACTGTATGTGTGTATTTGGTAGAGCATACAGAACTAATTACACATATAATGAATGCTAATCATCTATTAGAATGAAAGCACAGAATAGTTGTTAGTATTTTTTCCCTTGAAGTCTTGAGGGCCCTAAATTTAGAGATGATGATATGTCAGACCCCAGAGGCGTGTCATTGATCTACGTTTTCTTTCTAAAGTTGTAAAATGCTAGGTGTTTGCAGTTCCGTTGGGTGGCTCTTCCACAGCACTGTATTTAGCATGCTGTAAGTGCTCTCTGTTGAAATAGGCTCATATTCTAAATTATGTCAAATGTTTCTGTTCTGTTTGAATATGAAAAGCTTGTATAACATGTCAACAATGAAATATATCTTCTACTTGACGCATACCAGTTCCTTCTCCTTTGTTCTGGCACCAATAAACAACAAATTATAGTATCTGTTGGTAATCATTTTAGATAAAGTCAAATCAAGCCAATTAGTGGCCTTGTTAGTAGGTATAATGAGCCTATTTCTTGCTAAAAAATACTTGTGATCTGGACATGCTCCTGCAGGAAATAGTGACCTTGGGGAATATATAAACAAAAGATCTTTTTAAAGAAAAAATATGTATAATTAAAAGAAGCATATTACAAAAAAGAAAAGGAGATTCGAAGTATTTTAGGCAATGCCAGTCAAAATGCTATCCTGATATTTTGAGATGTATATTTCGTCTGATTTGTATTGTTCTT
This sequence comes from Neomorphus geoffroyi, assembly GCA_033558235.1. NCBI lineage: Eukaryota > Metazoa > Chordata > Aves > Cuculiformes > Neomorphidae > Neomorphus > Neomorphus geoffroyi. The sequence continues at coordinate 20,318,337 of JAUMJM010000020.1, read as the reverse complement.
TTAATTTGCCTTCTTAACTTTATATGTGTCCTGAATTTTCCACAAATTGATAACTATAGATTGCATCTAGGCTTTCCAATAAAAGCCAACCCAATGTGTGTGTGTGTGTGTGTGTTTATATTTGGTTTCTTAAATCTGTATGTCAATTATTGCATTTTTGCTGTTGCTTTTCTTTTTGTATCAGAAGAAGCGAACTGATCCAGTTCCACTGGTATCGATTCATTTCCTTCACAGTTGGCAGTATCTTTTTTGACTCTGTCCAACAGCCTCGTCTGCTAACTCAGCAAAGTGAATTACTCCATGGGATCTCTCAGGTGGCCTACTTTAAAGAAAACCTTAAATATACCTCACAAAGCCAAATCTTTTATAGATAAGGAAAAGCCAAAGAACAAAAAAATCACTTAGAATTGTTTTCTCTAATGTCCTCCTAAATAAAAACACGACAAAAAGTATTTGATTATAAATAATTAGGTTGGCACTGGTAGTTACATATAATACACAGAAGAAATCTTTCAATCTGCATTTAGACCCACTTTGCGGAAACCGCTGACTTCAGCACTGCTACATGTCAAGAGACTGCTTTGATTTTAGTTGGAACAGGCAGACTTCACCACACTTACTTTGTAGTGACAACCTGGAGTTGATAACATGTTGATCCAGCACGAATCGGGTCACTCTGCTTAGCTAACTGTGGCCTAATTTTGTTATTTAAAAAAAAAGCCAGTAAGAGAGCTTTCTGTGTTCACACTTGGGAGGTGAGAGATTTGCATTTTGACAAGGGAATAAAAAATGCCCTTACGACTGCCACTCTTCAGAGGCAATTTTAAAGTGATGGCTGAAAGACTATAAAAGAAAAAACACTACATAACGCAAGAGTTTAAAATGATTGTCTATGAGAGAATAGGCTGCATTTGCAGAGAAGACCAAAAAAAAAAAGGAGAGAAATCTTTTAAAAATGTGAATACGTTGTTTTACTGCTAACTCCAGAATGGCAAGCTACAGCTATACGTATGGCCCGCTTGAGAACCTTTAAGAAAAAAAGGAAGAGATTAATGTGTAATTCTTTGGTGTTGGGGAACGCAAAGCAAAGACCATTATTAGAAACAGCTTCTAAGCAGCTTATTAGAAGCTGTTTATTTGACACCTATTAGAAGCTGCCAGGGTTAAAAATAAGCCAAAGCAGAGCATTGTACAGAATGCAGAAATTAAACAGCACAGGCACAGTGAAATCAAATCCCCAACCGCAAAGCCATATCCACACCAACCAGACTGATCATCTTCTCACGTACAGCCAATTAGTGCTAAGGAGTAAACATGCAACGCTTATAAAATTAAATTGATCTTTGACTGCACAGAAGTTCCTAGGGCTCAGTGATCCAAAAAAAAAAAAAAAAAAAAAAAAAAAAAAAGTCAATGAAAACCAGTTAATTGATGGGTAGGTGCCATTTCCCCCCCCCCCAGGAAAAAAGGAATGCATGGTCTATAGCTGTCATGCTGACGGACAGAGCTTAAGACTTCAATTTTTCCTCTGAAGTTTTTAGCTTTGTAGCAGAGTGACCATATGAGACAAATTTAACTGTGAGAGTATCTAGGCTATACCTATAAAAAAGTCAAACCACTAATAATAGATAGAGCCCCGCTGCTCCCTCAGCCCATTTTTCAACTTTAAGAGTAATGTAAATAGGGGCGCCAGCACTTCAAGGAAGCGTATCACCAAAATCTGAAGAAAACACAGCTTCTCTGTTCATCCATCTCAGAAAGCAGAGTATTTGTTGTAGATGACTAAAAAGGTCTTAGGCATTTCAGGGTGAAAAGACAGTGGAAAAGTTTGTTTCTCATGCTGCTTCCTAATCACAGGCTGCAATATTGCATATGGCAGTTGGCACTGTGAGGGTGACGAAGGACAAAAACATGCTGTCCCATGCTCGGGTACAGTCTGCCCCACTTTAGTAATGGGATGTGCTGGGCATGAAGGAGGAGGAAAAAGAGATGGCCTGTCATTAGGTGATCTAAAATGCAATAGTGAGAGTGAAGTCACACTGTATCACACAAATACTGGCACGAGGATTATCTTAGCTGTATTAATCTTTGCACACATGCGTTAAAAAACAAAAAACTGGGGAAAAAAAATACCCTGGCCCAATTTCTAGCAATTCTAAACTGTGCAAGGATGACAAAAAATGCATCCCTAAATATGCTAAATATTGTTCGCCACTTCTAAACAAAGCAAGCTAAACAACACCACCATCCCTGTCTTATGTACAATCTGGAAGTTGAAGAATAAGCATAATAACATGGCAGCTCATTACACTGTCATGTTCTCACAGAACTTATTGTGTTCAGTAGTTCCGCAGGTAAGCTCTTGCTGTTAATTACTATAACTTCCTAGGTAAATTGAGTAAGCCTTTTAATTTACTAAGTTAAAATTCCGTCATTGAGGAATATATTCTAGACACATGCTTTTTTTTCCCTACTATAAACTAAGTCAAAGCTCATAGCAACATAATTATGCAGCTTAGAGTTAATGGTTCGCACAAAGCTGTCTTAATAAAGCCTTCTGGGATTCAGGAGGAAAAGGAAGAAATTCAGAAACTTAAGAACAAGGCTGGAAGGCGACAACATGTTTCAACTGGCTCTAGTTACTCAATCACACTTAAGCTGTCTGAGACAGCAGGCATGCGGGAAACTGTTATCCCAAAGCAATGAAGAATGTCCACATTTCAAGCCCAGGAACCATTTTAAAACTCAAAATTACAGGAATAGCTATCTAATGAACCAATTAACCTTACATCAATCAAAAAGAAAATAGTATGAGGAAAGCTAATACAAGAATCAAAACTGAGAGTAACTATAAGCACATGATGCTATAGAAAATTCCTTTCAGTGCTTGCTGACAAGAACTACAGGGGGAACAATGGGCTGGGGAGGCTGAGGGGGTGTACAAGACCATAGTACTAGGACCAGGTGCTAGTCACCATTTTCCACAATGAAGGAGAAGCACATATTAAAAAAAAAACAAAATAGTGACGACAACATCTGCAGATGACAGAAATTGATTGAGTGGCAAATAATGGCTAGGACAGAGCAGTCATACAGAACAATACGGATCACTCGCTGAAGTGAGCCTATTCAAACAAAATGCATTTTAATACAGACAACTCCAGAATTAAAATACCTCAGAATAAGAAATGCAAATCTTACTATGAAAGGTATGTAGCTGTCTACAAGAAAGCAATGACTGGAAAGAATGAGGAACACATAATAGATAAATAACTCATTGTGAGATTCCAGTACAATAGTGGTGGCAGTGAAGAGCTCGTAGGCATAGAGAAGCTTAATGAGATTACTGGCCTTGTTAAACAAGGAATAGGAAGGCAATGTTATCTCTGCATATGGCACCAGCAAACTACTCTTGCATACAGGCCTGGTGCATGCATCGCAAAGACGTTAAAGATGTTAAAACCCTGGAGAGAGAGACAGACAGACAGAGACAAAAAGACAGAGAGCAGAAGGAGTCATCACACAAATCTGAGGCTTGGCAAAAAAAAAATAATATCTTGCAGGGAAAGATTTAAACAGCTCATCCACCTCCCACCAAAAAAAAGAAAAAAAGAAAAAACAAACAGCTGAAGGGTGCTGTGACAATAGACTCCAAGTGCCTGCGCAGAAAAAAAAATCCCAACACATTATAGTACTTTGCTTCTAAATGAGAAAGGAGGAAAGAGACAGTAGGTACAGTGGGTAGGAATACAATTCTGATAAAATTCACATTAGGAATTTGATACTTCAAAAGAAAAAAAACCAACAAACTCATGGGGGAGGTCTGCTTCATAAACACTAGAACAAACTACAGAAGTAGTTTTCAGAAGCTTTTGGCAACATAGGCAGCTGTTAAAAGTTATATGTAATGGATGCTGTTAATCGAACTTTAAACCGGACGATGGCACATCCATTTAGCTGCACAGGAGACATCAAAGTGAAATATTTGTAACTCTGTTAAAGACCAGACCAGAGGGTTTGTCTTCTCCTCTTATCCCCTCCCCTTTTCCAACTCAGAAATATCCAAAATAATGCGATACAGACTGAAGCCAACAAAGATTCAAGTCCTGAGTTTTTAAACACACAATGCAAGGCTGAGGCATTTTAAAAACATCCCTTGGTTTTCACAGTGGAGATGCACTGTTCTATTACTTTTTATAGCAGCTGGTTATTAAAACTAACTAAAATAAACCTCCTCACTTTCTACTAAATTCTTTTCAAGAGCACAGTAGAAGCCAATATGCCTGCATGTTTATGTCTCCAAGGTATCCAGACGCAGGTGTTTAGGGTAAAAAAAAAGTAAAATAATAAAACCTTCTCTGAGTGAACAGCGACTGCACTTTGCCCTGAGCATACATAGCCCTCAATTAACGAGTCTCCCTTCACAGGTGTTATATGCCCTGTCAGCTCAGAGGAAGGCGGGACAGTACCCAGTCACCACTCTGTGCAAAGCCCAGCTGTCTGGGGCTGCTGTGCTGGCACCCATAGAATCACAGAATTACAGAATGATTTGGGTCAGAAGGGACCTTAAAGCCCATCCAGTTCCAACCCCTCTGTCACAGGCAGGGACACCTCCCACCAGACCAGGTTGCTCAAGGCCCCATCCAGCGGGGCCTTGAACACTGCCAGGGAGGGGGCACCCACAGGTTCCCTGGGCAACCTGCGCCAGTGCTTCACACCCTCACCGGGAAGAATTTCTTCCTAACATCTAATCTAAATCTTCCCCCTTCCAGTTTAAAGCCATTCTCCTCCCTCATCCTATCACTACTTGCCCTTGTAAAATGTCCCTCCCAGCTTTCCTGTAGCCCCTTCAGGCACTGGAAGGCCGCTATGAGGTCCCCCTGGAGCCTCCTCTTCCTCAGGCTGAACAACCCCGACTCTCCCAGCCTGTCCTCGTAGCAGAGGTGCCCCAGTCCTCTGAGCGTCTTCGTGGCCTTCTCTGGACCCATTCCTACAGTTCCATATCCTTCTTATGTTGGGGGTTCCAGAACTGGACACAGCACTCCAGGTGGGGTCTCACCAGAGCTGAGTAGAGGGGGAATAATCACCTCCCTCGCCCTGCTGGCGACGATGTGGGGCAGACCTGGAAGGGGGGGAGCGTTTCCTTGCTCTGAGTAAGCAGGGGCAGCAGCTCAGCAACCCTTGCGTTCTGGGTCCCACATCTGGGTCGGGGCAATCCTTGGTTTCAGTACAGGTTGGGGGATGATGTGACTGAGAGCAGCCCTGCGGAGCAGGGCTTGGGGTGCTGATTGATGAGAAGCTCAATGTGAGGTGGCAATGTGCGCTCGCAGCCCAGAAACCAATCGTGTCCTGGGCTGCATCCAAAGCATCATGGCCAGCAGGGTGAGGGAGGGGATTCTCCCCCTCTACTCTGCTCTCCTGAGACCCCACCTGGAGTGCTGTGTCCAGTTCTGGAATCCTATGATTAGCGGGCGCTCCCAGCCAAGGCACGGCAGCCCAACGCGGTGCCCGAGCTGCAGACACCCGCGTAGCAGCGCTGGTGACCCCAGCCCCCGCGCTCCCAACAGCGCCGCTCGCCTCGCCCCTTCGGCGCCCGCTGCCCCTTTCTCTGCCCCGCCCCGGCACCGCCCGCCCGGCCCCCTCACACACACCCCCAGCACAGCTCGGCCGGGGCTCGCGCGCCCCCTGGCGGGCAGGGGTGGAGCGGCGGCCCCGGGTAGCTGCCTCAGCGCGTAAGGGCCGTGGCCGCCATTTTAGAGGCTCGGAGGGGCGTGAGGGGCCGTTCGTCCTGCTCCGCGATACCGCTCGCTGAAGGCTGGGTTCTAGAAAAAGTAAATGGATATATAGGTAGGTAGGTAGGTAGGTAGGTAGGTAATAAATAAATGCTGCCTTAAGATGCCACATCCCCTAGAGCAGCACCTCATGTACAGGGAGGTGATTCTGCATTTCTACTCTGCTTTCATGAGACCCTTCCTGGAGTGCTGCATTCAGTTCTGTTGTCCTCAGCACAGAAAGGGCATGGATCTGTTGGAACGGGTCCAGAAGAGACGATGAAGATGATGAGAGGGCTGGAGCACCTCTGCCATGAGGACAGGCGGAGAGAGGTGGAGTTGTTCAGCCTGGAGAAGAGAAGGCTCCAGGGAGACCTCATAGCAGCCCCTGCTGCACTGCACAGCCACACCAGCCACTCCTGTTCTGCTGCCCTAAAGCAGGGTCCTTTCTCTGGCTGAATTGCACCTGAACACGAGTAGCTGCTCAGTAGCACCTTGTTCCTTTTTAAATGAAATCAAAGGTACCAGCTTGACTGCTGGTATATGCATTTAGTAAAATATGTGGGGACTTTTGTTTTAACGGCACAAAAAGGTATTTACAGATGGCTTTCATCTGCAGCCAGTGAAATGCAACAGCATGGAGATCACTGCTTCAAACAAAGAGCAGCCTGTTTCTTAGCTTAGCTGGAGGGGACGTGCTCTGGCTGGAGGCAGCCCCACGGTAGCTGGTGGCTGGCTGTGGGCACTGCCACAGCCGAATACCAACACTGGGCCAGCTACTGCAGGGCTACAGCTGCCTCAGCCAGGAGGACAGAGGGGAAGCGCTTGGTCTAGTGTTGTGCAGCAAATCACATGTGTGTGCACATGCCTTGAAAGTTAATTTGTGATTTTTTGCTCCTCAATAAATCAAAGAAGATGCCCCAATAAATCCTGCTCCTCAGGAAGAAAGCAAAATGCCAGGAACTGCATGGAGTAGAGAACAGGGCTATTTTTCTTTTCAGTGCCAAGTGATACTCAGTGCTGTGTTGGGTCAGGCCTTCAGCCTCTGCTAAGTTAATATCAACAACTCCTTCATCTAAAGGGCAGATAGTAACAGTGGGGCACCCCTTGCACTTTTCTGCCTTTCCTTCCTCCTGTTGCAATAGCCTCTGAAGGAGCTGCACTAATTAGTTTGCTATTGCACTTCTTGGGTGGCTGGAGGAACACACTGCCTCTGACCTCATGCTTTGCAATGTACCTTAACAGCTTATTACTGCAATTGCATAGCAGCAATGGTTCATTTTATAGTTACTTTGAAAGAGCCTTTCCTCTAGTGCTGAAAAATAATCTTAAGACTAATACACAGTCTCTCCAGAAGACTGCTGTTAAACTGTCTATAACCAAGTGTCCAAACACTGCACTGCTGTTTCATTTGCTTAACATTGACTCGCGAGCAATTAATATGCCTGACATAACAGCACACTACAAGGCCCATAAAATCTGTAGCAGTAGGGGAGTGAAATGATTATAACTTTTTTTTTCTTTTTTTCAATAATACCAGACTACAGTTTGGGCACTAATCTTTTCAAAGCAAGAAGCTGAGCTGTGTCTGAACAGCTGTTGTTTACTGAAGCAATAATTAGCAATGAACCAGTCAAAATTCCAGCTACCTTCGGCAGCAGCTCAGTGGTCATTTGCACCCTGTGCCTGGAAGCAGAGAGGCTCTCAGCTTCACATGTAGACTATGCTTAATAAAAATCTCACTTAGCTAACTTTAAGAAAGGAAATATTAAAAATGGCAGCATCAGCCAGCCTTATGAATACCAGTAATCCCACTGAGCTCATTGTGAGCTGGGAGGCACAGATGGCAGCTTGTACCAGATGTCCCTGACACAGTGGTTTGCAGCTGGTGGAGGACAGGTCCTTGCTGCAAATAAGGTGTTAGGCGCAGTCCTGCTGCATGGGCTCTGTAGGCTCCAGGCAAGGCTGGCTGCACCCTGCTTCTGGGACTGAAACCTCTGGGGAAAGCCATTTGCCAGGTCTGCATGTCTCCTGGTCTTGTAACACTACTTAGCTTAGTTTGAGAGAGCAGCAGAGCAGCAGTAAAAGAGAGGAAGAGGGCTGTGGAAGGCAAGGGAGCAAAGAGGTAGCCATAGGCCATGTTAAAGATGGACCTCCTGATTCCATATCTCAATGAAACCTAGAGATATCTATGTTCTTCCACTGGGGGAAATCACTAGGGAGAAAACAAGATATCCCAAAGTAGCCGTTTGTTTATTCATAGGGCATGTTGCTGGTACACATGAGTTTGCAACCAGGAATCTGAGTGTACAATGTTTTCAGCTCACATGCTGACCACCTTGTTACTGGCAGCAGTGGTATATGTATTCATCCCCTGAAACCAGATGAAAACATTAGTATACAGCTGTACACATCCCAGGTAAGGACTCAGAAATGAGGATACAAAGTGAGGCCAAAGCTAAACCATTCTAATGGTCTGCTGCTGTCCAAAGGGATAGTTGTGTGCCCTTCTCCCACCTCTTCCTAGTCAAAACTTCCCATTCCTTGGGCCACCACTTACATATCTCTGATCCTATTGTGAACCACTCTGAGAACCTAAATGCCCTCCTCCCCAGAGATTCATTCTGCATGGATCTTAGCTCTCTGGAATGCCTTCAGGCAACATGAGACGAGTATGACCCAAGTGAGAAGATAGGAACATGCAGCCAGGGTTGGTGTGAAGGGGAGACAGGGCAGGACCTCACTGGCTACAGTCAGTTTAAGTGGCTGTCCCCTAACAGTTTCAGTCACCTGCTGCCTCTCTGGCCTAGTAAATATTTAATTACTTACTTAAACACAAACCAGAGCTAACTGGAGGTTGAGAAGGACATGCCTCATACTAGCAGAAGCAGCCCTAAGTTGTCCCCATCTGGACTATTACAGATAGAAATTTAAGTTCCCAGGTTTAAAGTCTCCATGCCAGTAGAGCACTGGAAGCAGTCAGTCTCCAGGGACCCAGGAGGGGCTGCAAGCCGCACCAGGGCAAGTGGAATGCTCCACAAACAGGCATCTGCCCTGATCCAGAGGTTCCTTCTCCTGTGTGAGAAAACTTGCCTGCCAAAACTGATAGGTACATTTCCACTAACAACTGTCAAATCAGTGGCTCTCGACTAGAGAAAATAAAAATACTTTGACAGAAAATTCCTGACCAGCACTACATAATAAGCCAGAAAACTATTTATCTCATTACACATGTAGTGTCTTAGAGCTTCCTTTTCTGGCTAGTCAAGTTGTCCTTTTGAGATGCAACTCTGATGTTAGAGACACAGGGATCCAGGACAGTCAGTTATGAGCTTGAGCAGTTTCAGTTAAATTAAAGAAAATATATTTCAAATTTTAATTTTTTGTTGGAATTATATTTTTTTCATATTACTGAGAAATGATAGCTATCACTTCTATCATTGGAAATCCAACTAGAGTCACTGGGCTAGTAAAAAAAAAAGAAAAAGCAGGAGGCCAGTACAGACCAGACAACAGACCAGTACAATTTCACTGGATGAGCTCAGCAAAGCTCAGCAAAATGTCAAACAGTGAGCATGATTTTAAGCGAGGTCTTCCAGATTTAGATGATAGGAACCTAACTGTTCTTTCAGCAACATTTACCACGCCAGAGTAACTGCAGAAGTTCAGTCATTTCAAAATAAACATGGTGATATTTACATAAGTGTAAATAAAATCAAGTCACAGCATGCCATACCTTTCAGGTCTATTAAGACATACCTCACGTGGTGCTGTGAGGCACAAGGCCAAATGAGTTCAACAACCCAAGAAATAGAATAGTGCCCTCAAAGTGTCTGGCCTGGGGTGTAATTAAACTGAAACCTGAAATTTCTGGAAGCTCAAGAGATTCACATTTCCTTATTTGCATAGATCATTGCAACTCAATAAAGAAGCATCATTTGTTTTTCAGAATCCTATTTCTTTTCTCAGTCAGCATAGACAAAAAACATTCAACCAAAATGCTATGGATGTGACTGTAGCTGACAAAGAGAGATGTGGAGCTGACAGTCCATAGTCAGGAAGGGCTGGTGAGCCCAGATCTTGCAGCCCACACATCACATCAGATGACATCATGCTTTAGCGCACCAGAACACAAAGCCACAGGAGCTCAAATAAAAGCCTATCTATATATAAAAGGTGCAAGTTGTAATGGTACCATAGAAACTTAGGATACAAGCCCCATCAGAGGGTTCACATGGGTTCAGCTACTGTGACTAACAGGATTTATACAACTTTTGATCAAGAGTTCCATTGCCAGAACTTGTGTACTGTACAAAATTTGTAAGACCGATTAGGATATGACAAACTTTCCACTGAAATTCCTGGATCATGTTGCAGGAGTAGACATTAAAAAAAAACCAAACAACCAAAACAATTGCATATTATAGTAAAAGCCTCCCATTACTTATCAGCTAACATGAACAGTACAGTAGTGAATGGTCAGGTATACCCAAACTCAATACTCCCGCCACAAAATGCTTGAAAAATGTGTAGCGTGAGTATCTTTTTAATAGGGAGGAAAAGCAGAGGCTGCAGAGGGGGTGGCCCAAGCAGCATAACTTTAGCTTTGTACTGTCTTCCAGGCCAAAAGCCTCTTGCACATAAGGAGAGCTAGAGGAGACAGAAAGGCACCCAGCTTTGCTCCCTGCCCAGAGTGATTCTCAACACTGCTGCCTGGGGCAGCAGTTTATCTGTACCACATTCCAGGCTTGGGACCTCAAAAGACGTTGCTCTGAGAATATTCTCAGGGACTTGTTTGTCAAGAGCAAAAGTCATTACTGAAGCTCGTGCTATGGCACATGTATCAAGAGTGTGTCACAGTACAGGGATGGTGCAAAAGCAGGTGATGTCCCAGCACCAGTGACACAGCCCCCACAGAGTGGAGCAGGATCAGGTGTTGAATAGGAGAGGGGAAGCAAAGTGGAAAACAAATCAAAAGAAAAGGAAATACTAGCTGAAGAAGAGAACATTGATTAAATAAAACACCAATAGCAAGTAAAGGAGCAGGAAGAAAGCCACTGTGCCTCATGTAGCACAGAGGAGGCAGTGTCACAAAGGGCTAGAGCAGGGGAGAAGGCTCAAGGCCCTGATCTTTCAGGCAAACTTGTACTATTCAGGACCTCCTCTCCATCCACCCCTCAAACACTGTCTTCTCTCCCAAATAGATCTCCAGAAGTCAGAAGAATAGGCACAGGCTGAAGACTAGGGATGTCTGAAATGGAAGGGGCTGTCCCACCATCTAATCAGGGTTACAAGCTTCTGCTTGTCACTCCCAAGCCACCCCAAGCCTCAATCAGAGTGGCAGAGAGCCAGGTCCTTTTCCCCATCTCCAAGCCATGTAACGTACTTTGTAAAAACCCTAGAAAGTACGTGTTTCTCATGCTTAAAGGACCAGCAAATAAACCTTATTAATGGTATCTTGATAATCTACATGCCCAGAGAGAGTGCATGTTACTTCCTTAGTCTAAGAAGCATCATCTAAGAGCTTTCTTCCTGTTTATTTTAGGACATGTTCTCTCACTACTCTGCTGCGGAAAGCCAAGGTCTCCCCCCTTTCCAAAACTTGTGATTCAGGCAGTAATAGCTGTAAAGCAATATCTGTCTAGAGTATTACCCTAGGCAGAAGTGGAAAGTCTCCTAGGGTGAAATTTTACAATTACTGGCCCACTGCTCAGCCTTCCCACTAGGCAAGCTGGCCTCAGAAACAGCAGCAAGAGGTTCACAAGAGAGTCTGTGCACCTTCCAACGCCACAGGTCTTGTAATATTTCACACCACAGGGGGGAGAAGGATGTGAGAACAACAGAGGTTCTTAATAATACTTAGTTCTTTTGAAACATCACCCTCTGAAGTGCTCATAACATTGTACAAAAGAAGCCAAGCTTTATCCCCATTTTACAGAGAGATGATAAGAGTTGCAGGCAACAGCAGGCCAGGAGCAAAGTCAAGAAACAAACCCCAGGTCTCCCAGTTTCTACAGGTCTAATGGTAGGAAAAGGGTGCCGTCCTGGGAGTCTTCTCATAATGACAATTTCTCCACAAAGGCACTGACATTTTAGCACTGATTTTAAAAACTTTTCCACTAGCAGTGGTGGAAGACTTAAGTGTTGGTGTAATTCTCATGGAAATGAGATTTGAAACAGGATCCACAGTTCCCTATAAGATACTCAAATCTTAGCTTGTGTTACAGCTGCCTTTTAATGAGCATTTAAGCCAGTTTCCATTAGTTTATAAGCTTTTACACTCAGGCATGTCTTAAGCCATGTGGCAGATGCTTATAGAAAGTTCTGCACTTGTGTGAGATCCTCTAGAGAAAAAGATCTTCAAAGGGGTAACGGTATCTACTTCTGATTAAAAGTCTAGCTTAATATGCTTCTTGAACACCACTGGGTGCATCCTGCATAGCACATTCTGATCAGCAGTGCAATGAACATTCAAAAGAAGTATTTTCCTTGTCCTGTTAGTTTATATGAAGTTTAGGATTTTAAATGGTTCTTGACTGAAACACAAGTACCCTGCATTCAGCAGAGACAGCCCTGGGCTGACGCTGCTCAGAGACAGTACCTCCTACTCTACACCTCCTGTCCCAAGGGAGCAAGGAGTCACAACAAAGATCCTCTGGTTTTCCACTGGTGCTGGTTGTTGGAATGGCCAGGCAATCATTAGCTATCAGCAGGTCCCAGAGATTAGAACAAGTACTTGGGGAAGCTCAAGTCAAATTTTATTGTCAGTGTTGAATACACTGCCACATTTACAACTCTCACATTCTGTGCTGCACCAAATGCTCTGCCACTATAGCAGAAGCTTGGGCTCCTAACATTTATGAACATCGAGCTGAAAATCTACTCAAACCACATTGTAAAAGAAGTGACCTATGCATCTATATCTTAAGCATGAGATGTGATTTCCTTGTGAGCTTACTACCAAAGTCTTCCTGTCCTCTAAGTAACCTGCAGACCAGTCCTCTCTTGTTCTTCCATTAAAGAAGCTACGCTGGCAAAGGGCGTCTGAGACTCCGTCTGCCCCGAGGTTATCAGGAGTCAAGCCACATCCCCACATCTCCCGGTAGTGCTGGTTTCCTGAGCGATGTAGGGGCCTGTTAGCAGACTGCCTGTATGCTCATGTAGTAGTCTGTTAGGAGAGCAAACCTCAGCTGACACATAGATGTTTGTTTTATCGGCACAGGTTTTTCTACCACTTCTCCAGGGAGAAAAGAAGGAAGTTTCTTCCCCACAAATGTAACCATTCAGACTAAGAGGGCATAAAAGAGGCTTCCACTGCTTAAACAAGAATAACAATGGCATGAACATGAGATGCCAGGAGAGACATTTGGTATGCAGTGAAACTCATACAAGCAACAGAGCCTGACATCTAATGGAGGAATGGCCAATGAAGGTCAGAAAATTATATTGGGAATCTCTGCACTGCTTTTAAACTAGAAGTGTTGCCTGTTGCTGGTTGCCTTTGGTGCAGTTTTCACTGTGTTCATATGGCGGCTATTCATTGTTGGGTAATTATCTTGTTTTATTTTTCTATTTATTTATTGAGTAAATCAAACTAATAAAAATCCAGCCCACGATTGCCATGGGAACACTCCAACAAGGACAGATGCAGTGTGTAGCTGCAAGGAAAGAAAGCAGGCTTCAACTTTATTAAATTATACACAAGGCAATCAATACAACTTAACACAAACAGCACTTGCAGGCTCTGCACTAACCATCCAGAAGGCTCAACCAGTAACTTTAGAGCTTCTTGCAACACCAAATCTTAACAACCACCACGCCAAGTTTCTGTAAGGGAACGTGGTCCAGAATGCACTCTTTCTTGCCCTTCCCTCATGTCCTTCTAAAGGGAATCCCAGAAAATGTATAGTCTACTTTTCTACCCACAGACGTGCAAGGTATTTTTTAACTTTCCCCAAATTCAGTATATCTGTGTTGAATTTTTGCTCTGGCAATCCCAGAATTTGCATTGAAAATTTAGTCCTAGTTAAAATAGTACATTTAAGCAATTTCAAATGGGTTCTGAAAGTAGAAATCATATCAGTCGCAAACAAATCTAAATTGTTGTTCAGCTTAACTTGGTCACTGTCTCTGCAAAGACGGATGACAAGAGACAGGAAAATAGAAAGCAGAGGAGATGAAAGCGATAAAGGGCCTACAAAGCTCATAGCAATTTTTCTCCTTAATTTCCTGATATTAAAGGTAATGCCACTGAGAGAAAGCCAGCAAAAAGAATTACATGCACTGCCCAGACTGTAGTTGTAAAAGGCAGTCTCATCACTCCCAATCCTTTGTATCACCAGCAGTGAGGGTTGTCTTTCTGGACACTGGAGGGAGAAAAGGTGCCAGGCACTTGATTAGGCCAGATCACAGTCTCCTTAAGTCCCCCAGCTGGGAGCCATCTGACAGTAACTCACTCTGTGCAGGTCGTCCTTTCTATTGCAATGCATTCCCACCTGCCAGAATGCTGTGATTATCCTCCCTGCTCACATCTTCTTAAACTTGCCCCAGCAGGGCTGACAAGACCCCCCTCACCCTTCCTTGCAGAGTTGAGAAGAGGCCCCATTGCCTTTCTGTGCCGGGCACCCTGATCCAATCCCAAGAGCTCTTTTCTTTATTTCTAGTCCTGTTCTGATGACAGTTTATCAGGAATCAGTTCTGCAATTAGGCAATACCTATACCGACAACTTTGGAGAATAAAAGATGATGTTCATTGCTTTGCTCCTTCTACCCATACCCTACCTCCTTCTGGGATTATTCAATATTTCATTTCTAGTACCAGCCAGCATTGTCTCCAGTCCTTAGCCAGAAAGATATGCTGGCTCTGCCTGGCAGAACTGCAGCACTGAATATGTGACTTCAAAACAGGCAAAAGCTGATCTTCCCTGTTCAAGTTATTTAAGCCACCTGTTATGACATTGTTCGTCCAGGACAACCGTGCAGCTTCCACCCACACTCATGCAGCATTTCCCTAATATCTTTGCTTTATCTACTCTGCCTATAAGAAGTTCTATGTGGTGCCATTCCTTCCGTCTGCCATTCCCTGACACATACAGATAGGTATCGGTAAATTTCCTCAGCCACAGCAGCTGCGCTTTCTTTCATTAACTGTAAATATTCTGCCATCTGTATTGCAGTATTCCTGTTGCACTTCTCAGCACTTTGTGTTCTCAGTCACCATTACATTGCACACCAAAGTGACTGTGTGGCAAATTCTGCCGATGCCACACTGGAAGGAAGAGTTGTGATTTTAATGCATTGAAACAATCTTTAACTAACAAGCAAGCCCAACTTCAACTTAGAAGGGGTTGTTTTCAATTCTGTGATTTCTTATTTGAGCTTTCTGAATAGAAATGGATTGAGAGTGAGGCAGTCAGAGTTACAACTGTTGCTTCCTATTCCATCCTATTTAGGATGGGGTTTTGTCTCTCATTTCCTTCTCCATGAGATATTTAAGCAAAGACTTAAGAGTAATGTCATTACTGCCAACAAGATTGTGTTTGTTCTCCATTGCATTGCACAAACACAAAGTTACAGGTAAATTAAGCACTGCAGAATTTACCTTTACCATACTATTAAGTTATTGCAACATCTTAATTCTCATCTCTTCTGATCAGGTAGTTTTAGCTGTTTTAAAGTAACAAGTCAAATGTTTCCTTTCTGCTTAACCCTCTAAAGTACATTTCATCCTTGAGGTTGAATTATTGATGAGTGGCATTTGTTAGCAGAAGAGTTTTCCAGAGTTTTGGTTCACTTTTCTTTTTGTTGAACCTCATTATGGCCAGCCAGCTATCATAAATGAGACATCATCGTTCTATAAGTGAAAGATGTTTCTCATTTAAGCATAGGGCTGTAATAAATATTTCCATATAAAATTGTTGTTTTCTAATTAGTATGTCAAGGTTGGTATCATTTAGATTGCTAAAGTCTGTCTTTAAAATAAAATATGAATATGTATTTTGTCACAAAATCAAGGTAATAAAATGTTCTGTAGCAACAACTTGATGATTATGTTTTTAATACTGATCTAATTAAAAACAGTGACTGACTCACAAAGAAGACACCCTGCATGGAGTACCTTATGAAAGTGTTTACTTTTTTTCATTGTGGCATTTGGTTCCAATGAGGACTGTCCAGTAGATCAGGATGCTTGGAAAGAGGTAATTCCTAGCAGAACAGAGCTGGAAATAAAACGTACTGTTAAAGCACTATCAAATCTGAGGAAGTGCTGATCTGGAACCTAACTTTGCACTGACTCCCAGCCTCAGCTTGGAACCAAAATCCAAGCTCTGAAAAGCCTTGAACTCTACAAGTTCACATATGGGTCCAATCAGACAGCTCAAGCCCATTTCCAAGCAGAAGGAAGCTGAAAGACATGTGGTATGCTGGGGAGACAAACCACAGAGGTTTATTGTGCTCTTGTGCCCTTAGCAATTGTTTTAATGGGTTGGAGCTCCTAGGAGACAGTTTGACTTTTGTTCATGTCTATACGGTTCTCTTAGAATGCTGACTGTGCAGAAGCCTGAAGCTGTCAACAATCTGCTTCCAGTGTTATTTCAAGGAAAGAAAAGTGAAGTGACATCTGATCTGTTGAGAGAGGATGAGGAGGGGGTTATTTTTAAAATATAAAGCAACAACAAAAATCTGTATGGAATCAATACTACAATCAATACCTTCTGCCCCTCTGGAAGGCACAGCTTAGTCTGAAACACAGGTTTTTCCCCCTCTGTTGCAACAACTATCCATTAAAAAGACTAGTACTTATCTTGCCAAGACCACATTGTCAGTAAGTGTTTTGAAGCTCTGCAATAATGATTATTGTGCAGTATTGCATTTTAATAATTCAAATAAACCATGGAACATTATGAACTCTATGGCTAAGTAAATACTTTGTTGCAACTCTAGCCTTGGAAAGCATCCTCCGTTTCAGGAGAACTGTCTTTCTGCAGAAATGAGCATTTTGAAACTACTGCCTTCACAAAGAGTAGCCCTGGCTGCTGCTGGTCTCCTCCAGTCTGTGCTGAGGGGGAAATCTATAATTGTGAAGATCATCATCATGTGATAACTGTGGTGAAGTGATCTTTTGTTTGTACCATCAGACTTGTGCAAGTAAGAATATCCATCCATATGTGGCATTCACCTCCTTTCCTTTTATTCTTCAGTCACTACAATTTGGAACTGGAACCTAGTCAATGCCAACAAGAAACATCTGCCTGTTCCGGCAGAAGTAACTCCATGGCATTTCATTTTTTAATGGCCCTATGGGAACCTGGTTTGAACAGAGGATGTGGACTGCAGAAGTTGCTGGTGTGAGGTATTAGCACTAGCCATGAATCTCCTCAGTCCTTCTTTCATCCAAGGTCCTTCTCCTTTGAGGTGAAGCAGAGATGGTGAGAGAGGCTTTGTAAAGGGCACTAGTGAAGGATAAGTGGATCAGGAAGAGAAGACTCCAGGACAGTGGAGGTGAAGAAATGCTACAGTTTTGCAAGAATGAGTACAGGTGTCCAGGAAAGAAAAGAACTAGACAAAATTTAAAAAGAAAATGGAGGACAGAATTAAAAAAAGAGAAGTATCATTACTCAAGGGCATTAGTTTCAGGAGGAGAAGAGTTAGAAAACATACTGCTTAGGCTAGAGAGTGCACTAGGGAAGGCTGTCAAGCATGGATGTCAGCTATGTAAAATATACTGTTGGTACTATTCAGCTGTACTAACATGGCACACAAATTCCTGGTTCTCCCTGGTCATTGGGAATTTTACAGACTACTTAAAAGACATGAGGATTTCCCTTACTGTTTTGTCCTAAATGCAGCCTTTTGTGGCTACTGACATGTAGATAGTAACATAAGTGCAAAGTCTGGAAAGGTGAATGAGAAGGCTTTGTCTTGCTAAGGATACAAAGCATTTTAATTTTTTTCAGTTCTTATATGAATAAGACAACACAGAGGCTCTCTATTCCCTGTCTTAAAGCTTTGTCTGTTTCTGTTGGACAATTCCACTACTAAAAGTTTGGTGAGGCTGGCTGTTCTGTTTAGAGTGGAACAGTAAAGACAAAGGACATTTTCTAATCTGCTAAATCATGTAGCTCAAGGGTCTCTCCACTATTATGCATGCGCTTTTCTACAACCCTCAGAAGATAAGATTAGATTAGATGGAACAGTATCAGAACTAATGTATCACTAGAAAATGAAAGAAGTTGCTGTCTATTAAAGTGCAACAAAACTACTAAACAGGAAATGGATGACTGGCTACAATAAATCAAAGCTTAATAAGGCTTTCAATCTATATGGTTTTTTATTTATAGCATAGAACTGAATAGGCTAATATTTCTCATTCAAATTTACATAAATATGTTTTTTATTGTCTGGTAGGTCAAACAGAGCCCTGGTAGGTGCAGACACAATTCCTCTGGCTTCTGAGAAGTCAAAGTACCCACCTTTTGAGGAATGTGTTGCTCTGACAAACAGCAGAGTCAAAAGTACTCCATGACAGATAGAAAATTTGCATTTCCATTAGTGAGGCCTTTGTCAAATGAAATCCCTAAAGGCAATGAAGAATGTGTGTAGAAAGAAAATGCAGTGTATTAATTTACCTCTACCCAAAAAAACCCAAACCATCACTGTATAGTTCAATGAAACGTAAGTTAAGATAAAAGGCAGAAGGAAAAGATTTACGTTCCAGTGGGCCATACAATAAAGGGATAGTGATTTATGCATGCTCTTGCCACAGGTTACCCAGAAAAGAAATGCTTTTAGATAGCTTGGCTGGCTGGTAATTTATCAAGGACTCAATTCTTCTATCCTGTTCAAAATTAGCAGCTGCTCAGGTACTGCCATGAAGATGTACTGAGTTAGGGCACAGGAATCAAACTGAGCACGCGCCTGGCCCATTCGATCCTCTGAAAAACCTGGCCTAGATGCTGATCTAGTTGCAAAAATAAGCCCAGTCTTTACCTTTTTTAAAGTGTATCAAAATGTGGATAAACTTTAAAGGAGAGTGTGTCATCTTTTTGGCTGATGTCTTTCAGAAATTAATGAAAATACTATTATGTTTAAGGACATTTCTGTTCTTTTATGCTCTGTGACCCCTTTTTTCATAGATGAAATCCTTAACTAGAAATTAACAAAACATCAGTTCAATTATGGATAATACAAGATACTATTTAATATGAATAAAAATGTGAGAAACTGGTCCTAGTTTTAATTTGGTGAGCCTTTAAAACACATTAGTATTATCACAGCTAACTCTGATTGATTTGAGATGTCTATATCCTGTATTATTTCTTCATTTATATTCCAGGTA
Source organism: Neomorphus geoffroyi (assembly GCA_033558235.1). Taxonomy (NCBI): domain Eukaryota; kingdom Metazoa; phylum Chordata; class Aves; order Cuculiformes; family Neomorphidae; genus Neomorphus; species Neomorphus geoffroyi. The sequence continues at coordinate 20,299,227 of JAUMJM010000020.1, read as the reverse complement.
TTTATCATAAAGGGTTGTTTTATCTTGATACTGATGGAATTAAATTTATGGAATTGGTGTGAGGAATACCCAACGAAACACAATCGTTTATTAGTCAATATTAGTTTCCCCAGAAATGTTTGAGCATTTCAGGAGAATAAACATCATAAAGATTAACCTAAGATCATACAGAATTAATGTTTTCAAATCTTACTAGTTTATCAGTGTGTTCTTGCCCACTATAGCCCATCCCACTAGGAGATGACCCATTCCGCAGTGTTACCTTCTCTTCTGACACCCCTTTCTCTCCTCTGGTGCACATGGCTGTACAGAATGAACTTGTTGCAGCCCTTACCAACATTTACTTTAGCTTATCTGCATTGTTGTGCCTGTGTAATGCCAACAGTTTACCTGGACTTCTACATTCATATGTGGAAACAAGATCCCAGCTCTGAGGTGCTCAGGGAGAATACTTTTGCATTTTTTTGTGCACTGTCAATAGCTCTGGGAGTACATGCATTCTCTTTACCAAGTCAGCTAATAAAAGTAAATTTCTCTCACCAAGAAGTCTTTTCAGGAACAGCTCAAATAGTTACATATTTCTTTTCATGCAGAATTCTCACAAGTTGAACTCTATTGATCACAACTCAGACAAGACAACTGCCAAGTAAAATTACAGTAATTCTTCGGTAGGTTCTCTTCTAGTTTATTCCTTCTCCTGTATACAGTCAGGTTGCACTGTCACATGCCCTTGTGTAATGTATGGTGCTTGGAAACTATGACATAAATAGAAAATCCAAAAGCTTGACCCCAAGCAAAATAGTCATATTAGAACAAAGGTTATGCATTAACAAGGTCCAGAAGTGCAAGTCCTAATAACATCTTCCCCTTCGGTAGGACTTGTGCTCTAAAGTAATCTACAAGCTTTTAAAAAGTATTTCCAGGAGTAAATGAATAGGTTGTCTGACCATCACACTCTGCCAGAAAATCACAGCCCTACCAGAGTGAGAGTGCATGTTCTGAGCTGCAAACAACATATCTACAATGAAGCTGGTTGCTTCAAGCATTAAGAAGTATCTCATCAGATGAATTAAAGAACTGAGAGACCATGCACAGTGGGTGGCAGCCTATTTTCCATTTGTTCAGAAACAGGTGTAAATTGCTTTCATTATGCTTTTATAAGACAGTGGGTTTTCTACAGGCTCTATTAAGTATTACTTTCTGGTTTGGGTTCTTTCTGCCTCTCTACCTATTTATTCCTGCCTCACTAACTTTATTGCTGGCAAAGTTTTTCAGCATTTCCTTCTATTTTTCTCTCCCTTTTTCATACAGCAATAAATATTATTCAATTCAACACATGCATACAAATGGTTTCCATTAGAATTTTAATCTACTCTCAAAATGAAAGAAAAGCTTTGTATAAATCTTTTTAAATTACCAGAACATAAATTCAGGCAGGGACATCTCCACCTAGGCTGAGCTGTGGAGTTCACAGCCTGCTGTCCTTGTTCATAAATTAATTGAGGTCTCTAGCTGCTGTAAATGAACAGTGCATCCTGCAAAAGATCATATCTGTCAAGATTGCAGATTGGTTTCTATCAGAGTTTGCAAAAGTCAGAGCGCACAATGCTTTCATTATGTCTATGAGTATGGCTTCCCAACTGGAAAGAAATGTGTGTTTTGTTCTGTTGGGCCAAGATTTACAGAAAGCAATTTTCCTCCACGCTCCAGCTATGACAAACCTGCTGAAAAATGTCATTTCACGACTTCTTTCCTTCAGTCACCTTTTTACTGAAAAATATATATTCTTTCTGCTCCATGTGTACGCACCAACTGTGACATTTAATGGCCAAGGAAGGTTAATCACAGGTGAGTACATATCCCTCTTGGATACTGCAGGCTATACTGCATTCCCTGCCACTTCACCATTATAAAGTAAGCATGGCTTTAGGTGGCTCACACAACTACCTGTTTTATATTACAAATTCATAAATTTTTAAAAGGCTCCCGAAGATTCTGAGCACCAGTCAGCATATCCATGAATACCTCTTAGGTGTCTTAAATTACATTCAGGTTGTGACAGAGCACAAAGAGAGTCAAAGGCAAGGTAGATATTACTGAGTCCTCAGTATCATTTTGTTTCTTCCCCTTTGACTTTGCAGTGTGAATCTGGAGGCACATGAGGGATGGAGTAAAGAAGATTGGGACCATCAGATCTCAGAGTTTGGAAAGTGGAGGTGGCTTTGCTTTGGAGTTTGTGTTTTTTCTTAATCAGTGACATATTTGACGATGGTGGCAGAGACCCTAGACACATAATAACCTGTTTGTGAGAGTTTAGAAATTAACAGGAGGGTAGGACTGACCAAAATAGCACTTTACACAAGTGAGTAGAATTGGTACTATTTCAATTTACAGGCAAGGGACTAAAACCTAGACAGAGAACATGCATGTATTTCTTTCCTTGCCTATGTCAGCTGTGCTGGATCTTCTCTCTTCACAGCTGAAGCTGTAGAGGAGGCACACCCAAATCACCTTAACACCAATTTTTCACTGCTACCTCTGTTCTTTAAGAGAAGAAAAATCTCCCTGTTGGGTTGCACTGAGTATTGCCCAACAACTGAGTGTCATTCTTCTCTGGAAGCAGTAGAAAGCTGTCATATCAACTCTTAAAAATGATGGGTAGATTCATCACAACTGCAAACACAAGTCTCATAGAGGTCTTGGTGATCTTGATACACAAAACACTAGAGAGACAGAGCTAGAAGGGCATACTACAGCACTTTGTTCTGTAAATAAACATACAGCCTTTTAAAGAATGCAGATTATTTATGTGCTAAAAGTTAATGTGCCTGTTAAATCTCTATTTAAAGGCTTCTGTCCTAGTCTAATAGTGCCAACCAGTTATGGTCCATGAAACAAAGGTGGCTGCCAGCCACAAGAGCCAAATATGTACTAGAAATTAATTATTTACTTGGCAGGCTCAGCAGTCACTCTATTATCAAAGCAACTGGGGCAATTTAGCTGTTTTATTAAATACTCAGTGGTTCTGACCTCTACCACACAGGTGACATTTGGCATCCCACCCCACCCTTTCCCACCATGAGTCACAAGCACCTCTCTGTCATACTCTTCTCCAGGAAAAAAATACTTGCAGGTGCAAACATTAGCAGTTGTCCTGGTAGTCTAGTTTAGAAAGCATATAAAACACGTATTTTAAGTGTACAACTGCTCTGCACTGGGCTCACCCAACAGAAGGGAAATTTCAGATTGGAAGTTTTTATTGCAACAAATTACAGACTCTTGAAAATGTGACTTGCAGAGGAAACCCTGGTAACATGCTCAGCGTAGCAGGGACATTGTTGCTGTTGCAGGTTGCAGTGATGCTATCAGAACACAGTTCCTCCACATATTTAATTTCCCCCTTTCCTTTATTTTAACATACTGTCCCCAGTTACAGTCTTTTGAATCAAGTAGTGCCTCCACGTAACACCTACTGTTTGGAAACACCTCAGTGCCAGTTTTGGCATCATTTAAAAAGGTTATCCATTTGAAGTTTTCCCCTCATCCAAAGTTTCCTAATCATTGTTATGCCCTCTCTGTATTACTCAAAGCAGAAACTGCCCTAGACAGGACCCTAGCACCAAACAGAGTGCAGAACACCTAGCAGAACAGTCCTGTGTGGAAGGATAACTTCTCTCTTCTCCATGACTGATATAAATTTGGGGTTTTGAGCTACTTATCCCATTGCAAACTCATCTGTTGTGTGCTACTGACCAGCACTTACACCACTTAATAACTTTTTCCAAAAGTTCTCCCTTTCAGGGACTTTCTGTGTTTTGGATGATTTTCTTCTCTCTCTTGTATGCAGGTGGAGAACAGCAGAAGAGTGGTTAAGGAGTCTTGCAGTGAACCCAGTCTTGAGGGTAATTACCACTGTGAGTGGGGAGCGTGACCCAGTCAGCCCAACTAACTCCTCATTCACACTGGGAAGTCTAACACACTTTCATCAGACAACTGATGAGAAAAACTCTCACACTTTAGACAAATTAGTCTGATGTACCACCTTGGTTAGAAAATGTTTGACCTTGATTTATCCACAATCTAAGACTGGAAGGAAAAAAGTCCATGAGACTTAATGACCGACTCTCTTTCCCTCCCTGTCCCCTTTTCCTGCTACAGATTAGCTGTGAATATCTTTACCCCAGTATTTACTTAGGTGACTAAGGTACATCCTAAATAGACCACAGCAAAGCGTGATCTAGAGACAACCAACTGTGATGCAGGATATGAACCAAACAGTAACTGCCTGAGGTTACAGGAAGACAATCCTCGTAATATGCTTGTTCATCAAACTAGGGGTGGGTTTAACACTAATTTAAAGCATACAGCAGCATAAAGCATACAGCTAATCGCTGTTAGAGTACCTGGCCAAATGGACCATATGTGTATTTGATTAGACTACAGACAGTTCCAATGGTCCAGACAGCTCCGCTAAATCAAGGTCTTGCCTCAAATGGATCAGACCCCCATCAGCTCTAATGACTGGCATCAATCCCTCACGTTTGTTTTCAGCAACAGTGTCACAGTGCTTTCCATTTTAGTAACCAAGAATCTAATGACCACAATACAGAGATAATTACAGAGTTATGTACAAAGCAACCGTTTTGTTCTATTTTTTTTTAATTCAGAGATGGTTAACATATGTGACTATCACAACACAGTCATTGAGATCTTGCTTAAGAGACCTAAGAGGAGAGATATGAGGAGAACTAGCTCACACAACTGGTGCATGTGTTTCTGTCCTGTAAGCATTCTTGGAAAGTGGCAGAGGAAGGGATTTCAGGATCTCAATTACCGAAACAAAAACCCCAAATATTAAGGAAGGGTGTTGTATGTGTGTGTTCAAAGAGTATTAGAGGGATTCTTTTTCAAGAAACTGCATTTCTTTATGGCAAGTTTCCCACTATTGCTATCTATCTGAGGTGTTATAATAACCTCTACTTCACTGAAGCTTCCATCCATAGTTTTCAATAGAAATAGGAGTCAGGAAGCCCAATTTAGGAAAGTAATCTACACCTTTGCCTGTACAGAAACACAGGCTCAAGCACCATCCCACTTCAACAGTGTGCATTAAAATGTGCTGGCAGCTGGACAGAAAGCAAGTGTTCACATCAGAGCGGGTAAATTCTAAAATCTGTAACAAGAATACTATAGAAACAGCCATCTTTTGAATAGTATACTGCTCTCATTTCAAAGCAGAGAGAAACACAGGATTTTAGTGCATTACAGAGGGGGCACAGAGATAGCTTTCATGTGACATGGAAGACTACGCTAATCAACAATGCCCAGCCCCTAGCAAGCAGTTCATCTCTCTCTCAATCTAGCTTTTAAATGAAAGGTGTCTGCTCTTTCTGAAGTTATTGATTTTATTCTGACAATAAAGTTATATCACAGGAGTATCCAGAATATTTAATCACAAAATCAATGTGCTTTATTTTAATTTTTGCTTTCTTCCTCATAACTTGCATACACACACACTGATCTATGAAAGTTTGTGTTCAGTAAGAACACAATTTCAAAAAGCTACTGCTGCCTCAAGGAAAATACTGAAATATATTCTAAGACAGAAATAATTCTATTTATCAATCATTTTTCTTCCTCACCTCTTTGCTATTTAGAATATTTGCATGAAAATGGGATCTTTATTTCCCAAGAGTTCATCAGCTGCTCCTGTTATGATATGATTTCCATGGATACCAATTGTGCAAGCATACGACTAAAAGATAAGGAATGAGGAAGAGAGAAATCAACTGCTTTGTTCTTTGGCTATGCTTTTGAGTAACTCCAACAAAATGTAAAGTCTTATCTAATTGATTCATCACCCCCACAAAAAACCCACTCAGCCCTTCTCCCTTACAAGCCTTCTTGGCCAAAATGTCCCTGCTTATTTAAGTGTGTTCAGTCTTTCAAATATTACCTGCTACTCAATGAGAACAGGACTCAGGACTTTAGAAGGTGACAGAGAAAAAGCCATTTTAGTTTGTTGGGTTTTTAAGCTAAACTTTAAAACTTAATAATTTAGAAATTCTAGTAGTGGATTTCTCCATTTCAAAAAAAATCTTGCTGAGGTATTAATTTCAGTAAAATGACTGGCAACAAAGAATTAGAGCTATAATAAAATCTAGCTAGCTAGGAGGGAAGAAATAACAAAGAAAAGTTTCAAAATGTATTTGTTTCATCAGTAGGTACAGCAATTTAATGTAATGTGCCTGCACAACTACATAAAACTGAGTTTTCTCACAGTCTGATGTGGATTTTGATACCTGTGTCTTGTTAATAATAATTTGAAGAATGTGTTATCTTTTGTTTAAAGCCATTTCTAATAACAAGTTTGGGATGAACAAGTTTTCTCATTTTGTAAAGATAGTAAAAATATTTTTCAGATAAGCTTGATCAGACAATGGCCCAGGGATTTCAGGTTAGCTCAGAAATGTCCAGAGGCAAACGTCAGAGTAGGCAGAGAGAACTGTAGTCTCCATTCTTCCAGGGAACCCTGATGTGACTTGCAGGCAAGTCCTTGCAATATTTTGATGTAATGGTAACATGCCTGACCTATAGAGACACAGGAAGACAGTCATAACTGTAAAGCCCTCACCATTATCTATCATACTTCTTTCTAGTGTCTCTAAGGCAAGGAGATATTGCACAGGGAAGGAAACGCACAAACAATAAGAAACTCGGCAAGAGTCAAAAACAGGGTGGAGAGCAGAGCTACAGAGAGAGGTCTCACAGGAGTGCACCAGCCACCAAGGCACAGTTGTGGTCCAACAGCTGTCAGAGCACACAGCCAGGAGCACCAGGAACGTCTCACTCACTGTGTTTCTCCAGGCCCTAATAGCATCTCCCCCAGCATCTCTCAAGTCACTCGGTTATACTTTGCAAGCAAAATCAAACTTCTCTGTCAACAGCCAAACATCACTGAGCCCCTTGGAGTCTCTGCTACTTTTGCTTTTGTTTCTCCCAGGCTCAGACAGCAAACTGAGGGGCAACCGCAAAAAGCCTTCCTATAGCTTGTCGGCTCCTGCCCGGGAAGCCCATTCCCTAGCTGAGAAGAAATGGATGTTAACCCTCAGCTCAGCCAGAGGGAGAGTGATGTAAAGTTTTCATATCCTCCCTTCTGGTATAGAAGGTTCAATGCAAATATCAGGCTGGGGTGATGCACGCTGACTGCTGCTCAGCCCCTAGGGCAGGCAGTGTCCTGCAATTTTGTAGTCTTCTCCCAGAAACTGAAATCTGAGGTACGCATACCCTGCAACACACAGGCACAAGGCTCGAAATTCATATATTCTGTTTGTTCTCCTCAGTAGCCTTAACGTTATCTCTGGGGTAGATATAAACTTTTTTTTTTTTTCCCCCTAAACCTTGCTCATCTGTCAAGTCTCATTGCCTGACATCAAGGAGATCAATCTGCCTTCCTTAAACAAAACTCCTGGCTCTTTCGAGAGGCTTCCCTTTTTAGATGTTGGTCTCCTAAGCTCCTTCCCACAGCCTGTCTCCCCTGCTGCATCCTTCAGCAGATTTTTTCAAATCAGAACAGACAACCCATATAGGCTGACAAGCTTTTTGCAGTGCTCACTGCTCACATCTGAATGTTACCAACCAATCTGCCTGCATTCCTGGGCAGCACAGCTGGGGAGAGTGGGGACGAGAGGTGTCTGCTACATGTGTATAGGCATGCACCTTGGAAAGGACTCTTTCTCTGTAGACAGGAAAAATGACATGGGTGAGGAAACTCATAAACACGCCTGCCAGATAGTTTTAAGCACCAAGACAGGAAGATTTCTGGGGGAAAAAAAGGCAAGAAATCCCTCAGACATTATGAGAATCTGCCCTTTGTTTTGGAGATTTTTCCTTAGTAAAAAACCACATTTGGGTGCATGAGTGTATGACCTGCTCTCTCAAACACTAGATTCTCAGAAACATCCATCTTATTAGATATTTCTTCTTTGCTTTAGGTGGTCAGTCAGTTCTGCGACAGTTCAGTACCACACCGTTATTTTAACTTTTATAGGGAGTTACTCATTAGAGAAGACTGTGACCTGAAACAGCTCTCTTTTGCTCTCCCCTAATCCATTCCTACCTCCCCACTATGGGATATGTAAAAGAACACCTTAGTTACATTAGTCTGAACTAAAAGCGCATTTGAAATCAAACCAGGTAATGCACAGCCCACACTTGAGGGCAGAATCTGAAATCAGAATATTTATTACCAAGCTGTAAGGCTGTGTTTTCGCAGATTTTGTCAGGGAGGTGTTATTTGAATGCCAATAGGGACATCAGGCTCCATCTCTTTATAGACGTCAGGTCAGGAAAGGATGTGAGCACATCATCAGCTTTAGCCTCACTGACTTAGAGGACAGTTAAGCACATATTTTACACTCTGTCATGAACAGGAAATATGTAGTACTGTAGTCACCTTAGGTGCAAGGGGAATACACACACTTACTTATACAGGCTCACTAGCTCACTGCAAAGGATGATTACGGCTTTTCTTGCACTCTAAGCTCTGATCAACAGAAAAGGAACTGGCCAAAAGTAAACAATGGAATCAGGCTATTAAGGTTTTTCTTCAAACCAAATATACAAAGGTACAATTTTATTTCTCTCAGTGAGAGCCATCCCAGACGTCAGGCACCTTTCTGCAGGCTTAAGTCAGTCCTAGGTGTTCTAGGATCCCAAAGGCCCAACCCCAGGGACATGTATCCTGCTGGGCACTGCCCTGGCTCATCAGTGCTCATGCAGCAGCATTTCCAGCCTGGAAAATGAAACAGCATGAGCAACAAGGAGAAGTGCAGCAGGGACATCCCATTTCCAGTGCCAATCTGCCTGAACCAAGCCACAGTGTCATCCTGGCAGAGGACAAGTATCCCTTGGATGGAGGTGCTCACTATGAGTCCCATTCTGCTCCACACAACACAATGCTGGGGAGGCAGCTATAGTGCTGCAAGACTCCATATTTCAGGGAGGAGAAGTGGATGATACAAAGACCCACAGCCCTGACAGGTGATGCCCCATGCCACTTTGGCTATGCAGCCCTTTTGTCATATCTCTGTAAATTTCTGTTGAAGAGATGACAGGGCTGCAGGAAGAGACAGTGAGAGGATGCAAGAAAGCAGGGAGGGGAGGAGAAGGCAGCAGTCAAATCATACACCTGGACACTGGAAGCTACTGCAGTGTGCAAGCTGCTGCTAAGTTTTATTTTCATAATAGAGGTGCTGACTCTCAGGAGAACACAGTCTCCCTCCCTCGCAGTCCCCCAGGTTACCAGTCCATGGGACTCCCTGGAGCAGAGGCTGCAGTCCAGCTCCGTCAAGGCTGCACAGTGATTTCAGCATACTCCCACAAATTAACCATGCAAGTGCTCTGCAGTGACCTCTTTGTGGCCAGGTGCACTAGAAGCACTTACAAAGCCTATCAGTTATCAGAAGACGGCTCTAGTTAGCACAAGAGAAACATAGATTTTTCAGCATACACATTCCCTAAACGCTTTGAATAGCTCCTTCAGTTTAGAACAGGGTCATCTACAATGTTCAGGCTCTCCACCCTCCTTCTTACTCCATTTTTTTTTTCTCCAAGTCACGGGGTTCTTTCCCTCCCTGTTTCCAGACAGCTTCCTTTGGCCTTGATGGGCCTGATAGGTAACAGACCTTTTATGCAAACATGCACTTCCTTTTCTCTCTTCCTTTCATCCTCAAACTTCAACATCCCATCACAAATCTGTTTTGCTGTTGAGGTCTTTCTAGTCTTCCTTGTCCCTTGCCTCTGGGCAAGTCTCCAAGCACCAGCCAATTCTCCTTTAAAGATGTTTCCACACCTAACTAGCTTCTGGTTTTTTTCCTCTGGAATATAGATAAGACACCTTAACAAAAACGAGTGGATTCATATAGACTAAGGCATTAATGACATGGCTGTTTCTTACGCTGTAACATCCCAGTTGTTACACAAATATTTCTTCCCCATTAGATTTAAAATCAGAAAGAATAAATAGGATACCCATATCCAATATAATTAAGTACAGTCACCATTGAGAAAGGGCATACTTTGAATACAAACTCCTGGCATCTGAATGTGAAGCTCTTTAGTAAAATTTGTCAGCACTTAAAGAAATAAACATGAAAACTGTACTACAAAACTCTAAATGCATTATTAGTAATATCTTTTATAACAGTACAAATACTAAAGTGTCATATTGTTTACAACACAAAATTAAAATTTTAGTTTTAATCAGTCCTGTTTACCCAGCAACATTCTGATTAGCAGTGACTGAACAGTGGAGGAAAATACCCGCTCACAACAAGATATTCCACATAAAAAAGCTTCAGCACAAGTCAACAAGCGGCAACAGCGTAGTTTTCCAGACAACTAAAGAATGTCCCCAAGTCTCTGGCAAACCAAGACACAACTTATGCCACTGAAGTGGTGATTTGAATATATTTTGTTTCCTCTCCTTTGGTGCAGAGCCCTTCTGAATATTTGCATGGCAGAACTGAAATACACGTTAACTTGAAACAATGAAGGAATAGGGAGGTAGAGAGCACAGAGTAAGAAATCCCAGGAAACCATAGGCAATTGCTTCTTTATTATGCGCATTTCGCTGCTGGAGCACATTATTCTCCTTCTCCTGAGGGCACTGTTTGTTAAAAGCACAGTAAATAATGTCAACAACTAAAAATCCAGCACATCGAGTTTGATTTTCTTTTCCCCTCAAATTTGGATGAGAGGGAGCACCCTGACCAAAGCCAGATTTTACGGCACAAACCTTGAAGCATACAGGACAGAGGTAGATCTCCATTCCAAACCCTCCTCCTTCCTTCCTCCTAAGAAAAAAAAATCAGGTAGAGACACCCACCAAATCACTGTAATTCATGTACCCCGTCACATATATCTCTATTTTAACTGTTGCCCTTCTGCTGCACAGTTCACGGAAAGATGGTGCCCTTTGTGTTTGCTATTCGGAGCGACAGGCAGCAGCCCTCCCACCACAATTATTCGGTGCTGCCTTGCAGACACGGAGCTGCCCTAGGCACCTTCCTCCGGGGATCCCTTCTCAGCAGGGAAAGGGTTCAAAGCCCAGCCGCATCAGCGCCTGTGAAGCACTGAGACGTAAATCCACTGCTTCTGAAGATGTGCAATGCTAAGGAGCAAGCTGCTGTGATTAAGCTCCCACTCCAGCAAAAAAAAAAAATCAAACGCTGCGCTCTTCCATAGCTTGATTAACCACATGCTTCGTTACAGCTTTCACTGCCGTTTAACTGAGCTGTAAATTCCGAGAAGATGCTGAGTTTTTTTGAATGAGGCATAGACAGTTCACAAATACTTTTTTCTCCATTTTTTCCCCCCCTCATTTCCTTCAAGGCAGAGAAAGCAAACAGATGAGTTAAGTGTGAAAGGAAGAGAACACGGATTTAAAGGTTTCATATAAGGCTTCTTAGACAGTCAGCTCTGCTTAATGCATTTCCACCACGTGCCTTTCAGTAGTTCCCAGGCTGAGAGCATGGAGCAGATGCAGACTGCACTTGAAACAAGTTTTACCCCTCTGTTCTCAAATCAGAGGGTTTTACATTATATAAACCTGGATTTTAAAGGCAAAGGAGAGAGAAATCTGCTAAAAGAGGCTTTAGTGGTGCAAACTCTTTGAGCCATCACCCCTGAAGAGAGAAAGAGTTGGTACCTTACACTTTCAGCCCTGTATTATATAAATCCTTTTCTTACCTACAACTGAGAAGAAACAGCTGCAAGTAAATGACCTTTCAGTTGTGGTCACTTCTGTACTTCATCCTTAAGTGCTCCCACTGTAGCAGAAACCCAAGCCAACCCTGTTGGATTATGGAAGAGTACTGCTCCTTCATGAACCTCACGCTGCTCAACAGCAGCTCCCAGGCTCCCTACAACCCACCTGCTCCCCACAGCACCAGCTGCACCTCGTAAACTTATCCCAGGCCCTTGGGGGAGATGCAGCCTTGTGTAATTGCTGCTTCAGGTTGAGCAGGTGAGGCCTCTGCACTTCGTCCCACCTCACTTGCATCACCCAGCTCCAGCAAGAAAAGTCAAGAGTGGCAGGTCAGAATTTTTGTTTATTTTGCTCATTCTCATCAGTTTAAAATCGCTGCAAGATTCATTTTGGTAGCTGATGAACTACTGAAGTTACGTACACAGAGCTTTCTGGCTGAGTGAGGCACCACAAGAGCTTTTATTGCCCATATTATCATAGACTATTTTGGAAATTAGAACAATTGTACTGGTCACAGCATACTTCTTTGTTTTCCTGGTGAAAATATTCCTAATATACAAACCAATAAAATGCTCAGTCAGTGATCAAAGCTTAAAAATGGAGATTATGCTTTCATTCAGTATGCCAGCCTGTGAAACCACCTTTTCTTAAATGAAATTTATGTAAATAAGATTTCTGGTTCCTTGGGTTCTCTAACAAAGGAATAGAATATTTAGAAGAGAAATCTAGACAATAGCAGGATTTAGATTTAACCTTTAAGACAGAGTTACCTCGAACTGGATAGGATTTCAGCATTTTATTTGAATGTGGTTTCTTTCTCCAATTAATGCTCCTGAAGTAACTACTGAAGTGCTCCCCAGAGCCTCCTTTCAGCTTCCTGTACTGGGTTTTTCAAGCAATCTCTAATGAAGCCTCAGCAGGCAGTCATCTCCCCTTCCCCCAGGAGGCTGCAGGAGTAGTTTACCATGGAAGTGGTGCTGGTGGCCACAATGATACCTGTGAAGTTTCAGCTTGCTGAGCCATCAGGCTGAAAAGAGTCAGTGCTTAGTGGTGCAAAGTGCAGCTATACTAATGGCTGGAGGAATGTGCTGATGGAAACACGATGAAGTCTTGTACCAGGAACAGAACAACTCCATGCTGGCTGGGTTGCCCACTGGATGGAAGGCACCTTGGAAGAAAAGGACCTAGGAATCCAGGTGGACAAGAGATGAAGTGCCCTTGCAGCACAGAAGGCTATCCACATACCAGCCTCTAAAGAGAATTCGTGTAGCCAGCAGGTCAACACAAGTGATTATTTGTGCTGCTCTATTCAGCTTATGTAAGACCTCATCTGGAGCAGTGTCATCTTTGGTCTCCCCAGTATGAGACAGACAGCAAGGGGACACTAAAATGGTGAGAGGATGGTGCACATGATGCATGAAAAAGAATGAGAGCATAGCTTTTGTTCAGCCTGGAGAAGTTCAAAAGTGGGGGGAACCGCTGACTTCAGCTACCTGGTTACAGAGAAGATGGAGACTTTCCAGACAAGTACAACAAAAGGGTTCTAGCAATGGAATTCTGTGACTCAGTGAGGGTGTGAGTGAGGGTCAGATATTGGAATGGATGACCAGAAGGGCTGCAGAATCTATGTGTGGAGATACTCACCTAGACAAGTTCTGAGCAACTGGATCCAGCTTGGAAATCAATGGTGATTTCAGCAAAGGGTAAGATTAAAAGCCCTCTAGAGATCCTTCCAGCCCTAATGGTTCTGTTCGTCTTGAACTTGAGCTTCAGGAGCAGAAACACAAGTTATTAAATTTACCTGTTTTCATTGCTTCCTCTAGTAATTTGGAAGTCAAACAATATCCTCTGAACTGTTAAGACAAAAATAAAGCGAGAAGCATACAGATTTCTAGGCATGCACACAAAGTAAAGGTCAAACCTTCTTTAAGATTTGCTCTAAAACATTAACCTCAAACCATGCACGCGTTGTCTCAAGAGTGTGCGGTGTGCCCTTTTGATAAAGTTGTCCTGGAAATCAGAGAGCCCGCTTACTAGCCTGAGTGAACTGACAGTTACTCTGAAAGCTTGTATATGTGGCTCTATCAGATCAGAAACTGATCAGAAGAAATATAAAATCCTACCATATTCTCCAGGACTTCTCTTTTATTACACAAATAGGAAAGTCCTGGGGAAAAAAATGAGTCATTATAAAAAATAATACATTCCTAAAACCACCTGGACATTGGTTCAAAAAACTCCCAAGTTTTTATGTACATTATATGTTCCCGTTATCCAAAGCCTGACACAAAAATACTTTAAGTAACCTGAATCACAATGCATATCATATATCTGTTAAGTCTGAATTTGGATCAGAAATCATCTATGAAGTAAATAGCAATTATGCTGCCAAACCCAAAATTTCTGCTGCTTCTCTCCCCTCTGTCCCATTGTCAGAGCAGTGTAACTCAAAATGCTTCCACTTATTAATTCCGGCCAAAGAAAAAGCTGTTTTAGTGACATTTTATTAAAATAATTTTTCAGGTTTCACCCTCCCCCTCCACATATGTGTGAATTTCTTCTGGCAATAAAGCCACACACCAATTCTGAGGTGGAAAACAGTTGTTGGAAAAAAAGAGAAAGTCAGAAATTACTTTATAAATGGACACATCTAATAATACATTACAATGCTCCCTTTAGTAGCCAAATGGTCCATGCACATTACAGTTTATGTAATATCACAAATGCACAAAATATGGTTTGCATATGATTGCAAAACCAGCAGCACTCTGGAGCCAAGCACATGGTTTAATATTATAATAATGAGTCTACTTCAACGTAGTGGATTTTAATAAGACTTTAATAATACTGGTATGAAGCCAAATTACATAATGTCCCAAAATATGAAACAAAGCTTTTATAGAGAAAATAAAAGCTCACTGAAGTATAACCACATTTAAAAAAAAAAAAAAACAACTACCAATGTTATCTAAACAAAGCCATTAGGCATATTTAATTCTAAAAAATCAAATTAGAGAAAAGAAACTCAAATCTATTCCCAGACCTCAAGATAAAATTAAAAAGGATATTATTTTAGGCAACATTTATGAAAATGAAGGTACTACACCAGCACTGGGAAACATGCTAACACCGTAATTACCACTTTTGGCACAGAGATGGATACAGGTTGACTATCTCAAATTTCTCTCTAAGGACAAAAGATGATTCAGTTTCCTTACAGGTTGATTCTAAGACTGAGCTATGTTGGATTGTCTAGAAACAGCTTAGACCAGCAAAACAATTTCCATCTACACATGAAAACCAACTCCACGTAAGAGTCCCAAAGGTAAAGAGCCAATGATTTCTTCTCTCAACCCCCTCCAATCCTGGAGTCTTGAGGAAAAGAGGGACTTGAAAGCACCTGTAAATCTTGGTCCAGCACGGACCATTCTCAGAACAACTTCCCCTCTCACCCCTTCCCATGTATGGCAATGTTAGATAGCAATTATTAATACAAGAAAAATCAGTATTTCATTTGTTGGACAACACATGCAGAATATCATATGTTCTTTAAGCTATATAACCTTTTAAAATATTAGTGTTATGGTAAGTGGAAGATTACTATTTGCATGAATAACGCTTTTTGTGCTTTATTAGGATCAGCTATTTAGATCCACATACCCAAGAGAGAGATCAACATATATTAGCGTATTCCAATGTACTACTGGTTACAGTAAGTACTGCTGTTAAACTGAGTCTAAATCAATGCTGACAGCCTATCAGAGCATGTGGTGATGAATACAGCAAGAATCGGAACAGTTTTCTTGACATACGTTATATTGTCTCATCTACATGTCTCTAGACTTTTTAAGCAGTTTTGATAAAGGCATTAAGAATATTTAAGTAGATTTAGATTCCACATGACAAGATGAAGTGAGGGGGACATTTTATGCCTTGGATTTCTTAGAAGTCTACTTTAGCTACAGAAACCATTAAAAAGTTGCAAGTAACTTCAAGATGAAAGGCATTAGCAGCTTTTTAGAAAAGGATAATTATAGTCTTCTAGAGACTTAATGAGACTTAATTCACAGAAGCTTTTGACTTGGTCTGCTGTTAATTGAATCAAAGTTGATGATGATCTTGTTACACTTTGGCTTGAATTCCCTAAAATAAAGAAAATACAGATATTAGTTAGTGAGTAGTTAAAACATTTTGCTTGCTTTAGCTCCAGCTAAATTTCTGAAGGAATAAAAAAAAACCTCCATGGATTCACATCGGTTTCATCTCTATGGGAGCCAATTATAGTGCACCACACTGAGAGAAACCTGGACAAGAAAGACGTAGACAAAAAAGACACATGGGGTAGGTTAGCCTGTGCATTCTTTGGCTATTGGAGTTCATAAATTACCCAGGAGTCAAAGGACTTTTAACAACTTCGCTGCAGGGGGTGGCATCATGTTACCAGGGCTGGGATTTTTGCTCGTGTATTTATTCGTGTTATTATTTGTGTCTGCATTTCAAATCTTTTTAATACATACACATACAGACACACATATATGTATCCATTAAAATATTTTAATATTCTGTATATGTGTTATACAGACACCTTTATGTATCCATATATATATATAAAATCTATTTGGAATAAATTTTGATAACTATTTTGATCACTTTTTTTCTGCCAATTTTTCAAAGAACACTTTCAAACTCTACCCCAATATATTAAAATATTTCTTTTGCTAGGGGAATAGATCACATTATGCATCATACTAGGGAAAAACCTAACTAGTTAAGAGGGAATAATTTTAAAATCGTAACTTTAGAACTGTAAAATTAATATCGCTACCAAATGTTTCCTTTTATTATCATTAGAGCATCTGCTACAGCAATTAGCAAGGAAGGTATATGGGGACTGAGCATATATTTTCCAGTCTACCAGTAAACAAAGGATTATGCAAATAATGTGGATTTAGTGCCTAATTAAGCTCTGCAGTTCAGTTCAACAGATTCATTAAGTACCACCTACATCCTTAATAATCGATACAAGAATGAATAGCAGGCAACACAGAAAAGCACACGCTACTGACCACAGAAACTCTGAATGCTTTGTCCAGAATAGCATCCTGGAACGCAGGAAACATTTCTCACCCTGCAGAAGTTACAAGATTTGACTTGCAAGAGAATGATTTATGCTTCTTAGCCAAATACTCTTAGTAGACAGGAAATACACTGAAGGACTAAAACTGAATTTCAAGTACTGCTGTGTTTTTTCATGGATGTTTCTTAGCCCAGTGGGTACCTTTCATGCTAAAATTTTATCTGTCAGAATTCTTATGTTTGCAAATTTTTCGAAGCCTTTATATTAATATTGTAAAACTTTTTAGAGTTGCAAAGCCTCCCTGTCTGCATAATTAGCCTCACCCACAGCATGTTATTGCTATCAAACTCGCTGTTGAACAGATTGTCTTTAGGTATCTCTGTCAGTGCCTTTAAAAACCCCACTCTTCAAACATTTTTTCAAATTCTCATTACTTGAAGGCTAATATTCCAAGTTTTATCCTGTTCCCACAAGAAAAGCTGACCAAAGCAGCCTGGACAGCTAGAAGCATTAAGAATTAATTCTGAGTGGCTGGTCTGACGCCTTCCCAAATTGACCGCAACAAAAAGATAATAAAATCTCAGTAAGGGTCACGTAATACACCAAAAAATATCAATTGGTCACTTCAGTCCAACTCATGTGATCATAGGATAATTCAGGGTGTAAAGGACTTCAGAAGGTCATCTAGTCTTACCTCCTTCTCCAAGCAGGGTCAGCAATGACTCTCTTGAGTACAATGTAACAAATAATCATTTGTAATTCACTACATTTGCAATTCCAATTGCAGTCCAGCAAATAAATGAATATTCCAAATGGACCATTTTCTCATATGGATGTTAAGAAATTGAATTTAACCACACACAAGGCAAAAAGAATGGTGCAACAGTCTGTCAATCCAGTATCTTTTGCAGGCATACAGAGTAAGCCATCTACAAATACTACCAAAATATAAAATGCTGCACAATGCAAAGAAGAAAAACTTTTGCCCTGAAGTTGGTGTAGTTCACATACCATTTTTTCCTTTAAAAATAAAAATGAAGTTAATCCAAATTTCTCTTACCTGTACATAACACCTGCTAAATCAAACATCCGTCGTGCAGCTGTCATTTCTATAGTGTCACGATACTTGTCAGACATAAAAATAACTTCCTTTATGCCTAAAAAAGGCATATAGAAAAAATGTCAGAATTACTCTGGGAAAAAAAAAGTAATGTCATGTAAAAACTGGTCCACAAACCCAGAAAAGGCAGCATTCATCCACACACTGTATAAATCCTTGGTACACTCCTACCTTCCACTATAGACTGTACTCGAGAATAAGGTAAGGTAGAGCTGTTTCAGGAAGACAACTCTTTCAAAAACAATGGAAATTTTTTTTCTCTCCTTTTACCTACGTTTAAGTCAGAAAACCAGAACCAAAAGCTTGCACGCAAAACCAGAAGATGATGGACAAACTTGAAACTAAGCATTCTTGTAAAAGTAATTGAAAACGTATCTTTCTACCTCTCTAATATAAACAAAATTCCCCACAAAGAACTTAAAACTCCAAATCCCATTCCCCTTCCAAACGCATAGCTATAACAGGAAGCTTTTTCCTTTTGTTCTCTGTTTTGTAAATAACTCGCAGTCCCAGGTTCAAATCCTCATAAACACATGCTGTCTCAAATTGTTCAATGATCTATACCTAAATTACTTAAGCAGGGGAGAAATGTAAAGGTTGACCCAAGAGAAGATACAGACGTTTCAGAGCCTGTCAACACCTCACTATATTTACTAGAGAACATAAATATCAATACATTGCAATTTAGTGCTGACCAAAGTGCGTAAGGAAAAGGATGAGTGACTACATTGCAAACAAGCAGCCAATCTACGTTTAAGACCATTTGATTTTGATTTGGTAAATAAGAGAAATGTAGCACAAATGCAGAATACTGTCTTCTTTCCCCCTCCACCTCTGTTTATTTCAAATTGACCAAAATAAAGAAGGATTCTGTTTGCTACATTTTTCTCATGGCCATTAGGGGTGAAAGAAACTCCGCAGCATATCGATCCAAGCTAGGATTGCAAAACTTTACTCAATGAGCAAAATATATGCTACCTTAAGCAAAGATTTTTACAGAACTGAAACCTACTGCAGATATGCGTAATCTCGAAAAAGGCGACACATTTAGGCCAGCACATTTGATGCAGTGGCACAGATTTATAACAATTGTAATGAAAGACATAATTAAAGTAGGATCATAGAAGTCTTACGACATTTATGAGCAAAGATATTTTAAAATCTTCAAATATCCACCATGCATCACATTCAAATTAAAATTTCATGTATATACTCCCAACAGACCTTTTGTCATGCAGAAGTTTATTTCTTTCTGCCCTACTCTATTCAATGTGTCAGAGCACAGTAAAATTGACAGTAATTATATGCAAAGCTTGTGTTGTTCTTTGGCAGCTCCTGGTCTAAGAAGTTACAAACCTAAATTAGAGGCACGCTTAGAATCACAGAAGATGCAATTAGCACTGGAAAAATTTGGCACCATTCAGATGCAAAAAAACCCCCACAAGTAGCATCTTATGAAGCTGACAGTGCAATTAATTTAGATCTAACAGCAGCAATTTAACATCAAATACATGTGTCGTAAGATACCAACAAGCAGACAGCACTGCAACCCTGACAAATCAAGCTGGCACTACTCCTTACCTGCCTGGATGATGAGCTTTGCGCATTCATTACATGGAAATAAGGCAACATACATGCTGCAGCCTTTCACATCAGCTGAGTTTTTGTTCATGATGGCATTCAGTTCAGCATGGCACACTGAAAAGAAACAATTCATAATACTGTTCATTAAATAAATCAGTCAAACTAAAATTAAAGTTACAATATAACTGCTTACCTCCTTTCAAAGGCAAATAGCTTGCACAGCTTTGTTTATAAAGGGCAGAGGAAGAAATAAAAGCAGAAATACCAAGATCAATGAAGGTCAATTGTTCTGACCAGGCTGCCGATTAGTAATGATATCATTAAGCGCATTAGCATTGCCATTTGCCAACACCTATTGCAGGCAACAAAGCCGCAGGCTGTGGGCCAAGTAGTTGCAACCACCCTAAGTGAAGCAATATCTCACAGCTTCACAACTCTCTGGAGTATCTAATTGCCAGTATAAAACAGCTCATTTATGTGTTTACATGCACAGATAGGAGCAGTCTTATGGTTATAAGAGCGCACTGTGCACTCTTAAAGGCAGGAGAAACACGAAGTAAAACCGAGCAGCTCTGTCCTCTGGGTCTCAGAACGGCTCAGCGCTGCTGCATGATTCTCTCACCCCAAGAATACACAAGACACGCTCGACCATAAAAATGTCCCAGCTTTAATATTAAAGTGAGTTTACTGCTTATTAAAAGGTGCCAGACTTCCCAAGCAGGAAAACAGAGTCCCCTATTTCTCCATGGATCTGAGATAGGCCAGGGAGCAACAGATGACCCTGCCTTCTTTCACCATAACACAATAGCTCTTTCTGGACAGATTGCACCTTCAGGTTTAAGTTTCCCATGCTGTGCACATCAGTAGCTTATCTACTATGTGGCCAACACAGGTGAGAAGAGTGCAGTTGCCATGTCATCCACTGTGAACTTTTGAAAAATACATTAGGATCTCTGCGAGACCTTCCTGTTTACTCCTAGGAATGAAGCAAGCTGCATAATTTATATACCTACCTACCAAGAAACTGCCTGCTGCCCTGACTTACTTCATAAACAGGTGCCTAAGCATGGTGTGAGCTCATCTAAAGGCCTGCACGGGCAGACAACATTAAGAGTTTTTCCACTGCTTGTTTCGAAGACTGGATTAAAAAACAAAAAAAGAAAGTATTTCTTCTCTCCCTTGAACACATGGGAAAATTAAAGCTTGCAACATTAGGAGCACAAGCTCATAATATACTTGCTACTATGTACTGACCTCTGTGTGAATGATCTCACCCCACAAATAACTGAGTGCAGCACCTTCAACACACAGGAATCCTTGCTGAATGGAAATGTTTTCTGTATGCGCTAAATGTCTATATGGAATTTTCTATAAAACAGCTAACACACTATAAATTTACAGCCTAACTTACAGCACACAAGCTTTCCCATGAAGAGAAGTCTCAAAGGAACAAACACTTGCTAAACAATGCTAAGTATCGACTTCTACAGGCAGTCCCCAGCATCACCATGACCATGCTGTCCACACACCTCCTCATAAACAGTAAAGCTATTGATACAGCAGAAACTATTTTATGTTAGCAAAACCTAACAAAAATAGGAAATTAATAAAAAAAAACCAAGCACCATTACATTAAGGTTTCTATTATTACTGTTTCTATTGCAACTGTAATTGGGTCACAGTGTATTTTAAACATATGCCATTAAGTGTACAAGGTATACAATTATATGAACTTATATATTTAGAAAATTCAGAGACTATATTTAACTCCAAGTATACTGCTGACTTGCACTGATCTTATGTAGCCTTCACAAGAAACATTCAGAGAATTATTTTTCTAGGGTTACAGAGAATTGAGTGAAAAGGAGTATCATGATTTCCACAACTGAGACTAGGTTATGCCAACAGGACAGAAACATCACTTTTAAGTTTCTTTGAACAACACACATTCTAGGCAGCAGCCTAAAATATGGAAGGCCTCCAGAAAGAAGGATGAGGGAATGTTTTTAAAGGCTCACAGAACTAAAATGAAAATGCTAATTCCTTCAATAAATATTTTTCCTTCACTAAAACTCAGAAATCTTCAGCCATAAAAGCAGACCAGCTTCACTATTAGTATTGCAATGAGTTTGCTTTCTGCGCTGATGAGAAAGAAAGACTATTTCTGCAGACTTCTACGAACTTTCAACAACAAACCTCTTCCCAAGCAAAAACAAGTTCATGCCAAAAATAACTCAAAGAAGATAATCAGCTGCATCAGGGGAAGACAGAAATTTTGCCTCCTGATCATCTTAACATACGCCTAAAGTTAAGAATTATGATACTGGAAGGAAGTGGAAGGAAGACACAGATACTAGTACTAAGGAAGAAATGGAGACTAATTCCAAGGCAAAAAATAGTGGGGTCTCCAACAAACCTAGGAGACTTTTGTTTCAAAAGCAAAAAGAGGTAGATTTTTCATGCATACTGTAGCCTAACCAAGTATTTCTTACTGCACTTACTGCAGAAAGTAGTATGGGACTAGAAGTTTATACTGATTCCGTAAGTCACCTTTTTCCTTCAGATATTTCTTTTTTTTACTAGGCTAATAAATACAAAATTGTTCTGGCTCATTTGTTAGAACTTGGAAGAGTATTCTGGGAAACTATCATTATGTGTGTTCGGTTTATACGTTTCCCTAGATATCTGCTACTGGCCCCTGTAAAGGATATTATGGTAGATGATCCTTTAGAAGGTACAGGCATCAGATAAGTATTTTTAGGCTTTGTTTCATCACTCTTCATTCCCTCTTCCTCATGTGCCTGTCTCTCTGGCAGACAGGCATTGACTGTTAACCAATTTATAGATAAGATAGTCTATTATGCCCAGATTTTTCTTATAGATCTGCCCAGCTTTGTACAGAGCACTACTGAGAGACAGAAAAAAAATCCTGGAGTCCAAAATACCTCATCAGTAACGAACTAGTTCATGTTTGGGCTGCTATGAAGTTTTCTAACCTGTTAAGAGCTCCCACTACTAGTTAAATATTGTTCTCCCTCTAGACAATAAGAAGCTAACTTAAAATTACCTTTCATAGATGCACAGTATTCATAAATCTGAAAACTATATATTTAAACAGACTAGTAGAACTACGAACTTTTACTGTACCCTATGGGGGCCCCAGTATTTTGGGTTCCGAGTGTTTTTTAAAATAATATTGTCATATACTTAACATAATACTAAATCTGCAGCATTCATTTCCATTCTGGAAAAGTTGTTTTAAAAGTATTCTCGCAAGGCTTCATTAGCTGAAAAAATAGCCATGCAATGAGAAGTTAGTGTGTGCTCTGACATTCCTACCACCTGTTACTATATTCATGGGAGGAGGGGCGAAGCAGAGGAATTACTGCTTCATTACTGGTAGTATTGATTGCTAATATTTCTATCTTTTCTGATTGCATCCTGCTTTGGTTGCATATATGAGGTAGCACTCATCCTTAAACCTAAGGATAAACCTAGGCTCCTGTAAATAGAAGACTCCTACTTAGCCTATTAATGGTCCTTTTTCAGGATTAACCGCTCAAAATGAACATGCTCTTAGTGGGTTGCAGACTGGAGTACTCCTCCCAACTACTAAAAGTGCTCTGACTAGTGATTTTAGAAGAACCACAGGACTAGTCAAAGTGTTTCTTAATACTGTTTAAACGCTTACACGTTTGATGAAGAGCTTGGAGACCATCATAACTTGTTGCCTTTTAAGATGCAATCAAAGGAGGCGCAGGAGAGAGTGACCTCTCTTATATGCTTAATTACTAACTAAGCCAAACTAGGAATTTTGAGAAGTCATGCACTAAATATCGTTATATTTCAAAGAATACATTTCAATGCATAGAGATTGTCACACAGCAAGTTTTGACTTATTTATTAACAGAAGTTTTTATACTGCCATATTAACCAACTTGAGAAGTATTACAGATTCCCAATACAGATAAATGGTCATAGCACAGTGTTCTTCAACATAAACTTTGCACAGGAAAGGATAGAGAGAGTTCATAATTTGGCCAACCTCTACTCAGGTTTTTGGTAAAATCTTTACCTTTTCATGTTCATCCCTTGTCCATCCCATCTTTGTCCAAGCTCCACCTACCAGTTACTCACTCATTGGACCCCTGACACTGGGCACAGCAAGGATCATAGAAGGCACCAAAATATTATTGAAAGGAATGGGTCCAAAGTGACAGCCACTGGGGACAGAGGTTGATGGATCTGGAATTTGTAGAATGAAACCTTTTTTGAATGAAACCTTTTTTCAGCCTTTGTGAAAGCATAGGGCTGGCTGCTGTTCACTGCATCGGAGGGAGGCAGGACACTGATGTTGGGCTGACACTGCCCTCAGCCATTCCTGCTGTGCTCTTCTTGCTCTGCGTGCTGGAGTAACAACAGTTGCTGTGGTCAGGGCAGGGAGGCAAGGATAACACCAAATTTCACTGGAGTCCTAGCCTCTTCAGACTGCAGTCAGAAAAAGGGACCAGCCTCAGCCTCACCATTTTCTTCTATGAAAAAGGAGAACTGGGACTTGAAATGGGAACCACTCAGCCCATTTATGAAGATCACAAAGTCTGCTGGGGGCAGACCAGAGAAAGCCCTCTCAAAACCTGAGAAGCATTAGCTAATCCACCCCATTTTCTAGTTCCTCCCATTGAGGAAACACCCACAGAGGCATTTCTCAGTGGACAAGAAGAATGAGAGAAATTATTCTTGGTGTTTCCAAATTTCCAGACTTTC
The DNA here is from genome assembly GCA_033558235.1 of Neomorphus geoffroyi. Classification (NCBI taxonomy): domain Eukaryota; kingdom Metazoa; phylum Chordata; class Aves; order Cuculiformes; family Neomorphidae; genus Neomorphus; species Neomorphus geoffroyi. The sequence goes on along the minus strand of JAUMJM010000020.1, from coordinate 20,274,912 downwards.
TCGAGATTTGATGTATGACACCAGAATTGGACAGAAATCCACACAGGACAAGGCAATGAGCAGCTCTAGGAGGAGACTGTCTCCTATATATCTCATTTCCAGCTGAAGCCTCAGCTTTGCACTGCCAATTCGAGAGCATCACACTTCTTCATAGTGCCTTATCAAGTTTTGTGCTGTCAAAATAACAGCTTCTACAAAAGTAACATTTGCCTGAATATCTCCAAGTGCTCATCTCTCTAAAAAATTTACGAAGCGCTCATAATCCTAACACGAGGAAATGTTGATAACAGTTTGTTTCATTTTACACAGCAGGTACTGTTCAATTAGAGCATACTTTTGCCACAGCACATATTTTATCATAGCTGAACCTGTATAAATATTTGTAAGCATATTTACTCACTATTTTCTCTGTTGCTCAGAGGTTTCTAAATTTACCCGTCATTTTAATTTAAAACACTCTTAATTAGAGACTGGTTGTCAAATAGATGTTATTAGATTAAAGTGGAGACAGAGGGCATAACAGGGGCACAGCAACTAGCATTAGTGGGAAGACTTGGAAAATAAAGAGATTATTGGTGACAGCCAACATGGCTTCACTAAGGACAAATCATGCCTGACAAATTTGGTGGCCTTCTATGACAAGGATACAGCATCAGTGGGTAAGAGAAGAGCAACTGACATCATCTGTCTGGACTTGTGCAGAACATTTGACACTGTCCTGCATGACATCCTTGTCTCTAAATTGGAGAGACATGGATTTGATGGATGGACCGTTTGGTGGATAAGGAATTGGCTGGATGGTCACATTCAGAGAGTTGCAGTCAACAGCTCAATGACCAAGTGGACACTGAATGAGTGGTGTTCCTCAAGGGTTGGTATTGGGACTGGCACTGTTTAACATCTTTGTCGCAGACATGGACAGTGGGATTGAAGGTACTCTCAGCAAGTTTGCTGTTGACACCAAGATGTGTGGTGTGGTCAACAAGCTGGAAGGAAGGGATGCCACCCAGAGGGACCTGGATAGGCTTGAGACAGGGCCCTGGACAGGACCTGAGCAAACGTTATGTAGTTCAACAAGGCCAAGTGCAAGGTCCTGAACCCAGGTCGGGGCAATCCCAAGCACAAATACAGGATGGGTGAAGAATGGATTGAGAACTGCTCTGAGGAGAAGGACTGGGGGTATTGATGGATAAAAAGCTGGACATGCACCAAGAATGTGAACTTGCAGCCCAGCAAGTCAACCATATCCTGGGGTACATCAAACAAAGTGTGATCAGCAAATCAAGGGAGATGATTGTCCCCCTCTACACTACTGTCATGAGACTCCACCTGGAATACTGCATCCAGCTCTGGAGTCCTCAGCACAGGAAAGGCATGGACCTCTTGAAGCAGGTCCAAAGGAAGGCCACAGAAATGATCAGAAGGATGGACTATCTCTCCTGTGTAGACAGACTAAGAAAGTTGGGGTTGTTCAGCCTGGAGAAGAGAAGGCTCTGGGGAGCCAGATGACTCCGGCTGCTTATAGCAGCCTCCCAGTACCTGAAGGGGGCCTACAGGAAACCCGGAAAGGGATTTTTTACAAGGGCCTGTAGTGATAGGACAAGGGGTAATGGCTTTACACTGAAAAGAAGGTAGATTTAGACTAAATATTAGGAAGAAATTTTTTAATGTGAGGGTAGTGAGACACTGGAATGGCTTACCCAGAAAAGTTGTGGATGGCCGCTCCTTGGAGGAGTTCCAAGGCCAGGGTGGATGGGACCTTGAGCAGCCTGATCCAGTGAGAGGTGTCCCTGCGCATGGCAGGGGGATTGGAACTGGATGATCTTTAAGGTCCCTTCCGATCTAAACCATTCTATGATTCTCTCATGCACAGAAACATCCTCACTCCTATCTCTGACTGGCAGCCTGCAAAGAGCCAGTTCCAACATAACAACAAAAGCCCGATTTTGTGCTGTGGAATGGCATTCTGCAAAACACCCAGTGCTTTCTGACATAACAAGGCTATGCTACTAAGCTGCTCAAATATAGATTACAACTAAAGTTTTAATCTGTTTCAAGACTCTCATAAAGAATGCATAGTATCAACAGAGGAGATTCACATCACTATTCCTGTAATATCCAAATGTCTTGCAAACATTTGCATCCTCTAAGGTAAAGTGATCGCTACCTACCATATTTTGATACTTTCTTTCAGTAGCAGCTCGGGTTGGGTGAATACAAATTTTTTAACCAAGATGACCCTTTCCCTAGCACTGAGCTGAGCAGAACCCGCACTTGAGGGTGCATGTTAGAGATGTACAGTATATTGCAGCAGACACAGATAACTAAGACACTGGTGAATTTCAAGACAACCAATTTCAAGATACAGTAAAATTTAAGAGTGACAGGACTTGTTTAGCCTTACAACAAAAGTTCAGAAGGTTACTGTTATCAGTAAGCGCACAGGGGAAGGGTGGAAAGGAGGAAGGGTTAATCACAGTGAAAAGTAAAGCCAAAAGAACAATGCTGGCACACACAAGAATGTATAAACTAACCACAAATAAATTCAGGGTGGAAACTGGAAGTTTTCTAGCCATGAAACAGTGGATCTGATCAGAGCTGTAGGGTCAATGCATCCATCTGTTCTGCTGGAGCTCAATAAATTTATTACAGGATCATCTAACACACCCCTGCAAAGATAGCCTCTGGGTCCAATCCCCTGCTACATCTATGCTGCTAAACTCAGACAAGGCCAGGGACTGACCCTTGGCCCTGAGGCCAACTGGCACAGACTGGCTCATGTTCATCTTACTCAGGGCTCCAACAGCATTACACAGCACTTGGCCCTGGGTTTCCTCAAGGCTCCACATCTCAAGAGTCCCACGGCACTACATACTTATTTTGTATGTCTCAGTTCAAAGTGCATAAAGAAGTAAGATGACTTTTTTTGCAGCGCACCAGAGTGGTATTTTCACAGAATGAAACAGAGTTTGCATTGCATATCCCCCAGTATGGCCTGAGAGAAAGAGAAGGGTTAAGCATACAATCTCAGCAGGCTTTGCATTACAGGCCTATGCAGGATGACAATTTTCTTGCAGCCTTTTTTCCACCCTGCCCTCCAGAGCAGCCTTTGAGAGAGCCATTCACAGAGCCATCCTCAGGCTTTCTTCTGGAGAAAGCCAGTCAGTGGTCCAAAATAGACGGGAAATGAGCTAATGTTTATGCCTAACCTTCAACAGTACATAAAACCAGGTGGTCAGCTTTCAGATCCACCTCTAGCCCTTTTCTGTAGCAACACAGATGCATGAAGTAGCTCTAGAAGACATCTTCTTCAAGTTAGTGGGGTAGTACACGCACTATCACCATTAGCTTTACCTAAAAAGCTACACTGTAGCTGTAGTGATGAAAGTGCTAGCATTCCCACAAGCTAATGGAGCACCCAGTAAGATCGCAGCATCTCTGAACAAGCTAGACAGAAAAAAGCAAGGATAAAAAGTTTGATTTACACAAATGCTGTGATGACTAGCAAAAGCGGAAAGGAAAACATGACAGTTTAATGAGATTTTAGCAGCAATTCTCTGTGTCTATATCTACCAGAATGTCTTAAAGAAGAAGATTTTTTTATATATATACACTTGTCTGGTCTGTCAACTGTGCTATCAAGATTAATAAGGAACTGCTAGAGTTTAAATGATCTGTGAATTACAAAATAGGTCGTTTATTCATCACAGCAGACACTTTATGTTACAAAGTTGTGATTTTCTTAATGAGGTGAAGACTTAAGATTCTTTGGGGGAAGGGCAGTAGTTAGACCAGTTCCTAGAAACGAACTCATCTCTCCAAGCTGTTAGATTGGTTAATGCATTTTTTTAAACATCACGTATTGGAGATTTTTATTTTACTCCACATCTTTTAGAGTCAGAGTTAACAAAAAATAAAAATTTCTCGGTTCATCTTGTACAAAGATTCCTCACAAACTCATAAAGTGTTTTAGTTTAAATTGGTCATGTTAAATTTGAGTGCCTGAAACGCTGAGGTCCTAGAGACCACCCACACTGATCTTAGTTCAGAACAGAGAACTTACAGCAGCATGAAGGTTCAATCAAAGTCAATATTCTGTTTTCAGTACTTTATATTTCATCAATGAGCCAACACTTGTTTCCTCACCCTATAAATAAAGAGCAGTCATATCAAGTTGTACCATTATGCACCGTCATTACATGTAAAACCCATGCTTCTGTGCTTTAGAGCAGACTTAAAATCTGGCAGGAGCTGGCTCTAGAATTGGGAATACATCACATATGAAAAATAATATGAAACTGTCTCAAGCTTAAGAGTTAATGTTAGAGGTTTTGTAATAAATTGGTAAAGGGAACAAGGACAAAGTACCAGGGTTTTAAGAACTCAAATACAAAACTGATGAATTATGTGCTGAGCCTCTGCACATCATCTTTCACTTCATTGCTATGGGAAACCAGAGAGAGCTCTGGGTGAACTCAGAAAACATCAAAACTCATGCAAGCCTTATTTGTGTATCAGACCAATTGTTACAAATGACAAGTGAAAAACAGAATTAGTAGGCAGAGTTAAATACTGTAGTATCCCTTTGCAAAAGCTGAACTCTGGTGCTCATTTATCCTACCCATGCAGGGGGAAGGGAAAAATTCTCAGAGGTGTCTTGTTCAGTTTTCTGATTCTTTCCCCTGACATTCCTGAGTCCAGGACAGGCTGAGATGCAGCACAAGTTCAAGGAGCTCCTAATATCCAGTTTTCCTGTGCCATGGCTTCTGCTGTATTGGTCTCACACTACAGAGGTGCAAAAGAGGGTGTGAAAGCAGAAACATGAAGAAAGGGGCTTTAAGAGAGCATGGACTCCCTGCTTCTTTATCAGTCCTAACCACAGTTCCTCCCCAACAGCCGCTATTGCAAGCCACAGGCTGCCACAGGCAACTCTCATTTCCATGCCCAGCATGAAGCCTGAGGCAGTCCAGCAGGTTGTCTCCTTCCTTCCTGCAAACCACACCTGGCCCAGATGAGTAACTGTATAGCCCTGTTAATAGGTATACCAAGATTCAGAGGACCCTTCAAAGCAAACTTGCAGAAGGACAAACTCCACCTGCTGCAAAGACAAAGATAGGATACAAAACAGCACTCAGCGATATTTACCATGAAATTGTCATGCTCTTCATACCTTTTGTCCATTGAGCAAATGTGAATCAAATCAGAGGCTGAAAAAAAACAATGAAAGTCACCTCTTCCACAGCAGGGCAGATCCACTGCACACCAGATTAGGCAAAAATGGCATGGAATGACAGAATGCAACCACATACTTCAAGACAAACAAAATTCAGCTCATGTGTTGCCTGTGCCATCAACACCTAAACATTGGAATTTCCCACAACCGCTGGAGTTTACAATTTTAGTACCTGTATTTTAGACCCAATTATTTGTTTGGCGTACTTACGCTCTCTGTAATTTCTGTGAAGACAAACACACAGAAGCAGCAATTACGTGCATACACTTCAACTGCATGCTAATGAGCTGCACTATATTTACAAGTTTTCACTGCACAACCCAAAATGGCTAATCATTTCTGAATACGCTTCATCAAGAAGTCAGTCCTTCGTAAAGACTCTTTTCATTTATTGTCAGAGCTGTGATTTTTATCCTGATATACCATGTATGGCCACATTAACAAAATCAGGTGTGTGCAAGAAAAACTGATCAATATTTTACCATCTGAACTTTCACATATACAGACATCATAAATCTGACCTGCCAACCACAAGAAGCCTTACCATAAGGATATTTTGTGTCTAGTCTGTGCGGTGCTGTTCTTGTCCAGGGTAGTGCATCATCACTGCAGCCATTAGGCATCCCATTGTATCCAATTCCTACAATCTTGTTTTCTGGATTTACAATGCAGGCACCAACCTAAATAAAATCAGATTAATATAGTACCAACAGCATGCAAATGACATATTAATAGGAAAGATGCGACCTGAAAAGTCATTCCTATAATTTTCATTTAAGAGACACAAGCTTCACTTTATATTAAGTCACACCACCAAGTAAGCAAGGCTACAACTGTACCTAACTGGTGGAGCTTTAAAATAAGTCAGGGGAGATGCAACCCAGCTACCCCTTTGGCCCTGCAGTCCCCATCCCAGCCTGCCAGCACTGTTCCTTGTCCTGACTATGAAGTGAATTTGGTTGCGGGAGCAGATCTGGCACTGAATTAACCCAACTAAACTTAAGTTTTCTATCAGTTCAACTCCCCAGACTAGCTTTTCCAGCAGCAGTATAAGCAGCAGCAGCAAAAGAAAAGGTATGGGAGATGGAACAGAAATGCAGTAGTTTTGACCCAGGCAGAGATAGGCTCACAAACCTTTGTGGCTTGTTTATGCAAATGTGCACCAAAATATCAGACCTTTTAACTCCCACCCTTTATTACTTCCATCCAAGTCTGCACAGGGACCCTTCTTATGAGTGTCCCATTTTTATGTTTTCTGTCCATATTTTAGATTTATTGAAACAGCAATAACTGGGTCCTGCAGAACAGCATTTTTCAGGAGAGGTAACAATCACCTCAAATCAATATTCAACAGAGGCACATGAAAGAAGCAAACAATAGGGATGGACAGTGACGCAGAGGGGGGAAGGGGAACCTGAGGGAGGAACTAAACTAGAACAGAACTCCAGTCAACCTAAGAACAAACAAAAAGGAACTGTTACACTCTTACAGGTGCAGAAAAGGAACTCGTAAAATGCTGTGTCTTAAAAAATTACAGTCTAAAACTTGCAATAGTTTTATCCTTCCCTAACGGTAACTATGTTTACTGGAAAAAGGAAAAAAAAGCATGTGTTATTTTAACCTCGAGGTGAAACGATCTACAAAATTCCAAGCTGCAAACATACACACAGAATTATACGCATGAGGTCAGGCCCAATAAGAGAATTTCTTTAACAGAAGGTGCTGACTATGTGAAAAATTGAACAGCTATATACTGAAATAACTTTTAATAAGAAATCCCTGAGAGTGCTACATGTGCATCTGATGCAATGTGTGATATAGATTAAGTTATATTATATTATTCTTAAATGATGCCTTCTTACCTGAGAACTTGGATCCTTGCTTCTTTGTGCTGACAAAAAAGCTACTGCCATAAAATATTCAGGCCATTCCAAATAATCTTCTCGTTTTTTGCAGGATGTTTCATTGCTGAAAAAAAGTTCATTGCTGAAAAGTTTAAGGAAAAAAACAGCCATCAGCAAACAACACATAGCTACAGTTAATACAGATTGTATTCTTTTAATGTGCACAATTTTAAAGTAACCAGGACCAGAATCTGGCTAAGAAGGTCAAATATTCACTAATATTTTATCAGTAAAACCATCAGTGTTATGTGCTTTCCAGGAACTTATATATGTAACACTCCCTTTCAGGGGAAAGGCATCCAAGCGAGGTTGCAAATTTCAGTTTTAGATAAGAAGGCTGAGCTATTCAGAAGACTGAGCTATTCAACAACAGAGCTATTTATCCTTTATAGATAACACCTTTTATATTTCTAAGATTCAAGTATATCATGTACTGGCATTCTTTTCACCCAAACAACATAATCTTTTTTATGATGACTGCGCTAACTGCAAGCCTCTTATCTAAGCTATTTTGTACTTCTGCCTACAACAAGTGCTCGCTAGGCTTCTATTTGGTAGCTTCCTGTGCAGTCATTTATTCGTTTCTGCCCAGACGGTTAGTGCCATGAATTTGCCTCTCGTTACAATGTTTACTAGCAAAAATCTGAGACCATTCTGATAGTCCCCTGCTAAGTTTCTCTCGAGATTATGTCCTATGAAAGCCTTTGAAAACCTGAGAGGAGATGGGTTCAACAACTTTTCACTTAGACGTAATGTATAAAAGTGACACAAAAAGGTTGCTTCTTTCCCTGCACTGAGGGGTTTATTTGGGGGAAGGAAGGAGGTAAAGAAGTGATGCATCATTTCCCCTTGCCTGCTTATGGCTGAGACAGTGTAAGATGCAACATGGGAATGTGCTTTCCAGGAAAGACAGACAACTTACTCTCCCCTCCTCTCCCTCCCCTGACCCTCCAATATATTTAGGCTTTGCAAATTTCAAGGAAAAGATCAAATTCAAAGAAATTTCCCCAAACTCTCACCTATCATTGCTACACTGGAAAACCAGAACAATGGCAGATCTCAAATACAATAATTAGCCTATCAAAATACAGGGGACACAGTACTTCTCTTCTTGGGTTTCTCTTACCAAAACCTACAGCTTAAGACTGAAGTACTCTTACAGGGATGTACAGGCACCCAGAAAAATACATCGTAGATAACTGCATGCAGCAAGACAACTCCTAGCAACACTAGTACCAGCACTTTCAGAAGACAAATAAATAATTAACAAAATACTTGTCTTCTAATGTTATTTTTATAACCAAAAAAATATATATTAGAGGCTTGCAGTTAGCTTGTCATAAAGAGGTTATGCTCTTTGAGTGAAGACAATGCCAGCACATGATAAAATTGTAGCTTAGAAACCCACAGCGTGCAATTTATCAAAGATAAATTGCTGGGGGGGTTTAATAGTTCATATATGGCACATTACAAGTTAGCAATTTTGGCTTGTTCTGGGAATGAATAAGGATCATCTTTAAGGCCACTCTCTCAAAGTAAGGAGGGAGAAACATACGCTCTTGATGCAACCAGCACACCTCTCTCATGCTTTGACAGCATTGTAAATAGTATCCAGAACTGTCAATTGTGACAGCAAACATGCAAATCAAGTACGTGATTTCTGAGAGTGCCAAAACTGGCTTGGATCATTGTAATTAGGGTTGGGGTTATATCCTGCTAAGAAAGAAACGCATTCCGAGAACAAGAAGCTCACAACAGAAAGAAGAAATTAAAGACACGTCCTCACACCTCTTCGTGCCAAATTGAATTTTCACAGGTTACCTGAAATGCCAAGAAAGTGCTTCAGCAAATTTAAGTGATTATTTTAAAAATCTCACAAAACCAGAATTATGAAGTCCAAAACACCATCAGACTTTAAATGATGATTTTAATACACCCCTGACTACACGACATTTACAGTGATGTCTTTGGAGAGACACACACACACAATGCAGAACTACACTGAATAAAACATTCTGGGAAAAGTATGCCAGAAAGACAATAGTATTCTGAACTAGGAGATTGTGAGCTTTCCTTTTGTTAAATTATTCCCTAGCAACCCTATTTATTCAAAACATGACAAAAGCTACTATTTATTTTTCTCATAAATACAGAACAGTATGTAAGTGGAGGTCCCTCCGAGTACCAGCTTCACAGGGAAAGAAGAGTATCTGAAAAATGAGCAGAAGGCATACATCAAAGAGAACATTAAAAAAAAACCCTTACTCAATTACTTCTACTTAACATCATAGTGTTTGGCGAGATAATTCCCTTAACTCAGTGCACAGGAACACAAGAGTGTGAAATGGGTATAAAACACTTAACTTCTGATTGAGCAGAAGCCAAGGCCTAGGCTAGCAATCAAGCACACACAGGAAAATTATGTATTTGTGGCAGCTGATCATCTTCCTTACGCTCATTTCTAATTTATAGAATTGCATGAATGAAAGCTACTCTAGAAAATATTATAGCTACCTGTAAAACAAGCAATTAAGGCTTATTCTTGTTATTACTCAGAAGAACATATGAATAAAAATAATGGGAACTGAAAGTCATGAAGATAACACTGCTCAAGAAGAAAGGGGAAAAATAACCTTAAATTCTAGAGTGATTAGTAGTCTGTAAAAAAGTCTGCATAAACAGTATTTCATTGGAAAACAGAGAAAAAGATTCTACAATCAGAGGGCTTTTCCCAAGAACTAGTGGTGTCATCTCTGATGTGATGTGCATTATGTTGCAACTGTATTGTAGCAGGGGTTTTTTCCCCAGTATCAAGTACGCCACTGAAGAGCATCAATATGTTGTCACTTAACTTACAGAATTTAAGTTAAAAAAAGAGGTAAAGTGTGTATCAAAAATAAAAATTACATATTTTCAGCAATGCCCTTGTTCCCCAAAAGCCAAAAGGGACACATGTTCTTGATGACTTTCAGTACTGGCTTCTTTTTTTAAGTCTCATGGTTTTGTTTCTGATCGCTATTATATCAAATGAATGCAGTATTTCCTTCACTTGAGACTCATGCCCTCATATAGATGCTGAGATATGGCCATTATCTATTCCTTTCTGGGAGGTAAAGTTTGAGAGAAAGAGAGAAAAAATCATCCTTTCTTACAGAAAAATGATACTCTAGGCATTGAAAATTAACTATATGCAAATTTTTTCCTGAGGTATGACCCACCAAACCTGTAAATATAAAAACTGAGCCCCAATTGGGCAGTACAAGAATATTTCCCTTCATTTAAGGTATTTCACTTTTACAACATAGAATCATAGAAATGTCCTCAGTTGGAAGGGACCCACAAGGATCACTGAGTCCAACTCCTGTCCCTGCATAGGACAAACCCAACATTCACACCGTGTGTCTGAGGGCATTGTCCAAATGCTTCTGGAATATTGTCAGGTTTGGCTCCCTGGGGAGCTGTTCCAGTTCTCTACTACCCTCTGGGTAAAGAATCTTTTCCTAATATCCAACCTAGCTCTCCCCTGGCAAATCTTCCTACCATTCCCTTGAGTCCTATCACATTGGTCACCAGAGAGAAGCGATCAGCGCCTGCTCATCCTCCTCTTGCAAGGAAGCAGTGAACTGCTGTGAGGTCCCCCCTCAGTCTCCTCTTCTCCAGGCTGAACAGACCAAGTGACTTCAGCTGCTCCTCATACAACTTCCCCTCTAGACACTTCACCAACTTTGTGGCCTCCTCTGGACATTCTCCAGTAGCTTGATGTCCTTTTTATACTGTGGCCCAAACCTGCACACAATACCCAAGGTGGGGCTGCACCAGTGTGAAGCAGTGGGAAAATCACCTCCCTTGACTGGCTAGCAATGCTGTACCTGACGCACTCCAAGACACAATTGGCCCTTTTGGCTGCCAAGGCACACTCTTGGCTCATGTTCAAGTTGCCGTCGACGGGAAAGCCCAGACCCAGGTTGGATGGGGCCTTGAGTAGCCTGTTCCAGAGGGAAGTATCCCTACACATGGCAGGGGGGGTGGAACTGGATGGGCTTTGAGATTCCTTCAAATCCTAACCATTCCATGATTCCATGATTCTATGATTGCTTTCTGCAGGGCTACTCTCCAGTCTCTTGCTCCCCAGTGTGTGTGTGTATCCAGTGTTGCCATGTCCCAGGCTTGACCTTGTTAAACTTCATTGCTCATGCTGGTCTCCATTTCAGGCAATGGAATCACGGCATCATAGAACAGTTCGGATTGAAAGGACCTTACAGCCCACCCAGTTCCAACTCCCCTGCCATGGGCAGGGTCACCTCCCACCAGACCAGGCTGCTCAAGGCCCCATCCAGCCTGGCCCTCAACATTTCCAAGGAGGAGGCATCCTCAACGTCCCTGGGCAACCTGGACCAGTGCCTCACCACCTTCGTGGGGGCCCGGCCCTCTCCCGTCCTGCCACGCCCTGCTCCCAGCCCGCCCGCCGGGCGCGGACCCCGGCTCCCCCAGGACTCTCGGACGGTGACGGCCGCTCCGCCCCCTCAGGCGCCGGGAAAGCCGCGGGACGCGCGGGCCGCACGGCGGGCTCAGCCCTCCCGGCAGGAGCGGTCTCGCCGAGTAGGAAGAAGCTCGATCCGTCAGCCGTGCGAGGGGGGAGCACGGTGCCACGGGGAGAGGAAACGTCATGGAACGGTTTGGGTTGGAAGGGGCCTTAAAAATCATCTAGTTTCAACCTCTCCCACCAGATCAGGCTGCTCAAGGCCCCATCCAACCTGGCCTTGAACACCTCCAGGGAGGGGGCATCCACAGCGTCCCTGGGAAACCTGGGCCAGTGCCTCTCCACCCTCACAGGAAACAACTTCCTCCTCGTGTCTAATCTCTATCTCCCCTCTTTCAGCTTAAACGCGTTACCTGCGCTCCCTGTTAAAGAGCCCCACCCCAGCTTTCCTGCAGAATCACAGAAAGATTTGGGTCGAAAGGGACCTTAAAGCCCACCCAGTTCCAACCCCCCTGCCATGGGCAGGGACACCTCCCACCACACCAGGCTGCTCAAGGCCGCATCCAACCTGGCCTTGAACACTTCCAGGGAGGGGGCATCTACAGCTTCCCTGGGCAACCTGGGCCAGTGCCTCATCACCCTCATTGTGAAGAATTTCTTCCTAATGTCTCATGTAAATCTTCCCCCTTCCAGTTTAAAGCCATTCCCTCTCATCCTGTCACTCCTTGCCCTTGTAAAAAGTCTCTCCCCAGCTTCCCTGTAGCCCCTTCAGGTGCTGGAAGCGCTGGGAAGCGGCGCCACGCGGGCTCCCCGCGCCGCTGCCCGCGCTGCGTTACCCGTTCTGGTGGCGGCCGGGCTGCTCAGCGCTCATCCCGCCGCTCGGCACAGCTGCCCCGGCCTCTTTCGCCGCTTGGCGCCAAAGCGGGCTCGGGCGGGGAAAGGGGCGGACGAAGGAAGGGGCGGGCGCGTCTGGGAGGGCGGCGGCCGCAGGCGTTCATGGAGAAGGAAACTGCAAGAGGATTTTCATAATTTTCAGAAGTTTCTCATTTTTTTTCTCTACAAATGCCTGTCTTTCCTCTCTTAGGCATAGAATCGCTTGGTTGGAGATCATCGGGTCCAACCGCACTTGTCCACTGCTAAACCAGATCCCTAAGCACCTCATCTCCCCGTCTTTTAAACACCTCCAGGGATGGGGCCTCCACCATCTCCCTGAGCAGCTGTGCCAATGCCTGACAGTCCCGTGAAGAAAATTAACTCCTGAAAATCAAGTATATGCAAATTTACCTGCTCTTTTTCCTATCCCAGTGATTACAAAATATAACAGTCTGTATCCTCAAGAGAGGTGAAGAAATTTTTCCTGATGTCTAATCTGAACCTCCTGTGGCTCAACTTGAGGCCATTTCCTCTCATCCTATCCCCTGTCACTTGACAGAAGAGACCAACAGCCACCTCGCCGCAACCTCCTGTCAGGCAGTTGTAGACAGTGATGAGGTCTCCCCTCAACCTCAGTTTCTCCAAGCTAAACAACCCCAGTTCCCTCAGCCACTCCTCATACGGCTTATTCTCCAGCCCCTTCACCAGCTTCGTTGCCCTTCTCTGGATACACTCCAGCACCTCAATGTCCTTCTTGTAGTGAGGGGCCCCAAACTGAATACAGGATTCAACGTGTGGCCTTACCAGTGCCCTGGTCCTGCTGGCCACGCTGTTTCTGATACAGGCCAAGATGCTGTTGGCCCTCTTGGCCACTTGGGCAACTGCTGGCTCATATTCCACTGGCTGTCAACCAACACCCCCAGATCCTTCTCTGCCAGGCAGCTTTCCAGCCACTATTCCACGGAGTTCGGGGCCCAGTGTTAAAGCAGTGCCCGGGAGCGGATCCCAGTGCTCTGGGAGAGGTGTCCTTCACCCCTGTACCTCTGTGAGCCCAGTGGTATCTCAGATGGGTTGCTTTAATGTGTGTTCTTGTAGGTTTGATGTTTCTGACAGATGCTACTTTGAACGTTGTGCTTTGACATGACCGTGCAGTTTTTCACCCAGCTCACAATCTTGAGGTAAATCCTGTTTATTAAAGCTTGGCATTAACATATTAAAATGTCTAATAAATAGGAGTTTTGTTCTCTGGGTATGAAATTGATGTGGAAAATTAGTTATGGTTTAATAATACCTCCAGCTGTTGCTGGGTTTTAGAAGTCTCTCAGGACGCTCAGGTAGCTGAACATACATATATAGCCCATTACAGTCCAAAATAAGTGGTATAATAATAAATATTAAATGTCGGTATGGTGCATTTGTCTTCCTTTCATGAAGACTGGCTTACCCCAGTTGGTTGGTTGCTGCAGGGACCTGTCTTTACAGAAGCACTCAAATGAGGGCAAGGTACATATGTTCATTCCACAGGAGAAGACCGCCTAAACCCAGCAAGATGTGTCTGATTCAGTTCCCACTGGAGGCAGCGATAGGTGCAACAAACTTGGTGAGAGCACCAATGGACAAAAGGAAAACATTTGCCTTTGAGAACATCCCTGAGAGGAATTTGTGTGCAAAAGCCATGCAGCTCACACTGCACGTATACTGCACCATTGACCTGACCATGGTTATCAGACATGGCTGAGATAATGGTTTCCTACAGCTTGGGCAAAAGTCTTCGCCTTCAGCTAGGAGGACTTTTCAGGTCAAGAAAAAAGGACAGTTTGGGGCAATGAGGCACATAGTAGTCCTATCCCAGAAGCTGTCTTTATAGCTTCCCCTTACTGACCATATGCGTAGAAAACTGCATAGGTAAATTAGTGCACTAGCATGTGTGCAAGAAGACAACTATGTCAAGGAATGTACCATGCTCATCATTATTCTTGAAGCTATGCCAAAAGTGAGAGAGCCTGCAGTGATCAAAACAGAGGAACACACTGCTAATATGTTTTCATATTTAGATTGCTGTATCAGCTAGCTATCTTTTTAAAAAACAACTGACAAACCATCAAGGATGAAAATGTTACTTAATTTCTTGGATATTCCTATTCAGTTGTAACCAGAAAACTTGGCAAAAGCAGTCTGTTATATTTTAACTGACAAGTTTTCCAGCCCTCGGAGTGGGGAAACATATAGCTATTTCAGTTTGCAAAACTTCTATTATCACAATTTCATATGGACAACAAATGTTCATGTACAGTTTGTTAATGATTGAAAAGGAACAATTTAAATGCAAGAAAAAGGAAAGAAATGTAATGAAAGTAGCATCATGCAGGAAAGCATAAGCCTGAAGGTGAAATGAAAGGCCTGATTATGGTTGATCACGAAGAGAGTTAAAGAGCACTCATTTAATTAATCTGGAGAAAAAAATAGCATAATTCAGTTCAAAAAGTTTTCTACTATCTGCGTATGTGTTTCTGCACTCTTGAAATATGAATTAAAATTAATAGCGCTACAATTACCCATGCCAAATTTGTTATTTTTCATAATTAAGATTCTGAGGAAAAAACATAAGAACTAGTAACCTTTAAAAAGCAGTGCTTATATGCTGATCATACACAGTAAATGATGGATTTTCTGTTCTGTGAACGCTGATTAGCAGTTCTTACACACTATTTCCTTCCTCTGAATTTATCACATTTTTCAGCTAATATCTATAAATCAGCCAGAACCAGATTCAAAATAGTACAATCCCCATTTGTCAAAAGAAACAAAATCAGATTCTTGCTCCCTTCTCTTTCTCTTCCATCCTAGAAGAGAAAAATATACACTGCAAAATAACTGCTTATTAAGCAATGAGTTTTTTAATTTTGGAGTGGAGTTTTCAACTTTCTATAAAATTACATAAGAATAATATTCTTTTTGAAATGCAAATCTTAAATGCTTTTGTTATGCTTAGCAAATAAATTGCCATAATAATTTGAAACTGCTCTTATATCTCCATCTATTAAGTCCACAAATGTATCAATTTTTTTCAAAGTTTATTGACTCTTCTATCTTTTCATTTTCAAAGAACAGACCAACAACCTTCAGGATTTCTAATACTACAACAGTGATATATAGCCTAGGAAAGAGAACTTTTGGTGGAATTTTAGTTAGTAGATTCCTGTAGCATTGCTAAATGACAGATTTTCTGGAAACCTGGGTACATTTTGGTTTCTCCTGGGTTTTGGTGGGATTTTTAGAATTATACTGAAAACTTCTTTTGGGGCCAAGTTGTGACTGCTCTTCTGACAACGTGCTATGAAGATGGTACCTGACACAATACCCTCTTTTTCATGCACACATCAGAGTAGGTTATGTGATTGCAGGTACCTAGAGAAAGTTACACCTGAATTAGGTGAGATTTAGGCCATGATCCTGTGGTATTAACAGAGTTGTGCTGAGGGCAGGTAGCTTGGCTTGACACAGGTCTGGGTCAAAGTCCTGCTGCATGGTAGGTTCCATAACAGTTAGCTGGCAGCTCCTCTGGATCTGCTGTCTGAATCCTCCTCTCCATTAACTCTGTCTTATGCTGTGATCTAGAAGCTTATTTGTGCCCTTTATCTGTTTCAGCACTGCTCAGATCTCTGTCACAGAACTGGAGTGCTCTGACTCAAAGGCCCTGTTAAGAAAGGGGTGCACTCAAATAGGCTGCATTTCTTTTAATTTTTTATCTGACGTTCTAGCCCCGTCCTTATACATTCATCTGTTATTCCGCAGAAGGAGGATGTATGTGAAGAATCATGGAGTACCTCAGGTAGCTTTCTTTGTTTTTTGTGTTTGTCTCTCATTTCTTAGGTGTAACACCTGAGCATGGATTATCATGATTATGTTGTATGGATGTCAATAAACAGTCTGAGCTAATTACAAATATTTTAGATGCTCTTATTAATGAGAAGCAATACAAGTTTGAAAGGCATGCTAAATATATAACATCTGTCGAGATGCTTATATTTTTAGGTTACAGCTTATGAAATTTTCACATCTGCCTTTTGTTAATGTTTATTAAAAAAAAAATAAGTAGAGTTTGGGGAAAACCCAGGTTTCAGCTCCCCTCCCCACCTTCTTGCTGCTTGCCAATAGACTCTTTTAATTTCACTGGCAAGCAAAATCTCTCCTCGAATATAACATATGTGTAAGTTATCACTCAGAAAGTAATGTTTGCTATTTGCTAGGATATGGCATATGCAATTTGGTAGACCATCCTGAAATCTCAAAACTTAAGGGAAAAGTATAAAGAAATTGCTAGTGAGCTGTTGTCTTTTTTTCTCATATTACAGAATGAATTTTTCAGGAACTAATTAGCTATTTGGAGAGAAAGACAAATAAGTATGACAATATGTCTTTATATCTTAACATCTGGTTCTTATCTGTCTTTCAGAGAAGCAATGCTTGCTGACAGGATAATTTTCATAGAGAAAGATCTTCAAAATATTTTTCCAAGTAGGAATTCCTACTTGAGTTAAAATTTTCCTCCTATACTTGCTTACACACTGAGAACATATTAAATACAAATGCAGCTGCTGGTACATGCTGCAGTTCTCAGTTGTTATAGCTAATTTAATAAATAGAATGAATTTATGGCTTCCTTACCTCAATGATCAAATGACCATTGTGGCATTATCACGCTTGATTCTATGAAAAGAATTCCAATTGACAGAACCCCTCACTGAACCTGAACCTGAAGAGGGTTCGCTGCAGCGGCTTGTTAGTAAACCAGCCCATTAACAGACTGCAATAAACTGTTAGATTTTTGTATTGCAGCATTTTGTATAGGGAGCGCAAGCATTTCAGAATTGCTACAGGAGTTTTAACTTCAGCAGGTAACTCCTTATACTAAACAATTTTGGCACTACTTATTAATAAAGGTGGTAGGAAATGCAGCTTATTACTAGCCTTTGATCAAAACCAAATAGGATGATATTATGGTAATTTTGGTGCAGATGAAAGCTGGTTGCAAATCCAACATTTTCAAACTCAGATGCCAAAATATAGGACATTGAAATCTGTAGTTACTTTTTTACAGATTTGTAAACACTGAATGCCAGAAACTCTTCTGTATGGTAAGCATCTCTCATAGAATCCAGACAATACAAAGGCATTTCTGTGATTTTTCATGTCCTAATGGAAGCTTTTTCTCTATTCTTAGATTTCAGTGGCTTTTATATTACCTTACCTTTCTATAGCATCTGTTCCTTGAAAACGAGAATCAAGTGCTAGATTTCAGTTTTCTTCCATCCTGCCCAACTCTGACACTATTTTGAGTATCACTCTCTCAGTTTTCCGGACTCAAAATTTCTTCAGTTTACTAACTCCCTAACTCCAGAATTCGCTAAATCCAGCTTCTCACCTTGGTGAATAGCAGTTAAGGGTTTTCTCTGAGAGCTGTCTTTTAGCTGCGCTTTATTCTGACTGGGGTCACAAATGAGTATATAATACTCTTCAGTCTTCTGTTCCATTTTTAACATTACAGTTATTTTTCATCTCACCTACAATTTTTTATGAACATATGGTGGTTTTGCTAATTTTGACTGTTTTCTCGTTTTATTCATACTGATGGTTCTAGTTCTAAGCAAATATTATCTTCCCAGTACTCCGATCACCTCATCATTTCTTTGATATCAGTATATTCTCTATCTAGATTTGTTCTATCTTTATCTTATTTGCTGATATTTTCTCTGTTCTTTTTTTAATGTCTATATCAATATCTCTGACCAGTCTTCTACTTTTAAAACTCCTTGTTCCATTTATACCTACCCTTGCATCCAAATTTCCAGTTTTATGCAAGTTAGTACAATAGATAGGACAAAAACAAGTGCTGGAAAAACAGAAGATATTACATGTGACCTTTTCTCCTATGTCCATCAAGAACTGGAAATCCCAGATAATCTTGCTAAATTGTCCTTTGAAAAGTAAACTGAGACATAAAGTCTCACACTGCAAGTCCTTGGGCAACCGTAGTGTTTTCTTCCAAAATATGAATTACCTTCTTTGCCTACCCAACCTAGTCATGATCACAGCTATTCCCTAATTAGAAGTGAGAAATTAATTTTCTGCTTTCAGTATAAAATTCACTTTCTTGGCATGCTGTTTCTGTACTCAGCACCTGCCTACATACTTCACAGATATCTATTTATTCTGTTACCTATTTTTAATATCTAAGAAGATATTTCTCAATTTCCATCCCTTCTGATTTGGCACGATTTTCCTATCATGTGCAGTAGCTTCTCACATTACTTGCACGAACTTCCCCCAAGTCCCAAAATCTGTTGCAGTGTATCAGCTTGCAATTACTCCAGATGTACAATAAGATTACTTGTAATCACTACCTCAGACACCTGAAGAAAGAAACCTTTACTCTTCCATCACATTCAAATAATCTTTAATACATGTATCCCTTCCTATCTGGGCAACTAGTTTGCTCTTTGTAGTCTTTTTTCCCCCCTTTCCTGTTACTAATCCCTTTTATGGTTGCCTCCTTTAACCTTAGTGGCGTTTAGAATCATAAAATCATTTCTCTCCAAGTTTCTTCTTGTTCCTTTCAAATTTTAGTTTGTATGTGTATCTGTAGGTTTCACTATTCCAGAATGATAATATTTAAATCTTCATATAAGAGCTGCTATACAGAATAATTTTAATACATCTTTATATGGGATTTAGTATGGAAGGGTTTAAGTAAACATGCTAAATCCACTCTGTGGCAAGAAATTAATTACCCTTTTGGCTAACCTATGGATTGAGGTGAAAAAAAAGAAAAGTATTTCAGAATTCTTAGATACACTACTTTAGCTAGCAAAATTAAACTAAGTTAAGAGAAACAAAAAGAACAATTACAATCAACCTGGTTTTGTCCTATATCTCATCTCAGCACTGTAAGACCCCTTTGACCTACTTGCCTTTCAAGTTTGCCAATATACACATCTCCCCAAATACCCATTAGGCATTTTCCTACCTCAGTAATGACTGCTTTATTCCTAGGACACAGCACCAAGAGAACAGGGAAACAGAAGGCATGAAGCCTCCATTTTGCAGCATCCTGTTAGCTTGGCAGCTGGGCAGAGGGAGCTCAGGTGCCACTATTATATTATGTGTGACACCTTTTCATCTCTTCTGACTGGCTGTTTCCTAGACTCATTGAACTAATTATAGAAGAGCAGTTAACAGCCACATTTCTTTAAGTTATCAATAATGAAAAGTGAATTGGAGCTGTCAGGAAATACATTTGACATCCCAACTTCGAAGAACAGGAACTCTGTGTTCCCTCTGTAGATATGAGGGAAATATAATCATTAGTAAACCTAATTTATTTCATAAGCAGCGTTGGCAGTCTGATTCCTTTTCAAGATTTCCTAGCACTTTCTCATTATGAGATTCTGCTTTTAGTTGTCTACATCAGACAAACATGATTTTTTCAGGCTGAAATAACCTAAGCTGAGCATTTGCTTCTACTAAGCTAATTTTTTATCTTCCAGGTGGTATCCATATTTTTTATGCTATTGTAACTTTAAAACCATTCTAAATAAAAGCATATTCACATTAGGAAGGCATTAACTCCAACAGCAAAGAAAGTATATGTTAAGTGATGAATTCTAGTGTGGAGCCACAGCAGCTTTGTGCTATAGAAAACAGATGATTAGGTAAAGAAGGCAAAGTGTAAGACTTGATCTTTAAAGCAGAAATCATTAAGGAATTCAAAGGTAGATGGGCTATAGATTATGGAAAGGGAACACAGACGTTAGTTAGATATTTCCAATTATTACTTCTCAGAATACAACAGAATATTATTAGTGTTCAAAGTACTGAAGAAAAATTATCTTTTGAAGCCAGTATACACAGCAGCCTATGGAGATAACAAAATTAAAGAACAGAGGTGGTGGGTTGTTTTTTTTTCAAAACTGAGGAAGGAAAAGGGAACATCAAGGTTATACTCTTCACTTACAGGAAAGTAAAGGGAAAAACTCCTTATTACTTCTACAAAAATTCAGGGGGTTCTATAGGGACAGCAACAAGGAGAAGTCTGAAACTCCTCTAGTATATATACCCTCTGGAGTAAGCATTTCTTCACAGAATATTAATGTTGTACACAAGCAAAATAAAACAGGCCAAAAATCATGAGCATTTTATGGGTTTTGGTGAAAACTGGCTCTTGTTAGTACAACTTATTAGCATAAAAATGTTTCCATGCAAAGAGACTGTTAAATTGACTTCAATGGTTTTTTAAAGTATTAGAAAAGAGAGGATTCTTGTTTGGAGGTATTATATGGGTCATTTTGGTTTTGCATTTTGAGTTAGAAAATTCTTCAAGATTTTGAACAGCACATCAGCTGATCTGCAGTACAAGAACCTGAAATTAACTAGCACAATGGAATCGATATCGAGCAATATTTTCTCTCTGAAAGAAATTCAGTCTGACAGAGAAGAGTAAGAGCAGTGTAAGCAAACTGAGACTCTGGCTAAAAGGTTGGATACAGAAATTCCCTGCAAAGCAGTACAAATTAGTTGATGTCACCAGAGCAAGAAAAACATAGTGACAGAATAAAATGTTATCCAGGTTCTAGAATAGTTTATTATCACCACCTTAGGTCACTAAGCTTTACAAGCTATATCCATCAAGTTTGACAGCAGTATATATACTCACAGCTGAAGCTAGAAGGTGCAGTACTTTAATGTACTAACGATTTACATTAAGACACCTGGGTTCAAAGTCGGTTTACAAGAACAAAATGGGTTTTTTGGTCTCAGCCTGCTCTCTAGTGGACAATTGCACATAAACCCAGTCCTGAGAAGAATCCCAAGAATTAGATTTGTTGGCCAAGACATATGGTGAAATTCATACTCTCTGAACAACTTTATTAAAAATAAAACTAAACTGGATATCCGTGTTTTCTGTGTTATTCTGAAACACTATAAGATGAGACATTTCCATCAGCCTTCCTTAAATACTGTATTCAGTAATCTTGTTACCAGGATTTGAAAGAATACAACAGAAGGGGAAACCATACAATAATGGAAGGCAGCAAAGGTAATTAGATGCTTCCATGTTAGGGGAAACTGAAGATAAGATGACATACTCCCATAACTGACATATATAATGTATATGACTAGATAAAATATTTGTCTTTGTTTACCTTTTTCATAACAAAAGACACATATAATAATGATAAAAGGAAACAATTTCTTGATATATAATTAACCTGTAAACTCGTGTCTGAAAGACATATTAGAAACAAGAGCCAACTTGGACTTTATGAAAGATTATGCTTTTATATGAATAACAAGAATAGCAAGAGTTATATTAGATAGTATTAAAATGTATGAGGGATGTAAACTCTCATGCTTCAGGATATAAAACAGGCATAAATTACCTAGAGCATGGGAAGAAACTACACAAACAGGTGTTTTATTTCATTAGTGTATCCCATACAATGGTTACATTCACTTCAGCAGGTGGGCAGTAGAATGCTGGACTTGTAGACTTGTGTAGTCTGTAGTATTTCCTACGCTTCGAAGATAAATTCCTTAGTGACTCATTTGCAGAAATCAGCTGCAAAAAATTGTCTGGAACTCTGACCTCATTTCAGGTTATTCCGCTTTACGTTGCTTAACCTTCTATTAGTCAGGAGAATAACATTCACTGATATCCAAGCATTTACGATTACAATCACATGCCAACTACAGAGGCAAAGGAAAAATTTTATTGAGTTAAAATCTCTTTCCAGAACTTTTTTTTAAAATACAAAAAAAATGTTAGCTATCATTAGCTTATTACATATTTTATGTATCCATTATATATTAACATGTATACATACACTATATTAACACTTAAAGTTTTTTTACAGTCTCATGCTTTGTCCTAGTCTAAGCTGACTAGGGCATCATGTCATCTACCTCACTTATCTGCAGGAATGTTTGAACACGTCTACATCTTACAAGCCTACATTTCAGTTTCAAGATAGATTTAAAATTCAGTTCTCATCCAAATAAAATTCACCTTAAGGATTGGCTACTCTTTACCATGTTTAGAATACTATATTTCTAGATTGTACATAATTTTTAAAACCCAGTCTCTTTTTTAGTCTCTTGATGTCAGAGCAGCGTCTCTGATGTTATTGATTCCAAATTTAGAGAATTGTAATCTTGTATATGAAAATGGTTTAATGTTCAATTTTGCAAAGAAATGCAAATTCAGATATACTTTAAAGCACAATTTATCAAACACTAATTTCCATTGCTCTCTCAGTCACTAACTATACTACTAGTTTATCAAAGCTCTGCTTTCTATTATTTTGATTATTTTATTTCCAGTCTTCTGATTGTTGATGGTTTAATTAAACATTGAACCACTAAATGCTAGTGTGAAGATGCAAGTTATCATTTAGAGAGAAACATTATTTCTAGATTTTGTAGATAAAAAGTGAATTTTAACTGATTTTTAAAAGTGAACTAAGTGAATTTGAAAGCCTCTGAAATCACAAGGCAAATAAAGTCAAATCTTAACTTAGTGGGGAAGGGAGATGACTCATAATTTCTCATTATGTGAAAATGACAATATGTTTCCATGAGTAAACACTTACTCCAAAATTATGTATTTATGGAATAGCTTGACAAGTATAATATCCTTGAAGATAAAAAAAAAAAAATAATTAGAAATGTTAAATAGGACCTAAATTTGTCAAGCATAATGCAAAGGAAGGAAACAGCTAAGACTCATATAACTTCAAAAGAATTTGAATTATGCATTTAAATTCAGACTTGTGGCAGGAACTAAGATAATTACAAGGAAAATAGCAGCTTTTGCAGTCAATAACAGACATTGGATTGAGTTTGTCCATTTTTCTGAGCTGACAAATGAAAGATGATGGCTCCTGAAATGAGCTGCAGATTATATGAGAACTACTATGGTCCGTAAGAGCTAATGCTTTTATTCTCAAAGCCTGAAGCTGTAAGAAATACTAATAAAGCTATTTATATTTAGCTAGTTGTAGTGCATCAGGTACCCAGTAAAGAAAGGTTTCTTGATGGAGGTAGTCTTCTGTTTCCGCTTGGCACCAAACACTGCTTTCTAAAAATGCTTTTCTGCTCTATTCCCCTGATAATTCAACAGCAGCAGGACCAAGAAAACCCTGTCAGAAGCACCGACTGCTTGCACAGAATTGCTGTTGTACTCATGACCACCCGCTGACAAATACTAATGCACAGAACAAAAATAAGTAAGATAGCTATAGCTCAAAATGGGTAGTGCTGTAAAGGGGATATAGCAAGTAAAGGAGAAATCTCACCCGTAATAGTGGTGCCTCACTGCTAGGGGACAAATAAATAAAACCCAATATATATGCTATGCAAGATTTTAATCTTTATTTGTGATCTTACAAAAGAGCTTAAAATCCTTTACTTTCTGCAGAGCAGAGATCTGTGCATACTAAAGGAGGAACATACTGTAACCATGACTATATATTCCAGGGATATAAATCACTGAATGACAGCTCAGGATCAGCCAAAGCTGATCAAAGCCTCAGGAATCTTATCTCCCCAACTTCTGTGGGAGCCCACTGTGACAAGCTTCTCTCTTTGATCCCAAATTTAGAATATGTCAGAATGGGTTAATCCTACATGTTTGTTTTCACATTTGACAATTTTTTTTTTAATTAAAGTGGTAGGCAGGACCCAATCTTTCCATTTTCTCACTGGTTTCTATCACTCGAAGGTGCCATGGCATAGAGAAAAGTTCTAACTTTTGGATTCCGTCTTTCAGCTGATATCTTTTCAGCTTTTTCTCAGCTTTTCTTCAAAAAGTTTCTGAACTGAGTTGCAGAGAAACATCAGTAGTAAAGAATTTTAGAAGTCTGAAAAAGTACTATAGAACAGAAGTGAGAAGAATCCCAGTGTTGCTAGTTTGACACTTCATTATTTCAAAAAATCATTGAAAATGCCATAATTGAATTGTCTTAGCCATGATACAGATTTCCCAGACCAGATGATTAGCTGCCCTGTACCCAAAGGTATAGTACGCTTCAGACATGCAGGCTATCGCCCTGAGCAATGCACCTTCCTACAAGCCCGACTGGCAGCTAAGTTACCCAAGGCATGAAAAGTCCCTTATGAGGCTGATGAGAGGAGACCTCTACATCTGCCTTCTGCACAATCTTGTCATCATTCACTGCAGTTGTCCCAACTCACTTCTGCACAGAAGCCTCGGTACTGAGCCATTCTTTTTGGTTCTGCTGACCCTGTGTGTGCAAACAGCTAGGTCAGTGAACAGATGCAGTGAAGACTTGTCCCTGTTGCTTTAGCTGGGAAGTTCGAGGCACATGGGACTGTCAACTATCTATAGCCTTACTGTGCAGAACAACATTGATTACCACTGTCATTCCAGATACAATGTCAAAGAAGCCTAGTCACTCCCCACTGCCATGGTCCCAAAATGTCAGTAAGAGTGACACAAAAATACAAACAGGAACAACTGTTCACTGAAATTGATGTATGTGAGTATGTATGAATGAAAGGGCAGCTGCATGAATTAATTATCCATAGGAGTAGGGGAAAAATCAAGGGCAGGTAAGAATACATAAAATGCAGCACATGCACATATCCCCCCATATCTCTCCACATTTTCATTTCTTTGTAGTCTACAGGCCCACCCCTGTGGAAGGGAGCCCTGCCAGGAATCTCCTTCAACAACATCTAGACTAGACCATGGTAAAGGAACAGCTAGGGGCTTACACCCAGGCATGTCTTCTCTACACTTTTAGTTTAGTTCAAAAAAGAGTAATGAAATAAGAGAGAGGAAGTTTGTTAAAAGGAAGCAAAGGGCAGCTCAGAGTCTCAAATCTGCACAGGCACCAAGGAATCTAAGGATATTTTAGTAGAAATACATACTTTCTTTTAGGGATGATTTCAGAAAGGGCAAAAGGAAGGTGGTATAACTAACCAGCAGGGTAAGTGAGGTTGTTAGAAGCAAAACCACATCTTTGAAAATACTGAAGTCATGTTCAAATGACATAAGAAGAAAGAGTTACAAACTGCCAGGTTAACTGTGAAAACATTGTAATACAGACCAAAAAGCACTGAAGAATGACTAATAAAGTAATCCCAACTAATAATCTTTTTCTCTACAAAACACATCAGGAGCAGAAAGTTTACCAGAATCTGTAAGGCCAGTTGGTTTTCGGGGCATGAAAGAGTACTCAAAGAACACAAGGTCATTGCAGGGAAGCTAAGTGAACTCTTTGCATTGGTGTTCACTGTGGAAGGAACTGGGAAGATTCCAAAATGAGAACTCTTCTTGGTGGGGGACTCGTCTGAAGATCAGTCTGAAATTGAAATTACTGTAAAAGAGATTGTGGAATAAATAGATAAAGTGAAAATCACCAGGACTGTATAGTATTCACTCTAAATTTCTAAAGGAACTCAAGGACGAAAGAGCTGAATTACTCACAGCAGGGCGTAACCTATTGCTTAAAATTGCCTTGCTTCTGGAAGGCAGCAAATGTGACATCAATTCCTCAAAAAGATTCCAGAGAAAATCTGGAGAATGTTAGGAACGTAAGTCTGATGTGTACTGGGCAAATTAGTAGAAACCATGACAAGGAATAGAATTGGGAGACACCTGGACAGATCTGATTTATTCGGGAAGAGTTAGCATTCTGTTGATGAAAGTACCACTTTACAGTTCTGATAAAAGTGGATAATACAGGGGTGATGACATTGATACAGTCTACCTTGAGTTCCAGAAGACCTGAGTTCAGGTTAGAATTAGGTTTGCTGAACTGGAATGTCTACATGAGACTGAAGGTAGAAAAAAAGATCACTGAGGAAGTGCAAGGCCAGACTCCGGGGGTTTTACAGTGAGAACATTATGGGAGGGTACCCTAGGTGTGTTCAGCCTGGCCTGGCATTAGCCTTGAGGAAAGACTGAGGAAAAGTACTTGGAAGAGTGTGGCTTTTGTTCCCAGACGGAGAAGGCCCAGAAAAGCAAATACCTCTTACTGGTAAAATGAGACGCTGTTCACTGTGTTATTCTGTTCGGTGTGTTCTGATGGAGGTCAGTAAATAGGGTTTTACCAATACTAGTAGAAGGCCAGAGACTCTAGTGACCTGATATTGCAGGTTCTCAGGAGATTAAAACGTCAGAAGCAATGGTAGGATGCATCAGCCCATGTAGAAGAATTAAGTCATCTGAATGGCTAGAGAGCCAGTCTTCTAAGTCAGTCTGAGGCTGACTACCAATTTGCAAAGTTGGCTGTAGTGGTCAGGTTTATGGGACTGTGACTTCCATAGGGAACACAACTATGTTCTCTCTTCATGGAGGGTCACAGACTCAGGCTTCATTCTTCTGATTTCATGCAGCCAAAAGAGAAGATGGCTCACATTTTTCTGTTTCTTTGTTGTCATTATTTAAAATCATATCAATTAATAAAGCACAAAAAAAATGAAGCATGAAGTATGTAAGGAAATAAACAGTTGTTAACAGAAGTCTATATTGCCCTTAATGTGCCCACAAAATTTTCAGTGAAGTCAAAAAGACAGCAAGTGGCAAGTCTCAAATCAGCCTTCTTTTCACCTGTTGAATTCACAGGGGTTTCAGTGGTAAGGAATTTTAAAGGAATTCCAGTTCTAAATATATAACAGCCTAACGGGCTGGAACAGTAATACTTCTTCCATCAAATTTAATAGGTGCTTTTTAGATTTAATGTGTTTGTGACATTTTTGCAGACTCATATTTCCTTTGCTGTTTTCACATTGCTACAGAGTCACACCCCAGGGTACTTTATGAAAGTGTAACTGATGTAAAAACTTGATTGGCAGATTTTTGTGTGTAAAATATAGGTTTCATTATATTTTAAAATATTTCTTGATGGAATCTACTTTGTTCTCTATTAGGCTGTAGTTTCCTTTATCTGAAAATGTGTTTTTGCATTGGGTACAGAATACATTGCTTTATGTACACTCGGTAAAATGTTAAATATTGCTTATTTATGATAGGTATCTAAAAATACAAGAGGAACATTTCTATTTTGGTAAACTGCCCAGACCTTCCATGCAAATAGAATTTTTAATATTTTGGTGTGAAGATTACCCAAATGGAAATCATGCATAACAAACTAGTTTAGTTTATTTGAGGAAATGACAATAAAAGCAGACAAGAATACAGAAGTATAGATACTCACTTAGATTCCAAGGAAGCTTTTAATACAGTACCAAATACATTATTAATGAATAGGGTAGCAAGATAAGAAAGAAATACTCAACTGGATACCCTAATGGTTGGACTTGATGATCTTAGAGGTCTTTTCGAACCTTAATGATCCTATGATCCTATGATCCTCATCTTTGTCACACTAATGAACTGGAAAACTGACAGAGCTTCAAGACGGGCAATTTTATGTGTCAGGAATACAGGTAACAGCTGGTGATGAACAGAAAGGGGGAAAATGTAGTCCAAACTGAATGGAAAAAAGTGGATAAGTATACGCCATCAAAGTTTAAAATTTAAATACTTTTATAAGTAAGCACAAAGAAGTTACAAAATTAAGAGATTATGCCTTAAATTATGGGCTGTACTGAGCATGTCAAAGATCAGCAGTGTTCAATACAAATTTTAATACATCAGGTAATTAGATAAATTATTATATTAAATTACATTCAAGCCATTTGGTAAGAATGTAAAATATTGCATAATTATAGTTAGCCATTCAATATCTGGCAGTAGCTAGAAATGACAAAAATTATATGCAGAGGCTGAGGAATGCTAAATCCAGACTTACAGTACAAGGAAGTGTGAAAAGAATTGAAAACTATACTATTTGTTCGAATCTGTCCTAGGAAGACAAAGATCAACAGTTCTTTCCAACAGTTTATTTGTTTGGCTGTCTGTGCAGTGAACTGGCAGAATTGCAAAATGAATTTATCTTTTTTTCTGAGAATCTTCCAGTCATTCTTAGAAAATCAGAAGGAAGTATAATGTTAGGGGACTTGTTGGAAGACTGCGGTGGTACTTCTGGGAAGAAAGAGGGATTCAGTGCACTGGATTTCAAAAGTGCATATATTAAGCAGTAAGTGATGTTCTGCACTGCTGTACTCTCTAACCAGTGTGGTATATGCTACATTCATCACTGCTGTAGATAATCTTGCACTTTGAGTGTTGCAGTGTGAGTTCCCCTCACCCCAGAGGTGCATACTCAAGAACAGTATGTGGAAGCAATGCTTTTGCTACCAAGTTCTAAATTTTTGTAAGTCACACAAAGGTTGTCTCCTGCCTGCCTTTTCAGTTTCCAAATGCAGTCTTTAGGAGAAACAGTTAGACAAGATTAAGACAACAAATGGCAGGCTATACTTCATTGCCCCAACCATACTCATTAGCATCAAGATGGCTTATTTGTTTGACAGCAGCACCTCACAAATAAACATTTGGCTGAAGCTGAGCAAAGAAATAAGTGATGCTACTTGAAGAGCTCACAGAGGCACTAAGTCTACTCTGACTGAAAACACAAAACCGTAAGTGGCCAACTCAGTCCATAACTAGGGACTGCTTGTGGGTTCTTACATCTTTGCATCTGGGACTAAAGCTTGCTCTCAGATTGTTGTCTTTGTTGAACTTCACTAGATGATGATCTTGCTTTGCTATTCATATTTCCATTACCTCGATTACAACAAAGCAGTATGAAACCCGCAGCTCTTAAGAAGCTCTAACCTGCTACTCATCTTCTGAGAATCAAGAGTCAATTTTGGACACATAAAACTCACTCTTCACTCTCCATATTGCTGTTTCATAGATTAGAAGTCTGAAGATCTTGGATCTCAGTATTCTGCAAACTCCAGCCAAACTAACTCAAAGCTGGAGGATGAAGAATGTGAAGTTATGGCTTGACAGATTTGCTGCTTTTTCACCCTTTATCGGGATAACATCTACCTGTATGACAGACAAAATTCTGGAGGGATTGAAAGTAGAGAGAAGAAGAAAATACAGCATCGATTCTTGCAGAAAGAAAAGACCATCACACAAGGTCACTGCTTTCTGTTTCATGTGCAAGACCAGCTAAGCCATAAAACAGTTCCTTCCTCAACAAAGCAAAACCAAAAGATGCCTGTGTGCTTCCCTAGTATTCTTATGGCAGAGGTTAAATGAGGACATTCATCACACCTCATTATTGGAAGGTATTAAAATAGTAAGTGCAGCATAAGAAAATGAATAGAATAGAATAGAATAGAATAGAATAGAATAGAATAGAATAGAATAGAATAGAATAGGTCTTTTTTCACAGTGAGTTCCAACCTTTACTACCTAGACCAATACATCTGCCTTCCTACTGATGTGAGATGCCTATGGAGAAAACAGAACTGGAATCAGTGATTGTGGGAGATCCTTTGTCAGAGGTTTTTGTCTTGAGGGTGAGGTAGTGAGAAGAAAATAAAGCTTCTCCTTGCCCCATCTGAATCCTTCTCACCACAAGGTGATGAACTCATCTCTGCCATGCTGGCCTGTTCTGTGTTGGTCTTTGTAGATCCTTTGTGTTATTAGATCTTTCTAAGTCAGTATGGAGAGAGATCATGGTTTTCTTTTATGGTTCTCTTAAATTTGACTATGGCTTAATTCTAAACATATTTCAGATATCTTCATCAGTAATATAAATGTGCCATTAGACTCTGACAAATCTTAGATCTGTACTTCATATCTAATATTTTCATAAAGGATTTTTCCTCAAAGGCATTCTTCGATAGATTTCCAAATTTTGTATCCATACATGAAGATGCAAATTACCCCTACTCTCCGTCCTTAAAGCCATCTCCTAATTCTTCTTTTCATAATATTGTCAGTTTCTAACTTTTGAATGCTCAGTTTTGCAATACTAATGACCATTTTTGGTAGAATATGCAAAACAGAGCAATCTGCTGTTAGCATAACTGGCATCAGTGGTATTGTTCCTACCCTTTCTGAATGCAATGATGAATAGTAATAGGCCTAATGCATTCGAGAATATTTTCTTGGGATCCCATTCCGGACAATTTTATATTTAATTGTTTCTTTTACCAAGCTTTCAAGACATCCAGAATTTTTTTATAAGTCTTTCTAATGGGTTGGAAGACATATAATCATGTTTTTAATAGACAGGTACTGAATAAAGCTATGCAAATGAAACGAGGATAGAAACAGAAATGGAAGCAATCTTATGACTGTACTGTAAAAAAAGGACTTACTGCAAGTTCCTTGCTTTATATTATTATATTGAGAAGAATTAATATATCAAATGTACTTACTGGTAGTTCATTTATAACTAAATGGTCATCAGCTATGGTCTATATGGTTGTTTTGAAAATTGTATTTTATAATCTTTACTTTTATGAACAATCTGTTTCATTCCCTCAAATCATAATTGACAAAAATGATGTTTCATCCATGCTGTCTGCAACAAAAATAATATGGCTTCAGGCATCAACTAACAACATTCTTTTCTGAGCACAGGGGAATCATTAATCTTGAGAGACAATCAACTGCTAAATCAATTCTAAAATTATGGGTGCTTTCAGTTAACTTTAATTGTTCATTATCACAAGAAACTCAAACATTTGGTATTGCTGCCTAAGGCATCAGCTGAGCAAACTGGTGATGAAGTTTGCATGAAAGTGAAGCTAAAATATTTGAGTAAATCTTATCCAGGAAAAAGGTAACAGAGCACAGGGTGCCATATCCATCATAGCCACACCGAACTTCTGTCAGCCTCCTCCATTTATTAATTCCACTGAAATCTGAAGCACTGAGATGTAGTGATGTATTCTATTCATAGCATTTATAGTAATGCTTTTCCATAGAGCTTCATCACTTTATTCTTGTGGTCCATCTCCCTCCCACATGAAAAAAAACCACCAAAAACCCAACACCAAGCCAGAAATGCAAAGGAAGAAAGAATTATTATAGCTGATGTGAGTGGGGCATTACTAAGTCCCTGTGAATTCCATGGGCTGAACTCAGCCTGCCATACAAGAAATTCTAGTTGCAAGCGTTAGTGAATGAATTTTTCCAAATATTACTGCAAATCACAATATTCCCTTTAGATAATCACTGACAGAATTTTAAAATATTTACATTATTTATCAGCTCCTCCATCTCCTCATCTAAATGTAAGCTGTAATCAGTAAATCATCAATACCTCACTTCTTTATTCTGTGGGATCTAATATATGCAGCTTTCCATTGTTTACAAGTATATATGTGTGTGTGTAGTGCCCAGCTTTTCCAAATCCATCAGAAATAAACTTATTTCTAATCAATAAATGTGCACCTATCATTTGGGAGTTGTGACTCCTTACATATGAGTAACGAATTTAAATAGCAGTAAAACGTCAGAAGTTGTTTATGCATTTCAGCCCTGCGACCTTGCAACTTTGAATATGAACAGAACTAGGTCTAATGCTTAAGCAATGATGTTATTTTATTGTGAATTATGCACTTGTCAGTCTCTTCATGTGTCATGAGAATCAAGAATGCTCAAGATCTCAAACTCTATTTTAATGTAGACAGAGATAGACTAGACTAGACCAGACTAGACTAGAATAGATGTAAGTTAAATCTCTTTCAATTTCTGCAGTGGTTTTAAAAGTATAGAATTGTGGGACACATTACTACCACAAAGAATCTTCCTCTTCCTGATTTTGTAAGCTTTGAAGTGATTAATAAGGAATGGTAAAACTTCATAAAAACAGTCTCTGTTTTTCAACAAAATGCTTCCTTCAGGAAAGGTGAGATGGTTAACAAAGCAACAGTAAACGTTGAAGATACAGCTTGGTGTACTTTCTGTAGTGGAAGTCACGTGGAAGTCATGTAGTAGGCTTTAAACTGGCATTTTGACTACAGCTATTCTTCACCCACAAAACTGAGTGGAAGTTCAGTTTACTTAGGAATTTAATTAACTTTATTTCAAACCACAGGGGAAAAAATCTTCAAAACTTCTTACTAGTACCCCCAAACTTATCTTAAAGGTGTCTTTTGATAAGAAAAACTAACCCATTAATCTCAATGACAATCATTACTGTTCTCAAAACTAAACCACTTAAAGAGTCTAAGAGTTCTTATGGAAAAGTTTAAAACTATTACACTTCAAATTAAATTTGAAGGTATTGCACATTGAGTTACCTTTTTTTCCTCCTATCATTTTTAATTACTAGTACATTTGCATGAAAATTTGTCTTTATTTCTTGAAAGCTCATCTACTCCTGCTGCTTATTCCTTATTGAAGTTGTCACATGCAAACAGATCTTCAGGTGAGGTAGAAGCAAGAGCAGATGTGCTTAGAAGAAAGAAAGTTTTTTATTCAAACAGGTTTTTTAATAAAACAGAAAAGAAAAATAAATTGAAAATACCTGCTCTGAAAACAAAATTCCAATATCTCTTCCAGGTGATACAGATGTCCCTCAAGTAAAAGTAATTTTGAACTTTAAAACTGAAAATGCAATATGAAACTCTAAAGATTCACTAGATCACTGTTCACTCAAAAAAGCCCCCAGTTTGATACCAGATGCCCTTACTGTATAATAATGCCACAAAGCTCAGTCAGGTTCATTTAAGACCTCAAAATATGAGTTTTCCTATACATGCTTCCAATTTTTGATGGTTCTCTCTGAAACAAATGGCTGATTCTATCTGAAGAGAGGCATTCATATTCATATAAAAATCAGTCAAATGTTTATGCCTTAGAGTGAAGAAACCATGAGCAGCCAATATGGAATGAACATGAACTATAAACTACCTATTGGCTCCTCCATGTGTACATCCAAATGAAACACAGCAGTGCAACAGTTTGAGGGAGTTTGCACCACCATGTGTCCATGTTTTCAAAGAGAACTGAAGGTATTTAACACTGTATTTAATATAAAACTCCTGCTTCCATGTTTTGATAGTGTAGCTTAATTCCAGCTACCAAGAAAACTGAGGATATGAAAACAGTAGCGAGAGCTTGGGCTGTAACAGAAATACAAGAAAAGCCACCAAAGACTCAGACAGTAAAATAAAAGTGTTCTGCTTGAAAAGAGATATTGTGCTCTAACAAATGTTATTGAAGATTAACTGGTCTTCAGACAGCTCTGCCCAGCTAGGTAAGAAATGCAGTGGTTATGTTTGACAGTCATTGCAACTGACTGCAGCTTCTCTGTAATGAAGTTCACCACAGTCCGTGTACCAGACTGGTGACAGCAGTAAATGAGTTTTAATTTATAACGTCTCCAAAACCGTACACAAAAACTTGGCTGTGTAAACAATGTTTTTGAATGGCAAAATGTCACCAATGATTTCCATGGTCAGAACAGCAGCTCATGTAAGGTAAACTAGAGGCAGTGCGGCCTCTCTGCTGAAAGAGGGCTCCACTAGATTTGGGAAGGGAAGGGGAGGGGCGGGAAGGAAAGGAAAGGAGAGGCAAAGCAAGGGAACGAGGGTTGGGTTTATAACATGAGTTCTACTAAGAGAAATACTACTCTGTCAAAGCTCCAGAAAGGGCATTTGACTTCCTTTCTTCTGGTACAGAAAATACCGGAGAGGCAGAAGGCAGGGCCCAGAAGGTATTTTACCTGCAGCAGCCAGGAAAAATTGACAGTGCACTCAGATACTTGGATTCAAATCTGAAACACAAATGAATTGCTACTAATAAAAACAAAGCACAGAGTCCCTTTTACATTGTTTTATCCTGTTTAAAAGACAAACATTTGCAGACTGCAAGCCTCAAATGGATAAAAGCTACCATGAGAACTTATAAGCCATCTGCTAGCTTCCTAATGAAGCCAGTAACTATTATTGTTTACAGTTGAACACCGGGGGTCATGTGTATTTGCTGTAATGAAAGAATCAATGCATCACTGCAGAAGCTAAAAGAGAACTTTTTTTTCCAGACGGCTAATTATAAATACAATAAAATAGCAAATTAAAAAAAAATCTGTTCATCTCCATAGAGAAATAAGGCTTGGCACACTAAATACAAAATGCAGCACTGTTCTGTTTACTAGTAGTCTCCATTTGACAGACTCAAATTACAGAAACAGAATCACAAAAAGTTACTCAAAAAGTTACTCTTCAATACTTAACAAATAGCTGATTGTGGAGGAATGCTTAGCCCCTAATTATTTAACCTTTAGATACCTCCTTCATTATTTAATTATATGGCTAATCTGAATGTGATGATGAAGTGTGCATTAACAAATATCTCTTCTGTTGCTGTTTCACTGTTTCTCTTGCTTGAAGAAGACACCGTGACATGTGAAAACTTGGTTAAGTTGAACTGTTAAAAATGTCC
The DNA here is from genome assembly GCA_033558235.1 of Neomorphus geoffroyi. Lineage (NCBI taxonomy): Eukaryota > Metazoa > Chordata > Aves > Cuculiformes > Neomorphidae > Neomorphus > Neomorphus geoffroyi. The sequence continues at coordinate 20,240,074 of JAUMJM010000020.1, read as the reverse complement.
TGAATTTTCCTGGATTTTTTAAATGTTGGTTCTAGAGAAACTAATACACAGCAGTGATACAATCGATTTCTGGCTTACTATTCCATGACTCAAATAAAAATAGACTTAGAAAAATACACAGTAACTACACAGTAATATTAATTCCCAACTTTTAGCAAAACCAAAGAATGATAAATAGTTGGTCCTTTGTACCTGATGGAATTCTTAAATTCACCGAAAACAAGTCATTGATTTTGAAATCTTGTTAATGGTCTTTATTTGTTGTAAAAAGAAATTATCTTAATTTCAGAAAATTTCCTACAGTCTGTGAGTCAAGACAGCTTACTTGCTTTGCTGAGCCAAAACAGTGCAAGTGATTCTTCATTGTCCTCTGATACCACCAAGGCCGTGGCACAGCCTTCTTGCAGCTTGTACTTTCCTCATTCTACCTGCAGCATACAAGGAGGTACAGATCTATCATACAGCTAAAATGCTGTATAACATTGCAGAGAGACGGCTTGCAGCAGACAGGAAAGCTGTATTATTGTAGGCAACAAATCAGTAAAGCTTTAAGAAAGAAAAAGAAAAAACAATATTTCTGTTTCACAACAATAAATACTTGTAGCAGGTTGTACTCAAGGCAGAAATAAAGCAAGCTGTCAGCAGTACGGCTTCTTTTTTTAATTTTGCCTTCATATTGTGGTGATGGCCAGAAAGCGCTAACACCAGGTAGACCAGAGTGGGCAGAGTTCATCAGTGAGGTCAGACAGCCCAGAGGAGCGTCCCTGGGAGAGGCATATTAAGTCCAGCATTTGAGTCCCCTGCTGCACCCTGCCACCGAGACTCCTGTGCTACCAATCCCTGCTCCCAGCCTCACACACCTGCTTTGTTGAATGTGACCGACCATGTGTGGTTCAGAAGCTGGGAGCACCAAGCAGGGGTGCCACTGCAATCATTTCCTGTGGCTGCCACCTTGTCCAAAGGTCGTAAGCCTGTGGCCAGCATGCACAGGCAAATCTGTTGTGTGAGCCGTGCACACCACGTGTTCCTGAAGTACCACGTACTGCAAATGAGTGTCCTGATGCACTGGGTAAAGAGAAGATAGAGACCTGCTTAGCATCCAGAGCTTTGCTTTGTTTTGGCAGACCTGGCCAGACACCTCCAGAGAAAATCAGTGAAAGAGCCAAGTGATTGGAGTAAAGAGGGTGAAGAAAATAATTTAGCTTTAGGTCCTACTCTGACAATATTTCCATCTTTGTGGACTTCAGTGAAAAACTTACTTTATAGGTCTTAATTCTCTGTTTCATAAACATCTGTATATTCTGTTTATGTGGCAAGGTTTTAGTAGCAGGGGGACTACAGGGGTGGCTTCTGTGAGAAGCTGCTTGAAGCTTCCCCCGTGTTTGATAGAGCAAATACCAGCCAGCTCCAAGATGGACCCATCGCTGGCTAAGGCCAAGCCCATCAGCGATGGTGGTAGCATTCCCGCAATAACATACTTAAGAAGTGGGGGGAGAGGAGGGGGAAATTGTGTAGCTGCAGTCAGAGAACAGAGGAGTGAGCATGTGTGAGAGAAACAACTCTGCAAACAGCAAGGTCAGTGAAGAAGAAAGGGAAGGGGGTTCTCCAGGCACAGGAACAGAAATTCCCCTGTGGCCCGTGGTGGGGACCATGGTGAGGCAGTCTGTCCCTTTGTAGCCTGTGGAGGTCCATGGTAGAGCAGGTGGACATCTGAAGGAGGCTGTGACTCTGTGGGAAGATAACACTGGAGTAGGCTCCTGGCAGGACCTGTGGACCTGTACAGAGAGGAGTCCATGCTGGAACAGGTTCACTGGCAGGACTCATGACCCCATGGGGACCAACGCTGGAGCAGGAGAAGGTGAGGAGTCCTTCCCCTGAGAAGGAAGGAGCAGCAGAAATAAATGCGATGAACTGACCACAACCCGCATTCCTCACCCCTCTGTGCCACTTGCAGGGAGGAGGTAGAGAAATTGGGAGTGAAGTTAAGTTCAGGAATAAGGGAGGGGTGGAGGGAAGGTGATTTAAGATTCAGTTTTATTTCTCATTACCCTACTCTGATTTCACTGGTAATAAATGAAATTCATTTTCTCCAAGTCGAGTCTGTTTTGCCTGTGATGGTACTTGGTGAATGATCTCTCCCTGTCCTTATCTCAACCCACAGGCCCTTCGTTATATTTTCTCTCACTTATCCAGCTGAGGAGGGGGAGTGGTGGAGTGGCTTTGGTCAGCACCTGGTGTCCAGCCAGGGTCAACCCATCTGACCTAATACTTTCTTCCCTAAACCATATGCAAATGCGTATGAATATATTTGCTTTGCCAAATTATAGAAGAGTTGCAAGAATTAATTAGTTAATGTTTGCAAAGTGCTTTGAAGGCAGAAAGCACTCTATAAATGCTAATTATTAAATCAAAGGTTTATCTGACTTTATTGCTAAACCACTAATAAAATAAGTTACATAGCTGTTGCAGGTTGGAAAAGGCACTTTTACTGTCCAAAAGATATAAAGGTTTTAATTAGCAAATGTTTTGAAAGCACTTTGCTGAGGAAAAAAATGCTAACTGTTAATAAAGTTTTTCCCTAATGAAAATGGCTACAAAATATGAACTCCTGGATGCTCCTGTAACTTCTCCATATATTATCTAGTTTTGTCCCATGACAACAATATTTTTATTTGAGGCACAATTTTTGTAATATTGATGAAAAAAATTGTGGTTATGTTTGTCAAATGAATATTCAGAGGTAGCAAGAGATTAAAGGCATCATTCTTAGAAGAGAATAGCAAAACCTAATGTATTGTCAAATTATATACACATACCATTACTTTTGCTATTTAACTTAAAGTTGTGTTTTGCTAAGCTTCCAAGCTACAGCTAATTTGCAAGGTTCAGCTTTTCCAAACAATCTACTACATCTGTACATATATGACCTGTTAGCTACCTGTTATTTTAAAATCTAAGCATGCAAACAGATTTGAATCTTTTACGTGTAGGTAGTTAGAAAGACTGATTTCTAAAAGTTCCTCAAGCCTTCTGGAAGCACTGTGAATCTTTAGGTTCGCATTGTTGTGTCTCACCAGGAGAAACCTTTTGTCCACCTTTTTGTGACACTTATTTCTGCATTTAAATGCATTAAATGCACTGCATTTAATAATATAAACCTTGGTATGAACATGTTGATTTTTTAATATTAGTATTATAATTAACGTATTAACATAATTTATTGTGATTCATCCCCTTTCTACATATGTTTTAAACACAAAATTGCTTTCAGAGCCTTCCAGAGTCATATTATTGTGGTTTTTTAATTATCAGATGGAAATTAGTATTTGTCAAGCACCTAGGCTAGTGGTTTGAAAAGAAGTTTGAAAGTAGATCTTGATATGCTTAATACTTGTTGCAATGTCTGCCTGTGGCTGTAGAAAACATGAAACCTTGAGCAATAAGAAAAGTCCTATTAATCTGCTTTGCTGAGAGGGGAGATGCATGCCAGCATCCTCCCTACCTAAAACTGTGCTGATGGCAGCAGGATGAGGATGCAATCAAAGCAATGCAGCCTGGCTTTTGAGGCAGCAGCTGCCTGTTGCCATAGTCCAGGAGACAAAGTACCTCGTGCTGTCCCTGGTGCTCACAGCAGGACAGAGAGGTCCAGGTGTTGCTCCTACAGAAACCAAAGGGGCTCTGCTGCTTACCTATGTCACAGAATAGTGGCGCTAAAAGGCCCCTCTCAAACAGCCCTGGGGGAAGTGATAGTATGTGTTCATTACTGTGAGCCATAAATTGCAATTTCATATGGCAGAAAAATGTCCGGAAGATGACAGCTACAGCAAGAGGTTTTGTCCATTTCTGTGCTTTGACTATAGCTCTTCCAGGCAGACAGGGAGAGTCAAAGCAGCAGCAGGAGAGATAAATGTTTATCACTGCATTGATTTGCCAAGCTGCCCCTAAAGGAAAGGTGACTAAGACTTTTTGGAAAGGTAGCAGGGTTCAGGGCTGGGGACAGGAAGGGCCATCTAGGAATAGATGTGAAATGAAGAATATTCACAGACTTGTTAAAATGTCAAACATGTTCTTAGCAGAAGAAACTCAAAATTACTGAATATCTCTGAGCTCAAGTGTTTTTGAGTACGTTTCTTGGCTTGCAAATTTATCTTATAAAATAATTATTGTATCTTTACAAAGCAATTCCAGACTAACTGATAAAAAGCCAGTCCAAATTATTTTGTAGTTAGTATAAAATTACACATGGTGAAATAAAATACCAATGACATAAAGCAAGAGCAGTAGTGCTGAAGTAAGGCCTTGAATCATATTTTTGTTGTTATCATCATAAGTATTATCCCTTAGAAAAAATACAGGAAATTGTGTGGTGTTTTGGAGAAAGTTTATCAATTTTAAGATAAAGAGATGGCATTAAGATTACACTAAAAATTGTGACAAAAGAAAAATAATCCCTTTTTTATTTTTAATGCTACATTAATTAAATCAAAATGTACTCTGGTAAAATAAAAGTATACACAAATCCTTGTTTAGAAACCCTTAAATCGTATGACAGCTTCCACAGAGTAATTTTGATGGCATCAGAGCTGAAAAAATCTGCCTTCAGTAGTGTATTTTGACTTAGTTTAGTTTAGTTTTTCACCTTCTGATATCACCAGTCGTACTGGTTCATTCATGGATGGTAACAACAGAATTAGAAATTATGTAGAAAAAACAAACATGCTCAAGAACTACTTCTGTCTTGTAGCTGAGGAAAAGGCACATTAAGTACTAATAAACAATGCTGATAAAATACTTCATGAGCTGCCCGTAAATTATGAAAAAACCAGGTGTGATGGCACTGGGACAGGCATTAGAGCTTTGGAATATGATGGCCAAGAGCAAACAACATGGGAAAAGGAATACAGGTCATCTTTAGAGGACAGTGGTCTTAGTCCTGGGAATCCCTGTCTCAGAAGAAGAGCTTAGGTCCCAGTGAGGTGCTGTGGCAGAAGGAGTTAATCCAATCTATGGCCAAAAACTGTGGAAACTATAGCAGAGATGGACTGATGCTACATATTGGGCACTAGTGTAACTATTGCTGAGGAGTTATTTCAAACAATAAATATCTTTAACTGGGGTGGAGTCAGAGAAATTAAAATTATTAAGGGACTGAAAAGTGAGGTTTACGGAGAGAACTTAGCACAGAGGAGAATAAGAAGTGATTTGATCATATTACATAGATTTGTAAAATAGAAAAAGTCATTGCCACTTGTGCAAGATGAGATTTAAGCACATCCCATAAAATACAAGAGTGAAGAATTCTGACATGGAAATGTTTACCACTTTTCTACAGCTATGCTTAATTGTGCTACGTATAGAGCACGAAAATTAAAATCCAGTATTTGAAGAGGATGCAAAAATCATCTGCTTGCCTTGTTTAAAATAAAAATTCAACAGTTAATAACATTCAGCTCTTTGGGTTTCCTGCAATCATTTGAAGGCAACCCTAAAAAATATTTTTTCTGTTTGGTTTGGTATTCCATTATCCTTGCTTACTTTAGCAATGGAGGTTTTTTTTCCTACCTGCTGCTGTGACTTGTCCCAAAACAATTTGTTTATACAGATACACAGATTAAAAATATGAATGAGCCTAGCTACACTTTGAGAAAATCCTACATTTCAGAAATCACATGTAACAATCCATGTAGATTATCTCCCAGTGTTGGCCAGAAAAAGCAAGGTTTTGAAGAGATTAGGAAGCCCAGTCATATCCTGGAATTGACAGTGTTTGCCCTGTACCCAAGCTAGATGGCATTTGGAATAGGGAATCATGTTAAGGGCTTAAATCATTGGACTAACAGGACTTAGTGCTGCAAAAGTATCAACTGCCAGGTAAAGCAGGCAGAGAAAACAGAGAGTTTTGACATGCTCATTATGGGTTGTCTTTCATCCATCATTGTTTGGCTTTGGGGTTTTTCTCTATTTCTTAGTTTTCTGCAGGTCCTTCAGTGCAGTATTTCACATTGTTTCAAAAAATATGACATGACAAGACATCATAATTATTCTGTCATAATTATCTGGTATATTTGAACATATGAATCCTCTGTAAATAAAGTAAAGGCATATGAAAGAGAATTTTAGCTCTGCAGTCTGGTTTAAGGTCTTTGATTTTACTTTGATTTGGAAATGTCATGGTTCACTGGAAGCTCACCAGAGTGAGTTTAATGGATTAGAATATGTTATTAAAATGAGATTGCTGGAGAAGTGTATTTCACAGATGTGGGAGACTGAGAAGGGAGATTAAACAAAATGACTGGCGAGAGGCCTCCACTGCATTAAAAGGCAGTGTACATTACTATTTCTTTCTTGCCTTATAGGATAAAGGGCAGGAGTAGCACTACAGCAGACAAGTTTTCTCTATTTTCAGCTCTTCTTCATTTATGTTGATATGTGAAAAAAGATCTCTTAAAAATATATACAGAAAAACATTAGTCTTTCATGTGTCATTATGGGCACGAAGTTGTGCATATATGTGCTTTTGAGAATATTTTTATGTTCTTTTTGAGATCTTTTTCTGACACGATTTTCTTCAAGGATTTATTTGATTCAAGAAAACCTCTTTTCACAAACAACTCCTTACCTTCTTCTTCCCTGCCCCAGTGTATTTCTTTGCCTCCTCTTATCAAAACAAAACAAAAGCTTGTGTTAGCTTTCTCATTATCTATGAAAACCACCTAAAACTTTGAAAATATTGGTCAGATCTTTGCTTTCTCAGCACCTGTAATTAGTGATGTTATGTGTAGCTCGAGAATGGCGCTTTCACTGCAGCTAATGTAGAAGGCACACCAATTCCAGGGGTGATGATGGCTCTCAACCTCCAGTTGCTTCTTCTTCAAGCTCTCACCGGATGGAGCTGCTGCTGTGGCTATTGGTGCTCTTTCAAGGCCACCAAAGGACGTGCAGCATATTCATCTCCACTCAAGAGCCCCTCCTGAGCAGAATCCAGGAGCAAGCACTACTGGCTTGATACTGATCCCATTTTTCTGTCTCACAAGAGTGGGATGGTTTGAGTGGCAACCCCAGCCATGGACTCTAACAGCAGATGTTACTGTCAGCAGTGCGGTCCTTTGAGGGCTGTTCACAGTAACAAGTGTGGAGGTTACCAGAGACACTGCCAAGACTGTTTCAGGGAGTGGGGATGCAGGATGCTATGTAGAAGGGAGCAACATAGTTGGTATTGATATGTCAGCACACACTGGGGAGCACAGCGTGGAGTAAGCCACGTCCATTAGCATTAGCTCCGCAGCAGCCCTGGCAGATCAGAGCTGATGGCTGCAGAGCAACAGGGTCGTCAGAGGGAGCAGGTGTAAGAAGAAAGGCGGAGAGAAAGTGAAGGCAATGAAAAGAAGAGGAGCCATAGAAAAAGGTGACACTACCTTTCCTGCCCTCACCCCATTAGTGATACATCAAAAAGTACCATGAATTGTGGTTTAAGTATATGAGGTGAAACTAGATAGAAGCTGTAGAACAACCAACGCCGGTTTTGCTACATTTTGAAGACACACTCCACTTTAATACCTTGGGTTGAAAGGCCTAATTCTGCAATCTGAAAAGAAGCCCAAACAAATTGTTTCTGGGTTCCTGGAGTAAGAAGGAGGCTGCTGCATAAGGGTATCATACTTCTTTCATATTTTTCATGATGGGAGAAGGAGGTATCAGTGGTTAAGTAATCAGAGAGTTTTCGAGCTAGTGTTTGGAAACATTTTTCTTCTTTGTATAAAAGAACACTTCTATTTGTTTCTGTTGCTGAAGATGGCATATTGAGTTGTACAAACATGTATTAATGCTTCCATAGAAGAAGCAAGGTCTTTTGTGAGTGATGACATCCACAATACCACTGAAGGCTGCAGAGACTGCAGTCCTGAGGAGGTTTATCTCTTGTTCTGATTGTCTAGCAAGACAAAAGGGAAAGCAGCACTGACTCTAAACACCCGGCTGCTGGCTTGCAGGGGCAGTTCAAGAAGCCAGTTTGCAATGTAGTAATTTCTTTGTTTCAGTACGTTTGAATTATGTGGCATGCTATTGTGATTTTTAAAGATGTGGAGAAATGGGCAAACAGGTTTCTTCTGAAGTTCAACAAGAAGAAATGCAATACCCTGCACCTGGGGAGGAATAGAGTCACACATGAGTACATGCTCCAGGCCAACTGGCTGGAAAGCAGCTTTGCAGAAAAAGGATCTTAGTGGACAAAAAGTTGACCCTGAACCAGCAAAGTGCCCTTGCGGCAAAGGCAGCCACCAGCATCATGGATTAATAGCATTGCCAGAGTGATCCTTGGTGATCTGAGCTGATCAAGGGAGGTGATCCTTGCCGTCTGTTCAGCACTGGTGAGGCCACGTCTGGCATGCTGGGTCCGGTTCTGGGCTTCTCCATACAAGAGACATGGATATGACATACTGGAGAGAGTCCAGAAAGGGGCCACAAGGCTGATCAAGGGACTGGAGCATCTGATGTATGAGGAGAGGCTGAGAGAGCTGGGACTGTTCAGCCTGGAGAAGAGAAGGTTCAGGCGTATCTCATCCGTGTATGTAAATACCTGAAAGGAAGGTGCAAAGAAGATGGAGCCAGGCTTTTTTCAGTCATGTACAGTGACAGGATCAGAAGCAATAGGCACAAACTGAAACAAGGAAGTTCCCCCTGAACATCAGAAAACACTTCTTTCCTGTGAGGGTGACCAAGATATGGAGCAGCTTGCCCTGACAGGTTGTGAAGTCTCCATCACTGGACATACTAAAATACAGTCTGCAAATGGTCCTGGGCAACTGTCTTCAGGTGGTCCTGCTTAATCAGGGACATTGAACAAGACCACCTCCAAATGTCCCTTCAAACCTCACCTGTCCTGTGATTCAGTGATTCCTTTGGTATAAGCATCAACTGTATATCCTTTGGCTTTACATTCACAACTTTCCAGAGCAGCTAATTATAAGCAACAGCTCTGATATTTCATAGTACAAGGATTATGTTTCACTGCATAAATTTTGCAGACTTAGCCTAGCTTCAAATTATTTTCTTTGAATTATTGTTCAATGTAATTTTCTTATCCTGTTGGAGGTTGTTTCTTTATTAGCGTATTGCACTGGTGGATAAGGGAAGAGAAACTGATATCATCTACAGTGTCAAAGCATTTGACACTGTTCCACATGACATTCTTGTCTCTAAATTGGAAAGGCATGGATTTCACGAATGGACCACTCCATTCACGAAATGAGGAACATAAGGGAATAAGTTAAATAAGGAAGTAAGGAATTGGTTGGATGGTCACACTGAAAGAGTGTGCTCAACAGTTCAGTGTCCAAATGGAGACCAGTGATAAGTGGCTTTCCTCAGGCGTCGTTATTGGGGCCAGCACTGTTTAACATCTTTGTTGGAGACATGGACAGTGGGATTGAGTGAACCCTCAGCAAGTGTGCTGATGACACCAGACTGTGCAGTGCAGTCAACAGGCTGGATGGAAGGGATGCCATCCAGAGGGACCTTGACTGAAGAGGTGGGCCCATGTGAACTTCATGAAGCTCAATAAGGTCTAATGCAAGATTCTGCACATGGGTAGGGGTAATCTCCTTAGGATCAATACAGACTGGAAGATGAAGGGATTGGGAGCAGCCCTGCCAAGAAGTATTTGGGGGTACTGGTGAATAAAAAGCTGGACATAAGCCAGCAATGTGCACTTGCAGCCCACAAAACCAACCGTATCCCAAACTACATCAAAAGAAGCCCAGACAGGAGGCTGAGGGAGGTGATTCTCTCCCTCTACTCCACTTCCGTGAGACCCTTACCTGGAGTACTGTGACCAGGTTTGGACTCCTCAGCACAGGAAAGACATGGACCTGTTGGAAAGGGTCCAGAGGAGGGCCATGAAGATGATTAGAGGGCTGGAGCACCTCCCCTATGAGGACAAACTGAGAGAGCTGGGGTTGCTCAACCTGGACAAGAGAAGGCTCTAAAGAAGCCTTATAGCCTTCCAGTACTTGAAGGAGGCCTATCAGAAACCTGGAGAGGGTCTTCTTAAATGGGGAAGTAGTGATAGGACAAGGGGTAATGGCTTTAAACTGAAAAGAAGGTAGATTTAGATGGGATGTAAAGTGGTGACGCACTGGTGCAGGTTGCCCAGAGAAGGTGTGGATGCCCCATTCCTGGAGGTGTTCAAATGCAGGTTGGATGAGGCTTTAAGCAACCTGATGTAGAGGAAGGTGTCCCTGCCCATGGCAGGGGGGTTGGAACTGGATGATCTTTGAGATCCCTTCCAACCCAAACAATTCCATGATTCTATGATTTATGAACACACTAATAAACTAACTACAATTTATGCCTTTGTTGTGTTTCTACACCAAGAAACTCAAAGGAAAGAGATCTTGAAATATTTTCATGTGCCTTTCATGCAGACACAAGCTTTCATATCATATGCTTGATCATATGGAATTGATAACCTTCATACACCACATTTACCTGAGAATGTGATACTGAATGAAAGGATTTTATATATGAATTATAATATTTTCCTTGTGATAAGAAAGCTTACCTCAAGCATTTCTGAGACCACATATTGAAATAATAAAAATTACATAATGTAGTTCAACAGATTCAGGTCAGCAGCTGAAAGCATCCTATGTTCTAATCCCTAGCCTATTTCATTTAGGTATTTTTTACTGCATCAAGTCACTTAACAGCTATTTTTTTATGTCTGCTGCAAAGTGGACATAATAATATCATGCTGTGTTCTTTAATTTGTTTCAGTTCTCAAAAAAGTGCACACATTGGAATTCTGGGTTTTGACTAATCAGACTAGAATGAAAATTGCTGTGGGATGATTCATACAGTTCAGCAACATCTCTAGCAGTTTAGCAGTACTAAATCTTGGTATTGATATATCAGTCCCATTTTTGCTATAAATTTGTACAGATTCAGATTTTATTTTTACAGCACTTTTTTTTAGCCTCAGTTAGAAATACGACGTGACTGAGGGTTTTTTTGGTTTTGGCCAGGATAGTCATCAAAGTACTTTGTATTCATGCAGAGAAACTGTACTTTTTTTGAGGGGAAAGAAGAGATGAAAAGTGGTTGAAAAATAAGGGGATTTTTTTTTCATGTTATATTTCGGTGGGTTTGTACCTGTTTTATGTTTCAAATAAGATTTTTCATTTGTTATCCTCTCCATCAGTCAGAAGATATTTTTTTTGTAATGCGGGTGTTAAGTACTCAGTCAATTAGTCCAGTCTACTTCATTTACTGCACTATGTTTCTGAAAGTACATGGGTGAAACGGAAAAGAAATGCACTTCAGGATGTTATTGCAAATACATTCATTTTTGTATTTCATCCAATTCCCCCCTTAGATACAAAATGGCTGATCTACATTGAGTCCTTTCTTCTGGCCATGGTGGGAGCATTTACTTCTTGCACAAGTAGAGACGAGACGGATTGTTAACAGCATTAGCTCTGTATACTACTTGATTACCTTAAATACTTGAAGAAACTGTTCTTCACCAAAGGGGCTGTTACTGAGAAATTCCTTCATTCTTCCCTCCCTGCCAATGAGCAGAAACCCTCTGTTGCTGGCCTATTTCTGTCTTACACACAGCCAAAAAAGAAGACCAGACTCTTGGGAACCTTCTTGGCTGACCAGGTGTGCTTTTGTGGTTCTCCAAAGCCATTAGACAGCAGAGACACCACAATTCCATAGATATGATGAAACACAGGAAAGTCAAATGTGCAGATACAAGTATCTGGGACATATTAAAAAAATCAGTGAGAACATTAGGCAAGCATACCAAGACTGCATCAAGAAATTTTGTGGGAATATGTCTCAGAGGCTAATTTGGACCTTACCAACCCTAGGGGTTTTGGAAACAAAAAAAATTTCTCCCTCTTCTTTTTTCTTTTTTCACAGAAATATCAGCAGTATGAATCTGAGTTAACAGAACTGAATGTGAAGTTAAGTTTAAGGAGTGGTTTGGGGTGAGTTTGAGAAGATTTTACCATGAAAACATTACTCCTATTTCTGTAGTTACGTTTGAGGCAAAAATCTTACCACATCATTTCCATTCTACCTAGCCTAAACTTTTACTCAGACTAACAAACAGTACAAATTGTTCTGTGCACTTAATGTCAGATTTGTAGGATTAAAATTATGTCTGCAAGGACTCAAAATGTGTAATTGCTCATTACTTTCTCCTAAGTATACCTGAAGGCAAAAATAAGGCAAAAATTTAGAAAAAAAAAGCTACTATATATTCATTTGAAGCAGAACCTGGTATAGTCTTTTTCACTGATGCTCTGGGAAATCTTTGCAGGATATCATATTTTAGCAGCAAGCTGTTCAACTGAATGTCAGTGGAAAGAGCATGCTTTGGAGTAAAGAGAAAAGCTGAATGAGCATAGAAAGTATCAAAGCTGTTCTCTGGCTCCACCTCTTCCACAAGGCTTCATCATAAATTCAACCAGAAACAATATTATTCAAAGATCTTTTACTCTCACATGTATACATGCATCAGAAGCTGACAACAGCATAAGCAGCACTCCTCCTCTTTCCTCCCTCACGTGTGTAAACTTTTTCTTTACAGGACTTTTAAAACTCTTTCCAAACCTATAAAGCTCGCGGCATAAAGAAGTTTTATTTTTTGGTGTGGTTTTTTTTTTTTTTTTAAACATAGCTGTCAGAAAAAATTCAATGTTGTTAAATAAATATATATTTATAATGCTGAAAATACTGACAATCTTTAGAGTTCTACAGTAGCTATATATGAGGAAAGGAGGGAAGTCAGACTTGTCCATATTTGGACAACACCACACATTGTGTTTAAGTGTCTAAAGAAACTCAACATAACCAATATATATTTTCAAACATTTTTGTCAGACATTTTTAGAAATGAATTCTGTCACCATACTTCATAATTGACTCTACACTCAAATTCTGTTTGAAAGCAATGAAGGCTGAACTATGTACACTTTCAGGGAGACAGCTGTGGCTCTTGATTCAGAGCCATTTGTGCATAGTACACGTTAGAGTTGTAACAGCTGTAAATTTCTCCAGGGATGTCACTCTAGTGGATCATCAAGTTAAGGAAGTCTTTTGCTATGTAAGGACAGGGTACAAACATGCCTTTTTTCATCATACTCAGTCTCAAGAACATACTTACTGTGAATGAAGAAGCAAGCAGAGAGTATCAGGATATTAACTACACTAGTACAGACTGTAGTATGCTCTCCAGGTTGGTTAAACATGCATATGCAAAGCAAAAGAGAGGAACAATTAGCTCCTTTTTGTTTAGCATATTTTGTAATTTGTCATACTTACTAATAAATACTTAAGTCATGCCATAGCTACATTATTCCGTGCTTTTGGACAGTTTCATATACACCCTTTTGTGTTTTGAATAAAGCACACTTATAACTTTTGAACTATGCTGTCTTATGAAATTAGGCCAAACAATCTGTAGTACACTGTCAGCTGACAATGTCAGCACAAAATGCTAGGCAGGTTATCAGTTGAAATGTAGGAGTTACAGTTGCAAACTACTTTTAATTAGAATTTATAGCATATTTTAGGCTAAAACCAATCATTATGAACATCTGTTCTGCATTCCTGTATTGTAGATGAAAAAACATTAAAGAATAGTGGAAGAAATTATTTTCTACCGGGCCAAACTGCAAAAAACGCAAAAAATGAGAGGATAATTGGATTCTGGTTTGTACAACAATAGTAGGCCTTCAAAAACCTAAATGTTCCCACTGGGAATATTAAAGGTCTGCCATTTATTCACGCAAATATTACCTACTTTTTGTCAGTCTGACTTCAAATATTGTCATTTCTAAGGTGTCCAAAGCCAGCATTCTGGGCTGTAGACTCTAACTATGAATACAACCACAATTAAGTACTCAATCAGTGGAAAATGAAGGGAGGAAGAGAGGAGCCAAACCTTTAACGTGCAACAGTTTATATTCTAAAGTATAAGTATATCTGCATATGCACAGAGAAGCATATATAGAAATTAGACAATTAAGCAATGATCTTAGTATATTTATTTCCAAAAATTAAGAACTGCAAGTTTGTTCTGGTTTTGCAAATGAAAATATCGATGTTTTCTGACAAGAAATTTTGCCCTGATGAAGATGGTTATAAAACAGATCCACATCCACAATTGCGTGGATCTCATCGGATCAATAAACAAAGATGTGGTTCTAACTGCCTTGGTGGTGACATACAATAGGAACTAGGTATTATCTCAGGTGCCATAATTAACTTCAGGGGAATTATTTATATAAATGAGGATTCAGTTTTGTCTTGGCATTCCAGATTTTTTGTGTGGATTATTTAGACAGTAGGAGTATATGAGCACTGCTATATAACAGGCCTGCTTTTTCAGGATGAAAAAGGCTGCATCATTATACAAGCTCCTTGTTAATGCTGAAGATAAGTAACTGGCAGCTAGTTTCAGGAAGAAAAGTATACCCTTATGTAGCTTTTTTTATCCACTTGCATAACAAAATATCCTATTGATAACTCAAATTGAACTTTAAAAGGGAAAAGGAAAGCCAGTTTATCCTGTCCCATAACAGCCACATGTACTTTTTCAATGTAAGGATGTCAACTATAAACAAGTTTTTAAAATAAGAGTAGACTATTTAAAAGGACACAAATGTAAATGGATAGTAAAAGTGCTTTTTTATAGTGACAGAAAATAAGACTAGACTTTATAAATTAATTAGCTCATTGAAACTTAATATCCTCAATGAAAATAAATGAGCCTGACACTTTAATAGGCAATGATCCTGTTGCTTTCCCTAAGTAGCTGAACTCTTAAGGATATCCAGAAGTTAGTATGGCTCATTTTTTTCTCCACCGTTAACCACCTGGGCCTTACTTCATGAATGTAGCTTCACTGCACGTTACCTTACTGCAACAGACATAAAATAAAATCTTCAAGATAGCCTGGAGCTCAATACATAGGTATTTTTGGCCAACCATTTGCAGAGATAGTGTTACAGAATAAAGTAAGTGGAATGACTAAAATAAGAAAGGCCTTAGGTGTACCAGATTAGTAATTAGTGAAATAAAATGCATATCTTGCTGGTATTTTTTTCTATTTAAGAGCAGCTCCAACAGTGGGACTTAAATACCTGTAAATTAGTTATTGCAATGCCCATCAGCTATGTAGCCTCTGAAGTGGAAACAAAAATTTTGTTAAACACCGAACAAGTCCAGTACTTAAGTGTAAATTGTCTCAGGAGAATAATTCATAGATCTGAGTGCTAGAGTTAGCTATATTGGAGCAGATAACCAGATTTTTTTAAAAAACAAACCATAAACAAACACCCCCAAACAAACAAAGAAGAAAGAAAGCAAGCAAAAAGACAGCTCTGGGTCTCAGACTTTCTCTCCCAATAAAACTTTGTTACTTTAAACCAGTAACTTGAAGTAAAAAGAAATTAAACATTCTAGGAAGCAGTGACTAAAACTTGGGTTACCTAAGAGTCTTAGCTGCTAAACTATGGAATCAGATTCCTCCATAAGCGCTCTACTTCTGGTACTAAATCTTGGGAATCAGATACACATGCAAATTAATAGAGCTCATTAAGTTACCTTCTATCAGCTGAACTATGGTAACCACCTGGGAGTACTTTTCTCCTGTGGCAAATGTGAGATAACTGCACAGTAATTCACACCTGGTTTCCACACTTAATGGGGCTCACCTGCCTGGTTGTAGGCCAGGACATTTCAGGGCACAAATAAATGCTGTGTGCCTGTACTCTATACTGGTGCTTCAATTAAAGAAGAAAAAAAGGTAGTGAGTTTAGTTACTTCTAGGGTTAAAGGCATGCTCTCTCTTTTATTTAAGTTTTGGACTCAGGTATTTTAAATGTTAAGTTCCTTTCTAAAGAAGTTGGAGTTTAGCAAGAGTTCAGAAGGACGTGAGGCAAAGTTAGTGGGACCTGAATGGGAAGGAAATTTTACAAGGAAGAAGCTTCTTACAAAGGCCTGTAGTGATGGCATGAGGGGGATGGCTTTAGATTGGAAAGGGGAAGATTTAAACTGGAAGAAATTCTTCACAATGAGGTTATTGGGGCACTGGCCGTGGGCAGGGACATCTCCCACCAGACAGGGCTACTCAAGGCCCCATCCAACCTGGCCTTGAACGTTTCCAGGCAGGGGGCAGCCACAGCTTCCCTGAGCAACCTGTCCCAGTGCCCCACCACCCTCACTGTGAAGAATTTCTTCTTAATGTCCAATCTAAATCTTCCCCCTTCCAATATAAAGCCATCCCCCCTCATCCTATCCCTTCTTGCCCTTGTAAAAAGTCCCATTCCCTCCCCCGCCCCCCCCCCAGCTTTTCCTGTAGCCCCTTCAGGTACTGGAAGGTCACTATGAGGTCTCCGCGGAGCCTTCTCCAGGCTGAACAACCCTAACTGTCGCAGCCTGTCCTCATACCAGAGGTGCTCCAGCCCTCTGAGCATCTTCGTGGCCTCTTCTGGACCCATTCCTACGGTTCCATATACCTCTTATGTTGGGGATTCTAGAACTGGACACAGCACTCCAGATGGGGTCTCAGGAGAGCAGAGTAGAGGGGGAGAATCCCCTCCCTCGCCCTGCTGGCCACGCTGCTTTGGATGCAGCCGAGGACACTGTTGGTTTCTGGGCTGCGAGCGCACATTGCCGGCTCGTGTCAAGCTTCTCATCGTGCTCCGCAGGTGGTTGTTTCCTACCCCAAGCCCAGCCGAGCCTCTGCGGGCAGAACTCGATTGGGAGCAGGAGGGGCCCCCTGCCCGGCTCTCCTGCCCCTGTCCTGCCCCACGGGCTCCCTCGCTGAGGGTTTCCCGTCCCAGCTCCCCAGCCGTGGCCCTGCCCTAGCCCGGCCCGGGAGCAGCGCCGGCAGGGTTAACCCTGAGGAATGCGGCGAGAGGAATGTGCATGCAGATGAGATGGATGCTAATCTCATGCTAATGAGCGGCGGCCGCCCGGGGCTCAGCCGGGCTCTCCGCGCCCAGACGGCAGCTGGGCTCTGCAGGCAATCCCGACCCGGGCACGGTGCGCCCAGAGCCAAGCAGAAGGAGGAAGGCTTCTCTGGGCTTCCGCTGCGTGTCCCCCCGTTCCCGGCCTCTTCTCCGTCTCCCCGGCTCGGGTGGGGGCCTTTTTCCCGCTTCCCGTCTTTTCTTTTCCGTCCCTATGGAGCAGCTCCCCCCGCCGCCCGGCCATGCCTAGGGAAGCGGGGAACGGGCAGCTCCCCTTACCCGCGGGCTGGGAGGAGGCGAAAGATTACGACGGCAAAGTCTTCTACATCGACCACAACACCAAGCAGACCAGCTGGATCGACCCCCGGGACAGGTGGGCTGGGGGTGTGTGGGGTGAACCGGGGGACACGACGGGATGGGAGCGGGGGGAGCCCCTGCCTGCAGCCGTGCCTCCCCTTCCCATCGCCTTGGCTACAGCCTGCTTGTAAACCCCGTTGCGTGAGTTCATGCTGGGGGCGGGGGGAGCCTGCAGAGCCCTTTCCGGAGGCGGTGGGGTTTGCCGAGTTCGCGGCAGGTATGGAAGTTTGCGAGTTCTCAAACCAAGAGGTGCTGGCGCTCGGCCCATTCCTCTGCCCCTGGTGCGGGGCCGCCTCCCTCCCCGCCGGCGGAGCGTCCCTGGCACCCTGTCCCTGCCCCTCCGTCCTGTCCCGGGGAGCGCCCGGAGAGCTCCGCGTGTGCTCGCCAGGCCTCGGCTAGCCCCGGTCCTCTCATCGCCTCGCCAGCCTGAGCTGCCCCGTGCAGGTCTGCGCGCTGTGAACTATGGAACGGTTTGGGTCGGAAGGGACTTTAAAGCCCATCCAGTCCCACCTCCCCTACCACGGGCAGGGACACCTCCCACCAGACCAGGCTGCTCAGTCCTCCATGCAGCCTGGCCTCGAACACTTCCAGGGAGGGGGCATCCACAACAAATCTGCAAAGCTTCCTTTAGAAGTGCGAGGTAAACAGCTCGGAGGCTTCTCCTGGGGGTTTCCAGGGCAGCTCTTCCCACTGGGGAGGCGTCCTGGCTCACTGGGAGCTGCTTTTCCTAGCCTGTCGCCCAAGCTGCCTGTTGCAAAACGTAGATTTTGTCCAAAGTGCTCCTGAAAAGTAATTAAACCCCAAAACTTTGTGTGTATTACAAAATACAGTGTTGCTGTTGAAAACTGTGTGGTCTAATTAACAGAAACTTTTAAAAGCCATTATAGATGGATGGAACGAGCTACACTGAATTATAAATGAAGGCTGTGGTTTATATTTCTCTGGTGAAATTAGGAAAGGGAGCTGTGGCAAAGCTTGCTGGCTGTAAGTTGTTGAGGGAAGGGCAAGTAGTGGTAGGGTGAGGGAAGATGGCTTTGAATTGGAAAGGGGAAGATTTAAATTAGACATTAGGAAGAAATTCTTCACAGTGAGGGTGTTGAGACACTGGCCCAGGTTGCCCAGGGAAGCTGTGGCTGCCCCCTCCCTCGAAGTGCTCAAGGCCAGGTTGCATGTGGCCTTGAGCAGCCTGGTCTGGTGTTAGGTGTCCCTGCCTGTGGCAGAGGGCTTGGAACTGGATGGGCTTTAAGGTCCCTTTGAACCCAAACCACTTTATGATTCTCTGACCGTCTTCTGCATTAGTAAGCCCACCTCTCTGTCCTGCTGGCTATGGCAGCAAATTCTGGCAGTGGCAAAGGTAATGCTGAAATTCCTTTGTACTTCAGAACACATTAAAAACCTTGTAAATATTAGTGAGGTGATAAGGAATACAGGACAGTGTTTTTTACTGCAGTTGCCCATATTGGATGATTCAGGTTTGGTTTTTTTTTTCTGCAGACAATAAACCCCAAAGTTTTATTCTACAAATACTGGATTTCAAGTTTTGTTTAGTTTTCAGACTCTGAATTTGTGCTTGCAAAGCAGAATACAAAATGGTATGATTGAGATAATGGAAAACATGACATTGATATACTCATTATAGTAACACCTCATGAGCGCTTTAACTGAAATTTTTTTTACACATTTTTGTAGTCCTGAAAAGTTCAAGGGTGGCAAAATTTGGGTCTTCACTCTGTTGACACAGTAGACAGCTAAGTGTGTAGCACACTTACGTATTATTAATATCTTGATTATGGGCGAAAGAGACATCAGGCCCTGAGACTTGATGATCTGTAATGGAACTGAGGAAGTAAAGACCTTTCTCGGAAAGAGTAGTATTTGAAATAGTTGTTAAGCTATGTCAGCCATGCAGAACAGATTTTGCCATAGATACTTGAGAGAATCCATGCTTCAGAGTAGGTGGCTCAACTGTGAAGCTGAATTGCCTGCACAGGAGAGACTGACAAGCCCATTTAATGTGCAAGTTACAGTATTTGTATTTACAATATCCATATTTAAAACCTGTTTTTATGTTGGTGACCTCATTTGGAAAAGTGAATAAGAAATGCATGAAAGTCCTGTGATGACTTTGCTTTAGATTTCATTGTAACTTCAAGGTATCATCTTAAATTGTCAAAATGGAGATAATAGATTCTACAAGAAAGACTGAAAACACATTTCCTTGTTTGATTATGCTTCAGGACTATTTTTTCTTCCAACTATTTTCTCTGATAGAGGTCATAAAATTTTTATAATGTACTTGTGGAATATCGTACCACATGGGCTCCTAAAATGTTTCATTGGGAAAGTAATTATAGAATAGGTAAGTTTTTCTATTAACAGTATTCCTTCTGCTCTTGTTACACTGCATTCCCTGGATGATTACATAGAAAAGTCATGATTGATGTTTTAGAATAATTTTTGTCTTCTTTGATTTAGAAGATACAAATACTACAGACTAGTGTTGTGAGACATCAGCCATATGTCTGTGGTTTTGCCAGGTGTATTTGAGCATAATTAGGAACTTCTTTGTTACTGATTTAAAATATTCATGTCTAGAAATAAGCTGACAGTTGAAAATGCCATATTTCAAAGCTTCTTGGAAAATTTTGTGTTTGAGGTTTTTTTAGTATCCTGGTGCTTTTTCTCATGCTTTTCTAGACTGTTCTGATAGTACATGTATTTGTTACTGCTTATAAGGTGCAAGTTTGTTAATATAATGGTAGCCTTGTGTACAGCTGTGAAAAAAACCTCACATCAGCTCCAAGCTTGGGGCTCAGTTTTCAGTTTTACCCACTTCATTTATCTAAGTAATCCCATTGACATTAGAGAGACTCACAGTTGTAACAGCAAGAGTGACTTGGCTTGCTGTTGTTTAGGAGTGTTGTAGAAGCTGTTTGAATTGCTCGGTTCTTCAGAGGGGTTTAATGTTTTGCACCATTCGGCCATGTATTCTCTCTCCAAACGCTTAGGGTACTGCGTTGATTTGTTTTGAAGACTGGTGGCCCAAAAGAGAAGACATTTGAAGATTTAAAGTATGAGAGAGAAATGTAAAGACAATGTAGAAGTTACAGTAACATTTTAACTTCCTAAATATATAGATGTTATTTCTTTGCTTATTTCTCCAAGCTACAGCAAACTGAACTCACTGGTCTGGACAGTTCTTGTGAAACTGATTTAGTGTAAGAAGGGAAATAGCCCAGAATATCAATTGGATCCTGCTACTACTTGATAAAGTTATAAAAAGATAACTATAGATGGAAAAAAGGGTGAAACAGGTGAAAAAGCGAGAAAGGGTTATAGGAATTCATCCCTGTCTTTGAAATTCTCTTGGAACTGTATCAGGTTCCTGGGGGTACTGAGTTACCATAAGGTGGTGGTGTGGGTTTTTTTCTGATAGATGATTAAGAGGGGCCTGTGGTGGAGGCAGAAAATTTTGAAAGGAAAATTTTTCATTTTTTTCATCATTTGATACATTTGACATAGGCCTGTTATATTCCTTAGTGGAATCAAGAGTAGAGCACCAAGGAGGAGTGGAATGGGAGATGGAAATCTCGGTACCCTCAAATCTTCAGCAGTTGAATGACATTGGGTTTCTCATCAGGAATGCAGGGATTCTCTTATCTTGGTTTCTACATAGTGACTTGTCCATGTTCTAGTACTGATCACCACTGACTCAAAACAGATATCCTTCATTTTAGGCAAGTTCCAACCATCACAAATTCTGAAGCTGCAAGTGATCTTTATTTAAATTTTTATCTGCACTCTTTTCAGAGTGGTAAGGAGTGAGCTGCTATGAAAACAAAACTATCCTGTCTTTCTTTCTCCTTTTCACTGAGGAGAGAAATCTGTTTAAAATATATTTGTACATTTGGAATAGTTCATAGTATACTTTTGCTAGAATGTTTCTAGAGTACTTGCAAACTGCACAACCAAGATGGTGCTTGTGAAACATCAGATGCACAGAAACGGAGAACTTCAAGTTAAGAGATGGTGAAAGATTTTTTGTGCTGCTTGTGGAGAGGTAATACAGTTTCCATTGCTGCTTTCGTGTTTTGGGTAGGTGAAAACACTACAGTTTTTATCATGGAATTCTGTAACTTGTGGAAGATTTGTCTGAATTAGAACCTTTATTATGTTTCAGCAATTAAACGTTGTGTGCCATTTTCCCTTAGAAAAGGATGTTTTGTTCCTTACTTTTTCACTGGAACTTGTTTTCTCTTGTCCTGTGAGCAGCAGAGGCTGCGAGGAGGGGGACTTTCATCCTGTCCCTTTCCTGGGCAATGCTGTAGCTCATGAGTGCTTGGTAGGTGGCTTGCAGTCACAGTGAAGACTTGGAGATATAGGAGATACTGTGCTGGTAAAAGTTAAAGGTAGCAAAAACCAGGGAAGCAGAAAAGGGAACAGCATGATGGGAGACATCATCAGAGACTGGAAAATACATTAGGATTGTTTCTTTTTCGCATGGAAGTAAGCTGTGTTGTGACAGATGAGAATTACTTTCACTGTCTGAAGTGTCTGGTGTCTGAGGCAAGTATATTTCTGTGTGAAACCGGTAATTATAGGACTTCAGCTAAAATAGGGAAAACTTCTGAAAAGTTGAAACTTCTGGGTGTGAGGGGAAAAAAATTAGGCAAGATACGGGAGTATGATTCATGTGTCCTTTGAAGAGGAATGATGCTGAATTGAAGTGTTAGTCATTGCTTTTGGGAAGGAATGGATCTTAATTGTGTTTTAGGTGCAAAGCTCAGCATTGCTTATTTAAGGTACAACTAGAGAAACTACTGATAAATCCTTTCTTTGGACTGGTGCTTGCCAAGAATGAATTTAGTGACAAACTGTTGCTGAAAGTTTCCCTTTTTCATTCCTTTTCTATTTTCCCTTGCATCTCCTTTGTTTGCTAGTAGATCAGGGGGGAGCAGAGCTTTTACAATTGAGTTGGCGTGGAGCTGTTGAATGATAACCTCCACATACCTTATGAAATTCTAACGTTAATAAGAATAGTCACTTATTTTGGAAAATCAGTGAAGGATCATTTGGTGGTACTTCAAATTGTACAACTGGCAATAATCCTGTAGTGAGATAGGACAATGATTTTCCCCTCCTCCCCAATATCTCTTTCTGCTTTGTTTAGTCCTGTAGTATCATTTGCTTGTTTTTATCCTAACTCCACATAATATGTTCTTGTCTCCTTGTCTACTCAGGAATGTGCATATTTCATGTGAAACTGTCTGGTATCTCATGAGTTTCAGTGACAGGTTTGGAACTGCTTTTACTTAATTGATGTGTATTTATTCAAAATAAGACCCATGATGCAAGTGCTGAACTTGCAATGAGAGACTAGCTGTGTCTGAACTTCTGACACCTTCATTTGTTTATCCAGTATGAAGTGGAATTCTAATATTACAGTGCTAATATAGCTGTGATAGCATCAGACAGTGTTAAAATACATAGTGATTTTGTATGTGGGTTTTTTAACCAGTCTGTCATTTGCTTGAGGCTATATGTTGTTGATTTTAGCATTAGTGAAAATGACTATGGTAACTCTGAGATAACACTTTTATTCTTTATTTCTCTGGGAGTGATAGGCCTGCACTGTATCTTTCATCTCAGAGCGTGAGAAGTTAACAAGTCAGGAAATGCTATGGAGTATTTGCTTATGTGTGCAAAGTATGTACCGCTGGTTAAAGCCAAGGACTGTGACCTGGTATGTAAAGTGGGGCAAGTGGTCTAGACTGTGGTTTCTTCAGACCTATGTCTGTAATAGCTGCCTAAATCTTATCTTGACTTAGAAGATAGCATTGCTGTAGTTGTCATGCACAATGTAAGTTTTAATGAGAATTTATACACTTCAAGGAAAATAGATCTTTTCTCAAATGAATGGAGCTGAGCTGTTTGCTAGAGATGTCCTTCTACAATACAGATAAATGAAGGAATCCTTCAGAACTATCTTATATTTTCAGAGAAAGAGAACTGGCCTTACTTTGAAGTAATAGCTTTGAAAGAAATTTTTGTTTTCACAAGTAAGGGTCAATATATAGATCAAATATATAGATCAAAATTATTTACAGCATTACAGTTCTGTACAGATTACTTCTGGAGTTCTTGTTTTCCTTCATAACATAACTTCTGTTCAATCCTGTGCTTAAAAGTCTATGCTTTTTAATATGTTATTAGGTTTATTAGAATAAAAGAAGAGGATTTCTCTGCTTCCACTTACTAATATTTGTAACGTCTAGAGACAGGTTGAATTTTGTGAAATAGCTTTTGTTTTGATTTTCTTTCTACTTTTTTATTTTTAGCTTAAAAATGTGTTATAGGTATTTGAGATTTCACAATTTTTGTATCACGGAGATGACTAAAAACTAGAAGAATGCTCCATGCAAGTAACAGAAAAGTTGAAAATGGGCCAACGTACAGTAGTATTTCCATGGTGGCACATTTTCAGAAAAACATTAATAGAAACAATGCTGAGATTTCACAACAGTTATGCTGGGATGTGTAAATTGCTATTACAGTGACCTGTAAGGGAAGTGGCGAAGAGTCATAAAGGGGTAACACAGCCCACTGAGTCTGGACTGTCATGGTTCTGTTTACCTGTCCCTCTCCTACCACCAAATAGTAAACTGAGCCCAGGATACCATTTGGCTAAAATGAAACGCCTTACATTTAGGGTTGTTTTTCAGCAGAACCAGCTCGTTGAGTCACTGAATGGGTACTAGACTTGTGTGAGACCGGAGGCAAGTGCAGAGTTGGGAGCAAAAGGGGAGAGTGGTTCTGTACAAACCAAGATGCAGAATAATCGTAGCTGCCATGGAACTGTCTTATTAGGAGTGCATTTGTTTTCTTGTTCCATTATTTTCGTGTGTGTGTGTGTGTGTGTCTCGGTTCACCTTTGCTTTGCTGTGTGAACCATCAGTGCAACTGTCACAGACTTCTTTATCCTAAATATGTTTTCTATCACCAAGAAACCTTTTTGAAGTTACAGACTTTTTACTGACTTTAAATGCTTGTGGCTGTGAAGCTCTTGTTGAAGAGAAATTTTATCTTTACATGGTTGCATAATAAGATTCTGTTTTCCAGGAATGTGCTGCTGTTGACAGTATGCTTATGAATAGTTGACTTCTACTGTGTTTGAAAGTAAATAAAAAAATGTTTGACTTCTGTGTATTTTTTTCCTAATTATTCATAAGATGTGTTTTAGCCTTTGTTGCAAATCTAACCAGAGTGATGGTGTAATTCAAGACTTGGAATGTTTTATTGTGTGAAGCAAACTGTAGCCATTTTTCTTCATGTATTTGAAGGAGTCATCTGTATGGACAAATAGGCTTGTCCTTCATTTGGAAAGAGCAGCTAGTGGCTGAAAAGGGGAGTGACACAGTAGTTATGGTCTCCTTTCACTTTTGTGATGCTTGAGTATTTTGTAGGGCTTTGCTTTGTGAGTGTAGGGTTTGGGTCTTTTTAAATAGCACATTTTGAGTGTTGCTGAATACTATTGCTCTTCCCAGTGACTTTTTCTGTGGCAAACCATTAGTGATGAAGTTCCTACCTGATGAAGTCACTCCTTGGCTTTTTTTTTTTTTTTTCAAAAGATAATGAAGGGTCTTCTTGGGGTAGAGATTGCTTCCCCTCACCCCCAGTTCTTATGTGCTTTTTTAAGGCTACTTGCTTCTGGAATTTTTTTGATAGGTTAGGATTTCTGGGCTAGATGCAGTGTGTCGGTGGTATGAATATGTCCTGTCAACTGAAGCAATCATTTGCATCTCTCAGAACAAGATCAGATGCTATACTTCTAAGTTGGATACCTTTTGTACTTGAAGAAAGGCAACTTTATCTCATCAACTCTGAATGCATATTGTATTCAAAGTAATTGTTTGGGTATGTAAAGATGTATTGTCTTGGGACGGCAAACTCAAATTTCTGCACTCTTGCAGCATGTTATGCAATGCTGCATGTTGGACCTGATTTAGTATGTCTGCCATTTTTCTCAATTCATTAAGTTGAACTTTAGTCTTTATTTAAAAAACAAAAAGAACAACTGTACTGGGATGCCTTCCATAATATGCTGACTATTCTGATAATCAGCCTTTCAATGTCTAGAAATACCAATTTTTTTTTTTATCTTGGTATGGAGGAAAAAGTCTGGAACAACCTGTATTTTAACTGAATCCTGCTAGGACACTGTATCAGCAACTTTCTCATGGGCTTAATGTGGGAACAGTACTTTTACACACTTATTGTTTCTTTTACAGTATTTGTAAGTGCTGAACTGTAGTCTTGTACAGATAATCATATCTTGCAGCCTATAGATCTGACCTGTAACAAATTTTTACTCTGATTAAATGCCTTGTCCTTTGCTCTTAAGAGCTTGCCTGCCTTGTAGAGCTGGGAATGTTTGACAAAAATGCAGATATTTTTAATCGTGTGACAGATGAACTTTTAGTGTTTTGCAGATTGTGTACAAGCACATCATGCCATATGGCAGTAAGTATGTCCAACACATGATGTATAGCGCCTGCCTTTTAGCTATGTGGCAGGCGTATGTCTTGGTAGCATCTTGTCAAGTAACAGGGTTTGACCAAAGCACAGGTGTCCTCTGTCATATATCTGCATGGCACTGGGTTTATTTGGATCACATTGTGAAGAAACTATTCTAGTCGCTTCTGTCTGTCACTCCTCTGATCATTGGAAGAGAGGGTGATTTGCTATGTGATTCTCTTAATACTTCAGGAGTATGGCCCACCTCATCTGAAAAAGTCATCATTGTAACCTTGCTCACTGTCTGTGGTAGATTGCAGAAAATTGTCGAGGAAAGACATTTATCTGTTCTTGAGGAGGAAACAATGGGATGGGTTTTTTCCTTTGTTTAGTACTATCAATTGTTAAACTGTAGTCTAGTCCAGAGAAACATGTCTCATGGCCTGATAATCTGACCGAGGAAGGGTACTCTTATTCAAAGCCTACTCCTTTCATTTTTAATTTAGGTTTCCTTAATTATGCTAAAAATGTTTATGTAGACTTAACAACATTCCACCTCTTACCCAGTGTTGACAAAATGTCTCTATGAAAACTCTAAATTCTTGTTAGAAATAACCCTGTGCAAAACTTTAGTTGGTTCATAAATGGTTGCTGCACATCAGAGAGAGAGATGTGATTCAGATTTATGAACCAGATATTTTTAAATGCTGTTATTTAAGAAACAATTTCAGTCTCATCCTGTGTTTGGATTAATGCTCATGAGCAATTCTGGCTGTGTAGGAATGGCTACACTCACCCTAGGTGGGTGCTGCTGTCCCCGTTGTAGCCTGACTAATGCAGAGCCCCGACCTCAGGGTGCTCGTTTTGGCTTTTGTTCCACAAAGATCCAGTGAAGATCAATTGTCGTGGAGAAAGATTTATAGTGCAGTAAAGGTTGGAGTAGCTGGATCCTGAACTAGGGACAGAATGTTTGAAGGTTTTTCTTGACTTTTGGGAGAGCAGTGGGGAATAGGCTTTTCTTCTGTGAAACAGTCTGTGGCTATTCTTGCTCATAAAGCTTCTTTGACCTATATGTAGCCTTCTGTTGTTTTTTTTTGTCTGAAAAGTGTATGATACAAAATTTTCTCATGAGGTAACTGACATTTCTTTTACATAAACCATCCAGCCATCACTCAAGTGTACTTGTACATCCCTTGTCAAATGTGTTGTTAATTGGGGTTTGGTTTCAATTTTAAAACATTTTGGCGATCTTGAGTTACACTGTGAATAAATACCCAGCTTGAGGTATATTTGTATACATTGTTTCTTGGTACAGCACTGAGCAGTGTAATTTAAATATATTATTTTTTAAGAGATAAGGCAAGCATCCTGTGAGTAACTCATGAGCCTTCAGAGGTTTTGGAGCTTAGTAGCTTCTTCCATTTAGAAAGTGATGCCTGGGTATCTGGTTATGAACATATTAATGCATTACTTCTGTTCTTCATTTGTTGAAACTTTGACAGAAGTTAGGTCATGGTACTGCCTTCCTTAATTATGCTTTTTGTATACTTTTGGGGATGTATTCCTACACGTACCCAAGCTCACTCTCCATCCACGTCTGACCCTCATATTCCCAAGACAAGTACAATGTGTACTCAGTGGATTCACATATTGCCAAAAGGAAAACCCACGTCCTTTTCAGCTCATTCTGTCAGTGCTGTCTTAACACATTGTGCCATATTGTACAGCAGTGTGTGATATATTTTCAAGTATGACCTTGCAAATGTTAGGTATGATTGTGTTTTCTCTGAGGCATTGCATTGATTTTAATCACATTATTGGTAATGGACAGTTTTAGTGTCTGCAGAATCTGACCAAAATGGTATTTTGAGATTTTGTTGCTTGAGACTTTTAGTTCAAACACTTACACTTACTCCACCTTTTTAGTTTGAATGGAGTTGTATAGTGTGAATTATTCTAATTTGGAGTTCTGGGACCTTCTCTGAGAGATCTGCTAAATAAGCTGTGATACAAATTTAAGGCACAAACTATTGTGTACTAAATTCCAGAGTGAACAGCGCCAAACTGCCAAAACTGGAATTGTAAAGTCCGTAGAGTTGGAGTGAAATAGAGAAAAGAGGATGCTGCTCAGATGATGATGTGAGCTCTGAGAGTCTGACTTAAATTTCACCCTTTTGAAGTAAATAATAGTATTCTGTTTAATTACTTGATTGGAACGTAGACTTGTAGAGAAGACTCAGAAACTGAGGTATTTTCTTCTGTTTCCATATCTTAATGCTCCTGGACAGTAGGAGTTTTGCCAAAGTTTTTCATATTTCCCATATTTTTTGCAGTTGCTATCTTTGTTTTGTGCAGAAGTAGCCTGCTGAGGTGGTGTTTAGGGGCTTACATCATGAAGAGCTATTAAGTATTTAAAACATATTTTGCTGAAGCATTAAGTAGTAAATGATTGTACATAAGAGGATGCAATTCATGATAGGAATCTGACAAGGAGTCAAGATGTCTTTCTGTCATTCATGTGGTAAGTATTGCAATGTTTGAAATTAACTGTTAACACATTTACAAACATTCTGGTGAATAGTAGAATGCTAGGGATGTGAACAATCATCTGTGAACTCTACAGGACGTTGCTGAAGTAGTGTTCAAATGGCTAGAAAAATTGTGGGATGCAACAAAGCATATGAACACCGAAAACCTTTTAGTCAGGCTGGTGTGGCCAGTGATTTACTACTGCAGCAAGTAAGGCTTAATATACAGGGACTTGGACAGTAAACAGATGATTTGTTCAAGTTTGAGCTTTGCATGTTCTTTTATGGTTTCCCTGTTATTTGTAATTCTTAAGCTCTTTGCATATCTGCTTTTTGAAGGAAAGACTTTAGTGAACTCAAACTTTAGATGTTTCCTAAGGAGTTGTTAATTGCTTACACTGCTGTGTTAACTAAATTAATGATACTGTGGTCTAGAAGGTGAATTGCTTATAGCAAGCCAAATTATTACAGTGATATAAATTCGGCTTTTTGGTTCTTGTTTATATTCTTGTTCGCTCGTCTGGTTGTTCTGCCTCACTTGTTAGCATGGCTTACAGTGGTCTAAAATGAGCCATAAACTTCTTTGCAGTGGCAGTTTGCTGATCTGCATTCAGGACCTGGCTGGCTCATTTGCTCAGAGTTCACAAAAGCCATCCAAACTTTGTATTTCCAAGCAAGAGTTTGGCAAGAAAATAAGCTTTGAGGAAAAATGTAGAACAGTTAAGGGTTTTTATTAAAAATCTTTGGAAAATCCTCACATACTTGATATTTTGTGTTCTTTTTTTTTTGTCAGTCAGGTTTTGCTGAAAATTTGTAAGGTATCTTCTTTCTGGTCAGAGCTGTGGTGCCTAATGTGGCTAGTATTTTTAAAATGTATGAAGGGTATTGTAAAAAAAGGAGAGGGAAACAAAGTAGTGCCCTGATAATTCTGGTTTTGACAGGTGTGCTAGATAGTTAAGCGTCTTCAGCTAGCTGCCTGAAGTTCTTGTGAAACACTTCAACTGCAAGTGTCTGGTGCTGAGGGGTGACAATGCTTATCAGAGGACCCTCCTTGTTTGTAGTGCTGTCTTTGCTTACTTAGGCAGTAGGTTGTGACTTTGCTCTGAACCACAGTAGAAAGGCTTAAAAGCAGCAGGACTAAAGATGAAAAAAAATCCCATTAAAGGTCATATTGCAACAAAGGCATATAGTAGTACTGTATCAGTGAAAAGTGAGTTTACCTCCTTCTTTTTATTTTTAAAAAATGGATCATCTTCCTTAAACAAGCTTTGCTACAGAAGCCTTCATTTTGTGAAAGCACAGTCTCTGGATGGTGTGGTGACTAAGGATAAATTAAGTACAGCATGTGTACCAAAATGAATACTGACTTTGGTCTTTCATATGGAAGTTGAAGTATGTGAAAGTAACAGCAGACAATTGATGAAAATTAATTTTTTTAATAGAAACCACAGTGGTTTAACATTGACTCAGAATTTATACTGTTCATTATGTTGAAACTGATGTGCCAAAATATAATCTGTATCCCAGAAGAGCTTTAAAAATAATTGCAAATGGAATTGCAGTGATCTACTGAATCAAAAAAAAAATTGGCAGTGTAGACTGGGATTTGTGGGCAAACACTAGAACAGGTTGCCCTTGAGTGGTGGTGGCCATGAGTCAGAACAATCTGGTCTGATTTCTGAGTTTTCCTGTGTTGGGCAGGATGTCAGCCCAGATGACCTCCAGAGGTTATTTCCCATGTCTGTTATTCTGTGATTACTTTTTTTCGAAAAAGAAGAGATACGTTTTCTGGGGAAGACTAGTCTGCTATTACTATAAGCAGATATTTCATGATTTTATACCTGGCCTTTCCTTCATTATTTACCAGGCATATGATGGCAAATGTGGCTTTAGCAGTGTTAGATCCTCAAATTAACTTAATATTTTATTTTGGAAAAAGGGAAGTAAAGCGTTGATGTAATCTGTTTAAATTCAAGGAAAGCACTTATTATCATACTGTGACATGAACTCCTTAATCCCAAACACCAGTGCCTTTAATGGAAAAATTGGGTCATGATCAGGTAGCTGCAGGACTAGGAGACTAAAATGGGCTATATTGGAGTGGGAGTTATGAGAACAGGGGGAGGTTACTAGTGGTATTTCACAGTGTGATGACAGTAATTCAACAACTGTCCACTTTAGTAGTATCTATATACAATCATCTAAAGCTTCATTTTGTTCTAGCTATCAATCTTACAAGTAAACCATAAAAATTAAATTTCTTTCTCACTTGGAAGACCACCTCTGCTCTGTGTGGCATTGATACAGATCTCCAGTGCCTAGGAGTTAGCATGTACTTATAATAACTTGAATTTCAGAATTTGGTGAGTAAAATGTAAATTGCGTCTAGTGATTGGTTTGTTAAAGATACATGCGTGAGGACTGTTTTATTTGCAGTGCAATGTTAAAGTTACTACTACTAAATGTACTGGAATCATCTAGTATGATTTTTTTGCTGTTCCTTCAAATGTGACTTTGGAAGGAACAACATTTTAAAGTTTGTTCCAGAAAGCACTTTCAGAGATGGATGATTGAAAACAACTCTCCTGAATGGCACCTTGCTGTACTTCATAGATCATAACAGCTTTTATTCACCACTGTGATTGTTTTTTAAATTACTACCTGTGGATGAATACTTGAAAGAATTGGCCTGCTGGCTGCATGTTTGGTTTGATTGGGGGCTATCTTGAAGTTGGCTTTAAATTACATGGCGTTCTTGATGATCCTAGCATTTTCAAATCTTCTTTGTGCTGCATGTTGTTTTTTGTTTCTTAGATTTGTGCAATATTAGGCAGAATAGTAATTCTATCTTTAATTTTTTTTTCTTGTTTGAAAAAAGTATGTAATTTCAAGCTAAGATATATAGAGATGCTTCTTTAGAAAATTATGCGGTTTATTTTGCATTATTCTTCCACTGGAAGCCCTAAATTATGTAATGAATAATTATTATACTAATAGTTGCTGATGGACTGGAAACTGCTTAATTCATGAGATACATTTGTCAAAGGGAAAGCTCCAATTGACATTCATAACCTTGCTGTACAAAAGCAATAGTGCTTTAACACTTGATTGAAAATATCAATATGGCAGTAGTGTGCTATGCTTTTCCACAGGTGGATGTTTCATTGGACCATCACTAACGAGACAGGCAGAAGAGAAGAGGGAAAATGAATGTCATAAGACAAAGTGACAGTTGAAGTTCGGTGAAATGCTTGAATAAACTTTTTTTTTCTAAAGTTGCAGTGCTGATAAGTGTGTACAATGTTGCATTCTTCTGTTTTGATGAAAATTTTTGTCAGAGGCCCTTTTGGGAATGAAAAGGATTGGGAAGGGTTTGTTGCTTGTTAGTCAGGGTACTGGTCTGGAATGTGAAAGAATTGGATTCCAGTCCTTTTCCTAGCTCAGAATGACTTGGTGCTATTGAAAAGCTGTCTTCCCTGGATGAATGAGATGGAAGAGGTACCTGAACATCTCAGGCCTGTTTCCTGATCTGCTGTAACCCAAGGCAGCAGGAAGATCTAGGTTTCAGTTTTGAAAATGGAACACTTTGAAATTTTCTGGGGAGAAAAGCAGACAAATAAAAAGAAACAATGCTGTAGAAATTCCTATGAAATAGAATTATTGTCCTCTAGATAGGCACACCTCTTAATGCTATCACTAGAAATATTTAACCAATGAAAGACTGTCTGTAATCTCCATAAACTCCTCTCATTTTTATCAAGAGCAGTTTCCAGCTTCACTTGCCATGTCCTGTGTGCCCTCTGTTTGAAGCACTTGAACTTTTTCCTTTTTGTTCAGAAAATAGCTCAGGTGAATAAGCAGAAGATAGGAGTGTGGTGGAAAGAGTGGGTCTTCACGTGTTCAAATATATCGCTGCATCTGTATGAATAATATAGAATAAATAAGAGTGATGGCAGCAGGAGAATACAACATTTTTCAATGCCCCGAAGTTACAATATATTTTAGCTTGTTGGCAGCTTAACAACACAGCTAATATTGTTAGACTGGCAGGAGCACAGTTTGTGCTGCTTCTTGGGCCACAAAGACATGTCTGGCCAGGCCTTCCTTTCCGGTTCCCAAAAACTGAGTTCAGAAGACTCCACTGTGTTTTGGGCTACCTTTGTCCTTAGAAATTGCTTTCCATCTTCTGCTTTCTTTGTTTCCTTCTATTTTCCTTCTTCCAGCTGCTGTACGCCTCTGAAAAAGAGACATTAAGGTCATAGTTGGGGTGTTTCAGTCCTTGTATTGTCTTAGTGGGGAGTTTGCAAGCTACAGACACTGCCCATACCCCAGCTGAGGGATTTATCTGATCCTCTCCACCTAATTCTGCACCTAGTGACTGCAGGTCATGCTCTGCTAGCTGTACTCTGTCCCATTTTGCTCTACTGATAGACAGACTGAACAGTCTTTCTGCCTAACGTGAGTAGCACGGAAGTGTCACACCATGTGGATCATTTTTCCTGTGTCCCTGCTGTCTGAAGCAGCCACAACTGCAGCACACTTAGCTACAACCCATTCACTAGTAGTTAGGCCACCCATAAAGGACTTTGGTTATAGCCTAAGCATACTGAGTGTCAGTACAGTGAAGTCCTTTGGATGTCAATTACACTTCCTAGTGGGGTTTGTGAAAGGAAGAGATTTTGTATTCCCAAATCCCAGTGAAAGGATCAAAAAAATGCTCTAGCTTTCTTTTTCAGCTGGTGCAGTGGATTGCCATGCTCCATCAACCAGGCTAATTCTTTGGCTGCCAGTGAGGGTCACCAAGCACTGCTGCTTCCTTGTATATCTCCCAGCAGCTGGCTTTGGAGGGACAACAGGAAGAACAATCCAGGCATGGAAAAACAAGAGGAGAACACAGTTACTTTGCAAACTCGGTGTGACTCTGTTGCACAAGGCCATGCATTTCTTCTGCGAGCTCTGGTCAAATGAAGCTAGAAGTCATGATAAAAAACTGAATGTGGCAGTATTTGGGTCTTTGGGGTGTGGTGGGTTTTTTGGTAGTTATTACAGTTCTAAATAAAAGATGTCTGCTGTTACAATTAGAAAACAGAAAGCACTTCTAGACAGAATGTCTTGTATGTGTTGATGCGGAAATGCTAATAATCGTTGAAATACTGTAATGTGAGGAAATGAGAAGTACTGTTGCTCCTCTAGTACCCAGAAACTGCTCTGGTACCATACGGTGGATGTCTCTAGTTCTGTGAAGTGATATTGCTATTTATATAACGCAAACCAGAGACCTTCTTACAATCTATTTATTGTAAATATAAGTGGTAGAAATGCAGTGACTTTAACACAGAGAAAGTGGTAGGGTGAAGGAGAGAAAATGTGATGGGCAAAATGAAATGCATTTTGTGTCTTTGGCAAGAAGCAGTGAAATCTGCAAAAAAGACAGAACTTAGACCCTTTCACCTGGTCTTCCAATAAAGAGCAGAGTTTTTCCACTTTTTGTTCAGTGTAAAATCTGACGAAACACAGGACTTGGGTTGAGAGAGGATAAAATTATATACTGAAAAAGTCAGTGAAGAGCTATATGCAGATCACATTTAGGAAGGCATGCAAGTGCTTTTTTTTTTTTTTTTTCAAATCTCTACCTTTCTTTCTTACTGTTTTTGCCTTTAAAAGTTCAGTTCTTCATAGCTCAGTACAAAGAGATGCTTGGTATGCTGACAACTGAAAGCATGAAATGATCAGCCCACAAGTGCGTTAGAAATGTTTAGAACTAAATGTGAAAGAATGGATTTTTCGTTAAACAAGCACGCAGTGCTGATGATTCCTATTAAGTTCTACCATTTCAAAGACTTGACAGAAGATCAAATCTCTCTTTTTATGGCTGATTTAAATCAATCATTGTTCTGTCCGGCAAAATTCCAAGTCCACATTTGAAAGCTCTTTTGAGAATTATCCTTCCCCCACCCTAGGTTATATCTGCCAGATCAGGAAATTCCAGCTTCTTCTCTTAAATTTACTATGGAATCCCTAGAGTCTAAAACACAGAAAACAGATTTTTGCTGGACTGTGAATAATCACGATCCTCTCTTTCTTCCTTAACCTTTTCTCATATTGTCTAAAATAGAACTTTAACCATGCACAGTGTCTGCAGATAAGCTAAAAAAGAATTGCATAGACTGTCATGAGCTCAGAAATCTGTCCTCTTACATCAAACTCTATATTTGTACACATTCTGACTGGATGTTAATTTTCCTTGTACTTATTTTCATTGGTTTAGTTAATATACTGTAGAGCATTGAAATACATGCAGGCACCTAATGGCATTTTAAACAGATTAGAAGTTTGACTCCTATTTAATTATAGTGTGCCTACTTAGAAGCTTTCCAATACTTCTGTAAATTGTTTTAGATGACTGATGCTTACAGGGTGAAATTCAGAAGCCTAGCCTCCAAGTAGATCCTTTTTTGTTTTGAAAGCTTGAATGATAGATGAAGTAATTCCCCAAAGGAACCTAAGGATATAACGTAGAATTGGAGGAAAAATAGTATCTCAAAATATTAATATTTATGTTAACGTTTTTTCACAAAAGCAAATGATGTAGATTGATTTATGAGAGACAGTAAGAGACTTGCATAGAGAAATTTAAAGAGATTACATAAGTAATTGGATAGTAGAGATTTGTATCTGGACTATCTCTTAAGAGCAATCTTCTCTATTCAGTTTAAAAGAATAATAAATGGCAAATGGAGATGTAATGCTTCTCTTGGCAAGGAGTGACTGCGTATTTCCACTGTGTGACATAATGTTGAGAGTGTTCATTACTCAAACTGTATAAAAACTTTACATCTAACAAAATACTCAGTGATTTTTATGAAGTAATCATTTAAAAATACTGTGTCTAAGAAACTGAGAAGTCTGTGAAATTGCAGCTTTCTAGTCAGCTGAATTTATTGAAACATTGCTTATATGGCAAATTGCCTCTTCCAGCACAAAAGATATATACAGTGTGGGAGATTACTGTTTAATCAATTGTTTATGCTTAGGTGTTGTTTTTCTGTGGACGTGCCTCTGCTCAGTATTTGAGACAGTATTGTAGTTTTCAGTGTCACTAGCAGTTGTTTTTAAACTCTGTCCTTAGTTCCTTAATGAGGTTCTACTAGTTTTGGCTAAAAAGAAGTCAGAATGGCAAAAGCAAAGCCTCTCATAGAAGGACGAAATATTTTTTAGGTTTTATTTTGGCAAACATGACAAAAGTCAAGTAACTAAAGTATTAATCACATACAGAGTTTGCTTCTATCCTTATTGAAGGTAATGGCATGGCTGCCTTTGATTTTTAGCGTAGAAGGGGGTTGAATATGGAAGTTGCCTTGACTTGTTCTGTGAAGTTGTTTATCCTTTGCAGGATCAGGCACTTCACTGATTTACATTGTTCTATGTTGAAATTCAGGTAGCCAGTAGATCAAGGTATTGCAATAAATAGAAAATTTCCTAATTGCTCGAGCATTTCCATTTCAAAATACAACAGGAATTAAACTGTGCTATCTGTAATTTCTTCCCTTTTCTCAGAAATAGGGTTTGCAATCAGTTAAGGTTCATTGTTAGTTGAAAACACCTTCAGCCTCCTAAAATCAGCCTCCTAGTTTCACCGCATGAAAACTGCACAAGGTAGTTAAGCACCTCTCTAATGTGGCATGCTTAGTCTTTATCTGTCTGTTTTAATAGCTTAATCGTGAGGAGGAGGAGGAGTAATCATGTTTATTACAGTACTGTCTACAGTCTCTGTCAAGAACCAAGGTTTCAGTGTCTGGAACTTCGTTTCATGACTAGTTCATATCAATCTGACTTGGCACAACAAGTGCTTCCACCCTCTTTCTTGCATTGGCATTTGTACCAGTAGCGAAATGGTTAGGCAGCTAAACTGGTTAAAAAGAAGTCAGTCTCTCCTACTGGTTTATTTCTTTGACCTGACTTACTATGGAGTCAGGTGAGTGCCAGCACAAGTAAAAGAGAAGGGACATGAGCATGGAGGAAGAACAGAACTGTGATAGCCAGGTTAGTAACACTTAAATTGTTATGGAACCTCGTTATTTGGTGTGGTATAGGCAAGAAACAAAGATTATTTTTCTGTAGTCAAGATGGAATTCTAAGCTCCCAGAAACAAAGGCAAGACAGGAGTGAGTACACGTGTGTGTGTATATATGTACGTGTGTGGTGACGGGTGAGGTGACTGTTGGTCTCTTCTTGCAAGTGACAGGTGATAAGACAAGAGGAAATGGCTGCAAGTTGTGCCAGGGGAGGTTTAGACTAGACATTAGGAAAAATGTCTAGTGGGTGGTCAGGCATTGGAACAGGCTGCCCAGGGAGCTGGTTCAGTGACCATCCCTGGATTTGCTTAAAAGACAAGTAGTTGAGTTTCTCAAGGATAGGGTTTAGTAAGCGGACAGGTGTGGTTGGACTCAGTGATCTCCTTATATCCAGTCTGAACTTTTCCTTATATCCAGTCTGAACTTGTTTCAACTTCATGCCTGTTTTGTCCTCTTCTCCACAGGCCCACCCCTGCAAAGAGCCTGACACAGTTACCTTGAAAACTTCCTTGTATGTTAATCTTTCTGCATGTGCTTGAAGAAGAGTGAATTTGGAATGGAAACTCCAGTAGGAAAATGGTGGCATCTGCAATATCATGTTTACTGTCACTGTGGATCTAGTCTTTGTATTTTTTGTCAGTTCTGATTTTGAAAGCAACTACCTCTGCAGAATACTGCAGCAGTGAGGTCCAGATATGATTGTGTGTTGTTCCAAAACTTTGGTTTGAACCTGCTCTTCTGTACTTTCTGTGTGTCTCTTTCTAGTGTAAGAAATAGTAAATGCTGACTGTTCCTTTCCTTGTATATGATAAGCAACTTCCAAGATGAATAATTTTAATCTGTTCAGTTACATACACAGTCTGTATGTGCTCTGTGGTTTTCGTTTCTGGATGTTGTGGTGTTGTGGAAGTACAAGGCTATCAGAGCTGAACACAGTATTAAAATGTAGTCACGCAATAGCTTTGTAGAAATTGCATGGTGATATTTTCCATTTTGTTTTATATTTCTTTTCTTGTAAGTTGTAAATAAGTCGTTTGGCGTTTTGGCTCTGCTAAACATAGAGCTGATTTAAAGAGCTGTCCATCCACAGGGAGTTGAATGACTTCTTCAGTGGTGTTGGCAGAAATATTTAATGTCTCTTGGTCCAATTAAAAGTGATTCAGTGGTACAAAATCTCTTCACAGATTTTTGTGCATAACCTCTTTCCTTTTTGAATTCTGAATTTCCAAGTGTCAGCTTAAGCAAATATGCAGAACAACCTCGTTCTGGTGTTCTCAGCATCTTTCCCTTTCTTGCATATGCTTTCACCTTGACTGGTAAAACATTGCAGTTACTTACTCATGGGAGTACTGTGAATATTGTTTTGATGTTTGTATGCATATTTGAAGAAATGATCATAATTTACTCTATGCTATTAGCGACCACAGCCAGGGACTACGTTTTAATATGTATTATGTTCTCTGAAGTAATCCTTTAACTGAGGTTATTTTAATCTTTTTAAATCAGTGATGCAAACTGCTAATAAACCTAAAGGTTTCCACATGTGGGTAAGGTAGACAGCTCTATTCCCATCTGGTAAGTAGAGAATTAGCTCATCTGGCAGCTTCAGGTTCCCATTTACAGTGCTCAGAGTTCCTCAACAATCTTTGCAAATTGGAAGTATTTCATGTGCTCTGAACAGCAGTTCGTGCCAAATATACTTGGTAAAGAAGGATGTATGATAAGCAATTGTGTGCTGGGGGTAGAGGAGAGGAAAGGCTTATAAAAGGTTCAGCAGGTTTTTTTATCAACCTCCCTTCTCTTTTTTTTTTTTGTTTTTTTTTTTTTGTTTGTTTTGTTGTTGTTTGTTTGTTTGTTTTTTAACTTCACTGTTTTAGGAACTGAAAAGTATCTGACCTGAAAGATGTGTAGTCAGTTTGACATGAGACGCAAAAGCTGGCTTTTTTTTTTTCTAAATAGAAAGCCATGCTGCAATAAACTGTGTACGTGTTGTGTTCCTGCTGGTGACTACAAGAAAATTTCCTACATTTGTTACAGGTTTTGAGGTGGGCCTTTTTCAGGCAGTTTCTAGGAGTGGGTCTATGGGAATGAAGTCACAGCAGAACACTCAAATATTTCCTGTTGGATAATTGTTGCGTATTTCTCATTCCTCAAACCTTACTGCCACTGGGAATAAATTTAATCCAAAATTTGAGTTCAGTTAATTTTGTGAATAAAGAAATGTAAAAACTAAATTAAAAAT
Organism: Neomorphus geoffroyi; assembly: GCA_033558235.1. Taxonomy (NCBI): domain Eukaryota; kingdom Metazoa; phylum Chordata; class Aves; order Cuculiformes; family Neomorphidae; genus Neomorphus; species Neomorphus geoffroyi. The sequence continues at coordinate 20,201,373 of JAUMJM010000020.1, read as the reverse complement.
GTAGAAGTGCTGAAGAACTCTGTATTGATTTTGTTTAATGTAATACTGTTTTGGGAATGTCTTGGAATATACAAAGAAAGGCAGCTTAATTTTAATAAAAGATTGTCAATTAGTCCTACATATTAAAATAATTGATGGGAGGGATTAAATATAGGCCAGAACATATAGCTGAAATCTTCTTATAACAGTAATTTTATGGTACCCTGACACTTTCAGCATCTTGCACTTCTAAGCTCAATGTTAAGTATGTTTGCTTCATAAAACTCCGCTGCAGCCTTTATCCATTACTTTAGTTTGTGCAGTTTTACAAATATATAAATCAGGCTATGGCTCCCATCACTCTGCTCTCAAGAATGTAAAGATTTTTCTAGAGGCTATCCTCTATAAAACTATAGCTGAAATGATTTGAGGAAAATTTCTGAACTGTTTGTGGCAAGGGTTGGCAGACTTTTTTATGGTGTCTTATTAATATTAAAATACAAATATACCCCCCTTCCTTTTTTAAATATTATATTCCTTCCAGTTATATAGTATCAGTGGTGTGTTTGTTTGTTTTCCATGTAAAAAAGTGGTTAATGCATTTTAAAGATTTCTTCATCTCCTCTGGCATCTGGAAAGCGTGCCCAGATTTTGGCCCACTGGCTGTGTACTGTTTGAGCTCTGATCTAGCTCAGTCTTTTTGCAACGTGAGCAGCAGTGTAGTGCAAAACACGTAGTGATTTAATGAAGCATGCATTAAAAATTGTTGCAAAACAAATGATTAGATGAGAAGGTAGAAATTGGGAAATGAAGAACTCGGTACTGAGAATTCAATGGTTAGAGTGGGGTGCTCTCCCCAAGGAGCACCGAATTGCAGTGACTTTGGACCATTAACTCAGGTTTGCTGCTTCTGCAGTGATTGGTGTACTTGGCTGGAGTGGTTCACAGCGCTGAAGTTGAATGTTTGTGAGGTTATTTGAGATGTTCAGATGGATGGTACTTTTCAGAAGTGCTTGTCCAGATTTAAGTTTTCCTGCTACTGAAATTTGTAACGCTCCTGCTGACTTCAGTGGGAACGAAGTTAGGCAAGGAGAGTCTTTAAATATCCTCTCGATAAAGCCAAAGGTTCCTTGCAATGCAAGTGTTTGTTTGCAGGAGTGAAGGGGAGTTCACTGAACAAAATTTTCCAAATAGTTTTCTGTAGCTGATGAGGTGAGTAGTGGTGTGATTTGGACTAGAGTGTGTGTGAAATTACAGAAAGGAAAAAGGGGAAAGGTGAGGGATAGGGAACATGTTTCAGTGCTGACGTTAACTATCATGATTATTTTCTGGCTTTGACTGTGTTTCTTTGAAATGGATTTCTCTTTCCCAGATGTAATTTTCACACTGCAGAAATGTCCGTATTTAACCTGAAACTATCTGCTAGGAAGCCTGCTTTTGATACTTAGTGTCTTATAGCCAAGCCAACAAATCATCCAAAAATAACAGAATACATGTTTTAATCTTTTATTATAAATGTATCTGTTTAGATTTATTCTATGAAAGTTTTCAAACTCATGGACATTCTCCTCCCATTGTTTGTTTTATCATGCTTCGATTAATTGGTAAGCTTCTGGGGACAGATGTTGCTCCTGTTTGTATATGGAAATTACTGCAGAGCTCATGTCTTTTTTTGAATTTCACAAACCACTACTTGACTAGGTTTGGGGGTTTTTGTTGTTGTTTGATTTGGGGATTTGTTTTTTTGTTGTTTTTTTTTTCTTGTGTATTTCTAAGGGTTCATCTTCCTGTTGTAGAGGAATATTTTCATAACAAATGTATGAAATGAGAAGCAGAGTGGTTCAAGACAGGTAAGGAAAACATTTCCAAGTCAAGTTTGCAGGTAGGGATTGTAGGATTGGGAACACTTAAAATTACTGGAAAAATATCTTAGTGTTTATGACTTAGATTAAAACTAATAGCTAAGTTTCTTCAGTGTTCTCAATTGATGACAGCATCGTTTCTGTCTATCAAACAGTGTACAGTCATGTATATACAAATAACCTATAGCAACACTGCACATAATAGCCTTTTCATAATGTCACTGCGTTTGAGCTTTCCAGGAGAAAAGCTCAAAGGTCGTATCGTTGGTTTATGGCTGTGGAATTATCCCTGTGCTAGGGTATGGTTATCAGACATTCCTCACATTCCAGGTGTCTAATATTATAGTGCTTACATGCCAGCGCAAGACCAACTGCTGTGTCAAAGAAAAACGCAGGAGAAAACATTTATGGCATTACCCACTTCCACTCCTTTCCGCCCCCTCTCCCCTCATCTTTCAGAATGTCATCTTTGCATTGAACTTGGCAATGTTAGAGGAATAAACAAATTACAAGTAGTGATTTGTTGGGGTGTGTGAGTGTGTGTGTGTTTCCCTATAAAACCAAATAGCCAGTATGCTGAGCTGGAAAATGCTGCTTCACCTTCTCATTTAAATGCTGGATTTCTTTCAGTACCTTCAAGGATAAAATGATGTAGTAAAATGTATAGCTGTGTTCAGCGTGGGGTTTTTTCTTTGCTGATGGTGATTGTTAAGTGGAAAGCCAAAATAGTTTATCATAATCAAAAGGAAAAGGAAACAAAACCCTCATGCCAGCAGGCAGTTTGACCGGGTCCTGCAACCAGTGGGTGTGGGTCCCTTCCTTCCCAAAAGCATTCTTGCCCTTCTGGGTCTCAGCTATTCAGTTTGTGTGCCTTTTCAGAAGCACCTGTGAATGGACCAATGAGCTGACATAGAGCTAATGTTAACCCCTTTGTAACTGGGAAAGGGCAGCATATTCCCTCTCCACTCACCTCCTGTTATCTTCTGCCTCCTGTGCTAAAGTCTTCATTCGTGGCTTCTCTGCTTGTTCCTGTCCTGTGTGTGGCTGTGAGAAGGACATCGGTTCCCCCTTTAGTGTCTTTTCTGCGGAGAAACCAGGCGAGATCTATAGGGGACCTGCAGATTTTCATCCTTAGCTTTCCTGTATTGTGTAAAGCTCTTAGGGAGTTTATGGATGTGTAGGCTTTTTGGTCAATGAAGATCTGTCTTTTAAAATTTTAAAAAAAACGAAAATTATAGTACTTTTTGTTGACATATTGTAAGCACTTAATTGCCGGTCATTTTACAGGACACTTGCAAAACTGCTAAGTGAAGAAAGGTGTGTTTGGGGAAAAGTATGTATTTATCAATAAGAGTTTTGATTTTTAACAGGCTTTTTTATTTGTTTTGGGGGTGCCCCCTCATTGCTTGGTGAGTTTCTTGGAGTTTTTTTGTTTGATTCACTACTTATGCCGATTTTACTGGCTCTTCTGAGGCAATATCCCCCTCTCAATTTATGTCCTTTTCTTGTCTAAAGGGATAGCATTCATTCTGTAGTTGTTTTTCTTCAGCTTGTGCTGCTGTTTAAATAAGTGGATTCAAATTCTTTGCAGATATACGTAGATTTTAGTTTGAAATAACTTGTTGCTCTTAATGTGCAGTGCATCTTTTCTATTAAATATAAGGCCATACTGGCTTACAATGGTTATATTTGTGATAGATACGGGAAACTAAGAGGTTCTGTCAGGTTTCTGGGTTTTGGTGTTGTACAAGTTTCATAAATGATGTATGAATATATTGAATTTAGGGGTTTTTTTAATTGGAGTAGAGTTTCAAAAAGGTTAGTTGGTTTATTTGCAGCCTTACCCTGGCAGTTAAATGTTTAACTAAATCAAGAAGAGTACTTCCTGGAAAACATTTGAGGAATGGAGTACAGTTTTCTGCTGTAGCATGTGCTTATCTCCAAAAGCAGTCATTAGTGAGGTATCAGCTTGTTATTTCTAAGCAGTACTTACTGAATATGGTGAATGGTTTTGCGCCATGGTACAGCGTATGAAACTGAGTTGATCCTCAGGAAGGGCTTTTGGCAGAACCAATAATGGGCTGATATTGCCATATCACATGGCAGTATTAATGCAGCTGGCTCTCTAGAGGGCTCTGGACTGGGCAGTCTTGACACTGCTCAGTACACTGCCCCTTGCAGCAGAGCATTTCAAAATAGCCTTGAGTACTTTGCCTAAATTACAAAGAAGAAACAACTTATTCAGTACTCTAAAAAGATTTTAAAACCCCTAAACCCTACAAGAACAGAAGAAAGATTAGATTTTAGTTTCTGTTTGATCTTTGTATGCATCCTGAACTCAATATTCACCTGGACTTGCTGGCTAGCTAGACAATAGTCTTTTAATGGAAATTGCCTTTTGTGGAGTCTTAGGTGTGCCCTGAAACAGCATTGAATGTGGTCTAGTCCTATGTACACGAATTTACAGCTCACTTGTAATATGGCAGATGTTGTAAACCGCTGTCAGGATGAGTTCAGTACTGCAAACCAAGTTTTTGAGCTTGTAAAATAGTTGAGAGCCTGTTATCCCAGTAGTACATACCTAAATAATGTCCAGCTGTTCTGTGTTGCTGTAATTATGTATGTCTCTCAGTATAACCTCCCTATCTGCATGTGTGTAAGTTTTTGTTTGCCAAGAAAACCCTCTAAAACACAAGAATTATATATTTTTAAAGCTTGCTATGTGCCATAAGTATTCACAGGCTCAAAAGAATCATAAGGTAGAATTGCAAGCTATTAAATATTATACTGTACCTGTATGGTTTTCCTCGAATCAGTACCCTCATAGCTCAGGTTTCCATTATTAGACAAATCTGACTGTTTTACTCATCTTTGTATTACCAGGAGCAAAATGATCTGAAAACTGGAAGACAAGTGAAATTCATTAAATATATCCAGGAAATACTTGCTGATGGAGTTAATAAATCTTGGTTTTATAAAAGTGTATAGCTCTGCAGTCAGTTTCTGAGTATCTGGTTGAGGTGCAATGCAGCAAAGCATGGTACTGTCAATGTACTGCTGATTGCTACATCTGAATGGTGAGAGCATGGTTAGGAATGGTTGATTGTAAACCTATGTTGTTGTGTATGCATGTGTAATATGAAACAAGTAGATTAATGGTGGTTGTAGGCATAAACCACCATAATTTAAATTTATTGAGACTTTTCATAATCAAAGAATGGGGTGACATTGTTTGAACAGCTTTTAGCAGTTCTATGTTGGTATAGGGAAGGTAACATGCATGTTTACTGTCTTCTAAATACATGCATTTGTTAACGTTTGGTTGCACAAATCTTGTGAATATGAGGTAAACATTCTTGAACTTACCATATTTATTTATTGTACACCACTATACTTAAACAGGGGCTGCCACCGTGCTTCTCCTTCTTTTGTGTTTTAATGTGGTACTGATGTCCACTTAGGCGCTCTTTCAAAATAATACGTATAATAAAGTGGCAGTATGTCTTCATAACCCTTATTAAAAGAGAACGTATCTAAGCAATACAAAGATTGTACATAATGTCTTGGCCTGGTACCTGAACAGGAGGCACTACTGTGTTAAGAACGTGGTTTAGAAGCTGAAATTCTATCTGTCAACACACTCATGAATAAGCTTTCTGGAGAGAGAAATTGTGTGTGGGTTTGCTAGTTTATGGGCTTGAATGAATGAAGAATATAGCAAAATGTATGAAGAATATAGCAAAAGGCTTGCAAACTCTGCCCCTTTCTCAGGCAAATGGGACAGTTACCACTTTTTAGCATTAGGAAAGTGACAGCAGTATTATTAGTAGAAAGTAAGTGCATTTTTTTGCAGCTTCAGCTACTGTAATTTGTAGAAAAGAAAGTTGTCCTCCCAATGTAATGTAACTTTCATGCTGTGAATGGATACTGACCTCAGCCATAGGGAGCAGCAATGCCCCTCTTAAACTCTGACCTGCAGTGTGGAGCTACTGCTTGGTTTGTTTGGCCATTCTATATGCACTCTCCTCCTATAGTGTTCATCCTGCTTTAAATTTAGGTGCCTTGTATAGGCTAAGCAGCCTTGCATTCATACTCCCTCTGTAATCTGTAGGAAAAGAGGGAAACCTTTAGTGGGATTCATGTTCAATCTAAATAGATATGCTGGATCAGTTTCTCTAGAGAACCTAAAGGAGTAATTTGTGGTAGATAACTAACTATTGAAGCTAATGAGCTGAATTGCACCCCTGAGTTTTATATAAGAAATCCATCTTTGGTGCCTGAAGTGAGTAAAATCCACATTTTGGATGATATCTGGAATGGGATTAGAAGATTTATTCATAGATCCTTCAAAGTCACAATGCCTATGGCGTTAGAAAGTTGAGTATGAGTTGAATTGATTTGTAAGAGACAACTCGAACACTGAATTCAGGAGTTCTAGCAAAGAATTTAGAACATTTTTCTTCCTCTTTACATATTCCTTTGCCTGGTCAGTTGATTTAAATTTTTACATTTGCTGGTCTTGAGCTACTGGATCGAAATAAGGAGTAAATATTTTCAGTTGTCCTTTTGCAAAATAAAATAAGAAATTAGCTGATGTTGATCATGATGTTGATCTGTGTTACTGTGCTAATTGAAACTATTTGTGGAGAAGAACTCAGGGGAAGAAGTTGTGATACTGTTGTATTGTGTTATTTGTAAGTCATCTGTACACCCTTCTGTAAGGGCATATAAGTGAAATGATTCAGAATCCAGGTAAGTGTACTTATGGTCCTTCCATCATTGAGTTTCTTCGGTTATCTTTTAATAGGTGTGCATTCTTGCACATCTAAATAACAACTTCCGTTTTGTCTTCTCAATTGCTGGTCTGGAAAAGAGGCATATTTTCCAGAATGGCTGGGAAAATGTTTAAAAAAGTACGTGCTGCATTGTAACAGTTAATAAATAATATGTAATATACATCATTATATAGCATTCTGTTTACAAGAATGTGTGGTTGTGAAATTTAATCTGTATGACACTTCACGTAAGTTTTGCACAAGATCTTGCTATGTGGCAAAGAACATGAGATCATTTTGGGTAGGGGGTAACTGGGATTTGGAGAAAGTTTTCCAATGCATGTTGAAGTTGCTATAGCAAGTTGAACATTGACCCGAGTTAGAATTCATTGAATTCAATTGAATTCAACACTACGAAGTCGTGACTATAGGTCAAGCATCGCACAGCAACGGAAGTATTCTTGGAAGTCATTTTGAAAGAGATTAAGATTAACCTATTCATAATTCCCAGGTATTTTTAATGTACTTCTTTGCCAACCTGCTTTTTCTTAATTTCTAATGGAGTAATAGAAGAGTCTTAGCTTTGACGTGGGTTTTTTTTTTTGGTCTGTGGCTTCCTTCTGCCAGCTTCCCACCCCGTTCTTTTCTCAGATCTGTCTACTGTGATCTCTCTGTTCCCCACCCCCTCTATCATACATACCCTAAGTCACAATAGTCTTACAAAATTGACACGGTAGTCTTACAAAATTGACAGTTCTATTTAAGCAAAACTTCCCAAGCTGTACTCACCTAGTACTTCCAAATTTGGATAAAATCAGGTCTTGAGGTCAGTGATGATAGTATCAGCTGAGTTTAGAATAGAAGAAAAACCAAAATCCAGAGTTCCCTGTTGTTAAAGTAGGGTCCTAGCTCTATTACGTGCAACCTCTGCTTCATTCTGAAAAGAGGGGTTAGAGAAGGAATACAGCAGAATGCAGTGTTTCTCTTGCATAGAACAATGTGTTGAAAATTGTATGCGTGTGTGTAGATGTATGCATATACATGTCTTTATACGTTTTAAAGAACATGCACGTTGATAGTCTCAGATCACGGAAGTTTCAAATACCATGGGTTGCCTGTATCTTGACAGAACAACAGCATTCACTAGTATGCGTAGTAAGTTTCTTACATTTTGTGGATCCTGACATTTGGAAGAAGCCTTTCTTGTATGTATTTTTGTGGTCTAGAGTGTACATCAAGCAAGCAGGTACACGGAATTGTCCAGATGGAACAATGTTGCACTGACAATCCATCTGTAGTTATAATTCCATTTTACAGTATCATCAGCCTCTAACTGTAGATGCATATACAGACGTATAGACATGGCTGCAGATGCAATAGCAACTGCTTATGTTGACATGTGTATCATTATAGAATCTACATTTTGAAGTCTTAGCTAACTTTGTATTTTGAAAACTTTAAGGAGAAATGTGGATGTGCGGTGATAATACAGTTTCTCAATGTGTAAGCTGTACTCGCCTCCTAGGTTTCCCAGGGCATCTGTGAAGTGATTGGCAATAACATAAATATATATTGTTTCAGTAGTGGGATTAAAGAGTTCTTCCTGATTTTCTGAGGAGTAGCCACTTCTCATTACACATACTTGCTTCTTATTCTCTTTGGAGAGTACCCCTCAATCCATGTGCTGAAATGGGAGTGTTGCAGCCGTATAGGGTTGAGTAGATAAAAATGTTATCATTTAAAGGCTAATACATTAGTCTTCATTTGGAAGGAGTCTGTAAGATTTTAAAAAAAGCGCTCACGGTGAGAATACTTGAGCTTAATGGTATGCATTAAAAAACCTACCTTTTGTTAACTAATTAAACTTAAAGTCCACCATTTATTACACTATTAAGTCCTCCTTTTTAGAGTAATGGCATTCTTTTAAGAATGTGTAAATTGATGACTACAAACTGAAAAATATTATGAACTGCTTCAGAGTGTCAGTGCCCTGATAGGCAGTACTTAATCCTCAGTTATGGTGCAATAAACCTCATTTTTCTTGGGTCATGGTTAATGAATGTAATGGCAGTCTGTCTATCATAGGTTATTATGTCACAGATAATGCTCTTCACACAGACAAGATTCCTTCAGTTCTGCTCCTAGGTATTATATCCTTTCCAGTTACGTCTTTAACTCTCTTTGATTTCAGCTTTTGTCTTGCAAATTTTCTCTTGCATTTTACTTATCTTCATGTCTTGTTAATCTCATCCATTTGCCATATTGTTTTGAAAGTAAATGCTGTGTATGTAGAAACAGTTCTGAGGGCCCAAAGCAGTCTAACATCACGTGTTGCTAAGCGCTGCTCCGTTATAAAAGACAGTGTTGCACTCAAAAATCTTGTGCTAGTAAAACAATGTGGAATAAAAAAAAGAAAGTGATGGTGATGTAATACTTAAATAGTTGTAATCTTGTTATGTGCAAAGCTTTTAATTTTTTAAAAAGCTACTCAGGAACAGTTCTCCTGGCATAGCTCAGATCTTAAGGCTGCAACGTTAAGCATGATGCAGCAGAGCAGAATTTGTCCGGTACTGCCTGTACTTCAGGGCCACTGTTTCCCACCTCTTCTTTTGTTTAAGGTCTAGTGTGGGTCATTCAAGTACTTTTCCACGGTTTTTTAGTGTTTTAATTTATGGAGTGTCTGGGATGAGAGAGAGACTGCTGTTCATTCTCACGGTGTCAGATTTCTGACAGGTGATAACACCTGGACAGAACATTCGTGTGGCCGGAGTGGCCTGCAGTCTGACCTACAGAATGAGCTGTAATAGCAAGTAGTCAGGATTTGATTAAAAATAAAATTGGTGTAGAGTACAGCTGAAAAGCCAGGATAGTACAGGGATTATATCCCCCCGAAGAGGTGGTTTAAAAATCGCATTTTGTGATTGTTTGACTGTGGTGTGTATCTTTGAGTCTTTAGTGCAGAGTTCTAAATGAATTTGTTAAACACCACCTGGGCATGCTTATACTAGTTTGTTTTCACCCCTATTCTGATATATCGTATTTAAAATATTTTTATTACTTGAACTATAAGACTTGTGGTTTGTATTAATAGTATAACGTTAAGGCTAAGAATGATGTTGAACTTTGATTTTTATTCAGTTTAAGAAATGTTTTTTGAAAAGCCACATTTGTAATCTAATTTGAGGCAGGACTTTCTTCACAGCAAGATGAGCCCTAGTAGTTGGCATAGGTTCACTGACTACCCAAACTCACCAAAGGGCTGCTGCTTTTATGTGATGGATGCTTCCTCCAAGGAGTAGTGGCCTCGGAACACTGATGTGGGTGCCCTGTGTTCAGATTGCTGTGTACTGTGGGAAGCCTGGCTGAAACTGTGATTGTTCATTATCCTGAGTTTGAAAGCCTTCTCCTGCATTCCCTAAGAGCCATCTCTTTCTGTCTACGTGTTACTATTTGCAAGTAAAACAGTAATCTTTGCAGTGCTGCTGGTAATTACTAGTAGGTCGTGTTTGGGCAGGTGTGTTTGATGTGGCAGCGTCAGGGAGCTGTCAGCCTGGCCACAGCAGCACTGCTGGTGCCCTGAGCAAAGGAGGAGGGTGAGAAGCAGACTCTGGTCTGAGCTGGGGTTTCTGGAGAGCTCCTTCTCAGAGCAGTGTGATATCCAGATTTAAAAATGTATGTCAGCAGTGGGAGGAGATACAACAGGTAGGGTTGGAGACCTGGTCTCTCCCTGGAGGTCACTGGGGGGTTTACCCCAGGCGGCTTCAGTGGGATGTCCTCTCCTGCATCATAATGGGGAGAATGTGTCATGTCTATATAAGATTTCTGTTACAAAAGGAGCTCTTGGATTGTGAGGCAGCATACTGCAAGTTAAGGTTGAGAAAGAGAACAGGTATTACAGAAGCTACACCTTCTCACTCCACTGAGAAAGGTGTCTTGTGGCTGGCCATTCTTATGGAGACGCTTTTGCAGTAAACAGAACTTTTTTCACAGCTTGCTTGTGCTGCCTTATAATCCATATTTTATATCCTAGTGATCCAGATGTTATTCCACATTGGTAATTTCATCTGCGTTTTGCCATAGTTTTCAGTGTGTGTAGTGGTTTTGCATAGCAGTTTGTAAGTAGAAATAAACTGGCGAATGGCCTTATACATGTGAATATTTTCAGGACCTCAAGTTAAGCATAAGTAACCTTCACAGGATTATGTTGTAAACTTTGGAGAAATACAAGGAAGTGGATCCGTGCTTACAGTTTTTAAAAAATAAATTGAAAAATCACAATTCAAAAGGGTTTTGATCCTGCTTTGTAATTTCTGTAACCCTAGTTTGAAGGAATGAAATGTTGCCCTACATAAAGAAGGGGGGGGGGGGTCAAATCTATCAATAATAATAATAGATTTGTGGGACAATGATTTCTACATCAAGCCTGTGCTCAAATTCCTATTTCCTTAGCTGCATGACGAATTTAATTCAATGGTTTTGTAAAGTATTTTATATCTGGTGTTTTCTACACAAAAAAGCCAATTAATTTTGTACAAAGCAAAATGTGCTTTTCTTTTCTCTTTCATTCCTCACAAAAATGTTGATAAACCAGTTTCTTTTGCTCAGAAAATAATTGAAGAAAAACTACTGAAACACAGAAAAGCATGTGTGAATTAGACTCTTAGCTTTTTATTTGTATCGAATTTTAATGCTGAGATGAAAAAAACAGTCTTACGTGATAGAACTAATGCAGCAATGAGCAAAGAAGGTGATGTTCATATGTCCCACAAACTGCTCTTGATAGTCTTACTCTGAGGATTTTTTTTTTTTAAACTCTGGATATGTACTAATCTTATTGTCGCCATAGTTACAATAAAACCTTAAATCTCTTGTTGTTCCTATTAAATATATCAGGATATCAGACATGGCATTTATCTGTGGGTTTATCAAGAAACTCAATGCTCATTTCTTTAAAAAAAAAATGGAAGTGTGTGCAAAAGATGATGTTATAAAGCTTTGCTCAGCCTCGGTTGGAGAAGAGCCCGTGTGTTATTGTTATGAATCTATTTCTTGTAACAAATAGGTACTCTGTTATTAAAACGAAAAACTTTAATTATCTCTTTTACTAAGAAAGCACCATGTGAACATCTAAGGCCCATTAATGTTACTTATAAAATGTCTATGCTGTGCACACTACTGCATGTTTTGTTCAAGCATGTGGATTGAGAAGCACTGCTAACTTTATCTTAGCTGATCGTAGTCTCTTCAGAGTTTCCTGTTTGTAGTCATTAGAGGAGATGAACTTTAAACCTTATGCTCTCATCACAGACTCAGGGCTGAAGGGTCCTGTTCTTCTGAGGACAAATAGCGTACTTTTTTTTTACAAGCTATTGATTATTCTTTAATTTTAAACTGTCAAATGTGAAAGATGTTGCAGTGAATTTCTCATTTGAGTTACTATACTGAAAAGTGTTTGCAGTAACTTAAATTATGTTCTTAGAGTTAAAGAATTCAGAAAGATGGAATAAGGGCAAAACAACCTAGAGCCTAAACTTTTAGAGGGAGAAAACAATTTTTTCCCCTTTCTGCCTGCTATCTTTCTTTAGCTTCTGTCATAATAGGAATTAATGTGAATAACAAATACATGTATTGAAGAGAGAAAAGCTACACCTTTAACTTGTTTCTTTGTTTTTAGGTTAACAAAGCCCTTGTCATTTGCGGATTGTGTCGGGGATGAACTCCCATGGGGATGGGAAGCTGCATATGATCCTCAGATTGGTGTATACTATATTGATCACATCAACCGTAAGTATTTTTTGATTTGCTCTACTGATTATATAAGAAGTCTCATCATTCGTAAGAGGCTTTTAAAGCATGACTGGGAGCAGAGAAAGATTTATTGTGAGAGAAGGGTAGTTAAAGTAACAACTTTGGATTTTCAGTAGACAATCCCATCTGGGTGTATGGGATTGTTGAGAATGGTTGCAGATGTATTATAGCTGGCTCAAAATTACTCTTATGACTCTTCATCTTTTGCTGTGGAAGAAGTCCATGTAATATGTAATAAATAAAGATGATGGATATCTGTTGGTATCCGAAAAGTGTGTGATGTTTGGTGTCTATTCAATATTCAGCAGTACACACTGGCAGAGGTAGTCTGATAGAAGTAAATAATTTGGCTTGAGTATAACTGCTGAAAGGAACTATTGTAGATAAGTTAGTATGGAGTGTGCAGGGGGATGTTTGTAACTTGTATGTGAGGTCTGGCAAATGCACTGTTGTTCTAAGTATGTTGTAGAATACATTGCAGGTTATAAATAATGCTGCATTTTGGAGTAATTGGAAAGGGAATGGCAAATCAAAATGCTGGGGAATATTACCTTCTGGTATAACGTTATTGGCTTTAAAAGGTTTATAAGAAAATCTGCTAATACAAAATGACTACATCTGTTTCTGCATGTATTTTCAATTGCATGGCAATTATATCTAAAGCATACAAAACTATAGCAAAATTTGAAATACAGTTCTTGTTAGACTTAATGAAATAAACATATTCCTGAAAGCATTTCTGTCTTTTTATTTCGTGTTCATTATTCCACATTAATTGATACCTTTTTCTGTTCTCTCAGAAATTATTTTTAATAACATAGGAGATTCCCTTTGAGATCAATATGTGAATATAGGTGCCTGCATCTGTACTAGCGAGACTGTGTGCTCACTTCAAAAATAGTAAGGTGTCTGTGGCCATTTGAGGTACTTTAGGTTTACTGTACAAAGGCAGTGCATGCAGCATGGACGGTAAGAGACCAGTGGTCTTGTAGGGCAAAGGTGGAGATAAGACTCCTTACCCTATGATATCTCAAGGATGTGGGCAAGTGAATAAACTCTAAGGTGTCTGAAGTGCTTTTGTAGTGAATAGCTATTTAATCAATACAGCCAATGTAATGTAAAGTGCAATGTAGTTGCCTGGTTGGGTGTCTGCTTTGAAGATGAGCTAATTTAAGCTCCTTTGGTTGGGTTGGACTGTAACGCTGATAACTTGGATGAGGCATTAGACATCTACTCTGCTTATTGAACACCTGCAGACAGGCAACTAATCTCGAACTGAATTCCATCCAGGAACCTCAGTTGGGGTTTTTATAGTCCTGCTATTTTTGAATAACAGTGAGTCTTCTCTGACCTTATCTGTGGTGTTAAATGTTTCTGAAATTTAAAAAATAGGGATATACCTGATTGAATTCAAAATGTGAAGAAAGAAATGAATTTCCTTCCGAATCTGAATGCTGTTACAAGAGAAAATTTATCTTTAACTTCTGCTTTGGCCAAAACTGTAAAACTAGAAGCTATAAAATTTTGAGAAAGCAATCTGCGTTTCTGGACAATTTGAAAGTGCTTTTAGATCACTGCTTTGATAATCATGCTCTTTTATTCTGTACTTGCTGAACATTTTAATCAGTTCTAAAAATTGTTGCCTTCTTTTTTTTTTGAAAGAGATGAAATATTTTCCATATGTCTTAAATGTTGTTTCTGTGCATTAAAGATCAATTCTTGAATATTATAAGATATTGTGAGTTGAAGTTCTGCTTCAGACACATGTTAAATGGCAAGGCTTGGACAGCATTGTCTTGGAATTCTCTTTACAATCATTAATATACTGTGAACACTAATGCTTCATCTAATAGAGAAGAGTTATGTATATCCAACTGTACACATGTCTTTCTATGGCCAGGGCAAATAATTGTCATCAGCTAGATTTCTTCATATTATGTTTATGTGGATGATGGATGACCAAGTGGTGTACTTTGGCTTACTTAGTGGTTTCCAGCTATTGTTCAGTAGCGCATTTGGTTTCTGTTACAGTAATATGTGTGTTGCTTTGTAGCCACTTCAGTGAAACTTCTTGTTCTGTAAAGTGGTATATTTTAGTTTTGTACACTGTATTTTGCACAGTGTTTTAGTGAAAGCACTTGAGTTGCGGGCAGGTAAACTTCCTAAGTGTCTTAATAAGCAGGCCATTTGTCTGAGGTGACAAGTGTGGAGATTATAACTTGTGCTTCATCTGACTGGGATGGGTATGTTGTTTTGATGCTTTTGAAATCTCTGGTATGGAGATGACTAGTAATATGGGGGAAAAGCCTTTATAGAAAATAGGGGGGGTTGCCTTCTTAACGCTTTATTAGCAGTGTAATTATTCAGGTATTTTGAACATGCTTTCTGGATTTGAACTGTTAAAATTCTGTAAGGACAGTGGATATGTTAGAAGAAGGAAGTCTGTTTTACTCTTTCATCTGAATAGATTATAATTTTGTTTATTCTCTCTCTTTTACTGGAGAACGAAAAACTGCACCCATTGCTAGGAGGACCAAATGGGTAGATGCCTAAAAAATGTGTTGAATAGATCAAGATTTCAGGACTTGTGAATGGCAGCTTGAGGGTATAGCACCTTGGGAAGATATCTGCTCCCATATATTAAGCAGGGAGAGGTGACTAAATGTATTTAATGTTCAGTACCTTCTGGCTGGATTTACTTCAGCAAAATGTTTGAGGAAAGGTCCATTGATTCTCTTGCATTCCATAATAATTTATTCTGAACAGCTTCTCTATTATCTGCCCTCTTTTCATTCCTTTTTCTAGTGTTGATCCTATTCTGTGCATCTGTACGAAGCTACATCTGATACAACTGGGAAGGTTCCAGTTTTCCACAGGACTTGGAGCTATTGTACTGAAACTGGCCAACCTAGACAGATTTCTCAAACCCAATAAACAGCAAGCAGCAAGCTAGACCTTAGAGCAATAGACTGTAAATTCAGATGGTCTTGATCATGGTTGTTTCCTCTTTTTCTGTTAAAAACTGAAGATTGAAAATGTTAAATTAATTTCTCTTAGTGTTCAGTGTGAGACTTATTCTGCCCCTCCTGAAGGTGGTGGATATTGGCAAAACTCCCACTGATTTCAAGAAAGCAATACTAGATTGGAGCTTGCAAAGTTCTAAAAATTCTACCAGATTTCTATAATGAAAGGTTAAATTATTAAAAAAATAGTTAAATCAATATATCTTCAATAAAACCCACAATCCCTACATATTCTCCCCATCTATGTAATTACCTTAGTCCTCTGCCTTCCCTTCTCCCATGCAAACCTGAGAAAAACCTACTTTCCTTAACTGCGGGTAGAAACAATTTCCCCTCCACAGAGGGGTAAGAGTTGGCTGTGAGCAGTCTGCTTTTGTAAACACTTCCTCAGACTTGAGGAACTTGCTTTTGGTGTCAATATGTTTAATTATAATTTGATTTTATTGTCATCACACATTTTCTATAATTGTATTTAATTTTTTAGATTCTTTTCAAATACAGAGTTCTGGGGGTTTTTTTGTTTTTCTTAGCTCTGATTACCTTAGAGCTTTCTTGTAATCCTTTTGCATAATGTAACCCGCTTTGAGAAACACTGACTGAGGTCATTACTTTATGAATATATTACCCCAATTAGGAGTTCTAATGTGATGCTTTCAGCTTCAAGGGATACCAGATTACAGGCCATCTGGCAAAGCACAACATGCATATGATGTGGGTAGCTAATACTGTAAGAACCTAAATGCTTACCCTGAGGTTCAGTATTATCCTTTGTTAGAGGGATAACTGAAGGGATGTTATTTGGTGGTCAGGGACTGAGGAGTTCCTTTCGTGCAGGATCCTTCTCAGTGCAGCTTGGGAGAGTCCAAAGATGATATAGCTTATGCTGTTTACTCTTACAATCATTGTTGCATATGTGTACTTGTCTGTTGATCTTGTTCAGCTATCTAATTTGCTAACATTTACTAATTTTGCTAAATAAAACAGTTAGGAATTCAAGGCAATACCAAAAATATCCCAAACCTATTATTCTACTTTATTTTGTGTATCTACAGGCAAAGTCATCACTACCACGTTTTTCCAGTTCTGCAGGATGTTCAACATCAGGTGCTAAGTGGCTGAAACGCAAACATTTATGATCTTAGGGCTTGGATTTGCAAACACTTTTAAGCTAATAGAATCTCTGAAATAGTTGGTCCTGCTTGATTGGTACTTCTCTGGCTTTTGTTCTGTCCCTGCAAAATTTTTGCTTATACTGGCATGAACATTTGCGTGGCCAGACAGTGAATCAGATCAGGGAGCTGATTTGATTTGAAACTAATCTGGTATTGAAAAAAAGTTATTTGTTCTCCTTTCCACACTCCTGTTTATGCAAACAAGAGAGGGAAGGTGACCTGGGGATATGAGTGAAGGTGGAAGAAAGAGGGGACATCAGCTTTTCATGGTAGCACTGGTTAAAGGTATTTGGAAATTACACACTTGCACTTTCATCTGTTCCGCACCCTGTGCTGATTTGCCAGGAAGCAGTTTTGACTCTGAGGCTGTGATTTACAGGTGCACTTCTCAAGTGGTGGTGGCAGCTGAAGTAGCAGGCAGTGCTTGCTCTGGTTCCTGCTCCCACATTGTGGAAGCATGAAGACATGTAGTAAACATGGACAATAGGGAAGCACTCTGCTTCCTGAGGTGTGTGAGTTGTTGTTCCCCCTTCTCTTCTTCCTCCCCAGCCGCACAGGTTTTCTGATCCAGATTGTTGCATGGGATGAGTGTATATCAACAGCTGTGGAGGTAATGTGAGAAGGAAAGGGAAACTTCTACCTTGATGTGAAAAGTCTGAGGGAATCCTGGGCTGGGGCAAGTTCTGCCTTGCCTTCAATATCCCATGTATTCCAAAGTGACTTCTCCCATTTATTTCTAATTCTTGTTTTCAGGCCTAGGAATAACCAGGCAAGTGGTGATTTTCTTAATTAAATTGATCTAGTATAAAACACGTATTCTGCTATTAGTAATGTTTAGTGGCAAAGGTAGCAGAAAGGAACTGAGTAACAGTATTTAACAGATAAGGATGGGAAGGAATGGCTGCTCCTATCCCACCAGTATTTCAGAACATCACATCAATTTCTTTTTGCCACTCTGTTTTTTGTATTCAATGATGATTTTTTATCCCTGCCCTTCACTCCCAGCACTTTTCTTCAGAACAGAGTTGGGCATCTACCTTCTCTGCTTCTGCGGCTCCTCCTCACTTTCTCCCTACTGGTTTTAGTTTTAATTGTCCACTTTGGAAGAATTAATGCACTTTTCCGAGAAACTGCTTTCTACCACTGTTTCATCTACCAAAAAAAAAAAATTTAGTCAGAGTGATGCTAAAACATCAGGAAGGATGGAGGTGGAGGGATTTGTGTCTGCTTAGCTCACAAATAGAATTCTTTGGAGGTCCCTATCTCCCCGATTGGTCGCCTTCCTTCTTGAAATTTCAAAGCCTAGCTATTTACCTAAACTGTTTCGACACTTATAACGCAATATTTTAACTACGGGTTTTGTATTTGTTGTTGTAATCTTAAGGGCTTTCATGCCAGTTTGCGCCTGTGCAACTAGTTTATCTAACACAGGGATTTTTGTGGCTAGACTGACTTATCTTTGCTCTGGCCTGGGACTCTAGTATGTCTGTGTCTATGAAAGTATGCCACGCTATTTTCAATCAAGAAAGAAATCTGAAAATCCTACCATGATCCTGCAATTACCATTAGCTTGAGGGAGTTGAATTGTGTATCATGATCATAAATATGCACTGTTTGTTCCCCTGACCCATCACCATGTTCTAAGCAAATAGTGACATGTAAACATTTGGGAAACAATTGTGAAGACCCTTTGCTGTCAGCAAACACACATGGTGAATACCCAGGTGCAGTATATCTTATCTTGAATCGTATTTACAGGTATCTAATCTGTGCCCTGGCTATAGGAAGGGATTAGTGTAATCTGGTAAATGCTGGCTACAGAAGGAGGGGTTGTGCAGTGAGGGCTCTGGGTTAAAGATGATTTTTAGCTGCTGACTTTTATGTAAAGATCGTACTTGCATGTTTTCCTTATATCTTAGTTCTGATAGGCATAGCTGTAGAACATTACCCACTTACTGCATAATGTAGAGCAAAATGCTCAGAGTTTCTACTGCATTTGACTCTGAGATATTTAAGCATATGCTACCCGATATCTGGAGGAAACTACAGTGCCATAAGGATAACATGTTCAATATTTCTTCATAAAAATATCTGAATAAATATTTCTTGGAAATCTGCTCATGCTTGCACAGTATAGCTGGAAAATGTTCTTATTTTCTCTCATTACTCAAATTCAAGCACAGAATTATTTTATGGAAAAATGAAGAAGGTGTCTGAAAGAGAGGAGGCATTTTTTGTGTGCAAGTTCTGTGGTAGGAAACAAACTGTAGAGAGCTCAGTTCAGAGCATGCTCTAAATGAAGTGATTTTCTTCCATATCTCTCTTTAGAACCTCTATTCTGTCCTATGTGGTAGAATGTGATTTTCTGTGAGTATTCAGCAATGTGTTAGATCATTTTTAAGACACTGCCTGTCGTCTTGTTGGGCTGCATAGTCTTACTGAAACTGCTGTCTCTCTAATGTGCTATTCTGTATGTTTATGACCCCACTGAACAAATAAATCAGTGTGGAATTATGTAGTATTTGTGAATTCTTCCTCAAATTTTGGGGTACAAATTTCTTTTTTTGTTTGAGTTCGGACTGTAAGTATTTTAAAAAGCAGTGGAAAAAAGAAATAAAAAAATACATTCAGAAAGCCTGTGGTATGTAAACAATAAGGTGTGTTACACTTGATTATTCTCCCTGAAACTAGTGCTGGTATATTTGCTCCTTTGCTGTTCTTTAAGACTTGTATCACAGTTGCCTGCAATATTTATTATGCCAGTTGAAGTACAATGAAGTAATATTTGCACTCTTTTTTGCTAAGTGTATTTTTGTCTGATTGCAGGCAAAAGTACTGGTGATTTGAAAGCCAGTTTGTTTATCAAGAAACATGGGGTATAATTGTAGAATAAACATATCTGTAGTGATTACGTCATGTTGATAAAATTACTTTCACCACCCACCACTAAGCTAACTCATTTTATACTGTGGTGGTTGATACAAGACACCATTTTTCGTCTTCTGATGTTAAATGTCAAAGAGTTGCTTTTGGTTTTGTTTGTGCCATCTTGGGATATTTTTGTGCAAGATACCACTGAAATCTTGATTCTCCTTCGCTGTGGCTGGCCCTGGTCTGCCTTGCCTGTAGCCCTTTTCCAGGTCCTTGCCCTAAGCATGGAGTAGGCTGCTTTCCAGGTATCCTCTCAATCTCAAAGCACCTCTGTGGAGTAGGATGTGATCCTACCACAGAAGAGGCATGGAGGCTATACAAAAAACAGTCTAAATTTAGCTTGTGTACTTTCTTCAGCCACTGAGGTTCAGGAAAAGCACCATTGATGAAGGATCCTGCATGTGGTCAGCTATTGGGTTTGGAGTCTTCAGGCCTATGTTACTCTCATCAAGTTGGGGTTCTGTTTGTTTGGAGGTAGTAATCCTGCAATTATTATGCAAGATAAACAGAGATGTCCAGTGTTACAGAGTTATCTTTTCATCACTTGCTGTTTCAGACAGAGAAGTTGCTACTCTGACACAGAGTACCTGGCTGACTTGTGACACGGGGCAGCCTAGAGCACAGCCCAGAGCACTGCACGTGGCACAGCTCTGCATCAATCGGAGCCATCCTGTTTTCAGGGCTCAGCCGCTGCAGTTTTGCTACCTCTTGTCTAGTATTGCAGCCCTGGTTTCCATGTCTGGAAACTTTCCTCTAACTTAGTATATGAGGGAGAAGGTGCATGATATTCATTAATAGATCCATGCTTAATATTCTAGTGGATGGATAGGCTTGCTTCTGCCAAAAAAAGGGATGTCTCGTTCCTTCCCCATCTGGGTGGTTCTTCCTCTTCATTAGACCTTTGGTAACATGGCACAACTCGCCTAACCTGCCAGAACATGATGTATCTGCTTTCATGTTCCCTTTTGGAATCAGTGACTGTTCGAGTTGGTTCAGTGTATCGAATAGTTTTATGCTGGATTGAGTGAGCACCAGGGACTGTGCGAAAGAGAACATGCAAATGTGTAACATAGGGGAGTGTGGGTTGAGGTGATGTGATGGATACCATCACTGCCAAAATGGAGGGCTATTACAGCACCTCCAGTTGTGGCACGGAACTCCCTCCGCTCTCTTCCATACAGGCCTCTGGTCCTCATTTCTAGCCTTGTTTCTAGCCAGATCAGTTAGTTTCCCTTGAGAGAGCCTCTCTTTTGTGATGATGAGTCTGCTGTATTTACAAACTGGTATAATATGGCATGTGTTTAAACAGATGAGAGTTCTCTTATGTACGTGTCCTTCTCAAGTAGCAGTCTAGCATCTCCAGCATTTTTTTTACTGGGACCCCTTAAGAGTACTTGTTCTCTAACTGTGAAGCCTGAATGCAACATGTCTGACTGAAGATAGCTTACATGTGGGTCACTCTAGAGCCAACTGACGCTATTATTTTGTTTGGCAAGGGGAGATGTTGGAAAACTATTGCTTCCACATATTGTTAATCGTGTCTCATGTCTAGCAGTAGGGCGTTAGGGAGCCATTCCCTTCCCTCTGGGATTTTCTAGTGGGATTTTAATTTCATGTATTTTAAGGAAATACGATCTACTGCTGATAAGGTAATAGTTTCCTTCTGTTCAAGTAGACTGTAAAAAAGTTGGCAGAGCTTCTTGATAGCAGACAGGAACATAGCATACAAAAATATCTCATTTTAAAAAAATGACATGCCTGACTCTATCGCCTGTATCCTGTGTATATAGTATATACAATTACAGAGCATGCGTAACATTGCTGCTCATGAGGCAAGTTCTAGCCAAAGGAATAAATAAAATTTTCAAGGCATAAAGTCAGTCTTGGCATTTAGGATTTGAATTACTGGTTGGGCCAAATTCTTTTCTGAGTTTAAGTGCATCAAACCTGGCTGGCAGTGATCCGGGAAGAGTGTATTTTCATGAATAGCACAGTGTTTAAAGCCAGTGCAGCTTCCTTTTCTACGTAACAGGGCTGTGATCATTTCAGTGCACAGGAATGCCCTTGGATGGAGCATGCCATCCCACCATTTGTGCGGTTCTGCTGGGCAAGACCTCAGATGCTTTGTCTCACAGAATTTCCCCCCAGCGTGAGTAGTCACCTGATGCTTTAAAAATAGGAGGAAATAAATTGCTTATTTATAATTTTTTATAGATTTATTAACTATGCACTTGCAGTAATTTGTTTAAAGTTAAATTAATTGGTTTTAAATTAAGATCTTCTTAATAGAATTTAGTAATTTTGATTTCCAAGTGACTTTGCCAAATGGCACTAAACCTAAGTCAAATTAGGAACGTGTAACCTGAGTATTAGGCACACTACCACTGACCTCATCTTGTCTTTATTTTGCATAGTGATTGGATAGAGGAAGTTTGATGTATAAAGGTGTTTAAAAATCTAAGCCGTGTTCATGATAGATAGAGCCTTATGAATAAGTCTTAGTTGTTTAAAGATCCATTATAAGGAGATTCCTTCATATCTAATTTTTACCATGGAAAATTACAGCAAGTACATCTTCATTTTCTCTACAAGAAAAAGCTAAACTCTTGAATTTAACTATCTAGTGTTGCAGAAAGTGTTGGAGAGGTAATACTCAGGAGAGTGGTATGTTCATTCTCTGCTGCTGATGATTGAAGTCCAGTTAGTGTTTTCCAGAACAGATACAGCCCTATAGCTCTGTCTAGTATTCATAACCAGTGCCTACTCCTCACCTGACCAACAGAACTAACACCTCCCCATCTGTTCTGGCTAGCAGTATGTTTGTTGCATGATTCGTATCTGCTGCAGACAAGGTTGTAAGGCATCTTGTTGCAGTCACCAGTGGAAACATCTGCCCTAAAAAAAAGGAATGAGATCTTCCAAGTTTATTTTACATTAACTGGAAAGTGTTTGGGTGTTCTTTGTGGTTTAAATCTCACACTTTGGTTTAGGCATGAAGGGCTTGACATCTCATTTTGAAAAGTTCAGCAAGCGTTCCTGCAATGACATGCATGTAACTGTCCCAATAATAATCTTGTGTGTACAAGTTTGACCTTAACAGCAGGTGCTTAAAACATTCTCGTTCCAAGGGAAAAAAATCCTTATCTTTGTGAGTTTTTGCTCAGATAAGTATAAATATTTGGTTTTGAAAGGAGAACTCTGCTTTTTAAAAGAAATTATTGACCCTTAGAAGGTATGTGTGATCAAATGAACATACTTTTCAAAATGCAGCACTACAGTACCAGAAATATCTGTTGTTCTTTGGTTTTTTTCTCTGTGGAGTAAACCTACTGATTAAAATTGAGACAACTGAAAATTATAGATGAACAAGCATATGGTGCTGCAACACAGGCATGTGTTTATTTATATATATATATCTGAACAACTTGCCAAATAAGTGATACACTTAGACGTAGAGTGAAAAATATTTCAGAGCCTTCTCTACTTGGCAAAAGTTGACTTACATTTCTGGGATAGTTATTCCAGTGATGGTTTGCTTTTTCCAGGGTTATGTATGTTTCTGACTGACAGTCCATTCTAGAATAAAATACGTGCAAATAGGATTGGCCGAGAATAGTTTGGTGAGTCAAAGTACCTACACAGGCAAATACCCAAACCTTAGTATGCTGAAGTTACAATGTGCAGTTTTTTAAATGCAGGGTCACCTTTAAATCGTTTATGACTGTCAGTATAAAAGATGTTACTAGCGCATACAACCATAGTATTATTTTGCACGTGCAGCTTGGAGAGGCAAAAAGAAAATGTTTGATTGTATTTGTCAGCAATATAAAATAATCTGCTGTTGATGAGCTTTGTCCTTCTCTTGCAGTCACAAGGACAGGGCATCTGTAAGCCACCTTTTAGGACTCTGCAGGCTGCATTTGGTATTTGGGCTACATGTTGAGCAATCTTCACTTAAAACCTACAAGGTAATTACCTACAACATGCTCAAAGATGAGACCTTCCAATCTTGTAAGATTATTTGGTGGCTGCTGGTTGCACTCCTGAAACACAATCGCATCGTTACATTCTTCTAAAAAACCAACATAACTGCATTTATCGTATTTGATCATTGACCCATGAGAATCCTGCTTCATGCTCTTCATCCTGCTTCACAAAAAAGGATACCTCTGGAAACCAGCACTTCTTATCTTGTGTAAATAACTGAACGTGGCGGTATGTTAAAGCACAACAGCAATAAGTGGCCACAGTTAGGGACATGTGTTGACCATTTAGGAAAGAAAGGGTATCGATTTGCTTCTTTGTGTGCCTGATATCTTTGTGGAAAAGAGCAGGTGGCTATAAGCATAGGTATATGTGTGTATGTGTGTCTAGCTATAGTTAATTTTTTTGGAGAGAGTGTACCTGTTGGGGTTATTGGAAAACCAACTGTGTAAAAAGTTTCTCTGCTTAAATCTTTTATTCAACACACTAGAGTTTGTGATTTATACTCTTTGCGTATCCATTGTGTGCATCTAATACTTTCCCAAGTATAAGTACAAAAGCCTGTCATGTTTATAAAATGGTGAAAGGGGGGTGTGTGTATTTATTTGTATTTCTATTAACACCAAAAAAAGCTTTTGAAAATCTGGTAGGTAGTCAATATGGGAAATTTTTATTATCCAGAACCTGTCCTTACCAGCTTTTGCTGTTACAAGATCTGGTTTCATATCTGTATTTGAAAGAGTGCGTTCTCTCCAAGAGTGCACTTGGTTCTGCTGCAGTTCTTTTTCCTCCCATGTCTTCAGCCACATATTCCCCCCCAACTGGTTCTCACAGAAAGCAATTCAGAAAACTAAAGTGGCAGAAATCTAACCTAGAGAATGAACTTCCCTACTTCTTGTTGCAGAAAAATTATGAAGTAAATACTTTCTACTTGAATGCTTTGGTACTGAATGTTACTTTTTATTTCTGTAGGTCTGTGTAGATTTATGGTATGTGACTTACAAAGAAAATGCAGACTTTTCATGCCTATGTCTTTTGAGAATGTTTTTGTACAGCCTTAAAAGAAGAATATTCATTGTACAGCTTCAAAAAGCGCTGAACTAAGTCAGGAAATATTAATGATAGGATTGAACATTCACCCTTAACTCTTCCTCTTCGTATGGTCACATGAAAAATAAAAATGTTAAACCCTACAATTAGATTGATCTCATCACATACTTTTTAATATATACCGTTATGTTGTGGCAAAACCCTCTTATCTACACATTCTCTGTAAATCTGTGTTCTGTGTGGCTTCTGGAGTTAATAGGGTTGACCTGAAGCCCTTTCTGAATTAAGGGCCTGTTCCAGCCTGCTTATTTATATTATCTGGGTAGTCAGTGGAAAGAACTAGACACCTCAGAAAGGCAGTTCAGTCCTATGTATCCTGCTCACCTGTCTTCAGTGGAGTGAAGTGCCCTCTGAGGCTGGCTCTGTCTACTGACTGTAAAAGAAAGTTGTATCTTGGATCAGATGCCTAGTAGGGATGGGGGTAGAGTTAGATGAGATGGTCTGGAGAGTTTATGTTCTGTTAGTTCAGTTACAGGGGAAAAGATAAAACTGGTTTTGTAGAAGGAGAGATAACCACTATAAAACATGGGTAACATATGGCTGTAAAAATTAATGAAGTGGGGATGAAGGGGGTTGAAAAATGTCATAGCTAAGGTTACTTTTCATTTTTATTTAGAAATGCGTTCAATTTTAAGATGTCATCAAAAGACTTTATCGATCCAATTATTTTGGAATACTCTGATACAGAAAAGGGGGGGGGGGGTTCCATTTTAGGATGTTATTAATTCAAAGTCGAAGACCTGGGAATGATCTACATCAACATTCTTACCTATTATACCCTCATTCCTAATTTTGCAACTGATCCCTTAAATGTTTTATCTTGCACACACTATTGTAGCTTTTTTGGTACAATATCAATCAACATCAAATAAAATAGAGAATCTGCCTTAGTAACCAAAGATAAGCTATGGTTTACACTTCTGTAACTCTGGATTACAGGCAAAAAACATTCAGTTGTCAACAGATTTCAACAAAGGTTTCTTTAAATTCTTTCTTTTTCTCCTATAAAGAGACAACACAAATAGAAGATCCCAGGAAACAATGGAGGCAAGAACAAGAGAGAATGTTAAAAGATTATCTTATGGTAGCCCAGGATGCTCTCAGTACTCAGAAAGAACTGTATCAGGTGAAAGAACAGAGGCTAGCACTTGCACTGGATGAGTATGTACGACTGAATGATGCCTACAAAGAAAAATCAAGCTCTCGTACAAGCTGTAAGTACGGTAGAAAATACAATGCAACTTTGATCTGTGCCTTGCAGGGGATCCTGGTTCTCTTTAGGATGAGTTTTCAAGGTTTGCTATGAACACCTTGTACTCTGGCTTTTTTAGAGATAGCATCCTTACTTTTTTTTTTTTAATATAAAGATATTCTGCTGGAGAGAACACTCTTCACTCTGCTACAGTTGAACTCCTTTGAGCCCTGTTTTAGAGCAGTTGGCTCTGAAATCTATTTTGTCATGCAGTTTGTCAGAAGAATATTCTGCCAAATCTAGGTTTAAAGTAAATAGTATCTCTTACACTTCATGGCTTCATACTGAAGTGACCCTACTGTTGTTGACAGGTGTCTGCAATAGACCAAGAAGGGAATTTGTTGCTGCTTGATACCAATAGCATACAATAATTTTGTAGCCTGTGTGCAGTAATCAGAGATGAAGTAGAGATACACATTACAATATTGGGCAAGGAATTGGCATGCGGTAAAGTGCTGTCAGAGGCTTGTCATTGTCCGAACATCTCTCTTAGAAGTAGGTGGTGTGATAAAAGTAATGTGTGCAGCTGAGTGGCAGACCTCTGGAGCTTCTGAATAAATCTTCTTCAGCTTTCCAAAAATCTCCTAAGAAATTACAACTTCTAGGTGGAGGTTGATGCAAGATGGTTCAGCTAGAATGGGAACAAAAAGAAAGAGATAGAAAGCCAGGGAGAATGAGGTGCTACTTTAGGATCCCAGAATAGGCAAAGGAGGAGAGATACCAAATAGTACTAGGGGGAAAGGAGGGAAAATTTTGATTTTTCATTGATTATTGCCATACTGCAATGATGGCTACTCTATAAAAGGATAGAGATTTTTTTTAAAAAGTTTTATATGTTTTTCTGCACTCTATAAAGTTTTAGATCAGTGTGGGTTCATCAAGGAAGGGACTAATTAAAACTACTTAAATATTTTTCCTTTTTTGTCTTTTTAAAATAGTAATCTCAGGCTCCTCATCAAGCACAAAGTATGACCCTGACATTCTGAAGGCTGAAATATCCACTACAAGATTAAGGGTAAGAATGCCATATTCATTTCTATTCTGTGTCCAGAGTTTATGACTGTAGAATGCAAAGCTTGAACTAGCAGAGGTATCTTGTGCTCTGATACTAAAAATTCCTAATAGTCTCATTAATTACCATTCAGAGGTTTTTAAAGCTGTCTCTTACTTTCAAATAAAATATTTTGGGCAAACTTAGACACTCTAATTAGATGTGGTTTTAAATAAAACTGATAGCTATTTTTACTTGCTTGCTTTTGGTTTTAAAAGCAAGAGTAAAAAAACTTCAGGTGAAAAAAAAAAAGTAATAGGCCACGGTGAGCTGCAGCTAGATGACTGGGTTTTGCACAATCTTTCTTCTGTGAGAAATGCACCATTAGCTACATGAACTGCATCACAAATTTCTGTTGGTTTAAAAAACATTTTTCAATAACAGTTTGCAAATTCGCTCTGTTCTGTCAAAATTGGAGCAGTTCAGATCAAGAATGGAAGTTTGTGTTCACAATTTGGAATTGCTGATAAACAGAATACCGTTATTTGGTCAACTGTTCAATATGGTTGCTAACAGACTCCATGTGAAGAACTTGCATTCACAGGTTAGTCTCTACTGAATTAATCTTGAATAAGGAGGAAATTATGTGGAAGACATTTTAAATCTCTATAGGGAGTTCATTTATTGAAGCAGTGGCATATAATGCTCTGGATAACCTGGAGTTTCTGTAGTTACAGCTCAAACCACGCAGGTCAAAAAGATAGCACCCCCCCAGCATGGTCCTTCCTTTAGTGCTGGAATATAGGCTCTGTGGGAGCAGAAGCAGCACAAGAGACAGTAGTTCCTTAGCTCTTCCATTGCCCCCTCCTGGTTTCCACACAGAGCAGCACTCGTAGAAGCCTCAAAGAGTAACGTCCTTCTTCACATGGAGTAAGAGTTATGATTAGGAGTCTAAACAATTAATGTTTAAAAGGAACTGTGGAATAGCTCATTAAAATTTTAAAACCCAGTATAAATCAGGGGTGGAAAACACCATAGAACTGATGTCTGGATGTTGCCCTCTTGACTGCTTGTACACCTGTTCAGCCTCACTTAAGCTCAATTTGTAGTCCCTTATCCTTTAAGAAAAAGCAAAGGTCGTTAGTGAGAGAACTTATTCAACACTGGAGGAGGTGGGAGGAAAAATTTTCTAAGTTTAGTTTGGAAAATCAACAGCAGTAAGGACCCTGTCAGGAACAAGAATGAAAAGAGAAGGCGAGAGCTTCTTTCTAAAATGAGTGGAGCAGTAACAGATGTTCCCTTTGGCAAGGGGATCACTAATATATTTTGAAAATTAGCGGTGTTGTTGAAGAGCAAGACACATATAGTCAGATAAACGTTGAAGAGGGGAAAATTCAGACATGATCCTGTGCTCAGTTTTTCCCATTACTTAACTCTGATCACCTCCCAGCTCAAGATGCCAAAACACTGAATCACCTCTTGGTACAGATCTACAATTTGCTTGTTCACTGAGAAGAGAGGCAGATGTGTTAATAATCACAGTAATTCATTTTTGGAGGTGCTTTACTCTCTATTGTTTCTTGGAGTAAAGGAGCCTAATATCCTGCTGGTTCCCAACACCTGATTTATTTGCATTGCTAAGTCCAAGTTGCATACGTGCCTAAAATAGGTGACCTGAATCTTGTCTGCAGAGTTTAGAAAGATGCAGTCCAAGAATATGTGTCAGCATAAAGTATGTTGTCATCCAAAGCCATTGGATATGAAAATCATTCAGATAAGAAAAAGTGGAGCCCTATGATGCTAGGGCTGAAAGTGGTTTGCATGGAAGATGCAAGAGAGGTATGACTATAATCGTAGTTTACCCTTATTTTTGATTGTTTGAGGATGCTTGCTAATATGTCACCTCTTGGCATTTTACAGTATGTGCATGTGTGGACTTAATGGGAAACAAAGTTATTCATTAGTAAGGTACTAGCCAGCTAGTTAGATTTTGCACATTTAGTGAACTATTAAGTCAGATGTACTATACCTATTTCTCTCACACTGGTTGAGGTTTACAGATGTTGTCAGGTTAATGGTGTCTGGAGGGGGAAACTCGGCATTTGAAGAAGTTCTAAATTGGCCTTTGTCCTTATCCATGTTAGCTATGCTTAATACATGCATGTGGAGCTTTTTGGATAGTATTGTGCAATAGGTCGTGGCAAAAATATGACAGCTTTCTAATAAACAGGAGAAGAAAGACCTTTCTCACAAGTTTAAAATTGAACGATCTGATCTGGCAGTGGACTTCAAGTTGAGCCATTGGAGTCTTTATTAATAATCAGTAAGATAATTCAAACAACACAAAGCTTATGTGATCACAGTATGTATTATGCATATGCAGTAAGTAGAGGATGAATCTTTATAAGATGAGAGGTTTTTTGTCATCGTTCCATTAGCACTCAAGTGCTGTGAAATAGCAGGGAGTTAGCACAGAAGCCTGCTTGAAGATGCAGTTAGAAAGAGGAAGCAAGAGGCCTGTCAGGTAACCTAAGATGATGTGCAGAAGCAGTAGCAAAAGGAGAGAAGGATAAAGCAAGTGAAGAGTTGTGAAAAAGCAGGAATTATATGACAGTTTTGAAGGAGAAGACAAGGATCACAAGAATAGTTTAATGCAAATATAATGCAGTAAACACAGAGTCAGTATTATGATGTAGCTCATGTCCTTCTAGGATAATGTGTCTAACTTACATTTCTTGATAATGAAATGATGATGAATTACAGCAAAGGACACTCAGAAGATGATCTTGAGGAAAAATGTAAGGGTTTCTGAGAGATCCAATCCTCTAAATTGAAATTAAGTGTGCCTTCTGCTACTGCTATAAATTCACATTTCTGATTTAAAAAAAAAAAAAAGCTTAGCCATTCTGCCTTTCTCAGAAATGTTGGGACTTCTTTCATAATTTACACATTACCTGGAGTAGAGGTAATATCTGTTCCTTTTCTATAACCTTGATCAGAACACTTGAGAGATTATTCTTGGGGTTTTCATACTTGTTAGGGAAGAAATAGTTAAGGAGCACTGAATGTGTTACTTGGAGACATTGCCTGTTTATCATGATAACTATTCAGTATGATCAAAATAAAAACAGTTTTCTGTCAAGTAAAGCAACTAGTGATAGTTTTCAAAAACCTGAACCTAACCCCTCACCTAGAGAACAGATTTTGCTTTAGAGAAAATGGAGATTGAAACCATTTCACTTCTGTCACAGAAAATTCATCAGCCAGAAGCTACAAATTTGAATGTCCAAGTATCATTCACAAACCCATACAAAGACCCTGCAAATCACTGATTATTTTAGACATACAAAGCATTTTAAATCTCTGGAAAAGCTACAGCAGCTGCTGCTGCTCAGTATTTTCAGTCGCCTCAGTCACCCGGTGAATCTTTTTTTTTTTTTTTTTTTTATTTGAAGAATAGCACTAAGTAGGAAGTATTGAGATTTGGGTAGAAAAAGTCTTAGAGAGATATTTTGAATTCATTTCAGTTAAATTGTTCAAAATTATTTTTATAGAATTGATTTTTCTAAAGAGTTGAATATCTCAGAATCTATATGAAAACAAGCAAGTATCTCGGTGGGTGAAAGCAGGGGACTTCCAGCGGTCTTTTCCGTTTTTCACCTTGCTGTTTGGAAAGTTAAAAACCCTAACAAATCTGATTAGTATATAGAGTACAAACGAGCCGTGTATAGCAGTATAAATATCAAAATTTGGGACTTCATATTTCGAGGAAACATTTCTGTTTCTGCGTATGCTGAAAATTAAGATTGATTTGTGCACTCCTTTGTAGGTGATCCAGAAATTTTATTATGTTTATGAAGTATGAGAAAAAAATCAAATGGAGAATTTTTTTTTTATTTGATCTTGATACATGAATATTTTGTAGTGTACTCATATCTGCTAATATCTGAAATAGCAATATTAAGATTAAAAAGCAATTGAGCATGCAAATGTAGAGAAATTAGGGAATGTTTTCCCAAAGACATTTCTATTAAATAGATGCATGTATTTGCATTCCCAATGTGTTTAGTGATTGTCATCTTTGAATTAAATGAATGAGAATTTTATATTTAGGGGTCCAGTGTCTGTAAAGCTCTAGAACTAAAAGTCGTTCTTAGAGGGAGAAAAAAGAGTCTATACTTTTTCTTTTACAGTGCAAGTGACTTGAGAGCTTCCTGGCATGAAAAAGTGAAAATATAATACGCCTAAAAATAAAGAGGCATGTCCCTGTAGGACAGTTGGAATGCATGCTTAACAAGTGAGAAGTAAATTACGTGTTAAAGTTCTCTCAGGTTTAATAACACAGTGTGATACCGATACAAATAAGGAATGTGATTTAATCTGCTTGTGTCCCTTTTAGTATTAAAGCATGTTGCCCATAGATGTCAGGAAGAGAAGAGATCCTTTTGTTTTTAATATATGTCAGTAGAGCAATTTACTTTCTTTTTTTGTTTCATCTGATGTAGAGAATACATTAATTGTTCAAAGCCATGTGTTATGCTGTTTAAGTAATCTTCTAACTCATGCTTTGATTTAACACACAAGGTTAAGAAGCTGAAGAGGGAACTCTCTCAGATGAAGCAAGAGCTGCTATACAAGGAACAGGGCTTTGAAACACTGCAACAGTGAGTAAAAGAAAATAGTTGAAACCGACTTAATTCAGTTGCCCAATTTCTTTTTTTGGAACGGTATTGAATCCATCTTGTGTGAGAGAATTATTGAGTGGGGGAAATGAGAACCTAATAACTTTTTTGTTGTAGTTAGGAAGCAGGAAATCTGTAGAAATGGCAAACCTATTGTGCAAGTGTTAACATAAGAAATCTGTTCCCCCTTCTATTTTTTTTCCATGAGGTAGTTTGTGTTGCTGAGAGGCAGAAAGAAGGGCAGTGGTTAAGGGTCCTGAGGAAGAATTTAGCTGCCTCACGTGTCCTACTTCAAAATTTTTTTAAAAAATATGAAAATATAATTAGGTCTTTCTTTCCTCACCTCTGAGCTCGAGAGGGTGCTCTTCTCAGAGGTATAAAAGGTGCACGACTGTGCAAGGTTCGAAATGAGTCACAATTTGGGGATTAGAGACCTGACTTTCTTTGTTCCAGTTGCTGAGATGCCTGGTGTCCAAAGAGCTGATGCTGAACCGGGTGAACGTTCTGAGTGTTTAACCAGTTGGATTATTAGAGAATGAGCATTTTTCAGTCTGTGCACTCCCTGCTGCGCCTGACTTACAAAGTTGGGCCCTAAAATATTAAACATTGCTGGAACTGTCACCACAGAGAACTTGCTGCATGGGAAACCTTATGAACCAGTGTGTTTTCTTGACTAGTGTGAAAAGAAATTTATTAATGCTAGTTATTTTTTTGTATTTTGGTGTGCACCCGCATATTAAGAATACATTTACACCATAAAATGCTGATCTGTGTGCTCTTTGTACCAGTGACAGAAGCAATGTTGCATCATTAATGTAATAATCTTCATTCATTTACTCTTTTTTTCATGACCTCCTGTGTATGGTGTTGCTCTGTCAGATAAGTAATAAACTCTGTCCTGGAGAGGCTGCAGAATATATAGGGAGGGTGCACAGAAAGTGAGAGAAAGGAAGTGGGTTTCCATCTTCCAGGCAGAGTTCTAAATTGCAGAGAAGTGATTTGCAAAGGATGACAGAAGGTCTGTGTCAGGAGCTGAGATGCTGGGTTTCAATTCCCAGTTCTAACCAAAACATGTTGTAGGCTATTGTCTATGTATTTTAATGGATCAGTTCTATGCAGTTGGGTTTTTTTAAAGTGGGAGAAGAAAGATTCTGGTCCGGGAAATAGCCAATTGTAACTGGAGACATGTCAAAATGGACGTAAAATATTCTTCTGATGTGAAGAGTTTGAAGTTAATTGGGAACTGAAAACCCTTAGCATCTTAGGAGGATGCCAGTCAAGTCTCTGTCCTTCATTTTGCCTGAAACAGAAATGTAAGATTTACTTGTTAATTAAATACATAAAAAATAGTGAGGAGTGAAAGGAGAAAATGATAGTTGATTAAATTTGTTTAACCATAAATCAGGTTTCATTTAAAGCAAAATTTAGAAGAAGAAAGACGTATTGATTCTAAAGCTTAAGGTAATAAAAACTCATGCTGCTGTCCCAGGATTAAAGGTTAGCCAATCATGCTGGTTTTATTATATTAATTCAACAATGAAGTATTGTTTTAAAGCAGCTTGCTCACAAGCCATTTTGATAGGAATCCAAAGCATGTTTCAGAAACTGTCAACAGCATTCCACAGAAACACAATGGACGTTTGTTTTTAAAATTCAGTCAGCCACTTTCAAACAGTCCTAATCCCGTTAATTTAGAACAGGAAGATGGAATTTCTTATATGTCGGAGATACTCCTTGTCCATCTTAATTACATACAGAATAAAGCAGTTGTGATTTGAATGTGACACATCATATTACTAGGCAGCATGTGGTGTATTACCAACTGTTCATTCACGATCCCTATTGTTGACATATCCTGTATCTGTTTGACCTTAGGAACCTGGTAAGTTACCAGAAATTTAGTTTTGTCAGACAATAAGTGCTTACCCATGAAAGAGTTTGAGGAACTTTCAAGCTGAAACAAATATGTCCTTGAATAGGAATCTGAGTGCTGACTCACACAGGTAATTTTCTTACACAAATGCAGTTCTATTTTGCACAAAAAACAAGATGTGGAGAAAGGAAAATAGACATACACACAGCTTTAAAGACCACTTTAGAACCTTGATATCTTTGTGCACAAAACTGGAAGTAAAATAAACTACTGTTACAGGTGTTTCATGCGATGTTTCTGTTCTTGTAGGGGATACTTGGGATCACTTCTGATCATTAAAATGTTTGTTCAGTCCTCACATGGTTAATATCTTCTAGCAAAGATGATAGACGATAATAAAAACAGAAATCCAATTGCATTAAAAACAGCCATTTTCATGAAAGTCAAGCATCTAGTACAGAGTACCTTCTTATAATTTTGTGAAGAACAACTGCAGTAATTACTATGATGCTATGAAATATTCAGTTAAACTAGAGATCAGAGAAGTGTGTTTACAAACTGTACTTCTTGAAGTAAATAAATGAAATAACTTTTTATCTCTAAGTTTGGGGGGCCTTTTTGTTTCGTTATTTTCAAGATCCAGTTTTTAAAATCATTGATAGTCCAGGAATTTAATAAGTTGTCTGATGTATGACATATGGTGTTAATTATCCAGAGATTTGTTAATAAAGAGAGCCTGGTGACTGGCTGAGCAGAACAGCTGTTCTGGATTGTTAATGCCTAGGATTACCATGAACAAGAGGAAGCTACTACAAGGATGGAGCTGGTTGGATTTCTTCTCTGCAAGGCTGATTAGTACCAAGAAGTTTGCCTGTCTGCTCATGTCATAGTGTGGGTCTGGTAGAGGAGTACTATGACTAATAAATTATGATTCTTTAAGGCTCGCAAACTATTAGTAGTAGAAAGGTGTACTCAAAAGCTGCTTCCATGCTGCAGAGACTTACAGGGGGGATGGGAATTTTGACAGTGGAGTCAGCAATACTGCTGTACTCGGGGTAGTGTGTGTAGGGATCTTCAGTGCTCTGTGCCCCTTATGTCTTTAAGACTGGATCAACTAAAATTGCTTGTGGAGTCTCTGCCTCCGGTAAGGCCCCAGTAGTTTAGCCGAAGTGGTTTTCAACTCAACAGAAGTATTTTTCCCTGAAATTTCCCTACGTCAGCAAAAGCCATTCACTGGGCACTGTGTATGTGTTAGCTTTAACGTTTTTTAATGGAGACTTCAATGTCCTTTTTTCTCTTCGCGTGTCTGTTAATGTTACCTCTTCCCTCCTTCCCTTCTGTTTTCTATGCTTCTGCCTGAAGCAGAACAGCAGAGGTGTTAATGTTATTTTCTGTATCTGGTGTTAATATTCTCTTTTTCCATAGAATTGACCAAAAAATGTCTGGAGGCCAGAGCGGGTATGAACTGCGTGAGGCCAAAGCCATCCTGAGTGAACTGAAGTCCATTAGAAAGGCGATAAGTTCAGGGGAGAGAGAAAAACAAGATTTAATGAAGGTATTTTGAATGGTTGATGTCAGATTTTTTTTAACATGGCTCACTTTCCTGATGAATGCTTTGTTTTATACTTTTTAAGGGATTCTCGAAATTCTTTGAGTCAAATCAATTTGCAAATGCAAAAACTGAATCCTGTGACGTTTGTAGTTAAAAAACCCCCTTTGTGTAAGTCAGAGAATATAGGTTTCTGAACTTGTATTTAAGGTACAATGCATGTGTTACCTTTAAACCACAATTTTAAATATTAAGCGGACAAAATTGAGAGATCTGGTTTTGAGATGACCATTTTCTAAATCAGTGAAAGTTTTCCAGATCTAAATTACTCTATTTCCATTTCTGAAAGCAAATTTCTTTTAATCAGCCAAATATTTAATTGGTTGACAAGTTAAAAAAAAAAGAGGCATAAAACCATGTGAGTAGTTTTTACATTGTCACAGGTGTAGGTCATCCCTAGTGTCACCTACCAACTGATATTTTGCTTAATATGAAGTAAACCTACAATTTTTATATTGGAATCTTTTATGTAATCTTGTTTTGAAGGTAGACTGGTGTAAACGTGGTAAAGTGCAAAGGAAATTTAACATGGCCTCCTTATCTGTTTCCTGGACAGAGTCTCGCAAAGCTGAGAGAGAAATTCAGTCTTGACCAGACTGTTGGGACGTCTGAACCAGACTTGAGTTCCAGTTCTGTAAACTTCCGACTGTGTTTTCCTAGACAAACTCTGGATACAGGGTCTCAAACTGACATTTCTGGTGAGGTGAGATTTTTCTGCTTTGTCAAAAGTAAAGAGAACTTGAATCAGAATGCTGGAGTTAATGGACTTGGAATCAAATGGTTGTTTACTGCTGCTGATGGGTGTATATTGTGTACATGGTTGGGAGGATTACTTAGTTATCTGATTTTTTTCACACTTAAATTTTAAATCAAGATTCAGATTAACTTGATACGTTTGGCATGAAGCATTTATGACAATCTGATTTAATCAAATAGTTCCACTACAGTGAAGATGTGCATAAGTAGATAGCATTTTTCAGATCTGTTTATAGGATATGTTTCACTTTACAGACTTAATTCAATATGAAAATGTTTTTAATTTTCAGAAACAAGATCTCAGAATTTAAATGTGCAATTGCATTTCATGCGTCTGAAACACTTAGTGGAACTACTTGCTTAGCAATTCATTCTGTTTCACTGACAATATTTTTACATACACAGAAAGCTGTGCTTGATTTTGTTAACTTTGTTGAAGTTTGTTAGCTAAGTTTATAAGGAAGAGTCTATATACAAGGTTTTCCAAGCAAAGAGCTAAGCTTGTCTGTTTTGTAGGAAATTTATTGAAGTCTTACTTTGAAATGCACTGACTTCATTCTAAATTCTGAGTTCAGCAGAGTTCAAAGTAGGAGATCAAAATTTTGGGTGCAATCAGTGCAAGACTTCTTTGAATGCTCTTACATTACTCTGAAATACGGATGACTGGTAGTACAGTAGTTAAAAATAGATGAACTGGATCAGAAGAAAACACCACTGGTCTGTACATCCGAGTAGATTCCTAGCTAGACATTTAACACTAAGCATGTGGCTGCAGGTGGGTGTGGTTTTATTTTTTAAGTTGTAATTTTTCTATCCTGTGCACAGGTTTTGTTGATTCATTTAACAGCTTTATGCAGTAATAATGCTAATTTTTTTTTTTTTCTCAACAGGTTGGAGCAAGAAGTAGATCAAATTTAGCAGAGAAGGTCAGACTAAGTCTTCGATATGAAGAGGCTAAAAGAAGGTAATAGGGTTTAGTTGCTTTGTTAAAGTTACCATCTCCAGTTGGCAGGCTGCCTGAGCTCCGCCGCGCTAACATTGTGTTGGCAGTGACATCTAGTGGTCCCTCTCTGGAGGCACTGTGGGCGTTACTGCAGAGCGTGTCTTTTCCTTCAGGATGCAAGCGGACTTTGAGGAGGAGTTGGTGCTTTTGAACAGTAGGTTTTAATGCTAAGTTGAATGCGTTAAGAAAGAAAATTTAGACATTGAAAATTAATGGTAGTTCTTGGATTAAGGGAATAGAGTAAGTTGGCTTTCCAGTGAAAAGATTTGCCACATTATTTATGTTCGTTATGCCCTTCTTTGGGCATTTCATTTTACTACTGTCATTTCAGTTTACTATGCCACTGAAGGCTTTTCGGTTTTAGAAGTGCTTCAGACTTCCAGTGCAAATTCAGTAGGTATAATTATTTCTTTTTTTCCTGGCACTTTGGATAATTTAAATACTTGTTATCACTGCTGGGTTTTTTAATGAGTGTAACCTGAGGAGAAAAGAAATCAGGACCTGTTCCACTGATGAATGTGGAACGCCTTTCAAATAAAGTCCTTCAGCGGTTGCTCATGAAAGCAATGACATTTTGATTAATTGCCACAGCACTGAAGAACTGAGCATCAGACAGCACAACATTTGGGGTTAGAATGATGTGTCGTCTGGTGCACCAGAAGTGCTGCATAATACTCGGGAAGATTTACTATTTTAAAAAAAAAAAAAAAGTTTGTGTGGTATCTCTCTACTAATATGTGTTAATTGTGTTGTATTGTTTTCTAATACTTTTCATAAATTAGGTGTTGACTATTCAGAAAGTTCTTGTTATGGAGATGACTGAGGGAAATGGGCATCTATAAGGTTATTCAGCACCCAAAGTTGCTTTTTTACTTTAAAAAATGAAACAAAGCAATAAAATAAAAAATAGCACTTTTCCACAGATGAAAACTGTGACTACAATGCCATTTAATCTGAGATTTAAGTATTGCGTCAGTTGGAATACTGTGTCATGGTCAATTAGAAAACTCGGAAAATAAATTTGCAGCTTATAAATACCAAGTAAAGGCACAGTTACTTTTTATGTTTTAAAGGTAGGTGACTGCCCAACCAACAATTTTTTGCCTGATTTCAAATACATACCCTCCCCATACAGAGTAGAAGCTGCCAGCCTTGCTGGTAACAACAGTAATCCTTTATATCCTCATTACAGATCATAAAACTTTATTATATAATCAATGCATTCATCAAAGAGTGCTAAGGCTATTGTGTTTGTTCAGCATTGAACGTGTATGATTGGCTCAGAATCATCATGTACATAATATTAATTGTTAAATGGTGTTTTAGATGCAGATAAATGGCAGTTTTTCTCAGATGTGATTGATCCAAAACCAGATGATATCCTGTTTTAACTGTGTCTTGATACCAAGAAGTCCCTGCGTTTTAGCTCTCTTTTGTAGGGACAAAAAAATTCCTGGCAGTAAGTCAATTTACCATGTCTGCCATTAAAAACAAGAACAAAAATCAAAATAACAACAAAACAAAGCCAAACCACAAACAAAAAAATCAGCAAAAACAACCACAAAACCGAATCAAAATGCCACCAGAACAGCATTTAAGGTATGGAGCACTTCAGCACAAGATCTTACTTTCTGACAAATTAGTTGCCCAAGAATGTGGGTCAAAATTTCAGTTCCTCATGTACTTACTTTTGCGTAACTAGATGCTTGTTGTAAAGAACATTCATGTGTCAAGGTTAAGTTATCACCTTTAAAATGGTATTATATTAAATGGTATTATATTAAAATCTATTATATGATTGGGTTTTGTCTGAAAACTGCCTGGTAATGAATACTCTTTTCAGCTTTAAATAAGACAATCATATGTCTTC
This sequence comes from Neomorphus geoffroyi, assembly GCA_033558235.1. Lineage (NCBI taxonomy): Eukaryota > Metazoa > Chordata > Aves > Cuculiformes > Neomorphidae > Neomorphus > Neomorphus geoffroyi. The sequence continues at coordinate 20,162,693 of JAUMJM010000020.1, read as the reverse complement.
AAGACACTTTAAAGATTTTAAAAGTGTTTGCACAGAGTGACTACAGAGTGAACAATAAAGTACGCGTATCTTGGAATAATGAAGATACATACCAGTTTGAATATAATGTTCACTACCTAATTACATCCTCCCTAATTATTATGGCCATTGTAATCATCACTATCACTGTAATTTAACAAGTATTGACCATCTTTTCTGAAATATTAAAGGTGCACATTCTTAGTTGTTTTGTGTTAAAATAACTAAGGGAGGATCTTGTAAGTGAACTTCTCTGTTTAAAATTATCAGATAATTTTGTATCTTGTATATTTTATATTGCTTAGCCAGCCAAATGCCTTGAAGAGGCATTCATTGATGTCAACTGTGCTAAATTCACTTGCAATTGTTATTCAAAAGGATCTAATATAGCATGCTGACAGTCCTATCCTGATGTGATGAAGATCTAGCTAATACTCCTTGTTGACCTGTTAAGCCAGGACTGTCTCAAAAGAGTGAGACCAGTTCAGTTTTCATATCCATGTAGTCCTTTGCTGGTCTGAGGCAGCAGAGAAGAGTGTCAGTTACAGATGATAGCAGAGAGTTGTCTATAGCAGAGAAAGCAAAAGATCTCTTTGGAGACCACCATCCCATCCCATAAGTGATCAACAGCTGTCAGTAGTAGCTACTTTCAGAAGAAAGTTAGCTAGTGACCTGGAGATAAGTCTTAACATTTCATCATGCTTGTGAAATCTTTGGTTTGTTTTCCCTCTGAGTACTGCTCCTCTAAAGAACCATTAAATGCATGTAGTATATATGTAACAGCTGCAGAATATTTGGAAATGCTTCATTTCATCCCACCATTTGGTTATGGTAGCACTGCTGATAGTATTTCCATTTGTTTTACATTGGTTTTCTGTGAAAATAACCTGGATCAAACTTGTTCTTGCAAGGGTTTGGTGGAAGTATGGGTTGTTTTAATTTTTGAAGCTGTTGTTTTCATTTTTGAAGCTGTTGTTTTCATTGAGGTGCAGATGAGAAGGGAATGTTACCTATGGAAAAAGAAATGGAGGTGGTTCCCCTTGAGCTTCTACTAAAAGCGATGGGATAGTTAGATTCAACATTTAACTACTCTTAGCTTTGACCATAAATAAATGCCTTAATGTACCGTAAAATCAATACTGGAGATGCAAAATAAGCATGGTGTTATTGGTTTTGTCAATGACAGAAAACAAACTAGAAAGAAGAAAAACATTTTCCCAGAAATCGGTCAGAACTACAGAAAGATTAAACGTACCAAACTGTGTGTATTTTTGAAGAATGATGTGGGCCATTACGTAGTGCCTGGTAACACTCAAGTTGCACAGACCTGTTATTAGTTGTTGAGCGGACTTGGGTGTATTTAATTATGGTAGTTACAAATAAATAAAAGTAACAAATCATTTCCTCTTACCCTAGATTGTATGGGAACATCTTTCAATTTTGATTTCTCCTTCCTCTGTCTTTTTCCCAGCCTATGAGAAAAAGATGGAGGAGCTGTTACAGAGTTCAAAGCTTCCATATCTGTAGCTATGCAGCTGGTTCAGATGTGGTTAAGGCTGGAAGTGAGTGAAAGTTATAATCTTACTAGATATGTGGCACCTATGACAGGCATTTCTAGGCTTTCCCAGTGGTCAATGAGTCTTTATTGCGAGACTTGCACTTCTTAAGCTGTGTTGCTGAGTCCATAAAGAGAAAGATTATGGAGACTGAACACTGGAAATAGTTTGTCTTGATCAGGACTGAGCTATAGTACAATAATAATGTAGGGAAGTTTCTCCTTCCATTCGTTGTGTTTATTTGAAAAGTATGTATGGATAAACAAGTGTTGGGTGTCTTAACTCTGGTTTGACATCTGCAATGGGAACAGCAGTTGCACAAACTCGAACTTTTGTGTTATAATCTCCTTGCTCTTTAGCTGCTGTCCTGTTACCTTTTATTTTAATCACATAGAAAAGCAATGCTTTTGCCTTTTAAGGTTTGCATATGTGCATACTGCTGAAGTGAGCACCTTACTATGGTATGTGTTCTTCCAGCATGGTCATTGCTATCTCTGAGGAGCAGTCAGTTTCCAGCAACTTTGGACAAATCCATCATACTCATCAATAAGTAAAGCATAGTGCCATTACTGTGTTACCAGGCAGATCACCTTCAATAAAGCTTTTATTAACATTGTGACTTCAACTCTGCGTTGGAACAGGAGCGACTGATTTCTAATGCGTATGCATATTGCTGTTAGCCTGGATAGGTCACTTGCTTTTCTGGCGTAGTCTGCATTCTTGTGAAGCAAATCTAATTAGAAATATGGCTTTGAGTAGAAAATGTTGTTATAACCTGATACCTTTCAAAATTTAGTATCACTTTTCTCTTTCCTGGGATTTGTGTACTGTGCTGGGCTCAGACAAATCTGCTGTGTTTTATTTTAGCATGGCTAACCTGAAGATTGAGCTCTCTAAGCTGGATAGTGAGGCCTGGCCTGGGGCACTGGATGTGGAAAAAGAAAAACTGATGTTAATCAGTGAAAAAGAAGAGCTTTTAAAGGAACTCCAGTTTATTACACCACGCAAACGTACTCAAGATGAGCTAGAGCAACTAGAAGCAGAAAGGAAGAGACTTGAAGAAGAGCTGCTATCTGTAAAAAGCACACCCAGCCAAGCACTTACTGAAAGGTAAGAGGTTATCTTTTGTTAATATTAAATGCTGTTTTCTGCAATCTAACCTTTGTACTCATTACAGACCCTGAACTATGCCTTGATGGGCTGTTTTCCTTCAGTAACTGTTCTATGTAGATCTTAATTAAATTTGTTAATAGCCCACTGGGCAGAAAAACAAAGGAGACTTCTGTACTGTGGGAGAAGGTGAACACCCTGTATGTGCTCTGCAATATCAGTTGCTCTGTGTTTGATACCAGCATGAAAATGCCTGTGACAGATGTTAAATAACTGAGGAATGTCAGCGTACCAGCAGGAGGGCAATACATCATTCGCTTGTTTCTGATAATAGCTGTAAACTATTTGAACTCAGGTTACAAAGATTATCTTGATTGTTGCAACATCTGAAGCTTTTCATTGTGAGTTTTATTACATCTAAAAATGCAACCAAAAGGGGAAAAAAAAGTTCAGAGGAGGAGTATAATTGCTGCAAAACTTTCCTAGTTTGCTGCTACCATACTGGAAACCAAAGCAACTCCCACAGTAAGTATTTTCAGCAAGATTCAGAGTTCTAAAAAAAATCAAAAATGACTGTCACAAATGGACTTTTCATTAACTTCAAGTGAAAATAAATTTATGGGCACCTCTAGCACGCATAAAATGCAATAAACACAAAATGTCATTGAGTCTATCAATGTAGTGTGCCTTATTGAAGTAATACAACCAGCATTGTAAGCCTTTCCTGCTTCCGTCTACTAGGAAGCACCTGCTGTTGCTCTAGTTTCACTGAATGGTGAAATTCCTGTTAATGGCATTAGAAGCCGGGTCCTAAATTGTAGCTGAGTAGTGAGGAAATTTTTTCTTTACAAAGAATGTATGTGTGTATTAGGTGTGATTTTTAAAAACATTTGTACATTTCGTAGTAGTTTAAGCTGCATTACATTGATAACCCAAACGTGTTTTAGATGAAGGATTATGTCCTACTGGAACTATGTTTCTACAGAAGTTACTTGTCTATGTTAGTAGTATCTAAAGTACCATGGATTTGTTGCTGCCTTCCATTAATAAATGGAGAATAAAGAATCGATAATAAAATCACAATCACAAATAAATTGTTTAAGATTTTGATAATATGCTGTTGTAAGTAACAGCTAAATCTTGACTCAAGCTGTAAATAGGTAGCTGGTTTCTTAGTCATGTGGTCTGGATTTCCCTCTTTAGTGCCAAAGAAAATTGTGCACTTGACCATTTTCCCATACATGTCAAATGCCAGGCTAAGAATACCAAGAGCAAGTCGAATTGTTTCCCACTGTCAAGAAGAAATGAAAGGGCAGATTTTTTTTTCCATGTATAGTTGTTAGAGCTTGAAGTTTTGCCTTCTGTTTTCTTCAGATTTTTTTCCTTCCAATTTCTACTCCTGAAAACGTGACTTTTTTTTCTGAGGTCTTATAGATTTCATATTGTGCATTGCTTGTTGAAGTAGCATTTATGGTAGCTTCTGGTTTGCTTTTTTGCTATTCTAGTGAATCTCCAGTTAATTTCTACCTTCAACTGTTCGTGATATTAAAACTATCTCCCTTGATGACTTCAGAGCACATCAATTCTTTTGCACTGGTCTGTTTTGAGGATTGTTTCTGGTGTGCCTGCTATAGACATAAACAAAATCTTCATTTTGTGGAAGGATTCAAATGGTGAAACTTCTCCTGAAGTGTTAATTTGAGAAAAGGATACATTAATTGTATCAGATCAACTATCAGCATTTTGTTTCTTTGAGATGAGGAAGATTTTTCTCTCCGTTATAAGCGAAGGAGCCACACCATCTTCAAAGTGCTGCACTATTGTTGCATTAGTACTGACTTTCATGGAGTTTCCTGAAGGCTTTATGTTTCCATTTTTTTCACAGGTACTGATAATGAAACAACAGTGTAAGAAGCTATGGAGGGTATCAGGGCTGGATGTGACCAGGATTTTTTGGTTTGGTTTGGGTTTGTTTGGCGTGTTTTAAGTTGTTTCTTTTTTTTCTAAGAAGGAAGAAGTAGAAAATTTGCTTTGACTTAAAACAAAAACATTATAGCATAGCCCAGGGTTATTTTGGAGTGGGATGCTGAAATTGCCACTAGTAGATGTACTCTGAATCAATTTACCAAAGGAGGATATAAATCGTAACATATCAGCTTCAAAAAAGCAGAAACAGGGCATTCTCTGCTTTAAGAAGCCTTCCAGCAGCTATGTAGAAATAACTGGATTGTGGAACTGTTGAGAACTATTTACTACTTTCTGGTCTCTATGCTCATATCACAAAGATTCTAGTCCTGCCTTAGTCCTTGCTAAAATCTTCTAAGTATTCACAGGCATTTAAACAGATTCATGATTTAACTAACTAATCGTGCTGTTGCCTGCAAAACTGGCTGCTGCTCTTGTGCCTCTCATAAACAATCGTCCACATAAGTTTGCTTTGAAAGGTGAGATATATGCCTTTTGCCATTAGTAGTAGAACACATATAGCAATTTTTGTGCCTTTTCCCTGAAGATAAAATGATAGTTCACTACTGAAAAGCCAGAAGAGCTAATGAAGAGCTCACTTGCTTATGAAAAGCAGGATAGCTTTAAAAGAATACAGGGGGCATTGCTGAATAGTAAAATGGTAGGAAAGAGTGTCTGATACCATAGATGAGCATAATTCTTGTTTTGGAAACCCATGTTTATGTCTTCCTGTGCAAAGAGTGAAATATTGTGTATGCTTTTAACAGTCTTAGCAGGTATTGGCAGATGAACACATTATTGCAGTGTAAGAGCACATGCAGAGTAGGCAGTGGAGTGGAAGTTCACACCCTGGCTGACCTCAGGGTAACTTATTCACCTTTGCATAACCCAGATTTGCTCGCTGAATAAGCATGGGTGTAAGCAAGTGCTTTTCATGCTTTACTGAATTGAAGACTTAATGTCTTTTTACTGGTATCTGACACTCAAAGAGAATGAATTCTGGGAACTCTGAGTATTCCATTCAGTTTGCATAAGAAAGCAATGGTTGATTTTTGGGTTTTGTTCTTTGAAGTGTTCTCTGCATTTAAATTTTAATTTGTACATCCTTGAGATGCCAGAAAGGCCAAAAGAAAGGTTTCTGAGAATGAACATCAACATTTTTTTTAAAAAAGAGGGGAGGTAATTTCTTGCCTCTCAGATGAGTTGCTTGAGAACTTGTGACAGTTGACTGAGCAAGGGCTAGAAGAGAATATACTGATCCACAATTACAGGGGGGGTCTTAGCTGAATCCACTGAGGGAAAGTATTTTTTTTGGTGGCGTAAATGCAGTGATAAAAGGGAATTCTATAGGGAAGAGGTCACTGTAACTGTTACTGAATCCTTTCTGCTGGCAACTAGCCAAAAGTAATGGGAATGTTCAACCATTTGTGGTTTTAGAGCTACACTGGAGGCAATAAAGACAAAACTTGAGAATGAGCATTACATTGCTGTGTGGCTCTGAGGTGATGACAAAGTTGCTGGGGATGTAGAAATCTTCACCAAGGACTCCTAAGTATGGTCCATCATCCCAGAACCTTGCACTTGAATGCTACTTTTGATTTGCTGTGCTTTGTCTCTATATGAAGACTCTGAAATAAAAAATAGTACCTTAATTTTAACTTTCCTGCAGTGCTATCCCAAGTTCTTGCATTATCAGAACTTCTACTGGTATTAGTGTTCTTTTGGGTTTTTTTCTGAAACGATATTAAGTAAGGAGACAATGTATAGCGTGGCTCTTGAAAACTATATTAGTACAGTCCTTATTTTCCTGAAGTTGCAGCTATTTTCTCAGTGTTCCTCTGTTACTCTTTTATTTGGTGTACATTCTCCTTGGTACAGTGTGAATGTACCAACACACTGGTTGTTTGTACACTCAGCAGTGCTTAGTATTCTGCAGAAGTCACTCTGCTGAAGGGGTTAGGGTTTTATGATAGGACTGAGAGCTAACACAATCTCTTGGATATTAGGTAGTGACCAGATGAAAATAAGGGATCTTCACTTTGTTTCTGTCTACTCTATATTTCAGCCTCCAAATTATTTTGTAATGCTTTCCTATAATTATCTGTACCTCTCTTTCCAGATTGAAATTGGAGGAGAGAAGAAAAGAGTTGGTACAGAAACTTGAAGAAATTACGAAGTTAACTACTTATTTGCATTCACAACTTAGGAGGTAAGATTGTAGTGCTTAATGTATAAATTGTTTTCAGCAACAGTCTGGTGGACCTGGATGTCTCAACTTCATTCTTAGGTTTTTCTGTTACCTGGAAATTGAGCAAAATAGTGTTTTAATACTTAAGTAAGAAAATGCTAGTGTAATAGCTTTGAGCATTTTGCCAACATGCAGACCTCAGGGACCTTTATCCTTTCAGTAAGAACTCAAGACTGGCTGAACAGATTTTTTGCCTAGCTTCCCTAATTAAGCTGTCAGGCATTATTTTGCTTCAGTGTAAATAAATAAGTAAATCAGGAATTCTCTTAATTGGTCATATCTTCAAAATCCCATCATTGAGGAGACCAAATGGTTTCTCAGAGTTCTGGCTAAAATGAGTTATTAGAATTGTAGCCTTTATTCTGTGTAATAACTGGAGAGGCTTAATGAGTACTTGTATGCATGTAAATACTTCATATGATTAGATGGTTCTGGCTTTATTCTTCAACAGTGACTTAGGCTTTCTGTAGCCAGAAGGGTATTCACAGCAGGATGGGGTTTTTTTCCTGAACTGTCATTGATTCAAAATCTGACGAATTTCATAAACCAAATCATCTGCAGCAACTATAAAACTCAGAAAAAATGTTCTGATTGGAATTCTGATAATTAATGATAAATATAACTAGTCCTAGGGAAAAGCTTCTCTCACTTCTGAACTGTTACCCTGGACTACGAAACCTTGTGTGCATTAGATTTATTTAGAAAATCCTGGATATTCTTGCATATCCAAGTGGGATACACTAATCAGACACTGTATTTTATCTAAGCCAAGTATGGGTGCTTAATGCCCCAAGCAGCATTCGGCTGCAAATTGTTACAATGCAGCTCCAGTCAATCTTATCTCTCCTTGTGCTGTTTTAGATTAGTAACATCAGTGTATGTGTTTGTGCTTTCTTTGCAGTCTCTCAGCTAGTACATTATCCGTGTCTTCAGGGAGCAGTATGGGATCTCTGGCATCCAGCCGGGGATCTCTGAACACGTCCAGCAGAGGGTCACTAAACTCACTCAGCTCCATGGATCTCTACTATAACCAAGGCGATCAAATAACAGATTTGGACTATCAGTATAATCTTGACTTCATATTGCAAGAAAAAAGTGGTTACATGCCTTCAGGGCCTATCACTACTATTCATGAAAATGAAGTGGTCAGTTCCCATGGGATACTGGGTTACAGTGACTCTCCTTCAGCTGCAGACCATCCCAAACTGAATGAACCTCCCAAATCTGTGACATCACTGTCTTCCAGATCCTCCCTGTCCTCCTTGTCCCCGCCAGGTTCCCCTTTGGTTCTGGAAGCTCAAAATTCCCCTCTGTACCACCTCACTACAGACTTTGAAGACTCTGACCTTTCCAGTGATTTTGTAGGCATTAGTCTCTGTGAGAACCAAATGTTACTGGACTCTGAAGCCAGAGTAGGATCTCAGAACTCTACAGATGATAAAGAACTTAATGAAGGCATTAGACAGCCTCTGCCATCTCTACATGAAGGAAGATCAGGTAATAAAAAAATGTAATCTCAAACATATATGTAACATAAAAAAATTTGAACTAACTGCCAGCTTTTGAATGGGGAGGTACCTCATATAACTGAAGAGTTTCTTGATTGGCACACATTTACCATGGCGGGCAGTCAGTAATTCTGAGGGCATTACATAACTTGTAGCTTTGGCTGCAGAGAGCTGTGATCACCCTGATTCCATCTCTGTTTTTCAATAGCTATCGGAAGGAAGGTTCATGTATTGCAGATCCTGTCATGAAAATACGACAGGAAAACCTGCAGCTGAATCTTAAAGACATGGAGGCTGCGTGGTGTTCCTAGGTATGGTCAGGATATATAGGAATAGACCGAAAATACTCTTTGCTGGGTTTTGGTAACTTGAAATCAGATACTTTGCTTCTCACTGGAGAATAAGTTAGAAACCGACACCCTCAGTAAAGGATTTCTGGACTTACGAGTTAGAATCTTTTTGTGTGTATGTTCATGAACCCGCTGTCACTGAAAAGATTCGGGTTTTTATGTGAGTTGAAAAAGACAAGTGACCACATTGCCACATGAGTTCCAGTGAGACTGTCCCCATTTTTGACATGGGTTTCATAGCTTTTAGCTTTTTATCCATATGACTTAAAGTAGAGCTCCTAGGCTAGTCTTTGACTCCCCTGCAGTCTGTGAGTAACTTCCAAAAGGATGAGTCATCTCATCCTAAAATATACTTCCCTTTAAGCAAGATAGGATAAATGACCCTGTAAGTTATCTAGGTATCCTTAGGTAACCTGAAGTCTGAGATGATTGAATTAGGTGTAACAAATTCCACTTCTAGTCTGCAATAAAAGCCACGCAGCCTACTTAGTTGTCTTATATCGTCAAAGCCTTTGGCAGAGTTAGAATTTCAACAGTCTCAGCTGTCAAGAATTGATGACTTGTCCTTGGAGCATTGACTTTGCTGCATTTTGTTAGGGATGACAGTATGTTGTGCTTTCTCTGCATATTTATTGACGTTTTTCATAGTGTCATTCTGTGTCATGGTCTTTATCTTGCAAACCATTCGTGTGTTTACGTTACACAGTGGCTTTGTTCTTCCAAGGAAGAACTGGGGGAACCAGATTTCCACAACTGCTGAGCACTGGCAGCCCTATTTGAAACATGATCAGCACCTAGCATTTCCAGCTCCACATTTTTAGGCCCAAGTTGATAAGTGAAGCAGATAACTGAGGAGTTTGGGTATCTTCGAATAAATACACCCTAGTTCTAGAGAGTGCATTGTCCATATTTGCTGCCAAACTTGAATGCTTCTGCCTGGAGTTCGCCAGTTTTTAATAAAAATACCTGGACATATTGAGAGAGACATATTTTAATAAGAAGCTTGCTTTTATTGTTTTTTTATATCTCTCTCTAGGAATTGTTGCAACATCTGTTAACTAATTAGATTAGCTTACTGCAGTACTGTAGTAATTTCAATATCAACCAGAGCAATGTGGCTCTGGAAGAGAAATGTATGGTGTACATATTATAAGCTGGGAGTCCCTCCCCTGTTCAACTGTGCAGAAAGAAAAAAAGAAATTGACTGATGTCCTAATGGTCTGAACCTATGAAATGCGAAGTGGAAAAGCATGGAAGGGGATTTGAAGAGCAGGGGGTCATTTTTGTCTGTGGAGCACAATGCCTGTTTTGCTTTAGAGCCATATTTTAAAAGATGGAAAAAATAATTAATTTTCCTGACCATATTTCAGCAGCATATCTTTTCCAAATGAATAACAACATCCGGTCTCTCTTTGCTATCTGGCTGTAACTCATCTAGTAAAAGAACTGAAGTTAAGATGGTTGCAATCTGGCAATACATAGGGATATGAGGAATCAGAATTATTTTTTTTTTAAATATTAATTCTTTAGATCATTATTTTCAAAGGCATCATGTGATTGTCTAATAATTTTGAGGCTTTTTTGACCTGTTGTTCCAGATAGTGTTCAGGGTGTTTAAGTCTATAAGTAGTTATGGTTTTAAAATATAAATTCATTCTGTGATTCTTCATACTGATACTTCCTTGTGTCGGGTCACATTTATGATACAAATTATTTTTAAAGCTGTATTAAGACTGTCAAAACAAACACTCAGTTTTTGAAAAGACATATATTAATTAATTATGCCTCAATGCCTCTAGTTTCCACAGTAAAATGGGCCTCATGGTGAGGCTTCAGTACACTAGCAGTGAGACACAGACCTGGGCCTGGTTCAGGGTTTCTAACTCCAATTTCATTCTTGGAACTGTTGTAATGCTGAATGGAAAGATTTTCAACAAACTCAGCTAGAGGCATAAAACCTGCATGGAATATTTCAGCCCCCACACTTAAGTTTTACAAGGCTACAGATCTGAATACTGCTGATCTTAACTTGGAGGCAGACAAACATACCTGAAGACAGTATAGCTAGTATTTTCATGTAATAAATCTGCATTGGCTTTTTAGATGCTCACCTGCTTCTCTGTCTGTCTCTGACTTTTCTGTACAGGTGAACCATACAGATATTTGCTCCTCTGCACATGTCCCTGCTGTCAGAAACCAAGTTGGAATATCATGTAGTTCTTCCACAGTCAGTCTCTGTCATTGTCAAAGTCAATTCAGGCTGCTGTGGTAATTCCTAAGGGTAATCAATAAATCATGTCATCACCTTCACCCCTCATGTGGTGGTGGGGGGAAGTGAAAGAGCACTTCATCATCAAGGAAAAAGCATTCCTACTGCCATAAATAAAAGCACAAATGCAGCAATCAATCATCTAATCTGAAGCCTGAAATTTTAAACATCTTAACAAGATGTAAAGTCATGATCCAGGTGGGGATGATAATGCATACCAATATCCTCACCCCTTGGCAGATAAAAGTACTGCATAGGCCCTCAACTAACTATGCTGCAGAACGTGGCTTTCTTTGAAAGCTGCTTCTTCACTGCACGACAATAGCATATGAATGCAAGTTGAAGATTAAAGCTAAGTGGTAGTTGATAGTAAAGAGCATGTAGCATAAAAAGTTTTTGATGATAGTAAACCACAGGGGATTTTTCATTTCTAGTAGTTATATTGCTGGGAAGAGGATGTCTTTCTGACTTCTAAATATTTAATAAACAGTAGGCAAGCACTTTGCGTGTAGCTGAAGTGTTACTACAGTGCAGAATGTGAACATGGCAAGTACAGGTTTAAAGATCAGGATAATGAGGGTTAATAATGAAGACAGTGAATGATAAAAAATAGCTCAACAGATACAGGTAATGATAAGATCCTGTATCTCTGGGAAGGAAGTTCTACATTTTCAAGTTCATCAGTTTGGTTATATCCCTAGCCAGAATATGTGGTAGCAGCAGTACAGTCTTGGAAAGTTTAATGATGTTGAACAAAACTACTCTGTGATGCTCAGTTAAGGGTCACCAGTTTCTACTTGACAAATTTCTAAGCTTTCTCTCTTTCTGGTTATTAATCTCTGGGACTAATTTTCATTCTTTCTTTTTGTAGGTGTTGACGTACCGAGAAGAACATCAAGTCACCTGCTTGAGGAGAAAACAGCTTGTGTATCTGCTGCCGTGTCCGATGAGTCTGTAGCTGGAGACAGTGGTGTCTATGAAGCTTCTATGAAACAGTAGGTTTGAGAAATAATGCAAGTCGTTCCACCAAAAATCTAAATATATCTATAAGCAGTTATATAATACCAGCATAAGTATTTTATCAGTCTTGCCTTTTTATAAATATTTTGTATTTTCATATTGAAAGGAAGGCACATCTGCCAAACAATGAATTTTGATTGGGTTTTTTTAAGCTAATAAATTTGCACTAGAGTACTTGTATAACTTGATTGAGTAGCATTAATACGCTACCTTCTCATCTTGTTTTTCTTTTTCCTTGCTAGAAGTGTTCCTAGCAGAAAACCTGAATTTAAACAATACCAGTTCTACCACATGGCTGCATTGACTCTACTCAGAGTGACTCGTTACTTCTTGCTTTGTTTAGTTACAAGCTTAAGGCTGCATAATATTTTGCTTGAATATTTTCTTTTTTAAAAAAGAAGATATAGAAAAGATACAATATTGTGTTGTAATGTTATAAAAATAATCCCAGTCAGGGTTTAATGTTCATGCTTCACTGTGGTAAACAGGATATAAGAAATGTGTTTGCTGTTGTTGCTTTTTGACAAGACATAACTTCTACAGTATTCTTCATACCAGTTTATGTAATATTGTCTGTTCTCTGGCAGTGAGAACAATGAACTACAGACTGAATAACGGACTATTGCAAACTATGAGAGAAACCAAAATCTTTATTTTTCACTTAGGTTTTGGCAAGTTGTTGACATTAAGAGTTTTTGTCCTTTTGAATATTCAGAAAAAGATGTTTTAGCAGGATGGTTACAAAGACATAGATGCATGTCTTTTGTTGGGAGGCTAAATCCTTTTCTGTTAGGACAAATAGAGGATGCATTATGATATCATAAAAAGGATTTCTTTAACTGTGCTGAAATTACTTGTCAAATGTTTCACAAAGCAAAAGGTAATAACAGTATATAAGATAAAATAAAAAAAAGCTCAGATACAAAAGAGATTTTTCCAGAAGTGTTACAATGCCCATGCTATCTCACCTTAAGGCAGACACATATTTTGCCCTGAACTCTGAATCCTAGTATTAGTTGGTACCATATCTTAGGCCTAATGCAAGTTCTTAGGCTTAAATAAACTCCTGTTTACTAAAAACTCAGTCTTCACTTGACTAAGTGGCTGTGACTGTGTATTTTGGCTCAATAACCATTGTCTTTCCATTTTGTTTCAATTCTGAGCCACTGTGATTAAAACTTACTCTCTGCTGCCGTTTTAAGTTCAGTGGATAGAAATGAAAAGACATTGCACCAAAAGCTGTAGATGTTCTGTGGAGCAAGTCTTTAGCTGTTCCTCTCCAATGACTGAGAGTGTTGGGATGGGTGGAAAACAGAACAAATTCCTGTCGTTTTCCTGTCGTTACTCAGGAAGACGGGAAAGAACAAACACAGTTGCATTCCCTAAGCCTGTGTATAAAAGGAAACTATTGCCTCTTGTGCAAGCTGAGATTTACAGACTCTGGTTATTCCATGATAGCTCTGTATGTGGGATCTCCTAATTATTACTGATCAGTAGTGAACAGGTAGAGAGTTGCCTCTGTGTGAGTTGCTTGTGTTCAGTAGAAGTGTCTTTATGAGCACTGTGCATGCAATGACTTACAATTTGTCAGTGTGCTCCTGAATTTACAGCACAGTGGTTTCTGCTGTACAGACCAGTCCTATGTATTGAGTAATTTAAGGCAGGGAAAGAAATAAATACACTCTATCAAATTAGCCACCAGCCAGGAAAATAATAGTAAAAAGGAAACTCTAAATGCAGAGTCTTAAAATAATGCTGTCATGTCTTATGGAACGTCTGTGTCATTCTCTGCATTTCCTATCTTGACATTTTCTATCTTGATCTTTTTTATTGATCCCAGCAGTCTAGTTTCAAAAATCAATGAAACACATTAATACCACATCCTCACTCAAACCTCCCAGAAAATTACTGGAAATTATTTTGCCACATGGATTCTCTGTAATTCCATTCAATGCTGGAATTGCTTTTCATCTGCAAGGCTTGAGTCCCTTTGGTTCTTTGAATGCTTCTAAAAATAGGCTCCGGGAAAGATGCTCCTTGTTTGCAAAGAAACCTCATTATTTTACAGAGTTCTTGCTTCTCAAGTATTCTCTAAATCAGTATTTCATATTCAGTTTATGTGTGCTCTGATGTTTATTAAAATTTTTAATTTCTAACTTTGTATTCAGGGGGATAAAGAAGTACTAAGTATGTATAAGAAAATATCATGAGTTTTTATCTTACCTGTTATTCTGGCCTACTTCAATAATTAGCCTAAGCCCTTTCTGATGCACGGCAGGAACTGTCAAACTGTTCAGGCAGTGACTGTCCCTAAAAAAGGCATTGCTATTGTGTAAGCTCTGAAATTCTCATTTAGAGTACGTGCTGTAATTAAATCAGCCTGTTTAGGAGAACATATATACATTCTGTGTACGCACACATTAATTATTGTGAAAAGCTAACTATAATTTTCCTAAATTTGAGTATTTCCCTGTTTGCCCTAGACCAAATGAAATGGAGGACATTGTATATAGTGAAGATGATGCAACAACTCTAGAGGCTGCCCAGGTACAAATAGGACTCAGGTAAGTGACGACAAAGGGAATATTTCTGTTCATAGGTAAATGCAAACAGTAAACTTCCCTTATGTTGTCCTTTCTTTAACAGATATGACCGCAGCAATTCAAGTTTTGTAATAATCATAGTGCGGCTCAGAAATCTTCCAGCATTTTCGGTCCCACTTGGCTCTAAAGTGTAAGTTAAAAAATTACTGATCAGTAGTGTTGGAATATGAGAATATAATAATAAATTGTACAAATTTTCCAAAGGAGTGGATTGAGTTACTACTTAACAACTAACATATGTATGAAGCTTCTCATACTGTAGTAGTATTTAGCTTTTACTTATTCCAGCAATGCTGCAAGAAGTAGTAATCCAGGAAATTTGCATGTTCTAGTAAAGTGAACAAAAAGTATTTTTTTAAGTGATGGTTCATTTAGTGTTTTTAAGCATTCTGTAGCTTTGAGTGCAGAACAGCTTTTCTGTAGTTATTAAAATCATTCTTTTGATACTTTGCTATTCTTTGAACTCAGAATGTAGTCTTTATATTTATGTGGCATTTTTGATGTAAAATGATGTTACAATAGTATCTGTCTTTTAAGCGAGCTTTTAAAGGTAAGGGGTAATTCAGTAAACTCCAAGTGGACAAGCACAGCCACGTTGAGATATACCATCGCTAATAACTGCAGCTTGGAAATCTGTTAAGAATTAGTTCTGGTGTTGAATTGGACCAACAGTAATTACAGTGGAAATTGTATGTAGGAAATGAACATGCCTGAATAAGAAAATGTTACCACAGATTCTAATCCAAAACTCATCTGTACAAATAAGTACAGTTTGCCTTGCCTCCCTGGAGACACTTATACTTCAATGAGTTCTTTTCCAGGCTGGAAAGCTATCTTAAACTGTTGAGAAGCTTAATAAAACTAAAGTAGAACATAATCAATCTTTGGAAAATTTGTTTTTCTTGCTGGATCCTTTCCCCTTGTCCCCCATGTCACCTTGAATTTGATTGGCAGATCAATAGGAAGCCACTGAATAGGAAAAAGATGTATAGGTATACAGAACTGGGTGCTTGTTGGATTTTTCTGTTTGTTTTTAATAACAAGTGGTTGTGTACTATCATCCATCCTTCTCTGATCCCCATCTTTCCCCTGCTTGCCTTTCAAGTACAGTAGCATTTAGCACAAGAATATAGAATAAAACATAGAAGAGTAAATTGAAACAGCTAAGAGGAAAAGTAGATAATGTAGAATACAAAAAGAAATGTCAACAGAACATTCAGTAAGATGAACTTAGATCACAACTGGCATCTTTTTAGGAATTAAAGTATTAAGTTGTAATTAGTAGTCAAGCATCTTCAGTGCAGAAATCCAGACGTGCCGCTGCTAAAAAGATTTTATAAAATTAAACCTACACACAGAACAAAGAAGAAGAAAGGACAGGGTAAAGGAAGGACTTGGCAAATGGCATTTTTTTCTTTCGCTTGCTATTGTGTGTGTAGATGTATATATAGTCTACGGATACATACAATGATAAAAATTAGGTCTGGAAAATGTGGCTATCTTACAATTGTATTTTCTAAAACATCAGGTTGGATAGATTAGTACTTTATTGAACCTCTACACACAGAGGAATAGATTTGACATGAGGTCTTCCTGATGCTCATTTCCATGCTATTTATAAAAACTGTTCACTTTTAGAATAGATAGAGCTTAGCCAAATACTTATTATTTGTGTCAGGATCATTTTTTCATCAGTTGCGAAGTCATAGGTTTGTCACTGCAAAATCTGAGACACTGGTTGACTTTTTAACCTTTTTAATTAAAATGAATTAACAATTAGCAAAAGCAAACTCCGATGAACAGCTTTTTAAAAGTACTTTTAATAAACTTTATTTTCTTTTCCTGCCTCTTTTCTAAATGTTTCCTAATTGCTTAATCTATTAAAATGGCTGTTTCAATAGACCATGCAAATTGCTCACCTACATTTATGTGAATACAGCAGCAGCATTACTGGCATTACATTACATGTCAACTTAACTTTGGGATTCTGATTCTGAAAATGCTGGATATCTGCTATCTAGGATATACATGCAGACTAAAGCATAACTGGGAACTAAAGGCTATGCCCAAATTCAAATAACAAAATCAAATTTCTCACAGTCCTAACTTCTTTTGGTTTACTTAACGTTAAGCTAAATTTTTAATAATAATAATGGTATGTACAAAGTCATTATCAGAAAATATAGCAATAGTACTGTTAATCTGGGGAGAACAAGGTTTTTTCAGACAAATTTTCTTTGGCCTGGTTTTTCTTCTTGCTTTAGCTAGCTTCATTGCATTCTGTTATGCAATGAATGTCAATTATATTTAAAGCCAATACCAGAAACAGGTTAATGCACAGACACAGAAAAGATGTACAACTTAGAATGCTCACTCATGTATGAGAAGCTGTGCAATCGGTAAATAACGTGTACAAATTGCATTAGGAATGTCTTTATCAAACTACTGCTAAAGTGAGACCTGCAAGTTGGCAAGTACTTCATCCAGATAATATCCATTCATATTTGTTCTATATAAAGAAGGCAGCTGTATAACAATTTAAAATTATTCCCTGTGCTTAAGTTTAGGCTTGCAAGATGCGATCTTCCAGGTCTCACTTAAAATATTATTAGCTGATCTTAAGCCTAGCTCAGGATGGGCCTAGCTGTTTTTTTCCTCATCTTCCTTAGTTTTCTAATTTGTTTGGAGGGGTTTTTGTGTCCTTTTAAACGATTAGAAGACGTCACTGCTTTTTCATGCTGCTCACATTGCTGTAGGAGTTTAATTTTTACATCCACCCAAATTTTTCTCATTTTATTAGTTATCATTAAGATCATGTTTCCTCCCATCTGTGACATGATCTTCAGTGTTCCCGTACTAAAACAGAGGATAAATTCGGATAGAGACAGAAATAGCTACCTCTTGCTACTACCTTACCAAGCACAGAATTTCCTTTTTGGGAAGTTTTTGTGCAAGGGGCAGGAGATGTATGACCAGCAAGTGCTAGTTTAAATACTGGTAAAGCTTTCATTTTGTTTCTGACAGGTATGTTAGAGTAGCAGTGCTTCCGTCATCAACTGATATCAGCTGTCTGTTCCGCACAAAAGTTCACCCTGCCATGGAAACCATTTTATTCAACGAGATATTCAGAGCAGCCATTTCCCAAGTAACGCTGCTACAGAAGACGCTGAGAGTAGATGTTTGTGCTGTCAGTAGAAGTCATCGGGAAGAATGCTTGGTATGCAGTTTAATTTCTGGCTCTCTTTTTGGCAGACATTTGTTTATAGTGTCCCCTTTATTTTTGATGGTCAACGCTGCTAAAATTCCACAGTACTTGGAGACAAACTCTGAAGCATAACTTGGCTGTTGCTGTAGTACATGAAGTATTAACTTTCTCTGAAATTCCTGATATAGAATCTAATCCTGGATGGAAGTTTTAGGATATGTTTTGATAATTCTAACACTGCATTACCTTTATCCTTTAAGTACTGAATGATAATTCCATCTTTGCGGTTCCATATGTGAAAAAGACCCATAAACTTCATTGCAACATTACTGTAACCCTAGATTTTAAAGTAAAAGCTGAATAAGAGCCACGGTATGTCCAAAAAAAAAAAGAGCAAACCCTTGTTATCACAACTTGTCACAAAGAACAAACTAAATTACACTTTTGTATGTTTCTGTATAGTATATGATTTCCACCTTTTTAGCCTCAGTGATCTGTAGAAATAATAAAAAGGCATGACATTCATAGACCAGCATACTGGAAACTGGCACTTTATTAATTTTGTTGTTAATTGTGGTCATCACCTAATCATTGATGCTTCACTTAATTTCAGATTGCTTTTGTGTGGTCTGGTACAACTCAGTTTAGTTTTTCTGACATAGTAGCACAGCAAGATTTTTAGTTACCACATGCTGAAGAGACGCTAGAATCTTGTGAGGCTCATCAGCTCCAAATACTGGGAACAGCCTCTCACTTCCAAAAATGCATAAATTAACTTAATTGCAGGGGAATGTTTTGGCCTTTTTCAGTATGTAAGAGGTTTCCCCCCAGGGAAGGGAAAGGAAATGGAAGAAAAATGCAACAGAATGCAGGATACAAAGGTGAAGGAAAAAACCAAACAGTAACAAAAACCAACCACCAAAGACATAAGGATTAGTCATAAGATCAAAAGAAAAAGTTGGGAGTACCACCCCCAGCAGAAAGCCCTAGGCAACATGACCAGAGTCTTGGTAAGAGCTATGTATGGAGCCCAATAGCTGTGAATATGATGTGCTTTGCTAAAGAATAGAGGATTTTAATCTTCAAGGCACAGCCCAAACACGAGTACTTCATAAGTTTTCCCAGAGTGCCAAGTCAGTGGATGTCAGTGCTTGTCCAAATAAAAGGGTTTCTTAATCTCTTTTACTGTCTTTTCATCTGCTTCTTCGCTGGTTAAAGCAACCAAGGTCATACGTTATTGTTTGCCGTATTGATGATTTTTGTGGTGGAACAACTGAAAAATTGACTGAAACTTGCTGCTCCATGAGTTGATGCTGCAGGTTTCATTGACACGGTTTTTCATTATTGAATGCTATAGAAAGCAGACAAGTGCATTACAGTGATATAGAGCAGTTTGTGTGTGCGTGTGGGGAGAAATTCCACAGACCGAAATAAAAGATGGCAAAATGGACAATATGAAGGACCTTTCCCTTTACTTTTTGTTTATTTGAAGTAGAAATGGGTGGAAATAGAAAATTGTACAGTTAAAGGGAATTAAGATTCATGTCAAATTTGTGCTGCCTATTTCACATTATAAATGCTGTAGAATTTATTCTTAGCTGTCTTGTAGAGGGGAAGAAAAATTAAACTATTTTCTTCCCCTTTCTTGTAATGTGCAGGCTGGAACTCAGATCAGTCTGGCAGATTTATCATTTTCTGATGAGACTTGTACTCTGTGGTACAACCTATTGCCTTGCAAGCAAATTCCGAGCAAAAAAATCAAGGAACAAAATGAAGAATCCATGTTTCTGTTAAGCAAGCAGTCATCGGACTCATTGGACTTGGTGAGCAATGTGTTGGCTATTATTGTAATAACAGGAAAAAAGCCATAGCCTCTAATTGTGCTGTTGCGCTGTGGCTACTTGAATATGTGTGTTTTCCTCCCCTGAAAGTCCAAGGCCCTCTTGTCTTGCAGGCGCTTTTGGCTATAGTGACTTTGTGTATTAGTAGGTCTATGTGGGGTTTCAGACTTGTTAGGAAGTGTGGATAGGGCTTTTTTTTTCTCAGTAGGATACAAAACTACACTCCAATTTTAAACACTTCAGCTGTGTTTCACTTTTAAAAGAATATTATTGAAGAGCTTCCTTAAGTTTGCCATTGATATTCATATGGATGCATTAAAAATGCTATTTATTAATTATTTGAATTTGCATATTGAAAATGCTGTTTATGCAAAACCCATACTAATTCTTCTGGTTAGATATGCTTTTCTGTGTTAATGCCTCCTTGAGAACTATGTTAAAAATTTAACTTTTAAGAACAACCTTTTGTTTTTTAGCCTAGGGGTGTTACAAGTATGAGAGGCAAATAGAGACGAGGCATTAAAGGAGGACAGGAGAATATCTGATTACATTATCATTTTACAAACAATCTATTTTTGATTGAGATTTACTCTGTATAAAAACAATCAGTTAACGTGCTACATGCTGACAATTCAAACCCCCTTATGCTTCTGATTAGTCATGTTTTTGCTGGCATCAGGGAGCAGCAGGGTAATGCAGCTCTTGTAAGCATTGTCAGATTTTTACCTCTGTTACGTATCACTCAGTTCTGATTTCATTTTCTCTTTTCTTGTGAGCAGGATGCTGTGTCAGCTCTGCTGGAGAGGACATCTGCTGAGCTGGAAGCTGTAGAACAAGAGCTGGCTGAAGATGAGGAGGAGGAACAGGAGCAAAGGGGCTGTGAGGAAGACTGGTAAAGCCACTTTTCTTCCCTCGCTGTTCATGCTTGGAAGATTCCACTTGTTCCTCCTATTCTTAGACAAATAAAAGAGCTGTATTTAGAGAGGAAATCATAGAACAGTTTCATTGGAAAGGAGCTTTAAAGATTATGTGGTCCAATCCCTCTGCCAGGGGCAGTGACACTTTCCACTAGATCGAGTTGCTCAAAGCAATCAATCTGACCTCGATCGCTCTCAATGATGGGACATACACAACTGCTTTGGGCAACCTTTTGCAATGTCTCACCACCACTGGAGGTGGAGTAAAGTCTTGTTCTCTTGTGTGGTCAACTTGGTCACCTTCTTTGAGGTTTACAGTGTCTTGGCTGCTTTATTAGCTCCTACTGCTGATGCTCCTCCATTCTGTGTTCCTTAGGGACATGGTTTAGTAAGGAGACAGGCACGGTTGCACTCGGTGATCTCAGAGGTCTCTTCCAACCTAGTGATTCTATGATTCTATGATCTTGTAAAACCACTTGGGGAGTCTAAGCCACTGGTAATGTACTAGAATCTCTCATATCAAATGTTAGTTGCATTAACTATAATAAGCAATGACTAGGATTTGAAAAGACAGGTTCTCACTGACAAAGTCAGTGTGTATGTGCTTCCATTGATGGTATTGTTTTTGAATTTGTGAGCTTTCCCAAGAAACAAATTACTTGCTAAATTGCTGTGTTCAGTTCTGTTCCTGTGTAATTTCTTAGCTGCAGTGTAGAAATAAATACATGCTGTATTAGGTGGGAAGGGGAGACTTGCTCATTTGTTTTATTTATTGCAACCAAAGTTCTTCAGTGCTACAAACATACAGCTGTTGAATGTAGTGCAGTGTTGCCACAATGATCTTGAAGGTGAACTGTAGTAGAGCTTGCTGGGTTTTATTGGAGCATATAACGGAGTTTGTCTTCACATGAACTTAATGGAAGCATTTGGGTGATAGTCTTGACCTCCCTGTCAGGAAAATAAGTATGTTATACATGAGTGAAAGTCTAGGCCTTCTGATATCTTTCTCTGATGGACTTTTTCAGTTTGAGAGTAAGCCTGGCCTACTTCTTTTCATACAGGCTAGAAATGCTTACAGAAGCCTCTGATGAAATTGGGGATGAAGAGGAAGATGGCAATAAGCTGGCAGTAGATGGCAGCTGTACTGATGACATGGGGTTACTTATGGAGGCACCAGAAACAAGTGAAGACAAGGACAGAGAGAACAGTGATGAGGCCCATGAAAGCCAGCAACCTGCTGTAATACTAACACTGGTGAATATCTTGAAATTCATGTCCTAACGGTATCTTACTGTGCCTGAAAATCTGTTTCTGAGCAGTTAAATGTAAAAGGCTGCTGCATCTGAGCGTTTACAATTTGATGTGGCCTTTGCTGTAGCCAGTCTATACTTTTAATGAATTTGGTGTGGTCACTTCTGAGCTATGAACAGAGCATTTAACAGACACGCTACGCAGAACTTCTGAGTCAAAGCTGGTTAACTAAAAATATCTGTCTTCACTTTTTTTGTAGCATAGGGAGAATATCCAAGACACAAATGCAGTTCAGTAGCTTCTGTTTCTGCATATTTAAAATATTTCTGCACATCTGTTTCATTGTTTCCTTTTTCTTCTGATTCATCTGATAAATGGGCAGAAAGACAGAACAGAGGTCAAGATCTTGAAACCAATGAGAGAATTTCTTTGTCTTCCCTTTATTTTAGGATGTGAAATACATAAACTGGATTAGCAGAGAAGAGAAGGAAAG
The DNA here is from genome assembly GCA_033558235.1 of Neomorphus geoffroyi. Classification (NCBI taxonomy): domain Eukaryota; kingdom Metazoa; phylum Chordata; class Aves; order Cuculiformes; family Neomorphidae; genus Neomorphus; species Neomorphus geoffroyi. The sequence continues at coordinate 20,140,339 of JAUMJM010000020.1, read as the reverse complement.
ATTTAATGAATAGAAAGTTACATACAAAATGTGTATTAAACTGCACTATTGAACTACCCACACACTGCATGTAACAAATTCATATTCCAGGTCCTAGTTAACTGTTGACTTTAAATTGTATTCCACCTTTTTGAAAGCACTTTCAGTAAATTTTCAGTAAAACATACCCCTGATGTGGTAGCACACACTCTAGAAATAAAATCTTTAGAACTTTCTGCATCTTAATGAAAATGCTGTTGCATGTGTTGAATCCACAAATTCTGTAAAATAGCAAAGCTAAAAAGGCAAAGAATGAAATCTCCATCCTTCAAGTTTGTGACAATACAGAAGTTTAACATTTCAATGGACTTGCTGGAAACTGTAACTAACTCCTATTTAGTCTGGAAAGATGCCAGATGAGCTAGGATGGTGGTGTTAAAAGGACTGACAGTCTGCTGGGTAGCAAGCATATATAGATCAAAGCCCTACTTCGGCAAGGGGAGACACCAAGGACAGCACCTGAAGGTTAGGCACACGCACAAGTGTTTTGCTTGTGCTGATCAGACTTGGACAGTAAGTGAAAGACATAGCAGATCTCATTTGTAAAGCCAGCCATGGTGTACATTTTTGTGTGCCAAAGGCTCTCAGTTGTGCGATTTAGGTCATTGTATTTATCACATGCACATTAAAAACCATGAACCTCATTAAATTACCCAAGTTGAAGAACATGCCCCAGTGCACATCAGTAACATTAGATGTGCCAGCTGCTGCAGTGCTTGTTCTAGCCAGGCTGTCAAGATGATTGCTGCACGTAAGCACAGGCTGCACCACCTATAGGGATGTTGGTACCTGAAGCTCACTGTGGCACATGTGGGGCATCTGCAGTAGGCAGCAGGCCCTTCTGAGGGACAGCAGATAGCAATGCCTTTCCCTGGGTTCACAAGGCTGTTGCAGCTCTGTGGATCATCATGAAGCAGCTCCACTACTGGGGCTTGAGGGACGTATGGCAGTGTGTCTGGAAGAACCTGGGCAATGTAACTTTACCCCTTTAAGTGTGCACAGGCACCATCTCTACCATGGCAGCAACTTGGTGTTCTGCCAATGCAGAACAAAATAAATATAAATGTGCAATAATAATAATAATGTCTGCAAATGGCAAAGCAAAACACTTGCACCGTGACTGCATCAGATCATCTGCAAAACCTTTGGTTTTACTGGGTACAAAGAGTACCTTTCAAAGACTACACACACACTGTTAAGCACTTTAGGAATTTTGTGTTTCTTTCCTTAGCATAGCTTCTCTGTATGTGCAAGATGCTTTTTGCTGCTGGTCTTTTTTCATCTGCTGCAAGTTAACAAGAATGCTTGTAAAATCCAGAAGTACAAAAACTATGTAGTGGCATGTGTCTGGATATAGTAGTTCTTATTAACTAAATTCCTTTTCATAGGTTGATAAAGAGACTAACACTGAGGCATCAGTTAATGAGGATGCAACTGTTCGACCCAAGGACAGAGCCAGCTGGAGCTCAAGACAGCATCCTTTTGTCAGGAACAGCATGATAGTGCGCTCACAAACCTTCTCTCCAGGCGAGCGGAACCAATACATCTGTAGGGTAAGAGGAAAAACACTTGAAATGAAGAGCTATTAACTGAAGAGTCATTTAACTTCTTGGGAATGATGCATTAATGACAGTGAGTCATGTACCAGTTTTCCCTGCAAGAGGCAGAGCCTGTACTCTCTCTAGGTTCTTTCTTTCTCTCACTGACCTGATGCGTAGTAGAATTGACTTTCAGCAGAGTTGCATACTCTTACAAAACACCTTTACTAGGACAAAAATACATCCCACTGGAAAGAAGTAACACGGATTCCTGTGGTAGCTGTCTGCAAAGAGGGTGTTTCACTGCATGTCAGCAACTACAGTGCACTCACAGCAAAATAATTTGTTAAACGTAGAATAGAGTTCACTGTAAACTGCCATTGCATTACCATATTTTAATAATATAACCATTTAAGGGTAACAGTGCGGAAAGAGCTCAGTCATCAGTTTTACGTCTCACTTTGTATCTTGACTGGTTTTAAAGGTGGGCAGCCCAAATCCTGCTGCAATTACACCTTTGCAAGATGTGCAAGCACTACCTTGAGCCTTAAAGATGGCTTTGGCGATAGCATTCTCCAGTGTCTCTACATCTATGGCAGCATGGGAAAAAAATAATTAAATAATTGACCCTTTTTGCTGCTAAACTAACTGTCAAAATCTACAAAAAAGGTACCTAGAATAAACCATTCTTTTTCTTGTTGTGTAGAGTATTTCTGGTGTTCCCAGTCCTAGTCCCCAGCTTGCACCACAGGTATATCCAGCCCCGCTTGCTTTGTGGTGCAAATACTAGAGGAAAGTGGCTGCTGGATACGCTCTGGCCAACTGCCAGCGGCTCTCCTGAGAAGTGATGGCCTAGCTTTAAGAAAGCACCCACTCTCATACGATGTTATAGCAAGCACAAAGATTTTTGAGGCATGAAGGACAGACCTCAACTCTATTGATGCCTTTGAAAGTAACCCTTGCAAAGTGCTTGAAGATCAGTGCTGATGGCCACTTGTGCATATCCAGGGGTAAGGGCTCAGTACCGGCTCCATGATGAAAAGACAGATTTGTCTCTGAGGTGGCGTTTCTCACCCTCAGCTCCTGGTCAGTGCTGTGTAAGCATGCTTTCGGGCTCTGGCATTGGTTACTGAATTGTTAGCAGAATGATTCTTTTTGCTCGTCCTTTTCTGAAGAGGTGAAATAAATATCCTGCAGATAGACGCTTCTGTTTTCTCTGAAAGTTACCATCACGCATGCTGATGGCATCTAACAATCAGTCTGCACTGATGTGTGTGGAACTAATGCTATAATTAGGAAGAAACTACTGCCAAGCTGTGGTACATATTTCTGAGACACAGGAAGTGCTTCTGAAGGAAGCTGTAGGCATGTCTAAACTTGTTACAGATAATAATCAAAAAATGCAGTTTTTCAGATGGGTGCACATCGACAGTAATTTACCTTCTCTGTAGTAAATTTGTTAAAATCCTGCCCTAGGTAAACAAAATCCATAGTTTATAATCTGCTGTCATGTGAAAGCTTGACAGTGATTTTGCAATTAACCATAGTTAACTTTGCACTCCTGAAGAGTCTGCTTACTATTCATTCAGTAAGATCAATGGTTGTTTTGGTTTAGGAACAAAATTTTAGAGTAGACGCTATTCTAGGTGAAAAAAGTTTTATTTTATACTAAGAATTACCTACATGTATATGAACACTGAGGTTTTCTGACTGTTTATATCAATACAGATGTATTTGTATATGAAGGTGCTTTAAAGCTCTTTTTTATGTACATTTTGACAGTTGAATCGAAGTGACAGTGACAGCTCAACACTAGCCAAAAAGTCTCTCTTTGTGAGAAATGCCACAGAACGGCGGAGCCTAAGAGTTAAACGGGTATGTCACCTGGACGTGGTTTAAAACAAAGCATGGGAAGAGAAAGAATAAGAAACAACTTAAACCGTATGCTTTATTTCAAGTATTCCAGCAAGAGCAATGCAAGTATCTCTTGTAGTCCTCTAGTTCTAGGTTGAAATCTCAACACTGTTGTACATCTTCCCCCACCAGCAGACCTTATGTTATTTTAGTTGTGGTTGAAGGCAGCAGCAAGACAGTGGTGCTCAGCATTGTAGCATTTACTGTTGAACTTTAGCTTATTACTGTCAGAGGCATCTGGATTAAAGAACTGAATTATTACAAAGACACCCAAGGTGACTTACACTGCACAAAATTCAACACCAGAACATATATATTTAAAAAAATTTGGTGGAAATTTCAAGGATTCCAATGTCCTTTTAAAAAGGATTTACTCTTCTGCAAGAGCATTTGACTAGCAAAAGTACTAAAGAACAGGAGACTACAATTGTATTTCTCAAGCATGGAGTTCATTCTTACATAAGGTGAGAGAGGTATATTTTAATCTTGGTTGTAAATAAATCCTTCTGTGGAAGGGCTGTTACCAGCTAGCAGGATTATTTTTGACATAAATACTGGAATAGCTTCTCCTGCCTGACTTATTAATGTGAAAATGCATGGTCAAAGGATGGTAAATAATGTGAAATACAGTAAAGAAATGCATGTTTATAGAGTTCGTAACATCATGTGTTTGCTTAGTCCTTGAAAAAGCAAAAGTTTCTAAAAATGAATAATGTAATTGAAATCTACAGGGAAGGATTGTGTAGTGTTGGTCTCCTGACATTGTGCTGTCCTGGTAAACATATCATTGTGCACCTGTTTGGAGAAACTTTTGCATTTATTTTTGGCTAGCAGCTGAAGAAAAATTCCAGAATAGATGCATTTTTGGACTTGGATCTCATCATAGCAGCTTTCCGCTACAGAAAAACAAAAAATATTTGAGCTTTTCTGACTGTGTTATGTCAAACTCTACGCTAACCTCTCTAGACATTATTTTTTATTGTTCTGTCTCCTAAACAATTCAGCCTGTTTGCCAACCAATCATGCGAAGAGCTACGCACGAGTGCCCCATACGCACTTCCCTTGACTTGGAGCTGGACCTCCAGGCATCACGCACAAGACAGAATCGTCTGAATGATGAGCTTCAAGCCTTGCGGGATCTTAAACAAAAGCTTGAGGAAATGAAAGGTAGAGGAGAGACAGACCTTCCCTTGTGTGTGCTGGAGGATGAACGATTCCAGAAACTCTTGAAACAAGCTGAAAAACAGGTATGAGCAGCATACAAATACTGTGTGAGTCAATACACATGTGCCCCTATCTTTTCTATAAATTCATTAAGGAATTCAGTCTGACATCTTAAAAATTTTTACTGAACCTCACATTTTACTAATTATGCCTCTGAATTACATAGTGTAAACACTTTTTCTGCATTAGTCAATAGTACAGCACGGAAACATAGAATTTGAGTTCATACTTTTCTAGTGCCCTCTAAGTACTTTGGTAATTCAGAGTAGAAACATTATTATTTGGATTAATAGTTGTGGTTGATGTAATAAAATAATATAGACATCTACTTAAAAGTTAATTTAAAATTCTCACATCCTAGCCATGATTCTACAGAGTTGCATATGCTTTTTTGTCCTTCAGCATGAGTTGATCTGCAGTCTGCACAGAGCTCATTGCCAGAAGATGTTTGTAACAGGTGGAAAGAGGTGTTGAAGGATTGGATGTTGTGGGGGTTTTGTTATGTTTTGGGGAGGAGGTTGGTTGTGTTCTTAAATCGTGAGGATGATCATACACTATTTAGCTGTTTATGGTTGATAAAGGTGAATGTTTTGATGACAGAGTTACTCAGAGTAGTACAAATGGAAAGCAATTTTAACGAAGTGCAGGGGACATCCGAACACATACACAACATTTGTTGATTTTGTTGGCTTTTTCGAAGCTAAATGCCAAAAAATAACCGTGTGTAAAGGAAGGAAGAGATGATCCTGGTATTTACAATATGCAAAGCTGAACTCTGGATTAGATGTTAGCAATGAGATGCTATGGATATAAGAAACAAAACCAGCAAAACCATCCCAGTGATCAGCAGATGTCAAAAAGCAAATAAAACAGGAATTAAGAAAAATGAAGCTGGAACAAAATAAATAATTGTTGTATGTTATAAATACATGCTATGGCTGTAACTGAAATATTGTTCAGTTCTGGTTCCCCTTTTCAAAGTGGATCATAAAATTATAGAGAATTGACAAGGATGATCAAAGGAGGAAACAGCTTCCATGTTAGGAGTGGCTAAGTAGCTACAACTGGTCTATAAGATCATGAGTGAGGTGGAGGAGAGCAATTAATCATTGTCTTTTTTAGGAAGTAGGGAATTGAAGAGGTGGCATTTTAAAGATGAACAAAGATAGCACAAAATTTAAAAACTGTTCCCACAGAACGTTTGAGTGCTGCAAGTTTGCATAGGTTCAAAAACCAGTTTGATAAATTCCCAGAAGAAAAATCCATCAGAAGTCATTAACCATAATGCTACCACCTACTTCAAGAAGTCCTTGACCATCTGATAACTTAGGACAAAACATTTTCCCAGTATGTTCTCCCAGCTCTGTTTATACCCTGTTCTGTCCTCTCTGTCTTCCTGGCTCTCTTTCCTTGACATCTGCTGGTGCCTATAGCTAGTGACTATAAGATACTAGCAGAGTTTAGGCTAAGCATTGACAAGTGTTCTGAAAAATCCTTGTGCAAAATGGGATAAGACAGCACAACGTTTAAATATCACACAATATAACTGTGTGGGTTTTTTACCATGTGAATTCATTGCATGAATTTGATTTTGTTAAGTTTTAACCCATAAAAATAAGGGCTTACATAAAAGAAGCATAGCTAAACTTATTGAGAAGTTCATAATTTATATCTAATGCTGAATGCAGGATAGAAATTATAACTTTTAATTGTTCATTTAAAACTATTCCCACTCTAAAGCTATTCCCACTAGAATAGGGTGCCTCTACAACATTTAATATTATAAATCCTTTGGATTTGTGCTTTCTTATTTCAGCTTGCTCTTTCAAGGCAGCAGGTAGGTTTGTCATATTTTATATCTCTGGTGTCAGTGATCAGCACTGACACGTGTTGTAATGAGGAATATGGGTAAAAATACGCATTCCTAAAACATATGCAAATTACAGCACAGCATTTAAGTTCTCCTTTTCAAGCTAAAAGTGAGAACAATGATCACAGCCACTCCACCTCTTTGAAGAGTGCTTACGAAGTTTCTAGAACTATTTTTTTTCCCTTGAAGTCATTGCAGCCTTCCCCTGTGGAGCAAAACAGCTCTGAGAATGCTGTACTCTGCTGTCGCTGTTTCCTCTTGGGTTAGCAAAACACAGCAGCCTAGAGAATATTGTCATAGATTATTTTTTAGATCCTGCAGGCATTATAATGGCGCAGACTAATGCAGCAGCTGGAAGTGCCAGAGAAATTGAGAGTGTCTCAAGTGAAAAATGAAATCGCAGATGTGGGTGATGTTGAAAATCAGTGGCTGCTTGCTAGCATGCAGTTACTCTGCTTGAAATCAAATACACAGACTCCATACCTTACCTCTCCTTCCTACCACACCTTCCCAAGTACAGCAAGTACGTAAAGCCTGCTAATACCTGCAGATCAGAAAACAGTAGGTAGATTCCGTGCACCAGAAGCATTTTCTCTTGTTTAGATTGTATTTTTGTGAGACATCATGCAGTATTTCAAAGTTTGAGTCATAAATCTTCATACAAGTAAGTTCTAGGACACCTGGTGTCCTCTGAAGTACTTCCTCTTTGTGTATGTCCAACAAAAATTCCTGTAAATATCTGTAGAGATCATCTTTGTTTCTTTTCAGTACATTTGCTGTGTAGAGGTAATCTGCAATTATGTCACTAATACCACAGATATGTCCTTGATCTGTTGTTGTGGTGCTTTGCACAGTTAACAGTTTTTTCTTTAGATTTACTTTCATTCTCCTATTAAAAAGCCACTGAAAACCAAGACAGGAATTAGTGTTTCAGCTTTAATTTTGGTACTATTTCTTCTCTATCATCTCAAGCTTAAGCTAAGCACAGATACAGAGATTCCTGTCTGGCACTTACTTTTGGCAGATAAGTGCCAGATTTTTGGCACTTACTGAATGTATGGCAGATCTATTAGTGTATTTTCTGCATTTTATATAGATGGAAGATTCATTACCTTTATAAATCACACAAGAAACATGATGTAAATATAAACTTGGTCATGTACATACCTTCTCATGTGCTTACTCCTAGAGAACATTGATTACAGCCCAAAGTTTCTCGGAAAGCATCCTGAAAAAATAAATTACCTGGTAGTAGACAGCATGGGAAAAAAAAAAGAAGTCATCTATGCTGTTAACTTGAAATGTGGTAGCCACAAGAATCTTGTGTATAGTTAGGGAAAAGATAAATTAGAAAATTTTGAAATATGATACGTTTAGTGCTTTGATAAATATTAACTAGGAGATCTGATGGCCAGTGACATACGTAAATTTAGTTAAAACAGTACCAATTGTAGATTGTTAATTTATGTTCACTATCTAATAAGGAAAACAATATTTACAGGTTAATTTCATTACACATTCATAGCTATTTTGGAGATAGGGGGATGAAGAAGTTAACAGCAGTACAAGCAGACTGAATTTTGAGTGAGTTTTTGAAAGGGTAGTGCTCTTTCATGTAAAACGCTTTATTAAACACTGGAGTACGTTTCAACAGATCGGGTACCACTACCCTGCTGTGAACAGATTTCTTTAAATACCTAGTATGAAACTGATAGTATGGACTAACTTTTTTGAATTGGTTGATTTTGTTGTTTGCGACTCTACCGGGTTGAATTCAGAACTGGAGCCGTGAACTTCTGAGTTACAAACCAACTTTGAAGATCACTGTTTCTGGCTTGAATAGGTGTTTCATTTGAGGTAACAGAACAGCATTTTCAATCCTGAGTGTCTAAAGTTAAGCATAAAAAATTAATCTCTGAAGAACTTTAAAAATTTTTCAAGAATATGAACTGCTTCTATTAAATTTTGATGCCTGACAATTAAAAATGCAGTAAGTAACATTTGTCTGAGTGTCCCGGCCTAGATATGAAGCTAAGTGCACACCACACAAGGTGATATTGCCCATGCCATGCATCTGTCACGGAACTCACCGACATGTGAACGGTGGCCATTTGTTGAAGAAATTCTGGTGACTACCCACCTAAAAGAGCTGCTCTTCAAATTATTGGGCATTCAGAAACCCTTGATAAAGTGTTTTAAAAACCAAAATACAACTCTTAATAGCAGTCTGCTGAAATGGTGGATGGTACAGCTGCAGTTGTCTTGTTGTTGCAGCAGTGCTTCATAAAGACAGACCTAATAGAGCCGGCGATACCGAGGTACAGAAATACTGTAACTTACTGGTGCTCAGCTTGTGAATTCCTGAAAGGCTTGGCATTAAGTGGCAGGCGAGGAGCCCAAAGGCCACACTTCTATATAAAAACAAATATGAGACAAGGAGTTACTTACTGTATATTTGGCTGATAAACAATGTTCATGTCAAGAAAGAGCCTTGACCTCTTGATACCAAGCTGGTGTCCCATTCACTTGCCTTGGCTTTGTCACTACTGCAATGCAAATGAAGGAAGTGAGTCTTGCATGCAAAACAGGTGTCATATCATGAATAAAATCACAAGAGTTCAGGAACATTGACTTTGCTAACAAGGTCAACAAAACCTGAAAGTGTATTTTGAGAGGATGCCTTCTTTATTTTTTTTTGCCTGTCATTTTACATTAGGTGTAGGCAACATTCTTGAGAGCTTTCATTAGGAAATAAGAGAATCACTGTCTCCCAGTTCTACAGAGATATTTGGGTAGACAGTGTTTGTTCTTACAAATTTGGGTATTGTCTGACTATAGCCCCAAGAAATATCTAACTTCATAACACCCAGTAGCCACCTGTGATGACATGGGATATGCTCTATTTTTTTAGGAAAAGTTCTGTTATCTTATTTTGTGCCCATGGCTGAGGCTTGTAATGTGAGTCTTTTGTCTTACTGAGCATTTGCATAGAGATTTTCATAGAATCATTTAGGTTGGGAAAGATCTTCAAGATCTGTGAGTTCAACCTAACACTGCCAAGTGTTTTGTTTGACACAGAAGAAATTGTAATTTCTTTGAAATTAGTACATCATTATTAGCAAAATATAGTTATTTTTCCCCATTCATAGGCTGAACAGTCAAAAGAAGAACAGAAACGAGGTTTAAGTGCTGAGAAATTGATGAGGAAGGCCTCTAAGGATGTGTGCCGGTTATGGGAGCAGAGCCAGAAAGTGCCACTGCAGGTGCAGTCATTCAGGTATGGCCCCGTCTGCTTTTCATTCAATATCATGAATTATTTCTAAATATCATCAGATGTGTCCTGTAACACAAGTCAAAAATCCACATGCCTTTGAATTGCAAGAAACATCATAAATTTCTAACATAGCTCCAAGCTGGAGTTTCAAAGAACAGGGCCTCAGTAACTTGCCCATGTGGCAGAAGTGGCAGTATGTCAGCTGAGCTGTGGCGGTGAGCAGAGTGGGAAGTTTCAGACCTCTGTGTGGCATCTGCTGTGGGCAAGCATGTGTGAGACCATTGCCATGGCTCACTTCACCCACAGCAGATGGGCTTTAAGTAATGGGATCTTTTCAGGTGATGGCAGGTGCCTGCAGCAAATAGCCCCTCAAGGAAAAGTAGAACAGTGTACATCTCATCAGGAAGCTGATTAGCCACTACTTGTGCCTTGCTTAAGAATAATTGTTCAAGAGAGATCTTCAATCCCTCCTTTTTGTTTTCCTGCTCCTTTTTGTTGTGGGAACAGCAATGCATTACATGAAGCAATTAAACAAGTGTTCTTGCTTGGCATAAGCCACAATGAAAACTTTCTGTCTCAAGTCTTAATTCTAAGCTGGGCTAAAGTCCTAGAAGGCTGGACAGTAAGTGGCAAGCTTGCAGCCCAAAGGCCACACTTCTGTATAAAACTAAATGTAAAAGTTTATTGAAAAATACAGTGCTTACTCTTCCACGTGGAAGCAATTCTGCAAACTAATTTAATCTATGTTGTCACTAACACTTTTTTTAAGGTTTGATTTCTGATTTCTTGGATGGGGAAATTTAACCAAGTCTATTGTGAGCATTTTGAGAAGTCTGTAAGCAAACAGGGGTTTGTGAGGCACGCACTGTAAACCACAACTTTAAGTGCAAGTCCTGAGAAAGAGTTTTGGTCAGTACTGGTCATTTAACAGTCACCACAAAAAAGCTGCTGCACAAATTTGCATGTAATAGCGCTCAAGACATCATTCCCCTGCAAGAAGGGTATTGTAAGGCTCCATTCTCTTTCATCTTCTAATCACCACACAATTAGCTGAGTCCATTTTACATAGTTGCTTTTGCTCTGAGCTACTGTTTGTGAAGGGAACTCAAGCTTCGCTGCTGGAGAACGTGGTTTAGTCTCCTGAACAAATAGTTACCTCCTAGGGCTGAATCGTACTCACCCTGCTAGTTGGACTCTTTACAGTGCTGTGGCCTTGAAGACTAATCACACAAAGGCATTTTTGAAGCTCTCAAGAAGAATGACTTTTCTGAGCTTTAATTTTTTGCCCCCAATACTTATCATTAGCTTTCTAGGCTGCCGGCAGACAAGTTTGTGCAAACTTGTTATGCTTCAGTAATCTTTCAGTTCACAGGAGACAAACGGTAACAGCACAGCGGAAGCAACTACAAAATGGGCTGACAATTCTGCTCCTCTGAGTCTTGCCCAGACCCGATTCTTTTTTTTTTTTTTTTTACATCCCTTTTCCCACATCAGGATAAAATGCTTTATTTTGCCTTTTCACCCCCTCACTGAAATATCATCATAAGAAATTCAGTGACTGGATCAATATTTTGGTCTCGTTACTGGAGTTATTAATGAAATATTGATATTTTTTTCTTTTTCAAAATTGGAGCTGCTTTTTACATAACTCTGCCTAAGAAGGGAATTATGTCAGAATGCTCTGGCAACCACATTTGTTGTAAATTAATTTTCTGTATATTTTCCTCTGTGTATGTTTCCAAACCTATATTTTAAAGATCTATGCTGTAACATCATTTTTACATTGACATTGGAGTCATGCCATAAATAGTAAAATAATAACTTGTTCTCTTTTCCAATTTCAGGGAGAAGATAGCGTACTTCACAAGAGCAAAGATCAGTATACCAGCCCTTCCAGCTGATGATGTATAATTATGCATTTTCATTGAAGTGGTTTTCCACTTGCTCATCTCTTTTTCAGATGAACTTTATAGGTCCAGTGACCTGCTTTTAAAGATCTTCTATTTTACATTCACCATTGATATGTTTATTTGTAAAATATAATGAATCAAATTGTATGCTTAAAAAATGGCAAAGAACAACAACAACAGGAAAACCAAAGTAGATTAATTTTGGTATAGTGATGCTGATTTTGTACAGTTTGTATGTAATGCATGTTTTTGTTTTGTCAAGATGGAACAAAGGCAGTACTAAGCATGTATCCTGTTGAACTGCACTGTATTGAGAAATATTATGTTCAACAGAAGATTGTTTATCTTTTCACTATTTTCGTGTGAGCAGACTGTGAAGATGGCTGTTTTGCCATGCAATATTTTTGTACAAGTGTGACTTTTATAGTTTAAAGTTAACCACAAGCGTAAGCTTCTTTCCAAAACATAACAGCTGCTAATTAGATTCATCACCTTGTTTCTCAAAACAAATTTCTTCTGGTTTGATTTTAATACTTTGTAGGAAGAGACAAGAGTTCAGAATTTAGGTTTGTGAATGTACAGTACTTTAACCTGCACTAAAAGGTTTCTTGTATCGCCGGGACAGTGAGAAAGGCAAGGCAGACAAGTAACCCTAAAAACTTATTATGAGACTACCAAACAGGGCAGCTGCCTTCTGAACTGGAAATTGAATCAAATTCATAATACCACCATTGAAATCATAATAGTTATATCCACTGTACACTTAAAAATTAGAGTTTCTTTATGTTAATCTTTTGTCTGAGTGGCTGTCCTGTTACCAACTAGGAATATGTACAAGCGTGTGTTAGGTATACAAATATGAAGATGTCTTCATTAAAGTATTAGTACCACAAGAAAAATATGTCACATGCTAACTTGTGTATCAGACGTTTGGCTGGTAAAGTAAACCCCTTCTGAAAAAGAAAAGTTCCTGACTAGAAGTCTTCACATATTGCAGTACAATAACCAACACTTTTTAAAATACACAATTGACCCCGTAAGCAGTTGAGGGCACACAGAGTTTTAATAAATAGATCTGAAACAGCATATTTCAAATTTGTCATGCATGAAGCAGTCTGCTAGGACGACTAATCAACTTGCATTCATTCCGTAAGAAGTCGAGAACATTACATGTAGGTGTCTTGGTAAAGCAGTTGGGGTCTTGTCTTCTGTGGGTACTGTGTAGGTGGACAGTGCAGCTAACAGAATTATTTCATTTTCTATTTAATATGTTGCACTCAAATGTATTTAAGTCACTGGGTAAAGTTTTCTTCCCCAAATAACAAGCCACATATGCATGGACTTCATCTTTTGAAAAGACTGTAAATTACTCGATGAGAAAATGGAAGTAAATATAACCACAATAGGGTAGCAGCTGTCTCAAATTCGAAGTGACAATTCTGTGATGAGAGGTCTGCGTAACACCCAAGGGTTTTCTTATGCACAAATACATCAGTTCACTTAAACGTATAGCCAGACGTGCTATTTTGGGCAAGATGACTGATTGAACATCCTTTATGAATGCCCCATTTGGCTTTTCTTTCTTGGGTTTGAGATAACATTCATGTTTGAAAGGTCAATTTTTCAAAAACAAATCTGGAATTATTTAATGTAGAGGTGAAATGAAGGCTGACATTTTCAGCTTCTCAATTTGATTATATAAGTTGTTTGTAGAATGATGTTTAGAGTTGTACTTTATGATTTTTCTTTTATTTATTTACAGTCTTATTTATGTTCTGTTTAATATAGTTCAGTTCTGGTCGTAACAATATTTGGCATTAAGGATGCTATTGTGAAAAATATGTAGAGCTGTCTAGATTTTTGCCAGATTAGCTGTTTCAAAAGAAGTATTATTGTCTGATTTGTAAGCATGAGATGAGGTCAAAATTACAGCATTGCTGGCTTTACCTTGCAAAACTCATTTAAAAATGAGAGACATAAACATATTCATGCTTCTTATTTTCAAAATTGTTAAAGTTCAACATATTACTAGGCAGCTTTTAACAATTCTGGGTATGGAGGTTTGGGGAGTATTTTTGCTAATTCAGATTACTCACACTTGAAACACTCAATAGAGTAAGCTAAAATAATATACAAATAAACCCCCATCAGTATAAAATTATAAATATTACTCTTGAAATGGAATTTACTCTGCACAGCAGGATATAACGAATGTAATTAGTTCTGTTTCCAGGTACCAATGTCACTGAAGTTGCATATATCAAAATCTAAATATTGCGGGCGCAAGACTATTTAGCCAAATGAGCAAAGTTTAGCAGAAATTGTAATAGAACACAATCAAGTAATTAAGATTTTATTTTTTTTACTATTGCTATGTTTATACTGTATTAAATATCAAATGCTCAGGACTGAACTAAATATTTAATCAGGTTATATTCTGAATGTGTTTCTGTTCTAATTTTGTCTGTAAGAGTATGCAAATACATCACATAGATTAACTTGTCTCTGCACTTTCCATGTGTTTCAATGATTGGAAAATACATTTTTTAACAAAGCTCTTTTCCAGACCAGTGTTTTATGTAATTCTTTTATTGCTGTCCTATGCCTTTATATGCTCTTTGCAGAAACAGATGGCTGCTACAGCTTTGTCAATGTAAAATCATTGCAATTTATAGAAAGTTCACATCAATCACTGACAAGCCTTAGGGTAAGTTATCTAGAAAGCGATTCGTATACTTGAAGCTAATTCTTTACATTCACTAAGTAAAAGTTGCAAAAACAGTGACCACAGTCAAGTCTGCACAATATCATTAAGCAAAACCAGTATTTCTGAATAAAGAGAGGCTGTGCAGGGATACATTGTCGTACATGCTCACACACACACACTGGAGAATCTTGTATTATGTGACATGATGTCTGAGCACATTTAGCTCACACTAGTGTAAATGATACAGGTGCAGGAACATTATTCAAGGTTGTACCGTATTAGGTTTTTGTAATGCATGCTGAACTGCCACAACAAACTGTTTCAGGACTTTAATACTATTTTTATAAAACACCACATTGTTTAAAGCAGCCCCAGTAGAAGTTCTGCCATTTAAAAGATAATAAACTCTCCGTGCATGCCTAGAGATCAAAAATTTTATAGTCACTTATCCTTAAAAAAAAAAACAAAAACCAAAAAAAATCTGCAGTTGATCAGATTTTGGAGCAATACAGTGTGGTGACTTATTCAGATATTTATAACTCATCAATTAATATTATCAAAATTGAAGGCAAGTAGTGATCAAAGGAACTATTTAGTAAGGAATAATCCCTCCCCCCAATATTGTAAACAGTAGCCTGTCTGTTCAGCAGACCTTTCTTACTGTAATGCATGAGTAAGAAATCTGAAAACCTGGCATCTACCCTTTTTAAAGTCTTCTACTTCCAGTTTCCAGCTGTTGATAGGTGTCTTGCATCTCTGCCATTGCATGCTGCTCTGGCAGTTGATGGTCAGATGACAAGCAGATTGTGCAGAGGAGTAGAGATCCTCCTAGAATTATAAAAAATCCACCAAACCAGCCACTGAACAGTGCATCCCCTATTTCCCATCTGGGCATAATCTCTGGGATGTCTTCATCCCAAAATTCCTGGATTATCATATGGGCAACCCAAGAAACAGGGACTAAGGCCAGAAGTCCAGACATCCACAGGAGTATTCCTCCAAGTAGTAACAGCTGTTTCTTTAGCGTCTGCTCTGTATCCTCCATCTTTAGGCAGTCCAAACCAAGACTAGAGATCACAAGGCTCAGCAGTCCTAGTCCATTTGATGTAGACACTAAAATCCTGGAAATCTTGAATTCTAGAGGCAAAGCTAGGAAAGAATCAAAATCTTTGCACTGTGTTCCTCCTACATCTTGGACTATACAGGTTTGCCAGAGTCCCATGGTCCAAACCTCCAGCACATTTAAGTCTAAACTGAGATTTTTCCAGTCTGGTAAATAGTTACAGGTACCAGTTAAAATCCATCCTAGTACAGACAACAGAAATCCAGATAACTGTAGCCTGTGTCTGTGCACCAGGTTCATTTTTAGCAGTCACAGAAGCACTAAACTATTTGCTTTTGCAGACAGTGGCCTGCTCAATTCTTAGTCATAGTGAACAAAATCAAAAGCTAAAAGAATGCTTTATAAAGCATGAAATACTCCTCCCCCTCTTGCTTTGTGTTGCCCGGTTCCACGTGCAGTGTTGGGGGATTGGGAGGCAGTGTGGAAAACCAGTAGCTGAGGGTGTGGCCACAGCTGTGCTCACCTGTAGTTTCAAGTTTGTTTCTTTAAGAAAAGCATATAGTTTGCTTTCCATCAGTCTGTTAAAGCATTGCAGCAGTAATACTTTAGTCTGGGCATCTCACAGTTTATGTTTTTAATACTGCATTGATACACTTCTACTTAGAGCAAATGAAGCTTTGTGGCCAGTTAAATACCACATGTTTAAAGTCAAAAGTTACGTGTTCGGAACACATGTTGCTTTAAGTGAATACAGCTTAAGGAACCTCTGATAGGATACCTGTATCACCAGAAGACAGTGTGCTTGTTACAGCAGCATTTCTCAGCCTGTTTTTGATGCATAAAGTATGTGGGTGCCAGAAATGCTTAGAGTAACTTGCACAGGCAGCTTAACATGCTACACTGGGAAAACACAAGTTCCTAGGTGTGAAGTACCCACACCATAACACCCCCCCGCCCAAAAAGACACCTGCAAAGCTTGTCAGAATTTCAGACACCTACATTTTCTTAGCATAGCAATTTCCAAGTACACAGAAAACAATTTGACGCAACACATGTATTAAGACTGTTCAAGGATGTGAAAACTCTCGAGTTTGTACATCACTGCATTAGGCAAGTGGAAAGTTGCAACAGGGAGTCAAGCTTTGAGACTCATTTAATCGGCTACATATGAAAAAGAGGCATACTTTGGATAAAAGCCAAGCTGTAAGGGAACATGCATATTCATTTTCAGGATTTTACAATGCAGTTGAGAAAGCAAAAGCACCTTTTCTGCGCAGTCTATGAAAATTTCAGCATTCTGCTGTGCAACAAAGTTTTAAAGAGTTCGGCAGGTGAGAAAATACACCACCTTTCCCATACAAGGCAGAAGTTTAGAAAATCAGCTAGGTAACAAAGAGTCCTTTGAATTACTACTGGAACAAGCTTCTGGCTTGCACTGGGGTTTGAAAAAGATTTCTGTACTGCTTAAAACTTTCCATTTTAAGACCTAGTTTCAGTTTCCAAATGTTGACACTGATCTTGCTGTTCTGCTACTGTGTAATGGACCGAAGATGGATGGACTTCTGTTGAACAGACTGTGCAATTAAGTAGGGATCCTCCTAATATAAGACAAAATCCAGCAAGCCAGCCAACAAACAACGCTTCCCCAAAATCCCACCTGGGAACAATATCTGGTATATTCTCATCCCAGAATTCCTGGACTGTGGAATGGGCAACCCAAGAAACTGGGACAATAGCTGTAATCCCCGATATCCAGAAGAGCATTCCTCCAAAGAGCAACAGCCGTTTCTTTTGGTCCTGCTGTCTTTCACCAATTTTCAAACAGTCCAACCCAAATCCTGAGAGCAAAAGGCCCAAAAGCCCCAATCCATTGGAAAAAAACATCAAAATCCTAGAAATCCTGAGCTCTGGAGGCAAAGCTAGGAAAGAATCGAAGTCCTTGCACTGCATTCCCCCTTCTTCCTGGACAACACAAGCTTGCCAGAGTCCCATGGTCCAGATCTCCAATTCATTCAGTTCCAAGTTAAGATTTTTCCACTGGGGTAAATACATAGTGAGACAGGATAGGACCCATCCCACCAGAGAGACCAGCATGCCACTTAATTGCATCATTAGACGATAGACCAAGGCCATTATAAGAACAGAGTCCCAAAAGCCCAAGGAGGACTGTCTCACCAGCAGCTGTAACAACTGCTACCTTGAGTGATGGTGGAAGCTATGATGATTTTAGTTCTCTGCTGCCCCAAATATAAGCCCTTGCTTTTAACCCTTTTAAAGCTTTGAAACACGTTTTTGTTCTTCACGAATATAAAGTTTCACATAAAGGACGAAGGATTTCACTAAACCATGAGTTAGGCTTTCCGATAAGGATTTGATCTGTTACCTTCCAATTTGCTTGGTAAAATTATATCCCAATGCCTGATGATTACAAGCCTGAGGATGAACAAAGAGGGCTCTATGACCCCTCACCCTAAAACACAACAGAAATCTTTGTGCTTCAATACGGATTAATTAGATTTTAAGTGGTGATAAAAAGTCAGCTCTGTGTGCAACAGGACTTCATTGTAATAGCTAAATTTGAGATTTCAGGGATGTAAATCAAGGCCTTGTAAAGAAAGGTAGACTGTTTGCCTATAATCTTTATTCTTAGACTTCCTCAACATACATAATGGCTTATCTTCCACTGCCCTGTTTTATGTCCCCAGCACTGTAAAAGACGCTTTGTAAAAGATCCTTACATTTCACATTTTCTACATTCATTTCCTTTAAAATGGGCTTTGTTTTGACGGACTCGTAAGGGGAAAAGGAGCCGGGTATGGTGCAAGTACCATAGAAAATGAAATTCTAGACATCCTTCCACCATAATGAACTCAGGCAGATCATCGGCCAGCGTAAACTTTACCTGCCCCAGGACTTCAGCAACACCATGGTAGCGGCTTACACCAGCTCAGAGTGTCCCCTTTCCTAGAGCTCATGTCCCAGATGGCACAGAGTGTATACACTTAGTGTCTAACAACATTTGGCACTCCGTGCTCCCAGGGCCAGGAATGCCTTGTGCTGTTCTGATCAAAGCAAGATACCATAATGCCATTATCCCACTAGGAAACCCTGCATTTTCCTGCTCTTATGTCAGCTACACTTGCGCTTGTCTACAGGGTCAGCAACGAGAACATTTGTGTGCTGTTCCCCTCCGCAGATGTAACAGCACAGCCAGTACAGGAGGAAGCTGAGCAGCGGGAACATGTGCACACATGTACAACCCAGAGATGCTTTCCAGTCTTTCTTAGCTTCATTTCCTAGCTATGATAATGTACTTACTTGCATATTTTAATTCACAGTTGCTCAAAATGGGTTATCAGGTGATGGAAAAACTGCTTTTGAAAGTTTCAAAAATCCTGATGGGTATAATTAAGACATTTCACTGTGAGAAGATACCTTCTCTCTCATTTCTGTATTGAATCTTAATTTCTAACCTTTGTGGTTTTCCTGTCACAAGTTGTGAAGAGCCAACACAAGGAAAAATTATCTATTTCCCTTTTGCTTGTGTACCAGCCCAGTCCAATGACTTACACAAGCTCAAAAAATTATCATGCAAAAGAGCAGGAAACACCAAGGATATTGCTGACAACACAGGGAACAAGTTGATGCAAGCAAGACTCTAACTTCAGCCATCCACTAGACAAAAAAGAAAAAACAACTCTGCATTCATTCATACTCCAGATTGTATTTTCAGATCTGGCAGAGTAGTTTCTCTCCCCTTTCTCTGTTCCAAGCAAGAATTCTAGTTCTGGAAATCATCACAGCGTTCAATGAGAAACTCCATAATGCCATTCAAATAATTTTTCAGATAAACAACTACACTCCAGGAGTGCTTCTGTTCATTCAGGGGCTACATGCTTATCTGACTTCTAAACGATGGTTACCTGCCAGCCGATTACCAGAAGCCTGTTGCTTCTTTCGTCTGTGAACTTTTAACATTTTCTTTTCTACCCTTAATTCTGACAGTCAATATGGTGTGAGAGCATAAGATCTGGCAAGGTGAAGTTTCCATTCATTTTACTAATATTGGCCACAGCTGGGACAGTAGTGCCAGCCTTTAAACTTTAGCAATCAGAAGCACTGACTGCTGCATCAGTAAGATCTGCCAATTAAGTTCTGCAAATTGCTATTAACCATGCACTAACTTAGAGCAAGCAAAGCTTCCTTATGCTATCCTGCGCAAATTAAAAAAATTCTTGTTCTTCCAGTGGAGAAAAAAGATACAGGTAGAACTTGCCTTGTTGCCTGGCTAGTAACGAGATCTGAAATGCCTTAACTTGGAACTTAACTGCTTTTATGAAAATTTCAGCAAACACATAAACAAAGAAAGAACTTCTAGCTGACCCGAGATATATAAGTTCTCAGGTCAGTAACTGCCTTAAATCCTTTTTCCCTTGTCCTTCTTTGACATTTTTGCTCCCCACCCACATTTCTTCCTTTCTCTCACATCTAAAAACGTTTCACTCCCAGAATGATTTTATTTTGGTAGACTCATGCCTACGCAGAAGGTAATAAGTCAGAGTTACTGCAAACCCTAAGGTCCAGAACTGGGCAACACACAGCACCCACAACACGTGCACTGCACGGAGTCCATGTCCCAGCTGTGCTCAGCACCACCTGAATCGTCCTCTCTGCCACTGAGCCCAGAGCTCCTATCAGTTTCTGCTCTACTTTTAGGGCTAATTTGAAACATAAACACAGAGTGCACTGTTAAATGGACAAAAAAACACCTGCCAACATCCGCACAGTCTGAAACAACAGCGGCTGCACTGGCCTCATTATCTCAAGGGGTTTCAGTGGAGCTGGCCACTATCACAAGGCCCACAAACAGGCGAGCTGCTCTAGGACAACCCTTGCCCCTTCTTCCCCCACTCACCTTGCCAGCCTCTGCAGCAAGGACTGTGCTTGTCTAACACAAGCTTGTCAGGAAGAAGAGTGGCTACACCTGCCACTGACCACTGCACTTTCAGGTGAGGACAAATGTAGCCAGGTTTTTAACTGTTTGGCTTTAGACTATTTATTTTTCATTTTCCTTTTAGTTTTTTCTGTAGGCTCTAAATAAAGCCTGATACATGCAGCATTCAGGGGTATCATACACAGCAACTTAAGCAGCCACAGTAATCTCAATACGAGGAACTGAAGTGCTAAACTTGTGGTCAGTTTGCCAGTGCCTGCTTCAAGCAGGAGCCAGCAGACACTCTCCGGAATATCTCTCCGAAGCCGGGCACTTACCATAGACACACAGATTGGTACATCCTACACTTGCTGCTATTGCCATTTGACTATTTCAGCAGGCAGCTCTGAGACACTAAGCTTTTGTACCTCTCGCTACAGACAATGCCCATGAAGAATACTGTGCGAGCCACAATCCTACAGTTTCAGTAATACTGTTAATAGCAAGGGAGATCACATCATTCATTCTAACTAATTCCAAGCATCACTTTGCAAACTGATTTTGATCAGACTAAAGCAGAACAGGGATGGTCAGTATGCGTATCATTTTAGGCAGGTAAGTGCATTAAATTTTTACTTCCCCATAAACCATTTCAGGCTGAATACAAGGATTCAGAATCTTATTGCAAGTAATACATATTTTCTTTAAAAGCTTTAGCAGTACACTAACTCTTCTGGGAATATCCATGGACAGAGAGAGATACACTAATAATTTACCCCCTGCAAAGAGTATTAGGGAATTGTTGTCTTTACACAGCTCTGCAGCCCATACAATTATCCAAATGTTTTATGTTCAGCATAAGCGGGGAAAAAAGTATCAGGTGCAGCACTTTGGGAGCTGATTAGGCAATTTAATCCCACAAAAGCAGTCAGTGTATTATAAGAGATTGACTCTTTCCTATACTTTAATTTCCTTTGTAAGGCATAAGCATGTTCATATTGTGGGCTTGTGTATTCTCCTCCAGCAGTACAAGTGTCTCCAATAAGGTTACACAGACATTACCATAATTTTTGCTAATCTGAAGGGAGTCACAGAGTTCTGTAAATATTTTTCATTCCTCATTTAAATATCTAGTATTTTAATGAATCATTCACAGGTCTTTCTTATCTTCAGATTTCCATCTTATGGATTCATATGCAAAAGATGAAGAGGCAGCATTATAGATTTCCTATAACTCAATCTTAGTTATAGCCAGCAAAACATAGCTACTGTCAGAAGCTGGCAAAGTAGTGCCTTCAGCATCTTACTACAAGTGAGTTAATCAATTCAGCTTGGCAGTCTTCCACTTTCTACCTTATTGCTTGCACTGGAAGTTGTGGGAGTTAGCATTTTCTTACTCAAGTTGGTGATACTGGAGCATCTTTCGGTTTTACATATGCAATATGCCCTTCAGTGAAACCTATAGAAACATCAAGCAAAGAACACAACCCCTACTGACGTCCACACTGACTTACTTTAGTCTGCATTTAAGTGAACTTTGACAAAAATAATTATTTACATTGGTAGATCTTAAAGTTTCAGAGTGTGCCAGAGAGCATCACCATAGAGACAGGTTGACTTCTCCCTGAAAAACTCTCTGTGTGCCCCCAACCACTTACAGTCATAAACTTTGCAACAGAGTGATAGCAGGTATATTCTGGCCTGCTAATGAAGAAGACTGATCTGAATTTTATTTATTTATTACTGAAGTTATTATGGCAGTTCTTCTCTTTGATTTCTTCTTTGTTTCTCCAGTTGAAATTATAGTACCAAGTTAGACACAGCATCACACAGAGCTGGAAGCATAGATGTAGCACTTGTGAGAAGTCCAGTGAATCAAACTGACAAAACATCCACAAATAGTCCATACTCCAGTGTATGAGTGGCACCTGTCGTTATACACCTGCCTGAACCCTAGCAGCTAACCCCAGCAGCAAGCCTTAATTATGGACACTTAAAGACCATTGCAAAGGCAGGGAAGTAAAGAGGGGTAACACCAGTGACAGAGATAATGGCGCTTTCTATTTTGGAAAGGGAAAAGAGAATAACTTTTAAACACACACACATAGAGCTAGCTTATAGTGTGATTACACTTTCATAAAACATCTAACAATACTTAGAGGCAATGACTTATAAGACTACATTCTTTGTTTCTGTATTACATCTGGAGATAGTACCACTCAGTGAATGCTAGGATGCTCCTAGAGCAAAGAAGTCACAAGACAAACAACTGAATATTTTGTGGAGAAGTTAGAGCAGAAGAGGACATTCCAGCAGAGACAAAGCAAATCACCATGAGGGTCATATTGCCTCTTCTGGTCTACCCTCCCTGACAACTGCAGAGAATACACCTCAGTACTGCAGCCACTGCTGATAATTTTACACCGCTGGTCACCAGGGCTGGCATGAAGACACCTCCACTTTGTCTTGCTGAGTGCAGCAGTGGAAGATGAGGACTCAATAAGCACATGTCACCTCAACACTTGTAGAAGAGCCATGAAGTGGTTACAAAACCTTCTCCTGTGGGACATAGCCATCACTGGCCCTCCCTCCTCACATGGGTATATTCCTAGCTGTTCAGCATTGCAAGGACTACTCAATACTGCATACTTTCCCTCTTCAAACTTTGCATGTAATTTATATAAGTCTATTATGTATGCAAAACAAATGTACTTCTGGGAATGAAAGACCTTGCTAACAGTTTCACTTCTGTAAGATTAATCAAAAGTTTGAAATTAGATGTCACGTAGGATTAATGGCAGTTGGACAAGATCTAGGAGGAAAAGGCACTTAAAGAGTTAAGCACAGCAAGGTGACACTGCCTACTTCTGCTTTAGGGACTTATTCAAAAGATTGAAATGAGAGAGAGCAGATTTGCCATCATTATACTGGAAGAATAAAGACTGCTTTAAGGCTCAGTACTTCAACCTTTACAGAAACTTTTCCATCACCATCCCAACCCAGACTTCAAAGTGAGGGTTGACTGGGTTATAAAATTAGCCTTATTCTTCAGGGGGACTATTTTTGATGTACTGTCAATACAGGAGATCACTGTAAGTATGAAAACTCATGTTACTTGAACAGTGATTGGAATGCGATTTCCTTGAACGATGGAAGTCTAAGGAATTAATTTCTGAGCTGTGAAACGTGTAAGCTTCTTTATCATTATCCATCCCTTATTATGAGATTCTGGTTTAATAAGAATGTTGCACACACACATATATATCTCTATAATGCTCTTCATTTAACACCTGCAAACAGTCATAACAATCTTTCTCTCATTCCTTAAGATGTGTTTCTTGTTATCTGTAAACTTATGAGAAATTATTTGTAGTACACAGTTGAACCTACATGGAAAATTGTTATCACATGACAATAGGGATTACAAAGATCATATGGACTTGTTAACCATAAACTAGAAGACTGCACATACCTTTTAATATCAAGCTAGCCAGAATGTTAAATGAGCCATGAGAATTTCTGATATATGAAGGAAGTGAGGGACACCTGTGGTGTTTTGCTCATCTGCCCTAATTGAAATTTGGGGGGAAGGGAGAAAAACAGCTGCACAAATTTACGGTAGTTGTTTAAAACATGATTGTTCTTCAGATTCTAGTGCGTTAAAATGTTTCAGTGTTTTACCTTTTAAGGTGCAGGGAGCTAGGAGGTGCCCAAAGGGAAGTTCTTTCCTAGCAAGCAACTGTTGTCTCTAATGCTGCAGAGCTCTTCTTCCCTCCCAGGATGTAACCAGGATCTAAATATCCCCCCACAACTGAAATCTAAGAAAACTTAGACATTCTGTCATTAATAAATAAAACTATTACCATTTGTCAGTATTAGTTAAAACTTAAATATACACCTTACTGCCATCCCCACCCCTTCTTTCTACTCCCTCTCATGTCCCCTACTTTACATGAAAAAAAGCTAAAAGGCCTCTATATTCAGGTTCCTTCAGGGGCAGCAAGGAAAGAGTCAAGCAGAGATGCCTATGGCATGCCTTCCATGCCTATGGAAGGGATGGATGCAAGGAGGAAAGGAGGAACAACAGCAGTTTCCTCGCTTTGGCTTTCCTCTGGCCCTCCACCGATTGCGGCCACCCAGCAGCATCCTCAGATGTTGAATACTGCCTGCAGAGGTAAAAAGGACGATGCACAGAATCCACTAACACATCTAATGCATGATGTACTCCAAAATGCAGTATAGCTGAGGAGAGTGAGACTGCAGGAGTTCTGATTAATTCTGCATTAGCTAATTGCAATAATGCCTGCCCATGTTCGATATCAATCCAGAGAATGGTAACTGCTGAAGGCTTCTAATATCGTGCCTTTGCAATAGTTAAGTGATTGTTATTTCTGTTTTAATTACTTGATGATGCCCGCATATTGGAAAAGTATTAAATATCTTCTGCAAAGAATCACACACTTTCTAAACACACGTACATAGAGGTGAGTTTTACCTCTGTACCATGGATTCAAACATTTAAACAGAGAATGCTATATCCTAAGTGAAGGACAGCGAAGAGGCGTAGGTTCTGACTGCAAGAAAACAATTGTGAAAATAATTACAAGTGGTATTTCCCACTTACAGACAACTTGTGTTCACCTGAAGAGACATCTGCTTTGAATTCTTTGGCCAGTTACAAAAGTCAGCTTTCTCTTTTACATACCATGATTTCTACATATGTATCTTTTACCCAGAAAGAGATACTGGGAAAGTGACTTTTCTGCAATGTACTCAAGTCTGTGTCATTTTAAATAAAATCTCATGAAGACAAAAGGTAGCATTGCGTGAGTTAAAGGAACATATAAAGGCAATGCAGACATACAGGTTACTAAATCTGGTGTACATTTGCAAAGCTACATTTGCTAAGATAAGAATCGCAATACCAGGCCAGGCCAAAGCAAAATTTATCTAGCCCAGCAGAAAAAACAGCATAACAACATGATACAGATAGATTGATATTGTCCTCATCCTACAGTGTAAAAATCCCTGAGCTTGGACTTCAAGTCTACATGATCATGTTTAGAAGTCTTTAAGGGGCACTCCTCCTATAAATTTGCCCCTAAAGCATAGGCTTGCTGCAACCAAAGTACCTTACAACAATAACTTCCACAGTTTAATTTTGCCTTGCATCAGGTTATTCCCTGTAATTACAAACTCACCACTAGATCATGTTATCTACTAGTCCCTAGTTCTTATGCAACATTCATTATTCTTCCTAATTCACTATATCAAAACTATTCTTTTTAGTATATACCAATTTAATATCCTTATGCAGAGGTCTTGTCCATGCCAAAAAAAAAAAAAAAAAAATCTAGCTTATTATATATACAATTATCTCTAAATAGATGAGAGAGTAGAAATCCCTCTTGCGATAATCCTACCTCCCTGATGTCAATGTTCAATATGTGTACAGAATTCTGTAGAGAATTAATGTTGGAAAATAAATCTCTCCTTTCACAGCACCATTGTGATGGTCGTAATTGTGTTACTGGTCACCATCCAATGTAGGACAAAAAAAAAATTTTGTTAAAATCTTTCCTGAAGTTGAAAATATTGTGAACAGCACCATCTTGTTGGTATACCAGTATGGTGGAACCTGCATTTTGATTTGGGGGGAAAATAAGAACCAAGGAATAAAACAGAAAAATAATAATCCTCTCAGCAGTAGCCTGCTTGAAATCTAGTATCTTCCAGTGTAAGATACAATCTTTAAAAAATGCGTATTTTTTTTTAAATAGGAAAGATACAATTCCAAGTGGATATACAAATGAGTTTCCTGTAATAATCTGCCAGATGCACAGATGGCATGAGATTAGGAAAGTGCTCCTGGCACCAAATGCATGATGATTTTCATAAAGTATAGGTTCAGTAGTTGGGACTAATGCATCTGTATTCATGTGAAAACCTTTTATGCTACATCATATTATCATACTTTCCCTTTACCTAATTATCACTTCTCTGCAGGACAATGATCACAGAATTTGCTGCTTTTTTGGTAGAAGGAAAAGTGGGGCATTACATCCCTCAAGGATTGCAAGCGAACTTCTCTGCCTGACCCATATGTCCAGTTACATGAACCACAACTCATAGGAACACCACTGAAGCAGAGTACAGAAATATTTTTAACCTGGGGAGTTTTCCCACAAAGATGGAAAAAAATTACATGCAGTTTCCATGTAAATTGAAAAAAGCATTTAAAGCCATTTTTGTCCATTTTCTTACAAAACAGGCAAACCTAGACTAATAGACAGTTATTACGTTGATGCAAAAATAATTGCTCTTCTTAACCAGCAATCTATTTATTCTAGTAGCACAGAATTCTGGAGTCCTGGAACTGATGACTCCTTTGAAGGCATTTTAAGCTGTTTGGCTGTGAAAAAACAACCCTTTTCTTACAGGAAGTTGTCAAGATGCTTGAAAATGTGGTAATTGGTGGGAAAGAGGTCTGGTAAGATGAGCGAGGTAGAGTTTCATAGTCCAGCTCGTGCAGCTTCTGCAGAATCATTTGTGAGACACGCAGCCAGGCGTTGTCATAGAGAATTGGTCCCTTTCGATTTAACTGCTGTTGGACATAAATGTTGCAGTTCTTTGTGCATTTTGTCAATTTCCTGGCAATACTTCTCTGCTCTGATGGTTTCACCAGGATTCAAGAAGTTGTAGCGTAGGATTCCACTTGCCAACCATCAGTGACCATACCTTTCTTTTGATGCAGCCTCAGTTTGGGGAAGTGTTTTGGTGCTTCACCTCAGTTCAACCACTGAGCAGAATGCTGTCGTTTATTATATAGAACCCATTTTTTATTTTTATTCTGTTTGTGTGGTACCCATTTGTTGAGCTTCTTTGACATTTCCTCCAAAAATCAAAAAGAATGTTGAATAGTCTATGTTTAGCTGTTCTGCAAATTTTTGCATGGGTCTGCCTTAATAATGGCCCTCAATTGGTTGTCGTCTATTGCAGAAGGATGTACACAGCCCTCCTCATATTCAAGGCTTTTTTTTCTCTTACAAGGTTTTTGGAACCAATGTTGAGCTGTATGTCCATTGACAACTGTCTTAGTTTGGATGAAAAAAAAACCCAACCAAAATATGCTTAGGTGATTTTAATCAGAGATTGTGCAGAATAGGTAACAGTTCTTTGCTACAAGTGTATGTGTGTACAGAACAAAGTCAACAACAAGTGCAATTGAGATCTTAATATGGATTGGGTCCTGTACCCGAGCTCTGGTGGTGCTGGTCACTTTAAGCTGCAGCTCCATTCCGGGCAGCCCCGGCACAGGGCACACAACTTCTCCTAAGCCACAGCTCCGCTCCGGGCAGCCTCCTCCGATCCAGATGGCTATTGATCACACTCACACACACACACACACACAGAGACACAAAGAAGGAAAAATAGAGAGGGAGAGAATATAGCAGTGCAAGCAGAGATAGCAAAGTATGACTATTCTCTATGCAGGAAGATGGCGAAAAGGAAGGAGACTGGAAAATAGCCAGCAAAAGGAATGTCTGGGCAAACAGGACACAACCTCTGCCCCGGTCTCCCTGGAAACAGCCCCTTCCCCCTCCAGCTAGCAAAGGAAGAAAAAAATCCCAAAAAAAGAAAAACAACCTGAAACTATAACATATATTGGGCCCCTGGCCCAATGCTTGGTTGCTAGTAGTTTCCACTGCTTCACATTCTCTTTTGAACTCATACCAAAAACCTGCTCAAATTTGCCTTTTTTCCTCCATCTTTAATTTAAGAGTGTAATATTAAAAAGAATTAACAGTGAATCTAAACCTATTAGCATAAATAAGTAGAGTGAATTTTGAACTTTAAAATGGTGTGCTGCATGAACACAGTTAAACAAAACTTCAATCCAAATGATCT
Source organism: Neomorphus geoffroyi (assembly GCA_033558235.1). Lineage (NCBI taxonomy): Eukaryota > Metazoa > Chordata > Aves > Cuculiformes > Neomorphidae > Neomorphus > Neomorphus geoffroyi. Next base: position 20,111,959 of record JAUMJM010000020.1, on the reverse strand, counting down.
TAAAGGTCTTTTTAAACATAAACAATTCTGTGATTTGCAACAACAAAAATGGGAATTATATTTGCACCAACCTTTGCACTTATTTTTTCTGTCAGCATTGATTTTTAAAGAAAAGGTATCACAGCCTTCTTAGCAACCAGCTCTAACGAAGCACTGCATACAGATGATATTTCCTAACACCATGTTCTTGTTCTCCCCTTTTGTCATCGTTTCTTAAGCAATAGCCCCTACTGGTTAATGTCACAGAGACGGGCATTGTCTGCAATCTTACAAACAAGATTTCTCTTGTTTCAGTGCCTAAAAGGAAGTAGCCTGTTGTTGTTGATGTCATCATTAAATCCCATTCAGTTTGACTTGCTGTAATTTTGAATTCTAGTATGACATTCACGTTCCCTGCAGCACACACACACATTCTATTTTATGATGATATTGAGGAGGGGATAAGGACCTTTTCCAGCTCCTAGCACAAGTATGGAAGTAGATGAGGGCTGATAAGCATTCCCCTTCCTCTATATGATGGAGACTATGTGAGCATGCCAGATTCAAGCAGGTGCATTAAGAGCACAGATTACAGCCATACACCAAAGCACTGCTTAGCCAGTATCCTTTTTCTGTCGGGCAGTAGATGCTAGGGAAGAGCACAAGAATAGGGTAAGTACATAGTGCTATTTCCTCAACATCTTTTCCAGCTTCCACCTAAATGCAGGTCAGGGGTTTCCTAAGTCTAGAGGTGGTGTTTTCCATTCAATAGACCTACACTGTTCTTTCATCATTTTGTCTGAGCACTTACTGAAATCATGTTTAGCTATGAAAATATTCTCATCCAAGGCCAAGTCTACAGAAAACTCTTGCCAGCAAAACAGTGTTAAAACACGGAGAAAGTCAGTCTTTTCCCCTCTTTAACATTTGCACTTAAATAAATTTTTCTGCTTGTATAGCTTATTCTCTCTTGCAGGAGTAAAATATGTTCAATAACAAGATATAATAAAGGGTTTTCTAGTTCAGATTATCCTAGCAAGCCTATTCTAGCTTTAGAAAAACAGCCAGATGACAGAAATCCATACTTAATAGTACACACAAAAATTAAACATTTAAATGTAAACATGTGTATTCCATTTGGTACATAATTTATTTTTCTTAAAATGTCAAGCTGTTAGAAATTTCATTTCTGTGAATCAAAGCTGACACTACTTTCAGAAACTGAATGCTGTTCCCAGTAGCCTCATTTCATCCATCTTTAAAGCATAATACTTACACTACAACATATTTCTTGGGGTTCTGAAATAACAGAACGGTTCTTTATGCCTTCTACTTGTTTTGTTATGTGTAAACTAAACACTAATCCCCTCCAGGCAAAAAACAGACTTACTGGTTCTATGGAAGAGACAAGAACTTCAAAGGTATCATAAAGCTATTGTACAACTGTAATGAGAACCATAAAGTGTGTTTTAATCATCGAAATAAGCAGACAAATCCCAAAACCAGCATTTAGAAGTAGAGCTTACAGGAGTGACAAGAAGAAAACCTGAGCTCAAGTTCTGATCTCCACACAAACTGAACTGGACTGCTGACAAATAGCCACAATCCACAGTTTCATAATATAGACTGGATTCAGTGGCTCTCTAGGCCAAAGTAGTATAATAACATGCAGAACAAGGAAGATGACCAAGTACTGGAAGTCAGGCTCACGTCTTTTTCTCAGCTCTGATAATGGACTTAGTTTTAAGAAGCAATTTAACTACATTTTCTGTTAAGTACTTTGTTTTACTTCACACATAAAATGAGATTCAGAGCAGAAAAAACTATTGCCTATCTAAGGTGGCCAGAAAGAACAAAAGAGACACTGTACAAGATATTTGTACAAGAAGCAATCTAGTTTTGCATATTTATAAGGCAAATAATTTCACTTTCAAAAGAAAAAAGGCTATATTGCATGAACATTTTAGTGCACAGCACATTTAAGAATAAGTCCAGCAGTGTCAGTATTCTGATGAAGAAAGTGGTCCTAAGGGTTGATACATCTTACGACTATAGGAGAATTGACAGAAGAGAATTCTTTGATGTTTTATTTAAAAGTTTTGCTCAATAATTCAATAAAGAGATCCATTATAAATCAGGAAAGAGTAAGAACGTGCCATGAGTACAATCCAGTAATGAATAAAAAACAAACCAACACAAGGATAGAAAATATCTGTAATTTAGGAAGCACATAATTCACTATTTAACCCCACAGAACTAAGTTACCTGGGGTTTAAACCAGCATGATGTCTTGGATCTAAACAGTAACCCTTCATCCCAGAAAAAGAACAGATGAAAATTACACAGCGCCAATGTTTTTATTAACAGACATGCAATACCCTAGCTTTTTGATCACCTACTGACACCAGATTTTTTCAGGACTCCAGGTGAGACAAACATAAAAAGGAGAAGTAAGATGTATGTGTTTTGTTCCTTGTATCTTTCACTCTCATTCCTGAACAAGTACTGTCAGGTCAGGTAGATAACCCAATGACTATTAATTAATCAAAACTCTGTTGCACATAAATCCCAAGACTATGATTCAGCAGGATTCATCCCAAAAAGAGGATTTACCTTAACTTCATTCAAAGCTACATTACCTTACTGATCTCAAGTGTCACAAAAGATGTGGCACAGCAGGATGGGATTTCTAGGTTTTCTGATGGACACACTTTCATGGACACCTCATTTCCCCTCCATGTTATCTGTATTTAGCTTCACATACAGAAGACTAAAAATACTAATTTCTTACATTCCCACAACTGCAACTTATCTTGCCATTCTGCATTGTCTACCAGGAACTACAAAATTATTTTACATAAGCTGCTAGCTGCTAGGAATCTGCTAGCAGCAAAGAAGCCAAACCAAATTAAGAAAAGCATTTCCACAAAGAGTCTTCCATCAAAACACAGCATATATGGAAATTTCCAACAACTCAGCATGTTGCTACATTGCCATTTGCCCATAAATTCCAATAATACATAGCTCTGGGATCCCATTAGCATCCTAGGGAGTGAATAACAAGTAAGCTATAAATCTCAAGCCCTATAATCACAGTCAGGGCTACCTATCCCCCAGTCTTTGAATCAAAAAAATATATTTTAAAATTAGGGTTTTTTATTTTATTTTGTGCCAAAACAAGCAATTCTTAATTGAATGGCATCTTTTATCAGCTTCAACTGTAACCCTGTCATCTATCACCACTCTCTAAACAAGATATCCAGCTACCAAAAAACCCCAACTGAAACCAAAATGTCAAGTACAGGATCTGTTATTACAGCAGAAACATCATAACTAGATATAGAAGGCTAAGCACTTTGTGCTTCCTTCCTTCCCAGGAAGTAATATTTCTACATCTTGCTATTCTTGTATCCCCCTTCCCACCCCCACCTCCAATACCTATTCTATTCAAGATAGTCCTGATTGTCCCTTCAAAATACATCATAATTTGTCCCAGATGCTCCTCTGCAGGTATTGATTAAAATAATAATAATAGCCATCTTTCTTCTTGACTCAGGTACCACTGAGGCACCAAAGGTCAATACCAACACAAGCCAGAACTTAGCAGGACGTGACAGTGGTAACATTCGCAAGGAAACAAGATCCTGCTTTAATCAATCTCCTGCTGCTTTATATTCCTAATCTGAAGGCAAATGCCACTAGCTTGATATGCCTTGAGGTGAAGAATAGCTGCCTTCATTTTATTATCCTAACAGGATTGGGAAAAAAAAAATCAATTAAAAAAAAAAATAAATCTATGTGTTTAAGAAATTACTTGGGAACAAGCTCTGAGAATTATACAAACCCTTCTTATGCTATGATGTCAGGCATAACTGGAAAGCAAGAAGAAATGGGAAACATAAGCCTGAAGAACTAAATGCAAGTGAGGCAGATCTAAACCATCTCCCCTTACACCTCTATTCTATTTCTCTTTCTCAGTTTTGGAAAGCTGTAGTAAGAACTCTGTTCTATTATGTACATCCCACAGGTATTCAAATGTAAAACTTATCAGATTGTGTAAGAAGTCTTCAACCTGAGGCATGGGCTTACATATATTACGATGGAAATTAGAATTTGCTATACTTGTCACTACTTAAATTCTTAACAGTCAGAGCTGACAGTCAAATTATGTTAGGAGCTCAACACTAAAAAAGGTGTGCATTGAAAAGGGTTCCGATAGTGTTTTTAAGATTATTTAATCTGTAGGACAAAATAAAAATCGGAAGGTTTATGCTTATGTTGCTATTGTCTCTGGGTATTCAATTTCAAGAAGGCTAGAATAATTTACTATAGCATAAACTGGCCGTGAATTGCCAGATTTACCCCTTTTAAAGTAAGGCTTGTTCTTTTAAACAAGCCACATATGAAGTTATTCACATACACCGTTATACACATACTGCTGTGTATACCAAGATCCTTTAATAAGAATAACACTTTCAAACAGGCAAAATGTAGAAGTGTATTTCTGCAAAACCATGATCAAATAGCAGTAAAGTGATGAACAACAGTTCCAGACAGTTTCCCAAAAAAGAAGTTTCCTTTTCACTGAAATGAGAGACATTTAGAGACATTTCTAGACACAGTTTATGTGTAGTCATAAACCAAACCAATTCGTTACTACAGACTACTGATTAACATTATACTTACCTCCTACATTACAACTTCTCTTATGCTACAACCTGAGTTGACAGTGTTTTCAAAGACTGCTTTCAACTAAATGCAGCTTGGATTCTTCAGCATCTCAGCACCTAACTGCTAAATGTCGTTACTACACAGCTTACAAACATTTTAACACTAGTGCAATGATGTACAAGTTGATTGTTATTGCTCTAACATAAGAAAGGGCATATGGTTCCTGTCAGACTATTTTGTTTATTTCATTCTTACAGATGTTGTGGAAGCAAATAGGAATTTTAGGTAGACTTCTCAAAACTTTAATGGTTTTTCTGTATGTGTAGCTATTTATGCTAAAAGCTTTCATTTAAACAAATACCTTAGTGCAGTTAGCACAAGGCAAAAGCAATTGAGAGTCATTCACCATTTGTTTTCCCTTTCATTACCCGACTACTCAGTGATCCTAGGCACAAATAGAGCAGTGCTGCAAGACAGCTATGACAGCATACAAAATGTTAGTGCCTGGTCCTGAAGGACTTCCAGTCAGAAAAAAGATTAAAACCTTCTGAAATAGTTTCCCTGCAGGCTTGATGAAAAAAACCCCACATCTAATATTACTGCAAGAGTTCACTGAGGCTCCAACCAGCACACAATAAAACTAGATGCTGTGCTAAGTAGCAACATTTGCCTCAACTTTCTTTCTCTGCTCTTAAGTTGGGTCCCCACTCTTACTAAGAGCACAGCCCATTATCAGATGGGCAGCCTGGGGCTAGTCAAAGAAAATGTTCATTCTCCTCAGTTCTATGAGAGCTTTTAAACAAACAGCAGTTTAAAACTGCTTCAAATTTTGGAACATTAGAAATGGCCTCAGTAAAAACATATCTGTGAGGCACAGAAGGCTGCTGGCGGTGAGAAACAAGTTGAATCAATAAAATTAACTACCTCTCCATCTGATGGAAGATAACACACTTCTTTAAACGGTAGCAAATACATGCAAATTTGTTCTAGTCCAACAAAATATTTATATCATCACATCTGGAAAGAATACAGAATTGTCCCTCTCCCTACCAGCAATCAAAAGCAGCAGACTGGTATAGTATGGTCAGAGCAGATTCATGCCTGGAGTACCAGCTTCTGGAGTCTTGCAATTACATTCAAATCTATCTTTCCAGTTTTCAATCATCAAATTTAGCATTGCAAGCCTACATTTGCAGAAAGCCTGATTCAATTGCTCTGGCAAACACAAATCACTTTATGACCATGCATGTGTTGTAATCTCATGACTCACTGCTGGACCCATAGAACATGCATGCCTCCAAACCCAAGCTGTACATACACAATAGGCTTAGCCAAAATTGTTGCCCTACAGTCCATACATCATGTTTATGTAAAGTAAAGCCTTCTTGCTATTGCTACCAGCACCGCTCTACAAAGATGTCTGAAAACAGAGAGGTGCCTCAATGCTGGGTATATAAAATCAAGTTTTTTGGACAGACACTGTTATGAATTTGGGCGTGTCCAGCAGTATTCTGGGTGTAGTTGTCATCAGCCCATACCTAGCAAGTAAATAAATCCTATGAAAACACACCTGTGCCCAGACAATAGTATTAATAAACAGGAGGAATAAGTATGCTTCACATTTCTATTACTAATGTATTATCTTGCTGTAAATATTAACTTTGCTGTAGTTTAGACCACGAAATGCAAATTAATGGAAAACTTATGGGAACATATAAAGACTATGCTTTTAATGATCTTCTTAATACTACCTTTCAGCATACCGGTGGGAATTATGGAGATTCATTGTGAGACATTATTTCCAGTGCCATTAGAGCCTTAAGACACACAGATAAAAGTGTAAAATGACATAAGAATGCATAAGGAGCATTTTAGTGACTTTTTAATAACTTCTTAATCATCGAAGTGTTTCTAATACAATTGTTTCCAGCATGTAATTTAAATTGAAAGTTAACGTTTAACAGGAATAGATGTAACAAACCAGTTTTAGTAGGATTTCTTATTAGAATATTTCAATTTTACCAAATAGCAAAAGCTAACATTTTAATATTATAAACTGCTACAGTAGAAAGCAAAAGATCTGAATGGTTGGAAAATAAGTAACAGTGCTTCTTTGTTCAGACCTGTTTTGTGATAGAAACCAAATACAATTTTTAATACATTCCACTTGAAAGTGCTGAGGGTCCAAAAAAAAAAAATCATCTCTAAATCAATGAAATGCTTCTCCTTTAAACACAGTAACTTCTAAACAGAGGCAGAAGAGTGTAGTAAAACTCTGTTGGATAATGTACAAGTTTAAAATAGCAGCCCTTAAGATTAACATGGCAGATTTTCTGAATTTAGATTTGTCCTGGAGAAGAGCTTTGCGAGATGATTCAGCTCTTACACCACACCAATACAATGCAGGACATAATCTGCGTCACCAGCAGTAACCTCTAGGCCTAAAATGGCCTCAGGTAACCTATACATTTCCTCCAAATGCCCTTAAATACAACTAATCAGTTTAAGAGAAAAAATCTTGCGCTAGTGCCTCTTCTTGAGTGCTGAAGCTAGTTAGAACTATGCAGGTGAAAAATACATGTTCCTTTCTTACACTGATTGCTGGGTATATAAGGGTGTACACCACTAGCCCTTTTAAGTCACAAATTCCAGGTTCAGGTAGGCCTATGGAGTAAATGACTCCTACAATCAAAAACTCCCAGTCTGTCAGCTCGGTTGCCTGCGCTCCTTTGGAAAGTAAAAGTTTCAAACACCTCCATCTCAGCCATTAGAAAGAAATCTATAAGTACTAATCCAATACACTTGAAAACTGCCAGACATTAATACCAAAGGGACAGACAGGACATTACTTATGAACACCAAGAAACAACTGGAAAAAGCACTGAAACATGAATACTTCTATAGCAGCCACTGCCCTGCCACAGGCATGCATAGACCTTGCTGTCTTTCTTTAGAAGGGAAAAGGTTAATTTGTAGGCCAATACATCACAAGTATCAGCCTCTTTCCAAAGAAGCACTCAACATGTCCCTTTGTTCAATCTAATCTCTGCCTGCAAACAACCACTCTCCACACCAGTGCTGCCATACAAATCCTACAGGGCCTTGCAAACTTCAGCTCCAGTCAGGATTTAAACACAAGGCCCCCAGAAGCCAGAGCTTTGTTCAGGGTGCTCATCAAGGCCTTGCTGTTGCACTTTTTCCTCAACGGCGAGCACAGCCTTCTCAGCTCTTGCATCCCTTGGTAAACACCACTGCAGAGCACGTTTGTATGCCCCCACCCCCCCGCAGCTCAACTGTATGCAAAGCTCCCATCTAATCCCAGCCTTCCCTCACTCAAAGTGCAGACCATAAACATAACGTTTCTGCTTCTACCTGGGTCCCTCCAAGTGCCTGTTTCCTCTTCCCGTTCACAGGGATGTAGTGATTTTCCTGCAACCGAACAACACCACCACAGCGAGGTTTTTTGCTCTTGTAGGTTTTTCCCGTCCACCCCACCCCACCCCCCAGGTTCCTCACACCCCCGGGCACAGCTGAGCGCTAATGAGGTATTCAGGCACCATTAAGCCTCCTTCCTGTTAATTCAGGGTTGTACCTCTGCACTAGGTCAATCCCACAACTTCCCATCCCTGAGGCAAAAAGAGGGCAGATTTAACTCCTGCTGTGTGCTGGGTTGCTTTTAACTTGGAACAGGGCAGGATACAGACTGCATTCTGCCATTCCGAACAGTTGCAGTAGTTTCAGACAAATATTTTGGTTTGCTTTGAGGTGGATCTCTATTCTTCAAAAACCTACAGGAATGAGACAGACCTGCTTGCTCCAGAAGAGTAAACGCTTTTGGTTGTTCAGCTGAGATCAAAGACACTCTGTTCAAACTAATTTTGACCTCTATCCCTTAGATTTCAATGAGTGTCCCAACACTTGGATTCACTCACGCATGTATGCTTGCTATTGACTAGGAATGCTATTTACACTGGAGAAGTTTTCTGTGAACAGGTATGTTCTTGTAGAAACTGCTAGTTACCAAACTGGCACTTTATTCAAACAAACAGAAAAACAAACAAAACCACTTTCTTCTCCCACAAAACATGGAGATTTTTGCCTTTAATGCAGCAAACCTGAACGCAAATTACTCCCACCTCAGCAAAACTGAACACAAATTACACTTCATCAGGTTCAGGAACAGCATTGAGGAGCTGTTCCTCAAAACAGTTGAAAGTACTCAATTGAATGGCCCATTTTGATTTTTGCATGTAGAGACTGTAACCTCTACAGTCTAGTTAGTCAGATATGCACAAGGGAGGACACATGGATTTCAGTTCCTCTTTTGGCAACCATCCTACACTAAATATTTGTAAGATCCAGAACCCCCTGCCTTTCCTTTTCTTTGGGAGTGGTCTCACCAGCAAAGGACACACTTACTCCTCCTGACCTAAAGTATATTTTATTCACCAAACGGAATTCAATAAACAGAACACTAGAACACTTTATACCCTGGTAATTAGGACATTGCCTTTCAAATTCCTACAAGCAGTGAATGAAGTAGACTTTGTGTACCTACTTTCCACATGAATGCTCTAATCATTAAGGTCTTGGATAAACAAGGAGAGGGCATAGGCCACTCTTGCCTTTTCACCAGCCTAAGATAACAAATAGAACTTTTCTCTCTCAACTTCATTTTAAACTCAAGCAAAAAACATCCATAGGATGTAAACCGACAAGCAGCAAAACATTTTTTCTAATCTTTCTCTACTGACCCTTCAGGAGGGAGTGTAGGAAAGGGCCACCATCACCTAGGGTCACCTGGATACCCACCCCTTCCAGAGACACTCAGCTCTAGACCACTCACTTCTCTTTCTGGGCTGGCATCCAATTTATACAACTGAGCATGAATCAGGCACCCACTGGTTACTTCATTGTTATAGCTGTTCTCCCAGGTCTATAGAGTACCCCTTTCTCTGTATTTCCTCTCCTAAAAAGTATCACTACTTGTTCCTGAGAAAACCACGTGTTTTGCATTGAGCCTGTGCTCATTAAGTTCAGAATTACTCCTGGATTCATTTTCATATATGAAGAAAGTACCTCACTGTGAACCTCAATTGAACCTATATAAATGAGAGAGGCACTGAGCTCTCCCACACAACCAAGTCTGAGACACTCCTGGGCATGGCACATGTTATGTGGGAACTTTATTACCTGTGGATTACAGATCCTTCAGTGCAATTGCAGCAGAGTGTGAATTTTAACCTCACATACATAAATACCACTTAAATTCATTTGTGGATCTAACTTTTTTAAGTAAAGCTAACCTCAGCAAGTATTTTTCTCTCTTTGCTGTTTTTCTCTTCTCCATCTAATTTGGGAGTTAAAAGAGCCAATGAGTTTACAACAGGGCTCCAAAACGGAGTTTGGAAATAAAAAGGTCAGAAGGCGAGTTTGCTTAATATCTACCCCAATGGAATGAACTCCAGTTTTGTTGGGCATTTATCCTTAAAGCACACTTGACAATGGGGCAACATCATGCTGAATTGCTCAAAGGCAAAACCGTTCTGGGATAATCGGTTTACGCACATACATAGTGTGCCATTCATTGTATGCCCAGTACAAACCCCTTTTCTGTGCTAAAAGAAGGACTCTGGAGGTTTACTCATCGTGAATGAGAATTTTCAGTCTATATCACAATATAAGCTAGCAAATGTATCATGAAGCCATGCCAGTGCATTACAGTGCAGGATAAAATAAAAAACATATCAAAATAGCTCTTTAAAACAATGCAGACTATAAATTCATAGGATAGCTTCTTCCCAGATACTGAAAATATGGGCTAAATGCTAGTTCCAAATCTGTGCAGCAGGCTCCTTGACAAACATTTGGCTCTCAATAAAGAGATTACTGTAGGATTAAGACTTACCATGGGAGGTAGAGAAGAAACAAATCTCTAATTATCTCTGCTTTTGTGCTCTGGTCATGATTTCTTTTTCTCTGGGGAAAAATAAGCTTTGTGTTGTCTACAGTTTAATGTGTGTATTCTTTCAGTTAGTTTTAATATATTTTAAAGTGTTAATAAGGTAACTAGTAACTTTTATTTTCTGGTTGTTACATGCACTTTTTAATAGGAATATTTTCTGTAATTGTTCTTGCAGATATACACATGTTCATGCTAAAAAGCCCTTTTTAAAATATTCTACTCTATAACCTGAAATTTCCTTTTATGTAAACCACCTAAATCATCTGAACCACTACAGGAGAAGGAATTTTGGATTTGCAATCAGTTTACTTTTTGTTACTATTTAACTATACTATTGACAAATATTTGCAAAGCAAACTCTCTTTATTAATGACTAAACACCATCAAGAACAGAAATAACCTTCCTCATTTAGAGAATGCCATCCAATTTACTATCTTATTCTTCCTCCTAGGGGCAAAGTTGGAGTTGGAAGAAAAGTAACTGATAAAACAGAACAATCTTGATCTAGAAAAACAAAATCACAGCTCTGCTGAGTGGAGTGAGAATGGGAGGACACTGAAGGACCTCCTTTCTAATAGTGTAAGAGAAAACATAGCTCAGTAGGGAGAGAATGAGAAGTTACTTGCAGACAGGAACTGCAATTTAAAACAACTTTAGAAAAGCATGTGAGATACTGCTTTTGGTGAATTTGGTGAAGAGGAAGGAAAGATGAATACAGAGAAGAAAAGATAGAAATGAGGGAGACTGACAAGACAACAGGGAGGAAAATGTGAGTGAGAAAAATGAAGTAAGTGACAGGAATATTAGGATAAGTATTGATGTTGCACATGTGGAAGAAATTAAAACCACCAGGAAAATTCACTAAGTACACTCAAGAAAAAGTAGCTAAAAAAAAGGAAAAAACCTCATGAAAAATGAAGAAAATCCTAAGGTATCTGTCGTTTTCTGATTTTACAAAATCTACTCTAAATTACATATACTTCTGTTTGATTTAGAGGAAGTCAGGAAAGCTGAACAAAATGGAGTTTTTTCCCCTGGAAAATCAAGTATCCAAACCACAATTTTTTTCTGTTAGGAAAAGTAGAACAAAATATGTTATTATGAGTTAAACTAAATTGATGTTAAGTTTGCCTAACCAATTAAACCCCCTCATTTGGGGTTAACCTATAACTAAACTTCCCCTATGCGAATTGTTGCAGAATTTCTGGGGAGTTATTGTTCAACTACCACACTCTATTCAAGGGATTAACGTTCCCAAAGCGGACTGCAGCTTCCCATCTGCCAAAACTGTTATATTATACACTACTCGCAGGAAAACCGGTACCTCATGCCTAAATAGACACCTAGTCTAGAGACAAAAATAGGAACAAGGCACAGAAATGTTTATTTCATAAAGCTCCCCCTTCCCACTTGTACTCATTATTTGCTTCCAGTCCACAGGCTTATTATGGTTTTCTATTTCCTGCCTTCACCTCCTCTCATATCCAAAGATATATCCTCTGTGCTCCATGCTCTTACCACCACACCAACCATGTTTCTTTCCATATTACTGCCACCTTTTCTCTGCCCTCATCCTTATTCACTAGACACTGTCTGCTACGAAGACTAGTATGTCTGCTATGAAAAGTAATATGCTCTCCTTGGTATTTCAGGCACATCATCCTATCCAGGAATCTTCACTCTCAAATGGCTGTCACTCAGACCTGTTTCATGAGCTCAGATAACAAGCCTCTTAGCCAATGCTAGTTAAGGGGTTGATGGAGAATGTGAGCATGTTTGTAAAACATGAAGTCCTTGGTATGTGCTGACACAAAGGACACATATTTGTAGGTTAAAAAAACCCCAACTCAGTACCAGCAAAGAATTTCGAGCATAAAAAGGAGAGTATGTTTCAGTTAGGTGTTGTGATGTATATGCCCAGGGGTGTAACATGTATGTGCACATGATAGGTGTGTTGATGATAAGAAATGTTTTCAGCTCCTGCTGATTTTTTGCTTACCCCTAGGACTTGTTATAGAAGAAAACAGAATTCCAAAAATCTATTACAAAAAATATACTAAGATGTACATAAGAAATTTAGTCTTGGATCACAGTTCAATTGTAACTAGATGTCTTCTGATTTTTTTGTAAAGACAGCAACTTCATGTATTTTGCAAACTAAATATGCTTATATGCAAAATTAACTACTATATATATTAAATTTGTAAGGCATTTTAGCCTTTCCTTCTGGAATCAACTAAGCTCACTGATTAATCACATGGGAAAAAACCTTTTCAAAGCTTCCCTCCAAAGAACATTTGTGTCGGAATTATGAGAGACCTAAAGGATGAACCAGTCAAATGTTCTCCAAATCCTAAGTAAATCGGCTTTGTGTTGGATATGAGTTGTCTTCCACCCCCACAAAGGAATTTCAAAGGTGTGAGTTACTCAGTGTACTTGTATTTTTCAACAGAAATAACAGATGTTCTCAAGTTTTTCCAAGCTGTGACTCCAACTGTTGTGCTGAAAAAAGTCATGACCCAGCTTCTACAAACATATTAAAACCGATTTTATTTCACTTTACATTTTATTAGCCAGTTGCTCTGTCTATTTATACCATTAAACACGATGATTTCAAGGACAAAGGGACTCATCACACACTAATTGAAACCAATGTCAGCACTCCAACTGGGTGCCAGAGTCCTTTACAAACATTGGCAAGCACACTCAGTGAACTCATGTTAAAAAAAGTCCAATCTTTGCATAATCTCTAATGTCTTGTGGTATTCAGAATACCAAAATAATAGGCAAGGGAAGTAAAGCAGTTTGTCAAGGATCTGTCCCTTTCTATTTACACCCCAAAACTATAAGGTTGGACCTGCCAACACTCCATGGTATAAAAGAGATATTATTGGATGCCTGCTTGAATAAAGCACATAGGAATCAGAGATGTAACCATGGTATAAAGATCATGAACTGCCAATTTAGTACAGGGCAGGTCTAAAAATCACAGTGGAAAGTGTACCTTTAAAAATACACAATTATCATTTGCATCTTTAGACCACCACCTCAGCCCCTACCTGTGAGCTTTAGAAGCAGTAATGATGTGCAATTTCTGAATTAGGCATATATCAACTGGTTATCTAGCATACCTTAGGGGAATGGTAACAGCTGACCTCCTTCCAAAACCTTTTCACCACGAGAGCCCTCATGTGAGTTTCTCTCTACCTACCTGTCAATATTCACAAAACTCTAATTATTCCAACTGGTTTTGATATTTAAAAATAAATTTCTTCTCAAACTTGGTCTGTATATTCAAAACTTGTTACAGACAGATTGATAGGCAAATAGCATGAAACCTGGTAAAACAGTAGTATTGAACAAAATTAATGCAGCCCATGTGGAATACATTAAAATTGCCTGATTGACATTCCCTATAAAGTAATTACCATGGTGAAATCATTAACTAGTACTGTGTTAACTCTGTGGAGCTCTGCAAACAAAGATTCTCTTTTAGTTTGTCAGTGACCTAAGAGAATAGTATCTTTCTCTTCAGGATTTATGGGTTGAAATACTAAAAGAGTTTGTTATCCAAGTCAGACAAGTCTATTGCATTAAAGCCTTCACTTAAAATCTTTGTTGTTAACACTCATTGCTTGTTACAGCCATATTCATAATCCCAAGAAACTTTCTTAAACACAATACAGATTGCACTTTGTTACTTTATGAGATATCAGATGACAACAAGCCACTAACAAGTATATTTAATTTTGTCTCTCAGCAAATTACACAACTTTTAGTTTAATAAAGTCAGATAAAAAATGCCTGTCTTCTTACAACATTGGCTAAATCAAAATATACTTTTGAAGAAAATAAAATATTTTGACTGCTGACAATTGAACTGATTTTATATGAGGTAATTTCTCTAGTGCCTTGTTTCCTACACACACCAGACAAGTATTCAGAGCCCCAGCTCTCTACACATTCACAGCTAAAAATATATGAATGCGTAGCCTTAAAGACTTTTTCACATAAAGAAGGAAGAAGCCTTCCTTACCTGTAGTCAGAGTGGGTTTGTCTGTGTATGGTTTATTCATGTAGTGTGTACATTATTTGGATGACTTAAGCCAAAGGCCTTTTTACTATGTACCTGCTAGAATCAATATCTAACACACAGATGATTAATAGCGTTTGCAGCTTGGGAATCAAGTCTTTCTGAATAATGAAGAGTCAAATATCTAGTGGTGTTTATCGGGTGTGCAATCCACCTTTTTAAAACGTGAATATTCTGAAACATCATGGCCTATCACCTTAATTAGCCAAACTACAAAACAATTGTAGAGGCATTTCATTATCTGTGCTTTTTGTTCCTAAGGGCTAGGATTAAAAAAAAAGGTTTGCCTTGAGAAATTACTAGGAAATCTGCTGAGAATTGTGCTCAGAACTGTCCTGAAATAATGAAATCAAACTTGTATAACTTAGTATCAATGAATGGCATCAGGGACTGACTGCCATTCCACAGGGACTGAAGCTAGATACCAGTCTGTGTTCACACTGCTGGGGCTCCAGTCTTTTTGAGGGCTCTGAGGGTAGTTTTCACCCTTTCACTATTCAATCCATAGACTTTCTTGCAATTAGTCCAACAGCATGCAAATGATAGCTGGATATTTTTAAAGATGTATATATATATATCCACTGTGAATTGAATGGAGTCATGCCCTGCACTGGGCTTATTTTAAATCGGCAGTTCACGAGCTTTATTCCATGGCTGCATCACTGATTTATATGTGTTTTCATTCAAGTAGGAATCTGATAATACTTATTTTATAAAACAGTGAAGACATATCTACATTATAGTTTTGGAGTGTAACTAGAAAAGGACAGATTTTTGACGAACTGCTTTGTTCCTGTACCCATTATTTGGTACTGTGGATACTTCAAGATGTTAGAGATTATGCAAAGGCTGGAACTCTAAAATAAAGGCATTATGAGGTAATAAAGTCATGGAAAAAAAAACAAAGGAGGCAGGTATTACATGGAAGTATGACATAGCAAACAACTGTATAGAAAAACAGGTTTAATCTGTTTGCTTACCATACATCTCTTTTATATAGGCTGCCATACAAAATAAAACAAATGCCCTACACAAGCCTTAGTGCATTATGTCAATAGAGTCATCTTTATCAAATGTACGTGTAATCTTGCCAGAGAACAACATCAAAGTTGTTTGACAAGACCTATTTTTCCTCAACGAAACAGGAACTTTATGGTCATGAATGAAAATGTGATATTCTAGCTGCTAAATATTGAAAGCATGCAGATCTCACAGGTTTCTCGCTTTCTGTCCACCTCTTAGTGATGTCTTAATTCTCTAAGAATCTTAAATTGCATACTCTAGTTATTAGCCTAAATTCTCCTCCAGCCTCATCCCTTCCAATTGCTTTTCAGAAGGCATAACTTATAACAGAATATTCACTTTCCTCTACCTACATGAGATGATAAAATAACAGAATTTCCAAAAGGACAGAAACAGGGGAAAAAACCACCAGTTTATATTGGCTCTCTGTAAAACAGAATTGTGCAGAACCACATTTATCCCCATTCTAAAACCAAAATTCTAAACCTTGTCAGCATTGTGGTTGAATTTGGTTGTGGTGCTTGTGGTGCTAGTAAGGGACCCATAAAAAGCACCACTATGCCCCCATCACCCCATCCTGACATGGTTCTTACTGAGTGAGACAAACTAAGTGACTACAGCCCCTCAGGGTGTAGGCTGGTAATACTACTAAGCCAGGAAGAGTCACTTGTCACAAAAGGCACAGCTTTGGTCCCCCTCTTTCTTTTAGTTGCTATGCCAAATTTGTTCCTGGCATCAACACAATTAAGAAACTTTGGTATGGCAAATTAAACATCCTGTATTGAAACATTCTGGAAGTTTGTTACAGACATACAAAGAAGACAAATAATTTGGTTTATTCTGGCTTTATTAATACTGCTCTTAAAATTACACCTAAACCCAACCTCAGTGTACCAAAGAGGCTGTTTTGACTCTAAAGTGCTTATTATTTATTGCTAGGCTTATAGAGAGAAGATAAGGAGGAAAAATATGTGATACCAGTTCACATGGAAAAGTCTATCTAGCAAAATAGTTATGCAGCTATGCTTGGACTCTGACAAACCTTGGGGCAGAAACGAGATTCTTGAAAAAGCAGAGGAAGGTGGGCTTAGGGGCATTTTCAAAGATTTTGTGTTATGCATAATCAGCAGCATAGGTGAAAGCATGAAAGTGAATGTATAGGAGTGCTTGGAAAGACTAGCATCATTTATGGAATAGCAGTGAGGGACTAGTTCTTGGTAATGTAGATGAGACATGGCTTGAAAAGGAAATAGAAGCCATTTGTATTTCACACAGTGAAGAAAAGGGAGTCAATTGTGTTGTGCAAAAAAGAGGAGTGACAGGACTGGGACAATAAGCCAAGAAAATGACCTTTGTAATTAGATTGAAAGACAATGAAAGTGTTGTTTAAGCGCATATGTGTTATGCACACAGCTCTTAGCAGGTTGTTCTGGGGAGAGGGAGGCAGGAGGTCATGGGAGCTGAGAGGGTAAGCAAGACATACCTGAAAAAGACAAAAAGTAGTAACAGGACAGAATTCAACTATTGAAAACAGACCGGAGCCCACAGATTAACAACTAGAACAGCTGATGTGGATAAGACAAGAGCCAGCACAAGTGCATCCTACCATTAGAAATCCTGTAATTGACAATTAGAAGTATTTTGTAAGAAATTCGTACAAATCTGACACTGCTGTCTAGAAAGTAGCAGTCATGAAGACTGTAACTCAGAAACAATGTCAGTCCTGAAACACATAAGCATATGCTAAACTTCAGGTAAACAGGATAGTTCTTGGTATTTGCTTTCTTAAAACAGAGGTGAACCTCAAATAAGTTTAAAACAGTTACAGTCTTTCTCCCAGTGTCCTTACAGTTTTCCCACTGGGACTTAAAAACAGAAAGCAAGAAATGATGAAGGACAAGTCTTAAAAAAAGGCCCATCTCCTGCCAGAACTCTTAAGCACTGTTTTGGGGATACAAAGATGTGGATTTGGATTAGCAGGATACCCACGGATTCTCCCAGCACACTGAATTCCCCTGGAATGTAAGGGTTTGGATGTAGCATAAACGGTGAGTTGGTTCCTGCTTTATCCAGGAAAAAAACCTGTATTTTCTCATTCTTTCCAGGTGTTGTTGTTCTTCCAGGGAAAAGGGATTTGTCATAAGCCTTTAAGTGTCATACACTGATCAAATTCTATATTAAAAAGTTCCATGTGGACAAATCAGTCTACAACACACATATAGGGTGACTTGGGAGACCTACAAGAGTAATTTCATGCAGTGACAGCAAAGAATATTCTGACAGCTAGCAAAATACAGCTGTGAACTGCTAATTATCATGTGCTCCAAACCTCTTTTCACAGACTAAAATCCTCTGCAGTTGAAGCTCCGCAGTCTTTGAAAAGCTTATCTGGCATTTATCCTCTGGAGGCTGTGGGGAGAAGGGAAGTGACCCTTCTCTTTCTAATTATGTAGCTTTATCTGCCTTCTCAGATGGAAGGTGAAATTACAGTTTTGAAGGCTTTTATATAGTAATGCCATATTTTTTGCTACTTTAAAAAAATACTTAGTTTTGCATTATCAAAACAAATGCTTTATTAGGTATAGAGCCCTAAGAAATGATCCATCACCTTTTTCCCCAGAGGAGAAAAAGTTGCCCTGATATAATCAATGCCTCTTCCTGTGCCTGCAGCATACAGCCTGGTGGTTTGAGCCCAAGCTGCATCTAGCCCAGGAAGAAATGGTACCACCACAAGGTTAGATGAAGATGTGCCACCTTTCCAGCATGACCTGTAAGAAATCAGAGACAGGATTACCCTCACAGCTCACAGCACTAACAAGATAAAATAGTCCTGTAAATCTTTAATATTCTACACCCTGTGCCTTGTTAGAGTTTTCCCCCTTTCGTCTTCTAGGACAGGAATCAATGTGTTTCATTCTCATCTACAAGTCTATGAACTTCTAAATACACAGCCATCAGGTCTTGCAATTAGACAGTTCTTTATGACACTCCGTCTGGGTTGTCTGGCAGGCTTTCACATGACACTGTCTTCTCAGCATAGTAATGTTTCATCTGGTCTTTCTGGAACACAGATAGTTTTGATATCTTTGTTCATTATCTGCTAAATGGCATTTACTGAGCAACTCTTCCTACCTAAACAAAAGCATAGCTTTACATTTGGCATTTGTTTCTTACCAACAGATTCCCTTTTATTGCATTATGGAATGGTGATGTTGTCTTAATTCCTTCCATATTGTTTTTAGCTGTAGTGTTTTTCTTTAGGGGGTTTATTTCCTCAGTTTTGGCTAGATTGAATCTGATCACTTTTAAGCCACTGGTTTGTATTTAAATATGAGGACAAATAAAAGAGAAAGTACCTTTCTACAAACTCATCAGGAGTTTGCATATTGGAGATATTTTATCTTATTGTTTTACTGTATTCAGCAAATAGAAAACAACAAACTTGTGCTTATGTTATCAGCAGTTAAGACTCTAGCTTATAAATAAAATGAATAACGTAGTAGCCATAAGTTTAATATTTTGCTTGTGTTGTTGCTAGCTCCCTCTTGTTTGTGTAAAGGATCTCCATGTACTCACTGTGGAAACAAACCTCCAGTGCTGGCCCAGAATAAGAATGTATTTGATTTTTGCCCCAGTGTTAGATTTTGAGTTCCTGTCTGCAGTAACTAATTATCAACCATTGCTCCCAGGCCTTCTAATCTATTTCTGTTTTCTAAACAGCAGCTCCTGAATTTGCATTATATAATGATTGTTATTTCTTCCCAGGTGTATTACCTTACATTTATCTATATTAAATCTCATTTCTCTTTCCTCTGTCCATCTCAAAAGTTGCCTCTAACCTTACTCTCCAGTGAGGAGAGATCCTTTCTCAGAGCTGCTTTGTTTATGGGATGCATTGCTGGAAGTGTATAATAGGTAAAATAATTGTGTAGCTCTCCTAGACCTTTTATTTCCTTTTCTCTGCATTCCAATTCTGCTCCGTCTGATGTAGTCATTGACTTCAATCAAGAACTAGCATTTAAAAAGCTGACCCATTGTCTGGATAATGGCAGTAGTCCAGTTATTGAAATATTTTAATCCTTTGTTTGGATTAAATTTCTTGTTCTCTTCTCAAACAGGCATGGGGGATGAGAGAAGAGATTAAACTATATCATACTGCATCCCAAGCCTACAAAAAATATTTCATAAAAGCAAGTTGTAAATGCTCTCAGTGTCTGCTGTTTTGCTGCACCTGCAGGAAGTTTTTAATTCCATGCCAGCACTTTCATTTTGGCTTGTTTGGATTCAGTTGTGTCTCTACCGGACTTCACTTTGATTTTTAGCTGACAGATTTTTGGTTCTGGGCTAGTTTTTGGCACAGCAGCCCCAGTACTGTACATCATCATTGATTTGTACCCTGGTGCCTCTCAAGTCTTCTATAATTCTCTCTGCATATCAGCAAAATTAAGATGAACCAGCTGAGAGCAACCCTTTGGGTTTTACATAGCCTTTCACAAAATCTTGCCCAGGAAGTAGATTTGCCTGATCCCAGCCAGCAGCCTAACTGAATCTGGACAAGACCCTCATGCAGATGAGAAAGTGAGTGACACTTGAAATGTTCTTGAAATGCTCTATAGATGCCAACATTCGCTGCAGTAGCCTACCCAGGGGTTTGGAAGTTCCTGTTCCCTTCCTGGCTTTGGTACTAATGATCCTGCAGTCCCGCAGGGAGTCAGCTCAGCAATGATGCTAATTAATTACTGCAGACAGAAGCTCAAAATGTAACATTGTTGAAAAAATCAAATGCCTGCACTGTTTTGTCTGCTGCAGGTCTCTAACAGCTGCATTTGGAGGAAATCTTTAGCACAGCTAAGAGCAAAAGCTCTCTCTCTCTCTCTCACTGTGCTGTTAAAGAAATACAGTAGTGAAGGACAAACAGGAGTGAAAGAAAAATTAGTTCTCGAAAGTTTTAACAGCAAGGTGCTCTTAAGAAGGGTGCTGCTAGAAACATAAGACTGGAAGAGACCATCTGGGTCAGAGTCAGTCCCTGCAAACACAAGCTGTCATTCGGTAAATACTGAGTCCATAACAATTCACAGAATATTGACTCCACATGCCTCTACACGCAACAGGCCTCTTTCAACATCTTACAATAATCTTAAAACCTACTGTGAATACAAAAAGTCACATCAATAATGTGCTCCAGTAAAATAACAAGTGAAATCATGGACATTGTCAATGTCTGAAGGCACACATTCTCAATCCAGTCTTTCTCCCCAGCCCTCAGTGGACACGGGAGAAGCAACAGACTTCTGTAAAGCCTTTGACAAAGTCCCCCATTATGTCTCTAAATTGGAGGGATATGGATTTGATGGGTGGACTGCTCAGTAGATAAGGAATCGGTTGGATGGTCGCATTCAGAGAGTAGTGGTCAACGGCTCGATGTCCAGATGTAGCGGTGTCCCTCAGGGGTCTGTACAGGAACCAGTGCTGTTTAATATTTTCATTAATGACATTGACAGAGAGATCAAGTGCACTCTCCACAAGTTTGCAGATGACAAAAAGCTGAGTGGGGCAGTGGTCACACCAGAAGGACGGGATGTCATCCAGAGCCACCTGGACAAGCTGGAGGACTGGGCCTGCATGAACCTCACGAGGTTCAACAAGGCCAAGTGCAAGGTCCCACACCTGGGTCAGGACAACACCTGGTATCAATATAGGATGGGGGATGAATGAATTGAGAGCAGGCCTGTGGAGAAGGATTTGGGGTGCTGATTGATGAGAAGCTCGACATGAGCTGGCAATGTGCACTCATAGCCCAGAAACCAACTGTGTCCTAGGCTGCATCCAAAGCAGCGTGGCCAGCAGGGCGAAGGAGGGGATTTTCCCCCTCTACTCTGCTCTCCTGAGACCCCATCTGGATTGCTGTGTCCAGTTCTGGAATTCCCAACATTAGAAGGACATTGGACTGTTGGAACAAGTCCAGAGGAGGGCTAAGAAGATGCTCAGAGGGCTGGGGCACCTCTGCTAATGAGGACAGGCTGAGAGAGTTAGGGTTGTTCAGCCTGGAGAAGAGAAGGCTCCAGGGAGACCTCATAGCGGCCTTCCAGTACCTGAAAGGGCTATAGGGAAGCTGGGGAGGGGCTTTTCACAAGAGCAAGAAGTGATAGGATGAGGGGCAATGGCTTTAAACTGGAAGGGGAAAGATTTCGATTAGACATTAGAAAGAAATTCTTCCCAGTGAGGGTGGTGAGACACTGGCCCAGGTTGCCCAGGAAAGCTGTGGCTGCCCCCTCCCTGGAAGTGTTCAAGGCCAGGCTGGATGGGTCCTTGAGCAGCCTGGTCTGGTGGGAGGTGTCCCTGCCCGTGGCAGTGGGTTTGGAACCGGATGATCTTTAAGGTCCCTTCCAACCCAAACCACTCTATGATTCTATGATTCTTACCATGGGTACCAGCACACTGCATCAGATTAGGTCACAAGTTTGGCTGAAAACTCACCATATAAAATAGTGATTCATTTTCAGCCACAACAGTCCCCTGAAACCAATTAAGAATGAGCTGCTCTTGGTTTTTTTGGCAAGCTTAGTTCTTTGCTGCAGAACTCCCTGGACCAACCTACAGCTCAGATGCACAAATACCACAAAGGACCGTGGTAGTTCTGACTTAGATAAGAACAACTGACCCCAACTCTTATTCCCCATCCACCTGCATCACTGGGTGGGAGGAGGTAGAGAAAATCGGGCAAAAAAGTCAAGCTCAGGAAGAACAGAGGGGTGATGTGAAGGTGTTCTTTTGTGGATTTGGTTTTGTTACTCAGTATCTTGCTCTAGATTGATTGGTAATAAATTAGATGGACTTTTTTCCCCCAAGTCGAATCTGGTTTGCCTGTGCAGTAAGTAACTGGTGAATGATCCCTCCCTGTCCTCATCTCAACCCAAAAGTTTTGCCTTTGTTTCTTTCAATTTTTCCTCCAAATGGGACTCAGAGAAGGGGGAGTGGTGAGTGAGTGGCCATGTGGTTTTTTGTTGCCTGCTTGTTCCTTACAAGTCTGCTCCAGTTGGCACTGCTACTCAATAAACCATTCAATAACTACTCACTTCTTATGGTGAGGTATGTTTTCCTCTAGTTCAATGTGCCATGGCCACCAAAAAATTAAAATGCATGGCCAAGGAGGCAGGGGAGAAGTTGAATGACCTCATTTTTTGCATTGGCAAACTGCTAGAGTTGTATGGTTGCATTGCAAGGCTGTGCCGCATGAAAGCAGTTTCCTTTGAATGCTCATATCTGCTCCTGTACTATTCATGTGCTAGCATCCACAGTCATTTAGCCTTGTGATGGATAGGATTAAAGACCTAATTAAACTCAAGAGGTCCGGAGAAAAAAAAAGTCTCATTTGTTTCATCCAGGGCTGCTCCCTGATTGAGTTCACTTTAGAGCTGCACAAGATTTGTCTGCAAGATGGCTGAACAAGAAAAAGTAGATAGTTGTAGTAGGTAAGGAGTAGGAGGAGCTGTGGACAAAATTTTCAAATGATCCATACCTGAGTGAATGTTGGTGATAGCCTGCTTCAAGTACACAGCTGGACTAGATGACTTCCATATGTCCCTCCCAAAGATTTCCATGATCTTATAATTCCCTACTACAAGAATTAAAAGCCATATACCAGTACTCACAGTAGTCTTTGTACATGTGCTAAATGAACTCTACTAATAAGTGTCTTTTAAAACTGAACAAACTATTAATGACAATATTTCGCTTACCAGAGCCAGCCAGCTCTGTTAAACTTCAGCTCCTCTTGGTGAAAACTAACTGGGTAGTATTTCCACTCTCCTGCTGCCTGGGAAAACAGTCAGCAGTCACTCAGAGCTTTCTCAGAAGACTACCACAGCATTCTCTCAGTGCTTCTCCGCCCTTATTCCTCCTTTATTTCTTCTACCCTGAGCACAGCAATAGAACAGTGACTCTCCTTTCTTCCTAATGTAGGACCTCTCCTATGGAAAGGACAAAATTCACCTTTTACAATGTAGCCTTTCCTTCTTTATTTAGAAAATGTGGGATTATAATTTGTATGTATTAGTAGGATGTATGGATCATCTAAGCAGCAAAAAGGGACAGAATATGACAGAAGATCCAGCAGGCATTGTTCCTTTAATTCACAGCATACATTAGGGTAATGCAAACACACAGTCAGAGTGCAAGTGTCCACAGTTCTAGGGACTGTATCTACCAATACATGCAAATCCAGCATCCAGCAAATGTCAGCTGTATTATATAATAAATGTTTATTGGCTGTATGAAAAAAAAAGGAAATAACCTTTAGGATGTGACCTTGCTCTACACACAGCATCAGAAAAAACAGTGTCCATGATTCAAGAAGGATATGCAAACCCTAGAAAAAATTCAGAGGGCAGTAAAAATGATCCAGAGGTTGAGAAACAATCTCTAGGGTATAAGGTTTAAAAAATCTATTACATCAGAGAAGAGCAGTGACTGGATCACTGTGCACAGATATATGGAAAAGATACTTGATAGTAGAGGAGGCTTTTCAATCTTGCAGATGGAAACAGGAGTTAGACAAATTCAAGACTGAAATAAGATGCAATTTCTTAGCAATGAGGATAACTAAACACTGGAACAACTTAGCAGGGAGGTGGCAGAATCACCATTGCTTGAAGTCTTTAAGGCAAAATGAGACATTTTCCCAGGATATATACTTCAGTCCAGCCTCTAGGAAAACTCCTGAAGGAGATTGGGCAAAATGGTCTCCAAGGTTGCTTATAGCCTTCCAGCCAGGAAGCCTTTTTGTACAAGTCTACTAGTGCATCCCAATAGAGTGCCTGCTCTGCTGTTTGAGTTGGGGAACTGGGGCTGTGTTTACAGTATCAAATTTATAAAGTCCCTTCTGGAAGAAACAGCACTCTCATAGGTACAAATTTGGTCTAACTATTTATCATGTGCTAGCAGCAGATGGATTTTTTAAATTAAAGAAAAAACCCAACAAACAGAAATAAACATATACTGCCTATAAATATTTACAAAATTTTCACGGATAACATTGGCTTTTGTGTATCTCTCTTTAAAAGCATTTTGCTAAGTACCATGACTTTAAAAGTCAGAGATATCTAGCTGTGCATGCATAAATTTTCCTAGCAGATACAGTGGAAAAAAACCTAATTGAAAATAACATCAAAAAGGATTTTAAAAAATTTAAAAAACATCCAACTTTGTTTTCTTGACTACTTACTCTGTGTGTGCCTTTCGCTTAGCAATATTGTTTTTTAAAAATCTATGTTTCTGCTATGATGTGTTCACTGTTACTGTTATACATTGGATTAAAGAAAAAAGGTGGGTGACATTATAAAGTTTACAATGATTGCTCAAATCTTCAGGGAACTGGATACTTCCCTCTGACATTAAACAATTTACAAAACACCATGAAGAACTACTCCAATGATTCAATACCTACTGGTCAATCTGAAGGGCAAGAAGGAAATGCACAGGCAGTGGAAGCAGGTACAGGTATCCTGGTAAGAGTATGGGGATGCTGCTTAGTTGTGTATGGATGGCATCAGGAAGGCCGAAGTGCAGCTACAGCTGAACTTGGCAAGAGATACATAGAATAATAGGAAGAGTTTCTCAGGGATGTCAGCCAGAAAAGCAAGCACGCGGTCCCCCACAACATCCTTCTCTCTAAATGGGAGAGACATGGACTTGATGGGTGGACTGTTTGGTGGAGGAGGAATTGGTTGGATGGTCAATAAGGTCAGATGGTCATTACCCAGGGGGTAGTGGTCAATGACTCAAAGTCCAGATGGAGATCAGTGACAAGTAGTTTCATTCAAGGGTCTGTTTTGGGATCAGTACTGTTTAATATCTTCATCAATTACTTAAATGGTGGGACTGAGTGCACCCTCAGCAGGTCTGCAGATGACACCAAGCTGTGTGGTGCAGTTGACATGCCTAAGGGATGGGATGCCATCCAGAGGGACCTGGACAAGCTGGAGTAGTGGGCCTGTGTGAATTTCATGAGGTTAAACAAGGCCAAGTGCAAGGTCCTGCACCTGGGTCGGGGCAACCCCCAGTATCAATACAGGCCGGGGGATGAATGGCCTGAGAGCAGCCCTGTTGAGAAGGACTTGGGAGTACTGCTGAATGAAAAGCTGGACACGAGCCAGCAATGTGCACTCACTGGCCAGAAACCAACTGTATCCTGGGCTGTATCAAAAGCACTATGTCCAGCAGGTCAGGGGAGATGACTCTGCCCCTCTACATTGCTCTGGTGAGATCCCACCTGGAATACTGCATCCAGCTCTGGAGCCCTCAGCACAGGAAAGACATGGATCTCTTGGTCCAGAGAAGGGCCACAAAAATGATCGGAGGGATGGAACACCTCTCCTGTGAAGAAGGGCTGAGAGAGTTGGGGTTGTTCAGCCTGGAGAAGAGAAAGCTCCAGGGAGACCTTATTGCAGCCTTTCAATATTTGAAGGGGGCCTACAAGAAATATGGGGACAAACTTTTTAGCAGGGTCTGTTGTGATGGGACAAGGGGGTAATGGTTTTAAACTATAAGAGGGTAGATTCAGACTACATATAAGGAAGGGTTTTCTTACAAGGAGGGCAGTAAAATACTGGAACAGGTTGCCCATTGTGGTGATAGATGCCTCATCCCTGGAAACATTCAAGGTCAGGTTGGATGAGGCTCTGAGTAACCTGATTGAGTTGAAGATGTCCCTGCTCACTGCAGGGGAGTTGGAATAGATGACCTTTAAGGATCCCTTCCAACCCAAACTACTCTATGATTCTAATATCAAGAAACTATTAATTTTCATCATTTTCATAATTTCACAGGTGTCAAATCTTAATCCATTATGCCCAAGTATATTATTCTGCATAGTTCCTTCCTGACTTGTCATGGGCTAATTATCGATGGTTCAATACATTTTAATAAAATCTTTATCTAATCTGTCTGTCAAATGGAAATGAAATAACAGAGAGAAGTTGCCAAAATTACTACTTCAGACCATTTAAAAAATACAAAAGAGGAGAAAGATATTCTATTAGCCTCCATTCCATAGGTCATTCGGAACACTGCCTCTTGAACAATGTTTTCGGTTTGCTTCTTCAGTTTACCTTTTTCTTACTAATAAGCACCAGCTTTCATACAAGCATCAACTTGAACCTTGAAATTATTTTGAAAGTATGTTATGTTTATAGATATATTAATCAGTTATTTGGGAAGACAGCAATTCTGCAGTCAGTGCTTTGGGAATATACTTGCCACCCAGTTACAGATACAGAATTTATGCTGTAGTCATGATCATATCTCTAACTTGAAACATTGTTTTGCCTCACTGAAGGGGGAAGGTAGGTCTCCTGATAAACGTACTGGAGGCTGCGCTTTGCTCTTTGCCATGCTTCTGTCTGTCTCGATGACCTTCCAGTAGATTCACGATTTCTATAAAGTTATCGTGGCTGAAAAAATTACTATCCCTGTCTTTCCTGCTCCTCTGTCAGTACTTATTGTCTTCATTAAGAAGTAAAACAGAACAGTTTCAAGAAGCAGCTACATTGCATATCCATTATTACACAGCAATAATTTACGGCCTGAAATACACACTTAAATGGGCATCTTCTATTTTTACCAGGAGGAAGGTAATCTCTGGCACAAAGCCATATCCGACACCTGTATATGGCAAATGCATCTGTTACTGCAGCTAAACCCTACAGGGGTAATGAACAAGAGGCCACGGGCAAACCATTTCTCTCTGGATATGCACATATGGCTTGATGCAGCAATATGTGCAGAATTCTCCAGCCAGGTCTCAGCCGGAGTCACAGGCACTGTGTATTTGCATGACCACAGTGTTGTATCTAACCTAATTAGCACCATGTCCAACCTAATTAGCACCACCTACCAACAGGGTTAAGTACTTGGGTGCAGTAGCATTCATACACAATTCTACAGCTGCCGCTTCCTATTCTGCAAGTAACTTGCTGAGTATGTGCTCTGTTAAGTCCTGTGCTCTGTTACGTGGTGTAGAGGTGCCCTCTGTCATGTTTTTTTTAAATAGCAAACACAGATAATTTTATTTTATTGCTTCCAAGGAAATATGAAGCTTCACTGACCGCTGTTTTTCCATACATTTTCTATTTAACTGAATTGGAAAGAAATGCTTAGTGTACCAAAATACTGAGATAAAATATGTTTAGGATATGCTTCTACATGTGTCTGAAAAGAACCAAGACAATGAAAACTAAGTGAAAAGAAATCCCTAAGCCTCTATGCTCAGCTGCACATGTAAGCGCTGACTCTCTGCTATCTTGTCTCTGGGGCACTAATTTACAATTCTGTAAGATGTTACTGTAAACTGCTTAGTAGCAATGCTATGTCCATTTGCACAAGCATGAATGATGATCCAAGGTGTGAAGCAACAGAAAAGCAGCCTCTGGTATTTATATATGACCTTAGGGAAGTACATCTCCTTCAGGGGATAGCTTTGGGAATTCTTCTTTTCAAAAGGAAAAAAAAAAAAAAAAAGGATTCCATAGTAGTTTAATCTCTTTTAGCCTCTTAAATAAACTGATAAGAGTATGTCCATTTCAAGCTAATACATGGACACACTAATGTAGCAATAAATTGAAAACCTCCTACAAGCAACTAAACTGGACATTATCAGTTGGCAGTTTACCATATGTGTCAGGGTAGAAGAAATTTTGAGAGATTTGAAGGATTCAGTGATTGCTTCAGGGAAGGTTACTCCATATGCTGCGGGTAACCAAAAGGACATCATTAAAATAGCTACAAGAAAAGCAGATCGAGTAGATATGGAGACTGAGAGAGGACAGCAGATGACAGGAAAAGGCAAAGTTGTGAAGTGTTGTGGTGCTACTGAGAACACAGCTGAGCTGACAGAGCACCCAGCTGCTGCTGCGTGGGTGGGCTCTGTGGGCACTCAGCAGAACAACCAGGCAAACCCCTACAAAAAGGGAGTATTTCTGTGTCAGATCAGCTCCTACAAGTGGCTCACTGGGGTGAGTGTAAGCACCAGAGTTCACACAAAGAAGTGCCAAGAACCAGCCTGTAAGGAGGGTGAGGAAGGAGGCGCACCACTACCCTTTCAACGGCAGCTAGCTATTAGCTTGGCTTAGCTCTATTGGCAAAATTAGGTCATGGCTCAAAAGCTAGCAATAGTCCTACATAAACCAGCATAAGCCATTGCTGCTCTGCAACCCCACATGTCTTGCCATTTGTCTCTGCCTCAAGCCCTCAGCTGCGTCTGCAGAAGTGCTGCCTGGTAGACTAGACTGGAAAAATAAGCTGGTTGAAAAAGGTGCTTTTCCTCCCTCCCCCATGCTGCTTTTCAGCCGAATCAGGTTCCTAATCTAGTTTACCACAGAACTGAACAAAACAACTGTGCCAGCAAACTAGTGGGTATATCAAAGAGACAGGTCTGAATGGCTGAGAGCAGAAACTGTCTTAGGCCAGCACAGCTGCCAAAAAAATTGTCAAACTGCACTCTCAGAGGACTAGAGGGCTTGCAGAGACAGGGAAATGTATGGAGATATACTAAAGAGGTAAGTACAAAAAGGAACCACAGAAATAGGCCAGGGAGATAAGTGCAAGAATAGTGTTTCAAGGGACCTTTTTGACAGGTCAGGTCAGGCATAGGAAAAAAAGCTGTCATAAGCTGGATGAGAGATAACAAAAGCCTAAAAAAAGCATATCAGTGATGTGGACAGAGATAAGAAGAGACTTTGGAGAAGAAAAGGAAACAAAATTCATATACATCAAGATAAACAGGTCAAAAAAAGAGAGTGGAGTCAAAGATGACTCCCAGGTTACAGGTCTGATTGACAGAGAGTAATGGTGTGCCTTCCAGGCAGGATCACAAAGTCCCTACCCAGGGAAAAACAAGGGTCCTTGTGTAGGGACTGCAGATGGAGTTTCAAGTCAGGACGTTCTCTGAAACACTATGTTTTCTCAACAGGTGGAAACTTTTAATTCTGAGTGAATTCCTATGTATTTTTTTTCAAATGAGCTTAAGAGCTAACATACCTACATTTGCTCATAACGGTAGAAGTGGCCGGTACTGACAGCATTGCCATGGAGGACGGGGCCAAACATTTTTCAGATGTTCAAATAAGAATCTAGAATGGGCCAAAGCTGCATCTTTTAGCATTTACCTTTTTGAAGGGAGAAAGGCTATTCAGATTCAGAAACCTTGAATCTGCTTCCACTGTAATTTTGCTACTATCAAAACCTAGAACTACAGCTAGGAGTGTTTAAGAGCTGGTTTTGATGACAAATTATTACATCAAGATGGAAAATGAGTCCACATCTATCTACTTCAGTAATGGAATGAAAAAGTAAGCCACTCTCACTTTTTGGATTTACACACACAATCTTGTCTCCTTCAGTGCCATCCAGTGGAATTAATGTGAAATACCATGCCTATGCACAAGAAGGATAGGAAAAAAAATATTGCAGCACACAAAACAGCTCTATATTTTCAGGAGGTACTGTTCATACCAGGTAAATTGCAAGTTGTCAGGGATATTGGTATAACAATAATGAAAAACAGATCCATGATTTTCAATAGCAATAATTCAAATTAAATCTGACATTGTTGCCTGGAGTCTCGGGAAATCTCCCTATATCATTTCTAAAATAGTTATTTGTGTCTGCAAAATATGTAGCACATACAAAATTCATACTGGTACAGCATGGTATAAAGATTTAATAGCCTCCATTCGTGTAATGTACCTACCCATAACCCAAGCCAACAGTAATTTTTCTTTTTCTCCAAGGCACTAATAGTTTGACTGAAAGAGCGGGGGTGTCTAGATTTATAGGTGCTTACATAATAAAAGTATTTTTAAAATATATTCACATATATTTGTATTGCATTACATATGCATGTGTACGTAGACATGCACATATTATATACATATATATGCACACACAAATAAAAGTTCAGTATGTTATAGCCTCATAACAGATTCTTTTTCAGATAAGACCTCCTTGCCCTTTTAGTGCTTTCCTGAATCCTCTTGAATTACAATGAACCCATGCCAATAATTGCATTAAGGTTCCTAAGGCTGTTTTCTTGCTTTTTCCAACTCTAGGGTAGAGCTGTCTGCCAAAGGCCTAAGGCCTTCTACCTAAAAATTCTTTGAAAGTGGCTTGAAAGATGGATTTCTGCAAATAAATGGGCTTCTACTTCTTCTATTCCTTTATAACACACAGAAAAGACAAGAAAATATCTTATACAAAATTAGAATAGCAGAATAATTCCTTGGTCTTACTTCCCCTAGCAGATGCCTGCTGCAACAGAAAAAAAACATTGAAATGCTAATGTGTCTGTGCTCTCTGAGTTTTAACTTCCCTTTCTCCAAGTCTTTGTTCAAATCCCAGTGGTTCTTCTGTCAATGCTCCCCTTCCCGTCACAGCTTGTCCCTTTTCACAGAGCCAAGACTTGATTCTGTTTGATTTTGTCTGCTCTGCCGGTGTGCACTCATTCTTCTGGTTTCCTCACTGGTTTCCACATCTATCCTCTCTCATTTCTCTTAGTCTGAGGCTCCTGGGATACAGTCCCTCTCCAATTCCTCATCTAAATGTAATTGTCCTCTTGCATTGAACTCATTCTCCTTCATTTGTCCTTGAGAGTTTAATTTCCTGCCTCACCTAATCCCAGTATCTTATCCCTATTACTCTCGTGCTAAGCTTTTCTACCCTCTAATAGTTTCAGTCTCACCTGCCTCCATACTTACTGTTTCCTTGCCCTCAGTCAGGTCCTTACCCCTCACCATTCCTATCAGACATGATCAATCACCTGTGAAGAGACAACAGCAGCTTTTTGGGAGCACAGGGGATGGTGCCACAGTCTCACTCTCAGCCCAGAGACCCACCCAGCCCATAGTGGCAAAGAGAGGACGCTTTAGGGCCCTGCACCCCAGAACTGGGTAGACTTGACCGCAGTAGTAGCAAGGATGGTGGGGGCAAATGCTACATCAGGAATATGGAAAATTCATCTCTTCAAAGTCTTATAAATTATGCTGAGTGCAGTCAGAAGATCAGACACCCCCTTCCTAATTCAGTTTTTCATGGCAAATTCCAAGTCTGCTCTAGAGCATAAAGGCATTTAAGCACTTCAGAGATTAGATCTCCACAATATTTTATCCTAGACAAAGTCCTCTTTTTTTCCTGCCTTTGTTCTTAGATCATGTTTGGTAGCTGTAAAGTCATCCTAAACTTCCATCCTCAGTATGGAAAGTTCCATGCCAAGCCATGGACGTTTAGGAAGTGGTATGCTCCCTAAAGCATAGTTTAGCAAGAAAAATTTAGCTACCTTCAGCTGTAGTTAAACCTTAACAAACTCACTTACAGAAAAACAACTGGCAACCCTATTGTAGGCATTGTTATATATTTCAAATCTAACATATTACTAAATGCAAAATAGTATTGAAGCTAGTAATAAAAGCACATATGCGTAAAGCAAAATTATTATCAATTTGCTCTTCACTTTTAACTTTAGTTTTATCTGCTGCAATTACACAATACATTTTCAACTAAGGAATCTCAGAAGAGTGGATCATTTTTGCAATCCAGTGCTGCTTACAGTAGCATAACAACAGTTGTGTAACTGGTGAAATAAAAACACAGATTTACTCTAACTTCCCTTCCATTAAGAAGCTGAAATAGTCATTAATGTTCTTTCAGCAAGTATTTTCTCTTACTCCAAGAGTTAGTTTACTGAACGGTAATGACTGGCTACCTTGGCACATGCAGACAGATCTCCCTGGAAGTGCTGTCCCTTACCTTCAATCCTCTGCTGCAGCAGAACACATGCATTATCTTAGGAAACAGCAAAATATCTCTTCCCTATTCTTCTTCAAGATGCATTTCTGACAAACTTAAGCCAGGGCTCTCAACTGCATACTTACTACTTATGGCAGGGACAAACCCACAGATAGTGCTCAGAGGATTTATTGTGCCAGGCCAGTAAGATGTCACTGTTATTGCCTTTTTGTGGCCATAACTCGGAGCTTTATCTTTGCATTGTTATGATGGTAAGGCTACACTTCTCCTATTAAGCTGAATAAAGCATGTCACTATATATTAACCTTAACTGTACAGAACATAATTGAACTCAATGGGACTACTGCCCTCTGTGTGTCAGCAGGACTTGACTTCGAAGAAATACTAATTCACTGGTGCACAAAGGTAAAAATATTTTTATTTATTATAATAAATACATTTATAAACATTATATATTATTATAATAAATTTATAAATAAATTTTATTTATTACACAGGAAGTGCAGGTGCAATACTGTGATTATAGAAACTGTTATGATTCACCTTGAGATTTTAGTTTTGTTTTGCCAAAACAAGTTATTATCAATCCTCAAATGACTCTGACAACATTACTATCAATATGGCATTTAGAAGTTCCTTCTCTAGTGGGAACAAAAATATCTCTCCTTCCAATGTTGAAAATTAATTGCCAGTATTAGCACCATCAATGAGGTGTTTAACTTCAAAATTGCCTTTCCTGGTGAGAATGAAAATGCTACTTGTTTCCTTTTCTAAAATTAACGGCAGTGTTTTTCTCTCTTTGCTACTACACACACTTGTTTAATCAACCTGCGACACTGTGTGCCTCTAGTGCTCTAAGAGCATTGCAGGAATACAACTATGTTTGTGCATGCCCGTACATAACATCCCATGGTTTGGGGCTGGGATCTAGCCTGTTTCCAGTATGATTCAAGCACACAATAATAAAGTAGCAAGAATATGGCTGGAAAAAAAAAAAGACAGGTGGGGAAGAGAAAAGGCTCATTTTTGGTTTAAGTCACCTTTGTACCAACAACAAGGCTAAGCTGATACAGAAGGAACACTGGAGAAAATTAACCCAAAATCAGCAGCATAGCGTGCTAGAAAGGTACCAGACAATAGAAGTTGCTCACTACAGTCAAAAGCTGTTGTGAGTCATTCCAAAAGCATGCAGGACCATCCTCTGACTTTTCTTTAGCTGTCACCTATGTTTGTGTTCACACATACAGTCAGTGGGCAAAGAGGTGAAATGGCTTTCAGTTCATTTGTCCTCCAAAACCAGGCAAGAAAAAGTTGTTCTAATCAGTCCTTGAGCCACTCTAGGACCAGATAACGTATTAAGCTTTGTAGCTGTGCTGTGTCTTCAACACTCCCTAAAATGATACTTTTGGAGGACTCCAGGACTTACAGGTGAGTCCCTATACATGTGGTGACCAAGAGCAGATGTAAAACTCGGAGACATGGAGACCTACTCTGATGTTTGGCATGAGGAATGGATGTTCACCCAGCAATTCCAGAATATGACCTCTGGGGATCCTTCTGTGTGTACCACCTGCTGGAGTCTAACCCTCCTTAGTCACTTCACTTGGCAGCTCAGATTATTGTTGAAGGGAACAGGGCATTCAAGAGTGCACTGTCTCTCAGCTATCTTTGCAAGACTACAGGCAGGCCTGGCAGAATTCCTGCTGTCTCTCAGGGGCAGATATCAAGCCTAGGCCAAGTTCCAGGTGGCTTTGTTAGAAAGCAAAATAGTTCACTGCAGAGTGTGAACAAAAAGGTTGGCAGCACCTATGTTTGCCAGGAATTCCATTCTGTGTTCCCTTCTAGGGTCTGTATTGATCATGAAGTTAAGGACTGTGGTATCACAGACTTAGAGGTCTAGGAGACAAGCCCACTGCGTTTCTAGGTGAAAACTGTAGTGTGATAGATCATGGCCTTCATACATGCCAGGCTACATCACCAGATGACCATACGCAGGACTGATCCAAGGAACATCTGGAAGTAGATGGGTAGATTTACACCCCTGGTGACCACAGTGTTGTTTCTAAACCTTCTGACAGTGTTTCTAAGTGTTTTAGAATGCTCCAAGAATGCTCTAATGCTCCAAGACACCCACACCAGAGAGTGTACAAACTTCCTGCCCTCTTCTTCCTCCACATGAAAATACAAAACAATAGTGAGTTTGTCAGGTCCCATCCCACTCACTACCGCTCACTCGCTCTCTATCACTGAATTATTCTTGCCAATGCACAAGATGAAATTGTGTGGGCTAACCAAGAAAGTGAAGGAAAAACACTCCTACTGTAACAATGGATACAGAGCAAAAGTGTTTTGGACTATCTTTTTCTGGCTTAGTTTCCTTAATCACTACAGAGGTACAAGTTCAACCGCTGCCGAACAATTTCAATGAAATAAGACATTAAATCACTTGAGGAAAAACACTCCTCCCTTAAATGCTATCTGTTTTGTAGTTCACTTCATGAGGACATACAGATGTTAAAAATTGAAAACTTAAGCAAGCACTGACTTCTAATTCAAGGGGAGAAAATCAATACAGCTCTCCTGGGGCAGCCCTTTGGAATTCAAAACTTTCTGTTGCACTAATTTAGCTTCATCTTGGCAGACTGAAGCCTGGGATATTTTCAGTGTGTTTATTACTTCTTCAAACAGAATTCTTCAACTGGTTTTTAACAAAATCTTGGGTAACTTTTGCAGTGTAAAGATAGCCTACACAGTTGCACAAGCAATTATCTGAACCCTTTATAGACAGCAGGCCTCATCCTTAGAAGCCCTCATTTATTAAAGTTTCTTCCAAAATGCTACAACAACCCGTTTTCTCACCACCACCTTCCTATTACAAACCAGGGAGGCAAAAATGTGAATTCATCCCATGAACCTCAGCAAGGCCAGAACAAATTTGTAAGCAGAAAGATCATAGAATCATCAGATCATAAAGGGTGGAAAAGACCTCTAAGATCATCAGGTTCAATCATCAGCCCAACACTGCCATGCCTACTAAACCCTGTTCCAAAGTGCCATATCTAGACCTTTTTTGAACACGTCCAGGGATGGTGATTCCACCACCTTCCTGGGCAGCCTATTCCAATGCTTCACCACTCTTTCAATAGAAAATTTTTTCCTAATATCCAATCTAAACCTACCGTGACACAACTTGAGGCCATTTCCTCTCATTGTATAATGTAACTTAAGAGATCAATGCCCACCTTACTACAGCTTCCTTTCAGGCAGTTGTAGACATATACGACATCTCCCCTCAGCTTCCTTTTCTCCAGACTTAACAACCCCAGTTCCCTCAGCCGCTCCTCATTAAGACCTGGGAAGCTGTGCCCACACCATCTTTTTTCCTTAACATCCCAAAAACATGGGAGAAGGATGGGGAACAAGGCAGCCTGCTGTAGACTCAAAGGCTGAGGATGGCGGGCGAGCAGCCCTCCATGAAGCTTACAGTCCTGTATGAGCCGCAACACAACAGTGCCCAGAAGATTGTATCCTGGGCTGCATCATCATTGCCAGAAGGGTGAGGGAGGTGATCCTCCCCCTTTGCTCCGCTCTTGTGAGTCCCCACCTGGAGAACTGTGTCCAGTTTTGGAATCCTCAACTTAAGAAGGATATAGAACTGTTGGAATGGGTCCAGAGGAGGCCATGATGATCTGAGGGCTCTGTCGTGTCGTATTCTGTTCTGTCCTGTCCTGCTCTGCTCTGCTCTACTCTACTCTGCCCTGCTTTGCCCTGCCCTATTCTACTCTACTCTACTCTACTCTACTCTACTCTACTCTACTCTGTCCTATCCTGTCCTGTCCTGTCCTGTCCTGTCCGGCTCGGCTCGGCTCTGGCTCTGTACTCCTCTGTCCTATCCTGTCCCCTGTTCCGTCCCTGCCTCGTTTACCCCTCCCGCCCCTCTCTCTCTCCTCCCGCCCCTCTCTCTCTCCTCCCGCTCCGCCCTCTCTCCTCCCGCTCCCTCTCGTCGTGCGCTGAGGCCACGCCCCTCTCCCCGCCCTTTCCTCACCTCAAAGGCGCTCGGGGCGGTGCGCGCGCTGGTTGTGAGGTTGCCGCGCGCGGCCCGGAAGTGGTGGGGCGGGACGGGGTGGTGCGAGGCGGCCGTTTCCGTTGCCGGGGCGGTGGCGGAGGAGGAGGCGGCGGCGGGTGGCGGCGGCCCCGCGCGGCGGACATGGCGGCGGGCAGAGAAGCGGGCGAGGAGCCCCTAGGGCGGACGGCGGCGGAGGTGGCTTGGGCGGACGCGCTGCGCGGGGCCTGCGAGCCTGAGCACCAGTGGCGGCACCGTCGGGAGTTCCTGCTGCGCAACGTGGGGGAGCTGCCGGCGGCGGGCAGCGCGCAGCAGCAGCGCTTGGTGTCCCTCTCCATGGTGTGGGCCAACCACGTCTTCCTGGGCTGCAGGTGAGCGCGGGCCGGGCCGGCGGCACCCGCGGAGCCGAGGAGGGGGCGGCCGGCTGACGTCGGCCCTCCCCTCGCGTCCTCTCCCCTTGTCGCCTCTGCAGGTACCCGCCGCAGGTCATGGGGAAGGCGCTGGCGATGGCCGAAGGCATCCAGGTGACCGGCGCGCCCGTCCACACCACCAGAGACGAACTGGTTGCCAAGGTGAAGAAAAGAGGCATATCAAGTAGCAATGGTTAGCAGATCATAGCTGTGACAATACTTAGGAGTCTAGAAAATGCTTGTTTTTGAATGTTCTCGCTTAACCTCGTTCTTCAAACTAGCCGGAATAATTCACTATTAAAACTCCTTGTGATTTGTTTCCCCTTTCCCTGCTCTTTTTTCCTCATATAATACCTGTGAAGTAGATGTAATGCATAAATATTCCGTTGGTAATGTGGAGCTCTTGTTTTGAATTTCTGCAACCTGATTTTTTTGCTATGACATGTAGACTGTTGTACTCCAGCTTAAGTGTGTTTTCTTACTTTGCCTTTAGCACTAACCAGATGTTGCTTTGTGAGAAACTAAGCTTCTTAAAGAAGTTCTTAAAGTGGTATTTTAAAGATGTTTTTATTATACTAGTGGACAAAATACACCTTTTTTAGGTCAGATACTCTGTTGAAGGTACTTCAGCCGTTTTTGGTTTGAATTTCAAGAATATGAATACGTACTTGCCTATAGGTCCCAAACCAAAACCTGATATCTTGCATCCAAGTACTTTTAGGTTTTTGTCAAAAAATACTGAAATCTTATGAAACTGTAGTTTGAGGTGTATTCCTAATAGGTGCTTTTTAAATTCACAGATTATGGCTAGAAGTTTTTAGAAACTAGATAAATTGTTGCTAGATGGATATTTCATAGTGCAAAAAATTAAAGAGGGTAATGTATTTTCCTTGTTTTGCAGAAGGGGTAGAGGAGCCCTCCAAGAAGCGAGCTGTTGAGAAAAGCAAAGATTTTAAGGATACCGGAAAGGATGTGAAAGCAACCAAGGCAGAAGCCACAAAGGAAAGAGAGAGCATATTGCCAAAAAAGCAGGAAAAAGATACTAGCAAAGATCCAGAAAGCTCCCAGTCAACATGCAGTTCAAATCAAAGAATGGTCACAGAATCAAACATAGAAACAGAAGGAAAACCTTCTAATCCTGAAAATACTACTGAGCAGAATCTGTCTTCATCTGAAAAAGAGTCAGGAGAGAAGCCTTGCTCAAATCCACCTGAGGAAAGCAAGCATGAAAACGTGCTGTCACCTGAAAAGAAAACTACAGTAAGTGTAGTGCCACTGGCTGCCAAGAGTGGCCCACAGGCAGAGACGGTGGCAGCAGGGGTGCCACTGGCTGCCAAGAGTGGCCCACAGGCAGAGACGGTGGCAGCAGGGGTGCCACTGGCTGCCAAGAGCGGCCCACAGGCAGAGACGGTGGCAGCAACAATGCCACCAGCTGCCAAGAGCATGATCGTGGCAGTGGCAGCAGCAGCAGTGCCACCAACTGGCAAGAGCACCCCACAGGCAGCAGTGGTGGCACCGACCACAAAGAACACCCCGCAGGCAGCAACAGTCCCAACAGCTGCCAAGAGCACTCCACAAACAAGTGCTATGTTGCTGTCTTCCAAAAGCCAAGTGAGTGCCCCAGCATCAGTGTCCAAGAACAGTGCTCAGGCAGGCACCTCGCTGCTGCTGGCCCCCAAAACTGGCTCTCAGGCAGGCACCTCGCTGCTGCTGGCCCCCAAAACCAGCACTCAGGCAGGCACTTCACTGCTGCTGGCCTCCAAGGGCTCTGCTAAGGTGAGCTCCTCGCTCTTGGCCTCGAAGAGCAGCGCTGAAGTGGCTGCATCATTACTGGCTGCTCGAAGCGGTGCTCAGCAGGGATCTTCATTGCTGACTTCCAAGAGCAGTGCTCAGGTGGCTGCTTCGCTGCTGGCTGCTCGAAGTGGTGCTCAGCAAGGTCCCTCATCACTGGCTTCTCGAAGTGGAGCTCAGGCAGGTGCTTCCCTGCTGGCTTCCAAGGGTGGCACACAAGCGGGTTCACCACAGCTTGCCTCCAAGAGTGGCTCGCAGACAGGTGAAAGCCCTGCTAAAGCTTTGTGCAAACCATTAACCAGCGAAGATGCAAAGGAAAGACAACCTTTTTTCAACAGACTGTACAAAGCTGTAGCCTGGAAACTGGTTGCAGTTGGAGGTTTCAGTCCTAATGTAAATCATGCAGAACTTCTAAACTCTTCTATTCAGTCTGTAAAAGCTACATTAGATGTTGCTTTTGTTCCCCTGAAGGAACTTGCAGACTTGCCTCAAAATAAGAGCTCCCTAGAAAATATAGTTTGTGAACTGAGGTGCAAGTCTGTCTACTTGGGTACTGGCTGTGGCAAAAGTATGGAAAATGCTAAAGCGGTTGCTTCAAGAGAAGCTTTGAAATTATTCCTCAAGAAGAAAGTCATTGTGAAGATATGTAAAAGAAAATACAAAGGTCGTGAAATTGAAGATTTGGTACTTCTGGATGAAGAATCAAAACCTTCGAATTTACCTCCAGCTTTAAGAAATCCTCGAGAGATCTTGTAGGGGAGAATCACTCTTTGTACTGTGTATAGTATTTCAACACCAGGACTGAAGGTTAATTTTGTACTTTAAAAATGTAGGCTTCCAGATATTTTGTATTTCTTTCTCAGTTTTGCAAGAAAATGATAGTCCTTTCACTTGGTAGCAATTGTATAAAACTTGTTAGAGATGACAAGTGCGCATTTAAAGGTATGCCTTAATATATAGCACACTAGTGTGCTGTTTTATTTGCAAAATAGTCTACCTAATTCTTCTATTTTTAATTAAATGATTAAAGTACGATTTGCTGTTTTGAACCTGGCAGTTTTGTATTCTTGAGTATTCTGCCATCATCAAATCGTAATTGTCTACCATGTCTTTTTTTAGCCACATAGGAATGAGTATGTAAATAGGGACCACAATACTTGAATGATTGAAAGTTGTGTAAAAATTTCAATCAAAAAAGTGGAATCATTTGTTTCAAGCGTGTTGCTCATAGTGCTCACTGTTGTTCATACTAGGAGAGAAAATAGTTGGTTGACTACTTTTTATGGGATGTCATAGCATTCATGATATAAATGAAACCCTGATCTTATTTAACATTGTACTAGTGGGTTACATCCCATTTAAGATGATACTAGCAAATTGTTAGCAGTCAACTCACAGCTACTTCAGCCACCAGAACTCTGTAATCAGATTTCATTTATGTTGTGAAATATTGTTTCAAATAAACACTGATTTCTATACTGAGCTTATTTTGACTGCTAATAAATCCTCTGGGATATGGTTTTATAGTACCTTGGTTTTGACTATTAAATATTCTAGCCATTGCAATAACTTTGCAACACCTTAAGAAAAGCTTTACTTTGGGTGGCTAAGGTGTAATCCCACAAGGATGAGCTGTTTTCTTTGGATGCATAGTTGAAATACAGTAAAACTGATAGACTCAACCTAGAGAATATCTGTTTCTACTTTTGTAACACACGGATAAGCAAAATGAAGATGATGCTGTCTGCTAGAGACAGTGAGTGGTATTGTAAAGCATTCACACTTGAGCCCTTCTTTTTCTACATTTTTATGCCATGTACAGAACGATTTGATTCAAAGAAAGTGGGAGATAACCTTTTATTTTCGATGTTACTGAAGTACTTGCAAAACCTGCATGTTTTGATATATTGAATAATGACATGTAACTGTAAAACCATAATGTCTTCAGTGCTCTTTTGAATTAATCTTGTCTGATTATAGTAGTTAGCATCATTTATTTGAGAGCTTACACTTGACTGACAGATCCATTGATTGAGTACTACTGCAGTGAAAAGGAATGCCTGGGATCTCAGTAGGATGTATGTCCACTTAAAGACTTCTGTGATTTTTGGGACTAAACCACAATGGTGGTGTTACTATGTAACTTTGAACAGCAGTGGCTTCCAGTCTGTAGCACCTGAAGCCTGCGAGGCATTCATGCTTCCTGATGGCTGGATGAGAACTTCCTCAGTCTGACCCCCGTGCTGCTGTGTCCTCAGTTGCCCTTTGCTCCAGTTTGGTTTCTCAGGAGTTCCCTCTCCGTGTTTCTGGAGCATTACATGACATTCGGAACACCATGTGTCAAGTTGTGTCTTACATGGTGTAAGGATTGGTGTGGGCCTCTAGCGCACAGGGGGGTTTATGCTGTATTTAGGAGCTGTTTGTGCCAGGAAGCATGAGATCTGTGTTTGAATCATTGCCCTATTCAGGTGGAGGCATGGAATGACTTTTGACAGTGAAGGAATTGCGTCATGTGCCCTCTGAAGTACAGCCTTTCTAGCTGTTCATTTGGGCATCTTCTGGTCCCTGGTTGGGATTTGCAGTGTGCGTTGCAATGTGAAAACCTGTGTTTCCCGTGTGTAGAACAAAGCTCACAGTATTTATTGACCTCAGGGGGGCAGTGGGGTCACTGTGTTAAAAGGTTGAGGTGCTAAATGCCCTTTTCTAAAGTCCTGACTTAAGGTTAATTTTTTAAAGTTTTTGAATGTTATTCCTCTTTGATGTTTGGTTGTGATTCATTAAAGGATGAGTCTGTAGCTACTCTTAGTAGAAACTGAAAGTTGAAGTGTGTTTTTATTTCACATTCTGCACCAAAAGCAGCTCAACAAGCAGATTCCAATCTACAAAGTAAATAAGCATGAAGTATTTGAAGGAGAATTTAGTAACATTTCATTAACCCTAAAGGAAGGAAGAAAGAATTTCAAAGAACTGGCTGTTCCAAGAAGTGTTTGTGCAGTCCTGTCAGCTCTGAAACCTCTGGGTCTCCCAGGCACTGTCCTGGTCCCTGGCAGTTGGGATGCTGGTCTGGAACTGTCAGGCCTTGCTGATGAGCGCTGGAACAAATGCACTGGCACTGGCAGGCGTGCAAGGTTGCCTCAGGGGCATGGATGAAACCAACTGAAAGAAAAACTGACCCTGGAGTTTCCGTGGAAGTACAGGCAATTCCAGGCTTTAAAGATGGTTCTCATTTCCTCCGCGGGCTGGTGGAACACAGTGGTACCACCTGCAGTTGGCTCTGGTATATGCCCCGTCATAGAATCATCATGGAATCGCTTGATTGGAAAAGACCTTTGAGACCATCGAGTCCAACCGCACCTGTCCACTACTAAACCCTATTCTTGAGCACCTCATCTCCCCGTCTTTTAAACACCTCCAGGGATGGGGCTCCACCACCTCCCTGGGCAGCTGTGCCAATGCCTGACAGCCCTTTGGGTGAAGGAATGTTTCCTCATGTGGATGGTCCCGGCGAACGCCCTTACCAGCTGGCAACGCGGCGGCGCGGGCGCGGCCACACGGAGGCGCCATAAAGTACCCCGCCCGCCCCGCGCAGGCGCCGCCGACGGCACTGCGGGGGCGTGGCTGCCGGCCTCAGAGGAGGAGCCGCGGCACCACATTTGCATAATATATTCGCGGCGCGGGTCTCCTGGTGGTGTAAGTATCGCGGCCACCCGGTCCTGCGGGCGCGCCTTCGCGGCTGCCGAGCAGCTCAGCTGGCTGTGCAGAGCCTGCGGGGAGAACGGTGGGGCGGGAGGTGTTCGCCCTAACGAAGAGAGCGATATCCATGCCGCCCCATATAAAAGAGCGGTACGGAACTCAGGACTCCAGGATGCCCTGAAGACCTGCTTGCTAGGCCACGCACGGAGGACGTGGTTCCTCACGGGCCTCAGGCCCGCCTAGGGGAAAGTCCCCGGACCGCCGGCAGAGAGTGCCGGGCGCTGCACGCGCCCTCGCCCGCCGCCGCCTCACGCACTCCCCGCCGAGACGCCCCCGGGCCGAGCGGGTGAGCGCGGGGCGGGTGCTCGTCACGGCCACAGACACGCAGGTAGTGCGCAGGCGCACCAACAGAACGGGGCTCACTCTCAGGGCATCGCGTTTTGCCGGGGCTCCGCGGAGAAACTGCCCCGGGGGCCGTGATCCGTGGGAAGGGCAGAGCTGCAGGAACCAGAGCTGGGGGGGGGAATGAATAGACTCACAGAACGGTTTGGGTTGATGAAGGGACCTTAAAAGCCCATCCAGTTCCAACCCCCTGCCATGGTCAGGGACACCTCCCACCATACCAGGCTGCTTAAGGCCCCATCCAGCAGGGCCCTGAACACTTCCAGTGAGGGGGAAGCCACAGCTTCCCTGGGCAACCTGGGCCAGTGCCTCACCACCCTCATTGTGAAGAATTTCTTCCTAATATCTAATATAAATCTTCCTCCTTCTAATTTAAAGCCATTCCCCCTCGTCCTGTCATTTCTTGCCCTCGTGAAAAGCCCCTCCCCAGCTTCCCTGTAGCCCCTTCAGGTACTGGAAGGCCACTATGAGGTCCCCCTGGAGCCTCCTCTTCCTCAGGCTGAACAACCCTAACTCTCTCAGCCTGCCCTCATAGCAGAGGTGCTCCAGCCCTCTGAGCATCTTCGTGGTCTCCTCTGGACCCATTCCTACAGTTCCATATCCTTCTTATGTTGGGGATTCCAGAACTGGACACAGCACTCCCATACAAGTGGGGTCTCACGACAGTGGAGCAGAGCTGTGAGCAGGAGTGAAGCTGCACATGTGACGCACCACTTCCCCAGCAGTGGCTCTGGCTGGCAGGACATGTGGTCCCACACCCCGCCTCTCCTCATACCCACAGGGCTTCAGGGCGCTACATACACAGAGGCAGAGTAAGGAAAGGTGATTGCTCGATGGAGCTCCTGTGCATGCCTGAACAGGCTTTCACAGAATCATAGAATCACTTGGTTAGAAAAGACCTTTGAGATCATTGGGTCCAACCACACCTGTCCACTACTAAACCCCATCCCTGAGCACCCCATCTGTCTTTTAAACATCTCCATGGATGGTGACTCAACCACCTCCCTGGGCAGCTGTGCCAGTGCCTGACAGCCCCTTCAGAGAAACAATGTTTCCTGATGTCCAATCTGAACCTGCCCTGGTGCAACTTGAGGACATTTCCTCTCATCCTATCGCCTGTTACTTGGAAGAAGACACCCACCTCGCTACACCCTCCTTTCAGGAAGTCATAGACAGTGATAAGATCTCATCTTAATCTCCTTCTCTCCAGGCTTCCTTCCCTGCTCCAGGAAGAAGCAAGAGGCCAGCTGGAAGTATCTTGTCACGTTCATTTGTGTCACGCAGAGGATAAACATCAAACGCAGGAGAGCCTGATGTGTACTCGAGTGACAGCACCAACGCTGCCGCAGCGCAGTGCAGTGCAAGCACACACAGTTGCTCACTCACTTGCTGCTGTGCATGGCTATGAGTGCAGAGCCCATCCCGCGTTCCCATGCACCTCGTCACCTCGTCTGGGAAGGCAGGCATCTCTGACTAGTGCCTCCTCCAGGCAATTTTCGCTCGTCCACTCCCAGATGATATGGAAGATCACAGAATGACTTGAGTCAAGAAGGGACCCACAGAGATCATCAAGTCCAGCTCCTGTCTCTGCACAGGACAACCCCAACATTCACACTGCATGTCTGAGGGCATCATCCAAATGCTTCTAGAATATTGTCAGGCTTGGCGCTGTGACTGCTTCCCTGGGGAGCTGTTCCAGTGTTCCATCACCCTCTGGGTGAAGAACCTTTTCCTAACATCCAACCTAGACCTCCCCTGGCACATCTTCCTGCCATTCCCTCAGGTCTTATTGTTGGTCACCAGAGAGAAGAGATCAGAGCCTGCTCCTCCTCCCCTTGTGAGGGAGCAGTGAACTGCCGTGAGGTTCTCCCCTCAGTCTCCTCTTCTCTTGCTGCCTGGATAAATTGTGCACCTAAGCTCTGGCCATTACTGATAAACTGAATTAACTTCATAGGCCATGCTATTCTTCCCTCCATTGTGCCAAGCAAGTAACACATCCATGGAATTAAGCCCTCTGCTGCCCTACAGTCATGCCTGGATGTGAAACATGACAGAAGAGCACTGGCAGAGGTCCCCAGCACAGCATCAAATTCAGGCATCTCA
Source organism: Neomorphus geoffroyi (assembly GCA_033558235.1). Classification (NCBI taxonomy): domain Eukaryota; kingdom Metazoa; phylum Chordata; class Aves; order Cuculiformes; family Neomorphidae; genus Neomorphus; species Neomorphus geoffroyi. The sequence continues at coordinate 20,066,968 of JAUMJM010000020.1, read as the reverse complement.
GGCCCCCAAAATGTGATTAATGCTGCCCTTACCCAAGCAGAGTCAACACTTCCTTCTGGTACGTGCTGTCTTAGTATTTATGAAGTTCCTGTGGCGATTCCAGATCTGCTAAACCAGCAATGTTTGTCTTTTTGGTTGAGCGACAGGCATGTGGCCCATAGGTAGGCACAGTACAGTTTGCAAACCCCACTCGTTTCCAACATCTGCTATTCTTCTTCCAGGAATATCCTTTTCAGCTATGTCAGACCGCTGTGCTAGGGCACAGGACAGCAGCACATGGCATGAGGAGCAGCTCTGTGCAGAACTGGCTATGACAGCTCTGACTGCTTCACAGATGAGCTCTGAAAGGGTGCACAAAGAGCTCACAGCCACATGGCTTGAGCTGTCATTTTGGTTGCTGTCTTGGCCGCTTGAACTACTCGAGTATCCTTCTTTTCTCCTGTAATTCTTCATGTGATCAACTATGTGTATGTGGGAAAACAGAGATTTCAACTTAAAATGCTATCAAAAAACCTATCCCAAAAGAAAAAAAAAAAACAACTAGGACACAGTTCTATGAAGTTCTCTGTTTTTTTGATTGAGAAACAGTAATGAAATCCCAGTCCCAGTGTCCTAGATTCATCTGCTCAAAAGGATCTAAGCCTCTACGAAGCTAACATTTCATGAACTGTCATCGCTCTGTAGCACAGGTAGCTCCTGTACTACAGGCTAAAGACTAGCTTGTGTAGACAAGATGAAGCTTGTGCAGTGACTGATATGGGCTTGTTTTTCTTTCTTGGCCCTAAAGATCGCATTATAGCACCTTAATGATTTGGGCTGCCTTTCTGTGTATGTGGACAAAATTCCTCACTTGTAGTTTATGGTAAATGTTGGTCTTCAAAGTTGTTATGAGGAGAGAATACATCAAAAATCAATCTCATCTTGACTATAGATGACAATAAGCTGACATGACATGGTCTAGTGGTCCAGAGACAGAGAGGAAAAAAAGCATATATTGAAATAGTTTTGATGTTATCTCTCTCTTTCACAGCGCAGAGCTATCCCCTAGCTTTCTAACCTGCAAACTGCAGAGAAAATATCAGCAATATTGGTTTGCAGAATATTTTTTAAACTTTTCTTTCAGCTAAAATGTGCATTTTTGCAATGTTTTGCGTAGTACATAATATGCCACACTTTTGAAAATAGTGTACTTGAGTTGTATGTTAATAGTATAGAATAATATTAATTTTTGATAACTTGAAGTAAAAGGTGGCACCGAAAAACACATAATGTAGGTGACTAAGTGCTACAAAGGTATTGTGAAGATATGAAATTATTCTTTGGTGCTATTTGCAGTGACTTTTCAGTTGCACTAGAGATTAATTATTTGTACTAGGTTTGGATAAGCAGATTCCAGAGGAAAAAAAAATCCACACTAAGAAAGAAATCTCATGAGGCTGCTTCCCATTTGTTATGGCGTTTTAACAACATATGCCAAAACTCTCTTCAAGTTTTCAGGGGAAATCTGAAATTCATAAATGGTAATTACAGCATGTAGTTACGCCATTTCTGTGTATAAAGTGGAATTAATTTCACTGATGTTTGTGACAACAGATCTGGGCTCCCCTTACAGTCATCAGAGACGTTTTTAGGGCAAGACCTATTTACTAAGATTCTCTCTCATTCAACATATTTGGCTGGATGACTCCCACCTTTATTTCCTGAGGTGGAAATAAAAATTAACACCCATATACAGGAAAGCATTATGAATGTCCTAAACCATCAACAACTGAAACTTCCTGCAGGTGCGTTGCCTGCCCTCATTTCACAATTGTGATTACAAAGGTGCGATTGCATATGTTTGTTGCTCTCAAGAGGAAGAAGAAAGAATATGTTTTTCACATGACCTGTGCTGAGTAACAGAATCACAGACACCAGGACATGTTAGCATGTGACTCAGGCAAAAGCACATAAAAATCCTTCATTGTGAGCAAAAGGGGCTCAGTTCTTTTCCATCGAAGTCATCTGGATTCTTCCATTTACTTGAATGGAACAGGATCAAGCTTCAGGTCTCAAATAAGACAATAAGACAAATAAAATGGCTGCCACATATTTGCATAAAATTATCTTGTCACCATTCCTCACTTGGCTTCCTTAAATATCATGTGCACACTTCCTGAGTTTTTTGTCATGTGATTGGCTCTGGGGCCAGAAAGAAAATCCACCAACCGTTTATGCTTTAAAACAGTAGGTGAGGAAGAAGAGTCACGGCTGAAAGCTCTTCCCTGGAGAGGAAAACAGGGATCTGTTACTTCATCCATGAGTGGATATATCCGTGTTGTAAATGACAGGGAATGGTCTGCGTGGCTCTCCCCATTGCAGCTGCCAGATGCTACCCCTGGTAGCAGTGTCCCCCTGCTCTAGGGAGCTGCAGTTCCTATAGCAGCCAGCACGTTCCAGAGCACCTGTGAGAGGGTGCTGCTGTCCAGCTCCTGCTGACTTCCAGAGGGCATTCTGGACAGATACTCTCAGAAAGGAGTGGTGTGGTTCTGTTCAAAATAAAGTGACATGTTCTGATGGAAGCAATGATGTCACATAAAAGTGAATTCCTTAACATCTCCCACCTTGGACCAATCAACTTTTCAAACCATATTCGAGTGCAGCCATGGGATTAGAGTATGGAAGGTAAATGGGAAGAACTGTAAACATAGATAAATAGCTATTATAAAGCACAAAGTAAGTTTAGTTTGGGCAATTTACTTCATTTTTTCACTTTCCTCATGGTGAGATAAACAGAATTTCTTAGTTTGAAGAAAAAAGATGAGCTGGAGATTTCAGCTGCCTTCTTCCAAATGTTAATACCTGTCAACTAACGACTAATTTGGGGTCAGGAAGAAATCTTCTTTTAGAGCATATTGATAGAAAACTTGGAACTTCTCCAGTTTTTAAACAGATGTTTGCATTTGAATGAAGAAGAATATAAATCTCCTGATCAGTGTAGGATGTTTGTTACTTAGTGTTAGAGAGCTCTCTGATGCACCTGAGTGTGAGGCTGCCTGGGAAAAAAAAACCATGCTAGTGTTTCCAGGAAATGTACTGGTTTAATTTGTCACCTCATTGAAATGATGTGATGTTAGCCCACGTCTTACTTTTAGGTGTCCTACACTTGTGTAAATTAAAGAGAAAAATAGTAATGGTTGTTTCCATATGATTTGTCTTCCACCACATACATCAAGCCTAATAATTAAGGAAAATCAAAAGCAATGACATCTGCCATTACAGGGAAGTATCTTTTTTGGATGACATGATGTTGAAGTTTTTAAGAATAGCTTACCCAGACAAACACACTACTGTCTCTATAGCTCTGGCAAGGATAGCCTCTTCCTGGAATGTTGCCTATACGAAGGACAACTATGGCCTTTCTATATGACCATTCTATGACCTATAGCTTTCTTCAGCTGACATTTTAAAAAGCTGATCTGGCTTGTACTCTTTTTTTCTTTTCTTTGCATTTCTTTTCTTGATATCTTGGAGAATTCTTCATCCTCTTCATCCCAAGGAAACCAGGGAAGCGTATCTGCCAAGAAATAAATATATTATAAAAAAATCAGTTCTGTTCCAACTGCTTAAAAGAAGCAGCCTGTTATCCTTTGAGGATCTGCACAAAATGCCAAGTAGATCTTTTATTATTACAGCCCCTATGGACTTGTTCTCATCAATAATGCTGCTTTTCATCATTTTTCCCCAGGCTGAAACTCCTCCTGGGCTTTCAGTGGAAAGGTGAAAAAAATCTAACCAACTTGTGCATTATTAGGTAAAACAGGACAGGAAACAGCTATGATTTGAGGATGTAAAATCAGGATTACAACAGACAAAAGGCAAAACTGCATGTGGGGAAAATAAGATTGGGATTCCATATCTGGAAATATTTTTTCATAGTAAAATCTATAATACAATGAAATAATCTTTCACAAGAAGAAGGGTAGTACTGTGGCTGGGACTTTGAAAAACTATGCTGGGAAATGATAAAGAAAGAAAACTGTTGGGATCTGTCCTCCATTGAAAGTGCAGGTAGTTTAGAGACGTGTAAATAAATCTAAATAAATATAGGACTTGGTGTATTATTTACTCTTGCAAGACCCACTGAGGTAAGGTTTATGCAATATACCCTAGTAACATATCTCTGATATCACTATGAATGTTAACCTCAAGTTGAAAATTCTCCACTTAGTGTAGAGGGTTGGTGGAAATGTATGGTCGTTCTGCCTGTCCATCTCTATAAAAAGCAGAGTTTTGTTCTACCATGCATCTTATCTACAGATTATTCTCACCATCATCAAATGAAAAGACAGTTGGGTCACAGAGGCTATCAGCCTGCAGACTTGAGTCTAATACATCAAAATTCCTCAGTGCTCGCTCCTAGCAATATTGAGACATGATCAAACCAGAGAATTCGGTCTCCTAATCTTGCTTTCCTCCTCCTTGAGGCTTCAAATGCACAGCCAGCTAAGGCATCTTTTTCCTAGGGAAATCTGGTCTAATGATACTGCTGCATTCTTAAGACTACTCAAAATTAAAATCTTAATTTTAGTGTTTGAAAGCAGCAGACAACATTTAAATTCAGGAAATGTTAGCTGATCTTTGCTGTACCTTAGATACTGCTTCCCCCATAGTGACAAACAGCAAGATTTTAGCAGAACACAAACCTAAACTTGTAAACAATGTTATGAGTTATTCTAAAAAGGCTTTTTTGGCTATTTCTTTACCAATGGTGCCTGCAAAGTTTCTTACTGGAGAAAAACTGATGCCAAATTCTTATTTTTAAATTAACACCCAATTGTAATTAATTGTTTAATTTTAAATAACATATTCATTTTTAATGAACATTTCTGCTTTATTCATCTGCTCTTTAGGGGAAATTTATTTCTCAGCTTTATTTCTTCATGAGATGGCAGAATGATACAGCCATTCAAACTTACTATAAGCAGAAACACAATCCCCCAGAACAGCCAACATCTTTCTAAAGAATGTTGTATCACTTATATTAACCCAGGTCCTTTTGCACTCATATAGAGGTAATGTTTTTTGCCTGTACAGTGTTATCTGATGATATTATATGAAAAAAAATCAATTTATGAGGCTTCAGTTACTCAGAAGGGACAGCAACAAACAGAATAAAATAAAGTTTCAGCAGTTTACTGCTGGTGGAAGTGAAAGTAACTAGGTTATTTTCACTTTCTAAATCTATTTGTGCAAAAATAGACAGGTAGCTTAAAATGATCTAAGGCTTAACTTCATTAACCTGAGCTGTCACAATACACAGAAAAGAAGTATCTGGTTTTACTAGTGTTACAGATTTTAAGATGAAGGTGTCCTCTTAAGAACATGAACACACTGAGTTGCAGACTTCCTGTTTCTTTGGCCAGAGTGACATCAGTGTAATAAAGAATATTTTGAAAGTACTGCCTACAACTTTTGTTTTCATTCATTTTTATGAACTTGCTGACACATTTCTAACTCGGGCAAAACCACTCATCTACAGACACAATTACTCAACATCTCAGAGGCAGACATATGAAAATCACTACCACCTTAGCAGCTGCACGAGCTGAAAGTTAAGAATGTGTTTAAATTGTGAACTGAGGTCTTAAGAAAATAATACTTGCAGACTGCCATTGTATGAGATGCTGATCCATGGGCTGGTCAAAGTCAGTGAGATTCAGCACACTAATTTTGTCGTAGGACTGGCCAGGGGGGTCATCTGGCACAGATTATGTATTAACAGAATCGTAGGAAAAAAAGTAGGCTGGAGGGATCCTCTGGAGGCCAAGAAAGCTGAGCCAGCTCCACAGCCAGATCAGGTTGTGCCAGGACTTATCCAGTTAGCCTCCAAAAACATGCAGGGATGCAGACTATACAACCTCTCTGCACAACCTGTGCTGTTGGTTAACAACTATTACAGAGGACATCACCTTGAAATGTTATCTGCAGGACTAGTATGGGCACTCTTCTAGTGCTGGCCGATTACCTATAGATAGGAATGTAAGATGACGGGGTTTGGTGGGGGGTCTGTTTTTTTTTCCTCTTTATTCTTGAGTTCAAACATCTCTGGTGATGTTTTTCTAAGTTTGCCAAATATCATACTTTCCCCACATTTTTTCAGGTTCCTTAAACATAAAGGCACATGCTGCAAAATGTACAGGTCTCCTCAGGATGTGACTCTACGAGATTTTTTTTCCTGATGCTTACCAATTATTATTCATGTAGTGAAGATCAGAAAAAATGTCTGAAAGAGAGGTGGGAATGAAATCTCAACCTGTTAGTAATTCTATCCACTTTATGTCATTCTTCCAGTAAGAAAAAATATCTAGCTAAAAGTATATATTTCTACTTTTTTGTTTCCTTCTATATTTGTTGTTGCCAACATTTGATACAAATTCTGCAGCAGAGTTGGGAAAGACAGGATACTCTGTCAAAATTCGGAAAATTGCTGGCAGGCGAGTGGGTTTTAAAAGGCTAAACTTCTTTGATGCCTTATTTAAAATTCCCTGAAATGATTCCACAGGATAAAGTGCCACTCAGCTTCCCGAAGTAATAGTTTATCACTAATAATTTTGCTCTTTAGAACTAGATCAAGCAGCTCTTATTATGGGCAAGAACAGTATAAACTGCTGCTTCTTACAGTTGGAGGATATGAATTAATTAGGTACCTCATCCTGTCAACTGCTACATTGAGAAAATCTTGACTGTGGAGCACACTCCTGAGTACGGGACACAAATTTGCCTTCCCTGCACACAGCCTGTCACTATGCTATTGGTGCAAACCTCACCTCATGATGAAAATCACTCTTCAGAAATAAACACAGAGAGTTCACAGCAGTGTTTGCGAGAGAAATACACAAGCCATCTGCAAACAATTTATTGTGCATATACATTTGATTGCTATAAAACTAATCCCATTCCCCTCCTGTTCCTGCCTTTGGAAAAGTATGTTTTGAGAGATTTAGTGTCGTCAGGGCTGACAGGTTATTTCTTGCGCCAAAATATTCCAAGAAGCTGCGAGGAGAGTGCAAAGGGTAAGGTTTTTACATAAAATGTAGAACTTCCGCACTTTTCTGCTTACTCAAATGGCTTTCATATTGTCTCCTGAAAACGTGGGAAGGTTCAAGATTACAACTGAAAACACAAGTGCAGAGTTTAACAGCTCACATAGGGAGCAAGAGCAATCCATGACAGCCACAACACAGGCAAACTCCTCAATGACTCCGGGGACAGGGAATGTTCTGGAAAGAGCAAATAAGCACGGGGGAGGGGGGACTGGCTGCTAATTACACACCCCAGGAGAGCCGGAGGAGGCACCTCTGAAGGACCCTCCTGGATCCCTCCCTCCCCTGAGCAACTCGTGGTCCTGAGCCACAGTGCCGCTCACTGCCTTGCCAAGTGCTCCGCTGAGAAGAGGAGGTGGTCTCACGTCAACCAGTCATACCTGCTCTCTTCATCTTAGAATCATATAATCATGGAACAGTTTGGGTTGGAAGGGCCCAATCCAGTCCCAATCCCCCTGCCATGGGCAGGGACACTTCCCACCAGACCAGGCTGCGCAAGCCCCCATCTAATCTGGCCTTGAACGCTTCAAGGGAAGGGGCATCCACAGCTTCCCTGGGCAAACTGTGTCAGTGCTTCACCACCCTCATCATGAAGAATTTCTTCCTAATGTCCAATTTAAATCTTCCCCCTTCTAATTTAAAGCCATTCCCCCTCGTCCTATCACTCCTTGCCCCTGTAAAAAGTCCTTCCCCAGCTTTCCTGTAGCCCCTTCAGGCACTGGAAGGCCGCTATGAGGTCTCCCCGGAGCCTTTTCCAGGCTGAACAACCCCACCTCTCTCAGCCTGTCCTCATGGCAGAGGTGCTCCAGCCCTCCGAGCATCTTCATGACCCATTCCAACAGGTCTATGTCCTTCTTATATTGGCGATTCCAGAACTGGACACAGCACTCCAGGTGGGGTCTCAGGAGAGCAGAGCAGCACCTTGCTGGCCACGCGGCTTTGGATACAGCCCAGGACACGGTTGGTTTCTGGGCTGCGAGCACACATTGCTGGCCCATGTCGAGCTTCTCATCAGTCAGCACCCCAAGTCCTTCTCCGCAGGGCTGCTCTCAGCCACACCGTCACTCATGCTGTACCGAAACCGCGGAGTGCCCTAGCCCAAACGTGGGACCTCCCCTCACGCGACTGCAGCATAGCTGCCACTCGGGGAAGGCGAGGAGCAGCGCGGCGCGGAAATGGCTCAGCCCGAGGGAACCGCCCCCCGAGGAGACCCCTCCCCCGAGACACCCCCGCCCCCCCTGAAACCCCGCCCCCTTGGGGGCACCCGGAGCGAGGGGAGCTGGGGGAAAGGGGCGGGACCCCCGGGCCACTCAGTCGGGGCTGCGGGGCGCGGCATTGCCCGCTGTGGCGGCCGCTTCCGCCAGGCGGCGATTCCTCCCTGGAAGTCTTCAAGGCCGGGTTGGATGGGGCCTTGAGCAGCCTGGTGTCGTGGGAGGTGTTCCTGCCCATGGCAGGGGAGTGGGAACTGGATTATCTGTAAGGTCCCTTCCCACCCAAACCGTTCCATGATTCCTCGACTCAGCGCCGGGGTCACCGCCGCCTCCTGATGTGCGGGAGCAGCGGGCGCGCGCGCTTTTAACCGAGGCTGCACCTTTAAGCGAGGCTGCGCCCCTCGCGGCGGGTCCCGCCCCCTCGCCGGGCAGCCAGGCCAATCGGAGCGAGGGAGAGGGGAAGGCGGGAGAATGCGAACCCCTGGCGGCGGCGGCGGCCGCGCCTTATAAGGGCAGGGCCTCGCGCATGCGCGCGGCGCGTGCGGCGAGGGGCGGGGGCTCAGAGTGGGTTTTCGCTTCGGCGCCGGCGGCGCCGCGGGAAGGGACGCAGGAGCCCGGACCCCGTGCAGGGGCAACCCGGGCCGGCGGGGCAGGGAACTCAGCCCCGACCGCACCTCGCTGCGGGCGGAGGGGCGCCGGCAGCAGGAGGGAGCGAAGCGCGGCCGGTGCGGGCGGCGGCGGATGTGCTGCTGGCGCGGGGCGATGATGCTGGCGGGGCCGCAGCTGGTGGCGGGGCCGGCGGCGCCGGGCGGGGAGCGCGCCCGGCTGCTCTCGCTTTACGTTCAGGACTACCTGGAGTGCGTGGAGTCGCTGCCGCTCGACATCCAGCGCAACGCCTCTTTGCTGCGGGAAATGGACACGCAGTGCCAAGGTGCACGGGGGGTGGGAAGCGGCCTCCGCCACCAGCGAACGGGGGGAGAGATGGGGGGGAACGGGAATGGGGGGGACCAACTGCCCGCCGCACATGCGCTCGGCGCCAAGCGACCGGGGCGGGGCGGGGCCTGGGCGGGCGGTCCCTCCGGTGCGGGGGGGCACCGCGGAGCGGGTGGTATGCCGAGCCCGGCCTCGGTTCCACGCGGGGGTCGCTCCCGGTCCGCCTTCTCCTGCCCCGCGGCTGGAACCGGCGGGAGTCGGTGTTAACGGACCCTCTGCGCGGTGGGCGGGCGGGCGGGCCGGCTCCCTGTCCCACGGTGAATGGCTGCGACCGGGGTTGACCTGCTGGGCGCTGACCGAGGGCTTGTGTGCGGAGGGCTGGATGGAGCGGCGCTCCCCGGGGGCACGGGGAGAGGGAGGGGGGAAGTCCCCGGGAGCGCGAGGGAGGCAGAGGTGTGTGTGTGTGGGAGGGTCCCCGGGGTTACGGGGCGGGGGGGAGGGCACGGGGCAGGAGTGGGATGGTCCCCCCGGGGCACGGGGAGAGCCATGGAGGTTCCCCAGGGCTCGGGAGAGAGGGAGGGTCCCCGGCGCGAGCAGTTACCCTGAACTTCAGCCGAAGCTGCTGCTTCTTCCGAAAGGTGGGATAAATGCCAATTAAATTTATTCCGTCCTTCACTCCACCGCGGCTGCGCAGCGCAGCTTTTTACTTCCACTGACTGCCCTGGCGCCCGGTGGTGCGCTGGGAGCCTTCCTGCTTTGGCTGTGCGGCGGGGAGGGAGCGCGGGGCCACACCAGGAGCCGAGGTCGGCTGGGAGAGCTGGGGCTGTTCAGCCTGGAGAAGAGAAGGCTCAGGGGAGACCTCATAGCGACCTTCCAGTACCTGAAGGGGCTACAGGGAAGCTGTGTATGTCTTTACAAGGGCAAGGAGAAACAGAACGAGGGGAATGGTTTTTAAATTGGAAGGGGGAAGATTTGGATTAGACATTAGGAAGAAATTTTTTCCAGTGAGGGTGGTGACGCCCTGGCACAGGTTGTCCAGGGAAACTGTGGATGCCGCCTCTCTGAAAGTGTTCAAGGCCAGGTTGGATGGGGCCTTGAGCAGCCCCGTCTGGTGGGAGGTGTCCCTGCTCATGGCAGGTGGGTGCAACTGGATGGGCTTTAAGGTCCCAAACCGTTCTATGATTTGGTCGGTGGAGCAGGAACTGGTGCTGTATCTGCCTTCCTTAGGCTTTCTACACAGTGTGGGTAAAGGGGCCTTTCAGACCTCTGCAGACAGCCATTGTAAATGGATTCCTTCAGTTATCTTTCTAATTGCCCAGACAGATACATAAGAGGCTTTTTTGTTTGTTTGTTTCCTGTATTTATAAAGTCTTATTTTGACTTCTTAGTCAAGGTTGGGCTGCCTCGCAGGCTTCACCTGATCTGTGGTGACAGCACTGGAGTTGGGTTGATTCAGGCTTTTACTTAGGCTGTATTGCCTATCCTGCAGCCACTAATGCGATATTGGGCCAAAGCAGAGGTTTCTTGATAGTTTTACCAAAGTCTTGAACTGCTTTAAAAACGACAATAAAAACCTCAAATCCCTAAAAATTTCATAGAAGTATTTTTTGGCCCATTCCAAAGATGTCAAGCAGTGCTATATCATTTCAGCTAATTTAAAAGGAAGTGATAGTTATGCAGAGGGACAAGGCACTGCTGTGCTTGGAAAACTGAAATCCTTTTATCTTAGTTCCATCATACTTAATGAGATTATCTGTAATTAGCACTTGGTCCTGCTTTGTTTTGTGGGTTTTTTTTGGTGTGTGGGTTTGTTTGTTTTTTTTTAACAGGGGTTTCACGGCTATGTAGTTTTGGCTTAGTGATGCCTTCTCTAGTCTTAGGGACCAACAAGTAGTTTGGTGAACTTGCATTTCTGTCAGTCCAAAAGTTCTTTACTCGCTTTAATGGAAGGTGATTCATTTAAAGTGTTCAACATATACTCAGGGACTGCATCCAGGACATAATCAGTGGAGAGTGAATGCTGAACGCTGTTCTCTGTCACGATGTGAAAAGCTAACAGTTCTTGCTTGTGGATTTTTCTGGGCAGGGTGTTCCTAATATGGGAAAACTGTGAAAACTGCATAACTACACCTACATTCCCTCTCCTCCCTTCCGCCCAAAAAAGGTGGGAGATAATGTGGCTGTATAATATAGTATTCTGATTATGCCTTTGTAGTTCAACAGCCTACTAAGTACCTTACTCCATGTTTTTCTGGAGCAGAGAGTAAGATACTCCCCTCCCCCATCAGAGCAACAGGCAACAGATGCAGCTGAGGATGCAGGGAAACAAAGTTTTTGTTTTTAATGGTAGCTGGAATGTTAGTATTGAGAAAAATAGGTTGAGCGATTTACTGGACAGGCAGAGTAGTGATTTTTATTTTCCCCTAGTGAAAGTCTGGAACAGAATAAAATCCTGTTGGCTCCTTTTGTGAGACAGGTTTCAGAATTTATAGTAAAAAGTGGTGTTCACGCTTAAGCTACTGTTTCAAGATGTCAGCAGGAAATAAATCACTGAACAACGCTGAGATCCATGTCTTCTATTTAGTGTAAGCTTGAATCATTTCACAACTGTACAATGCAGATAAACTCTTAAAAAATGAAAGCCAGTTTGTGAAACTCGGGTCTTTAGGAAGAGAAAGATTGTCCTCTGTATCTTCTCACTTTAGAAGAAAACAGTTTAGTATCATTCATAAATTCCCTTGCCTGTTCAAATAGTCCTAAAGTTGTTTCTGAAGGAATCAGTACTGTGTCTAACATGGTGCATCAGGTTTCACTGTCAGTTCTGCTAATCTGTTTCCTTCCACAATAACAATTTATGTCTTTTCCAGGCTAAAAATTACATGACATCTATACATAATGTTTTTTTTAAAAATCCAGCAGCACAGAGCACAAACTAAGATTGGCTTATAAGGCATTTGTTAATCTAATATTTGAGTTCATTAAACTTGCTTTTAAGAACTGAATTTTATGAAAGATTCACAGCAACTCATCCAGTTATTTTGCATGACTTGCAAGAAGAAAAAAAAAAAAGCTTAGAAGTCAAACTGTGAGCCACTCATTTCTAGTTGCTTAAAAATATCTTGTGATGTACTAAATAGTAGGTCATCTATGCTGAGAATTTAAAATGCGACTTGCTGTAATTTGTCTTGAATAGGAAAAGTGTTTTAAGTCCCAATTGTAAATTTGCTTTGTGTAACTTCAGTTGTCATACTCCTTTTATAACTATGTCATCTTGAAAGTGTAATACCAAACTTTCAGATGAGTAAAAGGAAGGCAGAGGACTTGGATATCCTGCTTCTGGACTGTTATAAGTCATAATGATATATAATCATGATATGAATTCTAAGTTTCGTACTGTGATACAGTAAACTATTGCTTTGGTTTATAGGCCAGGGCTTTGGAAATACTGACTCTAAACAGAAATTCCTGCTTTGTTGTATGGAAGCGGGATCTGGTCTACCCAAACTCCAGAAGCTGTGGTCGCTTTTCTTGGGTTATCCTTTTTCCAATGACTAAAATAAGCTTATGTTTTCTTAGAACTTGAGAATTTTTTTCTTGCAAGAAATTGTGATCTTAAACACTGGTTTAATGACCACATGCAACTTGCATAAAATATCTGATCTAGCCCACTAGGATATAGAATAATTAAAATTTGTAGTATTTCTCATCACTTAGAAATAGATTTCTTTGTAATATTTCTCATCACTTAGAAATACATTTCTGTATTTTCTTCAGCATGTTCCATCTTGTGTAACCATTCCTATTATCTTTATTTTATAGAAGCATTAAAAGAAATAGATGATGTCTATGAAAAATACAAGTCAGAAAATGATCCTGTTCAGAAGAAACGCTTGCAGCAGCACCTTCAGCGTGCATTAATCAACAGCCAAGAACTTGGAGATGAAAAAATTCAAATAGTTACTCAGATGCTAGAACTAGTAGAGAACAGAGCCCGGCAAATGGAAACACACTCTCAGTGTTTTCAAGATCTGTCTGAGAATGAAAAGCCTCTAGAAAAGGCAAAGATGGAGTCCTGCCAGCCAGAGAGATCTTCACGTAGACCTCGTCGCCAGCGAACCAGCGAAAGCCGGGATCTGTGCCATATAGCAAATGGTATTGATGACTGCGATGATCAGCCACCTAAAGAAAAAAGATCTAAATCTTCCAAGAAGAAAAAACGCTCCAAAGCCAAACAAGAGAGAGAGGTTTCACCTGTAGAATTTGCAATTGATCCCAATGAACCAACTTACTGCTTATGTAACCAAGTGTCTTATGGTGAAATGATAGGATGTGATAATGAACAGTGTCCCATCGAGTGGTTCCACTTTTCATGTGTTGGACTCACCTACAAACCAAAGGGGAAATGGTATTGCCCCAAGTGCAGGGGAGACAATGAGAAAACAATGGACAAATGTACTGACAAATCAAAAAAGGATAGAAGATCGAGGTAGTGAAAGCAATTCATGTTTTAAAGAGTTGCTCCTTTTATATTAAAATGTTTAATTTCCAGAGAAAGCTGTTTTAGGAAATGCATAAGACTATGCAATAATTTTTAATCTATAATATTAATGGAGTATTAAAAGCTGTTATACTTTCTGTGATCTTTAACTTTCTGCACTGAATAACCAAATAGTTGAAACAGGGTGGCTTCAGACCTTCACAGAAGACATGACAAGCATATGGCGCTTGGTATCAATTTAACACCATTTTTGTGAATCTTGAAATAATGGTGGTGGGAAAGATACTGAAGAACTTTTCATGTTACAGGAGAGGCATTGAAAGGCCTCATGAAAGTGCTAGAATCCTAACAACTGAATTTGTTCTTTATCCCAAGTCTTAAGTTTTCAGGTTTTGTGTTAACATCACACATTTGAAATTAGGGTTTTTGAATTCAGCTGTAACTGTAAAAGTCTTCTGAGTTAAAAGCAGACCTTTTCAGTGACTTTCATATGACCAGTATGTTATTTCAAGGAAGAAAATACCACTAACTTAAGGGTTGGTTTTTTTTTTTTTTGGTCAATATTAAACTCTTGTCTTTGTGACTTTACACTTGGGAGTCAATTTTTGGATATGGTAGGATTATGGTGTATAAGCAGAGTTGGATATTCTAGGGGGTTTTGTTGGGTTCCATTGAACATCCTGAGGTGATCCTTATTGCTTAAGATGGTGTCTCTAATGCTGAAACTATTTTCTTGATTGTTTATGATCAGCCACTGCATATGTAAGCCTTGAGGTGGTATAAGGATACCTTGAGAAGGGGATATTGACATCTCAGAGAACAGAAATGGCAAATGTGATGAGAACATCATCCTAATCGATCTCTAAAGAGCTGAAACATGACTGGTTTCTTTGGGATGTAAACTTTGCTTTTCCTTAAGTGCTGTTCGGTTACATGCGTGGCCACACCTGAGTTTAGGCACAGCACTATAGTTCTTGTACTTGGCAACTATCTAAAAAACCTGAAGGCAAAGGCTTTCAGTAAAAGTTTTGATAGATAACAGGCAAGACGTAAGCATAACTGGGACAGAGCCAGTAGACAATTCCCAGCAGATTTCTGACAGGATAAGTAACAGTGTTGTCCTGAACTGTGACACTATTAAACACTACTTGGGTGGTAATTAAATGAACTTGTTCACCTCTACTCCGTAGAGGAGGTGGAAACAATTATGAAAACAGCTGTTTATGGTTCTTTGCAATGGGAGATGCTGATAGAGCAAAAGTGAGTGATGTATGTGGTGTATCTAAGCTTGCGCCTAGGGATCATGCTCAGCAGTGTTCTTTCTTGAGACTGACTGCTTGTGCCCTGGTGGGCTTGGCGAGGCAGACAGAGCAACTCTACAGGACTGGATGTAAGGATTATCTCTAGGTGGGCTGCAAGTGCTCAGAAGTCCCCACAGGTCTCTTTTTGCTGCTTAGGTCTCCCTTGACAGCACAGAGGGCGAAGTGATACCATCTCTGTCCAAGCCTGATTGAAAAGCAGTTGTGCTGAGTTGAGAGCAGCCCAGAAGGCAGATGAGCAAAAGCAAGCATGATGGATGAATGCCATCAAAACTCCCTCCTGCATCTCCACTAGAGGGCTGTGACAGCTGGGACGAGAGGGCTGGATGCACTGCACTTGGCATAAAGAAAGCCTCAGCGCTGTCAGACCAGATGGTATGAATCAATGCAGAAGACTAAATATTATAAGCTATGTAAAATACTGAGCCTGTTTGCACAGTTTTAATGATTCTTTAACAGGATTTAGCATTTGAAAGTAATACTAGTTAACATATGGCAGGGGTGCGTAAAGCCAGTCAGTGTTCTGAATTTTTCCTCTAAATTGTAGATTTGTGAAGTGGACTGGTTCCACTGGGGAGACCAGTAAGTACTGCAGTAAGCAAAGAGCTCTTGCAGGAAACTACTTTAAGAGCTCTGACTACCATCAGGGTAGGCAAGAAGATAAACCTTATCCCATGGCCCTATCTTGCTTTTGAAGCCTAATGGCTCATCTGAGGTTGCAAAGGTAGGCTTCTTGAGAGGGCTGGATTGTGGCTACTGATGGAGAATGATCAGGACGGCTGTTGGACATACGTGTTGGAAGTCCTCTCTATGCGTTTTACTCCTTTTTCTATTTGATATGGCTTAATGACTCTTAAATTTCCTTCTTGGGAAGACTGGTTGGGAGCCTTGGGCTGGGGACTGTATCAACGTCTAGTGTCTACCTAAAATGATCATGCTACTTAGTATTAAAAAACATCAGTATACACTGAAGTTGCAGAACAAAGTACCAGTGAAACTGTAACTATCAACATTGCTAATTTATCTTAAGTATTGCTTGAATTTCTACTGGCTAAATCAAGAATACTTTTTTCCAAGGCATAGAAGAAAGCTGGGAGCCTTATATAATGGTTTGTCTGGAAGTGCATGTTGTGGTGTTACAGAAAAAGAAATTTAGATTCTGAAAGTGGTCCAGATAAATATCTCTAATGCAGTGATGCTTTCTTTTATGCTAATGGCCTTCTAGCAGGCAATATGAATCCTCAAGGTTTCCAGTGAAGATATTGCTAGGGAAACAGCACTTGCTTGCCTAATAAGTGAAATTGCTCAAATGCAGAAGTTATTCTGTTCATAAGCAGATTAGCAGTGTGCCTCAAATATACATGGGTGCATCTAAAACTACCTCTTTTAAATACTCTGGCTAATTTGTTGTTAAAACTTAGATGAGAAAAGATCTTATGTTATCAGGCATTTAGCATTTCACCACCTTTTTTAACCAAACCCAGATTTTGTCGTTTTGCACCTGATTTCATAGAAGATCAATGGTAATTGCTGAAGACACGCTTAAGATGCTACTACAAAATCAGAAAGGTAAGTAGAGCACTCTTATGTTCTTAATGTTGAGCTCCTTTACTTCAAAAAATGAACCTCACTAGTGAAGTGAAAGTGAAAAGTAAACACTGTTAAAACAGTTCATCTTCAAGATATGCATTGGCTGTCATGGAGTAAGTCTAACTTCTTGCAAAAAAAAGAAAAGTGGGCAACAAATGTTTTGGAAGCTGATAAAAGTGCATGTAACTACACAGGAATCTGCTTCCTCTAAAAATTAATGCTCCATCCTAATTCAGTGGAGATCAAAAGTCAAGGTTATATTTTATTTTCCTAAAGCTTATGAAAATATCATGAAGTTCTAAGTTCTTGCTTTTTGCTTTTCAGTTTTGAAGTAATGAAAGTTCAGCAGGGGCAAAAGGTCCCCATAAACTATTTAAAAGGAATGGTATTGGAGCAAGAGTGTTTCTTGATCGTTGTCCCATGGAGCATTAATCTTGACAAAATAATAACGTAATCAAACCAAACTTAAAACAAGAAATACACCTAATAGAAAGGTTATTGCTTTGAAAGAAAAATGAGCGATTTAATATTTGCTGGTTGTATTATAAGGTCATCTTGTGATCTCAAGCAGTTACTGGATTCTGGAATTCTGGCAAGTCTGGAATAGTACACAAGATGAATACAGGTTTCCTCCACTGGCTGTGTATTACTTTGTTCTGTTGTGTAAGCTGCCTGAATCCAAATACAGTTAATTAACAGCCGTGATAGGTACAGATTCCTTAAGTGTAAGATTCCTTCTACATGCTGTTACACGTTTATACCTGTGGATTGCTAAAAAGCACAACGATTAATACCACTGTATTTACACTAGTTTTAACTGTATTTCCCTGACAAACATCAACTGCTCTGCACATCCAAAAGTGACAATGTGGTGCTGACAAGTCTTGAAACTGGAACAGAAGGGTGGCAAGTAAAATACCCCTTTCTTCTCTGAATTTATCTAAGGATTCTCCATTTTGGATGTTCTTTTAGAGATGAAGTGGGCCTTTGTAAAGAAGATGGCATTTCCTAAATTTGAAGACCTTTTCTTCATTTAAAAGCTTCTAACTTCAGCTTGAAGGAAACTACTACATCTTGTCTGAATTCATACTTTAAAATAAGCCGTTTGGCACTTCAGTGGCTTATACAGTTTCTGGCTGCAACGGATGTGATTCTTAAAGCCTTAATCTGGGATTTTATTCTTTGGACTCAGATGGGCTGAACTGTACCCTGTCTCCCTTAAAATCCAACCCATCTATTGGGACAAAACTGCAGCGATAGCCACACTGGCAAGTTAAGGGCTTTAGTTCTTTTCCCCTCTTATCTGCACACATATTTCTTCTATTAAGAGGTCTCTGCAAGTCTTTGACACTGGCACCTCAGATTGCAAAAATACTGCAGGCTTCATATAAAAGCCCAACTTGCTTTAAATGCTGCAATCTATTCTAGACCTCTTTTCTTTTTCCATACATACCTGAATATAAAAAAGCAATGATCATGCAGATAGTGAAAATCGTGAAGATACTTTATCATGTTAAGCAATATGTCTGAAGTTCTTCTGTTGCATATTTTAAAGTTAATGTTATCTCAGTAGCTGTTGCTTGCTGAAGCCTGATTTAAACTCAAATGAAAGATGCATTGGTCCTGAAAGGCACTGTATCTGCTCAGTGAGTCTCAGCAAAGAAATGTATCCTGGGCGAAGAAAAAGCAGCTTGCTTACACTATAGCTCAGAGGTAGCGTATCTTCCTCTGTCAGGACTAGTCTCTGCGGAGGACAGTTAAGGTAGGCCAAGTATGGTTTGACCTGTGGAATGCCACTTAACTAAAATGCATGCTGGGAAGCTCTGCATTAAACCAGTGAGATAAGATCAGGAAAGCAGTGGTGGCTGCTGTTTTGTGAGAGTTTCCTATAGGGCCTGAACTCAAGAAAGGCTGAATACCTTGAGCAGAGATGTGTATCTCCCTGCAATTCAGAGTAAATCATCTGTTTTTGAAGATGCACCTCTTACCTCACCTCTCAGACCTTCAAGTTACTTTAAGCAGTTTCCTTGTCCATTATGGCTTTAAGAGTCTTATTCACAGTGGATAGCTTTCCTTGGGCACGGTCTGAATAGCTGTCTTTAAGAGATCTGAGATGCTTCCTGTGTTTTCAATCAGCAGACAATCTAGTTTTCTTGAGATTCTTCTTGGCTGCTAGTGGATAGATATCCAAATCTGTCTTTTACAATGGAATGGACAGTCGGTTTTGCATCTGATCATCTCAAGATGATGAGCTGGGCTGCCACTCAACCACAGAACTTTGTTTCTGCCCAATGCTAATTAAGTAGGCATCTTGCTATCAGTGGTAAAACTAGATGTTACTGTGCAACTGTTCAAGTTCCACAAACTCATATCCTACAGGGAAAAAAAAATTAATTTTTTTTACTATTATCAGGCCTCTATTATAATACAGAGTTGAAAAAGTTTGAAGTCTTCTCTTTTGTACCAGTTTTCTGATTACTTTGCAGTCTTTGGAACAGCTCGAGGATTATAGATTTCCACTATAGCTGGCCAGTAAACAGTTCTATTTTGTGAAAATTTTGGAAATTTTTTCATTAAATGAACCTGTTATTTGCCTTTGAATCCAAGTCTGTTGTTAAGATCAAGCTCACATTGCATCTGAATACTTTCTAATTTTTGATTGGGGTAGGGTAAGAGTTCTAAAAACTTATTTTGATCAATTCTGCATTTTTCTTCACCTATTCTTTTGGTTTACGAGGTAGAGCAAGTTCAGTTTTAAGTAAGTCAGCAATGTTTTAACTGCAAGTATTAGACAGGACTGCATCTCCATTCTGCTGCAACGGTGTTCTAGTATAAAATTACTGACTATAGCACGGGCAATTTTATACTTCTCAGAGATGCACTTCATGCATTGCATGCCTCTTTCGTTTTTTTAAATATACATCAAGCAAGTTATAAGTAGCATACACACAGATTCAAACTGGAGTTACTTTTCCTGTTCCAAAGGTGTGTTTTCCACTGCAGGGATTAGTGCTTAGTGGGCATATAGAAGATAAAATCCTCCCCAAAGTTTGTCTTCTGCATACTTACAGAGTACCTCCACTGAAAATGGTAGAAATGGTGAATGAATTTCACTACGATGATTAGCTGCGCACATTTAAGACTAGTGGAAAGTTACAGTTTATAGTTGGGGGGGTGGGAATCAACTTTGGTACTTCTGTGGCTGTGAATGTAGTGTGATTTAAGAAGCCTAAAAGGACACTTTCATCTCCTACTGAGAAGCCGAATAAAATAAAAAGAATTTTAGAACGTTTGAGAACAACTTTCAGTAGAGAAATTGGGATAAAATCCTGTCCCAATTTAAATAAAATTCTGTTGAGCAGGGTTTTACCCAGCATACAGCTTTCAGCTTAATTTGACTAAAGCCTAAAAAAAGATTAAAGCTCCATGGCAACTGCTATCTTAACTCCTGACAGGCACAGTATAAATTACATCTTGGAAAAACCTAATACTGAAAGTTTTATTTAGGTCACCAGGCAGGCTAGAAAGTGGTAGGCTTCTAGATATCACCCCAAACTTTATTTTGCCCCTGCATGGTCTCGGTGAGAGAGATTTTTGTGGGAGGCAAACTGGCTGCTATATAGTTATATGCAATATGAATTTTAAAATCTGACAAGTTTTAGGTGTGTAAATTGGTTTCATACTTTTGGGGAAAAGGCTGCAATTTATTTGCAAATGTAACCTTCCAGTGAGGAGTATAGCAAGATTCATCTGGGAGACGGCAGTCCAGACAGGTATTATGTGAGGTTTCTGGAGTAGCTGCATTTGCTGGCAGTGGAGGAACAGGGTTGGGTTTTGGGTGGGGATTTTGTTGTTTGTTTAGTTTTGTTATTCTTAATGGAGAGAGAGAGATGGACAGTTTCAGCAATTAATTCATTTGCCAACAGGTGCCCCAGCATTTGTAGTTTTGCCATGGAAGCTACTTGTCCCATTTGGGTTGTATGGAGCTACTGCTTTCTTGCTGTTTGAGGTTAACGATAAATAAGGTACTAGCGTAACATAAATGGTCTTTAAAAGTCTAGAGTAAATGTAACCTGTGGTAAACAGCCACCACCCCTAAATTTCTCCTATTTGCGTGAAGATTATCTGGTACCGATTCCTTAGTTCCACTTTCTTGTTCTTTGACTGTTTTGGATCCTGTCCTCTCTAGCCTATGTGCTATTCAGGCCTTGAAGAATGCCTTTAATTGTTGTCTGAAGAATGCTTTATTGGAGCTATTAAAATAGGCTGGTACCCAAAACAGGGGGGGATTGGTGATTGGGATTATAAATTCTGTTCTCCAGTGCAGGAACAAAAAAAGAGGGGCTGCATGCTCCCCAGTGTCAGCTGCTGCTGGGCAGGCACAGAATTATTCCGAGACTCCTTTTGACCTCATCAGATAGCAAAGTTTGTCTTCAATATCCCATTGAAAAGGAGAAAGTACCAGTTGTTTCTCAAATGAAAATAAAACCAAGATAATATCGAAACCGTACTAGAGTTTAGCTCACTAGACATCTATGTTATCACTTACTTAGAAATTCTGTTAGTATTAAACATTTACAAGACATGCTGTCTACTACTGGAGAAGGATGAGAAATAGAATTATAGAAACATTACTGGTATAATAATCAGTTTTACAGACCTGCATGTAGGACTGCTTTTGTCTTTTCCTCTAGCAGCTGCAGTTTGCTGATCACAGTATAATGTACACCTTCATAACCTGGAATAATGTTATGCTGGAGTTCAGATGGATCCCAAACTTTTATCCTGCGAACAAAAACGTACTCAAATACATATAGATGGTAAAGTCTATAAGAAAAAACCCCTAAATATATATTTTTTATTATTATTGAGATGCTAACAAACAATTGTATTGCCATTTGGACACAGTTGTGCCGTAGCTGTACTGGTTAACTCATACAAGGTGCGAGACGATCTCATTAAATTGCCTTTGGTAGGTTTTAAGAAGCATATAACACAGTAAATGACTTAGATTTCTGATTATCAGTTACATCATTGGAATTTCTGCATCTGTGAAGAACTCTTCATATTAATTTCATAAAACTTTTAAATGCTGAATAATGATAATTGAAATCATACAGAAATAGACCATTGAGCATTTTCTAAATAAAAATACATAGTTTTATTTGCTGTGATTTGCAATGCAGTAATCTGTAATCTAATGATGGCATACACTGGACTGGCAGATTCAGCTGCACTATGATGACATTTTCCTTAGTAACAGAAGGTAAAAATAGTCTTTCTACTCTTAGACTATTAAAATATTTGTAGTAAACTGTGAAGGTACTTGAAGGTCTGTAAAGAACATTGCAATAAAATTTGCGATTATCATACTAGAGCTATACTAAACTCAGCTTCAGAAGACATACCTCCCTGCTCCCAAAGCATGGCTAGACCAGGTAAGTTAATTGAGTGTTAATTCTTATGCCTGTGCAGCAGCTGGCTCTGCTTGCCATGGGGAGAGACCTTAATGCATTAGCTGATGAAGCTTTAAAATGCAAAAGGCCTGTCTGTCCATAAACACGCTGTGTACTTCTGGAACTTGTTTGAGGACAAAATATGATGCTTCCTTGAAAACTGACAATTTAAGTATTTAATTTTTTCTTTAGAGAAATGCTGAATGTTTTGTCACGCACTTGTGGCAGTTGCTACGGAGACAGAATTGGTTTGGGGGAAGCAGGTCAGATACAAATCTTTTATTTAAAACATTTTTTTTTGTGAATACCTCTATGATATTTAATTTGTCATCTTTACTTGCTGGCATGAGGCACAACAGCAGAGAAGAAAGGCTTTACTTTGTGGAGTGCACCAGGGTAACTGAACTGTAGCTTCAGTAACTGCCAACTGTTAAAACTTAAAAGAATTAAATGAACTGAGAAGAAATGTAAAACTTTTCTTAATTCAAATCCTGCAAGTCCATCACTGACTGTAACCAGAAACATTTCTGCATCTATTCTGTTTTGGGATTAAAGTTGTTTGGTTTTTGGTTTTGTTTTTAAATCCTGATATTTTGCCTCTAGGCAGCATTTTCTTTAAAAAACTAGTAGAAAAAAGTGGTTATTGAATTGAGATCATGTTAGTATGCTTGCCAAAACAACAGCTCATTTGATAAGGTTCCTTCTTGAACCTTATGGCCAAAGTAAATCTGCATATAAAGATACGTAAAACATGCCCAGATTCTAGTCCTAGTTTTCCTTCTCACTAGATTAATTCCATGTAGAAGCTGTGCTTATCTGATTAATATAAACATGACATACATGGTATGCGTAGCTTTTATTAGTTATCTCATTATGACTGTGCAAGCCTTAAAAACACAAAGTCTTTTCTAAGGCTTATTTTTATATGAATATAGATACTGGAATCCTGTCACTTTCTACTGAAATCTCACTGGGTAGCTGGGGATGGCTTTATCACTAAATTATCCTTAGATTTCTTTATTTTGTTTGATGCTTGTGCTTGTAAGTTGTACCTTTTTCAGCCCAGAATTTCCCCATGATGTTTGTGTCGCTGTGTAATCATCATCTACTTCAGCTTGGAAAAGGGAGCCCTTCAAAAATAGTCATACTTAGAACCCGAGTCCCTTATAAAGACAGCACTGCTTAACAAAGATGACTCACAACAAAGCCTAATTTCAAACATATCATGCAACTGTCCAGTAGTGACTGCCCAACATTCCTGATCGTGTCCAGTTTAGATGATCCAAACGTGTAAGTGGAAACTAATGTATCTGTCATTCTAAAATATCAGTTATCTGTCATTTGTCTCATTTCTTAAGGTAGCAAAAACCTGGTAGGATGACCAACCATCATACTTAGTGAGAGGGTGCAAGTGAGTTTAAGAAAATTATTTAAGAGTCATTCTGTTTAAAAAGACAACTCAGAGTAAATCCTATCAGTCAAAGCACAAAATCTATTAAGTTATTCTTTGCATTTCATGAAGTTACTTTGACAGCATTAGCCAGCTTCCTAATTTTTTCCTGTCTGAGTAAGTAATTTGGTAGAGGAACTTCAACTAAAGATTGCAGAGTGAGCCATATGTGTAATAAAAAAAGAGGAAGATATTCAGGAGTTTACTCATGTTACATCATGACTCCACAAACAGTTCTGCTAGCATCAGCTGTAACTGTCAAGCAGCACATATTTGGCTCATTTTCCATTCCTTGTCCCCCTGAGCTGCTGGGGTGGAGGAGGCAGTGAAAATTGAGTGAAGTTAAGCCCAGGAAGAATAGAGGTGTGGGAGAAGATGTTTTTAAGATTTGGGTTTACTTCTTTACTCTGATTTGATTGATAATAAATTAAATTAATTGTCCTCTAGTTAAGTCTGTTTTGCCTGTGATGGTAATTGATGAATGATCCCTCTCCATCCTTATCTTGACCAACAAGCCTTCATTTATGTTTTCTCTCCCCTGTCTGGCTGAGGAGGGGGACTGATGAACCAACTTTGGTGGGCACCCAGTGTCCAGCTAGGGTCAACCCATCACACTCCTCTACTATTAATTTGATATTACTCTTAAGGAATAGCACTTTAATGATTATTTAACATAGTACAATAATCAATACCAATAAGAAAACTAGGATTTGAAGGGAATAAGATGAAAGTGCCACTAATTTTGAGCCACTGCAAAAACCTCAGACATCTTGAGAGATTAATAGATAGCGGTGCTGCTTTAAGACATGTTAAGTAATTCTATGGTATCCAGTATTGGAAACCACAGTTAAGGATGGAGGGAGTTCAAATAAGCAACAAGTTAGAGAAGAGATATAGAAGACAAGGACTTCAAATGAAAGTAGGTCAAAATCTAGAAGCAAGAAGATTGAAGTTAATAGTTCTTAGTAATGTAAAAGTTTGCTTCTGAGAGGAAGGGGAATCTGTCTAAGTTAAAAGGACAATAATTAATGTCCTTCACTTGGAGCTCTAAAGGTTTAAATAAGACACTAAGGAGAAAACAAAACAAGAACTGTCCAGCCACAGTGACAGTGAAGTGCTGGAATGTATTACTTTGGAAAGTAAAGATCTCCAGTGATGAAGACGCTACAAGACAGGCTAGACAATCATGTCAGCATAGGTTTAATTATACTGGATCTGGCTGTTGGGCAAGGGAAATGGATTGGATCAGCAGTTCTTGAGCTGTGGGAAGGACTGACATATCCTTGAAGGCGTGTCAGAGGTTATGCTACCACAGTGGCCCAAAGTCCATAGGGAAGGCTGACTTTTCCCAGCAAAATCCAGATCCGCAAGTAAAGAAAATTTAAAGGCCTAGGATATGAGGAGTGGTGCAATTTCCTGGGAACATGGAGACTAGGATAAACAAGAGGAAATTTCTAATGGTACCTGGCAATTCAGGTGATGGCTGCAGAATACAGCTACCCAGGCACAAGGTTCTAGCTGCTGTGCAGAAAAACCACGATTTGTTGGAGTGAAGATAGGGATGTTTGTATAGGGCCTATCCTATTACAATGGAAAGGTTGGCCTAATAATAACAAACTCCATAACTGCTGTAATATTAATAAATGACCTCATAAAGAGAATTCCATCTCTGCTTTCTACTTGTTGCATGTGTAATTAATTAAAGTTATTAATTAAAATCAATAATATTCTCCACACTCATAGAAAATCTGATAGATGTTCATGTAGTTTAAGCAGCAAACCTGGAAGCTATGCTTTGATATCTACCTGTTCAAAAAAACACTGGAAGAACATTTCAAAGTATTTTCTTTGATAAGTGCTAATTTTTGTCAGAAGGGACTAACAAAATAAGTATATGAATTTTTTAGCAACTAGAGAACATCTTCAGTAAGTAATCCTTAGTGTGCTGATAATTTCTGAGTAGTTTCATGCACATATTTACAATCCAAACTCTTGGTTATTTCTATAAATATCACATCTACCAGTCACTTCTCAACACAAAAAGTACACTTAAGCTTATAAAAAACAATACCTATCATTCTGATTTCTAAGTTTCACAGTGTGATATTGTCAATTTTCTCTTCTTCAGTGTAGCTGGGAAGCACCAGATAATGATCCATGTAGGTCAAGGCAGTATTGTACAGAAAGAAGATGGATGTTCTGTTGTCAAAGATACAGAGTTGGCACAGGGCTTGCAAACTGAATTCGGAGCAATAGCGCACGTGGTATGAACCCACAGTGACCTAGAGAGCAGATCATCTGACAAGTCAGTCACAAGCTCAAAAACTTTTCTGCAGATTTATGTCAGCACTTTTTTTTTAATCTCATTTATATCCAATTAAAAATACGTATCCTTTTCTTAGCCTATTTATTTATAGAAATACTTAAGTGGCATAGGTGTTGGTCAAGGAAGCTCTAGGCACAAGCCTTTTCATATGGACATATCAATTACTGTATATGTACACATATGCACTTGTGATAACTTCTCCAGCTGATCTGTCTGTCTAATCTGTCTCCAAAGCAGTCATGAGTGAGAAAACTGAGGTAAATCATGTCAACTGAACACAGAGCTGAGACCACGTACACTAAGTCAGATGGGAAACTGTTCATAGTAAAGCCAAACACAGCCCACTAGTGATACTTCAAATATGCAGATGACAGTAAACAGCAAAGATTATTAATAAAATTTGCAAACTTGTGAAAAAAGGCATTGTGGTTACAACACAAACTGTGAAATCCTTATTACAATTTTAAATTTGATCTTTAAGAAAAAAACTATAGAATTTCTGATAGAAAAATTAACCATCGGTGTAAATTAAGCGATCAAAAGGTGAACTTAATTATGGTTATGACTCCAGAACACTTATGTATTTGAGAACTTCCTGATACCAGATCATAATGGCAGCTATGGATGAAAACAAGATAGAAATAAGTGACATAATAATATAAAAAAAAGGAATACCAAGAAGGACAAATGAGCTTCTCAGCATTCTAATGGTTGCTACAAAATAAGCAGAATAGTATTTTGAGATTTGAGGGAAAGTGTATAAACATTGTACATTAGGATGCTTTTTCTCACATTTTCATCTCCACTGAGCAAGTACTGATCAATGGCATTATGCTTTTCACTAGTAAGTTCCTTTTTTTTTTTCCATTTCATGTTTTACCTTCTTCTCCAGTTTCCCTTCCTGTCTTAATTTCCTTGCACTCTTCCCACGGGGTACAAAATTCTGAAAAAATATTTAATATTGACATTTGTCTCCTGCTGCGACATTTTGATTACATTTATTCCTTAGAAGGAAGGATGCACAATTTACTTAATAGGTGATCACTACAACTTTAAGGCTTTTGGAAAACCTGCTTCCTTTTCATCTTTTGGATATTGTAAGCAGGTAGAAATAGACTGCAGCTTAAATAACTATTGTGAACAGCAATGCTAGATTCCAGATAAATTCCTTGCATTTACTCAGAAGTCAAAATAAAAGTCTGGAGTTGCAGACAGCCAAGAGGTGAATGGAAAGAAGTGAGGAACCTGTGAGTGTGCTCACCTTCTGTTCACTCAGGACTGCTTTGCCAGTGATAAAACTTACAGGTTATAGATAACAAAAGACTGGAACCCCCTGGTTTAGACTAATGTCTAGAGAGATAGTAATGCTACTTAAATAGTATTTAAGTGAGCATAATCACAGTTCCTCCTTCTCTCTTCTCAGGCATCTAGGGTCACTAATTCTTGCAGTTGAAGGACTATGAGATATGATATGGTATGATACGATATGATATGATATACAACATATACTATAACATATAACAGTTGTACATCAGTCTGGTCTTCATCTCTTTGAACTCCCTGTTTCAAGACAAGGACGCTCTGGCTTTAAGGAAGGTTACAATGATCTCATTTATTTATTCCAATAATTCATATTTCAGTGCAAATCCATGGCCCGGACAACCAGGCCAGCTCTGCAGTGCTAAAGAAGTTGGAAGTTGTCACTTATCATTCTCTTGCTCATTCTCCTTTTGGGTGCAGTTTCCTAGCAGGGGCCCCTGGTGGCTTCTGACAGAAGATGGCCTGCCAGAATAGGCTGCTCAGGAATTTTCTTTGTATTCTGGCTGAGCCAGCCCTTTATAAACCCCGTCTCTGAATCCCCAATGACAAAAAGGTCCCTGGCAAAACATGAGGATTCTTTGGTATCACATGAACCATGTTCTGGGAACAGCACCAAAAGATCTTATCCAAACATTTCTCACAGACCTCACAAACACCAGGGAAAATCAACTCAGTCCAACAGGCACAGGGAAGAATGAGTTTCATCTTTCTGCTCCAGTGAGGTCTTTATTATGTTGGAAGGTTTTATCCCCAGAAACTGACTTCTTTTGTCTTCCTCTGTTTCTGGAAAAGGGAGCCTTAGCTCACAGTTTGGGTCCCACAGTAGCTTTGAAACTAAGGAATGCAGCTGACCTTAACCAGACTTAAACTTTCCACCCAAGTACACAATATACTCTAAAATGGCTTATTTTCAGATTTAAACTTTATTTAGAGACACTTCCATGAACATTTGATGAATTTTAAGAGAATGGCTTTTATGCTAATGACTATTGTGAAATAAAAAAATTTTAACAATTAAGATGGTCAACTGAACAATCATTCTAGTATTTAACAGTTAGTCATACAGAGCATGAACATATGATTTGTTCCACATGTAAAACTTTGTGGATGATGCAGTCAGTGACAGAGACAAACTGCTACCTATTCTCAGAGAAGGCCAAGCAGTAATCCTCCCTCAAGAACCCTCTGCTCTTTAATTTAGCAAGGAATGATGTAGTGACCTGACTGTTTCTTCACAAACGTATTTTTGTAAGTTACAAGTTAACAGAATTTAGTAAAAACAAACAAACCTTACCTTGCCTGCATTGTGTAATTATCTAAGTAAATATCTTAATTAGGTTTTATAGAAATGTAAAAAAATAAATCCATAAGCTTGCACACCCCTCTAAACTTAATTTCTGAAAAAACTTGTATTTAATGCCTGAAAAGTGAATGTCAGAGAATCTACAAGAAATGCCAGTCTCTTGTCTTTAATGACAAGAAGTTTTGTATCCCTCACCAGCACAACCTCAATGTTTTCTACAAGTCCCTTTTCCATTCCAACAGCATGGCATTTTGATTTTACTATGTTCCACACTGTAATCACTCCAGCACCGAGATTCTTGCATACAAATTATCTCCAAGACAAAAAACTCAAAAAACCACTCACCAATCTATGACTAATAATTATTCAGCCTACAGAGTTGTCCCTATTGTGTTTTAAAGTTTGAAGTGGTTTGGTTTATGAATCTTCTGAACACTCCCATTGTAGTGATCACCAGCATAGATGTACAAGTACACAGCTGCAACATAGGCCTGAAATCCTGGCCTCACTGAAACCAGTGGGAACCAGGAGTTCACTTTTGGAGTTATGAGCTTTCATCATTAAATTGAAACAAACAAATAAATGCACACAATGTGAAAAAAACCCCGTTTTGTCATTTTTTGCTGTAATTTGGCTGAGACACATTCTAAAAACGTTTCCACTTGAAGATGTTGCAAGGATGAGTCTTTTGGCTATGTTCAACTTCTTTTTAAATAGATGATTCCAGCAGTGCTCAGCATCATGTTCATTTATGTTAGTTGTGAATTCAGACCTTTGCAATCTGTAAACTACTTCAGAAACAGGCAAGACAATTCAGACACAAATTATGGAAGTTAGTACATCTTGTCTGTTGTTTTTTGGCAGAACCACCTTTTAAAGGCTTCAGTCATGCTTTCAAATGCAACATTGTGCCTGTCAGGTCTTGTCTTCTACCTGCCTTAATCTGAAAAAAAGAGAATGTTTAAACATCACACACCTGCCTATTTGAACCTGCCTGGGACAATTCTGCATAGCCACAATGTCTCAAATTCTGTTTGTGTTTTGTCCCTTGTTTGTAGTAACTGGTCATTGATCTTTTCCATGTTCAAAAGTACTTATTTTCACCACAAAAGGCTAAAGAATAAAGAATTCCAGGATAAACACCTACATATTTAAGGCTAATTATAGAAAAAAGCATTTGTAGCACAGTAATAGAATATTCTGTAATTAACGTGTCTGTTGTTCTACTCCTGAAGCTGCTTGAAAAGTCTACCAGAATTTTGCTGTCCATCTTTTTGGGAAGTACACTGAGGCCAGGTACATAAAAGTCTGCACTGGTGATCTGTTCACTTTCTAGGTGAAATTCAGAGTGATCGTCACTATGTACGCAAAAGAGTGATGTGATCTGGCTTACAGAGAATGTAGAAATTGACAAAATTTTCTCTCTGCAATTGTCTTACTACAACAGCTGTGTTCAGAAGGAATGTTGCAGGTATATTTTCCTGACCTAAGCTACACAGGATTTAAGGACTTCAAGGACATTTTTTAGAATAAACCATTGTTTGACTTTAATGCCACTAAATATATGTTTGAATCTTGTATTATTCACAAGAAGATATAAGATTTATATCCAACTATGGATCTTTGATAATAATACTCATTTTACTGATAAAGTATTGAGCTAGCAACAGAAGCTTGAGTTCACCACTGAAATTTAGATTTTTGGTTTCCAGAATTGTAGAGGTGTTTAGGATTAGAGAGTATATTTCAGTGACAAGGAGCAACCTTTGGAACTTAATTTAAATCTTCTTAAAGTTTCACCAAATTCCTACGAAATTTGGTTCAGATCTCCTGTATTCTTGCAAGAATGAATGTACTTGTTCACTTCTCAAGCCTGTCTCCTTTGTCACATGATTGATTTCAGAGCACTCAGGTTGTTTGGTATTCATTTTTTTAACCACAAGGCACACAGTTTTTAATTGCAAACTTGTTGCAGACGTTCATGTGAAACAGTAGGAAATTAAATAATGTACCATAGTAAAGTAGAAGAGATTATTGAAATATGTCAGTACATACTGTGCAATAACTAAGGAATACTGATATTTGAGATTTACATTTGCATGAACCTTTCAGAAATGAATCAATCCATAGAAACAATTCTCCTTTATCTAATAAATGGCAGCAGAAATTAAATTGCTTACCTGCACAATGAACTGAGGGTAACTTAGCCACATGTCTCTGGTTTTCAGATTCCAGAGTATTATCTCAGTTATATCAGTTTTTGCAATACAGCTGAATGCCAAGAGATGATAGCGCAGGTGATAAATGAAACAGAGGCACTTTTAATACAGGAATTGTTTTTAAAACTGTAACATTATCTGAAAAGAAAACATGCTCTCTCAAGGATACTTTATGGTCAAACTCACCTCCACGTGAAGCAAGAGCAGCCCAAGGCCTTCTGAAAGTAATGTAGCGATACAGAATTTGCTCTTGAAGAGCTGCCAGGCATGATAAGGATGTAGGTAACAGAATCTGGAAGGTTTAGTGGAGGTGTGAAAGAAACGAAACCTCCTGCCTTCAGACAGAACACACCTAGGAGAAAATGTTAGGGGTAAAAGCCCAGATTTTTAGAAGGAATTAGGCACCTAAAGTTACTGGAAGGCTGCCAGTGTGATTTTCAAAAACTCCTGAAGAATTTAGCAAAGGTGCTCTTGAATATTTCACAGGCCACCTAAATATTAAAAAAAAATTGGCATAACTTCCTTTTCTTGAGAAGAAAGAATATAGTTTCTAAATATTCATTACCTAAAGATCAGAAGGAAGTAGTCATTACTTACAGCTTCTCCCAGAACAGCAGCCACAGAGTCTTGATCAGCTTAACAGCCACATCTCCTTTGCCATCACTGAACACCATGGCTTCTCTTCTATTCCTGTACAAAATAAACAGTCAATTAAAACAGAGAAAACACACCTTGTAAGTAGCCTTATTCTGTCATGCTACTGAATAAAATCTGAAGACTAAGTGCATATACAAGGAAGACTGAATTGTTTCCAGATGTGTACGTGCAATCCAGTGCAAGAGGTATATGACAACATCAGGCCAATAATGTCAGAAATAACTAGATGAGCAAGGTACAGAATAAACTCTCATGCAGCCTGATTTGGACAGTTTGTACCAACTACGACATGACTGGGAGGGGGATAACTGGGAGGATAATCTTGCTGCTCTGGCAATGACAGTTCAGGAATAAAAAACCCTATCAGATTGCCAAATATGCTAGTTAGCCGCACATTTTGATGCTAAAAAAGACTGTAATGTACAGTAGGTGGGTTTTAAAAGTGGTTTGATTTTGTTTCTTTTGAAATATTTTGCCTCATCTCTGCCTGCACGGAATGTAGATGCAGCATACGTTACGATTTGCTGCACTCCCAGTGTCATTACTGTCTGCAAATCTAGCTTTTAAAGCCTTCAGACATACCAGTGATAAAATACAGGACTAAATAAGGACATCAATATGAACTCTGGATGATTCTCTTTAGAACCTCTTTGATGTGTGACCTATTACTTCCTCCTTCTTTCACCCATTTTCTTTCTAACACTTTGTCTTAGCTCCTTGCAGATGGATTTGCTTTTGCAAACTCTTTCTGTCTGTGATACAGAATATTGCCAGTGCCACTTGAAAATCAAATTAATTTGAATGACAGACACTAGACTTCTCCTAAGTCTCATCATTCAAATCTTGTCAAGGTAATTATGCCTATCCTTTCTTACCATTATATGCTATAGAAAACCTTTCATTTTTTTTATGTGACTACACATAAATGATCAAAACCAAATAATGAACTCCCAGCTGATGCAGGGAGTAGGACACTGAGAGAACACTGCTGCACTGCACAAACAAAAATCTTGTTCTCAGAAATTTCAGTTTGACAACCTCAGACATTGTGTAAAGGTGCACGTTGGACTAGCATACAAAACCAGGAAAGAATGCCTCTCAGCCTATGTTTGGAAGAAGCACTTGAGTAGCAATTTGTTAGTGAAAGATACAGTAGGTTGATGAAGGGATGAGGGAACTCATACCTACAAAATATACCCTTAGGATTAATTCCTTATAACATTTGGATTATATAATGACAATGCATCAGCTATAGAGCAATGGAGTAACTATAAAGAAATTAATAACAAATCTGACTTTCACAACAATATAATCATGGAAGGCTGATACTCAGTTGAGTTATGAAGAGGATTCTTTTAATCCTAAATTCTCACTGGTGAAAAATACTTCCTACCACTCTATAAGCTCATAGAATATAATCTTTCACTGAATTTCTTGATGTAAGTGAGGAACAATCCCTGTGCATAGCAGTATTTGCTGAAGAAACGTGTATTTCATGCAGCAACTGGCGTGAGTCCATTAAATGAAAATGCTGAAATAATAGAATAAAGTATAGGTTCAAACACAGAGCCAAATATATTTCCTGAGTCTGCATCTGGCATATATTCCTTTCCCTGTCCTAACTTCAGAATAAAGTATGAGGTGATAAAATTCTGAGGGTAAAGGATGTCAAATGTGAAAACAAGGAATATGAAAGTATCACCCACACACAAAGCAAGACAGAAAAATAAGCCCAAGCAAGAGAGAACTGTAACAAAGTCTGAAATGACAGTGGGAATGAAGTGAAGAGACAGAAAAAAAAGCTGTTAGAAATAATTAGGAGTGTAAAAAGTAATCCAAGAAAAAATAAAAAAGTGAAGAAGTCATTTTACAGCTAGTTAGCTGCATCTGAGAAAAACTGCAATATAACATATCTTGTCTTCCAAAAAAAGTTGTAAGCATTCTCCCCTTCTATTTTCTTTAATTAAGAAAATCCTAAAGAGCACATTTGAAGTGCCATATGGCACCGTAATTTATTCAACCGCCACTGCTGAGGAGGTACAACTGTAAACTACATAATTTAAGGTTTGTTTTGTTTTTCAAATTTATGAGTCTCCTGCTAATATTTTTGAAGTTTTTACATTTCTTTTTTCATTTGTTACATTTGACAGTTTAATTCCCATTGAAATGTTGGAAAATTCCTATGAAAAATCCTGAGAAGGTAGGTTATTATTTAACTAAATTGACAGCAAAACAAAACCAGAAATAAGTCCTCCTCTCTGAAATATGGATAATGAGCCCTTTGTAAGTTAGATGATAGGATCCAGACATTAAAAAAACTATTAAAACCTCACACTCTGGTATATAAAGCAACTTCTAACTGAGGAAGCCATAAAGTGAAATTTTAGATGGCAATTTTATATAACTTGTCTTGTAACTTCCTTCGAAGGACATGACAAAATACTGTCACAGAGCATAAACTGAGCTGAAATTGAAGTTATTTGATGTGACTGTTACCATTTTTGTATGACAAGATTTTGAATTTGAAAAAAAATCTTATAGGAGGTCTAACAGGCTAATTCCTTACCCACAATGGTGGTGTAGAAAGCAAATTTGACAATTACCTAGGGAAGTTTAAATATCTCCCATCAGTCATAACTCTTATGACCAATAGACTATCGGCACTGGATTAAAGTCAAAAGATGCCACAGCACAGCAAATGACTCGAGCAAGTAGCAAGCAGCTTAGAGGCAATAAGGACCAGCTTTGTATAAGATTCCTCAGCTATCATTAATCGTGTGAGTTTTCTGGCCTTTTGTAACACAAGGAAGTCAACTCCAGCGACTCCTAAAGACTGTTTATGTCCGCATGGTCAGCTATAAGTCAGAAATGGAGTAAGAAGCTGTTCGTTACCACCTTACAGCTGTTAATCTCTGTGTCTCAATATTTACTTACTTCTGTGTGTATGGCCCATTCCACATGCAGAAGGAAAGAAGCAACTAGTTTGTCCAGAAGGATTAGCACTTCTGTCATGCTCCAAGTCAAAAGGTTGATTAAATATAAATTGATCTTATGACTTAATGGACAGAAAGAAAACCAACAAAACCTCTCTTAACCTGACCGATTGGTTACCATCAAAAAACCCACCTATAGTAAGTTCACTGTTCAATGCTGATGTCAGTATCAGCCCACCTAAAGCAAGGAGATGTATGCCTTAACCCTTCATGTTTATTGATACATGAATTTTATATATAGCTATTCTCAATTTTTTTTATCATTTGTTATAGGATGTGCCAGACTCCTAACTTCTTCACCATAGTGCTGAGCCTGAACTTTAAATCACTTTAGAGGCCTGGAGTTTTCACATGTAATAATGAAAACACAGCTTGATATAATTAAAAAAATACCTTCAATTTTAACAAGCTTCTATCAACATACACTTAAGAAACCACTGCAGCTAAGCTGGGCAAGAAACAGGCTGAGTAAAAAATTCAGGACATTTTTCACTATATCATCACAAATTGGGATAAACTGGAATAAGTCAAAATACTGTGATTTTTAAGGAAAAATGAAGATATGATACCTCAGAAACACTTAAAACATTTAGTTCCAAAATTCTCTATCAAAATAAACACTTTAGACATTTGACACATATTTCTGTGCTGAGCAAAATCAAAAGACGCAATATGCATGAACTACACCTTCCATACTTTTTCAGTCAACTTATTTCTTGATAAACAAAATGTGAATTTAATATATCACAGAAATATCCTCCAGCCTGTCTGTAGTCAGGAATTTTGAGAGATTTCCTTCTAGAGACATGGATAACTTATTCACTGTTGTTTCTACTTGGCCTAACTTCCTGGGGGGTAATTATTTTACTCTCGAAGTTATTTCTCTTTTATATGATTTTGGTATCCTTATTTATGTTACAAAGAACAGCACATATTAAACCCAAAGAATGATGACATGTATATCGCAAGGTTTTGCTCTGCTTGCTTTGATACTGAAGTGATGGCTCCCAAAAGAGGCCAAAACTTAACACAGGAAGGATGCACTGACTTCCTACCTGGTCCCTATGTGCTCCCAAGCTAAGTTGAGGACAGATGCCCAAACCCAAAGCCCTGTGAAGTGTTGGAGAGGACTTTCACTAGGGAAACCCCTGGGAATTGAAAGGCCAACTCAAGTTGTGCCACGGGAAGTTTAGATTGGATAGTAGGGAAAATTTCTTCACTGAAAGAGTTATCAGGCATTGGAATTGGCTGTTCAGGGAAGTGGTTGAGTCACCATCCCTGGAGGAATTTAAAAGACAGGTAGATGAGTCACTTAGGGACATGGTTTAGTGGGGGACTTGGCAGGGTTAGTTTTACGGTTGGACTCCCTGATCTCACGGGTCTTTTCCAACCTGAATGGTTCTGTGCTTCTATGAATTTCTAACAGTTCTTGGCTTCAGCTCCCTCTGGTGGGTAAGGCACATTCCAGAGAACAGCAACTATTGGTAAAAGTTACCACCAAGAAACAAAACAACGTGCAGGTTGCGATATTTTTCTTAAAATAGACAGAAATATACCAACTGAGTAATGAAATCAGAGCTTTAAGCTGTAACTTGACACATTCCTTTTGAAATGAGGAAGATGTACTCTTCCTAACTCCCTTCAAATTCAGAGAAAAGGAGTGATGGGGGGTTTGGTCCAGGCGTAAATCTATTTTCAGCACCTGATGTTGAGTAAAATAAAGTAAGAAACTAGTTAAACACTATTCTTTTTGATAAGAACATTCACTTGGATTTCTGTTTTTGACTGATACTTTGAGGCCTAAAGTTTGATGTCCTTTCTCAAAAAACATTCTGTTTGCAGGATTTAGAAAATATTATTTCACAAATCTCATACCCCAAAGATTCTTTATTTGTTACAAGGATTTTAGTTACAGGAGGAAAAAGAAAAAGGTTTTAAATCTGTGATATCTTGCCTACAAACCATACTTGTCCACACATTTACTAGCTCAAACAACTGAAAACCAGAGTGTATTTTATAATTTATATTCTTGGGCACAAATCTAAGTCCTTCCACAAGATCAATATGCACACTGTATTGCAGTATACCAAATATATTGGTTATAATAATGGCAATTTGTAATAATTATAATATTAAAATAAGCACTGTAATCTCTGCACTAAAAAAAGTGTACTGAAATTTTGGTTACCTCAGAAAAATTGATTGGAAATTTTGCAAACATCAGCAATCTGAGAGCAGAGGCTTAGAATTAACCATAAGTTTCTGCTTTTACCAGTGGCGCAAATAAATCAAACTCTCGCATTTAGCCTGGAGAAGAGAAGGCTCCAAAGGGGGTTTATAAGAAACATAGGGGCAAACTTTTTAGAAGAGCCTGTTGTGATAGGATGAGGGGCAATTGTTTTAAACTAGAAGAGGGTAGATTCAGGCTACGTATAAAGAAAATTTTTTTTACGATGAGGGTAGTGAGGCACTGGAACAGGTTGCCCAGAGAGGTGGTAGGTGCCCCATTCCTGGAACCATTCACGGTCAGGGTTTCGAGCAACCTCATCTGGTTGAAAATGTCCCTGCCCACGGCAGAAGGTTGGACTAGGTGACCTTTAAAGGTTCCTTCCAACTCACACTATTCTACAATTCTACAATAACAAAGCTGCAGGCATGTATTTTTACATCACAACTTTCATTCTGAAAGAAAACTGCAGAATTTATAAAAGACATTTATTTCTTATTAATTTTTTAAAAGTAAATCATTCAACTTTCAGGTACAAGTAAGAATTTGGTATTAGAGGCTCATCACTAGGTATGTAGCTCTAATTGGAATTCTAAACAATGGATGAAGTACCCTAGAAACCTCTCCTGGAATTATTTCCCTTACCCCTTATACTGCTTCTTATGTTTGTATCTTACATTAATTTTTTTATGGGATAAGGGGCTTACATGCAATTCATATACACTACAGACTGACTTGTTTGTAGACATATACAACTGGATCCTCCAGGTGGTCTCTGCTAGCTATTTAATCTGCAAATTTATGAATCCTGCTGCTTGTGTATCATGGATTGGAGATAAAATGGATTTGTATCAACCTGCTTACAACACTCATAGTTCTGTACTAAGATGATACACATAAGCATGCTTTTGACATTCATCTGCAGAGCTCAGGAGAAAGACTGCTCCTCCTCTTCTGTATATAATTTGTGTATACAGATATGTATTAGATGTATTTGATGAGATGTATTTGACAAGATGTATTTGAGAGAGGAAAGCGTTTTGTCTTTCCTTGAAATATTGAGACAAGCTGGGATAAGAGAGGGTGAATGATGACAGTACGGCTGGCACAGAAAATGCTTAGTTTTCAAATCCCAAGTTCTCGACCATGTGTATGGTCAGATTTTATAACACGAAATCATTATCCTACATCAGACCAGCTACAACTTTGCTCCTGCAGCACTGAAAACAGTGTCTTTTCTTAGGTTTGTAAGAAGGACTCCCTTAATAAACTGGTGGGGCATCAATAGGATGAATCACAAATACACTTTCGAACCTATTTTGGGAGAGGGGGAAGCAAGGATAAAAAAAGCAAACAGCTACTCTCAAAAGGAAAAAAAAAATCATCAGTTTTTTTACAGACAGGTGAGATATCGCAATTTTTCTCCACCATACCATGTTCTACTTGGCTTTGTGCTGATGAACACAAACACGAACTTGCTGCTGAAGTCACAGTCTGACTCTGATTAACATGTGCCAGAATTTCCTCATCCCTGTTGCCAAGCCATTTCCATTTTCCTCCAGATATGTAGTATTTCTGGGGAAAAAACTTGGAATTGATCATTCTAGCTAAACAAAAAAAGAGAAAGCCTTTTCCTTTATTTACAAAACTACCAGCAGTCTTACAAGTAAAATAAATAACTGTTCCTGACCCCTGAACAGCAAACTCCAACATCATTTCATAATGACATGGGAAGTACACATGAAAGTTACCTAATACGCAAATTATGTTCTTAAATGATGCACTATCCACAAATTCTTCATAATATTGCAGAGGGGCCTTCATAAGTCACAAAATAGGTCATTATCTTCAACTGCCCTACTTAAAATCTAAACACATTCAAAGATAGAGGTCTAAGTCTCTAATATGACATTTAGTGTACAATCCAATAGATTTGTGTAGTTGCAAACAAAATATGAATATATAAGAATATTCTTTAAGAGTCACATGGAGACAATGTAATATAAAATTCAGTTTAAGGGGGGTTTGCTTTTCTCCATATCTAACAAGCTGATTTTCTAATTATTTTTCAGTTGTTCTATCAATAAGATGAAAATGTGTCATAAACACTATCCTCACATGGTAAACAGTGTGCTGCCTGTCAGCTGACCAGAAACACCTCACTTCATACCCAAAGAATTGCCCAAATTTTTGTTAGTCTCAAGACCATTTTAGATTCACTTAAATACAAGGACATATTTTCACTCTAACTTTTCAGAATACTTAAAACACAGCCCTTTGTCTGCATTTCCTGCACCTTCTGGTCTTTGTTACTTATATTACATGCAAAGTGACACCGATTACCTTAACTAGTTCCAGCTGCAAGATATCAGTATTAGTCAGCAGTTTATAGTCATTCTTTTCTTCCTCCTCCACGCAATAAACCTTTCCATATAAAAGCTATGAGGGAAACATGCAATGATGCCAAGTACCATTTTTTGCCCATGTTCAGAAGAAAACCAGGGGAAGGGTATTACCTGTAGGTATGCACTGTGAAAAGAGTTAGGGAACTCTCATCATGCCATGAAATTAGAAAAGACAAGGTAGCTAACTGCTCTTGAATTCATCTGACTGAACAATTACTTGTCACATACACACAGTTATTCATAAGCTAATGTATCTGCTTGCACCCACAGCATTTTAAACACCACAGTAAGCACGCTATCAAGGGAAAGAATATACAAAAATAGTGGATCTGTATTCTTATAAGATACTACAATTATCTTCCAGAATTTCACCTTTTTAACTCTTTAGACTGATTGTAATGCCTGTTAACCAAGTCCAGAGAGCCTTCGTCCACAGCACTCGTGGATATCTTTCTTCCCAGAGAAATAATCAGTATATTGCCTCTCCTTCCATCAAATGAAAAGCAAGGGATGTTAATGACAGCTCATTAACAATACATTAGAATCTGCACTGACTAAACGAACACAAATTTATTGAAAGCAATGCCTAACCACATAGACTGTAGTAACACAGCCAACCTAAAATTATCCATAAGCATTTATATATTACAGATTTGCTGCATGGAGGCAGACTGTGAAAGAGGCACTGAAGTCACTCAGATCCAGCCAGTCTTACTAAAGCAAACTCATTTTCCTCTGTACGTGGTCATCATGTTTCAAATGTCCATTTTGTTCCAGGGACAGTTCTGTTATTTTACTTACTCCTACAAAAGGAAAACTTTCTTCCCTTTTCAGATTTAGGATCATACTAAAACTCAGGTTTTTGTACTGCTTTCTTACTAACAGGGACACCAGGAAGCAAAGCCCTAAGTATCGGCTGAGACACTACTGAGGGGCGGGGGGGGGAAAAAACCCCACAAAGCCCTAGAAATATGTAGTCACATAAAGAAAATCTTCCCATGCATTCTTTTCCATGACAAAGGCAGTTTCAATTTTGGCATATCTATACTTCTGAGTAAGACTGGTTTCCTTCTTTGGAGTGGATTTGTGACTTTAACACTATTTTAATACAGGAATTAAATTTCTATGCTATGTCCTATATTTTCATCATCCAAAGACATACAACATGAGGAGAAAAAAAAATCATTATTGTGCTGTATGCCAGTTAACTAAGAACTGGAAATATTCTAGTGCTGACCTTCAGAGAAAAATATAAAACTGATAATGCTGTGAAAACTCATTAACCATCTATTATAGGCTAAGTTATTTTCCTTGAGACTTTTATCAGCAGGCTGCTATGTTTTCCCTGTACTATTATAAAAATCTCTCTCTTCAAGGTCAATTGAACTATAGTTTTCCCCATAAGCAGAGATCAAATGGTTCCCTACAGTGAAGACTGCAGCTCTTTAGATAGTAATGCTTTCTTCATGTTTGTTTTCCCTTCAGGAAATCATAAAATGCATTACTGGCAGAGACACTTACTTGATTTAAAGTAAGATCCTGCTCTGAAAAGTCACTCCATAAAAGACTATGTTTGTTTATTGCATCTCAGTGACACTATAACAGATAATTGTTTTAGAAGGAAAAGATTTTCTTGAATGTTATCTTCCAAACTCATCCTAGGCTGACTTTTACTGATCATTAATGGTAATAATAAAGATACTGCAGAAGGAATTATGCCCTCAGAGACATCCACACAACCCCATTCCTCTCCACTAAGGCTATGCAGTTATAACTTGGCTGTCTCTCTCATTGCTGTGAACTTATTCGATCTCTCAACATAAGCAACCTGCAGCATGCGCCCACAGTCGGAGTTTTAAATTTCTGCCATACTGTAAACATGAACACCTAACACACACTGCTGTAGGAACCACAAGCATCAATGCTCCGACACAGCACCAAGGCACAGCTATGTGAAACTTTAAACTAGACGGACAAACTTTCAGTCTGACACAGAATGGCAGTGCACGCATTTAGATTCTTATATGTCTTATGTAATTCAGCCATGTAATTCAGTCACTCCTCACTTTGCTCTGAATGAAGAAGAAAGACAATTCTTTCACCTGTGTCAAATGTTCTAACACAATTTTCCAGTTCCCAGTCAATGTGTTTTGTCTTAACGTATTTCTGAGAGTACACCAAGAAGTACACCAACCACAAATAATAGCCTGCTGAGAAAAGTTTGGAAAGAAAAAAAATGCATACGTTAAAATGAATTAACTTTCAAAGGAATTAAAGAATGTTAACCAATTCAAATAAGTATTAAAAGACTGCAGAGAAAAATTATTTTAAGTTGAATTTCAGTTAAAAAACATAAACTTCATTTAAGCATTGGTATTGCCACTTCAATTTTCTGCACCAAATCTGCTGCAAGGAAAGATTCTCATGGCCGGATCTAAAAAAGGAAAAAAAGTAAGCTATGCTTGATGAGATGAGATTTGTAAGTGGTTACTGCAACAACATTACAGATAAAAAGTATTTTTTTAAAAAGCCCTTCCAACTAGCGCTTCAGAAAGACAATTAATATCCATGTAGTATGAAATATTTTGTAAACTGACAAATTCCTTTTTAATCTTCCTGTATTTTGGACACTTGCTGCTTTTACTTTACTGTTACTCGTATTGGCATTTGTCTTCTCAGGCCAACCAAAGCTCCACTACAAACCCCACCAATTTAAACAGCTGGTGTAGCCCTACTGAAATAAAGCATAAAACTATTTTTTCCACTGCCAATAGTTTCTCACTTTTTAAAGTGGGGGGTGGTGGTGTGTTTATAAAGAGTGTTTAGAACTCCCTTAGTAGTCACAATCTGTATTTACAGGTGTGCCTTTCTTGATAAGAACTATTACGTTTTCCCTCCCCTCAGTTGCCAGTGCTCAGGCCTCTCCATAATATCAAATACCCACATTTTTGAAATGATCCTGTTCCAGCTATCACATCATATGAGAAAAAGATTTAACGATATAAATCACCATTCAGAAGCAAAGAACTGATATAAAAATTCCTGACGGAAAACATTTTCCTTGAAAGCAGGCTTCCAAACAAACATGTTTCTAACAGAACTAGAGGAGATTGCTCAGACACCTTCACAAGAGCGTGTACTTTATTATAGTCAGGCTGAAATATCAAGCATTTCACAACACTAACAAGTTTGCTATAAAAGCAAGAGATGTGGTTCTTATTTGTCCTTTCCCCACCCTCTGTAACTAATCTATTTAGATAAATTGTCATGACAACTTGATTCATGCACTAGCAAAGACGAGTCAGTTCCCTCTGGAGAACTTGTGAATGAAGTCCCGTCCACTCATACTGGCAGACTAAAGCTAAATGCCCTTCCTTGTTACAGGATCACCATGTACTGCCAGAGCAACTTCTCCCTGCCAGACACTCTTGCTCAGATTGTAGCCATGAGCCTCCTGTTTATGCCAAATGCAGGACTGGATGATTTGGAAAAAATCTTACCTGTGTACTTGACCAGCTTTTACTAAATGTGACTGCAAAAAAGAAATCACAGCTTTCCAGTTATTGAAGAACTATTCATATTTTCTGTATTGAAGAAACATATTTTTTGATTGTAGCTTGAGTGTTTCAAAACTACCACTTTGTGTTGGATAACCACAGCACAGACCACATTTCTTTCAGATCTCTTCACGAGAGTGAAAACCACAGCACAAATTCAATTTTTTTCCTTCACCTGTAGTAACGTTTCACGTAACTTTTTTTCTTTATATAGATAATGCAGACAAGCAGTCATTTTGCAATACATGTATTTATCCTCCTTTGGCAAAACAGAAATAATTTAAGAGAACTATATTAATGTGTGTTGCATATAAGCTCTTTTGACACAGATAGTAGCATAAACACTTCCACTCCATCAACTGAAGTCCAAATCTGACAGTCACATAAACTATGCTCTATTGGCTATAAAGATTCTTAGCACCACTGATCAGATCATTCAACCTGCACCTCGAACATCCCTCTCATCAAATGCTGTACTTGGCATGTGCAGTGGAGCACTGGACTTGCTGTGCATACTGAACGTGACGGATATTCTCCTATGACTCTAAGTGACTCTATGACTCATATTTAAAATAAGCACAGGTACCCTGAAGAACATGTAAACACATACAACAAGAGGAAAGATCTAATTCTTCCACCATTTTTTTAAGAACGCTTTCTTTGCAACAGAAAACCCTTTGCAAATTCAAACTTGGCCCTAGAAGTGCAGTAAACAATACACAATTAAAAAAATAAAACACATACCACAGGAGATAAATAGGCATTTATTAAAATTCATCTCAAAACAAACAAAAATAATAAAGGACATTAAGGCATCTTGTATTCAGTAACCATTCATATAGTAAAGATGATTTCTCTTTCTGATACAAGAGAGCAGACTAGGAAAAAAACAAAAACATTCTCCCAGGACATTTGGCAGAATGCTAACTTCCACTATCCCACCATTCAGTCAGCAAACCCCTCCAAGGAATACCCATTTCTCCCATGAAAGAGTTACAAAATCCCAGCACTGATTGCGACGTGCAAGAAAGCACTTTTCCCTCCTCTCAGATATCCAAACTTCTGTAAAGATGCACTCTGGAGAAAGGCTAACAGATGGGTACCACAGAGCATAAAGAAGAGACACTCCTCCTGTAACCACTCATTTTTGAGTTGATTAGGATATTTGGCCTTGCTTTTGCTGATATTTACTATTTCAGCCAGCAAAGAGTGAAAACAGGACCACAAGCTCTAGTCTATATTGCAATGTAACAACTTTTATGTTCTCCCTCTACCTTCATACTACATAAATGAATGACAA
The DNA here is from genome assembly GCA_033558235.1 of Neomorphus geoffroyi. NCBI lineage: Eukaryota > Metazoa > Chordata > Aves > Cuculiformes > Neomorphidae > Neomorphus > Neomorphus geoffroyi. Next base: position 20,023,119 of record JAUMJM010000020.1, on the reverse strand, counting down.
AGGTCATGCTTCCATGGAATAATTTATTTTTAATTATGCTCTCAAGTGACCAATCACTGTTATAGTGCTTTTTCTTCTTCCACTGGAATAAGAACATCAGAAAATGTTTACAGTATTGTTGGGTTCACTATAACAGGATTTTACTACAGAGTAAAATATAAATTAATAAACACTGCATATAGCACTATTCACTTCACCACACTGGCTCTCTATATCCCTTGTCACATTCTAACCTTCATTTAAGGCGAGTTTGTATTTTTTTTCCCTAAAGACCACATAGTCTCTAGATAAATTGTGTGACTAGGTTTATGAGTTAGGAAACTGAGTTTTATAAAATGTTTACTTAAACAAATATGAAAGTTATTAAGAGAAAGATGGTGACCCAAAATTGCACAGTATTAAAAGGTGGAGTTTCCTTGTACCAAAGTCCTTTATTCATCATCTTTAGAACCAGTTTTGCTTAACTATAAAAGAGACACAAAAAGAAAGTATTCAAAGTTTAGACTGCCATTCCATTTATTAGGAAACAAGAATAACATTATTTCCATGTTACACAGAACACATGTATATTTAATTAATAATACAGACTGATTATACTACTGTACCAAGAGACTGAAAATGAGAAATTATTTCTTAAGCTTAAACATTAAATAAACTTATTTCCTGAACTTGAAAGTTAATTTAAGAAAACAACACCACAAACCCCCAGGAAAAACCTCAGGGTACTGTTCCTACTTAATTTGAAGACTCCATCAGCTCTCCAACATAAAAAAAGATGAAGTAATGGAAAAAGTTATATCCACATAGCCCTGACAGAATTCTCATATAGAAATGTTTAGAGTACAAAAAGAGACATTAACTTAATATTTTTCTCTTTTTAAAAGCTAAGTTTTTAAGTATTAGATGTAGTGCACCTATCATGAAATCTATCTAGAATCCAAGACATCCACTACAAATAGACACTTTTAAACCCACCATCATCATTTACTTGCTCTTACTTAACAATTGGAACGGGTATTGGTGTCCTTCATTGAGAATTACTTATAGTTGTGTAAAATAAAATAGTTCGCTTTCAAAATTGTCAAGCCACTATATTAATTTCCACTGAATCAGCAAATACAAGGAGAAATAAATCAATGCTGAGGGAGCAACTAGAAGAGAATTATTCACTGGAGGAGCTGTGGCAGAGAATGTAGGAGAAAGCAAGGTGCCACCAGTTGAGGCAGCTCCCTTTTCCTTTTTCTGCTTACTTATCCCTGGTACTCCAGAACCTGGCACCACCACTACCTTTATTTTACATCCTGTTGCCATACGGAAACAGAATATTTGCAGTGCATTTGGCCAAAGCTCTCTCACCATAAAATTAAAATTTAATTCCTCAATAAACAAAAAAGAAATATCAAACCAACAAAGTTCAAAGAGGAATCACAGTCCTTCTGACTCTAATATTCAGAAGAACTATGCATTTTAAAGCATTTGACAAATATATAAAACATAACCCAAAATGAGCAACAGTTCTTACTATTTCTTGCAAATTTTTTAATGTTAAAAAAGATAACTTGAAAATACTTACATGCTGGATGCATTTAGAAATGAGTCAGACACCAGAGTCAAATCCAAACAATGTTAGGAAGAAAACCAAGGAAAAAAATTAGATATTTTTTCTTCAGATAGAAGTACAAATTATTTTTAATGTACATATGCAGTGTTTTCATAATAGTGATGTAATACAGTCATGTTACCTTAATTACATCCACCCAGTTCCATCCTCGTGGTAGCTCCCCTTTGTTATCTGCAAAATAAAAAGGTTTTATTTTCAGCACGCAAGCTAAGGGGAATCTTCATCTTCTTTAAAATCAACACGCAAAACTCCAAAGACCCAGAAACCTTAATTTCTCCACTACAAAGCCTTGAGAACAAAACCAGATATGAATCTTTTAAATATATTTTGGTCTTCAAAGTAATTATGTTTAAATAAAAACATCTCAGTCCATCTGACATTTAATTTAGAAGGCAAGTCCAATATGACCCGAGCTGACCAGCAATGATACATTTTGTCAAAGCAAAAAATTTCATGCAGTTTTTCCTCTATATGGCCAACATTTAATATGCCAATAACACATTAGGTTAGGCAAATTATACACAGAAGTTGCTGTCACAGGGTAAAACATTGCGGCAGAAGGACAGTATTATCCACGTCATTATCAGAAATTAAGGTTGAACACATGAAAGTCATCAGCAGGATTAAATGAAATATTGAACGCTTTTCAATCAAAAAACTACCATTTCACTGAAAGCATAAAGTATCTGTAGAAGCCCCTCTATTTTGAGGATACAAACCAAAATAAATATTTTATTTTGGGTTCCAAAAGAAATACTTTCATTTAGAAAACACATTTTTAATAATGTGAATTGTTTACAAGGACCCATCAACATCTTCTGTTGAAAGTGAATTTTTGCAAGTCCCAAATGCTCTCCACCCACAAGTATTTTTTGAAAATTTTACTTTTGTCACAAATTGAAATAAAAAATTAAACAGGATCAAAGATTATATTGAAATCCATCCTCTGTAGAAAGTTGCTGTGACAAGAACTAACACATCAAGCAAGAATAATTCATCTAAATCGAGAAAAAGTGAGACTACAGACTTCAAGTAGTAAATCCTATAAACAAATGATTACTAATTCTGACTCTAGCAAGATGTCAGTGCTATAAAATTTGTATTCTCATGCTGCTCAAGCAAAACATTGTTTTAGTGAACAAACCTGTTTTGTCGGCTAGTTTTCGTTTCTGGGTTTTAGATAACTGCTCCTTTTTATCTTTTTTCTTACTTGCTGGCACAGCAGGAGTTCCAATTACAATACTATTGCTTACTGAAGTCTGAAAACAATAAAAATGGTTGTTAATATTTTGCATACTAGTTCCACAGATACCTCTAGTGCCATTACTGAACCTGACGTACTGAAATATCTTGACTGTTCAGAAAGAAGCAATGCCGTCAGCAGTCTGCAGTGTTTAATCAACATTTAATAGTTTTAAAAAACTGTAGTTTTAAAAAACATGTGTTGGGGTCTAGAATGCTTCCCTTTCAGAGCTGCAAACAGCACCTCTTACACTTTCTGAATTTAATCATGGAATGTGATTTAGCTCAAGGGATTCAGACTTCCCAAACGTGGAAACAATTACTTCTTCCTCAAAGCAAATCTATGGCACCACAATGGCCAATAATGTCCTCACACAACCTAGAAGCCACAAACGGACCCAGCCTGACTCAGTCAAGACCCTGGAGGTGCACTTATGGAATCCATTGCATCACAGGAAGGTTACAGTTAATTTGCCCCCACGTAGGTGCCTTTAATCTCCATTTCAGCTCTCTTTAGTTCTGCTTCTGATCCAAGTTTTCATTTTTCTGTTACTTTGTAGGACAGAACTGCAGCCCACAATTAAATATAACAATTAAGACCACAGACCATTGTAACACCATACTCTGTGTGTTACTGTTTAGCCACCAACACGTGTATACCGAATATACTGATTAACAACGCAAATACAGAGCTACAAAGTATTTAGAGTTCTAACAGCCATTTTTGTTCAGTTTTAACAGCGAGAGATTAAAATCTGAACGTATCTACTCACCACAGTGTTAACAGGCTGATTTTCCATTAACAACTCCTTATTATCTTTGGCATATTCAAAAAGTGTGTATGTCATAGCAGTTCCAAGATTTGCTTCAACTTCTACCATTAACTTATCCATTATACTTCGTTTAATAGCTGAAGATCTAAAAGAAACCATAACACTCAACTAATAATTTAGACCGATGAAGAAAAACTTGTCAACCAAAAACCCCCACATGTAAGGCCAGGAAGTGAAGCTGTCATAAGTACTTACATTGTGTTGTTGAAGAAGGCATCCATCGATATGACTGGTGCTGTTTGTGGATATGTTTCTGGCCAAGAAACTTCTATTAGAAATGCTTTGGGATCTCCACTTTCACCTATCTGAAGGGAAAAGAAAAAGTTTAGATACCAACAGTTTCCAGTCACTTATTATGGATTACAATGCCAAAATGCAATACTTACTACCCAAATTCCTTAACATAACAAATGTTTTCATAAAATTATCAGTTAGACAATAAAGCTGTTATGTCAAAAAAGTATTAAATTTATGACATCAATATTAACTCCTACTCTGCAGTTTTCAACCCAGGAAAAGCAGCAGAAACATTCAAAGCTCTCTTTAAGTTTTGGGTTTTTTTTTTTAATCACTTGGTTTTAAAAGCTGCTTTGTAGCAACTGCAAACCAAATACCATGCAATCGTACATGACAACGGAGAAGATGAAGCCTTTTTCCCCCCACATGCATTCAAGCTCAGAGCAATATGAAAACAAACAAGACAGCATTGAAATAAAGATGATAAATTAGTGACCCAAGATAGCAAAATAATAGATAAGAATTTCAACATTTATGTCTCATCCTTACAGATATTTCATTTCACTATAAGAAAGAAGGATTAGTAAATGATTTCATAAGTCAGCAGGATAAGACTGTATAAAAACCCATAACATAAAAGGCACACTTTAATACAAGTAATCATGCATATCAAACCAATTTAGTTAACCCAAATTACATATACAATCCTTACAATTATGTTAAATTAAATAATTTTTTTTTTTTTGGTTTCAAACTAGCATAGGTGCTACCTTAAGAGGCATGTGTGAGGCATACTATACAAACAGAAGTTACTGTTTCACACAAGGATTTGGAAGACTACTGCCATAAAGCTGGTTAAAAGCCGTATACTAAAACCACCTGAAAATTCTCCCTTATTTTCCTCATTATAAAATAGTCAATATCTTGCTTCATGAAATTACGTGGAATGAAGAGGTGCTAGAAAAGAATCTAATCAAGGAAAAGCTACTATACTTCAAAATTAAAAAAGAAAAACAGAAAAGTTGCCGCTTTTTTATTTACAGTATCTGTTTCAACAGACTGAACTAACTGACATTCAAAAGCATCTGGTTTAGAGGAGCAATAAATAAAGAATAAATAAATAAATAAATAAATAATCTGCAACATTTATGAAGACATCATCTACAGTGTTGCAGTCCAGTCCTCACTGCTGCCAAGAGGAGAACTGATGTTATGGTTTACAGAGCTCTTCTCTCAGGAAAGCACTACCTGTGCACTGAACAAATCCATACAGAAAGCTGTGTGACCACGCTCCTCCTTGTCAGTGCAACCTAAAAACTGGGTAGCCTTACTTTATTACAAAACAGTTGTTTTTTGTATGTGAGGTGTGGGCGAGACAAATGAGGATCAGAAAAACAGCGTGCTAATTCTTTCAAACTTCTCATGTCCTTATTTGCACTATTGCCTTCTTGTAATACAAATTCTTCTACATGGTTATGATGTATGATTGCCTTTGTCTGACACTAAGTTATATAGTATTTAAATTGAGTTCTAACTTTGGACAATTATTTTTCGTTTAGTAAAAATTAGCAAAAAACAAAGCTAGTAAAATGTAGAACACTACAATGTAGACTGGTTTGCATGTCACATTTGCACTTCTGAGGAAATTAAATTTACTTGTATCAGTGAAGGAAGGCTGCACTTAACATGGATGGGATTCAAATACTATTAATTAAATTGACTTACCTCATTACAATTACTGATGTTATTCTAAAGTCACTTGAGAAATATGATATGGTGATTTCAGATGCCTCCTCCCCACTACAGGGATATGGCATTTTCAGAAGTCTCCCTTCTGTCCCATGGGTGCCTACATTTTAATCAGTAAAGTTCTCTGACATTCTAAAGGTCTGCCTCAATGTGTGCCAAAAGAACTTCCAGGACTTTAAGAAAGCTGGCGAGAATTTCATGCCAGAATCCACATCTCAAGCTCAGCAGTCTCTGTATTTCTCTCCTAAGCAGATTGCATCAGAGCAAATATCCAAAGCATTTAGTGGATTTCCTCTTTAGCAGGTAGAAAAGGCATGTCAGCCACCTCTGGACAAGACAGTAGAACCCTGCAACTGAGGAAGGTTCAGATCTTTAAATATACACATATATGTCTGTGATATTTCTGACCAGCCAGCTTAAGTACAATGCAGCACATGTGCTCCTTCAGCCAGTTCGACAGTTCTAGCTATGCAGTACATAGATGAGTAAGAAGGATGCCTAGTGGAGGGATAATAAATCTGTCTTGGGACTAGAGTCTTAAATGGTAAGGATCGTGCTATCAAGACTCATCATACAAAAGATCCTTAAGCAATGGGTCTAGGCTTTACAGCATATTGAACACCTATTTGTTTTAGAAAAATCCTGGTAAACCAACTACAATGCAGCAGAGAAAATTCCCAGCGAAGCCTATGCTGGCAGCAAGAAGCAGACCTTCACCTTGCCTTACCCTGTACTGGAAGGAAACGGGGCTGAGCTCCCTGAAGCACATATCTCCCTCGTAGATCGAGCGTAGCGCTTCCAGCTCCATCTGCAGCACAGAGCAGAGAAGGGGGTTACTGGCTGCAGCCCGAAAACGAAGCTCACATCCAGCCACAGTCGCTTTGCAAAGCCGTGCACCGCCCACCATTTCCCTTGCTCCCTCCTTCCCGGGCCAGGGCAATCCATGGTTTCGGTACAGGTTGGGGGATGATGTGATTGAGAGCAGCCCTGCGGAGAAAGACTCGGGGTGCTAATGAGAAGCTTGACATGAGCTGGCAACGTGTGCTCACAGCCCAGAAAGTCAACCGTGTCCTTCAAAATAAGCATTGCCAGCAGGGCAACTGAGAGGAGGATTCTCCCCCTCTACTCTGCTCTCCTGAGACCCCACCTGGAGTGCTGTGTCCAGTTCTGGAATCGCCAACATAAGATGGATATGGAAGTGTAGGAACGGGTCCAGAGGAGGCCACAAAGATGCTCAGAGGGCTGGGGCACCTCTGCCATGAGGACAGGCTAAGAGAGTTGGGGTTGTTCAGCCTGGAGAGGAGAAGGCTCCAGGGGGACCTCATAGCGGCCTTCCAGTGCCTGAAGGGGCTACAGGAAAGCTGGGGAGAGGCTTTTCACAGGGGCAAGTAGTGACAGGACAAGGGAGAATAGCTTTAAATTGGAAGGGTGGAGATTTAGATCAAGCACTGGGAAGAAATTCTTCACGCTGAGGGTGGTGAGGCCCTGGCACAGGTTGTCCAGGGAAGCTGTGGCTGCCCCCTCCCTGGAAGTGTTCAGGGCCAGGCTGGATGGGGCCTTGAGCAGCCTGGTGTGGTGGGAGGTGTCCCTGCCCATGGCAGGGGGTTGGAACTGGAACCTTAAAGCCCTTCCGACCCAAACCGTTCCATGATTCCCGCTCCTCGCTGGCCGAAGTGCTCGGCTCTCCCCTCCCTCTCCCCGGGACCCGTCACCCTACGCTCCCTCCCAGTGCAAGTGCCTGGGCGCCTCCTGGCCCAGCGCTCACCTCCTGGTCCTCGTTGGCCGCCATGGCGCGCACTGCGGGGGGAACGGCGTGGAGGTCCCTCCGGTCCCACCCCCCTTCCTCAGCGCCGCCAGGGCCGGGGCTGGGCGGGCTTGGCGCGGCTCCCGACGCATGGGGCGGCCCAAGCGGTCCCGCCCCCCTGCAGGGCAGCGCGGGTCACCCGGCAGCTCACCCGCTACTATTGGCCCCCTCTTCCCGTTGCCCCCGCCTCCCTGCCTTCCCATTGGCCGGCTCCTCCCGTCCGCTTTTCTTTTTTTGTCTTTACCTAACCCTGCCGGCACCGCCCCGCGAGTACTCTCCGATTTGTCCGGTGACGGAGCGGAGGTGCTGATTGGTTGCTCCCACTGCCCTTCCAATACGCGGCGCCCGCTTCCTGCAGGCGGAGGCAGTGGCGGTGACTCCCGCCCTACCCCACTGCTATTGGTCTTCTCTTCCCGTTGTCACCGCCTTCCTCCCTTTCCATTGGCCAGCTCCTCCCGTCCGCTTCTCTTCCTTCTTTACCTAAGCCTGCCGACGGTGGCTCCAAGCGTGCTCTCTGATTGGCGCGGCGGCGGAGCGGAGGCGCTGATTGGTCGCTCCCGCTGCCCTGCTCGCAGGCGGTGACGCTTGCTCCGCCCCTCCCGTGACCCGCGGACGCTCCCGCAGGCTCTGAGTTCCTCCAGTCTGAGGCTGCGAGCGGCGGCCCGTGGAGGGGTCGAGCCAAGCCGAGAGCAGCGGGAGTCCCTGCAGCCATAAGGGCACCCCCGGAGAGGCACCCGCAGAGCAGGATGACCCCGCCGCAATGGGACTTCCCGGTGGAGTTGTGCTGCCGGCCCATGGCGTTCGTCACGCTGACGGGGCTGGACGTGGTGTACAACGCCGTGCACCGCGCCGTGTGGGACGCCTTCTGCGCCAACCGCAGAGCCGACCGCGTTCCCATCTCCTTCAAAGTGCTCCCCGGCGACCACGAATACCCCAAGTGCAGGACGAAGGTAGCGAGCGCCGTGTGCCCCGGCTTTGCAGCCCCTCAGGGGGTTCCAGCCTGTGCCTGTACGGGGGAAGCCAGGGACGGGCCCGGGTGGTTCCTGAGGGCACGACTGTAGCGAGGGATTGGGCTGCTTCCCCGGCCTGCGGGAGCCGAGCGGCGCTCGCCTTGCTGAGTGCTCAGCCCCTACCTCTGGTGTCTCTGCCCCCGCTGCTGGAGGAGGGGTGGGAGCTTGGACTCTGGAAAAAATTGTCCCGGCTAAGGGGAAGCTATGGGCCTTGTGGCAGAGGGAACCGGGGTGTCGGGGCTTGTCAGCGAGGAATGGAGAAAGGCAGCAGGGTGAGGGGGGGAGGATTCTTCCCCTCAGCTCCACTCTCGTGAGACCCGCATGGGGTCCCGTGTCCAGTTCTGGAATCCCCAACATAAGAAGGATTTGGAAATCTTGGAGCAGGTCCAGAAGGGGCTACAAAGATGCTCAGAGGGCTGGAGCACCTCTGCCATGAGGACAGGCTGAGAGCGTTGGGGTTGTTCAGCCTGAGGAAGAGGAGGCTCCAGGGGGACCTCATAGCGGCCTTCCAGTGCCTGAAGGGGCTACAGGAAAGCTGGGGGGAGGCTTTTTACAAGGGCAAGTAGTGACAGGACGAGGGGCAATGGCTTTAAATTGGAAGGGGGGAGATTTACATTGGACATTAGGAAGAAATTCTTCACGCTGAGGGTGGTGAAGCACTGGCCCAGGTTGCCCAGGGAAGCTGTGGCTGCCCTGTGCCTGGAAATGTTCAAGGCCAGGCCGGATGTGGCCTGAGCAGCCTGGTCTGGTGAGAGGTGTACCTGCCTATGGCAGGGGGTTGGAACTGGAAGGGCTTTAAGGTTCCTTCTGACCCAAACAATTATATGATTCAACGATTTACTTTTTAAAGTACTTGGACTTCATTTACTGAACATTAATGTATGCTTATAAAATTTGAGCTTTAATGAAACTCAGAGTTTTAGTCTGGAAAAACTAGATATTTGAAATTGGCGTGTTCTGAGAAAAAAATTGTACAGCCTTTAACTAAGTGAAATGCAGCAGAAAGAACATCTCTACTCTTTCTGCTTTGCAATGGCAGTTCAGAAGTAATGTCAATGGGTTTAACCTGGGGAAAACTACATAATTCTCTTATGCTAGCAAGGAACAAGAATGCTAACTGATGTCTCCTGGTTCTGTTTGTGAGCCACTCAAGACCTTCCTTCTAAAATACACATCTTCATGAAAAAATAAGTTTGAAACACACTTCTGAACTTGGCCTTTTTCTCTGCTGTGCCTGGAATCTGCTATTGTTTGTTGCTGATGTCTCAGGCATAAGACTCTGATGCTAGGGAATGAGGTGTGTGTCTTACTTCGTAGGAAACAAACTCTTCAGGGCAAAAATGTTTAAGGAAAGATGACAAGCATATCTACAAGTGACAAGAATGTAGAGGCAGTTCCTCTTCTGCAATACTAGTAGGCCACTAAATGGATGTGGTAGGTTGTATAATAACCTTAATGTTTTCAGAGGACATCCTATGAATGGTATATTCCAAAAGGAATCCTGAAGACTGGTTGGATGAACAAACACCTGAATTTGGTTCCAGCACTTGTCGTGGTGTTCTATGAACTAGACTGGGATGAGCCACAATGGAAAGAAAAACAGTCAGAATGTGCTACTCGGGTTGAAATTGTCAGGTAGAATTTTTTTCACTTGGTTCATTATGTATTACAAGCTAATGGTAAATATGAATTGTGGAATCCTTTTTGCATTCTAAGATATGTATTATTTTTTCTTAGACACAAATTAAGAGGAACTTGAACCTTTGTTTTTTGAAGTACAACTGACTGTAAAGAAACTTTTTTTAAAATGGTTTGGTTTTTTTAAAACTCATTTGAGCAGCCCCAGAAATTTTGCTTGCTAAACTCAGACAATTACTCTGTCCCATCTGAACAAAGAACACAGCATTCTGTGGGTGGTGCAGCATGTTATGTTTGGCTTTGTTTCTTATATAGCATTCATTCAATGCGTCCATCTAGACTGAAATATCTTTTTTTTCTGATTACTCTCAAATAAGCAGTGAAACCTTGATTCTCTACTGTGTTTTTATTTTAGGCAAAGTTTGCAGGGAAGGAACACAAAAGTTGCTGTGGTTTTGATTCAGAAAAAAACACCGTTACCTCCAGGTACCATAAAACTCTGTACAGTTGCTGTGATCTCATTTTTCAGAAGACCAGCTGACTGTTGTTTGTCATATAATCTGCAGTTCTAATGTAATGTCATCTTCATGCATTAAATACATTGTGGCTGCAAGAAGATGTACAAATGGAAAGCATGCTCAAGGAAGTTGACCCTAAACAGCTGATCTTTAATCCTTAATTTATTCCTCTTAAATCCAAGTCCATCTTTTGATAGTATCAAAAATGGCTTGCTAGTACAGATGACACGCCTCCTTGGTAAGCAAGTTGTATTTTAAACCTTGCTTGAGATCCAGAAAAGCCGTGAAACCCATGAGAACTTAGAGGAAAGGCATTTGGTACCTCTAGAAGCCTTTTAGTTTCACTCTGTTTTAATCAATAATATTTTGGAGTGAAGCGTGATACATTTTAACCTTGTGCTTCTGTAGAGCTGACACTTCTAGTGTTTGGCAAACCATCTTGGTTTTTTTCTACCTGCTATATGTGCTTGTCTTCTCTGGATGCTGTTGTATTTCCCAAGATGCATCGGGATATTTAATTCTATGAGACACATGAAAAACTCGAGTCATACTTGTACGTTGCTAAGGAGCAGCTAAGCTGCTCCTAGAAGGTTTCTGTGTGGTGTTCTACTGGATGAAGTATATATATAGTACTTTGAAAGAGGAAAGAAAGAATGTGGTCTTAGTTTTATCTGTATTAGATTTTTCTAAACTTTGTACTTATCAAGCTTACCGCATACGGCTTACTTATGCCTTGCTTGACTTCACTAGGGGAAGATGTTATTGCGTCAGAGAGGGCAGCAGCTTTATGTAATGCTTGTGACCTTTCTGGAAAATCCCTCTTTGTACTTCCACACACTGATCATCTTGTTGGTTATATTATAAGGTAAGTGACTGCAAACCACTGTTTTGCTCTGTTTGTGAATGGAGATGTTGAGAGAGTGGTAAGTTGGGATGACTGCTTTGTGGCTTGCTCATTGTAGACCAGCAGTAGATGTTTTATCTGTTTGCTGGAATTCTTCAGGTTGTTCTGCAACCTGATGAATTCCACACAGCTCCCCTTTCTCTGTGAGGCTGAATAATGGCTGTCAGAGATGTCGCTTTCGAAGAAACCTTTTAAGATACCTCAAGACATTCCCTTCCTCAAGTTGGGTAGAGGAAAAGTGGCGTTTTCTGCCTCTACAGTAGCTTTGGCTCTGCTGGTTCAAAAATAATTTTCCCTACAAATGTTCCATTATGTGTAACTCCTATTAGCAAATCTTTACTTTCTTTCCCCCCCACCTCCTGGCTGTATAGGTATCTCTGTTTATGCCAAGTGTCATTTATCTGATTGCAGATAAAGTATCTTTGTCAATTTTACATTTCTTGTGCTTTCTGTTTTAATAGTTACAGGGAATGCAGCTTCAAATAAATTATGAAAGCCTTTCAAAAATGAACAGGGGAAGGAAGACAATCTTGTGTAGGCCTAAAAAGAAAGGCAAATTAAGGCAAATTATGTTTTATTAAATGTAGTTTTAATTTTTCTAGACATGCTTAGTGAGAGGAGAGGTCATGGTCTGAGTGACTAATTCTTCCTTCTTTTACCTTCTTACTTATATATAGACAGTAAAGTTTTCAACATAAATCAGTGCTGTTACTGTATCCATGCTACTCATACACAGCTACTAGAATTGATCAAAATAAAGTAACTGTTACTTCTTTTTTTCATATTTTGCTCAGTACTAAAGAGGGAATGTTTACAGCATGTTAGCAAGCATAGGCCTTTGTAAATTGCATGTAGTTCCATTTTATTATGAGATTTGCAACTGTTCACAGAACTGGTACTTCATCCTTTATTTCCTGTCTGCCTCAGTGCTATTGAATTTATTCCTATGCGGATTCTGGTCTTGTTCTTGTTATAATTTGATAATACAACAAATGCTTCTTAGGTGCCCTTCAGTCTCATGCTGTATTCAGTGTTCTGGGCTTCTTTGTCTTTCTCTTCTCCCCCTGTGACTTGCCATTGCGCTGTTTATCTTGCAAATGCAAGTTTGATAGTTCCCTCTGCAACACAGGTAACTGTTGGTATTTGGACAGAGTGATGAAATCTAGTCTGTGCCCTCATAATTTTATTTACTGCTCTTTTTCCTTCCTACTCCTTCCCCAACAAATAAGAACTTGACCTGTTCAGGCTTATCCTAGGAACCTCTGCAAAATTTGCTTGTTTTGACTGAGGTGTCTCTACTTTGCCACAAAATCATAACATCTTATCCTCACGTTAAATACTAGAGATTGTTGTATGAGGAATCAATCCATAAGGCTCTTGAACCTACTTGTTCTACTTTGTGCTACCCCTGTGTAAGGCTTTTTGTGAAGAGATTTTGTATGCAAAACATACTCTTACCCTGTGTAGTAACTTAATGAAAAGTTTAGTAATACCTCAAGCTTCTCTTCCCAACCTTAAAATAAATATAGTTAAAATTAAACTTATTCTGAAGTTCTTCAGATTATTTGTATGTGGGAAAAACTTAGTGAAACTTACAATCAACTTTGCAGGTTGGAAAATGCTTTCTATGAGCATGCACAAACTTACTATTATACAGAAATACGAAGAGTTAAATCTCATAAGGAGTTCTTGAACAAAACCACTCACCAGGTAATGTTATCCTGTTTTTTGAATATTCTGCAAGTTATAGTGCTGCTAAAACTCGAAAATAAGGGTTGTTTGTTGCTTAAACATTTATAGCTCCCCTTCCCAACTTGACATGGCTTCTTGTGGTATAGAAAGTACATCTGGCTTTATTTTCTGTAACTTAAACTTTGATTTTGATGTGGTTTTTTTCTTGTCTTCCTGGCATCTTCCTTAGAGGAGGAGCCTGTAGGAAGAGTCCAAAAATTAAGTTCTCTGGTTAAAAAAAATAAATAATTTTTTTGTAGAGGTTAATCTATTTGAATGTAACAAGTTGTGAGAAATGCATCCCTTAGAAGTTCAGAACTTAAACTTTCCCTTGATTTGACTTTAACTTTTGCTTTTTGGTTTGTTAAATATCTGCTCAGATACACAACGTTATGTTGCAATTGCCAGCTTTCCTCTCTTGGAAGATGGAATCCGTGTAGTGAGCTCCAGACAAACTATCGACACTGGTATAGAGATTTTGGGGTGTTACAAAGCCTTTCCACTGGTTTAGGGTGAAAGGCTTGGAACAGATTAAATCTGTAGAAAGATCACTGCTGCATCTTGGTGGCAGAGAGAACTACCAGGAAACAGTTGCATAGTCAGGTTTTTGAGTCAACTGCTATATTATGTAAACATCTGAAATTGTCACCTGTATCTGCTTTGTAATGACAGGTGTGTTCAGATGTTCGTGAATGATGTGCACTGGTTGTGTTTTGCAGCTTTTATTTGTTAGACACCAGTTCAAAATAGCATTCTTCAGCGAGCTGAAACAGGATACGCAGAATGCTCTCAAGTAAGATGCATGTAATCTTCCCCCACCCTTTTTACCCCAAATTACTTCTAAGCAATAAATATGTTTTCCAAAATGCAAAATAACTTAAGCACATGTGTAAGAGGTGAGTTCTTCACTGGGAAGAATGCTGTGGTTGGAAGGCTGCTTTCTGCTGTCAGCAGTCCTTGTATGATTTAACTCTAATTCAAGTATTTCTTCTTAGAAATTACAGAACTGCCTATAATCTTGTACATGAATTGAGGGCTCATGAAACAAACATGTTGGAAATCAAGACCATGGCAGGATTTATAAACTACAAGGTAATAAATTTACTTCTGATCTTTGACAACCTTTGCTTTAAAAAACAGTTAATGCATCTTTAATGTGTAAGGTTTAAAAGTTCCATTTTATTATGTATAGCTTTTAAGAATGGATTAGAAACAGTTATCTGACTGTGATTTGCAAAGGCTTCTGAATTCCATGCAAAAGAAGGATCCTTAGCTGAGGTTCAGGAGTGTCTTGAAGGATTTGAGTTCATTTGAGGTCTAGTCATGTGAAAGACTAGACTTGCTTTACTTCTCACTCTGTGCATGGGGAATGAAAACAAGGGTTGCTTGATCCTTGAATATTTTTATTGTCTTGCAAAGCTTAAGCCATTATAGTTCAGTTACTGCTTGTTAGGAGGAGGAAAGTAACTCTAAGAATCGGACCATACTTCTGTGGTATTTTGTGGGCTTTTATGTAAAACAAAACTATCCCAACATTTATAACAGTCCTGGAGTTGGAATCCATCAAATTTCAGTTGTAGACTGCAGGTTTCAAAGGTAATGATCTTCCTAGTGGCTCTGCAGTTACATTTTGAATTTGGCTGTGAGTTATGCGCTCTTTCATTGATGAGTTAGGGGAGGAGGGGAAGAAAAATAATGTTAGATGAAATAGAGGACTGCATGGTTTTGGTATATTGCATTATGGCTGACATCTGTTTTTCTCCCTCTGTTTTCTGTTGTATTTAATCTCTTCAGAAATATGTAAAATTAATTTCTTGGGGGGTTTTTGAGTGTGGCTTTTTTTTTTTTTTTTTTTAAAGCTAATCCTTAGCAACCTAACAGTTACTTTTCCTCTTATTTTGATTTCTTCTAGATCTGTCGCCTCTGTTTTCAGCATAATACTCCACTGGATGCAATTGCTCAGTTCAGGAAACATATTGACTTGTGCAAGAAAAAAATAGGAAGTGCGGAACTGGCTTTTGAGCATGCTGCTTGGATGTCTAAACAGTATGTTTTTTCTTAGTAATGTTTCTGATTTACTTCTTGTGAAGTTCATGATTTACTTGTCTAGGCAAGATACAAATTCTGAGCTCTCTCTCTGAGAAAGATACACACTTGATCATGAAAAATGGATGCTGTTATTTTGCTTTGCATTGATTGTTGATCACTTTTGCCTAGGAATGAACAGGGTATGACACAAATGAAGCCATAGAACTTAGGTGCGAATGTTCAGAGAACTATAATCTGTCTTAAGACTAACCAGAACTTTTAACTGAAGCATGTACCTTTCAGTTCAAAGTATTGTTCTTTACATAAACTTGGTTATGATTTTTTTTAATAGGTTTCAGGCTTTTGGTGACTTGTTTGATGAAGCAATTAAGCTGGGATTGACAGCAATTCAAACTCAGAATCCAGGTTTCTATTACCAGCAAGCAGCCTACTATGCACAGGAACGGAAGCAACTAGCAATTATGCTTTGTAACCATGATGTAAGTCTAGTGGTGGTGGAATTATCTGTAATATTTGTAAATGAAATCCATGGAAAGGATATGTGTTCTTCTGATGCTTACTAGCATTACAAGTATTTGTTATGTATTGGAAAAGATACTCTGGAACAAATGTGTTAGTGTTTGTTTTATTACAAATAGTTCTATTTTTTAAAAATACTTATTAAAAAAATAGTATACTTTCTACATCTCTGGATACTTGAAAGCTTACTCCTTTGTTTGTCCAGTATATTTCTCTATAATTTCTTCCTGTAAGTCATGAAATTCAGTGCATGTAAACAAGAGCATTAATATCAGAGTGTACGTGTAGGGGATTGTTGGTTGTTGTCTGGGGGTTTTTTAATGCTTGCCTGATATGGTGTTGCATGGAAAATCGATCTCTGCAGACAATTAACTACTCTCCAGCTGACATGTCCCAATTATTTAAAAGTATCTTTATGCCTATTAACACTGTTTATTTGTTGTTCTTGGATTACCTTGTTAGGAACTAGTTTTAAAAAGGATTACTCAGTTTTATTCCTTGACAGTATTTGAGATGAATGAAGTTGGATGAAGTAGGATATCAGACGGAATGAAAAGTATTTAAATGTTTGGGTTTCCTGAAGTACTGTCTATACAGGTGGTTGGAAAAGTTATGTTTTAAAGCAAGTTTCTTCTTTGATTTGCATGTGTATTGGAGCATCAGATCAATTCTGATGCTTTGAAATGAAACATGGACCCTTTTTTATGACTATATTTGCTGAATTTGCAGTCCTCTGTGATATATCCCAATCCGGATCCCCTGGAAACGCAAACTGGAGTTCTTGACTTCTATGGGCAAAGACCATGGCGGCAAGGAATACTAAGTATGTTTCTGTGTCTTGTATCTGTGGAGTTCAGACAAATTTCTTCAGCTGCTGGTCCTGCCAGCTGACTTAGTGGACATCAGAATATAATCCATTTTTCACTGAGACAGGCACAAGGCTGGGACCTCGCTCTCTTGTTGGTGGTATGACTTGAACAGGTGTCAGCAGTCACGCAGTTCTGATTTTCATTGTTGACTGTGGTTTTACTTCCCTTCCTCCCTCTCCATTTGGTCTCCTGTTCTTTATTCTTTCCATATCCTTTGGGCTTTGCCGCTTTATCATTGCCCTCTTTTAAAGACTTCATTTAATTTACTGTTAATACAGTTCTGTGTAACCTCTTTTATCTTCAAGTATTACTGTTTTAAAATTAGTTAAAATCTACTGCTCAGGTTAAACACTTTAAGATGAAAAGAAACTTTACCTGTTGAATATGTTCAGGTTTTTTTGTTCCAGCAAGAGTTTATAGTCTTAAAATCCCTATTCAGTTCTTCATACATTGGCATTCTCTAGCAGTAGAGAAATATAAACTTGAATTCTTACTTGAGATCAGGTAGTAAAAGGGCTAGAAATTTGTCTTAACATACATGCTTTAATTATTAATTGATGCAGTCTAAAGACCAGGTTGTCTTGCTGTAGTTTGCTATTTTTAAGTAGCTTCAGATAACTTCTTTTAAACAAAAGGCAAGATATTTGTTCCAGAATTTGCCTTCTAGAACACATTGCATGTGGCTCACCCCATAAATAGTTATGGGTCTGGACAGAATTCCAGTTCCATGGCTTTTTCGTTGTTTTATGCAGGCTTTGATCTTTCTGATCCTGAAAAGGAGAAGATGGGAATTTTATCCCTACAGTTGAAAGAGAAAGATGTCCTTCACTCAGTAAGTTTTATTCTCCAAAAAAACCCCACCTGTTTTCTAACATTATCCTATGTTTGCCTATATAATGATATCAGTAATGGTTTTATCTGTTAGGAGTTAATCATCACTTTGTTGAGTAATGCTGTCGCACAGTTCAAGAAATACAAATGCCCAAGAATGAAAAGTCATTTGAGTGAGTATACATAATCAGATGCATCTTTTAAAGTTAATTTCACAAAGTCTTCGGTATTGATCTGGAACATTTTTTTTTTTTTTTTTTTTAATCAGTGGTTCAAATGGGAGAAGAATATTACTACGCTAAAGATTATGTCAAAGCTTTGAAGTGAGTACCATCCGTGATTGCTTCTTCCACATGCTGCTATTTTCACTAAGACCCTATGTCTTACTGCTATGTAATAATGTTGGAATTTCATTTAATGCTTCTGGTGCCTGGATTTGATTGAAGCATAAGATTTGGAGTCTCTGAACTTCATTTGCATTAAAGGAAGCAAAACCGATATGATGAGTCAGTTATTAGAGTAGAAAAACCTCCTCCTCTAAGCAATTGCGGGGATTTGCCTTGTTGTACAAGTATTATTTATTTCTAGCTCACTCAGTGCACACGTGCACGAGCACGCTATCTCTCCCCTCATGGAAGTGATTTCTGGAAATTGCCTGCTACTGCAATGAGAATAGTTATACTTTATTACAAACTCTGTAGTTACAAAATTCAAAAAATACGGAAATGTAACAGAATTTAATTTTTATTTATGTATCAGGAAATTGGCAAAATAAATTATTTTTATTGGTTTATTTTTCTGCTAGTAATGACTACAGAGCTAGGAAAGCATAGTGCTGAGGTGAAGCTACTATCTTTTCTGAAGGATATGTCTTATGCTTAGTTTGTTAACTTTGTATTTGTAAAAGGAAACAGAGTCAAGGTCCTGTTTAAGTAGGAGTCCCACAATGGTTTCATTTGTTAGGTTTCAAAGATCACTTCATAAAGTGAGTATGTTTGAGGTAGGAGAGAAGTGTTAACTGTTGTTACTGGCTGACTGGAAACTACATGGAGAAGACAGTATAAGCAGATCAATTTGTATCAAGCCAAATTTTTATATGAACAAGGATTTCTTCTTTATGCTTTGTTAGATTTTTCTGAAGTAGGTGGAAACTAGTCTTCAACAGTTGAACGGCTTAAAAGAGTTTAAATTCACTTCTCTGCTTTGCTAATAATATCAAACATCGCTCAGTGTTAAAACTATATTAGGGTGATTAAGATATGCAGTTTTCCCTGGTAAAGATTGATGCATGTGTTGTTTTTAGATCTTTGAAACCTTGAACGAAGCAGGGTATAGGAAGTAGGAGGGAAAAGAAACATCTCGGCTCAGAAGGGGACTTTATTGCGGAATTTTGGTTTATTTTTCTTAAATCTAACTACATATTTAATAGTAAAGCATACTTTTAATTCAATGTTGGAGTAAGACTCTTCTGTCCAGTTGCCGATTTGCTTGTGAAAATTTTTTCTAGCCTGAAATAGAAACAATATTGGTGGGTGTAACTTGTTTTTCTCTGAATTATGCTGTGTTGCAGGCTCTTGGATTATGTTATGTGTGAATATCGCAGTGAAGGATGGTGGACTCTTCTGACTTCCATACTGATGACAGCTCTCAAATGTTCATATCTGATGGCCCAGATAAAAGATTATATAACGTACTCTTTGGAGCTACTGGGTAGAGGTATTCTTTTAAGAAATATACTCAGCCTATATAGAAAAATTAAAGTACATGTATTTGAAAGTCTGATAATAGTCAGACACAGTGCTTACAATACTTCAAATGATTAGACTACAAAATAAATTTATACCCGTGCTGAATTTTTACTGCCTTCTGTCATATGCTGGAAGTTGAATTTTCTTGCTCTTCTGTTACGTAATTTCTTACATTCAGATAGATTGTGTCAGGATATCTGAGGCACAGAGCTTCACTGGAGACTGTTCGAATAATGTAACAGAAATTTCCTGACCTCTGGGATGTGGGAAAAACAGTAATGTATCTAGAGAGGAAAACTCTTTTTCCTAGTGAATAACAAAGCTAGCACCATTTTTCTGGACTTCAGAATCCCAACTGCCCAAATGTGCTTCTCAGACTTTTTACTAGAACTTTGCTGATGAAGTGTGCATGTGGTATGTTTTAGGGACAAAATGTGACACAGGTGGCTGCTTGATAATAATGCAAGTACTCTGCTTCATGTAAAGCCTGTTGCTTGGCATTGCAGAAATAGTCCTTTTGTGTCCTAAATTGCTGACTAATACCACTGTTAGGTGTGGTAAAAATGAGTTTGCACCTTCTGTTAGCTGGCCAGGCTAGTCTCCTTTGTAATAAAGAATAGCCAATGTGACAAACCCACCTTTCTTTGTCTTCAAGAGAAGAGTGCTTATGAGTCCCTTTTTTCTTCCTGTCATCTTCTCTAGTTGTTTCAAATGTTTACGAGCTTGCCTCTTTGCAGGTTCCAAACTTGTATACTGTTTCTTCCATTTTAAAAAAACAGGAAGGTACGGAGGTATAGGCATTATTTTCTTGGAGTTTTTCTCAAATAAATTATGAAACACTTGTCTAACCAGAAAATATTTTACTTGATTCCAGTGGAATTAAGAGGAAACACTTAGGGGAAGTTCGGAAAATGGAATAAATCTTTCATTATTGGTAGATGGATGTTAGATTATTTTTTTCCCCTAGAATGTGTTTTTTTGAAAAGTGCAATTTAAGGGAAAGATTTACTTTTTTTCCTTAAGCTTAAAAATAAGAGGACTTGTTTGTGTCTTGTAATTTTTGTGGGTTTTTTCTGCACTAGCATCTACTCTTAAAGAAGATCAGAAATCTCGAATAGAAAAAAATCTGATAAAAGTTCTAATGGTAAGTGGCAGAACTCCTATTACACTTTATATAATCTTAAGAGTGATCAGTGTTTGGTAACCTTCTTTTATTGTTGTCTATAATCTTCTATATACAGAATGAAAGCCCTGATCCTGAACCTGACTGTGATGCTGCTGCTGTGAAAGCATCACAAAAATTGTGGGCAGACCGTGTTTCCTTGGCAGGCAGTAATGCTTTTACAATAGAAGTCCAAGATTTTATACCGTTTGGTAAGTAAGAAAACAAATTTACACAAGATTCTGAATGTCAATGTAGTTATATCTTGAAAATAACTAATTAAGAAAAAATATAAAGCCTATATTAAGCCAGCAACATTGAAACTCTTGTTTCAGCGCTGCTCTGTTCTTCATCTAAATCACTAAGATAAGAATTTGTGAAAAAAGTCAGTGATCTCTTATCCCCAGCATGGATTACTAAAGAAGAATCCTTTGAGCATTTTGTCTGAGGGGGAGAAACCTCTGAACTTCCAGCTGAGGCTACCTATGCCTTTAAACATGGTAGAGGTGATAAAGACTTCTATCAATCTGGTGTGCTTTGAAGTGGAATTCTGAGGGAAGAGGGCAGAATGTGTGCAAAGTAATACTTCTCTTAGAAAAGGGGCATGAAGGAGCATTGCCTGCAAAAGAAGGATATCAAACTGTACAGGATTATTTTCTTTTTCCATTGGATGTCTGCCTCTTTTCTGCAAAGGTTTCAGTTAAGTGCTGAAAGAGGCTTTCTGTGACAATCTTAGTAGCCAAATTTGTCCCACTTGTATATACAAACCAAAGTCTTAAGAGTATAACTATTTCAAGAGTGGTCTTCTGGAATTTAATGTTGTAGTTCGTGTTTAACACGTGCTTCTTGGTTCTTTGTTGGTTTTTTAATTTTATTTTTTTTTTATTCTAGTGCAGTGCAAAGCAAAATTTCTTGCTCCTAGTTTTCATGTTGATGTTCCTGTGCAGTTTGATGTTTACTTGAGAGCTGATTGTCCTCATCCTATCAGGTTTTCTAAGCTCTGCATCAGTTTCAATAATCAGGTAACTATGTTCTCTTTCTGACCTAGTGATAGAAGCTTATTACAAGAATAGAGTAACATCTATTAGTGTTTCTAAACATAAAAAAATGAAGGTGTTTAAAAAGATCGTGTTAATACTTAAATTGGAAAGGTTTTGTTTGTTTTTTTTTTTCATTATCTATCCCTTTTGAGATGTTTACCAATGTGATAAAACTCCCAAATGCAGTTTGATTATTTCATCTCTACTATCTTTATTTTCCTGTGAAGCTCTTTAAAGTTTCAGAAGAATTGTTTTGATGTCTTATTTTTCTTGATGTTCTTGCATAAACTTACATTAATATCTTGTGTCAAAGACCTAGCAAGTAATTACAAAAATGTAGCAAGAACCGATATAGTTTTATCCAATAACAAAGGGCGTTAACACTTGCCATACTGCTTTTACTCTCTAGAAGTGTCTGGGCTTATCAATGTTTTTGGCCACTCCATTGTAGGATTACAACCAATACTGTGTGGTAGAAGAAGCCTATCAAAAAAGTGGTATTCTAGAACAGTCATCACAAGGAACAATGTGCTTAGTCCCTGGAAAAACAAGGAAGTTCACTTTCAAGTTTGTTGCAAAAACTGAAGATGTAGGAAAGAAGATTGAGGTTTGTCAGTTTGTTTTGTGCCATTCTTACTGATGCTTACAAAGAACTCAAAATTACAAAGAGTTCTCTAATCTAGCCCCAGTCACTGTCATTGCAGTTGCAAATGTTTGAATTCTTGACACTAAGTACCAAAAACAGAGTAAAATTTTGATAGTAACAAAGCAAAAAATCATCACACACACTTAAGTATTGCTTCAAGTTTGTTTAAATGTGTGCAATACATTTTTAAAAGAAGGGGAGAGTGGAGGACGTGTGGTATAGCACTATGGGAGTGTAGGAAACCACAGAATACTTCACTGCACACACACGAGCATGGATACTTTTCTCACTACTGTTTCATTAAATGAAATCTTGGAGTAGTGAGAAGTCTGTCTGCAAAGCTGCCAGAAGCTTTTTGGTGATGTACAAGCACAATAAAGATGTGTATGTTGGAAAGCCGTTCTTACAGTAGGTCATCTGAAGTATGTGTTTCAATTTCTGTCTGTCAGATCACGTCTGTGGATTTGCTCCTGGGAGGTGATTCTGGCCGATGTGTCATTCTGAACTGGCATGGAGGAGGTGGAGATGCTGCTTCAGTTCAAGAAGCATTGCAGGCAGCACGTTCCTTCAGGCGAAGACCTAAGCTTCCAGATAACGAAGTGCACTGGGACAGTTTGATTATTCAGGCAAGCACTATGTGAGTAAAAACTTGAAAATATATGGCATATCATTGTGAGTCTCCCGCAAAGTCCTGATCACTCTGCCTAAAATCAAAAAAGAGTTGTTGGGACTTCAGTATGAGCTTTCTAATACGTCTTTGCTTATCTGGGAATAAGACAGTACCTGTCTTAATTATTTAGGACTTTTGAGGCTTCATATAGCTAGAAGTACAGGAAAGCTTGCATTGATCTCTGAGAATGCCAAGTATGCTTTAGTTCTCTCCTTCACCTAACTTTGCTAGGGAGAATTTTCCCAGATTTTTGTGTAAACTAAATAGTGTTATTTTGCTCTTACAAAAGCCATCACACAAACAAAGAATCCTTAAGAAACTGTATTTGGAAACAATTATTAATGAATAGGCTATAACACTAATTTAGACGTATTCAAAAGAATTAAATCCGATTACTCTTAGTGGAGGTGCTTCTTTCTTTCCAGGCAGAACATCTGAAGCATTCGTGCTTGTTAGTGGGGTTCCAAACTGGTTTTATAGCTATTCCTGTCATGTTGCTTTTCAGTAATCTTGCATCTCTTAGTTGAATAGACCACCAGTTGTCAGAACTCTCTTTAACAGCAAGCTGTTTTAATCTCCTTTAAACTAGGCTTAAACACTTGTTGTTTAAGAAACATACAATAACTGAGTCTTTTTTCTTAAAGGATTATTTCTAGAGTGCCAAACATTTCTGTTCAGCTGCGTCATGAACCTCCTGCCCTGACTAATGAAATGTATTGTTTGATTGTGACAGTCCAGTCACATGAGGAGACAGTGGCCAAAGATGTTAAACTTACAGCTGGTTTAAAGCCAGGTATTTGGGACTATTTTCTTTTAATCCAACAGTTTCCTAATTGACTTCTTGTTCTTGATGCAACAAAGAGAAATAAAATGGCTCTCCTGTAGCGATTTAAGAGCCAAACAGAAGTGAAGGTTGGGAATGATGAGGTACTAGTGGTAAGAACAAGAGCTAACAGACTCATTTCATTGATGATTATCTTAACCACTGCTTGTCAGTAGTGTTCACATGGGTATTTTCAAAAGATAAGTCTTTACGAGTTTAAAATAAAACATGGAAGCTTTGCTATTCCTTCCTAACCTTTTAATTTGCTCATAACTAAATTTTTCTCTTCCCAAGTGAGAGGTCTTTTTCTTGCAGAGCTGAAAGCATTACACAGTGCAAGATAAATATTTTCTAAGTGTAGTCTTTGTGGGTGTTTTTCCCACCCGCACTCACTTTTATTCCCTGCCATGGACAGTGTGGTTTGTTTTTTAAATCACTTCAAACTTGGTGAGTGGTGGTGAACTGAGACAGAATTCCTTCAGATGAAAAGAAAAAAATGCAAATATTTCATGTTTGAGTCCTAGTTAACTATGTATTTATCACTGGCAGTTTTCAATATGTGAAGTGCAAATGTTATATTTGGTATGCCAATTTGCAGCAATTATCCTGATAGTTAAAAATATTTTAAGCCACTAGCATATAGTATGCAATATGTGCTGTGTGCTCTGAAATGAACCACATACCCTATAGTTGCACAGTTGATTTGAAGTCAATGATGTGTTCTTTAAACTTATTTCATTGAATGTTTGGGCCTGGCTCCTAAAGCAGTGGTTAATAGTTGACCTGCATCCCCCCTCCTTGATCTGAACTCTTAACATGTAATACACAAGGTTGATGTGGGCTTGCTGGTTGCATTAAAAGAACAATAGAAATTTGACACTTCATTTGTAGGGAAGGTGATATATTTTCCACAGTTGCAGCTTTTTGGCGAGATGTGGCTTGTTTTGCTTTGAAAATTATCCCGCTTGATTGCAGTAATGCCATTGTTCTAGTCAACCTCTGATTGAAGAACGGTGTAATTTTACACGTGTATATTTCTTTTGACGTGTATATTTTACACGTGTATATTTCTTTTTGTTCTTCTTTTTGGAAGAACAATTTTTAAAATATGTCAAGTCATTAAGCCATGCCCTTGAAAACAGAAGAATTGCAGAACTGTGAAACTTGCATTTTACTTCATATAGAACACCAAGAAAAACTTTGATCGCTTGATCATGTTGTGGTTTTGTATATGGTAGGACGCATCTAGATATGATTTTTGAGATTATTTTTTTTCTGGCCAAAATAGATGAAACAAAAAACCTTGCAGGATGTGATCCCTCCAAGTTAGAAAAGCTAAGGTGTTGTCAAATCTATCCTCAATCAAATGAACAGTGTTGATTCCCTGTGTATTGCTTTTTGAGATTAATATGTTACTATTTTTAGTTTGTGCTTTCGTGATTCAGTGATGTAAGCTTGTGCGAATATGAAGACACTTTCTAATCCTAGGTCAAGATGCCAACCTGACTCAGAAAACTCAGGTGACTCTTCATGGAACAGACACATGTGATGACTCCTTTCCTGCACTTCTTCCTGATATCCCTGTAGGAGACTTGCAACCAGGGGAAAAGGTGAAGGCTTAAAACCTTCTTTCTAAGTGACAGTTAAGAAAATGGGGATCAACTAGTACAAGACTCCTCATAAAAGGACCTATATTTAGTTTCAGGTGTCTGAATAAATAAATGAAATACTTATGGCATATTTTACCTGTTGTTTACTTGTAGTTTAGTATCTCTTTAGCTAGATCCCATATTGGACTAAATTTGGAAATAAGTTGTATTGTGGGATTGATTATACATCTGACAGATGGGAAATAAAATGAAGGTAACCTCAACTGTTAATTAAATGCACTCCCTAATGAACAGTAGATAATAGCTAGCAAGTGTGGTTCAACATGGTAGAGCATCAAATATGCAGATGTTACACCGAACTGAAATTATGACTAGTAAATTAGTAGTTGGGGGTATCATATATTACATAGTAATGGCTCTTTTCCTGTACCGCTAAGTAACAGTCGCAGGTAGCAGAGCAACTGGAGCTGTGCTACTCTGCTTAAAAATGTGTGCTGCATAATTAAGATCATGCATTGTAGGAGATTCTTTATGGTAAAAATAATCTGTTCTACTATTGCCCTCTTGGACCGAATAAGATGACTAACAAATTCTGGACTGCTTTAGGCTTAATTTATGTATTTTAGGTATAGCTTGGCTCATAATGTCTTCTTTATTTTGCAGCTGGAAAAGCCATTATTCATTCGTTGTGGAACAGTTGGTGCAAGAATGTTTCTGGTTTACGTTTCTTACTTAATCAACACTGTCGTTGAGGGAAAAGAAATTCTCTGCAAGTGTCATAGGGTAAGATGAAAAGATGCACCAATTGCTGGAGGTACATTAATGAAATGGAAGGAATGTTTTCAATCTAAGGTTGCAATTCCAAGTCTCTTAAAAGCATTCTAGTAGATAGAAAAAATGCCGAATCAGCAGTATGATAGCCCAGTTTAGGGTGAGCAGTTTCATAAGTATAATCGGAAGAAAACTTTTCTATATTTGTTCTTAAAAAATAACTGTGGACACATTCTGCCATGGAGAGGACTTTGTTAAAATGATGGTTGTAAGTAGTTTTACATTAGTAACCTTTGATGTCGATTGCCAGGTCTGAAACTGAATATAACTTTTTCCTTTTCTTCCCACCCCTTTTGTTACCTATTCAGGATGAAACTGTAACCATAGAAACAGTGTTTCCTTTTGATGTTGCTGTCAAATTTGTGTCCACAAAGGTATGTGTTCGAAAAGTTGTTATTTCAGAATTGCACTGCTTTCAGTGGTCGCACCCTGTTTAGTTAGAAGTAGCCAGATCTCGTGTCTGTCTCGACAGCTGGAGCCCTTGGACAGAGTGTTTGCAGATATTCCATTTTTACTGATGACAGACATCCTGAGTGCCTCTCCTTGGCCTCTCACTATTGTTACCAGCCAGCTACAGCTGTCAGCTTCCATGACCCCAGTAGATCAACTGGAATCTTATGTGGAGAATGGTAAGTTTTCATAGGTTATTCTCTCTGTCGGGGAGGATACTTTTTGCATAGGTTGAGAGTAAGAAAGGGGGACATTTTAAACATCATTTGCTTATCAAACTGTAAGTAGAAAGAAGAAAGCCTGCTTAATACCGTAGTTGCTTGCCAGAACACAACTTAGATGGCAGTATTTTTCAAAAGGTATTTCTGCTTCACTGGATCAAGTAGATGAACTTGAATGGTAGATGGTAACCAAAAGTCTAAATATAATGGACATAAGGGAAAGCCCCTGAAAGTACTTCTGATATGTAACTTCTTAGATATCTATATGAAAATATACTCAGTAGTTCCAGTGTTGCAGACTATGAATACTTTCTGGAATGCAAACGTTTTGCCACATGATAGAGGCAGCATCCAAAGGCTAAAGTGATCCATGTCCATGACTGCAGTCATGAAACTGAAAAATGTGAAGCTAGACAGAGTAGGTGATGAAGAATGGTTAGATATAAGCATCTTTTTTAATACTAACATAATTTAATAGCTTATTACTTAAATGTAAAAAAAAATCCCTTACAGAACTTGACCTTTAAGAGTTCAGTATTTTAGTTTTAAAGTCAAATAAATGGAATACGTAACAGTAGAGCTGATCCAAAATCTTCCAACAAAACATTGTCTTTGCATTTGCTGAGTCATATGTATTCTATGAAAACTTGGAATAAAATGAGGCAGTCTGGATTGCTGCCTGATTGTGAGGCAGTTGTCCACTCATGTATTCAAGGAGTTGCAAGACTGTAGTTCCTGTGTATATTGAAGAGTTAACCTGGCAAAAAGCAATTAATTTCCTAGGTTCTTTAGTCTTCAAACTGAGATTTCATCTTTAGCTCTCGCATCTTGTGCTTCATGGCTTGTGATTGGGGCTCCTAAAGAGCTAACTGCCAGGAGGCATGAACCCCCTCAGACACCAGCTATCCAGCTGTCCACCTTTTGGTTAGGTTTTTTTTTTTCCGTGTAAGTCTTAAGATTATTATTTTGAATGACTGAAACACCTGTTTTCTTAGAACTCTTTAAAAAAATCACTAAATGGGGGGAAAAAAGAAAAAAGTGAAAGTCCATTTTCTTATTTTAAAGCCAGTAGATTTTTTTTCTTGTGTTCCTTCTCTTCCACACCTCTCATTCGTTTGGGTGGAAGAGGAGAAATGTCTCTGTTTATTTTCATTTTAAAATGTGAGAGACATCTTATGCTCTTGGAATGTACTGTGAGAGAAGCGTAGAGTTTGAATTGGCATCATTTTACCTTTTTTGTGCATGAAATACAAATTTGCAACAACTTCTGTGTGTATGTGAAAGAATTAAACTGTTGTGTTTGTGTATTTCACCTTTTTATATATTGGGATACTTCATAATCTATTGAATTTATATATTATGTAGGTATAGCTTACAAAGTGCTTCAAAGGCTTTTCTAGCTAAACACTTGTGGTTGTGTCATATTGGATTTTTACACTTGGTGGCTTCTGTAGTCATGATTATGCTTTGATTTTAAACAAAATCTTGCTGATAGTTGTTTTACAGACAGGTGAGAGTGCCAGTGAGTGCTTTTGCCTTCGATGTCCTCCAGTTACTAATGCTAGTGGAGTGGCAACTGGATGTTACGTCATTTCCTGGAAGAGGTAACTGTCTCTTGGCCTAGATGTGGAGAGGAAATAAGTTGGTTTGGTTTTAGGGATCATGATGAGTTGGGTTTTTGGGGGGACTTTTTGGTGGGTTTGGATCGTCCAGAGCACTGTCTGTACTTTGGACATTACTCATGCTTAGCTTATTAGATTTTTGAATAAATATGTTTCACTAGGATATAAATATTATATAGTTATGGTCTTCACATTCCATGATCTTTTTGGTTTTATAAGACCTTGGGTCAGTGTAATTGTAAGAGCCTTCCATGCCCTGTTTTCTCCAGTCATGAAATACTTCAATTGAGAAGCCAAGTAAAATGGAATAGTTTTGTGATAGTAGAAACAGACTTTTTTAATAGAAAAACTGTTTTCACACCCTAGGCTGTGGGTTTATGTGTTCATACAGTTATCAAAGACAAATTTTAATGTATATCTTTCTTCTAATTTGCTTTTATTTGGTTTTGGAGCTGCATAGTAGTGTTCCTTGCCTTTTGCTATTTTATTTCCATGCTGTGGCACTTTGGGTTTTTTTTTTCCGCTCACTTCAACCAATCCAAAGTAAGGATTTGGATTTTTTCATTCCATCTCTGAAATTATAATAATTTTGGTTTAGTCATGTATAAATAATGTTCTTTTGGTGTGCTTACTTGTTACATTGTATAACTTTCAACATGGTCTGCGTTTGACTCTTTCCTTACAGAAGTTCAGCTGTGGAAAGCATCCCTGTTGTTAGTACAGTCATCACTCTACCGCATGTGATTGTAGAGAGCATTCCCCTCCATGTTAAAGCAGGTAATACTAACTTGGTGATATATATGTCCCAATTAGAATTCTTAGGACTGCCAAAGTTTTACAGCACACAGAGCTTACATTTACCGTAGAAAAGGAGAGAAAATTAGGGCTGGATATTATGGAGCCAGTGAAAGAAACTATCATTGCTTAGGCTGCCTCAAGCGTTTCCCCTCTCTCACCTCTTCAATTCAAGGGAAGAGCTGGAAGGTGATTACGAATGTGTTCCCTTAAAAGCTGTCAATGGATCTACTGGTGCTATGTGGCAGCAGAGGCCAGTTACCTCTGCGGATGCTACCCTTCCCAGTAGGTTTCTCTAGCCACTTAGGGCAAGCACTGTTCCATTCCCCCACACTCTGGCTGCATCCCAGGAAAGAAACAGCTTGGAGAATTGGAACTGCTTCTGGGCAGGTAAATGTTTCTCTTCTGGCACTTCACCTGCACAAGAAGCAGAGGGGGAATGGAGCACTTGCCAAACACACAGAATTCCTAAGCTTTCTTCAGTTCAGTTTGATTTGTACTGAGATTCTTCCACTGTCTTATCCTGTTATATTTTGAAGGAGATTCCAGACAGTATCTGATAAGGTTTTCACAAGCTGAAGCAGCAACCAGCAGCAACCAAAGTGACTTCACTGGCATTCTTGGACAGTGTTAATAGTTGGGGGTTTTGTAACTAGATGTTGAAGTGTTATTGAAAAGCTGTAATGAAATTGTCTTCTGGTTTTAATCTTCTTTTTTTTTGTGAAAAATCTTGCCAGAAAAGCTTTAGATACCTAATTATCGTATTTTTTTTCAAACTTTTCACGGCTTTTTACTACAGAGTTGTTTTTTATGTATGGAACTTTAAAATGTATTTTGTATTTGAGATTACTTGCTTTCGTTCCAAAGATCTGCCATCGTTTGGTCGAGTCCGAGAGTCCCTACCTGTCAGATATCACCTGCAAAATAAAACCAACTTAGTCCAGGATGTGGAGGTGTCAGTGGAACCCAGTGATGCCTTCATGTTCTCTGGCCTTAAACAGGTACAAATTTATCACATCTACTGATACTGCTGGCTGATCTGGTAGTGAAGGATACATGATTAGGCTTACTCTGATGGGCAGAGAGAACAAACTCACGGGTTTTTAGGTGTTTAAAGCATAGTAAATTCTGTATGGAAGAATGCATGGATGCAGACTCCATTTAAATAAGGACTAAATGGAAGCATGACTAGGAGCTGTTTGTCATGTTGTTTGTGGGTAACATGATGCTACAGTATAAAAGTAACAGTTTAACCAGAGAAGGAATGTAGTTGCATTCTATAAAACTTCAGAAAGTGTATAAATGAAAAGTAAACAGAGGACTGCTTGTGGTCACTGACCAGTTTTTGTGACTTTTTTCTTTTTCAAGATCCGATTAAGAATCCTTCCTGGCACACAGCAGGAAATGTTATATAACTTCTATCCTCTGATGGCTGGATATCAGCAGTTACCGTCTCTTCATGTTAACTTGCTGCGATTCCCAAACTTCACTAATCAGTTGCTCAGACGATTCATACCAACACACATTTTTGTAAAGGTAAGACTGTGAGAGGTGCCTTGTGTTAAAGGTGACCTGTGGGGCTGCTCCATCCTTGGAGACCCCTTCTCCATCCTTGGGGACCCCTGCTCCAGCTCTGTTCAAAGCTAAGGGTTTCTAAGCAGACTTAAGTGGCTTACTTTGTAACAGGCTTATTTACTCTGAAGAGTCCTGGGTTGTGCATTGATGTTGTCAACCAAAATCCTTATGAAATCCCCTTAAGTGCAACAGATGTTTGGTTACAATTAGATGAACTAGCTGAATGTGCATAATCTATCCTTGTTATACCGTGTCTTATTCTGTAAAAAGATGTTTAAAGTTGTCTGTATTTTGAGTACAGTGGAGTGAGATAAATGTAGTTAAATACTTGAATACCATAATTTGTAGCACTTCTGAATAAAAGAAGTGTTTGAGCAACTCTTATGACTGGGTTCAGAAGTAGTTTAGCATCACACACCTCCCTAACTCCTACAACACATTCTCTGTGAATCAGTCTAGATTTTTTTTTTTTTTCTTTAGCAGTATGACTCTAAAGACAATTCAGTTATGTCATGAAAAGTAGATCACAGGCTTCTTTTGACTTCTCAAGAATCATTTAAATCCAGTTGCCCAAACAGTGCTTTCACGTTCCACTGCTGTTATCTCCAGAATATTGTATTCACTTTTTTTCAGTCAGACTCCTAGTAAGCAAGAAGCCTGAAGAGTTTGTTTCTATGACTTGAGATAGACTTGTTCAGACAGCTATAATCCTGTTTCCAGGAAACAGGGCTGGCATTCTTTCAATTTTCTTTTAGCCAAAAGAGATAGGCAGAATTTACTTTTTACATAAGTCGCTCTTCTGAATTGGTTGTCAAGATGTCCTCCTAAGTTTTTCCTCAAAAGCGTAATGTTCTCAGTGCTCCTGTGGAAACTCTTAGGCTTCAGAATTCTTTGCTTTTGCAAAGGTTGTCAGGACCTCAAAAAAACCTCATTGTGAGGATGTCTTCTCTTCAAAACTTACTTTCTCTCTTCAAAACTTACTTTCTCTCTTCAAAACTTACTTTCTCTCTTCAAAACTTACTTTCTCTCTTCAAAACTTACTTTCTCTCTTCAAAACTTACTTTCTCTCTTCAAAACTTACTTTCTCTCTTCAAAACTTACTTTCTCTCTTCAAAACTTACTTTCTCTCTTCAAAACTTACTTTCTCTCTTCAAAACTTACTTTCTCTCTTCAAAACCTCTTTGCTCCTTCCCATCTCTAGTGATTCTGCTTAAAATTCCTCCAAGAAACTGTCAGACTCATTCCTGTTTTATGCATTGATAATTAGCAGCTCTTTATACTGCAGGAATACTCAGAACTCTGATCAGCCAAGCCTGGTGCTAAGCTGTCCAAATGAGTGTGGAGATGCTCTTGGCATTTAACAGGGCAGTTAAGGAGCTGAGGCCTTTACCAAGACCTTTCACTGTGACAAGCTGAAATTTTGGTTGGGTGTCCTTTATGTTCATGCTGTTATCCCCTATAGGGATAGGTTTAATGCCACACTTGTATTGGATCTGTGTTGATCAAGACAATGTATTGCAAAGTGAGTTTCATACCAGCCTTAATGTTTTGCATGTTTGTTTGTTTGGTTTTAATTCTCTATCTTTATTTTCTTAAAGCCTCAGGGTCGTCAAGCAGATGATAATTCGATTGCAGCTGCGTAACTTTGAGACCTGTACCTCTGCACTTAAAGAAAATGGGATGTTGCACAGACTATGTAAAGCTCACTTTGGAAACATGGCTTTGATCAAACGATAAGAGCTAAATTTTATTTTTGAATTGCAACTCTTAGCAGAACTAATGTTTTAAAAAAAACCCTGGTTTTCGTAGACTTTCTTTAAGGAATAAATATATGGGGAAAACTTGGTGCTTTATTTAACATGAACTTTCTTTTGAAGTTAACTTTGAATGTCAACTCTTAAAAGTATTATTAAGGCATATTAAGTGTCTTGAGTATTTAAGTGAAGAAATGCTAATTCATTTGACCAAAACCAAAAGACATTTTCGTGGTTAACAGTAAGTTTGAAGTGCAAAGTTTGTACTTATTGAGATTTAAAACATTGAAAATGATCATCCTTTACAGGTTTGTTCCGTGCTAGTTGTATTGAGGGCAGAACAGGGTGTGCAGTAGCAAAGTAAACTACACATGGTTACATTGTACTGTTGGAATTGAGCGGCTTATTAGTTCTTTAAAACCATAAATCTAAAAGACCCTGTTTCTCCAGGGTAAGCCATACATCTGAATTTGAATTCAGCAACAGCTAGTCTAATGAACTAATCTATTCATAAAATCTGGACTACCTAACCTGAAGCTGATATGGTTTTGGACTATTTTTACACACAGCTTCCAGACTAAAGATATCTACTCGGTAGTCTCCTGCTGTGGGAATTTAAAAATGGGCATCCTACTGTTGTACAGCTTGGGATGAACTGGTGTTTAAAATACAGTAAATCATGTATATAAAAGTGCATTGTGAAAACTTCAGTTGTTTAACTTTCTAAATAATTACATTTTGATTGCTTGGGAAATACCTTATTTATTGTCAAAGTGAAGTTCTAATAAACAGCTTGTAACAGAAACTCTTCTGAAACCGTGCCCTTTAATTGTGGTGTTTTCACAGCTGCTGTTTCATAACTCTGGTCTGTCTTGTAGGTTGATACATTCATTTATGGCACTGAAGTCCAAAATAACAGCTCTAACACTAGAAGCACGTAGAAGTTCCTTGCGAGTGAAAGGACTGTAGGCTAACTGACAATCCTGAAAAAATGTGTGAGCATATACAGCTTTTCCATGGAGTACAGATATATTATAAGGTTTTTTGTTTATAGAGAAGGAAAAGAAGATGAGTGACAAACCATGTGGGGCAGAACAAATGAAACCTTCCTTATTCTTTGCTTAAATGTCATGAACCAAGATGTAGTCATGGGATAGGTATCTTATCTCCTTTTTGAAGAGTGGAAAATGAAATACATCTCCAGATATTTTTTTTTTTCCTTTTAAGTAGCCACAGATTACAGCAAGTCTGGCACCTTTGTTGCTGTTTCTTAAATGACATGTTGTTGCAAGTGGTGCAAGTGTTTAGTGGAGAACTGGGCTGCCTTCCCCCCACCTCGAAACAGTCTAAGGGTAAAATCGTGATTTGTGTTCCTTTGAGAAAGGGGAGGGCATAAAATGCTTTTGTGGTTGCAATGATACTAACGTCTTAAGTCAATTGTATGAGTAGGTTTCTATCTACCGTTTTAAGTAGTGTAAGTAGAAACTGTATAAAAATAATACAGAAATACAGAAATGCAAGCTTCTCACACCATGGAAAAAAAAATTACTTGCTACTTTGCCATAGTTGCAGTTTCTATTTTGTCATTCACAAATCTTTTCTTGCTTTGTGTACTCTTATTGTAGCTGTAAGCACTACAAAGTAAAGATTTCTGTCTTAGTTGTCCATACAGCACTAGACACACCTTTTATACTATGTAGATGACTGATGTGGATGAAAACATGCAGTGAGCAGGAATAACCTTGTTAAAAATGCTTGAGAAGTGATTAATGATGACTGTCTTCCTGACTCATAAGACTACAATGCTGAAGGGAAAGCCAAATCCTTTTGGAAATCTTGGGGAGATGAAAAGAGCATGCATATTTCAGTGTAAGTGCAGTTTTTTATCGTTTACTGTATTTTTATGAGCACTATTCAAATGTCAATATATACCACTTAAATGTAGTCTATTTTAATTGGAACTAATTAAGCATCAAAGAAAAGAGAAGCTACTTTGACTCGTTTAAAAATAGTTTTGAGGAAAAAAACTTTGAGATCAACATGTTCAGACTGCTACTGAGCTGGAGACTTAGCCCTAGCAGTATTGTTTCTTCCCCTTTTATGCTACCAAGTGCATGAAGGGGGATAAATGTGTCCCATCACCTCACATCTCTCCTGGCCTACAGTGAAGTCTGAAGCAAAGAAAGGTATTCCATTACCTCTTCATTGCTTTTGACTGCTAAACTCTAAGTAGTTCAGGAAAAATGAAGGATTAAAAGAAAGATTTTAACTGCTGATCAATTTTTAGGGTCTTGCATGATGTTTTCTCAGATTGTTCATTTGCATAGGGGTTTTGGAGGTTCTAACAGCTCCCTTTTTGCATATCCTAGTGAACAAAA
This sequence comes from Neomorphus geoffroyi, assembly GCA_033558235.1. Taxonomy (NCBI): domain Eukaryota; kingdom Metazoa; phylum Chordata; class Aves; order Cuculiformes; family Neomorphidae; genus Neomorphus; species Neomorphus geoffroyi. The sequence goes on along the minus strand of JAUMJM010000020.1, from coordinate 19,988,239 downwards.
TGTTTCTCTTCAGACTTTGCCTTCACTTGGGAGATTGGAAGTCTCTAGGTAAGAATACTTATGCTAGGACTGTCCTTCATATTTGAGATTGCTACGTGTAGAGCCGGAAGAAGAAAAAAAATCTCAAGCACTTCATTCCTTAAAGATGCTCTGCCACTTCCTTTTCCAAGAAACAATGAGCTCCTGGTCTTTCATATCTTCTCAGTGAAGAAGTTAGGCTAAAGGAGAGCAAGAGTGAATGTGGGTATCTTATCCCAATCTGCCTTCCTAGCCCAGGAATGCTTTTGACAAGAGACTGTTTGCTGCAGCCCTAAAAAAGTAAGAAAGCCACTGAGCTGCTTCACAGCAGCCACTACCCAGTCTTTCTCAGAATCACCAGCTGTAAGCCTGGCGTAAGCACATATGTAGATATACACATATACATACGTATGTGCATGCACAGCATCTGCTTTGTTATTGACATCAGGGCTCCCACCTTAATGTCTCCTAGAAGCTTGCTTGGTACCTGGATGTATATGATCAGTAATGGACCCCCTTGACTGCAACAGCTGTGATCTCTCAAGGGCGTTCACAAGATACAAAGCAAATAGCTGTAATAAATGAAAATGTGTATGATAACCACAGAGGGAAGGAAAAAGAAATGTCCTTACAAATAGTAGAATGCTTACTGTTTGGTTTTCCATATGACGGGTTTTCTATGGGCCAAAATTAGGAAATAAAAAGCAAAATTAAGATATTTTTGTCCAGTTTCAACTACCAGCCTCTTCATAATAAGGAAAACACTAGTTTTTCTCTAACTGCTACAAAATAGCTTGTTTATAAGCAATTTACCTGACTAGGAGGTTGTACAGAGGTTAGACAAATGTTATCTTTTATTAAATTATCTCTCTCGGGGTTCCTGCTCCACTGAAGGCTTTTATGTAAGTAATGTAGCAATTGCCTATGTTAATTTATGACCTTGAAGATACTCATCACTTGGAGAGGATTTGGGCTTGACAAGTTTTTAGTTCAAATACACTTATAGTCCAGAAAAGAAGGGGATACTGATAAGAATGATTAATGAATTCAGTGAAGGAGTTTTCAGGTAGTGAGAGAGGAATGCTCTTATCCCCTTCAGCCAGGTACTTGCTGAGTGTGTGGGGTGATTTTAGTTGCAATGTTTTTCTATTTCCTCAGTTAGTTACACATCCGTAAGAAACCATGGCCTTTGCAGAAGTGACCTTATGTTGCTCCACTGACTGGAAAGAAGCTGTGCCCATTTGTACCTGGGGGAATCTGGCGTGTTGCTCTTTGTGCCAGGATTGTTCTGTGGGGTGAAACGTGCACTGCTGAGCAGAGCACTTGGGATTTCCTTGCTAGGGGAAAACTGATGTTACTACAGGCACTATCACACTATCAGTTATGAGCTATCTGTGATGGGGAGAGGGCACAACATTTGCTAGAGGGAAATAGAGATGTACAGCTGCAATTTAAGCTACATGTTTGTTACTGTAATGCAAATCATTGCGGTAAACTTTGGCTTGCAATTGCTGTCCTATTTCTAGGTAAATTAATTAGATGTTTTATTAGTTTCTCCATATGAGAAGATGGACAAATGGTGGGCGTTTGAACTCTGCTGTGTGGCTTTACTGCAAGTAACCTGCCTGCGTAAGTTGCAAAGTCAGTGGCCGTCTCCTGCAAACCAGGATGTGCATCTCTTGGAGTTTGCCCCTCCCCATGCCCACACACTGGAAGGAAGACCGTACTCCGGTCTACTCAGGAGTGAGCTGGGGGTGCTCCACAGGTACATGTTCCCAGGGCAGCTACGGCCCACACTGCAGTTCCTTAAACATGGTGATTTTTTTCACGGTAAAATATCCCACAAAATAAGGCATGGGCTTCTCCACTTGGACTCCACCAAGCCTTAGAGAAGCAACTTTCTGGGAAACTCGCAGTTCTCTTTGGGGTAATGACTCTTGGTAAATACTTGGTTAAACCTCCTTTTTCTTGCTTTTAGACTCTCTCCCAGTGGCATCAGTTTGTTTGGTCTACAGCCCGCAGAGCTGAGGCACGGCCCAGATTCTGCCCAGCCCACTGCTTTGTACTGACCCCCATCTCCTGCTGATAACATGCAAAATAATGAAATTCCATTTTAGTGACCATGTGTCATTTCAGTCAGCTGGGTATTTTTCTTGCCCTTGCCTTGGAAAGGCAGCTGCCACTGACAGGAGGAGCTGGTTGCGTGGTGAACAACAAACAGACCCTGCATGGTGAGTTACATGCTGCACTTGCCGTGTCCTCAAAACACAGTCCACGTTGCTGATGGAAGGAGGTGATGTGGTGCAGGGATCCCTTCCTTATAAAGTCTCCTGAGGGTATATACCAACTAGTGACTGATTTTGCAACCTATCTTCTATAGCTACTTCCAGAACGAAAAGACCCCTAAACTCACATAAGCTGTGAAATATGTTCTTCCTGCTTCTCCATTATAAATAGCTTCCAGTGTGCTCTGAGCCAGTTGCTAACAAGCTCTCATGTCCCCTGTGACAGGCATTGTCCACTGGGACTTTCCCAGACCCTCGGCTTGAATGAAACCCAGCTCCCCCTCAACCTGAACCACAACAGGGTATGAATGCGAGCTGCCTGCTTCAGGGCCTAAGGGAGCCTCTGGGCTTTGCCTGCCCCAGCAAGAGAGGACTCAGCCATCCCCTCTCTTCCCCGGCCTGGGTGCCAACTCCTTTCTCTGGCCTTGGGGAAGGGGAAGACACTGGACTGGAGGCCCAGTTCCAGGGGCCACCTAAACAGCATTAGTGGAATAGTGTGTCTGCCAGGTCACACATTACCCTGCCATTAGCAGCCCAGGTTCTTCTCCCTTGGTTTTCAGTGAATGCTCTGCTATCAGTTGTATTCCTCTGTGCTTTCAAGTTTCTGCCCGAGGGTGCCCATAGCCAATGGTGTGGGGCGAGACATAGGACTTGCTGCCAGACCCTGGAGTGCCCCAGACTGCATGCACATTGATCTTTTCAACAGGCCGAGCAAGAGTTTGAAGATTAGCAGCAGGCAGCCCAACCGCTCTTACTCCCCTCTGTACAGCACCATCCGGTGGCACCAGCTGGAGCAAGATTGCCACAACCACCAGCCCATCAGAGTGGGGTTACATCCAGCTCTGATATCCATAGGATCTCCCCAACTGTACCACCTGAAGTGCTTCATACAATGAGGCAGCATGAGCTGAAAGGTGAGTAAGGAAGCCCTGAGGCTTCCTCCTTCCTCTCCCCTTTCTGTAAATTCATCTCTGCTTCATGCCTGTGTTGGTATGTACCACCCGAAGCCATTCACCCTTTGAAAGCAACAGTACATCGGCTTCAAAAAGGACCAAAAGGTCAAGTGTGGACTGACCGTAGTTGATAGCTGCATCATCTCTGAATGTGCTCTTTCAGCTCGGGGAAGCAGGAGCACAAAATTGGCTGTTAGGTTTTATAACTTGCAGCACTTCCTACAGCAAAAAGAAGGAAAAGCCTAAGTGATTTCCTTTCTAAGTCTATTGCATGTCCTAGCAAAGCTCTTCCTGTAACACCCATGGAAAAAAATACTCATTCCCACTTCCTCCTTCCAAAGAAATGATCTGATTCTTGGCTATTATCATGCACCTCTTTTCTACACAAATATGAAGCGCTGATGTGTCCCTTTTTTTATAAACAGACAACCTCATTTTGATGAAAATCAGGAGAAAGTTTATTTATAAGAGTAATTTTTGCTACTCTAGCAGGAAATTATTTCCCGGGTCTATATTTGCCAATCAAGCAGGCTGAGATTTAGCTGCTGAAATTTGCACCAACCCAAGAAATAACCTAGGAAAGCTCAGACAGCTCCCTGGTACACCTTACAGCCCTGCTACCAAGCTGTTGAGCTCTCAGTGAACTTTCCGTTGGAGCCAACTCTGCACCCTGGTGGGGCTTAGATCTCCCTTAGGAGCCCCGGTGGGGTCAAATGAGAGCCACTGCTGCGACCAAGGCCTAGCCCCTGCTCTCCTCTTCTGGAGCTGAGCCCTGCTGTGCATTGGGGATGGTGGTGAAACACAGAGTGGCATCACATGGAGATTCCCAGAGGAAGCATGAAACTGAGTGAAGGAGAGGAGAGGGGAAAATGGGTGGTGCTGTGTGGTGAGGAGAGGAGAAAAGAGGAGCAGAGTGAAGAGAAAGCCACTGCTAACCATCCCTAACATATTTAAAACAGTAAGCCAATAATGGCTAATAGAAGCACAAAAGCTAAACTTTCTGGTTTAAGCTTGGTGTTGGGTCCACAGATAGCTCCTCTTTGAAGATTACAAAATTTAAAAGGAATTAAGCTCTGGGAAATGTTAAATCTGGTACACCTGGTTTACAAAGGGTTTGGTGGGTTTTTTTCTGGATGCTGCTGTGTTTTCATTTTTCTGTTGGATTGCCAAAGGCGATCCTCTCTGTCAAATGTAGACTCTTGACCTTGTAGTCAGGATGACAAGAAAGTTATCCCAGGGTGTGTCCACACCTGTCAGGGAATATTAGGCACAAAATAGAGCTGTCTATCTTCTTTAGCTAAAATGGTTTCACAAATACTTCATAACTACCTGTCTTCACAGAGCAGAGAATTGCCTGTATTATCTTAGTGCATTCAATATTGAGATTGATGACAACTGGGGTCATTGATTAAACTGTCTAAACCCAACAAGCTGAGGCAAAGGGAGGAGGCAAGAGAGCAGCAGGATGGCTGCTGAAAATACCTGCGAGAGATCAGTCCTGAGAGCAGGCAGGGCTAGTGAGGAAACCGGCAGGTCTTTGCTGTGACTCACACATCAAATCCCGTTCTTCGGAGGTGCTGCCTCATGGACTTGGTTGTGTTTGAGGATCACCAGTTGTGACACTGGGCAGGTTTACTTCAGCTCCCATAAAATAAAAGCAGAGCTTGCACCTGCAATTACAGCTATTATAAAAAGTCAAATGCAAGGGAGCAGTATTCAAGAGATGGAAGCCAAATTGCCATTTATGCAAAAGCCTTAGCTATAATGAAGGCCTATTAAACTAGGAATAAATTTTTGCACCCACCCCACCACCTCTTTCACTGACTCTGTATTGCCAAAGGGGACCTGAAACTGAGCATCTAGCCCATCAAATTTCATATTTCTCTCTTTGATCTGAGTTAAAGGAAAATGATGGAGGAACAGAGAATCTCGCCAATGGCTGGCAAACACCATAATCTTAATGTGTACCAGTTCTTGGCATTCACCCAACACATGCAAAACCAGTGCCGGAGGAGCTGCAGCCAGTCTTGCTGAAGAACATGGCTATTAACTCCCTCCTCACGCACACGAGCCTTTGCTGGGCTGTTCCACTGCTGCTCACCACTGAAAAGAGCAAAGGGGGATGATTTGCACCATACTATAACCAGTATCAGGCTGGTTTCAGAAGTAATAATTGCTTATTGGAAGCACAAAGGTGCCTGTTACTTCCATATTTGAAATCCCATCAGGTTGTTCACTGATGGCAAGAAATTTACAGCCTGAACTGAAGTGAAAAGAGATAAGAGAACTGAACAGAGCAAACTGGATAAGAAATTTCTGTAAAAAGGAAAAGGAAAAAAATTTCAAAAAAAAAATGATGAGAATTTCTTTCTCAGGGCTTTGGTGTTATTTTCCAGAGGCATCTGTACCAAGAAAAGAAACATCAGAAATTGATATCCTGGTCAAAAAAAGATGAAGATTTGTTAAATATCTACTGACAGGATCTCAGTTGTTGGAGAAGCAGCAAGTGGGAGAAGCAAAGTAAAACCCATAGTAGGCATGTCATCCAATGTCCTTTGCAATATTCAGTCTTCTCGTAAGCATAAAGACAATGGTATGGGTCATTCCCTCCTCCCCACAGGCATTCTTCCTTGCTTGAGTGCAGAAATCCTGTTCCCGCAAAGCTCTGGTGGTTGGGAACAGATGACTGTTTTAGGAGAGCCCAGAGAAAGGCTGTAAGCCTGGCTTGAATTTTCTGAAATGAGTCGTGGTTAGTGGTTTGATGTGCAGGCAGTGGCAAGGTGTCACCAGCCGGTTACAGACCAAGCCCACTGACCAGTCTGTGCTTTCTGGAAGGAAAAGCAAGAATGTTTTGGCACAGGGGGACACCTCATCATATATTGATTCACTGTATTCCTCTGCTGTGTATCATTATGAGTGCCTGCCTGCCTGAAAGGCAAGGAAAAATCTCAAAGGGCTTTTACCTAAAACCAGCAACACCAGTCACTTTTCCTTTGCCCAGTCAGAAAAGCAGCTGCTGATGTCCAAAATATGTCATGCCAAACAACCATGGAACTTCCATGTCCTGTGATCTGAGAGAGCCTTCCCAGCTCCATACCACCGAGGGTTTCTCCAAGAAGCCAAACCGCATCATCCACTCCCCCAGTGCCCTGTGCCAGCTCCCACCAAGCCTGCAGCCACCAGTAAAGGTCTCTCACCCCTAACCATAGGGATGGTTCCCACCACTCAGTATATTATAGCTCCAGTTTTGGTTAGAGATGTGGTATTCCTACTCTTTTCAAGCCCACATCAGAGCTATTAAGCCGAGACTGATGCCTCCTTGTTGTCCACAGCTCTGCTGCCAGGTCAGAGTCAAGGCTGTTTACAAAACCCATGCCCAGCTCTGGTTACTGCACCCTGTGCAGTGATCTCCCTCCCTGCAATGTGCCTTGTGCAACATTTTCTTTTCTAATTTTTTATTTTAACATTTTTCTTTCTCCCCCTCCCCCCGAGTGGGTATTGCAATAGCAGCTGTTGCTTGAATTCTTCTAGAAAGTAGAAGAGTTGATTTAATTGTTCATTTAGAAGTGGTCAGTTCTTGCTGACCTTGGCTTCCTGCATAGGCAAAGAATATACTTCCCAAATGAAAGTGTAGGGTCACAGGTCACCACATCCTCCTTTCTGGCCTCAGTCTAATGGGGTCCCTATATGAAAATCGAGCCAGGACAGGTTAGAGCTCTTGCTGTGCATGTCACATGAACAAAGGTTTCCCTTTGCCTCACTTTGCCTATGTATACCATTGACATTTGCATACTCTTAGGGGTATACATTTTTCGCTGTAATTTCATTCTCCTGGGTGCAACTTCGCACTGCCTGCAGCGCTTACTCACAGGACTTGCCTTGCACTACATGAGAAGGGGTAGGAGGAGGAAAACAAATCTGTTCAAAGCAGACAAATTTCAGCTTAAAATGCCAAGGTTGGTAGAGACCTCCTGATTGCCCCGGGCTGATTCTGGAGTCATTAACTTGGTGACGTGAGAACTGCCAGGGATCAGCCACAACACTCTGCTAGCTGGGTCAGAAGTCAGCAAAGCCCCCACGCTTCAGGCCACTGGATGTGAAAGAAAATACAAAAAAAGGCAGGGAAACAAATTTTATTGCTCTGTCTTTCTGAGAGCTCATGAAAATTAATGCCCATTTCATTCACAACTTCCTTCTATTACTAGTGGGGGACTCAAACACAAAATCCATGTCTTTCAGTGTATCAGTGCCTGAGCTGCTTCAATGTGTTTTCAGTGGATCTTGTAAGGCAATACAATAAGCAGATGTTTTAGGCAAACTGGTGTGCCATTTCCATAATTAAAATTGCATGTTACCTGCAAGTATTGAGTACTTTATGACTCCGGTAAAGCACAACTACAGAGTTTGAAACAAAATCCCATTTCAGTCAAATACATTGTCTAAGCCCCCGTCTCCGTGTCAGGCTGTAATCTGGCCAAAACCAACCATCAATATTATAGCTGATAAGAGTTTGGATGGCACATAAAGGTTTCTCTGCTCTAGACAAATATATTTAGAGGGTTAAGACATAAACATACCCTTCTCTTCCCTCATTATTTATTTACAGTCAAGAATTTCCCATATAGGGATCTATTCTGGCCTCATTTACTTGCGTCGCTCTGATGGGCTGTTTACTAGCTTTTTGGCTTCAAAACATTTTGAGTCTTATTTTCCTCTTTACAACTTCATAAAAGAATATAATTAAAAGGCTTCCCAATTTGGGGGTTTTAGTGCAGTGTTGTTTACCTGTCTAAACATAGGCATCTGAGTTTGAATGTGAGAGACTTGTATCCTGTATTGTATGTGTTCTGTGAGTGAAGTGGGAAATTTTTTTCCGTGTCTGCTAGGAGGTCATTTTCCTCCTGGTCAGCCTTAACTTCCTGAGTATCTGTAGGCTATTGTTAAACAGACAATAGATAATTGTCTACCTACTGGCTCACCTGTGCAAGTAGTAGCCACCTCTTTGCAAAGTTTTAATGCCATTGCCAATTGATTTTCCTGAAGAGGAAGAGAGGCACGCCTGCCATAACCAGGGATCTCCTCTCCTCCCTTGGGCTGCATCCTGCACCCGGGATCCTTCTTGATGCCAGCAAGTGTGAGTCAGGTAAAAGCACAGAGCTTAAAAATGATGCAGTCAGCTGTTTCCTACACTGCTTATTAGCTGGGTGTTTAGTTTGGATCTAGCTCATCACTCATCACGAGGGCAACTCCCATTGACTTCACTGGGAACTCTACCTGAACAAGGACTTCTGAGCAGGGCTTCTTGGTGGAGGATGGCAGGACAGGACCAAGTGCAGAAATACTCAGCTCCTACCAGAGCAGAGATTGCCAAACAGCCATTGGCAGGATGGTATCTAATAGCAGGTCTCAAGCGGCTTTACAAATGCAGGAAGTATTATTATTCCCATATATAAAAAAACAGTTACCAAAACAAAAGGGTAAAGTTAAATGAAATACTCTTTTAGGAATTCTTGGTGGCAAATCAGTGGCTTCATGTGACACAAACTACACAGATGTAGAGCTCTATTTACCTACAAAAGCTGTCAGTCTTCTGGGAAGAGTGTTAAGGAACAACTGCTAGCACGTTCCTTCTACCACCTTGCTTTTCTTAGGTGCAAACCACCAGCACTGTTCATGATCTCTGTTGTTTTAGAGCATTCACTCTTCTGAGATGGCTCCTGGGTTTTTCAGGATATGACAAGAAGAGCATCAGGCCTGTGTGTTACCAGCACACCTGTTCCTGGCCCTTCTCCTGCACGTCTCCTGCAGCAGCAAGGCCACAAGCCAGGGCCAGTTTATATTGACTCTGTGTCTGAGCAAGTCTGTCCAGGCTCATGTAGCTCTATACTGGGGTAGGAGGAGGAGGCAATTCTCAAAATTTATTTTTGAGGTCTGTAAGCTCTACGCTCATTAGGGCTGCAGCAAGCGCTGTATTTGGCGACAGCAGCTGCACTGAGATCTGTGTCACTGGGCTGCCAGTGTGAGTCTCCAGCTTCCTTTCATATGATGCATATATGTTCAAAAAAACCCCAGGCAACCTGTAGCTGGTAGTTCTGTGATGGCTTGGAAGTTTCTTGCGCTCAAACATCCACGTAACAGTAAGAGAAGCTTCTTTCTGGGAATTAGGTGACTACGCTGGGAAGTGTGCAGTGTGCACCAGGTACAGACACTGGATGGGCAGCAAAGAGGGAAGGTATAATTTCTTCTTGTATAAAATTACTAGAGAGATTTTTTAGAAAATGTTTTCCAATAGGAAATACTTTTCAAAAACCCTTACAGAAGAAATCCTAAATAAGGCACTTACCTGAATACCTCATCTGAGGCAGATCACTTGCTGACATAATATAGAGGCTACAAAATTGTGTAGTTTGCCTTGCTACATAAAAATCAAGGAGTCATAACCACCATTAAATAGACATATGTCACCTCAAACTTTCTTTTCCATTCTGTGGCCTGGGCACAAAATTCTGGGTGGATTCTCTTTGCCCAGAAAGTTTTTAATAAGAGGATGTTTGCAGCAGACAGAGGTAGTGCACCTGAGTTTTGAATCAGGCAGTGCAGACAGTCAGAGAACACAGCTCCATCAGGTTTGTTTGGCTTTCTGCTCCTACCTAGACGAAACGACGCTGTTTGCTGAGGATCTCTGCCACTGCATTTCAAAGGGATGTGTCTGAAATCTTTAGGAGTTTTGCCCCACTAGCCTGCCTTTCCAAACACTTCCGAGGCACTTAGGAATTCCATTTCACTCGTTTTCATTACTTGGCTGTAAGAAGATTGTAGGCTGTCTTTTCACTTGTATTTCTGCCAGGAAATACCAGATTGGCTTCAGTCTGCCTGTAGATCTTAATTGCTTGAGAGAAGTCCCTTGGAGCAAGAGTCAGTGAAAAGGAAGGAGTTGCTGTTCAACCCCAAGCTGGCAAGCAAGAAAATGTAAATAAACCGAAATTAACCAAACCTCCCAAAATTCTGAGGAAAAAAAATTATTTGAATCAGTGATGAAATGGGAATAAAGGGGGAATAATGAATGATGAACTGTTTACTCAGTACATACTTGTCCCCAGCCTTTTCCCAGGCCCTTGAAACCAGGGGAGTCTCTTAACCAGGGACTGGAGGTCCCACCCAGGCAATCCTGACATTGGCTTTTATAAGGACAGCACCTAACCCCTAGAGCACTGTGTATTTTGATTTATGCAACAATCACTCTGCTCTGTCCAACATATTTTAGACAAATTATAGTGTAGTGTGTTTCATTACCTTGTCATTACATTCACGTGTAACATCATATGCATGCAAGCTGCGGATAGGCGTTGTGTACCAATGGAGGAAGAGAGGGATGGAGGGAGGGGAGGAGGGCCAGCCTGCCAGTGCAGAGGAGAGGCATGAAGCGAAGTGAGGGAAGAGGTGATGAAAACAGAGTGGGAGAGGATTAGCAGGCTGAGGACTAGCCTTTACAGAACAAGTCAGGGGTAGGGAAGATGTTGACAGCCTGCAAGTGTTACTGCAAATGCTTTGCAAGGGGAGGAAAATAACTGTGTGGCATATTTCACCACTTGGGTTGCTTCAGAAAGTAGTGTTGAAGGGAAAAGGAGCTCAGCTATGGAGAGAACAGTGCTGATGCCATGACCAAAGGCTGCCAGGCAAGCTGCACTGAACATGTGTTTTTTCCAGAGGCAGCATAAGGATCACAGGTTTAGCTAGGACATGGGATTTGGGGGCTGTAAGCAAAATGTGGGGCCCCACATCTAAGAGCTCATCATGTATCCAGTGCAGAAACCTTAAAAATCAAAAGGCTTAATTTGGCTCCTTTGTTCTTGCAGGTAGGTATAAAAACTGAAAATCCATGCAAGCCTGTAAGTTACCTGGTGACTCTCATCAGCAGTTAAGATGTCAATGTGATGTGCTCCACACAAAGGCAATACAAAGATGAGTCCTGCCCAGGAGGACTGAAATGAAAGTATGATGGATGAGATAAAAGGCTGATATAATGCAGAGAGGGAGGAAGGCACAAGGTAAGAATAACATGAGCACGACAAGATCATGACAATAGTTTCAACACAATAAGGCTAGTTCATTTAACAGGCAATCAGTGGCTCAGGTGAACTCAGGCTCCGTTTTCAGAAAGGAGAGATGCAGTTTTGCTGTGAGTTCAAGGATTTCATCAGAAGGTGGAAATGAGGTTCCTAAATCTGCCTCCTCACAAGTGTAACTGGCACCCTGCCACCAGTGCCTGTGGCTGAGCAGCCACTTTCTGCCTTGCTGTATGCCCCAGGCCAGGCTCTGCCAGGAATAACTCCCTCATTTCTGCTCATGCCTTCCCCATTTTCACTGAGGTCTCCCTTGGGCCTCATGGGCAGCTGGTGACCTAGAGCACAGAAAAGGCAAAATATTACATGGCTGGAAAAAAGCCACAGAAATTAGGAGCGAACCTTGCACTTGCTCCATTGCTATCAGATTTCAGAATCCCATAAGACACAAAGTGGCACAGGATTGTTAGAGGTGAAGAAGGTGGTGCTGGATGTCTGGACACAGCAGTGTCAGTGCTGCTCATGAGGTATTTAACCTACAGCTGGGTCACCACTGGAAGAAGCATCAATATAATGACCATGAGACTTGCTGGGATAATGTGGAAACGGTTGGGGGATGCTCCTGTGTTTCACATGGGGAAGGGTGAGGTTTCTGAAACTGGAGGGTGCTGGGAAATCTATGCCACCAGCCAGGACATGCAGCAGGCTTGTTTTGTTTCTTCACAGAATCTCAGAATGACCTGAGTTGGAAGGGACCCACAAAGATCATCGAGTCCAACTTCTATCCCTGCATAGGACAACTCCAACATTCACACCATGAGTCTGAGGGCATTGTTCAAATGCTTTTGGAATATTGTCAGGCTCCATGTCGCTGGGTGAAGAACCTTTTCCTAATATCCAACCTAAACCTCCCCTGGCACATCTTCCTGACATTCCCTCAGGTCCTGTTGTTGATCACCAGAGAGAAAAGGTCAGCACCTGCTCCTCCTCCTCTCCTTGCAAGGAAGCAGTGAACTGCTGTGAGGTCCCCCCTCAGCCTCCTCTTCTCCAGGCTGAACAGACCCAGTGACTTCAGCTGCTACTCATACTGATACTGATAATGCTGGCAAATAAACTCTCTAAGACTCATTTTAGAAAGCAGCACCCTTTAATATCAGCGCTGGACACGTGAGGGAATGATTTCCATCAATCGTGTCTAATGAGACAAGAGTTGGGGACAGAACATATTTCCCTATATGCATGTGTCTAAATTTTCCCAGAAATCTTATGCATATTCTGTTACTTTTGAAGGAATAATTTTAATTATATTATGAACTTCACAATGGCCAAATCTCTGCTAATTGGAGTTTTGGAGCCACCTCTGTCTGATCTTGTATCCCAGATAGGGAAATACTACAAATAGAAGTGATTATAGAAGAAGGTGCACCTGTTCAGCATATATTGTACTTAACACAAGATGTTATCATTTCCCTTTGAACAGTATCTGGGAAAAGTATTATTTGAAAAAAAACTGTTATCAAGAAAACATGTTATCAGAGGGACAGTCTGTGTCCAACTTTCAAAAAATAGATGAAATTTAACTCTACTTTAGCTTAAATCTAAATAGTCCACTTTTTGTAATAATAACTACTACTTCATAGAATCATGGAATCATAAAATGATTTGTGGTGGAAGGGACCTTAAAGCCCATCCACTTCCAACCCCCCTGCCATGGGCAGGGACACCTCCCACCACACCAGGCTGCTTAAGGCCCCATCCAATCTGGCCTTGAACACTTCCAGGCACAGGGCAGCCACAGCTTCCCTGGGCAACCTGGGCCAGTGCCTCACCACCCTCATCGGGAAGAATTTCTTCCTAATGTCCAATGTAAATCTCCCCCCTTCCAATTTAAAGCCATTCCCCCTCGTCCTGTCACTACTTGCCCTTGTAAAAAGCCCCCCCCCCCCCAGCTTTCCTGTAGCCCCTTCAGGCACTGGAAGGCTGCTATGAGGTCTCCCTGGAGCCTCCTCTTCCTCAGGCTGAACAACCCCACCTCTCTCAGCCTGTCCTCATGGCAGAGGTGCCCCAGCCCTCTGAGCATCTTCGTGGTCTCCTCTGGACCCGTTCCGGTAGATCCATGTCCTTCTTATGTTGGGGATTCCAGAACTGGGCACATCCCTCCAGCGTACGCTGGGGATGATGTCCCCGCCCGTCCCGCGGGGCTGTCCCGGGGCCGTGCCGGGGCGGTGTCGGGGGCGGGGCGGCCCGTGGCCGGGGCGGTGCGGAGCGGCGGCGACGGGCAGGCATGTCCGTGCCGGTGCCCGGCGGGCGGTGAGCGGCCATGCCGCGCCGGGCGGAGCGGTGCCTGCAGATCGCCCCGCACTCCCTGGCCATCGTGCTGGGCGCCGCGGCCGGGGGGCGCCCCGGGGGCGGCGGCGGAGCGGGGCCGGCGGCGGAGCTGGGGCGCCACCGCATCGGCTACGAGATCTTCGCGGACTTTAAGCGGGAGAACATGCAGCACTTCTGGGACCGGCGCGCCACGGCGGCGGTGGCCGAGACCTTCTTTTTGGGATGGATCGACGAGCAGGTGCTGCTGGTGCAGGGCAAGGAGGAGCACCTGGAGGTGCTGCGGCAGGGCTGGGCGCGCCGCTCCCTCAAGCCCCCCAGCGGCTTCCACATCAAGTGCCTCGGTAGGTGCTCCCGGAGCTGCCCCCCCGGAGCTGCCCCCAAAGCGCCCGCTGCACAGCTGCCCCCTCGGAGCTGCCCCCGCGAAGCTGCCCCCGCAGCGCCCGCCGCGGAGCTGCCTCCCCCTGAGCTGCGACCGGAGCTGCTCTCCCCCCACAGCCGACCTCCCCCGCCCCGGAGCTGCCCCCTCCAGAGCTGCTCCCCGTTCCGGAGCTGACCCCCGCTAGTGTAAATTTTGGACCATGGCCCTTGCAGGGTGTAAAGCCGCTGTCCGTGTGCAGGCCGGCTCCGCGGGCGGGCTCGGCTCACGCCTCTCACTGCCGGGGGATTCCGCACCCTCCTGAGCCCCGAGACGGCTGCACAGTCCAGGAATTACTGCTAGCATTGTGCAGGAAGTTAAAGCTTTTAGAGATATAACCACTTCATTAAAAATAATAATTTCTAGCATTAGAAATATAAAACGTTCATAAAAATAGTAGTTTTAACATTTCTAGTCTTGCTCAACCAACTATTTAACACTGTATTCTGGTCTATGTAGTAGCTTGAACTTGCGTCACAGTATTGCTGTGAAGGTGTCTTCCATGGCAAGAAGTAGTAATAGATGAGGACTGGGTGTTTTTCTGCAGTGCAAGGCAGGTGGCTTTTGGAGCAGTAAATGACACATCTGTCATGCTGTGGTGGGCTAAAGATTCAGTTTACAGTGTGATGCCCCAAGAGAATCCCATCTACTCGCAATGTGGCCTAGGAAGGAGCATATCTCTTCCTGAATTTTATTCAGGAAACAAAAAGTTGCTGGAATGGAGCAGAAAATTTTTTGTAGCACTTATTTTGACATGGAAAAATCTCCAAACCCTCTAAGAAACAAAGCTGTGGCTGTTAGGTGTATGTATTTGGGAGCTGAGAAGAACAACAGAACTGAAGTTTTCCTTAGGATTTAGGGTAACTTGCAACCTTCACAGCTTGAAACATGCAGCTTCTCTTACAGAGAGAAGACAAATTGTTACGATTTGTTTTATTGCTGTTAAGGTCTTGTTGCGCCACACAGCTGCTGTGATGGTGTTGGTGAGTTAAACTGTCTTTTCCTTATAGACAACTTCTGTGACCTCTGTGTTACACAGCAGGCACCTAGAAGAAGTCACAGGGTTAGAGATGTTCCGTTTGCACTGGGAGTTTCAGGTCCCTGTAACAGGATGCTCCTATGCCTCCTTTAAAAAGTTAGCAAAGTTCCTGCAAAGAATAGTGTGACTATTCAGTGTCTCTCAGTTTCTTTTTTTAATCTCAGTTTTGGATGCGTTTAACTGGCCCTGTCCTTCTGGACTAGGCAATGCAAAGTCTGCTCATGTCTGTTCATCAGCCCTATTGTCTCTTGCACAGTTTTCAGATGCTTCTCTGTCACTCACTATTTCCCCATCAGACTTACTTGAATACTACTGTTTTGACATGATGAGAGGGAAGCTCAGGACAAGATGACCTTTTTTCCCTCATTATAGTGAAGTTCCTTCTGAACCTCTAGAGAAGAGATGGTAAATCCTGTTCTGGTGATGGAAAAGCTTTCTGCATTCCACTGATGAATGCAGGTAATGGACTTGGACTGTGGCGAGGGTTTGGATGGAGTTGCTGTTCATGGCCAGCAAACGAAGGGAGAAGACCTGCATGTGCTTTATTTTTTGACCACAGGCTGTTAAATCTTTGTGCCTTTACTTTTGGAACAAAGTGCGATGGTAAGCGTAGAGATACAGGAACAGTTAGTGCTAGCTACTCAGTATAGCCCATGTGGGCTTTTGGGCTCTAGTTGGAGGAAGAGTTCCCGTATGGATGCCATTGTGTGATGGAGTGTAAGGGTCAGTGTTTGATTTTGGGGTGTCTATGGACTCTACCCATTGGGTGCAATTCCCCAGCCCGCTGAGCAGGAGGGCTGTTGAAGGGTGCGCTCTGACCTTGACATTACTCAAGCCAGACATGGAATGTAAATAGGTCTTTGTGACCTGTTTTAGAATACGGAAACACAACTTTTGCTAGAAGTTCATAGAAGTTAATAAGTAAGCTCACTGATGTGTAAATAATATGCATTCCTCGAGGGGTTATTTTCACTGTGAATTTACAAAAGACTGGAGCCAAAAGTTTTCATTTGACTTTAAAAATAGAAAATGCCTCTCCAGGTTTGAGGAAAGGCTATGAAAGAAGAACAGGGTCCTGCTGAAGGCTTGTGTGTTTTGCAGCGTCCTTAGCTGTGGTAAATGAGACGGGAACATTGATTTTAGCTTTTTCAGATTTTTTTCCCACTTTTTTCCACACCCAGACTGATAATTTAGGTCCTTTATCTAAGTGTATTCAACTTGCACTTACGGCAAAGTTAGGCAGTTAAAGAATCACAGTAATGGATCTGGCCTGTGGGCATGAGCATCTGCTTAAATGTGTGTAATTGTATTTTCAACGTAATTAGGTGCCTAATGTGTAAATGGCTGTGACTTATTTAGGAGCTCTCTCACACTTTATCCTCCACTTTGTAGCATTTAAGCAGTGAGCAGTACACCTATAGACAAAAAGTCCCCATGTTTTCAGCTTTTAAAAAAACATGGTGAGTATCTTGGCCTGAGAGGAAAACCTGCCTGTTGGAAGGTGCAGAAGAGTAATATTTTACTACTGTTAATAAATAACTGATGGGGTCAAGGGGAAAGGTGGCATGGTATTTTTGATGAAAGTGAAGCTGCAGTTTGCTGCTGCTTTGGCCCAGCTGGTAGCCCCTGCTCTGTGCTGGCAACAGGGGCTTGCTGTGGCCAGGCATAGCAGTGGGGGGGTGCCTGCGGCTGACCCGGGAGATCTTTCTCTGCACCCCAGGGCCTTCTGAGTACCTGGGCAGTGCTGTGGCAGGTAGATACAATTTAAGCCTATTTGCTTGTCTGGCTGGCTACTTGCAGAAAGGTGGAGGTGGCTTTCTGCCCCGCCTGCCCTTGAAGCCTGGCTGGGATGGGATAGCTGAAGGACAAGCTGTCTGCAGGGCCTGAGAGAGCATCCTTGCTGTGTGCCAGGGGGCAAGGAACAGAAATGCCTCCTCTTCTTGCCTGCACCTCAGTGCTCAGGTACCTGAAGGCCCTGGACAATGCTTCCCTTCACCTGCATCATTAAGTGCTCATATGACCCAGAAATTACGTCTGCAGCCTGACTTTCAAACCTTTGCTGGTGTTGCTGACATTTTTCGGTTGTTGCAGTCCAAAGCCTTGGCTAATCTGATGAGTAATGGGTTGTGATGGCCACAGAGATAACGAGCAGAAAGTATCTAGTGATACTCTTAATACACATAGCATGTTTTCTGCTGCTGGGATTGTAAAATGTAAGCGAGGGGGAGATTCATTGCTGAACAGTCTTTTCCACATTGAAGTCACCCAGGCTTGATAACAAATAGCACTTGCAAAATTGGTTGAAGTGCAATCTGTAGTTAACAGGGACTGGACAGTCCTTGTATGCTTGGTGAAGGTGTATCTGAGCCAGAAAGGAAATGGATTAAAATCCACATGAGATTCTGACGTCCAAAGATGCAAGTCTGGAATCATAAAATTAGATTCGACCACGAAATAGGGCAGGAACATGAGACATGTCAGAGAGTTGCTTTAGCACCTCACCAGGTGCTAAAGCACCAGGTTTGAGGATATTGGGAATGAAGTGTTTCACGTGTTACTTTAAAACTTACTTCTCTGGCAGTTTTCTTGACCTAAATAGTTAGACCATAAAAAGCTCGCTTAGCATCCATGTTTGTAGTGATCAGAATTACATGGGTATTAGGAGACTGATGGATGTGTCTTAGGCTTTTAAGTTGGCTGAAGGGGAAGCTTTGGGAAACGCAAGCAAACTTTGAATAAACAAAACCCCCAGACCAGCACATTTTAAATTTACTAATTTAAAGGGTCAAGGAATCCTTACGTGAATCTGTAGGTCTCATTATGAAATTCGTTGTCTTTGGTAAGAGTGATTTGAAGCTTTCTTGTAACTGTGCAAGGCTTTTGCAACTTAAGTCTTTAATAAGTATTATTACTTTAATAAGATTTCTGTCTTTGACACACCTTCCATTTGCACCCACTGATATTTGTCATCTTGAAAGCTCTTTTGTTTTTTCCCTGTTCAGCCCTTCTGTGCAAGGCGCTGCTGGTGTAGCAGGATGCTCTACCTCATTTTTGTGTCTTCATCGTCTTTCTGTTCCCAGCTGAGACTTCCTTCTGTATCTCTTGCTCTTGATTTCTGTGTCTCAGACAATGGGCATCTTTGAGAAGTTTTCATACGCTTTGTGGAAGGGCCGTGCCCTTTTGAGGCAATTGCTTGAAAAGTGACCAACTTTACAATAACCCTTTGGTCATGCCCAGAGCAATTTCTCCAATTAGAAGCTGATGTTTCAAATGGAGTTTTCAAGAAATGTATGTGCAATAATTAAACTAACTAGCAGGAGTTATAATTCAGCAAAGTCGATGGGGCCAGCCTATTGTGCATTGTTCCTGCTTGGCCAGGCGTGGGGAGGAGGAACTTTTTGCCGCTGTGGGAGCTGGAGCTAAGTGCTCTCTTTCTTTTCTCTCCCTGTGGTGTTCTCTCTTGCCACCAAAAATTAAATTAACACCCCACTATTTTAGGTTCAGTAATTTTCAAAGTGAGTTTTCCAGTCATTAGTGGATGATTATGGTGCAGTGTAGACTGTTGGACATTAAATGTTATTCATCTATAGCCAGTCACAAAATGTGAATTGTGGTTTTTTTCCTCCCAATTATCTCCTTTATATCATGAAAATTTCTTTTCAGTGAGAGAGCATTAGGTTTCATAGTAATAGAACCTCTGAGGAGCAGTTTACTCCACGCTCATCTACACCTTTTGTGTGTCTTGTGGTATTACCATGGGAACTTCAGGGGATTTTAACTATTAATTTTTTCCCTTCTCTCCCACCTAAACTTAGAGCCGTTTAGAGATCCACTAAGCACTTTTTATATCTGTGAGGTGGTTATTGCAGACTTAAAAAAAACCCCAGAAGGTAAACTTAAGCTGGTGGCCTGGCTGAGCTACTTACGAATTTACTCCCAACTTTAAGTGAAAAACCTCGCTGTGCAGAAATGTTGGGTTAGGCCTTTAATGTACTTTGTAAAAGCAGCTTTTGGAGACTGGGGAGAGAGAGGCAAGAGCTAAATCAGTATGGACTGCATATAAAGTGCCTGATTTCTCAGTATGTGGTTTGTGCTTTTTTCTTGTCAGAAATGTTTTTTGCTCTTTAAAGCAAGCCGTGGATGGTCTGCAAGACTATTGCAGGTTGTCCAAAATGTATTGTGAAAATAAAAAATGCACAGGAAGGGATGATATGATGCATTGAATTTCATTGATTTTTCTTCTTTCTTTCTCTCAAAGAAGCTTCTCTTGAAGAACCAAAGTGAAATACACTGATGCATGGTATTCATTGTGTAACACAAGTGAAGGATTTATTAGGTTGATGGCCAGCTAGTACTGTCTCCCTACCTCCTTCACTGTCACAAAGAGCATCATTGTATATTAGGGTCCTTCCTGGTGGCAAATAAGTTAATTGTACACTCAGTATAAAGAAGCAATGCTATAAGGGAACCCTGGTGGCCGAGAGCAGCCCTCAGCTGCCGGGCTCTGCAGAAGCAGAAGTGGCACCAGGGCACTCACTCTCTCTATCTCTTTGTCTGCATATGAGGATCTGGTTTTTAATTAAATGCTCCTCATTTCCCTTGTCAAAGGGCCCTTGTCTTTTCTGAGGAGAGGCATGGTGGGTGTGCATTGAATGAAGTCCCTATCAGGTGTTATTCCCAGAGCTTAAAGTGAGCTTGACTCAGTAAAGTTACCTTTCCATCATGTAGTCATTTTTGGTTTTACAAAAGCTGAGAACGATGAGGTGCCTGCTTTGTCCTTCTGCTGCAAACAAATTCAGTAATGTGTTTCCATCTTTGTCCTGTCTTTGTAATTTGCTGGTTAGAGGCACATTGCTTAGTATTTAATTTATCAAATTGTAATTATTTTAGTGGACCAAGTTCAGACCTTCTACTCATGTTGCTACAGTTTAAAATTTAGCTTGATATTTTTTTTTTTTATTCCTAGAGAAATGTGCACTTAGTGCAGAGATAGGAAAGGTCAACTGTATATGAAAACATTGCTGTCCCTGGACTTGAGTGACAAGTTTTTGATTCAGCTCTTTTGTAAATGGTAATGAAGTTGGGCTTCTCTCCCAGCTCTTCTGGTATTATTGCCTTGGGCCATTCATCAGGATAGTGAACCTTTCATCCTTTCTGCTGGCCAGGAGAATTACAGCTTGTCCCCAAGGCAGGACATGCCAAAGCTTTACCATATCCTCACCTGCACTTGAGACATCTGTTTAGAGAGAGTAGCAGAAAAGATGCAACCCAGATGGATTGGGTGTTCTCCAAGACTCTTGGCATCCCGAGCTGCCTTCTGAGAAACTTCACACCTTCCCTTGGCTTTGTCAAAGATAGAATCGCCAGGCTCCTCTTTTCTTGATAGTCAAGTAAAGCCTGAAGTGTTATTTGTAGAAAATAAAAGTTGCAACCAGATAGTAGATTCCCCTGTAGAACCTGTGGCTGTGAAATGTGAGGATGGGAGGAACTTCTTAATAAATTTCTGCAGTAGCAGAAATTTAATGGGCTTCTGAAAATTCAAGCTCTCTCCAAACTTTGTTTCTTTGTTTAAATACAAAAGCATAAATATTTTGATTATTTTCTGATGATATTGACTACTGATAATGTTATTACAGTCCCCAGTTTCCAATATCAAAACTGCTCCCTGGGTGGGCCAGATCTGGAAAGGTTTTTAAGGGTATTAGGTTCTTGGAATAAAATTCCTTTACCTAATATGTAAACGAGCTTTCTTCTGTCTCATGTACTTGATCTCTCAGTTTATGACCTGGAATTTCACCTGAGACCTGTGACAAGAAATATCTGAATGTTAGGAATGTACCAACACGTATATTTTGATGAAACGGAGTGCATTCCCCTTGACACCTGAGCAGATCTTCAAGGTCCTTTTTTAATCAGGCTCCTGTTCTGGGCCACAATAGCAATAAAGCATGCATTCAAAGGTTGGTAACTACCCGGGGAATCTGAACAGTGGTTCTTCCAGTTTTTTTTTTTTTCCTATAGCAGAAAAGCAATGGTGTAATATTGCTGTTGGCACTTATTAAGCCTATTTTTTGTTTTTCGTAAGAAAGAAAGCTACTATACTGTGCGTTTAAATATACACAGTATAATGACTTCTGTAGTGTGTTTTCTGGAGCTGGATATACTTCTAACCCATGCAATATGAGACTTTGTTGTTCTTCATTGAAGGGAGTGGGACACCAAAGCAGCAGAAGTCAGAATGCCTTTTAGAAGTCAGCAGCCTTTTAGCTTAACCTTGAATTCCACTGTCTGATGTTTAATGAAGCGACATGCAGGTGTATCAAAGATTGCTCTTTTAGAAAGGTAAACCAATTCAGTTAGACTCTATGAAATGATGCCAAACTTGATTCTTTACAAGATGTGTATACTGAGACATAGAAAAATGTTTCTCTTTCAAGAATGTGGTTTGGGTAGCTTCATAAAGGTTTATTTTTAAAGTAGTTTTTGCTAGCTATTAGTGCTTCACAAGGTACATGGGGTAGCTCATGCTTGCCTTCAGAGGAGAGTGGAGATGCTGAGGGGCCCATTGCTGGTCCTGGTACAGGGAGAGGAGTTCTTGGACAATGACAAGTTCCAGTTGCTTCCCCTAAAACACAGTGGCCAGTGAGACCAGGCCTTGGGGAAGCCTGCTTCCCTTTTCTCGTGCCAGCAGCAGGCATGGAAAGGTGCATGTTGATGGGGGGAAAGACCTGGAGCTGGACTGTGGCTGAACAGTGGCTTCAACCCCTCACTGGTAGCAAGGCAGTGCACTTCCATGTCCATCTTCGCCAGTAATTGCAGCTCCAATAACTCCTGCTTGTCTGCTGCCTTCAAGTTGCGTGTGCTGTGAAGAATGTTCACACTAGGTGTTCAGAGGCTGTCAAGAAGTGATAATTCCAAGGACATGCTTAACTCCTTAATTGTAAAACTCACAATGTATTATTAGCATTAGAAGAAGCTGAGATTTGACAGCAGAGTCTTAGGTAATATTATGGGACTGTAAAATAAGTATTTATTTTTTTAAAAAAGGAACATTTTTGGTCCTTTTTTGAAAAGAAAAAAGCCTATATCAACGTAGTGAAACTTCTACCTTAAAAAGAAAGACACAAATATTCACTGTTTCAGACTGTAGTTGTATTTTCCACATGATAATATCCATGAATATATTTCTATATGCAAAGAATACAGAAGAAGTACGATAGGTTTCTTGGGCATCAGCCTTTCTGCAGGGCACTGTGAGGAAGATGTAATAGCCTAATAAATATATAATATGTAACTGCCTGGTTTTACCTGTATCCTTGGGCCCACGTGCTTACAGAGCCTTCAACTGTAGCGTTGCCACTAGCAACGCATACAGTTCATTACAGAAGTTCCTTCCCAAAGAGATCAACTCAACATAAATGGGATTTATTACTGCCTGTTAATTTATTGTGTTCACATTCTACAGAGATTTAACTGAAGTCCTGTAAGTTCCATGTGATGCTGCAGTGAACTTCTGTATGTTTGAGTTTGGTGGTTTGGGGTTGGGTTGTTTTTTTTCCCTTTTCTTTTAGAAGGCTGTTTTATTATACTACAAGGATCCTTGATGTGTTATGTGGCTGCCAATAGTGCTCAGAGTGCCCTTGAGCCTTCGAGCTGCTCCTCAGCCCATGTGGGAGTGGACTCTGCCCTTGCCTACCACTCTGGCAGAGCAGCATTAAATATTTGCCCTCTTGCTTTAGTGTGTATCGCAGAGTTAGTGCCCAGACAAGTTCCCTTTTCATTGACAGACGAAATAACAATAGCTTGCATTAAGAGCAAGCCAAGTGTTTTCTTTGGGTTTCCCTGAAAGGCCTCCTTTGTCTTCACTGTCTCTGCTCAGGGAAACCCATATACCTTGCTTAATCTAAGGGTGCTGAGTCTTCTGAAGCCAGAAGTAGGTCAGCACCTGTGTGGAAGATTTCCTGTCCACTCAAACTGCCTGCTAGCGGGAGTTTCCAGGTGAAGCTTTGCAAATGGCTGCTGTGAAGACTGGTGTCAGCAAGCTTGAGAGCACAAAGAAGAGGGTGAAATGTCCACAGCAGATGGAAGAAGAGTAGAGGAAGGAGGTCCTGGTGACCTGTCACATACCTGGTGTTTATATGGCTGTTTAAGTCAAAGGAGGAGCAGATTGTGGGCAGTCTGATGAGCCTGAATGAAGTTTTTCAGGTGCCCATTGTTGCACTGTGTTTGGCCCTGGTCCAGTCCTGAAAAGTCACCAACTCACCTGGGCTGAAGTGATGTTTTTGTTAATCGCATGTGCACAAGGCAGTTTAACCAGCTGAAAAACAAAATTTTAAGTTCTGTTTTAAAGCAAAGGTGCTATCTAACATACCAGACACTGTTACCAGGAGAGGCTATTAAGAAATAAATAAAAGGGTATGAATTTTCTCCCTAGTTTGATTTGAGAAAAGAGAATTTAAAGGGGCACATGCAACCATTGTTTCTTAAGTGGAATTGAAAAAAACTTTAAGGATATGGAACTTTCCTGCTGTCATTGATAATTTGTCACAATTGTCTTTTTGGTTAAAAGGACGTGCTTTCTTGGTGTTAATGACTGGAAAATCCTATGCAATTGAAGAGCAAAAGAAAAAAAAAAAAGAGTTTTGTGAGAAGCTGCAGAGAGGAATAGTCATGAAGGGGCAAACTGTGAAAATAGAGAGCAGGAAAATAATAACTTCCAGTCTCCGCAATCTTAGATGCTCTAGAAATGTATATTTTTCAAACAGGCATCTTCAGACCAGAAGTCACACTTCTAAGAGAAGCCTGAATATAAACATGTGGAAGGAGCGTGGGACTGAATGAGAAGGGGTACTGGCCATGTTTTTAGTGATAACAGGTAATCTTGGGTGTAGTGTTTTGTGTGGTAGGGAAGCAAGTCAGATAGGTGTCAGGTCTGCTGTTTTTATTGAAAGTGGAGACTTCAGTAGTACTTAATGCATTTTCCTAGTAGGTATCATCTATGTGGTATCATCTCCATCTTTCAGATGACTGGGAGGTGCCTGCGAGATGGGGAAGGAGACATAGCACTGTGAAGCTTTGCAGCATTTCTCAAAGAATTGTTGAGTTCCTTCAGATAGATACATGAGTGAGGGTATATATAATGTTTTCAGTGCTGTTTTAAGAGGTTTCCCAAGAGTGGTCTTGATTCAACAAGATGCAGATGCCCACATGTGCACATAACAAATTAAGTCTGACTTTGGTGGGAGAGTTCACATTTTTAAATATAAGCATGTTGTATACTATTGTATTTTCCTGACTGTTGTTAAGATACTCACCTGAGGAGTTAATCTATGTGATTAATCCCAGAGTGTGTCATCTGCATCTAAGATGAAAGCCCTTTGATAATTAAGCTTGCAAAATCAGGAGTAGCGTTCTTCACATTTTAATTTTTGATGTGTACAATACTCTGAAAAATAAACAGGAGAAGAATTTATCCAAGGTCAGTAGGTGCCTTCAGGAAAAGTATGAAAAGGAAGTCGTAATTAATATTTCTCCAATAAAAGTGTGAACAGGAAATCTTAATTAATACTTTGTCAATAAAGATGAAGTTACAAAAAGTAGGCAACTTGACCTAATATGTTTCTGGTTTCTTTCCTTGGACAGGAATTCGTGGCTATTGTCTTGTCATTTTTCATTCTTGACAGTAGTTTCTAGCCTTTAGTTTATAGAATCCTTATTAATTCAAGACCTTTGCTTTTGTTTCTGAGGTATTTTCTGATTGTTAGTCTTTGTTAGAGGTGTACAGCTAGAGCTCCTTGGTGAAGCCAATGCCAAGTAGCTGTTGGAAGGTCTGTAGGGACTTGCTTCTTGGCTACCTTTCAAGCACAGTATGGCTGTAAAATCTTTTAGTGTCAGAATTACTACATCTATCATAGTTCTGCCTTTCTCTGTCAATAGCTAGTCTCATTCAGTGACATATTTGTTCTTAAAGAGGGAAAACAGATTTATCTCTATGCCAGCACTTGAGTCTCTTTAATTTTTCTGCTTGGATAATTGTTTGGTTTCAGGTTTCAGTGGTTACTTAAATTAATCCCAGTGCAGTCTTTCCAATCTCTTCAGTGTTTATTTTGAGACAGAGGACAAAACATACCCTGTCTGCCAGGAGCCACTAGACACCAATCATCTTTTGAGATGGAAGAAAAGTGAGCTACACACTTTGGAGTTGATTTTTGTGACAAGTGATGGGGGTAAAAAGGAAATAATTTTGACAGAAATTTTTTCCTACTAGCTACAAAAATGTTGAACAACTGGGACCTGCTGTTTCAATTTTTTTTCTTATTTCCATGCTGGTGAGCATTTTTGCTCAGTGGCTTGTGCACCCGTTTCAGATTTCTGAGGATTTTCCATTGCTTTGAATCATTTATATGGCCTCCTGTTCCAGCGAGTAATAACCCACAGGTGTAATAGTCCTCTGCTCTCTTTAGCTCGCAGATTGCTGACTTTCCAATGGAAATACAGCAAACATAATTGTCACTTGTACCTTTCTGTAGACCTTTTGGAAAAGCGTTAACAGATCATTTGTGGTTCTGTAGACCCCAAGTTTAAAGCCACAGACCTCACCAAGGCCAGTGTTCAATGCCTGAGTCTGCAGGTACCTGTGCAGCTGAAGCTTGTGCTCCCTTGCTAATGTGCTGCAGACTTTATCAAACCTTCCCTTCTCATAGTTCCCACTTCCTGATCTATGGCAACTACCCTGAACCTCCATGCTGGTTCTGCACCTTTTCTGCATCTTTGTGAGCGCCGCCTGCTGGAAAGCTTGGTCCAAACATTGCTCCTTTTCTTGTGTTTGACAGCACAAGTGCTTTGGGGAAGAGAACTGGTGGCTCTGTCAGATTGATGTGTTGGGCACGGCAGCGCTGACCCAAGGCTGACGTCTGTAGGTGCTCTTGCAGTGTAAACTCCTAGATAATTACAGTCACATAGGAGGTTACCTGTGAATTAGAGGTAATCTGTAGATAGGCAACTAGGCGAAGAATTCTTGCCCAAAACCTGCCTGGATTTGCTTTCTCTGTTTTCTCACCACTTGGGCTGTAGTAATTACTTGTTGTGGCACCCCTCAGCCTGCCTCATGAACGACTTGCATGCATAAGTCTTCTGAAAGCTTTAGTATGCCTGTAGTGAGTTTGCAATCACAGGTACTTAGATATGTGTTTGCCTTGAGTCTGGAGCCATAAGCACATAATACTTCAGAAATGGCTATGCTTACTTTATTTGCTCTGTTTTTTTCACTATGAAAATGAGTGCAGGGCCCATTGGGTCAGTAGACATAAGAACAGGCATGACATGCTGTCCCAGTCAGTGGTCTTACAATCCTGGTATAAGCCATGAAAACACCAGCAGTGACTGCATGAGGCGTTGCAGAAGGGAACTGGAGCCTGTGGTGGTTTATGTGGTGTTTCTTTCACTAAAGTGCAAAATAATGATTCTTATGTGATGTTACCTGTAGGATTTAGTACTGCATATGACTTCTCACAGGCTTGCTCTTTTCTAATTATGGTAAGAAGACGTGAGATTTACACCTCAAGGCAACTTCGTGTCTTCTATTGAAGCACTTTTGTCAGTACTATCTGGTTGTCTTCTCTCTGTAGCATCTGGGAAGGTGACTTGTTCTCATCTTGGAAAAGTGAGGGTGGAAGGGGAAGTGGTTTCTTGTGGGATTTTCTTTTCTCTTATCAAAATCATAGATCTCGGTGCTTTTGCAAGCTGACTAAGTTTTGTTTCATTGTTAGGCTTCTTGATTTTTCCTGCATGTGGTGCATGTATCTGATCTAGTTTTGAGCTAGCCAGCTAGGGTAGGGTTTATATTCTTCAACTTCAGCAGTGGCTAACTCCCTTTGCTGCTTAGGCAGCCAGTGATGAGCTGCTGCAGTAAGTGACTTAAGTTCCTAGATTTAAGCCAGCTCAGGTTTATCTAGATTACACTGCAGTGTTGGGGTACTGTAACTCTCCTTTTCAAACTGAGCAGTTGCAGTGAATTCCTCAGGGCTTTTCACTTCCTGCCTTTTGAATTTATTTTTGTGTGAACTTGGCAAGTGTGGCTTTTACCTTTATCCATGACTGATCTTTTGTCAATGCTGTCTCTCTGCTTAAAAGCTTGTGCCAGCATGCAAGCTCTCCGCTCTGCGGTTGCCTTGTGCCAGGATCACACCAGCCTGATGAAGTATTGATAAGTCTGTCCCTGCCCAACCTACCTGCTGCCCTGCTGCTTGCACTCTTCTCTAGCTGCTTCTACAATCTCCATCTTCCTTGGAGACATTCTCCTGATGGCTTCAGTTGGTGCCAGCTGGGTCTAAGCCTCCAAAAGTTGACTCTTGGAATGGATATAATGATGTTTTTCTTTTAAGTCACACCATGCGTTTTGCAAACTTGTGGGTTTTGGCCCTTAAGAACATGAGATGGTTAAGGTAAGGCATGATTCCGAACAGCAGCAGAAACAAGGGGGGTGGAAAAACATCTGCTGAGACCTAATAGGGTAGATATGGAGAGTGCTTGAGTCAGTCTTTACTAGGGTTGTCCTTAACTTTATCCCTGCTTCCTCTTCGTTGAGGAAGATGCAGGTCTATTTTCAGATGTTTGACTACGGGGACTGAACTTCCCTCTGTGTTTGCACAGCCACAGTGGTCTGAGCTAAAATGGGTCAGCACCGCTAAAGTCTCCCAGACTTCCCTCTCCCCTTTGTTTTGACAATTGAGCCCACGGTGAGCCAGCTCAAACCTGGGGTGAGAAGGGAGGAAAAGAGAGATCAACATAAGTTGTTGTGGACCTTCAGTCTTACCTTCTCTGCGTTACAATCTGTAAAGCAATATTCATGGGATCATAAGGTAATTCAGGTTGGAAGGGACTTCCAGAGGTCCCTGATTCAAGCTCCTGCTCACATCAGGGCCAGCTGTGGGATGGGGCCGTATTACTCACATCACCTAACCTTTAAGGCTCCACTGAGCACTGGTGGATCTCATGAATGGTTTCCATGTTTCCTGCATGTTTTGCTATGGAAAGGTCCTTTTGTAAGTCTGTCCTGCATAACAGGTTCCCCTGGTCGTCTTGTCTCGAGTTTCTCTTCATAATGGGAGACCTGGGAGCACACAGCGCTGTCTGGCTGGCTTTTCCACCCACGCTGTTTGGACACTGTCTTTTTTGATGCAAATGGCATACCTTCTTGAACGCACAGCTATGAACAAGATCAGACAGCTGATGCCTTCAGTTGCAATGTGCTCCTTCTTTAATAAACACCCCCCCCCCAAAAAAAAAAAACAACCCGAAAGTGCAGAAAACCCCACAAAATGTTGGCGTGCCTCAGCTGTATTTGTCTATTTTGACAGATGCTTAAGGTGATCAACAGATCTATAGTTGCCAGCAGCTTTTATAGAAGGATCTCTTCATACTGTGCTACTTGTTCTTGGGAAAGACTTATTTTTTTTTTGCCAGCCACTTCTTTCATCGTTTAAATATTTGGGGTTTTTTTTTGCCAGAAACCCAGCAATAACTGCTTTAAGTAATTGTGGTAGACCTTTTGAAATGGCCAGTAAGTCTGACCTTTATTTAAATGCTGAGAAATTAGGTTGTAATAATTTGGTAAATGTAAGTTGCAGAAAACAAATTAACCAAGTGCTCTTTCTTTCTCTCCTAACTTCATTTTTCCACTTGTTTTGTGAATTTTCTGTCTGCAGTTGACCTGCTCCTTGAGCAACCATGGTCTTTTTACTCAGCTCATTAAATCATGTTTTCAGTCTGGCTTTAAACTCACAAACTGCTCTTGTTAGTGAGCATTTCCTTCTTATCTCCTTCCTTTCATTCTTATCTCAGCCTTCTGGCAGAAAGCACTTCATCTGGGCTGTGGGCCTTGAAGTTGGTCTTCATGAATGAGAGGAGAAGACATTGACCATGCTTTGATTTCAGTGTTTCTACAGCCTGATTGATAACCTCAGTGCTAGCAGAGAATGAATCTTCTGAATAAAGGATTTAAAAAAAAACCCAAACAGTTGTGTATTTTTGCATAGACTGTGATGTAACTAAAACCAGAGAAAACATACAGAGTTTTCAAGCTTTCTAGCCTATCTACTGTAATTCCTAATATAACAGATTTATTAATCTGCTCCTGATGCAGGGTTAGACTTGTTATGTTCAGTGTGGCTCACCAGCATTTGGGGGACTACACCACCACGAATCTGGGAAGACTAGTTTAAGGAAGCAGCCGAATAGATGGATGATCCTTGTGCTTTTGAACGCTGTTACCAAAACCCTGATGGGTTGCTGGAGCAGGTAAGCGTGGTAACTATGGAGCTTCCCATCCCATCTTGCATAGAAGATCCAGTGACAGCAGGAGTGTGTTTCTAGTGAAATGAGAAATAGAGATGGCTTAAGCTAAGGGGAACACAGGAGGGAAAGACTGTATAGAAGTGTAGTTTGCAGTTTGTCTTATTCTTTCTTCTAATACGCTTTCCCTCTCTTCTTGCCCAAGAAAATAAGTTTTGCCATTGAATTATTAACAGATCAGCTTCTGAGGTTCCAGACAGGAAATACTTTGAGTCTCCAGAATGAGAGTGCTCTTTCAAAAGCAATTTACAGCTCTCCTCAAGATTGTGAAGACAACATGAATAATGACAGCTGAGTAAAATTGCTTTGTAAATTCTGGAGCCAGACTCACCCTGGACTCTGTAAAGCATGGAGGTCACGCTTCTCAATGTTACTCTAGGCTAACTATGAAGACTGCTGGTAAAGTTGAATATTCACGTTATTTAGTTACTAGCAAGAGTAAATATATTTTTCTAATATCTTCTGGACAAACTATAGCTTTCTTTGTAGTGCTGTTACTGGCTTGTTGCAGGTGAATTGTAGAAGATACGGTGGGATAAAATCAAGCAATTCTTTACTCGTGTTCCAGTTATTCTGCTTTACGTTTAAACAGTTCAGGAGTGTGTGTGTGTAAGCAAAGTTTTACTTCCAGTTGATTGAGATTATATACTTTTCCTGATGATATAACTCATACAAAATATGCTGCCCAAAGCGTTGCTAGAAGTACATTATAGTGGCATTTGCAAGCCCAGGCAATTACACGCAAGATTTCTAAAACTAGAATCCAGACCTGCCTGTCTGGCTAATATGTTGGTAAGGGCATGCCTGACTTTATTAGATAGGAGTCTATTCTTTGGCTGTATTAGATAGGAGGATATTCTTTGATCAAGTCACTAAAGCTATTTGTTGTTTTCTTTCTGACTAGCTGGCAGTGTCTGGGCAAGCCATGCCACACTGTTAGCTCCTGACTCCTTGAAAGTAGAAGGATCGTCCTGTTTTTTGGTTTTTTTTTTTGAAATTTCTGAATTTTGTAACCGTAGATTGTAAATAGCAAGAGCAAAAATATGGACAATGTGTTAAAAGGATTATTGTTGGTGCAGTGTGCATTTCCTTAATTTAGTCCATTTGCTGCTTATTTAAATGAAATATCTTTTCCTTCCCCATCCCATGTTTGTGTTGGGTGTCAGCCTGTGTTTACAGTGGTGACTTTGGGCATCCCACACTGGCACTCATGACTGAAGTTCATGCTGATGACCAACAATGCTGAGAATGCAAATGCACAACAAACACAAATAAAATGTCTTTCTAACTAGTTGGATTTTTTTGTTTTGAAGGTCACTGCTTGATGTTCCTCAGCCTTCTTTAGGCAGCAGCCCAAGTACTCAGGCACTTCAGCCTAAAGGATAGAAAAATATTTGAGAAACATACATAAGTTGATAACAGAAAGGTAAACAGAAAATTGCAGATTTTTTTTTTTTTAAACCTGTAGTGTTTTAAGTTTGTTTCAAACTTAATGTGTGATTTTTTCCTTCTGTAAACTTACGGTTTAAGAAACAGAAAATAAAACTGAAGATGAGAGAATACCAACATGGAACCACTGTGGTGCATAGTTATGTCAAATACTGTGTTTGTTTCCCTAAGTGGGAAAAAACCCACACTAAAAAAGAAGTGTAAAAAAAAAAGCCAGAGAAGTAGAAAAAGTGCAAGGAAAGGTTAAAAAGTGTGCTGAAGCATGGAGCAGCTATATTGCAGAAGCTGGTTGAAATGAGTCCTGTGGAGAAGGTGAGTAGGGCAGTGAAATTTTTCTGTCTTTCCTGATGTAAGGATTTGGGAGCATGAAACTGAAGTATTAGGAGGTAAGCTTGAAACACAATAGAGCTTCTCTTTCAGAAAACATAATAAAGCAATGAGAAAGTCATGTTTTAAACTTTTATCATCCTCTGTATTTTATATGAAAGATTTCTCTTAAACCCCAGCACCACCAACAAAAAAACCCCAACAAAATAACCTTTCCCCACAAAACCTGAAAATTTTTCTATTCAAAAGTAAATAGATTTGTTCATAAAAGAAAAATGTGGCATACACAATAACTTCTTTGTATGCTGCCAGATCTTGCCTGACTCCTCCTGTGACTAATATGGAGCTGGTTTCTGTAGCCACAGGTGGCTCCCAGAAGAGTTCACAGGAGGAGTCATGTGTGAAGATGCTCCTTTGTAGTGCCGGTGGTGGATGAGTCCCAAGGGCCAGGGTGAAATACCTTGCCTGTTGTCTCAGAGCTGTGAGGGTTTGCTATCCACCGTTTGACTGGGCTGAGAAGGTGGGCAGTAGGCACTGGAAACAGGGAGCCCTTCTTGCTGAAAGCCAAACCACAAGAGTGCTATGAGCACATGATCCCAGCTTGGGAATGCTGCGTTTGAGTTCTCTATTGTGGGTTGAAGGGGGTCAGCGCACTGGTATGCTGCCTATTGTAGGATCTTCTGTCTGCTTTTACAGACACATCATTTTCTTCATCTGATAATTTGTTTCAAGGACCAGAAAAGTGAGTCTGTGGTCACCCCTGTGATTGAAAGAAAAACCTGGGGACCTCCAAAGAGCTTACTATAATGTTGCAAGGACCTTTGTGAAGCCAAGGGTTCTTGTTGTCTTAATACAAAAGGAGGCATTTACTACGGTCTTATTTTAAAAATGGACTGTTTTACTTAAAAATACTGAGCTTGGAACTGAGTGCAGCACATCAGTGGGTTTTGGATACCCATCTCTGTAATTGCTTGAAAAGGAGCTAAAATATTTCTTCATGGGGTAGTTATAATGACTTTGGTGTGGTTAATCATGTGAGTGTCTTCCATAGCGTGACTGTAAAGTACATACATTTGGGATAACAGGTAGTCTAGGGAGGTGGGTAGAATTCTTCTGTCACCTCTTTTGAATAGCACCAGCAGAACAAAGATAACATAGTCCATTAATACCTCCAATAAAAGAAAAAAATAATTTAATGCTACCTGTGCAATGTGAAACTATTTGACAAGTAACAGTATGCCTGCTGAACTCCTGTGGACCGTAGGGTCTCACGTAACATCTCATTTAAGATTTTTGCTCATTTCTGATTTTTGTTTAAGGGTTTTTTTGTTTTGTTTTGCTTTTATTGTTCCTGGTGCATAATTCAGCATGGCAAATAACATAGCATGAGATAGTTGTAGTGGGCTTGCTTTCTGTTGGTATCATTCCTTAAGGCTGGTCAGCCAATGATAATTGATTTCCCAATTTTAGCCTGTTGTATAGATGAATTCGTAACAAACAGATGGTAGAAAGGACAGCAGTAGCTGGGCTATCTATAAGTAATAGAGGGAACACCAAGAAGCAAGATGCTCACTTGAGAGAGGCCTTTCTTACACTATTTTATGTGGTAGTTTGAGAAGTAGTTACTTGGAAATCTTTCTCTGTACACATCTGCCCAAGGGGTGACTTTACAGGATGCAATAAGCTGAATGAAGAGCTTATCAGCGTGCTCCTGAGACTTACTTTGCATTGACACAAGGGTGTCTCTAATAACTCTTGTCTTTGCTAGCCCTAAAGAAAACAAACAGCTGAGCCATGCACGTCCTTTACGTGGCAAAAGTACCAGGAGTGGTGGGGATGGAGGAAAGGCTGTCTCAGATCAGGGCATAAGGTCGAGCCCATGTAGGGTGTTGGTAATTTGTTGGAGTAGTGAGGGGAAGCTGAGTGTGTTAGGGGCTATGCCCTTGGCTGGTGTGCTTATGTGCAAGACAAACTGATGACAGTGTTAGGAACAAGGCATGTTGATGTAGGTATGGCAGGCTGAGGAGAAGTAAGAAATTTATAATATACGAAGGAATAAATTTTGCAATAGCCTTTCCTTGCTATAGAGCTTCAGTATCACTGAGTGTCATTCTCAGAATGGCACAGTTGTCTCTTTCTTTGCACCAGCTAGTGCGGCTCAGCCAAGCCACTTCCTACAGCAGCAACATGCTTTTTGTGAAATGCTGCATCCCAGGAGGAGGCAGAAGAATTATACCTGTATGGTTCTGTTTGCATTATGGAAACTCACTCTCTACTTCTAAGATAGTGGTAGGGCCTTTGTATAAAATAGGGCCTTTGTATTCTTTGGGTAAGACTTTTTAATTCCATGTCAGCAGTCCAGCAAAGTGCATCTTCACTTGCACCAATCAGTGTGTAAAAACATACTGGTTTTACCCTCTCTCTTGCTTCTGTCTTTGTCCAGCTTATTAGTTGCCTTGTGGAAGTGGTGTGCATTGTGCTGGATGACTGCTAAAACCTTGCTCATTTTGCTCTGAGCCATTTCTTGAGTTTATGTTACAAAAGTAAACCCCTTTGACACAGTGCAGAGCAGAGGTTTCAGTTATTATGGGCGTAATTATTTCAGTGAAGAATGCGGGATGGCTGATGGTGCTGTCAACCTGGGATGCATTTTAGACCTATCTGTCAGGTAAAGAAGGCTAAGAAATAGCCATATTTTGCATGCATGACCTCATTTAAAGGTGATACAGGACTCTCCTCTTGTATTTTCTCTCCTCTTGCAAAATACACAACTTTTGGTTAAGAGCTGAGCTCGCTGCCACCCTCTTCCCGCAGTCGTGTGAGTAGTTTCATCTTGACAAGGAATGCTTGATGTAATCTTCTGAAATTAGGCACGTAGGTGTGTTGTCCTTATTAGCCTGCTAGTGGCTGTTTAGCTATTTTTTCTGAGTTATAATTAAAAGTGTGTTACCTGGAAGGGTGTGAGAGGAGGTGGGTCAGGAAGCTGGAGCTGGATCCAAGCAGGATGTGTTTGGGCCTGCAGATGGGAAGTATTGGGCAAAGACGGTGCCTGTAAATGTCTTTTAGCTACCAGACTAGGTTTATACTGAAAAAGAAGATTTCCAGTCCCCAAACGTCCAATTTACACTGTTATTTGAAGGTTTTTGCC
The DNA here is from genome assembly GCA_033558235.1 of Neomorphus geoffroyi. Classification (NCBI taxonomy): domain Eukaryota; kingdom Metazoa; phylum Chordata; class Aves; order Cuculiformes; family Neomorphidae; genus Neomorphus; species Neomorphus geoffroyi. Next base: position 19,953,862 of record JAUMJM010000020.1, on the reverse strand, counting down.
TGCTTGGTACAGACTTTTGCATTGATCTCCTAAAATTGCCACTATCAACTTATGGTGTGTTTCTGTCTAACTGATATGAAACATTTTCTTCCTATAAAACTCTTTGAAATTTTCCCCTACAGGGAGGTGAGAATGTGCATGGAGTTTAAATGTGACCTGCAAAGTGTGTCTGCTTGAAGTGTTTTGTTTTATTATCCCACACAATCCACAGCTTGTGAGCTGTGACTGACCCTTCAGGCCTCAGGGAAATGAGCCATGTCTTTATTTCAACCTCCTTCATCTACAGAATAATAAAAAAAGAAAGTTGAGGTCTTTATTGTGTGCCCTTCTATTGTTATGACTTTTGAGTGAAAATGGATAGCTCTTGAAAACAGCTGATGCTCTCTGGCTCCCTGTTTATACATCCCTGGAAAATCTATGGGTAGAGGATGCTAAGCAAGCACAAAATCGAAATTAAGAGGTTGGGAAATCCCTTCTGTGCATTTGAAATGGTGTAAATTTATTTGTAGGGGTAAAATGACCATCCTTTTAAAAGTAACTGGCAGTGTCATCAAAGGAGTGGTAAAGGTAGCATCCTGAAGTTAGAAGGAAGCTAAACCAAAGCCTTCCTTGCCAAAGGAAGCAGGAGAACAACGACCTTTGCTTCACAGAAAAACAACAAACCTTGTGATTACTTGTGAGGAGCAAGATGTGGCCTTCTGCTATGAATTAGTAACAATTTAGGGAAGAATCAAAGTTTGCCTCCGAATGGGGCAATAATGGTGTAATTTTTTTTTTTTTAATAAATTATTTTAACAACTGCCAAGTGAATTCTTTTCTTCAAATGAAATCGTGGACCAAGTTCTTTCTGGCAGAAAACAAACCCTCTTTTCTTTAGTGAGAAGGAAGGAGGCTGGGACAGTAGTGACAAACCCAGAAAGACGCTGAACATCTGTAGGTCTCCAGTGAGGGAGGAAACTGGCTGTAGCTGTTGTAGAGGAAAGGGTGCTGCTTCTCATAACCCAGAGGAAAGGGTGTGAAATGTGGTAATAATTGTAGGAAACAATTGTCGTCGTTGTTCTGGCTGGACTGTGCCCTACATGGTGTATGGAAATAAACAGGGATTTCTCTGAATGTTGTCACTGTACTGGTTCAGCCTTGTGGTGCAATGAGGAAGGAAATCATAAAGAGGGATCTTTGCAGGCTTTGGTTTTCCTCTGCAAAGAGGTGGAAAGGTGAGCAGAGCTTAAATGTACCCTACAAAATATGTATATTTGGTTTGAAGTATTTTAGGGACGGGCAGAAGACAAAACACATGTGTGAACTCCTGATTTCTTGTGCCTGTGGGCTATCTCTGTTTGGGGTTCTGCCATTAACACTATATAAAAGTTTGTTGGTTTTTTTTCCTCCCCTGCCTCTGTCTTCCCTGTTTTCTTTCTCCCGAGCATGACAAAACTTTTCTCCTTGAACTCTGATTTACTGTCGCATCTTTTCTATCTCAAGACCCCTATTGGTTAAGTCAGTACCTTTCACCACCTGTGTTTGGCTGCTTTGCTTTCGACTTTCCTCTTTTAATATCCCTTGATCTTTTTTGACCTCTCTGACTGCCGTGCCAGCACCTACTTGGTTCAGTTCTCGCACCTCATTTCTGAGTTGTCCTGCACATTCCTGTTCATTTTGTTATGAGTCAAGGCCATTGTCTGCTCCAGGGCCTCAGCTACGGTTTCCATATTGCTCATCTCTTCTCCCGTGTTCATCTATTTCCATTGAGCCTTTCATTGCCTTTCTTCTCACAGTCCTCTCTGTATAGCTTACTGATGGTATGAACCATTTCTTCTTCTCCCTCACAAACACCCTTGCCTAATCCCTCACAGTTTTTGCAAATTCTGTCCCATTTGGGCATGTATTGAGTAGATCATGTCTCTGCCTCTTGCACAGCCTGCGTGTACACACTATGTGCAAAATCTTCAGCTACGAGCTTTCAAGGAAATCTAATTCGGTCTTTATGAGCTCAGACCTTTGCAGGCTGTAATTACCTCTTGCCGGCATTGCTGAGACCTCTTTCCTGCTGACTTACCTGATGCATGCACGCACGCACATACACTGTGTACATATACAGCATCCCTATTGCCCCAGGTCTCTTTAGCCCGTGCAACCATTGGATCATCTGCACTGGATCTTTGCTGTTGCTCCCTCTTGGCACACCTCCGTCAGCTGCTCCGGGCTCTGCCTGATTTTCTTCCTGTCTGCTGAGCCAGGTATTGTCTCCCATGTTACCCTTTCCTATCAAGCTGGCAAGGAAAGACTCAGGGTGCATGTCTGCAGCATCTTTTTTGGTTGGCTAGGCCTTACTTGTGCCATAGTGAAATACCCTTGGTGGTGGTTGCTTTTCTGAATGTCTTCATAATCTTTATGTGGAGATCTCTTCAGCATCTCCTGCGCACTGTTAACACCCAGCCATACAACAGCTGGTCTCTTTTTACTGGTGCCTTGGTTCTCCTGTGGTCTAAGGCAGGCAGGCACTCTTCTGGTTAAGCGTGCTTTCACATTTCAGTCCTCAGAAGTGTACAGCATTCTATTTGGTTCCAAAATATTTATTAACAGCTCTGGTGAACTCATCCCTGGTGTGACATTACCTGCCTACAATGTTAAATTCTAGTACTGACTTTTGTAAGGAAAAAAAATGTGCTTTGGAAATTAATTGCAGGGATGGCATAAAATGAAAGTAGACTTCCTTGTAGAAACAGCTTTTGGTCAATGTACCTGCTTTTTTCCCCTCCTAGATGCAAAGTGAATGTTCTCATCACTGTTTCTTGGGTTAAATGCTTGAACCATTAAAATATGGAGGAGGAAAAGCTCTTGGTTTTCCCCTCCTAGATGCAAAGTGAATGTTCTCATCACTGTTTCTTGGGTTAAATGCTTGAACCATTAAAATATGGAGGAGGAAAAGCTCTTGGTTGTGAGGCATGAAATAGCGTTACTGCATTCCATCTGGCTTGGACACGGTTGTCTGATTTCAGAGTCTTTCTTTGTGGTATCACCCTTCCTTTTGTCCCTGATTCTCCTTGGTGGCCCTCTTGCAGGTCTCTGAGGGCAGAGGACAGAGCTTGCAGTCCAGAATGGCTTGACTCTAGGTTTGAGAGCAGAAACCGAAGGAAGTGTCATTTTAAACATAAAAAGGATCTCTGCATATCCAGCCAGTCAGCACAGAATACCCAGGTGAAAGCTTTCCTCTCCTGTCCTTCATCCTTTTTCATTTACCCATGTCTTGGTGTGCATGAGATCATGTCCTTCAAGCAGAGGGGCAGCAGAACAAAGCAGTTTTCAAAGGAAATGAAGAGTTTGTATCTGGATTTCATTTGCTTTTTCTTCTATTTAGTAAGCTGTACAGTCTTTAATAATAAAAGACTTGCTAGTTCTTGTGTTCAGACACTGAATTATTATGTCTCAGAATCTCTGATTTTGCTAAAGAGTAATGAGTGTGTGCAGTGCCTTCCTGTCATGTGCTGGAGATGTAATCAGCAACCAAGGTGCTTTGGGAAGGAATACTTTCAAATACTATCTTACTAGGAATGGAAACAGCGTGTAGTCATATAAAAAAATCCTCTCGGAAGCTGAGAGGTTTGGGAAGATTGGATCTGGTATAGGTAGTGTTAGAGACTGTGCTCATCTACTGGATTTACCCTTTGTTGATTTTTCAGCATAGATCCTCATAACACAACGTCAGCAGAAATGCAGGCAAAGCTTAAAGGATTACTCTGATTAACATGAGGATGCGAGTTTTGGGTTGTGTTTGTTTCATTAGAGCTGAAGGAGTCGCTTGGGTGCTTAGATTGGACTTGTGCCCGCCTCTAACCATATGGTACAGTAGTTGATGGAATGCAGATAATAACTTCATTTTCTTTGCTGTTTAGGTTCAAACTTGTGCTAACAGGTCCCCTCCCAAGCTTTGTTTCAACCCACTATGTGAACCTTGTAAGGAAACTCATCTCTCAGTGCCTCAGTTTCCCTGTACTGCAAACAGCAATAATAACATGCTGTTGCTCTTGTAATGCATTTAGAGTGTACTGATGAAAAGCACCAAATATGAGCTTGCTATTTAATTATTAGGCCTATTGCTTGTACTCAGTTTTTCTGACTATGCAATGGGAACACCCATGATTGGGAAATCTGGACTTCCCATGTCTATCTGGGCAGCACCTGGGCAGTGCTGGCCCAGTTGGGCCATGACCTACAGTGCTGGCAAACATAGCTGGTGTTAGCCAGCCGGCCACTTCAAAGGGCAAGGGTGAGAAGGGAGGGAAAACTTGTAGGGGAGAAAGCGTGCTTCAAACCTGAATAAGGCAAAATTTTCCTCTTCTGACCTGGGAGCCTGAATAAATGGGCAGTGCTACTTCCTAGGTAATTTGAAGCTATATTAGTATTTCAAAAGAGAAATTAGTCAAACCAGCTAAACCACTTAAACTTTTGTCATAGGTACGTGATGAAATCCATGTCCATCAGCCCTGAGCAGTTGTTTTGTGGGGTTGGGTCAAGGCATGTTGGAGCCCCCATTTCCCTGAGTGGTTTGCGAGCGGGGTCCCAGGGAAAGGGAATACTAATTTCTCTTTCCATGAAGAATTACTGATGAATGACCTTTCACATTTGAGGTCCTAAGACACACTCTGTGAATGCGTGTAGCAAGTTTTTACTGCTTTTTAAAGGATTAAATTTAACATTGGAGGAATCTGCTTTGGAAGTGACTTTGACGTTTTGGAGGCAGGCTAAACCAGCCCCTCGGGGTAATGCGTGTGCTATTCAGATGTGTTCTAATCTTCTGAGGACAAGTATAGGTAGTGTATGTATGGTAGATATTATATGTATATTTTTAAGCCTTTCCATTTAAAAGTGAGTCTTTATGGAGTGATTGTAGAAAGAATTGTATTATGCTGTAGTGTTACACCAAACGTACAAACCTACAGGGAAAGGCTCATGCCTTAAATTTAAGGAGTATAGGCTGTGCCCAGATCTCAGTGTAGAAACTGCATTTAGGGGGAGACAGTTTCAAGATCAAAGACCTGTTGTTATGAATGATTCCTCAGTCTCCTGACTCCAAGGTTGCTTGACCTAGAAGCAGCAGGCAATCAATGATGTCATTTTAAGGGATTTGGAGTTTATCTTCAAAGTCACGTGATTTTTATAATGTCTTCAAGGAGAAATCTGGCTGCAGAGCTGCACGTTAACTCCATGAAAAGTTTGGTGAGCCAATAGTGATCCAAAAGTTTTGCATAAACATAAATGAGAGAGCGCAGTTAGGAAAAATCAATATTGAGTATAAAGTAGTTCAGAGTCCCCCTACCTTTTAAAAGTCCTAAGGTGCTTTGCCATCCAGCAGCTAATGAAATCTTCACTCACCTCTGCATGTTTTTGTCCTCTTGCCTCGCATCTTTTATTTGATTTAATTGTGCTTCTCCACTTGATGTCAGTGGTGCTTTCTTCCAATAACTAAGTTATGTCCTTCAGATAAAATGGAGAGTCCTGATTTCTTTTTTAGGTAGATGAAGTATAAATTCATGAATATGGTCTGAAAATCTCAGCTTCAGATTATTCCTGATGTCTGCAAGCTTGTTTCAGTCTAGCCATTTTCCTGCATAGTGTGAACTACCTCACATATTTACTTTTTTCCCCACTTTTCTACTTTCCCGGTTTCATTACTTTTTTTCTTTCCTGTTGCGTAGAGAGGCTGCTGCTGCTATTTTTCTTTCTGCATGTGTAAGCTACCTTCTTCCCTTCTCCTGCTCCATATCACAGCTCTTGTCTCTTCCAGCTGGCCTCCCTCTGCAGCTTCTATGTGAAATGGAAGTTACTAAATGTAAATGGCTTCTCAACAGCACTTAAAAATTTAGGTATCTAAAATGAAATTGTTTTATCTGTAAAAGAACAAGGGGGAAATGACTCTGCACCTGGTTTTGATGTGATAAGCAATTGCTTATCTGAATGGCCTGAGTAACTTTGATCAAGATTCTGATAATGCCTACGGTCTGCAAATACCTAGGTTTGGAGAATTATTTGTGCACTAAGTAATTCCTGATGATAATAGTTACCAGGAATGGTGTTAGAATGTCTCACAATAAATTTTTCAAGCAACTAGCCTACACATAGTGCTTTTTATTTTCAATTATGTTTAAAACACAAACTCAGAACTTGTTTTTAAACATGAGTTAAATTTTTCTTGGTGTACAAGCTGTCTTACTAATTCAGACTGAAGTCATTGCAGCATAAAATTACAGCACAGAAAGCCAGAAATATGCAGGATCCAGGCCATTAGTTGTACATGGTGAGGGAGGAAAACCCTGCAGCATCGGACAATGAAAACTCCCGTTCAGCAAGCCCTCAATTTAATACTTAATGCCCTCACTTGTGCTGTGTGGGACACAGTTTATGTTCCAAGAAAGTGGACAAACTTGCTCCCATCTATTATTTTGATGCTGAAAAGAAAACATCATATCTGGTTTCTCTGCGTACGTTTCTTCCAATGAAGCAAGGTGTCATAGTCTGGTGGAGTAAGTGAGAAGTGGAACTGAAAGGATCGATCGCTGCATCCCCAGCTGGTAGGCAACTCCGTGCCTTGCTGTTGTCTAGACCAGACTTTTCTTGGCAGATGCTTCCCACTGGTGTTGGCAGTGGTGACAGTAAGCACGTAAGCGAGGCTTACTGATTCCTGCTGTCATTAGTCATGTCACTTAGGTCATTACCTTTGGAGCCCTCCTTTCTTTCTCCTGTCAGCCACCTCCACCTCACAGGAGAGGTATGCTAGGAAGTGCTCAGCTGTAAAATGGCAGGGTAGAGGCAGACTAGGCAGGTACTATTTTTTAAAATTTATTTCCCGTCCTCCCTGCTTAATATTTTCTGCAATATTTTCAAAGATCAGAAGCTGTTGAGTGCTTGCTATCAAGCTTGTACTTGCTCTGTTGCTTTTGAAATAAGAGCTAATTTTGCCTTCTTCCAGACTTCCTGAATGACTGAAGGTCTTGGAGGTTTGGTGCTTCAGATCACTGAATAGCTTATTGCTATTTGTAATGTATTATTGTGACTTTTGGGCATGATTCTGCAGTCTCATTTCAATATCTGCTCTAGGAAGTGGCTCACATAGCTCTTGGTGATGCTGGCAGGAGCTTGACACGGTCAACTCGGTATTCCTCTACGTGGAGTGTGAGTCAGGAGATTAGATTTTGCCTTTTAGCATCTTTAATAGTTTGGAGCTGTTTGAACACATCCTTTCAGGCTCTGAGATCCCGGGAATGCTACCATGTTTGCATGCTGAAAATCCTACGGCATCGTGGCAAACACAGTAGTGTCTGTGAAATGCATGCAATACTGTTTGCAGCTCCTGTGTGTTTGGATGCACATAATGTCTTTACAACTCTGGCCAAGCCCTGTGATAGCTACTGGCTGCCAGAAAGTCTCTTAACTGTGAAAAGAAAATCCAATGACACTGTGAAAAGTTCTTCCAGATCTTCCTGGGTCTCCTTAGCTTGATTGTACCTGTCCCTCTCTGAAAGTCCAGCCCAGAAAGTGTTGGGCTGTTGAGGATGTTATAAAGAGAGTTTCATGTCAAACCAAGAGCTTACATTTTTGAGGTTGCTTGGGGCAGCCTCTCAGGTAGGCTGTCACATGGATGGTCACTGCTGAGCGGGCTCAGCAAGCTGGTGTTGCTAAAATGCAGATTTTCAGATGAGCCTGTCTTGGTGCTGGCCACAGGAAGGCCATCCCTTGCAGACTGCTCATGCCAAGGATGTGTTTCATGGGTGCACAGGAAATAAGCTGAGAGTGTGATGGGGTAACAGCATTCACCATGGGAATGGATCTGGAGTACAGATTTTCTGCCTCTTCCTATGGGTAGTCTATCACCGTGACCCTTAAATGCTGCTGTTTCCCTGCTGCTTCTGCTGGATGTCATCACCTACCAGGAAACAGGTGGAAAAAATGTCCAGGAAAAATGGACCAGGTTTTTGCAACAGGCAGTTTGGGTTTTGGCAGCTGAGGTGAGCAGGTGAGTTTCCATTCAGCATCAGTTTCTCTGTGCAAAATGGCAGGAAATCTGGTGTTTCAATCCCTTATCTCTTTGACACTTGTCTGGGCATTAACTCAAATGCCCCAAATATTTCACAGCCCAGGTAATGTAAAAAAGAAAATAATGTCTATTTTCAATGTTGCAAAAGTCTGAAGCAGCATTTTTGAATATTGCTCATATCCAAAGTGGCAGTTGCCAAACCAGCCCTACATGTAGCCCGGTATCATGTGAAGTGGTAGCTAGAGGAATTGATAGCCCCTCTTCTTTGCCTTTGCCTCCTGCTCCCGCTTTGGTTTGGACACCCCTTACGTTTCCCCGTAACAGATCTTTCTGGTTCCCTTAATCCTGAGAGTGATGCAGGGGGGTTGAAGGGTGATGGCAATCCTGTCCAACTCCCTTCCTCTCCCCTGGATTTGTGTAACTGGCAGATGGATAAGTCTATGCATTCCTTTGGAGTCAGAAATAAAAGAAACATCAGGATACTCTAGCGTTATGAAGACTTGTGGAACATCTCAGGCTCTGCTCTCTGCTTCTAGGTCAGCATAACTGCAGCGCCCAAACATTTTGCTTGATCAAGATCAAGGCTAGGGCTCCCATCATAATAGCAGCGCCAGTGTCTCTCTATTCGTGTGGTCTCCTGCATCAAAGTCGTGAGCCCAGCCAAGCGTCTTGCAACACTATTGGTTTGGTTTTCCTTTGCAAATTGGTATGACCCTGATGCAATACAGTACAAACTGATGTGCAGCTTTTTCTTCCTCGGCACTGATCTGGACACAGTTTTGCTTCTAGTGCTGAAAACCTGCAAATGTAACTTTTCTTTAAAAAAAGTAAGCAATTCTATGTGAAGTTTCTAAAACATTCAAGTTTTCCAAGTGCGCAGTTTGTTCCTGTACACAGGAGTACTTCCAATTCAAAACCACGGGCAGGTCAGAGCTCTCTTGCCAGTATCAGCAGGGCTATATCCTGAAATTGTTTAGAAAATGAGCAAATGGATCTTTGTAAAGTGTCTTGCTAAATGTTACACTAAAGCAGTTTGCATACATTCAACTGCTATTGTAAACTGGTGATATTCCCCACCTTTCCCCCACTCCACCTCCTGTTTGAACTGCCTTGGAGTGGAGATGAGAATTACTAAAATGACAACATAAAAAAAATACTCCACAAGTGAGCAATCTAGGCTTGCTTTCTTCCCCCCCCCCCCCTTGACTGTAAAAAGAGTTGGAATGAAAAGCATCCAGCTTCATGCTTGGAAAAAAGAATCTTTAGGTATTTTGCCGAGTAATTGCAGTAGCTGAGATTAGGAGCTGGCTGTAGAGCCTTTGCTGTTGCGATGTCCCTGCTTGTCAGTCTGGATTGACCTCAGTGTATATGGCATGGGCTAAAAGAAGAGGCTGAAGGCAGCGCCCTCCTACAGACGCTGCACTTGCTTGCTAAGCCTTCCTCTTCTTCCTCCTCCTCCTCCTCCATTGCTGGGTGTTGTGGCTGCGCCAGACCACTGAGGCATCCGGCTTGGTGATCTGCACAGCTTGCAAATGGTGGGCCACTCCTCTCCAAAGAATGTGCTCAGGAATACTGGCCCTGTTTATTTTATTTGGCATTATTAGAAAAAAAGACCCAACCCTGAACCCTCTGTTGTCAGAATTTTCTTTAAATAGCCAGTTTTGAAAACAGGAAATTCCTTTACTTCTGGAAACACGAAACAGATCTGACTATTACATATTGGTTTTAAATCTCTCAATTATCCACTGTTGCCCCTTACCTCTGACTTTCTTTTCTCTGCTCTGTGAAAGACTCTGTGTATTATTGATAAGCCAGTATCTTCAGGTGTTTTGCAAGCCTCAAGGGTGTGCTGCCATGGAGGAATTCAATGTGTTTTGTTTAAAGCTGGCAAGGCTGATGTTTTCTGTATCCACCGTGTTCATTATATGTATGAACATGAGACATTCTGATCACTGAGGTTTGATACAGAGGTATGGTCTGCTGACTCAATAAAATAATAAAAAAGAAGGGAGAAAATGAGAATTGGCATCACAGAGCTAAATGAAGGACAATATTTTTTTTTATAAATTTTTTTTAAGGCTAATAATTACAGCCTACTGACAAGAAAGGGCATACCAGTGGAAGTGGAGTACTTTTAAAAATTCAGGGCCTGAAGGGACTTCAAGATATCTTCTATTTCATCTCTTTGCCCTTAAGAAGGATAGATGTTTATCTTCAAAACCTCTGATGAGCGTGATTTCACAATCTGTCAACAACTCCTGTGCAGGGCCTTCACTCTCCGTGTCAGAAAGATTTTTCATAATACCCTCAAAACTTATTAGGTATAGAGCAGGGTTTTGTTTTCCTTCGTGCAGCAGAGCAACGGATGAGTGTCCTTTCTGTACAGGTATCTGGTCTCAGGACTGTAGATTCGCTGGATGTATTCATCATCTCTGTAACTTTCTCTTAATGTTCTGAGCTTTAACTTGCAGATCATGTTTCCAAACGTCTTTTGGCTCTTGTTGCATGCTTCTTGGACCATATCCCAAATGTGCCTGCCTTTTTCTGAAAGGGTTATTTCCCAGGCTGGGCGAAGTCTCCATCTGAAGCCTCATGGCTGCTGAGCAGAGAGAAATAGCTGCTTCTTAAGCTGTGCCTATGATATACTATAAGTCCGTGTTTTGGTGGTCTTTGCATACACTGTGTATCATTGACCTCTGACCTATTTGCAGTCCTTTGTATCTGCAACTTTGGTGTTTTGGAGGTACTGCTGCCTCTGTTTATTCTGCTTTTGTTTCTGCAGAGTCCTCCTTTCTAAGCAGAGCATGGTGCTATTAACTATCCTGGGAATGTGTTGGCTCTCAAATAATCACAAATGGGGCCACTGTGCCAAGTTTTGGTTTGGAGTAACTGTTTTTTCTGCTTCCAGGCCTTGATGTAGCTCCAGAAAAATAAAGGTGTTTACGGATGTATTATGCATTAGCACCCTGGTTGCCAGCCCTTTGTAGCTGGGTCCTGGCTCCAGCTGGGTGCTGTGACACCTCTCGAAGCTGGCAGGAGTCTCTCCATCGATCCGTGATGCTCATGTCTGGACTCTCTCCTTACCATGGTGTTGGGGAATGGCTCAAGGAACGGGGACATGGGTCCCTGGACGAGTTAGTTTGCAGCATGTAACAGCATCAAGTCTGAGCTGGTGTGCCTAGGCCTCCGTTAGCATAAGCGGGCTCGGTTAGCATAAGGGAGCTATGCAGAAGGCCCATGAAGATTACGATAACCTTGAGCAAGGTGTAAGCAACATTCCTGGTAACGAGCCAGCATAGAAAGGATAAGCGGCCTGGAAACAAACTGCGGCCGGGAAACTAACTAACTGCGGCTGGGAGACAAACTACGGCCGAGAGATGAAGTCACCAGTAGCCAGTAATGTTATAATACGAATGCATAATTAAAGTAAAGGTAGCCAATTATGTTATAACACATGTGCATAATTAAAGCAAAGGAGCATAAAAGAAGCTGTGTCACATCAATAAACTGGAAGCTTGCTTATCACTCATATTGAGTCGGCTGCATTCTTCCACCACCTCTCAGGATCCTTCCCGAATTTCTCCAACACCATGGTGCAGTGCGTTCTTCTCAAAGCCTTTTGGTAGCTTCTTGCACATAAGGTGAGACTCATCTTTGCTTAACCCAGCCCTGCTGCTGCCCTTGACACTGAATTTGCTACCTCTTGCTCATTCCCTCCAAGGCTGGTAGGGCATTGAAGTCTCACACTTCCTTTCCTAAAGCACCCCAAGGTGCACTTCTGCAGGGGCGGCAGAGGATCAGCAAGGTGTATTTACCATCTAGTCTGTGTGATGCTGGGCTACAGAGACCCCCTGACCTGGAGCCGGAGGGAGGAGGGCTCACCTCCAGAGTCCTGGGACACCGTGACAGCATCCATGCCATTCACTCTCTGTTAGTAATCTTGCTTTATGCTTAGCTGCTTTCTCCCGTAAGGGTCTTGGGGACAGAGATACGTAGGTGTTGGTTAACACTGGTTTGGCAGTGACCTGCTACCAGTAGGCGGAGCTGTTAGGATCTATACACCCCACTGGGTAGCCAGGCAGAAAGTAGATAACAAGTAGCCTTTAAATCTAGGCAAGCCTATCTTGTTCAGCGAGCAACCTCGCAAATGTATCAACAGTTTTAATTCACTTCTGGTTAATACAAAATCTATGTTACCTTGTCCATGCTTCAAACAGCACACTGTTGAGCTGCACTGCTCAGCCCTGCAGCTTCAACCTGATCCCTGGTATTGGTCTGGTCCAGGACACAGCTACTTTTGCTGTTAACTTTATTAGCTCTCAGCAAAGGATAGCTGCTCTCAGCAAAGGATCGTAAAACAATTGCCACATTAGCAAGGAAATAAACCAAACCAGAAATAACTCTTTGTTTTAATTCCAGCATAACATGTTGGGAGCAGTTTGAGTATGCTTTGGCATGCTGAGTGGTAATGGAATTTTCTAGGTTGGTGAGCTTGAAAAATAGTGATTGATCGTAGCCGAAAGAAGAAAGATGTGTGTATTCCAGATCAATAGCTTTCTAGTTCGCGGACAATAGCTTTGTAGCTCACCAGTGGCCTGCACAGCCCACTGACCATTCTGATACCTCCTTGTGCTGAATTAGTGTGATGCTTTTCCCTTTGAAACATCACCAGTGGGGGGGAAAGAGTGATTAGCTGCTAGTAGAAGATAAGCTTCCAAATGATGTCCCCAGAAATGTTAGGAAAAAAGAACAAGAAAGTAACTTGTTTTTTTCCATCCAAAAAAGCAGTGGTATTAATTTTAGTCTTTGTAAAGTTTCTTTGGAACATCACAGTATCACAGTATCATAAGATTGGAAAAGACCTTTGAGATCATCAAGTCCAACCTATGACCCAACACCTACACCTACTCCTACTCATCAACTACACCATGTCACTAAGTGCCTCATCCAATCTCTCTTTAAACACCTCCAGGGACGGTGACTCTACCACCTCCCCGGGCAGCGTATTCCAGTGACCAATCACCCTTTCAGTGAAGAACTTCTTCCTAATGTCAAGCGTAAATCTCCCCTGGTGAAGCTTGAGACCATGTCCTCTTGTTCTGTCGATGGTCACCTGAGAGAAGAGACCAACCTCTGCCTGACTACAACCCCCCTTTAGGTAGTTGTAGAGAGCAATAAGGTCTCCCCTGAGCCTTCTCTTCTCCAGGCTAAACAACCCCAGCTCCCTCAGTCGCTCCTCATAGGGCTTGTGCTCCAGCCCCTTCACCATCCTTGTTGCTCTCCTCTGGACGCACTCCAGCATCTCAACATCTTTCTCAAACTGAGGGGCCCAGAACTGGACACAGTACTCGAGGTGTGGCCTGACCAGTGCCGAGTGTAAGGGGATGATAACCTCTCTAGTCCTGCTGGCCACACTGTTCCTGATGCAGGCCAAGATACCATTGGCCTTCTTTGCCACTTGGGCACACTGCTGGCTCATGATGTGGTGGTGTGTGATTGAGTTTACGTGAGGGGTCTTGCTGGTGATTTCATCATGTCTCAGTGCAGCTCTGTCTGACAAATCTTCTTTCCAGCTCACTTGGGGAGTGAGTTGAAAATCCTGATTCTTATGCAGAGGAGCAGAGTAGCCAGCTAACCAGTCCGACTGGGTGGTTTTGGTGTCATCTTCCCAGACTGTAGAATCCTTAAGTTTTATTCAGTGTCCCTGAGCTGGGGTGCTTTGTTTGTTCTTACTTTTGGGTGGTGGCTCTTGACAGTGTCAGCTTGCTGGGTTTGCTGAAGTTGTTCTGCACAGAGAATGAGTTTCCGACATACACAGCAGTGACTTGCCAGGGTACCCCAACATGTACGTGAGCGGGGCTTGAGTGTAATACTGGCTTCAGCTGGCACTTTTTAGCTGCCCTGGGGAAAGATATGGCCTGTGGCTGTAGCAGAGGAGGAGGGCTGCTGCCAGAGTAACATGTCAGGCTGGCCAGATATGCCTCCTGGACTTTCTTCACCTGGGAGTTGTATTTGGGCCTCGCAATATTTAATTATTGCCACTCCTATCAACATATACAAAGGTGCTAATAATTCTAGTTTTCCCCAAGTACCTGGCACTGAGCACAGTCTCTTGGACCACAGCATGTATTTTTCTAATATGACACCTGTCTTGCTACAAATAATTTACCTGCATCAAATGTGTTTGGTATGTGCATTAGAGGATTCTTTTGGATATAGCACTCCAGCATTTCGGGGTATGGCTCATATTGACAGCATTAAGTTTTCATGGAGTGAAGCATATTCATGTGTATTTCACAATGAGGCATGTGAAAAATGGAGCTTAGGTTCCCTCTGCTGCCTTGAAGGAAGCTTGCCTTTTTATTAAGCCATGGATGATCTCTACTGTCTGACTTTTGCTTAAACATAGGCATACATGGTAAGCTTGTTGCTGTTTTATTAGACAGCTATCTAATCTTCAACCTCTGGCTTAACATATATACATTTTAGCATTTATGTTAGTTCCTATAAAATAGGAAAAGCACATCATGTAAAACAGTCCAGTCCCTGGGTTCTGTGATAGTCAGGGGCCTGGAGCACGTGCTTTGGAAAAGACTGAGCAACAGGAGCTTCTTGAGCCTGGAGAAGAGCTGAGTTTGAAGGAGGATCTTGTAGAAGCTTGCCCCTACCTATGGGGAAATTAATGAAGAGGTGAAGCCAGGCTCCAAGGGACAATGGCTGCAAACTGAAATGGAATTTTCTGACAAAATATTAAAAAAAAAATCATGAGGGTAAACATTGACAAATTGCCCAGCAGGACTCTAGGAGCTCTGTCCTTGGAGTTTTTTCAGGTCCAATTGGACCAAGTCCTGCTCAACGTCACATGAAATCAGGGTTGATCTCGCTTTGAGCAGGAGGCTGGAGGCTTGCCATGGTTCTTTCCCACCTGAACAACCTTGTTTAGTGATGTTACCCATAAACATGGACTTCAGAGATGAGTGAAATGCAGCATGGCCTGAGCTTGTGCTCCATTTGGTATTCCACTTCTAAATGGGAGTGAAAAAAAGGGACTGTATTGTGATTCTGCTAAACTGGGAGGGCAAGTGCGGGGGTATTATCTGGGATGCAGCAAATAGAGCCCTGAAGTCATCCTAACCTTCAGCCTTGCGGTTTTCCCCCTTTCTTAAATTGACTGTATGGTTTGACTGAAATTGTGTTGCAAATCCAGATTTTGTTGCAGGAACTGAAACTAAAATAAAATAAAGCAGTCTTCCATGCTGGCTGGAGCCTGCTCACCCCAAGCATACTGGCCCTCCAGTGGTTGGGGTGCCTCTTCCAGTGGTCAGGGGCTGGGCTGTACATGCAGGGAGGGGTAGGGGTGAGGTGTCAAGCCCTTGGTAAGCAGGCTGTGGAGGAAAGCTGGTGCCCAGTGTCCTGGGGGCGTTGTCAGCAGCTTGGGTGGCAGCTGTGGGTTGATCTGTATCCTCACCAGCACTGACTGGTCTTGCATTTGTGTTTTCACTGATGCCATGGGCCAGTTTAGGGAAGTGAAAGGAGTGGGGACCTTGTGAATATGTTCCCTATATGGGTGAATCATAGAATCGCTTGGTTGGAAATCTTACCCGTCCACCTCTAAACCCTATCCCTGAGCACCTCATCTACCCATCTTTTAAACACCTCCAGGGATGGTGACTCAACTGCATCCCTGGGCATCTGTTCCAGTGCCTGACAGACCTTTCGGTGAAGAAATTTTTCCTGATGTCTAATCTGAACCTCCCCTGGTGCAATGTGAGGCCATTTCCTCTCATCCTATCACCTGTCACTTGGGAGAAGTTACCAACTTCTCGCTACAGCCTCCTTTCAGGCAGTTGTAGACAGTGATGAGGTCTCCCCTCAGCCTCCTTCTCTCCAGACTAAACAACCCCAGTTCCCTCAACCACTCCTCGTAACACTTGTTCTCCAGCCCCCTCACCAGCCTCACTGCCCTCCTCTGGACGTGCTCAAGTCCCTCAATGTCCTTCTTGTAGTGAGGGGCCCAAAACTGAACACAGGATTCGAGGGTATCAAACGGGGGTGACACACATAATTCAACAAGCATCTCTTGCATCCTTGGCGTTTGGTTAGAAAACTGTATGACTGCTGACGCCGGGAAAGCAGAGGTTGGGAGGGATACGGCTTAAAAAGCAGGGATGGGGTGGAGCTGCTGCTCGTGGGGTGGATGGAGAGAGGGAGCCGCTAGAGGCCTCCCCAGGCTGGGGTTTCTCGTCTCTTCTCTCGTGCGGGCAGAGAAGAAAAGGTCCTGCAGTCGGATGCGGGGTTTTTTTTGAAGGTGAAAATCATCCGTTTGCAAATCTGTCGTGCGGCTGGGCCTTGCACCGTTTTCTATGAGCACTGATCTTTCCCCTGACACACGGTGCGAGATCGCAGAAGTGCTGAGTTGAAAGCATTACCTCTGCCTTTTTAGCTCCAGGTTATTTTATTCTGCCTCCACCTGTCATATGGTCTGGGGAATCTGTGCCTCTTAGGTCACTGATACTTATATTATTCCTTATTTTCTTCCTTATTTTGCCTTGTCTCTCTTATCTTTCTTCTTAGTGCCGAGGGTTTTCAGGCAGAACTTACTGGTGGTCTGAAAACATCTGCTGTGTAAATTTGTCATACAGGTTGTGTTTGGCCATAAATTTGTCACAGAGATTGTGTTTGGCCATCGCAAAGTATGTTTGACGGCACTAAGCTAAGTGGCTAAGTGCTTGGTGATTTATGGTCCACTTAGGGTGCAAACACAGTCATTCATTCACCTCATCAAAACAAATAAGTTTGGCGTTAGTGAGAATACTTCATCACTGCTCGGCTGCCCTGACTTGGCTGGAGATGCGGGGATGGCAGCTGAGCAGAGACTGGAGCCTGGGTGCTTGGAGTGGTCAAGGAAGGTGTCAGTGGGCACTCACCCTGTCCTCGCAGACTGCACCAGTGCGGCTTGCATCAATTTCAAGTGAAAGGGAAGGGAAATACTCTTTTTTTCCTAATGCAAATATCCCTGGCTATATTTTTACAGTTGTTGGGCACTATCCTGTTATGTATGAAGTATATATAAGAGCAAGTATTATGTATTTAAAAACTATCCAATGCTGTTTTTCAAATGTAAGAGAACCAGACAGTGTTGAGGTACTCCTTCATATTCAGAAGCTTTGTTGCATTTTAGGTGAAGATTTTTTGAAAATAATATGTATAATCACTTAAACATAAATGATCAACTAATAAAAAAGCAAATTTTATAATGTTCTCCCTTTTTTACCGCTCAAAAATTGTAGCTTATTTTTCTTTTTTTAAGTTTAGAGACACACCAAATCAGATTTTTCATGCATAATTTTCATAAGCTCAAGTATGACACCACTAGGAATGTAGTTTTGAGTTGAACTTGAGCTCCCAATTTTCAGCCTCACAGTGAGACTGTGTAAAAAAAAACAGGGAGTTAAAAGTTCTGGCAAACCGCGCTTCAGCATGTTGCAATAACACTCAGGCTGCAATGCCTGTCGGCACAGCTCACCACCATCTGCCTGTCTCTTTCCTCTGCTTTTTTTCTTCTTTATGTTGTTTAGGTTTGAACGACTGTGTCTAAACAACAGGCTGGCTTCCTATATACAATATCTTCTGCTATTTAAAAGTTTACTGAGTGGAAAAACAGTAGGAAAATGTTTCAGAGATGAGAAGAGTGGGGAAGGGGAAGCAAAGCCTTCATGATCCATGACTTTTAAGGGATAGAAGAAAGATATGCTTCTACTAGTTCTGGTTCCTGAGGGTTTTTGCACATCCTTTTCCATGTTGTGATGGAAGATATAGGAGGGAAATTGAACTCTCATCCATCAGCAGTGGACTGGTTGCTTCTTTTCCCATCTTAACTGCTTGGTCTTCAGCAGCTGGGTTGCTTGTCCTCTGTGTTTTTTGTTTTTTTTTAGGGGCCAATTTCTCTTTCTACCATATCTCTTCCTTCCAGACTGCCCCGTCTGTCCTCATTCTTCATCTTGTCCTGCTCTCCAGCTCTCTCAGACATGTTGTGCCCCGTGGCTGGTTCCTATTTGTGTCCTGCGGTTGTGCATCTTACTCCTGGGAGAGGGAATGAGCCCTGGGATCCAGTGAGCAACCTGAAGGAGTCAAACTGGCATGCAGCTTTTTACCAGCCAGCAGGTGAGTATGCATGTCAAGCCAAGACAGCAGGAATGAAGGGCAGGAGCTGTGATGGAGCACAGCCAGGTCAGGGATAAGAACTGAAGTTGGCCACATTCCTGCAGCCGTTCAGGCCCCTCTCAGTCAGCAGTGCTACCTCCTTGCCCTCATCTGTGGTTCCACCCCGGGCTGTGGCACCAATCCCTGTCTGACCCTTTGGAGGCTTGCGTTAGCTTCAGCACAGTGGGCCGAGACATAAATGTCCTGTCCCACAATGGGGAAACCCCCAAATTTTGAATTTTCCCACTGATTATCCGGCATCAAGTCAGAGCAGACTTGGGCTGAGGCTCAGCTCACATAGACTTTCTAAAGCACTAGGATAATAAACACAGCAAGAGAGACGAAATCTCCCCTCCCTTTCTGTGTCTAGCTGTAGTCCTGAGATGTTCCTTTTTGACTGAAGAGGGTATAAAGGATGAGATTTCATTTCCAAGCAGCCCATGGAACAGCCCAGGGCAAGAAATTCCTAGAAGCTTCCTTCTTTCCCCTTCTTAAATGGGTTGTTAAAGTCTGGAGCTAAACACTGCAGCAGGGAGGTGAGAGAAACAAATGGGGAAATAGTTTCCTGAAGGGAGGAAGAAAGAGCAGTTTTTCATATTCACTCATCTGTTCAGGATATTATTAGATCTGCGTGGGAACAGCCTAACAAAAGGAGGAAGCATGAGAGAAGCAAGCTAGGTGACAGTGATGTGCATGGGGACAGTGCTGAGGGAGCTGGTGCCATGTCATCCTCAAACTTTCCGGAAGGTTTCTTCCACATGTGCCATCTTTGTCCCCTGCCCCCAGTACAGGAAGAAGTACAGTTTAGGAAGAAAATTAGCAGCTTTGCTGCTGTGCAAGTGTTGGTCGCAATGTTGCTGACAATGTGATGCAAGGAGCTCAAGGCAGGCATCGTGACACAGAGCTGTTCTCAGGTTTGTTCTTCTGGAGATCCCAAAGTGCTCTCTTGCTCCCATGAGCTCTTCCAGCACAGCAGGATTGAGCAAATGGAGCAGGGGCAGCTCTTGCTGAAGGGAGGGGGAATATGCAGTTTGTAGAGAGCAGACAAGCTCTCTGAACATGGAGTCCGCATTGCCTGCAGGGAGGAGAATGAGCTCCTGCGAGGTCTGATTTGAGGCTCGAGGCAACTTCAGAGAATAGCAAAGGGTTACAGCTCGCCACTTCTCTCTCTCCCCTACTGGCAAATCACTTGTGACCCCAGTCAGCTTTAATTACTTCGAATAGGTAATTTACCAACACTCTTATTGAGTAATTAGCATGTGTGATTATATTCCTGAGAGGGGGGGAAAGTCATGTCTGAAAAGTCCAGCTGGCAGTGCAGCTTTCCTCTGCCTGCAGTGTCCAGCAGTGCAAGGTCCTAGTACCCCTGCAGGTCTCTGCTCTCTGTGGCAGCAACCCAGGAGATATTGCTGTAGACCATTTGTATGTGGGTTTGGGTTTTGTTGTTTCTTGCCCTGGTCACCTGAAATGAAAGAGTGATAAAATCAGCCTTAAAGGATGATTTGCAAGAAGGGTAGTTTTTGTGGAAATTGTGGAAATGCTAGCATTACTTTACCTGACTGGCAAGGCTAGGGGAGGTGGGAAGTGTTATGCTGAACTTCTGTGGCAAGAAAACGAGTAGTTTGATGGCCAACTCTCCAAGCGTTCATAAAATACTAGATCTTAGATTATAGTGGCTGCATCAGGATTTAAATGCTATATTTATTATGCTGTAGTTAAAAGGAGACAAAGTCTCCTTTGGTCCAAAGTATCATGGTTTTGCACCTGCTTAACTGAATTATCCTTTTTTGCCAGTATTTCACTCCTTTAGATGCTTCTAATAGGTGTTGAAGGATATACTGTGGCAGAAGAAAATAACCTTTGTATCGCATGTTACATTAATTTCTCTGATAAAATGAGGCTACTGAGATGACCCATCTGACTCTTGTGATATTTTTGTAAAGAATAAAATTGAGTACTGTTGTTATGATTAGTGTATTAAAAGTATTAAGTTTGTTGTCTTAGCTATGCTGTGTTTTCTCATGCTCTCTTTCATGCTGATTGCTAATGACAGGTTTTGGCAGGAGCTACTCTAGGCAGTCTTTCCTGTGATGGGAACCAGATGGATGGTTTTATTCTGGCTGCCCCTCCCCGAACACCAGGAATGGGAGGAGGGGGAGCCCTTTTGGGGGACATTGGTAGAAAAGTAAATGATTGGCGGAGGACCAGTTCTCCTCTATCCCCAGCTTCTCTTCCCTTGAGTGTTCAGGTTTTGCAACTTTCAGCCTCACCCTTGGCTTCAGCTTCTTGGCTTTCAAGGGATTGTACTGTATGCTACATTTTCATTACTGGTACAATTGATGGAAAATCACATTTTATCATGTGAAAAATGCAGTGTTCTTGACTGTCAAAGCTCCATTCAGCTCGAAAAAATCTATGCAAGGCACTCTTTTATATTTCATGTATTTTGTGCATTGGATGGAATGAAAAAATAATGAAAGGCTGTATTTTGTCAACTTTTGCATCTGTCTGTCTGGCAGTGCTGACTGATTTGTTTTTTAAATGTATTTATTTCTTGCACTAAGCACTATTATTCTCCACCCTTTCACAATAAATGCAAATAATATGTGGAATGTTGGGAAAAGATAGATGCAAATTATTTGGTCCCCCCAGGTAAGTCTGCGAAGGAACTGGAAATGTGACTGCAGTGAGGAAAAGTACTGTCTTTAAATGAGCTGCAGCAATGATAACAAGGCTACTGTCTATCTGTGTTTCAGGTTTCTTTGAGGATTTTTTAAATTTTTTTTTCTTCTTCTTTTCTTTTTCCCTTTCCTCCCTTGTTGTGAAACTTTAAATGGGATCTGGGGACTCTGAACACCTGAGGTATATCACCCTGTCTATAAATCCCTCTGCCTCTGGTAGGACCACTGCTGCTCAGGTGTGATGCACACAGACCGCTCTAGCTATTGGATTGGTGCTGGAAGGAAGCTAAATAGCTGTGGTGTCAGCAAGAGTAGGCAAATACCTCTCCTGAGATCCAGATAGGTATAACTTTTAGCATTAATCAGGCTTTCCCTTAGGGGAAATATGTGGCTTCCCTCCCTGCACAGCCATGCACCAGCTGCGTTGGCACGTGGGCATGAGTCAGATGGAAGGAAGCCAGACTGACTTTGTGTTGTGAGATACTGCAAGTCTTGGGATGTCTTTGCAGCAGGACTAGCTTTTGTTCCTACCTTGCCATAGTCCCTAACTATGCTCCTATACAGGAGAAGTTATCAAGCCACTCTTTACTGTTCAGCAGTGGGATGTGGCCCCGGGCATCTCAGCTGTGCTCTCACATACCCCATGAGCCTGTAGCCTGCGGAGGATTATGTGGTGCAGCTGACAGACCTGTGAGCTGCTGGGATGTATTCCATGGTTCAGGCATACCTGTGATTCAGGATCTCCCCGCAAACTGAAAACAATGTTTTCTTTTATTACAACAATTTTTTTTTTAATGTCAGCGTTGTCTTCATACCTAGATCACTGTAATTGCAATTTCAAGTGAAAAGCCTGTGAAAAGAGGTGTTAGGATGCTCCTTCTCACCACTGTTTCATTATTGCCACTTGTAAAATTCGCTGTTGATTCCAGTTAAGACTTGAATGTAACACAAATTTTCAATTATTTTAAGTATCATAAAAGTGATGCCTTTATTCTTGCTAGATCCGTACACATTTTCTTTCAATGCAAAACCAGTAAACTGAGAAGTAAAACTTCGAGAGAAAGTAGTAAAAGTAAAAGCTTACAGAGAGATCTAGAAAATCCTTCTTTATAGTGGAGACGTTTTATCTCTGCACTTCTTGACTCCCAATGCTGTTTGTGTTAGGAGCTCTTCAATGGTGGCCATTAGAAGAACCTTGGTCCAGAGACCCTCCTGGCTGGGGGAGGGTACCTGACTGTGCCTTTGTAGTGAATTGTCTGCAAAATCCTTGTGAGGGTGCTGTGTTTGTGAGGACTTGCTGCCTTGGAAAGTAAATGGTCAGCAGTGCAGTGGTTTGAGTGAGAAGGTCAAGTAGAAGAGGATCCCAGCAGAAATCAAGTAGGAAGAGACCTCAGGAGGGCTTTGGTCCAACTTCCCACTTACGGCACTTAAGAGCAGACAGAAGTGGTCAGAGGTAAATGCATGTCATCATTCCCTTGCTCTGTAGAAGATTTTCCTGAGACTCTTTGTTTAGGAGGCAGTGTTATCAATGACCCCACAGGTCTGGGACACTTCTACAGGATGCTCTCTGCCTTGAGGAAGTGGATGCAAGGGCTTGAGGACCTGCTGTATCCTCTTTTGGGAGTAGGTGTGGAGCAAGCAAAGCCATCCTGCCGACTGGGGGTGGGGGCAAGAACCAATCCAACCCCTTCCATCCCTGATTTTCCCTGACCTTTTTGCCCAAGTCATGTCTACGTGATGGAGTAAGGACTGTGGTGCTCCCAGACTGTCCTTTCTCTCTAGTAAGCTAAACATCTGTCCTAGCTGAAATAATCTGCCCTTGCTTGGTGATGTGGTAGCTGTCACTGTGGTTAATAACAGGGGTGAGCCTTGGTGTCTGCTGTTGGTGGAAATCATTCTTTCGGTTTACCTTCGGACACAGGGCTGGGCATGGGAAGTTGTAGCACCTCACTCAGTGCCTGCGATCCTCAGTGTAAGCTTTCAGAGAGGTGGACACCTCCCAAAGCCTCAGCTGGGGATGGAAAGCCAAGCCTTCCTGAGTAGTACACAGCCCAGGAGGTGCCTACTGGACTCCCTGCATTTTCTAATCTGCTGCCTAAAGCATTTTCTTGCTTGCTCAGACAAGTCACTCACCACATCAGGAGTGTGTGGGAAAATAACCCAGTCAGTATAACCAGAGGAAAAGAAAAGATTGTGTGGTTGGCTAGCTTGGGATTTTTTTTTTTCTTTTAGCAACACCCTGAAAAAAATGCAGTGTGAAATATAAAGAGAGTTTGCTTCCTTCTTGCATAGCCATACATCAAAAAAAGGCAGAAGTAAATGTGCTGACAGCTCCTTCTAAAAGCTTTGATAGGGATTTAGAGGATCCAAAGTCTCAGTGTGTTTGACTGGTAGGACATTGGATCTTCTGCACTCCAGTTAGCTTTGAATACAAGGGAAGTCTCTGACACAGAAGAGATGAGAAGCCATGGTGACCACTTGGGGTGTTTCAGCTGTGCAGCTGAGTCACCCAGAGTCTACTTCTCTTGATTCTTCATTTGTATTTGAAGAGAGGACCCTAGCTGTAATGTAAGTACGGAGGGGCAAACTATGTTCTGCAGTAGAGGCAGCAATATGAGGCTGCAGTGGGTCAGATTTAAAAGAGGCTGATGTTTGTTACCAGGGCAGGTTAAGAAGAAAAAATGTGTCCAAGCTAAGGCAATTCTGAATTCCTGCCCACTAAAAGCACAGAGTTATTTTGCTCCTGTAAGATGTAAACTGGATTTCACAGCTACTGTTTGCTGTTGCTGTTTAGGAGATGGAGAACAGGATAATGTCTTCTGCTAGAATAGAAATGCTGGTGTAAATAATTCACTTGCTAATTGATAGACATTGCTCTAACGACAGAGATCTTTAACAAGTTATTTGTATTATATCAAACCCTGTATTCTAGAGGTGGCTTTTCTCTGTATTGGGTGTAAATGCATTTGTGTGGGTTAATCACACTGTAATGCAGCTGAATAGCTCTTATCCTTGCTTGACTCAGGGTGCAGAGGCTTTTTGTCTTGATATACACATAAGAAAAATCACATCCAAGTTTTACAAAGTATGTTTTGGAAATTAAAGCTGAAGTTTAATTAAAAAAACAAACAAACCACTTTTTTTCCCCTATTAAATAAGGTCATGCAGCCTGATTGCCTGGTCCATCTGTTGCTGTTCATAAGTATGTTATTTTAAAGGGCACTAATAAGTGGTATTATATAGTTATCTACTTCTGTATGCCTCTTGGCTTGTCAAGCACTGTCATTATATCGGCTGCTGTTCTTAAAACAGGATTTTCGTTAAATTAGTATATACCTGCCATCTGCTTGAAAAATGTAAGCTTCCTACACAACTAAGTGGAGTTGTACTGCAGTATTAGGAATAGCTTGTGTTCTTTTGAAAATAGCAGCTGATAGCACATTGCAGAAATCAGCCAGTTATCAGTTGTCATTAAAGCTATTTGATATCTGACACATGGAAAACATGCTATTTATAAGTATGCAATTATGTTATAGAACTATTTTTTTTTTTTACTTTTCTTTTACCTGCCCTTTACTCATTGAAATGTGTTGGCTTGAGTAAACTGGAAAGCAAAGTCCCCTTTAATATCCAGAGAATAGATGTGCTGCAGACTGAGGGTGTGCCAGACTGTATGTAACATTTCTGTCATAAAAAAAGTGGTCTGAGAGGGATGTAGAAACAAATTTGGTGTTCCTGTACTATAGAACTAGAGGTATCTAAAGAGAAATATCAACTACAAAGAACCAGGAAATGGAAGTATATGGAACCAACTGGAAGAAGACTACACAACTAGAAATTGTAAAGAATAAAATGCACTTTATTTTAATATGTATTTGCATTTCTGCTAGGAGAAAATAACTCGAGTCTTGGGATCTACCAAAGCAGAAACACTAAAGACATAATTATTTGCTAAACCTGGGCAAGGCACCAAAGACTTTCAGAGCTATAGGCTAGTCACTAACATGAAAGCTTAATGCTAAACACCAAGCAAGGATTCATGTACAATGCAGGTCAGAGGATGCTGCCAGAGAAGGTGGTAAGGTATGGTTATGCTGTGACCTGTTTCCACATAATACATTTTGAGGTAAATGATGATTACAGAAAATAAGGCAGAAATAGTCTGCTGAAAAAAAGGATTAAGTATTACTTCTGTGAGTGGAAACGTGAACAAATTAGCAGTCAAAATAGGATGGGTTGCTGTAAGACTATCAATATTACTCAGAGATGGTACAAGGAGGTATGATCTTCATGTAGGCTGGGGGTTAGACCAATATTTTGAGAACTATGAAGAGTTTGTTGTCACCACTGGCAACCCCCACAATCTCTTCTCCTGTGTGTGGGTTGACTGGAAAATTAAGGTCTTTGCTGTTTTGGCTTCAGTGCAATCTTGATCAGGTTTGAATCTGCAGGGTTTGTATCTGAATCCTCTTGGCTTTTCAAATGACATCTGAGATTCTGGTTGTGAAAGGTCTCTAGTCATTTTCCTTTTAAAAGTTGCTTCATCCACAACCATCCATCCACCACAAAGATGCATTCAACTTGATAATTATAAGTTTTGGAGTGTTACAGTCATCAGAGGTGTGTTTTAACAGAAGGTGTAGGTCAGAGGTTGTGGTTTGTTTTTTGTTCTTTGACTTTTCCTCACCAGAGGAGCATTTGGAAATTTCATTGTGAAGACTAATCACACCTCCTTTGCTTCAGCCTTTTGGAGACCTTCTTAGGCCATCAAAGCAGCTTCAGCAATCTCAACGTTTTGGCAACATTGCAACTCCATTGACCATAGAAGGACTTGAGGCTGGTGCAGAGAGCACTCCCTACAGTGGAAGGTTTGCAGGAGTGAGTGGTGCCCAGGAGTGCTTTTGGCTCTTAAGCACTCCTTTCCAGGTGCGTGTGTGCATGTATGCCAGCTCCAGGTGCTTTCCTGTTAACTAAACTGGTGTTCCCAGTGAAAAGCTGTGAGAAGGCTGGTGGAGGAGGTGTGGCAGAGACCCTTCGTGGAGTAAAAATGCAGATGTTTGACAGTTCAGAGCAATTTTGCAGAATGTATCTCTTCCTCTCAACTTTCCAGACAGCATACGGTTATTTGCAATTCTTAGCTGCTTATTCTCTAATTTAGTAGCTAACCACTCATCTGCCCTGGTATGCTCCTCCTCCTCTCCCAGCCACCAGCTCTCCCTGCTTGCTCACTTGCTCACCAGCCAACCAGAGCAAATTTACTGCCTGGTTTGGTCCCCTTTGGCTCAACTTTTGCAAGCTATTTCAGCTTCCCCACCCTGGCAAAAGGTTAGTAAAAGCCCGTTTATATGCTTCTCTTTCTTCAGTTTGTAACTTTTTCATATGTTTATATGCACTAATACAGGTCCAGCAGACAGGTAATGAAAAAAAAAAATCAAGTAATCTAAGTTTGTCTTGTGTGGGGGGGTTTGCAGAGAAAACTGGGAGGGAGAACAAGCACTCAGAGGTCAAAAGTAGCTGTGTAGGCAATTTTATTGAAGGACAGAACACAGTATGGTGCTTTACTTTTTACATTTAAGAAAAAAAAAGTGTTAAAATAATTGTTTATAGTTGCAGAAAGCATTTTTAGTGTATCAGAAACTTGTATAGACAATTAGGAGTGGTGTGTGGTAATTAGTTATGAGTGTGCTGGCAGGATTCTGAAATGTGAGGATGTTCCTCGAAGGACCTCAGTGGTTTTGCCATCACGTAACAAAGTTTTCCTTTCTCTATACTGGAGGCAGATGCCAGTAATTCTGGATATTGTAGTCTATTACTCATAGCATCTGTATAAGATTAGGATATTATGTAAGAACATGATAGCAAAGAGCAGTTGTTCTTTTCAGATGGGTTCTGAGAGTATTGTGTGTCCAAATGATTTCATTGTGTCAGGTGTAAATGTGAGAACTGGCTCTCAGCAGTCCTGAATTGCTAAACTTTTCCCAGTAGAAACTTATCTTTGAAATGAGCTTTCTAGGACATCATCCTGGTGCCATTCTCAGGTTAATTGTTCCAGGTCAATTTTCCTTATGGAAGCTTAAGTAATTTTCTCACCTTCTCAAGTTATGACCTCTTTGCGTAGGTGGGGAATCTGGTAACACCCATATTTAGGCCACCAAATGCACTGCACTATCTATCAATGGATTTTTTTTTCCTTTCTTTAGGGGAGGAAGGAGGTGTGGGAGAGGAACTCTAAAACTGGTTTTGTTTGCAGCAGCATATATATTGCCTTTTGCTTAGGGCAGCAACTTTTCTTTGGCTCGGGAAGTTCTGCTTTTATAAAGAGGGAGCTAGAAAGTGAAAATTTTCTTACCATGGCCTATATCCCTTGAGAAAACTTTAGGTGTGCCAGAAAATATGTAGTCTGTCTGACCACCCAGGCTTCAAAGTAGCAGCAGCCAGAACAGTTCTGGGATTGCCTAGGAAACTGCGAGATGAAGGAAGAGCTTCCCAGCACCTAGCATATACCCCAAGTACCTTGCTAAAGTGTAACAGGTGATAAAAGAGTCTCCCATCTTCCAGTTAGGAGCTGCCCAGGAGCGGCCTCCAGGCCCTGCATTTAGTGCTGGGGATGCGGCTCCCTCTTGTTCCTGCTTCCTTCCAGGGTAACCACAGCCTTTCCCTGTTATCATGTTGCTCGACAGGAGAGCATGTGTGATGAACTTAAGGATCAAGTTCAACAGGCAAGGTCCAATGTAACCCCTCTAATGTGAAGATATTTTTGGTATAGTTTAAGTTTTTGATAAGTATCATTTTAGTAGCGGCTGGTGCCAACAAGTATTCTGCATATATATCACTGAGCATACTGCACAGAAAATTAGTGTTTGGCTTAAGATGAAAAAAAAAAAGAAAGACTTTTAAAGTCTGTAAACTTGGCACAACATACTCCTAGTGGCAGCAGTAATAGAAGCAACATGAGATTAGCTGTCCGTAATGAGGCCCGTCAGGGCAGTATGTTCTGGAATAATGGCTTTCTGCATTGTAAGAAAGATGATATTTAGAGTTGTATGCATACAGTGTAGGGTGTGCATATGCTTGGAATTAGCAGCCTTTCTATTTTCCTTAAGATACCTCAGGAATTTATGTGCTGAAACCTAAATTTAAAAGCTCTGAAGGCAACTGCTCTCAGGTTAAGAAATGGCAGATTTATAATTTCCAGTGCAAATGGAAGTTTTGACCCTCTCCTACCTCTGGGTTATGATGGACAAAGACTCTTGGGATATGTGTTTGGACCTCACTATCTCTGTACTGAAACATATGTGACTGGTTTCTGTGTTCACTGAAGCTATTCAGGGAAGAGTATGTTACTGTTGTTCTACAGCTGAGAGCAGGAGAGCATATATGATCACATACCTTGTTTTTCCCCAGGACTTCTACTTCATAGTAGCTTCACAGTAGGTCTGTGAGGGAAAATACAGTGAGGGCCACTTCAGTCTGGGCTGTTAGACTGGGAAGGGTGTCCCATGGCAATGCATTTGTGGCACTGTTGCATTGCCTCAAGTGTTCATACATCTTCCCACCAGCTGGGCGTGTTTGTAAGAAGATATGGGGAGAGCTGGAAACTAACATGTTTTACCTGAAATTATGCAAGGATCCTTGCAGTTTATTTTTGCTGTAGGGGAGACTCGTTTCGTGACTGCAGTTATTATGTGCAAAAAAAAAAATGGATGTGAAGTCCTCATTGTGCTCTGCTAAAAAGGATGGTTCTGGTGCGTGGGCTTCCTATGGGCTTGGGAAGCCATGGGCCCATGTCTTTGTAATCCAGGACAAAAGAGGTATTTCTGCTCTAGATAATATAAAGAATTACATAGAGCTTAAAAGAGCAACATCTTTTGGACTTTTTCATCATGAAAATACAATTAAAATTTTTCATTGACTACAGGAAAGACACAAGCGTTCACATGTACAAGTGGTGCATTACACTACCTTCTTGGGTAGCAAGCAGAAGCCCATGCAGCACTGTACTTGAGAACTGATTTGGGTTGCCCTTGGATCAAGGTTTTAACTCGGTCTGAGCCTTTAATCTAGGCATGTGAGGTGCTG
This sequence comes from Neomorphus geoffroyi, assembly GCA_033558235.1. Lineage (NCBI taxonomy): Eukaryota > Metazoa > Chordata > Aves > Cuculiformes > Neomorphidae > Neomorphus > Neomorphus geoffroyi. The sequence goes on along the minus strand of JAUMJM010000020.1, from coordinate 19,924,867 downwards.
TAACTGTGTGTGTACTTTTTGGTCATGACAAATGCAAGGTTATTTGACTTATTTTACATCTGGGGTAAAAGCCCTGGGGCTAATAGTGCAAAGGTAATGTTCAGCTGATGCCTGATAGCTTCATTATGAATTGGCTATTGAGAATAAAGCAGGACCGTGAGTATATATGCTGTTGGGTTGGTTTCATCGTGCTGACTGCTCCCAGCTGAAGCTCTATTTAGTGTTGAAATGCAGGTTAACTCGTTTTAAACAGGAACCACGCTAAATTCAACCACCTAACATAGATTTAAAGCAGACCTGTCAAATGCTTGAGGGTTGCCTGACAGGTGATGCTTCTGAGCTCTGCTTTAAATGGATATTTGGTGTCACCATTGCCTTATTCCTGCAGCCCAGCAGAGATGCTGTGCATCCAGCAGGGCTGCAGGATGGGCCAGCTGAAGCAGCTAATGATCACAGAACAGAGCCCCAAGCAGCTCATCTCACTTTGGACAGTCAGGGGACTTGCACAAGGAAGGAAAGATGGCAGAAGCTTTCCACCTCCTCCGCCTTAGTGCCCACCCTGTTCTTCTTACTTCAGATGGACATTACCGGAGCCCGTGGATTTATAGGGAAAAACATATGGAAAACCTAGGACTGAGCTATCTGGCATGTTGACAGCTTAGCTTATGGGCAGAAATAAAAGAAATGGAAAGGATGACTCCCTTGCTTTCCTCTGGGGAAGGGAAGCCAGCTGCAACCAGCCGGCTGGCTGTACTTGCCTTTCCTTTCTAATTTATATACATAAAGGAGTAGCCAAGGAGAAACCTGAAACTCGGCCAATTGTATGGATTCATAGGGCAGAACCAAGCACAGTGGTGATATGCACCATCTGCCTTGTACTCAGTCTGTGTAAGACAGAAAAAAAGATGTATGCATGAGTTCTTCCCTCTTCTCCGGAATATCTTATAGAATCATCTGGTTGGAAAAGACCTCTGAGATCATTGAGCTCAACCGTACCTGTCCCCTTACTAAACCGTGTTCCTGAGAAACTTATCTACCTGTCTTTTAAACACCTTCAGGGATGGCGACTCCACCACCTCCCTGGGCTGCCTGTTCCAATCCCTGACCACCCTTTCAGTGAAGAAATTTTTCCTAATGTCTAGTCTAAACCTTCCCTGGTGCAACCTGAGGCCATTTCCTCTCATCCTATTGCCTGTCACTTGGGAGAAGAAACCAACACCCACCTCGCTATGCCCTCCTTTCAGGTAGTTGTAGACAGTGATGAGGTCTCTCCTCAGTCTCCTCCAGGCTAAACATCCCTGGTTGCCTCAGCTGCTCCTCGCAGGACTTGTTCTCCAGCCCCTTCACCAGCCTCGTTGCTCTTCTCTGAACACGCTCCAGCTCCTCAGTATCCTTTCATTCTGGGCTAGAGCAGAAACTATCAGTCTGGGAAAACGTATTTTTTTAGAAAGAATGTTTATATCATAACATCTTCATGCCAGTTTTTTTGTTTAAGAACAGCATGGAGACCTTAAACTTCATGTTTCATGTAAAATAGGACATCTTACATTTTCATATCTGTGCAAGCATGACATGCTTGTTTCACGCAGTATGTATGTATGTAAATAACTTTTTTTTATGACCTAACTTCCTTGAACAGGTTTTAATCTTGACCAACTTTGTTGAATTAGATTTTGACTAGAATGCTAATAAATTAGTTAAAATACAGAAGCCTTTCTTCTAGAAAATATTCCTAGTTCATGAAATGGATCAGAATTCATAGTCTGCTGCAAGACAATTTCTGTTAATCTTCTTAAAGGCAGCAGGTAAGATTTCAGAATCAGATTAAATATTTGTATCCCACACTAGGAGACCTCCTTGGTTCTGTCTGACAATCAACAAATCCTCTTCAGGCTGGCAGTTCAGCCAGTCTGCATTTACCTCTTTTCTGCTGTGTGAAGGACCTCTTATAGACTGTTAATGCAAATTTATTTGGAAGTTGAAAATTACATCAGAGGTTTAACCTTCTCTTATGTTTGTTTGTCTTTGTTTTGTTTCTTTTAGCTGAGAGAAGAGAAAGGTGGGCACTTCTAGCTCACTTCAATTTAGGATGAGTGGCGAGGGCAGTGTGTAGACCATATCCCACTGAGCTGTTTAGCCATCATGAGAGTCTTGTGATTAAATCTCATGCTGAGGGTGCTGTACTCTTCCCCCACCCAGCCGCCTAGTGTCTCATCTCACTCTCAGCATGAATTTCCCACTCCGTAGATGTGGGAGGCGGGTTGACAGCTTGCTCACAGACAGAACGCAGGATACTAGATGGGAAGAGAGAGTGTAAAAAACATCTGCTCTAAGCTGGTACTGAAGATGTTTGCATAATTTATTAGTATTTTTAGAAAACACAACTAATTAAAGAAATAAATATTTGTCATATATACAACATACCTTGTTGTTTGATATCAAATTATGTCATAGTTCAGTGGTGCTGTGCCTGTTACCTCTGTATGCAGCAGAGGGCAGTACATGGTGCTTAGCTTTTAAGTACAGCAAAATTCTGCAGTTTTCTTCATTACCCAGAGACCTGCCTTAAGAATACTTCTTGCATGTCTCAGTTACCATCTAGTACTTTTTTTGTGTGCCTTTGTCAGATTCTTTCCATCGTGTCTTCATGAAATCTAGAGATACTCTCCATCCAAGGGTAGTCTGTCAGTAGTTTTATGTGTTGTTAGAAAAAACGAATATTGTACTCATTTTCTTAGTTCATATGCAGTCATCCCTGTCACTATGACTCTTCCTAATCTTCCAGGCACAATTGTGGTGAAACTCGGGAAGACCTAGACAGATCCCTCATCTTGCAATGATGATGTAGGTGAATGCCTAGAAAAATAGTGTTAGAGTTTTGAAGAATTTGATAACCAAGAGCAACCACTGCATAATTGAAGACTGAAGTATTTTGATGATTTGTCCAGGCAGCATGTTTTGCACAATGGCATTTTCAACAGAAAAATAATCCAAAATAGCTTTTCTGAATCCATCTGATATAAAAATTATGTGGGACGGTTTTTTACAAGTTTCATAACCCTACACTAAGAAGTAGTTTATATTACTGCAATATAGAGAGATCTCACGGAGGCTACTCCATAGAGGAATCAGCAGGCACAGCAATTCTTTGAGCTGAAAATAGGGGGGAGACACAGAGATTATTAGGGGGAAACATGAATGCCACCTTATTCTTCCCTGGCTGTGAATTGCTGGCCTCTTTAGGAGGCTGAGTATTGGGCTAGATGTGTATTGGGGATTGCTGGGGCCTTTCTTCTATTTTAATGGCCTTATAATTAAAATTTTAAAAAATGAAGCTGTTGAAAGCAGTTCTTGTGCAAATGAATCATAAATGTAAAGCAGTTTCAGGTGCCTGACAAACTGCATTCATTGCTTGGCTATCAGAATATAAATCATGGTTATAAACCCACGCCTGTGGAAGATTTCTGCTGTATTTATTCAGATGGCTTTCAAGCCTCACTTAAGAGTGTATTTTTCTTAATGTTTTCAAAAGCTACCTTCTCACACCTTTTTTTTGTTGAATAGCTTGCTAGAATGAATAATGAAATTAATAACTGTGATATTAATATTTCCTCTCCCTGACCTCCCATGTTCTGTTGGTTCCACTAAAAGATCTCCAGTTTGCAGGATGTTGGGACTATTAAGTTGAATAGTTGTTTTCATTAATGTCTTATCCTGAGAGTCAAGGTATTTGAACAGGTTACAAATGCTGTCTGCTATTCAAAAGATCAAAACGTAGAATTTTGGACCAAATTAATGTGTGTTTATTGCATGAGTCCTGTGGCCACAGTAGTTAAGTCTTGTCTATAGCAGAAAGGCAGCCAGTCCCAGCAGGGAATTATGACTGCAAGTCCCACACTCGCTACATCTCCATGCAGCAGAGTATCACCTGCATCAAAGGCATGGCTCGATGTCTTTGAAGGGATTCTTCCATTTAGTTGCAGTGTAATCTTCCTAGTCCCACACCAATGTTTTTACTGAACAGGTGGAGCGCATCTCATCATGGCTGCGGCTCATGCAGGGCTTTGCGCAGGAGGATGAGGCACACTAGCCAGCTGGTAGGACTTTCTCCTGCCCCCGAAGGGCTCGTCCTCCTTGCATCTGCCAGGAAGACGCAGGAGCAGAGCAGGGTGTGGAAATGCCAGGTACCAAGATGCTGTGGATGCCTGGAGCATGTGGATGCTGTCTCCTGTTGGGGGGGTGAATACCGTGTCTTTGCCAGCCTCTGGAGGAACAGCTTTTCCCTTGGCTGGGTTTTGCTGCAGCCAGCTGGCCTGCCTGGGCTTGGGAGAGCGCTCAGAAGCACATACTCTGAGGTTTGATCTGCATTGCTTTAATCATCCCAAACAAGCCAGTCTTGTCTACATGCAAATACTCAGTAAGTGTTGAACTGTGTCATCCTTTTGTGTTGCATTTGACAGTTTCATATTTTTCTTAGTTTGGCAACTGTTGTGTCTTACAAGAATCAAGAAACTACCCCCGTGTGGAGTTGACCCTTTTGATTATTTGGGTATATGGTTTCAGATAAGCATCGCTATTTCAAATCCTTCTGCTTTCCCCTTCTTTCTAGCTCTGAGCAGAAAGTGCTGGTGGTGGGACTGGTGGGATGTTGTAGAGGCACGCAGGTGTGCCCACTGGGAACAGAGCTGAGGTGGGGCAAAAGTGAGTTTTTAGATGTAAGCTGATTGCGGCATGAGCCTGGGGCTTCCTCTTACAGGAGAAAGGTTTTGGTGTGGTAATGAGCCCTCTGAGCAGTTCCTGTTCTTCTTCTTACCTTAAATCACTGCTATATTAAAAGTATGTTCCTTTTTTCCTATGCCATTCTTCCCTATGTCAAACAAAACTGGTTTATCACAAGGCTGAGAAAAAAAAAAATTAAAAATTTGTTTTCAGGGGACGTTGTAGAGCTGGTTTAGAATTAAAGATAAATGAAAGATTGGGATCATTTGAATCTGTGTGTCTCAAAAGCTACCCTGTCCCTCTATCTATGCCTGTCAGTTTAAGGAAAGCTGACATACAGCCCACAGAGAACACGTGCGTGAGTTATACCTTTTTGATCTCTTGTTAGGATGCAGGGTTGGCACTAGGAGATGCAAGTGCTGTTCCTAACTCTGCTCTATGCGTGGTGCTGGGCAAGCTCTCTGGGATGCTTTGGAGCCTGATGTTAATTGATTTTCTCCTTGTTTTTTCCTGGGATGCTGGAGCCCAGTGAGAGCCAAGAGCATTTGCAGTCGTGGGACTTTGGACTTTTGTGAAAAATTAATTTACAAACATCATTCCTTTCTTCATGAAAGATGAGGCAACTGAAATCACTGGACAGCTTTTAAAAACGAAGAGTACTAGATTGTTTCCCTCTGTCTAACGAGCTGTCAGATCTCCTGGAGATACTTACAGAAATGCTGTAAGTAATATATTCTGTAATTAATAGACCACACTGTCGTGTGACTTTACAATCCAGATACTTGGAATTTTTTTTTCCTTCTTTTCATTTTAAAATATGAGTGTCACTAGGGAGAAAATGGTTGGTGGTGATATCACATATTTAGAAAGAAAAGATTTTTCCCTGGTATCGATTGAGGTTTTCATTGTATTTGCATTAATGTATGAAATTTAGTGTTGTTTCTTCATTGTAGAATGAATACAGATGCCACCAAAACAAAGTTGTTTCCTCGGTAGACTTTGTGCTCCTGTACTGGTGTCAGTCTTGTGCATGTTTATGCCTGTTAATTTTTACTGAAATAAGGGTTTCTTCTAGTTACACTTCATGCTCCCACAGAATTTACCCTTTTTTTTTATTTAAACAGTGCAAACACATTCATTGAGAAACCTATAAAGCAATGTTGTGGGAGATGTAAAGTATGTTTTGACTTTGTTTTTTCTTCACTACATGTAGAACTGGAAAATGTAGAATTGTGTAAGTGTACTTGGACCATCTCAGACTATTAGAGGGAGGGAGTCAAATGCTACAGTTAAGCAGATGATGTTCGTGAGTCTGTGTAACACTTCCTACACCAGAGAGTGTGTGGAGGCATGGGAGTAGACTTCTTTACACTGGCCCAAAGGCTCAGATGCTGCACTAGTTACAGGGCCGGGCTGTCTTGCCCCAGATGTAGATGGGTCAGATGTAAGCATTTCTGCTTGGAGCCCCACTTTCCCACACCATACCTGCTTCCTTCTGTCTGGCTTCAGTCTCTTCAGGCTGCTGCGGGATCTGCTGTACCCACCATCCCAATGAAGTCCTTGGGACTGTAGGGGTTGCAAGAGGAAGTATTTGGAACTCAGTGGTTTGTTCAGATGCTCCACTGCCCATTCCCATGATAATACTCGTACACCTATGAACGTGAAGAGGATCTGATATGTAATCAGCTGATCATGCAGCCATCCTGCATGGATCTTCTCAGCACATAGCATTCTGTGAGGGTGCCGATAAGCACATCCTGCATCACATTTATATCCTGGTAATTCAGAGAATCAAACGCTGAAAGATGTCTTGCCCTACATTCAGGACTCTTGCCAGCATGTAAAATTACACTAACTACTTTTAATCCTTTACTCACTTTAGCTGCAGTACAAGAACACAGTGAAACTTCTTCTAGAGGGAAAATATCATAAAAGCTTTTTGTCCAGAAGATGCAGGAAAGCAGGTGTTTACCAATAGCCTTTATTATTGTAAGGCTGTTTTTTAACTGTAGCTGAAGGCAGTAGCATTACCATAACTGCAGACAGAAGATACTTTCTCTGGTTTTCTAGGGGTTAGAGGGTCACGCAGTGACCTTTCTATCCTTATTTTCAGTGGCTAATTTGTCAGCTAAAAATTAATAATTATTTTCCTAACACTGTATTTTTATATAATTGGATTTTATATGCTTAGAAGGGCTGCATTTTTTTTCTTTGCCCAGAAGACAATGAGAACAATTAAAAGAGAATATGAGAACAATCATAAAGATGAGGTGAGATGATCTAAGAACAATCTGTATTTTCAAGAATGTTTCATATGACGGGGCTTGCCGACACACAAATAGTGCCTGTTGCTTCAGGACCATATGACAGTGGTTTCACCATGCGTCATGCAGTGCTGCTATGAGGGTTGCATCAACAGGGGGTAGTGAACAGGCAGAGGTAGGAATTCCTGAATAGTGTAAAGGGTATAGCTGCTAATTAAAGCTTCCTCTTGCTTTCCTGCCCTGGAGGACCTGAGCTACTTCTCTCCTGTCTCCAAACCAGTGAGCAGGGCAGCTGTAACTTTGTGATCCCCTTTTAATCCTTCCTTGAGCTGCAATGTTAGACATACCTGTCACAAAACTCCCTGGCCCTTGGAAGGATCAGCTGTGACTTTTGTCATTGCAGGAGAACACATGGTAATTTGAGGTACATACTTGATCCCTTGATGTTATGTGTAGGTAGTGGCATGTACTGTGTATATAGTATATAAATAACATACAATATAGCTGCTGCTAACATAAGGAAAGCTTATTTTTTGCAAATATGTGAGTAAATAAACAAGTTCAGCCCACATAAGTCATCAGACCAAGAGTAATAACTCATTGGCCATCTGCTTCTCTCTGAGGCATTGTTTTCCTTGCCTGCTTTTCAGATACAAAAATGTATCACAAAGAACTTCAGTTTGCCCTCTTCAAATAATCCAGTTGTCACAGTCATCCTTGGGAACAATGGATGACTGTCTTTTGTTTCTGACCATGAAAATCATGATATTCAAGAAAAAGCTGACTTCCAAAGAAGTCAAGTCATGTATGAACTCATACATGAATTCAGTACGTGATTTATCCAGTTTGTCAGAATAACTGTTTTTATACTAGAGTTATTTTTCTTTAATCTAAAACCAGTAATTACCCTTTGTGGTAAACGTGGAACCCTAGCTTGTGCTGGAAAATAGGTTCAAACATTGGTAGACACGATTAAGTTTCTTTAGGAGCATTCAGTATACTTGCATTCAATAACTTGCCTCCACCACTTGGAAGATGTTCCTGCTTTTAGTACCTGTTGTAATTTGTGTTCATGTTGCTGGATACTTCTGCATAACTGACTAAAAGCTACACATCCTGTTTTGGAAAGGACTTCTGCAATTCTTTCCATTAAAGGTGTGCAAGTCACTTTTTGTTTTCTGTGAGAGGGCAAGGATAGCCTGAACATTTTGCGAGATTGTTCTTGGTTTTGACCGCTGAATTTTCTCACAGTTAATAAGCTCGGGTCTCTCTTCTGAAACATTTTGTGAGTTAGAAGGTTTCAGTCTCTTACCTGATTGTTCCAGAGGTGGTGGAATATTATTATTAGAAGATGGATATGATGAAATTTCTTTTTCTAGTCATATCTTTGCTCAGTCTATTTGTTCCGAAATTAACAGGCTTTGCACTGATTTTCAAGGCTTAGCAATTGGAGAGAATACAGTTTTCTGAAGTGGTACAGATAAATAGGAATCTGTTCAGACATCCTCTGAATCAAGATCTTGCTACTTTCAAAGTGGCCTGCTCAATATCTCATCTTGTTAAAAAGGAATCTGTGTTATTGTAGTTGTGTGCTCAGAGATCAGTGTTCTTTTTTTTGGTTTTGTTTTGTTTTGTTTTGTTTTCTTTAAATAGGGAAAAAGTAAAATGTGTTGGAAACTTCTCTAAATGGTTGCATCAAAACAGTAATCAGAACTAAAGATTTAAATGAGTTGTTGATAGAACAACAAAAAAAAATACTTTTATAATGTTAGTGGTAGACATGTCATTATAATTGACAAGAAGTCTTAGTCATCAAAAAAATGTGATTTATAAAAAATTTGAATATTGAATCATCAGCATTCTTTCGTAACTAGTAGGCAGTTGGTTACTTTTGTTGAGGACAGAAAGTACTAGTAGTTTTGTTTCATACTGATGTCTTTTTTTCTCTTGGACAAATCATGATGACTGACTGTAGCTGATATTGCAAGCAGTGTGAGTCAGAGCGAGCCTGAACTGTGTCTGTGAATCATTGCTCCTAGAAATTCCACTGACCCGATCCCCTCTAAACAAAAAGTAACTATTTACCGGGGTTCCTCTAGGGACACTTTTTTAGCTGCACAGTTTGCTGATGGTTAGGTAGAGGTTACAGCTACCTGAAGTTTGTTCTTCCTTGTCTCATAGGGCTAAGGAGTCCAACAGACAGGCAGAGATCACTATGTATCTTGTGTTGATTCCTACATTCCTGCCATGAAGAGTGAGGACTGAATGTGAGGAGCACTTTTGCATGCCAGGGCTATGCCCGCAGTGTTTGTTCTCCAGCGTACTTCAAAGGCTTTGTTCCGCTTCACTGGCCTAAAGCGGGGGGTCAGGGCAGAGCCTCTGTTTCACAAGACCCTTGTCTTCTTTCAAACTGTGGAGAGCCAATACTGCCTTGTGCAACTGAATTATTGAGGCACGTTCTTCTGTGTGCTAGTTTGGCATGTTATAAAAGATGTCTGTGATCTGTAATCATAGTTTCAGTGCTTCTTTAATCATCGAGGAACAATAATTGTTCCACTTATGCTTCTTTGCCATCCATTCTGCTCTATCCCAGCTTGCATGAGATGCTCCTGATCTTGCTATAACCTTTCAGTCCTTTTATGCAGCTGGAACATTTCTGTGAACAGCTTTTCCCTTCTGTGAAGGTACCTAAATAATAAACTTATGTCTAGAAGCAGAGGACAGCAGTTTGTCAAACATGCATGTAGTCACAGCAATGGCAGTTTCTGTGGGCTGAGCTCCACTAATTTGCAAATAATCCAACATGAAACAGCCTGAATAACTTCAAACTACAGTAGCCTGGTTCTTCAGGTTCACCAGTAATTTAACCACACATTTGCTGCTGGCTGGAGTTCTTACTGTCATTAATCACTTCATCTAATTAAACAGGTTTTTAACTCTTGATGCCTTTCATAAGACTTAAGTCCAAAGGCCCCTCAAGACGTGGACATCACTGTGGCAACCAGTTGTGTTCCTCCTCAACAACACAATCTGTAAATCTGCACAGAGAAGTTTCTGTGGATGTCTGGTGGAGCATCTAGCCAGAAGCTAGTATGGATTGTGCTCACGAGACGTTATGAAATGAGCAAACCAAACACAAGTTCTTCAAAACAAATGTAAAACTAATTTTTAGTTGAGATTAAGATGCCCAAATGAGGAAGGAGAGGCACTGCGTGTTCGGAGTGGGGCAGGGGCCCGAAGGAAAACTCCTGCTACCCTTTTTACTTCCAGGGTAATGCAAGTGGACAGGAAAACTTGATCACCTACCAATACTTTTGAACCACAAAGCTTATCACTTCCAGCCAGGGCCTGTGTCAGTGGCAGGGCACTGTTGTGTTTGCCAGCTCCTCTACCCTGCTAGCAACTCTCTCATAGTTTAAGCTGACAGTACTATGCCAAACTGATTTGGAGTTTTTTTTACTTACCTTGAAAATCCCATCCTCCTACACAAACATGTGTATTTGTTGAGAAAAGATGCAGTGAAGAAAAGGCTTGTTAGTTTATGGGATAAGAGTGGATAAAATGGGTCTCATAATCCTCGTTCCTTTTGTATGCACTGGAAGGCTCTTGGCAGAAAGATAGCTGGATTTCCAGTGCAGCAGGGAACCACACTGGTTTCTATTGAAATAACTGGGCAGATGATACAGAAGTTTATGCAGTAAAACCTATGTTACTTTTAAGTAACTGGGGTTTTGATAATTCTGTAGGACCATTTATTACGTAAATAATTAGTCATTCAAATAAGACGTAGGATCCAATATACATTGGAGAGATTTATGAGAGCTAAAAGGTAACACATGCATATATTGGCAGCTGTTTACAGCACTGTGTGTTTCATTTAATTCCTGAATTTTATTTCAAAAGCTTCAGACAATGAAGAATTATAATATGGTGGCTGAAAGCAAAGAAACTGAGAAAGGTATTTGAAAAGCCTGCATATCATATCCATTCCTTTTATGAGGAATATTTCCTTTATGACCTCCTCCTGCTTTGTATTTAACATTTCAAAGAACTTTGGGGGACTGTCTGTAGGCTGTGTCTTCATGAATCCAGTAGCCAAGGATTTAAAGTATTGTCATTGCTGGCCTGAAGCTGAAAACTGCGGGCGGTTTTAATCTCGGGTTGGGGGGATGGCTGTTTAAACCCAACCTTTTGTGTTCAGATTAGGAGTGCAGGAAGATAGACTTAAGGGGTGTTAGTGAGAGTTTTTTCATTGGCAGCTCAGTAATAACATCAGGCTTTGGAAATACTTTTTTCCAATTCTTTGTTATTTCAGTAATTACTATGTGGTGGGTAGAAATCCATAGGGTTTGTGTTTTTTTAAGTACCGCAGTAATGACATGGGGATGTGGGCAATAAAAAGAAGTAGTTGTTTTTATAACTTTTTACTCCTTGGACAACTGAGAGCACTTAAATGCCTTCTCGGATAGTCTATCATTGTTTCAGTTCTGGATGTCTGTGTTTATTTTGTCTTGGTTCCATCAGCTACGATAATAGTAAGATCCATCTTTGGGGAGGAAGGAAGAAAAAAATGATTTGACACTAGCATCATGCTCTGACAAATCTGACATCTGCCAGCTGTGAAGGCAGATTGCCTGATATACTTTACCCTGGGAGATGGAAAGGTTACCAAACATCTCCATCAAGAAAAAGATGAAAGGCAAGTTGCTGAACACTTGTATATGGAATTTCTTTTACTTTCTGTTAGAACCTAATAAATGTTTGTCCTGAGTATTTGTTGATTCCTGGAATAGCTGGGGGTAAAGAGCACTTGAAATTTTTATGTATGGAAACATGATGACTCCTTGCAAGAGTTTCTGAGATAAGCACCATCCCTAATAAGATTTACCACAGTTGGCTTGTGAAGGCATTGAGTTCAGCTCAATAGTGATCAGTTTTAATGAAGACTAAAGACTGTCTAGCTCTTCATTTTGTATGTGATTCTTTCAAATAGAACCATAATGCTAGGAAATTTCACATTCATGTAAATGGTCTCACTTGAGATGTTTGCTTCTTTTGAAAAAGATATTTTTAGATTTCTAGAAATATTAAGTATAAGTGGCTCTCTATGCCTCACAAAAATTCATTATAATATGAAAAGCATTTTGAAAGAAACCTTATCCTATGTCAGTGCCATTCACATGCTTTAAAGGATGTAACCGTGCTTTTTTTTTGGTGGGAGTGAAAAGTATGCTTTTCAGAACTAGAAAGGAGATTTCCTTTATTTTTTCTAATTTGTTTTTAGTTAATTTTTCTTAATTTTGCTGTTTCAATTTGACTACTGCAGTTATAGTCCTTTGTAATAAGGATGTTTTTCTTCATAACAGCTACATATTTCACTTGTTCTCAACCTTGACTCTGGTAAGAAAGTCGTAGGTTGAAAAATTCACACTAGAGACTGCTCTTATATCCAGTGTGACACTCAAATGCTGTGTTAAAAGCATTTCACTAAGGTGAGGCTTTGGGTGTTGCTCCCTTCTGCTTAGCTCCTCAGAGGAGTTAAAGACCTTGCACTGACCTTCAGAAAATCTGGGAGGTAACAGTGCTCTGCTGGATTTAAGTTCCTCTCTGTATTTAAAAACAAACTGATTAATAACAATGTGACTGACAGACACCCAGTAATATAGAGGGCTATATAGAAAAAAGTAGTAGAAGTCCTTGTGGTTGATACCTTTACTTTAACAGATTGCACTGTTGTGTGGGGCATCACTTAGTAAGACAAAAAATTACTTTGTTGGCCTAGTCCACAGCTGAATAATTAACTTTTTACAGGGTAACGGGAGAAGTTCTAGACTCAGTGCTATAAAATGTTTTTTTCTTGTACCGCTACTGGAATAAAAAAATTTCTGCACTCAGGAGAAGTGCTCAGAATAGCTTCTACAGAGAGGGAAGTGCAAGTGGTGCCTGAATAAACCTTTAGCTGAACAGGGAAATGGGAAATTGCGTCTGGATGCACACAGGTGAGTAATGTCAGAGCTTCAAAAGCCAAGTGGAAGGTGGCAAGAAGCTGTGGTAACCAGGAATATGTAGGGTAGCTGTTTCAGAAGTGGAGTCTTCCTCCTAAGAGGTGCTATTGTGACATCTGAAGAAAACAAAGAAGCTCCAGGGTCCCACTAAAAAACAATGACTAAAGAGTACCATCTTCCTGGGAACAAACTGACTCTGCAACACTGTAGTCTGGTCCAGAGAACATGCAGGTTGATAGTTCTGCCCTGATTTTCCAGAAGCCTTTGCATCAGGCATGTGTTGAGTCATCTCGTTTCTGTCTGTTTATGGCTCCTCTCTAGAGTTTTTTCCAGCCCAAATACTAGTATATGCCAATGAGACAGCCTCTGAACCTAAGACAATAACAAAATATCCAAGAAGTAATTGAATTACTTTTCTGTGAGGTGGTGAATCAGAGCTTTTTCACTCTTGGGTTTGTCTCTTGCTTGCATTCCCTTCAAACTGATGGGTGGGAACCATGCATTTTCAGTGCTAAACCACCGTTTTGAAAGCCTATTTAATGTAGGCAGAGCTTCATGCACATATGGAAGTAAATTCATGACAAGAGTTTGTTTACAAAGGGTGGAGTGGCCTATTTTCAGGCCTCCCAACTTTTCTAAGGTTTTTAATATCTCTCCTATTATACATACTATATATACACATATCTATAAAATATACTCACTATATTGCACAGCTGTATAAGCAAGACTTTTGGGAGCGAGCTTGGTACTGGGTTGTTCAGCAAATGCTTTGCGGTCTTATAGCAGCTGCTGGGATTTAGTTCCCTTGGTATGCTGTTTCAGTTTTTAGGACTGCCTATCAAATATGTTCATTGTCACATTTGCAAGTGTGCCTGCAGTGCTTTGTTCAGTTTTGTTTATGGTGAGTAATTATTTTAGACAAGAAGCTTGAGTTTAAAACTAATATACCAATAAATAATAGCCATGCAACATGCAAAACAGTGCCCTCTTGCTATGGCCAAAGGTTTTCTGTTCTTTCTCAATGGATTTTTCCTTTAAACGAACCTACTTGGCATGGAGAATCTGCTCGTTGTTTGCATTGGTGTAGCATCCAGGAGCTTCACCAGAGCCCAAGACCTGCTCATGCTAGGTGCCATCTTGGCAATGGCATGAGGTGTTACACGGTCATAAAGCAGAAACACAGACTCTCTGGAGGAATGGGAAGAGGTGTGGAGATGTGCAAATTAGTCTTTAAAAACATAATGTTTCATGGCTTTTACTGCTGGTGGGCTTTATATTGGATACTTACTTCTTGCTCTCTATTTTTTCAACTCCCAAAGCAGAAGGATAGGCTGTCTTTCTAACTTACAGTACAGCTGGCCCCCATATATCAGTATGTTACTTAAATACCAGAGTACTAATGATATGTGACACCAGTGGAAAACAAGAAAGTTGAGGCCAGCATTTTTGGCACATCTTTTACTACTATATCCTCTGAAAGAGCAGCAGCCAGTGAACGATATGAGTTGCTGTAACTCCAGTTCTCCAAGTTTTTGAATTCTGTTATATGCAAGACATTTAATAAATGCTTGACTGTGTTAAAATCTGTGCAGGATTCATGGCTTGCCTCCCTCTCCAGTTAGTTTTGTACACTGAGAAGCTACAAGCTCAGCTTCCATCCATTTCAGCTTACTCATTTTGAGTCAGTGATAATAGGAGAGGAAAAGTATGCATCACAGTGAAGGCTGTATCCTACAGCCTGTCTTCCTTTCGGTACGCTGCTGTGTTTTTTGGTAATCTTGGGTACCCAGATTTAAAACCCTCCTGCATCAATTGTCTTCTGTGCAGAGGATGCACAAATACAATCAGAAGGTCTGGCATGAAAAAAAAAAAAACAGAGGAGCCTTTCTTCTCATAATGGAGGCAAGTTTTTCTTAAAAATCATGCAAATTAAAATAAATACCACAGCACATAAGCCAGCACACAAAAAAATGAATCGGTGAGCTACAGCATGTGTGCAGCAGCAGTACTGCATTCCTGTCATCACACATTCCCAAAGCATAACAGTGAGAGAAATATGATCCAAAATGGGTTTAAGAGGTGCTGTAAGTAAGCCAAGATTACTACCATATTATAGCACAACCTCATAGTGTTCTGGAGTTAGACAGAAGACTTGCTTGTGATAAGCTCTGAAACATCTTCCTTTTCTTATATTTGAAAGTTTATTCACTTGTGTCTTTGACCTTGGGATTTTTAGTTTCCCCTTTTGGTGGATTTTCTCAAATGCTCTCCAAAAAGAGAGGGTTGTCCAAGCAAGCCCAATATTTTCCTCTTCAATACATCTATCAAGTGAGGTTGCCATATTTTGTGACCTGGGCCACAAGTGTAGATTACAAGTACTTTGCTTCTCTTGCATATCTGAGAAGCAACAACTACTAGGGAGAGGTGACAAATAAACAGTGTGAATGTCGGAAATCTAAGGGCTGCTGTGAAAGAGGATGTGCAGCATCATGAGTTTTCTGGTTTGTTCTTGCCAGTATGTCTGATTACAAAGACCTGGAAGGAAAAAACTAGTGCTTCCTACAGCCAAGGACAATTGCAGCCTGTTACCAGACCTCCTTAACCAGTAAGGGATTGCACAAAGCCATCTTTTTTAGAGTCTAAGTTCTGCACATTTGATAATACAGAGACACAATAATCGAGGCATGAAAATGCTGAAATTATGCAGTGGACAATTTTCCCCCTTAATGGATTTATTAATATTAGAAATGCAGGTAATGTAGTTTCTCAGGAAGGCTTTTATGCAGAACTGTAGATCTAATACAACCCTACATCGTCAAGGCCTGTGATGTTATACCTAAGTTTAGTGGTTCTCCTCAGTTCTTAAATATGTTTTATCCAGCTCTTCTCACACTCAACTTTCCTTCCCGTTCCCCTGTTTTACTGATTTCAGCTGCTGGTACTACAGGTTTTTGTCCCCTCTTTATTTTCTATTTATTCCTTTCTGCTCTTTCTCTCTCCTTCTTTTTTAGGCCTTGCATTTCCTTCCCAGCATCTTGCAACATCCTATCTCCACTGTTTAAAAAATTACAGAATTTGATGGTTTTGTTTTTGTAGACCACAAAATGGCCCTGTGTCCCCTGGTTTTACCAGGCAGCAGTGACTGCGGCCTTCATTAGGGCAAAGTCTCCCCTCTGTCCCAGTAATATCAATGCGATTCGTAGTCTTTGTTTCTGAAGCTTGGGACTGGGAATGGACCCTTATCATAGACCTGCAGAGAGTGAAGCCACAAGGCTTTGTGCCGAGCACATGGCATCTTGACAACTTTGGTTCTTCTGGTGGTGCTGGGTGCTTGTCAGACATGAGCTCCTCCGACACTAATAAAGTCAAGCCATTTTAATTTCCTCCCTGTGAGGCAGCCAGTTGACTATGTGCAGCAGGAAAGGTAGTGATGGGGTAAGGGAGAACTCAGACTTTGAATGCATAGTTTGAGATGATGGTTTTAGAGGTGCAGCTTGTCTTAGTGAAGAAGAGGACTGCTTTCCTCCCTATGTGTCCAGTTATCTTGCCATTTTTATTTTAGTGTTTGTATTGCATGCTTATTGCATTTGAAAACTTCATGCAGTCAGTCCCTAAGTCATTCCAGCTGAAGCGGTAACACCAGCCCACCCTGCTACTGATGCCTGCTGCTCTCCCTTATGGAAGCTTGGTTGTCATGGGGTGGAAAAAGTAATAGCCCTGGCTGAAACTTGAAATACCACATTACATGAGAGCAGTTACCATATATGCACACGTGCACAAGCACATGTGCACACACACATGTGGAGAAATATATATATACACACAGCTCACCATATTACACTCTAATGTATAATTATTATTTTTCAATTGAGGAAAAATAAGGCTATGAAATGGAAGGAGGGACCTTTGAGATTTCACAGTGCACTTGCCACTGAGTTGCTACACTCTTCTGGGCCACTTATGTCCTTTTTTTTGCCATTTTCCATCTATAAAATGAGAACAGACCTGCT
The DNA here is from genome assembly GCA_033558235.1 of Neomorphus geoffroyi. Lineage (NCBI taxonomy): Eukaryota > Metazoa > Chordata > Aves > Cuculiformes > Neomorphidae > Neomorphus > Neomorphus geoffroyi. Next base: position 19,907,869 of record JAUMJM010000020.1, on the reverse strand, counting down.
TAGCAACTAATAAGGCAGTGTTTATGAAGATCAAATGCAATAGATATCCTTAGTAATATTTGTTTTCTCACTTTTAAAAGATAACACAGATGGTTTTCAGAAGCTAAGATATTGAATTGCTTCTCCAAAAGCCTTCAGGACGAATTCGGACTTGAAGCAGGGTTGTGATTGAAAGCTTGAACACCTAAGAATTCTTTGCAATGTCTTGCAATGTCTTTTTTTAAATTAATAATGTTAAATCAGTGCCTTTGAAATGGCTACTATTATGTTGCCAATTCCTGATAAGGAATTCTTAGGTTAAGAGGGAGGCAGGATGTCTATTTTCGGTTTAGTTGAGCCTTTTTATTCCCAAGATCTCTATGGTCTATTCATCCAAGCCTCACCTCTCCCTCTAGTAATTCAAGAAAGAGATGGTACCTGTTGGACTTTAAATACCAAATGATAAAAATAAATGCTTTATCTGATTCTCAACAAAAAGCTTCTGAAGAGCGCCTTCCCTTAGTAATAATAATAATAAAAAAGCTGGAGGTGAATACCAAAAAAAAAAAAAGCAAGATGCTTTGAAACCATCTCCTTTTTTTCATCATCACCAATAGCAAGTGATCAGATTCCCATCTATTCAGATCCTGCTTGAAAGAAGTATTTTCCTTATTCCTAGTAAACTCCATGAGACTATTTCCATACTTCTTTTTACAATTAGGCAAAACTTTACCAATGTGTAACAGGGAGGCAAAAATATTTGTAAATTAAAGCATAATTTCACAGGGGTTTCATCTGAAGAAAATTGGTCCTTCCCATGCCTGTTGGAGCTGGCAAATTAAATAGCATATGTTTATATTTTTCAGACTGTGCTTTTAAGAGTATTTTACTATTGTTGACCAAGCAGGACAGCCATTTGTAGCTAGGAACTCTGCTCTAACAGAGCGATATGAATCCAGACATTCAGACATTCATTTTCTTTTATTTTTTTAAAAAAAGTAATTTTAATTGTCTAAGAATAAAATGTTGTGGGATTTTTTTTAAAGCCCTCATATTTTAGCATTCAGTTTATATGAAGAAAATTATTTTATTTCAGTTTGGCCACCCAAGCAAAAAATCAATTAGACTCACAGTTCTAGCTCTTTTTCCAAAGAAAACAGCCAAAACTTAAACTTGGTCTTTAATTATATATTTGATTCATCCCGGTAACAACACTTGACTTCAAACAATGCAAGAACAGGAGGAAACTTGCTCTGAATTCCTCTCTTCAAAGAGAAGAACTCTTTCAGATACCATGTCAGAAAACTTTAAGCTGAAACCAAACAAGATAACTGTGAGAACACTGAATATAAGGAGTTTTAGCTGACAACAGGAATAATGTTTCAATACTGAGAGAAGGCCTCCAAAATTGCTTTTAAACAAATCTCTCCACATTTGGGAAGGGAAAGCTGACCTTGCTAGACATATTGCTTATTCCCCTTATTCCATCCTCCTCCCATTTTAAAATGAAAATAACTTTTCATAGTTACAGGAGCAAATTATTAATAATTCAAAATTATCACACAATGAAAATGGATCCTGTTACCTGTGCCCAAAATTATGAACCAGTCTGATTACTGCATTTGATAAGTAGAAGATACCATGTGTTAATCATATGTATTGTATTACTCTCATGACTATTCCTGCAAGTGTACAAATTAAATCAATTAAAACTACTTCTGTGCACTGCACTGGTTCATTAGTGAACAGCAAATTGCTTGAAAAGAGTTGGGATATGTGTGTTTTATCCAAAAGTTGCAGAGCTATCCCCTGGTTTTTGATTTGATACTTTACAGAATATCTTTGAAACTAGACTCAAATATTTTTAGTTGGGAATAATTATGCAGGAAGCCAGCATAAGGATCACTATGGTCTTATTTGTTCCCTCCCCCACCCCGCTTTGTTCTGTCTTTCTACTTCTTGACCTCATTTTTCCTCCTCATTGCTTATTCCTATTTGTCTCTTGTCTCATGTCTTTTTTAATGGAACAGATTGATATCTAGGGCTGTGTCTAGACTAGGAGAAAGGTTGAGTTTAGTTCAGCTTTAGGTAGAAGTTAGCTGGCCAGCTATATTCAGCTACTTCTTGACAGCTGGAAATGCACAGACATCATTCGTTCAGCTTTCAGTCAGTGTAATGAGAGTTTATGCTCTTGGCTAGAATTTAATTTGCTTTTACATCTGGTAAAACGGGGAGATTTTTTAGGTTTTACTTATGTTGATAGTGCTAAGCAATCTATCCCAATATCAGCCTTTGATGAGAAAAGTTGAATGCCTCTAGAAGTTCTTACATTTTTTCTGGTCTGAGGGTGCAAAGATGGCCAATTATAAGCTTTTCATAGGTTGATGAGTAAACTGCTGGATGAGTAAGTCACATAATGGAAAATGTATTTTTATTAGAGGAGCTCTAGGCCCTTTTTTTTTGCTCATCTTACTTTTTCCTGTTGCTACCAGTATACAAAGTATCAATGGAAACATGTTCCTAATAGCTTTTCACACAGTTGGAAGGGGATGAGGCTGAATGAAAAAGGACTCCAGAATATTTAATTTTCAATGTTCTTGCTAGGTTACATTCACATAATTTCTATTGTGTGAAAGGGATGGCAGCAAATTGAGCCCTGAAAGATTCTTTGGTGCATGTCGTGCCCACAGGAGCAGAGCCAGGCAAGCCAAGGTGGGTACTGAAATGATTAACCCAAAGCTGCGCAGCTGGGCAGCAAAGGGATAATGTCCCAAAGTCTGTTGGCTTTGATGTTCAATTCTTTCACTGATGGTCATCCTTTTACTGGTCCACCGCTACTGAAAATTTTCTATTACTGACAAAATTGCAGTCCTCTGATTTTCCATGCTTTTAGAAATGTGACACAACCCACTGTAAGAAAGGTTAAATAATTATTTAAATGTAAATTTGAGTAATTTATTGGCATTGCAGCTGCCTCTATGGCTAACGCTGGCACCACCTGATGTCAGATGTGCTCGAAGCCGTCTCATAGAGGAGGAACCAAGTCCCTTCATGCAGTTTTGTTTTGGTTAACCAGAGTTAATAAAACCCTGCTTCCTGGGCCATCTGGCCCAGTTCGAGATGGTGCTCTGGGTGCAGACACATGTGCTACAGCAGTAAGAGGGTGGGTGAGCTCCTTTTTGTCAGTGAGGGGGGTAGAATCATAGAATCGCTTGTTTGGAAAAGACCTTTGATATCATTGAGTACAATCATATCAGTCCACTACTAAACGCTATCCCTGAGCACCTTATCTACGCATCTTTTAAACACCTCCAGGGGTGGTGACTCAACTGCATTCTGGTCAGCTGTGCCAGTGTCTGACAGCTCTTTCAGTGAAGAAATTTTTCCTCATGCCCAATATGAACTCCCCTGGTGCAACTTGAGGCCATTTCCTCTCATCCTATCACCTGTCACTTGGGAGAAGATACCAACGCCCACCTCGCTACAGCCTCCTTTCAGGCAGTTGTAGACAGTGATGAGGTCTCCCCTCAGCCTTCTCTTGCCCAGGCTAAACAACCCCAGTTCCTTTAGCTGCTCCTTGCAGGACTTGTTCTTCAGCCCCTTCACCAGCTTCTTTGCCCTTCTCTGCACACGCTCCAGCATTTCAATGTCCTTCTTGTAGCGAGGGACAGTATTCGAGGTGTGGCCTCACCAATGTAGAGTACATGCTCTGGATATCTTAGGGGGTGCAATGTTTGTTTAACATGGTGGTGTGCTGGACCAGGCCCTCCTGGAGAGAGCTGGGAAGTGGCAGCTCTTTCAGGCACCAAGGGGGAAAGAAGTTGCTGCTCAGGGAGGATGCATGGGTGAACCCCACCGGCTCCACGCAGAGATGCCCCATGGCTACAAATCTCTCTTGGCCCCCTCTGCTGCATCCCTTTGACCCCGGGCTAACCCAGGGTGGGGGCAGTGCCCGAAGGGGCCAGCAGATGAGGCCCTGCAATGTGTGCTCGCAGCCCAGAAGCCAATCCTGTCCTGGGCTGCATCCAAAGCAGCGTGGCCAGCAGGGTGAGGGAGGGGATTCTTCCCCTCTACTCTGCTCTCCTGAGACCCCATCTGGAGTGCTGTGTCCAGTTCTGGAATCCCCAGCATAAGAAGGACATGGAATTGTTGGAGCAGGTCCAGAGGAGGGACAGGAAGATGATGAGAGGGCTGGAGCATCTCTGGTTATGAGGACAGGCTGAGAGAGTTGGGGTTGTTCAGCCTGGAGGAGAGAAGGCTCCAGGGAGACCTCATAGCAGCCTTCCAGTACCTGAAGGGGCTACAGGAAAGCTGGAGAGGGACCTTTTACAAGGGCAAATACAGACAGAATGAGGGGGAATGGCTTTAAATTGGAAGGGGGAAGATTTAGATTGAGCATTAGGAAGAAATTCTTCCCAGTGAGGGTGGTGAGGCACTGGCCCAGGTTGCCCAGGGAAGCTGTGGCTGCCCCCTCCCTGGAAGTGTTCAAGGCCAGATTGGATGGGGCCTTGGAGCAGCCTGGTCTGGTGGGAGGTGTCCCTGCCCAAGGCATGGGAGTAGGAACTGGATGGGCTTTGAGATCCCTTCCGACCCAAACCATGCTGTGGTTCTTCCCGCGCGGGGTGCCCGGCAAGGCAGGAGAGGTGGGAGCGGGGGAGCGGGCTCGTGGACGGGCTCGTGCCCGCGAGCCGCATGGGGGAGACCAGTGACGAGCCCGAGCCCGAGCCCGAGCCCGGGCAGCGGCCGCCCCGGTATCCTCGCCCCGGCCCGTAGCGCGAGCTGCCAGAGGCCGCGGGGCTGAGCGGGCGGCGCGGAGCGGAGTGGAGTGGAGGTCGCGGCGGGGAGAGGCGCCTGCGGACCCACCTCATCCTTTTCCCCTCCTCTTTTTCTCCTCCTCCTTTTCCCCTCCTCTTCTCCCTTCTCCTCCTACTGCCGCGCTGGGAGCCGCCGCCGCCTCCCCAGCGCCGGGGTCGCAGCTGGCGGGCTCGGGCTGCCCCCTCGCTGGTTTTGAGCCCTTTGTGCGGCGGCTTCAGCACGGCCGGGCTCAATCGCGCCATTGTTCGGAACCCCCGAGCTCTCACGCTGCGCATCCCCCATCCCCCATCCCCCTTCCCTTTTTTATTTTCGCCTGCGAAGCCACATAACGTGCCTTTCCCTCCGCGCGGATCTGGGGAGCTGTTTGCAAATGAAGTGTAATGCATTGTGGGACGCGTGTAAAATCGGATCGTGCGAGGGGGAGAACAAAACACAGCGAGGCAGGGCCGTGCTGCGGCCGGCGCCCTAGAGGAGGAGGCGGCGGCGGCGGCGGCGGGATGCGCGCAGGTGGCGCCCCGGCCGCGCTGGGCTGATGCCCGGCAGCGGGAGGAGGAGGAGGCGGCGGCACGGGCATCCCTCAGGATGAAGAAGACGCGGAGCACGACCTTGCGGCGGGCCTGGCCTAGCGCTGACTTCTCCGACCGGGCCTCAGATCGCATGAGGTCCCGGAGCGAGAAGGACTACCGGCTGCACAAACACTTCCCACCGGCTTTTATCTCCCAGGCATCACGGGGATACATGACATCAGGTTTGTAACATAATTTGTGGGTGCGGGAGAGCTTCATTGCGGGAGAGATTCACTGCAAGGCTGGCGCGGGATGTGTGTGTGTGGCTCTGGGCAGGCTATGTCGGTCGGTACGGAGGGCAGCCTGCAACCTGGAGCGCAAGTTGTTATGAATAATGCAAAAAAAAAAAATAGTATACATCCACCATTTTGTATCTCTGCAAGATTCACAACAGGGCCCTCGCAATATGGTGTTTAATATCTATTAGTCGGGGGAAATAAATGCATGAGAGAAGCGTCTGCATCTCTGTTGTGGAAGGGCTGATAGAAATGACCGGGTCTGCAGAGCATGGGGCCCTTTGCTGCTTTTGTGCATAAATGCATGTGCTGGATATTTATTGCTGCCCTATGCGTTCCCCTTCTAATGCAGTTAACTCTAGTTAACTCGTCGGGCATTCATGTCTTTCCCTTTCGGAAAGCAAAGGGGTCACCTGTGATTGCAAATGTTCTCGCCTTGTTACAGGCTCTCCTGGTTTCAGCTGCATGGTTCTGCAATGGCAAAGGATGCTTTGGTGAAAATCACTGTAAACATTTTTTATTTGAGGTGTAGAAGCAAACCAGACCTGTGTATGTGGGGGAACACACACATGCACGTATGTGCGTCTGTCGATTGCTTTCAAGGGAGGCTGTAGAGAAATAATGCACACTGCACCAACATGTTTGTGCATGGGAAAGAGAGAGCTCAAACAAAACAAAAAACAGCGCAGGGAAAGGCAGGCATCGGGGAGAGGCTTGGCCTCTGACGAGTGCTGGTGCAATTTCGGAATGCCTCAGTACTGGTAATGGAAGCTACTCCATCCTGAAATGCATCTTAATGGCCTTGAAATTCAGACATTTCATAAACACCCAAAAGAAGACCGGAAAATGCTGATGGGGAGGGGGCTAGGGGCAGAAAATCCTGGAAACCTCCTTTGTTGTTCTGCTGCCTGCTTATTGTGGTGATTGGACATAACGTTTCACGACTGTGATGGCAAATTCCAATTTACCATGAAGGTACATTTTCCCTCTGAGGCTCGATTTAGGTTGAGGAGGCAGATTGCTTTAAAGGAGAAAAAGAGAGAGGGAGAACGCAAAGGTATTTATTATGCGTTACTGAAAACAGTTCCAGCCCTGTGCCCTGTACCTAGCCCCCCTCTATTTCTGCTGCAAAGATTGAGCCAAAAATTGTGGTTGTCAGTTATATGCTCACTTTCCTATCTCTGTCCCTAATAAATATATCTCTTCAGTCATGGTTTGGTTTCTCATGTTTTAAAAATATCTTGTGACTGCTCCTTCTCTAACGGCTGAGCACAAGGGAAATAATACAGATTTTATTGAAAAATCTGCCTGTCAATGAATTGTGCTGTTTTGGCAATAGTTGTTCTGATTTTTCCCTTGCCTGGGAAGCCACAAATTGAGAGAAAATGACAAGGATAGTTTATGTCTGAACAGCTGAAGAAGAGGAGAGTGGTAGTGGTGGTGGAGGGGTTGTTTTGTTTTCTTGGTGCTGCGGGACTTGAAAGCAGCTGGAAAGCCAAATCTGTCCCTTCTGCAAAGAGTGTTGTTCTGCGTGAATGTCCTGATATTCCCACTGTAAGAAACACTGTGTCAGTTCTGTTGAAGTCGGTACTTTAAGGCCTTTCATTCAGTATGGAAGCCTGTCTTTAAGAAAGAAGGAGCTCACGTGAATGTTTTGTGCCAAGCAATGTGGTTTTTTGTTTGTTTTTAATTCTTCAGGGAAACAGTCTGGCTCGGTAAAAGCTTGTCTTGGCAAGGTTGGTACAATCCAACCAGGCGCTCCAACACCAGTGATCTGCAGAATTAGATGTGTCACCCTGCATTTTTTGGCAGTTACCTGTGTCATTATGGAGGGGGCATAGAGTTGTAATCTGCTATGAATGTTTTAAAGTAATCTTCAAACCCCCAGAATGCAGTGTTAATGAATATGTAGCACATTGATTTCAACTGCAATAATTGAAGAAGAAGGACAAATGTCATGTTCTGTTGAGAAATTTGCTAAAGTTGTTGGAGGGGAACACACTGAAAATTAAAATCAGCAAATGCTTCATGTTTTGTGGTTTTCTTTTAAATAAACAACAGTTTAGCAGGCGTTTAGCTGGAAATGCAATTGTTCTCTCTTTATGGATAGTTTCCACATTCATTTATTTTTAAAGGATTCTTGTCCACTGCCTTTCCAAATATTAGTTTTGGGAGGAACGGCTACTGTATTCAACACTTTTCAGTATCTGAAGGGAAATCTTTTCCTCACAGGAAATATATAGGAAGTCTTCTGCCTGAAAAGTTGTGGAGATCAGTAATACAAATACATTCTTTGTCACCCAGAATGCTGTACGGGAGAGAGTGTCCTGGAACACATGGGCTTTTCAGAGGGTTGTATTCTGTTTATCCAACCATTTAACCTCATCACCATTAGCATTGTTGTGGTTCTCTTTTAATTAAATGCCCCATTGTTTGGAGTGGGGGTGGAGGGTGGGAAAGAAACCTTGGGGTTTTGCCTCATTTACTTTGCTTAGGGAAATATGTAAAAGAAGACAGTCAAACGGCCTTCAGTAAGATACTGAAAAGCTTGAAACATTAATGTTCTAGCATGCCTGAATGAGGCCTGGAGAATTGTATATACATGTTTCTTTCAGCACACAGAAATACTGAGGAATGATGTTGCAGTCAGTGCTGTGGTGGGATCTAAGCAGAGCCCTGTTTGTAATGGAAGTGCAAATCTCATGCTACAGTGGTGAAGCACACCTGATTTTTAAACAACCTTTTCAGTAAAGCTGAGTAAGGGGCAGTTTGATATTTGCTTGATGTGCAGCAGCACTGGCAGCTGGAAGTCAGTTTTTCAATACTTGGGGAACAAGCTGCCCATAATTGTAGAAGGTTGATGTAGATGCAATTAATCTGAAATTTAAAGATTATTTGACAGATGAAGGGAAATGAAGTAAGGAGGAAAAGAAGCAGGGAGTTTAGAAAATCACACACTTTTACTGCTGAATAATCTCTCAATACATACTATTAAATCAGCTGTACTCCAGGGTTTCTTTAGACCTCCTAGCAACCGCTAGGTTCAAAGGCCATGCAAGGAGTTCATTGTTCATGCGGAATATTAATTTCCCAGTGGAGGACTGACTTGGAGAAAAAACACTGAAAAAGAAAACTACAACAATGTAGAGCTTTGACCTTGCATGAAAAGTGATGTTGTAAAGTTTGAATCCAATAAAATTCATACACATTACAGAATAAAGGGAAATATACTTGAAGTTTTTGATAGATTGCTGCTTAATTGAAGGGGAAATAAAGAAAACGTATGAAACTGCCAAGTAGGATAAAACTTACTGAAACTTAGGAGGGCTCAAAAAGTCACACGTAATAATATGTATAGCTTTTGAAATGTTGGAAGCCTCTTGCTTTTTTCTTTTTTTCCTCTCCTAAATAACAGACAAATCCTGTTTTTTGTTTTAGTGGAGAGAAGATCTGCACCTAGCCATTACATGTTACTAGAACTGAGTAGCATTCTGGAAAGAAAAATTTTTTTTCCTGCAGCCTTTCTTGAGCTATTTTAATTGAAGATCTTGCTGTTGGAGGTAGTGTGTCAGTTTGAGATGGGGGTGGTGTAGAGTAACAGTCTAGCACACACAGAATCAAGGAATGTCTGACGAGCTTTATACAACAGTAAAAACTAATTCCAGAGCATGCTTATTTGACGGTTACTTTCTGAAAAGTTTGCAATTTCTTTATTCTTTGTTGCTCTATAATTTCATCACAGAGGTTTCAGTGCTCTGAAGTTGAAGGGTAAAATTCAGTCGTGGTGTTGCCCTGCTGTTACTGGAGTTTGATTACCAAATTGAAGCAGAAGGGAAAGGAGAGAAGTATGTAACACTGCTACCCAACTGATGGTATCTGTGGGCAAATTAAAATTTGTAGGAGGAAAATATATCCTCATTCTCTGTTCCAAGGATGTTTGATGGAAGGTCTAGGACTGCCTCTTCAGCCTCCTTGAACAGCAAGAGAGATTTTCAGACTTGTGAGCAAATTTTGAGTCCTGATTATTTTTCTTTTTTAATAAGCTTGAACTTCCAACTCTTAATACAAATTAATATTTGGAGATAACCATGCATGATCTGAAGAACTAAGTTTAATGTAATTGAGGAATGACAGATACACGCAAAGCCTTGAAGCTCATTCAGTTCCCCTGTCCCTTAACGCAGTTATCTAAAGGAATATGTTTTAGCTTGAAAGTAACTATATTGTAATTAATATTTAATGAAATAATCTGTATTGCATCACCTTCTTTTTCTCTCAGTGTGATGTTAAGAAACACCTTCCAGTTCATCTGCTTAATGGTAATGTGATCTCTTTGCCTCCTTGAATTCTGAGTAGTTTTAGGCTTAGACCAGACCTGTTAACGGTACGGTAAAAACTGAGAGTGTATAGGTGCCAGTGGTTAGCAGGGTTACCTTTGTCTCTTGACTCTGGCTCCAACTCCTTTTCTTCAGCCTGTGCCGACCTGGTGAACTCTGAGTGAGGCACTCTGTTCAGTTACTTCAGGGGCTGTGCTTGCTTTATTGCTTGGGAAATTTCTCCTGGGCTTGCTGTGCTTTCCAGTCCCTTTCAGCATCCACTTACCTTGACAGAGAAACAGGAACTTTCCCTGCATCGTGATCTGGGGAGAGGTTCTAAGTGTGCTCTGTCTTCAAACCACAAACTCGGTCCAAATTCATGGACCATTCATTTTTACACAGTTTCTAGCTCATTTGAGGTGTCCTGTCTAAAAGAATACAAGAGGGAATTTTCTCTCTCTTCCTTCTGTAGGGCCCTGGTTGTTCACTCTGGCCTGTGCAGTATTAACTCATAGTGCTATGCCCAGGCCTGTGTATTACGTTCCTGTCTCCACACCTGGCCCTTTCCCACCACATACCAAGATATTTTCTGCATGTCCATGACTTCACTTTTAGACCAGGCTGTAGACAGTGTCTACAGTGTCCCCTGTACTACTTGTGCATTTGCCTGACCAAACTGCATTTGAGTACCTGGTGCTCTTTCTGGCTTCTGTGGCCCATGAGCAAGGGTATCCAGAGTGACTTTTTTTGTTCATGGCATAGGAGTAAAATCAAAGAGAAACAATTATGAGAAAGAAACAGAAGGCTCTGTGTGTGCCTATCTTACCTAGACCTGTTCATGTTTCTATCTCAGTTCAAAGCACTCATCCCTGCAGGAGTAAGTTTCAGGTTGATTTTCCTCCCCAGCCTCTGTTTCTGCTGCATTCAGATTCTCCGTGTTCTCCCTGCCAGTTTGCTGGGACCTTCAGCCACGTCGGGGCACACAGAAGTCTTCCATGATCAGGTCACCAAAGAGGGCTTTCTCATTTGTGTTTGTGCAGAGGTGTTGGTCTGAATCCGAATACATTTCTAGGTGTGTTTTCCAGAAGTCCTGTGATTGAAGTAATTTGTTATATGCACGCTAGACATGATAGCCTACTGAAGATACAGGAAGCTCCTCTTTCAAGAATAGACAAGGTTTCAGATCAAACACGGTACTGATTTATCACAAATAGCTCCCAGTCTTTCACAGGTGTAGAAGTTACACTCTGTCTTTATTGGCAACACTTGATAACCTGAAGGGTGTTGAGTATCTTGCCATTTTGGAATTGAATAGCAGCCACATCTTTGGAAAATGCATTACTTGTCAGAGGAGGCTGAAATGTGAGGATTCTGCAGATCACCTTGGCTTAGTCCAGTGACCTGCTCAGTTGTGAGCAACAATAGGCCTTCATTAGTATGCAGGAGGGTTCATCCCATGATAAAGTATCGTCTTTGTAATGTTCTTTGCACAGTTTAAAGAGGTATAAGTACAATTAGGTATGAAGACTAAAAAGACGGTGTTTTACTACACACATTGTAGAAGCCCTCTAAAATTGGGAGTTTCTGTTCAGTGTTTTGGGGAGTTTCTTCAGCATGACTTCTTCATAAACTGTAGCAGGCTGTGAACAGCATTAAAACTGAATCAACATCCTGCCACCTAAACTCTGGGCTATGATTCAAGTAAAACAGTGCTGAAAAAAATTTTCAGATACAATTACTCTTGGCTTCTCCTAAGCGTGCTTTTACCTGATTGGAAGAGGCCAGCTAGTGTTCAAACCATGATCGAAATTGTCAGCTGATTTATAATTCATGTACGAATTAGTAAATAATACAATATTAACTCTGTTTTTTTTCCTTGAAAAGCATGATATGTTGCATTATTTTAAATTAGAAAGTTGCCATTATATTGTCAAAACTGGATATTAGATGTATTGGTGGAGTAGCTGTAAATCTAAGCCTAGAAATATGGGTTGCCTCTTGTAAGAATTATCTAATGAATGTTTCATGCAATTCCACTTAACCATTGGATCTAATTGTCACCAGAAAAAGCAAAAGGCATAGTAGTCATTGAATCTGAGACCTGAAGGTCTGAACTTAACCAGAACACTTTATATTATAGGTGTTCTGTTTTTTTTCTATATGGACAGGAAGCAGAAATGAGGGTTAAAAGTGGCGCTAAAAGTCTCAGGAAGCCATGTGCTTGTCCTTGCAACAATTTTTGATATCAAGGCCAATGGCAAACCTAGTAGTCCTAGGGAGAAGGCTTGGATATTGAAGCTGCACAACTCCCAAACCAGCATTTATGGCTCCCAAGTGACTGCCTGTAGCTCTGAGGAGGGTATGAAAGTTGTTTATAGTTACTGACTTGCTTTTTTTCAGCACATTTATTGAGTTGGCTGTTCTATTTGATGCTGTTTTGTATCTCACTTTTGAATGACATATAGGTGCTGGAATTGTCTTACTCTGTGGAGGAGAGGTGGGGAAAAAGAACAAAGGAAAACCTGGCTTTACAGGAAGCATATTTGGGCGTTCAGCATGATGGAGTGGGTAGAGCAGTCCAATTTACAAAGAGCCCTGGGCTCTGTTGGCAGCTTTTAAGCAGTTTTTAAAAGGTAACCGAAACAAGAATACTTGCTTTTTCAACAGGCTTGAATTCATTATGAAAAGGCTAAAAAGTTTCCCTTTTTCCTTCCTCCAAAGAGAGATTAAAGTCACTGAGTTGGAAAGTTAGGAGGTGAAGGAGGTGTTCCCAGTAGTGTCTGTGGTCATCTTTGCTTTCCTAGGCACTTCAAATGCTTCTGCAGCTCCCTATGCTTAGATTGCAATCTGTTCATTGGAGAACTGTCTCCTTTGTTTTGTATTGCCAATCACAAAAAAGGTCCTATCTTAACCCAGGCCTTGAAAGCCCAACAGTGGGTGAGAATGAATGTCCGAAAATAGGTGTATTCAGTGTGAGCAGAGCAGTCCTCGTTTTACAAGTCAAGTCCTGCATTTAGATCAGCCTTTGGATGCCACAACCGTCATAACAATTTTACACCTCCTCTTTGCACAAAGCCCAAAAAGAAAGCCTGTTCATAGTATCAGCAGTAAATGGTGCAAAATGTTATTCACTACTGTTTATCGCTCATCAACCAACTCCTCATAGCCCAAAGATAGTTCTGTTTTTAATCAAATCATTGATGATGTGATTCCTGTAATTTTTAAATTAGAGTAGTGGTTCTTATTACTTCAGTGGGAAACACTGTTTGCAGGAGATGGCTACAAATGCACAATTTAGTAGAAATTCAAAGTTGCAGTGCTGAAAAAAACAGATCTTTATGGTTTTATTTGATCTGATAGGGTGCAAAAGGAGAAGATGAAAGAGGAAGAATGAACAATTTATTCGAGGACTTCTGTGGACTTCTATGTGGACCTACAGTTTTTAAGGGTAGAGATGGCTTGTGAATTGCACATGGATTTTGGATATTGTGAAAAAGAATGAATGAGAAGTTGATTGTATTTCTAGAAGAACTTTTTTATTTCATGAAGATAGCAAGAAGAGAGACAGCAGAGACATCTTGCAAGTCTTTAACTTTACAAGGCAGATACAAAATGAGTCTACTTTTTTTTCCTCTGTAATCCATTAGAGGTATTGGTGGATAGGCAGTACATTCAGTGGACATAATTGAGCAGTAACTGCTTCTGTTTAGCAGTTTTTCCTTTGCAAAAGTCGTTCAGGTAACCTGGATGAGCCATCACTCTTTCTCTTCCTTATGCTTTATTGACCGGGGGTTTTATATATGCAAAGTGTGTCTAACATTAGAATAGAACATATTTCCTTGACATTAATCATTATCTTCTGTAAATGTAGTGGAGAATGCAGCTGCAGTTTGAGTGGGTTGCTGGAACTGAAGTAATAGGAGAATCTCTTCTTCAGTTTGGATATGGCCCTCAGTGTGGTATGCATGCCAGTGAAGCATCTCACACACCCACTCTTGAGGTGCTGATAGCGAGTAGAAATTTGCATTTAGTGATCTCAAAACTTTTCCAGCTACCTTTTTCTTTCCCAGCAGTATTATTTAAAGAAAAAAATGAAGAGCCCTTTGTAGTGAATTTGACCTCAACATTTTGAGGCTCAAGGAGTATAATAGACGATTCAGAAATACTTATTTAATGTGCCCGGGAAAAGGCAAAGTTCAGTAAGAAAGCTGAGTTCATCATAACACAGGAAGCTGTGCTGGGAGAACCTAGATTATATAAACAAGTTTTCATGTCCATTTGTGTTCTTTTAATTTCCTCCATAATTTCCTATGAATTTCCTGTTGATGACCTGTGACCTAGTTTCAGAAGATGAACTTCTGACCATATGTGATAATGTTTTAAATGCCATAGAGTGGACTGTTTATCTTAGAAGCCAGTAAAGATGATGTACTAATTTTTGTTGCGGTACTTAATTTTGCATCTTAAATTTTCAGAGTTATTTAGAGTGAAGTAGTAGTCTTCATTTTGATAGGATGTTCTAAATTATGCTCTTCTGAGAATTTACATTCTTGGATCACACAGTGACCTTGTTTTACTACACGTAAGCCTTAAACTAAATATTGTTTTAAACAGGGTGAAACGGAAGTATTTTTTACAAGTTTTTCCTTAAGATTTGTGTACTTTTAAGTGTAAGTGCTGCAGGCTGGCTGGGTGAGCAGAGGGAACAAAAACTTCAGAGGAAAAGGTTTATTTCCTTTAACATTAAGTTTGAAACAGCTGCAACCCCCACATGTAAATTGGGCCTGTCTGCAGCACATCTCTTTTGAGAGACAGAGGGTAGATACCGCTGGCCCTGGAAGGTTCATTCAATGCCCAAGTGGTCCCTCAGCCTCTGGTGTCAGCTTCAGGGCAGGTTTAGTGTTGCAGAGAGAAGATTACAGGTGGGAGCAGCACCACTCACTGCTTTTAGTCCATGAGCTGATTTCCCTCCCTTTGCACTAGTCCAGTCCGAAATTATGAAAGAAGGAAATCCATCTAAAGGTAAGATTTAGTGTTTTGTAATATGTCCCTAGGTCTCTAGTCTGTGTTTTCATTGTGGATGGATGTAATTATTTTCTTGCTCTTTAGATATCAATGTTTTGCGGTTGTATATGTTACATTAGTTTGTGATGGAAATAATGAAAAATCTTGGAAAAATGATGGGAAGTGGTATACATGTACGCACTTGGTCAGTGGGATCATTGTATGGAAATACTGTGAGACCAGGGCTCAGCAAAAATCATTTGGGCTTCAATGTGCAAGTGTACTTTTGTAGACCTTGAAGTTCAGGAATGAAATTCTGAAATCATATTTTGCATGATGTCTGCATAAGAATGGATGTGGTTGGAGTATTTTCACAGAACACAGAAGCAAGGAATTGTTTTCTGCATTTATTTCCAGCGAGGTCTAATGAAGTCTCAGTTTTTGAAAACATTTTAGAATTTCTTTGGAAAGAGATACAGCCATCTCTAAGTGAAACATTTAGCAGATTTTTTTTTTTTCTAAAATCATGAAGTATTTTCCTTTGAGTCAATCTTAGGTTCGGTCTGTGTAAGTATTTTAATTGCAGAAATATTCTCCAGTAACCATGAATGTAAAATTCGGACATCTTTGGAGGCCTTATTTTAAAACCCATGTTCTTAATGACCTCTTTTCACAAAAGGGTGAAGTAGCTATGTAAGTTATTATTTATTTTGGAGCCACGTGCAGTAACTTTTCATGAGATACGTGGTCTGCCATGTTGCCCTGAGCAACACAGTGGAGTATAGTAAGTTTATTAAATTTTACATGTTGTTGCAAACCTGTGCTCTGTACATGTGAGCTAATGGTTATATGTGAGCACGCGCACTGAGTCCCCAGGGGGCCAATTCTGTCCTTTGGTGGGAGAACTGCACAAAGATTTGTTTAACTGTATGGGTAGGAAACATTAACTCCCAGTAGTGCTGCTACTCCTAACAATGCATGGGCCCGTCTTGCACATATTCTTTGCCTACATCAGGGAATTGGAAAGGCATAGCTGTAACTGCTGAGTAATACTCCCTTTTAATTGAAGTCTGACTGTGAATAAGGGCCATAGATTGGACAGCTGGAGAAACTGGGGCAGCTTACCAAAAACAAGAGCGGGTGTGATGGCAGAGAACAAAAAGAGTAGTTGTGAGCAGAGCTGCTGTTCTGCTGGAGCAGGCTTGTGTTCCCGCTTCCTGACCACGAGAAGAATGCTTCCCCAGCTCACCCTTAGATTTCAGTTTAAGTCATTTAACTCATTGGATTTAAATCGGAATTATTGCTCCTTCACGTCCATGTCTCTGAGCTCATTTCAAAGGCTAATAATTGAAACAACTTTTTTTCTGCCTACCAGATGTTAATCTCATTCAGTTTTTGTCCCAGTGCTGATTGTTCTGAATAGAGTAATAGGCATGCTGCAATACAGCACACTCGACTTTTCATAGTTACCTTTTTCACATCTTCGAGAAATGTATTAAAGTAAAATCAAGTGCTTCAATGTAGCTAGCATTTGGAGTTCAATAATACAAAAGGAAGTTTAAAAACTTGAGGAAAACACTTTACTGCTTGTATCATTGTAATTCATTCACTACTTAATGGGGTGGTTGAACAAGGTGATGTATTTCAATTAATTATAATGCATAAAAAATACAATGACTGTTGGATTTTGCTCGTTGGTTGGTGTCAAACCAAGGTCTGTCAATGCTACATGTGGCAGAATTGTCTGGTGGCATAGCTGCCCTTGGGAACTGTAATCTGTCTGTGGTAGCAAATTAGCTTCAAATCCATCTTTTCAGATCAGAGTATTTGGCCTGGGTTTGACCTAAATGAATGGATGTACATGGTTGCTGTGCATAACATCAGGAGGGCTATTGTATTATGGGGGACCAGCAAGGAGAAAAAATATCTCAAAACCACTCAGGTATGCATTGCCAAGCAGTGGCCGTTTTGGATGACTGTTTTCCAGCAAGAGCTGCAAGGAGCATGGAAAATTTTCCTTTTTTTTTACCGCAAGTGAGAATCTTAAGAGTGGCTGTGCCAGTTAATAGTCAGATCCTTTTCCCACTGTGACCACAAACAGGTGCCCAGGGAAAAGCAGGAAGAGAACAAGTGTGAGTGGTGCTTCTCCAGCTCCACAAGGAGTGGAACTTCCCTGTCTCCTGCTGTTTTGGGCAATATGTTTGTTTTTTTTTTTTTAAGTAATTCTCAACAGGTTTCTCTTGCAAGTATACTCTGTGGTACCTGTGAGAATATTAGGGGAGTGGCAACTGGTCCTCTTGTATATGAGCATCTGCCCTGTGGCAGCCCTGGGTTGTGTGCATTATCAGTACTAAACTTGAATCTCATGGTTCTCTTGCTGTCCTGTTGTGCAATATTTCTCACTGAGGAGCACACACATGTGCGAAGAAGGTTTTGAGGCTCTTGATATTTTTGGTGGTGGAAGAGCAGTGGATCAGCTGTTCGGTCAAGAGGCAACATCAATCGCCTCTTTCCAAATACAACACACACAAATTCCAGATTCCTGTAACTGGGATATGAATAGTATTCACATCATCACATGTTCTCTTTTTACAAAAGACGAGTTGTGAGGTCATGGAAGAGGCATTTGGTAATTATTTCTGTGATTCCATTTCCTCCTTCTTTCAGTTAGTTTTATTCCCTTAGTTCCTCCCTTTTCTACCCCTCTGAATCCTGGGCTTCATGAACCATCTTATCTCAAAGGTGACACATGCCTAGATGAAAGGCTTGCATTAAGCAGGAGTTTCTTGTTAATCAACTGTTGACATTCCAAAAATGTCAACTCCTGATTCACATTGCAACCAGGATCTGGTGCCAAGATGTTACTTGTTTCCAAGTCTTCCACTTATTAATCAGTCAGATCTGCTGTTTAGAGGCAGAGTCGTCCTGAGAAAATACTACAGAAACGGATCCTAACGTATGTCTCCAATGTATCCCCTTTCCTCATGTTGGAGGTGTTAGCTGGATCACAATATGTAATCTTGGTTGCGAGGTAATTGTTCAGTTAATAGCTAAAGGCCATAACTTTCCAGCCTGGCTTCCTGAGCTTGTGAAATGTTGAAAAGTGAAAGTGCTGGTTTTCGCAAGAGCCAAACATTCAACATCTCTGAAGGCTGGTAAATTGGGCTGTGCAGATTTCAAACTCAACGTGTCTATTTTTTCATCTGGGCCTGGAAATAGACTGCCTTTGGAAATGGTGACGGAGCTGAATACCTGTCTGCTTGCCATCATCTCTCTGCAGAGCTGCCAAAGTGTCCATCAAACTTATGTCCCATGCCATGTTAATTCATAGACCAGCATCATAGAAATGTGTTTTCTGAAATAGATTTCAAGTGTGTTGTGTAAATGTGCACAGAGATGACTATGTGTGGTTGTACTTGCAGTGACGCTCTGTGTGTGTGCCGTGCGTGATCCCGCCCTCCCAAGGGATGCTGTACACACAATTCAGTGATGCTTATGGGAGTCCTCTTTTTGCTGTGAATGTGCAAAATAATTTTACCACGCGTGCTGAGTAGCAAGATATATTTATAAAGCTGATATATATATGTAGTTTTACCTTAAGACTGCTCTCTGTAATCTCCACCTTTCTGCTGAAGTTTTTATATTCTAGTTATTAATATAGCAACAGAGCACATTATTTCGTATGTTCTGTTTGGAGAGACTATGTTGTACACCAGTGTGAGTGTATTTTGTTTATGCTTTGTGTACATTCACAGGTGTTTAATTTAGATGTGCATGTTGTTAGTAATTGTAATTGATGTTGCAGATGTGTTTCCTGGCAAAACTAAAATATAAACATAGGAAAAACAATGCAACTGGTAGAAAACATAGGATGCCAAACAGTAAAAATGATAGAAAAGTGAAGAAATTTTAGTAATACTCTTGAGTTTAAAAAAAAATAAGAATTCATTCTCTGCAATCTTTGAATCTTCAGAAGCGTTGTTGACCATCATTAGCACTGAGATTCTCACAGTTTTTTGTCCACTCCAGTCTGTGGTCTAATCTAAGTGTCTAGTGGGTGCTTAATCAGAATAAGTCCAAAGTAGATGATTTAGGAATCTGAAGTTCCTATTACATACTTTAAATTCTAGCATACAATGAGAACCTATTAAATGTCCCTTACAGAATCGAAAACCTTTATTCTGTGAACTCTTGAAAAGAGTATGGGTTTTTAATCTGTGTGAGCTAATCTAGAAACAACAGCAAATGTCAAATGTTAAATGTTTAATTTGGCTTCTTTAATTGTAGTATCATTAGATACTGATAGACCTCACAGTCAGATTTGTCTTTGTATACCAGTACAATTCTATTGATTTTTAACTTAGTTGTTACTAGTTGATAGTAGTGTGAGAGCAAAATCAAGGGCTTTGAGGCCATGGCTGGCAGAAATTGAGTAGTTTCTCTAGACAGAGAGCTGGGCAACAAAATCAGACTTCACTTGATGATGGTCAGAGAAGACTGAGGATCATTCGCAGTATAAAAATCAGTTTTTAGTCCTACATTCATTAGTGATGTTGGTTTCTTCCTAATTGTCTGATTTAAAGGGGGATATTCACACTCACATTGATTAATACCGTATCTTTGCAGTAGTGTTATTGAAATGAATGGTGTTACTACTGTGACAGCAGTGTTCTCGGTCTGGTCTGGCATGTGCACATATGCTGGTGATTCCCTGCTTGCACTGGGGGTAAAAGGGGACCTAGAGCTCTTGATGCTCAAGTGAAGGCAAAGGAGAAGACCCTGGGGCACTTAAAGTGAGGAAAGGGTAAGAACTGGAGCCTGAAGTGCTTAGTGCTGAGTTTACTTGCAGGCAATCCTAAAATCAGACCAAGATACTAAATTTTTTGGTGAAATGTCATGCCTTGCTGGAACATGCCGTGGTGACATCATAGAATTCACCTTCCACTCCTGTGAATCTGAGCTGCACCTTGCTGTCATTGCAGCATGGCAGTCCCTCCCCTTGATTTTACTGATAGTGTGGAGGACAGAGAGTTGGACCATAGGTTGATATTTAAGTGAAACAAGAGTGAAGTGGGCAGAAAACTCAAACGTTTGAAGGGATATTTCTCTGAGTGGAGACTGCAAGGCTCTTCTCAGTAGTTATTCACAAGTGGCTATTAAGTGAAGAAAGCCAGGAACTTCTTGAGATGTGTTTTCCCATTGTTTTCTTTCATAGACCGTGTCTTCCTCGTGGGTATGCTGATGTCTCCTTGTGTGGCTGAGCTTTGGCTTCAGTCTTTTCCTCAGTAGATCTTGTGATGGGTCACCAAAACTCATGGAAACGTAAGACCCTTGAGACTGCCTCCCTTCTGTCAAATTTGCTGGATACTGTTTAAGAACTGTGATGTGGAAGAACTGATAGTGTGGGCTTAATAGAGACAACAGTGTGACACTCTGTTCCATCATGAAACTAGACCCCCAAAAAAGTCTACAGATCTCCTGAAAATATATGGGAGCCCTAACTTCAGAGTATTTAATTTACTTGAAGTTAAATGATGAAAAAAATTATGGTTAAACTCAATCATTTTATTAAGAACTGAAGGTTTGTCTTGTTAATCCCCATTTCAGAGCTCTTCATGAACAGATTCTTTTAGGATTTTCCCCTGCCTTTTCAGCATTGGAGACGAACCAGCTGGGTGCCTGCTGGAAGCCTGTAGGTTGTGCTCTGTATTGTAGAGTGTAACTGCCCTATTGGTACTTTTTGAGTGCTATCGTTTGTTTAATTCAGCCTCAAGGGGACCCCTGGATGTGTGAATATTAAAGGAACCGGCCATGAATAAAGTTGGAACGTTCATCGGTATTTCACAACTCTGAAACAAAATATATGAAGTGCCATGTTAGCAGATGTTTGTATAGAATATACTACAGTATTACATCGAACAATTGTACCTGTCTTATCTCAGGCACTTACCTCTAAAGCCAAATGTCTTGCGAGTTTAAATTGCTCAGTATTTTTGAAGTCAATGTGGTAATGAAATATGCTAAGCAGCTGGGTTTTATTTGTGAGCATTTGGGGTGGGTTTTTTGGCATGACTACTTTTATCTTTGAAGACACAAATATAATGTAGTCAGAAGGAAAAGGCCAAAGTATAATGAGTTTAATTGCAAAGAGTTCATGTTTGTAGATGCATTTATACCTTCTCTTTAGCATTTGCATCTTAACTTTGCTGGGTTTGGAAGTCTTTTGTATAGAAATATTTATATTATATGAGGTCAAATCCTATGCACCGCACCCCTCTTGTCACCTCTTTCACAGCCTGGCCACAAAGGGCTCTGGTGACAGTAGGATTGTTATTCCCATGGTCAGGGCAGGGTGGTGGAACTCTTAAAGCCCCTTGCACAAGGCCTGCCACCAAGGTTGTCTGACCAAGCATTTGTGAATGGATGGAAGTAGTGTAAGCTAATTTGTTGGATGTCTCGTGGCTCCTGCCATGTTGTATGCTTGTAAAAGCTGCCTGAAAACCAGCTTGGAGCAGCAGCAAGGATATAACAAGGCATCACTTGTTTCTGAAGATCTCAAAATCATAGTTGTGCTCAGACATTTCTTGGTCCATGTGGGTTCATTGTATGGGTTTTGTTCTGTGAAGAACAAAAGGCACAATCTGATTTTGTATCTTGCATTCAGATAAGAAGCTCATGTCTGCTCTAGGGTTTAAAATGGCAGAGATTTATTTTAGTATATGGACAACAAAACTTGGGATCTTGCATTGCTTGTCCTCACTTTTGTGACTACAGAAGACAGTATTATCTCTTGTTTGCAATTACATTTCCATTGTAATTGCAGCTATAGTTTATGTGGAGGAGTGACTTTAGGGAACAAATTAATACTGGATTTACAGCTTTTCTTACGATGGTTCATCAGACAAGATGAGCCAGATCTTCATGTATAATTAGCAAATGCTCTGTGGCTCACCAGCAAACCTTGGAAATAATGTGGTCTGACTTTGGACATCAAAGTTGGAATGAGTTTTCTAGTGGTTCTCAGAGCATTAGCGATACAAACCAGGATGTTTTTATGGTCTTAACAGTAAGCGCACATGCTTTTAAGTGGTTTCTTTTTGATTTCAAATCCACCACTCCTGAAATTCCTGTGCTTTTCATCTTAACTAATCAAAGGTTAATTTTTTTCTTCCATTTTTCTTCCATTCCCTCTCACTCTTTTTCACTCTTTCCTTTCACTTCCAACATTGCAGTGGGGATAACTAGGTCAATGGGACCATTGAAGCCAAAGAAACAGGTGGTAATTTATAGCCAAAGAGACAAGGAACTCAGCAACTTGATGGTATATAAGCACTCTTGCTGGTTCGTAGCTTCTTAGCTCTGTCTTCCATGTGTAGCAGTATTTCTATGTGTAGCAGCCAGCTTCCATGTTGTGATTTTTACTACCCTTCTTGCCTTGCTTCTCCAGACATTGGTCAAGTGGATCTCAGTCCAATATGACATTTTAGAAGTTTTGATCATGCCCCTGGATCTTGAGAGAAACAGCTGAGCGTCAGTTCCACAAAGAAGAGTAAGTCTTCCTGGAAAGAGCTGAGTTGTGGTACTTAAAATAGTAGCCAAACAAGTAAGAGTGGAAAAGTAGCTCTGGAACCCTGAGGCTGAAAGTACTGACATGTCAAGGGATTTATAAGCTGTGTCTTTGCAGGATTTATGTGATATTTTTCTGCAAATATCACTGACAGTTCTTCCTCACATAGAGGAAAAAAGTTGTGTTTCAAAGGTTGTATCACCAGGAGAAAGAGACTGCGTTTTTATATATTTCCTTTATTGATATTGTAAGGTGTCCTCTAAAACACCTTCGAACATCTCAGGACCATTGATGTCCTGACAGTGAATGGCTCTATTCTGAGTTACTTCCAAAATAAAGCTTTTACCTCTTCCTGTGCACTTTGCCAATAACTTCAGATAGTTTCCTGTGACGTTTGTAGGAAGTTTGACCTGTAAAATGTCAACAAGTATGAGGAGAATTGTGGAAAACCACATTAAGCCACTGACTGAACTACCAGCACATGTACTTTATACTTCTGGTTTTCTCAGATGAGATCTCATCTCTGTAGCAGTGATGCATTTTTTCTCCTTGCTTTTACCCTGAGACCTGCATGCCTTTATTTCACTGTCACCTTTTTTTGGGGTACAAGCAATTGCTATTCAAGTTACTTACTGTGAATATTAGAATACTGTAATTGCAGAGAGAATATTTCTGACTTTTTTATTAATGAGTGGTGTGTATGTGTATGTTGTCTCTATATGGATGTATATGGATATTCCTGGCACCCAAAAGCAGTGGTGTTTCCCTCACTCCTAGTCAGGATGTTTTACTGGGATCTGTACAGTGCATTCAAGCTAATCTTAATGTCTTACCAGTAAAGATACAACAAGAAGTCATGGTAAATTGGATATATTTTGTGTTTCCCTTGCTACCTTTTTATTAATAATGGCTTAATTTAAAGATCAGATCTAAAGGTTGTGCTCTGGCACAGCTCCTTTTGTTATTTGTGGGCAAGTTGGTTTCTTGTTTTTGCTGAAGCCTTAGGGTTTAGGGGAGAGATAAGGTAATGATACTTTTTGCATGAGCAGTGTGATACGTTGGCTTCCAAGATGACTCTGGTATGTTGAAGTAACAGTTTAAAATTATTTAGAGGCAAATGTTGTGTAAAAGTCACTGCCTGACAATTGTAGTAAAATGATATTTAATCCATTGGCTTAACTTTATATTGTAGATAGCAAAGAAACTTCATCCCAGAAGTAAGAACTCAGGTGTTAAATGATCTGGGATGCTACCTTTCCCCCATTCTTAAGTCATTCATTAAAAAGAAGGCAAAGAAGCAAGAAACTAAGAGTTAAGATTGAAATACTCTGACTTTCAATCTAAATGTTCTTCTGTTCCAAAAAATTTTTTTAAATCACATGACTCACTTATGTTGCACTTCTGTTCCAGTGGCAAGAGTACTTGTTTCAGTTCAGCACATTCAGGATTTTAAAGTAGTTTAGTCAGATTTTTATATTTGAACTAAAATAAATAGGCATATAGCAAGTGGAAGAACATATAATCACTCGCTGCCGCAAAATTCTTTTGAGGTCAAGAATTTGAAAAAAGGAACCTATAGTGCAGCTTCTGAACACAATAGGAACAGCTGGTGCTAAGCACTTTTGAAAATGAGGTCACTTTATTCTTGGTTGAAATGTGCAAAATGGGTCATCTGGGCATAGGCTTAAGACAAAGGCTAAGCACGTGGCCATTTATAACCAGGTTGTCCACATTTCTAGAACTAGTTGGTTGAAAAGATTCAGTTAAACAAGCAAACACTGGGATGGGTCTGCATTTTTCCAACTTTTGGAATCATAGCTCTCACTAGGAAAATAACTCACTGCTATATATTTTCAGATATGCTTATCCTAAGGATGACATCATCCATGTTTTCCACAGTCACCCCTCCCTCTTGTGTCTTTCTGCTCATCCTTCACATAACCTACTTTAGGAAAGACTGCTCTATTGTGCAGTCCTTGGGAACGCTGCCTTTCCACCAGTCTCAGCCCTGAGACTTCCCTGGTGCTGCTGGCAAAACAAAGGAAAAAAATCTGAAACATGCACAAATCCCGTGGCATCATCAGCAAAATCTAAAGCTGCGTTAGGAAGGCTAACGAGGACTCTACTTAGATTTGACCCATAAGTTTTCATTAAAAATATTTTGTTGAAAGTATATTTAAGTTGATTGTGTGGAGGCCCAGATTCTGTACGTTCCCTCAGTTGCACTGCTGTTGCTAACACATCCAAGGTGACAGTACAAGTCACAGATACAAGATTGTCAAAATTGGCGAATTTGAGATCCAATATCGCTTTTGTCTGTTGTGTGACATGCATTGGAGGTTTAGCATGAGAACCAATAAATATTTTCAATAAGATTGTGCAGATTTTGGCTTCCAGACCCTTCATCCAGTCATCCCAGTAGCCTGTGAAAGTTGACATCCAACTGAACACCTGGAGGGTCAAGATCATGGGAAAATTCAGGTTGGAAGGGATCTCAGGAGATTACATTACAACCTTTTCCTTGCAAATACAAGGCATTCCTCTTAAGTGGAATTGAATACTTGTGCACAAACAATACTGTTAAAATTAAACTGTTAATTTAGTTGAGGAACAGTACATGCAAATCACAGTGGCCTTAAACAAAAGCTTGTGAAGTCCAGGTTGAAATAAACTGCACCCCTAATTCAAGGACCACGCTTTTTTGTCATTAATTTCTTCCTTACAAATGATTTAATTAATCTGGGCCATTTTGTGCCATTCCTTGCTTTGATTGCAAAAATATTGGTTTTGTTGATTACATAATCCTTCTATAGCATTGTTGTAATTATTTTGGTGCAGTTTTATGTCCATTTTATGGAATAACCCAAGAAGATACATAGTGACATTAGCAGGAATAAACAAAGCAGGAGGAAAAAAACCTGTTCTCAAATCCTACACCTTTTGCCTCCTGAGGAACCTGTGCTATAGCCAGGGCTGTATCTCATATCTAGCACCAAATTTCAGATATGCCCATGAGAATGGCTCTCATTGTTTTGTTTTATTATTACTGTAAATTTAATTTGCTGAAGCAAGCTTGGTGATTGCCTTTGTATGAGTGAAGTAATTTGGCTGTCTCAACCAAGCTTACATTCTGGCTAGTTTTTAACAAAGCTGTCAAAAAGAGCTTGGAGGAAGAAGACAGTGGTGATAGCATCAGTGCAATGTATTATGAACTGGGAAAGCAGAATATAAGGAGGTGACTCTGGCGGGCAAAGCCCAGCCGGGCTGAGCTGGGATATTGGCACGCATTGTTGCAAACCAGAGTTGCTTGTACAGCATGTTTGTTGTGGGTTGGGTTTGGTTTTGAAAAGTGTTTCACTTCCATTGAAGAAATTTTCATTGAGCTGTGTATACGATGTGATAACTGTTCAGTGTCAGCAAAGTAGTTAATGTGAAGATGCATAATGGTTTGCTGGTTTGGGGTTTTTTTTCCTTTCTGCTCCAAGATCCTGGATATTTTTCAGCAGTCAGAAATACTATCTTGTGATACCACGTGGCTTTTATTACTTTCAGTTTCACCAGTAGAAGAAAGCAATTTAAAAAGCAAAGCATAAGATTCACACAGTGTCTTTTGGTTTCCAAGGTTTGCTGTGGATGAATTGCTGCACTGAAGAGTGATTAATCACTAGCTGGGAGATAGAACAAGGGTGGCTGGCATAGCAGACAGAAGCAAAATCACCTGCTCGATGCTCAGATGAATGGGCTGTGTCTGGAGGAGCAGTGGTGGTGTCTGTCTTGTTTTCGTGTTGTGAATTGTGTCTCCCTTTTGACTTCATCCCAAGTTCTAGATCATTGTTTTCAAGTCACTAGGGAGACTGCCCCAGCTTTTGCAATCACTGTAATTGATTCTCACTTTGCAGAAGAATTATTTAAAGGGTAATAGTAATATTTACTAGTCATTCCAAAGTGCACTTTGTATTTCATTTTATCTGCAGCTGAAACTGTTGCTGGACTAATAAATATCATAGTTTGTATATTATTTTTCTGGGTTTTCACACGTAGTCATTTTCGTCCTTGCAGGAGTTACAAGCTAAAGAACCTGCATACAGTGTGAGTCATGTTTAGAAAACAGCCATTTCTGGCATCTGTGCAGTATTGTTTACGTGAAATGTTTTTCTTTCTTGCTCAGGGATGAAAGGTTTGTGCATGTGTTAGATGGATAAAACTGTTGTATGTCATATAATAATGCAGCAGTGGATTTTGGGATTTTGTATTGCGTTATAAATTTCCCTTGAAGTGGGTAGTTTTGTTTTCAGCTGTCTGCACAGCCAAGACTTGAAAGCATCCCTGGGTCAAAGTGTAAATATCAATACCAGTAGGTTGCAAGCCAGTTCTACTTGTGCCTTAAATGCAGTCATTGAGAATATTCAGACTGTACATGTCCACTTAATGTGGAGCAAGAGGGACAGAGGGGCAGCTCTAACCCCCTGATCTGCCTGGGGGAAATTTATCCTCGGTGCAGAGAGTGGAAAGCGGTCTTAGGGATGCCTTTAGAGGATGGTGAACAAGCCCTAAGGAGGGTAACTGTTGGGAAAAAAAAAGCAGGTATATTCCTGGATAAATCTTCTGCATGCTGTGGAGCTTTAGGTTGAAATCAAACCCTACTGAGACCACAGAGCAGGGCAAGATAGGGAAAGCCCAAAGGGAATTCAAAGTTGCCAGGCTTTGTATTCTCGGGGTAATCAGCAAAGGGAGGGGGCACCAGAGCATAACCTCGTGTACTAGATGTCTGTGCTGCAACAAGAGAAGTGCTCTGGATTTTTGAATTTACACGTTTTAAATAGAAATCACCCTCCCTCATGCCCACCCCTCAGCTCTGCCCAAGTCAGGCTTAAGGCACTTGATTTCCTTATGTACCTAAGGCAGTGGCTGCATAACATCTACGATATCTTCACCCGTGAAATGCAGTGTTGCAGCTTGCCATACTTTGTTTTGGACGATGTGTATAACTCCTTGATTTAATAAACATTCGGGGCATAACTAGCTTTGTCTGCACTATTGTGGTGTTAGCTGTCATAAGAAATGGTACAGAACGTCTTATTTGTGCTAACCTGCTCCAAACCTCCCCCTCAACACTTGTGTGTAGAAGAAATGTTTGTTGAACAAGGACTGCATGTTTGCATGTACGCACATGTCACTAATACGCAGGCATTCTTGAGTCTGCACATTTTTATACAACTTTTCTGTGCTTTTGTTGTTCTGTACCATTTAGTTTATTTCAGCGTGGCTTGCTGAACACTGTCTGCATCTGCTTCCTTAGGTTTTTGTTGTGTTTCTAAGTTTTTAAGTGAAAGTTGTGGGGGCCTATATAGATTGTTATGCATATGAGCATATTGTACAGACTTACTTTATTCTGTCTCCATGAATCTTGCTTTAAGTGTTTTCTGTCTTGCTTTCTGTGCTATGAGTTAAATCTCACATGTGATGCTTTTGTTGCAGTTCTGTGGACAGATGACTCCCAAACTCTGAGACCTTTTGTGATTTCCCTGTGAACATTGTCATTATGAATACTTGCATGAATACACATTTTTACAAACATTTACTGTGCTTCATCTCTGAGCAAAATTCAGTTTAAATACTCTTGGAGATGAATTACAGTGTTTTGTTGATGTTATTACAATGGGTTTTCATTCGTATGTCAATGAATTAATACATTTTTGCCCAAGGGCAATATTAAGGTCTTCAAATATTATGTCAGATACTTCTGTCTCAGTCTTTTTTAAGTCGTTTGACCAATGAACTGGAGCCTTTGCTGTAAATAACTTCTCATAGCAGCTCATAGGTATCTGTAACATAAAAATACTTGTTGCTTAATTCTGAGGGGAAATGGTGTGAAGGACCTAAGGAGATGATTTCTTAGAACCCATAATGATGATGCAGTTTTGGTTTAGCCTGACCTCTGCTGGATCAGTCTTGGACTTGACCCTTACGCTCTGTTTCAGTCCAACCCAACACAGCTCTCCCTTTCTTTTGGCAATGACTTGTCCATGACCAGAAATTCAGGTCCTGGCTCTGCAAGTACAGAGACTTCACCAAAGGTCACATCCCTGATGTGCAGCTGAAGAGAAGATGCTGATTTATTCTTATCATTATTTATTTGTATTGCAAATGTGCTTAAGGGGTACCCATTGTGCTTGGCACAGAAAATAAAAGGATTGTAAATGCCTTGAAGCCGTAGGATCTAAACAGTGTACTCAGACAAGATGCAAAAAGAGATGGAGATGCAAAATTTATGCAGAGGAACATGTTTGCCTACATTTTATACTGTCAGTAAATTCTGTCAGTGAAATAATAATGCAGCAAGTAGGAATCCAGTTAATAAACTATAGTTTGCAAGAGAGACTTTACTTTGGAATTTGGGGAGCATGGAATAAATCATCCTTTGGAAACTTCTATTCCCTTTTTTGCAGCAGAGCCATCCTTCTAATTATGTGCAAAATAGCCGAGTTAAAACCAACCCCCATAAATGATGCATAAACTGAAGTGTTTTGTTTGAAAAACATGAACAAGAAAAAAAGAGGTAGTAATGACTCCTAACTTTCTGTCATTCAGCCGTTGTCTGATGATGAGAACCTCTGTGTATGTGTAAGCATTAGGCAGTATGTATATAAATGGAGAAAATTTGTAACGCAAACAGAGCTCCTTCATTTTGAAATGAATAGTCCTGTCAGCAGGAAGGATGTAGTATACTTTTTTAGCATTTAGGTCACTTCTCTCTAGTGATTTTGATGCTAATCTCTGTTTTCCCAAGACGTTGGGAAAGAAAAAGGAAAAAATTTGGAATTGTCTGCCTGTCTTCAAATGGTTGTGGCTACCGGAGTAGCCAGAATTGTTTTACCACAGTGGCTGGTGAAGTCCTCTGTGACACCTGCAAGGCTCAACTCAGTAACTTTTGCCTGCGGGACGCTCAAGACAAGGCTGGGTTACAGACCTGCTACCTATAATCACTGAGGCTGGGAAAAGGGGAAAAATGGAAGTGTGGGGTACCATATTCTCACGTGTCAGTCTGACTTGACTGAGCAGTGCTGTAAGGGAAACGGTGTGCGTATGCTGTTCTGGCACATGTTCAATATGGATCAGTGTGCTAGGTGATGGGAGACATAAGTGATGCTTGTTTTATGTGGTTTTAAGAAACTTTGAGAACTTGTTAAAAGCTGTGACTATAACTTGCTGATCTTTTCTTTCTTTTATGAGCACTGACATCCATAGTCTGTGAAACTAAACCGATTTGTTAGCAAGCAAAAAGGAAAAAAAACCTTAGAACTTTTGAGATCATTCTAGCTGCTTGTACTGATTTGCATTGTGATTTAAATACGTAAAATGAAGGATGTCCTAGTGCTTGGGAAAACAGAGATTGTCTTTTATAGCTAAGTTATTCCTTGTGTGGGCGATACAGGCCCTCATATGAGGAGGATAGGGTTGGTGGACATGAAGTCTAATACCTGGTTATGTATGCACAGGACACGTTATTTTTTGCCCATGTAACTGAATGTATAACAAGAAATGGAGCACATTGGTAACCCATGGAGGTAACCACTGGAAAATTAATCTACCAGGGGTCTCATAAATGGTCTTGAGCTTATTCTTAATGAATAGTTCTCAGGTGATACATGCATAGTCTGGGAGAGATTATGGGTGGATAATAACAGAATGTTAAGCTAATCACTGACACAGAGCTTGTTCCTCTTCTTTCTTTACTTTGAACCTTAATTACATCCTGAGTATGGAGAGTGAACCAAGAAAGAAAAAAAAATCTAAACCATCCCAAGACAAACAAACCCAAGAAAAAACCTCAACCCAAGAAAGAGTCCTCGGAAATCGATTTTTGATAGCAAGTCATGGGGATTAAGTGAGGGAGCTACTGTCTGGAAGGTATTTTGACTTCTGCAGTAACCTGGGTAGAAATCCTTCCTCTCTGCATCGTGGCTCAAAGTGCTGAGCAGCATTTGGAGGCTGTGTATTCCACCCTGATTTCAGTCCTACCATTCCCAAGGCCAGCAGCCCAGGCCTATATTCAAATAGTTCCTTGGCAAATTTGTTCAGGATGCTCAGCTTATTTAGTGGTGTGGGCCAGCTGTGGCCTTCGTGTGTCATCCCCAAAGGGCCATCTCTTTAATTCCCGTGGTCAAGTAAAGAGCTTGTTAGTTTTGTCGCTTTGCTCTATGTAGCCAATGGGACCATTGTACTGATGTTGTTTGCTTGCTTATCCATCTCCCTTGATCAGACTTGTCCAATTTTTGTTCAGAGGAAAAGCATTTTCCAGACACCTTCACCCTCAAATGCCAGGCTCCATTATGGATGGTGTCAGCATCTACTGGGACACTCCTCTGCCCTAACCCTCCAGGTATCTCTCTCTCTGTTTCTTCTTTAAATATTTTTCTTGTCTTCTAGCTTAAATTTTAAAAAGTTTCATCCATTTCTTTAATGCTATAGATGTTTTTTCTCACAGGAATTAAATAACTGCCAGTTTGTATATTTTTTTTCCTCATAACTCTTCAGATCTCTCTTTTTTTTTTCTTTCTTCCCTTTCTTCATCTTCCATCTCATTCTGGAAGAGTATTTCCCCTTTCTCATTATATCACGTGTGCTTTTTTGCTCCCCTGCATCGCCATCAGCCCTCCCCACGTCTTTTCAGGCAGAGTAGAGCACACTTTTAATCACCCGTACTTTTTATCTTCTCTCTGAATCTTAAGCAGAGCCTTTCTGATCTTTGTGTGTGTTCTGGAGCAGAACGCGCCAGGATCAGGCTGAAAGCAAAATCACTCAAGCAACAATTTGGAGTCATCTTGACAGCAAAAAGTTAACTTTGTGATTCATTATCTTCTTTCAAGAGCTCAAAAGTTCTTTCTGTGTTTGTGCGTTTAAAGTGCTTGCATTTTGAATGAGCTCAGGAAATTTATCTGAAGAAGTACGGTACTGGTATGAGAATTGTAAGTGCATTGTTCAAGCACATTTATGTGTTTTGGAGTCTGGCATTTGTCACATCAAAACATTTAAATTGTTCTCTGTCTTTTTAAGGGGTTTCTTTGTTGGGATTGGGTTTTTTTTTGCTTTTTAAGGGGGTGAAGGGGGAATAGTCAGAGAATCAGAATAGTGGCTTTAACAAACGGAAATAGTTTGTGTGAATAACTTCACAACTAGCTCCTCATTCAAGCATAATTAGAAACACATTTTAAATCACTTTCACCCATACAATTTTGTGGATATCCTTTGGGTTTGTAATAGAAGGTGGCCCCAAATTAACTCCCAAGATGAAGGATGCATAATTTTCTTTTTTTTCATTCCTTCTACATGCTCAGAATCTACTGAATTGTTATGGCAGCTCTCTACCAGGTATGAGATCCATTTAGATAAAGCAGAAGTTCAGGAGGAATTTTCTAGCAAAAATTCTTTTCTACCTCTTAAAGTTTAGCTGTGTTTTAGTTTACTGCAGTTTCAAGAAGTTGGTGCTACTTTTTAATGGACATTTTGTTTTTTTCAGCTAATAGCTGGTTAATGAATAGCCCTGACTGTTACAAGAATGATGCATCCAATACAACAGAGGCATGGGGACATTCCCAGTGGTATGTCTACCTTGTTTTGTGAGGCACTATTCATCATTAAATTTCCATTTAAAACAGCTGGTCTTACATGCTCATCTTTGTGAGAAGCTATAAGAATGTCATAGTACTTTCTCATTTACATCTTAGTAGTAGATAATTAATACTAAATGGTGCTATTAAGGGTTTGGGATCCAATAAGAGACAGTAGAAAGACTCACAAATAATCTATATTCTCGACCACAGAGTTCAAGCATAAGATCATAGAGATGAAACACAAATGCCTAAGTGTGGTGTCCAGGTTTCAAGAATCTGTCCACTCGTTCCAAAATCAGAATCATTTAGGTTGCAAAAAAGCTTTAAATAGTCAAGTCCATTGTAAACCTAACACTTGCAAGTCCACCACTAAACTGTGTCCGTAAGTGCCATGTCTATGCATCTTTTCAATGCCTTCAGGGATGGAGAATTAACCATTTCCCGGGGCAGCCTGAGTGCATGACAACTCTTTCAGTGAAGTAATATTTGACAATATCTAATCTATAACCTCCATGGCAACTTGAGGCGATTTCCTCTAATCCTATCACTTGTTACTTGGGAGAAGACACCAACAACCACCTCGCTACAACCTCCTTTCAGGTAGTTGTGAAGAGCGATAACGCCTCCCCTCAGCCTCTTTTTCTCCAGACTAAACAACTCCAGTTCCCTCAGTCACCCCTCATAAGATTTATGCTCCAGACCCATCACTGGATTCATTGCCCTTCTTTGCACAAGTTTCAGCACCTCAACATCCTTCTTGTAGTGAGGGGCCCAAAATTGAACACAGGATTTGAGATGCAGCCTCACCAGTGCCAAGTACAGCGAGACAATCGCTTCCATAGTCGTGGTGGCCACACCATTTTTGATACAAGCCAGGATGTTATTGGCCTTGTTGGCTATCTGGGCACACTGCTGGCTCATGTTCAGCTGCTGTTGACCAGCACCCCCAGGTCCTTTTCCACCAGGCAGCTTTCAGGCCACTCATCCCCAAGCCTGTAGCGTCACATGGGGTTGCTGTGACTGAAGTGCAGGACCTGACACTTGGCCTTGTTGAGTCCTGTACAGTTGGCCTCGGCCCCTTGATCCAGCCTGACCAGATTCCTCTGCAGAGTCTTCCTTCTCTCAAGCAGATCAACATTCCCACACAGCTTGGTGGTGTCTGCAAACTTACTGAGGGAGCACTCGATGACAAAGATACTAAACAAGACAGGCCCGAACACTGAGCCCTAGAGAACACGCCTTGTGACCGGCCTCCAACTGGAATTAACTCTGTTCACCGCAGCTCTCTGGGCTCGACCTTCCAGCCATTTTTTAAACCAGTGAAGAGTCTGCCTGTCCAAGCCACGAGCAGCCAGTTTCTCTAGGAAAGTGCTGTGGGAAATGGTGTCAAAAGAGTTTACTAAATTCTAGGTAGTCAACATCCACAGGTTTTCTCTCACTCACTAAGTGGGTTCCCTTGTCACAGAAGGAGATCAAGTTGGTCAAGCAGGACTTGCCTTTCATGAACCTGTGCTGGCTGAGCCTGATCCTCTAGTTGTCATGTACGTGCTGTGTGATGGCCTTCATGATGATCTGCTCCATAACCTTTCCCAGCACTGAGGTCAACCTGACAGGCCTGTAGTTCCCTGGATCCTCCTTCTGGCCCTTCTTGTATATGGTCATCACATTTGCTGACCTCCAGTTAACTAGGACCTCCCTGGTTAACCAGGACTGCTGATAGATGATGGTGAGTGGCTGGGTAAGCACTTCCATCCGTTCCTTCAGTACGCTTGGGTAGATCCCATCCGGCTCCATAGACCTATTCATGTCCAGGTGTAGTGGCAGGTCACTAACTATTTCCTCTGGGGTTATGGGGGCTGCATTCCACTCCATCCCCATCACCCAACTCGGGGAGCTGAATACCCTGGGGATAACTGGTCCGACTATTAAAGACTGAAGCAAAGAAAGCATTAAGTACCTCATCCTTTTCCTCATCCTTTGCCACTGAATTTCCCTCAATATACAATAAAGGCAGGAGATTCTCCTTAGCCCTCCTTTTGGTGCTAATATAGTTAGGCAAACATTTTTTTTGTTGTGCTTTACCTTAGTAGCCAAGTGAAGTTCTAGCTGGGATTTGGCCCTTCTAATTTGCTCCCTGCATAACCTCACAACATCCTTGTAGTCCTCTTGAGAGACCTGCCCCTTCTTCGAAAAGCCTTAAACTCTCCCTTTTTTCCCAAGTTCCAGCCAGAGCTCTCTGTTTGGCCAGGCCGGTCTTTTCCCTGCCAGCTTGATTGCTGGCACGTGGAGAGAGCCTACTCTTGCGCCCTTAAGTCTTCCTCCTTGAGGAGCGTGCAGCCTTCTGGACTCTTTGCCCTTCAGGACTGTCCCTCAAGTGACTGTGTTGATTAGTCTCCTGGGGAGTAGTTAGATCCTGCCTTCACAATGCTTGTTTATTACTGCTATTTGGTATGTTCACTAGAAGTGAGAAAATACCAGCTTTCTATGGGCTTTGAGGGATAATAAGCTTTAAGGCAAAACAGCAGATCTTCAAAGCAGTGTTGGAGATTTTGCCATGCAGCAACCAAAACTTGTTTTTCCAGAGTATTTTTATAGGCATTAGAAATTGGTGATACAGAATGTTTTGTTATAGTGTGATTGTTCACTTACTTATCAGGTTACTCTTCCTGATCCCTTGAACATCAAAGTAGGAACAAACTAAGGGCTGGTAGTCCTTCCTACAGAAGTGCTTGCTTAGACACTCCAGATCTTATTCCTAGGAGAAAATTATCTGCTCCTGAGATTCCTGCCTTTCTCAATAAAATTGCTTAATCTGCAGTCTTGTACCAGGTCCCAGCCTGACCTGAAAAACCCTGTTAGCTCCACATTCTTCTAGTGGGATCATGCTCTTCTAGCAGCAAGCCTGGGCTGCTGAGCTTGATAGTGTCCTTCTGAGCTGATAATCAACTCATGAGGTGGGGAGGGTGAAATCACACTCAAGACAACATCATCATTTTGTTTCCTTTGCTTGGGGCTTCTCTTTATCACTTCAGAATCAAGATTTTAAATTAAAAATAAACATTTCAAAAGCAGTCCTCCTGCCCTGCAGGTGTTTGTCTTAATGCTTGCTGCTTTGTAGCCTGTCTTCCAGGTATTCAGATGCTTCTCCAGCTAGCACCATTCCCACAGCTGCCTTCTGAAGACATGCATTTGGGGCCTTTGAGTGCCTTCACTTGCTACTGCTGCAGGTGACTTTTAGACTTTTTCACAAATGGCTCTAGGTCTATTTTCAAACCAAGTTTTGTCCCTACTTTTCCTGTTAGAAGGCTGTGCCGTGACCCCACTGCTGTCATGGCTGGTCTCAATTCCTGTCTGAATTTCCTGTTTTCTGGAACACTGTTTTCTGGGTGGCACATGGTGAGTGTCTCCCCCAGCACTGGCTTTCTTGGATCCTTACTGTCTGTTCTGCCTAAATGCATAGCTTGGCATAAAGACTGGTGAGCTTCTGTGGTGCAAAATGAGGCGTTTTGTATTAGAAGGATTATTGTGTCATTTACATTAGATTCTTACTACAGAAAAGGTCTGTTCTGTAGTTTATCAGCTTTTTCCTTTTGGTTTCTTTTCAGTTTGTTTTCTCTTGAGTGTGATGGACAAGATCTCTGTCTCAGATATTCCGACTTTCTCCTTGAAACATTTCTTCAAACTCTTTTTGGTTTTTTTTGCATGCATGAAGTACTTAATGCCCTCAGTCTGCATGAAAATGTTTTGTATATAACTCTGAAAGCTCCCTTAGGACTGTAGACTTTTTAAAATGGAACAATTTAAACTTTTTCCACACAAATAGGCACTTGGGGCAAATGTCATTATAAAAATTATAAGAATATTTGTTAGATATTTTCACTGGTTTTTGGTTTGGTTTTTTGTTGTTTTTTTTTTTTTTTTTTTTTTTCCTTTAAGACTTGCCTTTCCAGTCACAGTGGAAATTACAAGTCAAATAGAGTCAGGATGATTTCTGTTACTGGCAGAGAAGTAAAGAGCTTATAAGGCTGGCAAGTTAGACATTAATAAGAAAGAGAAACAGTAGACTGTCTTCTCTGCTTCAGTCAACATGGTGCAGGTGTGGAGGCTGATGTAATGGTGCTGCTGCTTTCCTACTCAGAGTTGTACATTCATATTTCTAAACACATGCAAATCAATCAAGTATTGCGTTCACAAGATACATTAACAAAACAGGGATTGCGATGCAGAACAAGGCAAAAACGCTTCAAGTTCAAATCCTGCTCAGACTGAGTGAAGGTTTTCATTTGAAACGAATGTGTTCAGGTTCTTGGGTTTCACATGAGGAAATACATGATACTGGCTGTTCTTGTAAGAACATATGTTGAAACTTGTGTTGTAAAATTTGAAGCTTACATATGGCTGACTAGTAGACAGAAGCTCTATTTTGTGGAGGTGTTTGGATTCTAAGGAATTGTTTTCTGATTTGAAACAGAGCTCTGAAGTAGTCAAATTTCATGTGGAAGAAAATCCCAAACACAGTATTTTTAGATCAGATGAAATGCTAATTCCAGCAGGATCAGGCTGTTTTGTTTCAAATTTGACTGTTTTAAATATTGTTCTACCTAATAGCAGCCTTTCAGAAAAAACTAATTTGAAGGGAGAGAAAGAAACGCTTCATACAGGAATACAGTAACAGAAAGTTTGTCAGAATGCTTCCCCCTCTCTCCAGATATAGTATTTTACAATATTAGTATGCTTTTCTGATACATTCCAGTATCATTGGAATTGTATTCTACACAGTAGGATGTCATTCATGTGAAGCTATTCTTTCTGACTGTGTGTCATCTGTGTTTTGGGGAGATACTCCAGGAGTGGGTGGAGAAATGCGGGATTTTGTCTGTCTTCTCCAGCATCTTATTTTCCACTAAAGTGGTCAGTATCGTGCGAAACTCAGTTACTGCTGGTGATGGTTTTTAACAGATCCTTGAGAGTACTGGTGAAAATGGGTACATGCTGTCTCTGTCAGAACAGCACTATTTTTAAACACATTCTTGGAATGTGCGCTTGCTACTTATATCCTTGTTTATTCCAGATATGTGCCCTTACTTTGTTCAAGTCTTGATGGTCTGTCAGGTATGTCAAACTATGCTTGCTTTTGCAAAACTTGTCCTTTGTTGATAAAACCAGTGCTGATAGACATGAACCCAGATGCTATTAAAACAGATGGAATTTAATAAGCCTTTTTAAAACCCTCTTAATTTTCCAGCTGTCATATGGACTTACTGTCAGGATGGTGACTGCGTTAGTCATTTTTGTGGTGAGTGGCCATATTACAATGCAGTTTCATGACACCTGAATAGTTCTTTCATATAACTAGTAGTCCTCAGAGCAGGAGGTCCTCCTTCTCCACACCTGCATTGCCTACTGTGCTCTGAGATGAGGCCTCCTCTGTCCTAACAGGGCTGTCTAAGTTTCCTGTGAACAAAGGGGAAATACCACAAAATATCACTGGTATGGTGGTGGATTTCTCATGGAATCTGAAGTAGCAGTGATGACATCCAGGCAACAGCATTTTCAGTGTTAGTCCAGAGGATCTAGCTGAAAATAGTTGTTAGCTATGGCTTTGTTTTCCAGTGCAGGTCACACTGGGATGGTTTGGTCATTTTGAGGCTTACCGAAATCGACCTGTTGAGAGTGTGGCTGAACAAGGGCTGTTGGCTGTTGGCTGTGGGCTGTTTTTGAGCATGCAACTCAGCTTTGATTTCTCCAGAGCTGTTGAAGGCAGTTTGGTTCTGGTTCCACTGCCAGCTTAGATATTTTACCTGTTAAAAGCACCTGATTTCCTAGTGAGGTTTTAAGCACAGGCAAGAGTATATAATTTCAAATATATGTGTCTGACATGAGTGTTTCAGGGGCAACTTAAGTATTTTATTTTCTTTTATTGCCTGTTTAACACTATATCTGTGTTATAGATGGAAGATTTCTGGCATGGGAGAGACCATTTTGCATAAACAATTCAGTAAGGTTTCCCAGATGCTTAGATTTCAAAATTTTAAAAAAAGTCTAAAGGGCCAAATGTGCCTGGGATATGCTGAGTACTAGGGGCTATAAGCATGACTTCATTTTGTATAGGCAGGCCAGAGCTAACTCCAACCTAGTCAGCTCTATTAACATAAGCGGTGTAACTGCTGCACCACAGTGCTGCACAAACTGCAAAAACTATTTGAATGGTCAGGGAGTTAGCCCACATGGCTAGTGTAAAGCTGGCATCAGTTACAGTCACAGCAGTGACTGCACCACAAATGTGTCGGGTAGCTTTACATCATCTTGTCCGCCCCCTTGCTTTTGAATGAAAGCTGTTTTCTTGAATCTTGATGATTAACCTACAGGAATTAAGTGTGCTGGACCTGTCCTGCAGCTTTTCCTGGCTGGAAGAATCCAGGTGTGCTGTTTAAGGATCTCCTCCTGGAGTTATTACTGGTCAGTGCGGGGCCTCAAATTTGTTTTTTGCTGTAACTAATTTGCTTGATGATCATCTGTTAGTTCAGGTCAGGTTGACATTTTTGCACCTGCATCTGAGAGAACTGGCAAGTTGGAACAGATTGAGTGCCTAGTCTAGTTTAATGCTTGCCATAATTTTTCCTTTGGAGCAGCGAAGGAGAAAAGAGCAAAAATATCCTGTGAGCTTCCAGCAAAAATCCAGAATTTTAGTATCCCAGGTAAATCCTGTATGTGGAGATAGTAGTTAGGTCATTCCAGGCTTCCAATTTACAGAATTTGAAGAAAGATCAGATGAAGAAAGCTAAGGGATCCATTGCTTTCATTTACTGCAGAAATAGGTAAGCACCAGATTTTTTCCTTATTTTCTTTAAATACAAAAAAAAGATGCCAATAGAAATGATGGCTTTTGATTGTAGGTTTATCATTATTAATCTAGTAGTCATGGTGTATTTTCTGTGGATTGTGCAATTTAGTTGAGCAGTTGCTAGTTCAGCTGTAAGGTATTGTCAGTCATCTTCTTCCTCCTCCTGTGTACTTGAGGAAAAAGGGGATTATGAATGTTTAATAACTGAAGGTACATAGTTGGTCTCAAAGCCAAGTACAATCATTATGAGCCTCTTTTTTTCCCTTTTTTTTTTTTTTTTCAAAGGAGCCTTTCAAATGAAAGCAATTGATAAATGTGTAAAGCTGAAGATCACAAGGAGGAAGTGATATCATCCTTCCATGGCCTCAGAGGTTGTATCTGAAACATGTTAGCTCTGTCTGAACTAGGCAGTGAACTCCTTGGCACAGGGCTGCTCTTCTTCAAGATCTTGTAAAATGCCAGACACTGCTGATGTCACCCACTACACAACCATTTCCTCCTACTTGACTTGTAGAGGTAGTGGTGGGTTTTAGTGACATTAGTGAAGGAAAGACAATTGCCAGTATTTAAAGATGTCAAAGATTAATAGGAAACAGAAAAGCCA
Organism: Neomorphus geoffroyi; assembly: GCA_033558235.1. Lineage (NCBI taxonomy): Eukaryota > Metazoa > Chordata > Aves > Cuculiformes > Neomorphidae > Neomorphus > Neomorphus geoffroyi. Next base: position 19,868,324 of record JAUMJM010000020.1, on the reverse strand, counting down.
AAGCAATATTACAGGAAATCGATGTGTAAGCAAGAAAATGCTTCGGACACAGTATGGTGATGTGCCTTTTTAAAAACCTTTGAACTATCTTGGCTTGCAGCTTCTACACTGAGCCTTGGCCTGGGATTTCCTGTATGCCAGAGGTTGCATGATCATAGGAAGAGCCTGCTGTTGCTGTTTTTATACTGCCTGCCACGGGGAAACTGGATTTATAGAGGGGGTTTGGCTTTTTTTTTACTGTTTCAGCTATTTGTTTAGGGTGAAGGGGCTGTGCCAGTGTTGTTGTGGATTGTGTGTGCATTTCCAGTGTGTAGATGCAGGGCAAGGGAGATTCTAGCACTTGTGCTGCCATGCAGTGGTTCTCAATCTTGCTTAGAGTGGTGGCAGTTGCCTTTCAGAATTGGTATTGCTCTGTGCTACTTTCTTGATCTTTTTTTCCATTGTTCAAGTAGAAAGTTTCCATTTCTTTCAAGTTCGCCAGCACAAGTAATAGATTTACATGTCAAAGTCTGGAATAAGAGCATTTGTGCAGCTTCCTTAAGTAATTCAAATGATGAGTGAGCTCATAAAGGAAAGAACTCTGAATTTCAGGCTGGATCAGTAGTTAATTGGCTACTAGTCCAGTCTCAGCTTCCCTTGTGCCTGGGTGCTCTAAGAGGATGAGGTCATAGTGCTGATTCTTGACCACAGCATGTTGCAGACCTCCCATGTCTTACCAGGGCTTGAATCTGCTGCATCCCGGACACTGAATTACTGTGACATAAATACTGCTTTAGCTTTTTCCTAAATGTGCATCAGCTTGGTGTGGTTAGGCTGTACATGTTGCTGATGCCCGTGGACCATGAGACACACCAGCCCTAAAACCCAAGATGCCCATTTACACATGGGAAGGAAGCCTTTAGCCCAAGTTCAAAGTACAGATCAAATTCATCCTCAGGATCCATGGCAAGGCAGCTTTGTTACCCTGTGAGTTGTCTTTATAAAGTACTTGTCTGGCTTGCTTGTGATCCTTTTTTTAAGACTGTATAGTCAAACTTCATTTTATAAGCAGAACTGAGCAAGATGGAGAATGTGGTTTGTTTTGGCTTTCTGATTTGCTCTAATTTGGTTTTCAGCATGTGTGGTGGTCACTTTTTACAAAGCATGTTTGGGTCATAGAAACTCCTGTGTATATTTAAGATGGGGTAGAGAGTCTTCTTACCTTTCCTGTGCAAAAACATTTCCTTTATGGTTGTCTTTTTTGAAAATAACTTCTTTTTTTAAAAGGTGGAAAATTTGCCTAAGTTTCTATACAAGTGTAGATTCTACATTAATTCTCTTAATTCTCCAGGGGCTGGAGAACAAGTCATACGAGGAGCAGCTGAGGGAGCTGGGGTTGTTTAGCCTAGAGAAAAGTAGGCTGAGGTGAGACCTTATCACTCTTTACAACTCCCTGAAAGGAGGTTGTAGTGAGGTGGGTGTTGATCTCCTCTCCAAATTAACAAGGGATAGGACCAGAGGAAATGGCCTCAACTTGCACAAGAGGAGGTTCAGATTAGATATCAGGAAAAATTCCTTCAGGAAAGGGCTGACAGGAACTGGAAGGGGCTGTCCTGGGAGGTGATCAAGTCAGCATCCCTGGAGGTTTTTAAAAGATGGGTAGATAAGGTGCTCAGAGATATAGTTTAGTAGTGGACAAGTATGGTTGGACTCTATCTCAAAAGTCTTTTCCAACCAAACAGTTCTACAATTCTATGGTTAATAGCAGCTAGAGGGGAGTATTTTGCTGTTGTCTTTTGTTTTACCTTCTTAAAAAACAACAAAAGTCTTGGATTAGTTATAAAGCCATGTTAAAAAGTTGCATACGTTACAGGCAGGGGAGAATTGGCCTTTTGAAGAAGGGGGTGGTATGGGTTGCTGCAACTGCTCAGATTTACATCTGGCGTCAGCAGCACAAGTCCTGTCACGCTAGTGCCCTCAGGGAGGCAAAGGGCTTTTTGTGACTTTACTGCTTTTTTTTGGAGCACCAAGCCCCCGCTGCGCCCTCACTTCGGATGAGAAGGCAAGGTGCTGATACAGGGATTGGAATCTGCTTCAACCACCATGTAAAATTCCAAGCCTCAAATGAAAATGGAAAGAAACCTCACAATCCCAAGCCCAAAAAAACAATCAACAAAAAAATCCTTTATTGTTGTCTCTGAGCTCCATTGGGCTAGGACCTGAGGCAGCAGCAGTGCACAGAGATGCGTGCATCCCACATGGTGAGGACATGGGTGGCCCTCGCTGAAGGAAAATGCCATCCTCCAGGTTTGGCTGCAAATGTGCAGTAAAAAGCTGGCAGTAATGTCACACCTTCGAGCTGGATGAATAGTGCTTTCCTCCCTTGTTTTGGTGATACAAGAAGTAGTTACTAGTACAAAAAGTGGAGTATTTTTATTTAAGCTAAAGTAAAGCTTCATTTAAGTAACTATTTTTTGAAAGACAGAATGTTCCTCTGACCGCATGTTTTTTATAGCTTTATTTTTTTTTAAAAAAAATGTTTTTCGGGACACTGTTCTTTGAGAAATGATAATGTCTTGTGTTAAGTATGATATGTGCTGAACAAATGTGTCTTCTTCCGTGATCACTTGTTTGCAGTCTTTCCCTATGTAAAAATGCAAGGTCAGACAGAGAACTGGCTCCAGAGCTCCAATGAGCAGACATTTGGCTGTTACGAAGTTGTGCTATGAGGACAGACTGAGAGAGTTGAGGGGAGAAGGCTCCAGAGAGATCTCATAGCAGCCTTCCAGTACCTGAAGGGGCTACAGGAAAGCTGGGGAGGGACATTTTACAAGGGCAAGGAGTGATAGGATGCGGGGGGTGGCTTTAAATTGGAAGGGAGAAGATTTGGATTGGACATTAGGAAGAAATTCTTCCCAATGAGGTTGGTGGGGCACTGGCACAGGTTGCCCAGGGAAGCTGTGGATGCCCCCTGCCTGGAAATGTTCAAAGCCAGGTTGGATGGGGACTTGAGCAGCCTGGTCGGGGTGGGGGGAGGAAGGGTGTCCCTGCCCATTGGAGGAGGGGGTGGAACTGGATGGGCCTTTCCAACCTAAACCATGCCATGATTCTGTGATTACAATTAGTCCTTGGAAAGTAACAGAACATGCATGAGATTCCTGGGAAAATTTATACACGTGGATGTAGGTGGGAAATACATTCTGTCCCAGCTCTTGTCTCGTTATGCCTGATTGATGGAAATCATTCCCTCACGCACCCAGCGCTGAAATAAAGGGTGCTGCCTTCTGAAATTCCAGAACGAGCCTTAGAGAGTTTATTTGCCGGCATTTTCGGTTTCTTTAGCGCCCTGGGGCGCTGCCAGCTTTGGTGCAGGAGTCGGGAAGGGGAGCGGCAGGGGCCGGGCCCCGCGCGTTGCCGCCGCGCGTTGCCATTGGCGACCGGGGGCCGCGCCCCCGCGCGGGGCATGGCGGGACGGCGGCGGGCGGGGCGGGGCGGGGCCGCCGGGCAGGTACCGTACCGTACCGTACCGTACCGCACCGCGCAGCGCGGGCTGGGGGGGCAGGGGTGGCTGCGTTTCCCGCCCGGGCAGTGGGGACAGGGTCGCGCCTTTGTGCTTGGCATGGGCACGGGGAGTGTCGGGGGCTGGGCTTGCGCTGTGCTGTAGCAGGGCCGCCAGGGAATCGGCGTTCAGTGACGGCCGTGCGGTTCTCTTCGCTGCGCGCTGGAATCGTAGAGTGGTTTGGGTCGGAAGGGAACTTAAAGCCCCACCAGTTCCAAACCTCCTGCCACAGGCAGGAACACGTCCCACCAGACCAGGCTGCTCAAGGCCCCATCGAGCCTGGCCTTGAACACTTCCAGAGAGGGGGCATCCACAGCTTCCCTGGGCAACCTGTGCCAGGGCCTCACCAACCTCATCGGGAAGAATTTCTTCCTAACATCTAATCTAAATCTTCCCCCTTCCAATTTACAACCATTCCCCCTCGTCCTGTCACTACTTCCCCTTGTGAAAAGTCCCTCCCCAGCCCCTTCAGGTACTTGAAGGCTGCTATGAGGTCTCCCTGGAGCCTTCTCCAGGCTGAACAACCGCAACTCTCTCAACCTGTCGTCATAGCAGAGGTGCCCCAGCCCTCTGAGCATATTCGTGTCCCTTCTCTGGACCTGCTTCAACAGTTCCGTGTCCTTATGCTGGGGATTCCAGAACTGGACACAGCACTCCAGATGGGGTTTCAGGCGAGCAGAGTAGAGGGGGAGAATCCCCTCCCTCACCCTGCTGGCCACGCTGCTTTGGATGCAGCCCAGGACAGGATTGGCTTCTGGGCTGCGAGCGCACGTTTCAAACTCACATGGAGATTCTCATCAGTCAGCACCCCAAGTCCTTCTCCAGAGGGATGCTCTCAGTCACATCATCCCTCAGCCTGTACTGAAACCAAGGATTGCCCCAACCCAGGTGTGGGATCTTGCACTTGGCCTTTTTGAACATCATGAGGTTCATACAGGCCCAGTTCTCTAGTTTGTCCAGGTCCTTCTGAATGACATCCTTATCCTTCTGCCCCACTCAGCTTGTTGTCATCTGCAAACTTGCTGAGGGTGCACTCTGTCTCACTGTCTGTATCATCCATGAAAATATTAAACAGCAGTTGTCCCAGTACAGACCCCTGACAGACACCGCATGTCACGGGTCTCAATCTGGACATCAAGCCATTGTCCACTACTCTCTGGATGCAACCATCCAACCAATTACTTATCTACTGAACAGTCCACCCATCAAATCCATATCTCTCTATTTTAGAGAGAAGGATGTCACATGGGACCACGTCAGAGGCTTGATATTGCTGGCTCATGACAAGCTTCTCATCAGTCAGCACCCACAAGTCCTCAATCACATTGTCACCCGTCTTGTATTGAAACAGTAGATTGCCCCAGGTCAAACCTGGCTCTTGCATAAGGATGCAGTTATCTGAAAGCAACAGCTGATTTCGGCAGCTGAAGCCAAGCAGTTGGGTTTCCAATTCCTTTCCTCAAAATTTTCCTGAACTTCCAAGATGCTCTTGCACTGTACAACTGCTTTATGGCAGTATCACAGCTTAGGTTGCAAATTACAAATCAGGCTAGCTTAGGATATTTAGATCTTAATTGTAAAATCTGGAATAGTCCTTGACAGATAAATTATGCATACATAGTACACCTGATGTGTTGGAACTACTGCACATGTGAGATGAGTCTATACACATACAGTAGCTAGTTTCCAGACATCAGGCAGCCAGAGTTGCCAGGCATCTGGAAAAGTGGGCAATTACTCCAAATATATAGGAAAAATGTTCTCATGCACAAGCATGCACAGGATGTAGGATTCCTGTGAATAATGTAGTAGGTCTTTTCTCACCCGGTATCATTCTTCCTTTCATTTCCCCCTCCCCCAATGGACTATAACTCCATTAAAAAGCTGAAACGAAGTTAACTTTTTAATTTGTGCTCTAGGTAGTTGCATGAAAACCTCAGCGGTTCCTTGCAGTGCCAGGAAGCATTTGTGAGCTGATTGTATTTGTGCAGTTCTTGATTTGTCCATGGTGGGGAAGAGGGGAGATAAAGGTTTCGGTGTAGTTCCAAATGTGTTCTGGAGTTCTATATTTTACAAAACTTCAAAAGAGAGTATTCAGTGGGGAGTAAACCAGATACTTTTGAAAGAAATGAACCAATAAGAGTGTAATGAAATTATTCATACAAGTGTTTTGTTTTAACAGTAGTGCTTGTGGCAAAGATTCCTGTGACTGCAGGTGTGTTCTACAGGGAAGGTCCTTCTAAGTAATCACTATTTCTTGCATTTTTAAAAGTAAAGCACTGTAATTTACAATGCAGATTTTTTTCAATCTGTCTTCGAAACACAGTCCACAGACTCATAGTTTTGAATCACCTTCACAAATCCTTGCCTAAACAATAAGGTGGGCTAAGGCAAGATGTTTCCAGACTTCCTTTTCAGTTTTGTTTGGGGTTTTTTTTTGTAACTTTTTGTAACATTGCGGGTTTGGAGCACCTGTGAATAAACTAACCAGCAGACAATTTGGGGAGAGTGGTCATATTGTTGTCTGCACTTGCAAAATCAGATGACTGAGGAGGAATCAAAAGATATGGAAGTTGTTTCAGGATTCATCTCCTATGTAACAGCTGAAGAGGAAGCCTGCAGTTCAATCAGTTACTTGAAATCTGTCAAAGAAAGCAATGTCTTATTCAACAGTATTGAAAAAAGAGTGCACGCCAGACAAAGACAATTTACAACCCATTTATTTTTGGCATTCTCTTAATTCTCATTATTTGAAGTAAAGCCCGTCTTCCTGACAGACCAGCTTCTTAGTTCCCTTAATCCTGCAGCAAAGTGATAATCCTTTATATGTGACCTCATAGGCTGTTGCTACGGAGAATGCTGTGATATCACAAAGCCAGCACTGTGACTTCACTGTTGGTGGAAGCCATAATTGAAGGAAGTGGCCCATTCTCTGGAGGTCTGGGGGGCAGCTTATGTGCTTCTGGTGTTTTGCAAGCACTTCTTAAAGAGCAGTAGCTGACAAACAGGCTTGCATAATGTCTGTCTGCATAGGTGATGAGTGATAGTGTTAGAGGCTGTACATGAGGGGAAAACTTGTGGTGATTATGCTTGGCAAGTTTACTCCTGCCTTTGAAAGAAGTTATGTTGTCCGAAGGAACATGTCACTAGGAAGTTACACAAGGCTTTCGTGTCCTCAGTCTCCAAAGAAATTATGAGGAAATTATTCTGAATACTGTAGTTATTTTCTCTAAAATCAAGAGCTCCTTACTGTGCATTTCTCTTTTGTTTTTCTTCACCTTAAGAATATAATTTTGCAATGCCCAAACTTGTCCTAGAAACACAAATAACATCGAAACTTCCATGAAAAAAAGTTTGTCAGTAGCAAGGCAAAAGATGTTCCCATTCAAATTTTTATCCTTAAACGAGACTTTTAGGCTCTTACTTATAAATGGAAGTATGAAGGGATGCGCAACTTTAGGCATTGTGTTCAAGACTTTCAGTCAGATATTCTCAAATAGCTTATGTATGTGCATTTTTTTCACATTCAAGACTGAGCTATGAGTGCCTTTTAGGCTGCTCAGTAACTCCTTTCGGAAGTACTGAGAGTACAGCAGCAGTCAGTGGAGATAAAGGGAAGTGCAAATATACATCAGTTTTGAAACTCAAGCTGTGGCTATTAGAAACAACATATGGCAATAGGAATCAAATTTAGCTTCTTTAATATCTCTGCCTGTGACCATAACAGAAAGGTTTTAGAGGAATATTACTTAAAACTCGAATCGTCAATGGTTATCTACTCTTCAAGACTGAAGCTATTGGAACCCAGGAAAAAAATCTTAGTAAAAGAAGAGGGTAGTACTTTTGTTTTAACATGTACTTTTTGAATACATTAGGGAGCATATGATTGAACAACAGGACTACACATTCTTGCCACTAATAAAATTAGTATTTTATTTTTACTGTTGATTATTCAGTTTTTCATTTTCACTTTTTTATGCGTGCTGTGAAGATCATGCAGAGGAATTGAGCAGGATTATGGATGTACAACCACTCAGTATAATTTTTGGAAGTTGTAAAAGCTAAATCAGGTTAAAAAACCTGCTCTTATTCCAGAATAAATGGGGATTTACATAGGTATAATTGCAACAAGATAATTCTAGCAGTAAATTAGTCTTTTAGACCAAAGCCCTGAGGTCAGTTCCCATCTTATCCCTGTTACGCAGATGTTCCCCAAATTGTGTTCAGGGAGTGTGCCAAACTAGATGCTGCATAACAAATCTACAGTGCAATGCCTCAGTTAAATGTCGCACCAGAATTAAAATAAAATACTGCAATTTAAAGAAAAAAATCACAAGCTTCATGCAGAGGCTTTGTAGACCATCCATGGCATACAGGATGCACTTTTGGCAGCCTGGCATTTTTAAGTTCTTGTGGATTACACCTTCCTCTGTGAAAACACATGTGCGTGTGTTTTGAAGAGCTTCTCATAAAGCAGTGAAATGCTTCTAAAGACAAAAGTGATGATAACATGCTTAACTGCTTTCACGTGTTTTGGTTCAAACTGCCCAAACCATTCACATGCGCCCTTAGAGGAGCAATTTGGTGTGTGTGCCTTATTATCATGCGTGCTACTAATTTACTCAGGACTTTACTGTCCTGTAAACTCCCATCTTTTCCCTAGCTTTGATCTTTCATCATAAGATCTTAGGAGTAACCCTTTAGAGAACAAGCTAAATGTTTCTTTTTAGTTATTCTGCCTGTTCCAAACACTGGGAGGGCTCATTCAAAGCCGCTGGAGGATGCAGGTTCCCTCAGCCAGAGCCAGGCGCTGCTGGGACACTCCCTCTGCAGGCTGGTTGGCACTTGGGTATAGGCTTTGGGCCTTAGGGCAAGATAGGTTTGTTCTTTCAGGCTTTTAATTGAGACGTTTAATGGAGGCTTTCATTGAATCGTTTGTGTGGCGTGGGGTTAAGGTCATCCTAGAAAACAAAACAAAGGCAAGCACCAAGTGGATGCAGAGCACATGCAGATCAGCCTTCACAAAACAACCGTCCTTTTGTTCCCTTCTTTCTTCGCTGATACACACAGCCATTCCCACTTTGTTTATTCCGGCAATCCTGTAGACCCTTGTATTTTCGAGGCCTTCTTACAGCTGGAGGTACTAAATCTATTTCTTACCATTTGGATATTATTCCTGCTTCCATTTAGTCCCACTGAGCATTTGGATTCTTTTAACAAGTCTTCTTTCATCATTAACTTCACATATGCTGCATTGCCTGCTTTAGGAATCATCTTTCCTCACATTTCCTTCTAACCTTTCTTGTATTTTTTTCTTAGTTATAGTGTTTCTTGTTTTTCTTTTCAATCTTCCGCTGCTGCTGATTAATCTTTATAGCTTAGATTTTTCTTTAAGTAGCCTCTACATCTGCTCTTTAAGACTAAAACTTGTTGCTAACAAACAGGCAGGAGGAACAAAGGGGTTTCAACAAATGCTCTTAGGGCTACATACATCCCCTACAGGCGTTTTGAAGGGCTGGTCTGCCAGCAGTTCCAGTCTCTCAAAGGGAATAGCCAGGAGAGGGGCATGCACCCTACCCCTTCATCATGCATGATGCAGTGTTTACTGATGATGAGAAATGCTTTTAAGGCAGAGACACTTGTCAAACTCCAAATCTGACGGAGTTTTGCCGTTCTAAGTAGGTGTCGTACCCTTGGGCCAATAATGTCTGGGTAAGTTAAAGCAATGCCTGTGAGGTGAGCTTGTTGAAAGAATATTGCAGTAACTGTAAACCATTTTTTTTTTCTCCATCCAGAATAAGGAATGACAATGACATGATAAGGAATTACTTTTTATTTGTTGTTTTAGTGTATTTTGAGAAAATATTATCTTGCTGTGGCATAAAATGTAATCATTCAGAGCTTACTTCATATGTCCCCTATGCTTTGATCTCAAAATTTTGTCATATGTGATTTTCTCTTTGTGTCCAGTGGTTGCTTGCTGAACTTCTTTAAGAAATTATCCTAAATCTCTTTTCTTGCTAGCCTTTTGGTTTAGTTCAATGCAATTTGAGATCAGCAGCAACTCCTGAGATTGTCTTGGGGACCTAGGCTTTATATCCTAGTTTAGGTGTCTTTATACTGAATAAGAGGGCAAAGACTCAACTATTTTTATGTGCTCTCATCTTTCAGAAAACTGGGTCATAGCGACACTTGGGGAGCACAAGGACTCTTCCGTGCTCTAGTACTTTATAAATGCTTTGTGAAGTTTCAGGAAAAAGTCTTGTTGAGCTCAGTTTAGAATACAGAGGATAAAAGAGTGGCCAGTTCTTGTCCCTGGAAAGGTTTAACAGTGTTCTGTGGAGCACAGGTCAACACCAAATGTTTGGTCTTTAATAGCTGTATTAGAAATCTGAAGGGTGGAATGGATGATGAAGTGGTAACCCTATCTGTCAGATCACAGTTGCTCAGGTTCATGAAGACTGCTGGGGAGGACTTCAGAAGGCATGGGCGACAGCTGAGTGAAACAGCTGAGCAATTCTGCCAAATAGTGACATCAGCAACGGCACGTAAGGCAGTGCCATGGGCATGGACAAAACAGTGCTCAAATATTTTAGGTTTCATGCATTTTTAAGAGCATGATCTGGATCTTGCTGGAGTCTGTGGTGAACATGTTAGATGGGGGGGTGGTAGTTAAAAGTAAACAAGATTGTAAATTAGAAGATATGTAAGAAGTCAAGCAAGAGAGGTTTGTCTGTGAAATTGATAATTTCATCCTTGTTTTGAGTAGTGTGCTTTGGTTTATGGCTCAGGTACAGAGAGGTTTTCAGATTCGTGAAATTTCACTTAAAAAAGAAGAACAGGAAGTAGGAGGGTGTTACGTTGCGGTATTAGTAAAATGCCTGGTGCAGGTTTTGGTTTACTGCTTCCTGTGATAAAAAGAGTGCTCAATAAAATTAAGAAGCAAAATCCATGTGAAATGGACAGGAAGAAGCGTATTTACTCTAGTTAGTTGTTTAATTGAATTGTGGGAACCGTTACTTCCAGATGGTGTCCTTTATTTGGGAAGGTAATTTCTGATTCCTGCATTTGCTGATAGTCATACTAATAGGGAGAAAAAATGAAGATCTGCCAGTTCTTGAAGATCTCAAGGAACTGCTTCTGTCTGGAACAAGGACATTTCCCTTTAAGATACACTAGTGGCAGAGTACGCTAGTGGCAGTGTGTGCAGTTGGGTTTCTAATGCTTCCTCTAGGTGCTTGACCAGCATGAGAGGGAGAGAGGACTTGGTGAGTTGATGAAGTCTTTTGCCGAGGCTTTTCCCATCCTCACAGCTGATCCCAAACGGGAGGTTGTAGGACAGAATTTGAAATTATTTGGGGCCATTGTGGGAAAGAGGGGCCACTCCATTTGGGTAGAGCATAGGGGCAGAGTATCCTAGCATAGACACTTCATGTATTATGGTGTTAAGATATTTTGATTTCATAAGCATTAAAGTACCTTGTCTTAAATCTACTCCAGCCATAGAGAAAATTCTGCTTTCTAGCATAGGGGGGAAATGACCCATTAAACTCTCAACTGCTCAGTCTTTGGAGTGTCTGACCTTTTCATTTTAAAACCACTTTGGCACTATTTTAATTGATTGCATGCCTGGACTTTTCATTAGTTCTCTCCTAGCCAGGAAAAACTGGGCTGTTAAAAGGCTGCTGCAGTACCATGGGACTTGTGTTCAGTGTTGCAGGTTCTTATTTTAACCTGAAGTTATCTGCCAGTCATCGCTATTTGTTTGAAAAGCTGTAGCAACTGCAGTATCATCTTTGGGATGAAAATCCTTCCATGGTTACAGCAGTCAGTGTAAAGGAGAGAGGGCTTGCTATGTTGTTAGGTTATATTGCTTATCAGCCCGTCACCTTTCAAGAATTTTAGCTGCTGACTAGACTCCTGCTGTATGTTTGCTGCAGCATCCCCAGCCACACTGAAAATGTGTTCTGGCTAACAGAAGAGGATAGTGAAGAACGTGTGGCTAAGGCTGATGGTTGTGTTTCAACAGAAATGTTCTGTGCTTTCAGAAGTGTCTGCAAAGGAATGTTTTTCTTTGCCTTTATAAGATTTCCACCCTTCTTCTGTGTGGTTTAAAATACCACATATTTTCCAGTGACCTATAATTTGAAGAAATCTATTTTAGTAGTCAAATTCTAAAAAGACAATTGTTGAGTTGCTTTGTTTTTCCTGTTAAGACTGATGGTTTCATTCATATGTTGTTTACTGGGTTGTTGTATTAGCAAGCATGCATGAGGTTATGGTTTTGTCCTGCATTAGGTAACATTTAAAGTAGTTTAGTTTTAGTTTTAGTGACCTTTTAGCATATGATAAAGTGGAGATGCTTCAAAAATACATAACACTTAAGAAAAATTGGACAGTCAGAGATCCTTAATCATATCCACAGAGTGAGCCAGTGAAGTACAGTGGGCAAGATCATGGTCTTGGGAGTCAAACCCAGGAATATTTTCTTCAAACTCATTAGTCGCAGGCAGCATAAAAGAGGTATCTGGAACCGGTTGTTCAGTTGTGGGGTGGCGGTGATCCACCAATATAGTACAGCTGTGAAAAAGGCCAGTTACCTTCTTATTGTATACAGGGTGTGGTATTTCCTCTGTAAGTGGAAATTTCAATTTCATTGTACCTGATGCAGGTGAGAGGTTAGCTGGAGAACCACAGTATGGTGCAGAATTCTACTTATTGATTTTTAAAGAAAAGTTGAGTTAGTTTGAGTAAATGTAGAGGAGTCCTCTAGAAAGATTAAAGGGACAGGACACTAAAAGAGTGTGCTTTTTTTAAAGCCAGTGGAATGAGGTCTGAAGGAGGGAAGGTATGTTCTCTGCAAATACATTGGGGTGTAAGCAGAGGGAAAAAGAGAAGAGTATTTAAGCTCATAGACAACATTAGCACAAAACCAGATGGTCATTACCTATTGGGATATTGCTGAATTTAACACCCTGATCATGTTCCCTCTTGTGATTCCTTAAAGAACCACAAGATTTGTTCAGGTAAACTAACTGGAACTTATTAGCATACTGGAAGTAAGTTGTTATTAGTGGAGCACTAATATGTCAAACTTGTTAGTATGAAGAGATTTCCTAAAGAAATAGACGTGTAAGTTTGTATCTTTCTGATGTTCCTTAGTCTGGTTTCTCTTGGGGCCGCAGGGTTCATGGGTTGTGTTCCCAGTCTGGTGTTTGGGTGCTTTCTGCTTTGTGAAGTTAGTTCTTACAGAAGTAATCCTAATGGTAGATGACTATAGTCTCTGCAGCTACAGAGTTTGAGTGCTGATGGCTGACTTTAGCCTCTGAAATTCAGGATCCACTGAAACTGATACAGTCTAGTTGAATTTTCTCATGCTCACGATAACCCCTTGGCATCTTTTGGCAGTGTTCTTTTTTAACCTTTTTTGGTCTCTGCCCACCTCAGTTGAGCACATTCCTTTTCTCCTCTTTAATTTCCCTCTGGTGATGGTGAAAGGGCTGTAGCAAGGGAAAGGCATCCCAGGCCCTGGCTCAGTAGGGCTCAGGGATGTATGCAAGCTAATGTGGAGTTTGACAAAAGAGTCTGTGTTCAACTCGGACACAATGCATGTACAAAGGAAGAGAACAGGATCTTTACTTCATCGGCTTTCTCAGTGTGTGATGGAGATCGATTTCAGTCTATGCTGTATTCTGTACTGGTCTTTTCGGATGCACGTGCACAAATGGGGTTTTACAGAGAGAAATATATGGTGTATTCGTAACGTATGCTGTCAGTAAGGCAGCTTTTGTTTTTGTACCAACTTCTGTCATGTGATAGGAGGGAGGTGTGGGATGCAGGAACAGAGTAGCTGCCTTGATTGGGAAGTGCATGTGGTATTTTGGCCCTCCTCCTGTGAGGTCATGTTGCAATGTCACAACTGATGATAGCAGCACTGGTTTATCCATCAACTTCAGCTCTTCTAAACATTCCCATTTACATTTTCCCTGCTGCCTGACTCTGCTTTTGCTTTTGCTCTCTGCCATACTTGAAGTGTTGGGCACTTTTGCTGTTAACAGTGGTTAAAGAGCTGTGTAATGGCACTGTGAGGTGATGAAGTGGAGTAAAGACATGCGTAGCTGCGGGTGCACCACATGTGTGCACCCTAGGTATACATGCGTGCTCAGCACATTCAGGTGTGTCCAGGGTGTCACAAGTGCAAGAGGAATTCCCTTACTCAAAGAGCTTGCAGTAGTATTGATCTGTTCAGAGTAGTCAAACTGGTCCTGAGTATGTAACTTGGGTTCAAGTGCTAGAGAAATTTGTTAGAGAGAAAGGATGTTCACATCACGACATTACCTTTGTCCTTCTTCAGCCAGTATGTTAACTTCGGTGATAATAGTGTGACAGCTGCTGCAAAAACTTGTGCATGTGTGTCAACAGTATGCACACACAACCCCGGCTATTTAGCTTTGCATGGGTATTGTCGGGTGCAAAGGAAAAGCAGATTGGCGCTCTCGTTTTTGCTTTCAGTAGGTGCCTCTTGTAATTCACTTTTAAACCCTCAGAAGTTTTTTGGCTTGGAATGAATTTCATTGCTGTGAAGTGGGTGTGAGCTTAGCAGACAAACAACCAGAGTTTCTGCAGTATGATCCTGGGGGACCCAAACATTGCAAATGCCAAGTTGGATTCGTTAGAGGCCTTGCAGCTGATACTGCAGCCCCAGGGAAGGCAAAACTCCTGTTAAGTTGAAGGAAGATTTCCTGGAATGAAGACTTTCAGGGAACAGAGAAATTGATGATGGTTTATAGCAATAGCCCAGCTTTTAATGTTGAGATCTTGGCTGCTGCGTAACTTGTCTACTGCAGATGTAGCAAAGCACCCAGCTTACCTTGCACTTGTAAAGTAAAATATCCTGTTTATAATATGTCTTTGTTCCATAGCAGTTGCCATAGACACACAATTAACAAACATCATTTTTGTTTATGGAACTCAGCTATTTACTTGTCCTCTTGAAACATCCACATAGACCTATTTTAGGCTGGGTTTGACTCTTTCACTGCCAGGGTAGTTGTAAGGCTAGGAATTGCAGGTTAGGGAGGTGGTGATCTTTTTTTTTTTTTTTCAGTCCCAAACACCTGGTGTGTTCATCTAGGGGAGAACCTAAACGAACAACCTATTCCAGCACAGCACAGGCTAGTCCTGAAGAGCCGTGTGCCAGGATTTTATGGATTATGTGCCTACTATGCCTCAAACTATTTCAGAGTGCTTAGGATACAGGAACCTTTAAAAAAGGGCCTTGTGGCAGCACTCCCTTTTTTTTGTTTGCCCCTCTGTTTCTGCATATCAATCTGCTCATTTTGATGACTGGATCATGACTAGAAATAGGTTATTTTGCAGTTAAGAAAATTTAAAATGTTTCCTTCTCTTAGAAGAGTATCCCCAAACAATTAAAAATGTTTCTCCAAAACAACAGCATCTGTCTTGCATCACACAGTATTCCTACCTTTTCTTCTGTGTTTTCCTGATGCTTTAGCTTAGCATATCCTCACCAAGTGAAGGAAAACCTAGCACTAGGAGTAAGATCCTGACACAGTGACCTCGTTCTGAGCATTACCTTCTTTGTCAGTAGCAGCAGAAGCTGAAGCAGCTCCGCTGGCTCTCGGCACTTGGAGCAGTTTGGCATTTTCTGTCTGGCATGGTTTCAGGGCTCACTTTGTTTTGAGCCCAAATGGTGAACGGGATGATGAAAAATGAGCTTGCAAGAACTTGTCCACTGCTTCTAAATTTTTGGTACTACAGTTCGCAGCAGCGCAACTTTGATCCAGTGTACAGCAGGGCTATTTGTTAAATGCAGGTCCACAGCGTTCTTCAGGACTGACAAAGGAGAGTAAATCTTCCTTTTTAATCAATAGAGTAAAAACTGGTAAGTGTCATGCTAAATAATGAATAATTTAAGAAAAATATTGCTCTGTGTAAGTGTGTGTACACGTATGTTTGTGCATTTGTGGGTTTGTGTGTTGGGGGGTTGTATATTACGTCAGGCAGATATATTAGGGGTAAATTTTTTGTCTTGACTAGAGGGTTAAAGCTTTGACTTGTCTTTGCTAATGCATGTAAATAGCTTTCTTGTCCACTTAATGAGGAGGCTGGCTTGTTATCCTGTACAATGCAGCTGGGCACCATTCCAGAAGCAGAGGCACTACTTTCAAAGACAAAGAAGCTAGCGCAGACATAGGGAGAAACCTGGAACATTGCGTCGTGGATTTTTTCAGAGCGATGACTCATTTCAGTTCACAAAGGATTCTGGGCAGGGTAGTGAGAAGTCAGGTTGGCTGATCCATTCCTATGACTTCACTTTGCAGAGAGCCAGGGAGAAGAGGAGTGACACTGCAGAATCCTGAGGCACTGCAGTGAAGAGGTGCTTTGCGAAGATTGTGAGTGCCTTTGGAACAGGGGGTGGTGTCAGAACATGATTCCAGCCATTCCGTGGAAATAGGGCAAAAGGAGAGGGATGTTTTCAAAACAGTGTGGGAGTTGTATTTGTAGTCGCCTTTAGATTCTCTACCTCCACCTCCCCCTTCATTTCTTAACCATTTATTTCTTGTACTTATGTGGGAATTGTGTGAAAAAGCATTCCTTTCAGTGGACCTGCATAGGTACTGCATTATTTTTTGTTTTCTGGAAGCCACCATTTCCTTCTTTAAGAGGTGGGTGTTCAGCATATTACTGCCTAAAAGCATGCTTTGTTTTTCTTCTTTCAGGTCCTGTGGCACTGACAATGCTACAGCCAGCCAGCACCCACAGTGATATAAAGCCCCAGTATGCACATTGTTGTTAAATCACAGCTGCTCTGGATACTGTACTGGAGCATGGAACCAGACCATAGGGGTTCAGGTAAGTCCCCCTTTTTTAACATATTGTGTGCCAGGAATATAAACATGGATATCCATTAAAAGATGCATTTGAAAACTATTTTTTGAGGAAACACATTCTAAAGCACACAATATATTAAAAAAACCCAGTCCTGCACTCCTTCCCAGGATAAGCAATACCATTGAAATCTCCTCAGCTGAATCCTCTGGGAAAGTTCCGTGCTCCAGCAGAAACTTTTTATGATCACAGTTGTAACACGTGCTGGGATATCACTTTGGAACAGAAGGCAGCTGGCCACAGGACACGAACAAAGAAAAGGAAATTTATATTGCAGGAAATACACAGAATGAACTCACGTAAGATAAGTTTGCTGGCTGTGGGCAATTTAGCACCTGTTTCTGAATATTTGTGTCACTTGGTGGACGTGGAGATCGTGCTTTTTAGCTGGATCTGAACAATTAAAAAGATCAGTTTACATGGTTGAAATTAATAGCTGGCAAGAAACGAGAACTTTGTTCAAGAGGCAAATGTTTGTCATATGGTGAGTCATTATTAAGGTTGCTGTTGTTTTCTTCAGGCTGGTTAGAATTGGAGTGCTCGCACTGGCAGGTCACATTATAGAAGTGTTCATGACCTGTGTCTGCCAGGGAAGGTATGTTTCGGTGTGCATGCATTTCAGAGGTGGAAGGACCTTGCTGGCGAGTGAGTGTATGTTACCACATTTATCGAGCCTCTGTTTAAGCTGCTCTTAAGCAGGAATAAATGGAGGAGTCTTTAATGTATGTTTTTGTTATTGTTATCAGTCCTCTGATATCTGTAACTGTCTAGTAAACACAACCTGCAGCTTTGTTCATAAAATACTCCAGGAAATGTGGTTTTAAAGGGAGGATTTAATTATGGCTAAGAACAGTGCAAGCAACACACATTCTAAATGTCTTTATTTCAGATTTTGCCAGTAAAATATGTTCTTTTCTGTGTTAATGTGCTAGTGCAGATCCAAGGTATTTCAGAGTAATCTGGGCAATACCACAGAAATCTACATGTTCTTCCTGTTCCCTCCTGTTGTTTAATCAGGTGGAAATGTTGTCTGGCTCAAAATGGCAATTCCATATCATTGTTGTGAGTTCACATAAGAAACATTTTGTTTGCTGCTTCTATGTATTTTATAAATAGGGTGATTCAGTCACTTTAGGGGTAATGTGCAACCCAGGCCAGGCGTGTAACTTCTTCAGCATCTGTCCCTTCTTTAAGTAAATCTGAAAATGAGTGTTTTCTAGAAGAGGCTTTTTGCTTCTGGTATGCTTGAAAAAAAATGATAATATTCTGGGCTGAAGAGCCTGCTTTTTGCCCATTACCAGTAGTTTTGGTCTTGTCAGCTACCTTTTATTTGAAAAGGACCTTTATGTAGTTCTTCCCAGAGTGAAATTATAGGGGAGTGTTGACCAGAATAGGCTGTTGGTAAGATTTTTTTTGTAGTGGTTTCATGAGGTACTGTGAAATTACTATATTCTAATTTGGTGTCCTCTGATTAATAACGTAGTTCTGTAAGCAGCACAAGTAGTGAAGTCGGATTTCCCTTGACAAGTATTTTTTCGACTGGATTCTCCTCGCTAGTAGGAAGTGACTTTGCATGAAAGCTTGGTGTAGATGGAGCATTTATAGCAAAAAATTCTATAGATTTATAGAATCTCCGTAGTTTAGAGGGGTTCGACCTCTCTGACACATGCATGTGTACAGACTGTGATTGTGCAGGCCTCTTTTCCTGTGGAAACTGATAAAGTGTGACTCTGCACTGTAATTTCCTTAATTTTCCTTCAGAATGGCTGTACAGAATTGGTTCCATTTATAAGTCAAGAGGTAATATTTCAAACAATCTTCATGCAAACTTCATGAGACAGGGAGTTTGACTTCCAGGTCACTTCTTTCCAGCAGCAGAACAGTAATAAAAATTCTGTCATCAGTATGTAGTTGATAGTTTAATTGCTGATACGTGGTGAAGAATATAGTCTACCTCATTTTCTCCCAAGGTGATGATACACAGTGTTTCACAGAGCAGAGACCCTAGGTAAACTGACACAAGAAAGGGGTCAGGCTGATACGGTTTCAGGATGTGTGAGTATCTGGATTCCCAGCTCTATTATAGACCATCACTTTCTTGTCTGTATGTTAGGGATAGTTATGGCTATCCAGTTGTTCGGAATGTTTTGAAATCCACTGAAGAAACACTGTGTAAGAGCGAAGTGTTTATTTTATGTGCTACATAATCTTTTGTTTTAAGTAACAATTTTTGTCCCCCACATGGTAGCGCTATAAATCCCCAAGGCATAAATGAGGACAAATCTTACTCTTTTTTTGGTATCTATGTAGATGTTTTTGGAAATGAAGTATCACTTAAAACAGAAAGTATAGAAAACTTATTTTTTAAAAAAATTGTTAGAAGAAAAGTTTGGAAAGACACTACAGAAACAGAGCTAAAACTACATATATATATATAGAGAGAGTATCTAAACAAAACGTGTAGTCAGCTGGTGAAGACTGCTTTCTGAGCTCCAGTTTTCATTTAATTGAGAACATAAGCATATGAAAGTCAAGGGCAGTAATATGATTTCAAAAGAAAGCTGCTTGATACAGGCATCAGTCAGAGCTAACAGGAGCCATATGCTATATGTTTTATGTAAGTGATGTGGTCTTTCAGAAGAAATGAAGAAAAGCATATTTGATTTTTTTAAAACCGGTCTTTCCTAAAAAAGTTGTTGTAAACCTTCTGTTCAACAGGCTAAACAGTATTTAAACCCATAATTGATGTTAATATGCTAAATCATAAGGGCGAGATATTTTCTGTTATTGTGCATCAAAGAAGTTTGTTCACTTGACTGTATCCACAGAGTGCTTGTAATCTCCCAGAGCCACAAGACAGTTAAGATAAAACCTGGTAAATGAGAGCCTCCCTGAGGTGAGGGGATTTGGGCTTTCTGTCACTAGGTCTACAGAAAATTTTACAGAAATGCACTAGCCTGTTCAAACCAAGAGCCAGTAATTATCTTCTGCAGACAGTCGTGGACAACAAGCTACGGAGGTAATTCTGGTACAACAGAGATGAAACAGGTGTTCCCTTGCCATAATGAAGAAGGTTGAAAAGCACCTGGTAGAAAAGAATATGGCTTAACTGGCAGTAGTCCCTTATAAAACAGAAAGAAAGGTGCACTCATAAACCAATATCTTGGCCATTTCTGTTGCATTTAAAACCGTTTAATTTATTATTTTATGGACAATTACAGTCTTCGATATAGTTAATTAAATGGTTGTTAAGCTCCCAAATATTTACAAGCAGGATGTATGTTACCCTGACATTCTAACTACAGCATGTTTTGCTAGAGAATGTGTTAACATTAAAGAACTGACACTGAATATATGTTTTCAGTAGAAACTCTTGGCTTATTCCTGTTGACAAGAGCCAAACTGTCAATGGTCAAATGCGTAGACTGAATGCTTTCTGCACACTAACCTAGAAAAGCAATTCTGTGTTGGAGGCTTGCTTTGAAAGGAAAGATTGTGCAAAGTGCAGAGTTACTAAAATGCAGGTAAACTTCATTATTCCTTAACTTGCACTTAGCCAGTTTTAAGTTAACAGATCCCAGCTGGAAGTGATCCCAGAGGTGAATCTCTGCAGGCGCTTTTGGAGGCGGGGATGGAATGGCCTGCTCCCAGGGGAGAGCAGAGTAACTGCTTTGAGTTCTTATCCGAGCATCCCTCTGGGGGCAGCTGGGAGACTGTAGAGCAAACCTGCATAAATTTGCAGCACTTTCTAGTCTTCATGTATAACACTCCTTCAGTCCCTTTCGCACTTCAGGAAGCTGTGGTATTAAGGCCCATTGCTTGAATCCTAATTAGTATTTGAGTTAGCTGTGAGTGGATCATTCTGGGTGCAAGGGAAAGAAAAAGGTCTTCCACCCTCCCATCTTGGCACCTGCAGAGGCAGCAGTGTGAGTGTTTGTTTGGGAGCTGGCACAGGGATGCTCTTGCCAACAGTGCTTTGGTTTAAGAAATTGCCAGGTCTTTGGTGTTCCAAATGAAACAATTCAGAAAAACAATTCCTGAATTCAGGAGACAATTCGATTACTGCCCTTAACCTGTAAGCCCTTAAAGCTATCCAGGGAGCCGATTTCAGTGCCCAGTGAACCTGATAAAGTTAAACTTCAGCTGAGGGCAATATATGCCAACCCGTTTGACATTGCACTGAACTGAACTTATTAGTGCTTCTAAGAGCACTCGTGACACAGATAATCTCTGTGTGAAGGACGGTAGTTTCTTAAAATTGCTTAGCTAAATCTGCATAATTCTTATCATAATTCTGATGCTTTTGGGGCATGAAACTCATCAGTAAAGAAACACGAAATTAATGGTGACTTGATCAAATTTGTTATTTGTCTGCCTGATTACAGAGATTCAGCTATGAACAAAATAAGCAGGTATAATTACTAGTAAATAGTAGTGTAATAACTGTGATGTTCTTCATCCACTCTCAAAATGATGAGGGGACAAATGGTGTTTGCTCCCAAGTCACATGAAATTGCATCTCTGACTTTTCTGTGTGAGCTGCCCACGATCTTCTTGATTGACGTCTGTGAAATATATGTGGTAGGAACTTTTCAGGTGTATGTGGTTAAAAAATATCCAGAAAAGGTTATATTTTAAGGCCATCATTCTGTGGTCAGATAAGAATGAGAGTGATCTCAGGATGTACTGTGTTGAAGCTGGAGGAATGCTGCTGTGTTGGGATTGCAGTATTGGTCTGGTAAGGCCTGATGAAGTAGTAGGGATCAGGTGACAGGATAGCACAAATGTGTATTTTGAGTCGTTGTGTCTTGGTTAATGTGTGTCACTGTTGTACAACAGATTGTATAGCTGGTATATTGAAAAATATTGCTTTTAACTCTCACTGAAGCAGTTATGGAATTTGCTACTCCCACTGATTCTTTTTTTTTTTCCCAAAGTGATGAGCATAAAGCAAGATTGAAATGCACTTTGATAATCAGTTTTAGAAACTGCTGTTCCTGTTTAGTAGACATAATAGGAATATAGAATAGGGTAAATATTAGATCCTCTAAATTGTGGAAGAAAGTTTGAATTTGAATTAATTTCTAGTGATTTAGTTCCTGATTTAGTCACAAGGTGACATGACAGCAGAAATAGAGTGATTTTCCTGAGATTTCAAAGCCTTTTAGGTAAAACTTAATCCCTGGCTATTGACGAACCTGTGGTCAGAAGAGGATTTGTAGTCAAGCACACCTTATTCTGTCTGTTATTCTTTCTTATTCCTTTTTCACTGACAAAGGAAATCTTTGGCAGCATGCTGCCTTCCTCAGTTTGAGATCATTGAGGAACTGTTACAGTTCAATAGGAGGTACAGAGCAGAATATGAAGGCACTTCAGTATTTCTATTAAGTAGGTTAAAATGCATGTATGTGTATTTGTGTAGTCATGCTTGTATTATCAAATTGTAATTTCTCCTATAACTTGCGTCTTGAAGATCTTTCAATGGTTTAAGTACAGGTGAATGATTTTTAAAGACAGTGTGAGAAAACAACAAGTTAATTTTCAGGCAATCTTGGAACTATTAAAACATCTCCTCTAAAAATATATATAGCCCATACAAAGACATTTGACATTTAGATCAAGGGGAGATTTATTCAGGGTATCAAACTTAAGGGCTCTAAAGAGTGTGCTGTGCTTTATCAGCTAAGTGAAAATGTTATTCATTAACTTAGCAACATTTTTTTCTGATCTTTGTTACTTTAAAGAAAAAAATTTCTGTCAGGTGGAAATGGTGATTGATCCATACCAGTGGCTTTGGAAAGGGGACTGCAATTTCCCCTTTTATGTCCAGTGAGCTAAATGGAACTATTTTGTTTGTGCATTTACCTAGAAGGATATTCCAGAAAGTGGTTTTGCAACCATAATTCCTAATTTGTAGACATTTTTCTGAACGTCTCTACTTCATCTGTTGAGAAACTATGTCTCCACAGTATGTATCTCCCACTCTCCAAAAGTCACTATGTCTAAGTTTTGAAATAAGCTGCTGGATGGTTTTCCATTGCAAGACTTTTATCCTCAGCTTAATATACAGACTGTGTGCATCTTCTTCAGTTATTTCTCTATGTCCTTGTTCTATGAGCCTATTTTTAAACAGAATGCTTCATTGCTCATCTGTTGTCTTTTTACAGGTGATGTATCACCCATCAACATGTCTCCCATCAGTCAGTCACAGTTTATTCCACTTGGGGAAATCCTTTGCCTGGCTATCTCAGCAATGAACTCTGCCCGAAAACAAGTCACACAAGAAGCGCTAATGGAGCACCTGACAACCTGCTTCCCAGGTAAGTGTACATTAATAAATCATTGATTGGATGGGTGCATGTCTGTAGAAGGGCAGTTAAAGAATCCCCAGTCTTTCTGGCTTCCTTAAAAAGTTTCAGTGTTTGGTAGTCTGTTACCCTTCGCTCTTCTGAATGGCAGTATTGAGTAATCCTGAGGTGCTACCCAAAAGTTAAAAGGAGGAGTTAGGGTTCTAACGCTATAACCTTTTCCTTATTCTTAAACATAAAAAGAATTGAGTTCTCTTTTGACGGAGCCATTCTTGTGGAGATGCATTTTACTAACTTCATGTAAATCCTAAATGTTCCTTGACATACTAAACAGCAAACTGTATAGGCATGTTTCTTTTTTCAGACTGGTATCAGAATAAGCTGGTTTGTGATTTTGCTCACAAAATAGTCGCCTTTATCATCACACTCAAAATAGCTTAGGACTTCTTCAGTAGTTACGGAGAACAAAGCATGTGTCATAGCCTGAGCAAACTTATTCCACCTTATGGCTTTCAAGTCAGGCATATGCTGACTCATAATAGTTCTGTTGACATCAGTCAACCAGTTCAAGTGTCATTGTCCAGTCTTCCTAGAGATAACATCATGGTGGTTTCTGTGTAGAGCGCTCTCTTTTAAGGAGCAGGTTTCCCACATAATACATGTCTTCTTCCACCTAGGACAGGCTCTTAAAGCTGGTATGGCTTTATGCAAGTAATAGAGTCCAATAGCGATGATGTAACCTCTTCCCAAAGTAGGCACATTTAGACTGAAAGGAGATTGTCAGCCTGGTTTCCATGAAGTTTCAGAGTCTTCTTAGGCGCAGTTCTGGCTTTTGCTTCTGTACTCCCCTTGCCTGAAAATCTTCAAGTATTTTTGTTCGTTGTTTTTTTGTTGTGGTTTTTTTTTAACACAACTGCTCTCTCCATGACTGAAGGTTTGCAGAGCCACTTGATTTGTTTTTAAGTGCTGGTGTTCCGAAGGTAGACATATTTTGATATCTTGAATTCTTTTGCTTACCTTTTAGAGTAAGAGATACTTAAATCCTTGGAGGTTACATGGCTTTTGCTATAACTGGTATTAAGTTGGTGCTAAAATAATTGTTGTTTTTAACCATCAACTTTAAAGCAGTGTATCTCAGCTTAGAGTAAAATTTATTAATTGAAATAAGAACCATTAGAACCTACACAATTTTGCCAACAAGAAACAAGTCTTATTTATTCTGGTAGCATAGAATTCAGGAGCCCTGGAACTGATGAATCCTTTGAAGGCATCTTGAGTTGCTGCTTGGTTGCAGAAAGCCTTCTCTTACAGGAAGTTGTCCAGACGCTTGAAAATGTGGTAATTGGTGGGAAAGGGGTCTGATGAGTAAGCTGGGTAAGGCAGAGTTTCATAGCCCAGTTCATGCAGCTTCTGCAGAATAATTTGTGAGACAGGTGGCTGGGTGTTACCATGGAGAAGAACTAGTCCTTTTCAGTTGACCAATGTTGGATGTAAACATTGCAATTCTTGGTGCATTTTTTTGATTTCCTGGCAATACTTCTCTGCTTTGATGGCTTCACCAAGATTCAAGAAGTTGTAGTGTAGGATTCCACTTGCCAACCACCAGTGACCAAACCCTTCTTTGGATGCAGCTTCAGTTAGTGGAAGTGTTTTGGTTCAGCCACTGAGTGGAATGCTGTTGGTTTTTGTGTAGAATCCATTTTCCATCATATGTCACAATGCAATCCAGGAGTGGATCACTTGTTCTGCAAAGGAAGTGCAGAGCAGACTTTGTAATGGTGGGTTTTTTTATTTTTGTTCAGCTCTTGCAGCGCCCATTTGTCGAGCTTGTTTGATTTTCCAGTTTGGTGCGAATGTCAAACAATTGTTGAACTGTCAGTATTTAGTTCTTCTGCAGCCTCTTGAGTTGTTTTGTGTGGATCTGCTTCAATAATGGCCCTCAACTGATTGTTGTCTATCACAGAAGGACGTCCTGACCCTTCTCATCTTCAAGGCTCTTGTTTCTGTTAGGAACTTTTTGGAACCAATGTTGAGCTGTATGTCCATTGACAGTCCCCTGGCCCAATGCTTGGTTGCTAGCAGTTTTTGCTGCTTTATGTTCTCTTTTGAACTCATACCAAAAACCTGCTCAAATTTGCTTTTTTCCCCTCTATCTTTAATTTGAAAGTGTAATATTAAAAAGAATAAGCAGTGAATACAAACCCATTAGCATAAATAAGTAAGAGTGAATCTTGCACTTTAAAATGGTGTGCTGCACTAACACAGTTAAATAAAACTTTAATCCAAAATAGGCATCGCAGTTTACAACTACAAGAACCGCAATTATTTTTGCACCAACCTAATACAATGTTCTGAGATTTTAAAATATAATTCTGGATTGAGGGCTATGTTTGAAATAAACAGTTCTGTCTGACATTAAATAATTGCACTTTGGAAAAAATTACTGCAAGTATATTTTGTAAATACTGGCATTCTGTTCCAATTTGTGGTTTTGCTTATCAGGGTTTTTTTTCAGTATGCTTGGCTAATTTTGAAAATAATGGTAGAAGTTGAAAGGGTTGAATGCAAAGAAAGCAGAGTTCACAATTATAATTTCAGTTTAATTACATTTGATTATTTTTTTCCAAGTCTTGTTTTCTATATAGCTATGTACTAGAAGTTTTCCAGAGATTTGCAAGTATTTTTTCCGATGATTCTATCAATATTTTTATATACACTTTATTGCATAGTGAAAATGGTAATTTATTGGCGGCATCCAATCCATCCTTAGGTTTCCTGGGACCATGATTGTAGTTGACTTCGTGTATTGTGCTGTTCTTGCTAGACAGAACCATACATCAAAAATAATTCAACAGGTTGAATTATTTTGTAGACTCTGCTCAGAAGAAACCTGAGGCAAGTTAGCACACAGTCTCTTGCTGCCTATTTTTTTTTTCCACTAGCCATGCACACGTGCATTTCTCAAGTCTGAGATTAAAAAGGGGGAGTCTTGTTTTTCCTACCTCAATTCCCAAGAAGTAAAGAAAATTATTTGGGATATTGGGGTGGAAATCCACCCTTTGTTGTCCGGTTTTTTTCCTGTAGAGAAATGCCTTTTCCAGCCATGGAAACATGTTTAACAGCAGACATGTTCTCTAAGTGTATAAGAATTATCCGATAATTTTGACCTTTCCAATAAACAGAACTTCTTCTTGTGCTGAGTGTTGTGTTTCACTTGTCTACCCAAACTTTCTTGTAAATCACTGATGACTTTTCGAGCCTTTGTATTCACTGTGGCTATTTTCAAGTATCAAATGTCCTCCCATATTCTGATAGTTTATTTTTCCCAATTATGTGCTAATGCTTTGAGAGAGAGGAGACCATTACCAGTGTAGATGTATCTGTCATTGTCACATAACCTCTCTGTATCTTACCCTGTAGCAGCACTTGTCTGCCTGTGTTGTTTGTATTTAATGAACAGATACTTCACTGCATTTCATGGCATATATAAATTTCCTAAGACCCTAGATGCTATTCTTAAACTGCCTAAGAATAATAAACCTCTTTCCTCAGTGTAGGATCTTACACTTCCAGTCTAGCCCTCTAGTTTGCTGAGCCATTTGTGCAGGCATAAATCTGGGCCATGGCTCTGTCTGAAATAAGGTATGCTAATTATTTATAACATCACATAGCAACCACTCCACATCCTGAACTAGTATTTCATGAGCCAATCAGAGTATTTCTTTTATCCCTTGTTAAGCCTTAGCATCAGCTCAGGAGAAAATCATTTTAGCAGATTTAACACCATTTAAATACTATTTCAGATGTATTTTTCATGAATTTATTTTATTGAAAAATTTTGTAATGATAATGCACATCTTATTTGTGGCTTTTGTTATTTGTTAGATATTTTAAAAAGAAAGGGCTCGTGCTGCATGTGCTCCCTTTATTCTGACTTTGAATTAAATAATGAGATATTTGTACAGACCTACTTTTAATTTATTGACCATGGTTTAAATCTCATACATTAAATGTAAATCTTTGAAATCCAGTATAAGGAGCTAAGAGTGTAACCTCTGTTCCTGTGTTTGGCAGCCAGACTTTTATCTATACAAACCTGGCTTAAGAAAACATAAAACCTTAGTCTATGCTGCCTTTAGTGAGGACATTTTCTCCCCCCGCCCCCAACTTTGTTCATGTACTTACTGAAGTAATTTTAAGGTGTTCAGAATTTCAGTGTAGAAAATACACGTGTGTATTGGACTACATTGCCTTCCAAGCAAACAGTTTTCTGAAAGCTGACAGATTCCTCTGACTTCACCTTCATAACTGTTCACTCTTTAAATATGTGAAATGTATATGTAGCACTTATTTTAAGTGTGTTGCATTAACTGAGTTCACTCTAGGTCAGTGTTCTTTGTGAGCCACAAACAAGACATAATCTTCTGTCTGAAAGCTCAGTGGATGGCGTAGTAGACTCTCTTGAGATGCAGAGAATGTACATGTCTGATGATTCAGTGTCCAGACAGTTTCTGCTTTTGAATTATTAAACCACTACATAATCTTAAATAACACCACTGCTGTCATGCAGTATTTTATATGCTAGAGTCTTTAAACTGCTGGAGGAAGGGAGGCCATAAGGAGACTTCTGAATGCAGTAGGGTAGGTTACGTGTAGATGTAGTGTGGGCAGACAGCTGTAAAGACAAAAGTCTTGGGAAAGCCAGGAAATCTGTTGAAAATAGCAACATTAGGAGCCAGAGTAGTGTCATTGCTCCTGTTCACCATGCAGGAAAGCCTGATTTGAGTTTGGCTCTGTTTCTGCTTTTTAAGTACTTGAAAGAGATCTGAACAAAACCCATAGCTAGCGTTAGCTGGCAATGCTGAACTCCAGAGATCTGCATCTGCCATCGTCATTGCTGACTTAGTGAACTGCAGGGATGTTCTGTGTGCTGGGAATGGTAAAAGTGATAGTCTCTAGCCCCATTGAGAAGGCTGACATGATCAACTTCACAGTACCATTGACTGCCCAGACACACTATTTTTTCTTCTTGGTGTTTATCTACATATTCTGTTTCCACCACAGTTAGTCCATTAATGTCAGTACTGTGCATCCAGTGCTTAGAGACTCATTTACCCAACACATTGTAATCATTGTGGTTTACTGGATGAAAAATACATGTTGTTATTTTTCCATGTATTTGCAGTGCTTTTTTTGCCTTAGTTCGTGTAAAACATCAGAAGATTAATTTCAGTCTCTTTCCCTAACTTTTCTGTCAACTCTCAGGAGTTCCTCTCTTTTATTTTTGTTACAATATTTTTGAAACAGTATATTAAAAGAATCATTCAGTAAAATAAGGATGATGGACCATGTTCCCACAGGCAACAGTAGGTGTGTGTTGGAGTACTTACTTGTAAGCTCCTGGAAAACACAATGTATCAATCAGGTTGTTTATGTAGAGGCAGGATTGGCTGCTGCGCAGCAAGTGCATCTCAGTTGAACCAAGATTTGACCCTGCAGTGCATTTTCAGCACAGGATGGAGAAACACATGAGCTTGAGTTTGGGGTCATCTACTTCCTGTGGGGATGTGAGACATAATGTAAAAGGAGTGGTGTAGCACAAACAGGTATAGTAACTCCTCCGCAGTAAAAAGAGGTTAGATGACGACCACTGGTTGTTATGGGAATTGAAATCACTCTGTGTTCCTGTGCTTTACTGAAAGCTCATGCAGAGGGCAGCCTGCTCTTCAGTTGCCACTGCCTCACGCTCCATAGGAATCTTAGCATATTGTTTCCTTCAGTCCAGAGAGATTCAGGACTCTGGGCTGTGGTGGGGTAGTGCTTTTTTTCCCCAGCTCTCTGGATTTCAACTTTTCCCATTTATCGCTATTTCTGGCACGTTAGCTTATCCATAAATTCTGGGGGATGTTTGTTACTTTATTTAGGATTTTCACATTAATTGTGGATAACCACATGAAAAAAGGAAGAAAATGCACGTTCCTGATTGTCCATTTCATTTGCTTATTTTTTCAAATTTTCAGTCTCATTTATTCTTTCAAGTTATATCCTTTCTTCACCTCTTTTACTTCCTTTGTCTGCACCAACCCCAGTCTTTAAGCTCTGTGGACTGTGCATGAAATGTATTTCATTCCCCCATGTACTTCTCCCTGACACCTTCTCTGTTATAACATGGGCACATGAGTGAAAGTAGTTACTCCTAACACTTCGCTGTTTCTGTTTTAAGATTTTTAGTTATAGATATTACTGGATGTGAGCAGTAGGGTTATCTCTCTAGATTCAAACAACATTCAAAGCCAGACATAAGAATACTTATTATGTTGCCTGCAACCCAGTAGCAAGGAAGAGGCTGAGTGGAGGAATTAATACAGCTTCTCTCTTTCTTGTTGCTAATCTTTTGATGGGGTGATGGTCACAGTATCATACCCCTTACTCTTGTCTTCATGTTTGGTAACACAAGCCGGTCAGCGAGCTTGCAGGCTCCAGCCTTTGACATGTGGGTGAAGAGTTGGTGACCAGACACTATGCACTACTGACGATGTTGTGTTTATGGCAGGTACACCTGGTGGAGGTTTTTCTGTGAAATACTTTTGTGAAAAGCATGTACTGTGTTGAAATGTTTTTGCATGCATAATTCCGTGGAATTTCCATTCTTGAAGGTAGTCAGAGGTTGACTTGACAAGGCCCTGACCAACCTGGTGTAAGTTGACCCAGCTATGAGTAGAGGTGTTGACCAGATGACTTCATGAGTCCCCTTCCAACCTAAGTTACTCTCTATTTATTTTTTTTTCTTAATTACTTTTGTTGAAAAGAAAACTTAAGACCAGAGCAGGCAATATTAACTTTTTTTTTTGTTTAAAATAGACCATCCAAACTTTTGAAAAACAATTCTCTAGCTCTAAAAATGTAAACCAGGCCAGTACCCAGCATTAATTAATCATTACCCAGTATTTTGGAAGAAGGAGTAGGCAGCTCAAGAAGAGTACAGGGATCTTGTTAGGTCATCCAGAGAGAAAATTAGAAAGGCAAAAGCCCAGTTAGGACTCAATTTGGCCACCGTTGTAAGAGACAACAAAAAATGTTGTAATGTACAAGTATTTAACAACAAAAAGACAGCCAAGGAGAATCTCCATACTTTATTGGATGTAGGGGGAAACATTGACACCAAGGATGAGGAAAAGGCTGAGGTACTTAATGCCTTCTTTGCCTCAGTCTTTAATAGTCAGACCAGTCATCTCTAGGGTATTCAGTCCCCTGAGATGGATGACAGGGACAGAGAGCAGAGTGGAACCCCCATGATACAGAAGGAAGCAGTTAATTACCTGTTAAGCCACGTGGACACTCACAAGTCTATGAGGCCGGATGGGATCCACCTGAGATTATTGAGGGAGCTGGCAGAGGAGATGCCAAGCCACTCACCATCATCTATCAGCAGTCCTGGTTAACAGGGGAGGTCCTAGTTAACTGGAGGTCAGCAAATGTGATGACCATATACAAGAAGGGCCAGGAGGATCCAGGGAACTGGGGAATATTACAGATCTGTTCACCTTGAGTGCGCTTAGCAGGGAAGTACAGGATAACCAGGGGATCAGTCCCAGCCAGCACAGGTTCATGAAAGGCAAGTCCTGTTTTACCAACCTGATCTCCTTCTGTGACAAGGGAACCCACTTAGTGAGTGAGAGAAAGCCTGTGGATGTTGACTACCTAGTCTGGAGTTGTTTAGTCTGGAGAAAAAGAGGCTGAGGGGAGGCGTTATCGCTCTTCACAACTACCTGAAAGGCGGTTGTAGCGAGGTGGTTGTTGGTGTCTTCTCCCAAGTAACAAGTGATAGGATGAGAGGAAATGGCCTCAAGTTACACCAGGGGAGGCTTAGATTGGATATTGTGAAAAATTACTTTACTAAAAAGAGTAGTCAAGCATTGGAACAGGCTACCCAGGAAAGTGGATAAGTTACCATTCCTATAGGTGTTCAGAGAAAGTGTAGTTGTGGAACTTCAAGTCATGGTTTAATATGGTGGTGTTGGCCTGATGGTTGGACTTCATGATCATAGAGGTCTTTTCCAACCTTAATGATTCTGTTGTACTGGGAAGTTAAAATGCATTTTAGTTCAGCAAAATGTATTGACTAAAAGTAGCTTTTTCCACTGAAAATTTTGAAATATTTTTGTTTCTTAGTCAGTATAAACAGATTTTTTAAAATCCCAGCTTGTGACCTAAATCTCTTCTTTCCTTAGCTCTAGATGGAACTTGTTTCTACGCACAGCTTGATATTTTGTTTAAAAAGGTATTGAAGATTTAGTCTTGCACCACTGGACCCAGCAGCTGTACTGGTACTGGAAGTGACCAGGCTCTCAGTGCTGGGTCTGCTGTCTGGCTAATGTGGCATTGATGCAAAGTTGTCATGGTTGTCCCTACTCAGTATGTGATACAAGCACTTACATAGTGTCCCTGACATCTCACATGAAAGGCAGGGAACTCTTAGAAGCAAATTTTTAGCAGCTAAATCAGTAGCTTCCAACATAGTGGAAAATTCTGGGTAAGATAAAGGCCTGTCTGGTTTTGACCAGCTGATGTAACATTTTAACAGGAGAAGTCAGTTCAATCAAGTTTGTGATAAAGGGGCGCTATTTTCTGTGTAGTATTCTTCTGTGGAAAAACAACTTAAACATCCAAAGTAACAAATAATCACTGTTTTATAAGTGACTCGGCATTACAGTAAGTAGTTCTGGTGAAGAAGAATGAAAGTGAAATGTTTCCCCTGACACCCTTTGATTTCCAATGATTCCATCTTGTAGCTGAAGGTCATCTTCACAATGGAAGTGACTAGAAGTTCTCTCCTTTTTTTTTTTTTAACACTCCAATAATGGCCTCCTTTCTATTTAATTAATAATTGATATGTCTGAAATGTAGGAGATAAGTGGAAAAACAAACAGAAGAGAATGCCTAACCAAGTGCTTTGCTGGAGTTGTTTGTTCAGCATATTCCAGCTTGCACATTGCGAAAAAAAAGCTTTTTGTTGGGGAGAGGGGAGCCAGAGAATCCTGCATGGTTTTATGCACTCCCTGATATGTGTTTATTGTCATTTCTAGGAGTTCCAACACCCAGTCCAGAAATCCTTCGGCATACTTTGAATATGCTTGTACGGGAGAGGAAAATATACCCAACTCCAGATGGTTATTTCATTGTAACTCCGCAGACTTACTTTATAACACCGTCTCTCATAAGAACTAACAGTAAATGGTACCATTTGGATGAGAGGATACCTGACAGGTCTCAATGTACCTCTCCACAACAAGGAACTATAACTCCCTCCACCTCGGGATGTGTCAGGGACCGAACACTACCCAAAAACCACTGCGACTCCTGCCATTGTTGCAGAGAAGACATGCACAGCATGCATGCATCTACCCTACAGAGGAAATCAGCAAAAGACTGTAAAGACTCGTACTGTCCTCCTTCATTATGTCAGGTCCCACCTACTGAGAAAAGTAAAAGTACTGTCAATTTTTCTTATAAAGCAGAGACGCTCACAAAGCCTAAGGATGTAGAAAAGCAGTCTAAGAAATTTGGACTAAAATTATTCCGATTAAGTTTTAAGAAGGACAAGACCAAACAGTTGGCAAATTTCTCTGCCCAGTTTCCTCCAGAGGAATGGCCGCTAAGGGATGAGGACACCCCTACCACTATACCTAGAGAGGTGGAAATGGAGATTATCAGGCGCATTAACCCAGACTTGACTGTGGAAAATGTCATGAGGCACACTGCACTAATGAAGAAACTTGAAGAAGAAAAAGCTCAAAGGAGCAAAGCAGGATCTTCAGCTCACCACAGTGGACGAAGTAAAAAGAGCAGGAATCATAGAAAGTCTCATGGAAAATCAAGGTCACACAGCAAGACTCGGGTGTCCAAAGGAGACCCATCAGATGGGTCTCATTTGGATATACCTGCTGAAAGGGAGTATGACTTCTATGATCCCTTGACTCGATCCCCACGAGAAGGCTGTTTTATAATAGAACACAAGGGAGATAATTATATAATGCACAGCAATCCTAACATGATTGAATCTCACTTTCCCATGACACCAGAGTGGGACGTGTCTGGTGAACTGGCCAAAAGAAGAACTGAAATGCCTTTTCCTGAACCTTCCAGGGGAAGCTCCCACTCCAAGGTCCATCGAAGCCACAGCCATACACAGGATAGAAGATCAAGGAATGAGCGGTCCAGTAAGGCTAAAGAAAGGTCTCGATCCATGGATAACTCCAAGGGACCTCTGGGCTCAGCTACCTTAGGCACACCTGAAGACATAGGTGAAGGCTGTAGCCCAGATGACCAAACAACTAGCCAAACTTACATTGACGATAGTACTTTAAGGCCATCTCAGTCGCTCAATCATCAAAGGGCTCTGATTTCATCTGCAGGCTACAAAGAGACTTGCATCCCTGAAATCGCTAGTGGCAGTGTAGAAACTCCTAGCTCTTGTAGCCTATTGGAACAAAGCAAGACTACAGAGAATTTACCATCGTATAGCGAGCTCAACTCCTGCACAACAAAATCTGCAGTCGATGACTATTTTCAGTGCAACACATCCAGTGAGACCGTGCTTACTGCTCCATCACCACTGGGAAAGAATAAAGAGGATCATGACACGCTGACAGGGACAGATGGGCTCAAAAAAATTACTCCCGCAGAAAGACAGTCTCAACATATTGCTAGGGAGCCTGGAGTGCATAAAGAGGAGTCCCCAAAGGGCCCGAGCAGTTGTTCAGCAATTGCTGGCCAAACTCCAGAGGTGATTGCAAATGGGCGGCTGGTTCAACACCATAGTGCTGAATCAAGCAGCCTCGATAAAAGGAAAGAAATATTTAGCAAGGATACACTTTTTAAACCTCTGCACAACACTCTTTCTGTGAATAGTTATCATAAGTCTAGCACACCCCTGCTAAAGCCCCATCAAAAGACCCCCTCTGACACATTGCCAGTCAGATATGAGAAACTTGAACAAGCGCCAGTAACCTCAGTCACGCAAGTCATGCCTGTTTCACAGAGACAGCAAGAAACAGCTGGGAACCAGGAAGCCTCCTTCGACTACTACAACGTATCTGATGACGATGACTCAGAGGAAGGAACCAATAAAAATGCTGAGGAAGAAAAGAACAGGGATGATGTCGGCACAATGCAGTGGCTCCTGGAGAGAGAAAAGGAGAGGGATCTGCAGCGAAAGTTTGAGAAGAATCTCACTCTTCTCACCCCAAAGGAAACTGAAAATAGCAACAACCAGCGAGCCACCCACTCAGCCCGTCTGGACAGCATGGACAGCAGCAGCATTACAGTGGACAGCGGGTTCAACTCTCCACGGTAGGACTGTCACATTCATTGCAGCTTTACAGACTAGAAAGTTCTGAGTTTAGTTATATGTGTGTGTGTGATATTGGTGGCAGAACGTAGGGCCATTTTAAACAATTTCACACATTTTCAGACTGTTTTCTACAGCTCTAGAATCTGCTGTTTGGATGTGTGGTTTTCCTGCCATGCCATAAGCAACCAATGACCATTTGCAGCATTGACTCTGTATTAGTTTGTTTTCTGTTTGCTGAAAACCTCCCTGTATCCTTTTTTTTCTGTATTAAATTTGTATTTGCATTTAGAATAGAAGGGATGAGCTCCTGCATATATCACCCCTTCCCTTTCCTTCTAAGATGCCACCAACAAGATTAATTGGAAAACTAGACATAAGTAGCTGGCATAATCTTTGGCTCAGACAAAAAACGCCAAACATGGCTTTTTTGTTTTCTTCAAAAATTTTGGAAGTGTATCTATCCCCATTCCAAACTGGTGAGACTGGAACAGCTGCCCTTCCCCGCCATGGCTGAAAGGGATATTTGAACTTGAGAGGTGACCCAGCACTGCATCAGGAGAGAGAGGTGCCTTGCCTTAGGTACTTGGGAAAAGAGTCTAGTCATTTGTGTATGGTGGTGGTGGTTAGTCATTTCCATTCCAGGGATCTCAGACGTTGTGGAAGTCTTAGTGTGCTAGGAGTCCTATAGGCATAGAGAGAAGAGCGTTGCCGGTGTGTTCCCTGCCCTGAAGATTTCACAAGCTCATTTCCAGGTTAAGAATCCTTCACTCAAGCTTTCTTCTTTCTCTTTCTGGCCTCTGACAGCCTTAGGTCCCTGCTGGCATGGTGCTTGCCTGATTTTGTTTGCCCTGGATAGCAACCCATCAGAGTTGACAATGACTCCAAGAACACAGAAATAATTTACAATGGTAGTTCTCTTAGAGCATCTTACTTAAGCTTAAATTATTTATTGCCTGTGTTTAAAAATAAATCTCAAAGACTGCACTTCTGTTAGGTAAAAGGAAATGGGATTTTTGCAAGTTTTTTGTTGTTTTTTTCCCCCCATAAAAGGTATTCTTACTCCTCAGAATTACATATATATATTTAAAAATCTATAGCAAAGGCTCTCAGAAAGGCATGTGAATGATTTCCTATTTCTATGCAGGACTAAATTTCATTTTCACTTAAAGTCATGTCATACTCATACTTGATATTAATGACAAGGCAGCAATTATTGGGCCTGCTGCAGAATGCAGTGATCATCAAACTAGAGCAGACTTTCAACATATGTATAATTTTTCTGAGTAAAAAATTTGGAAAATGATTTGAGTAAATTGTACCACTTACACTGAGCCCAGCTTAAAAAAAGAAACTTAAAAAGGTTTTGAATTTATTCCTGTTATTGATTGTCCTGCAGATGCTTAGCGTCTTTCTCACATACAACTGTTGAATGGGGCTGGTTGCACTGCTCTTTTTTTAAATGTAATCTGTTCTTTTAATTGAAGTGCTATACTTGCAGCCAGTTTTTGTGGGGAAGTACGTGGTGGTGTTTGCATCTTGCCCAGCCTGTCTCACTCTGCAGAGTGCATTTCACCTCCAGAACAGCATGTCAACTGAATAAAAACCAGTTCTTAGACTACTATTTCACTAGCTGTATGCTAGCTGAATATTGAGCTGGTGTTTCTGGTTAACGCAAAGGCAGACATTTCCTTCCCTAATTATTTGCACAAAAGCTGAAATTTCTGTTGATGTTAAATTTAGCCAGCAAGGGAAGAGAACACGGTGAGCATACTGGATTTAGTGCTTCTACACCACTTTGTTTAGATCAAAAAGGAAACAGATAAGCAGTTTTCAGTAATTATTGTGTTCCACACATCCCTTTTTTTTATTTTACTGTCTATTTATTAATGAGTGTTCTGTTTTTGGCAAGGCCGCATACAGTAAGCTTTAAAAAAAAAAAAGTAAAGCACAACATTCAGTAGGGTTTTCTTGTGTGTTTGTTTTTTGTAAGACCAGCTTATAGTCTGGATATTTCAAAGGCTTTTTCATGAGCTTTGCGTCAATATGATTAAACTGGATGATTTTGCTGAGTTTTGGTCACTTCTCAGTATGAGTCTATAAAAATAAATAGAACTGTGGATGAATTCAGCCCTTTGGCTATAATTACCATGCTGTTATTACTTTCCTACCTTATAACAGACAATGTATTTCACAGCCCTTCTCCAGAAAATACAACAAAAGCTATCCATCCTCCATCTGGTAAGAATCACCTAGATCTGACAATGTCCATTAGCAGGTGCCCAGGGGAGAGTATAAGAATAGGATGTGCATGTAGTGATATTCCTAAAGTAGACTTTTCTAACCTCTAGCGATGTTGTAACTCTTGACTTCCTGAGGTGTGGTGGTATCTTTTTGTTTAAAACTGAAGTGTGCAGTTGCTTGAGGGATGAAAATTACCAATTCTGCACTGTGAAAGAAAAAGTATATTTTTAAAGTGTGACAAATTGAAAAAAGGAGCACTTTAAAAAAACCCCGTGGTGTAGTTAAAGAGATTTGCAATGGTCATTTGACTTCAAAAGTATTTTGTGTGCAAAAATTGTGAACACATCACCATTGGGAAAACAGTCTCACAGTATTTTGTTCATTGCTTTTATGCACGTTGTATATAGTAAATATTAGCTGTCAATAATAATTTTATTCCTTTATTTTTACAGCTTATATAATACTGCTGCTCTTTTGTCACCTAAAGAAGGGGCTGATTTTGGCATTACTCTGCATGCAAAATTCTCACTGCAATTTTTGTGTATATTGTTGTAATGGTCAGTTTGTAATATCAGAATTGAAAATGTTTTAAGATCTGGAATTGGTGATCCCATAAAGAATGATACAATACTGAATGATCTTTGATAAACAACGGTTGCAGCTGTTTTCATTAAAAAGCAGAAGGAGAGGAATCAAAACATGAGCAACAGAAGCCTTCCATCCATCATTGCAGTTCACAGAGATTTCTGATGTGTGTCACCCATCATAGCTGTTTGGACCTTCTGACAGTGAGGCAATAATCGGCAGAAGATGGTCAATAACCATTTTGATCGGTTTAAAAGATCTTTGGAATTTTTCCTAAAAGCATCATCAATTTTCCAGATTCAGTCAGTTTGAGACCATTTAAGTCTGCCCTATGACTAAACAAGGAGTTTCGTCCTTCCCCTATGCTATGCACTGATGCACTGACGTGTTTCTCCCCTGCCACATCCAGTGCCAAATATGCCCAATCCTACTCTTCCCCAATGCTAGCACTAATCCTTTTTTTTTTTCTTAGGGCTAGTATTTAACTGAGAGCGGTCCCTGATCTGGCTGGCTGCAAGGCTCAGCATCAGGGAAGCAGCAGACACATGTGGCAGGGTCAGGTCCACACAAGGCAGGCAAGAGCTCCCCCTTTCAGTAGCAGGTAAATTTAGGTTAACTTTAACCTGACTGTGAAACTCTGTCATTAGTATTTTTGTTTGTAGTGCTTATTTAACAAACGCATTCAGTCTTCTAAATGTACTTTGTAAACATCTCCATAGCAAGTGGTGATGTCATTTTGCAAAGAAGTAGGCATATAGGTGAAAGGTGCATAACCAGGAACCACATGGCTGTGTGCAAATCAAATCACCAAATCTCTCTATGAACAGGAACAGTTTATTTGGAAATTAAAAGTAATTAAGAGCAGAAAGAGAATAAAAAGAACAGCAGTAGTGAAACTAGCCTCAGTGTATCTTGGCTGAGTTTTTTAAAAGCTGTAGACTAAAATGCAGACTCCTCTGTGTTCATCATTAGATGTATCATTAAAAGGCTTAGTCTTTAAAAATGCTAAGTGTCCTTTCACTTCCGTGGATAAATGATGTGTTGGAACTAACATGGGGATGATCGCTGACCAGGCAGTTAAGATTTCTCAGGATTTTGTAAGTTTCAATTGTCTTCATCTGCAAAGCAAAATTGAAGTGAAGCATTGTGTTTAGAAGCATTGTGTGCTTAATGTAAAATAGCATTTTTAGTCAATATTCTGTTCGCAAAACGTAAGTAGAAGAGGAGACAACAGAGAAGGCTGTGTTACATGATTACTTTCCCAGTTCTGCACAGTCAAAGAGGTGATTTGATGAAGTTACTTTGTGCAAAAATGCACCAGTCAGGAAAGAAAATTAATATGTTCCATGTGCAAGACGGAAGCTATTTCCTTTGGTGAAAAATCCAAATGCTTGGTACTGGTTCAGCTTACAGTTTGTGTGACAGCTTCAGTTCTGCTTAGTGCTATACCTGTCTTACAGTATGGTGACTGCTGAGTACCTCTGGAACCCGTTTTGGAGGAACGTATGTGTACCGTCAAAATGAGATGGTTCATTGATGTGACATTACATACAAACACAGGAAGCCTATTATAAAACACTCTGTTCTCCTTTCCTGTCTGGTCGATAGATATATAGGCATGTCATATATGAGTGTGTATATATATTTCTTTTCCATTCTAGTACTCGTGAGAGCCTGGCATCCAACACTTCAAGTATTGTTGAAAGCAACAGACGTCAGAACCCCGCTCTGAGCCCTGCACACGGTGGTGCAGGCCCAACATTCAACTTCCGAGCCACTGCAGACCCACCAACAAGTGAAGCTGAGAAACTGCAGAAACCTGCTAACTGCCTGCAAGCTTCTGTCACTAGTGTCTGATAGTCATCTTCCCTCAGATTTTCTGTCTCATCCTACACAGCAAAGTTTACGACACTGGGACTGATGTTTACATCTTTGGGGAAAAATTAAAAAAGCATCTCAACCACAGTTTTAGTGTTTACTTAAACTGTGCTGCTACGTAGACTAGGGGCAACAAAGGAATCTTTATTTCAAGGTATTGCTTTTCACATTTGCGGCTCTGTAGCAACAGAATAGCAGTAGGGATAATATGTACACTTTTTGCTTCACTTAATTGTAACTGAGCACATATATGAAAGTCTAGACACTGTAAGTGTAATCTGCATTTTCAATGTCCATGCAGTTGCCAACTTCATTTAAAAAAAATGCCACAGATGTGTGATGCCCCCAGTCAAAGGCTAAACTCTGCTGCAGCGTTAATAACTTTTTACTTCAAAAACTGAGCCACTGCTGAAAGTAACCAGCTAGGATCACCATGAGGAAAAACAATGCCAAACATGACAAGCAATGACCTCAGCTCTATCTGTGAATTACTAATACCAATCAGTCATTTTCACTGTGTGTTTTTGTGACACAATTTTGCAAATACTCGTTTAAGCAAGTAAAAAGAGGCTTGGGTTTTGATTTGGTTTGGTTTTCTTTAAGTGTAGGGTGGGAAGGGAGACAACTTCTCCTTCTGTGTTTCAAAAGTATGAGAGATGTTTACTTACTGAGACTTGCTACTTGACCTTCTGTAGTCACAAATGAGGAGGTGGGCCTTTGTGTAGAGGGGGGGAGTGGGGAGGGAAGGGAGAGTTATAACTGTCATGAAGCCACAATGTGGAGTGACACAAAATATAACAGATGTCTTCAGTATAA
The DNA here is from genome assembly GCA_033558235.1 of Neomorphus geoffroyi. Lineage (NCBI taxonomy): Eukaryota > Metazoa > Chordata > Aves > Cuculiformes > Neomorphidae > Neomorphus > Neomorphus geoffroyi. Next base: position 19,828,693 of record JAUMJM010000020.1, on the reverse strand, counting down.
ATCAAGTATTTTAAAAATATAATCTAATTCTTGTGTCACTTCTGGTATTGCAACTCGCCGTTAATATAGGAATCAGGATAACTAATTTCTTGGAAAAAAATATTCTTTATGATGTAAGTGACAAGTACGGCCTGAAGAATTGATTTCTTTCTAGTGGAAGGACATAAATCTATTTTATGTAGCTTATTAAATAGAGTGCCTAAATTAGGCTATTAAAAATAGCATACATTGTAGTGATTATCAGAGAACAAAATTTAGAGAATTATAAACTTCTGGCCTTTTTATTCAGTGGATGTTATTTGCAATTTAACATTTTATGGACATGTCTAGTTTCTAGAAATTAAATATGTCCACATGGTTGGCAGTAGAAATCTGAATTCTGTAGGTATGATGTATTCTAATTGCTCTCCCCTAAACTGTTACTCCGAAGTAATTAGTACTGTGCTAATTACTGCAGAGTAGCTTCTAAGGATAGTTAAACTCCAGGAGTAATTTCTATGTATAGGGTCACATTCTGCTCTGTTACTCATGCAATCTGGTAGTGCAACAAACTTGACTTCAAATTTAACTCTGTTTTTTATCAGAACAGACAAATTGGTGGAAGAATAACAAAGACAGTAAAAAAGTTCAGCAGCCCAATTTGTTGCATAGAAAAGGGCCGTTTACATTGTCTAGCTCTTGTAGTACACAGGTATGAAACTCAACTGTACATATTGAAAAACAGTTTCATCAGGTTCTGGTGACACATATTAGTCTGTACACAAAGTCATTTGAGCTTCACTCGTGTTCCCTGTTGTCATCAGAAGCCTTCACTGAAGATTCAGCCTTATGTTACACACTTGGATATAGTTCATTTCCTCATAAAACAGCTTTCTAACTCTGGACACAGTCAATTTCTAGTTCAGTCAAGAACACCTGGTCAATGCACAGGTCTGTTTTCCTTTATTTCAGTGTATCATTTCCATTTCATAGGAGCAATAAGACCTTTCAGTGCACATAAAGGAAATTATTGTGCTTTTGGTTGGTTATCAAAGTCACTTGGCCTTTAGCCTTCTGCCTTATCATACCTTCCAAGATGTGCTCTAATTACCATATAATGTTTTGCATGACGCATCTGATTATTCAGTATGTAACTCCAGCCGTACTTATTCCATGTGAACTGTAGAGTCAGAGTTTTTGTGGGGAATTGTTATATACTATGCAGTGGCTGACTGTGATTTTGTTTCTGAGATGAGCTCTGACATCAGTAGTATGTATCAATTAAGTAAATAAAAATGTCAAAATGATAAAAAAATTTACAGTGATGATCTGAAGTACTAATGGCAGTATGAAAATGTGAACAGCAAAAACAGATTTCACCTTTGGGGAAATATTTGTTTGTCGTAAACTAACCAGAATTTATGCAGGCAGCTGTTTGTACAGAAGATGAAATTCCAACAAAATACGATAGTACATACCTATAAACTGTATAGTATGTTATTTCCTAAAGTTCCCAGAGACCAGCAGACAACATAAATGTCATATTAATGTTGACATGGCATTGTACCAATATTAATGTGACTCTTGGAATATGGAATGTAAACAGAAGTTTCAAATAGAAACGTTCTAATCTTGAATTCTTTTTTCTTTTTCCTTTTAAAATCAACAATGGAATATAAGGAAATTCCATCTTGAGGTTCTGGTAACAAAACCACAAGAGTGGAGCTTGAGTGCTTTATGTCACCCTAATCCTTTGATGAAATCATAGCCTTGTATTACCTGGTTGCTTATCTGTCATTCTTCTAATGTATCGATTTAAGGTTTACAGAGTTAGATTAGGTTGAATCTGTGTTGTGTTCAGTTGTAAAGGGTCAACACAAATCTGTCGGCATTTTGCACACTTAATATGTATTATTATAATACAACATGTTACTTTTATGGTAATTTTTTTTACACATATAACTACCTCCATGAATTTGATGAAATGCAGCAACATGAAAAGTGTATTGTACAAAGCAAGGTTAAAAACTTTGAAGCATTAGGTCATGGCGTTCTCTTGTGTGTCAATGCTTGCGTATGAAGTCATCATCTTTCCATTGCCACAATTTCCTTCTGCAGTATTAAAAATCTGGCTTTCAGATGAGTCACTTAAAGACTTTGACAAGGCTGCGTAATTGGGATGAAAGTGAAAGAGAGGCTAAAACCTTCCATCCTTTCTCCCCAGTTACTGCTAAGTTTTCTGCCTGGTAGAACTTGAAAATGTGTCTGTAATTTAGCAAATTAGGAACATCTACAGTCTGTGAAATGTGATTGACAGTTTGGGGTTTAACAGAAGAGACTTTGGGTATTTTCTTGGCAGCCTTCAAATACTTTGGGCTCTATTCTGCCTCCATCTTTGTCAACATATCAGCTCATAGTTTCTCTGAACTGGCAAGGGTGTTAAAACAGCTCTTTTTTTAACAAGACACTCTCTTCTCTAGATTGTGTGCATCTGAAACGGTTGCTCCTGTAGAAATTACCGTCAGCCTTTAATTGACTTTGCTAGGAGCAGTATTAGGGTCACTACTTGAGGTATGTGCCTGTTGTTCAAAGAACGTGGGCAAGTTTCCAAAAAAAATGAAGCTGGCTTTTGAAAAGTAGCCAGCTGCAACAAGCCACCTTTCAAGAGGGAAGAAAGATTTTTCCAAAAACCAAAGGAAGTGGCAGTTGAACCTAAACAGATCACATTTGTATAGAAATCCCAATTTATGAACACCTCTTTCAGAAATCCTACTACCATTATCCTGTTGGAAATTAATATACAATCATCAGTTGAGCTAATTTTGCCATTTTAAGTATTTCGGTTAAAAATTATAAAAAATCATTAGCCATTTGACATCTGCACCACTGTAAAATGCTCTTACAAGCAAAACAATGTTCACTTAACCTTAAAAAATAAAATGTATTGGAAAACAAATTTTAATGAAAACCTTGGCCTGAGTGCTTGCCAGCGGTAGTTATGTTAAGAAAAGAGAACAAGCAAACCAATATTTCAAGAGGCCATCGTAAATACAGATCAACCTTTGCACTTAAATCACGCCTCTTCACCCAAGGACCTTGAAGCACTTGGTACCAGTGAAGCCTTGCAAGCCTGTAAGGTAGGCAGAGTTCACTGGCCTTGCTTTATGTCCTGGCATATTGGAAAAAACAAAGGCTAAGAGTCTGTGGACTAAGTTTAATAAGTTAACCAAAATGTTTTGTGTTTATACTCTGAAGTTATTCTTTTGATGCATTCAGTTTGTTTAAGAGAGAAACTACTTTGCAGTCCTGCAGAGACTCTTGGGTTAACAGTGCCAAAACCAATCAGTTTTCAGTCATATGAGGGAGTACTGCCAGCAGTGATTTTATAAACAGTTATTTTCACTAAAAATTTGTTTTTCAAATACATTTTTGCAGAGCTTTTCCCAACAAGATTGTTCAAATTGTTGAGCTGAGAAAGCAAATAGCACTCCTAATCTGGTGTCACACCCACAGTTTACAATTCTCTTTGCTCTTCTGAAGAAAACTGTACAGTATTAGAGAGAAATGTTCTATTTTTTACAAAATTCTTTAAAAAAAAAGTATATATCTAAAATGTTCCCCCCAGCATAAGTAAAGTGCATCATTAACTGCATGAGAAATATGCAGAGGACCCACTGAAAAGCCAAGCTGGTGCTAGAAGAAAACGGGACTATTATGTGTCTTTCATAGTGGCGCTCTAAACATTGTTTTCAGTTATGCAGGGGTAAATCTGGTGTAACTCCCCTGATCTTCCGTGGGTCTGATGGAGATGGGAATGGGTCGTTAACTCCATTGAAGCTCAGTTCTGAGCTGAGGGTTTCCGTGTTCCGCCCCCGCCCCCTAAGACACTAAATGCAGAGAAGGAGCAGAAGGCCATGCGCACACACACCTGGCTCTGGAAGGGTTGAATCCCTGGTGAAACGCACAGCCACCCAGCCAGGATGCTGCGACAGCCACCACGCATTTCCCACCTCAGAAGGGCAATTTTCCCAGTGGAATGCCGCCCTTGTGTTGTGTAGCTGTTAGAGCCACCCAAAGGATACCCACCCAGACGTATGAAAGGGCCCTTGGAGTAATTAGCACAGATGTTACTTTTATATGTGGAGGAGACTTAAGTTTAAGGGATCATAATTCTGCAGGTAATTTTCTGTGAGTGACTGAATGTGGCTGTTGCATTAGGGTTTAAATGAGTTAATAAATGCAAGTGGGACTTACTGTATGTTAGAAGGGAGTTTTGCAGCCAAGACTGCCTTGTATAAATGTGTTTGCACTGAAAAAAAATTTAAAAATTACTTGGTCTCTGGTTGCTGTAAAGGTCATCCAAGATGGATGTTCTGTTTATATTGTATAGTATTTCATATGAAATAATTACAGTTCATGAAATGTCTTCCCTAACGTTACTGATTTATAACAGCACATTTGTAACATGGTTTTTATTGTGTCAGTGTACCATATTGTAAATGATGATTACTTGTCATGCTTAGTATAATAATTTAAAGGAAAAAAAAAGGACAGGGATTTTTGTAAGTCTATATTTGAAAGTCCCTCCATATGGTAATATTGTGTTCATGTTGTTTATGTAGTGTTGTGTGAAATATCCATTTTGGATTGTGTTACTTTTTAAGATATTAAATAACATTTGGTTATATGTTTTAAGTGGATTCTTTGCACCCATCAGTGCACCCATTCTTTTAGAGAAAATACTTACATTTCCGTGTAACGTGCTCTTTCTCTCCCTCACTTAGGAAGCCTTGCACAGCCACACAGAAATCTCAGAAAACCAAGGGCCATTACAGATTGCTGTATTCAAGCACCCTTCATAAAAGGTCTGTGAGCCATTCTAGTGAGAGTGCAAGGGAGGAAAGTCACTGATTTTGAAACATCCCAGTATAGGGAGGACATGGGGACGATGGGTGCAGGGGGAGTGTGATCTCCACCAAATGTTTGAGTGCCTATCTGAGACACACCCACGCTCCAGGAAATGAGAAGTCCCTTAGGATATCCAAGAATAACAAGTGTCAGGTCTCCCTTTTCTTCTTCTCTCCATCCTCATCAGCCAAAGGAGGACCTGGTGCACACACCCAAGAGAAAGGGCTCTAACAAGGACTGGTTTTCACATTTTTGTAAAAAATTATTAATTTTTTTTCTACACTATGACAGCAGCTGATTGGAAAGGTCCAAGAGGACAATGTAACGTGTAGGTGCCATTTTCCTGCTCTCTACCACTGCCTGGAAAAAGGTTTGGAGGAGACTTAGGTTCCAGGAGCTTTGCCAAAGTTTTGCCTTGGGACTTGCTTTGCCAAGGTCTGCTATGAGGATTTACAAGATAAAAAACAAAGCAGCATCTGTTGTAAGTAGGTGCTGTCATAAGCACCTTGGCTTATCACGTTCTCATAGCGCACACTACTACCATGCTATTTGTAGTCTTTGCTGGTTCCCCTTCATCCATCACTTGCTGTCATAATACTTCTCCTTCAGTTAGTGAATTTTTAATTATATAGGGGGAGAAAGCCAAAGCCAGGCAGAGTTTGGTTAGGGCTTTATGCCAGCAGTGACCTAGTGACCTGGACAGGCAAAGTCAGTTTTGGGTGGTGATCAGAATCAGGCTATTAATGCCTTTTCAGTATTGATGGCAAAGTTTGCCAGCACTGTTTTACCTTTGTGGCTTTGTTTCTGTTTCTGTCATGATGATGGGGTCGTATTTTAGGCAATAGATGAGCCTGTTTGTTATCTGGAAAGAAACTGCTCTTGTCCAGTCCCATCACACTGTGCACTTTAAAATGTGCTTAGAAACCTGGCTTGAATTCTTTTTGTCTTTAGTCTGCTGACAGGTAAACTGAAGATCTTAAGCAAGTGACATCATTTTCATGAAGCATGGTTTATAACATACTTAAAATATCCAGGGCTGCTGCGTGGCTGACTGTTCTCTTGCTGTTGGATTATGTATTTGGGCTGAGTGCATGGATCAAACCAGCAGATTTCTACCCCTCTATACCTACAGATACCTTATATCTGTAAGATAACATTTTTCGAAGTTCTCCAGACTTTCCCTCCATCAACCTCTCAATGATTTCTTTTAAGTTCTATTTTTCCTCCCAACTTATTTTCTGTAATGCCCTTCTTCCATTCCATCTTTTTTCCCATAGCTCAAAATCCCCTCCTCTCCTGCTCCTTTTTGACATTTTTTTTCTTCAGTTGATTTTTGGGGTTTTTTTCTACCCATTACTTGACTTGAGATGTCCTCTGCCCCTTTTCTCATCCTCCTTTCTCAAAATGTCATACTAATGCTATGGAGTCTTTTCCTCACTTTCCCTTTACTTTCTTTTTTTCACTCTCCCTGCTCATTAGAAATACCTCAGAATAGAAGGTGGTCAGTACTGTCCTTCAAGCCATCTTGTTGCAGGTTTGTGATTTAAAAAAAAGTTTAGGAGTGTAAATATGCCCCTACTTTTAGCCCCTTCTGTTCTCTTCCTCCTTTTGACTGCTGCTGCTTTTTTTTGACTGTGCTTTTCTGCCCAGCATCTTTGTGCTTTGAGTGGTCAAGGAGAAAGCCTAAAACTCCTAACTGCTATAACAACAGGTCACGTTTGTCTTCCTTGGGGCACTAAGCAAGAGCCCAGGTAAATGCTTAGAAAAACAGTTGTAAAACTATCCAGCTCTGCTTCTCAGAACAGCTGCAAGGAAAATGGCCTCCTGTTACCTTCCCTAAACTGTAAGGAGGGAGCCCACTGCTCTGACACTCCTGTTCACCACAGCTCATACGTCAAAGGAGAAGGATTTGCTTGCAAAGTCAAAGATGCTGGAACTTCAATAACTGCCAGTGGGTTTGTGTTGAGAAGGCCTAGCTTGCATGTGCAAGTAACTTCCTTCTCTGCCTTTAGGTCCTCAGGTTTAACAAAAGTATTTTTAGCCCAGCTGTCACAGCAATGATGAATGGTGGTTGGGAGTGGGAAATCCCAAGTATGGGGGTTTTTACCTCTTTTTTCTTATCTCTCATCCTAATGGGCACAGAAAACCTAATACTTTGCTGCCAGCTACTTGAAAGTAAGCAAGTAGTGCATAAATCTACCAGCATGTACATGTCTGTGTACGCTAAAATAGTTCATGTATGCTGTTTTTCCTTTCTGCTTTTTTTACGGAAACCTAGAACCTTTGGCTTTGAGTTCTTTGCATCTCTCTCTTCTTGTCTCCCAGCTTGTTAGATTGGTTGTCTAAGAAGTGCCAAGGAGGATCAGTCTGGCAGGAAGCTGCAAAAGTAATATGGGGACCACCACTTTGATGGTCTGTCTGCACCCATGGTGCTCTCCCTGCTCTCCTGGGTAGCTTGTGAGCCAGCTCTGGTCTGGGAGCTGTATTGTTAACAAGCCCTAGCAAGTGACATATTTTAAATGAACTGCACCTCATTTGTATGCTACTATCCATCAACGATATTCACAGTCTAAACTGAGCCTACAAAGCTCCTTGGATACATCTATGGTCAAGAAAGCAAACAAGCAAATCTTCTGGAGGGGACAATTCAGAGCAGCCCCATAGATGGTAGCTGGGGTTGTTGTCCCCTTAGACTAAGCTTAGCTGTGGGAATTTCTCCTTCTCTGCTGCCTGCTGTCTCACTACAGCCACCAAACATGCACAGGCGGTACCTCTCTCCTCCTGGACCCACCAGGTCAGCCTGTCCCTGAACAGCCTTTTGGGTCTTCTGAGCTGAATTTGGGGGAAATAACCCACTAGGCAGTTAATTTTTCCAGGCAGCTTGCGCATCGAAGGGATTTGACCCGTATCCCGTGTCCCAAATGCCTGGAACCTACCATCACTATGTAGCTGTGGTCTCCACCATGTGTGCACTGCTACACACATACTCCTGGCAGTAACTGCCAGAACAGCCACAAAGGCTGCAATCTTGAGGACTCTAAAGTGCAGACCTCAGAGCTGGATCTGCCTCAGTGTTGTGGGCAGTGACCAGAATGGAGATGGCAGGGAAGGGCATTTGCCTTTCTGGCTACAGGGGTTGCATGTTGCTCTTGCCCCCATGGGGAGGCCTTTCTCTTTCCTCTGAACCGCTACGCCATGCAGCCAGTTGCCCAGCCCACCCTTGTTGCCCCTGAAGCAAACTCCTGGTCTCAGCTCTCTGCCTGGTGAGCCACAAGGCCCCAGCCCCTTGCTGCTACTCACCTGTGGGGTAAGGCTGTGGGGAAGGAGGTTCTCTGTCCCGTGTAGTGCTTGCCTCTGGCTCAAGCCCAAACTGTACTTGTCAGAAGAGTCCTATTTAGCATCCAGCTGTGTCAGTTTAACGTGCTTCTGCTGGACACAAGCTGGTGATGACTTTCAAATGCTTGTTACCCCCTGTAACTCCCATCTGAGACGCAGAGCTGGCAGTGAACACTTAGAACTTTTTTCTTCCTTTTTTTAACTCAGACGATGCTTTATGGTTTTTTTTTTCTTTTCTTCTGTGCTGAGATACCCTGCCTGAAACTTCCCAGCAAACTTTGCATTGAGGCAGAGGTCTCAGCCAAAGTCTGTGGCAGAAGCGTCAGGGGAGGCACCACGAGGGGAAGAGGTGGCAGAGGCCACTTTGTCCATTGTGCCAGTGCACAAGGCCACATCTTCACCCAGCCTGAGGAACATAGGTGCAAAGCTCACAGAAGGACACCTGAGTGGTGCCGGGGTTGCCTGCCTTGTCCCCTGACAGGGAAGGACATGGCCAATCCACATAGTAGGAGAGGAAACCCAAAAAGCTCCTCAGCTCTATTGCTGCTCTGCTGTCGCTTGGCTCTTGTGCATGGCAGGCTGGCAGCACCCCTGGGAGCCCTCCTTGGCACAACGGGCAGTACTAGCGTCCCATCTTCTCCTCCCCACTCACTTCTGAAGAAAGCCATTTTTCTTCTGACCATGGTGTTTTACTTGTAAAGGCAGTGAACCCTGGAGATTCATTATTCATTCACGATGAAGAAACTCAAGAGTCTTCAGGCCTAAGGCAGAAAATATATTTATTGTTTCTCCTTAGAGCTAGATCCTTTGCCTGTTACAATTTTATTATTACCTATAACCCACCATGGAGATACAGTATTTCTCCTGCTTCACTGTTACACAGCAGATAACTGTTCCACCAAATTACAGCTTGTACAGAGAAAACAAAACAAGAAATCCTCTTATTTTTGATGATAGAAGTGAAAAAAACCCAACAACAAAAAGGAAAACTAAAGCTTTACAGAAGAACAAACAGTTTTGAAAAATTCTTTCACTGCATTTAAAACATTCGCCTGGAGGTGAGTGGACTTCCCTTGACCTAGAAACAAATAAAAGACTATTGCCTTAAAATATTTAGACCATTGGAGATTTCAGAACTGTTTGTCTTTATAAAAATGAGCCACCTGGGATGTTGTTGAGGAGGAAGCTGCCTTTTTGACACTGGATTAGTAGCAGGGCTAACTAATCATCAGGTCCAGCCAGTCGAGACCACCAGCTTCAGCCTCAAGAGAGAGCAAGGCAGCTGAGGTAGTTTCATGTTGGGCTCAAAAGGAAGACTGCTGGCATTTATTTTTTTGGTAAAAAAATAAGAAAATAATCTCTGGACTATATTGACTTGAACTCCGTGTCTCATGACTGCTGCCTTGTGCCATGGATTATGCAAACAGTGGTACAAACCTGGCGTGGGTTGCCATGAACAGATGAGTCAGCAGACTGTCAGTGTCTGCCCAGATTTCTTCCAGATTAGGGCCTCTGCAGTTTGAGGGGAAGACAAGGATGGTGGATGCATTTCCTCAGAAGGACAGCAAAGAAATCAGTATCAAGGCTTAAAAACTTGAGAGATTTCACTGAGACAAAGAGGAAAACTCAAAGAGGGCAGAGGAATGAGGGTGTACCTCAGTAGTAGGGTCTCTGGTGGGACCAGGACTTGGAGAAGAAAGATGTCAACTGATGACAGAAGAAAAAAATCTTCACACTACATGGAAATCAAAGGATCCTGGGCTCCCAAAAGCCAGCTGATGTGGGGAACTACATGTGCCCGTCTTCATGGCTTATACAGGCTAAAGTAAAGAGCATTTGCTGCTGCTATATTCTGATGTATGTCTGTGGCCATGCCACAAGGATGTGGTGTCCCTGAGCGACGCTCAGCCAGGACCTGGCACAGCCGTTGGCAGCCAGGGCTAGTTCCCTCAGAGGTGCTCTGTTGCAGTTGGGTTGGGATCCTAGAAAATGTCCTGCAGGAAGGGATGGAGAGGGATTCCAGCAGGGCCTGCCTGGCAGTGTTGCCATGGGTGATTCTCTTCTCTGCAGCCAAGTGCAATGGCCCTTCTTACTCCTGGTTAACTCTTAACCTGAAGAACTACTTGCTGTCCGTCCCCCTTGAGGAAGGAACTAGCCACAGCTTGCAAAACCAGCAAGGTACTCAGCACTCCTGCCAGTATTCCCCTCCACTCAGGCAGTCCCCTAAAACGCAAGTTATAATTGCTTCAGCCTTCTCCCTCCCCCTGTGTATGGGGGGTTTCTGCTTATGAAGTTTTTGTATACCCTCAAGACTCCCACATTTGTCTTGGGAAAAAACTTTATCCGTTCTTTCCCTCCATTCCTATTGTACGTGCAATAACTTGCTGTTTGTTCCCTTGCAAAGGCTACTGAGACCCTCCAAGCTTAATTTGTGTCCAAAAATCTGTCTCCACTCTCTAGCAGAAGGTCCATGATGCATCCCAGATGTTTGTATGTGTCAGCAGTCTCCAGAGGTAACGGATTACAGAAGGGAGATGGATAAGCAAGAAGTAATTTCTTCTCCATATGCCCCTTCTTGGAGGCAAGGAAGTTTTGGTGCTGGCTCTGTTTACTGCACTGGTGAGTGTGTGTGAAACCTTCTAAATGTCATTCAAAAACATCTCTGCTTTTAGCCAGCTGTACTTCGGAAAGACTGTGGTTGTCAAGGGGAGCTGGAGGGGGGACACAGAACAGTTTCAGATCATTAAATAAGATTCATCTTGTATCTCCGTCTTTGGTTACCTACTGCCAGATCCAAATTCTGTCCCTTCAAACAAGAAAAGCACCGCCTGAGACTGTCTTTTTTCTGCAAGTGCTGTTCATGTGCTCAGCACAACCTCAGGCTGCATTTGTGGCTCTCTCTGGTTGCCTTTCTTCCCCTCCTTGCAGGATTTTTGGCAAGGACTGCTTTTTGGGGCCGGGTTTGTTACCAGCCAGCTGGGGCCCTCTTCACTGGCCGAGGCCCTGGATGATGAGTCTTAGGATGTGGTTTTTTTATCTGAAAGCTGTTAGGTCAGAAAGGTCTCCCTGGTGCAGTGACTACCTGTGCCCAAGCATAAAGACGTGGTGATTGGGCAGCTGTTTCCCACAGTGTGGTTGCCCACCTGCTTTATTATTTGACATACTGGCTACAATGACAGTGTTAGGGCTGTGGCTACCCATGCTGATGACAAAAATCAAGGCTAGTGAAGGGTGTATAGAATCGTAGAATCACAGAGATCATTGAGTCCAGCTGTACCTGTCCACTAACTAAACCGTGTCCCTGAGAAACTCATCTACCTGTCTTTTAAACTCCTCCAGGCATGGTGATTCAACCACCTCCCTGCACAGCTGTGCCAGTGCCTGACAGCCATTACAGTGAAGAAATTTTTCCTGATGCCCAGTCTGAACCTGCCCTGGTGCAACCTGCGGCCATTTCCTCTCATCGCATTGCCTGTCACTTGTGAGAAGAGACCAGCAGCCACCTCACCACAACCTCCTTTCAGGCAGTTGTCGACAGTGATGAGGTCTCCCCTCAGCCTCCTCTTGTCCAGGCTAAGCATCCCCAGTTCCCTCAGCTTCTCCCTGTAGGACTTGTTCTCCAGCCCCTTCACCAGCCTCGTTGCCCTTCTCTGGACGCGCTCCAGCACCTCATTGTCCTTCTTGCAGTGAGGGACCCAAAACTGAACCCAGCACTCGAGGTGCGGCCTCACCAGTGCTGAGCACAGGGGCACAATCACCTCCCTGCTCCTGCTGGCCACGCTGTGTCTGACACAGGCCAAGATGCCATTGGCCCTCTTGGCCATCTGCACACACTGCTGGCTCATGTTCAGCCGGCTGTCACCCAACACCCCCAGGTCCTTCTGTGCCAGGCAGCTCTGCAGCCCCTCTTCCCCAAGTCTGTAATGCTGCATGGGGTTGTGTTCCAAGTGCAAGAACCGGCACTTGATCTTATTGAACCTCATCCTGTTGGTTTCAGCCCATCGATCCAGCCTGTCCAGATCCCTCTGCAGAGCCTCCCTTCCTTCAAGCAGATCCACACTTGCACCCAGCTTGGTGTCACCTGCAAACTTAGTAAGGGTGCAGTCAATCCCCTTGTCCAGATCGTTGATAAAGATACTGAGCAGAACTGGACCCAATACTGAACTCTAGGAACACCGCTCGTGACTTTTTTCCAACTGGATTTAACCACAACCCTTTGGGCCCAACTGGTTTATCACAACCCTTTGGGTCCAACCATCCAGTCACTTCTTTATCCAGCAGAGAGTATGCCTGTCCAGGCCAGTGGCAGCCAGTTTCCCAAGCAGAATGCTGTGAGAAACAGTTTCAAAGGCTTTACTTAAGTCCAGGTATACCACATCCACAGCTTTTCGCTTGTCCATTATATTTTAGGCTTTCTCTGCTCACAAACAGCAGATCCAGCAGGGCAGCTTCTCTAGTTGGTTCACTCACCAGTTGTGTTAGAAGTTGTCTTACATACAATCAATGAACTTCCTAGACTGTTTCCTTTCTGCTGTATTATACTTCCAGCAGACATCCAGAAGGTTGAAAATCCCTCACAAGAACAAGGGCTAGCGATCGGGAGACTTCTCCAAGTTGCTTGTAGAAAAGCTCATCAGTCTCTTCGTCCTGGCTGGGCAGCCGATAACAAGACTCCCACCACTATATCTGCCTTATTGGGAGTTTCACTGAATTTTACCCATAGGCACTCAACCTTTTCGTCACCACTATTAAGCCCTATGTGTGTGTGGAGGCAAAAAGAGAACTCCTTTTCATAAAAATTTCCCATGCTTCACCACCACCATGCTGGAAACAGGACCAACAAAAATAAGATTTTTTTCAAAAAAGATGTAGCTTAAATAATCATCTTCACAGAGACAGACAAGAGGCTGAGCAGATTGTCATGAGAGATTTTTTCTTTTTATTTAGAGGTTAAAGCTAGTGAAGACCTTGTCCACTTTTCCATGTTATCAGTTGCCTCAAATGAAACACTGTCATGCTCAGCTTCCCAGAAGAATTATTGTATGCCAAAGCTTAATGTTAGTGGAAGCAATCCTTTCCTATGGACAAAAGGAGTGAAAAACCAAACAAGTCATCCTTAGTGATCTGTATTAACAGCTTTTTCTGAGAAAAAGTTCATATAATTCACAGCAGGCAAGAGATTTATATCAACAAAATACTTCAGAACAAACTTTCATGAGGCAAATGGGACCAGTCCCCCAGCCTGCGCTTTGGTAGAAGGTAATTTCTAGAAAATACTAATTCTGGAAAATTTTGTGTGTGTTTTCAATAGGAAAGTTAACCATTTTCTTGACTGAGTCAGAACAGTGTGGATGCTGGAAACTGTAAACTGATTGGGAACAATGAAGCACTGTGTGTGAAACCTGGCTGGAGATTGCCTGTTGGATTGGAGCAGACCTGACTCTCATTTGAGATGATTTAGGAAAATCCACCCTTGATCTCACCCCTTGCCTTTCCCACCATGGTGGACCACAGGCATTTTCAGAGCTGCCTATGCCATTAGCTCCAGACATCCCTGGACATAGCTCTCCTGCAGGCATTGGAGGAAGCTGTGGGATGCGCAGGGCAGCAGCTCCTGTGGTTTGTGGGGGCTTCATTTCAAGTCCTGTGGCAGGCACAGGGCAGCTTTCCAAGGCAGCAGGGACACCTGGCTGTCACAGCTTTGCCCACCCACATGATGAGGCACCTCATCCGCCACAGAGCAACCCTCTTCAGAGAGCAGGTCCCGTTTCATTCACGGCAGCTCCTACACCATTAATTCTGCCATCCTCCTCCTCAGTTCATTTCTTAAACTGCTCAAGCTGTCACATTTGCACACTTACCAGCTGGTTTCCCATTTTTAATTGCCCTCAGAGGGCTTCTTCAAGAGCCACACCTGCTTTTGTGGGGGTCTTAATTTGTCACTGTCCAAAGTGGAGCAGCAAGCATTTCAAGTTCAGCCTCTAAATCTGTGTTGGATTTCTTCAAACGTGTGATTAAGTGCTGGGTCTTTACAGGCTGCATTTGGCTATTTCGGCATAAAACAATCTTTCTTTTTGCCAGAAAGCTCCCCATATCATGGCTATCAAATATCTTCTTATCAGTGGGACTTGTGTTTGTTCATCCTATTTGTTCTTGCAGAAAAAGGCTGAAACACAAAGAAAAAGTTCAGGGGTCTCCATTTCATTCTGTTTAGAAAAAAATTAAAAAGTTAATTGTCTTTTTCAAAACTGTTCTCATAAGGAAACGCTCGAGATTAGGGCAGAAGGGGACCTTCCAGGTCATCCTCGGCAGCCTGCACAGTGGTGTGTAGGCAAGCAGGCTGTATGATCCAGCTCATTAAGTGCTTAACTCCACCTTAACAGACATTAAGCTTTTCTTTTTGTCCTCCTTCACAGCTACTACGGGAAGACTGCTTTAAAACCTTTTTTTTTAAGCCCAAAGTGATTTCCTCATTAAATCCATGCTCAGAGCAGCCTTCCACAGGTAGACAAGGGGTGCTTTCCCTGTCCCTTACAGCATCTTCTCAGCTGAGACACGAGTGGATCGTGGGATGTGACCAGCTAGGGCTACCCCTCTCCCAACCCTGTGATCCTCGGGGACAATCAGTGAGCTGCAAGATGAAAGCTACACTGCTAAATACTCTGGCAAACACAGAAACAAAGTCTTGTCCCAAAAAGCCCCACCAATATGGGGAAGACATGGAAGGAGTAAGGGAGAGAGAGATTTACACATAGATGTATGGATACACAAACAGGCAAATAAGCACTTTTAAAAATTAATTTTGAATTTGCCAAAGCCTCCTTCTGCCCAAGATTCATGTAGAGTGTGGCTTCCTCTCAGAAATCAGAAGCAGGCCCCTCCTGGGTCATTTTGTATGGCCATGGCCTGCAGGGGCAAAACTAACCAGAACAAGGCAGCATAACAAAGGGATTGCTGATGCACTGGTTGTTTCAGCACTGTAGGATGAGCAGCACATTGGACCACTGTTATGGACACGTGGCTCAGTTTTATACATTTACGTGCGGTGCGGTTGTTGGGAGCCCTTGCACAGAGGCAGCCCAGTGCAACCAGCAAGTCGATCAGGAGTTCGGCTGGATCGCGGCTGATCCCCCAAGCCCTGCCTGCGCTCCTCAGCCTTTGCAATTGTTGGTGCTGCCTCAGCCTCCCTTTTTCTATCCATCAAGGAAATAATGCCGGTGTCTCTAGCCAGTTTGGAGGCTTAATTAATGATACAGCGATACAGTGCTGAGTAACGTTTTAACGTATTATTAATTTCTTGAGAACAACAGAAGGCTGCTCAGGAGCCTCCAGTGCCTGCTCTCACAATCAAAGAAAATTGGTCATACAAGAGATGCCCATGTAATCCTGGCAAAGGATGACAATGTTTGGGGAGCCCTCAGCACAGTCATAGGGGCTGCTCCAGTGCCTATGCCAGTGCCCTCTGATCATGAAGGCTTCTTCAGTCCTGATATTAAAATGCCTCATTTGCAGTGGTCAAGGGAGGAACAAAATGAGCTAAGCCCTGACCCATGCTGGCACAGTAGGTGAACACCATGTCTCCTCCAACCTCAGCCAACTCTTCTCAGCCCTCCTTGCTGTTTTTTTGCTGTCTTTTATTCCTTTAGAGTCCCCCTGAGCTGATGCAGGCTCAGACTCCTCCTGAGCAGCGCTGCTGGGACGGCTGCACCCCAGCAGCTCTCTGCTCCCACTTTGGTATACATATTTTGTTTCCCACTAGTGGGATCGGCCTTTAATAACAACAAAAGCAGCTCTAGATGCAGCCCAAGTCCTCTGTGTTTGGAAATACATTCAGCTGATGACTATTGAGGATCAGTAATGGTCAGGTAAAGATCCATGGCTCTCTGAGCCCACTCACTGTCCTACTGGAATTAGGACAGAATCATAGAATCATAGAATCACAGAATGGTTTTGTTTGGAATGGGCCTTAAAGCCCATCCAGTCCCAACCCCCCTGCAATGGGCAGGGACACCTCCCACCAGACCAGGCTGCTCAAGGCCCCGTCCAGCCTGGCCTTGAACACTTCCAGGCAGGGGGCATCCACAGCTTCCCTGGGCAACCTGTGCCAGTGCCTCTCCACACTTATTGTGAAGAATTTCTTCCTAATGTCTAATCTAAATCTTTACCCTTCCAATTTAAAGCTAATCCCCCTCATCCTATCACTCCTTGCCCTTGTGAAAAGTCCCTCCCCAGCTTTCCTGTAGCCCCTTCAGGTACTGGAAAGCCTCTATAAGGTCTCCCCGGAGACCTCGAGAAAAACACAGCCCATCTGACTCCTGTACAAGTAGCTGATGTGATGGAAACTAAAAGTGGGCTTGTCTGCAGACAGTATCCAAGGCTCACCTCTCTTCTTAAAAGATCAAAATGGTTTGTCATGTCCATTTGCTAGTGTGAATTACATGTCCCTGGATGGATGTTCAAAAGATTAAATAATGAAATACATCTGGAAAAAAGGACTGCATATACAAGCTACAGTATTTTGTGTGATGTATTTAATGTCCCCAATTTACATGCTGTCAACTTTTCCATTTCTAAACAATGTTATCATTCATCTTTCTGATGATTAATCAGCACAAGCTTCAAACACTGTTTATCACACTTTGATGCAGCAATCAAACAAGAAAGGCAAGGTGTTACAGAGGTGGGTTGGGTTTTTCCCCAAATCTTACAGTATTTACAAAAAGATGCATATTTTTGTCAAACAGCATTCTTAGAATTATTCACTCATTCACAATCAGTCATTGTACAAAAACATCATTCAGAAATAGGTTTTAAAGTACACCCACCTCTGCTGCACAGTATACAGAAAAACAGGCTAGAGTCAAGACACTTGATTTTTGCATGAGAAAGTAAACTGATTCAGAGGTACAACATTTCCAACGAAGAAAGGTGCACATCTCAAAAATAATCAGCTGTAGTTCTCCTGAAGGTAATTAACTTCTTGTAGGTCTACCATCAAATTTCCCTTTTACAGTTCAAGTATCTTTTCAGGTGTATTGCAGTAAACACAATGCTGGCAGGAATCAGCGTTGGTTTCATGTGTCATGGTCCATCCCTGGAACAACTCAATGGACCTGATTTGTTATTTCCAGTTTCTGGTTGTATAATTGAGAATCTGAATACACCCTTACGCTCTTAGGATTTTTCTTCTGTAAGGGTACCTTGGATTTTGCTCACTGTAAGCGTTAAAATGGCAGGCCATAAAGGGATTAACAGGCACTGACTGTATCTATTCTGTTGATTTTCAAACAAAACTTGGTTATCTTGTATACTGATAATTTTTTCACTTTAAAAGTGTGCTCCAGTGAATTCATTGAGCCTGGTCCATTAAAGAGCAACAGGGAACTCTTAACAATAGGTGCTTGTTTTACAGCTACTGCAAATGCTTCAAAAGCATTAAATTGCCTTTTATACTGAACAGTCTAATAACAAAGACTGATTTTCTCCTTTTTTTTTGCCAATTGATTTGATGGTTCACTTGAGCTTTAAAAACACATTACATAAATCTTTACAGCTATTACAGAAGTCTTTTGTCAAGTTTAATTTGGTGTTTGGGTTTTTTTTCCACGATGTAATCATTCACCCTTAAATTCACTGTACCACACAATCCTAGATCATGCTTGACTGTGGATCCATAGGAATAATAAGTCCTAGAGGTTTATTTTGTAGGGGACACTCCCCTCAAAATCCTTCCAAAGGCAGTTTATCACTGAAAGCTCACGGTTCAGAGGTATATTGGAAAAAGTGCTGAGCACTCCCAAAGGCATTGTTGAAGGCCACAGCCTCCCAAGGAGGAAAGGACACTTTGCAGGATCAGATCCTTATAGCCAAGTTCTAGGGGAGCTTGTTTCACAGTCAAAATTTGATGCTGTAAAAGAAACATCCCTCTAATGACTCACTATGGCATACATACGTAAAACAACGGCTGTGACAATGAGATGATTTAACAAGTAAGTGAAATGAATCTTCTGAGCTGATAGACAGTGCTGCTGGCTTTGCAAGCAGCCCTGTGTTGAACATCACCCCAAGGTGGATCCATGGCTGCGCTGGACTGAATAAGTAGGGCAAAATCAGGTTTTTCAAAGATTTAATGTATCTGCCATATTGATGTTTTCAGGATTACATCATCCATTTGACTCAGACTTCAGAGGCACTACCTCCAACAACAGCTCCATCCTCTCCTGCTATTTAACTTCACTGTTACAACTTTGTTTGGGCTTGATAGCTGGTGATGGAAATATTAGCTATGACTCACTGAGAGAGTGGGAGATCCATCAGTGCAGACCTCTCTCCATGCTGCAGAATAAAGTGGAATGTACTGCTCACCAGGCAGAGCTGTAGGGAGCAAGAGCTGGTAAAAAAGCAGTAAATGTTGAAAAATCTTCAGAAATAGAATTGGGTACAAGCCCCGTATCTGATCAGGTATTACCTTCACCAGGAAAAGCAGAGAAGCTGTTACATTGCCAGGCTTCCTCATCCTACTTTCTCCTGACTCCTGTGTGTCTAGGTGTCTTTGCACTTTCCTCCTGTTTTGAAGTAGAGGATTTCTACTGCTTTCCCCTTTCCCAGCCCTCCCCTCCACTGCAGTCTGTGA
Organism: Neomorphus geoffroyi; assembly: GCA_033558235.1. Lineage (NCBI taxonomy): Eukaryota > Metazoa > Chordata > Aves > Cuculiformes > Neomorphidae > Neomorphus > Neomorphus geoffroyi. The sequence continues at coordinate 19,809,837 of JAUMJM010000020.1, read as the reverse complement.
GGAAAGCCCAGCCCTGGAGGCACGCAGGGCCAGGGTTCACTTCAGGGAAAATGAAGAAGGAAAGACTGAGTGAAGTAGGATGCTCCCACTGCTTTCCTGCTGATCCACCTCTCTTGGTATTATGATTGCTCAGCAAAGAGCTTGGCTCTTTGAGGCACATGTTGGAATAGGCTGGGCTTGGCTGGCACTCTAAGGACAAGGTGGGGCTCTGCTGGAGATGAAGGAATAAACAAGAAAAAACAAAAATACACAGAGGTCTATCACCACCCCAACCTTCTAAAGACCAAGAGTCAGTGCTCAGCCTCTCAGTAAGAGATGCTGCAGTAAGATGTTTGATGCTCAGAGGTCTCCTTGTGCACCCACCAGACACTTTTGTGGATAGCCAGCTGGGATTCTGCTCTTGTTACCAGTGCTGTAAATCAGATTAGCAACACTGACTTTCCTGGCTGTGTTTTGAGCAGCACAAAACCTGGCTCTATGTTATAACCACTGTAAAAGTCAGTTTCATGCCAGGTGGAGCACGATGGAGGAGTGGGGGCAGTACCCTATTGATGAAGTTGTTATTCAAACGAAGAATTTAAAAAAAAAAAAAAAAGGAAGAAGGATGGAGTTGCTGGTGACATTGACTGGCATTGTCTGGGGATCACAGTAAGGAGATCTGCTTGGCAAACAGGGACAGCAGAGCTAGGGCCAGGGCACAGCTGCTGCCTGTGGGAAGTACTGCCAAGGGGGCTGCGTTTCGGAGCATGCACTCCACCCTGGACCAGGAGCCATTGTTGGGCAGCGGCTGGATTCCTGCCAGGCTGCACATGATGTTGTAAACATCCACAGATCTGATGGGAGGTGCTCGGAAGTTGGACCGGAAATCTGCAGGGAAAACAGGCAAAGAGAGGAGTTGGCATCATACAGCTTGGAGCTCATCTCCTGAAACACAACGTGCTGTGGGGCAACATAGCTCAGCAGAAACATTTTAAATTATTTAACTCATTATTTTTACTTCTAGTAATTTTGTTCTAAAAAATAAATTTAAAAAGTTAATTAAATTATTTAGTACAGGAGCTGCTTTACTGTGTATGCTTGGTAGATTTAATAGCCTGAAATAATTATATTGCACTTTCTGCTTTACTTTTTGCTCCTATCTGTAGTTGCAGCCTAGTGCTTGGCAGTGTTTTCCACTGATTAAGTGAAAATAGGGGGTTTCACATCCGACTTTCAGTCAAGTGGGCAAGTTATGCTGCAACATTCCCAAAGAAAGTGCTGTGTGCTAGTGAATCTGAATCCACCAACAAAAGGAGAATTCATGTGTTTCAAATAGAATTAAAAATTTAGGCCAGTCTTGGAAAACAGGGCAAAAGAATAGAGTTACTGTGCCGAGACATCGGAGAGGGGCTGACCAAATCCCTTCATGTCTCTCTGCTCTGTTTCTCTAGCTATAAAACAGATACAGAGCTAGAAATCTTCCCAGCATCCAGCCATAGCGAGGAAATCCTGCCATCTATTTGTAATTTTTGGGTGTCGCAGAGTGCTGCATCAGGATCCTGACGTGCCAGGGCTGCAAGGATGCTGTGACAGGGGCCATGGGGCTATGAGGGGAGTGGGACAACAGGGACGGTGGCACTGTACCTGGCCCATATGCGATGAAGAAAGCTCTCATGTCCATGAGCTCATTGTCGTAGCCGTGCCAGCCATTTTGCCAGGCCTCCTTCCTCCCTGTTCCGTTCTCCCAGAAGGGCAGCTTGTCCCTGCTCTGGGTGACAACAGCAGAGTGCAGTTATTGCCCACCGTTGCCTGAGCGTGGTGTTCCACGGTGCACCGTGGTGTGCCATGCTGTGTCTCTGTGTGCTGTGCCACCCCATCAGGTCCCCACACTGTGCCGCCAGCTGCACAGTGGCTCAGCAGCAGGAGGGGTGGCCCCTGGCTTTGTGGTCTCAGCCAGTAGTCTTTCCTGCCAAGCAAGGAGGACAACCTTCTGCCTCTCACTCTCTAAAGTTCTGCTGTGCGTGCAAAGTATCACAGCTGTATGTGACACGTAAGCAACCTGGCATCCCTCTCCTGCTACACGCTCACAGCTCCACTCCCTCACCCAGCACCATACAATCCTGTGGATTTGATGGCATGTTCTGTCTGACATGCTATTGGCACCACAGAAGAAGCCAATTTTGTTCCATTTGACTAGTCAGCCTAAACAATACAAATATCACCCCTACTGTATACTTCCTCATTATCATTATTTCTTCTCCCTGCTTGTTTTAGCATTAATGCAATAAGGTTCCTTTCAGAGAATGCAGGCTCAGACCTAAGACGGTTCCATTCTCCCTGGCACAGACCACTCTGTTTTCTTTCCATGCTTTAATAATTAGTCCATGCTTTCATAATTTGTCATCATAGTTCTTGTTTTTCCTTGCCCATATTGCACTTAAGCCGTACTTTAAAATTCCTTCCTTGCTTTCTCCTCCTCTGTTTTAATAACTCTTACCAGACTACCTTTAACTGTGCCACTTCCTGGCCCACTTGGGAACAGCAGTCCCTGGGGGCTGCTCAAACTGCTGGACCAACCCTCTCCATGGATTTATCTTGTCCCACGCTTCCTAGGGATGGCAACATATGTGACACTCCAGATATCCCCAAAACTATGGCAGGAATTTCACTTAGATGAAGAACATCAGCTAACATTTCGTTAGACCCCTGCCACTTCAATAGTTAGAGAGAAGGAGCTACAATTCCCTAAAGTGGCAAGGTCTGGGCTTCACACTCTGTCACTGGAGCACAGAAGATGCCCTGATAAAGTTTCCCACATTCCCACCCCAGACGAGTGGTGCTGCAGCATTGACCAAAGATCCCTTTCCTTTTACAAACATTTATTTTGTTTGGTTTTGTGTTCCTCCTCTGCCCAAGAAGAAAACTGACCGTGAACAAGCACATTGAGGACAGAAATGAGGCTATGAGGTGTAGCTCTTCCAGCTGCTTTCCAGGGGAACCCTCAGAGCATCCTTTGTGTTTCTCTGTATGTAGTAGTCAGCAGATGTACCAGATAATTAAACAATTTTAGCTGACAAATTAAATCTCTTTTCTTGTCCTCACCTATTTCGCTGACAGCACTCAGAGGAAGCCAAGGAGAAAATCAATTCCTCTTCCTACCATAGCAGCTCTGTCGACTGAGGCCCTGTGTACTGCAGTTCCTGGGAACGAATTGTCAATGGGCTGCTCACCATTAGGCAACCTGTACAGCACTGGTTAGCATCAGCTCCAGACAAGCCAAGTCACATCTCATTTGCAGTGTTTCTTTGGCTCCATCATGATGTTGCCTAAGCTAAACCTCTCCATGGTCCTTTTAGATACCATGGACTCAGCTTCTTCCCCAGAAATGTCAAACACAGGAGTTAGTCTGCCTCTCCATCACCTGCCCAGGCACTAGGAGATACCTGTTTGTGGCTATAACAGATGTGCAGTCAAGGGCATAGACATTTCCATTATTTTTGCTGCTAGTTGGTTCAGAAAACCAATTCTTTCCTTCACAACAGAGGTTTTAATTTTTCACGTTAATCCTAAGCTGGGGCTTGCACTGCTTCCAAAGATGAGTGAAGCAGGCATGTCTGGGATTGCTGGCAATGGACTTTTCTCTGTAGGTGCATGGTTAGAAGCCGCACAGCAATTGTTGCCTAGCATTTGGGAAAGTATGCTGGGATAAAAATCCCCAATATTCCAGATACATCCACCTTATTTCTCAAAAAAAAATCAAAAAGCCCCACCTTTTGCAAACATCTTATAGGTATAAGAGAGTTAAAACACCCTTAGTGTGAAAGCGAAGAGCTGAACATCCTCTCTTCAGTGGTTTGGGCAGGAAGTATAATAGAAGGCTCAATTATTGCTTTAAAAATATGACAGGAAACTTTCATTTTCACATCCCATTCACAGATAATAAAATGTACTGAGGAGAAGGAAAATCTGACAGCATTAATGAGAGGACATTCTTGAAAATCAGAAACAATGGGAAGGAATGGGCAGAGAGACAGAAATAATTACCATAGCAGCAGTGTTTGCTGCACTGTTATTAAGGTCTGTCAGAGTTTCAATGATTTTTTTAAAGTGCTGCTTTTTTATTTTTACAGAATACGTAAAAATGTTCTGTGTTGAACTTCTGTACAAAAGATTTGTAATTTTTTAAAACTCATTCTAGCAAAAATGTTTCAGATTCCTGCTTTGCAAGCCTGAATCTTAACTCCAGTTTTTTAAAAATTTTTTCACTATAAACTTAACCATCTGTACTCAGAAACAACTGGTGATTCTTAGAGATGCATTTTTATTCAGCTGTAGAAAATATTATCCTAAAGTCCCGCTGGCTAGTGAGAAATGTGGTGGTGTGACTCACCTTGAGCAAAGCCTGGTATGGTCATAGATGCTCAGCTAAGCTACTATAATCTCTGAAGCAATGTGATCTAATTACTGTGCTGGGACACTATAAAAAAGTGACACCTTGAGTCTGGCACCAAATTACTGACTTAATGTCTGGCCTTGGGTGAATCACTTAGTACTGCTTCTCAATTTACCACTTCTAAAATATGTAAGTTGCCTCACTCGCTGAGCTGTGATGGGGTGGAGTTAATACCTGTAATGTGGAGATGCTCAGTAGCAACACAAATACAAAATAACAGCAACAACAATAATATTATTTTATAGTAACAAAATAAGTTGGTATGAAAAATCTCTTGTGCAAGTCTAATCAATTCTCTGCTGAACAAACACTCGGATTTGCAGTGTATGCACTGGGTACCTCTGAGGAGTAAATCCCCAGTCTCACCCTTTTGAGGCCGGAGGGCTTGGGAGAAACAGGGTGTTTTCAGGACAGAGTCTGCTGTGTGGGAAGCCAGGAAGAAGGAAAAGTTGCCATGAAGTACTGCTGAATGGAGGGATGGTAAACTCTTGAAACGAAAACTATCTCTGTGTCTAAGATGAAAGTAAATTGGCAGAGGGAACATGAGTAAAACAGCAGAACTGGAACGGGAAATACAAAAACTCCTCCTGCTTTATAATGATGCAGAAAAAAGACCTGTCTTAACTATTCAACTTTGTCTACCTTCAGCGTAGATGCCGTGCATTTAGGCTCTTTTAAGAAGACAACAGTATTTGACGTCAGCATTGTAATCAGGTCAACTAAATGATGCAATAGTTTAACTCAATGTCCCCCACAGAATGGTACATTTTTCTTACTATTTTCATATATCGCACCTTTTCACATTAATGTCTAAGTATTGTGCTTCTATATTTTACCTCTACTATGAACCAGCCTTCCTCGGCCACGAGAGTTAGAGGAGATACAAATTTTCCTTTTTTGTAGAAAAACCTGGCAGGAATATCCTGGATATTGTAAACGTGCATGTGTTCCACAGCTTTCAATTTTTGATATATCTGCAAAGAAAACAAATGTTAGGACACCATATGGCTGTAAAGATCATATGCGCACCTATGGGTACACAGAAACACCTGAATTCATAATATGTCTAATCCCCTTTAATGGCTAATCATTAGCACATTCAAACTGGGGCTTTGCCAGTCCAAGGATGCCAGCCATGCAAAACTTGCTTATGTGGTTTAAGAGAGTCTGAAAACTTGATCATAAACACCCAGGAATGCATGAATTACTGGATTTTATATATTTATAATACACACACTCACAAATGTGTGCAAGTGAGAATATTAACCTACAGAAATAGACCAGCAGGAGCCAAATCATCATAGGAGACAGTTAGCTCTAAGTGATGAAGGATGCTCAAAGGCACCATGTGGACTGGGTACAGATGCAGAAAGGGGACGTTACCTTTGGCTTCTGCCATGAGTTCTCCTTTGTGCTATTGAATGAACAATTAATGTCACTGCACCTATGTTTCTTACACTTAACAAGTCAATCCCCATCAAAGAGATTGATAATGCTTACTTATCCGCTTCATAAGGATGCTGTACAAGTGGTTTATTAATATGAATCATACTGTCTCAAATACAATCACACAAATGTGGTTAAAACCCAAATTAGTCAGAAAAATATTTTAAATGCCTAAAGACGTTCATATGCCATAGAGAAGGTGGTTATTGGAGTCCCCAGAGCTTATATATATTTGCTTAAATATAAATAATCTTCAGGAATAAATAGGAAAGAATGCAACAAGAATGAAAGCTCCTTCACTAGCCTTTTAGCAATGTCTCCCTTGCATGTGTGATACGTGTACAGATATGCAAGAGATTTGCATTGATATGCAGTTACTAAGGAGGGCACCAGGATGTGACGGCTGGACTCAGTCCAATCCTCCCACCATGAACTGGACTAGAGAGTGGTTCTGGCATTTCATGAGTACTTCTGGTGCTTCAAAATCGGACAAGTCTTGCAGGTGATACCACTATGGTATGACACAATCTAATTCCTAAACATTGCTCTTTAAAGTAAATTAAAAGTAGAGGAATGGTTATTGGGAAACAGAAAATCAACTTTATAAGCACTCCAGTAAGAAGTCCTAAAAAGAAATGAAGGACAGCTTGCTGTTCTGGCACTAATTTGAAATGTTCACAATATCCCAGCTACACACAGACTGTTTGGGTGCAAAAATTAGCAAATATTCTCTTCAAAAAACTGCACAAGCTACAATATACTGGAACTAGCTAAAATATGATACAGAAAATAAAATTATTCACCTGGAGCATAAGACTGCCAATTTTGTACATCCACTCATCTATATTCTGAGGACAGCAATAATGACTTCTCAAGCACTGGTTGAAGTGTAATGTACTAGCCTATTAGTTACAGATGCTGCATTTTCATTCTTTTCAAGTGGTTTCCAATTCTTTTTTCTGTATTGTTTTAATTTGTCACTCAAAATTCTGCAGTTCTAGCCTTGGGCTTTTATGACTGACCCAATCCAACAAGCCTATTTATCAAAATTCTTCAAAGGAGAATACTGTAAGAAATTTAACTTTTGTACTTCTGGGCTAGTGGAGTTATTTCCTCAGACTCTGTGGGAGTTTACTGGAATATGCATGCCTGACCTCCTCCAGATCATTTGAAAATCCCAGTGTGTCAATAAATTGACTAATATACATATAAGGTCCTAACAATGGGGTTTGAGCTGAAATCCTTTAGCTATCTATGATATGCATATAGTGGTAGGGTTTGAAAGCATATATCTGTGCCAAATAATGGTGAAAGATCATGCTTTTTAATTTGCCTGATGTGACTTTCCTTCAGAAACTGGTATCACAATGATATCACAGGATCCAAGTCTGACTTCTGGTAAGCACCTCAGGCTGATTTTTACACATATATCTGAGAGCAGAATTTAGATTTTATGAGCAAACAAAAAACACAACTGTCATAAAACCCAAGGAAATGCAAAACCAAATGAATATGAATCATCTGCACGTACCTCTGCATGCTTCTCTGGAGCTGGCCAGAGGCTCACAACAGGACCTCGGTCCTTCATTTGTATGGTATCGCTCATATTGATATAGTTTTTCAGCTCAATCACTTTGTCTGACCAAGAGATGTCTGTCATCCCGTGATCGGAGAAGAGGAGGACATTGAGATCACGCTGAAGGCCCTTGCTCTGTGAAGTGAGTGCATAACAGCTGTTACAGACGAGTAAGTGTTTCATACCATCCGTGCCTACTACCAAGTTTTAAAACCTGTTAGACCTCCACTGATTTAGTGGAAAGTGGCCATAAGGAGCACAGCCACAAATACCCTGTGGTGTGCTTTGCCACCGGTGGTAATGGTGGATGTCCACTTGGTGCCCTGGAAGAATCTAAGAGGATAACACCAGAGATTTGCCAAAATAAACCTATCCCTCAGCTAAATAACCAGATATTACATCCCACAAACCAGTTATCTCAGTTTGTCCCAGGATTTTATCCCACTGTTCTTCATCTGTAGGCCAAAACAGCTGTGGAAGAGCAACTTTGACATGGTACCACCTGTGGCAGGAGTGTTTCCCTTTTCTCCTCTCAAATACAATCATTTAGCATCAGAGCTTTTATATTTAGTGAAACTAGAAATATATTTTCTTCTCCTCACCGAAACACAAGAAAAACTCTAATGTGTATTCATCATTGTCAGAAATATTCATAGAACTGGCATTTACCCAGATGCTTACTATCCACTTTTCCTCACTGCAAAATCATTTAGATAATGTTCTTTAAAACAGAGTTTGAAGTACAGGGGTTTGAGTGGTGTCATAAAAACTACTATAAAAGTTAATTGTCTGATTCTACAAACCTTAGGAAGCGAGCAGTTTTGATTCATTCTCCTACTATAAATCCCAGCCGGCAACACAAGCTATAAACAGAGCAACACGTATATTGGCTTCCCGGGGCTATCGGTATAATAATCCACTAGGAGGATTATAACACCACTGACGAAAATAAAAATCAGAGGAACGGCGCCTTGGCTTCCATGTGGTCTCAGTAGCCTCTGTTTCTCAGGAAATAAAAGTTTACAGCCAAGGCATCCAATTAACAGGCATTAAATAGGCTCGCTGCAGTGCCGCAAAAAGTAGTTTTAAAAGGCCTTTCCAAACAAACCCAGGTAGCTGTGGTTTGACAACACTCACCTTGATGAGTGTGATCATATTGCTCAGGGCTTTGTCCACCTCCTTCAAAGCGTTCTTCCGCTGCTGGGATGAAGGGCCATAGTGGTGGCCTTCCACATCAATGCGCTCGTAGTACACTGCAGCCATCTCAGCACTGCCGTTGCTGGAGGCGGGAGGGAGGGAAAAGAGTGAAAGGCTGACACACGTCAAGACCTCTTGGGTGCTGGTGTTATTGTCCTCACCAGCATGCAGAGTCCCCAAACCCCACATGCTTCTAGTCTGTGCTTTCCTACCTGCTGTCACATGGGGCTCATTATTCACGCCCAAAGTCTCTCGAGTTTGCTTGAGACTCCTATTGGAGATGCCAGGTAGAGACTGCCATGTGCAAGAACGGCCTGGCCTGGCAGCCCTAACCTCTTCAAATTAGGAAGGCAGCTTTTCCTTTAATGACAAAGAAAGACCCAGAAGAAATACTAATTTCCGTGCTGAATGCCCTTATTAAAAGGACTGTGGGAATTACCAGTTAAATGTGCTTTAATAAAAGTTTGGCACTTCTGGCTTTCTCCTGTGTGTGGTCTTCCAAACCACCAAGGTCTAATCAAGACAGGCTCTTCCATGACCTTGACCATACCCATGGTATGAACTAGGGTGAGATTTTTAGATGGGGTTTTAATTCAGGAATATGACTGAAGTGAAATAAAGTTAATCTCAGAGTTGCAGAAGTTTAGCTGATCACACGTTTCTGCACTGAGTGCCTTCTGCCTAATTAGTGGGGCTTGCACATACATCAGTGCTTAATTACATTTTCATGACCACTTTACAGTTCACGTAAAGATCCCTGAGAGCAGTCATGTAGATAAAATCACAAATCTACGCTCATGATATTCAGACCCAGTCTTCTTCTACCATATTTAAGATATGACAGGGTGTGCCATCCATAATACATGCCCTCATCCAGATCAAGATCCCAACAAAAAGACTTTGTGATGTCCTGGCAGGTCCAACTTCTCTGATTAAAAACCAAGTAGTCTGGTATAATGAGTGACAGAGAAGATCAAATATCAGAGTTGAAGGACTGACTGAATGAATTAGTTTCTGTCCTTTGCATTTGTAAACTTCTGAAGGCCTCAGAGGAGAAGTCCTGCAGGAAGCTGAAGGTCTCTGCTGCAGTGGGAACTTCTCCACTGCTGGCCCTGCAGAACAGTTTCTTTCTCACTCTTCATGATTTTAGAGCCAGTCAAATGAAGCAACCTTCCTCCCCCAATTTCATTTTAAGTGTTACTTTCCATGTATATTAGGCACAAATTCATTTCTAAAATTTAACCCTGTAATTTCCTTCTTGCAGTGGACCGATTTTCTTCTGCTGCAGTGTCTGTATAAATCAGCTACTTATTTAGATTGCTTTGTGTCTTCTCAGCTGTAACTAAATGATAATTTTGATCAAGATAGACATACGATCATAGCCTACATGGGAGAAGTAATTGGTTTTTCTGAGTGTATTAATCCTGTCTTTTCCTATCACCAGTAACTTCCAATAGAAATGGCCAAGAAAAACTTGCTGAGGAAAGATGGGTGGCGTTGAATACCAAAAAGCGTTTTATATTTTATCAGTACATTTTGCAAGTATCACAGAAACTTCATGACACCTGTCCAGGAAGTTAGGTAGCGTACAACAGCCCTTAAATTATAGTTGCGGAAAAGACATAAGAGAGGTTTTAGTTTTACTTGCCAAAAATGGGTGCTTGACTTAGTTTTGAATATTTTTGGTCTAAATAACAGCCCCAAAGTACCTTCTAGAAGAGACTGGAAAATATTCCTGAAGGGTGGTTTCCTCTGATTGCAAAAGGAGCTCAGTGACTCCCCAGTGAGTTAGGTACTCCTGGCCTTGCAGAGGGCATTGATAAAACTCTCTTCTCTGCTGGTGAAGTTATGATGGGTCAGGACATTCCAGTGCCAAAACTCAAGTTAACCCCTAGGCCACCATGATGCAATAAAGGGCTTACTCTCTTTGCTCTGAAGTTCTTGTAAAGTTTGCTAATGGTAGGAGCCTAAGTGCAGTTCATTTACAACCAATTCCTACCATTAAGGCAGCTGAGCACGGCATTGCTCCAGGCAATAGACTGCCCTTACCACAGGATGTTTTCCCACGTAAAGCTAATGCCAGCCTCAGCCTAATGGGCTTTTTCAATTAGTTGGGGTGTGGAAAGGAAATTTGCCAGCCTTTGAACAGCATCAAGAGTCAGAAGTTCTTGCAAAATATGCAGATGGCAATAAAATGCACTCAGGATGCACTGACATGCACCCAGAGATGTTGGTTGACACCAACAACAAAGACATTTCAAACGCTTTACTTCTTTTGGGCTGGCCTAGCAGTACTGAAAACATTTTGCCGAATTTTAAAAAAAACAACTGAGAGAAAGGATAAGGAAAACTTACTTGTTTTTTTCCCTGTTCATTCTCCACCATCCTTTCTTATTGTAAGTCACTGCATTATTTACACCCACAAATTATTATTCATTTTATTGGGGATTGCTCCTTTTTCCACTTTCATGCTTTGCTACAGACCTTATCCACCTTGCTTCACAGAAATCAGATAGGGAGCATAAAGCATATCCTGACTCATATCCAAACTATATCTGACCAAAAAGCTTTCCATGGTAATTCCAGGTTTCCATCTGAAGTCAGAGCTAGCGTCTGTGTTCAGTTTTCGATTCCCTTCATTATTTATTGAATTAAAATTGTTGCAGAAGCTCCAGAAAGACTCCTATGGCACATATAACTTCCTCAGGTCACATACAGGTAACTTTCTTAAAATATAAGCTAAATCATTTCAGGATCAAATGTTTTGCATGTTCAGAGACAGCTTCTTTCTAAGCCCTGTGCTGTAAATGCCACCGTGATTTGAAAGCATCTGTGCAGCAGGACCCAGTGTGCAATTGAGATCAACATCTCCAGCAGCAATCTAATAATTTTGGAGCCTTTATTTCAAGAACAAGCAACACTCAGCATGTGAATATGAAACTCTAAAGATTCAAATTGCTATTGCAGTTTCCAAGTAGCAGATTGGAAGTGCATCCTAGGAATGGATAAATTATGGAACCAACAAGGTTTTAAAGGAGGAAGCTTAGTTATAGCTAAGGTAAGGCACTGGCTCCACATGTGGTGGTACAATCTTTCCTGATTTTACAAAGTACACAGAATTGTCCCTTGTAATGTTTGGATCAGACATGGTGGAAATGGAAAGCTGGGGCTGGAGAATACGATTTTCCTCAGCTGGTTGAGAAATATATTCCCATCATTCCCATCAGTTGGACAAGATGAACTTAGTAGGTCCCTTCCAACTGAACTATTCTATTCTATTCTATTCTATTCTAATATTTGCACAAAATTTATGCCTGCTCCAAAACTGTTGTGCCTGAGATGTTCTAAAGTGCAGAAGTAGCAAAAGCACTGGTCTTGTAAACAAGTGACAAGTGACCAGAGCTGAATTTCTGAGTCTTCAGATTCCCAGGAGGTCTCTCTAAATCCAAGCATTTGAAAGTCTGCTCTTGCAGCAGATACTCAAAGATCGACAGTAAAGTTTCTTGAAGCTGTAAATCAAAAACAGTAAGTCAGGATGTCTCCTCTGTGCTGTAACCTATACATGAGAAGAGGAGTCCCTCTGATCTTAATGTAAGGGCCTATTTCTGTAATGGTTGTGTTTCTGTGACAGTATTATAAACCACCCTCAGCCTCCATCTTCCTACCTCAGAGCCAATCCTGAAAATCACCCTACAGCAAAGCTGACAGTAAACACAAATACTCATCCTTGAAGAGGGTAAACCCCAAGCCATAAAAGTTCAGTGACGTACCGCAAAGACTCGAGAGCATCACTGATGGCATCTGCAAAGTTTTTGTCTGTTGGGACGCTGAAGTACTCACGGCAATAGCTTGGTCTGACTCCAAGGATTTCGACCTCACAACCTATGAGCAAAATACGGGGTAAGCTCTGCTGTTTTACCTTGATCTCAAACCCCACATCATGGGATCCAAGTTCAGGTTTGTAAGTTCCCTGTGATGTTACTTACCTTACACCTTCCCTGCAGGAAACCTCGTGGTTGGGAAGGGAAAAGGAAAGAGAGGATGGTTTGACAAGCATTTGTAGAACAACATACATTCGATCCTTTAATTTCCCTCTCTAAAAGGAAGGTCTCTGTGACCTTCCCACGATAAAACTCTTGATTACCTTCTGACAGAGGGTTCCCACCTATATCGCTAGCTTGTTTTCATTTTAACTACTGCAGCCACACAGCCTCATTTCCAGGCTTCCAACATAACAGATTGAGATATTGTTCCCTGAAAGTTCAGCAAAAACTTTCCAGTTAGACATGCTGTATCTTACACTGTAATATCCTCTATAAACCGTATTTTATTATGTGATACTGGCATTCCACTATTACATCTCTTTCCCAGGAGGTCTTATTAAAACAGTATAAACCAATTAATGCTCTTGGTAACTTGCAGCCTTCCTTGCAAAATACGGTCTGTTTTGTAGCCCAGGAATTTATGGCAACAAATCCTACAGGAGAACATGGCCCTGAACACATAAAAACATGTTTTTGAGGGATTTTTGGCCTTTTGCTCTCCAGTTACCACGCTGCTGAAAAACATTAATATTTTAAAGAACTGTGCTTTCAGAAACACTGGATTAATGTAAATTATCTTTCGAGGGCTCCAGAGCCCTCCCATCATGGGCATTTTTTGGTGTATTCTTGAGGTGTATTCAAGAAAGAAAAATAGAGATCTTTTGCAATATGGCCTCTGTATACAGCAATACAGTCAGGTCAAAAAGGCAACTGTATGCCATTGCCTAAATCTGCCTACATATGAGTCACTTTGCTTCTGCTTTGGGATGAAAGGAATAGGCATTAAGGACTGTCACAAGTTGACTCATTGCTTGTGGAGGAATAAGGTTGCACAGGAGATATAAGTATGGAGAAGGTACTAGAGCAAGTAGAGATACTTTCAGGGATGATTTACAGTGGTTTGCTTACCGGGACTCTTAGTAAAGAGAACTGTCACTGTCTTGCATCTCAGCATGTGTGAGCTCACATCACCGAGGTGAAATACTGAGACACAGGGACACCACTTCCAGGCTAAACTGGCTAAGAGACTTCTGATTGTGGCTTCTCAGGAGTACTATGAAAGGTTAGAAAAACTTAAGTATTTAAGCTTAGGAAATTTTTAAAAATCTTCACTGATTGGCAAAAAACCAGGTAAGTCAGACAGTCATAACAGAAGATTCTGAAAACTTTCCAGACTAGCTCCATGACCTGGTAAAAGTTGTGTTTAGACAGTGAAAGGTTGGGTTTAGAGTCTTTTTTTACCCCTTTCTCTCATTTCAGTGTTGAGAAAAGATGTCACTTCACTTCAGTTGAAGTAGTTGCATAGATTGCTAAAAAATGAAGGAATTGGAGGGTTTGTGATGACACCACCCACCAGGCTGAGCATGAGGAGCAATATAAAGCTTTGACTTTGGTGGTACCATCAGGATGCTCTCACACTCCTCTGGGCCTTTTCCATTCGCTGGAGCTGCAGTGCTTCACACAGGCAACCTGTGTGTGAGGCCATGCATTTCACCCCACATATGGCATTAGCTGTAGTGTTTTACTTAGCAAACAGTCAGATGATACATGACTTTTTCCCCAGGAATGTCCTGAAGAGCAGAAACTGCCTAATAAATGCTGTGGAGAAAGGAGAAAAACGTCCCTACAAGCCAAGTTCCTATGTTTTGGCACAAGCGGCAGCTGGGAGCCCCAGCACAGTGATATTTTGGCTCCTCCACTTCTACAGGCAGGAGAGCTCAGATGAATTCTGCCCACGAGTTGTCTTTGCCATGTTTATGTTGAGCTCACAGATAAACTGTGACGTATGGGTGTTTGCATCCAACAGCCCTCCTACTCTGTGGCCGGCCCTATTTGCTGGGGTCTGGGTTTTCTTCCTTTAAGCACTGAATAAGCAAGAGAGGAGTATAGGGAAGAATATGAAGCAGAATGTTTTGGGTTCAGACTTTGCAAAGCTTGGAACTGGTTCTGAGGCGGAAATGACAGTGGTGTAAGTTAGCCCTGGGAATTAGCTCACTGACATTCGCAACGTGTTTCTGCTACGTTTGATCAGTCTTGTTTGTCTTCACTGCAGAAGAGAGAACATCTTCTAGAACTGTGTGTGATGAATTTGGCTGCACATCGCTGATCCTACTAACAGTTTATGAAACTTTTCCTGGCTGGATCTTTATCAGATTTCCAAGATTCATGACTAAGCAGCAGCACATCCTCAGGCTGGAAAGTTAATCACTAATTGCAGATTATACTCAGTGCAAATGTCTGTGGGACCTCCACCCAACTTGATAATTAAACTCTTATTCTTTCTTTCATTTTATTTGGCATTGCTCCCCGGTTAAATGTCTTTTAAAGAATCAGAGCTTTAAAATAAGAAACCTAGAAGAAAAAGATTACATCTTTACTATGGAACTAGAAAACAATTCCAAAAAATCATATGCAGAAAATGTAATAAATAAATACCATTGCATTTGGCATGACTTCTGTTTATTCCAGTAACACCTGGACTCCAACTGTGGCCCAATTGCCCTGTGTTTTAGTTCAATAGTTCCATGTTTGACCCTACTTCCTGTCCTGTGCCTGACCCTGTACAGTCAAGGTGTCCTTTGAGGCTATGAACACCCTTAAAAATAAGCATCTACTTAAGCATTTGCTGAACTCAAGCACTGGTGACTTTGCAAAAGGTTGTTGGTCACAGATAAATAATTAATGACAGACTGACATACACATCACAGCCCACAACTAAAACATCAGTTCCATGCAAAAACTGCCACTGGCATCAGTAGGGCACAAATTCCCCCTCTGTGTTTTAAGAGAGTCCATGCATACACTTGGCAGTGTAAGCACTGGAAAAAGGAAGGCTCTGCTGTTTGCAATTTTCCATTGGAAATAGTAGATACGTAAGCGTGAAGGGTATACACATATACACCTCATATGTCTTGTCCTGGGAAGACACTGCTTAAAGGGCAACATGAATGAGATCAGTAAAACCCAAAGGCATTTAATGGAAAGTGACACTATTCTGGATTTCAGTAGCCCTCTGTAGATTGTTACATCTATTCAGTATGTAATTATACCAGTTCAGTGCAGTTACATTAGTAGTTAAAAATGAATAGTCTACAGAAACAGGTCTTTTTATAAATCTTTCTAATCTCTGTATCCTACTATTTGCATTGCTGTTAGGTCACGTGAGTAATCCCTAGTAAGAATAAGCTTTTTTTTTGGAGGCTGATCCAAACCATTGAATCTAGTCTGCACTTCCAGTCTCTTGGACTGCCTTTGAGTCTGTAAGGCAATATTGTCACCCCCAGAGTCTGGATGGCTTTTCAATGTTTTTCATCTTGGTTTGCTCATTCTTCCCTTTCCTGAGAACTGTGGCCTTTTTTTCGGGGATGCCATTAGCCCTGTAGGATGGAAAGAGCATGACCAGGTACGTGTGTTGGGATGCACAAGACGAGCTGGTCGGAAGCCTGCAGCATGAGTCAGCTGCTGCTGTCCTATGCACTGGCACTGGCTGTATTCAGTACATCTCTTCTAACATGTGGTCCTCTAGCCTGCAGTTACACATAGGATGATATTTGCATGCTGCTTAGGTATCAGAGTTAAAAGGTCAAAAAGTTGAGAAGCTGAGTACCTTGCAACGGATATGGTCTGGTTGCACAGCTGGAGCATTTATTTCCATGTGGGTCCCTAAATGGACAGGCTAAAGGTATATTATTATTTGATAACAGGAGTTGTTAGTATATGTGCCTAGTGATTCAGTGGTCCAGTACTCAACATATAAGGAACAACTGCCTCCAAATGAATGTCTCAGACTCAGAGCAACTAGGAGCTCAGCCAAGTTAATGATGAAGGAGGCCAAGAGTGCCCATGCCAGCTCACCAAACGATGTTTTGCTTTCAGCTGGATTTTTCTGTCCCCACAGAGTAGATCACCTTGAGCTCTGAGCTACTATTTCCAAGTTAAAACCAAACAAGCATTGGGGAAGGATTGTTATTGTTTGACTTTGATCAGTGTCATGGTCTAGTGTTGTTCCATGAACCATTCATGGAACAAACATTCAGCACAGCAGAAACTACAGGAAGGAAAAAAGAATGAGCAGTTGATGGAGAAAGTGATGCTCTACAAGCCAGCAGCTCCCTTGAAGGTAACATTTGGTGGAAAGCTACCTCCAGTGACACTTCAGTCTTTCCCTTTCTAAGCATATATAAATTGTCATGGTCTAAGAAAAGAGAATGCATTTCTGCGAGTGATTACTAAAGTATTCATAATTCTTACCTCTATTTCAGTGTATTAAAGAGCATTCTACAGCATACAGAGTACTTAAATGTAAAGATGCACTGTTAAAATGGCAGCAATTTTCAACATACTAACCTGGCCAGTAGTACATGAAAACGTTCTTTTTTTCTTTCATCATTGTGACCCACAAAGGCTCTGATCCATTCCACCAGAGAGGTAGCAGGCTTTCTTTATTCACACCAATATCAAAGGATACATTTGCCTTTTGGTCCCACATGTAGTTTCCAACCATCTGATGGACCTCACAGTGGCGACCTTCAAGAGTGGAGAAAAAAAAGACCACAGTCAGACTGGTGTTCTCCAGCAGAAGGATGCCACCAGTACCACCATTGCTACCACCAGCTCATCCAGCAAATCATCTGTAAAGCTCAGATTTAAACTCAGGGACCTCTTACCTTGCACCTGCTCTTAATCGATCTTGACACTGTTAGCTTTTATTGAGGTCCTCTAGGTAGCAGTGCATATCCCCCAATTCAGCCATTTAAAAGTTAGACGCTGAAGCTTAGGTCAGCCACTTGCGTTCCCTTCACGGTCAGTGGAGAAGAAGAGGCATCTTTAGAAAGTAATTTATGCCATCCTAAGATAGGCATCTAAGGTATCTGGGAGTAGTTATTCTCTGGAGGTGCATATTGCTGTCTATTAATTCTAGAGAAAGTTCACATCACTAGCTTAGCTTGAGACAGCCAACCTTTAGACAGCTGAGGCCAGGAGAAACAAATCCTGTATTCCGTGACCTGCTCAATGTGCCATACCCAAGCCAGACACATAAACCACGGCAGCAGTAGCCCACACAGTTTGACTGACATGTGGCGCCTTCTATACACGTAACATCTGCCAAGTCTGAGGTCATTTTAAGGTACCCATCAGTGCACAGACGCAGGGGGGGTGCAGGAAGCAGTCTGTGAATGGGAAGGCATAAGAGCACGATCTAGAATAAAGTTTTGGAAACTCTCATTTCTCCTCTCCTTTACCCATAAGGCACTTCCTTTTTTCTGCGAAAAGCAAAAATTAGGCTCAACTCATTATACATTACTTTTATTTTCCATTATTGCTAGCTTTTTTTTAAATGAACATGATTTGTTCATGGTTGTAGGGAGAGCAATCATTATATCAGGCATTTTCAGTGGGCACTTGGGGGCCCACGGACAACTTTATATAACAAGAAACTAGTATTTAATAGCTAAGAGATGTCTTCCACTTCTTGTCATTGTCAGAAGAGTGGATGCTGTATTTTAAAAGTTAAACTGCAGTCAATTAACAAAAATGAAAAAAAGGTTAAAGATTAAGCTGTACTCGGAGTTCACAATTTCCATATTTTAAAAAGCAATGACTGATGCATGCGTGAGACACTGTCACCATTAGCTGGTGATTCATGATATTGCAAGGATCCCGATAGCAGGCTTTGATTATTACGAGACTGAGCGTGGGGATCAGAACTGAAACAGCCTTGGTATGCTTGTTTTGAAAGGGTGCCATTTTGAGCAGAGGGCTCTGTATACTTTGGGTACACATGACCTTGAAACGGATTTTTAACTCTCCTTCCCTACTATGCAGTATTTCAATTATGCAAAACAGTTCCTCCTCCCCAGCAGAGAAAAAGCAGTCCTAATTTGTGGCAGTCAGTATTCATCATATTAAACCAACCAGGTTTACTAAAGGAAAACTGGTGGATTAGATGTCCTCTTTAGGCTGCCAAGTGCTTTCTTCTCTTTAAGTCTAAAAAGAGCTAGAAAGAAGCTTCTACACTGCATCAAAACTGCAGCCTTCCTTGTTACAGGACAATCCCATCTCTCCAGCTTCTTGAAGTCCATGAGCATGTATTAATCTGCTAAACTTCAGGCAGGCAACTGGTGCTAGCCTGGAAAATCTGCAGGTCAGTGCTGAGGCTGGTAAGTCACATATTTGTATGATGTATAGTGTAGTCTGCATACAGAACCAATGATCTCCAGCTGCTGCTGATGTAAGCTCCCTATAGATTTAAGGTTTGCTGTCAGATTGCCCACCTCTAAGAAACAGAATGGAACTTGTTCTTTGCAGCGTTGTTGGGAAGTTTAATTAACTGTGTGCACTAATACAGAGAACAGTATTCTTCTGATTATCACATCAGTCACATTTATTCTTTCATGGACTCCAACTCTCTCTTTTATAGTGAAAAAGAGGCTTAGAAGACTAAGTTTTCAATTTTCACTGCAGGTTCACAGGACCAGAAGAGAACATCAGATGAGCAGACAGACAAAACACCATGCCCATTTAATGCCGCCTGGAGCCATTCACATCTGCTTGCCTGAAGCCTGTGTCCCAGAAAGACTCCAGACCTCCCTGGAGCCTGTGTCCCAGAAATACCCCAGACCTCCTAGTAAGACATCAATACTCAACTAATTAATCTCTTCCTTGTATTTGTTCATCCCAATATTTAACATCAGTAAATGCTGCTCAAAACACATGCCTGATCTCTAATTTTATTTTTGACTGTTGTTAATCTTCAGTCATGGCTACTCTGTGTCTTGCTCACTGGGTTAAAAAGCCTTGCAATGGCTGGCACTTCTCCCTCCAAAAGACACTTACACACCGAATTAAGGTCACTTCTCAAATTTCTTTTGAGTCACCAGTAAAATCTAAGTTCTTCACATCCCCTGTTGTAAATTATTTTCTCCATCCTGAGAAAATGACCTTTGGTGATCTCCTTTTCAATGATTATCAAAATAGCAACATGGTGTTTAAACAGTCACCATAACACACTGAATTTATTATTGCTTCCATTACTGCAGCTTTCCTCTGTAATCAAACATTATCTTAAGAGTTACAAAAGTAGAAAGGGGGTAAAAAGCAATTTCAGCATACAAATGTATGTTAAACATTACTTAAACTCACTGCAATTGTAGTTGAAAACACCCCTGTCTCAAGCAACAGAGGAAAACAAAGAGAGTATAGTTCCCAGGAATATGATAACTGCTGTATTCTTCTGGAAGAGAGCCAGCAAAAGCATTTGCAAGTCTGCGTGCTGCAGCTTACATGGACATTACATTTCTTACAGCATTGGCTTTGTCTAAAGCACATTCCCATGTCTCCAGGCACTTTTGTCAGCATTCAAATGAACCTATGCAAAACAAAGATGAAATTAAAACATAACCAACAGAACATCCAGCCACGTGACCACTCACAACAGCAGTACGGTAACACTGAGCGCTGTGTAACCAACATTGACCTTACGCAAGATCTAGAAAGCAGAGTGTGTGCTCCTGTGGCATTTGCTACAGAAATGACCTCTTCTTTCTTTGGTTGTCTTTCACTGACTGCAGGAACAGTGCACAGGATCACCAGTACGCACAATATATCATACAGGAACCACTTGTGTCTAAATCTACAAGAGAAAATATCCTTCTGAGACACTCGATCTTTTTTTTTTTTTCATAAAAAAAGGCAGCAAGTGGCAGATACACAATGGTGCACGAGGCAACAAAACAGAGGTAACTTTGTCTCTGCACTGAGCAAATCAGATCTGTCAGAGAACCCATGCTGTGTGTGTTAGCCAATGCAGCAAAGGTACCATAATCTGTATCCGTGCATTATCCACCTGATGATGAACATAAATACATGCATTTAATGAAATGTACTGTATAATATGTAATACTATATGCATGCCTTGACATCATAGTGAGACCTTTCCTTCCATATCCCACCATGGTGTTCCAACTCCATGGGAAGTGACAAGAGTCAGGAAGGCAGATGCAAGCACAGGCTGCCATGGGCTTTATAGGCTGGGGAAGAGTTAGGTTCCTCCATGCAAACAGCTGTGCATACTTAAGGTAGGTAGATTTTAATAGCCGAAGTGAGACATGTAGTTACCTTTCTCCTCCCCCCTGCCCCCCCAGTATCTTTCCTCTATTACTCCCTTGGCTGAAGAGTCACCTAAATGCTGATCCACACCTGCTTGTTTATCAGCTCCTCACCCCACTTCCAACCCTCCTGGAAACCCGCTGAATGACTTGCCCTGTGAAATGCTCTGCTTATGTTGCCTGCTGTGAGGAGGAAGAGAGTAGGACTTTAAAGCTACTAGCACCATATTCTTACTTCAGAGCAGGTATTATTGTGCTGCTGTCCCCAAGGGCTGAGTCCAGCCTGCTCTGAGCAAAGCATCTGGAGAGGCCCAGCTCTGCCCACTTTATATGCTCTGTTCCACTCTTCCCCTGCTGGGTCTCATCTGCCCTGCTCCAAAAAGAAAGACCTCAGGGAAAAAACAAAATGCATGTGATAAAGCTTTATTTGCCTGTAGAAGACCAGGGCTCTTGAGAACCCAGGGAGGGAGCACTGGTCTGGGCAATGTGCCCCTGCCATCTGCAGGCCCCCAAGCAAAAACAGTACCTGCAAGATGCTCATGGACAATTTATGTTCCCAGAACAGCTTGCTGGCAAAGCCTTCACAATTCTTTTATGACCTCAAATACAGGCAGATCCAAAGCAGAAACACCTAAGTCAGGCAAGACTTTGAAATGCAAGTAGTATCACACCAAAAGGCACACAAAAATCTCTGCTATATACAGCACTATTTTTTTTTTCCTGAAAAAGATTCATTTAATAAGAATGTGAAACTTTTAACTCAATGCTTTCATAATGGGGCCAGGGCTGGGGCACGCAAAAATTGCTTCCAAAGCACCCAGCTTAAGCTTTGGATGCTTGCTTGTGTGGGAAGGCAGTTCTTGCGGACTGGGAAAGCAGGTGCTCCAACACCAGGGCCCCTAACCACTCACAGCTAGGTACAGCGTGAGGGCATTGCAGCTCCAAACAATACAGAGGGCCTGAACAAAATGATGGGCAAAGCCACTGCCTGTGCCATTAAAGAGGGTACCAGCCTCACGCAGTTCAGTTCATCAGCTGTGACTTCAGCTCTGGGCAAAGAAATACCTTGATACATGAAAGTCCACTTACTGCTGCTAAGAGCTGCTAACAAGTATACTAGTTGTGAGCTGTGAGGTTGTAGCTAGCAAGAAGGAAAAAACTCTGTGCTTCAATTTGCAGCATATGAACTTGTGTTAGAGAAAACTTTCTGTTCTCCACTGTGAAAGTGTTTCCATTTTTTTAACTGGTAGAAAGCAAACACAGATTTTTGCAGCATTTTGTGTATGTGAGAAAGAGAAAAATCTTGGCACTTGGCATTGCAGCCTTCCTGCAGGCAGTGAATAAACAAAGCGAGACAAAGAATGTGAAAATGAAAAACCCTCCCAGTTCCCACTCTCCTCTCCAGCCTGTCCTTGCTAAGATAGTACCTCTTCCCTGCCAGATAATAGTATTACCGCAGCACTTCCTCATGCTCTTTTGCTTTCCAACACACAATTTTAGAAATGGAAAGCGACCGAATCCAAGAAAAAGAAGAGACTATTGATTTAAAAATTGTATATCACAACCAGAATCTTTTAAATCTTTGCTGCTGCTGGCATCTGTGGTGGCTAGAAGAGGGGAAAAGGAAAAAAACTCTATTCCCTAGTCACTCATCAAGCTCTTTGTGTCTTTCTGGCTTTTTTTCCTAAGCTTGGACAGTGAAGTCGCGATATTATCAGTACACATGAACTAAAACAAATTTTCTCTGTTGTACTCTATGCCTCCATCTTTTATGCCTCAGACAATATGCAGATATTGTTTATGTAGTTAAAAACTTGCTTAACTGCTAAACAGAAATTGTCATCATCCTTTTCTGGACTAGGCTGGGGTCTGGATACCATTAACTGGGCAGCAGAAAAGAGGCATCCGCTAGAACCATTACCAGATGAGGTGTCCTCCGCGTACCAAACGAATGGACAGCTGGAGAAGCTGTGCTGCAAACCAGCAGACCTCTCACAGCAAACAATAAATGTACTTGTACATGTGCACATCAGCCAGACCCCAGAGGAGTCCAGAGGTGGGAGCTCAAAGGACATTTGCTCCCAGCAAACATGGAATAAACAGGGTGCAGCATAGATCAAGATTTGTCACGCTCAACAATAAACAGAAGCAAACTGGCTATTTATCAGACCACAGCATCATCTACCACAGCCTCTCAGCAGTAAAGTATGTCAATACTGAGGGTGAGGAGTGGAGGAAGGATGGTAGGAACACAGAAGACAGGTGAAACCTCCAGTCTGGCAGAGTAGACCTTGACTGCCTCACATCCCTAGGACCTGCTGTGTTACTCCTCTTCCTCCTGCTGTGCAGAGGAGAAGGTGGTGGCACAAGCAGGGCTGAGCCATAGCAGCTGGGAAAGCAGCACGCTCCACCCCTGCATTTTAGAGAAGCCCCAAACATGGCATCACTGAGTCACGGCAAGTCTGGGACAGCCCTGAACAGACCACGGGCCTCACCTTGGGGTTCAGGAGACCTGAAACACAATCTGTTCGACCCTTATCTCACAAGCCTCACAAGACCTCATAGCCTCTCTGCCAAGTACTTAAGATAAAGTTCTCTCCAAAAGGGACTCAGTGGCCCCTGGCCAGCTCCTCTTCGAGCAGCTCTCCACCCATCCACCTCTGCGAACAGGGACTCCCCTTGCTTCCTATGGAGGCCAAGAGAAATACGGCTGTTGGATGCAGGGCTGCACAGCTGACTGGTGGCCAGTGCATCCTCACAGATGATCTGCCAAACGATCTCACTTGTCATGAGGATCCTGGAAAAATAATCCTGAGTTTCCAACTCAGATGTGATACTGTCCGCCTGTGTTTATGCTGGCTGGGGCTGGAAATGTGAGGGGCCCCTTAATACCCTGAGCTGATGGGGGGTCAAGGAAGCTATGGTGCAGAGAGTATACCTGTGGGCTGGCAGGGAAGGGAGACCTAAACTCCTCAGCATGAGCAGATTTACTCGAGACATATGGCATGAAGAGCTCTGAAGCAATAACTCATGCTTGCAGCAGTTATAGAGAGACCTCAGACTTTCCGTTTAGGTTGGTGTCAGAACTCCCTGCAGAGCCAGGCCAAGGCAAGGAAAGGGAAATACTAGAAGCTCCCCACCGAATAAAAACCTGGGTGGTTTGTGGTCTTAATTCCTTTCTTTGCAAAACAAACAGCACATGGTGTGATTACGTGAGCCTTTTGGGATATGCATATTTGTATGCCTTCTTCCCTCCCTTGACAAGCCTGTGTCAAGCCTCACAAAGCTCTGAAACACACGTCAGCAGCAACAGCTCCTTTTACCCAATTCACTATTTTATGCTATGACTTTTAGGTCAACAACTGCAATAGCAAAACTGGAGCATGGCAAGCTAGAACACCAGGTAGGAGTCAATCCAGCAGCTCAGAAAACAACTCAGCCTCACAAGAACCAGTCTTCGCGCCCCTGTGGAAGCCAAAACTTTGAAAAATGGCATGAATTAAGTTGTTAGAGAAAACTGCTTTTCAAAGAGTGGGATTTAAGGTGGTACATCCTTGGGCCACCTTGCAGACCACCAGATTTTTGTAACAAACCAACTTCTCTGGTTGCACATCAGTAAGAGTCCTTTGCTCCAGCAGTGACTTGGCTGTTGTTTGGTGCTTCTTCAAGTAAACAGCAGGTCATGACGCTATGCCATGGCTCACAGGGATAACAGAGCTTCTCCCCACGCTCTGAATCACTTGACTTTACATGAAGAAGCCAATCCATTAGCATCCATCATGTTTCTACAGTCTTGGGGTTTTTTCTCATAATTATTGTAGATGTGGAGGAAGGGAAAAAGGTAGGCCCTAGCCTCTGGGCTGAGGCTTTCTGTATCACTTGAGCAAGCTCCAGCAAATAATTTTTCATAGGTTAAAAGCAGCAGCAGATTTAATTAGGAAGGGGACACACCGAGAGCTCTGCAATCGCCCTGCAGCACTGTGTGACTATGGGCAAGTCTCCTCACTCCCCCTGCTTCCCTTCCAAAATTTATCCCTTTTGTTTAGATTGGGCCCTGTTCCTCCCACTGCGTCTGTGCTTCACCTAGCACCTAAGGTATGCTTCACATTAGCATACATTAGTTGCTTTTTAAATACACGGCTCTTGGTCATCAGTTATGGTTACATCTATTCGGTTATAGCTTTGAAAGTCTTAGTAAACCTGCAGTTTCTCATGAATATTTCATTCAGTTAGGCTGCCTTTGTGAAATATGATGACTAGAAATCCTGCAGATAATCGGGCAGTTGCACTCCATGCTGTTGCTTGTTACTTGCCTGTTGCAGAGGAAAGTTACCTTCTGGCAGGGCTGACACGTGCAGTTTCATATCCACACTAAGACGCAGTGAGAAAGATGCTGCTGACCTCCATCATTTATGCTTGCAGTTCAGAAAAGGAAAAGAAGGTGCATTCCCATTTGAGGGGACTGACCCGTCCCAACAGTGATGGTGTCTGAGGAGCAGAGTCCACTGTCCTCCTCTAAAGCCACCAAAATGAAGGAGAACTTCCCTCTGTAATAACTAAACCTCTCCAGAGCCATGAAGGTTGTGTGGATATGGGGTGAAGGGCAGCACATATAAAGAAGCCTTGCTCACATGAATGGATAGCGGCAAGAGAGAAATACATGCCAACCACAGCATTTTCATGCACATACTGTCCTAGACCTAGCAGCCACGTATGCTCCTGAATGGACGGGGACGGGCAGAAGATTTTGTGAATGAACAGAGAAAGAAAGGATAGGAGTGTTAATCTGAAAAAACGGTGGGATAATGAACAAACCAGAGGTGGGAATTCGCAGGTGTGGCCATAAATTTCTTAGGCTGATGTAGCTGAAAAAAGCCAATATACTATGAAACCACATTCACAAATGCTAAAATACAGCAATTTGGAGGTTAAAAGCTTAGTTTCTTAACAGCTTGTGAAACAGCAGTGTAGGACAAGACATGGAGAACAGCTTGTCCTTGTAGTCCCCGATTTCCTAGAAGAAACTGTGGCAACATTAAGTCTCACATGCCCCAGTTGCAAACAGAAGCAAAACCAGTTACAGTCATGTCCCTCTCCACTCCACCCCCCCATTCGAGAAGATGCATGACTGGTGATATGCTATGTAAGCTTTCCCACACCCATACAGCGGTAAGGACACAGTAATCGCCAGTCCGTAAGCACTAACCCTACCATCACCTAAAACGTGACATCTCTTTTCCATAGAGAATGCATGATGGCATTGGGGGTAAGAGCAGGGCAGCCATAGGATTTACCCTGCTGCCATGCCAGGACACAGCCACGAGGTCGACTAACACCCCAAGGGCTCAAGTGCAGTCTTGTATCTTCCCCTGGGCACGTTCATCACCTAAACTTGGTCCTCTGTTGGTTCTCAACCTATTTAACACTGTTGGGACTCGTATGTTATGAAGCTGAATTGTTATTTGCAATTAAGCTGTATTTGCATTGAGATTCTCAACATGAAGGACAGGAGACTGGCAAGATGAGCCGAGTTTGGTCTCATGGATTGTTTCATTGCTTCAAGCCAGGATGTAGAAACTCAGGTACCCTAAAACTGTGAAAAGTCTAGTAGCAGTATTTCATCATCTAAAACATAACTTCTTTGTGAGTACAGAATAGGAGGTTTTCAAAACTACTTGAAATGCTGATTAAGGACTACACTTTATGCAAATACACTCAACAGGAACGGTGATTAAATGTGGTAAGGATGCAGTTGCTTTCCTTGTTCTCTTGAACAACTTTATTTGGAGGCATTTTTCACATAATGTGTTAAGCTGGTTTGCCTACATACACCTAAAGAACAAGGTCCACAGTGGGGAGACATCTCTGTTCTCAGTCATGACACTCGCTCTGCATTTATGCATTTGCACCAACTCATGTGGTGGTTTAGTACTATTTTCTGTTCATAGATGAGCAAGAGAAAGGCATCCTTTTCTCAAGAGAGGGAGGAAGGGGTTAAGCAGTTTCAAAACAAGCTGGGCACAACTGATGTCAGATTTTTGTCTTACAATGGCATCTATTTGCTTTCCCAGCAAGCAGTATATGGACTGCTGGGCATTGTATCTTCCGAGGTCAGCAGAAGATACCATGTATCTTCAAGAAAGGGCAGATTTTCTCACTCCTCATTAGGTGGAGGGTCTTGTTTGTTACATAACTCTGGAGAAAAACCTAATAAAAAATTGCAGAAAAACTTTCATATTTTTGTTTATTTATTTGTTGGGGAAGGTTGTTGCTGGTTGTTTTTGTTTGGGTTTTTTTACTTAAATGTTGTTTCCAGGGTGTCTTTCTCTGATGCGAAGGACTCAGCTATACTCCGTGCACGTTCCTAGTGTCACTGTAATCATGTGCTGCTCCACTTAGATTAAAAGGAAATCAGCCTCATGAAATTCATGACAATGCTCCCAATTTTCTGAAAGCTCTCCTGGGCAGTCAGAAAAAGGGAAAGTGTAGGGGAGCAAAAGCAAAAATCCTTAACGTTTTTCTATTTGTCTGTTTCAGATCGTCTTACAGATATAAGGACTCTGGGCAGCACGGGGACCCGTGAAAGCATCTTAAGTTTTAAAAGAAGTTTAATGCTTAACTTGCCAGAACAGAACTGCTGGCTGAAAATAAGTTCTTCTCTCAGTCACCCTCAGTTTTCATGCCTTTTTATTAACTGGGAAGTCAGTGAGTAGGCTCCATATTAATCTTCCGTGCACTTCTCACTCACCTCTATGTTGTATACGGGGCAGCCCGCACCAGAGCTCCCACCGGGGAGCCCGGGGACCCAGCAGCACCGCAGGACAGCACACGAGAACTGCAAACATCAGTTCCAAGTGGCGTTTCCAAATTCAGAGCAGGTTTTAGGCAAGCAATACTGAGCTGTAACGCCTCGGTGCCTTTAAACTCTCAGCTAAAAGCTTTTGGAGGAAAAAGCCTTTGGACGAAAAACTCAAGGGAGCAGCCCTTCACTTTGGCGCGGGGAGGCGGCAGCTCCGAGGAGCATCACTCAAACGCAGGTACTCACCAGTCATCAGCGTGTAGTAATTCGGGTAGGAGAGGCTGGGGAAGTCCGGGGTCATGTAATCCACCTTCACTCCCATGTTGACAATGTCCCGAAAGCCCGGCAGACCCTCCAGCTCGCTGTCGTCGATGTAGTCGAAGCGAAAGCCATCGAGCAGGAACACCAGGAGCTTGCGGTGCGCTACAGGGACGGCGGGGAGCGGCAGGAGGAGGGCGAGGAGGGCGGCCAGGAGGGCGACCGGGAGGCTGCGGCTCCCCATGGAGGCTCCGGGGCCAGGCGACAGCGAGGGAGCTGCGGCAGCCTCGGGGCTGGTCCTGGTGCTGCTGCCCGGCCTTCCGCGTTAAAGCCGCAGCGCTGCCCCGCGCGGCGCGGGAGGTCACGAGTTAATTGCCAGCAGATGGTTCGGGATCAGTTAACTCCCATCCCGCCAGCGAGGGCCACAGAGCTGGTGAAGGGTCTGGAGGGGAAGCCCTGTGAGTGGCGGCTGAAGTCAGGAGGAGGAGCAGGCTCTGATCTCTTCTCTCTGGTCACCAATGACAGGACTCAAGGGAACGGCAAGATGTGCCAGGGAGGTCTAGGCTGGATATTAGGAAAAGGTTCTTCACCCAGAGGGTGGTGGGGCACTGGAACAGCTCCCCAGGGAAGCAGTCACGGCACCAAGCCCGACAATATTCCAGAAGCACCTGGACAACGCCCTCAGACACACGGTGTGAACGTTGGGGTTGTCCTGTGCGGGGACAGGGGCTGAACTTGATGATCCTTGTGGGTCCCTTCCAACTCAGGCCATTCGGTGAGTCTGTGGATGAGTACGGTCCCTCTCTATGACATCACAAATGCTTGGCAGTGGACAATACAGCAGAAAAGCAAGCAGAGCCTGTCAGGAGGCTCCGCAGACCTGCCTGGGGACACTGCCCATGGGTCCCCCCAGGCCCCAGCCAGGCAGGAGCGCAGCACCCAATCCTGGATGAGCAGAGCAGCGGCTGCTTTCAAAGAGAGCCTTCTGACTCCAGCCACAAGAAAGGGGACCTTATCCTTCTGGCAGTGCCTTGTGATAGAAACTTAGACTGAGATTAAGGCAAAGCATCTCGCAGCTTGGGAGGTGGGTCTGTGAACATTGTGATGGCGCAGCTGGGACTAAGAGCTCCAGCTGAGTGAGTTCACATCCACCTGGACCCGAGTCATAGAATCCAGGTTGGTAAAGACCTCTAAGGTCATCAAGTCCAACTATCAGCCCAACACCACCATGCCTACTAAACTATACCCTGAAGTGTCACATCTACACGTTTTCTGAACACCACTAGGGGTGGTGACTCCCACACTTTCCCAGGCAGCCTCTTCCAATGCTTCACCACTCCTTCGATAAAGAATTTTTTCTAATATCCAATCTAAGCCTCCCCTGGCATGACTTGAGGTGATTTCTTCTCATCCTATCACCTGTCACTTGGGAGAAGAGACCAACACCCACCTCACTACAACCTCCTTTCAGGTAGTTGTGAAGAGTGATAAGGTCTCCCTTCGGTCTCCTAGTCTCCACAAGGGACTCTGTTCTCCGTGCTGCATCCAGCTTGTGATGCACTAGTAGAAAAATCTAGTTTTCAGTGTTAGACAGAACAAATGGCACATTTGTTTTTCTGACTGTTCATATTATTATCATTACTGGTAGGAGATGGGTAGTGCCATATTTCATATTAAAAATGAAAAATTGTTCACATTTTAACCACTAGTCACTACCAGGTTCTTCTCCTGTCAGCCACAGGAACGTAATTATACCTTTAATGCAAAGCCAGTGCCTGTTGTACAGTATAGTTACATTTTAACTCACTTTACTTGAATTGTCTTTGATTTTCTCAAATAAAAGATGTTTATAGCACCGTAATAACTCTGAAACACTGTCTGCTGGACAGAACTGGAATGAGGAAAGACTGACTTTGTAATTTCTCAGTTCAAGGAGGAGAATACAGCCTCGGGGAGGGGTATTTCCAGCTTGTGTCTCACTCCTCATGGGAATAGCACCTCACAGGTGTTTATACGTGGGAAGGCTGCAATAGCTGGCCACTACCCTAATGTGGATGTTGGAACCTCTGCTCCTTACAAAGCTCCAAAGTGCACACCCAGTGTGTCTAGTCGCTTCTTACCAAACACCTGGCTGATGCAATCTTAGCAAGATGCCTTCAGCCACCCTTGCCCCAGACACTTATTTATGATTGTGCAAAACTCCCTAATGTCCTCGTCTGCTTTTTACATGGCTTTGTACTGTCTGTTGGTATGAGCCAGAACAGCTGTCTGCAGGTCACTGTTTCTAGGACATGGCTGGAGAGGTGCTACCCCTGCCCTTCCCCCACTGGGCTTCCAGCTTAAGAAAGAAGATGCCCTGCCAGAGGAAGGGGTGCTGATGTTTTCTTCAGGAGGGAGTCATTCAAGCCAGGTGGAAGAGGATGGACCGGGAGTCTGCAGTCGAGCAGGGCTGCTCAGGCTCTTCAGCTGGCGATGCTCACATTCATCTTCATAGTCAAATTTCTTATGCTTCCTCCCTGCCAGTGGATTACTTGCACTCCTTATGGACATCTCCCTCTCTACAACTTGCGCAGCCACTCCTTTTTTTCCTTTTTTTCCTTTTTTTTTTTCAAATGCCCCTTTTTCTGTCCTCATCTCAGACCCCAGCATGTGGGATGTACCCTCACAACAGTTAAACCTGAGCAAAGGACTTAGGGCATTTCTAACCTCCAGCTCAGGGATCTTAAGAGAAAGTTAGTGACTGAACCAGTCCCTTCAAGGGCTTATCCCTTTTCACACAGCACTTACTACTTGGAGCCTTGTGTTCTAGCTATTATCATCTTGACAACTTTAATTCTGTCGGTGTTTCTACAGGGGAAAACTGCAAGGAAGGCTGCGTGACTCGGACATGTTGGGCTGTATTTGACTGGTGTCCCAGCCTGTGCAAGGCTGCCACTGCCCTGCCTGCCAGGGATGAGACTGCAGCTGCATGCCGTCTGGCAGGCGACGTGACGGCCGGGGCAGCAGTGCAGGCAGCTGCCTGTCTGCAGGATGACACGTGCTGCGTGTCATGCTTATGGAGACCCACTGCTCCTCTTGACCATCTCCAGGCTCGGCAGGGTTTCAGCTGAATATCTGCCCCTTCACCCACCTCCTGAAGGAAATATGCATGTCCTCCTCCTGTTGCCCCTTGCCAGCCTTCCAGAATGAGAGGTGGCCCTGTAGAACCTGTGCTCAGAGACAGCACTTTCATCAGTGCTTACTAAGGGTATTCACTACAGCAAAACTGCATGTAGTGGACCTGGACCTGTCTGTAGTGATGTGTCTTGGCCAAGGCACTGTGGTAATTTACTGTATCTGTATTTATGTTGAATGAACTCAGAAACACATCCAGAAGCGAGGAGGTAAAAATTATTATACACCTTTTGGTGAACAAGTGAGGACATTCACACTGATGTCTTGGCTTATCCTCTAATGGATGGCCTGTGGGCTTGCAAACAGGTCCCAGCAGGAGCAGCAGCAGCCATTTACAAATGGATGGGATTATCAAGAAGAAGCAATCAAATGTCCAAACCAGACTCCCATCTTGAAAGGATGAACAAGTTTTTGAAGTGGTTAGATCAAGAAGCCAGGCTTCCATTGTGAGATGGTACAAAGATATATCATCTTATTATTTCATGGCATTAAGAAATAATGTCTTTCTTTCAAGAAGGTTACAATCTTCTGGTTGACAGCTCCTAAGGGAAAACCCTACCTGAACCAACATAGTGTCATGAGGGACAATAGGTGCAAGGTACCAGAGCCCGAGGTCTGCTTTAAGAGTTGGAGATTCACAGGTTTCCACTCAGTGAATAACAAGAGTGCAAGGCCTGAGAGGGGTTAAAGGAATAGCGAGCCATGTAACCATGACACCGTACAATACCAAATTGTGTTTTGACAGACAATCCCCCCAAAGAGTGGGACTGGAGCCAAACAGTCTAGCTTGGCAGAGACAGACCCTAGCAATACATTTCATCCCTGCCAAGCAATGTTGATTTGCTTTGGTTCTCATTCATTTGTAAGCACCCTGTCTTCACAAAGCCCCAGATGGCCTTGGAGACTCCAGCACAACAATATTTTGATACAAATGATTTTACAAAAGCTATCAGAGCCTGAGCTGGTGTCCAGGGACAATAGTCCTCACTAGTTAGCAAGTTTAGGAAGAAGCATGCATAAAGGAATGAAAATCCCTAAGCACAATTTGTGCATGAGGAGATACCCCACTAATCCAAACTTTGTTTGAGACAAGATCTTCAATCACTTATATCACTCAGGAAATCCTCTTGGCAAAAAGCAGGTTTCTATTTTTCCGTTTTTGGAAAACTGCCTACAGTGTCCTTGAATATCTCTTCCAGCCCCCTCTGGCCCCTTTTTCCCCTTTTCTTGGCCTTTTTTTTTTGTTGTTGTTGTTCCTGCAGAAATCATAAGCACAACGATAGAAATGATAAAATAAAATCTCTGAGCTTACACCAATGGTTCAGTCTGGCTTGTCAGAGGTACCAGCCTCCCCAGCAGCACTGCTCTATCTATTAGGTCCAGAAGCACACACAAGAACAAAAGCTACTAAAAGTAAAACATGGTTTCCCCTTTCCTCAGTGAATTCGAAAATCTAAAAGGGAAACTTGTCCTTCTTTCTGTTCTGCAAGAAGGGCAAGAATCCATAACATGACTTATTGTCAGCTTTTAATTCCTTTTCAGTTTCTTTTTTCCTTCACATATGATAGTAGTTAAAAACTTCAGCCAAGACAGCCTGACTTACTTGTTTTTGTTGTGTCTTTTCTTTCATTAGAGAAGAAGGCATGGCCACCTCCAAACATAAAAGCCTTGAGGGGAATGATAAGTTACCTGTGTTTTTTTGACGGAGAGAATTTGTGCCACCACCTTCTTCTCCCCACCAACCCAAGATGAAAACATGGCAAGTGGTACCCATTCCTCTGCTGACTTCCACAGAAAACCTCTGTCAATGCTTGTATCTGTCTTGTGAGCTGACAGAAGGTCTTGCCTTAGTAGAAGTCATTAGCTGCACAAGTTTAATATCAATGTCTTTGCTCCTGTACTGTGCATTCTCATGCTTCTGCATGGAAGAGCATATTAGGCAAAGCATCTGCTGTTCCATCCAATCTTCCTGGATAATGTTTGATGCATAGTCAGTTATTTCTGCAATCTTTTGGTGTGCAGTAGTTCAGTCATGAGGAATTAAAGACATAGGAAACTGGTTGGTCGGTACACAACTGCTAGTGGTATACAGATGTGTACAATAACTGAAGTCACACACTTGTTAGTCACAGAGCATTTAAAAGCTAGAAGCTCCAACTTTCCTGGAGAAAATGAGTGAGTTTTCTCAGCTTCTTCAGGCACAGTTTTCCTTTATCCTACCTGACTGGAACAAGACTTGCCTCACTTGAAGTAGCCACATGCTGTGTAGTGTCTATATCAAAGTGGGACAGCAATGACCCTGCTGGACAACCAGTGGCTGGTTAAATGTTCTTGTGAGTGTCTCAGTACAGGCAATTGTGGTGTTTGGAGAGCAGCTCTCCACATCTTTTACTCCCTCCCTCACTGCAATTGTCACAAATCATATTAATAACTTTTCTATTTGAGAAAAATCTGCTGGAGATGAAGAAACTTAACAAACCAGTGGAGTGCCCTCAGTGGCTCCCGGTTTCCTTGCAAGGAGCCGCAATGGGCTTGATACATCATTGCTGGTGCTGCCCTTCCCTGTGAGTGCTCCCGGACAGTGTTACCCTTGGGGAACATTTCCCTTCATTAAAATAAATTAAGCCAGGTTAAGAATGAAAAAAGGAGGTGGTGCTTCACACCAAAGCATCATTCAGGTGTGCAATGCCTTATCCCTGGGCACTATGACTGTTAAAATGTATGTGGGACCAAGTCACAGAAAAAAGTGCATCTAGGACTGAGAAACACGAAGAGGTCCAGCCATCCTAGCAGGTTGTGTTCTTACGAAGTATTTATTGAGCAGGAGAACCTTTTAAGTACTTTGCATAGGACATGTCTTAGTCCAGCTGTTTTACAACCAGCGCACAGGATTCCTAAAGCATGTTCTCTTAATGTTTTTTCTTGGGCAATAATTGCTTCAAAACCACACAAATGATCTAAACTGCTGTAGCAGACATTCATAGCAGAGGAGAGAAGAAAAGAGTTGGGTGGTCAGCAGAAGGGAGAGACGTGTCTCCAATAAGACCAAATACAGTCAACAAAACCCTAAATCCACCAGCTGCTGCTGCTCAAGAGGAGAACTTGTGCATCTCCAGGGCTGAGGGGGAAGGAGGCTGCAAGCATCATAAGGAATAAACTCTCAAAAGATTCCCCTAAGGAAAAACACATTTCATATAGGTAGTGTGAATTGGAGTAATAATTCTAACTTGAACCCTGCAGAGCCATGAATTGCTTCCTACTGGTTCTACTAGCAATTAAGAAAAATAAGCTGATTACTAGTGGTCTTAAATTCCCTATGCGGGAGGGGGGCCTGTCACTGGAAGTTATGTAGGAGTTCAGGTCAAAAAAGTCCGAGAAGTCTGCACCAAGTGATGGCATCTCATGGCTGCATGTGGCAGAAGACCACCTCCTCCCTCACCCCATGGCATATCAGCCTGGGCACAGGACCATCTATCTCAGGGAGAGGGTTCATTGTCTTAGACTGAAACCAGTCTTCACTCCTTCCAAAACATTTGAGTTTTGCTTGGATATCAACCCGTCTCCACCTCCAGTACTTCCCCAAATGGCTCCAACTCATGTCTCTGCAATATTATTACTTAATTAGCCCAAGTCCATGCTTGTCTGGATGCCAATGTCCTGTAATGTTGGAGTTTTTACCTCATATAGGAAATCTTGTGCAATGCATTTCTCTGTCAATATCATGTAGTCAAGTTTGCTAGATGGCAAAATGAGATAGTCCTAAGTAACTGGATAACTGCATTTTCTGCTCTGTCTCCACTGTCTGGTTGTTTCCCTGTATGGTGAGGGATTGTGGCGAAGGATTTTACTGCTATTCTAGAAATGGGGGCCAACATGCGATGGTGTGATTGAGGATGGAAGCCTGGCAACCTATGCAAGTTGATCAAGATTAGTTTATTTCATATGAAAAAATAAAACCATAATCAGTAAAATAAAGTAACTGTTACTAATCCCACTGACATGACACTAATATGTTCTTCAGGACATTGGGCTCAACACATCCATTCAAACACCAATGGCTCCTGCAAGAGAACAACAGGGTATTCTGCACGTCCACCAGTGCCTTGCACAATAGTTTCTGCCAGTTTATTAACTCACTTGAAAAGCAGCCTTAAAAAGTGTGAGTAGGAGCTTGAAGTCTAACAATCTTACACAATCTTACAGTCAGCTATTGCTAACCAAATGCAGACCTATTTCAGCAAAATACTCAGATTTCAGATTTTCTCATTACCTGAGGGGTAATTTGAGAGTCTAAATATCTGGTGAATCAATGCTCATGCATCTACTTTTCAAGAAAAAATAATATACTGTGTTTGATCTTTCTGGGATACTTCTACATGGAGCACAAAAGAGACTTACAACGTTGACTTGAACTTAGTATAGGTATAAAATAAACTATCCATGGCTAGCATAAAATGTCATTTTAAAACTCCCAAATATTTTGCATTTGGCATCCTTTATAGCCTGGAGGTTACACAGAGTTCAAATTTAACTTCTGACATTCAGTGCTTAAGGTCTGTGGGAGTTAGGCTCCAAATATGACCTAATGAAGAAAAAGACCTTTATTCTGACAGTAGTTATTTAAACTAACCTGAGAATATTTATAATCAGGCCCCAAAGGATGGTCTTTGCCAAGCTGCCTGCAGCGAGCGAGCCATGTATTGCAGAGAGTTTCCAGGTTGTTCCCTACAGTTGCTGTTGCTTTTGTCATGTTCCACTTCACTTTGGCTTTCCTAGCTTTGATGGCGTTAGTGCTGACTTTTTGTTATTGTATCTCATTCATCAGTCAGGCTATGCTGGAGGTTGAAGCCCTCACCTCGGGGACACAGTCCCAGCTTTGCCCATTGTGTAGCACGCTGGGTGTCTGGTTCGCATCTCACTGACTACTGAGTCACCTCTGGAGAATTTGCTTCCATAGAGAAGAGACCGCTGTTTCATAACCCAGCCTGTGCTCTGGGTAGAGCAACATTTACACGATTTCTGTTTTCCAGCTTTCGGTGTTTCTCCATCAGCAAGCTACAACTTCTCAAGCAAAGCCAGATCTGCATCAGATTTCCTTACAAGTAAGGTCCAATCCCTGTCTAAATACCATCGGTGACGTCCTTCCCTATAGGCAGGAAAGGTCATATCTTTACATCAGGGTCAACATTACTTTCTCTCATTAGCTGAGTGCTCAGGTTAGGCAATTCTAACATATTGTTTACAGCTCAAGCTGATCTCTGTTACTGCAGGAACCTTTCATCTGAGAACAGGAGCTAGGCCAGCCCTCGGGGAAACTGATCTGATTTTTCCATCTGGGTACTTCACGGGTCTCTGTCTGAGATAAATTGCCTCAATTCCTGTCCTCTTTTTCTGTGACTTAATCCATTCCGAAGCAGACTTCAACTGGACTTCAGTGGGATGAGGACACGGCCAGTGACTATGCCGTATCCACATCCTCTTTCTGAGTTGCCTCAATTTAGTGGCCTCAGATCACTGCTCTTCTGCCACAGTCCTGAGATTTATAATCACATTTTCCAATTCCAGTAGTGGAGACAATCCATCGTTTGATATCTCACTCCTCTTTGTGCAAGCAGCTTATCATATACTTGAATGAAATCATCCCTTTGTTTACACTGAAATCTGTCCTCAGTGTGGAGGCTTCTCTTTAATGCTCCAGCTTTAGGCAACATAAAAATGCTCTTCTTCTTGTATGGACATCCTCAAAACAATGTGTTTGCAACCAACCCCACCTTTCTTAGAAATACCTAAATCTCCCCCCTGCATCCCTTTGTGCTGCCGGGAGAAGTTGGAAACCTGGAGAACCTGCACTCTCCTTTTCCCTTGTGCTGTGAATGGCTCTGGACTGCCGGGTCGGTCTCCTGCCTGTGGAGAAACCTTGCTGCCTCCAGTGGAGGGGATCCTGCCTGTGCTGCCCTTTGTGCATCTTCTGGTGGCACAGCTTTTCCCCTAGCCAGTTCAGCCCATCTGTGCACTGGCAAACAAGCAAAGGGAGGGGATGTAAGGGTTCACTTTAGCTGGAATGACTCAGAAGAGTTAAGGATGTAGGTAGTTTTGCCTGGCTCTCTGTTTTTTTGTTGTCTCTCTGTTTTTCTTTGAGAAGAAGCTAAACAAAACTCTGATCAGCTGAAATAAAGAGAAATAAACAACAGGAAGGAGCATCCTTCTTGGACAACCATCTTCCCAGCAGGTCCCAGAACTTACAGTACTTTGCTTTCTTTCTGGCTTCCAGATCTTCCCTCAGGAGGTTCTTTACTTCTGGGACTCCTCCAAGCTTGGCTGCCTAAAAAAATCACCCTTTTGGGGGGCAAGAAAACTTGTTATGAACCTCAATCACTTCAGGGGCTTGTTTTCCCATGCTGTCCCCTATAGCTACAATGGGGGACCTGAGGCCATCATGATGCGTGAAGGAGTGTTGGTGGGCTGGAAGGCATCACATTGACCACTGACAGAGAGAGGTAGGTAGAAACGTGCCCTTTCCACTGCTCAGGCTAACTAGTAAAAGCTTTCCTCTTTCATCATTCCTCTTTTAGCACCAAAACAAATAGCGCGTGAAAACAGCACATGCATCTTGACAAAATGACATGCCACCACTCTCAGCAGCCACCACAAAAAGATGTGGCAAAGTGGTGGTTATCTGGCACTGAATATAAAACTTTTACTGACTGACTGAATACAATGTCTAATCCCAGGCCCCGCAGCTGGGGGCTTTGCTCTGCAGAGAAGTTCATGCTTCTTCAAATTAATTTTCACCTTATTTCCAGGGAACCACAGGCTGTGCCTGAATGCTGGAGGCCAACACTGTTACCACATCAGAAGTAGATGTGACTCCTCAACACTATTTTGAATTCAAACCGATTTGAAAAAAAAGGCTTCTTGTTTGCCCTGGGCCAGAGCTGACCAGGGCTTCAATATCAGTTTCTGGACTGCATCCCGTTTGGAACATTCCTGGCTACCTGCCATGAAGCAGAGTGGAAAAATGTGGCTGAGGCCACATAGGCAATGCAGAGGCAGCTGGTGGCCCCGAAGTGGAATCATGGACTGTTCCTCCAGCACCAGTCTCCTGGGGCAGTCCAATGCCAGCAAAGCTCCCTGCTTAATCTGTTTTAATTGTACATAGGTCATATTTTCTGTGTTTTCCCTCCCAATATTACGCTGATGTGCTAATCCACTGCATGGCAGCAAAAAACCCCTCTGAAATTTGCTACAGTGCTGTCAGCTGCTGGAACTGTAATAACCTCTGGGGCCAACAGCCTGCTGCTTCCAGTTCCCAGCAAGGACTTACTTTCCTTGGCATGAGCAACACGTGCAAAGCCCTACTCTGATAGTTTTTTAAAAGAGAAAGTGGCAAAGTACTTTCATCTTTCAAGGAAGTTTGCAAACAACGGAGAGCAACCTCATGCCATGTGAGCACTGACTGTGGTAGTCCAGCTTCCAGCACAGAGCAGTAAATCATCTCCTGAATGGCTGTCACAAGCACACCAGATCACCACAAAGAAACTATTTTTCTTTCCTCACAACGGCCCATTTGAGATACAACACTGTTCCTAATGCATTCAGCAGGTGCAAGAAAGATTTCAAAATTGGTAGGGTTTTTTTTCCCCTCAGAAATAAGATTTAGAGCTTGTTCGCTCCTTGTGTTTGGAGTTTGGTTTATTTTGTTGTACTCCTGCACTGCTGCAGTTTCCTCCACTTGCTGGAAATGATTGCAGCAGAGCCTCGGGGCAAACAAGAATGTTTTCGGTACTGCAGACAGGGATTTACAAGATGCCTTAATGAGGCACCCCGAGCTGCATTCAAATGTTGCCTCCACCACCTCCCTGGATGGACAGA
This sequence comes from Neomorphus geoffroyi, assembly GCA_033558235.1. Classification (NCBI taxonomy): domain Eukaryota; kingdom Metazoa; phylum Chordata; class Aves; order Cuculiformes; family Neomorphidae; genus Neomorphus; species Neomorphus geoffroyi. The sequence goes on along the minus strand of JAUMJM010000020.1, from coordinate 19,770,932 downwards.
CAGGACCTGTACTGTGGTGCCCACACCTAGGCGCATCGTCCAGATTCCTCAGGTGCTGGTCTGCTGTGGAAGCACTGTTTGTGCCCAGCCACTCTCCTTGCCCTGTGCACAGCACTGGAGTGACCCACTCCTTTCTCTGGACAGAAGAGCCGGTGTCAGCGTAGGTACCGCCAGCCCAGGTCTCCCTGAGAGGCTCTCCCCTCATCTGACGTGTCAGCGGCCCCCGCTGCCCCTTGCCGGTCACTGCACGTTTCCTCAGGCGGTTTCTCACGCACAGCATTTCCAGCACCCTCCATCGCTCTGCCTTCAGGGCAGACTGGGAAGGTGATTTCCAGCTTCTGTTCTCGCTTGGGAATTAGTATGGCACAGGGGTCGGCAAGTATCTTTGGAGTGCCGTGGGGTCAGGTGCTGCTCCCCACTCGTTCAGTCCTCTGCAGCAGTAGCACCGCTGCCGCCGTGGAATGTGCTGCAGGAGCAACCTGTGAGTGGAAAATCGGTCCAATATTTCTTAAAGATGAATTACAAGCATGTTACTTTAAAACCTAGGACATAAGCATCTGTCAGGAAGACATTGTAATAGTAATTAAAGATGCATTGCATGAGCCATTAAACACTTTCCTAGTGACAGCGCTTTGAGCACATCTGAAGCAAAACATGGGAAATGGAAGGGAAAGGCTGCTCATACCCCAGCGTGGGGCTGTTTCCTTGGAAACTATCCATGCAGGGAATCCCCCCCACAACAGCATTGCTGCCACCAGCTAACAGATGAGAGTCAAAAGCACCCTGAGAGCAAGTTGCCAACTCATAGCAGCCAAAACACTGGGTTGGGCAACTTCATCCATGGGATACTGATCAGAAGATCTTGGCAAAACTCTTCTGAAGAAAGAAGGGAAGCAGCAGTTTCTGAACCAAGTTTGGTTCTGGATAGCCCATAGGCAGAAACTAATGATTACTCATCCAAAGCTGTTGCATTTTATGTGGCTGTCATACAGCTGTGAGTATCCCTTTCCTCTAAACAATAGCATTAAACAGTTTTATGAAATATAAATCAATAATGGTTTAATAGCAATCACTCTAAAAGCATACCTTGTAACAGAGAAGTGGGTTTTGTCTTCTTTTAAGCCAATGGATCAGATTTTATAGTTGAGTTGTACTCTCACAACAGCCCTTTCTGCCACGGTTTGCCATGACAGAGGCAGCGTTTGCCCAAGTTGGCAGCAGCAGTTGCCTCAGGAAGAAGGCTTCTGGAAGAAGACTCTAATTCTTCAAGTGCTAAGATGGCCTTAGTATAATGGAACAGGGCTTTCAAACCCCAGACCCTTGATATTACCTTTAATATCTATATTGTTTGTGGTATGTCAGACCCTTTTACGCCCACAGTATCCATTGTCATGGGAATGTACCCCTTAACGTTGGAACTGGGCTGGGCTGAGGTCTATCAATAAGGGATGCTTTTAGTAACTGCAGTGGTTAGTGTAAAGCTAGTTCCTCTTCAGAGGTTTCTTTGCAGTGGCCATTTCTACATGCCAAGATCAACTCTCTGCTATTTTGGTTTTATGTTGAGGAAGGGGATTTCATGCAGCATGATGGTAGCAAAGAATAATATCATTAATGTGGTCACAAAGAAAAAGAGAAAAAGAGAAGGGTTGTAGCAATTATAAACAGTGGCAGTAAATGCAGCTATGTATGTATTAGAATACTGCACAAAATAATATATACTATAACTAAAACAATATGAGGGAATACTTTGTCTTTAAATGGTTTAAAGTTATATAAAGTATCTCCATATAATGTCTGAAGTTCATGTATGCGTACAGAGCAAACAGTTTCTGTTTGGACAAGGTGCCTTGCATCATCTGAGCTTAAGTAGGAGTTTCCTGTCTGAAACATATATTTGATGGGAAATCTGAAAGGAAAGACCAAATATTTGAAGGTTAAACTATAGCAGGGAACTTCCTGAACTCAAAACTTCAAGGGAAGGGTGACTGCTCTGTTAGGATGATAAGATCCGCTCCCTGACTCCATTTGGTCCTTTTCAGCAAAGACACTCCTGTGTAAACCTACTGACTTTGACCAACAGCATTTAAGGAGTTCTCTTGCACAAGACTCCTCTCTACTTACATGGGGAAAGTAGAGCACAAACACATTTTCCTCTTCCTTCATGTAAGCCTGAAGCCTGTTTCTGCTGCTTTGGATGTAACACCCATTGCAACTGGAAGGAAACCAGCTCTGGAAAAAGATGGATGCGAAGCAGAGAGTGGCTCTGGGAGACCCCAGGTGAGACGTAGTTATTATTCCTCTGAAGCTGCCACTGGGACTTTGACCCCACCATGCCAGGCAGGTGGTGTAGCCATAAGGAAAGCTGATGGACTTCATCTGCAACAGAGACAAGGGGGAAGGTTGAGGTGGCATTGTCAGGATCATTGTGGAGAAATGAGGTTCACAGGGGAGAGATGACTCCCAAAGGGCATACAGGAAGCTGGGCAAAACTGAATCCAGGTCTTCTGCTGGTGCTTAGGACAGGTGGGCAGGATATATGAAATGCCGACATTACTGCATCAAGGCAAAAATAAAAATAAAAATTAACTCCCCAAGTGCACTCAAGACATGTGTCCTACATCTCCCTCTTTTCCCTCCTTCTTCCTCCTTTTGCCAGTTTCTGCAGTTCCTAAGAGCCTACCCAGTTTTGAAGGTGGGAACATGGGAAGAGTGTATTTAGGAGAGAGCCCAAACTGCTTTTGTTTTGCAGAAGTACTTTTTTCTGCCTGTATCATGTGGAAAGGTTAGAGCAGATTTAAGTTAAAAATAAAAGAAACACCACACCCATAAATGGTAATACAGGGTGATAATCAGAATACTCCTTCTGGGCTCAACCAAATGGTCATCTATAGCCCAGCACTCTCCGAGGCCATATCAAAACAGGGCAAGCACTTGATGACCCTTCTCCCAGATACTTTCCCATCCTGCAACAATTCAGGGACTCTCTGAGCCCCTTTCTGCCAGATGTGCAATGCTCATCCCTGCACACTCCATACATCTGCAGAGGGGCTGAGTCAACAAACGGCTTCTGACCAACACTGAAAGTCTCCAAGAAAGGTATCTCAGGAGTGAAATAGGATGAGGCTGAACCTACTTGAACTTGTGGAAAGACCTTGCAATGTTTAGGGGAGGATAAGAAGGATGAACCTACATGAGGTATGGTTGCCAAGCAAATAATGACACATCAAGATAATAGCAGTGCAGTTTCCTGAATTTCATCATACAAAATTATTTTGATGGGATAAATCCTTTGAAATCGTATACTACTATTCATGAATATACCACAAGTGTCTTCATCCCTATAAATAACCTCTGCCTGCTCAAAGGCAGTTGGTACTCTTTGTGATGCTTTAAAATGAGGAGACAACAGCATACTTAAGCAATTTGAGCTGGTTTTGTGATTTCTAGGCCTAAAACTACTCATTGTCTTATATTTTTAATGTTCTCCTATTATTATTATTATTATCATCATCATTATCATTATCATAATTATTATTACTACTGTTACTATTATTATTTTCTTCGGTAGTTAATGGAACAAAAATACTCATGGTCCTATGGGTCAGATCTCTAACCAAATCAGAAGCACTAAGGCAAAGAAATGTTATTTTACTTCCTCCTTGCAGGTCACCACTGACAAGTTGAGAGAAATGACTCTGCTGGATTCTCTGCGGTGAATCACGCCGACACTAGATGTCAGCCCAAACACACGAGTGCTTCTGCTCTAAACTGCGAACAGGTTCGTGCAAGCCCATGCTTGGGCGAGCTCTCCTCTACCCTGGCAGTCTTCACCGCTGAAAGAAGAGGAGTTGTAGCATTGCAATGGCAAGAGGAAAAAGGGAGGGTAGGCTCTTGCATCTTTGCACCATGTCCCTTTTATAATAACCATGTTTTCACACAAGCCAAAAGGAGACAAGTGTTATGGAGCGAGAACTCCAAAACCAAGTTCCTGCCCTGGTCCTAGAATGTGCTGTCAGGGGGTTCATGTCTCATGGGGACCACCAGCAGCAGCATCCTCACTCCTTGCGTATGGATGCAGCTCCTTGGGCAGGCTGAGACCGTCCCTGTGGACGCTGCCAGGGAAGACGGACAGCTGCAGGGGTTCTATTGTTATTAAAAGAGAAAGCAGCTATACTGTTATCTCCAAAAAGCTGTGAGCTGCAGGCTGTCCTGAGCTTGGACAACCAGGCAGAATAGGCACTTCCAATTTTACAGTGAAGTGAAACCAGTGACTGACCAGGCTACTTTTTGCAGTCAATCAAAAGCTCTGTTAGCACGTTTTCTCCTTATGGCATTGTTGCCCTAGAGCATTTAGCTCACAAACACTGGTAACCAAGGCTTGTGTTGACCAAAAGCCCTGTGAAGACAACAGAAACTGCCTGGGAGAAAATAGCGTTTCCTCTCATTTCCGCTCTGGCTGGGGACAAAGGCGATTTCCCCTTCCCTTGTTTAGAAAACAGCCTTCCTTCCCCACTTCCCCCTCATTCTCCCCAGCTCCCACTGTGGCAGGCAAGCCTGGCAAAGGGTCCAGGCTGCAGAGCCAAGATGCCTTCATGGAAGTCGGGAATTAAAGATTAAAAGTTAGCAGTGAGTGCGTGCTTCCATGCCTCTGTTCCTGCATTCCCCCCTTCTGATTTTTAAAGAATGAATCTACTAGGTTCCATATCCCTGCCTGCCTTTTCTTGTGCCCTGCTGTGCAATGAGAGGTGGGCAGAGATCACTAGGCCAAAACCCAGTTGGGCTGCAGCTCCACAGGGCGCAGAGTATTTCCAGTGCACTTGCCTGGGACACCCGTGGCCTGGCCAGGTCTCACCGTGGCAGACATGCGGTTCCTGAGTCTGAGCTGGCTGGCATAGGAAAGGCTCAGGCATCCCTGCGCCCAGCCCTCCTGCTTTCTCGGTGACCTTGGTTCTCACAGAGACAAACCTGGAGAGACCTGCAAGGTCTGGCACTTTTAAAAGTACCTCTGTCTTTCAGTGGAGGGGTTTTCAGCAAAGCAAATACAAACAATTCTGGCTCAAAATAACAATGATTTAAACCACTCCAGCCTGGCATCCCACAGTACATAACCTGTACTGTTAGCTTAGCTGCCTAGTGATATGTGTTTCATTGTCTGAGCCACTTCCTTAAAGAACAACCAGATGAGCTGTGGATACACTTTGTTCTTGTTTACCATGGAAGAGAAAGAAAACAGCAGAACAAACAAGCAAACACACTGCTCTAAGCAGTGACACTTCAGCTGCTGAGACCCACGTCAGGGGTGACAAGGCTGGATTGCAGGGGGTCAGCATTGAAAAGTACATGTGATGCCAGGCAGGAGGGGTTCTTGGCTTTCAATGGTTTGACATCACGCCTTTCCCTGGTTTGTTTGGGTTTTTTTTTATCTTTCCTTTACGAAGCTCTGCTCCTGGCCCAGATCCTGGCAACAGTTCTTTATACACCACAGTTGCCATAGCCACTAAAGGGTAGACAGCAAACAGTGCTGCTGCAGCAGCAGTAGCAGGAACCACTGCGCCTTTCTGGGTGCAAGGATGCACAGATGCATAGGTACGTGGGTGAGTGGGTATGTGGATGCACGAGTGTGCAGGTGCATGGTGGCACTGGGGCATGAGTGCATGGGTGTGGGAGTGCACGGATGCAAAGGTGCATGCGCAGACATCCCACCAGGGGTCCAGCACCTTCTGCTCACTTGCAGGCATAAGCATCCCAGGAACTGTCGCAGAAAATCTCTAATGTGAACATGGCAAAATGTTTTGCATGGGCTCAGTATGAGCATCTGTAACTTTATATCTGCTTTGAAAATGGGGACATATTTTAGCGAGGGAAGGAGTGGGACTGCAAGGATGCTCCGCATGCGGCCAGCTCTTGTGCACATGCAAGTCATGGTGATCAGCAAAAGTCAGCACCCAGCAGTTCAAGGAAGAATGGGCTTCCTGCAGAGGCAGCCCACCCTTCCTGCTGGTCATCTTTCCTCCTGTGTACAGGATTTGTGAATGAGTGAAAGAAATCAGACCAAAGTCTGTTAGCACACTGCAGGTAACAGCCAAAGAGGGAAGAGATGTCCAGCAGCTGCTGGCTAGGCAGCTGTAAGGAGCGGGCTGTAGTGAAAAGGAGGTTTCTAATGTGGGACAACCACCTGAGAAACGTGCCTGTTCCTGTTACATCACCTCCACAGGGATTTATTGAGGTCCCCAGCAGAAAAACTGTCACTGGGGGTTATTCATGATGGATAGCTGTAGAAATTGCCACCCACTATTGTATTTTTGCCTCTGTGCTGCTGGAGACATGGGGGCAGGAGCACCTGTAGCAGGCCTGCCCCAGCCACCCAAGCTTGCAGTTTGGTGTGTGATTTAAGCCTGGAAGCAGTGAGGATTTGAATCTGCCATGCAGTGGGCTGCCAGCGGAGGGGAAGCTGAACTGCCTGTTTTGCTGCTGCCCCAGTTGTAGCAAAGGTGCGAGAAAAAGGAATCAGTGCAGTGACATCAGCTAGTTTTGATTTTCCAGAGCCGTTGGTTACTCATGGTATGTTCATTTTGTTTATATTCTGTTCTGTAAACAGAATAGTTCCCTTCTTTTGGTGGCTTTATGCTCTCTAAATTGCCCTAGCACATTTACCATCCCTAGTTTTACATTTGCGTGCTTGTTTCTCAAGCCAATTCTTACAGTGTTTCTTAAATCATGTCTACTGCCGTTTGAATCCCTTCCAGTTTCTTGCCCATCTGTTCAATGCCAAAGTGAACAAAATGCTCATACTTCATAGCGATATCCACTATGACACGGAAATCGGAGTCTTATGCAACTGAAGTTTTGGGCCTCCCCAGTCAAATAACATCAAGATTAATACATTGATCTTTATGCCTCTAGTGACTGCACCTTTCTTCTTAAAATTTGACCTTTAAACTAGTACACAGGGTTTCCATGGGTAAGCTTCCCTTCCCTTCCCTTCCCTTCCCTTCCCTTCCCTTCCCTTCCCTTCCCTTCCCTTCCCTTCCCTTCCCTTCCCTTCCCTTCCCTTCCCTTCCCTTCCCTTCCCTTCCCTTCCCTTCCCTTCCCTTCCCTTCCCTTCCCTTCCCTTCCCTTCCCTGCCCTTCCCTGCCCTTCCCTGCCCTTCCCTGCCCTTCCCTTCTCTCATGGAAGCCAGATGCCTGCCAAAGTCACTCCGTCACTCCATGTCCTCAGCAGGACAAGGGAGCGAGAATATAGTTGAAAGGCTTGTAAATGGTAAATTGTATTTACCATTATGTCTAATTCATCAGACAGCAAAAGAAAGCCCGAATCGTAATTATCCCATCCCTCATGAGGCAATGTTGATGCTTAAGTGTTTCCCTCACTTAGTCAAGACTTCTCCCCTTTTGCTGCATAGTATTTTTCTCTGAGGTCACTTTGCAGCTCTGTTGGCTAAACTTGGTGAAAACCTGTTCCTAGAAAAGTTTATCACTCACTGGCATAATCCAGAGCACACATCCTCCTGTTTAAGCAGCTCACACAATGCTGTCAGCAGCATGTGTGAACACCAAAAACCGTCAAGTGATGACAAGCCTGAGAAGGGCTGGTGGGACATGTTGGCAGGGCAAAGGGGTTTTCTGTCTTGTTGAGGTTACAGAGACTTCCGCATATCTGTTCTGGATGCACAGCTGTAGAACTCCTCGTGAAGTAGTTTTTCTCCCCAGTAAGATCATATTAAAAATTATCGGTTAGAATAACGGTGTTATAGTTGAATTAAGACAAATAAAGTCTCAAATGGTTCATTAACGATTTATTTAAGATAGGAAAGCAAATGCAGTGCTGGGCGGCCAGGAAGTCGCATCTTCACCATGGCTCGCAAAAGTTTGGGTAACTCAAGCAGTCTTTTATACCCTTTTTTTCTCCGACTTGCTGATTTCAGCAGTTACACAAACAGGATAACAACACCTGTTAATCTTAAGCAAGATAAAGCAAAAGCAAAAGCAAGTACGTTATGTTAACATAATATTTCACTAAGCAGACAACACTGCAACCTTGAGATAATGCCGTGCCTCATTCTTTCTTAAACAGGGTGTTTTGTGCCTGGAACAATGAGGCCGTTTTCTCCTTGTATCCTTTTGTTTAAGCAGCAAATTGTTCTTGATTTCTCACAACGGTGAAAGGGTTAAAGCTGTATTGCAGAGCAGGAATTGGAAGAAGTCTCAAGTGAATGTCTGCACTTGTGTTCAGGCCCTGCAGTTTTCTGCTCTTGTTTCCTCCTGTCTCCAGCTCTCTAAGTGAAAGTGAGGTTGATGTGGTTCAGTGCAAATATCAGGCGCTTTGCTCCAGCTATAGCTTTGCATGTGGGTAGGGAAGGGGCCAGGGCTGAAATTCTCTCCTAGTATCTATGAACAACCTGAATACCTTGCAGCTGTCAGGGCATGCACCGTAGCATCTCACAAACCATTTGCAAACCTTTACGTGTGGGTGAGTACGGAAGGTACAGAGAACGGGCTGTGTCTGAGAGTTGAGCTCATTAAACCATCTGATTGCCAACAGCTGATTCAAACTGCAGTTCTTCCGACTGTATACCCAGTTTGGTGCACATCAGCAGGTCATTGGACAGTCTCACACTCGCACAGGGAGAACAAGTATTTGAAGATTAGTTTCCCTTGAGGACAGGCACTCCCAGCTGCCTGTTAAAAGTGCAGCTTACCAAGTTACTGTAAGAAGTCCTTGGACTATGGGCTGATAACTTGGATTTTCTGCAAAAGTCAAGTATCACAGCCTGAAATCTTAGAAATGGCAAACACATTTTGTTGTGGAGGTGGGGATTGGAAGTGCCCACATGAATGCCCAATGGAAGAACCCCCACTCCAGTTACTTACACATTGCTTTCAGTGAAGACGCAGGAGGCTGAAGGGGTGGGATCAGGGTGCCACGCCACCCACATGGGTCTGTGGGCAGCTCCATCACCTCCGAGGTTTCACGATGCAGTGCTAACACCTAGACTTTCAGGGCCTGCCCAGGAGTAGATTTTTGCTTTCTAAGTCATGTGCTGAATTTTCAGTGTGGTTTGTACTTTCTAAGAAGTGAGCTGAAGTGAAGCCTGACAGCCAGCCAGTGAGCAACACTGCTTATCTGCCCCAGCAACAGCAGGTGCTATGTATATGTAGGGGAAAACTTGTTGTGGGTCAGGAGAAGATGTAAAAACCCCTTCAAATCACTCTAAAGATGGAGTGAGAAGGTTGTTTTTTCTTACAAGAACATCTTTTATGAGATCTCTTTTAAACTTCATTTGAAATGAAAGGAGGATGGTTTTTTTTTTATTGCTGCTAAGAAGCATTTTTCAGTCTGACTTGAAAATTACATGAAACTCCAGCTTCAAAGTAGGTTTATTTACAGACTTGAGTCTAAAGAAATTGTTGTGCATCTTCAGTTAGCAGGCAGAAGAGGAGTTGGTCGGGGTATGGATTGTACTCCCAGGTACAAAATCGGTGGGATTACAGTTGAAAACTAACCCATGATTAGCTGAGTCTGGATATCAGAAAACATCAAACACAAGAGATTTGGGGTCAGTTCTTCCCATGAGATCCATAAGGGCAAAATTTATAGCTGCTTTTTGATATGAAACTTTATAAATTTACAAGAAGTTGAAGTGGTAGCATGCTTGAAAGCTAAGGGAAGGGGTCAGACAAAGTCTTATCTGGACTTAAAATGCATGTGGAGCCCACTAGAAAGACACAGGAGAATGTAGGGGACAGGTAACCATGGACTTACCTCTACTTTCTTTGCAGCTATATTTTTTTGCAGAGAAAGACCAGGTTATGGAGAAATGACAGTGGAAAGCTAGAAACTTTGATCAAGGAGAAGGACCTACGACCAGCCATGGAGCAGCCAGCAGCATCTTGGCTGGTGCTTGTTCTTTCCACCCTGGCCTTTGCCTAAGGAGCTGATGTTGGGAGTAAGAGGTCTAACTTAGGGCCCTCGGTGTCTTCTGGAGCATATTTCTACCAGAAGCCATCTTCTTTTCCAAGGTGGCATCAGCTACAAGAGGCAGAAGAGCCATTCACTTCTAGTTTAAGGCTTTGACACATCTTCATGATCTGGTGCCATGCGAGAATCTAACAGCACACAGAGGTGTATTTCAGTCAGCAGGCTTTCCTGAGCAGTCTGGTAGCGGCAGCTGAACTGGTGTCTTTCAGCCTCTTCCCATTTATTTTTTTTATGTTTAGAGTTTCATTGGTGATTTTTATTTTTTGTTTAGTTTTAGTTTCTCTGTAAGTAGATGAGGCAAAAGAAGGTAGAGCTACATGGAAAAAGAAGCTGTTCTTTGCCAGAAAGGGATGAAAGAAAAATGATGAGTTATTCTTGTCCAGCCTCAGCCTGTCACTTCTATAGCTGGATGAAGCACTTCTTTAATTTAATTTCTGCCCTGTGCTTTGCTGTCCCATGGCACCGTGCTGACAGTTACTGAGGCACAACTACCTGTGGCTATATCTGATCAATCTAGCAGTGCTCAGAAAGCTACACTGTGCAAGGGATATCAGCCTTGCCCTCTGCAAACTGAAGCATGGTTCCAGATTCAAGGCATCACAAATTATTTCCATGGGAACATAAAATCCATGACAGGCTGGAGTGTCACAGTACAACCTTGTTCTTTTGGGGTTTTAGTGCTTCTTGTGAAACCCATTATTCACAGGCAAGCAGTTGTACTCATGAATAATGGCACACACACCCCCGCCGTTAGATTTTCCCCTTCTGCACGATGTTTCCCCGCCACTGCCACTGTGATTATAGAAAGGGTTTGGTAACTCATTGCCAAGTGCTGCTGTGCTCTGAAAATCAGCTCAAATTATTTAATTTCAAATAAAGAATTAATTATGGTAATGATCATATAATTCACTTAAAAGGCAGCCATGTACTGCAAGATTGCATCTTGCTCTGCAAGATGATTGCGTGTAATGTTACACACCATATGGGGAAGTAAAGCCTCCCCACACAGCAGTGCCTGGCCTTCCAGTCCTCCGGACAGCTCTGCCTGGCTTCAATCTGAGGTGGCTGTGGCCAAGACTGCAATTTCCTATAGGAGCCCTATACCAGTATTATTGGCCATGCAGTGGGTATTGCAAATGGACCAGTTGTACAGTCAAATAGAAACATCTGCATATGAACAAGTGCATTTCCAGTTAGGGTCCTGGAAACAGTCTTGTCTTCAGCAAGGACAATTAGTCTTTCTAATCATGAAATTTCCAGAGTTGTGGCAAGTCCTGTTCCCCCCCCCCCCCCCATTTACTACGTACTCAGTATAACACAAATACAGCTAATGGGTGTGATTTGGGTGTATTCCAATCCTTATTTCAGTACATAGTGGGTAACGGGGGGATTTTAGAACAAGTCGTACAGGAACCTTTTACATCGGTTGATAAAATACAGCATCTGATAGGGAATTAAACTTAAAAACATCTCCAGGAAAGAACAGTGTGTGATGTCCAGCAGCCTCTGAGTCCTGTGTCGCTTGCTTTTTAACACCAGTGCCACCAGCACCGGCCCACTTGTCATAGTGGTGCTTGTTCTGATAAGCCAACATCCTTCCGAGCACAAAGGTACATATTTAATGCTCAACACAATAATTTCCATCAGTCTGAAGAGGTACTGAAGTGATTTGGTGGAGTGGAACAAAGTTTGGTGGAAGGCACATGAAATGCTTTAGTTTAATAGATGAGCATTTTTAATAGGCATCTTGGCAGTTATGTATTATGGCTTAGTACCTCTTTCAGTGGTCAGCAGATAATTTTAAAGCTTTGCTCTGTTTTTCAGTTTCTTTTTTTACATTGGACCACATAAACGGAGAGAAGATTTAAGTGGTTTTAGTTCCTGTATAAAGACACTGTATCTGACTTTGCTTGATATAGATCTAATCACAAATTAAAGGATTTGGATGGACATATTCTAATGTCCACACCAGCTAAGATGGAAGAATTCCAGGATATCTAACCCTAGTGAAAATAAATTAACACTATTTTTTATATTTTCATTTAAATATGAAGAAAATTTGAATTTATATATATTTCTATAATTTGAATTTCTAAAAATATGTATGTTTATATATATCTCTTTAAACCAACCTCAGTATTTGCACTTTTCTGTTGAAACTTTTTTACTCAGTTTTATATTGCATCTTGTCACAAATGACTTCTAGTTCTAGAACAGGAAAATAGACTTATTCTTTATTTCTCTGAAATATCGTCCTTGACACATCACCATCACCTTACATTTAACAAACCTAATATTAAATTCATGAAATTTCAAAGTCTTTCTCATACTCTTTATTCTGTGTCACTTTTGACTCCATGTAATCATTTTTGGAAGGATTTCGCTAGGAAGATCAACTTCCTTATAGTCATTTTCTGTGCAGGTGAACAGTGTGCATTACATGAGGCACTGCCCCAAAATACAGCGGGGGGGCGAGGACTGCCATTGCACTCACGGAGGCACCATCACCCCTACCACACTTGGCTACCCAACCTGGTACCTCCCTGGGTTCCTGTGTTTTCACTTCCATTTAAATTTACCTCCAAGTTTGATCTTTACAGAGTTTTAGCATGGTTGGTTTGGATTGATAATTGCTACGGTCCTGTAATATCTTTTACTCAAGAGTTTATTAATCTGTTCCCAGCTGTAATTCCATCTTGGCCTAGTTTTGTCCAAGGAATATGAAATGTTCTTTATTCCCAGAGCAACAGATGCAAACATCATTCTAAGAACGGGAAGCTTATCAAACACCAGTACAATACTTTTCACTGATATTTTAAGGAATGCTTTGGCCTGAATTTCTTAAGGAAGAGATGCTGCTTTCTGACCTCTATATCACACTGCAGGTTTACCTTACAGAAGCCGCAGGGGAGCATGTCATAGTTTGTATTTATTTAGCTAAAGAAATTGTAACTTGGTACGTGCTTTTATGGATTAGCCATACACATTACAGAGCAACACTTGGGTTTACCCCATTTTTCCCCTTGAGCAATGTGCAAATAGTGTTTCCTCTTTTGATCAAAGCTGCTTTTGACCATACCTGGGAGCTGCAGCGATGAAACCAGAGGAAACCTCAAAGTCCTTTTCCCAGCAGAGCAGAATTGGTAAGTGCCCAGCAATACCTGCAAGGGCACAGGTACCTGCTAGCAGGTTCTCTTTATAAAGCTTTAATAAGGATTTCAGGCCAGATTTGCACTACAGTCAATGCCCCAAACTTCCTGACTTGCCACTCAGTTTCTACCACCCACTCACTTCTGAAAGCCCTGCTAGGTGCCAGTTCCCACTGTGCTGCCATCAGCCTTCAAAAATGAAAATGATAGGAACTATTCAGATGAATATCAGGCCCACGTGCCTACTGTGTCAGGTGTTCCTGTGGGAAATTTCAGTTGCAAAATGTGACTTCACAACCATAACTTTGTCATTTCTTCTTTTTTCTCTTTTCTCCTTTCTCTTTTGCTATTGTTTTTTTTTCTGACCTCGAATGCAGAGACAGAAAAATAGACAAAGTGCTATTTCTTTTTAGGCTAAGAGAAGTGTGTGACTTGTCATACTAACCACAGTGGATGTACAAAGCTGCACCTTCTCTCCTGTAACATTTTACTAATAACTCAGAAACTGAGGCTTAAATAGTTTTCTTTGGCTAAATTTCACTCCAGAGGTAGTCTGAGGTTTCCCTGCACACTGAAAGATAACAAGAGAACGTGTTGTGTAATGCCAGCTGATATTTAATACAGATTAGTGACTGGAAATAAGGAGCTGAAACTGTTGTACTGAATCCAGCCATTCCTCCACAGTCCACAGCATAGGAACTGCTCACTGCTAGGTTAGCAAGTTCGCCACTCTTTACTAAAACCAGCCCTTTTAATTTAAATTTCACTTCTTCTCTCAGTTTTGGGATGATACAATTCCAAAAAGAAGTTCTTGTTTCTTTACTTTCCTCCCTTTAATTCAGCAGGCCTGTGTAAAACACCGCTGAAGAGGGCCGAGCACGCTGCCTTCCTCCCTCGATCATGCCCAGGCAGCCTCTGCATTGAGCAACACCAAACATCTGCAGGGGAATGGAAGTGGCTGTCACAAACTGTATTCAGTGGCAATTTTGAAAAGTCTTCATGGACACACCAAAACAATACAGGTTGATTTGTTTCTGCTGAATACACAGGTTTTGCAGACCAAAAGAGAGGCTTCTTTTGGTGTGCTAGAGCATCTTCTGTCTGTGCACACTGTGCAGTACTGGTGTGAAGAAGCAAGGTGCTCAGGAACCTGTGTGACTATTCATTGCACAGGTCTGAAGGGAAGTGATAAACCCTCATGGGGTGCAGTGACCCACTCCTGAAAATGCATGCTTCTGCCTTAGCTAGGAAAGCCAGGCTTAAGAACAGGTGACTGCAGGTTTAACATACATCAGAGACTGCTGTTGCCGGACTCCTGTCTTAGCACTGGCCTGGTAAAATGGGGATGATGCTTGACTCATACATATATCGTGTTCTGTTGCATTTGGAAATTGCCTCACTGCTGCTAGGAAAAAAAAATCTATTCAGGTCTCAGTGTGAGCTCAAGAACTCTGAGTTCATGGCTTAGCAAAGAAGAAATAAGGGACCAGCTCAGGGTAGGAAGACTCCGTCCCCAACGCAACATGAAGCTCATTTCTCCCCTTGCTCAGCTTTATGCAAGGGACAGGAACTCTCACACGGGATAGCAAGAGGGAACCGACTCCTGCTCCTCAACTCTGTGCTGGCCTCACCCCAAGGGTCCCATGTCACTGTACCGCTGGAAAATCGGTCTGTCTGGTGTTCTCCCTCTCCGTCTGGGCATGGATGCCACAGCTGTGTGTGGGAAAGCCCCCCTGGCTTGGCACGCATGGAAACCACTATCAGAGAAGGCAAGTAAGGGTGGCTAGCAGGAGCTCGCCACAGATTTGCAGAAGTCTTGCAAATTGAAAAAAACATTTCAGCCACAGCTGCTACAAAATGGCCAAATTACTGGTGCAGCACTGAGATAAAATAAATCTCTGCTTAAAATCAATTACTTGTATTTATTGAGAGGACCATGAAGATTATCAGAGGGCTGGACCACCTCCCATAAGAGGACAGGCTGAGAGAGTTGGGCTTGTTTAACCTGGAGAAGGCTCTGGGGAGGCCTTACAGCAGCCTTCCAATGCTTAAAGGGGGCTACAGGAAAGCTGGGGAGGGAATCTTATCAGGAATGCAGTGACAAAATGAGGAGTAATGGTTTTAATCTGAAAGAGGGGAGATTTAGACTAGATATCAGGAAGACATTTTTTACTGTGAAGGTGGTGAGACACTGGCACAGATTGCCCAGAGAAGTCGTGGGTGCCCCCTCCCTGGAAATGTTCAAGGCCAGGTTGGATGAGGAATTGAGCAACCTGATCTACTGGAAGGTGTCCCTGCCCATGGCAGGAGAGATGGAACTGGATGATCTTTCAGGTCCCTTCCAATCCAAACCATTCTATGATTCTATAATATTATGATTTATTAGAAAAGGCTGTAAATTAGGAGAAAAATAATCTCGGTTTCAGCTTGGTTTCTGGAAAAGCAACAATTTCAGCCGCTTCTCCAGCTAGCAAATCCTACCCTAAACCATCTCACCCCAGTGGCTGCTTTCACCAAGTTGGAAAGAAACAGTAGAATAAATCTGCAGGCAGAGAGAACGATAGAGATACAGTCAGCATCATCTTTCTCTCTTCCTCCTTCCCTGTCATCTCTAGTCTTTGTAGCTAAAGTCTGTAAGACTCCCAAGGGTACAAGGGCCTTGACTGAGGATAATGCTTGTTTTTAGCTCCATTTTGTCACCTTAGAAGCTTGCCTTTTATCTCTGCTTTTTATCAGATAGAAAAACTAAAGACAGTTTGCTGCCCTTCAAAGTGCAGGGACAGCCTATATGTGTGTGTGCAGGTGTTAGCACGTGTGCACCAGTCAGCTGCAGCCCACCATCATGCAGGCTGGGCTGCAGAGCAGCGCAAAGCAGCTCAGCGCAAGCAGCTCTTCTGAGACCATGGCTTTTTGAACGAGGTGAAGAGGGGCTGAACTAAGGCAACACATTCTGCAGTTTCCCCTTGCTGCAAAAACAAATCTTTTCTAAGCACCTGCTTCCTCTTTGAAAGAAAGTTACACTCTTCAGTGAAAACCAGACAAGAGTGTGAAGGAACAACTTTTAAAAAGCTCTCAAAAATAGATCATTCATTGCACATGATGGGCTTCTTTCGTTGCACGGTCAGAAGTACAGATGTGCAAGGTATTTGCATGCACTGCCTCTTCAGGGGTGCTGTACCCCACAGTCAGGCAGGCAGTAGGACAGCAGGCAGCTCCAGAACACTTTCCATAGCAGCAGGGGCTGGAAATGAGCTTGTTCTCAATTAGACGCTGATGCTTAAAAGCACCGCTCATGCCAGCAGGCCTCCTGGCATCTGCAGGTTCTTCCAACCCACCTTTTGCACTGCATTGATTAGCCACATACTTAGCACTGCATGCATCAGCTAGCTGCGATTTTTAGTCCCTCAGTATGGTTACACTGCTCCAGTCCATGCCACGGACATTTAAGCGAAGGTCAGCCCTGGTTCAGATTGCTGCCCTGGGAAGTCATCAATCACTGCCACAGCACTACAGGGGTCCTGCACACCCACCCCACTACCTTTGCCCAGGAACTGCTATTGTGCAACTGTCTGTCTCTGTTTTATACCCTGATGACCCAGTGAAACTAGTTTTTTAGGTCTCAGCTGGGCTCCTGCAGACGTGGGACCAGTTACGTATGCCTGGGGTTACTACTGAAAACTGTCAGTTGCTAACACATTCATCCAGGTAACTGAGATTTAACATGTGCCCAAATCATCCACATCGTTCTGGGAAGCCTGAGTACATGTGGCACTTACCTTGTATGTATGTCTGATGAAATCAGAATGCTTGTTTTATGGCAATTGCTCTGAAGCAGTTGAAGAGCAGTACTTTTTCACATCTTTAGCTGGATGGAGAAACTCATTGCCGGGGGATACTGGAGTAGCTGAAACCATGAAAAAGTTCAAAAAAGAAGTTAGACAAATTTGTGCAAGGCATGCCCATCAGGACTATCAAATACAGTCATTCAGATGCAACCTCCCACTCATAAATTCTCCAATTTACTAGGAGGATTTACCAAGGAAAAATCACTCTAGAGTTGCTCTGGCTTCAATAATCTTTTCCAAAATACCTGTTCCAAGTAATTTCTGGGGACAGGATACTGGTCTGGTCAGGCCAGTGATCTGACGCACATCCCTGTCCTCCTGTTGTAAAAACTATCGTGTGGCTGTAATAATTAATCAGCTGGAAACAGCCCAAACCCAAAGAACAATGCCGCAGTACTGAGCACATATTTACT
This sequence comes from Neomorphus geoffroyi, assembly GCA_033558235.1. Lineage (NCBI taxonomy): Eukaryota > Metazoa > Chordata > Aves > Cuculiformes > Neomorphidae > Neomorphus > Neomorphus geoffroyi. The sequence goes on along the minus strand of JAUMJM010000020.1, from coordinate 19,753,547 downwards.
CAGTCAGGGGAAGCAACAAGAAAATGAGCTTTGCTCCAAGCAATGCAGAAACACCTACCAGAGACATGCGAAAGCAGAGCAAGAGGGCAGTTCCTATGGGAGACATGGTACCCAGCCGCACAGCTGCTGTCTGGAGTTGCTTTGAAAATGCGTGATGCGGCCCATCTCATAGTAAATGCACCTGTATTTGTAGGAGATAGTTTATCAGGATTTTAAATACAAATGGGGTCAGAGATGAGTGATCTTCAGTTCTAGAAGTAGTTCATATATTACTTGTACTGCTTTATTTGTAAGCATGAAGGTAGGCAGCTGGAAAACAAGGTGGTTAGGCTCTGGTCTGCATCCTGGAAAGCAGTGTTGATATACAGTGTGGGGTTCCAGGTGGAGAAAGTATCAAGTATGAGCTTCCAGGGTGGCACTGTGGCAATAAAACAGCTTCTGGGTTTTTTTTAATGTGTAAGGAGATTTGCAGACTGTCATATGAAGGACAGGACCATCTGAATGAATGACTCAACTTTGTGAGAAGTGCTGCTGCTAGAAAATGTAAATGACTTTCAGACCAAGCTGAAGGCCGGAGGACACTCCTAAGAGTGAGTTCTTACCCAGCTTGGTTTCTTGTTTTCTGCTAATAATCTAGAAGAACTAGTCTCAGCCAACGTCGATAAATTTTATCATGAGGATAAAATTCTGGGCATAAATTTGGCACAGATTTTTTTACCCAAGAGCATGATTTACCCTTCCCAGAAAGAAGATCCTTGTTCTTTTCAAATCAAGACATAACATTCAGAGGTAGAATCCAGGTTTTGGCCCAACACAGCCAGTTTGCCACAGGGAAAACTGCAACTGGCTTAAGCTACAGCAGCTGCCCCTAGTCCGAACCCTCTGGCCATACAAGGCCTGCAGTCCTGATGCAGAGCTATCCCAGGCAGCAGCATCCAAGCTGGTGTGGGCAGTTGTCCTGAACGATATTGTTGCCAGCTAATTCTGTCCTAACGAGGACCTTGGGGGGTTACTTAGCACGGGCTTTAGGGATATACCATGAGAGAGCTAAGGGACAAGGCACGTTCTTCTCCAGAACAACCAAGCCATCCAAAAAAGCAGAGGAGGTGCTGGGCAGGACCTCACAGCAGCACTTCTCTAGAAACCTTCAACCCTACTTTTCTTCATCCTTGATCTCCAGCAATGTCCAGGTCCACTTCTGGACTTCAGAGGCCAACCCCATCCCTGACAGCATTCCCCTTTCCTCTGGAGGCAACCGACTTGGAGTGAGCAGCTTGTTTTTCCTCATGCTACTCTTTGAAACTGAAGTCTGTCTTTGTAAGAACTTCCTTGAAGTCAGCACATGAAGAAACATCCAAAGGATGAAAAAAATAAATCAGGCAGCTGCACCTCTGCCGAGTCCAGGCTTTCCTTTGTAAGGCAATCAAGCGGCCCGGCTCTGCATGTCATCTAGCACTGGTAAAAGAAAAGGCTTGCTTAGAGCACGCCAGCCACCACCGCTGACGGACAGCGTGTATCTGGTAATGGGTACCGGCTCCCAGCAGGGCACTGGGGCTGTTTGTGCTGCTGCCAAGGGAAGGGAAGTCACTGCATATCCTGTTGGCTTTACCTGAAGTGACCCAGCTGGGATGTTGTTTTAGCTTGGCTGGTTTACACTGTTTATGTGCACAGAGAGTGAGAGGGGTAATGATCCTGATGAGGTGACCACAGATACAGCCATCCTGTGCCTAAACACCCTCCATCCCCTGGAGCAGCAAGAAACTGCTTACACAATGAGGTTGTGTTTGGTTAATTAAAACATCTAAATAAAAATGCCATCACCCTGACCTTCTGGGACAGATGTTGCTTTAGCTAATTCCCTTTTTTTCCCTTTCATCACGGCTATATTACCTCAAATTAGTGTCTGCTGCAGACAGAGTGGATCATTAGACTGAGGTAACTTGTTCCAGCACTTAAACCCACAATGAACTTGGTTTAGTATCATCTGTCTGCTTGTAAAGACCTTATTCAGATGGAAACTTAAGAGATTTAAGAAAACAATAACATTTACAACCCAGTTAACCAGATTTTCGTGAATGAATGTGGACTTGCCATAAATGTAATTTCTTGCTATCTATCAGGCTGCTCTGGTATCATGTCTCTCCCATTCCACCTGGAATCTGAAATTGTGTAAAACCATGAAATGAACAGGCTCTGGAGAGAATAACTTCAGCAGAGGTGGCCACATGAAGGAAGACTTGCTGTTACAGTGTCATGAATGCCCCAGCTTACATTTCCCAGTTGTTCTGCCGGCAGGGAGCACCATGCAGCTGCTCTCCAACTGTGGCAGAAACTGGTTGGGGTGCTCAGCTGCATCCCGGTCCCCAAAGGAGGATGACCTCAGCCTGGCATGGGCTGTGCAGGTACCCAGCAGCCTCCCCAGGAAAGTGGAGGGAGCCATACCTGGCACAGCTGGTCATGGATCTCTAGGTAACTGAATCTGAACTGCTCTTTTGGAGTTCTTGCAGGAAGTTTGCGTTGACATTTCATTTGTCTTAAAACAGCCCTTTGAAATATTCATGGAGAGGTCTTGTATCAGCTTTTGTTAGGCTCATCATTTACATTTTCCCTGTAAATTTTCCTCCACCAACCAGACAAAAAATAGGAAGTCTCTCTGTAGTACGAAGAAACTTGTGGCTCTAAACAGCAGTTGTTGGAGACTTAGCAATATTCCCCCAAAATGCCCTATGCCATGGCATTGTAAGGCTTTCCAGCAAAACAGGAATAGTCTAATTTTCTCCAGAAAAGTATTCCAAATGCAAAAGGAAGCTGCAAAAAGTGCAAATATAAGGATGAGTCACGTTGCATGTGATGGAGCTATGGAAACCTTCAGGGGAACAGCTTTTAGGGAAAGGCCTCTTGAACAGTATTTTCTGTAGAGATCTAGAGATCTCCTCCCTCGTGCCAGCAGTGATGTGGCCGTGCAGAATGGAGTATCACAGCACCCTGTGGGCAGGTGCAGCATCCTGTGAAGGCAGCCGGGCTTGTGTGGGTGCAAGCGTATCCCCACCAGTGCAGGGCTGCCCAAGCTGTGCTCCTCAAAGTAAGTTGGGAGGAGTGAGGCAGTGTTTTGGAGCAGGGGAAAGTCCCACACTGCTGACTCAGGGCTGCTCTGTGCCATGTTTTACATAATTCATGTGAATTGGTTCATCCTCTTCCATGGTGTGTCTGTCCCGCCAGAGGGAAAGGGCTTGTGCAGCACAATGGGCAATGCTGGCCCCTGCCCCAGATACAGGATGGCATCTGTGCGTTCCAGAAGCCCAGAGCACCACTGAAGGCTACTTACGAGAAGGTGAAAGCACCAAGCCATACAACTCCTCTTTCATTACTAACTGGAGAAAATCGGAAGCTGCCGTGGTGAGTGTTGGTGGGCCCATGCAAACTGCTGGGGGATCTTGCAGGAGAAGGTCACCAGGGAGGAGGGATACGGGAGGCCTAAACCAAAAGGAGCATGAAGCAGGCTCTAGCTGCTGGATTCACTCTGTGCATGTGTGAAACGGTTATAACCCAGCCAAAGAAAGCAAGCAGGGAGGGGAACTGAAATTGAAAACAAAAACGAATGCAGGAGGAGCTGGGGCCAGCGCTGCAGGAGCTGTGTGAGCCACGGTGGCTAAACATGAAGACCACTACCTTCTAGGAACTTGAGTGGTCACTGCTGCCTGTGTTTGTTTCTGTCCTTGGGCAAAGAGAGGGGATGTCAACACAGCCTGCTCCAGGCAGCGAAACTGACCCCCCCCCCCCCCCCCAGGCATTAAACAGGTTTTAACATCCATTATGCTCCCTGGGGGCTTGCACCGGTTACAAACCTGCACCCCTATCTACGTGTCTGTATTTTCTTGCCTGTAAGAGATCTGCATTCAGAAAACTATCTGGGCTGCTGCACCTGACAGATCTGTGCCTTGTCACATGTGACAAGAAGAAAAAATTGGCCCTTAAAATGTTACAGTGGGGCGGGTGGCATTATTTTTTTTTTAGTCCTTTTAAAAAAGAAAAAAAATCAATGCCCAAATTTGCCTGAGAGTAAAAATACTAATGAAACCTGAAACTTGGCAACATTGTGAGAGATAACATCTTTAAATGGGCACATGCAAAAAGCAAGTGCTACAGCAAACGTCCTCAGCACCCGCCTGGTTTCCTGCTGCTCCCCCATGTTTCGGGGCAGAAACTGCCAGGGGTTAATAACACAGCACCCCAGTAAATCCCCGGTCTACCCTCTGGGTAAGAATGTCCTAAAAGTTCACCTTCTCCTAAGAAACAGTCTGGAAAAACATATGCAAAGGTACTAAGTTTAAAGGGCAGGATGAGGTGTATAAATCAGCTGAGAAACTGTACGTGAAATGAGCAGAGAGAATGAAGGCAGCGCGATCAGGTATCCTCTGGAGAGAAGCTACTGCACTGGAGTCTGGAAGCTGTGGTCCTTACAAAATTAAAACAAACCCAGTAACTCCGATTCCCCCCTCCCCCTGTCCCTTCTCCAATATCAGCCATTTCCACTGATGTTTCACCTCCTGAAGCCAGTTCAAAATTAGCTCTGAACACAACTTCTTCTAGGAGCCTGGGCAGCGCTCTAAGCTGCAGCTGCAGGCAGCTCAATAGCACATCTTTAACTGGTGTTGAATTATTTAGTCTACAGGCATGTAATTGAGAGCAGAACTGGCCAAAGCAGTTACCTATCATCAGCTACTCATCAAAAAATAACACACTGAACTTGGACCGAGCTTCCTTCGCCTTTGCTGATTTATTTAAAGCTGCCACACAGAGACAAAAGCTCATTCAAGGAGCTGTAACATCCAGTAGATGAATTTCACGCATCTCAAGCCTTTCTGCAACCACCCTTATCCCATCAGAAAGCCCAGGGTCTCAGACAAAGCGCTGTCTGTGGCAGCAGTGGCTGTTGGCCCCTGTGGTTTCCTTCCTCCCCACCATTTTTTTCATTTTTGCTGTCAGAAACACCCAGCACCTGCTGCTCTTATCGAAGAGGAGGAAACCCTCCTCCAAGCAGTCACTGAAAAGGTCGTTGGGCTGTTTCTTCTGCCATGGCACTGGCAGGCGGGCAGCACAACCTCTCCGGCAGCAGAAACGCCTGCACGGCTGCTGGCAAGTCCCAACCGCTGGCCTCTCCTCATGAAATCCAACCAGCAAAAGTAATTAACAGGCAGACAGCTGAAACAACTAATGTGAGGCAGAGGGGACAAAGCTAATCCAGCCTGTTGCCTGTGTGACCAGGCAGGATGCGGCTGTAAGAGGCACAGGGGCAGGGAGCACTTCCCCTGGGCATCTGAGGATGCAAGCAGGGGTCCTGGCCCCTGGCCCACATGCATACTCTTCCATGGCCACCACTGCACAGCCCTGTGCCATGTCCACCTCCCAGCAGGCAGCCAACCAAGCCAGCAACAGGGAGGGAGAGGCTGGAGCAAAGAGTGTATGGCAGCGCTTGTTCTTCATCTTTGGGGAAGCCCCAGCTGCAAGTAGGGTGGGCGATACAGAAAAGAGAAAGAGACCCATCTTGAGCAAGAGGGAAACTATTTAAAGGTGAAGTTGGTTTCTGTTGGCCTAGGCTGAAGCCCAGGAGTAAATTCAGTGACTGCATGTGGTCCTGTGGAAGGCCAAGGTGTGGACAGGCAAGAGTAGTTTTTATGCTTCCTACAGATGCTTCTTGCTCCTATTTATCCAACTGCAGAGTGAAATGTATCTTGCAGTCCTGTGGCAGAGGCATGCAGGTTACCTACAACTACTGCCTCTGAGTTACGTCCAACAAAGGCACCGTGTGTTGGGGCATAAACCAAGCTTCACTGCCTGCACTGATGCTGATCCCACCAAAGGAGCACATGCATGCAAGAGAGGGATGGCCAGGAGGTTACACACAACCAGGAACCAAGGCCATCGCTACACACTGGAGAGAAAAATATAAAGGCCCAATCCCAGGGAATTTTGAGCTGACTCAACTGTCGTAATTTTGAACAGGATTTTAATATCTTGCTGGAGTCCAGGAGGATGTCAGGAGTGGCAGTCCCAGACACCAGCAGGAATCTGGCTTGTAACATGTGACTCATAAACACACCTAGATAAAGTTATGCTTGGGGCCGTTATTTAATTTTTTTATGTTCTCCTTCATTTTTTCCATTGTTTCTGTTGAGTTACATAAAGGCTGATCCTGCCTTCACAGGGGTACTTAATCAGTTCCCTTCATCCCTTACAACCCACCCCAAAAACTAGTTTACCTTTGTTTCTTAACTTTCTTGCAAAAAAAAAAAAATGGACACGCCTGGACAAGGGAACAGATCCCCTCCAAACAGATCTACCACAGCTTCCCTTAACTGCAGTGTCTGTAAATTCATCTCCTACACACAGGTATGTATGTATATATTCCCCCTATGGAAATACCATGTACCTTGAGGCACCATCTGCTCAGTAAACTCAGGTTAGAGCGTGTAAAATTACCCTCACAGCATGTGTCAGACTTGCATCTTTTAAACCCCAGGACCCCATACTTGACCTCTTTCTTGTTATCAGGTACTACAGAAATATTTATACTTTGGTGCCTTTTCTGAGTGAGGGTTAGCTGACTGCAGTTGATTTTGAAAAACACAAGAAACACTAGCCCAGGTGATGGATGTCAACAACAGCCGAGGGCAAAGGCACCCACAGTGAAAGGGGGGTGATTCCCCTTTATGGTAAATCTGCAAATACAGGAGAGGCCTGGGCTCAATGATCTCCTTTTCGCTAAATACCACCACTCCTCACTTTTTCTCAGACTTCAAAGCACACCTCTTCACAGTTGCATTATCTCATGCAGTTAGGTTCCTGGCTGATACCATGGGGAACCTTCAACACCACAGACGAAATCCCTGATCTCTCAAAGATCCAAGCTGCCATGCTGAACCCTATCAGCCTGTGTCTCCCCACACCCTTGGCACAGTGAAACCCCTGAGCAGGGACGCAGAGAGGAAGCAGAGTCTCCATCCATGGGGATAGCTGAAATTTTACTGAACAAGGTCCTGAGCAACTTGACCTATCTTTGAACTTTTGGCGCCAGGTGACCTCCTGAGGTCCCTCCTTGCCCCAAAGTGTTCTACAACTCTGCAGTTATTGTCAATCAGCTCTGGAAGAAGAGGGTATGTCCTACAGATTAGAAGCTCCTGCAAGTTTGAGAGAACAGGTGCCTGGCTAGAAAAAACAGGTATCACCAGTCCTCATGGAGGAGAGTGCTGTGTAGGTTAACCCTTCACTAGAAAGTTCACAAGGAGACCAGACGGTAGGTGGGAGAGAGGGAAGCTATGAATGCCCTAACCAACAGGAGAATTTCAGCAATATCCCATTACACAGGGAACACCTTTGAACACAGCCCAGATGCCAAGCAAATTGGTCATCTCCAGTTCTGCTTCTCCCTAGATGACTTCTGTTCTACCTGAGCCCTGGGGACAGCCCTTTCAAGGGAATTAGACTTTGCCAGAGACCTTTGTATCACACTTCCTTGCTAGCTGAGCTCCCCCAAAGGGCACTGCTTCAGCTGTCAGAGCATGAGCAATACCCTGGACACAAGCTGGGTGGATGCTGCAAGGGCAGAGCCTGGCCCTTATCTCCCTCCTGGCCTCCACTCAGGGAGACTTCCACAGGCTTGCCTGCTGACCACATAACAAAATTGCATGCTCCTAGTGCTAATTCACAGGAATCTGGTTTCTCGTGTTTCAGAACTGAATTGGCAGATTTACTCTTAAGGTTGGATGGATTTTTTATGACTATACATAGTTTTGCAAGTGTAGATAAGAAACGTAGTCATACATTGCATTTCCAAATAAATGTCTGATGCCCTAACCCCCCAGAATACTCCTTTGTATTTGCATCACCTCGCGGATGGCCAACTGCTTTTGGTCTGAGCAAGTTGGAGAGGCGTCACTGCCTTTGCATGGTGGATATTCTCTTTGATGGAACAGTGCTATGGATACGTACTGTAACTCCTGTGCTTGGATACCTCTTGGAAGAGCTTCAAACATCTAAGGCCTGCAAAGAGGAGAATTTACAAAGTGTGCAGACATATCTGTGTGCCTCTCCCATCACACAGCTACCAGAGTAGGGTACGGGTTAGCAGTTTTGCAGTTCAGCTGCCCTCCTCACAGGACCAAGGGGAGAGCGAGACAAGTTACCTGGACACACTGGTGCCAACTCTCACACAGAACAACCAGAGGTGAGATGTGACCTCATAACTTGCTTTAGCTACATAAATGTTACTGCATGGGTTACATTGGAGGTGCCTGCCTTCCCCCATTCTCATTTTCAGATGGCTGAAGCTAAGAGTAGCAAATCCTTCTCCTTGCAAGAGACAGCTTACTTTGCAGACAAACATTTATATTCCTAGAAGAACTTGGGCAGCCGTTGGGCAACCAGCTCTCTTTCTCAGTGACCAGCACAACTTGCTAAAGGCAGTCTTTCACCCAAAGTCACCCAGGACACACAGAAAAGGCAGCTCCTTCACTCCTCTTTGGCAACCCTGTTAGAGGTTAGGCTCCATGTAGACACCCAAGCAAGCCTCAGGAACTGAGAAAGCTAAAATATTTTGCCATAAAGGGCAAATGTGTTCCCTCTCTGATGGACACGCAGGATTGAGGTCAAGAAGCACTTGTGCAAGAAGGTCAGACATAAAAAGGGGATCTGCATGAAGGTGCAAGGCCTCCAAGATGCTTTTTCAATGCCATGGGTGAGGTGCAGGGAGCTGAAACCACTGGCATAAACAAGGAAAGCCAGCTGTCTCTCACAATATATAGCAGAGAGGACATAGCCACCTCCCTGGAGGCCTGTGGAGACGTGCCAACATGTAACACTGCAAATCTGAACTGTGAGGAGAGAGCAGGCTAATGCATAGGCAAACGGCAGCCCTCCTTTCAGAATAGCAAAAGCCTTGAGTCAGTTCTGTCTACTTTGGAAAACGCTTTCCAGCCCTCAGACAACGCTGCCTCTGGGCTTTCTCTCAGCCTTAACTCTTAACGCTAAACCCAGGCTGAGCCAGTGGCAAGAGCCTCTCTCTGTCCACAGACTAATTATTCCTCGGAGGAGGAGACAAGTGCCAGCATTCAGTTTACATCGCATGATGCTTTCCAGCCACACAAGACAGGGCTTTCTCTTTCCCTCAGCCCTGACCCGTGCCCCAGGCTCAGTCTCACCCCCGGCACTGCAGCCCTGCCTTTCTAAAAACAAGCCTTTCCAAGTGAAGGACTCCAGCATCAGCCTTCCACTGAGTTTGGCAGTCCCTTCCCAGCCCCAGCACAACTGCAGCTCTCAGATTTCTCTTTTACTTAACCCAACTCTTCCTTCCTGACAATAAAAACGTATCAGGAGGTGACTCTTCTCCCACCCCAAGTCTCCCCAGACAGCCCCTTTCCAGCCTCAACCACATCCCTACTCTGAGGGCCACCTGCAGGCCAGAGAACTTGCCACAGGAAAAAGGGCTGGAAGAAAGGGATTCATGAAGTCCAGAAGAGAACTGCTCCTGCTGGAAATATTCAGGACTTGGTTTGACAGGCCATGGATAATCTAATCTAAGATTCTGACTTCAGCAGAAGGTTAGACTCAATGTGTCCAAGAGATCCTTCCAGTTCTGACTTTTCCGTGACCCTCTGAGGTCCCTTCCTAACAAACAAGAGTCAGTCATCTTAAAAGAGGCTAGGAGATGCTACAGAGCAACTTCCAAACTTTAGCTGGGAAGTTTGGATAAACTTCCAAAAACTAAAGTAACTGTGTTAAGAAAATATAAAAATAATCCCAGGTGAGTCCCAAAATCAAGAAAAAGAAACCTTCTATGAGCCTCTCAACCCTGCTGCCAAAGGACTTGGGATGCTGAAGACTCACTGTAACACCCTCACACAGACACACATGCGAAGCCACAACCTCCTGGAGGAAGACCAAACCTTATGGCTTCTAGAAGAGAAAGCGTACAACCAAATGAAAGGAGAAAGTTTATATATGATGATTTTAACCATTACGAGTTTTCAGCCTCACTTCAAATACTGCTCTGGGCTTCCTCCTCTTTCCAATCTTAACCAAACCTCTAACCTCCCAAGTCACCAAGCAGTGGGTTGGCAAGACAGAATTTCAAGTTTCACATGGACTTTGATGAAATTTGGAATTGCGGGATCAAGAACACAGCAAAATCCTGCTGTTTCCTTTCCCTTTTGAATAGCCAGTTAGTACATTTCTCTGTGATACAGACCTTCGGTGCATGTTACTGCTCATGAACTCAATATACAAAGCACTCTGCTCAGGCCTCTGTCAGATTGGTATCATAAGGGTTATCACATCTAAAGGACGCTCCGTGTTCGAATATTTTATATACCTCAATCAATCTGTTCAATTTTCAACAGCTTGAAAAACTGAAGAGGGAAAGTGCTCTCAACTTCTGTCCATGCCAGTGACAGCCCAGAGCTTACAGCACTTCAGAGTTTATGGTGTGGCTTGTCATTCACCATTCCCATGCAACCCTGCAAGCCACAGGGTGACCTTTAAATACATACTCTGCAGCTTCCCTCAAAGACCCAGAGGAATCAGAACTTGCCATGACGTGGTAGATATCGAAAGCCTGGGGAATGTTTATCTGACTTCTGCTTCATTCCACTAATAAGGAGAAACTCTGCAAAAAGGGATTTTTCCAGACAAGAAAACTGCACGTAAGCTAAACAGAAATCTACCAAGAACAGGGCAAGGACAGCAAAGCCTGCATTGGGCAGGGGATCAACTTTTACAAGAACACTTCCATGAGGTAACCTGCTCAAAGCCCAACTATGGAATATCAGTGGAAGAGGCACCCCAATGCCCAACTGCAGAACATGAGGCCAAATTTGAGTATGACACCTTTAAGCTCTAGTTTCTCTTTCCACCTTGAGCTCTCTCAAGCACAGTATCATAGAATCATAGAATCACTAGGTTGGAAGAGACCTCTGAGATCACTGAGTCCAACTGTGCCTGTCTCCTTACTAAATCATGCCCTTAAAAAACTCATCCATCCGTTTTCTAAACACCTCCAGAGATGGTGACTCCACCACCTCCCTGGGCAGCCTGTTCCAATCCCTGACCACTTTACCAGTAAAGAAATTCTTCCTAATGTCCAGTCTGAACCTCCCCTGGTGCAACTTGCGGCCATTTCCTCTTGTCCTGTCGCTGTCACTTGTGAGAAGAGACCAACACCCACCCCATCACAACCTCCTTTCAGGCAGTTGTAGACAGTGATGAGGTCTCCCCTCAGCCCCCTCTTCCCTAAACTAAACAACCCCAACTCCCTCAGCTGCTCCTTGTAGGGCTTATTCTCCAGCCCCCTCACCAGCCTCGTTGCCCTTCTCTGGACGTGCTCCAGCCCCTCAGTGTCCTTCCTGTAGTGAGGGGCCCAAAACTAACACAGTACCCAAGGTGCGGCCTCACCAGTGCTGAGCACAGGGGTACAACCACCTCCCTGCTCCTGCTGGCCACGCTGTGTCTGACACAGGCCAAGATGCCATTGGCATCTGGGCACACTGCTGGCTCATGTCCAGCCAGCTGCCAACCAACACCCCCAGGTCCTTTTCTGCCAGGCAGCTCTCCAGCCACTCCTCCCCAAGCCTGTAACGCTGCATGGGGTTGTTGTGACCCAAATAGAGGACTCTGCACTGGGTCTTGTTGAACCTCATCCCGTTGGTCTCAGCCCATCGATCCAGCCTGTCCAGATCCCTCTGCAGAGCCTCCCTTCCTTCAAGCAGATCCACACTTGCCCCCATCTTGGTGTCATCCACAAACTTGCTGAGGGTGCACTCAATGCCTTCATCGAGATCATTGATAAAGATGTTAAACAAGACTGGACTGAGCACTGAACCCTGGGGAACACTGCTCGTGACCGGTTTCCAACTGGATTTACTTCTATTTACCACAACCCTTTGAGGGTTAGATAGGTACTCCAGAAACTGTAAAGGTAGCTCATACTAATCGCTCACTTCAAGAGGTCACATTCACCTATCAAACCCATGCTATCTGGGGCTTCTGAAAGATGAAAAAAGAGAGACAAACAAGAGGATTATTAAAAATTTAACTATATACCATATTTATTATCAATCCACAGGATAATCTGATTGCTACATGAGCTCATAAAAGCTATTTCACCTTTACAAAATTAAAAAAAAATGTGCCACAAGGATGTAATAACTGCTGATAACCAAGGACTGAATCTTAAAATTATAAATTTGCTGTAGAAAAGATTAAAAAAAATTATATTCACTTTAGAATTTTACTTTGAATAAAATATTCCCCTGTATAAAAAATAAAAAAGCTTGCTCTGGTTAGAATTAAGAGTATTTTTCTTCTTCTTTTTTTAAATCTGGGAATTTGCATAATATCTCTGTAATAGGTTTCTTTTTTTTTTCCTATTGTACCACGCGGCATTCAAGCATAGCAGATTAGAAACAAACATGAGAAAAGCAGTCTTAAAATGTACGAAATCCACATGGGAAGTTTTAACTTCCTTTCCTTTCCTCTATTCTTTAAAGACACTTTAGCAAGAATAGCCTTGGGAAAGAATACAGGTGGGGAGGGACCTTCAATGTGCCATTAAAGTAGAGCAAGGTAATAAAAGGCCTTTTGTAGGTGCTTTCTTTATAAGGTGCAGAAGCAGACTGCAACGTTGCTAGTACTGCACTATGTACAATATTCACAATAGATTTTTCTTTATTTAAAAATATTCCAGCTAGTTCACATTTTCTCTTCCGTTCTGAGGCTTTCAGTTCCATCACAGCCTTGACAGCAAGAAGCGCAGCAGCACCACTTCCTTTGTGGTCGGGTTGGTCCTCTTATGAAACACTGGAACCTAAGAGTGGGCCAAAGTTCTTGGATCATTTTCCTACGTAGCAACCTTGGAAATCCACCTGGGTTCAGGTGTACATACTGACGGCTGGAGTCCTGAGTTAAAAACACTCCGGCACTGGAGTTGGACACAGCAATGTTTTATATTGCCAAGGCTTTACCTTAGATTTGTCTCATGTGCGTCAAGGGATGAACCTCTTCTAGAGAAATGTAAAATAGAAAACCAAACAAAACAAAGCTAAAAAACCACACTGTCAAAGGCTTAGCAGCTCTTGACTCTCGACTGGGTGATGTCTGATGTTTTCTTGATGACGCTGGCCCGTGTCTCGCGGTCTGGCCGGCTGCTGCTTGTGGAAGCTGTGGATACTACTTGTGGCAGAGGGATGTCGGGGAAAGGGGGCCAGGAGCTGTTGTAAGGCAGTGGGCAGCTTTCTTCTTTGATAGTGACTTGGAGGTCAGGCTTGTTGGCTACAAAAGTTGCCATGCTGGGAAGCATATGAGAAGTGTTCCTCATTCCCAGATTGCTGAGATACTGTTTGCCTTCAATGTTTTTCTTCTGCCAGTGAAGTCGTCCCTAAAAAAAAGGGGGAGGAAAAGAAGGAAAAACTACATGAACGAACGCAACTTTGCCAAGTGCTCCAAGTAACAAGATGATGACAGAAACATCCACAAATTGCACAGGAATTACACCATCTCTAAAGGCCTGAGCCTCCGGCTGATTGCTTTGAATGTCTTTGCTGTCAGCCACTTCTTCATTTCTGTAGTCATATGCCTAAACCTTGGTGGCTCTCCAGCACTCAAGAGGCTCTGCCCAGTCTTCTATGGAAAATAAAGGCCTTATTCCCAGTATGCCCAAGACAAAAATAGATGTGGATGACCAAACACTCAGACCTCTAAATGGAAGTGTCCCCTTTGTTATGAGAGAGCATCCTCCTGCCAATAGGCAGGCACAGAGATCCACGACCTCTCGACCAGCACCATCCAAACTATGAACACAGGTGAGGCTGCCAGGAAAACCACTATCACTTGATGGTGTGTCCCCTGTCACAGGGAGGAGGTTAAACATGGAAAGAAAGAGGAGCATCCCAGTCCTTTCTTATAACACATGCTGCAATGGCAGCTTCTGTCAAAGGAGGTTTGGGGAGTCATTACTGGCAGTCCACATACAGATCCACCCTAACCAAGGCACAAGAGACAAACCCAAGAGGGTTAGCCATGCCGTTATACAGCTGCAGAACCTGCACTTCTCCAAGAACGAGGATTCAGAGGGCTTGCTGGGGGGCACAGCAAGAGAGAGGTTTGCAAGAGGTGTTTGCAAAAACACAGCTGGAGCACAGGGCACCTGAGTGCCTTCGGTGAGCTTCCTTCCCCCAGCTTCCAAGCACTCCTGGTGATAAGTAGGTCTTGTCACCTAACAGCAACCCCAAAACAAAAGATGAGTGCTGGTTTTGCATAGGTGCAGCTCAGGAAACGTTCAGGGGGTGGGTATTTTTTCTACAGGCTCCTTTCACCCAGCAATACTTAACTGACTGCTGGAGAAAGCTTTTTGCCTCACGTACCTCAAACATTCAAGCTGGATTTCTATCATATATGTAAGCTTTTCCTCCAACAGTATGAGTCCAGGTTCCATTTCAGGCAAACAAAGCATGCATGCTTTCAACCAAGACAACATACTCACTACCCATCAATGTCAATGCATAGTGCACACGCACAAACACACATATTCATGTAAATTCACTGGTTTGCTCCATATTAACAAACTAGTTGACACTGTTGACTGCTCTCCAGAGTTATTTTCTCATGCATACTAATCTCCTTGAAGACTGAATAGATGAAGAACAAAGAATCTGTAGAGACAGCCACTCTGCCAGACAATTGTTCATATGTTCATCTCCCTTGAACCTTCCTGGTTCATTTTTTCCCCCAGCTATTATAAAAATGAATACTTCACTGGCAGACAGAGTTAAAAACAGAGAAGGGGAAAGAGTATCTTGAGACTTTGCTCCAAAATGCTAAAAATCCAGAAAACATTTACCTCTGCATTTTCTTCATCGCTTGGAACGCTGTCAGTTGTTTCACTTTCTGTCGAACAAAACAAAACAAAAATTAAACTCAGACTGCTCCATCCACAGCAGCAAAATTCAGCTCAAGAGGCTTGATCCACTTCCAACAAGTGGAAGCAAACAGCGTCAAGTCAAACAACTAGAGAACAATGGAGAAGCAAGGACTGACTGCCTCAGCAACAGCAATCCAAGGGCTACACAGCACAGTTGCATTGAACAACTGGGGTAAATTCACATGGCTATCACAGTTAACATGGTTATGCACTGGAAAACAAAGCAACAGAGAGGGAAGAAGTATATTTGTGCTTTCAGGGCAGAAGGAAGTGCTTCCCGAAAGCAGGGAATGCCCCCTCTCCCTCGCCCTCTCTTGGCAGCTCCAGGCCTGGCAAAGAGCTAAGTTTTGTTCAAATCCTTATTTATATCTCCCTGCAAAACCAGCAACAACTCCACCCCAGGAGAGGTAAGTTTGTTTTTGTTTCATGAACTGTTATCTCAGCCTGCTGCCTCAAGGGCATGTTGTCACTGCTGGCACTTTATTACTGTCGTTATACTTCGCTCTGGTTTCATTTTTGCCACCTGTGCCCAGTTCCACCCACCTTCAGCCTATTTCTCAACCTTTTATGCACCACTCAAGCATGTAGAAATGCTACTAGGTCCAGCCCCATCACCTCCCTCCAATACGTATGGCCTCCCTCACTCTCATCACCTCAAACAGAGTGCAAACCCAGGGGTGCAGCTCTAGCAGGAATTCTGACTGTATTGTATTTTCAAGTCTACATGTCTTAATGCAGATCTCCCTGCATCTGAAGGTCAGTCTCCTGGCCCATGGACTGGTTTAGAGTGCCAAGTACCTCAGATACATCCCAGCATGGGCACAAACTCCTCTTTTCAGGGCCAGCATGTGCCTTCCTGTTTCCTGGGATGATAACACTAGGCAACTATCAGGCTATCAGCAGCATTAGGAAGTGGTCTTTATCAGACTCTCCCACCAGGGCTGAGTGGATACGGCTTATCCACTCCTGAGGCAACAGGTGCCCAGAAATTACAAGGTTGAAGAAACGATGTGATGAGTTACTGTAGCAGGCAAGGGAGCTCTCAAGTGCCAAGTTCCACTCTCTGCTCTGTGTCACACATTTTGGCCCGTGTAGACTGCTTTGCATAGCCCCTGCACCCCTGCAACCATAAACCACGATCCTTCCTTCCCAGAGAGCAACCTCATGCTCTGCACTGGACATAACATGAGAGTTAAGAGTGTGCACGGACTGTGCCTCATGGATCATGCCACCGAACATATCCAGAGAGACTGGCAGCATCCTGCCTCTCTCTCAAGGCTAAGCATTAAATTTAAGTAGAGGACTGCAAACCAATGGTCTGAATTGCTCTTTCAGACCTCAGGAGATAAACTGCACCCAAAGCCCTTCTAAGGCAAGGAAGTAGCAGTTCAGCTACTCCAGACTATTACTTCCAAAGTCAGCACCTTCCCTATGCCACAGTCTCTGCCATGGCACACAGTAAGCAGAGGAGCAGCCCAGAATGTTAAATCTAACTGCAAAGGCCTGTGAAGCATTTATCATTTGCTAGTCCAGGTAAAGAGAGATGTGCCAATGTGATTAAGCTGGTTAATTAAGCCACACTGGGGGGCCAAGAGGTAGAAATTAATCTGTGCAAAGGAGAAATGACCCTGGAGATAGAATCAATAGGAGGAATCCACACAGAGACAAGGAAAAGATATTCCTTGACCTGAAGAAGCATGTGGTAACAAAAAAAAGAGTGATGCAGCTGAAAAGGAATCCATCCTTGGTGTTTATACATAACAAAACGCTGAGCAAAAGATATCACTGTAGTTAGCAAAGCCAGGGAAGCCAGCCATTCGGGTATGGAAAGTTAGAGAGGTTATTTCAATCAAGAAGGTTATTTGCATCAGTGTCAAACACAAGAGGAGGTTGACAACAGCCTCGGTACTAAAACAAATGTATTTCACAGACATCAGTAGAAATATAAAACTCAAAAGGGCCACTCATATCATTTGCTTGAGTAACCTCAGAAAGTAACTAGAGGTATTTTTGAAATAAAACAGATTTATGTAGGGCAACTGATACCTCAGACTACTTCTTCTTGTTGTTTCAGAAGACCTAAACTAACTGTTCCCGCATAGTTGTTATGGCCATGATCTTCTCAACCATTCAGCAGTAACACCTGACAGGGCAGGCAACTCTACCCAGCAAACCCATAAGCACAGGGCCAGTGCTCCCATGTGTCTCCTGTACGAGTTGGTGTGGAGCAAGAAAATGCCAGAAGTAGGCATGAGAGTGTCCTACAAGTTTCAGGGCTTTAACGAACCACAGACCCGTGTCCTCATTCCTGCATCAATGGCAAATGTATGCTTTAAAAAAGGATTTCAGAGAACAATCCATCCTGGAAGGGACCTCAAGAGGTCTACAGCCCAACATCTTGTTCAAGGCAGGGCCAGCTACAGGAATGGATCAGGTTACTAGGAGTCTTACCCAGTTAGGTCTTGAAAACCTCCATGGGTGGAGGCAGCACAACCTTTTGGGCATCCTGCTCCACTGCCTGACTGCCCTTGTGGTAAAAAAAAAGGTGACATTTTTTATTACACCCAGCTAGACCAGGTTCTCTTGTTTCAATTTATGCTTGCTGTTTTTCATCCTCCCACCACATACTGGTGCGAAGAGGCTGTCTCTGCCTTCTCAGTAACTTCCCTGCAGGTAAGGTTAGGCTGCTACAAGGTCCTAAAAACGATCTCTTCTCCAGGCTAAACAAGCCGCAGACCCTCAATAACTCCTCACAGAGTGAGTACTCCAGCCCTTGATCATTCTGGTAGTCCTTTCCTGCATTTGCTCCCATTTGTTTGTATCTTTCTTGAAGCGGTGGTTCAAAACCAGAGCTAGTACTCCAGAAGCAGTGTAACTAGCGCTAAGTAGAAGGGGATAATCACTTCCCTAGCTCTACTGGCCATGCTCCTTAAGGTTGGCGCCCTTCTCTGTGGCCAGGGTGCTCTGCTGTCTCATGTTCAGCTCACTGTCCACCCATCTTTCTGCAGAGTTGTCACAGCTTCTATCACCGTAAAGGGCTCCTCCTTGCTACGCACGGACTTGGTATCTGTCCTTGCTGAATTTCCTAATGCTTCTGCTGACCCTTGCCTGCAGTGTCTCCAGGTTTCTTTTGATGGTGGCCATGCCCTCAAGGATACTGACTGGTGTTACCTTTAAACTCAAGTGTGTACTCCAACACCTCTTCTGCTCATTGGTACATTAAATAGGACTTTTCCCAGGACAGATCCTTGCAGTGCTCCAGTTCTTACTGGCCTATAGCTAGAGTAATCAGAATCCTCAAGAGCTGCCTTGAGATGCATTCAAAAGCATGTCAGTGGCATGAGATCATCTCTGTGTTACCTGAGTTATGGGCTAGCAGGTCCTGGTATAGGTTAGGACAGCTGAAGGCCACCAGGATACTAAGAAAACCTAAGGGGATAGCAGAAGTACTTCAGCCATGCCTCATTTTCCTTATGCAGGCTTCTCACATTGACTTTAGGGGAGGTAGCTCGTGACTTGCTCATGTCAGGGTGGTTCTGCTGTCACCAGATCACCCCTCTCTATCGTCTCAGCCCAAGTAACCACCATAACTTCCAGACCAAGACAGTGACTTTTGTTTGGATTC
Organism: Neomorphus geoffroyi; assembly: GCA_033558235.1. NCBI lineage: Eukaryota > Metazoa > Chordata > Aves > Cuculiformes > Neomorphidae > Neomorphus > Neomorphus geoffroyi. The sequence goes on along the minus strand of JAUMJM010000020.1, from coordinate 19,734,954 downwards.
CAAGAACTTAGATCCTATAGCTGCGGTTAAAAGAAAGCAGCATTGTTGTGTTCACAAAGACTGGAAAAATTTTGCAAGAAGCATTTGGAAAGAGGACAAATGTTTCAAAGGCCCCATTTCCCAGCTGCTAATAGGCTAAATCCGCCTCATTCCCCTGCCTTATGCTTTGCAAAGCCCTTCTAAATGCTTTGGCCATTACAGACTAAACACACTGGGAAGCATAATCGTTTATCAACATATGTGAGACTAACACTGGAGGCTATTCAAAAGAACGTCACATCATTCACCCAGACCCAAAGATAAAAATTACTAAATACATATTTTATAAAGATGTGTCTGGAAGTAATTTCAGACTAATGAGTAAAAGGCAAAACCATGTGTAAAATAATAAATTGCATGGGGAAGAATTCATACCTAAGTCTGCCTAAAAAGAGGACATTTGTTTTTCTACCCACAGCCATCCCTGAGGCTTGCAAGTTTAGCAACGTTTTAAGAACAGAAGGACAGGCTGAATCTGAAACTTCCACTTATAAATGTGACTTTGCCCTGCTTCTTATAGAAATAAAACTTATATGATTGCATGGACTGTACACAGTGTGCTCTCGTGTGCATTTGTGTCTGTTCTCCCCTAACAACTCTGAACATACTGTCAGACTTGGATAAGGGATGAGTGACAAAGACTCTTAACTTTCTACTAGTTTTATAAAAATAAAGAGTCCAGAAAAAAAAACAGAAACCATTAGCACCCTGACTCAGGGAGTGGAGAGGGAAGCTTGTTATTTCACCCCTTATTAAGTATCAGAGAATCCAGATGAGAAGCAGACATCCACAGCTCTGCCACTCCCAGAACCACTTGGTATCAGTTGCTACAGGGCTGCTCTAGTCTGCAGGCTATTCATAACAAGACAGACCCATTCTCTGAGCGCCTCAGCTCCACATCTGCATTAGTGTAGCCCTTAGCACTCTGTGACCACTGTGCTAGGCACCGAGGAAACACAGAGCAGAGATGACCTCTAATCTTCAGTAAGTTAGGGGACAAGGGGGACACACTATATTTGCAGCACATTATTTGTACCATTGAAAATGCCCTCTAATAAAAGATGAAATAGACATCTCTACATTACAGCTAAAAAGGTTCTTTTTCCATTAGTCACACGCTAAAATCTGAAGCTTACATTTCCAACCTCAGATCTGCCAAGTTGTTTCCCAAGGTGAAATAAGCAGAGGTCTGAGTTTTTCAGTGTCATTAAAAATGAAGAGGGCAGCTGAACAGACATTTCTGGATCTTTGCCAGCTACCCTGGAAGAACCCACTTTCCCCTAGAGTCTTCCAAACATTGCCAAAGCAGATGAGTGTAAAGAAATGCCAGGATGCTTACCTGCATAGGATGAGACTGGGGAGATCTGTAGGGGGTACAGCTGGCTCATGCTGAGGGGCTGTTCATCGCTTTCTGTTGTCACCTCAACTACCTGACAAACATCAGGAGGATTGGCAACTATCACCTGCTCCTCGCTGTTGCCATCGAAATGCGGTTGTCCTACAACTTGGGGTGAGAAATAAAAGATTGATTACTGATAACACTTGAAACTTGCAGGATCTCTAAGAGTCTGTCCTTGGAGCCTGCTTGGTATTTGAGTGAGTTTTCCAAACCATTTCAGCACTTTCTTCTATGCCCCCCACTTGCTTTCAATGGGACTTCTAAGGAAACCTGTGTGATTTATTTAGTTTCCATCACCTTCAGAAATATTTTTTCCCACTCGTGATGACTGAAAATGCCTAACTCTTCCCTGGCTCTCACACATAAAGTCTTTGAGCCCTCCCTGGCATACCAGCTGTCCAGAGGGTTTCCCAAGGAAGACATAGCCACACTTCTTGTCCAACTAGAAACGTGGTCTCATCAGGACACATGGACCACTTCAATCTCTCCTAACCTGGGAAAGCAGCCTTACCCAGCAACTGGCCAACATCCCATGGCCTCTGAATGCTCCCATGTAAATTATGCACCAGAAGATTAGAACTGGCAGGCAAAAAACTGGACACGTGGTCATGTAAATCGTGGCAGGACATTGATTTATACATGACATGAATCTGTAAAAAATGTCTCCTCCAATCAGATGCTTACTTTCACTGATCCTTGCAATACCAGTGATGGTATGTAGAAAACCACACTTGTACCTGCAGTCTGTAAGACGCATGGTCTGTGACAGGAAGCAACAGTCTGGTTAGAAATTAACACAGGGTTTTTGTATTTCCTCAGGCACATGATATTTAATACCAAAGGAACATTATTTATTTTTACAAAATGAAGGCATCATGGATGCTTTGCAAGTGTCCTGAAATGCTCTGTACAAATTAACTGTGCTGCACAATATCGTTTTGAAACAAGGGAATAAACCGAGGTACCAATAAGTTATTGAGCAAAGCAAAACTATGGTGAAAGCCAGAATCTCACTTCTTTGGAGCAGCCTGAGACAATTCCCTCTGTCTTATACAACTCCCTTATCGACCCCAGCAGTATGAACACAACAAGTGCATTAATCCAACATGGATCCAGAAAAAAGCTGCATATTGTTTTTCTTTGTGAAGTACCAGGTAACCACCGAAAACTCTCCCAAAGCTGGATGTTTATTGTATGAGATAATTTCAGTATAAATAAAATGTAATAAATAGTGGATAATCTATTTTTTAGAAGTTGGATCACTAGAATTACTAAAACTTTGTTCCAGATATTTCATTTCCACAGTATTTCCACCTTTTCTTGCTTCTGAAACAACCTGTTTTTAAATAAGTGGAGTGTCAGGGGCAAGAGCACACACACACAGAGTTAAATTTTATCTGAGAAAAAACAATATTGTGCAACCTCGTTAGGGTATGAGTAGGCCATCTGCACTGTTTTATCTTTCAACTCAATACCTGATGAATTCTTACCCACCCTGAGAGATAACTTGGACAGCAAAAATTACTGCTCACTTAGGCAATATGCCACCACGTTCCCATGAACTGCACGTATGTCAGAAACACTGCAGGTGCAGTTTGTCTTTCCCCCTTCCAGCTGACTTCCCTCCTTTCTGCAGAACAGATCTATTTCACTCTTTTCCTTTGTTTACATTAAAATCCTGCTTGGAGACCTAAATAAGGACTTCTGTCTCCAGTCTGGATAAGCAGCACACTTCACAAGCCATTAAACAACACTAGATGACAGTTACCCACCCTAGCCCCGCTGTCCTATGCCTGAAAATGGATTCTTTGAGTCCAGACTAAAATGAAAGCCCTTAAAGATGCAAATTCAGTTCTGAACCTCTTGCTTGGTTTCCACGACAGACCTCTGACCATTCTCAGACGTTCATATTGCCACTATGCGTCCTGTCCTGTAAATTACTGAGATCTTCTAAGGCGCAACCTGCATTCATCTCACCATAAAACCAAACAGAGTTCAGGATACAGTGCACTGTAGAAAACTGAGATATCTGCAGCAAAATGACTCTCTGTGCTATTAGTGGATTTCGGGGAACACCAGGTACATTCCAAAGACTGCTGTTAATTGATCTCTGACTTGAAGGTGGTAAAATAAAGCAAAAGTTATGAAGCTTCTTCCCCGGGATTGCATATTGGCCTTGATGTGCTTAAAATTTGTTTATGAGTCAGTCAGTAAATAGGAAGTTCTAACAGCACTACAGTGCCATTCCTTCAAGTTATAAAACCTTCTGTAATAGTAGGGGCAACGATCATGTTCCAACACTCTTATAAAGCAACAGCTGACTAAATGAACTGCCATAAAGGAAGGAAAACTACGGACAAACTCCCCAGCCACAGAACTACCTGAAAGGAATGATTATGCAAAGCCCTGTGACCTAAGACATGGGCATCAAAAAATAGTCATGGCATATAATTTCTACTAGCTCTCCAAAGAGAAGACTAACATATTTTTCAATTACTTTTTCTATATATATAAAAGTTGAATTCTAGAGAAAATGGTATATGGGTCACAGTTCTAGAAGCCCTTGCTGCAGTGACAAAACCAGACAAAACCCCCACATAAAAATCAGCCTAATAATTCTACTGAGAACCAATTACTCACATGCTGAGATGACAGCTAATTCCTAATGTACCGGTTTCTAAATGCATCCTTCACCAATCCTTGTTAACTCAGTGACGTTAAGAACTAACTCTGCTACAGAGGTGCTAGTAAAAAAGAAGCAAGTTGCTCCATTTCATCTGCAGGTTAAAACTTCTAAATAAAACAGTAGCCTATACAAACCCCTGCTTTCAGCAATGGGAAACCATCATCCAGCTGTAGTTTAACTCCCACCTGACACTGGCTACAAGTCTCCTCATAGCTGAGGACAACTGTGTGGAGTAGATTCCTGTCAGGATAAGCCACCTGAGCAAGTTCACAAATGCTTTGGTCTCAGGGGAACCACCATGCTGCCACTGACCATGTCTGCATGGCGGTGCGGCTGGCTGGCAACCAGGACCACATGTGACTTGGGCTAGCAAAAAATGTGTTGACTTGATTGCAACCATGATGCAAAATGTTGATGGAAATCTCAGTTTGGCAGAGTCAAAAGGATCTTTGAAATCACCTAGATGCTTAGCATATAAGAAAATCATAGAAGTACTTACCTACAAAGTTCACTGTACTGTCAACTTCATTTTTTATACTGGATGACAGGAAATAGTCAGAAGTGACATCATTTAGCCCATTAATCCCAAAAGATGATTCAACTGGTTCTTGCTAGAATGAAAACAGTACAGTTGGGTCAGGTTTGATTTATTTTAGGAGCCTGGACTAAGTTTATCTCTTTCTCCTGAGATGTTAATAAATCATATCACTTCTGCCTGCCATATAGCCCCTGCTCTCTGCTAGACTTGATCTTAGAATGAACAGGTTGGTTCTCCAGGAAGAAGTCAGTCTACTCCATTTCCAAATCTACTGCTTTGAAACAAAAGCTATTTTTGATTTTCAGGTTTAGAGTGAGACTTCAGAGAGCAAGAAATTAGTGAGCTATTTACTATGAGAGATTAACATTTGGAAGAAACAAACAAGAAGCACTGCTTTAAAATGGTATTTTATTTAATATTCATTCTCCTTCCCTTTCAATCATGCTGTGTCTCAGTGCTTTCTGAAAGCAAGCCTTAGCTTCTGTACAGCAATTACTAAATTCTAGCCTTAATTTTTCTCTGTAGCAAGTCTGAAAGCAAACCAAAGTGTTTACATTCAATACAGCCTTTTAGATCACATCATAAACATTACCACTGTTGGGAAAATACCACCTGTTCTACATAGATGGAGCTTTCCACAAGATTCTTCTTTGCAAGACTGGTACACTTGAGTGGGAATCTAAAAACTCCCCTCAGAAAAGACATTGAAAAGTTTTAATTCCATAAGCTCAGGATTTCTTTAAAAAGCTGTAAACACATTTAAAGCATTACCTACAGGTTCACTCTCCTCCCTGGTTTTGGCTCCATTACAGGACTATCAGTTACAAAGTCTAAAGTCTTCTGCTCTTACTTTGGGCTGGCCTTGGCAGCCGTGCAAGGGAAGTTCTGCTTTGCTTCTCGCCCAGAGATACCTGCAGAGTGGTGCAGAGCTGCCAGTTGGATCTCATGCCATGCCATGCCATGCCCATTGTCACCGCTTTAAAGCATTCCAGCAAGGGCCGGGCAAAGGTGAGACTTGAGACGTGGTGCTAGCCCTTCACAGTGCTGACTGTATGAACTTATCATGGGAACAAAATCCTGGAAACAGCGTGGCAGGCCTTTCCTGGATGCCACATGGTGTATCTCAAAAACAGCTGTCATTTTGACACAAGTCTGCACCTTCCCAGCCATGAAGCAAGGCCGTAGCGCAAACATGCACCCTGCCCCAATGCCTCTCTCCGCATCAGAAGAGTGCAAAGTTAGTGCTAACGGCAACCAGGTCTTTGATGAACTGCACTGGTTGTGTCAACCCACAGGTCAAAAAGTTGGAGAGCTAGAAAAGATAAAATTAGCTGCTATTGATCCACCAGGATCACTGACTGCACAGACAAGTTAGGCCTGCACACTGAAGCCCTGAGCCTCTGGTGTTGTGCAATGCTACAGCAAACATAGCAGCCCACATGGAATCCCTGCACATGCAGCACCACGCTCAGCTTTACTGAGACTTGCTTGCAGGCCAATTTATTTAGCAGTAGCTGCTTGCAAGCTGTAGAAACAAATATGCATCCTGCAACTCAGATAATGGTATCAGATTGATGAAGCGACTTGGGACACTGGCACAGCTAACGTTAAATCACCTAAATTTTCAGCATCGAGATGCTGCTGGAAGCCTAAGCTAAATGCATGGGGAAAGGTGTCACTTAGATTTAAAAAAATGTCTCAATTGCATGCATGGTTAAAATTACACATCTAGGATAAGACAGAAATTAAGCCTCAGGCAGGCAGCTCAGCCCTTCATCATGTTTCAAATGAAAGAGCCTATTTTAATTTGAGCTACTCAGACACTTACACCTTGCCTTCCACTGTTATGAATTCATGTTTTAATGAAGAGACTCAGTTTGCCCCAAAGCTTTGGTCAGACATCTACCTGTGATGTGGGAGACCACCTCACAGCCCCCTTCGCCTAACACAGAGCCATGATTTGGTAAAGCCCAACTCTCTCACATCCACGGGGACAAGCAGGGAAGTGCCCCGAGCACCCTACTCAAGCTCAGCTGGGCCTGGCAGGGCTCTTCACCCCCACCAGCAATTGCTGTGGGTACCCACAGGGTCTGGCAGTGGCAAAAGGGGGGAGCTCAATGCAAGACCCTTGCTACGCTGGAGCCCCTTTGCAGATTTGCACTCAGTTCCTCAGCTTTTCCCTCTGGTGATATCATCCCATTGCAGTTACCAAGCAGACTGTGGAGCACTCTCCCACTCACCTCCACTAAAGAGAGGTTTTCAGGTTAACTGCAAGGTGTTCAATGCAAAACACGCAAGTCAGATCTCAGGAATTCACACGACCAAGCAAAGCAATTATAAGCAGCTTTCAATAATCAGAAATGTGCATTTACATTAATCCATCTACCACCCTTCACTATTATTGCCTTCACCCTTCTCCACTATTATCGCTTTCAACATTCAATAGTCATTTGAACAGTAGCTGAGCACCGAAATAGTGCTATTTTAAACTCCAGGCATATCTGGAGGCCAGCTCGTGCACACATTTGTCAGAATATGGGGGAACAGACAGGAATACTACCTAGCACCAGCTCTAAGCCTGCAAGAGCCGAGTGACCATACCACAGTTGGTGGCTCGTGAGCCATATGCTTGTAGTAGGTGTACATGCCAGAGGCTCACTGCTCCTGTGTCACCTGGTCTAACGCTTCTGTGCGGCTTGGTGCAAGTTTGCTGGAAGAAAGTTCTCCCAAAAGCTGCAAGCATTGCCGCACTGGCACTTACTCCCAGGCTTAAAGCCATAAATACTCATCTTCCAGGCATCACTGCAACTCCCTCAGCAATGACTATTTGTGAGATTAATCTTAAAGGAGAAGACAAGAATTGTTCAAGCATTTCTACAGCTTTTCAGACACTTAATATTTGGACTAAAAGAAAGATTACGAAGGAGGGGAACAGCAAAGTGCTGTTCCCAGCTCTGGCAGACATCACACGCTGCTCTGCTCTGACCAAAGGAGATTACTGACTCCCTCTGAACACAGGCTCACATCAGAGTCATGTTATAACAAGCATGCATCGCTGTGTGATCCAAGTAAGATGGTTAAAAAGCGGTTCCTTTAGAGTACATTTAAAAATCACAGTATTCTGCCATGTAACTCCACAAGTCACAACTGCTGGGACAGTGTCTGTCTTCCAAACCCTCCTAGGCCTCTGGATTCACCTGGCTAAGAGCAACTCCTGGCCAGCAGATGTGGGACCTGCATCCAGACATGGGTGGCACAGCCCTTCACAAGCGACCAGCAGGGGCTCGAGCTGCCCTTCTGCTGACGACAGGGCTGCTACATGTGACCCAAGGACAACGACATTACTGAAGGATGAAAGGCTGAAATCACTGCAATTTGCTTTTTGAAAAAATCGAAGGCAGACCAATCCTGACCACCTCAGAGGTGCTCAGCAGAAGTGTGAGAGCTAGGGAACACCATGCTTCGTAGGCAAAGGAGTTAAAGCACACATTCTGAATAGAGAGAAATCTCAGGCAGCAATTGATGAGCTTTACAACTAAGTTCCTCCAACTCAGAAACTATGACTAGAATGTGCAGCTCTGACAAAACTTCTCCCCCTTGCCTAAACAAAAATGGATTTCCAATGCCTTACACACAGAAATTAACTGCTCCAAAAGGTAGCTCTATTGTTCAGAAGCATTCCTTCCGTCATTACTGTATTTCTACTTACACAGACAAACAAATGCCAAATGTATTGCTGAGGCTGCCAGTTTTCCAACCTCCAGGCATTGCAACACAAGGGCTGTGTCAACTGATGACGTCAGTCACAGCTTTAACAGCCTTCACGTTTTTAAAAAACCCCAAACATCCAAAGTAACTGTAGCTACTTAACCAAACCACAAGCATGAGAGATTTGCATATATCCACCACAACATACTATTTGGGCTATTAAAAAAATTTGCAACAGATTGTTTTCACAGGTTCTTGCAATATTAAGCAGCTATTTCTTACCTTAATTTGTTTGAATTTGTCATCCTTCTCAGACTTCGTTTTTTTTCCTGCAACAACAGAAGGAAGATTTCTTAAAGTACTGTGTGCCCTGAGTTACCCTCCACACATTCTGTTTTCACTAAGAAATAAATAAAAAATGTGCTTTAAATTGGCAGCACCTCCTAGGAAAAAGAGAACACATTTTCCTTAATTTTAAAACACCTTAAGGCCTAGGCAGTCAAAAATTTACCTTGGACACTTTGGCTTTGTGTTTCTTTTTTAAAGGGGTACAAAAAACCTCCATGATGGAACTGAGGAAAGCAACTGCAGTCAAAAAAAATCAAGGTGAAAAATACGGAAGAGTGAAAAACTAGCAACTGGCCTGTTAAAAAAAAAGAAAAAAAGGGGAGAAAAATACCCTTAAAGGGAAAAAAAAACCCAAAATATATGTCTCATCACATTTGTGACACTCCCACTGTAGCTACAGAATACGGAGATTGTTTGTTCATTTAACATGTGAAAAGAGACCGCAACAAACTCCAACAAATACTTTCGTAAATAGCTGCAACCTGGTGGGGTGGAATATATATTACAATTCATGTAAATGTGTTTCATGCAATCGTGCAAGATTCGAGAATCCAGAAAACCACACAGCATATGACCCTCACAAAATCTCATGTGCCTTGGCAGACCCCAGTGTTGCTGCCCCTCCTCTGACCTGAAGAGGCTGTGATGTGGAAGCTCAGACTGGCTGATGCAAGCTCAGTTCTACCCACAGTTTGCACAGAAGTGTTCCAGGAATTTCTCCCATCTCTACTACAAGACAGCACTAAGAATTAGAAATGTTTGCAACCAAATTCTTTTGCTCTTGCTCACACATAAATTTAGCCATGTGCCACTAGAAAAGGCATGTGAGAATATATACAAGGACCAAAATCCTCTCCTGCTACAGCTTTCATTACAAATCTTTTTAATTCTTACAGCTATGAGAGGATTCTAGCACAATAAGACAGGTATATATGGAATATATGCCAGAAGGTACAAAATACACCACAGACAAGAGATCAGCTATAGTTTAAAAGCAAATGCAGATTGATCTTTCTTTCACAGTTTGTCTCAGAAAGGTCACAGTTCATAATTTCCAATCACACTGACCTTAAATTGAAGATGTGCCTTTTACTTCTCAGTTTAAGAAAAGAGCAAACTGAGCTACAGCTGAACTGAATCGGAATTTAGAGGAACACTGTGCATCTGTATTGCAAGTTATTTTTTTGCCCCCAAATTCTAGACACCAGAGAACTAATAAATTCATCATTCTACTCCATAAACCAGTAATAAAGCCATAAGGAAGCCATGTTTCAACTTCATAAGAAACTAAATATTTATGAGATTGACCCAGTGGCTAGGTCCTCTCCTGCCATGAAGGACACTAAATCCCTAAATTCGAGGATTTAAACACAGCTTCTCATTTCACTATCATGCTGTGGGGGATATTTTTTAATGGTCTAGTGTAGCTATATAACTATTGAAGTGGTTTCACAGTTCATTGTTCTGAGCAGAGTGTACTGCTCCCCCTCAGCTCAACAGAGCACCAGTTTATTTCTACTCTTGCTTGAAAAAAAGATAGCAAAGTGTTTGCCACTGTATGAATCCTACTGAATCAAATGCATTCATCTCTAACATCCACCTAATCATCTCTGACAGACGGAGAAGCAGTTCTCTTGTGAGAGGTAAGGAATAAACAGATATGGATTTATGCTGCTTTCTGTCACAAGGACGCCTCAAGGAGACAGGTGATTTTAGAAGTGGTGCCACAGAGAAATGTATAAATGCCTTTCTCCACGGTATTCTCAACTTCCTGAACCTCTGCTTTAACTCAGCACTCTAATTAATGTCTCAATTGGAAAACATTTTTTCCTGATTCAATTCAGGAGTGTTCATCCCTCTGCAAGTCTTCAGCTGTTTATGCTTTATAACTGTCCTGTATCAAACTTTGGCCATTTGGCAGTAGTTACTTGCATTCCCAGAACTCAAATAAGCAAGGTACCTGGGACTAGGATCTGAACACAACTTCACCAGCTTTAACAGATCTAAGCCAATTTACATCACCAGCTTGGAGGTATCACATCCTGATGATCCTCCGTCCAAGCAGCTTCTACTCTTCACTTAATGTAACCCATTTTTCACACAGATAGATGTTCCTATGTTCTGGAGAACATCTGGATAGAAACATCCAGCTTCAGAGCAACAGAAGTTGAACCAGCACATTTTGTGGGCCCCAAAACAATAACAATGCCCCCAACACCATTTTTGTGTTGACAAGTTCTCCCCTTTACCTTTTTTGGAAGGTCTTTCAGACAACGGCAGCATCCGATACACCCTGAAGGCATTGTTTCCTTTCTTTATACTTTTGTCCTTGACTTCTTCTATGTCAGGCAGAGAGTTCATAGCACAACGGAAGTTTGCCTTCCATGTCTTTGGATCAGGTTTATCTACTCCTGACTGGTATTTTCCTAAGCAAGAAAAGGAAGTCAGGCACACAGGATGTGTAACTGAAAACATAAGGCGAATTAATAACAGCACAGGTTAACTTTAAGGTATCGGCACATGACAAGCATTTAAACAGTAGCTGATGTTGCGAGAGAGTGTTGTAATTTTGTTCCCATGCAAATTTCTAGAACACATGATAAACAGTTTCTGCTCAAGAAAGACCTAGGACACTGCAGATCAGATGTGACTCCACAACAACATGGAAAAGCCTGCACAGTTTACCTTTACTATGTCTGGCTCAAACCCATAGAAAGGCATAAAAAGCCTAAGGGCCCAAGACTACAAAGTGCTGAGCACGCTCTAATCCAAACAATTTTGAACCCAATCTGGTTAACATTTAAATCGATTAAGTTTTACTGTATTCCTTGATGTAAATGAGTTACGGCGCTGGAGAATATCATACACCTTGAAAAAAGCACTTAGCTTCCCACAAATCTAGAAACTTAAATTCACTCTCTGTGTTAGTAAAAGCGAAGACAAAAAAGAAGGAAAATTTAGCTTCAAAAGGGAAAACTGTGAAAATCTGTCTATCAGAAAAAGAGTTCCAATACCTGTATGAATAGCCCAGTTTCTAAACAAGGGAGCATCTTTTTCAACATCCCATCCATGTCTTGCGGCATGCATCCAGGGAATCTGAAAAATCTTCTTCTCCTGGAGGGGAAAACAAACAGGAAATGCCAATACTGACTGACTTGAGGGATCTTCCGATGACTTCAAGTCACTTATTTAAAAAAAAACCTTCAGCATCTGCAAGTGTACTGTTTCCTTCTAACCCAGTGCTGCCGCCACTGAACTCAATAGGAAAATATCCACTGGCGTCACTGAAAGCAGAATACAGCCCTCAGTATATTAAATACTCAGATGCCCCTTTATGGACGATGAGCCTGGCAGCCTTCCAAGCTGACACATGGGTAAAACATGCACCGCTACATATTTCTAAATATTCAAATGAAGGCTAGTTTTGGCAGCATAGACACTTTTACGATTAGAAAAATTAGATATGAAACTAACCAACCACAAGAAAAGAGCACATTCAAAGGATTTAGAATTCAAGTAGTAAAACATTATCACAGTGAAGGAAAGGGATCTCTCAATTTATATGCCAAGCAAACACCATATGAATATATCAACTCTAGACATCTCTCCAGTGGGGATAAAAAATATAGGACATCCACATAAAGGGGTGGCATTGAAGATACCTGAACATTATTAGATTCAAAACTTCTGGCTAAAGAGAAGCACATTTAAAGCAATCCAAAGGAAGGCACTTTTAAAATTATTTTTTTATAAACAACATGTAGTTAAACCAGGGCATAGGGCAAGCCTGGCAAAAAAGGGAGCAGAAAAACTTATGGAAGGTATTACATTGGTGACTATTCAAAGATAATAGTTTTGAGATACAGCTCCAGCTGTGGGAGCCCAATGGCTTTCAGAGCTTGAACAGCATGTTTCCTATGCCCTTTCTACAAGCACTGAGCACACAGGACACTGGGCCAGATGGATGCTGGGTCAGATGTACTTTTATGTCATACAACATGGGAACAAACTCCTATATGCTGACCCACAAGGTTGCTGCAGAGCTCTCTACACTTCTTTCTGCAAAGCCAAACAAAAGGAGTTTATTCCACAACACTTGTCTTTTTGCCCTGTTGGGGGGAATACATCTTATTGGGCTTCACATGAAGATATCTTGTGCTATAAACAACCTGTCACAACAAGTTTAGATACACCTCACGGTCTGTGAAGAGAAAAGCACCCCCTCCTGAGGTGGTCACCTGAGCTACGCCAACTGAACTGCACCCTCAGAAACTCTACTTCTCTGCATTGACTACAAGCAACTCCAGATAGGCAGCTCTCATTTAAATGACTGCACTATAGATGTGTGTTGTGGGGCGAGGTGAACCCTTTGCCTTTTCCCCTTCCTCCAACAACCACTTTTCTTCCCTGTCCGTCTGGTTAATATTTCACTAATGTCAATGTTAGGTTTATTTCCCTTCCTTTCCATGTGACCTTTTCTTTTTTGAACCGGCATTTTGTATTGTCCTTCAACTCTTGTCTTCAATCCTTCCTCTCATTTACATTCACTTGTTCAGACTGCATTATTCCCTTCTCACTTGGCTTCACCTTTTAAGCTGGTGAAAGCACAGATTTAACACATTCCTCATTCCCCTTCAAGCCCCCAGACTTTCTTTCTTCCTTTTAACCTATTCCTATCACTTCTTTCACGTGTCTTTTGCCTCCTTACTTTTCCCTCTCTGTGTAATTAAATGAACCTGCAGAGATGCTCTCCTCTTTCCCCAAGTAGAAGTGGTCTAAACAAAGCCCTAACCTCACTATCCTGTGGTCCACAGCACTACTGTATTCATCAGAGCCAAAATAAGCTTCCTTGCCTTTACTCTCCCATAGACTCTAATGAGCTTCGAAAAAAAATTGTATTTCCATAATGAAAAATTTTTATCAATAAGAACTTTAAGAACTGACCAGGTTAAAAAGTCTTCTCCTGTTCGGTGATGGGGAGAGGTTTGAACAATGCTACACAATGCTACGGAAGTTATACCACGGATTTTACATTCCACACGATAATTTAAAAAGTTCTATAGGAACTACCAGACCAAACAAGACTCCAGACAGAGCTTTCTATAATCATGAACTGTATTTACTGCTTCAAAGTAAGGTGCAAGGACACTCTCAACAGCAGTCTAAGTGTTCATTACAGAAGGTTCTTCCCAACCCCAAATATCTTGAAGCACACAGATTTATAGCTAATAACAAAAATCATAGAATCCATATGTATTATTGAGGAAAACCGTCTTTACTGTCAGGGTGTCAGAACAGTGAACCAGGCAGTCCAGAGAAGTTGTGGAATCACCTTCTCTGGAGATGCTCAAAACCTGCCTGCACGAGTTCCTGCGCAGCCTGCTGTAGGTGAACCTGCTTAATAGCAGGGTGGGTGGACTTGATGATCTCCAGAGGTCCCTTCCAACCAATTCTGTGTGTCATTCAGTGTGACTGTAACTTTATAAAACATATACTATTTTACATAGCTATATAGAAACTATAGATTTTCCCAAGTATCAAGTATCTAATCTTCTCTGAAATGCTGTAAGCCTATTGATTCCAGCAATACCATGTGATTGTATGTTCTGCTCTAGTTTACCTACATGCTTTCCATTTAAAGAATTTTGATTTCACATATTATCAAATATTTACCCCATATCCTGCTTCCTAATAATGACCTTAACACGAAAAGGCTCATCAGTGCTTACTCTTAAGCTAGGAAAACCATGTACTGTCTGGCACAGCATTCTGTCACTGGACATTCACATTCAAGTCTCACCTAAAATCAAAAGCACAATCCACAAAACTTTACCAGTGTATCAGGAATTGCTACCAAACTCCAGCGAGGACATGAAAAGGGAAAAGGTATCACATTCTTAGAAACATGCAAGAAGACAAAAGGAAAACAGTATCATACGCTTGCTGGTATGATCACATACCAGCTAGAAAGCCATAGGACAAATTTTAAACAGCAGTATCCGGCTGGACGGTTAATACTCCGATGATCCATCAAAGCAGCAGGTTGCCTCTCGGTTGCTGTTACTCTGAATGCTTCTACTCTAATTTCCTTTTCCAGATCTGAGGGACACCGACTTTTCATTATGCTTCTCCTCACACCATCTCTGCCCTCTACTGAACTATGTGATTTCGTCCACACCTCTCAGTTTTGATTCTCTGTGAAGGTAAAGAAATGCCCTTCCTCTCTTATGCTATTCAGCAAGATAACAAGTATCTATTTCTAAGCAGTACAGAGAGGAGTATGGGAGAAAACAGAGTAGGAAGTACAATGTGATCAGCGGATAGTAGAGGAAGCAGTTAGGTAAGTCAGCTGTACCTGATGTGTCCTTTTTAACCTAGAGAGTTTTAAACCCTTTCTCACACTGGAAAAATTCCCCAAGATGACATAGTCAAAGACAAACCCTAAAAGGTATTTGTTTCCTTAGTACCGAAATCTTATTTCCTTAAAAGCTGTGCACACGAGTGCCGTTCTCTTGCTAATCTGACCCACCTTATTTTCTGTACCATGAACTGTTCTTTGCCAAATTCTGATTAAAACATACAAATCCTCAAATCCTACAGCCTCCAGAGTCAGTTCCCTGAGTACAGAACAGGCTGTGATACACATGACAGTGTATCATTGATTCCATGCGTGGCTTTGTTTATGGTCAGGATTTACAGTAAAAATAGAAATATTTTTGGTTTAATGATTCATTGCTGAAATGAATGTTTAAGCATTTTTAAATATAAATGCTCAGAAGTGTAATTAGCTTGTTGAGTACAATAAAGGCAACCCGGAATGATGTCAAAACAGAGGGCAGAAGCAGGAAAACAAGAGTTTAATAAATCTCAAGGAAGGCCACTTAGCATGCTATCCTCCTTCTGGTAGGAGCCAGGGCTTTGTTTTAGGAAAGGAAATCCATTTCAAAATACTTTATTAGTGAGACAAGCCTTGGTCAATATAGAATACGCTACCTAAGGACAAGATCTCCTACCAGCTCTTGCCACTTAGCATGCTATCCTCCTTCTGGTAGGAGCCAGGGCTTTGTTTTAGGAAAGGAAATCCATTTCAAAATACTTTATTAGTGAGACAAGCCTTGGTCAATATAGAATACGCTACCTAAGGACAAGATCTCCTACCAGCTCTTGCATGCAAAGAGCTTACACCACAAGCACAAGGCAAAAACTGCTGTACAACACGATAAAGAGGGCTACAAACATTAAACATAATGACATGCCTTGCAAACTGCCTTTATGGTGGGCTGAACTTGGAAGAATGAAGCCATTAGCACAGTGGCAGTATTTTCACATCACAGAGCAAAGAAAGCAAGTACAGTCCTGGGATGTACTGAAAAAGGTTACAGTAACATAACCTACCGGTGACATTATATATATTTAAGAATAACATGCTTAAATCTGAAACACCATGCCGTACTAAGCAGAGAGAAATTATTTCAGGATCAGGCAGGAACGCCCAGTAAATGACAGGAGAGGAAAGACCTGACATCAAAGCAGAGATACTGAAGGAGAAGAATCCATAGGGACCTGAATGTGGGACTCAAATGACAAAGATAACAGTAAAAACTAGTCTCTTCCTCCCCTTCAGCAGTGACCCCATCATGCAAGAACAAGGACCTACTCGAATTTACAGGGCAGCTAACTAGGGAATGGATAAAGCAATATTTATTTATCCAGCCACAGCATGTGATAGTCACTGATCCAGGAAGTTCCTGAGAAACAAAATTTATAGCTGAAATTTAAAGGGCTCCCAATAATTTTATAGTAATGAGCATTTCTAGCTTTGGAAGATGAAATAAAAAATAGTCATTTTAATTGCCATTCTTTAGCTCTAAAAATGAACACCTGAGCACCACAACTACAACTATACGCAGGATGATAACAGACTAACTGGATTACTGTCTTAACCAGAGTGGCAGCTTGTATGTTTCTCATTTTATGCATTTTTACCCATTTTGCTAACAAAGTGGTCTTTTCAGTCAAAACTGCTCCATGCTTTTCAGTGCAGTGAATTACTTTTCCATATACTGCAAAATGCATGCAGCATTTCCATGGCTTATTACTGTTCAACATCTCAAATACAATCCTTGGTTTTATTGAGCCAATTTAAAAAAAAAACAGATTGGGAGCTGACATTTTGGAGCCCACAACTGTGCTTTCAAAGTGTGCACAGCTCTCAGTAAAAGCTCAGGACAAGGAACATTAGGTCTGAGACTGGCACCGGAGGAGATACCCTGCTTTCTCCCAGGTTGAGAAGTATTACACAAGTCACTCGAGACTGACAGAGCAGCTCATTGCTTCAACCCAGAGTCTAACATAGAATTATAAACATAACATCTCTGGAGAGCATTTTGTTCACATCCCTCTGACATTAGGTGCTGAGCAATCTGTTCCTAGCTTAGAAGAAAAACCTAACAGAGTCTCCAGAAATACTGCATCAACAAAGAGTTGGAAAGTGCTTTCAAAGGGGCCACAAACGCACCAGGCCAGGCACCTCAGATCTGGCAGATGAGGCCGGAGGAACAGGTTCAGCAGGAAGCATTCAGCTTTGCCCTTCCTCCCCACATCACCCTGCTGAAAACCAGGAATTAGCTGATTTACCTATGCAAACCTCAGGCACTGCTACAAAGTCTCTCTTCAGTCCACATACACACAGGTGAATGCACTCCTTTTACCTTATTTAGCCATTTCAGCCCCGGTATTGTGTTAGAGTTGATTTGCTCTTCCAGCCAGGGGCGCATCCGCATCCTTTCGACAGGCATTGTCAGCAGCCCAGGAAGGAGCTGCAGGGAACAACAGACAAGTTTACTTGTTTTCCAGGCAGAAATCCCAGGCAGCTCCCCCATCTCTGCACAGAACAGACTTCTTAAAGCTCTGCAGGCACTGAACAATTACAGATATAACAGTGAGTTTGGATCTGTGCGGGCTTCTGTAGAGCAGAAAACACTCTTCTGGTACACCTGGATTAGGGAAACTTTCACCTGCAGAACATACATCATACTGGTAAATACTTGTCTGCTGATACAGGCAGGATACCAGAGGCCACAAAGCAAAAAAGTTATGTTCCTGAAGAGACCTCTTTTTGGCCCACATACCTACATTTGCACAAGACATTTCTTTGCCAAGAAAATAAATGTAACCAAAAAAATTAATATGCAGGCAGCATCTCTGCACTAGCTAAAATGAACCACCTGCTAAGGAGAGAGTTTTCAAATGGCTGTGTCTGTCCTATACACTTGACTAAAATTATGAAAAATACATTTTACATCACAGCAATTATGAGACCATTTTGGTTCTGGCTGAGTAATTTGACCCCCTCCCTCAAGCTTTCTCTTATCAACCCAATCACTGATTTTTCAGCTGTTATTTTACATTTCAGTACTTTTTAGTTAGGAAGTCAGTGCTTTATAGGCCCCTCAGCTGCACCACACCACACTGTATTATTCAGTTAAGACTCAAACTGACTTCTTTTTTTTTGTCTTTCTCACACACACACGTGACCCTGATGCCACTTCCCTGTTTACAGCTGTAAATTATTGACCTAAGAGTCCAAAGTTTTGAACTTGAGGCAGAAGATTTTAAAAACTTTAACCTATCTCAGGCACCACTTTGCAAATGCCACCTGGCACTAGACGTAGATTAAAGTATCACGTTAAACTCCTATTAAGAAGCCTGCAACCCATCATTTCCACGCTCAAGTACTTGCATTTACGCTTCTTCTTCTCCTCTCCCCTTCTGTACCGGCCTCAGCTCCTTCTTCTCTCCTTTGTTCTTCACATCTGTGATCTCTGCATCATTCTAACTTCTCTGCTCTGCTATTCTTGTCACCTTTGATCTTGAGAAAAAAAAAAAAAGAAAGAAAAAAATGATTAGGCCATGTATTTGAAAGCACACAGCAATGACACAAATGTAAATGGGTTTGTTCTTGCTTCCTATGGGAGTACAGCCATCAGATAGACTAACAATTAGGCAGTACCAAGCCCACACCCAGCACAAGAGGAAGAAAAACGTTCAAAGTTTCCTCTTATTGCTCTGAGGACATGTATTTCCTGAAACTAATAAGGAATTAAAACCCAAGTGCAACAATAAAGCTCTTTGATGTGTTCAGAGAACTTACCAGCAGCCATGCTTACACTAATCTCTTAGCAAACATACTGGCATTTTATTTACTTCTGTGTAGAGTTGGTCACTTCAGCCACAGCCTTTTTCAGTGACTACAAATTTCTAAAACAGCTCAGAAAATGGTTGCAACTGCTCAGCTCCCTTTCAGGTTCATGTCAGACATGAAAAAACAGCCAACCACAAAATCCAACAGCAGCCGAGCCCTTGTGCAAATCCCATCTCTGTGCCAGAAGGAAGCTGTTTTATGGGTGAGGATGATGCAGGCACAGCTTTCTCGGCCCCCTGGATGGTGACAAGCAGCTGGCCGCACCACTGGAGCCCCCTCCACTTGGCACCAACAACTCCCACCTGGGTTGCAGCACACCTATGGGAGATCTGTACCATCTCCCCTTACTACACGTTGGGTCAAAGCTGAAAAATGCAAATGGCAATGTAGTAAAAACGCAAGTAAATTTCTATTCTTCTGTCAAGGAAGAAACAAGTAGATGCCATGATCATCTTAGATGCACTTCTTTGTAAGATATCTTTAAGTATGCATGCACTTTGGGACAATTCCTGGAAATGCTATGCATCATCTTCAGTATTTGGTACGAGTGCGCCAATCAGCAGTGCGACTTGTCTTCCTGGTAATGAGCCCCTAGAACAAATTTCAAGCCCAACTCAATGCACAGATTAGGCAGAAGGCAGAAAAGTCATCTTGAAGGCAGGAGCAACAAATCCCACTTGGGACAGGCAATGCGGAAGAAACAGAAGCTGCCTTTATGCAAAAGCAATGTATTTCAGGAGGCAAGAAAGCTGCCAACATTGCTACTACGAGGAAGCCAGTCTTGCCCAAAACGGAACAGGGTCAAGCTAGTCGTCTCTTCCCTCCCATGTCCTAAGGGTCTTCCCCAGCTGCTCCCCTGTAGATGCTGTGGTGCTCATCTCCTTTTTGGTGCTCATCTCCTTTTCAGCACCCTGGGACTCCTCTGGGATTAGCACCTGAGCTGTCAGCACGCATCTTCGTATCAATCACCCACACCAAGATATATTAACCCAAGGCAATCAGAAATGAGGTTTGGCTTGTATGAAGGAAGAAGTGGCTCCCAAGTTCTGTTTATGTGAAAGTAAAACTAAACCCAGCTACAAATAACCTGCAATGATGTCCAGCTGGAGGGAATGGTATGGCATCTTCTAGCAGAACGTCTTTCACAGAGATAAGCACAGCATGCTCCTCTAAGCACACACCTCATGCTCCTCTAAGAGCATGGCACAAAATAAAGCCTGACACCCTCAGAAGACCCCAGACCCTTCTGCCCCAGGACAGCACTGATTACAACAGTGCTAAAATCTAGTGGATTTTCTGGCAGTTACACATCAACAACACCCTTGTGATGAAAATACCAAGTCAACTCTAAATGACTGTGGCATATCTCCCCTCTAGAGCTGTCAAACACGTGGGGGCTTTTTGTACAGAAAGAAACATCAGCTTCTGCAATGCCTTAAAAGAAGCCTCTGCTTGTCCCTAAGCAAGGTTAATGTGTGCACTTGGGAGTCTAATTTTGATGGCTCCATGTGGGAGAACCTGAAATTCATCTATCAGTGAGCAGCGGGCCGATCACTTTCTGCCATTAAGAGTCATGCAAGTTTGTAAAGATCTTTGAAATTCTCAAAAATAGGCAGCAAAGGCATGTGAGGTTTCAGGGGCCATCACCTAACATCAAGGAGCTTCACCTTCCATCAGAATACATTAATTAAAAAGCAAACTTACACAGCCAGAAATCAAGGCGATTCATTCAAAACACTAGGTATGCCAAGTCCCTTTGCTCCAGCCTCTCTTTAGTGTTTACTTAGCAGAAAGGAAAAAGCAGAAACAGTCGACCCTTGTAAGGAGAATGAAACACGAACATTTATAACCTGAAGCAGGCTGTAAAACCAGGAGCATCTATGTATGCACCTACTTCCCATTCCTGGTCAATGCTGAAATTGTACTTCCCCTGCAGACGTACACAAACAGAGCAGAAGCTACCTGCAGGTGACGGTATTTTTTGTATCAGGACAAGTGAAGTCCTCTCAGTATTTTCAGATATACCAAGGCATCCAGTTCCCATTGGCTTCACCATCACCTCCTGAGCTGTGGATAGCCAACTGCTGGCCTAAGCAAATCGTTTCAGGATCTTGGCTACCTTTGCCAGCCTGAACCTTCGGATTCAAGTGAACCAGGAGAAAAATGGCTTAATGCCTGCTTTGGATCACTTGGGACCATCTTCTGCCTCAGAGAGACTATGGCCAGAGATGGCCAGGTTGGTGGGGGAGAGGAGCAGAGCTGGCTGGGGCTGCAGGAAGAAGGAACAGCTCCAGCTCCACCAGCAGCAAAGGAGTATGTCCCACTCCACTCTCTTCCTGTTCCAATTTTGTCTCACACTAACGCTACTCTCACATGGGCAGCTTTGTGAACAAGACCAGGGAACTTAGCAGGCTTACAAGCAACAACTCTTTCTGTAAGGCTTTTTTTTTTGTCTGTTTGAACCCAGATCACTGCCCTCATCCAGCTCAAAGATATATGTGGAAGTGCAACCGAGACAGAAGGGCACTCCAGCATTTGAGCAGGAAGGAGCAGCCGTGGAGGGCAGAGCAGAACCCCTTGATCCGAAACTGCTAATGAAGCCCCAGCACTTCTAAACCACAGCTTCAAACTTAGACTCTACTGACCTCCAGCATCTCTTCAGGGAGAGCACAAGAAAATGCTTAACACTCCCGGAGACCATGTTGGAGTCAGACTTTCTGGCATTACATTGAAAATAATTCCTGTTTGGTTTTTTTTCTGGTTTATCACTGTCCCATGGTGAGGGAAGGGAAGAATAATTGTCAAGAAACATAATCAACTGCTAATGCATATGTGATCTAAGAAAGCATTTTTCTATCCTATAAGAACAAAGGAGCTCATTTTGACATGGAAGCAGGGCTAACCGGCAAGAGCTCATTTTATGAATGTTTGTCATCCTTAATAAGACGGCCAGTCTTCAAGAATCACAATTTTTAAGCATCTTCTACAGATGTATTAAGGCCAGTACCTCCATGAACATAATTTCCCTTTTCTCACTCGATTTTAATCACCTGCCTCCTTCTTGAAGTGGGCCACAGTCAGGGGCAGTTGCCTTTTTGGTGACCAGAGCTTGAATACGTTGATGGACATTAAGACATCATAAATGCCCAGCATGCAAGACACTAACCCCAACTCAACGGTATCTGCCTGGAGGAAGAGGCGACCGGGACCCTGCGAGAAGCCAAGATCTACAAGTACAGCCCACAGATGTAATGATGGCACGGTTTATGGAGAGACATATTCTGACCTTCTTTGAAGCTTTATTTACTGTACTATTTGTGCCAGTCCTACAGTCAGTTCATCTTTCCTTCTGCAATTAGATACTGCAAAAACATGGTGGAAGCTACCCCCAACAAGCTATAAACTGTACTAATCCTGCAGACGTGACTCAGAGGAAGAGTGCTGCAGAGGGCTGGCAGAACAGGATCTGCTGAAGCTGGGCCAGCATCACCCAGTTAGGAACAGAGACCAGGAAGAGGCCAATCAGCAACGCCAATCCTGCTACCACACTGCACACTTGAAAATGAGTTTTCTACAGAGAAATCACACCAGCAGCCTGGAGCCAAGTGTGCAAGCCATCTTCCTAAGACAGACGTGGCTGAAAGCAAATCATAACAGTATAAGAGAAGGAAGCATGGGTTATAGCAATGTATTTACAAGTAGTCGCACAAAGGGCATTGAGCAGGTAGCTGTCACCACAGCATCCTTAAGAAACAACAAACCATACTGAATTTCTTTATACTTCTTCACAAGATGTATTTTTCTAAGATTATTTATGCAAGACTCTTCAGAAGGAAACACACAGAACTCATTTATTTTTAAAGAGATTTTAGAGAACTGGTAGTTATTTTCAAGACCTATTAATCTTTAAAGAGACATTAAAAAATATATAAGTGATGGTTGGGTTACAATACAGTTGTACACATAAATATTTTTTCGTTCCATGATGTTCAATAAAAAGCTTCTAGTCCTCCCAAAGTTTCACTTTGTTTTTTCCCCAACTGTCAATAACACTCCTGCCATACAGAAAGTGCAACCTTTGAGAATGAAGAGCTCTTCACTAGAATTACAGCAGCTGTAGACAGAAAGTGAAAGCAATGGCAGTAGGAGATGTCCTCTTTCCTTCAGTTTCCCTCCCTCTGACAGCATCTGGATAACTGAAAAGGCACAAAGGTTATCCCCAAAACACAAGCTGCTCTTTGCCCACAGATATTTTGTTAAAAATATATTTCTATGGAAGTAAAAAAAAAAATCTGAAAAAGTAATTCTTTCTCCATTACAAAGTATCAAGTTAAAAGATTTGCCAGTGTATAAAAATGCTATCAATGGTTGTAGAAGGTAAGGTGGGATAGGACAGTTTGAGTTGCATTTGTGAAGTAAGTCATAGCCTTTCCCCAAAGCTGTGAAAAAACATCTGTTACCCAGAGGACCTGTGCAGAATACTGAATGGTATCTATTTCTCTTTTGTCTGCAAATACATAACTATTTTCTTTTTTAAAAAAGTTATTTTGTACTTATGCTTTGCTGATAAGCTTTTCAAGTATTCCCTTTGTTTGCTAGTTCAGAAAAACATCAATCGCCCTGTGTGACCAAACAGACAGGCTGAAATGAGACCATACACTAATTTTAGGATTCAGAGAACTGGGTTCTGAATTTGTCCCTATGCCAAGACTGTTCCAGGATACAAGGAAACATGATCTTATTTTAAGGAACAGTACTTGGAGCAAAATTCTCTCCCTTGGTCACAGCTTGGACTCTGGGAGTTTTGCATGTAGGACCACCTTTTTCAACTATTCCACTGTGGACACCTCTTTCAAAAGTACGTGTATAAACCATACAGACTGAGCAAAGCCCTGCTTGGAGCTCAAGCCAGTCAGAGCAATACAAACTTTCTGGCTAAGAAAATGTGCTAGCCTCACCTGCTCAGAACTAATTCAGAAATGTGAGACTGACACTGAAGCACAGACGACTGAACTGCACTTTACTCTGCTGCTCCAATTTCAGATGCCTCAAATCCTCCTGCCTGCAGCCCATGGGCAGACACACCTACCTGGTGCATTTCTCATCTGCCATGAGGAGAAAGAGAATCTCAACACTGATGCTGTGGAAGCAGAATTAACATATCTTCTTTCTGATAACCCCAAATTATGCAAATATCCTTATCTTTTTTGGAACCAACAGTAAAACACATTATTAAAGAAGCATTAGTAAACCAGGAAACGTGGGCTCTGCCATTCTCAGCAGTGCAAGGGTTAAGGGTTCAAAATAAGCTCTTGGCATTGAAAAACAGAGATACAAAGAAAGAATAAAACCTATCCTCTCTGGTCTTTTAACTGCATGTATTTATGATGCTTTTTTCATTCCTTAGGAATACTCTGTCTGTGATGCCGTGCTGAACAGGGAGGGATAGGGGAAACATCACAACTCCGCTGGCAGATTTGCGTATCACTAAGCACTCCTTGCCTTGTACTCCCTTAAAGCATACCCTATGGCCAACTGCTTCACAGACCCAACCCCTGTGTTGGTTATGCTCCTGACCCACACTGTAGCTATGGCAGTACTTTTCCTACTCTTTTTTAACACTTTGGTAGCAGCAGCAAAGACACCAATGAGCATGTTACATCCTTCCTGTCCACAACCAAGAAAAATAATTCACTGTAGGCAGGAAAAGTGATATCTTACTTGCTCAGGTGCCTGCGGGAAGGAGGAGACTCCATCAAAACAGGTTGGAAAGCCAAGAACTGGGAGAGCAGGCACAGTGGAAGAGTGCAGGTCCTGGGTAGACTGCTGTAAGGCACAGTTTGGTCATTATAAAAAACTGCACGGGCAACCAGCAAGCAATGCTTCACCTGCTTCCCTAGGCTCCCACACCGAAAAAGGCAGGGCTACAATAGGACCATGGCTGGTAAGGGGAGAGCTCTGTGGGGTGGTGAAATACCTGGCAACCCAGGCTGCTGCACCATAGATTCAAGTTAGCAACAGCCACCCAACTTCCAAAGCCCCTGCTTCACAAGGGTCAGGTTGTGCCCTCCTCAGGCTGTGGGGAGGTGCAAGGCAGACATAGGAGGAGGGAAGCATTCAGCACATCCTCTTCTCACACTGCTGTACCCATGAAAACCACAAAGGTACAAGGAAGAAAAGCCCTTGCATCCTCAAGGGAGGGAAGGCTTTTTGCCCACACCCACCAAACCAACACTCCCTGGAAAAAAAAAAAATCCAAACAAAACAACGGCAGCAAATACCTCAAACGTGTATTGAAATCAGCATTACAGGCTGCATGATAAACATGCCCAGGAAAACGTACAATGGGAACTCATACTGTATATAGAATGTGTTTCATCAGCCCTATAGCATTTCTGTTCCACCCAAAGGGTGTTAACGTGCCCTGGCTGGGATTCAGACATTACACATCAAAACAGACTCTTTACTTTTGTTTCCATGCAAAGCTTATTCTCCCTCAGCAGCAAAGACAAGAGTTGTTATTTTGCAGTGATCTCAGGCATCATTAGAATTAGCCCTTGGATTAACAGCCTAGAAGTGCACTGAAGAAAATGCCATCTTTTAACGTGACAGAAGGCTGACTTTTTGCTTCTGGACTTAGCCATCATGAAACAATGCTTCAACTCTCAATACCTACAATAAAATTTCCCTTGCATTGGCTCCTTTGCTGAACATTATCATGACACTTGAACAACACGATGTCTGTGGCTGAGCTCATTCCCTTCTCTGGCATTGTGGTGACTTACATCAGCTGTGATCTTGGTTCAGGTTTGTAACAAATAAGACTGTTAAAGATCGTCTCCGTAGCATCCCTACCAGGACAATCATTTGCACACACATGAATGCCTGCAAGCCTAGTGACAATACAAAATGATTGCTTTACTTTCAGCTTTAAAGGAATACTTTTTTTCCGGGGGGGGTCCTTTCATTTATTTACCAAGTCTTGCCTGTAGTGAAGATAGAGATGCCAGATTCTGGTAGCATCAAAAAGACAATGCAAGTGACAGTCAACAGCATGTGATTAGAGAAAACTCGCTCCCTGCCACCTCCTTCGTAAGTCTCAAATGCAGTCATAAATTTTACTTGATTTATTTCATTCTTAAGCCTTGTTTCAACTCTGATAAACGTCTTCAGTATCTGGGATGTCTAACTATTTTTCCCTCAAAAGCTGCCTAGAAGAGAGATGCTAGCTGTTCAGTAGTAGAGCTGTACTTCACTCAGACAAGTTTGGGAAGGGCTTGTTTACAAGAAAATTGCTGGCACAGTTGTCAGGGAATCATTAGTTCCTTGCGTTGGGGAGCAGTTATCCCTCAATAAATCATTTTTGTTCCAGAATTAAGTGCTCACACACAACTCTGCTCCTGCATACTTACACATAATAGCTGCTGCTGCTTAGCTGTGACAAATCAGTATCCACAGAGTCCACCCCTGTGCGTTCTTCAAAGCTGTCAGGAAAACTCAGCATTTGACACGTGATTCATAAAGAATTTTCCAGCCTAGTGAAAACTAGAAGGCTATTTAGGCTCAATTATCAAGAATCACCTCCTCTGTATCTATGCAACTCAACAGAATTTCTTTCTTTCCACAGCTCTGTTAGACCAATGCACTCCTTTGTGCTCTGTGACTATGTTTACAGAAGACATCCCTAAAACTTTCAAGAAGCACGTGTTTCTTACATATGTCCCTCTGAAAGCAGTGGAAAAGTCCCACATGCAAGTATCTGCAGGATCAGGATCTTAAATTGTAAAAATACCTTTTAAAGCCCGGGCAGACTTCACCTCTGTGTCTTGGCTAGCATTCTTCTGCCTAAGTGCAGGGTCAGTGCTTTATAGGGTGCTATATATTAAGAAAAACAGGCATCATAAAACAAGATTCCTTAATCTCAGTGTTCCCACGCTGGTGGCTTGTGAGGTTCAGGCAGGACTGTAGAGAAGACAATGACATTTTAGAGGCACTCAGAGAGGCAGAAAAATTATTCCAGACAGCTAACACTGAGAAATGTGTTCAGGAAAAGCTTTCACATTCACCGGCCATGACCTACACCTGACGTAATCCACCTTGCTCAGATTGGGCTTGTTTCTCACAGCTACTTTTGTTTGTATAACACACTGTTCTGCAACACACAGCAAAAACTATTTGCACACTACACTGAAGTGCGATTTAATATTTGCTTAAAGCTTTCCTTTTATTGTCTGGGCAAGGGCAGTTTCTACCACTGAAGTTAATAGCTAACACACACCTACACTTTTGCCACCCTAACTTCTAACCACTAGTGCAGGACCAAAAATGAGAGCAAAAGACATAAACTACCTCTGCGTAACCTCACAGACAGCACCAAAACCAGCCCCTTCAAGAAAGCAGTTTCTCTTTTACTTCCAGGAGAAGGTATTAAAGAAAAGTGTACACTATTTCAGATTTGTAAAAAGCACTCTCCTACTTACTTAAGACTCTTTCTTTACAGATAGACTACAGCAGGCACAGACTTGGGGGCTGGAATCCTCTGAATCATCTGCACTGTGAGCTGGAAACATGTCTGTCACATGCACTTATTTATGGTTACAAAAATAGAACTATGAAAGAAGCAGATGTGTTGAGCACAAAAAAATAAACTGAATTAGTTATTACAGAGATATAGCTTGACACTGAAGAATTTAAGAGAGAATAACTTTCTTTTGTACATACACTTGAAAGGTTTGCACTTAAAGAGTGCTAGGTATTAAATGCTTAATACTGATGCTTGTTGAAACAGTATGATGTAATTCTCCTTTTTATAAAAATGCTACTCTTTCTACTGCACAGGATACACAGGAACTTCTAAACTCATTTTCATGTTGAGATGTGAATAGTTAATAGGATCAGTTACAAAGTGTGCTCTTGATTTAAAGTTTTTATGTTGACTACAGAGCAACAACGAGGCAGCCTCAATTTCTGATATGCAGCAGCTATTTCTCTTGTAAGTTTCATAAAATACTACTGTCCTAGAGTAAGACCTCTGAACTCATCTTCATTGCCCATCTAAGCCAAATAAATATTATTAAACTAAGCAAAGCTAGTCTTCATCAGCTTCCCTCATCAATCTCAAATCTCCAGAACAGTTACGGCATCTGAAGAATTTAGTTTTTATATGCTCTAATGCAATGTGTGCAAATGTGTGAGAATTAGATGACTGGAAATAAAGTCTTTCATTTCACCCTAGTACAGCTTCAGCAGAACAGTGACTGTCCAAGTTTCTGAACATCCAACCTTTTCATTGATATAGCCCAGGAGTGTGAGTCTCTACATACAAGAAGGATATTCATTCAAGACTCCATAGCCACCCAATACTTGGTCATCTTCTGACCAATTCACCAGCTAACCCTCAAGGTCAAAAAGGACCTTCTAGTTATTTACTGGTCTATGGAAATGGAATGAAATAATTCACAGTCATTTCACGTCACCAGCAAAGCTGATATCAAACGTATTTTGGTTACCCAGATCTAAACGGACAATCCCAAAGCAAAAAAAGGGCCACCACATATTTTATACTTGAACCTATTAATAACTCAAATCTCCACATGAATAAAATTCAAGTGCACCTACCAGATGAATGACTCCCTTTCATCACACTGGATGCCATCACACCCATTGTACTTCCTGTATGCGTTTGCCACAGCATTTCAAAACGTTACTTCCGTGAATGAAGAAGATGCCGCTTCCTGAAGGCCCGTCACCCAGACCACTGGGTTGGAACAGCAGCACCCAGAGAGAGCACCAGGGAGAGCAACTCCTACTCCCTACTACGTAGTCCGCTAAAGGAGTGCTGTCATCCAGAAGCCAAATTTACTGCCAGATGAAATAAATAATAAAATTGAAATAATTTCTCAAGTTCAGCTCTCATGTGTCTTTGCCCTATGTTTATTCTTTCATTTTTGCCAACTGGGAAATGAAAACCAATGGAATCAGTTTCACTTTTGTTTAAATTTGGTTTCAATTTTATCCTCAAGTTTTGCTTTCATCTTTTTTATGTAGCACTGTTGGGATTTCAGATCCTGCAGGAAAGCTTTCAGTAATTTAAAAACATTAGTCTCCTATCCCGCCTTTTTTCCTAACATGGAATTATTTTTATTTTAGACAAACTTGTTAAGATGCTGTCACAATTTTGGAATGCATTTGGGGGTGGAGAGTGTTAATTTTGATTTTACAAATTCATATGCCACCTCCAATTAAATCCAGTAGTTTGGTATTTTCCACTGGTTTATCTCTCAGTTGCATACAAAGTACATTTACACGATTCAAAAAACACCTTAAAAGAGCAGCCAGTGCACCAAATGCACAAAAGCCCACATCATGCATCAAATGCATGTTATATGAAATGTACATAAAGACCTAAACTTGCTGCTATTTAAATTTCTTACAGAATTATGGCATTTTCTTGCTTAGATAAAGCTGTAAGGGGTTTGCCTGTAATGCTGCCAAGAAATGTCCACTATCAATAGGAATATTACAGTACAGATGTGTCTTCCATGTATTCATCAAACCCTTCACATCACATGTAGCTCTTCATACACATCAAAAAGTAGAATTTATCCACACTTTAGACTTAACAAAACCTACCCATAAGCAATTTTTCCTTATTTTGTGCTACATCAATACTAAGCACAATGCTAAGTCTTTAAAAAGTACTAAAAATAATTTTACAGAAAATGGGGAATGGTTAGACAACATCCATTGTCACACGCAGTCCAAACTAATGCACAAATAAAAATACTTTTGCTTTTCCACACCTTTACTGCATTCTTAACACCAGATATGCTAGGAGCTACAAACCAAGCCTGTAAAGGTTAGCTGAAAGACTAGCAAACCATAACCTGCTGTATTCTTTAAGGGTCGAGAGCATGGAAATTATTACTTCCAAGCTCAGCTGGAAAGCTAGTAGTCTGTTAAATAACATTTTAAAATAATTTAACATTAGATTTTAGTTCTGCACCTTAGGTGAAACAAGATCTACGTGCATGCGGATTTGCTCCTGGATGCGTATGTCCAAGCTGCAACCAGATAAAAGGTCTGCCTTGTACCAAAGACTGCTGTACATTTGTTGCAATCTGCCCCCAAGCAGACAAAGGTGTCGGAAGATTTCCAATATACACAAAGTCAGGCTTGCAGTACGTTACATACAAGGGAACCAAACACTACTCTATTGCTTACCACTTCTTTCTTTTCTCCCTAGCTCATTCAAAAAAACCAGTAACTTTTCACCAGCTTCCAAGAAACCGAAAACATATTCAGCACTAACTGAAAAAGCAAGTTTTAAAATTGTTTTATTATAGTGTATCAATAAGAAACATGTGCTCTACAATGTATTAATTATGCTATATATAAAATATCTAATTTTATATTTTACATATATGACTTCAAACTCATAACTATTAACATGCTTTCCCTTCCACTAACCCTCCATAACAGTTAATTGGTGACTCCTGTTTTTTCTTACTGGCTATTTAAATCTATTTGAATCTCAACATGAGAATTCACACATAGTCAATACTAGGAAGAACCTTCATACAGTTCCAACAAAACTTCTGAAAAAAACCCAAGGGGAAATTATTTAATTACATTGAATGATTTTTTCCATAACGTTATTCATACTTGAGGAATACGCAACTTAATAAATCTGTTCTTCTCATTCACTATATTCAGTATCTTTGTCTTGCTTATTTGTTATTTTGCTTTTGTACTTATGATCTCAAAGGACACACCAGAAAATGTTTTAATCACAGTTTATAGCACTATAAGCTATAATAAAACTTCTGTAAACACCACCTTATGGTTTATGCCCTCAATATCACAGTCATTCTAGGCCTTTGAAAAACCAAGTTTCAAAAGGGCAATCTACCAACAAGTCAGAGTAACACATGATTAGTTTTACTTATTTACCTACAAATGGACCATGACTTTCAATATAAGAAACACGAAGCAGAAGCTCAGGTTCTAATCCCACAAACTTCAGCGGAATTTTGCTGGGGTGGCACTTCTATGCAAAATTAAACACATACAGGATGCACTTAACCTGACTATAACTTCTGTTAGTTAACAAGTCCAGGGGTTACAAGCACAGATTAAACCTGACTGTCATAGAAAAAGTTTTTTGCTGGAAGTTTCGTAAGATCTTATGCCACAAGATTCGCATAACAAAGGGCAATACACAGTCTTCTTTCTCTACATTATCTGCAAATGGACATCTGCAAATGGACCGTAGCTTTTGCTTCTCAGTGGAGAAGGTTTCTATTTGCAGTTTTCAGCAATAATTCTTGATCGGCATCCACAGTTATTCTTTATGGAGTAATTCTTTGTGGGCAGTCAGTGCCCAAAATCTGATATTGAACTGTTCTGACTGGTAAGTTGCACAGCAAGTTTCTCTCCCACAGACTGCCTAATTGCTCATGATGCCACGGAAACTCCTGATATACATGCAGTGGCCATGAGCACTACAATTTACACACTGCAGGGCAAACACATGTTGTTTTGAAGCCGCTTCCCAATTGTTTTGTTTGGGTCAGGGTTATCTTATCTGTACTATTACTATTACAGTTTCTTCATCACACTAATCATTTTTAAAAACTTCCCCATATCCTCTTCAGTCACTTCTTTTCAAGCTACTTACTCTTACACAGAAGTTCTTTCATGCTGTTAATCATCTCTGATGCCCTTCTCCTTAGCTCATTAACTTTCATTAAATCCTTTTTGAGATGGAGGAACAAAAATCATTAAACTATTCAGGAGAGGGGAGCAACACAGATTTACAGTAGTATGACGGTGTTTTCTATTGCTTTTTTTACTCCTTCCTAATCATTCCTAACCTGCTGTCTTATTTCTTAGCCTCTTCTGGGCACAGAGCTTATTTTTGTATAGGATTATCTGGGTTGTATGATCTTGTCCTGGGTAAAAAGTCAGCTCAAACTTAGTCCTTATGTATAGAAAGTTAACATTGCATTCCCTTCTATGTGCATTATACTTACATGGGTCTGTACTCAGTTTCATTTGCAAACTCATATCTACGCTTTCAATATGAGATCTTTCTGCAGCCTTTTTGGTTCAGCCTTTAGGATTTTCATGCTCTGAATGAATTAATACAATCAACAAACTTGTCACATCACCACTTACCCCTTCCTTCAACCATTGAATGGTAGACCCTGGGCAAACTCGGGCAGGGTGGGGGTGAAATGCAGACAAGTGGCAATCTTCTTTCATTGAGCAAACCTACTCTGACCACACCACCTGGAACCTGGATCACGCTTTGAAACTGGCCCTGCTCTAAGAAGTACTTAAAGCAGAGCTCAACTACAGCTCAGCAATGTCTTTAGAGAGACTCAAGACGCACTACTCCTCAAGAAAAGTCAGGCCTAATATTTATAGATATATCACATTTATGCCAGTGTTCATTAATCCCGTTCCCTAATCCTTGGCAAACAAACAAGCAAACAAAAATGACCACCCTGGAGTTCTCAGTATCCCAAGAAACCTTGAAAAACTGGCAGCTCATTTGTCACCTTCTACTCCTGGAGCACCAAGACAGGCCTAAGCAACAAGTTACACACAACAGGCAGTGTATCAGCAATTTTATATTTTAAATTCCTTTAGCTCTCCAACAAGTATCACCTCCTGCCATCTACTTCACCCTTCTCAGTGGTTTGCTCTGATACCCTCTCTTACAGACATTTCAACAAGTCACTCCTTAAAAAAAAGAGAAAGCCTCCTACGAAGGCATCTCCTTAAACTGTTCCTCAGTGAAGGAAGACTCAAGGAATTTTTTTCACTCTTCTGCTATGGCTTTATCTTTCTTAGGCACTCCTTCTACGCACGGATCACTTATCAGCAGGCTTCCTGCTTTTGATGAATTTCAAAGAGGATTTACCAATTGTTTTCATGTCTTTAGCAACTTGTTCCATGACTCTTTCTGGCTTACGTTATTGTGTTTAACACAGATTTTATGTTCTTTTCCATCTTTTCCACTTGGAGACAAAGTTTTAACTTTTGAAGATGTCTTCTTACTTCTACCGAGCTCCTTTACTTTGCATGTTAGTCTGCTCAGCTTTTTTGGCATTTCTGGCAAATGCCATGCAATTGCTTTAAGCCTTCACTATAATGTCTTGAAGAACTACACGTCACCCGAAAGTATTTTACACTTTTGGCTACCCCTCACCATCTTGTTCATTTTTTTTCCTTGCTTTACAGCTCCCAAAGCAACACTGAGTCCAAGTACACTATAATCACTGTCACATCATAGCTGACTGACATTTTTAACGTAAAATTCTGAACACATTTCTTTCTGGCCAGGACCTTACCCAGAATTGCTACCTACAGAGTAGCCTTATGAGCTAAACCTAGGAAGTAGGGGAGTTTACCATCTAGAAAGTTAATACCTTGGCAAATTTCATGCTAGACCATGACATTATCTACATGGCAGCAACTGAAGCCTCCCTTTATCACCGTATTTCCTACTTTTGTAGCTTCTCTATTCTCCCCTAACGTATGACAGTCACTGTCAACGTCTTGGTTGGGCAGAAAGTCACATAGCCCCAACCTCTTCTCTTCCTATACAGGCCCAGAATATCAATTCATGAGATCCTGTGTTACTTCCCAAAACACTTATTTCCTCTTTAACAAAAAGTATCCCACTTCGATGCATGCACCAGCCACTCTGTCTCTATGCCATCTGTAGTTTCCCTCTACAATATCTGAGCTTCCACAAAGCTTCTCATACTCCAAATATTGTATCATGGAGATGTTTTAATACAAGTTTTACTACTACGTGGATGATGCTCCTCTTCACAAGAGGATGTGTCATGGCAAACTTTATGTTCTTTGCCTGTCAGCTTTTCCTCCCCATTTGGTTTTAAAACTTACTAATATACCCATAGTACATATACTTTTAAAAATGTTTTAAGGTATACATAGCCTGCCTGAAAAAATATTTACATAAAGATCATTCTTCCAATATAGACTCTTTCTATGCCAAAAAATATTTCTATTTCTTCTCGAATCTTAGCTCCTTTTTTTTCTGCATGATTTTCTCACTGTGCACTAAGACTCTGCCCTTCTCTAACTCCACGTGGTCCCACACATCAAAGATTTCCACACAATGGAGACTGCAGTGTTTAACTCCCCTTCCTAATAGCCTGTATGTTACTTCCTGTACCTCTTAGCTACTCCTTTCCATTTAACGTGGCCTGTGCAGAACAGCTCAAGAGACTGACTTAACATCTTCTGAAATCTGCCATTTTTGTAGGCAGCAAGTAACCAGGCTTCACCACAAAGACATGTGTGTCAAAGAAAATACTTAGACCACTCTAACTTCCTATGCCAACTATTGGGGATCCACAGTCTTAGTGGGATATGATTGGCATCACCTCGCTGTGCCTGTACTGATCTGAAGAATCGCAGTGTGGCACAAGACTGCAATAAAGCAATAGTGATACCGTGAAAAAAGGAGTCGGCGCTCTCAGACCTTCTGCCACCATTTATTTACCAGCGAAAAGGAATGGCTGCATATAAGGGGCAATAGGAAAATGATGTCCCCAAAGGGGCTGGTGGCATGGAAAGACTGAAATTCAGATGGAAACCATCTGCCTCACAGATCAATTCTGCTACTTGTATAATTATGTCACCATTTCCACATTAGGGTAAATTTAAATGCTATTGCTCCACTCAGCTCTCTTTTTATGGTATTAACACAGGCATTCTGCAAAGGATATTATACATGAACGTGTTAAGACTTAAATAAAAGAACTATAAAATTAAACATGCTGTATTTCACCTCCAGAAACGGAGGATGTAGTTTACAAGCACTCCTACGTTCAAGACACCGCTGTACTGCAACATCTTAGCATGGTAAGCTGGGCTATAAATTTAACCATACACTAACCAGAAGCAAAGTTTTGCACTCTGAAACTCCATTATCTGAGCTCTGTGCCTAAAAGGGCAAGCCTCTCTGCTGTTTAGATGCTCACACTAATCAAAGTGGTAATTATACTTAATCATTTCTGGGAACCTGGGCTGAGGGATCCAGTTCTCCAAGCATTTGCAGCTTTTACTTCAGACGTTAAAAGATGGGCTGGAGCACGTCTGCTCCGACAGCAGCTTGAGAGAGAGTTGGGGTTGTTCAGCCACGAGAAGAGAAGGCTCTGGGGAGACCTCATAGCGGCCCTTCCAGTATCTGAAGGGGGCCTACAAGAAAGCTGGGGAGGGACTTCTACAAGTGTGAGTAGTGACAGGATGAGGGGAAATAGCTTTAAACTGGAAGGAGGAAGAGTTATATTAGACATTAGGAAGAAATTCTTCACAATAAGGGTGGTGAGGCACTGGCACAGGTTGCCCAGGGAAGCTGTGGATGCCCCCTCCCTGGAAGTGTTCAAGGCCAGGCTGGATGGGGCCTTGAGCAGCCTGGTCTGGTGGGAGGTGTCCCTGCCCGTGGAAGAGGGGTTGGAACTGGATGGGCTTTAAGGTCCTTTCCAACCCAAACCTTTCCACAACTCTAAGATGCTTGGAATTTGACCCTGCATGCTACATACAAACAAACAAAACCCCTGCTCATAAATTTCCTCGAGAGGTGGGAAGACACCCACGGCTGGGCCCTCTGCTTGCTGGTGCGGGGCAGAACGGCGCTGCACAACACGGCGGCACTGCCCGTGCCCGCACGGAACAGGGATATTATTCGTGCCATAAAAACGCAGAGCGCGGTTCAAGGCGGTTAAGTGTTCGAATGACGCACTTGCTAACGCCGGATTCATCGAGACCACACACGAGGGAAAGAAAACCCAAACCACTAGCAACGCCTGTTTTCAGAGCCGTGTTTACTTTACGACCTGGACACAGGGGCGGGAACACGAACAGGCCAAACCCCCACCCCCCTCGCCACAGGGCCGCAAATCTACGGCACTTCCTCCTTCCGCTGCTCCCAGGAACCCGCCTGCCGCGGCCCCTCCTACTTCCACACCGCCGGAGCTGCTCTCCCCCCCTCAGGAACTGTACCCCCGGCACTTCGGCCGCCACCGGGGGCTTAAACTCTCGTCGCAGCGACGAGGGGCGGGGAGGCGCGCGGGCCCCGCCCCCGTGCAACAGCCCGGTCACCCCGAGGCCCCGCCCCATCCGCATCGCCCTAGTGCAACGGCCCGGCCGCTCCCAGGCCCCGCCCCCTCCTCCTCTCCGACCTCGACCCCCTCTGCACCGCCCTCTCCGCAGCACCCTTGTGCAACAGCCCCTCCCGCCCCCCGAGGCACCGCCCCCTCCCTGGATCCCCGCCCCCTCTGTATCGCCCCTCCCACGCCCCGCGCGCCCCCGCGCCCCCCCCCTCCTCCCCCCGCACAGCGCGACCCCCGCCCGCAGTCCCCGCCGCCGCCGTTTCCCTCGCACCTCCTCACCGGGGCTACCGGCAGCCTCCGAGACCGCCACAAGTGCGGGGCCCCCCCAGCCCGGCCTGCGCCGCGCCCCGGCCCTCCCCACTCAACGCCCCCCGCCTTTGTTTGCGTGCCGGGGCTCCGCACCGGGGGGCGGTGGGTATCCCCCCCCATCCCATCGCCGCCGCTTCCCCCTCGTCCTCTGCCTATTCCCAAATCCAGCGACGCAGCCAGGCTCGGCCCCGGCAGCCGCAGCCCGACCTTTTGTTTTTAACCCGCAGCGCACCCCCGGCCGGCAGCCCCGCCGCCCCGCCCGCCGAAACGGCAGCGACGCGAGGGGAAAAAAAAAGAAAAGATGAATTTTTTTTTTAAAAAAATGTAAAAATAGAAAGAAAAAAATAAAAATTTACCTTGCCGCCCCGTTCCCGCGGCCCTTATGCAATTCCTCAAGGTTATCGCCGTTGCCAGGGGACGCGAGATGGAAATGGAAACAGGCGCTGAATAATCGCGGGAGCAAAACTAAAAGTTTAACCGTGCCTCCGCCCGGGCGGAGAAAGGTCCAGATCGAAAGCAAAACAAGGAAAGGAAGCGGCGCGGCCAGCGGCTCTTGGAAATCCCCCCGCCTCCCCGCCGGGCCGCGCAGGCGGCGGGGGCAGGGCTGCGGCGGCGGGCGCGGAAGCGCGGAGCCCGGCACCGCCGCGGCGCGGAGCGGCGCTCGCAGCACCCCGGCACCCCGAGGCCTGCCTCCCGAGCCCCGTCCGTCCCGGGGGCTGGAATCATAGGATCGCCTGGGTGTAAAAGACCTTTGAGATGGTCGAGTCCAACCGCACCTGTCCACTGCTAAACCAGATCTCTGAGCACCTCATCTCCCCGTCTTTTAAACACCTCCAGGGATGGGGCCTCCACCATCTCCCTGAGCAGCTGTGCCAATGCCTGACAGTCCCGTGAAGAAAATTAACTCCTGAAAATCAAGTATATGCAAATTTACCTGCTCTTTTTCCTATCCCAGTGATTACAAAACATAACAGCCTGTACCCTCACAACGAGTGAAGTAATCTGAGCTTCCCGTGGTGCAACTTCTAGAACCATAGAACCACTTGGTTGGAAAAGACCTTTGAGATCGAGTCCAACTGCACCTGTCCACTACTAAACCCTATCCCTGAGCACCTCATCCACCTGTCTTTTAAAACACCTCCAGGGATGGTGACTCAACCACCTCCCTGGGCAGCTGTGCCAGTGCCCGACATCCCTTTGGGTGAAGGAATTTTTCCTGATGTCCAATCTGAACCTGCCCTGGTGCAACTTGAGGCCATTTCCTCTCATCCTATCATCTGTCACTTGGGAGAAGAGACCAGCACTCATCTCACTACACCCTCCTTTCAGGCAGTTGTAGACCACGATAAGGTCTCCCTTCAGCCTCCTGTTTGGTTGGGTGGTAGGTGATTCAGTGCTAAAGGTTCTCTCATGTGCTGCCGCAGGACCATCAGATCTTACTGCATCTGTCAATATTTTTAAGGCAAGATCTGACCTGCATGTGGAAATCTTACATTTTATTCATGGCTCGAATTGTGGTGAATGTAACTCCCATACTTTGCTGGCCCCTAGAGCTGGAACCACCAGCCCCGGCACAGCTCAGACCTGCAAGGACCATACCGTGGGATGCACAAGGCCATGGCTCAGCACAGACTTTCCCCGACACCTTGTGGGAATCCCTGCAGCTCAGTTCCTTTGGCACAAGAAGTAATTACTATTAGAAGAGGTGGAGTATTTTGATTTAAGCTGAAATAGAGTTAAATTTCATCTAAATAACTGTATTTTTTTAAAGTTAGATAGAATGTCCCTCTGATAGCATGTTTTCTTTATAGAATGTTTTATAGAAATGATAACATCTTGTGTTAAGTATGGTGTGTGCTGATTTTCAGTATCACCTCCAGCACCAATGGCATCACTCCCTGTGTCTCTTCCCTCTCTGCTGAGGTGGGAGTCATGGTCTGGGTCTGATACACACATGTGTTGGGGCTGTCATTGCCTTTAAAAATGGACCACGACACAGTCTTACCATGAGGAAAATTTCAGACCAAATCCTTTGAATACAGTGAGTCTCAAGCAGCTTTACTTCACAAGAGAGCTCTTGGATTTTAACAGGTCTTGCAAGCTGCCTTTGGTCATGCAGAGACCAAGGGTATTCTGCAGAATTTAGAGAATCCCAATGCAAACTGCAGCCTATGAAATTGACGGAGGAGAAGCTGCAATACATCATTCCTGGCTATACTCAAAGATGATGAAGGAAAGGCCCCAAGCACTGCAGGATTGAGGAATATAAGAAATGTACTCATTACAAAAGGTCTTCTAGGGAGAGAGGTAGGTGTACACCTGTTTCACATGCATGCATATCTATATGTATGCTATATGTATGTACATATACACATTCAGGTAAGCAAGTGAGATAGCTACATGTGCAGCTATGTGATGCACAGCCATCAGCAGTGGGACGAATACCAGGACGTGAGAGTTTGTGCTGGAGGGTACACAGGGGGATGGTTATGGGGTGGTGTCCTCTCTTGTGGGATGCCAAACGGAGGGGCGGGTGGTCCCCAGGCTGTGCACAGAACATTAAGCTACTGTTAGGGTGGAGAGTCTGCCCGGGGGGGAACAAGTCCTCCTGTTTTGAAAAGTACTCTCCTTGCACGAAGGAGAAAATTATCAGAACAAGTTAGGTTCAAAGAGGCTCATGGATGTCAGGAATCCACCCCCTCCCGAAAATGCTAGGGCATAGCAGGTGGCTGTGGTCCGTGTGTGCACCAGTGAAGTAGGAAAGCACGAGGGAGAGGTTTTGGAAGCCAGATGTAGGGTGCCGGGCAGGATAGTAAAGTCAAGCATCTCCTCCAAAACTTCTCCAGAAACACTTG
The DNA here is from genome assembly GCA_033558235.1 of Neomorphus geoffroyi. Classification (NCBI taxonomy): domain Eukaryota; kingdom Metazoa; phylum Chordata; class Aves; order Cuculiformes; family Neomorphidae; genus Neomorphus; species Neomorphus geoffroyi. Next base: position 19,695,712 of record JAUMJM010000020.1, on the reverse strand, counting down.
CAGCAGGATGGAGAAGTCCACACAGGTGGGGAGCAACACAGCTCCCCAGAGCAGCTGACAAGTAATCAGTTTCTTCTGTCATCAGTGTGGGGGGCTGGGCTGGATACTTGGTGATGTCCTGTCTTTAGTTCTTTGAGGCAAACCTTCTTCTGAGTTCCTTACAGGTAGCAAGTGACAGGACACAGCTTGTATAGGAGGGTCAGACTTGGCTGGAGGCAAAGGGCCTTTACTCTTCAGGCCAAAAGTATCAGTGAAACCAGCTAATGCCAGCAACTAAACCTGGATTTTTGTAAACTTCAGGTCTAACTAGTATTGAGATGGCATTACTGACCCTGACCAGGATGGAGGCAGTAACTATATGTCAGGTGTGATTAGAGAGCAGTGAAGTGATTGAAAGTGAGAAATTTCTAAGCAACTTGTTCCCACTCATAAATAAGATCTTGCAGTCATAATAACTCTGCGGAAGGATTGGTTCAGTGCTCAGAAACTGTCACAGAGCTGTTGGGGCAAGCCAGGACAGAGTACAACAGAGATCATGGGGAGGGCTGCAGCATGTCTGCTTTCAGTGGCTCTGGCCCATGTGTAATAGAAATGGCAAAAATCCAAAGAGCAGCAAAGATAACTAAAAATACAAAGCAACCTTGATGCTGGAGTGATTGAGGGATTCCAGGGACAAGAAGGTTTTAGGCTGGAGAAGTGATAACCAACAGAAAACAATCAGACGAGAGAGGATACACACTCATGAGTAGAGGACTGAATTATTTGCCTTCTTTTCTAACATAAGAACTAGGGAGCATCGAGTGGAACTAGCAGGTGGCAGATTTAAAGCAAACAGAAGAAGGTGGATCTTCACACAGTAGATAATTAAATAGTGGGACACCCTGCTTTGAGGTGCCAAAACTTCATCACAGGGGATCCAAAAAAAGCACCCCAACACTTTCACAGACAGAAGAAAACCCACTATGTGCTATTAAATGTAAAAACATGAACTCAAGCAGCCCTGAAACCCACAGATTTCTAGGGTCTAGAGGCTGTTTGGGGGATGCCCTTGTCCTAAGCCCTGACCGGGAATGGGAGTGCCTGGCAATGGCTCAGGACAGGGGAAGTTCCCATTGCTGCACCCTCCCTCTGAGCTAAGGGAAGACCAGCTCTGGGCTGGCTTTTGCAATGTTCCATAGCTGTTGCCATTTGTTTACAGAATGAGCCAGCTGTGAAAAGATTGTAGTTTATGTTTCAGCAGATACTGTGGAGAAAAAATGTTTGCCATCGTATTAGTAATTTAACATCACATTGGGAGGATTACTTATTCACAAAGTGGCAAGGTCGTAAATGACATTAAGTGATTTTGGTCAAATAAAACACAGTTGGCTTCCTTGAGAAACACTAGCCAAACATTAAGCAGAATTTGCAGCTCCCTCTTGGCATTTCTTCCCACCTCGAGCGGGCACGCTCAAGGATCTCAATGGGGTACATTAAAGGTGTTAACAAAGGTATTTCCCTCCACCTCTTCTAGCATGCAAGTTCACAGGATATACCAGAAGTTAAATATTCTACTATGATTCTTACAGTGATGTTGAAAGGTAAAAGGGATGGACAGCTTTTGTTTTCTAAACTTAACTTGCAGCAGTAACTCATTCCCTCCAAAAAGAGACTTTTACCTCTCTTGACTTCGCTCTTTCAGTAAGACCTAGCAGCTTTAAAATCAGAAAATTTAACTGAGAAGCATCAAATATCCACAGCTTTTTCTCTGCAGAATTGCCAAAGTTTGCAAATTACACTTTTAATCACCTTCTTTAGAGATCCAGCTACAGCAATCAATTGTTTCCATTAGCATCCCACATTTCCTTCACAAAATAAGGTGACTATTTAAAGTTTAATAATATTTTTTTAATGTTTAATAATATTTAGGAGATTTTTGTTCTTCTTGTTGTTGAGCTTTGTCCTGTCTTTAAGTGGAGCTGACTATACGATCATTTTGGTTCTTAAAACCACTGTCACAGGCGTCATGACTTTTTATCTGTAGAATTGGAATGGTAGAATTTTCTCATAGAGTTGGGCCCCAAACTTACGTACTCACCCACAGCTGACCTATTTATTTTTCTAGTATGTTAAAGTAGGGAAGCTCTCCAGCAGAAACTGTTTTGGTAATTTGCATTACAGGCCAGTGCTTATCAAGAAAATAGATCAATTGCAAGAATCCTATAATTCTTTCTTTAATACTATTACTTACATCTTCCCAAGTACCTACACCCATTTTTAATCATGATGCACAGTGAAATTTATTTTCAATTTTAATTTGTCCTGTGAAAAACATTTTGATGCTGATGTAATCTGTACTACTGTTATGTTTTGGTAATGCATAGTAATGGCACCTTTCTTATAAAACAAAATAAAACAAGAGATTTCTGATTATAGTTAAGAATTTGAAGTATTTACCTATTACTCTGACACAGATGATCACCGTAAGTATAATGGGAAAAATGTTGGGTAACACTTTAACAACTTGTAATTAATTTCTTCTCTGATACAGTTTTATTCAATGGAGGAATTTTTTTGTTTTGTTTTATTTACTTCGTGTTTATACTGTTGTAAATGAAAGCACTCTCTGGTCTTTGGTGTTTCTGCAGTGCTCTAGAAGTATTTATGCTCAAGTAAAATTCATAGAAAGTAAAGCTTGTTGCTGCTTCGGTGCTTCTACTGTGACCCTAGCCTTGGCATAAGGAGGGAAATGGGCAGAGCAGTGGCCATCAGGAAGCACCTGCAGACCATCACAGGTGGAGCTGGATGTCTTCTACCTTACTCAGTGTTTAGGGAGGGGGAAACTAACTCTCAAGTCCCAAATGAGCAAATATGCCCTTTGATGCAAGGACATGAGCAACTTCTCTTGAGTTCAGAGAGTATTCATGCACCCTAAGGAATGTGGATGAGGAGAGCCTCCTGACTCACCCTCTGGCTTCGTTTTGCCCGTGTTCCTTAACTCAACCTGTTTGTGGTCTTTCTTCCTTTTCTTTCCTGCTCTAACGTCTGCAGGGTGGTGTGTAGCTTGCTCAGGCCACTTCCATGGGATGTGGTCCCCTGCCCCTGCTTGGTGGGGCTCGGCCATGTCATCTCAGGGGCCAGAAGTAAGGCTTTAGGGCTTCTCGGCTGGATGCAGCAAGAACCCAAGGACAGCACCAATACTGTATGCCAGCAGCAACACCCCAATGCTGTTCACAGCACAAAGAGGGAATTTCCCCAATGCATTTCAGAGCAAATCCATCCAAGGGACAATTTCTTTGTCTTCAATTGGGTTGCACCAGTGGAGAGACCTGCCCCTGGGAGGTTCAACAGGGTGTCTAAATTAGCAAGTACTTCTCAGCTCTCATATTCCAGCTGTACTAAGAATTTCGATGGTGGGAGTGTTACATTGTTTTTTAATGGTAATAATTAAAGTAATAATAACAGAAAACTGTTCCAAGATAGAAATATTTATTTGCTTAGATCAGCTTTCTGAATGGTGTCTTCTGTAGCTGTCAAAATAAAAGTTTTCCAGCACAACTTAAAGCTTCTTAGCCTTTCAGTATAGGCAAATGTCTTCATTAAGGTGCCATTTTATCCAGCCCTTAGGGAATATGGTCAGAAAGAAAAAACATAATACCTCATAACTGACATCTTTTCTACTAAGGAATTTTTATACCTACCTGATCATATTTAGGTCTGGCTGCACACAGGTGCTCCAGGAGGACAAGTTAGTGGGGAGAGCCTGTCTTCTGACTATTATATATATATATAACCTAGAAAAACACCATTGAGGGCTAGATTCTAGATTGGCTGTTTGCTTTACTTGTCACTGCTTTTATTTGGCTGCAGTACTTCAACTCCACTGCTCTGTCAGCTCAGCTGCTGTACACAGTTCATTTTCTTTAGCAGGAGAGAAGAGAGGGAACAAGGAATTTGCTTAACACCAGCACTGGGAGTTGGTTTTAGTTGTTCAGGGCTCCTGGCCCTCACAGCGAATTTTAGGAAGGAAAGCAGTCCTTTAAAACCACATACAGCATCTTGACATTTCAGAGCTGGAGTGGAGCCTGGCAGAGAAAACTTGGATGGGAGCCAGGCTGCTTCAGCAGATCCTACCTGAAAGTGATCCTGCTTAGCCCTGCTTTAATAGAGCGTTTCACTGAAGTGGAAGCTTTTATGGCAATTTTCCCAGTGAAACTGAGGTAGAATAAAAAGATAAGTGATGTATTGCCTACTGGCTTGACAAAGCAGAACAAATACTTCTTCTGGATAGTAATGAGATATTAAGAGCTTTGCTTCGTATCATGTGTAAACACAGGCTTTGATTTATTAATTCAAATCTTATTTATTATTAAAATCTGTTCGATTCTCTTTGTAGAGGAGGGGATTTTTTTTTTCCACTTTCTGTTTGTGGTGGATTTTACTGGATAAAGAAGCTTTTCCAGGGACACTGGTCACAGAAATGCTCACCAGCCATATTGCCCCATCAATCACTATCAGAGGCAGATGCTTTCACGGGCATCCAGATGACATCAATGTTTTCAGTGGGGAGAAAGGTCCCACCTGATGCTAGGTGGGGTTTCTTCCCCTCTAGAGCTGGAGGATGGGAGGACAGAGGGAGCTGACACACATGGGACCTTCAACAAGCTGCCCTAGCCATCACCTGGCAGATTCGCATGGGCAAACCAGCATCCCACCTCCCATTCCTGCCTCCAGCAGTCCAGGCCCCTGTGTTGGGCAATGGGAGAGGGTGGCAGGGACCAGTAGGAGAGGAAGGAGGTGCTGGGACGTGGCAACCTCACCGCTTCCCTTGAGGATGGTGGGGACACGGAAGTGGCAATAAAGGGGAGAGTCCTGCTCAGAAGGTCTCCTGCTGGCAAAATATGCAGCACTTTGTGTCCCCCAGCCTGTCCGGGCAGCAGCCTCTGTTGCTAGATGTCTGGGGGGCTACTTAAATATAGCCCAAGCCTTTCCTCTTTGGTGTGCTCCCCAGCTCATACTGCAACACAACCTAAGTTCACAGTCCAATGTGACTCCTAAGAATAAAAGAGGAGCCAATTATAAACACCTGATTTAAGGCTCTCCTACCTTAAGTTAAAATGATCATTGCAAGTTACGAATTCATTTCCAAGTCAGCACTCTCTTTAAAGCTTTAAAGAGAGCTTCTGCATAGCCTCTGCACACCCAGCTGCCTGTCCTCCCAAAGTTAGAGCAGATGCAAAGTCTTCTGAATGCACTGAAGTAACTGAAGCTGAGCTCCTCTCTTGCACCATCAGTGCTAGCCTGTCAAGTCCAGCAAGTTTGTTTTCTGAAAGGCAGCAGCTGTCCCTGCTGAGCTGTTTCCGGAATGCAGCTCACCCGTGACTCATCTCTCCTGCAGCCCATCTCACTGCACTTCTCTTTTGACAAGTAATTTCTGTCATTCTGACCGTTGCCCTGCTCTCAGGTTTGCTAAGCCTGCATAACCGAGGAGAGAGGCTTTCAGAGGTGAGAGGATGATCAGTGTCAGAGGCTGAAGAAGAAACCTTTTGTGGCATAGTAAAAGCCAACATCAATTTTAAGTCTTCTGTTGCCAGAATTTGCCAGAATTTGCCATCATTATTGGGGTCTTGCTGTACTACTGGGATACTGATGAGGCATATTTATGGGGAAAAACCACCTTAGGGAATGCAGCTGTAATGCAGCTGGAAAGGTGCTGAGTTGGTGTTTGAGTGCAAGGGGTCTCAGAACCGTAGGCAGTGTTGCTTTATCACTGTAAAAGAAAGAGGTCGTGGGAGGTGTGGGAGGAGGAAAGCTGTTGGCTATTAATAGATCATATGAGTAGGAGCTTTATTTTGAATGGCTTCTTTAATTAGTGACATGCAATGCAGAAGCAAGGCTCTGCACACACTCTACCTGCTGACTTCCCAAGCTCACATCAGGGAGAGGCACCAGATAAAAGAAAATTGACATGCAGGGAAGTTTTAAATAGACCAAGCTAAAATGACCAGGTTGAAATATAACCAGGAGATCAATCAACCTTGATCTTCAGAGATATGATCTCTGAATGCAGGCCAGCTCAGGCTTAGAAAATTTAAGTTACCTTCCCAGCCTTTCCTGCCCGCCATGAGGTTTCACCATTACTCTTATTTCTCTCAGACTTTGTTTTTTTATGTCTGTGTGAATGATAAGCTCCTAGAGGTAGATCTCATCTTACTGAGTTTTACAGTGCCTGTTAAAAATGTATCTTGCTTTCTGAGGAACCCTCCTCTTGTATGGTGCTACAAGAAATAATACTGCTCTATACAGTGGCTTTCCAGTAACACAATTTAATTCTACTTGCATTTTCAGTATCTCAAGGAAACAAAACCAACCAGAAGCAGATATTTAAGTGATTTAAAGCTAGGAGAAGCCTTGCTTCCTTAGCTCTGTAAGACATGGCACAGTACCTGGACCCATGAACCCAACTGGACTCCAGTAGTACATTAAATTAGTGGGACTATTTTGAAAAACACAACTCAGATGCTTGTGGTTACTATTTGCATATTTGCACCTTGCTTTAAATAATTACATGCGAGTGGCAAATCCTCCTTCTAATGAAACAAGAAAGGAGTGCTCCACAAGTATGCTATTATGGTGTTGATACGTAGCAACCAGCCCTGCAGGAAAGCTTTAGTATGCAGATATCAAAAGCAGAGCCGAGGGCAGACAGCTACCAGGCCAAGGCAAAGCTCCTTCTCTCCCAGTAAAGCAGTTCTTTGGGAATGCTGACTCACCTGCTCCCTGTATAATAGAGGTGGGGAAAAAGCAATTATGTGTAATTTCACTGCATTTCTTTTCCTCCTGCACCACCATTGCATTTGTGGAGTGGATCTGGCTGGAGAGTCAAGAGTTGTCTGTGTTGGAAAGCTTTATAAAATTATACCTTGGGCTAAATATGTAAAAGCCTGATAAGCAGGTGTTAATAGTTCCCAGGCAGCTTCAAAGAAGGGGTAATGTTTCAATGCTTGGCAAGCCAACACTTAATGCACATAAACCAGTTGTAAATAGTTTGTGGAATAGGAGCAGAGAACCTTTACACAAAAGCTGTTAGCAGATCTGCTGATGGTGTTTACACGGTCTTCCCCTCTTTTTTCCAATCATGTATTTAAAGTTGTCATCACATTATCTCCCCTCTCTTCCCAACCAGGGGAATCTTGTTCCTTTGGAAGGACATTTACGCTCATCTGCAAGTTCTTGCTCCTCTGCACATGCTGGTCCATGGCCGATTCTCCAAAGCACTGCAATTTTTTGTACCCAGCCCTGTCAGCAGCAACATCGCTCACTTCTCTGAGCAAGAAGTTGCAGCCTGTCCAGCTGAATGGCTTCTCCCCTTTGGCCAAAGCCAAATGCCGCTGCATTAAATGGTTTCAGGCGCAAAGGGGGACGGACACAGAAGGTAGCTCTGAGAAGAGCTTTGTCATTTGGCCTATCGCCCCGTCTGGTCACTCATGGACAGTAAAGTACCTTGACTCTGCCATTATTCTTCTGCCCCTTGACCCGACAGCACAGTTAAACTGTAATATCAGCATAAAAACCATCAACATGCACTATTGTTTTTTCTCCTCGATGCACTGACTGGGGGCATGAAGGTAAGATCTCTCCTTTCACAATGCCAGTGAGGCTGGCTTGGCTGCCTACACCTTTAACAACGCTGAAAATCTTGGGCTAAGTTCTTCTTGACCTTTTTTTTTAATTTCCCGTCAGGATCCCACATTAATCTCATTTGATCTGAGTTTCAGCTTTCCCATTTCCCAGCCGAAATCCCTGCTTGACCTCAGCGAGTTGAGTTGCACTAGTTTTGCTGCGGCCATGCTACTGTCTCTCCTTGGAGGCACCTCCAAGCCATGGTAGAAAAGCAGCCTGGAAACGAGTGGTACTTGCAATGCTGTTGACTTATGCCTGCCATCAGTGTTTGGAGTGCTTTAAAACATTTTGCAAGTTGGCAAAAAAACCCAATCCTCTTTTTTTAGGAGAGAGATAAACAGTGAACTTCACTGCAGATACCTTATCTCTTCCAGTTATGGAGAGATCAGGACATGGTCAAAACAAGCAGCCTGAGAGAGAGAAAGCTTGCCTCTGTGTTTTTATTGTTTTTTCAGTTCGTATCCTTGGGTCCAGAGTTTTGTTACATTTTCCTACACCTTTTGCAGGGCCCTTGCATAAAAATGCCTTGACACTTGGTGCCAGCATCTGCCTATAGGTCTGTGCTGGAATCTCATTTCCCAGCTTAAGCTGGATACCACCATGGATTTATTCCTCTACTATGATGATTCAGCTGCAGGTCTGATTATAAGCAACGTGGCTTTCAGCTTCAACCCATAGTAAGACTGATGGTTGAAATAAATTAGTGGCTCCCCAATGCTTGGTACTTGTAATGTTAATACTAGATAATGAAAGAAAGGTGATTGGTTTAATGGGGTTATCAGTCCTGTGAAGTGTAGATTTGGTTTTCTATTTGTTTGGTTTTCTTTTTAAATAACCTCTGGCAATAAAATGAATGAATCCTAGAAGACCATGCTGTCTTTGCACTGTTTTTACTCTGGTCTACTGTATGTTTCAACACCCTGTTAACCTCTGGTGTGTTGGAGACCTCCATGATAAGCGGTAAAAGAACAAATTACTCATGGCAGCTGTCACCCTGTCTCCAGAAAAGAAACGTACACAGGAGTCACTTGCTTTGATAAAAGTTTGTATTTCACTTTTATTTTGTTTCTCAGCGAGATTTCCTAAAGAAAAGAAGCCACATTTGTGAACACATTTAGTCAATTCCTCTTCTCCCTGGCTGTCAGTATCCTGCTTGGCTCTGCCATCCACTGCCTGACCTGAGCAGTGCACAGAGGAGAGGTGCAGGGGAACTGGGGAGGCAGCTGCAGTGCAAGCCCTGACACAGCCATGGGCATCAGCCAAGGCAGACAGGACTGTCTGGAGTCCTCAGAAAGCCCTTAGGAGAGCTCCCCTCCTCACATGCATGGCATGAAAGGGCATAAACAGGAAGCATAAAGCTACAGGAAATTCGACGACCAAAGTTTCACTGTTCATAGAAGAATTAATTTTACTAGCTCTATCGCTATGTCTTATGTCAGTAAAAAGCATTCATTTTCTCACTCTGCTCAGACCTTGGACAGGAAAAATATAGTCCCTTTAGGTTATGGTTTGCTTTACTTTCTGCCTCCTACAATGTTACAACCTTCTAACACTGAGCCCTAAAAATTCACACCAGGGGAAGCTGAAGCCCAGCCATAGGGACACAGCTCCAGCCAGAACCTGGGAAGTCTGGCTCAATGGGAACATTGTATTGATTTAAATGGGTTTATAGAGCTTGGCATCTGTGAAAGTTGCTGCTATCATATTGTGCTTGCGCTCAGATGTCAGTAATAAGATATCCTTCAATTGTTCTATGTGTTTCAGTCACCAGGAAAAGCCCAGTAACTACTACGTTGCTTTGAAGTAAGGGGGAGAAAATAAAGTACGTTGTAGCATCTCTCAGAGCACTCCTTTTAATCCTTCATAACTTTTTTAGCTGCTTCTCTCAGCAAAATTCTCTCATCTATGAATTACACACATGAGCAGGTTTTCCCTTAAATCCTCCAGCTCTCCTCAGTGAAGGAAGGGTGCTCCATACTTTTGTCCTTCTCTTGTCCTGACACATCTCTGCTCAGGGATTTCTTCATTCAGAGACATAAATCCCACTCTGTCCCCTGTGATGCTGATTGACAAATCCAGTCTCTCCTCCAGTTCCATTCTCCTGTCAAACTAAAACCCAGGTGGTCCTCAAAGGCAGGACAGAGAGAAACCTGAAGCTTCCAAATCCGACTGTCCTGAATAATATCTGTCAATCTGCCAGCACCGCGAGCTGGTGGAGAACCAGCATGAAGGACCTCAGCACCTCTCCACACGCAAGAGCAGCCCACAAGCGACACAGGCAGAGCTCACCGTACCTACAAACTCACCTGTGAAGGATCCTGGGTCTGTCCCTTTGCAGGGCATCCGTATAGCTACAACTCTTGCTCAAGAGCTCCACATCTTGGCCACAGCCAATATTTTGCTGGGATCATGCACGTGGTTTCCCCACAGACAGCTTCCTGGAGGTGGCTGTACTGGTGGTGGCTTTACTGCTGGTCATCGCCCCGTTCCTCTTGCATCTCTCTATTGCCTCACTGTTCTCTTCCAAATACAGTTTTCTGACATAGCCTGCTTGTCTCTGCTTTCAAGGCCTTTCCTTTTCCCCATTGCCCACCAAAGCCGTCCTTGCCCCACTGCCTGACAAGAGCTCCTCAGCTTTCTTCTCAGCTGTTACCTCCATTTGGATAATGCTTTAGAGCAGCATCCTGCACAGCTCCTGCTATCTCTCCAATTTCTTCTTAAAACTCTTCATAGTAACTGCAGAAAACTCCACAGCAGGTTGATACTGCTGCCCTTTGCACTGCCCAGCACCATCTCCTTGCCTCCTTTTTATGACCTGTGCCCCTGCTTGCGGTTTCCTTCCCTGTCCTGCATTTGTGAGGTCTTTGAGGTTGTAAAGTTTGGAGCTTTCCAGGTGGGAGGAGCTTTCTTCCACTTGCCATGGCAGCACAGGTCTGGCAGCAACTCCTGCCCAAACTCATGGCTGATGCTGTTGGCCGTTCCCTTTTGTGCCCATCTTGCAGTGTTGCCGCAGCTTCCAGCTAGAGCAGGTACCCCACACCTGCTGGTTCCCCCACCTCTTGCACTTCTTCCTCCTCACCTCCTTTGCCCTCTCTTTCTCCCAAGCTCCAGCACTACTGCCATTTGAATGCAAATCGGCACTGATGGTTTACCTGGAGGTTTTGACTTCTGCTATTTAGGGCGTTTCCCTGGTTTTCGGGTTTTGCTGGTTTAATATCTTTTCTTGCAAGACACTTTTGTGTTTTAGCTCTGAGTTAAGTCCACTCCATGCCTGGACCACGATCAGGAGAACACTTGCAGCAACTCTCCTTCCTCCTCCTTAATTTTCTCTGTTTCCTGGACTGTTCCCTCTTGTCCCTCACCCTTAGTTTTGTAAGCCAGGCTGCTTCCTCCTTCCCCCCCCTCCCCAGGACCATTTTCTGAGGATTTTTTTTTAGCCACTTCTCTTTTTCATGCTTGCTGTGCAGCTGTAGATGACAGAGGGTACAGCATCCCAGGCACACGCTGGGGTAACCCTCCACTTCCAACTGCCTGCCACAGCACATTTTAATCTCATCAACAACTGCACCAACTATTTATAATCAGCTCTCTGATTACATTCCTAAGGTTAATGTCCAACTTAAAAGACTCAGAGTAGCCGATACACTGCTGCAAAGCCTCCCCTCTCCCGGAGGTTTCCAGTGCTGCTGGGCAGTATTTAAGGGCTGCAGTCAGAGGGGCCAACTCCCTCTCAGGTCTACCACTACACCGATGCCCCTCTAGCTTCTCCAGTCCCCACTACTGCCTCCAGCAGAGGTAGCTTTGGGGAAAGCTGATCAAAAAGTGCCTACCTTGACATGCCTCAGCAGGTCAAGCTTGCACATCACATACCATAGCAGGGTTTCCCCAGCTTTCCCAGATCCCCCAGCCTGTGTTTGGCCCAGTTAGGGTGGCACAGGTGGTGAAGCTCGCCGAGACTTCTGTCCCTCTCTGCTGCTTGGGGTGTCAGTAGTAGGTGGGGGTTGTCCTGCCATTGTCACAGACCAGGGTAATTTTGTGCACCTAAGCCATGTGTCATTTTTTAACCAATGTCATCGTAACCCAAAACACCACTTTTTTTCCATGACTGGCTTACAAAAGTAAGCCAGAGGCACCTTTTGGGCTTGTCTACGGCAACCCAGAGTCTTGTGGGCCACTGAGATTAGTGCAGCACTGGCCCTTAGAGCTGGTCTACAGTGGGATCAGGAAGCCCCACAACAGCAGGTTGCCAGCCAAGGAGGCTTTATACATCACATATGGCCCACATACAATCCTCAAGTAGGTATGAAATATGGGAAGTAGTGAAAGGCAGGGGAAGAGTCTGATTTTTGTTTCACCCCTAGATGCTCTTTCACTTGGTAGCATTTCAGATGTGACATTGGCTCCCAGTATGCTGCTGGAGACTCAGTAAAGCTGGTTGCTTCCTTTGCTGCTTCCCCCATCTTCCATACATCCCTGGAGACATTTTGATCATAATGTTATGTAAACTTTTATAGATGCTGTATTGAGCAAGAAAATGTTAACAAAGAGTTACGGACTCTTGGGTGAACCTATGGTACTTTCATTGTCAGGTCTGAAGTACAATGACTCACTTGGGGTTATTTAGTGCCTTCCTGAAGTCTTAATACTAACAACAGGCAGGCTGAATGGAGAGGGCCACACACGTGGGGTCACTAGTCTTACTGTCAGTCTGACCGATGGAACCAGGAGAACCCATGTCAGGTGGGGAAGCAAGGTGGGAGGGCTGAGCAACAGGGAAACAGCTGAGGATGAGGAGGCAAAGGGTGGCAAGGTGGCTCTTCAGGAGAATTGCTTTATCCAGAGAAGGTTACATCTGCCTTTAACTGGCCTTTTTGCATTGCATCATGCAGGAGAGGTGTGGGTTGTGCATTTGAGGAAGTTGCATTTAGCTGAATGGGATAAAAGGGAACCCAAAATGTTTTGGTTTTAGTACCAGAAATAGACAAGGAGAGAAAGAGGAAATGCTTGTGTTTGTTAAGAAGGATCCTATAAATTTAAATCCCCTGTAAGTTAGTGTTTAGTATTAATAATTTTTTTGTACAGAAGAGCGTAAATTGCACAGAGCTGGTGTTTTCCACTGCTCTCTTTAAAGATCTTGTGGTTAAATAAATAGAACTAATATTTTCTTAATGGTCGTGGAGCACTATGGTAGTACTCTTCATCCATAGGTACATGTTTGCATCAGATAGAGTGTGGCCAGCAGGAGCAGGGAAGTGATTGTGCCCCTGTGCTCAGCACTGGTGAGGCCGCACCTCGAGTGCTGGGTTCAGTTTTGGGCCCCTCACTACAAGGACATTGAGGGGCTGGAGTGTGTGCAGAGAAGAGCAACGAGGCTGGTGAGGGGGATGGCAAACAAGTCCTATGAGGAGCAACTGAGGGAACTGGGATTGTTTAGCTTAGAGAAGAGGAGGCTGAGGGGAGACCTCATCACTGTCTACAACTGCCTGAAAGGCGTTTGTGATGGAGTGGGTGCTGGGCTCTTCTCACAAGTGACAAGCGACAGGACAAGAGGAAATGGCTGCAAGTTGCACCAGGGGAAGTTTAGACTGGACATTAGGAAAAATTTCTTTGCTGAAAGGGTGGTCAGGGATTGGAACAGGCTGCCCAGGGAGGTGGTGGAGTCACCCTCCCTGGAGGTGTTTAAAAGACGGGTGGATGAGTTTCTTAGGGACATGTTTTAGTAGGGTCAGGCATAGTTGGACTCGATGATCTCAGAGGTCTCTTCCAACCTTACGATTCTATGATTGTCTCAAAACACTCAGATATTAATACTGCAGCTTTATGCATATGCAGGAAAACTTGTTACCTGCTCCTCATTTAGAGGTAGTGAGATGGCTTTGCACGGCTCCTTTCTGTATATAATTTGAGCCCAGGAAGACCTATGAGATCATCTAGGCTGGTCTTCTACACAACCCATGCTATTGAATTTCAGTAGGTAAGTCCCTATGAAGCTCACCATGTTCAGCTAGGCAGAAACTTCTAGGTCTTGTGTGCAGCCGGCAGAGGCAGAGCACCATCGCTGGTCCTCTGACACTGGGGCAGCAGGGTGAGCTACTGAATCTGATGCCAAATCTTGCCTACAAATGCTAAACAAATGCCAAACACATCCTTCTGCTTAAAGGCCACCACCATGGGAAGGGCAGAAGGTTTTTTGGAGAGTAGTATTTATCTATCTATCTATCTATCTATCTATCTATCTATCTATCTATCTATCTATCTATCTATCTATCTATTTTTAAATTAAATATTACAGGACTATTACTAGCATGTCAGGGATCTGCAGGAAAAGATGATCCATAGTTGGAAGAGTCTAGGACAGTAGAGACAGCCCTTTTTTCCTGAGAATGAGCTGATTCTGGTTTACTCGCATACGCAATGAGAAAGGTAGGAGAAGAAGCAATGCAGTGTTCTCATGTACTTCGAGATGCCAGTCCCAGGATGTAACAAACAGTCAAGATAACAGACAACAACCAACCACTGAGAGGTGTGAAAGCATTGCTTCACTCCAGAGCCTTTTGGTTTTGGTTTTAAATTCCGCGTTAATGCGAGTTTTGGAGATTATTGTGCTATCTGCAGTGACACCCTGTGGCGATGAAGTAGTAGTCTGTCTCTGGCCCTAGAGTTCTTCTGTGACTGTCGTGCTGCCTGCAGTCATTATCAGGAAGAAATATACAGCTGAAAGGTAGTTCTTCCTGGTAATGAGTAGTATTCCTTACATTATATGAGGAAAGTCTTTTCCCATTGCTGTTATAATTTAGCCATTACTATCTATATTTCTAAAAATGGTCTCATATACATGCTACCTGGCCTTAGTATAAAATAAATAAATGTGAGATTATAGCTAAAAATATAAATTGCATATGAATGTATAGTAATTTAGTTTTAAAATTCAGGAGAAACCATATATACTTCTAAGAAGAATGCATTATGTATATAAAAGGACCTAGTAACTTAGAATCATAGAATCATCTGGTTGGAAGAGACCTCTGAGATCGAGTCCAACCGTACCTGTCCCCTTACTAAACCATGTCCTTGAGAAACTCATCTACCTGTCTTTTAAACACCTCCAGGGATGGCGACTCCACCACCTCTCTGGGCAGCCTGTTCCAATCCCTGACCACTCTACCAGTAAAGAAATTCTTCCTAATGCCCAGTCTAAACCTCCCCTGGCACAACTTGTGGCCATTTCCTCTCGTCCTATCGCTGTCACAGTATCACAGTATCACAGTATCGTAAGGTTGGAAAAGACCTTTGAGATCCTCAAGTCCAACCTGTGACCCAACACCTACACCTACTCCTACTTGTCAACTACACCATGTCACTAAGTGCCTCATCCAATTTTTCTTTGAACACCTCCAGGGATGGTGACTCGACCACCTCCCTAGGCAGCGCATTCCAATGAACAACGACCCTCTCAGTGAAGAATTTCTTCCTAATGTCAATCCTAATCCTCCCCTGGCGAAGCCTGAGACTGTGTCCTCTCGTTCTGTCACTGGTCGCCTGAGAGAAGAGTCCAACTCCTGCCTCACCACAACCTCTCTTTAGGTAGTTGTAGAGAGCAATAAGGTCTCCCCTGAGCCTCCTCTTCTTCAGGCTAAACAACCCCAGCTCCAGCTTGTGCTCCAGCCCCTTCACCATCCTCGTCGTCCTCCTCTGGACACATTCCAGCATCTCAACATCCTTCTTAAACTGAGGGGCCCAGAACTGGACACAGTACTCAAGGTGTGGCCTGACCAGTACCGAGTATAAGGGGATGATGACCTCTCTAGTCCTGCTGGCCACACTGTTCCTGATGCAGGCCAAAATACCACTGGCCTTCTTTGCCACTTGAGCACACTACTGGCTCATGTTGAGTTTCCTGTCCACCAGCACTCCCAAGTCCCTTTCCGCCTGACTGCTCTCCAGCCACTCTGCACCCACTCTCACTCTGTCACTTGTGAGAAGAGCCCAGCACCCACTCCATCACAAACGCCTTTCAGACAGTTGTAGACAGTGATGAGGTCTCCTCTCAGCCTCCTCTTCTCTAAGCTAAACAATCCCAGTTCCCTCAGTTGCTCCTCGTAGGGCTTGTTCTCCAGCCCCCTCACCAGCCTCATTGCCCTTCTCTGGACGCGCTCCAGCCCCTCAATGTCCTTCCTGTAGTGAGGGGCCCAAAACTGAACCCAGCGCTCGAGGTGCAGCCTCACCAGTGCTGAGCACAGGGGCACAATCACCTCCCTGCTCCTGCTGGCCACGCTGTGTCTGACACAGGCCAAGATGCCATTGGCCCTCTGGGCCACTGCTGGCTCATGTTCAGCCGGCTGGGTCCTTCTCTGCCAGGCAGCCTCCAGCCCCTCCTCCCCAAGCCTGTAATGCTGCATGGGGTTGTTGTATCCCAAGTGCAGGACACTGCACTTGGCCTTATTGAACATCATCCCAAATTTGTTCATTACTGTAAATTTTGAGTAAATTGCATGGGTTTTCTTCTGTTTCAGAGCACAGTACTAAAGTGTGGATGCTGTACTCAAGGACAGACTGTTTCCATGGGACTTATTTACATCAGTGTTTGACTTACTTTTTTTTCTTTTAACAAAAGCAGATTTGAAATATACATTCTCAGAGGTTGTTGTGGAGAGAGGGCAGACTGACTGCATTCAGCGCAAGGATGTGTGTAGCCAGAAGGGAGTTCTTGACTGTGGTACAAAACATGCAGCATGAATTCCCTCCCCAGTTTCAGCCTAGGTCTTCTATTTTCTTCATCCTTCCATTGCTTAGCATCAAATGCATGAAAAAACAAAAGCACAACCAAAACCCAACACATGGATTTTTTTCAGTTTTGCTAGAAAAGCAAACATTATTAAAAATTTTTAGGTGCATCATATGCCATCTTTGCTAATTTCATCTCTGATTTATGAAAGTTTTGTGATTCTGGTGGTTTTTCAAATCACCAGAAGACTAAGTTCAGGCTTTTAAAGAACTTTTCGGACATGATTTAGCTGATTATCCAGTTAGCTGTGCAAATACATGCATCTTCAGATGAAAACACAAACGTGTGCTTTCCAGCTCAGCTTGGAAACTGCAAGAACACTTGGCATGAAGGCTTTCCCCAGGGAAATGATGAACTGTTCATATCAGTATACTCGGGACCGTTTAACACTTTAATGCAAGGATTTTCACCTAGTCTTTCACCATTGGCCTCTGTGAAGCTCCTCATATTTAATATACTTATTTCCTCCCTCTTCTGGAAAAAAAAGAAAGTTTTCTCACATTTCTGAAGGTTGTTGGACAGCATGTCCTCCTAAATTGTTTTTTTAAAAAGAGATGTGTTAGGAGAAAAACATATTAGGCCGTATCTGGCGTATCTGGCTGCTGCAGCTCCATGTCCCCAGGTCCAACTTATGTGTTCCCATTAGACACACACACAGAGAGCACAGGCATATACCCCACACATTCACATATACATGGCCATGTGTGTCATCACACACACTGCTAACACAGCCACTCAAGAGCACTCACATGAGCAAACAGCACCAACAGCCTCATCCTGTGCCCCTCTCTGGCTGAGCAGGATGCAGCTCCACTGGTGGGAACATACATGAACACAGACACTCAGCCTGCCCTGAAGCTGAGCTGGATCCCAGTCTCCTCAGCGGCTGGCACCTGGACGTACAGGCCCTTGAGGCCACAGCCCCACTCCGATTGCTGGTACAAACTGTCTCACTAGCAGGGAGCTCGCTAGTTCTCTCCTGGTACCCCAATAGCCAGCTCCTCCCATAGCCTTGCCTGTAGGCATGCCACCACCACCACCACCAGCTCCAAGATCACTTCACCTCCTCGCCTGAGTGGTCCTCGCTGGTGTTCACACACTCACTTGCACACCCACAAGTACTCCTGGTGTTGCACCACGGACACAGGGCTCTGACCCCCAGTTCCACCCCTGGGACTGGCACTCAGTGTCACTCAGTTGGCTCTCACAGGCACACAGGCCCTGCAGCCCACGGTCCCAGCCCAGCAGGTGGCACCCAGGCCTGCGCTCACTGCAAGTCCTGGCACCGTGGGCACATGGGCTACTGTGACCTAAGGTGCTACCCCAATTGCTGGCATGTAAATCAACTCACTCCAGTTACTGCACCACAGACACACATGTGCCCTGACCTGCAGCCCGACTCCAGTTGGTGGCACTTGGTTGTCCACGCACACATGCAGAACAGAGCTCCCCACTCAGGAATAGTTAAACCAGAATTTAGTAAGAAGTCTGGCTGCGCCAGTCAGGCTCAGGGCATGGCCAAATGATCGTAAGGATCAGCAAACTATTTACATGTGACTGGCCCTTTTTGTCCCCTTACACCTCTATTTTCCCTACAGTTGTTCCTTCACAAAGGACCTAAACCCATTCCTCTGTGTGCCTGGTTCATTCTCCCATACAATCCTAAAGTGCTTTTCCTCGGCATCCCACTTGACCTCCACCTGCACTGATTCACCTTGATGGGTTTCACACCATCCTGGCCCCTGGGGCTTAGGATCTCCTGGGACAGCCCTGGGAAGAGTGCCACAAAGGCTGACCCTGCCTCCAAGTGCTTAATTTGGGTTCCTGCCAGTCCTTGTGCTCTAGTGCACCTCTGGGCTCTCAGAGGTGAGCTATTGATAGGCCAGTGGCCCCTGTGATGGGTCTGGGAGTAGGTCTGCAGGGCAGAGTATTACTTGGGCTTCCTCTCCTGCTTTCCATGCTCCCTGTGTGTGTTCAGGGGAGCTATGATCACATAACCCAACAGTTTACCTGCCCCTTTACCAGTGGAGCCTATTGTAAAACAGTCTCCAAAGCACCTGCGTTTTGCCAGGTTTTTAGCATAAATCACTTGTCCCTTTCTTCTTTAGCTTCACTCACACCATGTAAGGCAGTTTCTTGACACTATCTAAGCCAGCTTCTTGTCATCACATTGTGCAATCTCCGTTTTAACTTTACTTCCACTCCTCTGCCTTCCTCTTCCAATTCTCTTTGATTTATCCCACCAAAATCTACAGTGCCCATTAACTGGCAATTATTCCTCTGTACTGCAGCTTTGTTAGATTGCCTGTGGTTCTCACAGACCGAGCATCAACCTACAAACGACTGCTCAGTTGTTCTATTTTCTTTATGTCTGTCCTAGACGCTTACTCTATTAAAATCTTCCATCCCACTGCCTCTTCCCCCCCCTTCCCCAATTTCAGCCTTTTGACTAGGTCACATTTTCCCATCTGCCATGAGCTTGGCTTACCAACCCCATTCAGGCCTCCTTGCAAACAAGTCAGTGTTCAAGGACCTTCCCGCTACCCCCTCTCTTCCTTTTCCAACAGGTTCTGTTTCCATCCACAAGTCCCACAGACTGGAACACCCGCCCTTGTCTAGAAACACCTGGACGCCTTTCCTGGCACTGTGGAGGAATTTCCTCTCTTGGAATAAAATGCAGCTCTTGTCCTGAAAAGACTCTTACCCTAAGCCTTACCTCTGCATCTTCCTAAATGACCAGTTACTCGTTCTAGCTTAGCTTTGATTTTGATTTCCTCTATTTTAGTTACTACTGGAAGAGTTGTAGAATCATTTTTCCTTAAACGGTCCAAGAGGGATCAAGACCAGAATATATTCAATCTAAGGGAAGCGTAAACTCAGGGACAGGACCTTTTCACAGCAAAATAACTATGAATTCAAGGAACATTCCTATTCCAAATAACTTTGAAGTAGATTAACAGAAATCCTGTCAGACATTTACAACATGTAACTGTGCAGCTGCTTGTTATAATTCACAAGCTCCATGAGGAAGCCTACATAAAGGTTTTTGTAAATGTTACTTTTAGGTATGTTTAACAGGAGCCTATTTAGTTTTTTTAACAGAAGTGTGGGTAATATCTGCTTGGAACTTAAGTTTCAATCAGTTAACATAGACTAACCCTCTCTCACAAAACATTTCTATGAAGGGCAAGGTTCCGCCTACTCAGCAGGCAGCCATCACAGAACCCTCTACAACGTTTAAAATTGCCTCCTCTGCATAACTTTGGGACCTGCATTTCCCATGTCTCAATTGCTACTCGTATTACCTGGCTACATGGTGTACAATGCTTTAAAGCAGTTTCTTTTTAACTTTACGTGGTAAGGCAGATGGGAAAGAAAAGGGAAAGCTGTATTTTGAGAAAAAGGTATGTAACTGTAATTGAAATTAAAATTAATTTGCAAAAGCTATCAGATTCTAAACAAATAATACACATAGGAAAGCATGATACAATTTAGATAAAAGTATTTAAATTAAAGGTAAAAAACCCCACAAATGCCTCTAGAAGTTAATGTCAATTTGCTAACACTGTTTACGCTACACAATTCAAAGAGTTTTAAGTCTTTTTTTGCAAGCACCCTAATAGCCATTTACCATTGTCTTCCTCTCATCTTCTAAAAAAACTGCCTCAAGCTGAAATGTTTTACAATTTGGTAAAAGCCTATTCCACAAAATTCAGAGTCAAGTGACATAAATTTACTATGTTAACATATTTTAGCTAAAGTCTTGTAATTAACTTGATATTAGACTTAAGAAGTGAAATTTCTACAGTACCACAAATCTAGGTTTTCACATAGAATAAATGTGGTATGCATATAGCAAACACACTCCAATTTACGGCCAGAAAGAAGAAAGCAGACTATTCAAAGTACTGACTTCCTTTTGCACTGATTCCTATAGCCCCAAATAGGGAGCTGCAGAAAAAGAGATTTTGGACCCTTGGACACTCAGCTTCAAGGTCAGTGGTACAAAAGTTATTTTGAAAGAGCTGCTGTGCTGATATAATTGCTTTACCTAATAGTCCATATAAAAAGTTATAAAATGATCAGGAAAAAACTGACTGTATTCTAAACATGCTTCCTAATTATATGTAAAAAAATTAAATGGCTGTTTTTCACAGTTTATATCTTAAGTTATAAAGCCAGTTTAGGTTTCTTTACAACCTGAACTTGAAGAACTCAAGTTAAGAAGAAATGTATCAAAACATTACTATCATATTACCATCATTAGTAAACATATCACACTCAGATTCTCCTTCCTATTGGCAAAAATATGAAACCAAACTATTTACAAGAATTGTTTCTTTTCTCTGCCCTTTCAGCAAATTGAAATGTAGCACCAAACAGATCTAACAAGTGATTTGGCCTTTCTTGAGTCTCTTCCTAATTTTTCAAGCTACTCAGAGCATTACTTTCTAATTAGCCTATGCTTCAGCTACTCAAATTTGCATTTCTAACATCCTATATTTTACTTCTAATAAAGGACATACCTAACTTTGAGACAGTTCATTATGTTATAGACAGCAGTCAACAGCAATTGAGATTTAGAAGTGGTATTCCATACTAACATTGTGTATAAATTACAGATAAAACATGAACTGAAAAATCACAAGGTGAAATTCTTTTAGCAAGGGAAGTAAAATTCTTTGGTGAGCATAGAGACAATGCATGGAATCTGCTTCTTTGCATTAAAATCCTGCCGAGTTGAGCAGGACTCGTACTCTGCCACTCTGCGATTTACACGAGTCAAAATCTGCATGAGTTCAAGTTTCTTTGCGTGTTCCTTCAGCATTTTACACAGTGACTGAATAAACCAGGAGCCTTCAGCTGAGTTCCTCCAGGAGTAATATCCTATGGAAGAGAGAGATGTCACATTGATCAGATGTAGCAGCCTCTGATACAGGACAGGATAGCAATTAGGGGAACAATGCACTGTTTCCAATAGCAATCAATGTTTTAAACTAAAACCTCAAACCCACTAACCAACAAAGCTTAGATTTTATTATCTCCCAAATTCCAACTCAAAAGGTTTTTATAATCCGTTTACTTTTTCTAATCTAAGAAAAATTTAAGTAGGTGGAAAATCAAAAGGCAGGAAAACTATCTTCTGTTGCAACAGTCTTAGCCATTAATCACTTACTACTTCTTCATAGAGTAAACACAGGTGAAGAAGAGGATACACACAGGTGAAGAAGAGGATACACACAGGTGAAGAAGAGGTGACAGTGCAGACGTAGCCAAGAAGCAAAGGGGATTTCAGTGTCACTATCCTCAGGCCTACATGCAGAAATTAAAGACTGGAGACTATTTCTGCTAACTGATAACATATAGGGCTTACCGTGGGCTCTACCACTGCTAATTTGCCTTAAGGAGGTAATGAAAATACAGGTGACAGATAATACACTGGTGTTTACTCCAGTTCTGGTTATGCATCTGCAGATATCTGATTGTTTTGTTCTCTCAGAGCTTATAATAACTTTTGTATCCTGCTGTAAATGATTTGCACAACTCAGATTAACTGAATTTACAGCAGATGAGCATTTGAAGATTTCCTAGTGAGAACGATGTATATTCAGGGTATTTTGGGGGTTTTTTTTGTTTGGGTTTTTTTTTCAGAAATTGAGCGTTAGCAACTACGTCAAGAGGAAATCAGTCAGATTTCCATGAAAGAGAACAAATGAAGTAGTTACCCACTCACTGGATAAAACTGCAAATTGTCATTTAGGGTATCATTACAAGATGATATACAGATACAATTACAGGACCAATAATTTATTTGGAAGTCTCTCACCTGGAGCTGTAGAATATGCATACAGGAAGTCTGCTTCTACAGGTATTTTTTGACACATTGTTTCATCTGATCCACTGTCTGCCTCAATACCTGAATCTAATTCTGTCCCTCTACAAGCCTATTTGATGGAAAGAAGAATGGAAAATAAATAAATAAATGAGAAAAAGGCAGCGATCATGATCAGAATACTGTTTTTTTATCATTTTAAAGACAATAATATCCCAATCAAAAAATTACAAAAATAACAAGAACTTGTATGTCACATTTCCATTGGACAGACGCAGACGAAAAGTAACTAGCATTTTCGAAATTAACTACACAGTTTGGTTAAGATAGATATTCGCTCAAAAGTGCATTCAGAAAGTCACTAAAATATCAGCTAGTGTTCAGGAAGATTTTACTTAATCTATAGAATTAAGGTAATGCAAGCTGAGCTATTACAAATACTGCCTTACCTAATAGGGCAGACTGCCACTTTTAGACCTGAATAGAGTCTTACGCTCAAAGTAATTCTATTTAAATAAGTTTCAGAAATAATTAACTTTTCTGCACTAATAATTAATGGGGAGCAATTTTTTTTCATGTATCCAGCTGGTTTAATGATC
The DNA here is from genome assembly GCA_033558235.1 of Neomorphus geoffroyi. Classification (NCBI taxonomy): domain Eukaryota; kingdom Metazoa; phylum Chordata; class Aves; order Cuculiformes; family Neomorphidae; genus Neomorphus; species Neomorphus geoffroyi. Next base: position 19,672,833 of record JAUMJM010000020.1, on the reverse strand, counting down.
ATTGTTCAACCATACATTCATTACCTGAATGAAAAAGAGCTTGGGTTTTCCGGCTAAACTTCTACACCTGTCACCTCTAAAAAGGCTTGTTAGTGCTTTCAGTTCAAGAGGGCCATCGGTACCATAGATGAACCCTTCATCACCATGGCTTAGCAACACGCAAACAAAACTGCTTCGCTTGCTGTGATCTTCTTCAGAAACTTGAAAGAAAAAAGAGAATTACTTTACCTTCTTGCATTCTCTAAAAGCTTCCTATGTGACAGAAATCTTTAAAAACCTATTCTCATGTTGAAAAACCTCCACCCAGTTTCCATTTCTGAACAAAAGGAGCCAGCCTACTTTACTTCAGGAGGCTGGACAGAGAAAATCCCAAATTAAAGGCCAACCCTACCCATTCTAAGACAAGGCCACAGAACTATGCCAGTAACGCCATGAGGAGACAAAGTGGGTGTTCCCACAGTGCCTCAAAATCTGACTGGTACACCTGTCTCACACAGTATGGTCAGCAGTCTCATGATCTGGGATCAGACTGATGGGAAGTCCTGAGTTTTGGGAAAGGACAGGGAAGCCTTACCACTCTCTTCAGAGATGCTTCAACTGCTTGGAATACATGGGAACTGATCTAGCATTAAAGTTGCTCCTGCAGGAACCTAGGTACTAACAGTACCCTCATCCCTCCCCTCGATTCTTGCACTGTAGCAAGGTCTAGGAAGATTTTTCAAGCCTCTGAATTTTGTACTTAAAGACATTTAAGTTTGATATAAAGTGCTTCTAGATTTATATTTTTTTCCATCTTGTGGTATGCAAAGAGCACAGAACAGATATCCTCTGATGTCCTTTGTTGCCTGATATTGTGGGGATTGTAACTGAGGACAAAGATGATTATTTTAAAGATAAGAAAAGATGCAAACATGATTTAAATGGAAGGATCCATTCTGAGTGGAAAAATCAAGAAGGTAGAAGAGTTTGTAGATAAAAAGTTTAACAGTCCCAAAAGCCGAAGAATTCTTTTTAGAGCTTGCCAAAACACTGAATTTCTATTCTGGAAAAACTGAACTACTTAGATGTTTCTCAAGTGATGCACACTCAGGCAGTTTATAATCTATGGACAAGCACTGCATCTAGAAGAGTCTCTAGAGAGAAAGGCTGGTTTTTGGGACTCTCTAGTTAGGCTTCAGTCTGTAGTTTAAACCATTTGCAGGTCTCATACCACAGGAAAGACAGTGGCCTTGAGTTACAGAATCTGACTTTCCACGTTCAGCTACTGTCAACAGACAGGCTGTGACTATACTAACAAATCAACCGTGCCTGGGAGAATTCCCTGGCATGAACATTTACTGGCACTAAAGAACCTATATTTATGTCAGGAAACACTTAACATTTGAAAAAAAACTTGATTGCTGCAGGCTATCTGAATGTTGGGAATAATCCCTAGAACAACTTTACTGTTGATCTGTGACCTGGAACAGTCTGTGAGAGCGCTAGTAGACACGAGCCACAGCCATTCCAGAAAACCTTCCCAACAGTTAACTAGAATTGACTGTGTACCAGGGCTACAGATACCTCCAGGCACCATTTAATTTACTGATCTAGATGTAGCCAAGTCCAAACAAAGCAGGACTAACAAAAACAGTAGCATAAAGCCCTCACTTAACAGAAAGGTGTTTTATTTCACAAGTCAAACAAAACATGAGTTGTTTCTTTTAAAGAGTAATTCAGTCCACACACTTGCAGTTTTGGTCCTTCAATCAGAATCCTCCCTGGATCAGAAGACCTCTTGGACCACACCACTAAGCATATAGCACAGAAACCCTCTACCCAATGAAGCAGGTTTCTTTCCAACTCACAGAGTGTCAGAGATCCCAGGGTCAGAATATAAATCAGTCTGCATTTACGTTTCAGCCTTTTTTCCAGCCTTCTTTAGAGGATGAGAAAGGATATAGACAACAGTCATGGCACAAAAGATAGAGAGACAGCAAAGATGAATACACAGAAACTATGATGTACACATTATCCTTAGCAATAAACCACTGGTTGGTGTGAAATATCATCTAAAAGAACCACAGAAGAAGAGATTTGAGGGCTAGAGGCACATTTGGAAACAGTGGTCATTTTAATAAACACATTGAACATATTATTACTTACCATTTTTCAATACTTCAAAAATGTCTCCACATGAAAGATCATTGTTGATCTTTATTTTATATCCCAACTTCATAAAAACTTCTCTGACACTTGCAGCATCTGCATCTGTACCCGAACGGGGTAACATCCCTATACATAAGAGAAACGTGTTATTTTTTAGATGATATGGATGACACGGTCTGATTGAGCCACATACTTTTCTCACACCCATATAAGTCTGACATATTATTCCATTATTCCAAATCCACTCTAACAGAAAAAACATTGCCCTGTAATACATACACATCAGGCCCCTCTCTCTGTACCTACACTGTGATTTATACGTAACTTTTTATTTCTGTCTCTATAAAGACACAGAAAAGTATTTAATTTACAGAACAGAAATCGTAACTAAAAGATAAGACAGACTCGTAATGCCAAGCGATTTTTCTATTACTACTATACCCTAACGTGTTCCCTCTAGGCATATTTATAAGACTCTGAAATGGATCACACCCATTCAAACCACTTAATTTCAGATAGCAATCAAAACTGGTCTGCATATTTAATTTTGAAGAATAATACGTGCCACTAATTTATCTGAATTAAAGCAAAACCTGAAAAATTTGAAAATGGTACCGGTCTGTCTGTGGAAATTCTTATTGTTTATTATTACACATTCCCCCATCTCTGGATAATCCATTCTGTAACTGTACTCTGGTAGAATTCCAGAGTCCATAGACTTGCGAGCAGGTAGGTTCTTTCTGCATAGAAATCAGAGAAAATTTAAGTGTTAATTTCTGATCTCTCTTCTGTACTTTAAAAATAATAAAATAAGGTTATTTTAGCAAAACCAATGAAACTCATAAGGTTTGCTATTTATTCTGTAGAAGTTCCCTCAGCAAGTTTGCTGATGACACCAAGCTGTGTGGTGTGGTCAACATGCTGGAGGGAAGGGATGCCATCCAGAGGGACCTGGACAGGCTTGAGAAGTGGGCCTGTGTGAACCTCATAATGTTCAACAAGGCCAGATGCAAAGTCCTGGGTCAAGGCAAACCCAAGCACAAATACAGGCTGGGCAACAGTGGACTGAGAGCAGACCTGTAGAGAAGGACTTGGGGGTACTGGTGGATGGAAAACAGAGCATGAGCCAGCAATGTGTGCTTGCAGCCCAGAAAGCCAACTGTATCCTGGGCTGCATCAAAAGAAGTGTGACCAGCAGGACAAGGGAGGTGCTAGTGTCTCTCTGCTCCACTCTGTCAAGTCCCTACACGGAGTACTGTGTTCATCCCTGAGGCTCCCAAAACAGGAAAGACATGGACCTGCTCAAGCGGGTCCAGAGGAGGGCCATAAACATGATCTTAGGGCTGGAGCACCTCCCATACGAGGACAGGCTGAAAGAGTTGGGGTTGTTCAGCCTTGAGCAGAGAAGGCTTGATAGACCTTATAGCATCCTTCTGGTACTTACATGGAGCCTACAGGGAAGCTGGGGAGGGGCCTTTGTCAGAAGTATAGTGATAGGATGAGGGGGAATGTTCTTAAGCTAAAAGAGGGGAGACTTAAATTAGATATTAGGAAGAAAATTTTTACAGTGAGGGTGGTGAGGCATGGGCACACGTTGCCTACGGAAGCAGTGGATGCCCCATCCCCACAAGTATTCAAGGCCAGGCTAGATGAGGCTTTGAGCAACCTGGTCTAGTGGAAGGTGTCCCTGGTCATGGCAGGGGGGTTAGAACTGGATGATCTCTTGAGGTCCCTTCCAACCCAACCCTTCTATGAATCTAAGTTATGTCTGTGAAATCAGTTGGTAAATCTAAGACCAATGAAGATTGTGCTTGCCCAAAGGTTAAAATAAATAAAACTCGCTTTCTAGTTATCCTCCCAAATAAAACTTCTGTTTCATGTTTGTAAAATGTACGCAAATAATAATACAAAAATTGTACAGTCATTTGTATTTGTAGTAATCTTCTGTGCAACTTGTAACAAGCCTAAAACTTAAAGAATCAAGGAAGAACTGTGTCTAAAATGTTAATGCCTCTGCACAAGAGGATATAAAAATAGTTTAAGGAAAGCAATGATTATATCAACAAGAAATCAGTTGGGTTTTTTTTTGCTATCATCTTTTGAAATCGTGTACATGGAGACCAGATCAGCTCTGAGATTGTACATCTATTCCTAATTGTAACCAGAAGTCATATTACCATCGAACTCTCACAAGTAAACATTCAAACACAGAAAATGACCAAGAGCATATGCAGTTGGAATTCTGCCTTAATGTGAACACCAACTGAAACTTCTGCCAATTTTACTCAGTCCATCTATGCTGAAGTCAGTATAGATTTTCTCATTTAAGTACACGTGTAAATGTTACAAGATTGGAGCCTGGTATCATATTTTACAAACACAACGCTCTTAAGTTTGTAATGCTCTTGAATCTAATATTCATTGAAATACTAAGAAGAATGACTTCAAAACCAAATGAAGTTCCCAGAAAGGGTGTAGTTTGCTGACAGTGCTACACCAGCGTAAAAACTAGCTGTCACCACAAAAAACGGGCCTGCATTTCCTTCCTTCCTTCCACCCCTGTAAGCTCCCCTCATACTTGTCCTTCCCCACATGTAACTCTACAGCTGGTCAGCTCAAGCAGCTGAACTGGCTGCCACAGGTTCAGGTCAAGGATAGTAGTGAACCAGGGTAAGCCAGAGAAGTTGTTTTTTCCAAGAACAACAAGCCACTTGATAAAACTGTTAAACCAAATCTAATTGCACCACAAGTGTTTTGCTTTTTAGTTCCTTGAACATACATATGGCCCCTTTCGTCAGAGACTGTATATTTTAGAAGTCAGTACAGCACCCTTAATAGTTGTTTATGATCATTACAATTTACCATAATTGATACGTTTCCTTTTAGTACTATTTATTCTATGGTTCTCATCTTCTGTTACAGCACCAGATTCCTCAAGACTTGAATTGAAGACTTAAACCAAAGTCACCTCACTTACCCTTTGGACCCAGAAATAGATTTTGCATCTGTCAGATCATCCCCTAGATGTGGTCCATCTCCTGTGTCTGCCATTATGGCTCTCAATTATCAGCTTGAAAACATAAGAAAATAGAAAGAGATGACAGTTTTCACACGAAATAGTAACTTCAGATTGCCTTTTTTTTTTTCAGTTTCTTTAAAGCCTTATACAATCAGAGAGCAATTTCTTTTAGAATTCTAGAGAAAACAGGAATTTTAAAAGGGGATATTCATAGAATAACTTTAGCCTAGGAGTATTAGTACTGGTAGATAAAAACAGCATTTCTGAGTAATCCCTACATATCTTTACACTTGGAAGAATAACACAAAATCTTTTTCTAAACTATTGTGTTCTCCAGGAAAAACAGTCTGCAGCTCCCTTTGCCCGAATCATTGAAAATGACTACAAAAAGCAGGATAAGAGACAAACAAATCAAAGCCGATCTTTATAATGCTGTCATGTCCTTACATGCATTAGTCATTTTTTAGTATTATGAATATTGTGTCACGTATGGATCCTTCTATCTCAGTAAGATACAAAATCAAGCAATACAAGTTACTGGATGCGTGCAAAGACTAATACAAAAGATTAGACTTTGGGTCACAGTATTTTGAGAAATAAATAACTTCTTTGCATTCTGTTTTAAACAAAACATCACTGCATGCAATTCTGAATGGTGTATGTGAAGGCAATTGCAATATAAAACCACAACAATAGTTGTTCAAATAGTTGATGAAATGAACTCTGTGCTGTGGGACGTTATTTACTTCTGCTCAGAACACAGGACAAGAAATTATGAATGATAAGCCAGAAATCAATTGAAAAGCAATAAATCTCCTTCCCAATTACTCCATGCGTACTCATGGGACACACTGCCACAAGTTACCTTTAACCCAGGATTCAGAAAAGGATTAAGCATCATAAAATTAAATTGCCAGACAGGACAAAATAATAAATGCTTAGAAGTGAAATAAATGCTTAGTTACAAGAAACAAACAAGGCACTACAAGGCAAGACTTTTAAAATTGCTTAACAGGTATATTTATGTTAAACAGCGATGTATAAGTAAAGATTTGCTACTCAGGTATAATGAGCATTCTTATTTAAGGTTTGGATTCCTTGGTGGCAAACTATATTTGTCATCTTACTCCATCATATAATTATTATATTAAGTCTATTAACTTCATAGCTATACTCTAAATGGTAAAGCATGAACATACATTTTCTGTGGCAACAACTACTGATACATCAGAAGCACAATCTGGGTATGGATAACCCTCTTTCTTTCCTTGTTTCTTAAAAGACATTTACTTACATTTTTAGTAATTTCAAAAGATCTTCAAGGTTACTCTGAACACTATTCCTTTTATCTTGACAGTACTGACGTAATTAAGAAATCTTCTTGCTCACAAAATTATTCCAGACTTGAGAACTGTATGGTGTAAATTAGGAGTACATGGGAAGTTTCCTGGAAACTAAATTACAAAAGCATCAAATAGCCTTGATATTTCAGAAATAAAATTTCTAAAATACATTACTGCCTTATATTTTAGAAATTCACTTTAAAGACAGCATCATGGGGAAAAACTACATCTATGATGTTGAGCTTGCCTGTCTAGCATCATGATCTGGATTCATTCATCCTAACTTCAAATTCCAATTCCTTGAAAGTTCCCCATCTGAAAAAAGACGAGGACTTCCAAAAGGTAATTCAAGTACCTAAGACCTGTGACAAGGACAGTGAACCAACCCTATTCCTCATCAATGGGCAGGGAGTATTAGCATTGACAACAAAGCCTAGCCTAGAGTGACAAACTGGTGTGTCTGCCCAGCTGTAACTGAAAAGCAGAGCTTCTCATCCTAGGAAGCAGAAAGAAGGGCTTTTATTCAAAAGCATGCTAGAAGCTGCCCTGCTTTAGCAGAGCCCAGTTTTCAGGAGTTTCTATGCCTCTTTCAGCACTGTCTCTACCACAGTCATCCTTTGCTTTGGTTGCCAGCTTTCCTGAGGTCTCATTCTAACACTTCTGAAGAAAACTTTATTTTGTAGGAAAACATAACCAGAACGACCCACAATCCTGATGCAACTCCTGCTGTTCCTTCTTCTGGAAAAGCACTACATGCAGCAGCAAGACCCAAACCCTTCATTGTGGCTGGGATTAACAGGAGAGACAGGGAAAGGTTAACTTACTTTCCTCTTTGTTCTTTGCCTGCCAACAGTAATGAACACCATACAAAAAAAAGCGCACATTATCATGACACAAATCCATAATCTAAACTAACCAGCAGGTCTACCGAGAGCAGCGCAGCCATGTCAGCGTGGAATTTGACTTCTCCTAAAAGCGCAGGTCTTCATCCCAGCTGCCTGGCACTGGGAAGATTTGCAGTGCCAGTGCTGCAAGTACATGAACCAGCTAGTGTAAACTAGTAAACACATGCCTACATGAGCAGTGGTTGCCTCCTGTTGATCACATGAGCCAGCAACTTATAACTACCTACAGAAAGACTTAGATAAAGCACAGGGAAAACTAACAACCCTCTGGCCAACAGATGAGACCTTGGAATCATTAGGGAGAGTAAGTGAATCACTAAACTGCCTTGGGTTCCCATCAGGTGTGCTCCAACCCGTCTGTTGAATCCCATTAGGGACTGGTGTAAGTAAGCTGGTAGCAATAAGAGTGAACAGCAGCAGACTTAAGAAGGCAAATGGGAGACCTAACAGACTGCGAACACTGAATTCTTCTGTAGCACAAATGTTAAAGCACACTGCAAATAATAAGATCTTCAACACCTGAGTGATCTTAAATTAAGACTTATCTCCTCTATCCTTTTGCAACCTTAAATCTTAAAAACTGCTGTCCTTGATCCAATTTCAAAGAAACAATGACATCTTAAGTGGCTAGCAAAACCTACAATTACAATGAACTACAGTACTTTGTTCCTGAAAAATGTAAACCACATTTTGTAATATCATATCATAAAAATATTTCTTACTAAAGCCCTTCTAAGCTCAGCTCACAGCCTACAGTTTCAACTGTTTAATGAAGCGTTAGAGCTTACTGCATTCAATTGCTCTGGGAGGAGCCCGTCTAAGAGTCTTTACAGCAGCTAGATGGTGTGAAAAAACAAGTATTCCACATTAGATATTTAAAATATGCATGCTTTATTTTCAGAGTAGAATCTGTAACTCACCTTTAATATCCATCAATTTCTGAGCACCTTAACGCACTAAGTCACGTACACTTCTTTAAAGAACAAAAGACATCCACAAAGTGATATCTTTTCTGTTGCTAGGCTCTCAAATGTTCTCTGCTCTAAAAGCACCAGTCAGGTTTAAGAGCAATGATCTCTGGGGGGTGGTGCTGATGCTAGCAGACCACTAAGAATTGCCTCATCTTGGTTTAGGTAATGCAATGATGTAATATTCTGTCAAGCACATTACCCTGTAGAGGATGATCTCATATTTTTAGAGATAGAGGAAAAAAATCAAGACAGTGCATTAACAATTTAATTAAAAATTGTTATTCCTTCCACTCCTTGATATTCTCGTCTCATAAAGTGTAGGTAAGAAGAGTTTTCAACTGTAAGGAAACTTAAAAAACCAAGTAGCTGAAATGAGCCACAGGATTTTTCTAATCTAGCAGAATATATTCTGTAGGGTTTAGGAAGCTTATTTTATAATATTTTATTTAAAAAAAAAGGGTTTTGAAAAAACCCATGAGACAGAGATAGAGGACATAAAGATGATGCTACAATGATCTTTATGGGTACTAAGTAGTAAAAAATAAAGTGGTTCAAAAAGGTCAAATGTATGCTCAGTAAGCTACCAAAAATGACCAAAATCTCTCTGTTTAGCAATAAAAGCAAAAATTTTTTTTGCCTTATATAAGTACAGTTCTTCCAATGCTTTCCTTTTCATAGGAAAGTGATATATAAAACAATATTTTTACTCCTTTGCAGCCTGGATTTATTTATTCTGCCTGGACCTAATGAAAATGAATCCACATCATCATGTATCACCTGCTACTGTAAGAACCACTGTGCTTATTTGTTTGAACAAATAAATAAGGCAAATCAATGATATAGTGAAGAAAAAACCCCAAAGCTCCTCAGACAGAGAAGGAAACAAATAACTGAACTGTCTCTAGTTACCAACTGTATCTTGAAATATGCAAACCACAGGAGACAACACATGTTCAGTATATGTCAGCTGTTACAAAGCAATGATTGCCACAGTACTAAAATACATGTCCAAAACAGAAACCAGTATCGTAAAACATGTCTTTAAAGATTGGAAAAGGGCAGTTTTCCACCTCACGTGACTGCAGGAGAAAATGTCAAGCATTCAAAGAAGCTACTTTATGTACATAAAAATATATACAGAGGATACCCCAGTACTAATGCAGACGTGCAAATAAAAAGATTTCCATTCTACATTATATAATGACATCCAATAATTAATTCATAATGGAAGGAAAATACAGAAGTTGACTGTTTGAAAAAAATAAAAACAATTGAAATATACCAGTACACTTTCTGTGTGGCATTATCGCCCTGCTAAATACTTCTACCACTGACAGAAGCATGCCAATACTGTGACAGCCCTTTACAGTACTTCTGGTCTGGATGTGATTGTTGTAAAACACTGATGCTGGGCCAGCACTCTGATCTTCCAAAAGCAAAGGGACTTTTAGTTATTTAGCATTAATCTGTAAAATCAGCAAGACCCTGATTTACTCTGAGTGCAGATGGGGCTCTTCCTTATTCCTTCATCTGTACCTATTAACCACACCACCACTGCAACAAATCTTATGGAGCCTGGCAAGGCAATTAAGGCCACAGTGTGTTATTTTCACATGTACCAACTCATGAGAAGCAGATAATTAAAGAGGAGAATTACCAGCTGGAGGACAAAAGACTACACTACCAGCACTATCACAGAATCATAGAATCGCCTGATTGGAAAAGACCTTTGAGATCACTGAGTCCAACAGTACTTGTCCACTTCCAAACTCTATCACTGAGCACCTCATTCACCTGTCTTTTAAAACACCTTCCAGGGATGATAACTCCACCACTTCCCTGGGCAGCTGTGCCAGTGCCTGACAGCCCTTTCCATAAAGAAGTTTTTCCTGATGTCCAATCTGAGGCTCTCCTGGCACAACTTGAGGCCATTTCCTTTTGTCCTATCGCCTGAGACCAACACCCACCTCGCTACAACCTCCTTTCAGGCAGTTGTGGAGTGATGAGGTCTCCCCTCAGCCTCCTTCTCTCCAGACTAAACAACCCCAGTGCCCTCAGCTGCTCATCATAAGACTTGTCCAGCCCCTTCACCAGTTTTGTTTCCCTTCTCTGCACACGCTCCAGCTCCTCAATGTCCTTCTTGTAGTGAGGGGCCCAATCACCTCCCTGCTCCTGCTGGCCACGCTGTTTCTGACAGAGGCCAAGACAGGCTGTTTCAGCCTAGCAGAAAACAGACTGACGAAACCTTGGACAGGGCCTCCTACACGCTGTATAAGGTTTGTCCCGTTGTTTGCGAGGGCCCCAGTTTCGCTTTCCCTGTGTTGGCAGGATCGGTCCCACAGCAGGACGTGTTGGTGCCATCGCCCTGACTCCCATGTCGGAATGCTTCCCGGCTGCCACTCGCTCGCTCTTTGTTAGCAGCTGGGTCGCTGCTCTGCCACTTCCCAAAGGAATCATAGAATCATGTAACAGAGTGGTTAAGGCTGGAAAAGACCTCTAAGATCACCAAGTCCAACCATCAACAAACCACCATCGTGCCTACTTAACCATGCCCCGAAGTGCCACACGTACACGTTTTTTGAACATCTCCAGGGATGGCGACTCCACCACTTCCCTGGGCAGCCTGGATCACGCAAAGGTCCAACCCGCTGCTTCCAAGGCTTTACACTGGTAGATCCAAGGGCAGTTTCAGATCCTTGTGTTTCCAGCTTGGTAACAGTCTATCGCCGGGACTCCGGGAAACAGTTCACAATTAAAGCACTTCCCTCGTTTCCTTTTGTTCAGGCAGCTTCTCCCCCAAACCAGCCTTAACTCAGCAAACAGCCTGCCCGGAGCCTCTGGGTAACCGAGATAACCCAACACCCGAGCTTGCCGCGCTCTCCCTCCAGGTAGGGGGGGCTGCGAGCGCCGGGACGGGGACATCGCCCCCCGCCACCGGCCGCAGGGGACATCGCCTCCCACCACGTGCCCAGAAGAGACATCGCCCCCCGCCACCATCCTCCTCCCGCCGCCTGGAGGGGACATCGTCCCCCGCCGCCAGACTCCGCGTGCAACTGGGGGCGCGGAGGCGGTGCTCCGAGCCGGTACCGCCCCGGCCGCCCCCCCCGGCCGCCCCCCCCGGCCCAGGCGCGGAGAGGCTCCCTCCGACCTCCCGCAGCCGGCTCCGTGCGGGCAGAGGCGCGCACGGCCGCTCCCACACCCGCAGAGCCACCGCCGGTCCCTCCCCACCTCCCGACGCTGTTTTCGGCCCCGCACTCCGACCTGACTGCCTTTCCCGGGGCTCGCTGCGGCGCGGAGGAACGGAGGGAGGGAGAGGGCGCTATGCTCGTTCGCCCAGCGGCCCCTGCGACTCCTCCCCGCGCGGGCGGGGCGGGGCGGCCCGCCCGCCGCCAGGGCGCGGCGCTGCGAGCTCCGCGGCGGGTCATGGCGGTGGGTTAGTACTTCCTCGCGGTCGGGCCCGCTTGGCTGCGCTGCCCTCCCAGCCCCTGCCCGCGCGCCGCGGTCTGGAGGAGAAGCGATATGAGGGGCGGCTGAAGTCACTCGGTCTGTCCAGCCTGGAGGAGACTGAGGGGCGACTTCACAGCAGTTCACTGCTCCCTCGCAAGGGGCAGGAGCAGCAGCAGCAGCAGCAGCAGGCGCCGATCTCTATGGTGACCTATGATGGAATCTGATGGAATGGCAGGAAGATGTGCCAGGGGAGGGTTAGGCTGAATATTAGGAAAAGGTTCTTCACCCAGAGGGTGGTGGGGCACTGGAACAGCTCCCCAGGAAAGCAGTTATGGTGCCAAGCCCGACAATATTCCAGAAGCACTTGGACAATGCCCTCAGACACACGGTGTGAATGTTGGGGTTGTCCTGTGAAGTTGGCTCAATGATCCTTGTGGGCCTCTTCCAGCTCAGGCCGTTCTCTGATTCTCCCTCCAGTTCCCGGCGCAGGGCCTCTCGAGTGGCAGAGGGAGAGCCAGTTTTCTGTCTGACCTTGCATTCTTAGACATAGAAAGACTGCAAACAGAGGTGATTAAAGAAGACACATCTGTTCAGAACATATCATCCTTAACACAAGACATTATCGTTTCTGTCTGAACAGTGTCTGGAAAAACAGTTTGAAAAAAAAAAATCATATAAAACCCATGCTGTTAGAGGGATTGTCTGTCTTTAAAAAAATACAGTTGCTTAATGAAACTTAACTCTTTATTTTAGATTAAATCAAAATATGCCACTTTTTGCAGTAGTAACTACTTCTTGTATCATTCACTTTTTTAACAGAAAGGTGGTTTGTGAACATCATCGCCATCTGAAGTGATTTGCAGGTGTCTGACAGTTTTCAGCGAGCTTGGTAAGCACAGATGTTCTGGGGCCGTGTTGGAGTGGGACTTTCCACATACGGCAGGATTCATGTCGCAGCACTGCATCATTAGAGATTGGAAGCCAAGAAATGGCAGTCTGAGCACACGTTCCTGCCAGTGTCCTGTTGATCTGCCACACACAGCAGCTCTCAGAAGCTGAAGGCTAGTGCCAACCGCATGCTCAACTCCCAGGTCAGTGAGTTGCATATTTATTTATACGTTGACCTTTGGCAGCAGGAGTCGGAACATCAAAACCCAAGTTTTTCCAGCTCCTCACAACAGTCACTAGCCTGTTTTTTGAGGTGTTATCGCCAGGTCTACCTTTTGCACAGAATTCCTCAAATCTTAATTGTAGAAGCTGCTTCTGGTGGGAGTATGAGATGGAAGTCTGGTGCTCCTCGTTGTTGAGGGAAGATGAGTGGTGTTTGTCAGACTGCCACTGTTCAGCTCGACATAAGAATAACTGAGCTAAGTTTTGCTATCGTTAAGAAATTTGTCACTAGGGGAAAAGCTATTTTGTAAGTTCTTTTAAGGCTGAATCCATAGCTGGGAGGAAATCTCACAGATTTATTGGTGTTGAGGAGCATGAATTCTGCTATAGAGCTGTGTTGCCTGATACTGGCGAGGAAACCAATGTAATCAGTTTATTTTCAGCGGTGGTTGATTTGCATGTCTAAGCTACATGTCTCAGCAGGTGTGGATCGTGTGTTTTGTACATAGTCATTACAGATTTTTGAGTATGCTTTTTTTTTAAAACAAAAATGTAAGGACAGATATACTGAAATCATGCATTTATGTTTGTCTTTCTCCTGTTGCTCAAGGGAGAAAATTGTAATTTCTGAAATGGTGAGTCCATTTATTTAAAAAAACCCACCAACTGACAACCATCTAAGGTATAAAAATAGATGTCCACTGCCTTCATCACTAAAAAGAAATAGTCTTCCAGTAAAGGTGGGGAATAAAATAGCATGTTCTTTAAGTTATCTCCTAGGAGTCGTTTTTCCCAGGGTCTTCATGCAGTCATCCTGCTGATTCAAAGTCATGTGTGTCCAAACATGTTTCTGAGAAGATTTCTTTTTGGGAAGTAAGATAAAAATAATTACTCCCCTTCTTCTGGTGGGACAGCAGAGAGTACAATGAAGTGGGAATTTTCCAGTAAACTCAGAAGGCTAGTCTGTAGTTACACCTTGTCTGTAAATTGTAGGTGCTTTAAATAGATGTGTTGTGTTAGGTGTAGTTGATACAGGAACTGAAGTTACCTTGAAAAGACCACACATGTTGGGCTGCAGAGAACCCCAGGAGTGTTTGGAGTACAAGAACAGTGGCGGGTATCAGTTTAAAGTAAAGATCATCAGCCTTCTTCCAGGTTCAGATATCCTCCCAGCTGTGTTTCTGCAATAGTATGTCCTGATCTAACAAGAAAGTTTAAAATGACTAGAGAGTTATGGGAGTTGTCCTTTGTATCCCTTCTTTTTAATGGGCACCTTGTGGGAAAATGCTGATACAAGGAATGTCTTTTGTATCCAAGTAATTTACAACAGAGCCAACAACATCAAAATGAAACTGAGGCTTCTGCTAATACTTCTGAGAAACACTGGTAGCTGTAACTTCATTTTTCATTCCCAAAGAAGAAATTAATTGCAAGAAGAGAAAGGGGGTGGAGGAAATTCACAGGTCAGGAGGTTGACAAAGGCTATAGAAGATACATCTCACCTCTGTAAGAGAAAAAAAATTCTAATATTTAGACTTGACATAGGCAATAAACTATTAAAATACAAGTAGGCTTAGATGTACCATGGGCAGAAATGTAGGTGTCCAGGAACCTCTACTGTAGAAAGCTTGGAGGAGGATTCAGAGGATCTAAAATTTGGTCTTTGAGACCCACAAGAATATTTTAATACTTAAATTCACCTTGTGGATCCAGCTTGTTAAAGATTTGAATACTTCTGAGTATAGTCAGTTTCATTTTTATCTTTCATTGCAACTAGGAGGTTGTTTTGAGAACCAAGGGTTGGTAAGTAGTTATACTGGACTGAACAAAGACATGCACCTTAATCTTTTTTAACTTATTGCCTGTCTTCCTCTGTTTAAGTTTCTTAGCAGTACTCTTTACTACAGGGTCAATGAATTTTCCCAGACAAAAAGTTAAACTTAAAAATAATTGCACATATACTAATGTGTGTTTATGCTTTACAGTACTTTTTAGCATTTGGGTTACTTTATGTGGCTAGAAGTTGAAAGTTTGCAAGATAGCAAGCATTACTGCATCATGTGCTGTTTCTTGAAGAGATAAAATTGCTATCATAAGTTTGCAAAAAATTTCATGAGATTTTAAAGAAATTGGAAGTATTAGTGACTGTTACCAAAGGTTGTCAGTAGAGAATGGAGCCTTCATTTTGGATTTCAGTTCTCTTACTTTGAGGTATAGAGCTGAGAGCTAGAGTCACTGAAATCTTAATTTTTTTCAGGACCTGAAGTGCTGTACTACCCATACAAATTAATTATTTCATTTGTCTCTCCAAACATAAAGCAGAAATAATAGTACTTTTATATAAATTATGCTCCAGAAAAGCGGAATCAAAAGCAGCGATGAGTACAGGGTATATTAAAAGTGAGTCACAAACAGAAATTGATAATGGTTTGGCTATTTGTAATTGCTTTAGGACAAATGAAGAGAAAATGGGAAGAAAGACTGAAGAGAGTGGAAGAACTAGCATCTCATTATGAAAGAAACCCTCTTCCTCCAGTTTACAGACCAAGACTGTCTGAACCCTTTCTGCCATCCTCTGTTTGGAAAATATTTTTTCGTCAGGCTGATGCTTTTGATTATGTAAAAACCTGCAAAGAGGTAAATTATTTGTTAGGTGAATGTCACTGCTCTTTAGATGCCTCCAAGATTGGTCTTAAGTTAAAAGCTTCATTGACAGTAAAGTCTTTATCAGGTTGCAATATGTTTTCTCTCCAATCCTGAAACATCAAGGTTTGTTTTCTTGTCTTTGTAGGATATCATGCTACACTGGAGGTAGCTCTAAGAAGTACTAGTTCTAACATACGAATTGATGTGTGGTGTTAACCCCTAACAGTAAAAGTGGGTTTTTTTAACATTGTGGAGATAGATTTGTTCCGTCTGAAGATAAATAAGCTGTCAAGGTTGGCAGGAGAATGGAAAGGTAGTGAGAGTTGAGGAGAAAAAAACTGAGGAATAAAGAGATAAACAGGAGGCAGAGACAAAATAAAACCAATACATCTCTCCAATGGCATCAGAGTAGCAAGTTCAGATGATAAGAAGTGATAAGCCAAATAAATGCTATGCAAAATGTATCGTCTGTTCTCAGTTCTGTACACTTAATACTTTTCAAATTGTTGCTGCTTTTAAAGAAAGTACCAGAATTTCTTTCTTCTGTTTTAGGCGTTGGAGTAATCTTGACAGTCTGTTTTCTAAAATGTGCCCTCACTGGCCTGGCAGTAGAGTTTTTTGTTTGTTTTATTTTTATATTTCTGTTTTGGGATTTAAACAACGTAGAGTGTAAAGATTCCTAATTATTTATTAACCTTTGACCAAGTAAATTAATGTTGAATAAGAACTTCTGAATACTTTTAACTAGTTCTTTGAATAAAAAACAATTATTTTTTTTTTTAATTTTAAAAGGATGTTCATGTATTTGCCTTGGAAAATAACACACAAAGTGGACAGAGGTTTTACCTTGTGACGACATACAAACAGCTTTGGTTTTATTACGCGTGAGTATTTCAAAAGGTACCCTATAAGTTACTATAAGATAGTAGTGTGCTGGATGTACTCTTAGCTAGTAACAACTATTACTGGATAGCTCTCCCTGGTAGCTGTCTGCTGCCTCTGTCTAGTGCAGAGCTGTAGTGGGTGGCCTGAGGTTTGATCTTGGCCATGGGGAAAATCTATAGTGAGTTTCAACTTTCTCTTGAGTTGCAGGCTGCCATTATTTCCTGGGAATTGAGGGACCTTGTCTACTGAACTTTAATCTTACAGCAGTAGATTTGTGTTTGCTGTCAGCTTTCCTTGGGGGATCGTACCAACATGACACAAACATATTGCTATGATTGATCATATACCATTTTAAACAGGCATTAGTATAAATGTCCGGTTACTGATTTGTGGTTTTGTATTTGTTTCCATCATTCCTTAAATTCTCATCAGCATTTCAGCTGGCAGTATGTATTGTAAGACTTGGGTGGCATGGGGAGAATATGAACTTAAATTCTAGGCCAGACAGACATCTTTGTTGATGTTTGATGTAGTTACTAACAAATTTTTATAAGATTTATAGGGCTGCTATTGTTTTTTAATATGGATAGTTAATAGAAAAATAGAAGAATATTTAGGACTTGTGCGATCCTTATTTGCAACCGATGTGTATGATATTTATTCTGAGAGGTTGTGATGTTTTTGTTTTCCTTAGCAAAGTTTATAAAACAAGTCTTATGCATTGTTATGAAGTAATTCCTGAAAAAGATGCTTGTAAACTTTATTTTGATTTGGAGTTCAACAAACCAGCAAATCCTGGTGCAGATGGCAAGAGTATGGTTGCGAAGTTAATTAAGGTAAACTGGAGCAAAGTCATGTTGTACATTAATATTAATTTTTGTTTCTTTAATATGAAACCAAAGTATTTGCCACTTTATCTTGATTATTCTGTAGTTAAATGAAAAAGAATTGCAGATGTAGTGGTTATATTTAATGAAGTAAAAAGTACTGTTTTAATTAAAGCCAAAATTCTCTCCTTTAAGTGAAAGGAAAAAATGGAGAATGGTGGTTGTTGGAACTCTTGTATTCACTGTAGGTTACTGATATGATGTTTGCTTTTGCAGATGATTTTATGTGCTCTGCCACTTGAAAGCTGTAAAACTGAAGGAGTGTTTAGGTATTTTTCAGGGTAGCATCAGTGGAAGTTCCAATCAGCTGTTAATCAGTTCTGTTTAGATAAATCCCTCCTGATTTTAGGTGTCTTCAAATGGCAGTTCATTATATTTGAGTTGAATGATGGTGTAGACAACATCAGGTGATCAATTCAGTACCTAAAATTAAATATCTTTGCTAGTTATCAATTTTATGAAGTAGTGCAAATTTCCATTTTACTGTATATTTGGTTGGTAAATCAGATCCACTGCAAATTCAATATGATGGAGGTGGAAAATAAGGCAGGTTTTTAGAAGAGTATCTTCTGTTCCAATAAAATTTCTTTGTGAATGGCCATTTACTTGTGAGACTTCTGATGCTTACGTGTCTCTAGCTAGGAAGGAAAGAAAAACACCTGTGATTGAGGTAGTTCCTTTATGAACAACCCAATATTGATACTGAATCTGGACGAATTTACACTATTGCAGATCAGTTCTGAAATCTAGAGATTCCTTGGGTTAAGAGGAGAACTTTGGATGTGCTGGGTGGGGGATTTGAGATACTAAAATCCTAAGCTTCCAGACCCTTAGGTACTGAGTCCCCGTTGTAAATGTGACTAATTGCAAGCTTAGCTTATTTAAGCATTTTAGAGCTGGTTTAGAACCAGACATCTTCTGTTTTCTGCTTGGTTAGTGTTCATTGGGTCATACCAATGAATTAGCTAAATCTTAACAGTGTATTAGCATACCAACCCTTTTTATCATGAGAGTCTTGTATCTTTCATTCTTGATAAGCCTGCATTGCCAGCATTGTCACTGTGGGCATGAACTGCTTTGTGGTGGAAAAAAACAGAAGACGGTAGAATCATAGAATGGTTCTGGTTGGAAGGGATCCAGTTCCAACCCCCCTACCATGAGCAGGGACATTTCCCTGAATCAGGCTTCTCAAAGCCCCATCCAACCTGGCCTTGAACACCTCCAGGGGTGGGATATCCATGACTTCTCTAGGCAGCCTGTGCCAATGCCTCACCACCCTCACAGTAAAAAATTTCTTCTTAATATCTAATCTAAATCTCTCCTCTTTCAGCTTAAAACCATTACCCTTTATCCTATCGCTGCACTCCCTGATAAAGACCCCCCTCCCTAGCTTTTCTGTAAGTGCCACTAAAGATAAGGCCACTAAATTAGTCTTTGACCTGAAAAACTGAAAATCTGCTCAGCTTATCACTATAAGTGTATTCAGTGACTTGCTTGTTTCAGGAATTGCAGCCTATGTCAGATTTGGTTAAAATTTGCTCTGTTATGACTTAGTTTGAATTTCATTATTTGTATTCTTAAAATGACAAAAAAAAATATGTAGAATCTGCATCTGTGTTAGATTTTATAGATACCACTATTAAAAATGATAGCTAAAACAGCCTAATTAATGTTTTTAATTTCAGCTTGTCTGCCAAAAATTGAAAGAGCTGTATGATGTAAACTGTTCAGCAAAAGATGTCTTGAATTTAGATTCCAGTACTGATGAAAAATTTAGTCGACACTTAATATTTCTACCCCAAAATACTATATTTAAGGATAATATTCATGTTGGTAAGTGCGTTCCTTTCTCTTACACCTAGAAATACAGTGCCATTACACAGCTGAATATTCATTTTAATAGAAAACCTGTGCATAAACATGATTTAAGAGAAAGGCAAAAGCAATTTTCTTTGTTGATATAAGTTGGAATTTCATGGGATATGGCAACTCCAACACAAAGAATTGCAGGTTTAGGTGACTCCACTTTTAAAATACATATAATAATACCTCCTCACTTCACAGTATTTTGAATGTACTTTTAAAATACTTTTTATGAAGCTCTGAGGTGCTAGTGGTGAGCATTAAGAAAAGTTAATCTTAAAATTCATAATTTTTTCTTGTAGATACTTTCTGTACGATGTGCAATAAAGCAGGTTTATAGGCATACATGGATCAAGGAGGGTGCAGTAGAATGTCAGCTGAGTTTTGTCTGAATGAAGGAAGAACTGATGGAAAACAGCTTGCCCAGTGGTGGAATTAAAATTTGTATCAACCTACAAATGCAGAAGTTTGGGTTATTGCACCTTGGTTTTGTAATTTCTTAGTGTTTGAGTGTTTGATTTTCTAACCTTGGTTCCAAAGGAACAAATAGTGTGAGGGAGAGGAAGCAGAAATGCTGTTCAAGAGTACCATATTAATAATCTCATGTGTTATTAGAAGGGATGAAGTTTAGATTTGTGACATTTGGCTCTGCTGTTTGTGTTCAGGAGGAACTGTGACAACAGCAACAGAACTACTTGTATCAGAGAGAAGGATGTTGTGTGCTTTATTACTGGGTTTCCACTGGCAGTAGAATAGGAAGAGCTGAGGATGTTGAGTTCATAATTTTGGTCACGCTCGGGTTCCCGCTTTTTTTCTGCTGTCTGCTTGGTCACAGTCTGTCTGATTGTTTTTATGTCAAATCTTCCTTTTTCTTTTTCACTCTTACCTCTTTTTCTAGCTCTGCATCTTCTCTCATTCCAATCTTGAGTAAAGCTTATGCTGAATTTTGTCTTTTTTTGTACCTCCTGTGTTTTTGAAGTAGCTTCTTACTGGAATTGTAGATAGCACAGGGAAGATGAGCTCTTTTCTTTTAGTACTTAATGACAGCATGGCGATGCTGTCATTAGTGATATAGTGAGTCCAGCATTAGAGGAAATCATTTTTCCTTTTGAATTGACTAGTTACTTCATGGGGAGAACACACATGCTGTTGGATCGAAGTCCTGTAGGGCTGGCACAGGTTTTGGGTGGCTTTGAGGAATCATCTGAGACAGGTCTTGTCAGCATGAGGAGCTGGAGGAGGAGGGCAAACTGTAAGGAGAGGTGGAATCTTGTAGGCCTATGTCCATGTACAATTTTTTTCCCCAAATATTTGTAATATACACACGTGGCCCATGGCCTGAGCATCACTTCAGGCCAAAATTCAGATCCTTGATGCAATACAAAGAGGCCATAAAATTTCTTAGAATCAAATTTTTTTAGCCTTTTTTTTTTTTTTAACATTAAACCCCGTATTTCTCATTCTTAGGAGCAGGGGAATTTGTGTCCCTAAACCTTTTGAGGAGTATCTCACGTGGCAAGCTAGGCAGGTTGTCAAAGTTAAAAGCAAATGCTGCCAGCCCCAAGCTTGACAAAGAGCAGCTATTTTGTATGTGACACTGTGGTAACAGCGACAAATCCCAAATACTTAAATGGGATTGCTGTGATTTTTAGTTCAAAAGTATGGTCTTTGATTCCATCGCCATTATAAAACTCCTAAGTAATACACGGTTGAGAAATTATTCGGTATGACAGTAATTTTAGCCTATGATCTTGATAACTAAATTAAATGAGTCCGTTCTTTCAGTAGAAGCTTGAACTGCTTGCTCTAGTCCATTAGTTCAGTGTTCTGCGTCGCCACTGCGGCGCATCTTTGACATGTTTACTGTTGGACAAAATATATTTAGAGATTGTGTAAGGATGTTCTGCCTTTGCCTTTTCAACAAGATGTTGAAGTCACAGTAAAAATTTGTTTTTTATGATTGAGATGTGTAAATTTCATTGTTAAATTCAGGTGTGTTGTCAATAACATTACACTCCATTTTCATTAATGCATTTTGGTAACCTGCCTGACAAGTCTGGCTTAAAGCATATTAGCTTTCTACTTTGTCCAAATTACTCTGCTGTAGTAACTGACTAAAAATGCAGACAACTTCATGAAGTAATTTCATGGAATCTATATGAATATGTATATATATATTCTTTGAGATGACAGATTTTGTCTAATATTAAACTTAAAATGATTAATATATTTTTCACATGCAAGTGTTTTTAAAAAATTAAACATTGTGATGTTGTGTCTAATAAAAATGAGTTGAGTTAGCAGTATTTGTGTGGGATAAACTAGAACATGAACCATCACATCTTGGATGATACCGTTTCATAGGCATTTTATGTCAAGTCATGCACAAAGTACATGGACTTAAAATTAAATACGATGAAGAACATATAATCTTTCACTGACAAAAAACTTGCTATTCTGACACCCCAGTGACTGTTACTTAATTACACACACACACACACACACACACAAAATTGTCCTGAGTAAATGTTATAGATATAAGAAATTCTGTGAGCATGTTTGAACACACAGAATTGTGTTCAAGTATAAAGCTTCTCGTCTGTCAGAGGCTTTAGTAACTGCAGTGGTACAGGCATTGTGATGACTAGAATAAATTCTTTTGAAAGATACAGAAGACATGTCTTTCAGTTTTGCACTTTTATTCGGGACTTTGAATTTAGTTTGGGAAATTGTAGCGACAGCCTATGCATTTTGGTTACATTATGTTGTCTTTATTTCTAAAGAGGTGATTGCTCAGCCCACTCCTCACTTCTGTCTGTTCTCAGTAGTAAAACTGCGAAGGGGAAGATTGGAGTTGTATGATACAATTAATATACAAGCCTGTGTTTATTTTCTCATGTTTGTTTAAAAAAAAGCTTATTAAAAATTCTTTCTTAGCTACTAACCAGAACCATTTTGTGCACTGGGCTGGTCCAAAAGATTTTTTTAAAAAGCCAGCAGGGGTAAATAACTCCAGACTCCAACCACTTCCATCTTGGCTGTTTTGAAAAATGTTTGCACAGGAACAACTGAGTTCTATCTTGACTCATAAATGACGTTATCTGCTTTTGGTTTGGGGTTTTTTTGTTTGTTTTTAAGGTAACTTTGTGAGAGCCATTTTGCAGCCTGCCATACAGTTAATGGGGAGTAAAGCAGCTGTTGTTAGAGAAGCAGGACATGTTTTCCAGTATTCTGCAGAAGCAATTGGATTAGATGATTCTCTTACAAACCTCACAGACGCCAATGATGCTTCCAAAGGCGGGTCAGCCATTGCTTGCCAAAGAAAGGATATGGAAACAACACAACAGGGAGAAAATTTGGAATTTTCCTTTCTAATAGTTAATGATAAAGAAGGAGACAAGCAACTTTTTGTGGATCTAGGTAAATATAAGAAGTGCTTTTAAACTGATTTGGGATGTAACAAAGGTTAAGAAATGAGATGTACCTTGATTTTTGATTACAGACAATATGAACAACAGTGTCAGAATTTAAATCAAATGCAATACATGCTGAAACTGTGTTATTGTAAATTCTGTACTTTAAATGAGCCTTAAATCCTTGGTCCATGGAACTTATTATATTGCTATGTTTAATTTTTTTTTCTAAAGTTTGAACAAACACTTGCCACAAAAGACTCTCTAATTAATTTTATTCCTAAGGACTTAAGTGTTTCTATTTGGATTAAAGAAGAGGATAGTACGTATTGCATTTTTACCATTTCAGTTCAATTAGAAGTTGCTTAATTATAGAACAAGACTTACAGGTGTGGTCTTCTGTATTGTTCTCCTTGTCTGTATTGAGCCTTCTTCCCCTATTTGGAATGGCAGTTCTTAGGTTTTAATGACAGAAGGATAGAAATTTTGGGTTGGGCAATTCATGCCCCAGTTGTGTTTAGCCTGTTCATGGTATTAAAATGTTTAAAATCTCCAGGAGCACAACACTCATAATCAAACTGAAGTTTGAAGGTTCCACCCTTCTCCATCCCCATATCCGGTTTCTCTGCTTATTGCTCTGTCTCAGCAAAGTGCATGTTTTGTACATGGCACATGTACATGCATGTTTTTGTACAGCACTGGTTTATGTACTTGAGTACTGTTTATCGTGGTTGTTTTTCTCAGACTTCTCTGAAGAATCCTTCAAAGTCTTCTCATGGAATTCAGGATCACTTTTGTGGCTGGCCTCTTCAGTCTGTCTGATTTGTTGAAACATAATCCCAGAGTTGGCCCTATAGTAGGCTTCTCCATTGCTGATTCAGAAAGATTACTTTGGACCTACGGTTCAAAACTGCTTCAACCGTATTTGTGAATGGAAATTAAAAAAACCCTAATTATTTACTGTGTCAGCTTTTAAGAATTTGATGTTAGTCCCCAAAAATTAACAATCCTGAATATTTGTTACACACATTACCTCAAAGCTGGAAAGCTGAAATCAAAATATAATAGCTGGCATACTGAACTACGTCATGAGGTTTCAGTGCTAGAAAGTGATGTAACATTCTTGTTGTATGAGTTCTTTAAGTTCTTTTATCTTCATGAAAATTAAATACAACCCACAAATAAAACATCTACCTCCTCAATAAATTCTTAGTCAGATTAGGGAATGTTTAAGATAACCTGCTTATTTTTGTATTGTTTGTTTTTGAGATTGGAATTACATTTTCCTGATCCGTGCTTCAGACAAGTGGTTTCTGGTGCACAGAAAACAGAAAGTTTCAGGACTATTAAGTCCTTCCTGGTTAAAACAATTGCGCAGTTTTTTATGCTCAGTTGTATTTCACAAAGTTAATGTAAAAGCACCAGTTTCTTATAGTGAAGGGAAACTTTTAGCAATGGTAATGCTAGAATGATTAAAATACCTCTGTTGGGGTGTTGAGTATTTGTCTTAATTCTTCGATAACATAAAGATGTGCATGATCTTGCTTTGTTGCTTTTCTTCTGTGGGAGGTGGGCTGAAGTCAGTAGTGTTTTTGTCCATTCCTTAGACCCTTAACTGGGCCCAAGGAGAACTGTTTAATTTGCAAGTACGAAGTGTCTGAAATCCTCACCACCATTGTTATGTTAAGAAATATTTGTTTTCTTGTAGGAGTTTATACAAAGAATAGAAATTTCCGGATGTATAAATCGTCAAAAGCAGGAAAAAATGTGATTCTGAAGATAGCAGAGGATAATCAGTTTGTCCCTAACTGTGAAGATAATGTTTCATTGGAAGAAGCATATTTTCTTTCCTCTTTGATCTGCAACGTTAGGTAATTGTTTAATTCCTGTGGAGTTTAAAATATTTTTAAATACTTGCTTTAGTGATCTGAGTGATTTTTCTCCTGCAGCAGTTACAAATTACTATCAGTGGGCAGTTATTCAGTGAACATTGTTATAGTATAATGTAAGAATTTCCAGTAGAATTTCTCATTTTTGAAGAAAAAATAATTTCTTGGAACTTTTTTTTTTTTTTTTTTTTTTTTAAATCTACCTTCAAATGTTTAAAGAACATACAACGTGGTTCAGCTTCTGAGTCGTGCCTCGTTTCTCTATGCACACTCAAAATGCTGAAATGTAACCATTGTGAAGTTTGGTTGGATTCTGTATAGTTCTGAAGAGAAAAATTACAGATCTCCGGTCAATTAAATACAAAGGGTCTTAAATAGTTTCTAAATTATGACAAAAAAATAATAAGAACTTCTGTATATGTTTACTTGCACGTCAGGTTTCCCATTTGGTATGGACACATCCTTAGGCTGGATACTGATACATAAAATAATTGAGTTTTCTATATCTGATCTAAACCTGAGATACATCTTGCCCTGCATCTTCAAATGACCCTAATCGTTACTGCAGCAGAAAGGTTATAATGGTACAGGCATTGTACCATGTATAATATTATGTGTAATGTTTTTATTTAAGGCATGTATTTGTTGTGACTTCAGTTTTTATATCTTGACATGTTCATTATCCTGAGTGGATGCCAGTAGCCCCGTAGCATAAATCATGTAGTGTATTCAGATCATAGGTATCAGCTGAGTCTGTGATAAATATGGATGAGAACTTCTGCCGTGTTGAATTCAGTCTTCTGTGATCATCTGGCTTCCAGCGAATAACAGGGCAAGGAAAAGCAGTTCATTGTAGAGAGGAAAAAACCCTGAAGCCTTTCAAAGGGTATATATGCATAAATAGTACATTTAGAGCAAATACTGCTGTAGGAGTGAGGAGCAGCAGTCTTTAAATGGCTGGGTCCTGGGATTTTTGCCAGGAACCAAATTTTACTGTTGTGGAGGAGGAAACCCTGCCCTCTGCAGGTGTACGTCAGAGGAAATCATGAAAACGTGAAGAAAAAGTGCCACAGGGACAGTGAAAGGCAAGCACACAGAGTCATGGATGGCTGAGGTTGGCTGGGACTGCTGGAGGTCAGCTGGTCCAAGCCCCCTGCTCAAGCAGGACCACTCAGAGCCGGCTGCCCAGGACTGTGTTGTGTCATGCCACACTATGTTACGTTACAGTACGTTATAGCATACTGTGTTATGCGCTGAGGATCACACATTTTCCTTTGTATTCTCTCTTTTTTCAGAGCAAGGGATGACACAAAAGTTCTGTCATCTGGCTTTTCAGAGGAGGAGAGGAAAATGCCTGCTTCATTAAACAGTAGAACTACCAGAAGCAGTGGAGGTACCTCAAGCCTTTTCTACTTAAATTAGCAGTACTGTGACTTACACCCCTGATAACCTTGATAAGAGCTTTTCTTTAGCCTGCTTTCTGCAGGAAGCAGAGTACAGCTGTACTGAAGGATGCTCTGCAGTGCTTGAATGCCACTTACCCTCCCCTCCTGCTCCAATAGCTGTCACACTTTGTCCTGGTTCCCTGTGTACCTTGTGGGGGGTAGTGGTTCAAAGATCTACAGGATATTTAATAATGGATTTATCCCTGGTTTTATTTAAGGATTTTGTGATTCCTGTAAGTTCTCTGCCTATGGTCTATATTATATATATATATATATAACAGCATTGCATGTTGCCATGACAAAACCAGCAATGGTATGTGTATGTGGCCTCTGTTTTAACAGATCCCATGGAAGGTTTTCAGGAGTCACCGTATCCAGAAATTGATTATTTTGTTCGTTCTTTGGTTAATAAAGACAGAGTGCAAGGAGGTAAAGATTGCTTTACTATTTACAAATGAGTGTTCTGCAGCAGCATTTTTAAAGAATTATTTTCCCCCCCACCAGGGATACGGCGATGGAGTTATTTCTCTCTGGACGAAATACTTGTATATGATATTTATGGTTACCGTTGGTGTGAAAATATTGGAAGAGCTCACAAAAGTAACAACATAATGTATGTTCCTGAACTATTCACTTTAAAACAGTTTTATTTATTCTGCTGCTCAACTCTTATTCTACAGTCTGAAAACTCTTACAGATAGAATCAGCACCCGTTACAATTTGTACTCCCTGTGGGGATACAACCCTTTTTTTACTTAAAAAAACCTGTGTCTTTTTCTCCAGAGTTTACTTTGTGATAACAGAGCTTGTATTTCTTACATTTCTATGCAATAATCTTCATGCTTTTTAACATACGTGCCCAAAGATGCTAACATAGAAATCCAAGTATGTGTAAGTTATTAAGTGGCACTGTGCTTTGATGCTTCTTAGCCTGGAAGCTGAACAATCAGAAATGTGATAAAGGAAAGAGACCACTTTTAAGTTCATTTACAGTGCATCTTAAGTTACATTCTTATGTTATTAAAATGACAAATGGTAACTCCTGCCACCACTTCAGCTTTGCCAGTGACACTACAAGGACTTGGACTTCTCATTGTTTTAGCAAAGTAAATGTTGAGAAGTCAGGTTTTTTAGGTGATATTAGAATTGTAGTATATCATTAATAGAAATATTGTCACTTAAAAATAATTCTACATAACACTTTAACTGAAAGGAATGTGGTTCTGAGAAATATGGGTAGGGCCTACCCCCCCGGTCATCAGGCTAGTTGCACTTGGTGTTTCTAAAGCACAGCTGAAAAAGCAGGGTTATCAAATCAGTTGCCAGGAAATAGTGATTTTATCTGGCCTTCATAATGAAATTAATCTGTAGCAGCAGCAACAAAATCTTAGCTTACAGTTAGGTCCCATATACTAATCTTTAATGACTTTTTCTTCCAAGCTTAATGTAATGAAGTTGACTAAATCTCACTTTTGAATGTTAGTCTTAAAAGAAATATATTTTTAACTTTAAAAGCCTCAAGTTTATTGAAAAAATAACAAGCCTGTACAAAACACCTATGTAATAAGTATGTCAGAGTATGAGAGCAATATCCACAGATAGGGATGAACAAAACCTGTTTACTTAGTGTCAGAGTTTCATACTGTTTGTGTTCATTTATGTACTGTTACTAAAACCCAAATTATTTCATTCTTAGGATTCTGGTAGACCTAAAGAAGGAAGTCTGGTATCAGAAGTGTCATGATCCAGTCTGCAGAGAACAAAACTTCAAATCACAAAGTATGTGATTTCAAAGCAATTACGGTTATTAACTTTTGAAACATTAACTTTAATTAATTCCATATATTTCATTTAGGTTTTCCATTACCACCTGGGATATGTCTCCCGTCTCTTTTCAGAGAGGTATGTTTGTTTATATCCTATTGGTATGCTAAAGTGAGTAAAGCTGCCTCCAGAAGTCATTGAAAATCCCCACTAATGTGGGCTGGTGAGGTGCATGCAGTATTTATACTGCACGCAGCTGTGTGGTTGGGGTAGCTCCATATATTAATTTTTATGTCTTCCAGCAGCAGATCTAGCAAAAAACTGTCAGCACAGATAAATCTAAGTTATTGGAATAGCCTAACTTCACCTGGGACTAATGATTTTCTTCTGTTTTGGTCTGAACAGCAGCTCCCAGTGCACAAACTGCAAGATCACTGCACATGCAGAATGGCAAAACTGCTGAAGTTAAGCTCTGCTCTGCTAGGTCAGCTAAGATAGAAGTGCTCCTGGAACGCTCAAGTCAGTCAGTCAAATTTAAGTCAGTGATCCTTAAATTTGAAGTTCACATAACTCAAAGCAGCTGTTTACCCACACAGGTAGAATATTTAAACTGACTTGATACCACATCTAGATTCTAAGCCCTGAATATACTAGTTTTTGTGCTGAATAGGCAACAGGAGTTAGCCTATTTGCATTTTAAAATTTACACTTTACACTTTTAAATTTCATACTGCAGATTGGCACATTAAGTTCTACTTAAGCAGAGCATCAGTAGCTGTCAGTTTTATTTGACAGTGTAATTAAAATGCATTTTTGGATCCTAACCGTATCTTTAAACAGATAGAAAAATTATTTATTTTAAGAACCTGCATACAACAGACTGCTTGTAGTTTGCTGAGATAAACAGCAAATTTCTATTTCTATTCAAATAGGCTTCCACAGTGGCTATAAATTAATATGCTGGAAAATGTCGTCTTGGCCAACTTTCTGTAGTAGCCGTTACATCATATGACAGTACAAGTTTCAGACTTCCAGCTCAGAACAGTTAAAGTTCTAAAGGCCATTTTCATATGGAATAAATAGTATTCTTGTTTCTAAAAGGAAGAAGAGTATGCACTGATGAATGAAAGAGGGAACACAGAGGAAAAAGTAAAACCACATTCTAATGTGTCACACTTGTCAAAAAGCTCGGAATCTCAGGAAAAAAGCTTGTCTCAAGGCTTCCTGTTGTCAGACAGCGAGTGGGACAATGCAAGCGATGTTGCCTGTCTCCTCGAAGCTATTGAAGATGCAGAACTAGTTGAAGCTGCAAATGATAGTCTGAATCATGCCATGGAAGAAATTCCTGATGAAGTTCTTTTGCAAGCTTTAAGGAAACAGGACACCTGCAGAGCTAACCACACACTTGGCTACCAAACAGACTGCTAGCAATGAAGCCTGCTTTAACACAACATGCCTATCGCTTGCCTTCAGTGAAAGGTACTGCACTGTTCAAAAATGCTCTTCCAGAGCTGCAAGACAAAGAACTGAGTAACAAGCAAAAGTGTTCAAAACTGGATGATCTTCAACATGCAGGAGGAGATGATGGAAGATTACACGGGGGCTGAAGAGTAACTGGACTGCAAATTCGTCATGAATACTGTTCCAGCTTTAGCACTTTTAACACTCACTGCTGTGCAGTTTCTGTTTTGTTAGTTGTGCGTCCTAAGTTTTACGGATAAGCCAAGTAATAGATTTATTTCCAGAAATGGGAAGAAATTATTTATTTTAAATACAAATTTAATAAAAAGACTTGTCTATGACAAAGTCTGTTTATTTTCTTTTAAAAGTATATATTGCTTTCAAAATCACGTTACTTTAATAGCCCTACATTGTTAACAGAGCACAGAAAAAGTTCTACTACTGTAACTGGAATTGCTGTTTCATTAATTTCACTGACATTCCGAGTAAGTTCTCACAGATTATTTGGCAATAGGAAGATCCAATCTCATCTTTAAACATTTAAGCACAATACAGTAACAATCCTTAAACTTTAAGCACTGACCATTCTAATAGTTGTTCCTAATTAATATCAAAAAGTCTTATTAAAAAGCAGTTAATGTTTCTTTGATAACTTCTGTGTTCCTACAGCCAGAACCTCTTCCAGTTTCTTATTAATATTCTGAAAGTGTCTTTCTGCTCCTAGAATTCTCCGTGACTCCACCAGAAGAGCAGGTAGGCTGGAAGTTCCATACTGTTAAGGAAATAAAAGAACAAGGCAACATTTTTAACTTGTGGACAAATCACTTATAACTATTTATTTTTGCCTCTGTCTGAAATGGTGCAACATGATTTTGAAAAGTGAAGAACAGCCAACATTCAAGAATCCTCTGAAATGGTAGGGGTTCCCTTACACACAGCAGGTGTATATCATTGTCAAAATAAAACACCAGGTAAAAATGGAAGGAGTTTGAAGACTACATGAAAAGTTAATCTGGTCAAGAAACATGAGCACTCTTAGCATTAACTACCTTACAGAACAGAACATGTAAATACCAGAGCTTTCCCTAACTTTGAACAGTAACAACAAAAGAAATGCATTACTTGTTTTTCACTGTTTGTCTTTTTCATTGATACTGAAGAAAGATTACCATTACATTTTCATGTCCTTTGAATGCCTGGACATGGGCAGAAAGGTAACAGAATACTCTCTGAAGTTCTAATACGAGACCCAAAAAAAGAAATAAAAAGGAGTGAGATACTGCAGTAAGGTTACACCAATGATTATCAAGTTGGTTCCATAAACACAAATAACAAAATACAGCTATTTATTGTAAGTTAAACGTTAATAGAAATGCCCATCAGTCCAGGGAAAAAAAGGTGGGGCTGATGCAGAACAGCTCAGAAACATGCAAAATATGGACTTACTACTACTATTTCTTTTGGGTTTTCTTTTGTGTAATCCAAACAGTCTTGCTGTAGCTCCTTTAAACTGGTAAGTAATTCAGTGGCTTGCCTCAAGGAAGAATTCCTTTCTTTTAACTCAGCATATTCTCTTTGCAGTTTTATCAGTTGTGGTTCAGTTCTGAAAAAGATCAAGGCTTTGACTATATTTCAATATTTATTTCAGGAGTAACTATGGACATATTTCCTCTGAAGAAGACTTATGGGAAATGTTGGTCAGAAATACAAAGCATAGGTTAGTATAACATACTGCTTAATTAGAACAATTAACATATTACTTAAACAGGAACACAGGTCCAAATCACCTCAAAACACCTGCAGACTTTTCCACATCTCACTTCTGAGTGACAATATAGCCTCTCTCTCAAGCACTTATGTTTTTCAAATGAAGAGTCTTAAGAACCTGTTGTCTACACAGACGTGCTTGCAGGCGGAGGGGTTCAGTGCTCATGCTGAAGCATACTTGGGATCTACAAACACCTCTGCCTAAGTAAACTGAAAGGCTCAATCTGTTAAATTAACACTCCAAAACCAAAACCAACAGCCGTTTTCACACAATAGTGCTGTAGAAGAAAAGCTTTTTAAAAATTATTAAAACAGAACAAATGAAACACATGAAGGCAGCTTTCAATCTACGCAGGGATTCAACTCCATATGGATGGATGTCTTTAATGATTTATTTGAGTGAAGTTTGTCCATAGTGCTGCAAAGAAAACAAGACTCATGTGGGCAACAGAGGAAGGGCTTTTAGTCTGCCTTTGTGGATCCAAGCGCATGGTTCCCTACAGAATTAGCATGCATAGTACATACAGCTTCAGGACAAAGCTTGTCACTAGTAACCAACTGGATTTGGGGAATTCTAATGGTTCGTCTAAGGAACATAATTTTTGTGTTGTGTATATAAATGATACTTAATGCCAAGTTAGAGAAGTGGATTTGTGTGACCACATGAGATGGAAGCAGACTATGTATTCAGAGGCAGCCCTGCCAAATTGCAGAAGTGAAATGCAGTCTCACACTTCAAAATGAAAACTCCCTCTGTATTGCCTTTGGAAATTTATGATTCATCACATTTGTAATTCCAACTGTAACTTTTGTGGTTTTCGTATGAACACGTGGTCTGAAATACCATCCCAGTTACCAGTCAGCTAAGAGAACTTGCAAGAATGGCTACCTGGGGAACTGAAATATGGAAAGGAGACGTAAAAATGGAAGGCAATGCAGAACAGAAGTAGAGTTTCATCAAAATAAAATGAAAGAACAAAAAGGATTATTTTCACTTCATAGTTAGAAAATACCACACTCCAAGTTCTCAGCTTTTACTGTGCATCATTAAAAACATACCTAATTAGCTCTTCTCTGAGTTGCAACAGTTGCTGCCTTTTCTTTTTGATGTCTGTTTTTACCTGAAAAAAATAGTAAGAAAAGTCTTTGAAACAGTTTTTGTAACTTCAAAGGCAAGCAACTCAAATGCCAGTGGCTTTTTTTCTTTGAGGTCTGAATCTGTATGTGGAAGACTCAAAGATACCAGACCTGAAAAACTGCCATATTTGAAAATCATATTTTAGACATTTTAAAGACTATCAAAGTGTTAAAACTCTCATCTCCATCCAATATTTCTCTAAAGGAACACTCAATTTACAAGCATACAAGAGGAGAAACGTGATCAACTCTTGCAGGTTTTTCTTTATTTCTGTTTGAAAAATGCAAAGTAATAAGAATGTACATTCAGTATGATTGCCCAACTAAGGATAATTAAGCTTTCTTCAATGCAACATCCAATTAAAAAAACTCAACTAATTATAAATTTAAATTTAGCAACCACAAATCTGATTTTAAACAAATGTCTAAGAGTCAAAATAAGGATAACTGAGTGATTGTGCATGCTTGTTAATCTAGGCAGAAAGCCTCTGGCAGCCAGTGCCTAATCTGCTCTGAAGTAGCTCTGCTGTAGGGCATTCACCTCTCTCCAGTGTAATGTTTTTCTGCTCTTACACTGCTTCCTCCTCCTGGCAGCATTCCCCTGTTGCACTTTCAATCAGTTACTGCACACTCTGAATGAACAGAGAAACTACCTTTCTCCCTGTATTAGGGAATGCAGTTCCCTTAGACTTCTCTTCTTTAAGCTAAACAATCCAATTCTATCCTCACACGTCACCATCTTTGCTGCTCTCTTCTAGATTTTATGGTGGGTTTGGTTTTTTGGTTTTGTTTTTTTTTTGAATATTAACTTCCAATATTTATCTGGCTCCCCAATCTCCATCAGTGTTCATGAAGAAATAAAAAAAAGCGTATTTCACACACAGACACCCATACATCCTTCTGAGCGTTCCTTCTATTTACAGCAGTGCAGCAGTGTATGATGTGTGGAGTCTGTGATGCATCCTATCTTCTCAGCTCTTTAAGAAGACCCTGTCCTCTACTTGTGCAGTAGATTCTGCAGTGCAGTATGTTACACTTTTGTGGGGATTATTTCACTTCTTTTAGCCAACTTTTTGAAATTTCAGTGCCAAACCCTGTATGCTGTACAGTCTAGTGACAGCACATTGTTGAGACATTTATTTTACCTTAGCATTTTTTTTCTTCATATTCTTTAATTCCTGGGATTCCACTATCTACAGAGGAAAAGAAGAATTATAGAATTACCATAGATCTTGATGATTTCATCTCTATCCTCCTAAAAACATGATTGCAAAAATTGCTTTGGAATAACATAAGAAGCTACTTAAAAAAACCATCACTGGTTCAAAGGAAGATTATAAGTTTATCAATCAGTTGTGTATCAGTTCTTCCTTCTCATGCTGCAGTCTGTTAGTCATCTTGCACTCATTAGTGCAAGTAATACTCGTATCAACCAGTGTAATACTACATAGCCTAATTTTTCTGTAACTTCATTAAAAAAAAAGTATAAATATAGCCTTTTAGAAATCTGCTCAATTCTAACATAGCACTTAGAATTATAGTTCTAGTACTTATCCATTGTACTTACCACAATCCTGCAAAGTTCTTAGTTTATTTTACTAGTTCTAATTAGTAAGAAGAAATCTTAGTCTTCCAGGCTAATAAGCTTTTCAGAGTTAGGTTCAGACTGTTAATTAAAAAAGGATGATTTTCCCTGAACTATGTTACAGGCCTTAGACTTTTACACAAGATTCACTGAGATGCAGTATAAAGATTAAATCATACCTTTTAAAGCTTTAGTCCATGAGCTTTTAAAACAGTGTTTGACATAACTGTTTGCTCATTCAGATTATGCAGTTCTCCAGTTTTACTACATAATGCTTTCGATATTGCTCTTAGTGACATGGTGTAATTGACAAGTAGGAGTAGGTGTAGGTGTTGGGTCATAGGTTGGACTCGATCTCAAAGGTCTTTTCCAACCTTATGATACTGTGATATGACAAATAGAAATGTTTCCCTGTTCTCAAAAACTGACCATTTTGCAACATACTTGCATGACATCAGTGTTGTGTCTAAAGGCAATTCTCATGAAAGCCAGCACAGAGGCTGCACACAAACTTTTCCCATTATTTATCCTGACGAGATTAGAAAATTTAAAATATCATAAAATAAATCTCTAAAGGACAATATAAAACCATAGGCATTTTGACTACAAGGTAATATACAGCTCTATAATCAGTACAACAAAATTATTTATAGTATACTTACAAGATCGGTGATTTGGTCCTTGAAAGCAGAACAGAAGCCATTGATAGCTTTTCTGCAAAGATTTGATTCTACCTTTTGTCTAGAGAAGTCAAAACACAACCCATTTGGTATAGAGTAAAGGAGGAATCTCATCCTAAAACTTTAATTTGAGTAATGAATAAACCCCAATGATAGGCAGCTAGCAGCACAGGTAACTGCAGATCTTTGAAGTACTAGTAATAGTTTAATAGTTTAATGCCACATTGAAAAATATGAGCTGAGATGTGTTGTTCTTACATTTGGAAAAACATAAAATTCCTGGAGACCAGAAGATCACATATCAAAGATATTTGTATCACAGAAACCTAATAATCATTACAATAACATCAAAATGTATCCATTAGCAAACACATAGATAATTTGTTTTTAAAATGTTGAGTATTCAGCCATAAGAAAGCAGAATATTTACGTGTAATTTGCTGCTATCTTCTCAAATTCAGCCAGAACAACATCCAGTTCTGTTATATCGCTGGGAGATCTCTTCAGCTCTTTGGGACACCAAACCTGTACAGAACACAGGCTGTCCACTGAAAGAACAAAAAAGATAAGCATCATACAATTCAGGTACATGCTCTAAAATAACAGAAAATTATTGTGCAACCATTAAAATAACCAATTAAAAGTTACAAATATTTTAACATGAAACTTGAGGAGAGGGAAATATGAATAATTTCATCTGCCTTTGGCTGAGCAACTATGATATTCTTATCTTATTCTTGCTGCAAAGTCAGGGGCACTCCAAGCTCCGCCCCACAGCTGGTGCTCCAGGCTTCCAGACCAAGGCATGTGCTGCAGTGCCTTAGTTTCAAATCCATGAATAAAAGCTATGTTCCAAGGGGAACCAGACTGCGTGCAAGGGATAATATAATGCACACCTCTACTTGACTCCTTCAGGGGAATAACAGACAAGTCCAGGGATGCAAACCATCGGGGTCAGAGCTGTGTGGCACAACAGCCCCTTAATTTAACCATTGCTGTTGAGTGTCCAGACCAAAGCTGAAACTAAAATCTCCCATTTCTAGAAACAGTATGTTGCCACACACCAGAAATTTAAACCACTGAGTAATGGAAAAGCATTCATCTTAAAGGAGGAAAAGCTACATGGGAGTTTTGAAATGTGTACTTTACCAGAAGGATCTGACGTGGTGCTCTCTAAACGCTGCCGCTTCTTTTTTGCCTGGCATTGAGTAGTATTCAGAGCCTTCTGTGATATAAAAAGCAGATTAAATTTGAAACCCCCCTAGGTTCACTCATTTAAAATTCTTGAGAAATGGCAATTAGGCAGAACCCATGGAATCGTTTCACCTTTTCACAACTGAAACATCAGTAACATTTACTTAGGCCAGAATCACAGCACAGCAACCACACTGCTGAGGGACAGCCACCTACGAGAGCAGCTGATGTGTCAGCCACTGGCTATGCAGCAGACGGAATGTTGTAGGGAGCACACAGTCCCTCACTTCGGCATAATCATCATCCATCAATATTAATAGTTCTCTAATCAGCAGCATCTTCTGACCTTCCTTTTCACTCACATTTTGTCCTGATTCTTCCTCTACTTTGAGCACTCTGTGACACAAAGATTACAACAGTAATATATAACAGTATGTAACAGAAATTCTACAACAGAGCTGCATACACACAGCTACTGCTGAAAGACTAACACTGAATTTTACAGCACATTTTTCACCAATTCAAATACATTCCAATTCCTGAAAAACTTTTATGCAAACTTCTGCACAGCTGCTTTTATCACAGGCCCACTTTATCAAGTCTGCAGACAGATAACTCTTCCACTCTATGCCTGGAAGCTAAGTGGGCCAAAATATTTTACACTATTTGGAAAAACACTCATTCAAAACATTAGATTTTTGTCTAATTCTGATATATACTCAAAACTAATTTTATCAATGGAAAATTTAATTGTCTCATAAATACGTTCCTACTTCAGTACTGAACAACTACTTATTATTTATATTCTACTTAGTACGCCATTCTTTAAGAACATATATACCAGATATCAAGAAGATATTTCAAAGAAGAACATATTCCCAGACAAGCAAGAAAATGGGCTACAGGACATGGGCACACCTGAGTATTCTATTCCACATTGACATGATGACTGTAGCTTTAAGCATTTCACTTGGTCACCTCACCAGAATACTTTCAAGGTGAATTACTTGGGACACCATTAAATACCACAGAACTACTAAGATCCAAATGAAAGATCTTGCTCTCCCCTCCTCTCTAATGCAGGCAGAGCATGAAGTAAGTTAAAATTAAATTGACTCATATACAACATTTTCTGTACCGCATTCTCCTTAAGGTGCTCATCTTCAGAATCAGCTGTGCTGGTTTTCTGAGCATCGCCACCAGATGCTTTTGAGCGACGTGTTTTTTCACTAGGAAAAGAAAAATACCCTCCCATAAATCCACTACACACTGAGGAAGACTGATCTTCAGCCATACACACAGCAAAGTCTTAGGTTTGGGGAACATTTTGTACTGCTATGTTGTTCCTAAACCAACCACATAAGTTGCAAATGGCACATAAGGGGGGAACAGAATCTTCATTCCTCAACAGCAATCCTATCGACAATTTAGAAATGTATCACTAACTGACCACTGGGATAGCCATGCTGTTTTCAGGAGAAACTTCAAACCAGAAAAATTATTATTGAAGATATTTTGGCAGGAATGGAGAAGGCTTTCTTGGTGGGGAGCAGGGTTAGAAATAAAAAATGCACACTCTCACACAAGCACTATTATTGTCTTGCTATTTCATTCACCTAAGGACTATTTCAGATTTAAATCTGATTTAATAAATGAGAAACATACTAATGTGTATTAAAAGATTTTTCAAAATCAATTTTCTTTGTTACAGATAGTTTAACTGGCTTTTACCTATTTTGCAATTTTTCCACTTTTTAACTCAAAAGACATCAGCATTTAGAGGACTAATTAAAACTTCACAGAGATATGTTAAAATCTTTTAATTTAAAAAAAAAATACAGAAATTACTTAAAACGCTGTGCTGCTTACAGAAGGCAGACGCTAATTTATTCTCTCACTTATTTTCTACATTCCCCAGTCTTAATCGTTTGGTTTCTCATCTGGGTAATTTTAAGTTAAAGTATCTGTTTAATAAGCACTAGGGAAACCAGACAAACAGAACATTCTCCCATTTAATCTAAAAATCTAAAGATTAAGTTACACATTGGCAATTATTTTTTTTCACCAGACCTTCTTTCTGTATTTTTCCTTTGTGGAGCTGAAATACGACCAAGTGACTCATTTTTTGAATGTTCCTCTCCATAAGCATCCACAGCAGTGCTGTGCAAAGGGTGATCTGTAAGAACAGAAAATAAGCTGTATGAAAATTGTTCCCAAATGTGCAGGCAAAGAGCACGGACACGCACACTCCTTGCCATTCAGCATTTAGTTACAGCTTTGGTGGTTTGCTCACTAATATAAAATAAGCCTTGTTAAAAGTATTATTTGAAGATTAAGAAAAATACACATAGTGAAAAGCTTCATAGTTTCTCTACTAATCCACCTGCTATTTCTTTACAAACTGAAACCAAAGGTGCATCAAAGCTCAGCACATATGTATGGCATACGGCAAGCAAAACATTTTGTACAGTTTAATTCTCTCTTTGCTATGGCAAACATCCATCTTCTATACACTTAAACAACTACTTTCTAAATTTTACTTAATATGGATTTCTAGCTGCTTTATCGGATGCTATAAGAATATGGTTACAGCTGCTTACAGAAAGTATGCAAATGTAGAATTCTTGAAGGTAGCTACCAGAATAGACTAAGCCTCTGAGTATCTTAAGGTTTTAGCCTGCCTTCCATATATTCCTTTTTTCAAGCACCTTGCCACAAAAAATTTCGCATTAGCTTGCATTACATATAGCAGGCATCCTTTCTACAGTTTTTAACATATATCACAGAAGTGAGGAACAGAAGAGCTTCTAATTTTGCAGACTTTCCCTTATGCCAACCCTTTCGCTATATTGTTCTTTATAGCTATTTTTCAACGCTGTTTCTAGTACTTATGTGTAATTTCCTTGATTTTCTTAGAGTAATAAATACTACAGCTGAGAAAAAGCACTTTGCATTTTCTCTGCAATTTCTAATTGCACACTTTTTCAGAGTGTTTTTTTCTTACCAAAACTGACATATAAGAGCTACATATATTAAATAACAGAGAACTTCACATAGGGGCACCTATTCAGTCTAAAATGATTCTCTTCCAGTATATTGAGGCTTCATTGCATGAGTCCCATACGGAGCATGAAAGTGATTTTAATGCTTCACCAAAAATAAGATATTATTATGATGTTAGTTTTAAAGTAGAAAAACATCGCTGCGAACACCTAAGTTTCCTGCCATGCATACTCTTACAATAGCAAAAAATTTCATTTAATAATTTTTGTAATTTAATAGAGTAACTTAAGGTATTGAACTTTCCTTTTAAATGTAAACTTTTACACAATTGCAATGTTACATTGCATGAAGTTTTACCATTCAGACCATAAAACCTGAACAGCCAGTATTTTTCTATCAACTTTTACTTGAACATATTACAGCATTACTCGTTACTTCCTCAATGACAGAAAATATACCACTCAAAAAACCTCTGTCTCTCCCACCCATAATTTTCTCTGGCAAAGAAACAGTAACTTTTCCTAAATAAGCATTGAAATATTTTGCCCAGATGATTTGTTCATGAAAATGATACATTAAATGACATTGAAGTTAATACTAACCAAAAGAATCGTCAAGCTCCTCAAGTTGATTTGTTTCTGCAACCTTCAATATCCTTGAGACATCTGGTTCCTCAACTGGAAGCAATTTCCAGCGATGATGGGAGTCGGCTTTGTGTTCCTAGATGGGTATGAAATTAATAGCTAGTTCATCTAGCTTTTTGAGTGGGAAACAGATTAACTATGACAATGGATTTCAAGAACATTTGACTAGAAATACATTTGACCTGGACAATGTTGACTACTGAGCTATGACAAAGCATTTGAAGCATGTGCTTTTTCATCAGGCTATGTTTTTTTTTTTTCACCCAAAAGAAAAACGATGGTATAAAACTGATATATTCTGCTATTTGATACTATAAGGTAGCATCAGGTTTGTCTTATTTTATAAAACTAAGTGTGTAAGCTTGGAAATGTTACGACAGTCTGATATCTGTTTTCTGTGATCTCTGGCATTTTTCAGGCATTAAAATGTTTCTTCTTTAATATCTATATTACATGAATGTTCATCCTTGTCCAAGTGATTCTCACTTCAAAGAAAAGAAAAGCTATGCATAACATCTTATACAAGACGGAATTTATACATCAAGTATTACACAGACACTTCTGTAAAGCAGAAAGGTAGGGGAGAAGACACAAATTTATGAAACATTTAAGAAATGTTTGTATATGTGTCATTCACATCCTAAATGTGGGTGCAAATTTCTTCACTCACTTGTATGTATGCATGGAAAGGGAATTACAAGAAAACACCAACTTCCTGAGCTTACAGCTTTACTAGGACTTGGCTGAGCTCTGGAGGTTTCACTATGGTCCTGAATATAAGGAGACACATCATCGATGTCTTCTTTAAGCCATTCTCTTTAATTTTATGGGAGTGTTTTCAAACTTCTGCCTGTTTGAAAGTCAATGGCCCATTTTGCCTGATGATGTACTGATTCTAAAAGAAAAAAAAAAAAAAGAAACCTCAAACTTGCTGGAAAGAAGGGGAGAGCCCTTGTGGGAGGCGGCTGCCCACCATCACTGCTCACACACCATTTTTAAAATGGAGCCAAAGGTACCAGTGGCCTGCTCCCCACCAGCACCTTTTTCAAAAGACAAATGAGGAGAAAAATCTTGTTTCCTCATTCCAAATATCAAGAGGGTTTTTCACAGTACCCAAGTATATCTAAGTAGTGTGCTGAACAGCAATATGTTACGGATTCAGTGTTCCAGAAGAATCAGAATCACAGAGTGGTTTGGGTTGGATGGACTTTAAAGATCCATGGGCAGGGACAACTCCCACTGGATCAGGTTGCTCAAAGCCTCATCCAACCTGGCCTTGAACACTTCCAGAGATGGGGTATCCACAACTTCTCTGGACAATCTGTCCTGAATATTGTTCTGCTGACTTTTTTTCCTACATACTACAAAACCTTTTCTTAAACATGATCATCTCTGTAATAATAACCTGACATGTGGGGGGGGCACAGCCCAGTTCCCAGGGCAGGCCCTCATTAACACCTGCACAGCAACCTCCAGCACCAGCACTGTAAGGGCACGTTGAGACAGTAGAACACTTTGAAACAGATTGGTTTGGGTTGGAAGGGACCTTTAAGTCCATCCAGTTCTGCCCCACCCCCCCCCCCGACATGGGCATGGACACCTCCCACCAGACCAGGCTGCTCAGGCCACATCCAGCCTGGCCTTGAACACATCCAGGCACAGGGCAGCCACAGCTTCCCCGGGCAACCTAGGCCAGTGCTTCACCACCCTCATTGTGAAGAATTTCTTCCTAATGTCCAATCTAAATCTTCCCCCTTCCAATTTAAAGCCATTCCACCTCATCCTGTCACAACTTGCCCTTCTAAAAAGTCCCTCCCCAGCTCTCCTGTAGCCCCTTCAGGCACTGGAAGGCCGCTATGAAGTCCCCCTGGAGCCTTCTCTTCCTCAGGCTGAACAACCCCAACTCTCTCAGCCTGCCCTCATAGCAAAGGTGCCCCAGCTCTCTGAGCATCTTCGTGGCCTACTCTGGACCCATTCCTACAGTTCCATATCCTTCTTATGTTGGGGATTCCAGAACTGGACACAGCACTCCAGGTGGGGTCTCAGGAGAACAGAGTAGAGGGGGAGAATCCCCTCCCTCGCCCTGCTGGCCATGATGCTTTGGATGCAGCCCAAGACCCGGATGGTTTCTGGGCTTTAAGCCCACATTGCACTTTGCTGGCTTAATTCTGCTCAACCAAGTGAAACTTACCCTTAATTCATTACCGGGATGATTTCTTATCTTCTTTTTGGAGGACATGCTGCGGGCTGGCCAGCCTCTGCTGCTGGATGTGCAGCCGAGAGTGAAGTTACTGAACTGTCCTGGGTTCAAATCTGCTTTCTCCACCTGCTGGATGTGCAGCTGAGGATGAAGCTACTGAACAACGTGTTGGACGCAAATCCACTTTCTCTGCCTCAGCAGCTGGAGAGTGTGGGAACTCTGTTAATTCAATGCTCTACGCACATCTCTCTTTAAAAGCAGTAAAAACCGATTCATCAGAGGCCCGCCCGGCGCCTGGCACGGCCTGTGAAGGTGACCAACAGGATGCACGTACGTGAAACAGACAAACGGAGCGCACGGCGCCGTTTGTATCCCTCCTGCCGCTGCTGCAGCACCGCCTCGGCTTCTCTCCCTCAGGGGACGCCGGGATCCCAGGGCAGGTCAGGGCCCACCGCCTCGCGAGGGCAAAAGGCGTGCGGTGGCGCCCCCGCGTCGCTGCCCCCGGCCCGGTCCGGCCGTTCGCGGTGCGCACCGGCCGTTACCTTCCCGCCGCGACTCGACCCGCGCTCACAGCCGGCGGGAAGAGGCGGTGCGGCGGGCGGGGGCGGTCCCGGAAGGGGAGCAGGGGAGAATGGGGGTGGGGTGGGGCAGAGCAGCTCCGCCTCCTGCCCCGCAGGGGCAAAGGGCGGCGGGGCGAGCCATAGCACGGACAGCTGCCGGAAGGAAGGGGCTGCCCGTCCATCACTTAAAATGGAGTCAGAGACCTTACACTTCAACTAGGACTGCATCCGCGAGGCTGCTTGGTTCCCTTGCCCACCCTCCGAGCTGTCACACACGGGACAGCAGCCACTTACCTCACTCTCCTATGATGACAAGGTTAAACATCATTCAACTCATTTACATATATATAAATATATATATAAAAATAAATAAAATACAGAGCTTATATTAAAAGTTGCTAGATCTCAGTTTTATGAGCGGTTTATTACAGGCAAACTTCCTAGAGGAAGTTCTCTACTGCCTGAAACAGCCTTTAAATGCAGGGAATCCCTTGGAAAGCATTTAATAGAAACATAGGACAGTTTGGGTTGGAAGGGACCTTAAAGATCATCCAGTTCCAACCCCCTGCCATGGGCAGGGACACCTCCCACCAGACCAGGCTGCTCAAAGCTCCATCTAATCTGGCCTTGGACACTTTGAGGGAAGGGCCATCCAGTTTCCCTGGGGAATCTGTTCCTGACCATTGGTCATAGTACCTGATGTGGCTACAGGAAAGCTGGG
The DNA here is from genome assembly GCA_033558235.1 of Neomorphus geoffroyi. Lineage (NCBI taxonomy): Eukaryota > Metazoa > Chordata > Aves > Cuculiformes > Neomorphidae > Neomorphus > Neomorphus geoffroyi. The sequence goes on along the minus strand of JAUMJM010000020.1, from coordinate 19,630,146 downwards.
GAGGGACATTTTACAAAGGCAAGTATTGATAGAACAAGGGGGAATGGCTTTGAATTGGAAGGGGGAAGATTTAGATTGGACACTTCATCCACAGGTAAGGGTGTTTTTCCAAAGATCCAGTGCTGCCCTACCTCCCTTGCCATTTTTTTTTTTTTTCAACCAAATAAGCTAAGACACAGTGAACTCTCTTTAAGATTAATAGGTGGAATGGTCTCTATACTTCCAATTTGCTGGCTATAGCACTCAGCAGTCCACAAGCAAGAAGCAGTAGAATGCCCTACACACAGCACAGCTTTGTTTCTGCAGTGATAAGCGGCTCTGAGAAAGCCTTTATATCCAGCTGTTGATCATCTCTTTTAGGAGACGTGTGGTGAAAATTGTCTTTCTAAACACCATAGACATTTGAATATGTTATTGAGCAAGTGATATAAAATAGAGTTTAGGAATGCATAAAAACATACAAAATTCCTCAAAAGGAGAAAGTCTACCATGATAGAGAACAGAAGTGCACTTGTTTCACAGTAATATCAAAACAGTAATATCAAAACAGCTCTAAAGATTGTCTGGGTGGTGATGCTTCATCTACCATGGTCTGATAAATCTGCCCAAGAAATCTTTCATCCTATGCTCCTGATAAAAGCCAGGTGCATGGTGTAATGGGGCAAAGAGGAGGAATGGTGACACAGGAAGAACCATCACTACCCAAAATCAGCATAAGAGTTTGAGAATGCTACCTAAGTGTCAGTAACTGTAGAGAAAAATAAAGATTTTTGTATAAGGATGCTGATGGAGCAAGGTACATACAACAGCATCCCTTTCTTACAGATATCAGCCAAAAACTTAAACATAAACATCAGACCAAAGCAGAAGGTTACCTTCCAAAAGTAAAGTGTCAACAATCAGCATTTATCCTCTTTTTAGTATGTTTGTAGCAGTGGAGTTCTACAGCTTGGAGTTACTGAATCATACCTCAGCATGTTAGGCAGCAGCATCTTTCCTTGATAAACAAACACTTCACTGACTTGAAATGCAGAAATATTTATTTTGGTTTCCTTCATTGGTTTTGAAAATTGTTTTGGTTTTATAAAACATAGAAAGAGCCAACACTAAGCAAACATTTGAATTCCGATGTAACAAACTACTGCTCTAAACAGTTGACTTGGATTTGTGTACCTTAATTGCACACATGTATGCTACAGAGTAGTGCATTACAATCACACACAAATCATAGTGCAAACCTTCTTGTGCTTATATTTTACATATATCCATGTTTTCAAAAAACAGCAATGAATGCTAATGCAAAACCAACTCTTAAGGATAGCAAAAGACTTATGCTGTAATAAGGCTTATTTCTGCTGATTTAACAAAAGTAACTAGTTATTTTGTAATTTATCTGGGATTTAGGTTTTCATCCCTGAACAAATACCCATCCTGTGCCAACACACAGTTTGGTTGGCATATATAAATACTTCCAATTGCTGCAAAGCATCAGGCAAAAACATTCTACCTGACTTATTTTGCTATTCAGTGGCTCATACATAAAGCACAGAAAACTGAGAGGTTATGTCAGAAGCTCTTCCATTTATAGAGGACCTGGCACATTTAAAAAAAAAAAAAAAAAAGGCATTTTAAATACAAGTTCATTACAGGGAAACAAGTGGCTAGTACAGGTGCAAGGTTTACCTGACTGTTAGCATAGCCCAGCCTCCCGAATGGTTTTGTTTATAGGTCTCTAGTCTTCTTGCCAGAGTTAGGATCTGTTCATTTAGAGGGCTGACATTACTCTGGATCTGTGTTACTGTAGCAAAGGCTACATTTCCTGAATTAACTGCATCCACACTTCTAGAAGGACAACCAAATGTAGACTTACTGAGCAACTTCTATTCATCAGACTCCTTTGTGGGGAGTTGTGTCTTCTACCTTATAAAAGTATACCTCAGAACTGTCTGCAAATATAGAAGGGAGAAAACCTAAGATGCCTTGTCTCAGCTAATATTAGAACTAATACAGATGTGTTACCAGCTATACATCTGTAAGGTGGGGTTTTTTTTGGTGGTGGGTTTTTCTGAATAGATGAAGTAATCCTTCTGAGGATGCAAAATACTTAGAGGCATTTTTCAAATATGCCAAATCCTTTGTGGAATTGACAACTGCAAAATACACTGCAGACAGCAAACATGCTGGCAGTAAGAAAACCTTAGCTCCTCGGTGAAAGGGAGTCCCATTTTTGGCCAAGGAAATCTTAAATAACTTACATATAGTTACCATTTATAGTTAAGGCTCTTTTTGGAAATTGTAGGTCACCATAAAAACAGTATGCAACACGACTTGACAGTAAGGCAGTGTTCCATTTCTTCAATGTTCCTATGGCAAGTACCCATTTTTGTACAAGTTAATGATTGCACAGTTTCCGCCCCTATGCTTGCTGTAGTAAAATTACAGATATGAAGGCCAACAGCAGACATCAGACATGTGCTACTTTCCTCATTCCACTCTTACATTTTGGCATTAGCATAGAGTTCATCTATCTGTGACTGGAAATATTTTCGCAGTTCTGGTCTCTTTGCCTTCAGTGTTGGTGTCAGTAGGCCGTTTTCAATAGAAAACATTTCAGTGTGCACGAAGATGTCTTTGACCTGGAAAGTACACAGTTAATAGGCAAGCTGCATTCCTTGAATTAGACAAGGTTATTAAAAAACTGCCCAGACATCACTTTAAAAATTTTCAGATGCAAATTAAAAGCAGTTTCTGGAGAGTCAGATTATAGAAGTTTAAAGAATTAGATGTTCAGTTCTCACAAGCATCTTACCTGTTCAAATGACTTCAAACCAGATTCTTTCCCAACCCTTATCATGTCTTCCAGAATGTGTTTTTTGAGGTCCTGTGGGTGCGGGAATAGATTGTTTAGTTTGAAAAAAGCTGGTGCATAATAACTAACACTTTAGTTAGATAGGACTCACCTTATTTTTGCATAGCTCTTCATATGAGCCTTCAAATCCCTTTTTCTTGGCCCAGCTGCGCAAAGTCTCAGGATCAGGTACCACAACAGCTATTAAGAAGGCCTGAAAAGGAATTTATTGTCAAGCTTCTTTTAGCATGAACACTGTAGTTCCTACACATCTCTTCCAAGTCAGTGTTAGGTTTTGGACAGCATTTTTGATCCTGCTGTAAAGTCAGTGTCCTTCTGCTGTTTGAACACAGGAGGGCACTTCAGAAGCTTGCACTTCAGAAAATTACTCTTGTCAAAACCCACATTTGAATTTACACTTGCAAAGACCTGGACATCTTGTTGAGGGGGTGTATTTATTTTCCCTGCACACTGTTAGCAACTTGTATACATACAGTCATTAATACTCAATTAAACCAATTCAGTTCCACTACCTTGTCTGCAGCTAAATCCCAAACATGTTACATAACTGCTGGAGTTGAAAGTGCATTCAGAATCAAATCAGTGACACTGAAAAATTTTTACGATTTCAGTCTCAAAGTTTGGGGCGGGCAAGGGGGATGAGGGGGGCAAGGCAGGGAGGGAGGAAAGGAAGCCTCTTCTGCAGTCTCTTTTTGGATTCTTTTGTAAAAATTACTGAAAGAATGCTTACCTGTAAGCTTTCGCCATGCACAAACACCTGAGCAAGTGCTTCACATCTCAGATACACATTTTCTATTTTCTCTGGTGCTATGTACTCTCCCTGGGCTAGTTTAAATATGTGTTTTTTCCGGTCAATGATCTTCAATGTACCATTCTGTTGACAGAAAAAACTTCCACTCAGAAGAGGCACTTCAAGTGAAAAAACAAACAATCTCCACAGCTTAAGTACAGTAAAATAGTGCTAGAGCCAGAGTCCTGTCAAACTAACATTAGAGGAAAAAAAAATTTAAAAAAATAGAGGCTCTGCACCCATCTAACCTAAACTAGGTAAAAAAAAAACCACTCAGGATTGGTACGGATATTACTTTTTCAGCCCCAGACACACAAATCTATCCACAACAGTCACCTAATTCGCTGGGGTTCAATATCAAATATTTTCTATTTTATTTGTTGAATTACTGCTAATAACTAGAGAAGTACGTTTCAGCTATATAAGTTAACTTACTGGTAGCCATTTCCCAATATCTCCTGTATGAAGCCAGCCATCTTTATCCAGAGCTTCTGCTGTTTTTTCAGGATCTTTCAAATAGCCACGGAATACATTTGGCCCCTTCACACACACCTGAAAACAGCCATTTGTTAATGTATGCAGCTCTGAAGGGAAGTTAAACACTGTTTGCAATGAGAACCATTAAAGCAGGCATTCAATAAACCCCACTAGAAAGGTGAGTTTATCCATTGGAATAGAAATCTCTACTCGTGGATTTTAGAGACCTAACATTTTCCATTGGTCTAAAGTAGAATAAGCAGCATTTGGGAACATCTCTTCTATTGCAGTCTAGCACAGTGTTCCTACCTGCTACTTGAATAATCTGAATTTATTAGAGGAAATTTATTTTTATTTGTTGGAGAAACTCTGCTGTATCCAGAGATTTTACTTCTCAGCCTGTCAACGTATTCATTTTGGCTTTGGCAAGCAGCAGGAGCACTGTGGTAAAACTAGTGATGAAAAATCACTATGTATGTCAAGCAAATTACATGTTTGTTTTCCAGAAGTAAACCAGTTAATACCTTAGGGCTTACGTTTGCTGTAGTAATATTTCAGGCACTCAAGACTTCTCTATAAAAGAGGTCTACAATTTCTTTAAATAGGAGGTTGTCTGGATCTGCATACCAAGAAAACCAAGAACAACTTCTCTGACTGTAAGCAGAGGCATAGGCATTATTAGGATCAAACATGCTTACGACGTATAAGAAAAAAATCAAAAAGATTAAAGGTTTATAGGTGAAGAGGTTGCCAGAGCATCGGGTCAGACCTACCTTACAAGCTAAATTAAAACAATTAGTAGAGTATCTGTCAGCAAAATAACATTCAAGTAAAGCAACTTGTCAAGAACACGGAGTAGAGCCTGAAGTATCCACAGATGATCCCAGATTTAAGTATTTCATTTCATTCTCAACGTAATATCCAAGGCTGTGTAAGTTTTCTTTGGTAGGGAGAGGGAGGACACAGGACAGGATTCTTGCGATTTATGGATCAGCAGGACAACAAAATACCTCCTTAGAAATGAGGACAGAGATAGGCAAGATAAGCAAGACTGAATTAAAACTTAAAAGATGCCCACTACACACAACTGTTGGGAAATCAGGAGTCCAAAAACCTTGAAAGCTCTACACAAGAGACTTTAGAAGCAACAAAGCATTCAGATCATCACAGCAGCTTGGGAAGTGGCTTGGCACGTGTGGATAACAAGAGAGGGTAAGAAGAGTCTGGTCAGCAGTAGATTCAGACTCTAGAATAAATCTAGAAAGATGGAATAGAAAAAATTCAGGTTTAAGTTAAGGCCAGAACGACCATAAATACCAACGGGCCTGATAAAATACTAGACTAAATATCAGTTTAAGGGATTAGTATAATTATAAAATGGGCAAGGAACTGGCTAAAGAATCTTCGGGCACTATTATGAATTCTAAGACTAGAAGAAATACTGATGTAGTTCAGACACCAATTCTTGAACTCAGGTATTTTCTGTGCTTACCTCAGCATACAAGATAGGCATGCTGGTGAGCTACATACACTACAGTGAACAGGAGATGTTGCCAGCAGGAGGGAGATTAGATTACTAGTCAGTGTTTTGATGACCTTGCAGACAGTACGAAACTTGTGACCAAACCAAGGTCATGTTTTAAGAACCAAGTCATTTCTGCTATAAAAGAGAGCTTATCTGGAAAGATACAAGTAGAGAACTTTGTATGTCCCAGTCAAGTCAAAGGCTGACTGATCGGCTTCATTTTTCATGGTTCCTACAATCACACAATGGCAGCAGGTGACATTTCCACAGAAGAGAAAGAAAATCATTTATCTGTATCTTGCTAACTGGCATTAAGACCTCATCTGCATATAGCCATATAGAATTCTATTCACAAGTTTATTCTTCTTGAATATGGTAACTGGCAAAAGTTAAAAGCAAGGCAGAGAGAAAGAACACAAAGCTGATATTCAAAGGAAACTAGGAGTGTTTAATCCAATGGAAGAGCATACAGAATGCAGAGGAAGATCTATTTTAGGCAAAGGATAATGAAAGCCAATTCTATAACTATGGGCTTCAGTTCTGTGGAGACAAGTTACAACACTTATTTGTTAAATTCAGTATAGTTCACACTGAGGAAGTCAGGACTGAAAGACTAAGATAGTACCTTATATATTACAGGGCTACCATATTTGAGTCCAAAGTAACTCCTAATGCAGCAAACTTCCACAGTAAGTGCAAGCAAAATGTTTTCAGAAGTTTTAAAAAACTACTTCATTGTTTCTCATTATGACCATTTATACTCAATTCTTCTAGCAGCTTTAAAAGTTTATTTAAAGTGAAACAAAAAATTGTTGATGATGGATAAACATGGGGTCATATGCAAGACAGAAAAGAATCCAGAGATTACCCTCCACTTGCAGTTTCCCACCACCAAGCTCAATTAAATCAAGTATTTCTGAGAATAAAACTGATTTGTCTCTAGTCTCATACAAATTACAACCCAAAGATGCTTGCAGTCACAGATTATTTGCTTAAGCTACTTGCTATTTATCCATTTCTTACCCCACAACTGCCCCCAAGGCCTCTCAAAAGCATGTGAAAGACAGCACAGTTAATTTGCTTTCAGGTCTTGGGGAAAATAAATTACTACAAGGACATCTGCTCAAAATGCACACGTAAAGTTCAAGCGGTATATATTTTTCTTGTAAAAAATATCGAAAGAGATGGCATATAGCATTACATACAAGGTGAGTCCTCGAACTGCAGTTTGCAAAACATATGTTCGATCTGTGCTGCAGAAAAAAGTTCAGAAGAATGTGCAGGCAGTTGTCACAAGTCATTAATAGCCATCATAGCATCTTATCTCCACTTCTCTTCAGTGTTCCAGCCACTTTAAATTACCTAATCTTATGCACCACAAGGTGGGTAACAGGTCACATGCAGCAGCTGTTCTTGAGGACTTAGCAGAGGAAGTTGGGGGAAGCCCTCTGCCAGCATTTTACTGAAGGATAAATGCACTACAAGATAGTCGGCTTCTCAACTATCCCACAGCTGGAAGGCAGCATGTTGGTCATACAACCATAAATACGTAGTAATCTCTTATCCCACAGTAAGTGTACTGGAGAGGAGAAAAAGCAGCCATTTTCTGGTTTGCTTCTGTGAATCATGCAGGCAAAGCAGACATCTTTGATGTGTGTGTGTGTCCTGATGGCAGGACACATCTAGTGCTTTTACAAAACTCAGACAGTTAGTTGCTATTTCAGGAACATAAAACATTTTCCAAGATTTCATAAGATGGTCATATTGACCTTATGAATTTACTTACCTCACCCTCTCCTTTGGAAGCCAAGTAATTCATTTCTTGTACATCAACAAGCTTGATGAAGCTGCATGGCATGGGTGCTCCAACATGACCTATTAAATAGAATAACACTTCAATCGCCTGAACTGCTTTTTATCCAGGTTCTTAAAACAATAAGCTAGTAATGTGCTAAAGCAAAATATGGAAAACTAAATTCCAGTAATCCACTACATCAATACCAGTAACAGCTTAAATTTGCTGGTATTGAAATATTACATTCTCAGATATCCCTAGAATATTACAAGCAGAACTATATACTCAAGTTGGCTTTTTCTTATCAGGATCCTCACTCTACAGACATATTTAAGTAGCAAAAGTCCCACTGTAGTTTTAGTTATCAGTATTATTTCAGTTGGAGAGCTAGAGATGTAACAGCTGACAGAAATGCACACTGTGTGTTCCAACACCAAAAAATGCCTTTTAAGTTTCCAGCACTGTGTTTATACACCACAGATTCCAAATCTGTAAGAATTACAAGAGTTGATACTATGACCTCCCTTCTCTTAAATCCACTTCTACTTACAAGCACAAAGCCTATTAAAGTTTGGTTTACTGAACATTCCTAGCTTTAAGGGTAGAGAATTCAAAGGATCCCTTCAAAGCTTTTTCTCTTCACTTGAAAAACAATCTTATGCTTCACAGTAGGTATACGTAAGACTACATAATGTTATCATAGACCATTATAGCATCTTGAACAGACAGGCAGATCATTAAGCACCATACCTGCTGTCCAGTCACCAGGCAGTGACAGTGAGCATCCAGCTGTGCATTCAGTCTGTCCATAACCTTCATAGAACTAGGACGTGAAACCAAGAGTTTATTTGAAATTCTTACTTTTCAACAGAATTTCACTTTAATGAAGAAACTAAACTAGAAATTTTTTCTAGTTTAAGTTTGAGTTTAGCAAAATGCCCAGCCTCTTCTAAAGAGAATATTGCTATATTAGAGTTGTATCACAATACACAATTTTAAGGGCTAATAGTCCAACTTCAGTTCCAATATTTACTCAAAGTGTCACTCAATTTCACATGCTATGTGACACGTATATAGATCAAACCAGAAAGCAGCACAGGGAGCAGAAGCAAGAAACCAAGAACAGTGGCACTTAGCAATTACTTAATTCACATCATTTAAGGATAGGTTTGTCCAAGACTGCCTGGAATGAAATCCCTATATTGCATCACAGCTCCAATTATTATATACAAGGCAGGCTTCCCTTTTCTGTGCAGAATGCATTGCTATACCAGGAAGCTACTGAAGAACTTCAAGAAGTCATAGAAGCCTCACATTTTAGCACATTTATTCACATTTATTTCAACACATTTGTTTTATCCGTGCCATTTTTATTCAGATTTTACCTCAAAAAGCATACACTTTGAAGATATTCTGAAGATAAATGCAATGTGTGCAATCTGATTGTCTGCAGTCTCATGTGCAAAGCAATACAGTGTCACATTGACTAGATTCTCCACAGTCATTTGGAATACTTCTGTAAGCAAGGCCAAATCTCAGAAACTTAATGCAAGAACATTAATTATTGCTTACAGCAGCCTCCAAAAATCTTACCCTTAAGACAGTTCAGCTGATTACTTAATTTATAATAAAAAAATTGGGGATGAATACAGAAATCTCGGGAACAGAGAAACTCTGGAAAGAAGCATGCACTTGTGCAGTCTCCAAGAATGCCAGAAAGAGTTAAGCATATAATCAGACAACTAGAAATGCTCCAGCATCAAAGCAGGAATGAGGTGCTAAAATTTAAGTTTTAGGATTAAGGCCAGGAAACTCACCTGACAGCCAAGAGCTGCTCTCAGGAAGGTCAGTACACTTGCAGATACAGGTGCTGCTCCTGTGACCATGAGCCGTACTTTTCCTCCCAAACTTGCCTACAACAGACATGAGATACTGTGGACATCAAAAGCATTTTAGAAATTTTCAGAGTATTTTTCAATCCCACCCTCAGCCACCTACAGCACCACCCACAAATGTTTGAGATGAAAATGGTATCTCCTATTGCAAGCTTCCTTGCAGTGTTTTTAGTCTCATTAAAGGCTAGAAGGAACAGTATCTCAAACACACTGTACAAAGACAGTGTGGGAGTAGCAATGTGGTAGTGTCACTGCCATGCACACTCAATGAAAAGTCCAGGAGCTTAAGTCATGGCCTTATAGCAATGACTATTTTTAACTGTGTTCTATCAGCTTCTCATACATCCTTAATGCTATAAAAAGCAGCTACAGGGGCATGTTGTACAATCAAGGTTAGGGCCATAGCAAGTGAGTGCCAGATATAATAGCAGGCATAGCTTACTTGTGACTAGTGGGGAGACAGTAGGGGCTACAGGTGGCACTAAGTCACAGTTAGCATTCCTCCTTCTGAAGAACAGTGTTTGCTTTCAAAGGGGTAAGCAAGAGAAGCACCAGACTGTTTCAGAGAAACCTCCCTAATACAATTAGCTGATATTATTAGAACAAAAGGAAATGAAAAATGAAGTTGGAAATAAGATAGTCTTCCTTTTCATTCTAAGCAGCCAGGTAGTCTTTAGTCAGTGATGAAAGCCATACCAGATTATAGGCAGTCAACAAAATCTGGCATTTGCAAATTAATGCCTATGAACCAGTAAGCAGACAAGATATATAATGATGCTTCACACTTCCAATATGGAAAACACATGTCAAACTGCTGGTCGGTAACACTAAGCACATTTGGAGCTCTGTTCTCAAAATAATCACGAACAAAAAAACCCAAAGAATGTCCAATACCCACCATACAAAAGAATCTTGGAGGCTTTCAGGCATATACCTGTATTTTGCGGAAGATTACTTTATCCCAGAAACTGTTATTTCTGACTATACCACTTCTGAGTTCTGCTTCTTTCCTCTTGGAAGCAAAATCCAGCAGCCACCTTTTTAAGGAAGTATCTGCCTGTCCAAAAATCTATTAAGAAAGATGATCTGTGGTTAGAAGCCTCACAGACTACCATTCCTTTTTTCTTACAGAAGCACAGAGAGGCTCTTAACACTGAAACCCAAGTAAATTATACAACCTTTACTGGTAGGCATCTAAATTCTGGTAAGAAATACTTGTGGATTTTGATTTTGGCCTCTATCTCAGTTCAAAAGACATCCACCAAAATCAGCACTTAACTAATTCTTGCTTCCCATCAAATTGTGCAATGTTTTTTCAATGTACAGTTTCTTCATGCAAATAAGTGAAGGAAAATGGATGTTTTAATTTTTTGTTCCAGTTCGATCAAAATTCAAATTGAGTATAATTCCTATCATATTCTGAAAAGCACACCATTATAATACGTAAAGTAACACAGGGTTTTCTGAAAAAAGACACAGGTCCCTTCAGAAATACCAAATAGAGATCTACAGCACAGACAGCTCTGACATTTCTTTAGCAGTCACAGGACTTGTTATATCCTTCAGCTCCTCTGGCTGTATCCCAAGAGGAGTCAGTCATCCATATGCAAAAGCATGAATTAAAATCTGAAGTCCAAGAAAGAGAATCTATTTCTGAATTCCCATCTCAAATGACCCTGAGTACACAAGCAGTGAGCACAGGAGATACTAAGGCTGCTGACATACCCTTTCCCCAGCACTCCCAACTGGCTGGTTTGTAGTTCTCCCTGCTAGAACACTCCAACTGCAGTGTAGGAAACTTGTATGAGTCCATGCAAACACAGGCAAACATTTGACCTTGGTTTGCAAATTCCACTCCATGAGTCAGATTCTAAAAGCATGGCATGCAGATGCTAAGCCTTATGTTCATGTTGTAGCCTGAACGTAAATAACTTGTTCAGAGCAAAACAGTAAGTCATTAATCAAGCTAGGGAGAACCAAGTTCCCCTGCTCAGACTTTAACACTAGTATTTGCTGCCTGCAAGTGTTTTAATACAACCAGTATTACTCCCTGCCCTTTCAGCTCTCATTTTAGCAAGAGACACACTAATTTGTTAGCATGACGATTTAACACCCCACAGCACAAGTTACTCCTACCCTGACAGCACAAACTTTATGAAGTCTTTTAAAGTCTAGGCTCACACCTGTGGACTTACCTTGTCAAACATTCTGTTCAACAATCTTGGTACTACAGGAAATACAGTTGGCTGCAGTGTTTTTAGGTCGTCCATAAGCAGTCTGATATCCCCTTGAAAGAATCCTATCCGAGCTCCATGGCACAGAACCACACACTGTTAGAGAAAAGTAAGCACAGGATGCATGAAGTGTTCTAGCTGTGTATGTATGACAACTCCATAGAACAGACTGTGCAGGATCCACCTTAAGTCCTCTCAGCTTCTGGACTAGTTCTGCCCCATTCTCAGACTACAGGATGAGACTAGAAAGACCAAGTAGCAAGACATGCCTGGTGTACACAGGCCAAAGACTTTTATAGAACAAGATACAGCACAGAAGCCCCTATCCAAGAAAGGCAGCTGGCCAAATAAAGCAATGCCAGTGACTCAGAGGTAGCAAATATATTTAAATATTTAACAAGCTTATTTAAAAATACTAGACTTTTGTTTGTGCCCTGCTACATACTAAGAAATTCTGTATTTAAAGACCACATACGCTATTCACTGGTCCACCAGGGATTTCTGCCTTGTACTACTTGAATTCCATTCTGTTGCATTCTGGTCTTCCTTCCAGTTTCACATTTTTTGTTAGGTGATAAAGATGCTCTTTACAAGATTCTAGCAGAGCCACTGCTTAATCCTGAATCACTTCTGGCCTACACCAAGGAAGGCAGACTTAATCCTGTCGTGTTCCACATCCTCTAAGAGTCTAAAAGCTCCACCCCACACACTCATGTACCCTCTTTCTCCTATTTTGTTAGGGCTTCATTTATTCTTGTTAACAACATCTCTACTCTTCTTGCGTTTTCCTATACCTACTTGTTTCTCTTTCTTCTGCTTCCTCCATAATATCTCTTCCTTCATTCCCTGCACCCATTCTCACCTTTTCTGCATGAAATTTGCTGAAGTGTCACTTTTCCTCTTCACCTGTGCTATGCCACCATCTGCTAAAAAGCAGCAAAGGCATCAGTCCAGACAGACTGAGCAGCAATTGTTCTTACTACATGGGAAGACATTTATCCTGTGAAATTCACTGAATATCTAGCTTCCTGAGGAAGCCAAAAAATCAGCAAACAACTTTACAACAGAAGTAGAACTCCAAAGATAATTTCTTAGAGATCCTGTGTTCATACCCACCCTAGACAGCAAGAAATCTTTTCTCCTTCCTACCAAAAGTGTTCTTGCTTGATCTCCTCATGTAAATATGCAAGTAATGACTAAGTTTTTGAAGACCTCAAACAACAAAGGAATATTGAAATCCAAACGTTTTCTTCTCATTTTATCCTTTAGAACATACGGTCCCATTTCGTTTCTACTGCATGATCAAGAGCAGAATTGTTAGCTACAGAGCTTGTACCTTCTGGAGCGAGAGAGGCACCAGTAAAAGACAGTGAAGTATAACTAGTATTCAGGTCACCAGGAGAAAAAGTGCTGAAAGCCTAAAGGCACCTGTACACCTCAGTTAGCTTCTACTCCAAATCTTCATAACATACGTAAACACACATATGCATACATGCACTTTTATATTTGCATATATACACACACACACTTTAAGTAGAAAGCTCAGCATTCGTAAGTGAAGTTACAGGACAATTTCTGGCTCCATGTGCTTTCTCACACTTGCACAGAGGTTGTTTATTCCCCTACATAAAATGGGACATGACTACCTTCAACATACATATACATATTTGCAGTCTCACTTAAGGGAGAGGTGGTAATTCAACTTCACTAAGTATGGTAATTAAATACCTGTGCCTCTACTGCATATAAGAAAAACTTGGGGAAACCGCATCCTTTCAATAATGCATACCACCTAACTATGGGCTCAGAGATCCTAATTAAGAATGCCACTATTAAGACAACCTGAGCCCCCTCATCCTCAAAAACAAAGCCCTTAATTTTGCTATATGGTTAAAAAACAATCCATAAGAACAAAGTTCGTTATTAAATGGCATTAAAATCCATTTTAATCTTCCATAAGAGGACTCCACTGAAAAAAATACCTTGCTTTTTACTGAAGCTTCTTGGAAGCACTAGTAGGTTAAACCGACTTAAAATTAGTTTTGTGTAAGTACGCAGGATGCTACATTATAAAATATTTTATAAAGTTTGCTGACTAAATAATGTGGGGTTCTGGGTTTTTTTTTTGTTTGCTTGTTTGTTTTGAAGTGCACTTATTACATTAGAGATACATTTTTAGGCATTGTACATATGTTAAGGGATTGCCTCATGTTCTGGTAAATCAGGTTTTTATTAACCCTGGCTCTAAGGTTAATATTTGTATTTCAGCATGAAAACCAGTTGTCTAGTACTCACTGAATATTGTTTATGGGATATTGTTTTCCTGAACCTTACCTTCATACATATATGCAAGAGTCAAAGGAATAGCGCGTGTCACTGGGATTCAAGAAACATGCATTCTCAATAGTTCAGTACAACAAATATATGCTTACCTCAACAACTCTCTCAAACATATGGGCCAAGGGCAGGAATGATATCAGAACATCATCAGAGGAAGGCATAAATGTTTTCTGAAAGTGTTAGTAAAATTAAATTTAATTCTCTACTTTGCCCAAATAGAACACAACAATGAAATCTAGCATCTAGTATCTAGAACACAGTTCTCACTTCAGCTTTGTTTGTAATGAAGCTGCATTGTCTCTTTCATGAAAAAGCAATGACTTCTATCATGAGTAAACACACATCGCAAAAACTAATCTTAGAGTTGATTATAGTGACCAGATTACTATAATTTATCATTCATATGATCATGAACAGAAGGAAGTTCCAAGAGAAACCAGAGAAGGTTCCATTATATATATTGGGAGGGAGGAGGAACAAGAGTAGTATGCCTCGAGGGTTTAAAAAAAAAAAAAAAAAAACAAACAAACAAACAAAAAAAACCACACTTTCATCTTAAATCAGAAAGTTAGCTTATCCGATTTACCGTAAGGTTAATATCAATTTACCATAAGGTTGATATGAAAAGTACCTTACATGATCTAGTTTGAGACTATTTGCTCAATTCAAAATAATTCTATATGCAGAGTACTTGGCAAAATAAGTACAATTATATTTTTAATTTTATCTGTACGTGTTAGAACCATCATCTTAGCTAGCCTGCAGATGAACTTTAGTCATCTACTGTGAAGTAAAACTTAACACTGTATTGCATAAATGAGCAAGAAGCATAAAAATGTAAGTGCTATAATTACTTTGGTGGTCTTAAAATACATTATAGCTTCTCTCATCCTTACTGGAAAAGGTTAGCCTCTACACAAACCCTTTAATTCAGAGCTTGCACTAATCACAAACACTATCAGCCCATCACAGAATGTAATGTAGATCCACATCGGGATCTTCCTAACATTTTTCTTGTATCAGACCAAATTGTCTGTCAGGTTCTTGGACCTGACAGAAGAAAACATTGACTTCTGACTCATCATGGGCAGAGTGCTGTCAAGTTACGTTTTCACATGGATCCTACCAAATGTTACGGCCAAATTTACTGAGATTTCAATGTTGGTTTTACTCCTGAGCTTCTTCCCTTCATGCAAATTCACAATGTTAACCTTTGTGGTTTACCTCTGTAGTTTTCACAAAAGCTGAAGCATTGCTGATTATGTTTTGATGAGTGATCATAGCTCCTTTGGGGTTTCCTAAGAAGAAGCACATCAGAATACAACAGTGAAATTTTTAGATATTTTAAGTTACCAAGCAGTGGTAAAATTAACCTAATAGCAATTCAATCCGTCCCTTCTTTGATATTAATACTTTTCTTTATGTTATATCAATTAAACAAAGACAGGAAACTTGCTAACACACTTTCAAGAATAGCTGGTAACAGTTTAGTAAGTTGGTGTTGAAGTCCTCAGTTTTCATAAGGAGAGTGAATCCTTAAGAAATTGTCATGTTTCTTGGATAACCAACTCAAGTAGCTTCTCATTCAAAAAACTCAACACTTCTATGAAGATGCAGCTATCAAACCCAGAGTAATTTCTGTTCTTGCATCCGCTTTAAAAATGCAGCTTGCCATATGCTTCTCTATTGTTCCCTGACAGTGCTGGATATTAACTCACAAGTGTCAACCATGTGACAAGACATCTAGACAGTAGTCTTTGTTTTGGTCTTATAGCAAGGTTGCATAAAGAACAAGTTTGGCTAATACAGTACAAAAAAAGACTGTGGAAGAATTCAAAGTCTGAAGTCTGTTGCAGAGTCCTTATTACAAAATACATGTTTAGTACTTATTTCCAGACTCAAAAATCTAACACCTCCACCCCTCAATACTGCAACACTGTATTAATCAATGGAAAAAAAAATAAATAAAAAAATAAAGGTAACCTTACCATAAAACTTCCCCAGCTACTACTTGCCAAAAAGATGCAGCAGCAGGGGAGTCTTGGAAAAAAAAAGTAGGAGGGCTTCTGAATTAATTTTGCATATACAGGGTAATAAATTCTGCATAATGTAACATAATGAAGTGTACCTGTTGTTCCACTGGTGAAACAGATGACTGCTAGATCTTCTGGCTTTGGAGGCTATGGAAATTAAGAAAATATTAGTATGGTTAAGACAGCATGGAAAAAGATTTTCTTGGACAAAACACTGAAATACTATTGTTCCTTTTGAGCTATGGGAGATAAGAATATTTACTTGTTTGATCTACAGAGTGCTACCCAGCTTCAGATTAAGTAACTTGAACATCATACTCACAATAGGTTTTTGCCTGTGTGCTTTTCCCAGCTCCTACAGAAAAAGGAGAGAAAGGACAGTTTAGACATGAGCATGTAACATTTTTTGCTTTAATTTTACTAGACAAGCATCACCATAATATTCCATTATTTAGACTGTCTGTTAAAGCATTAAATTACAAAAGGGTTACAACAGCTTTAAGAGATATACAGAATTACTACCATGTTCTACAAATACAAGAGAAAACTTATCTAAAACTCAAGTTTTTTTTCCAGCTAGTAAACTTGAAATCACTCACTAGAAAAGGTCATGTTTAAGCAGCATTATGACAAGCCACAGCAGAGAATCCTGTACCTCCTGGAGAAGACATGAGACACTGACAGCCTTTGAATAGACGAACCAAGATTTCTGTCAGTAAGAACCTAGCACCAACATCACTGCTTGTGAGAAGGAAGACAGGAGTTTCCCCCATAAAGAGTCAGATGTTTGTACTCCTTTCACACTGAAGAGCAGAGAGCACAAGATTCTCTCCTCCAGAACATCTTTTCCTTCCCTCTCCCTCCTTAAGACTATTCAGGCCTGACTATTAATGATGCCATAGTTTTTTTTAGGCAGAAGGGAATGTATACTAAAGAAATCCTACCATCATTAAGCATATAGTGATTAAAACAAAAGAGGTGAAAGCTGATGTTAATATCTATGAGCTTTAAAAGTTTCAAATCAAGACTTACTACTGTCATGCCTGGTTAGAAATAGAAACAATACTAGCTTGCAAATTAAAATGGACCTTTTGTTAGGAATACCTTTGGAAGCACACTTTGAGAGCAGACATGTCAACTTCACCATTGCTTTTACATTCTAAGTACATAATAATAGCACTATGCATTCCTTTACTAGCCCTAGACTTCCTTTAGCATGATGTGCTGCTTAGATTACCCAAAGAGATTTAAGAAAAAGCATATATGTCTGGAAACACAGTTAACATTCCCATACCCGTACCTTTGCCTTTTTGAAACTGTGCCATCATGCAAAAATTTGCCCCTGTGACAACACAGCTGTCTGATCAAACCAATAGCATCTGCATTTCAAGTACCACCAGAAGCTCAATACTTCCCTACAGACTGTTTGAGTAAGCTGTATATTCAATAGATACCAGGTCTGAGATCTCCACACACTTTCTGGTCTCCTAGAAAGTTTCCTCCTGTTGAAGAGCCATTTATTCACAGCTACTCAGCTCTAAATAACCATACATACAGATATTAAGCATCAAAAACCAAGCCTATGGCATCTGGGAGATATAGAGGTACTGGTCATGTATCTATAAAGCACAGCTGAGCAATAAGATCAAGTCAGAAAACCTGAAAACAAATACATAAAGCTAGAAATAGTAATTCTATTCCAACCTAAGCTCCTAAATAGTTCATAGTTACTTTTTGGGAGACACTAAAAACCTCTCTCTTGAAAAGTGACAAAGTTTATTCATGCTCACCAAAACACTATCAGAAATATTTAAGCTTGCCTAACTTCTGAGATTTAGACAAGAGGCTCTTGTAGCACCTATTACTGCATTAATCCAAACACTCAAGGAGTGTTGTTAAAAGCTACAAAGTACTACAGGAAGTCACTAAACCTCAGACTTAAACATTCACACCTTGGTTTTGTTTTTCTGTAGCTAGAAGATTCAGTGGAAAGCATCTTCCTCTACCAAGAAACAGAGATCAACTCAAGAAAGAAGCTGATTTTAGCATACCAGCTTGCAGTTGAGCTGATCTTTTTCTAAGTTTAATCCAACCCTTTTGCCAGTGAGCTACAGTACTATAAGCCACTTACTCTGCATAAATGTTTTTAGCCCTGTTTCAAACTACTGGTCTTGCTGAGGCTAGTTAGCTATGATACAGTTTATCATCTTTTAAAAGACATGCTGGCATTTTGGTATCTTTACCAGAAGGTGGCCCTGTTAACATAGCAGTTGAGCGAAACGAAGTTCAGTGAAATGAATTACGTCACACCACTTACTGACAACTGCACAAGACCAGCACACTTGTTTGGAGATACTGAAGTCGTAGTGAGGCAAGCCTTCACCAGAACTCCAGCTGGAATGAGGCCAAACCCAGTTTCATAATCAAAAGATGTACTTTATGCAATTTGATTCAGGGACAGAGCTCTCAAAATAATGTTATGAAATAAACTTGCATAAGATATCTATATAGACCAAAAAATAACTACAAGCAAGAGACTTGAACATATCAGGTGGCTAAGCAAAACAGCTTCTACATCCAAACCCTGCAAGTTTCATTTCCCTACATTATCATAAACTTACCCTGGAACAGTTTACTGACATTTCCCTCCTCGCTAAGAAAACGTTTTTTATATTCAGTGTGCCATTTTTCACAAGATCAAACCCCACACGGGCTCTTTTTGAAACAAGTATTTTTGAAGTATTAGTCACAGTATATAACTATCACATTACTGCTTCACATGGGCAAGCCTTAACACTCAGACCTAATGTTCCGTCTGGACTATATTAACAAGCTTTCATTCTGTCCTCTTGGCAGCCACACTTTTACATTTTGAACATTTTGAAATACTATTAGCAAGTTGTTTCTTCTCTATTCTTTTAATGGTTTTTTTTGCGTAAACTTCAATCCAAGAGATAGTTAAGTATTTTGAACCTAATCCACCACATTTTGTTCACAGCACTAAAATCTGTTAAGCCTTCTTCCTCCACATGTAAATGGGATGAAAGCAGTGAAACAGGTTAACTGTGCTTACCTCTATTTCTCTCATGCTGAAGACTTCCACCCCACACTTTTTGCCACGTTCCACAAGATCCGTGCTGAAAGACTCCATAACAACAATAGTGTTGAGTATTGGAGTTTCCCCCTTTTCCACACTGGTTAGCAGAAGTTTGGCCTTGTCAGGTTTGTCACAGAAAACCAATGACAAGTCAGCTGATCAAAGAGAAAGACATTATCAGTGTGACAAGTTGAGTTGAGACTAGATCCACACATACTTCAGAATGGAGTAATGGAAGGCTCTTCTGAAGGCTACAGTTCTGCCCTCAGTCAGCGCTATCGTACATTCATCAGTTGCTGAACTATTGAAAGCACCCTACCTTTGTTCACAATGTACGTAATTGCTTCATTTCCCAGTGTATCATAGAGTGGCACCACCACCATGGAGAACGTGTAGCACCCCTGTTCAATGATAACCCACTGCACAAAAAAGAAGAGATGCCAAGTCACTGTTCACTTATAACAGACCTCCAATACAGACTCATATTTAGATTCCAACAAGGAAGACAATAGGATAGAGCTCATTCGGACAAGTTTTTCTAAAAAAAAAAAAAAAAAAAAAAAAAAAAAAAAAAAAGCTGTTTGTATTATTTCTCTACTTTGAAGACATACTACATTTTTATCTGTGGAAGGAAGGAAGAAAGAAAAAAAAAAGTAATCAAGAAAGACCTATGGGAAAGAAATCAAGGAAATAAAATTCAACTCTGCCCAAGATTAATTTTAAGTACTTTTCAAAAAGTTAATGTTAACTGTCTCCTTAGTGTACCTATTAACAGAGTGTACCTATTAACAGGTTTTAAATTGAGGTAGCCAAGACCTTCGATATTCTGTATTACTGTAGTATATGAATCAGTGAAGGAGTTGTTCATGACTTGACAGATTAAATTTATATACATACAATATTCTTACCTCTACATTACATGCATCTCATTTGATGGCCAGAGATGCAACATCGGCAGTTAAACCAGAAGTCCTTTGGAAAGCCAGCCCCAGTAAGCTTATCAGCATTTCAACACTAACCATTCTTTAAAGGAATCTAATCTGAAGATTTCTATTAAAAACATAATTACATCCCTGTAAGCTGTAATAAGAAGGATTTGCCTGCTAAGGGTAGTACTCAAACATAACGGATACTGCAGCCTCTGTGTGTGATGCAAGCTGACAATGCTTTACAGCAAGCCTGATTTTATCCAAAGTACCATCAAGGTAAAATAGTCATGCAATTCTTTTTCCAGATAGTAGCTACTGGGTATACTTTG
This sequence comes from Neomorphus geoffroyi, assembly GCA_033558235.1. Lineage (NCBI taxonomy): Eukaryota > Metazoa > Chordata > Aves > Cuculiformes > Neomorphidae > Neomorphus > Neomorphus geoffroyi. The sequence goes on along the minus strand of JAUMJM010000020.1, from coordinate 19,609,833 downwards.
TAAACTACTAGCTACACTAAAATACAGAGTAGCATGAAACTCCTGAAATGGGAGCCTTTAGACACATGAGGAGGCCAGTGTAACTGGAACATTTTGGGTTTTCCCATCCAAGAGGGAAGACAAAAATTCTCAGACACTGTAGCTTTAGTCAGTTCCAGTTACAGGAAAAAAACAAAATGCATCTTTAAGAGTTATCAGACCTTACAATTCAACAAGGATTGCATCAACAAGGGTGCTCATTTCCCTTCCCCACCCCCAAACAGTCACACTTTCCAATGTTTTAACAGGACAGTAGCCAGTTGCCTCACCCTTGTATGATGAGAAGTTTAAGCATCATTCAGCTCATTATTCCATGTATCTAATATAGAGGTTATGTTAAAAGTTGCTAAATCTCAGTTTTATGAGTTGTTTATTACAGGCAAGTTTCCTAAAGTAAGTTCTCTACTGACTGAGACAGCCTTAAATGCAGGGAATTTTTCTGAAAGCATTTCATAGGTTTGTGTTGGAAGGGACCTTAAAGATCACCCAGTTCCAACCCTCTGGCCACGGGCAGGGACACCTCCCACCAGCCCAGGCTGCTCAAGGCCCCATCCAACCTGGACTTGACCACCTCCAGGAATGGGGCTTCCACAACTTCTCTGGGCAACCTGTGCTAGTGCCTCACCACTCTCATTTCTTCCTAATATCTAGTCTGAATATAACCTCTTTCAGCTTAAAACCATTACCCCTTATCTTATCACTGTGCTCCCTGATAAAGAGCCCCTCCCAATCTTTCCTGTAGGCCCCTTTTAAGTACTGGAAGGCTGCTATAGAGTCCCCTCAGAGCCTTCTCTTCTCTAGGCTAAACAAGCCCAGCTCTCTTAGCCTGTCCTCATTATGGGAGGTGCTCCAGTCCTCTGATTTATGCAATAGGTAAGCTGTATGCTTCTTGTCCAAAAAGACCTCTTATAAAACTAGTGCAAGGCGAACTAACAAGTAACCAGATTTTCATGCAGAGATATTGACAAGTCTAAGCAGGCACACACCTTTACCAGCCATGAAAGGGCCCACTGAATATTTCTTCCTAGATAGCATCCACCTGTACATGTAGAAGGGGCAGTTGTATGGCAGTTCAGCCTGAAGTTCAGTAGTTAAGAGTAGGGGTCTACTACAGCAGACTTCAGAAGCTGCACACAGTCCTAAAAGCTTCTTCTTGCCATTTCCAACAACTCTTGCACACCATCTTATCAATACAACCAGCATCTTTATTTTCTGGACTATCAACACATTCTCTCAACTTTAGAAGCCAAAATGGGGCACTTTAGTTCTCTACCAAAGCCCAAGCAAGCAACTAGTACAGAATGTAGACAGCAGTCTGAAAGTTTGTTTGTTTTCTGACATGGCTCTGATCTTTTATTAAGGGACACCACTGTCCTGTTTGCTCAATCCAAAACACAACTTCCTTGCTTGCAGAAGTCATCTGACTTCCAGTTACTCAAAGAAAAAAAGTTTTTATTTATAAATCCAAGTTTTGGGATTGGTTTTGTATATTTTTTTTTTTTTTTTTTTTTTTAGGTGAACATTTAAGCAAGTATCATGCTAGGATTTTCCCCATTAGGGGATTTCCCCAGCAGTTGTTTCCTGAATTGACAAGTGTGAATCATTTCACACAAAAAAGCTTCACAATCTCCTGTCTGGATTAGTAATTATGTTGGCGATGTCACAACTTCCATCTAGTAGATTTTAGCAGGGAAAATCCCAGATTTAAAATTGCTAGTTTAAACAAGTCTTTCCAGCTCATTCCTGACCCAAATCAAAGCCTGCTGGAGCAATGCAACTCAAGCACATTTTGTCTCTGATCCAGGAGCAGACCACACTACCATGCTCTCCTTCAGAAAATCCAGTGACTCAGCAGTCAAAGACTTAGCACCTAAATGTCTATAGAGAAACCGTTTAAACTGATACAACACTAATATCTGGCTTCCTTTTTCACTTCCAGTTCATAATGTTATAAACACATGAGACAAATGAAGAGTCTGTAACACCATGTCCTTTGATAGGCTGGGATGTCTCTGACTAGAAAGCTCTCATTACAGAAATAGAACTGTAGCTGTTAGAACTAGAATTTCAGCAGGAGGATTCAAACAGCAAAATAACAAGGATTTAAAAACCTGGAAAAAACCATTGGGTTTTTTTCTTCATCTGTACAAGGACAGAATTAGGGATGTTTTTGGAGTGTGGGTTGGAGAGGAGGAAGGTGGTCAAGGTCACTTGTCACACCTTGCATTTTAATGACAGCAGGGAAGGCTCAGTGGCAAACTGAGATCAGAATAAATCCAACAGCAAGCTGTTGCCCAGCATGACCAAGACACTGATACACCTTCTAACCTTGTCAACACTGCAGATAGCTCTAGATAATGGCATGCAGCTGGGAATGTTTAATCAAGAGGGACAGTATATTTTTGACAAAACTTAAAAACCACTCTCTTGTCTTAACATAGTTTTGAATTGAATTAGTTTAATGCAGCAAGTACCAGGTCAAGCTACTGAGCACATAAACATAGGTCAGAAATTCAGTCCTATTAATAAATACATTTAATAAACAAGTCAAGAAATACTTACTGAATATTTAATAATATTTTTGGAAACAGCAATCTAGAATCACTTCTGGGTTAAAATGAACAAACACTAGCCAACCAATCTAAATGACCCTATAGTTGTCTCAGGTTTACAACATATTTTTTTGTTGGGTGATCTTTTAAATTGCATCACTTCCTTTACTAAAGTGGCAGAAAAACTAAACTGCAATGAATTTTTAATTTTTGCCTTAATCAGCAGTTCTCTCCTAGAATCTTTGTGCCCACAGCCACTGTCAGAGATAGAACTATCACCTTTAGCCCTCTATTTGTCCAAATAATGAATCACTAAGTGTATCTTTGGGTTTTCAATGGTTTCAACATCTCCTTCTGACTTCCAACCACTTTCAATTACCTTGTACTCCAATGTCACTTTTAAAGAGAAAGCAAATGGTGATTACATTCACTAAGTACCACCTTAGCTTCCTATTGAACAGTCCTCCTCTATAAACTGGAAAGAGAATAGAATTACTTAAGTTCTGGATTCCATGATTTCCTTCCTACTCTCCAGTCTTTTGCATTCAGCACTGGGAGCAAAAAAACAACATAAGACACTAACAGTTGTGTCGATTATCAGTTTTGGTTCTTAGACAAAGATGCCATGTCTATGGCTTGTGGGTCTAGAGCGTTAGCCTTCAGCCTTTTCCCAACATCAAATGGACATTTAGTATGGAAACTCTGTATGCTGCCAAAAGGCAACAGCTATAAGACTGGGCCAATCCAATAGCAGCCAGACCACCAATATACTCACTATCAATTAAATTACCTCAGGTCTGTTTTGTGAGAAGATTCCTATATATTGAACATGAGATGGTTTGAAGCCTCTGTGGAGTAATGCGGAGCCCACGTACTCAGCTCTGTCTGAAACCTGGAGGAGCAAAAAAGAGGGAAAACAAAAAAACCTGAAAGCAAGCTCATCAGTATACATCCCTCAACAATATTTTACCTTAAGTCTTACAAAAAGAAGGTAAATAACTGGTAAGAAGTAGAAGTAGTCTAGGCTGGTTTGGATGTCCTCTGTGACTGATAACCTAAACACTGCAGTGACATTGCACAGCACTGATTGTCTCTTCTGCTGAATATTGAGTGCAACAGTAGTATCTACACTTAATCCAGTTGGACCTGAAAGTGCCAAGTGTTGCAAGTTTAAATGGTAAGTTCACAAACACAGAAAAGGCTCTTTTGTTGCATCTGTATTAAACCTCCAAAGTGACCCTGGAATGATTCAGTGCTTGTGATTTAGCAGAAATACAATACAACACATGCCATTCTTCTGCTTCCTTCAGTGCCTACAGGAATAGAATTTCTCCCAAAAAGTGGGAGAATAAAGAGGTAAACCACAGTTAGTTCTATAAATAAAGCTTGAGAAGGCAATTTTCTAAAATTGTTTCCATATAGCACAACTTGAATCCATGTTAGTGACATGACTAAACCATGAAAGTTTTATTAAATAGATGTTGCACCAAAAGCACCCAGCAAAATCACCTTGGAAAGTGAGGTCTGCTACATACAAAAGGTGCTTAATGACCTGAACAGTATGCAATAGGCAAGGTTTATGCAAATTTGAAGACAATAACTGATTAAATCAGGAGTGACCTGTAAGTCCACAGATGTGAAAAATTTGCATAAAGATACTTTTAGCAATCATGAAGCAGAACACCACTAGTTCACACGCAATACCACCACCATTCATCAGTATGGAGACAGGCTGTCAATAAGCACAAGTAACACCTGTAGATTAGACTTTTCCTAGTGTAAAACAAGCCTCTCAGAAGCAAGCACCTAAAGTAGTAACAGTCAGTGTCCCTGAATACTACTTCAAAGCTGCAGCCCTTCAGAGGCAGTGTCCAAGTTCTAAACAATTCAGCAATGAGATGCAAAAAGCTGCCAAGATAACACCCAAAAATTCTGAAATAAAACCATTAATAAACCACATGGGTGTAGGAGACACTCTTCTCCTTGCACATATTTAAGACTGTTCCTTTAAGATACTCTAATAGGAAGGAGAACCTTTCTGCAATATTCTGCTACTACTTTAAAACATCTATAAATAATTAAGGTTTGTTATATCACATTACTGGATATTGTATCAATGGTCTCAGCAAGCAAAAGAAGGTCTAACACTAAGCCAGAGAGACTACTTACCTCTTTATAAGAGATCCACTCATACGGCTGGTTTGGTTTTCTAACACCTAGACACGGACCGTTATCTAAAAACGATAATCAGAAGTTACTCAAAATTTAATCCAACTCTTCTGTCCTAACACTCTGTACTAACTACACTCAGTGTTAAGCCTCTAGATTATTTGCAGACACCTTCAGAAAATTTCTTTTTTGGGGAAGGGGAAGTGGTGAAGGAGGGAAGCTGGGAAAGGACACAGAGGCAACAAGGTTGGTTTAGGCTAAAGAATATAGCCCTGACTTTATTCACACAAATCTGCTTCAGAATTTGCCTTCAAGAAAGCCCATATCCAATACATTTAGCATATTGCTAGGTAGATATCCCTCAACCTCATTTCAAAAGATCCCAGACCTTTACTTCTTGACATATTGTTAAAAAAATTATCTTTAATTTTAAACTTACTTGATACTTGCACACCCCTTTGGAAGAGATCATAAACTGTTCTCACATCATCATAGTAGTAAATCAAGGGTTCATCGCTGTTGAGAAGAGAGGACCTTCGAGCATGCTCACTGCCCTAAGAAAACCAATTAGAAAGGTTAGACACACTTGTTGGTTATAAAGGAACAGGAATTTCGTGAAGGAATAAAAACACCTCATTCATTAAGTTTTCTTATAAGTCCTGGAAAATTCTGCTTGAGAGAACTTCAGTTCTTTTCACCACCATGGGAGAGATCTGCAGTGCTTCCCAGGACAGGTTTTAAAGAGTCAGGCTGCTCCCTACATTACTAAAAAACTGTCAGGCAAAACCTTATTCCTCAGCTACCAATGACAACACAGAGTAAATGCGAACAAGAAAATGCCCTTTGACACTCCTTACTAGAACAGCATTTTTCTTAAGAAATGTTTTACTCTATTATTGCAGCATATAGCATAATTAATTCCATCAAGCTTCCTAAATAACTTCAGCCTCAGAGCTCTCTAGATACAAAATTATTTATGAGATCCTAATCTACTTCTCTAACATTACAGAACATAAAAACATTTAGGTTTTGAAACTGCAGTTTGAAATGAGATTAAGGGTGATCAACAACACCTTAAGCAAGTGTTCTCACAAGTAAAATACTCTGTACCATTTAAAAATAGAGTCCTTTAACCCAATGTAAAGTTCCATCTCACAAAAAAGTTTTCCTTCTGATCTAATTAGAGGCAGTCAAGGCAATACTACCTTGAGGACTAAAATTACCATTTTTTCAGCAGGTGAGCTTTTACATAGGCTATAGTTGGAACCCAACACAAGAATTTAATAGTTCATAGTTTTAATGTAGCCTTTTTTAGAGTGACTGATTATTTAATCCCATTTTATATCAATCAAGTTTCACAAATCAGTCATGCAAGTACTATTGGGCTTCCTTTATTAGTACTGCTATGATGACAGATACCTACAAGCAAGTTCTTAGCAGGCATAGCCTAGCTGGTTAAACAGAGGTTCTTGGGTAAACATTGCGCAAGATTCTCTACCAGTGGTTGTAGTCAACTCCTATCTCTTTCACAAAGTCAATTTCTGGACTAACTAAGTCTATGCCTGAATTGTTGCCATCATTCACAATATCAAAAATGTATTCATGTGCAATCATAGGCTCTTCCTGGCCATTGGTTTATTTTCCTGTTTTTAAAGTACATTGGAAGACCAGAGACATCTGTTCACATACAAGCTAGATAAACACAGATTTATCTGCAGAAGATGACATATCGTCCATGTCCACAGAAAAGAGCTGGCATATTAAAGGTAGAACAGTGAGAAAAGAATTTTAACACTAAAATAAGTCTAACTTGCTTTAGCAAAACACTAAATGTAAGGCAGTGCTTATCGCTCCCTGGACAGTGAGCAGAAACACTGAACATGACCCAGAATAAGTGCACAACTGGCTTACCTCTAGAAATTTGCAACATTAGAAATTCAAGAGCATACTTGCACTCAGACCAACATCTACTCTGTAGGAAATGAACAGATCACAAGTACATGTCTCTGTCTTGAAAGAAAAGCAATACTGTTTGCTTTATTGCACTGGTTTCACAGACCTTGGATAACCAAGGTCAGCTTCTAGATTTTTTCCAGTTTTACTACCTCTGGAGCTCACCTGAGGGTGACCACACAATGTACTTTGTAACCTCAGTCACCAGTAATGCCAAAGTGCAATGTATCAGTACCATGTTTGATGTGCTAGAATTCCTGTGTAAAGGGAAATATATTATAATATCCTAAGCCATTTCTTGGCAAGAGTTAGAAATTTTCTTTTCTCCTCATCTGAGCTACTACCATTTTTGTTTACATGCTGTATTACTCAGCATCACAAAAGCAATTTCTGCTTGGCCTGAGGCATTAACCAAGTTTGAGGATGAGATGTATCAGACATAGCATACTCCTTAGATACAAGACTGTATCTGCACTGATACTGCACTGTCCTAAAACCTACTATTGAAAAGACCTCATCAGTTCTCATGAGTTTTCAGTAAAAGGAAACATAACCAACTTATGGTTCTGCCTACTTCATTCTTTTACCCAAAGTAAAGTGAAATTGAATTATGATCAGCCCTGCAGGAAGAATTTTACTGAAAAACATCTAGCTCCTTGTAGGAAGACCATCAGGAGTTCAGTGTTACTCTTTAGAGATGCAGTGAAACACACCTGGATAAACTGAACATCGTTTAAACTTTACCTTATGCTCCCAGTTTGGACTCACCTGCTAGGCAATATTATGGTATTAGTCTACATTTTGCTTGTGAGTAGCAAGAACTACTATTTTAACAGCCTGTCCAAAAATTCCTTATCCAGAATATTTGTGCAATATTAGAGAGTTCTGCTTTCAAACTCTTTTAAAAATCACTGGTCATTATAATCACCAAACATTTTAATCTCAGGATTGGAATGTTTGCCTGATTTCATGAGTTAGGGACTGTCCAGTACAAAGGCAAGCACTCAAAAGGGTTGTCAGTTTTACCAGAGTGTTCTTAAGGAGCCAGGCAATGAAACATTACAAATGTGAGAACAGCATCTGGTTACTCATGTAAGGCAGCCCTTGCAGCAGCTCAAGGAGTTGCAGAAATCAACCCATTACACAGTAAGTGCTGGACATGAAGTAAAACCTTTGCATTGGTTCAGAACAGCAGCAGCTGAAAGAAATAAATTTATTCTACAAGAGGCACATACTACTATCAATGTCTGTTTGGGTCACACAACAAGGTAGTCAAGCCACAGGTTTGCTTCTTGTTGGCTGCTTAGGATCCAGAGGCAAGGGACACAATTTCCATATTCCTGAAAGCATACTAGCCAGTGGTGCTTAGATCACCAATATGCACGTTCTAAAGAGCAAGAAGTATAAACTTGAGTTTTCAAACCAGCCCTATAATTTTAAGCATGCTAATCCCTAGGTACACACAACAGCTAAAACTCATCACTTAATAGGGAGACAAGTACACGCCTAATGAAATGATTCTTGAAAGAAAAGGTAAGCTGGAGTTCTGGTAACGTACCAGGAGAATGTACGTAGGTTTAAGAATTTTCATGAGCTGAATACCTTTCTCCTTATTTGAATGTCTTGTCTTAAGAGGGAAAAAGCCAGAGGCACAAATTTAAACTCTTACTACCAGAAAATACCGACATCCTAGTGTTTATACCACACAGAATCAGAATGGTCAGGGTTGGAAGGGACCTCTGGAGATCATCTGGTCCAACCCCCCTGCTAAAGCAGGTTCACCTACAGCAGGCTGCACAGGAACATGTGCAGGCAGGTTTTGAGCATCTCCAGAGAAGGAGATTCCATAACCTCTCTGGGCAGCCTGTTCCAGTGTTCTGTCATGAACTTGAGTCAAACTGAAGTATTTGGGTTTTTATAGCAAAGTATAATATATCCGACAGCCATACACCTGCACGCAAATCAATAGCCAAAGTTTTTCAGGTGCCAGCCACCAACAGAAAGAACAATCTAAAAAGCAGACAGATCCAGATGTGCCTACAATTATAGACATCAAGGGTGCACAACCTTTGCAAAAAAACAGGACTAATGCCCTGTTTCTACTATTACTGTAACACTTTAACAATACAGTGAATGATCCAGTATAGCACGGGTGTGAGACTACACTGCTGACACTTGTCAGTCTTCATTTAAAATTACCCTTGTCTTGTCTTCCCTCCTACAGACAAGGGATTCACATGGATCCTGAAAGTTTTTCACTTATACCTCCGAGAAGCTCCCCTGAAGGGACCCAGTTGGGAGCTTTGAATACAAAAGGGTTTCTTCCAGTGAAATGTAACTCTAGTGTGCATACTTGGAAAGATCATGCTCCACGTCTTTTAATTTAGGCATCTACTCTAGAAGAGCTGATACTTTCAATTAAAGTCTTTGTACTGATACTCAATTAACCATGTAATCTTTATGCTCGCTCAATGATGGTTAAAATCGGTCACTGGGTGCTGGCCTACAGAATCAAGGCTTTCCAGAGATGGGAAGTGACCTGGAATAGCAGTAAATAGGATCTTTTTCCTCCCATATGAATTTATGAAGGTTTATTATCAGAACACGTAGAAACCCTGCTCCAGTCACTGACTTCATATAACTTTGCTAGCAGCCAAGGAAATAAATCACAAATAAGAACTGAGCATAAAATTATTTATAGTTCAAAATTATTGTCAAAAATGAACAGGTAGATTAGATATTAAAACAGTAGAGAGGAGGAATTGCCTTTTGCTGTGTTTTTCAAGCACATTGCTTATTCTGAGACTTTTTAATATTGTATTTCTTAGCCATTAAGATATAATTAGCTATTAAGACAATCTGAGAGCAGTATGTGATATTTTTTCTGCGAAAGTGACAATCCATCTTAGCACACATGTAAGAATGGAGTAAGCAAAGTAAAATTCTAAGCAAAACATAGCAAGAAACTGGATCCCAAGCACTGTTACTGTTATAAAAGTACCAATTCTAACAGATATTTGAAGATTGCTTCAAAACATGCATTCTTATTTGATTAGTTTCATACTGTTTACAGCATTACATGCTCTATCTGAACTGTCAATAGGCAAAATAGTATCTTGCTAATTTCAACATCATCTGAGTCTGAGCTCTTACCACTCAGACATGATAACACTGTTTTTCATTTGAGTTTTTTTTAGTGTTCAGTCTCCTATAAAAATGTATTTTCTGAAGAGGCAAAAATGTTGTCATACTTACCTTGGTCTGATCAGAAAGCTGATGATAATTAGCACAATACGGATCAATGACGCATTAAGCTTAGTGAAGTCTGAAATCCTTGTTTGGCAGTACCAAACACAGAACCCAGCAGTGATGAACTATTTAGGTTGAAAAGGTAAAGGCAGTGAACAAAGACTGCTGTCAGGAGTCTCAAGCAAATAAGTGTTTGTCACTGGTTTTACGGCCACTCAAGAGTCACTGTTCTTCCATTTTCCAATGCCAAGCCCACACAATGTGCAGAAGCATGTACTGACTATTGAGGCCCTCCACCGCTGGAAAGCTTTCACTGCTAGTTTATTTCAGCCTGAGCTTCACTTTTACTCCTGATTTTCTCTACCCCCTCTACCTAAGCAGCACAGGGGGTTGGGGAATCGGAGTTGCAGTCAGTTCATCATACACTGCCTCTGCCTCTCCTTCCTCCTTATGCGGAGGACTCCTCACACTTTTCCCCTGCTCTAGCATAGGGTCCCTCCCATGTGGAAACAGTCCTCCATGATGCCAGAGAGGTTTAGATTGGATATTAGGAAGAGGTTCTTCAGCCAGCGGGTGGTGAAGAACTGGAGCATGCTCCCCAGGGAAGTAGTCATGGCACCAAGTCTGCCAGCATTCAAGAAGCATTTGGACAATGCACTTAGTCACATGGTGTGAATGTTGGGTGTAGGGATAGGAGTTGGACTCTATGATCCTTGTGTCCCTTCCAGCTCGAGTGATTCTATGATCTTGTCCAACAAGCTCAGCCATAGTCTCCACAGGCTGCAGGGGAATCTCTGCTAGGGCATCTGGAGCACCTCCACTCCCTCCTTCACTGACCTTACTGTTCTCTGCAGTGCTACTTTTCTCACATGTGGTATCTGCAGGTTTGTTTCTCCCACATCTTGCTTCTCTCTGCTCCTGTGCTAGGCCAGACCAGCCCACCCAGTCCAGTGAGACTTAGCAGCTCAGCTGCACACACAGTAAGGGAGAGGCCTGTGCCTTCCTGCTCTCTCCTGCTACCCCCTCACCATTTCTTTCCCCCTTCTTAAATATCAGAGGCATCACCACTGTCACTGACTGGCTTGGCCTTGGCCAGTAACAGGTCCGCCCCAGAGCCAGCCAGCCCCAGTTTCTAGCAGCTTCTCATAGAAGCTGTCCCTGTAGCACCCACCAAAACCCTGCCATGCAAACTAAAGACAGCTGTAAAGGAAGACTTTAGTTGCAAGTATATACACAAAAATCTATAGTGGTAATTTCTGACTATCAAGAGTAATTCAAGAAACAATCCAACATTTTGTCAGTATTTCCCTTGAAGATCACTACCTTTCAAAGTTGTCTCTTTCCTTCAAAAAGAGGAATCATCTTGGATACCCTGAAGAAATATGGAGGCACTCCTGAAGAATTACGTGGCAAAATCTTGGCTTGGTAGTGAACAGGGGAATTGATGCAACTGCTGCTCATGAAACCCCAGCCATGTAATCAGTTGTCTTTATTTGCTTCTAAGCAACAGTTCCTCCCAGTCAGACTGTTTCCATATTTGACTTTACTATTAAAAACCCACAACCTAACAGCAACTCTGTCTGCCTCTGAAAAGCATAAGACAAAAGCTAAGCTAGTCTAGTCAGAGTTTAGAAAGTAGTTGCTTTAATTTCAACTTACTCTATGGCTGGGATCTCTTGGCAGGACTAATATCTTTCCACAGATCACTTGAGGACAGTCAGTACTCTCTTCATGCCTGTAACCCAATATAAAGTCTCATCTGTCAGCTATTATAAACTAAATACCATAACAGAAAAGTATTAGCCTAATCAGTATATACTATCATACATATTTTCACCCCAAAATCTAATCTAATAGGTCATGACCTAAACATGTGGCCAGAAATTGAAAACTACATTGTGCCGATTCTAACATTCATGTTTCCTGCTACCAGCTAGATCAGAAGCTCAGTTGTCAGCACAAAGACTTTCTTCCATGCTAGTTACTATCACTATGACCTCAACCCTTCAGACCAGTTTCCAAATTTAGGAAGCCAAAAAACTGAGTTCAAGCCATATTTTAGAAAAAAAACCATACCTTGAAACGTATTCCTCCCCACTACAAGTTTAGAAACACTCCCATGTAAATCAGCGTTTTGTTTCTCTCAATGCTGCCTTTAGGCTTCAAAATTCAGTGAACAACAGCATCTGCCAAATGACACTCACCTCTACTTCCACAGACTGCATTGCTAAATCGCATGGTGGTTTTAGCGCTTTTGGTCTTGTGGCGTACCAGTAGGTTGTGAGAGCAGCAAAAGCACCAAAGCCCATCAATGTATTTGTCGGAAGGGTGCGCACGTACTGTCTGACATCCCCAAGTTCTGGCATTCGTAGGTGTCTAAACAACTCATGTGCTTGCATGGCAATTCAGTGCAGTTGTCCCAGTGCTGGAATCTGTTGACATGAAAGAAAGAAAGTTGCACACAAAGATCTGAAATCCTCTTTTGATTTACTGTTGTTGTGGGAAGTGATGCATGCTTTGCCCTACTGTCTTCCCACTACCAAAAGAATTTGATGCGCCACTAGGCTGGCAATACCTTTAGACTTCTGTGCTGTGATTAAGTAACTAAGCAATTACTCATTTACACTCTAGAAAAAAAAAAAAAAAGGTGGAGTTGACAGGAGACAATTTCTGTAGGGTTTTAACATTGCTTTTAGCTGACTGCATTTTAATATTTTTCCTTTATTTTTTTTTTATTTATTTTTTTTAAGGACAGCATTTCTCAAGTGCTAAAATATATATACTTAGAGTAGCTGTACTATACTACTGTTTAAACAGTAAGCATCAAACAGAGAAGTAACAGGGAAGGAAGGCATGGGGTATAAGGTGTTAACTTGCCTGCATCAGCCTAACAGAGAGCATCCTAATCCTATAGTAGCAGAGCAGGATTTTTCATCTCAAGTCTATTTAATAAACTCACTCTTTTCTACTCTCCCTTCAATTGTGCACAGAAAGCTCACTACAGCAACCTTCCTTCACAGCTGATATCCTTTCATAGCTCTTCTATACTAGCAAGCTTCCTATTTCAATCAGCACTGTGCCAGCAATTTATCTCTGGTCATGAGGCAGACTAAAGCAGCATCTAAAGAGGCCCAAGGCAGCAGCACACAGCAACACAATCAGGCACAGGAAGCACATTTGATTTGTCACGTTCACACAGAAGGAAGAGCTGAAAGAGGCTGCTCCCCGACATGGATATTCCACAGCAAGAACCAGCCATGGAAAAAAAAAAAGGGATTGCAGTCAGCTCAGCTGGTGCTCTCCTGCACAGCCAAGGACTCCCGGGACATTTGTCACATGCCAAACTCATCAGCTCCAGCCCACTAGGTGAGAGGTAAGCAGCAGGCAGCCAGCCTGCCCCGGGCCAATAGCAATGGGCACCCAGTCACCCCACCACTCGTTGAAGGGCGCCTGCCCAGCCTGCCCTGCTGCCTGGCCAGCCGCGCTCACAGGCGCCTGGCACCAGCTCAGCCTCCTGCCACCCCAGGACAGCTGGCAATAGCCGCTCACTCTCAGGGTAGGATGGGGGAAGCTTGCTTCAAGAACCGAGATGTATTTACTCAGATAATTTAGGTCCAGCCATTTCCTAGGGACAAATTAAACAAAGGACCTAAAGAATGTCAAAATGTGTGTTTAAATAGTTAGAACATACTGTGTAACAATACACCACAGCAGCATGACAGCACAGGGGATACTTAAATCTAAACAGGCATAGTTATATATTCAGTTTTAAAACCAACCATATCAGGTTAAGATTTCATATTTCTAAAGGAAAACCTCTAGTTTACAGTCTACCCTTAGAACCCTTACTGCTACAATCAAGTCTTCAACCAGGCAACAAAGGAGCTGTCTTGTTCACTAGATGTCTAAACAGTAAGGATAAGCATTTGCTAGAAACAGCAAAAAGAGCCATAAAAATAGTTCAAAGGGCCCATGGTTTCACAATATTAGCAAAAGGACAGGCTGAAGTAAGGTTACAGATAGAGGCAGCATCAGAATGGATGCCTCTCTGGAAAGGTTCTGAATCCAGCAAGAGCTCCCCAGCCTGCCAACATTACCTGTCATCACATCTTTTCTTTACTCTTGCAGCCTCAGGATACAGAACTCCATCACTTAGAGATGAAGTACAGGACCCCTACAGAAATTACTTTTGGTTAAATGGACAGTGATACACAGCAGACTATGCTCAAAATACACAACCAAAAACCCCTGAGTATATTAACAAGGAACCTCTTCATCTTGCCTAGGCATAAAAAAATTAAAAGAAACCAGTTACTGACTTAATAGTCAGGATTACCATGCTGCTGCTGCTTTTTAAGCATCAAGCCATGCTCATTAGCATTGCAGGCATGAAAACTACCTCTTAAATTCTAACATACACAGCTGTACAGTAAGAATAGAAAGTCATTCCAACAAGGAAATCTTGGCTTACAAGTTAATTTTGGGCATATCATAGATACCATGTTATGAAACTAGAAAAAGAGGGTTATAATGTATCTAAGGGCTAAAAGCAAGCAGAGTTATTTCCTCCTCAAGCCCTGTAACAAGCACCTTTTAAAACAGATACTTGCTTTCATCTCTGCATTTGTCAGGTGTCCTGCACACACATTGTATGATGTAGGAATGCAATGTAATTAGTTACTCTTTCAAGAGGGTACGGTGCTATTACATCTAACAAGAACCAAAGTAAACATGATCGTTTCATTCACATGAGTCCCATTGTAGTCAAGAAGCTGCTATGATTTCAGCCTAGACAAAAAGAGATGCACACCGCTATTAATTTCCTTGACCAGCTGTTTGTAGAGCAGACTGTAAAATAAAACCTTTGAGCAGTTATACTGCAAGTTATCAGTTACATAATGACATGTTTTACCGCTCAATTTTATATTGAGGGATGACTTTATTACACTTTCTGCCTCATCAGCACAAACAATGCTAGGACAGAGTTTTCTGCGAGACTAAGCAATTCCTAGCTTTAAGACTACCTACTAAGTCACATGAACTTTTGTTTTCTATACTTAAGACAAGAACAGATCCAACAGGGAGAATAAATTCACATTCTTAACATTCTTAAATATGCTCCATCAAGAATTGAGGCTTCAATGACTCCCCCTCTGATTTAACTTAGTATTTGCTTGGCTCAGGCTCCAATCGCAGACATCCCGGGTCTTTACTGTGACCAAGGAGAGCAGTTTAGAGCTTTCAGATTGAGATACAAAGATTTTCCTAGTGGAGCTAGGATGTGGCTTTCAGTCCTTTTCCTCAAGAAAAGACACAGATAAATCTGCTCGCTCAAGACAAGCAAAAAAGCCAAGCTGTCTTTACAAACTCAGGCCCTGCAATTGCTTCTCAGTCAGATGGGAACTGGACCGTAAGGAACAGACTCAAATTCAGCCCCAGTGCAAGACAGGACCTAGCAAATGATTGTAAGCCACAGCTGGAAATCCAAAGGAAGTAGATGGCAGATAAGAGAACTATCAGCCTGTGATACACAGGTTGCTACATGTAGCAAAAAACTTGGAACAGAATGGATGAAGTTTGAAGTCGAAAGAATTTCTTCTTCAATGTACCCAGTAGACCTTGGTTTGTTTTTAAATTTAGAAACAATTCCAGACAGATATGGGAAAGGAATTTAAATAACAGGGCAAAACTCTTTCAGAGAAAACTACCTGTCCTGACCACCTTCACAGAAACAATTCCCAAAATCCAGCCCATGAAAGCATCCCTCAACCTATACTATCAATTTGTCTGTATGGCTCAGACAAAGCCAGCTCTCTGCTCATGCACACGCACACGCCACAGCACCCAAAACTCATTCTTTACAGCACAGCCAGTATCTCAAGGCAACAACCCAAGCTGGCAGGACTCCACCGTTCTTTGCTGCTCCTACTCTCAGCATACAATGGGCTATTTACAGCGGGCAGCAGCCTGCCTATTGTCTATCCATAGCCAGACATCGTTCGAGTGCAACGGAAGAACAGCAGAGCAGTCGCCAGCTTCTGTATTGCAAAGAAAACAACCCCAAGAACCAATGGCCTCTTCTTCTCTATCCTAATATTTAGATGAAGAGCACAGCAGCACTGCAGCACCCTGCCATAAAGGCAAGTCACCACATGGCATAAAAGAGGCTGTGCTGTTTCTACAGCCTCTTGCAGATAGGAGAAAGCTACAAGACAAGTTGCCTGTCTTTTATTATGAACAATATGGACCTAAGATGGTTTCACTATGATACACTGGAACATGGGATCAGCCACCCATACACCCTTGAGTTATTCTGACAGCCACTTGTGTTGTTTTGTTACTGTAACTTTTACACAGCACAGCTCCTATGGATCTGTTTTAACTTAATTCTTTCTCCACTCACCCTGTGAAAGAACAAGTGCAGAATCATGTTCTAGCTCCTTTATTGAGTATAAAAAAAGATGCAACAAATAGCCTTGGCTATTAACAAGAGAAACCTTTTTTGTCTAAATAAAATACATAATCCTCATCTCAGAGTGCATTTACTATCAGCTTAAATTTCAGTGAGGCAAACCTGTCCCAGATACGTGCTCCCACCAAACCTCTGTGCTGGCCAGGCACTCATCTGGTTGTGCAGTCGCACTAGGGAAGTGATCTGGCAAACACAATTTTCCTGGGTTAGTTCTGATGCTAGTTCTCTGCTAGATCAACTCTTGTCTGAATGGTTAGATAGCCATCAGCTCCCAGAAGGAAATCAGACAGCACAGCTGGGGAAAGGGATAGACTGTTGTAATACTACACCCAAAGCATACAACTCCAAACACTGCATGCAAGTCCTAGAGTTTTCTCCTACAGTCAAGGCAGTAGCTTGACTGAGGTCTTGCCAAACTGTAACCAGCAAGGAAACCACAACCACTCTCAAGGTATAGCAAGGGTACATGGGTAGAATGAGAATCTATCTAGGAAGGGAATCTGCCATTTAAGCCTTGGATAACACGAATACAACAGCAAGATCACAATCATAGAATGGTTAGGTTGGAAGGGACCTCAAGGATCACCCAGTCCAACTCCCCTTGCCATGGACAAGGACACCTTCCACTACATCAAAGCCTCACCCAACCTAGCCTTGAACACTTTCAGGGATGGGGCATCCAGAACATCTATAGGCAACCTCAGAACCCTCATAGTAAAACATGTCTCTTGCAGTGTAGCCTGTCATGTCTTGTGTGACTTGACAGCCTCTCCTTGGCCACTAAGGACTTTCCCAAGCAAACCAAGTACTATGTAACTGTCTAATCTACTACTTTGCCACCACTCCTCCCACCCCTGGAACTAAAAAGCCAACCACCTCACCTTACTTAGAATCACCTAGATCAAACAGTCAAGTTTCAGAGCTATAAACCCTCCTTTAAAATCAGTAACTGACAAATACACTTTCCTGCAACAGTAGAGGGAGAAATTAAAAAGCTGTTAGAGAGGAATCCATCCCATGCAGAGAGAACTAGCACATCCTTAATATTCACCCTTCACTTCCAGCCTCCCTTCAGCCCCCATAGTCTGGCCCTGAGCAACCACAGGGCATCATGCAGTAGTCCAGGCTGCCTCTGCTGTCTGAGCTTCTGTTCCTGTGTTTGGGACAAGGCAGGACCAGTGGGAAGCAGCCTGCAAGCTGAATTTAGCCCCATCAGTTGGGCCATGGTGATTTAGTTCATAAGCTGCAACTGAAATTAAGACTCTTGCTGCAACCGTACTACATCTGATACTGACGTATCAAAGCTCTGCTCTCATCTACAAAGAAAGTCACAGCCCTGTCCTCAGACATTTGGCTGCAATGCTCTTGCAATCAAATGGAACAACACCTGGATTCTTGCCTCTTAGTGATGTCCAACAAGTAATCTGAGTGCACACCAATGAGGTCACTGGAGTTTATTTGAGTTCAGGAGCTAAACCACATGACAAGAACCTGCTCAATGCCTTTTGTGCAATTGCAGTCCTCTAGCAGCACTTGGTAACCCTGTATATTAAGGAAAACCAGTACTTCTCACTAAAACATTTGAGATAGTGAGTTTTGAGAAGTGAGTTTCCTTTGAACCATGTCTATACACACACAACATCACTAAATAGTCTTATTGATTTCTCATCCTCAAAGACCACAGAAAATGCTTACAAATATCTATTTTGCAGCCTAAATTACTATCCATTACAATTGCATCCCCACAACTCTGACTTGGAAGTATACCATGGCATTATTCTTAATTTAACCTCAATCCAACTACAGTTTAGATGAAAATCACCCTACAGAAGCAAATTGCTACAAACCAGCTGGCTTTATTATGGCATTAACAGCTTGAATAGATCATACCAACTTATTCATTCTATTCCTCCCAGGAAAACACTACTATTCAGAAAGCCCAGTATGTAACATCAAGTTAGCAAATGCAAAAGTACTCATCTGAGACTCTGCAAGAATGAATTTCTTACTCATACCTCTGTCACCTAAAGTCTAGCAAAAGGTAACCTGGGTCAGGCACACTAAGCCACATTGCATCACACTAGATAGTGTTTACATTCAGAAGGCTGTTTTAAAAAACATACCCTTTAACACTACAAGACTGGACAGATCAGCAAGTACTTACGAGAAGCAATTGGTTCACCGAGCGACCTCCTAACACCAACATCACAAGAGAGAGTATGACAAATGAAGCAACCTCTTGACCTCAGGTATTAAGGTACCCATGTACTTCCTATGAGTCAGTGATAGCAAGGATTTTCTTCTGGTTTTCCTAGGAAACTAATACATCCTCAGCAGGCTATAAATGCAGCCCAACTGCAGAGGCCAAGTTTTCAAAACAAGTCTAGGAGTTCTAGGTTTAAAACAATAATCCATACAGAAAGCCTAAAGTTCTTTTCTGCAAATGGGACATGATATATTTCTGCTACAAGCCTTAAATAGCCCAACCAAAAAAGAAAAAACCCACCATATTTTCCTCTAAATTTCTATAAAAACACTGTTTTCAGTCAGTTTGGGATAAACTACCAGTACTACTAAGATTCATATCCTAACCAAAAAGCACTATTTTACTGCATTTTACTCCCTATAGATGAATAAGTCCCAGCATGAAAAGCAGTAAGAGAGAGTAGAAGCCTTGTGTTACCAAGTGGCTTTGTTTCAGAACTCGGGTAGGTTCTGCAGAAATCTAAGCCCCTCCATCTGCAGGCAGAATTCAGCCTACTACTGCCTGTAAAAGGTCAATGCTGTACAGCAGTGCTTCCTTGAGCCACACAGCATTGTTAACTCCCACACAAAACCATCCACCAATGAACAAACAATCCCCCCTCTTATTCGTGAGGATTTCTGGGGAGTTACCACTGGTTATAATTTAACACATTAATATAGTTGAATTTGTAATTTAGCACAGCAAGGATATAGGATATGGCAAACAGTCTATTCATTGGACTATCAGAAGCCAAATTTATCAAATAATGTATCCCCTTGGGCCAGAACCTCATTCTCTCTGCTGTACATCTCAAATATTTTGTGCCATTAGCCTTTTAGACTCTACCCATTTTAAATCAACCGTATTACCAAGATTTAGAAAAACAAAACACAAAAACCTACTGTCTTCTAATGCTCACATTAGTCAAAGGATGGTTTTCTCAGGGGACAGGAACAAGAAGAAACTGTTTACTTTTCTCCACTGGAGATCAATACACCCAGGGCAGAGAAGATAAAACCCACCTCCAAAGAATACCAAGGGGTGTTCATTTCTAATGCAGCAATGAGAGAACCAGCTAGAGACTTTACTCAAGAAACAGGAGATTCACTTACCTAGATAACTATTTAAAAACTGCCTTTCCTTCCATTTTGAATTACTAGTTTTGTTTTCCCACTGATATCAACCTTGTACTTGCCTGTGACGAAAAAAGCTACCTGGGAGTTTGCTTCTCAAGCACTGAGAGCGTACTTCCAACCTCATGTTGGCTCACTTGCAGTTGTAAAACAGTTATCTACCAAATTTAGAAGCTGCCTCTAAATTTATTATAAACATACAGGCCTCAGAATAGGCTAAGAACATTTGCTCAAGACATTTGCTCAATTGAGTACGCTAGACACAACAGCTATTTGTAATTACAAGCCGAAGATCTTCCCCATCACCTATCCTCAGTTTCATATTCCAATACAAGCAAGCTTAATATCCTTGTACTTTAGGCAGTAACAGTACAGTTCCACAAGGAACTTTATTTCCATTTTTGCATTAATACTGCTATTGCTGCAAGAAGAAATGTATTCTTCAGTAAACTCAGTGCTCTCTCACACTCAGAATTTTTTGATCCAAGTAATCTGATCCAAATCTCTCCAATCAAGCAATCCCACCTCGCAAGTTTGAGAGCACATTCCAAAGCAGAGAAGCAAACACAGCCACTCCTGAGCAGAAGACGGAATGGTTACTTGTAAAGCAACATGGATGAATAAAATCTGTAACACTACATGGAATACCTCTGTGTTCCAAGTACAGATATCCAGGGATTTCAACAGCAGTTTCTTTTAGAGGTCGCTCTTCTCACAGAGCCTGACCATGATATCTCAGGGTCTAATGAAGCGAGGCACACGTTTAGGTGGATTAGTGGATTCAAGAGGGTGCCTGTAACACCCCAGACAGCTCACAGCTTCAGAAATTCAGAAGCCTTCAAGTGTTGCAATTCCTGTTCAACAGGAACAAGAATCGCATGCATCCTAGAACAAAAGCACTGTGCAACCTGGCTGAAACCCTGCAAGCCCTACCTAACAGCAGCGAGGAGGCCTGCAAAGGCAAAGTCACTCACCCTTCCATTTCAAGCCAGCCTGCCCCCCCCCGCATCTCCCTGCGCGCTTAAAGGGAAGAAATACAAACTCCTCCAAGCCCGTGTCACATCCATGCCTGGAAGAGCGACCTATTTCAGGGCAAGGTCCAGCAGCCAAGCATTAATCCCCCCACTCTCCCGCGTTAACACGCAGCATGGCACCGCCAGCCCAGGATTCGCAGGCGGCGCAGGCTTTGCCTCCCCAGGAGCGGGAGACACCGGGGCGCCCGCCCCCCCCCCACCCCGGGCCCAGAGCTGCCCTGCCCGAGGGCGGCAACAATGCCCTGCAGCCGTCGCTGCCGCAGCGCCGAGGGAGGCCGGGGGCTGCGCCCTCCCCAAGGCTTTCGTGCGAGGGGAAGCCGGGGCGGCCCCGGGGGGCGAGGAGAGGAACTCCCCACAGCCTCCGCCGGCGGGAGTGGGACCGCCCCAGGCTGACAGTGGCCGCGCAGCCGCCCCAGCCCTGCGAGGAAGGGCCAGGCGGCTCGGCAGGCCCCGCGCAGCCAGCGCGACCGGGCAGGATGCGGCGGGGGCAACCTCGGCCTCGCCGCTCCTCGCCAGCGGTAGCGGCATCCCCAAGTCCCGCTCACCTCTCACCAGCGGCAACAACCTCACCTCCGCGCCGCTGCCCCGGTGCCGCCCTATTTAAGCCGAGCACGGCGGGAGCGGCGGCTACGTGTGCTCAGCCCGCCTCCTGCCCGGCGGGCGATGGAACCCCACACCGCCCCCGCCGCTTCGCCCGCCTCCTCTCCCCTGCCCTCTGTCTCTTCCTCGCGCCCCGCCCCTGCGCCTGCCGTTGCTCCTGCCCCTGCCTCCTCACCCCCTGCCCCTGCCTCGGCCCTGCCCCTGCATGCTCACTCCTCGCCCCCGCCTCCCGCTTCTCCTTCCCCTGCCCCCGTCCCTGCATCCTCTCACCGCGCCGCTGCCCCCGCCTCCCTGCCCTCTCCTGCCCCTTCCCCTGCCCCCGCCTCCTCCCCGCTCCTGCCCCTGCCCCTTTTCCTTCCCCTGCTGGTGTCCCTGCATCCTCCCCCGCTCCACTGCCCCTACCCCGCCTCCCTGCCCTGCCACCGCTTCCGGCCCCTGCCCCTGCCCGCAACCCCGGCACGGAGCTCGGCTCCTTCCCCTCTCCGCCACTCCCAGCCGGTAGGGGCATCTCTCGGGTGTCCCGGGCTGTGGGTGCCACGGTAATTCACATAAAGCCCCGGTGGGAGGGGTGGGAATGCGGGCACAGATCCAGGGACAACACAGAGCAGTGGGAAGAGCACAAGCAGTGCAGCCTTACGGGTCTGCGGGGACCGACTGCGAGGAAAGTCTTCCCCGTGGCTTTGCAAAAGATACCGGCATCGGTATAAACAGGCCGCAGGGATGCATGTCTTACCTGGTCTGTCCAGCCTGGAGGAGACTTGAGGGAGTTCACTGCTCCCTCAACAAGGGGAGGAGGAGCAGGCTCTGATCTCTTCTCTCTGGTCACCAATGACAGGACTCAAGGGAACGGCAAGATGTGCCAGGGAGGTCTAGGCTGGATATTAGGAAAAGGTTCTTCACCCAGAGGGTGGTGGGGCACTGGAACAGCTCCCCAGGGAAGCAGTCACGGCACCAAGGCCGACAATATTCCAGAAGCACCTGGACAATGCCCTCAGACACACGGTGTGAATGTTGGGGCTGTCCTGTGTGGGGACAGGAGCTGGACTCTGTGATGTTTCAGTGCAAAAGCACTGGAGGAGGACAAATGACCTTTGTTGCAATCCGGGGAGTCATCTGTTCATCACTGCTAAACTTTATTTTTTTGGGGGGGGGGGGGCTGCGGGTTTGAGGGGCACCCTAGTAAAGCAGAAGCACCCAGGGCCCTGTCAGTGACCCCTGACACTTATCCGAACTGGCTGTGGTTCGGCCCTGTCTTCATCAGTCCGTTTGACCATCAACCCACATCTCAAAGTCCCACTGTGTTGCACTCTGCACTGCCATAGCTTTCCTGTGTGTCATGGGTGTTATGTGGGTTATTTTAAGTGTGTGTGTGATTTAAGACTATATATATTCATATATATGTAATATTTTGCTAATTATTGGAGGTACTTTTATTTTACATAAAGATAATCACTGTTTCCTGATATTTCAGTTTATAGTTGAGGGTACCACGCATAGGACTTCCTACAAAATAAGTTTTTGAACAAAGGTATGAGCCCATCTTCACTTTTTAGCACAAAGGAGGTATGCACTTGAGAAGCTGCTGATAGTCCCCACTTAACTGCATGTGGGTTCACATGGTGTGGGGGCTCAGAAATGCAAAATAAATTCCTTTCTCAGGAAAGGAAACGGAAGCATGTAATCCAGGAGTGCATCTGATTGATTGCAGCTGCTCATGGGAAGGAAGGCTGTAGCACCACAAAAGCTAGTCCCAATAAAGCCACGTCTGAGCTCTGCTGTCTTGTTCCTATTGCACCACATATAGATGCAGTCAGACTCTGCCAAGTGATTTTTGCATTATATCCAGGGTTTTGAAAGGAGGAATCAAGTGATGTAGAAATACACCATCTCAGGCATTGGTGACTTCATGTTTTGTCCTGAATGAATCTAGGTTCCATCTGCCAACCACCAAAACTCATTATGATTTTATCTACTATACTAATTAATCCTGCATTATCGTATCTTTCTCCACATCTGGGTTTCTAAAGACCATAAACAATATTCTAGCCCTCTCTCAGACAACCCTCCATGAACTAATTTTCTCTCATCTCTCACTGGAAAGAGAGTTTCTAAACACTCTCTCTCCCTGGTACCTATCTTTTAATGAATACTGTCATCAATTTGACACTTTAAAAGTCCCAGCTACACAATATTTAAATAAGTATCACACTAATGCGAGGTATCACCTCTCTACTACTACTTGACACTCACCAGACTATACATCCAGGGCTACATTACTCTCTGAAATTGGCTTTTACAGCTGATCAAGAAAGAGAGGGACTCGGTCTCAACCAAATTACATAGAAAAGCATATGCAGACAACAGGGAAATAGGAGCTGTACATAAACAAAATCGTCAATGACAGAATTGGATTCATACACAGGGGAGCTAAGGAAACTAGCTCCTGTGAATCACTGTGGGCTAGGATCCTTTAACAACTACATGGGCATTTTTAATTAATTTGAGACGTCACCAAATCTTTATCTGCATATGGGGCATACAGGCTTTAAATCCATTTCACTAGAGAAATCAGCTCTCATTAAGTAAATCACATAAACCAAATAAGTAAATAGATTCAAAAGATTATTCTGGCTTTCTTGTTTAAAGGGAATTCCCTGTATTCCAGTCTGTGCCCATTGCCTCTTGTCCTTCCACTGGGCACCATTGAGAAAAATCTGCCTCTGAAAAATCCTAGCTCGCTCAGCCTTATCTCATGACAAAAGCTCATGACAAGTCCCTTTATGATATTTATGATCCTTCACTAGACTCTGTCCGGTACATCCATTCCTTTCTTGTACTGGGGAGCCCAGACTGGATAGAGCTCTCCAGGCATGGCCTTCCCAGTGCTGAGTAGAGGGGAAGGATCATCTCTGCTTGATTGCCTGCATGAGGGGATGGACCACTTTTCAGCTTGGAGAAGATGATCCTGAAAAAAATCAGTCAGCTTTCGTGGACTCCTCTCCAGGACTATTACCTTAACAGGGCAAATACCTTGTAAATAGATTACCCGAAAGAGAGGATTCCTATTTCAGAAATGTATGGATACTATAGAATTTTCAGTACCAGTATTTGCTTTTCCCAATAATGTTGGTGTCAAAGTACTGTTCTTACATATATGTATTGGCTATCATTGACAAAGTAAATTAAACAGCTGCTGAAAAAACAGATCTCTTTCCTATGTTCTTTTTCTTTTGATTTACAGGGCATGCACATTGCATTACTTGAATTGGGTTATGATAACTGTGTAATTTGAGAACCATCCCAAGTGTACAGTTTTTATACAAAAAAAATACCTGGCCTTCTACCACAATGTATCTGCATCTGCTAACACTTGCAAGGAACCTCAAGAGAAGAAAGCCAAAGAAATGTTATGCAAATAAGCACTTTAAAATGTCTAGCATATATTGCAATTATAAAATATAAGCTACTGGGTCCATGGAGCAGACATAGTTACTTATGTCTTATCAACCCTCTTCCTAGTGGGAAATGCAATAAGGTTTGTTTTGCTTTTTTAACTGTTTCATACACTTCAGAAAGGGAATGTAAGTAAGTCCTGATAGGAAATGCCAGGTAGCGGGAAGGAGAAGTGGGGTCACTCCATAGCAGGGAGTGAGCAAGGAGCTGAGGGCAACTCCAGAGGAGGCAACGTTCTGCTGCAGGAGCGGTGCAAGGGCACCTAGGCAGGTGATACCAAGTGTTTTTGCCAACAGCCCTGGGCAAGTTGGGATGATGAGTCAGGGCTGGGGTCCATGCAGAGATCCAGTGGGGAACAGCAGCAGCAAGCACCAGGAACAGAGACAGGGCTGGGACACATGTCTGGGGCCCATCCAGGAGGCGGGGCTGGAGACAAGCTACCTGCAATGTCCCTCCAGGCTCTATCAAGGAAAAATAAATCAGGAATCCGGGAGAGGACAGGATAGGACTGGGTATGGCAAAACCCAGACCTGGGCTTAAGTGGAGCCCCATGACAACTGGGCAAGGGTATGGGTGGCGGTCCCAGTTGAGACTGCTTGGTGCCATTGAGGTCAACGAGTGTTCCCAGGGCCCTGGCAGCAACACCGGTGTGTGCCACTCTCACAGAAATATATAGCATGTGCTTGGTTGCTTGTACCTGATGTATTCATAGAATCATAGAATAGTTTGGGTTGGAAAGGATGCTTAAGAGTCACCTAGTCCAAATCCCCTGCAATGAGCAGGGACATCTTAAGCTTGATCAGATTGCTCATAGCCCTGTCCAACCTAACCCTGAATGGTTCCACAGAGGGGGCATCCACAACATCTCTGGGTAACCTGTTCTGGTGTTTCATGACCTTCATCATAAAAAATGTCTTCCTTATGTCAAGTCTGAATCTACCCTATTGTAGTTTAAAACATTTACGTGTTGTGCTATCACAACAGGCCTTGCTAGAAAGTTTGTCCCCATCTTTCTTATAAGCCTCCTTTAAATACTAAAAGGCAGCAATAAGATCTCCCCAGAGCCTTCTCCAGGCTGAACAACCACAACTTTTTCAGTCTATCCTCGTAGGAGAGGTGTTCCATCCCTTTGGGAGGGATGTGGGAGAGGCTCACGAGCATGTCTAGGGATATTTTAATGGTCTAAGCTTATTCTCTGTTTTGTTTCCTTATATTTTAAGATGCAAACCTCCTTGAGTTAGCTACATCCAACACTGTTTAAAGTGGTGGGTAGGCATTTATCTTTGGAAAGATATCTTATACTATGCATTCTGGTAATGAAATTCCTGTTTCTTATATAGAGATGGACCTGGAGGAATATTTGAGTACTATTTCATGTAACAAACCACTTAATGCCATTAAACATTATTATTTGAAGTGCTTAGATTTATTTTTATGTAACATTCATGGATACCTGCATAACGGTACTTTAGAAAACTGATTTTCCAAAATCTCTCTCTAGAAATATAAAGAAGCAACAAACTTCCGCTAGAGTCAACCTCCTTAGTTTTCTTTATCTCAAAAATAGCTACACTAAGTTCCTTCCTTATACTTTATGCTGTGAAACAGTGGCAGATCCTGTTGCAGTGCTGTTTATCCCCTGTGTGATTACACAAATTTTATATTACTGTATCTCATTTATTTCTGAGGCTTTAATCACTACCACATTAAGGGATCACTCAGATTAAGGGATTTGAGTCTCTTAATCACTACTATAAATTTGGGATCTATGAAGTACATGGAGTCCCTAAAATGAAGTTTAATGGTACTCACAGCATGTTACAGAGCACACAGTTTTCATCTGGCTGCAAGTGCCATACAGACTGCCAGACAGACCAATGCCGGCCAGCTTCTCCTTGGAGCAACCTGAGAGCACCTCAAAATCTTAATCAGGCTCTCACCATACTATTTTTTTTCATTGCTGGTGTGATACCTGAGTCTTTTTGTTGTAAGAATCAATAAGGATAATCATATAATCGTAGAACTGCTTGGTTGGAAAGGACTTCAAACATCATCCAGTTCCAATTCCCTTGCCAGGGGCAGGAACACCTCCCACTAGATCAGGTTGCTCAAAATCCCATCCAGCCTGGCCTTGAACACCTCTGGGGATGGGGCTTCCATGACTTTTCTGGGCAACCTGTGCCAGTGTCTCATCACTCTCATAGTAAAAAATAACTTCCTAATATCTAATCTAAATCTCTCCTCTTTCAGCTTAAAACCATCACCCCTTGTCCTATCACTGCACTCCCTGATAAAGAGCCCCTCCCCTGATTTCCTTTAGGCCTCCTTTGAATACTGGAAGGCTGCTCTAAGTTCCCCCCAGCGCCTTCTCTGCTCTGGGTTGAACAACCCCAACTCTCATCCTGTCCTTGTATGGGAGGTAGTCCAGCCCTCTGATTATCTCCATGTCCTTCCTGTGCCAAGGGCCCCAGGGCGGGACGCAGTACTCCAGCTGAGGTATCACAAAAGCAGAGCAGAGAGGAAGAATCACTTGCCTTGCCCTGCTGGTCACACTTCTTTTGATGCACTCCAGGATATGGTTGGCTTTCTGGCCTGCAAGTGCACATTGCTGGCTTGTGTTGAGCTTCTCATCCACCAGCACCTTCAAGTTCTTCTCTTCAGGATTACTCTGAATTTTAATATATAGTCAAAACACCCCAGTGACTGGGTCTCTATATAATTACTTTTTTCCCCACAAGCAAGGACAGCATGGCAGTCTGTATATGTTCTCCTTGGCTGAAAAAAACCAAAGCTTCTAAAAAATTAATAGATCAATTAGCAGGGTGAAAAGAACAACAATTTTAAATTCAGACTTAAAGTTTAGTGTTAAATAGAAATTATTTAAATTGATTAAGCCAAACTTCAGTCTAGATTAGCTAAACTAAAAGTAATTGTTTAAGATATGTGAACATTTTACAGTTTCTCTTCCTATTTGATCACTCAGTCATTATTTGTGTTTTGAAGTTAATTTGTATTACAAAGACATTTAAAAAGAAATGATATAACCAATCAATTAGAAAGAGCAATTTTAATCTATGCTCCCTGCAATAGCAGCCAGCACTGCTTGGAGTATCTGATCATGGTGACAGAGTGCTGAGTGCAGACACCTGCAAGACCAGCAGGCAGGGGCTCTTAGTAGCAGTGACAACCCGTGAAGCGCAGGCTTCTCCTGCCAGTTGCAAGCATTCTGTGTACTCTAAACCAGACCGCTCTGCCAAGCTGCTTTACTGTCTTCCTGGGCTCTGTTTGCTTCTCCCTGGAGAGGTCAGCACTCACTCTTGCTGGCTGGCACACGCCGCTTTTGTTTAAAAAGGGCAACAGGTGGCAATGCTCACCCCAAGGTCATGGAAGAGTCCATGTCTCCCAGCTGCCCAGTATGCCCATAGCCAGCAACGAAAACTGCACTCCTGTTCCCATCCCACTTACATGGCAGCAGGTACCACTGCAGTTATGCTTGTGGTTTCCATTGTATGAGGATTTGCTGATAGAACTTAAAAAAACACACGTATTTCTGGCAGAGTTTTTTTAACTTTTATTTGCCTGAAGTGACCATGGATAATGAGAACACAGGAGTATTAATGTGGAGGGCTGAGTACATTTTAAAACATAGCAAGATTAAAATAGGTTTGCAGCTGAAAATTTCTTAATAAGCCTGGAAAAGGGAGGTTTTTTCTTACTCATTTTTATGTTTAGGTTATTAACTGCACACCTGCAAGGTTAAATACAGGTGCTGCTCTTTTCACTAAACCCATAGTGTTTCAGAGTGAAACCACAAATTTCACAATTGTTTAGCAAATCTCAAATGTGGTCAAAAGTTCATCATCCTGTACTTCCCCTTCAGGTTCAATATTAAAAAAAAATGCAAATGAGCAGACTGTATAGGCTCTTTCACATTACAAGAGCACAAATGCAAACTTTCCTCTGCTCTCTTTGACTAGCTCACCTTAACAGGCATTATAAAGCTGAGGCAATCTTTAGGTAATCTTTAAGAGGTTAGCTGGTAACAAATTAGAAAATTCAGAAATGTAGTATTTGCTGTTAACAAAAACAAAGGAAAAAGCAATCCAAGAGCTAGTAACTTTTCCAAGAGTGATTTTTCCCCTCATGGCAACTGCTTTATCCTCTGTAATGGCATATCTCTATTCTGCCTTCAGTTGGCATGTTACCTCCTCAGCCTGGGCTCCAGGGCACCCTGCTGGTCAGCACACATGACCCTCATGTTCTGCACTCATTTTGGAAAGAAAGCAATGTTGCAGCAGGGGCATCCCATAGCAAGTCCCTCTTATTATGTACAGACTCATCTTGAACCATCGGTGGTAACAGCTAAAGCCGAAAGATAACTTTCAGCTTTGTAAAAATATGAGTTCCACCATTTTTCTTCTGTACACTCCATATTCTCTAGCTGCCTTTGAAGGCTCATCCAATTTAACTTCCTCTTGACTGCTATCTATCCCACTAAGCCCAGGCTACAAACCCTGGAGCAGCCACAGTCACAGACCATGCTAAGTTATTGGAAATCTTGTCTTCACAGGTACAAAAGGACCTTTATTGTGTTCCCAGAAAGTCGTGGAGGGCATGGCTTTGCCTTGTGTAGAAGGAGTTTTGCCTCCCACAAAAAGGTGGTCTGAGCTTGCCTAGAGTGTCAGCATCCAGCAGCATTGTGCAGTCATTCAGAACACAAAGTAAAACGTACATCATCCTAAATTCAGGGAAATGGCAAAAGATGTTTCCTGAAATTTATTATCATCTACTGTAGTAAAGTGTGGTGAGCCATGAGGACATTTCTGACAAGTTAATTTGTAAGAATTGTGACATGGAAATACAAAGGAGGCAAAGGGAATACAGAGATCATCTTTTTTCAACCAGTCCAAACAGGCCATATGCAGTAATGGTCTCCTCCTGGTCTCTATAGTAACTAATAAGCCAGCACTCAATTTTTAGCAGTTCTTTAGCTGATTACATATGCATAGGAACACTGGGACCAGCTAACAGACTAATTTAACTTCTTCTTGCCCCTAGCTTCAACATATTCTGGATTAGGATATTAATAATTCACAATGAGTACAGTGTGATCTGCTGCTGCTTAATGAGTTTATATCTACAATAAGATGACACTGGTTTTCCACACTTGCATCTACCCTCAGTATGATGAGATTTTAAACATACATATAACTTAAGAATGTGTATGTCGTAAAATGCAAGTCCTCCAGCAAGTGAAAAATTCCCTTCAGCATCCATAAAAGATTCCCACACAAAGCATATGTATTTGACCGAAGTGTCTCTGACAATTTACAAACTCCAAGTATCCAAACACCTTATGATATTAAAAAAAAATTATCAAGAAAGAACCATTATTGAGCTTTTCCGATTATAGAGCCTGTGGTGCATTGGCAGAGCAGTGCACCCTTCTGCCAAGCAGGGACTTCTCTGCAGGACATGCAAATATTGAAGGGCCTCCTCACCAAATAGTAATTGCATAGCACCTCTGGATAGAGAAAGAGCAGCCTAAATCTAGGGAAACAGAACTCCAGACTTTTTTTTGGAGAAAGGCTCTCTTTTTTACTCATTTGAGACCATAACTATAAAAGTAATTGCCTGATTGTCCTCAAGAAATAAAAAGATTAAACAAATTCAAAATGAAATGTTGAAAATATTGTATCTACTTGTATCTTTCCAATAACACACCAATTTTAAGATTTATGTAATTATTTTTGTGCATCAAAATTCCCTACAAATGACTTCCAGTCAAGTTCAACAGAAACAAGTTAACTTCTGGAGAGGGGCTGTCAGGTTAGTCTAATTCTCTCAGCCCTACTTCTACTGAAATCGAAGACAAGATTCCTCTGGCTTTCCACATGGTAAGGCCTAGTACAGAGAAGGTTATCTCAAATTTGCTTAATTTTTTCCTCCAGCAACTCCAAATCCAGACCTAAGTGCCTCATAAAAAAAAAAAAAAAAAAAAAAAGAGTTCATTTTTCTTCCTCAGACACTCTTCCTCGCTCAATGTAAACTTGCTTCTTCTTTCAGTAACTTCGATGCACAAAAGTTTTCCAGCCTCTCAGTTAGCTAAAATGTGCTTTGTTTTTTTTTATAAAACCTTGTATTAGGATTTGGGATTTTTTTTGCAAGGTGGAAAGAGGGCCAACAGTGAGAAGACGTGGTCAGTTGGGACAACCAGGAGGGATCTGCAGCCCTGTTAAATTCCCTTTTTTCTCCAGAAGCCACATTTCTGTCCTACTTCCTACCACACAGAAAACCTGGGTTTTTTTCCAAAGCAAGCAAACAAATGGATTTTATTTCAGTCCTTCAGGTCATAGAAAAGCACTTGGTTGGGATAGATCAGTCAGGATTAAGTAATTCTTTTTCTTGTGTGCAAGCTTTAGAAATAAGTCCAGAACTCATACACTGCCTCTCAGGATGGTTATGAAAATTTCATTTTCAACTTGATGCTATCCTGTAGACTTTCATTTTCCTATATCTGTTTTATTCATACATGTTTTGTGTGCATATGTTTGAAGCAGACCTATTCAGAAAGCTATTTATATTTAATAATATTAGACTTGCTACAAATCTCACAAGCAACAAGAATATTTGGGTTGAGTGAAAAGAAAAAAAATGTTCCACCAATATCCTGTTTTGTCAAGGCACCAACAAAGTGGGGAATATTCTTGTTTATATGTTCAGCACCTGAAAGTACACAGTGCAAATGAAATTCAGAAAGAATATGGAGATATGTTTAAGATCTCTGCACAGCTGAGAAGCATGCACTCTGTATCTTACCCTGACTGAATGGGCTTGCAAATAAGTATAGGACATAGTGATTATACATCTTATGAGTATTGTAACATCATAACTAAAGCACAGGCATCTAATGCTATATCTCTCCTAAATTTCATCAGGCTACACGTCCTGATAATGTCCAGAGTGTTTTCCAGGTAAGGTCAATAGCAACATCAAAATCTTTGGATTGTGGATAGGAAGAAGAGATTGTCAGGGGAAGTCAATTGATGAAAAATTATTTTAATATCTTAGTCATTACTTCCTAACTTGTTCTTTATTCCAGAGAGAGTCTGTACGTTGACAGTCCACATGCTGTTGCCACACTATGACCTCATTTTTCAGGAGGACACCTTTCGCCTGCTAAACTACTACCCCAGCACAGTTATTCCACATCTCCCACACCAGGAAAACAGGCCAGTTTTGGCATCAAGATTCATTCTATAGCATCAGAAATGATCCAGCTTGCACAGGTTGCAGATCTCATCGGCAAATTGTGGACCAAATTGAAAGATGCAATATTTAAAGTAATATTTATGTGAGGCTTCTGGGGGGATCTATGATATATAACCAGTAACAGGGTTGACCTGACACATGCACTGCTGGGTAAGCAAAATCCCAGACTGAATAAAAGGAGCAAGCCAGCAAGGATTTCTGAGACCAACACCAGGTTACTTAAAACCATCCACGTACTCCTGCTTCTCTCTCTGCCGCAGGGTATCTCAGAGAGCTACTATCACATCTGGAGTGGGAATCACTTCCAATTTGGTTCTCAGGGGCATGGCTACAAGCCAGGAGAGGTAAATCAGAAATTAAAAACCTTCATGAGCAGCTGCTGGGTTAAGCAAGGTCATAAGGAAAGGAAACCAAGGACCTTTTCCATAAGCTAGGGGAAAACCATAATATTCATGATAAAGACTCCGTCCTGCACCTTGGGTGTAAAATTTCAGCCCAGCAAAACCTTACAGATCTTTTCCATTCAGTTCACTCTGGCCCCACAGGCAGCTCACATGCATCCTCACATGGTGTAGCAAAATAAAGGAAGCGAGTTTTTTCTCAACCGAGAAAAAAACACATAAATGAGTAAGTGCTAAAGGGACATCTCTGCACTAGTGCTCTCAGTGATACAAGATGATTAAATAATTGGCAAAATTAGCCCAGAACTGACACTCTACTTAAATAGACAAACCAGTCCAGATGGCTTTGAATAGCCGATTATCCATCACCGTTGCATAGAACAAGCATGACCTGAGAAGCACAACAAATGCAGTTCCCTCTCTGCAGTCACTAGGAGCTGAAGAGGTTTAGCCTTTCGTGGTCATTTATCTCCTTGTCACAGCAGAACATGGCACAGTGCAGCATTTCAGATAGTCTCCATGCTCCGGATCATGCTTCAGCTTTATTCTCCTCCAATACAGCATACCCAAGACCCCATGTAACACGCTGCACAGAACTGAGCATGGATCATTTGCAAGGAAACAGCAGAAGATGAGTGATGAACAAAGACTTGATTTTGTTTTCAGTTCCAAGCCAGCATCACTGCATGAACACAGAAGGCTGTTCATTATCATTTGTGGCCATTAGAAGACGGGAAGTTGGTTAGTACCATCCCTAATTTCCTGGAGGAAGGGAAAAGCAGAGGTGTCTCCAACTCCAGGGAATTCTTCCAACATTGTCTACCCTCTGCAGCAGCCTACACATTGCAGCGCCTTCAAGCACAGTCAGCCAAATACTGTATGTCAGAGCAGTTAACTGCTCCCCAATTTCTTCAAGAAAGCATCCAGTTTTTTTCTTGAAAAGCTGGCAAACATTTTTTAATGAGAATACAGATCAAACTTGTCCTTTAAACTTTAAGTTCTAGAAGAAATTACAATCAGTAATTCTTCTTTCCAGCAATCCTCTCTACCATGTAATGAGTTGAGCCTAAAGAAAGCTCAGTCAGCCCCGGGTCTCCGAAGACATATGCAATCACACTGACCCTTTGAAGTAACAGGCTACTTTTCCCTATTCCCCTACCCAGCTTCACTTACACAGCAACTTAATTCTTGAAACCTTATACAGGCACAAGCATACCATGCTGCTTCCACAAATCACCTGTTGAAAGACCAGGTATCTGAGTTTTATTTTGCTGGAAATACTGTACTATTTGCTCATCTGAATATTTAAATTTTGCTGCTTTATGTTCCTCACATCTGTTTGTGGAAGGTCACATTCAATGAGCACATCCAAATCCACTACACAGTGGCCTGTCTCTTCCTTCCTGACTACCCTAGTTAGCAGGAAAAACTCCATGACTTCTCAAACAAAACGTTAGCTACGGTAATACGTTGAAAGAAGATATTCAAGTAGTTCCTGCTCCACTGGATTAGCTTTATCGTCTTATTCAGTGCAAATTGTTAATGTACATTTGTGTAGTTGCCTATTCACGTCCATATCACACAAGCCTGGTGTTTACAGATAGCAGAGTTGGGAACCTGCAAGACTTACAAAATGATTTAAAGATGACTGGTTGGAAATTATTTTCCATTTTTAACTGTAACTGTCTGGTAATTACATACCTCTTGCTTCCCTTCCGCTTAGCATGGGTACACATAGTGATACGAACTTCATCAGAGATTTAGGCCCCAACTCTAAACCCACCATGTCCAAAGGTAGCTCTCTCACATTTCTGCACTACTGATCACAACCATCGGAAGCCAGACCATCTTCCACATAAATTCAACAGCAGCAGTAAAAGCCCACTGAACCCTTGGCATTTACCATCTCTCCTGGGTAAAAAAAAATCTACTTTGGGGTCAGTTCAAGAATTTTCTATGTTAATAAGTTGGGAAGGGGAAAAGTGCTTAGGGTTAGTTTGTTTTCATGCACGCTATTCCTACCCTTTCCTGGCTGGAGAGAGAAACCTAGCCCTGAAAGTTTGTTTGGTTTTTTTATAGAGTTAACACCTCTTCAGAAAGGCTGGATCACCTGAGTTCTGAATTTACCACCTCACTCCGCAGTGGTGTTTCATAGCTTTGCCACTTTACAGTCATGCTGCTGGGAGCACTTCACAGCAGAGCAGTCTGGCACAACAAGGGCTTGAGCTACATTCATCTGTGCTCCCTGTGAAAGTCCAAGAAAAATAGTGTTTGTTCAAGTTTATACATGCACTGGCATGTTTGTTCAAGGATGTGTCAAAGAAACAAGGCGTCCTGAGCTGTCGTCTGCGGTACAAAGATATTCTAATACTGAGGCTGCCTTTAAGGAGGAACTCTTTGTGCTTCAGAGAGCTCTTGTTGTGCAAGGTGAAGGTCTAATGTCTGGCTGGATTAAGTTGTGCCACAGCAATCCTGAGACCACACTGTCCTGATTAAGCTTCAGGCACTCAGATAAGCTCACATTATGTACATGAGTGCAGGAAGAAGGGAGAAAGCATTCAATGCTGGAACAGACTAAGAAGGGAAAGACTCTTATACACTGCAGTAAGGGCAGAAAAGTTTGGACAAAACTGAAAAATCAATGCACAGACACTGTATCTTAAAGTATTGATCACAGTTCTGAAACAGGAACAGAAATAACACCCGATGAAGAAATCAGCATACTGGGAGATGGGTCAGCACCTGACTCTTGCACAAATCTAGGCTATAAAACCTGGTTGCTGATCTAGCTGACTATTTGTTTTAAATAAGTAGTTTGGCCAATGGTCATATAGCAGCAGAGAAATAGTCTGGCTTTTCCCTCAGGCCCACAGTACCTGGGAGCACAAACCACTTGGTTGTTGAGCCTGCATGCATCTTCCCAAGCAGGCTGTGCATCAGCAAAGAGATTTTTCTCCCTTACTCCCAGGTTCTATGTTGGATTAGCGATCACAAAATTAATTTCTACACCAGCAGCTCCCTGGCTCCAGTCTCCCTCTCATGGCAAGTATTCCCTTTTCCCTGTCCTTTATTCCCAAGGCATATCCTTCCTCTCTCCTGGCAGTAGTATTCCTGCTTCTCTGCCTGTAGAACTCCAGTCATCTAACCACAGCACATACCCTAATCTCCCTTCCCATACCCAACTCTTCTCTCAAACACAGCACCAGCACAGTTTACACACCCCAGCTACAAGAAGACAACCCACAAATTTGCCATCACCATTTTTCCCCTGCTCTAAGCAGCAGTCTAGATATATATAGAGGAGAATAAACACCCAAGAAAAAGATTCCTAGTCCCCTTTCCACTTCAGATCAGAATTTGAACCACAAACTTCTGGGAGCAAGGGTGACACCAATGTGGTGCACTTCCTAGGCAGCAGCTCTGGCTTCCACTTTGCAGGAACTGAGCACAACCAATGACAGCCCTGAGGACATTATGAAGAGAAGTCACAGCGGGGAGACATTCCATGAGGTTACACCTCTCCCTCCTCCCTTTTTGCAGTAATGCAAGGACAGGTTCTGGTCCATACTGCCCTGCACCAAGGCAAACTGATCAGTACAGCGGTACAAACCTGGAGTAACTATGGGACTAACTTCTGCAGACAGGTCTCCAGCAGCAGCTGCTAGAAGCCACCTGCATGGTGCAATGGATCATCAGCCTCTTACGCATATGATGCAGCAAAAGAGAAGAGGAAGTCCTGACCCATTGTGTGTCAGCACAAATTTCTAGTATGTTAAGAAACTTCCTGGGGGCTACGCAGCCAGTCGACGGTGGTCAATGGGAGCTTGCAAATCCTCATGGCTTAAAACTGAAAGGAGACAATTTTCAGCTGTAATTCCACTCCTTGTGAACTCCTGGTTCTCTGATGACCCCTTCCTACCCAAAGCACCATTCAAACAGAAACTGAGAGTATATCAGCCACATCAGCCAGCACCTACAAATCAAAAGCTCTGGCAGAGAGATCTTGCAGGACTTGAATCAGAAATGGAGAGCTAGAAACAAGTATTTGTGAGGACACCAGTCTCCTATCACTCCAATAAATGCTCTGAGATTTTACTTTTCAGGTAACATGTCACTTTAGGCCAAAGCCCTACAGTATGTTACATCTATTTTACAGACATTTTGTCTGATCTCTTTTTACTACCAGGATAGTTTTGAAAGAAGATACAACCCGCATATAACCTGACTCCACCTGAAGTGGAGTTATTCAGGTATACTCCGTTCCCTTCAAGGCAGAGAGGAATGAAAGCAGCAGTATGGGAGCTTATAAGACTCCACCCTGGCAGAAAGACGATTTCCCCCAGTGAATCTACTGCCTTCGGGTATAGCTATCTTTCCAGCATCTCCTCAAAGTCTGATACAGGAGGTGGTGGGGCTATAAACAAATCACAGGCAACTTTACAGGGCTGCCCAGAAGGCAAACTGGAGTGTGACTGAGGAGAGGTTGGTATAACTGAGCTGGCCTTTCAAGAACTCCTTTGAAGTTGAATATATCTTATTTCCAATCATTAAAGAAAACAGTCAATTTCTGTTTTACCACAAAGAAGAGGGTAATCATCTCCTAGTGCTCTAGTCAACATATTTTTTAATTCCACAATCTCATTTCCTAATTTCCTTCCAGACCTCCAGCTGTTGCAGAATCAGTCACAAGACACTGACATCTTTGATTACATCAAAAGCACGTCTCCTTTAACAATGTAGATCTTTTTGTGTTTCATGACATTGTCATCACTAGTAGAAAAAGCACATTTTCAGACTTTTGAGTCTGATCCTCCTGAGGTCAATTTTTCTGCTAACACACACCCAGACCAAACCAGGACTGCTCCCAACTAAGTCACAGTGATGCTGACTCCTTTAGGTTTCCGAAACTGCCCTGGGATTTAGCCCACAGTGGCACTGCCCGGCCATCTCAAATCTCAGAGCAGCATTATCTGCATTTCGCAGATTGAGAAAGAAGGGCAAAGAGAAGTGCACTGATTTGCCCACACAGCAAAATGAATACCAA
The DNA here is from genome assembly GCA_033558235.1 of Neomorphus geoffroyi. NCBI lineage: Eukaryota > Metazoa > Chordata > Aves > Cuculiformes > Neomorphidae > Neomorphus > Neomorphus geoffroyi. The sequence goes on along the minus strand of JAUMJM010000020.1, from coordinate 19,572,217 downwards.
GAATAAAAGCAAACCCGCAAAATATTTCTGCTTCTATGCCTATTGCTAAGACTTCAACAAAAAGTGGCAAGATAAACGTATATATTTGTTCTGTGTTACTGCATTGCCTATTCAGTAGAGACTAAATCTGAAAAAAGCAACTATTGTTACTTCTACTTCAAGATCTATGTTGCAAAACTTCCCTGATGCAATTCAGGGAAGGGTGGCAAAAGATATAGTCCCATATGAACATAGTGGGGCAAGGGTCCCTGGTGTCAACATGACAGCACTCAAAAGAGTTGTCATGGTTTGTTTCACCCAGAAAAATAATGAGTCTTGCCATGTCCACGTTGGGCAGTAAGTGCCCTGGCAAAACACTCTTTCCCCTGACTTGACTGTGCTCTCCACTCCGGATGGACTCTTGCAGCTAATATTTTGTAACTCCCTTTACTGCTAAAGTAACTTCTTGAGTACTAGATAAACTAGATACTGCCTGGCAGAGAAGGACCTGGGGGTGTTGGTTGGCAGCTGGCTGAACATGAGCCAGCAGTGTGCCCGGGTGGCCAAGAGGGCCAATGGCATCTTGGCCTGTATCAGACACAGCGTGGCCAGCAGAAGCAGGGAGGTGATTGTGCCCCTGTGCTCAGCACTGGTGAGGCCGCACCTCGAGTGCTGGGTTCAGTTTTGGGCCCCTCACTACAGGAAGGACATTGAGGGGCTGGAGTGTGTGCAGAGAAGGGCAACGAGGCTGATGAGAGGACTGGAGAATAAGCCCTATGAGGAGAGACTGAGGGAATTAGGGTTGTTCAGCTTAGAGAAGAGGAGACTGAGGGGAGACCTCATCACTGTCTACAACTGCCTGAAAGGAGGTTGTAACGGGGTGGGTGCTGGTCTCTTCTCACAAGTGACAGCAATAGGACAAGAGGAAATGGCCGCAAGTTGCACCAGGGGAGGTTTAGACTGGACATTAGGAAGAATTTCTTTACTGAGAGGGTGGTCAGGGATTGGAACAGGCTGCCCAGGGAGGTGGTGGAGTCACCATCTCTGGAGGTGTTTAACAAACAGGTAGATGAGTTTCTTAGGGACATCATTTAGTAGGGAGACAGGCATGGTTGGACTCGATGATCTCAGAGGTCTCTTCCAACCTTATGATTCTATGATTCTATGATAAAAACCCCCACACTCATGCATTCTCTGTAAGTTCTCTTTTACACATTTCAAGTATTTTTCTCAAAGAACACAAAAAGTGATAAAACAATTTTCAAAGCAGAATATCAGTACTCTACTTTGTAATCATCAGCTTTGATCTTTTTCATTGAATAAAATGTATTTGATATCTAAAACTATTGCAACAGGAATCAATAAAAACTAGTCTTCGTGTTGCAACCATAGCACTGAGTTTTGTACTCTCTTGTTTCTCACATCTTGACAAACTCCTGAATTTCTTTTCTTGCAGACATTCTTAGAAATGATGTAGGGACAGCACAAGTTTAATCACAGTGTTGACTCAGCATCAAAGCTAGTGGCTCTCAGTTCAGGTGCACGGCAAAGTGAACTTAACCCTTGGCCTTGCCCTACTTACTAATACATTAGCATTGAGACCTCTTGTTTCTGAAATGGTACTCAGATCTTTGTGCCCTCTGTAACCTTTTAGGATTCCCACAGTATAACTGGAACCAGGGCACAAAACATGCTTATTCACCTCTGTACAGTGATCACAACAAAAGGAAGCAAAAAAGATTCTCTATTCTAATTGTCAAGAAAAAGGTCTACAATATCCATGCTCAGGCAAAAACTACTGGTAGGATGACAGTTTGTGTTCTAGGCTTTTTGATTAAGTAGAATTATGCGTTGCAGCTGATGTTTTATCTGCTCTTTCTCCATCAAACAACCCTCCAAAAAAAAACCCATATGAAGAATTAAGCTAAGGCTGAATGTAGAGAGACTAATATCATCAATGCTGAGCTAATACGTGACTAAGCTTCAACTTAGGTTGGACTGTCACACAAAGCTCTTCTGTGTCCTCTTCCTCTCAAAGCTCCCCAGTAGTTTTTGGCAGCACTTGCCCTTCCCAGGATTAGCCCAAATTAGGTCAAAGTTTATCTGAGGAGGGGAGGGACTCTCTTTTCTGCTTTCTGTTTGCACACTGCTAGGGATGAGAAGATCAGAAGCTTCTTCAAGATGTGAAAAATAAGCACCAGTGTCAGGATCTGTCAGACACACAGGCACAAAGACAGAAGGACTCTCCAGAGTGATAACTGAGTGATGAAATGCAAATTTTGGCGTTCAGACTCAGGTTCCTCCTTGTACCTACAAAACGCTAGGATAACAGTACTGAACTCCATGAATTATTCTTCCTTCAAACTCATGAACAGACATCTGAAGTTCTAGTGGTGGCATTTATCTTTTGTGCTTTCATAAATTACAATTTTCTGGGGGCAGGGGGTCACTTGTGCTATTTTTTTTTCGTTTTGAGTGAATTTAAGCTCATTTGAACACCCTGACATATACTGGAAACTTGTAGAAATTAGTGTTTTTCCAAAGTAAATCCTCCATCCTATACTAATCCACTATGGACAAACTTCTTGGTCATCATGAAGACCTTATGGAGTTTCAAGAAGAGTAAATCGCAGAAGAGGGCAGACTTAAATAAGCAGCCTCACTTTCCTTTAATGACCCACTAAAACTGACACAGTGATGCAAAAAGGTGTAGCAGAGATCATGTAAAGCCCAGGTGAAAACCATAGTAAAAAGATTCCTAGATACAAGGTTTAGGTAACAGGTCGAGTATCACTTGTGGGATAAAATGTTCTCCAGACTTTTATGAGGCTTTCCCTGTACATTCTCCCAATGGCTGGAGTGGGCTTGAGATGTTCTTAGGCCCCACATAGGAAGAAGAACAGATATTATCACAGGAACACAGGATCATGGGAAAAGCTTCTCAGATTTTGTATTTACCTGAAAAATATGGGAGGACAGTGAGCAGGAAAGTCAGAAGGAAGTCAAATGTAGCCCCACAGGATCTGAAGGAAAAGTAAGTAAATGTCAACTTAGTTTGAACACACAGTGCTGCTTCCCGGTTTTCTCACAAGCAGAATAGGAATGATGTTCAGTTTGAACAGAAATATTATTTTGAAAAAAACATAGAAACTTCCTAACAAATAAGAAGAAGATCATGAACTGAAAATCCATATCCTTCAGAAGATCGTAAAATCCCTCCAGGTAACTATAAAGGAACTGTTTGTGGTTCACATATCTGACATTCAGCATTTACAAAAATCTGCAAGGTAACAACACCGGTAAACAGATGGCACAGAAATTTCGTCCAGTTAAGTGTGGACTGTGGGAACCTTGCTGTCATTAGAAAGCCAGCAAGCCTCTTTTGAAAGTGATGAAGTTCTGGCCGGATGGAATTAAAATAGAGAAGAGAGAAAGAAAATTTGTATCTTTTGAATGTCACTGAGAAGTTGGTTTTGGTACAATCCATGAGTGGACCTTAGTGCAAGCATACAATAATCCTAGGATTATAAAAATGACAGGACAGAGGAATTTTGGACATGAACACATTTCAGTTTTACTGCTGTGCAGAAAATAATGCGACACTGGTGAAGACAAAGCAGTCTCCTCACAGTCAGTTGTTGAAAAGGACAAACACTAAAGAGGAACTTACACAATGAAGTAGTCATTGTTACAGGCTAATGTAGAAGCCTATAATCCAGGCCACTGCTACTGTTAAACTTCTCTGGCTTTCTGGAAGCGACATGCATTGGCGATCAGAGCCTTGCAAGATAAATGGTGAGCCAAACAGATGCAAAACTAAGATTCTGAGCAGTCTGGTTAGAGAAGGAGGTAGAATCCACACCCAGAAAAAGTAATGCATAAAATGATTTCAACTCCTTTTTTATGCTTGTTTTTTTCTAGTGATATAAGCTCCCTTCCTGTCACCAGCCATACAAAAAAAAGAGAAAAAATTAAGAATTTTCTGTTTTCACTGCAATCATCCAACAAATCTGCTCTAATTTCAGGATATGTTCTTGCAGACCATATAGCTTACGAGGAGAAATACTGTTGTCTGCAGTCAGTTACCTTTACAAACAAGGGTTTGTGGATCCTGCCCTTAAACAGAAAACAATTTAAGGCACTTCCAGACTAGACCACAAAGTGAAGTAGCTACCATATTGTTGGTGATTTCATTTCACAGGGCTTGCCACCTCATGGCTCTTTGTCCCACAAACCCACATTATTATGGCTTACAACAAATGTATGCAATAATCTATGGTTTAATAAACAAGACTGTTTTAAAATTACTTAGTCTTCTACAAGGAAGAGTCTCCTTATCCTCTGTCTACAGAAATTTGTGTAAATATTGGTCACCCACACAGCTTATTATCAGTTTGTTAAATTCTTATTAGGAGTCATATATGTATACACACATACATACCTATTTGGTATATGTATCTGAGATGCATAGATATATAGATAAATCAGACTGGTGTTTCTGTAATATCCATTAGCAGACTACAGAAATCCCAGATTCACTAAGGCCAAGATCTTTTTTCGTACAATTCTCCTTCCTAAGGAAAAGTCATCTCAGATGGTAAAGCTGAACTGGGGATTATCTTTATACAGCAAGATCTTGGCTACGTGACAGAAAAATTAAAGGAGCTTGCCGATCAGCTAAAATACTACAGCTCCGAGTACGTTTGGATGAGAGCCAAAGTCTTGGAATTGTTTTGCCATGAAATCTGCTTTTAGACAGGAAGAACAGGAAAGTTTTCAGTCTGGAAAAGGCTTCACGATGAAAAGCTTGGAAATCAAGCCCATTATTCACATCCAATCAAGCCTGCCCCTCCCTGCTCCTTGTTCCCCTCTCCATCCCCAGCACAGGCATGCCCATGCATACAAGCACACCCACACACTGCATATGCTCTGTGCCTCTTACGTGCTTTTAGTCGTTGTTTTCAACCAGCCACTCAACATTTAATTCAAAATTATATTGCTCGTTTGCCACGCTTCATTCACATAATATAAATCATAGAGCTGACTGTCCTTTAAAATAAGTTCCTTGCCAGTATTATATGTATTATATCCACTTCAAACCTCCTGGCTGCTAAAGATGAAGTTCAATGTTATGAAGAGGCTGTACCTACTTTTTCCTCTGTCTGCCTGCACTGCAGCTTTGATCTGCAATTGCATTTCAAATATTGCATACTCTGACAACAGGCAGTGCAGCACAGATACCTATTTAAAATGTGGGTGATGTATAGAACCCTGTTGCTTTTGTGGCCATAATACAGGAAGCTCTCCACAGCCACTGTGGCTGGTGAATTATTGCAGATGTGCTTTCACTGAAGGCAGCAAGAACATAGTCCAGGGTCTAATCCTGGAAAGCACGGGCAATTAAAAAGTAGAGCCTTCACAGCTGTGAGACATTCCCTGAAGTAGAGTATTTCGCCAGATTTCCTTCATGTGGGACACACAAGGAGTGCCCTCCATCCCTACCCCAGGCCTGCATGTAGCTGGGCATCCACCCTTTGTGCCCAACAAGGACTGGATGTGGTGGAGAAGCAGCCCCAGCAGCTGCAAGAACAATTGCTCTGCACTGATCCCATCTCTGTTTCCATACAAACTGTTCAAAAGGTTTCTATAACACCAATTTGTCACCACGCTAAGTGTTAGACTATACAGATATTCTGGTGGATTCACAACACCAAATCTAGTTCCACAACTCCCGCTATTGAATCAAAACTACCTTGCATCAGATAGTGACAGCCAAAGGTTTGCTAAGCCAAATTTCTGCATGAAGTTGTGACACTGACACTGCAGTGGCAGGCTTTGTGCTAGCTCAGGTACTGTCCCCTGCTCTTTCGCACTGACATCAGAGCACATGGATGGTACAAACTCCCCATCAGCTGCTCTAGAGCACTGGATGGAAAGCCTGTTGCATGTCCTCAGTTGACCTACCCTCTGCTATTACCGGCATTGCTTGAGTTGTGCTGAACTGGTGTGCATTACCTTCCCAATATCATTGTGGAAAGCCATAATTGCTGACACAGAGCACTGCCACAAGGGCTCCAACACTGCTGTCTGTTTTGAATCTAAATCTGATCAAGCCTATCCCACACTCAGTCTTGCCTTCCCTCCTTTTCTCCCTCCCACAGAACCAACATAAATTGAACCTGGATCTTAACTCTGAATTTCAATTAAGCCATTCTTTTTCCACCTCCCCACTAGTTCTAGAAAATTAACTTTATTAGAAGATTTATTTGTGTAAATTATGTGATTGAAATACAGCTTTTAGACCAACAAGCATTGAGAAAGTAATTTCAAATCAACACATAGAGGCCATTTGTCTCGAAGCTATTTTTGTTCCAAGCTTGGGAGGCCATGAAAATTGTCATACACATGCATGGCAGGGAATGTGGCAGAAGTTTTATTCACTGAAGGTTAAGTACAACTGAGAGACATTCAGGCATTGTTTTGAAGCTTTTGTCTGTACTGTGTCTATACTTAGGAATCTATAGACAATTTCGTGATTAAAGTTTTAGCTAGCTGTCTCTAGGATCACTTTCAGCTACTACAGAAATATTGAAGAAGTCACACAGCCCCTCATGGCTCTAAGAACTGAACAGAGTTCATTAGGATCCCAAACACAGTTAATTCACAGCTAATGAGCTCCTCTGTGGCAAGCTATGTGAGGCAAAGTTTACCTACCATGGCTTACAGAAGATTTTTACAGCTATCAGATGCTTAATCTCACCTTGTTCATTCAGCCATCAGGAAGAAGAAAGTCTGCAGAAAGGACAAGATGTCTCCTGTAGCTCTGAAAGAGTCTTACAAGGTTGAATGAGGAACAAATTACACCTGCATCATGTGAAACCCCTCAGCGCACCTTCCCCTGCTAACCAGGCAGGTTACTCTCACCTGCAGAGAGCCCTGATCTCATGGAGAACATCTCACAGGCTTTGAGGGGACTTCTTTATGGAACATCTCCAGCACATTTCTGATTTGGCTGTATGTTTTATCTATAAGACACTCTCTCTTGTTATAGAAACATTAGAATCCATGGATTTTATGCATATGCATCCTATACATCCAGATCATCAAATCCATTGTGTAGATTTTTCAAGTGTTTTTTCCATCACGCCCATGATGGCAAGCGGAAAGGGTGGGGTGGGCACATCATGCAGTAGTCTAGCAGAGCTCAGCTAGCATGGGATATCTGGCTCCTCAGTCCACTCTGGATTAGGGTGGTGCAGATTTATCAATGGATGGCACTCATCAGCTAATGGTAGATAAAATGAGGCATGGACCACTTCCAAAGACAGGAACTTTTGCATCTTGGGCACGTTACTGTAACATTCTCAGAGTGGTAGGGGAAATTGCTCCTATTCCTGACCAGTTGCTGTCGTTAAACCTATTTACATTGTCTTGAAATCTGTTTGTGCTGAAAGGGATTCTTTCTGTTGCAAGAACAATGCTAAATTTCTGAGGATGACCAGCTATTGAAAAACTGTTATGTTACACAGGGTGATATGCTTTTATGTTACATTGCATACCTGCTAGGAATATTTTGTTTATGAAGATATTTTACTGCATCATGACTTCTTTTTGATCCTCAATATCCTCAGAAAACAAACATTCTGTTTAAATGTCATGCCTGTCCTTTGAAACATGCAGAATATGCCATTACAAACATTCTCAAAGGCAATGCCTTGAAGCATGGTGTATTTCCTCTGAGCTCTACTATCTAATGTTGTCTGAGTCATGGATTTTCTGCCTGCTTAGGTCTGTAGTCTAACTGTTATGCCTAAGTACAATACTGAAGTCCAAGGGCTTCTGTTCCCTTCTTACATATTGCCAGAGTTTTGACTTTGCTCTGGCAGCTCCATCATACCAATGACACATGGTTGTTTCTGGGTGCTCAGAATTTCTCAGCAGTCTAAGCAAAACTTAATTGTGCTTGCTCTGAGGATGAAGCAGAATGGCACATCTTGCTCTCCCCTTTGGAGGAGTCAAAATTCAACCGTACAGGGGTGGTAGAAGGGCTCTGGCAGACATGGTTGCCTCAGAGAGGCTCAAGGTACTAAAGTTAAGTGAGTTCCCTGACCCCAGTAACAGGCTGCCACTGCCTGGTTCAGCTCTTTGCATTCTTACACGTTCAGAGTATTTGGCCTATTTTTGTTCCCTTCTTCCTCATCTTCAAAATATGTCTATATGGTACTGCTGCTAATCTGGGGAGAAGAGAGAAGGGTAAAACAACTAACCTGCACCCCATTGATGCCCTCACCTCACTGCTGGCATAACCCAAGGTTTAGAGGGTCTGTCTGCCTGCTTGGTGTATGTGTCCCAGCTCCTTCTTCAGAACATCATTTTCCCACCCACATCTGCCTACCCTTGGGCAACTGTCAGCTTTGCTTGTATCTGGCTTCTAATGACATGTTTAGATAGCTCAGTTCCTTGTGCAGTCACATAGTTGAACATACTACAAAGAGGAAGAAATTCAAGTGTGACCTTGAGGTATAGTGTTATCTCAGGATTCTTAACAAAGACACTCAGAATCAGTTTTCCCCTTTTCTAAATCAAATAACAACAAAGTTCTGCTTAGCAGGCTACTATGCTGGTACTGCCTAAGTATGGTGAGGTACTCTGATAAACTGGTCTAAGAGTCCATGGAAACACCATGTATTTGCTCTGGTCTTCAAAAGGGAACTCCTTTCCCAATTTATTGATTGCCTTTGTAGTTGATTGTGTGTGACACTAATTTTATGCTTGCGTGCTTTTGTGCTTATCACTTTCAAAGCATTTTGACATGGTATGGTGCAAAGAGATGTGTCGCTACATGAAAAGTTAAAGTTTTTCTGCACAAAGAAATCAAATTCATTACACTAAAACAGTTTTCAAATCGGTTTCATTTGATAAATCTATACAATACTCTTGTATGTTTATTACTAAAACTAAGAATACTTAGGTTGGCATCACATCATGCACCAATAGCAGAGTATTTTCACAAAGGAATTCAGTTGTTGAGCTGTTATATATTAGCAGATAATATTTTAATAAAACAGATCTCATCTCAAGAGATGTTGTGAAAGAGAAGGGGAAGGGAGTGCTAGTTTATTATCATTCTCTGCATCTCTTTTTTTTTCAGTGTTAATTTGGTTTATGGAATTGTTATATGGTTATTCTTGCAAAACTAATTCTAATTCCCTGTATAATCCTATTTGTTTACTTTGGTTCCAAAGAAACCTGAGTGTAGCGTGTCAGGGTATGTGTTCTCAACACTAGGGCTTTCTTACATGTCATGACAGGTGTACTTTATCTTACAGCTGGCGTCTACACATTTATTTTTTTCCTCTGAACAGTTGCAGGAGAATGGTTTCAGAGAGACAAAAGGAAGGTATCTGTTCTGCTTATGAGTCACAAGTGAGCAGGAAAAACTTAAGAGTGAGTAAAACTACAGTATGAACCATAAGCTCAAAATGGAAAGCAGGCATTGTTTTGTTTGCAGTTAGTCCAAAGTGATGCCAAATTATGCCAAAGCCCAACCCGCTTTGGCTGAAAGATCCCTGCATTTGAAAATGAGTCAAGAATGGGATGCTGAATCACATTCCAGCTTCTGCCTTCAAGCACTGCAGCAAGACCGACAAAGACAAATATACCCTGACCTGAAAATCCAGTACATTATCTAATTTTTCTCACACTTCTCATCTTGGATCAAACCCAGGAAAGGGAGGAGAACAGACTTGAGGTGGGTGGTCTCTGCTGTATTATTGCTGCTCGCCATCCTTACTATCTCCATCATCCTCATGCAGCCCTGTACATATATCCTCTGCTGTGTTATTACCTGAACTTCACCTAGCTCTTTCCCACCAGCCTGCTTATTCAAGACTTTTCTTCCTTTGTCTTCTCAATATATTGCAACCATCCACGCCAATTCCTTTTTCTACTCGAGGAACCACAGTATCTCTCAGCTGTATGTTTTATTGTCATCACAACTTTATTTAATTCACAGTCCTTTTCTCTGCCTTTCAGAAGAAGGGTGTTGATTTAAGGTATCCTTTGCAAACTGTTCCTCTCGAATTCCTCTTCTAATGTATAGCTGCTCTTCGGCCACCAGCTCTCTAAGATCTTTCCTGAGACACACCTCCATTCTGCAAGATCTGTTTTGCAAACAACGATTACACTTTGGCCCTTTCTTCTTGGCTTCACCTACTCTCTTATCCATTAGCGTAGTATTATTTCTCACCATTCCGTATCTTTGTCTACTTTTGATTCCTTTTCCCTTCCCTTTTATCTCAACTTCTGTCTATCTAACCAGTCCTATTGGTTTATCAACATGTCACCTGGACTGATGCTACAGATGATCTCTGAGAGAAGAGTAAGGATGGTCTTTCTTATCACAATAGTGTTCTCTCCTCTTCCAGAGACACCATCTCACGCCATTTGGCCACTGCATCTGATATTATGCCTTACCACCACTCTTTGCACAAGATTTTGCTGATTTCACCCAATGGACAGCAGATGCCATCAGTACTCAACAACAAAACAAAACAAATAAATGTGAACCATCACATCCTCCTCAAAACAAACAAACAAAATCCATCAGTCAGAGCTTATTCCATAAGCAAGAGAGGAAAAAGAGCTTTCAGATCCCTGAACAAATATTTTCAACATCCTTTCAGAGCAAGCACCAGTGCTTCCCTCAAAATAATCCAGAGGGAAACCACCTGCTATAAACATAGTTCTTCTGCAGGGGCCTTCCTTAGGCAAGTAGGTAGTCCTGAGAAGAGCCCAACCTGATCCTTCTGTGCTGGGGCCCACTGTATCAGCAGGGTATCATGCTCCTGGGCTCACTCCCAGCACCTCCATACTGTTTGGTTAAATAGGACCAGCTGCTCCCCTCCATCCTCAAAAGCCTTTCCTCACTGTTACACTGCTCTTTTCTGTAACTCCTCACCTGCACTGCTGACTCCATTGCATCTGAGTGACGGCTGTAGCTTACAACTACTCCCCTCACCCTGGTCCTAAACCTGCCATTCTCCCCTCCTAAATACCAAGGTCCACACTTAGTCATTACCTTCCTGAGACGCTTCGTTATTTTCCTCCTTCCTTCCATCTCAATGCTTTCTTAATGCACTGCTACACTAGGAAAGCCTTCAGAAAAACCTTTCCAAAAAGTCTGCTGAGAATGCCATTTGTTAAGCTGTAAAACAGCTTCTCAGTTTTCTTCTAGCCTGCCAAAACACCTTTAACCTTTGACCCAGATTGAGCTCCTTGGGGTGGGAATATTTGTTTGCTTAGAAACGATTAGCACCTGACCAAGAGCAACATTCTAGGTGCTGCAGTAATTAATAACAATTCAGTCACCTATGGCAGAACATCTCACAAACTTCCTGCTTTACATAAGGAGATATTTACTTCCTATTTTGTTTTTCAGTATCTCTTAGTCTTAATGGTCCTCAGGCTAAGTGGGAAGAAAGGAGAAAACTGAACATAAATTTTAAGATGACAGTATTCCTTCAAGGCAAGACCCTTCATGCTGAAAATAATTTCATTTGAACAATTACTGTTTTAATTCCTGGCTTGGCACACAGAGATTTCAAACACATGATCAGTAGGTCAATGTCTTTTTTCCTGCAGCATAGTAAAACTAGTCATAAATTTGCATTAATTTCAACAGCTTCAGGCCTCCTCTTCACCATTTACTCACAACTACATTTTCTTTTTTTCTTTCAACCTTTTCAATACAGGAGTTCAGCTTGGCATTTCAAATTAAATTTAATTTTAAAATAGACTGAAAGCAAAAAAGTGTTTTATTCAAGCCAGTGCAGATTTGTGGAATTCTCAGCAAAAAAACCCGAAGCCAAAATTACTTGCATTTCTCCAATTTTTTTGCCATTCTCACCAACCCCCAAAAATGTTATTAGCAGAATCACAGTCTGCAAGTATCTGCCTTAGCCTCTATAGTACATCACCTTCTCTTGGTTTCCAGTGTGGCAAAAAGAACAGACAGGTTTTAATGGTGGTTTTCCACTGACACTACAGTGGCATTGCCACAGCAACCACACTGCAGATTCCTGAGTGCCATCTGGTGGCCCTCTATCCCTTTGTGCCCTACACCTGTGCCGGCACACCTTGGTGGCATGATGCTCCTTCAAAACATTGGCTTGGGCTACGTGCCCAAGAGCCACACCTGCCTGAAGCTGTACAGGCAGACTGCCTGGGAAACATCCTTGCAAAGCTGCAGGGATGGCCTATGTGTGCAACAGCCAGAATATTCCAGCTGCCCTTCCCACAACTGTCTATTGGCCTCTATTCAGTTTCTGTGAGCAGAGGAGTTCAGGTGCCTGAAGCTTAGTGTGGACACAAGACACATTTTAAACACGTCAACCAGCAAAAGACATCTAAGGTGTGTCCTGACCTCACAGATCACATTAAATCTGCACAACTAGGCTGAGCTGAGTTCCTTTCTTGGAGTCACCAGCACCATGGGCACGAGGGACAGGACATGGCTTCCCACATTTGAGGCAGATTTTGTGACTTTTATGCCTTAGACTCCAGCAGATGGAGTTTCCTGAGGCCTGGGCTTGTCCTCTCCGCACTCCCAGCACCATGCCTGCAGCTCACCTCTGCCTGACTTGCAACACTGCTTTTTCCACAGCATTTCATCAGACTGCTGTAGCAACTCAGGCCCATACACAGTCTCTTTCAGGCTGTCTTTGCCAACTCCATTGTGACACTGAATCTTGGAGCAACATGTACTCATCCATAAACTGCAAAACTGTTTAAAGTGGTTGTCTCTGCAGTTTCTTAAGCAGCAAAGACTGAAGAATAATGTGTTGGGAAGATAGCATTTTGCAGGTAACAAGTGTATGTCCTTTGCACGTAATGAGCCATGTATTTGCTGAGAATCCACCTCAATGTTTTCCTTGGCGTGCAAGGTAGATATAGTGTAGGAAGCCGTAGCTGTTAGGGGAAAAGTTATGTAGGTAAAAGGTTAAAATAGTGTCATTGGCTTGGGCTTCTCACAAGTTATCTGAGATCAAAGTTAACCATTCACAAATGCTGAGGTGCCCTGAGGCAACAAAATAGGATTGCTCTTCTCCCATTGGTACACATAATTAGGGGTTATTCTGGAGAAGAGCATTGTGGCAAGAGATAACCTAATAAAGAAGGGAGGAGGTTACAAAAGCTGACTCTCATTTTCACAATAGTGGTACAGGATTCCATATTAAAAAAAAGAACAGAAACCTCAAGTCTCCTGGGAACATGACAAGCACAGTTTTTAATGAAAAACACAGAAACATCCATGTTCCTGCAAATTAATATTCACATCTGCACATTTCAATGTGATAACTCACCCGTACTTCTCACTGTTGGCCCAGGGCCCCCATAAATAGAATTATACATATTGTATTTTATAGGTGGACCCATATATCTAAAGGCTAACCAAATCAGACTAGGTTTACACAATCCAGTCAAAGACTGGAGGAGTCCCTTCACAGCTTTCTGGCAGATGGGGTGGCTATATGGTCTCACTGAAATCCTTCTAAGCCTTTATCCCAAGCCACAAAATGTTCTCAATATGTTGCTGAGGAAAATTATGCTCGTTGCACTGGTTTATACAATTTTAACTCAAATGTCCTTCTAAATTACATCATACATATCTACTGCTTGTAAAGCTTATTTGTATTACATGATTTGTAAAAAAATCTGTAAACAATGCTGCCATTTCTTAAAAAACAGAGATTCATGTGTTTGCAGGGGAGTATGTACAGGTGTATTAGCACCATTTCTTGACGACATTTTTAGATAATTTTTTTCTTAAACACATTTAACCTTTAAAAAAACCTATTTGTTCTTAAAATTCTTGTTTAAGTTTAGAGAATTTATAGTGAAAATTTCAGGTTAAAATGCTAAAATGGTTTATCTTAAAATGCAGACTGACTCAATCATGGTAATCATGTATTCGTCTACAACTCCTGATTTCGATGACAGAGTTTCTTGAGTAACAGTGAAATTCCAAGCTTAAAAGTTACTTTTAAAGCAAGTAAGCAAACAAATCCGAAGATCGCCACACGTTTCTTACCAGGAGAGTCCCTATAGTTGCAAGACATAGATCAAATTAAACACCTGGCAGAAAATTCAGAAATGGCAATACTTCTGAACAAGTAATACTCATCTCAAGTAATTCCTGAGACATTGTATTTATGCTACCTTTCGGGTTAGTATTCCTCTTTCTTTTTCAGCAGCAAAGGGGAAAAGAACTACCTGAAGCACAAGCATAACAGGATGTGGAAGTATGATTGTAGGTGGATCAATATTATTTTTCAGTACTGAAATGTCAAAATAATCCAGGTTTGCTCCTTGATGTCCTCCGAATAAAATACGATGCCCCACTAAAAACTTCTATCAATCAGTTCTACCAACGTCTTCTGGGGGATGGCCAGCTCACCATGTTAGCAATGAAAAAAACATCAGTCCAGCCACCACTTCCCTGCAGCTCAATTCCTCTTGAGCCATGACTACTCCTTTCTTTTTTCTGGTCCTTACTAGGCTCACTTCTATGTGCAGAGTGAGAGGGCAAAAGCAAGTCAATCTTGTGAGGAAACAGATCTGCATTAGGCTGATGCAAAAGTAGTCCTACTCCTGTGCAGAGAGACCTCAGACACCAAAAGACACAGATCTCTCATAGTGCTGACTCTCAGCCTTTACTGAATCCAGGAAAAGAAACCAGGGGAATAATCTTGTAGAAGTCTCAACCTATGTTTTACCTACAAGCCTCCAGGCCCAGCAAAAAGGAGGGCAATCAGAAAGCAGCCTGATTTCTGGTAACAGGAAGCTCAAAAGCACTTCGTAGGAGTCTCCAGTTAAGTGAGGCAGATAAAGCCAACTGCAAAACATTATACGTAAGAATGAAGAGTAAGATGCCTCATAAAATGTAAGCACCATGGTTTTGAGCACAAAAACAAAGGAGAAAGAGGATCTGTGGCTGGTGGGAGGTAAAGAACTACCTTTGTAAAGCTGGTTGAACCTCTAATTAGTTACATAATTCAGATCTGGAAAAAAGATATTTTTCATTATGCTGCACGGAGATCCAGAATTCATTTGGGATAAAGCAATGAAAATTTTCTGGTCAAAGAAAGGCAACCCCATCACACTGACACAGAGCAACTTCACAGTATATAACAGTACTGGCTCTGTGAACACAGAGTAGCATCTAAAGCAGCAGATGAAAGCAGATGTGAATCAGAAAGACGTGGAGAGCAGTGTCGAAGCCCACAAGAAACCTGGAAAGATGGTCATTGCCAAGTGTTTTTTTTATACTTCACACATCAGCATTGTTGTGCTTTTAGCATGCCAAATTGTTGCCAAAGGGACCTCTCTGTCCCTCTGCTCCCTTGAAAAATGTTGACTTTTTAAATCCCCAAACAGATGATTTAAGATTTAGACTATAAACTTCCATAACACACAGAATGAAAGAGTGGTGAAGAGCAAAGTCCAGAGCTATGCTAACATGTCAATCCAAGTCAAATACACTGTTTGGTCTCTCATGGACTGTGAACTACAGCTGTCAGATCAACTACTCTGGACCAAACTCTGAAGAAAGCCATCAAATCGTCTGGCATGGGTTGGTCTGCATTCTGAGGGGCCTTATTACAGAACTAAAGAACTCACACAATTAAACCAGATTTCGTCTGAAGGCACCAGGAGGCTAATTCCTAGCATGATGGATTAGAAAAGATGAATGGCAACAGTGCAGAACTTGAAAAACTTCAATGAAATGCCTCAGCTGTAGAAGAAGAGGTACCCAGCAAAGACAACAAAAGAAACATGCAAGAAAAGCTACCCAAAGAAAAGCAGGCACCAATACATTGGCATCAGAAGGGAGGCAGCAACTGTCTCCAATGTGCCTGGTGAGAGTGACCACTGGGCTGCCATACAAAAGTGTCTCAACTCTGGGTTCTGTTTTGAGGGATGTAAGTTACCTTGGGCTTTCTGCAGGGTGCCCCTGAGATTAACTGAAGTGTCGGATCTCTGCTTCTCCAGTGTGATACCTGGGATGAGGCTCAAAGCTCCTTTTCAAATGCAGCCCACAATTACTAGAACAGTCAGCTAGAGGAAACATAACTTTCTGCCAAAAAGACAGTAAAAAATATGTCAAATAGTGGAAAAATTCAAATCCACTGTTTATTCTAAACCTAGTATTGCTGCAACAAGCCCGTATCCCTTGGAAGAGATTTGCTCATTCTGTGGGAGATACCCTAGTTTGTTTACCAGTCTTCACAGCATGTTTAGAGGTCAGATTGTATCACCTTTCATGAATGCTCTCTTCTAAGAGACACAAGAAAACAAAAAACCGTCAGTAAAAGCTTATTTAGCTGTTTGGCTGTTTGTTTATCAAGTTAAGCGCTTCACTGAGAAGCCTTTCAAATTGATTCAAGAGTACAAATTCCACTGGAAAAGAAACAGTTTTAAGTGTGGTCTTACTAGTAAAATAGTTAAACAAGTACCTGGGCTTAGCCAGCTTTAAATTTCTAAAAATCCTAAACTTTCTGACAATACGTCTCATGGACACTGAATGCTGGCAATGTGTCTTCAGCCAGATTATTACAAAATACACTTACGTGTGTCTGGAGTCTAAAATTTACACTGCTAAATAAAGGCACTTGAACTCCCAAAATAGTACTGGAAAATTAAGTTCTCAAAAAAAGAGGGAGAACTGTCTGACCTGATAAAAGTTATGACTTCTGCTATCACAGCCACTGCTGTTAATGTTCAGTGATTAGGGTGAAATTTAATAAGGATTACAAATGAAGAATTGCTTATTAAGCAATATACTTGTCCCTTTCGCCAGGGTTGGACATTTGCCTCCAGTGCTCCCTTGAGCTTTGTGTCCAGGGTGTTTAAAGATGAGACTGTTAATACAGCTTCTTTGAAATTTGATAACTTTGTTTGCTAGATTTAATCAAGAAAATCAATCTGGTTTTCTTCCTAGATTTATTTTATTATCTTTCTCCTTTTCCCTTTACCTGTTTTGCCTGAGGCTGCACTTTATCTCCTTTCCCAGCTGCCTGATAACACAACAGCTGCACTTAGAAAAGTGCTTAGAATGAGAAAGAAGATATGTACCATGGTTTGGTAAACAGGACAACTTCCAGTGAAGAATGTCTGTATAAAAGTCATGATCAAAAGTTGATCATGAAAAGCAAAAAAGAAGTTGAATATTTGCAATAACACTTCCAACAGACCATGAGCTGTTTTTTTGCATTGCTGTCCCCTGAGTGGTACCACATTAAAAGTTTCCAGGTACGTCACAAATGTGCTGTTTAGCACAGTACCCAGATGCCTGACCTGGCTAACAGGCTCTGCTACTTCCCAGGCACTAGCTGGTACCTCCATATGGCACAGCAGAGCGTACATCCCCTACAGTGCTAGCTGTGGGCTCCCTGCACCATGCGCTGCTGCATGGAACACGTTCCTGGGTCTTTGGATTAGTTAGGGATCCTTCTCCTTCTGACAGCTCTCTGGCAATTGCTTTTGCTTGAATGTCAGTATTAGAAGATATTTCTGCAGCTCTAGCAATCTTTTACATACTTAGTAGCAGCGAAAAAAAAAAAAAGAAATCACTCTCTGTTGCCAAACAGATCCCCAAGACCTATTTTAGAGTTTTTGTAACAT
The DNA here is from genome assembly GCA_033558235.1 of Neomorphus geoffroyi. Classification (NCBI taxonomy): domain Eukaryota; kingdom Metazoa; phylum Chordata; class Aves; order Cuculiformes; family Neomorphidae; genus Neomorphus; species Neomorphus geoffroyi. Next base: position 19,554,553 of record JAUMJM010000020.1, on the reverse strand, counting down.
TGAGGTTAAAGACCAGAGTAGACCAAGAGCTGCCTGAAAACATTGGCCAAATTTATCCCTAATGTAAATTCACTAACTTCAGAAATAACACAGGAGAGGTGAATTCCACATATATCTGAAAAACCATAGCTCTCCTCAGACATTAGCTGCCTTAAAAATAAAGTTGCATTTTTTCCTGGAAATAAATATTTATTCAATGCAAAAATCAGTACCATCAGTAACAGAGAAAATTTGACTGACACTTCAGTCTTTTAACTACATGCTTAGAAAATCAGGAAGACGAACATGCAAGTTTAAAGAAAAACATTAAATAGGCTGAAACTGCCTGTAGGTGAAACCAGAGGATTTCAGTGCCATCAGAGATGTAATTTAATGCCCCATGGTGCTAATGGAATGACTCAAATAGATTCATGTGGATTGTTTTGGAGTTTAAGGGCACAGTGATTATGAAATAAAATTAGTTTTGCTCTGAAAGAGAACACCCAGGACCGAGATTGACAGTAGCCATAGCCCCTTCCTCCTTTTGCTCAATGTCCTGCATGGTGCAATGCTTACACCTCTGCATCAGCACCTGCAGTATCAGCTGCCAAGCCCAAGTGCTCCTCTGTAGACAGCAGAGGTGATATAAGAGAAACAAATGTAAAAACACAATTGAAACGATGAATCAGTTAATGCTGCTATAAGAGTCCAATGTAAAGCACTGTTCTCTCTAAGCTAACTGTATGTTCTCAGCTTGGGAAAAATACGACCCAGAAGGAAGAGTTAGGTTAACATCTGTTAATGATTTGTAAAAAGTAATTAGGCTTCCTTTAGTATGGTAAATGAAAGGAACACCAAAGTTCTTAAATCAAGAGACCTCTAAACCAAAGGAAGACCATTCTCTCAGCAGGGTCCCAAGCTGATGATTTGCTAACTAACATGAACTCAGCAGAATCCTGGAAGGAACTGGGACAAAGGTAATTGCAGTGATGGGGCGTCACAACCACCACCTCACAGACCACTGCCTCAAGAAACCCTCCAACCCCAAACCTGGACACTTGGCACACACAGGTAATTCACATAGCAGGTGAGGATTGTATTAGCCAGTGAGACAATAATTAATAAGACAGATAGTTGATAAATGTCAATCTGATGTAGTTATGGGTAGAGTTTTGTAAATTAAGAATAGGATAAATACTGTATGAAATATTCTTCAGGTGTGCAACTTTTGGAAGATTACTGGCTCACACCCAGCTTTGTACAAACCAGAATAAAACTCAGTACCTCAACTCTATGTGTCATTAGCTTGCATACTGGATAAATGATTGCATGAGTTTTGGGACAATAGAGGAGCACTCAGGGAACATCCCTACATGGAGAAAATATAAAATAATAATATAATAAAACCCACACATACATTTACATTATAAAAGTGAATGCCATGACTAGGGTGGATTTGTAAGACCACTTCTGCAACAGGTTGTGAATATTTTGAGACGCACCCAAAGAAAGGCAATGACAGCTCACACAGAAAGAGTAATTAAAGACCATAAATAAAGAACCAGAAATGTTGCTTGAAAAGACAATGCCAGCGTTGCCCCCACTGATAAAATCTAGCACATAATATGTATTGAATCTGCTTGTATGTCTGGAAAGGTACCCAATATATCTTTAAAATTGCTGACATAGCTGATCACAGTAAAGGACTTCTCTCAATTATGACCAAAATACACCTAAAGACTCTAATGTTGACATCAGTAGCAGAATGATTTGATCAGTCTATTTAGTGTAATGAAAAGCTGTTTCACATAGCACGTGCACTGAAATACCGTCTGTGTTGCTTGCCTGTACTCCTCACTGCACATTCATTCTTGAGTACCGTCATAGCAGACAGCCACATCTTCCCATTATTATTTCAAACCAAATTCTTCTTAGACACAGGTTAAGAGACTTCAAGTAAAAACAACCTACAAAGGTGTATACTGAATCAACGACCTATTTCTGTGATACCGTCTTTGGACAGCCAGCATCCCTAATTGTCCAGCAAATACTTGTTTGCTATGGGGTTTTGATCTCAGATAAAACAAACAAGGGAGATAGTGACTTCCATTTCCATGAAAACACTAGAAGAGGAAATAGTAATATGCAGAAGACTGTCTGTGTACTTGCTAGCCATGGGTAAGAGGATAAAGTGGAGGGAGAGATTCCAAAGCACAAAAGAGAGGATAGAAAGGGAATGAAAAATGGAAGAAAGATGCTGGGAAAATAGTCTTTTGGGGAAACCTGATGATCTTCCTTTCCCAGTCTACCTCTTATCCTTTTACAACTGCTGCTTGGTATCCTACATACCTGCAAATGGTGCTAAATATGATTTACATAGGCAGTATAAAATGGTTGTCAAAATTTCCCTGAATGCCTTGTTAATAAAATGAAATATTTCGTATCTGCTGATCTTCAGTGTTTTGGTAGTTTCCTCAGATTGGAACTCTGTGCTAAGAGAAGCAAGCACCTATCAAGCAGACTGGCAAGTTCCATCATTTACATACAAATAGCTGTTACACAGCCCTGTGCACAGCAGGCACAGGAGAAAAACTTTCACTGATTAAACACCAGTTACTGTCTCAGTTTTAATTGTTATCTCTCATCACCTTTCTCCCTTGTTATTGCATACATAAGGAGAGCAGAGGAGCCTGCTCTCCAGTGCAACTGGCTGAGCTGCTGACAGCTCCAATTGGCCTCCCCACTGGAGCGGGAGCTTGTGCAACCCAGCTCAGGCCTGTAAGTCAGATCTGCTGTGACAGGACTACCTCCTTGCCTGATTTCTTCATGTGGAATTGCCAGTTGTCAAACTAGGTTGAAGCGATAACTTGTGACAACAGACATGCAAGAATTAAATTAAATGAATTTTAACCACTTGTTAATTATTGTAAGGTTTCCTCTTTCCAGGCAGTGCAATCTGGCAACCACGAGCAGGGCAGAGGAAAGACTGTCTGAAGACAGCCTGATGAAAGATGGGGCTCTGCAGACCACGATCTCCAGAGGGAGGAAGAGGCCAGTTGTAACACTGGAGAAAGCTCCTAAGATGCTCTTTCCTGAGATGAACTTTTTCACTCCTTCCAGTGTGTGGTTTTAGATGGCAGCACTTGCTGCATAGAAGCACAGTACACTGGTCCTGTACCTTTGACTTCCACAGAAAATGACAGTGTGGGATGTGCTCAGGCAGCAGCAGAGTCGTTGAGCTGCCATTTATTAGGTTTCTGACAATTTTCCTATGGACTTTCTGATTGCTATCAGAGCTGTTAGGCATCCTGCGGGCTGACTGATTTCATCTGGAGCAATTATTTGTCCAGCGTGACCAGGATTTTCACATTTCAAATGCAGCATTCCTAAAGATACCAAAGAGATTCCTCTCTATCTAGTATCAAAGACATTCCCATGGACAGATTTTTAGACAAATTGGGTTTTTCCAGATTCCTGGCTTTTGCTGGAATCAGTATGACTGATAAGAATGGGAAATAGTCTTAGCATGTTCCTTCTGCACAGATCTATGTGACAGCAGGAGAAGGAGGCTGTCAGGAGAATAGGGCAGGGAGGAAATAGCTTGATTCAGGTTTAGCTGGATGATAGGGATCCTGAAGGTACCCTAAAGTTTCTGCTTTACCCGATTGCCCAGAAAAATCTTCCTTGTTGGCAGAGCACTTGGCGACATCTGTGTTCACCATTTTGAATGACCCAACGGTTAGGTTAGGCAACGTGATATCTTCCTAACTCTGCAGTTATCAGACATAGTTGAGATTATTTTCAAAGATACCTGTGACACTGAAAATCACTGAAACTGAGAGGATGCAGTTTTCTGAAGTATTGTATTGCAGCACATGAGGGCAGAGCATTGCTTCTCATAGCCAATAGTTTCGCTGACATCTTAAGGAAGTTACTGGAAAAAAATGGCATCTCCATTACCAAGCTATTTTTATGACCATTCAAGATAATTTCTAGACAAGTGATATTGAATTTGGAACAATTCTCAAAAAACAGAATAGCTGTCAGCATGACTTATACAGAACTGATTCAGGATCTGAAACGTGCTCTCCCCTAGCTCGTCATTTTTTCCACCCATATTTTTTTACTTTTCCCCTTCCCTCAGCTGAATGGTGAATCACTACCCTCTGACAATCTCATGGTAATGAAAAATCATTTGCTTTCTGTTTGCTCCAGAATGTTTCCTTATAAGTCATTTAAGTCTGCTCTGCAAATTATCCTCACATCTTTGTAAGGTTTGATTTTGTAAAGTTGCCTCAAAGACACGTTTTACAACAGGCAACTTTTACTCTATAGGAAGCAGTCTGATCAGTAGATAAAGTGAATATTCTATTACCCAAACGTATCTCCACAAATATCAGTAGATTACACAAGAGACTCTTTGCTGCTGCTGATTTCCTCCTACGTCATATGGCAAACACCAAGAACTTTTGTAACCTTTGCTCTAAATAATTCTGAAGGAAAAGTGATGAAATATGAAGATGTTGTACCTAAAGATGATGGTAAGTAGGGTTCATTGAGCTAGAAACAAGAACAAAAAAAGTGTGATAGAGCAAAGAAGCTGCACTTCATATGTATGATAGTCTCATGTCCCTGAAATAAAACCCAGAGTGGTCTGTGTAAATCTGGAGAGAATTTAAGCACATTCATTTTGGTAAGTTATATTGCTAAACACAAGTTAAAGCTGCTGACCACTCAATTAGTCTTCCGGGATAAAAATAAAGTCGACTCTCTTTCTTTGTGTGCTTATTAAATAGGCCAATTAGATCTACAGACTTGTTGCTTTGAAGATCTCGTAACTGCAGCCATTCTACCCACAGAGCTACTCAGTTGTCCTGTGGTTGTTGGTGTTCACTAAAGAGCAACATAGCCAGGCACTAGATGTAATGAGACAGATTTTCTTAATTGGCTGTACTGCATTTAGTCTGGATAACAGAGCAAAAATATCCAAATGCTAGCCTGCTTTAAATTATGAATAGATCCTAGCTAGACTGTCATGCAAAAAAAAATTAAAATCAAATAAACCCTCAAAACTGCCTCCTAATGCCAACAGCAGAACTCTGCTCTCACAGCACTTCTGTTAGGTAAAACTTCATGAGACCTTAGGGAGCCTAACGTTTTGAATCAATAACTTGAGCAAAAACACACACATCCTACTTCCTAACCAGCAGGCAACTGCTCGTTTTACACAGAGGAAAAAAAGAAGAAGAAAGAGCTCTAGTGCTAATGACAAATTCACAACTAAATATGGATTTTTGAAAAAAATATACTGTTTCTCAATTAATTATATGTTATAATGCTTCCCAATAGTTGTTATTGCTATTGTTATTATTTTGAAAGGAGAGTGACTTCCTTATTATTAAATGGTGATATTTAAAATACAATATTTTTATTTAAGGAGCAAATCTATCAATAAGCTTATTCAAAGTAGGTATGTTGGTAAAGAATTAGGCAAGAACTAACTTAGGTGATAATATAGATGTCTAACAAAACACACTTGGATTACATTAACTGTATTTTTAGAGATGTATCAGCTGGTGTTGGACTTGGTGATCTCAAGGGTCTTTTCCAACCTTATGATACTGTGATACTGTGTCCACTCTAGGGACAGCCCATACCGTCACCTGGTGTAAATTCTGAGATCTCGTCCATCAGGCAGTGTTTTATCATACAGAATTTCGTATGTCTGATCACACACAAAGATAATTTTCAGCAATTTGATTAGAAAAAAAGAAAAGGTGAGTTAGAAACCTTAGATCACGGTGAAGATCACTAGAGGGCAGTAGCCAACCCCTAATCTCCCCGGAGTTTCCCACAAGGTTTTGAAGGCTTGCACACGAGGAAAGGGTGTAGCAACCTTCCCAGTGAAGATGCTCCTATACTGGAAGTCGAAAAAGAAACCTTCTTGTTTCCTATGAGTGTTAATACCCCTCGACATTAAGATGTTTTTTTCAGAGTTCCTGGCGAAAAGTAATACAGGAAAAGCTGTTTCTTTATCTAACGATGTCTGCCTTTAGCATCACAGATGGGCGGTGGAAGAATTGGAAGTTTCTACCGTGCAAATGCCGGCAGCAAACTGTGGGACTAATTCTCCGCTCCCTCCTATCTTGTCAGCCACGTGCTATGGGGCACAGTGATGACATTGCAATCTGCATTTTACATCAATCTTCATGTATGTATATAAGATAACAGTGCAGAACTGAGTACTTTTTATATCGAGGCCACATATATAATTGCTTCAGTAAAATAACACCAGAACAGTCAAACAGAGCATGTAATTCCAAAATTTGTCACTGACAAACTTCCCAGCTCTCCTTGTTGGCACTGGCACTTTTCATGTTTCATTTCCCCTAGCCCAACCCAAAAGACAATTTCTTAGAAAAAGAAGTAACTACTATTTGATGCTTCACAACAGGCTGGGTGCCCAGCTACATTCCTGTCTGTGCCATCTAGGAGGTGAGGTATGAATGTGAAGGAAGAATGGACCCTGAGACCACACACGAGGTGGCTACACACACTTATGGAATGTAGAATAACCTTCCTTCAAAAGGCCCATGGGGACAGACGTGGCATTGAAGCCAGATGGATGCTTCTTCCCAGCCTGTTATAATTAGTTTAAAAAATTAGCCAGATGAAATGAGAAGCGATGGCACTGTGTCTAGAAAAGAAATAATTTCTAGTGTTCTTAAAAAATCGTCATTTCATTTAGCAGTTCTAATGGTATTTGGTGGTTTAGACTTCTGCTTCAGAACCCATGGATTTCATAAAAATTACTTTTCTATTCTAACAGTTATGAGGAATTCTTGAAAACCTGACCCATAAAGGAGAAGCAAAAGCCGACAATAGAAAACCACAGAAATAACCCACCTTGTGGTGTCTTATTATTATGGCTGACAATTTTAAGCCCCTAATTTTTCACTCAATAGTTTAAAGGTTTGGCTCATGACTTATGAATCCTGAGATTTTAATATTTTCTTAACTTTACTCATAAAGGGGGGCTTATTAGAGAATTATTTGGTCACTATCTGGTACCACAATGTCAGACCTACCCAGTTTTGGCAGAAGGGCCTTGCAAGTTTGGACCAGAGTTTCGTTGTCCTTTCTCTGACCTTAGACAATGGTGCACTGAAGAAGAATCAAAGAAATGGGAAAGCAGGGGGCAATGCTTACCTAAAATACTTTGACAGGTTTTAAAGGGGTTTTTTATATTTAATAGTCATGTTCTGCCTGTTTAGCAGAAGAGGCCCTGCCTTGCTATTGCCAAAGGTGTACCTGTGCGAGAAGTGATTATTTTTAAGCCAGGACATGTAATATAAATTCACACTTGTTTTTGAGAAACCTATGGGATCTTCACATGTCATCATAACCTCTGGGATTGCCTTTCAGACATGACTCCACAAACAGGAAATGGTTCTTGGCAGTGTTCGAAGACAAAGAACTTTATTTGAAGAAGGACTGCCTAAACTTTCCAGAGGCAGGACACTTTCAGTGCTCAGCAGAAAGGCAGGACTTTCACAGAACATAAACTCAGATAGCAATGGAAAGCATTTAACTCTTGTAGCATACCTTTGCCCAGTAGTGAACAGAACAGCACCTCTCAGCTGCTTGCCCTAGACTTCCCTTTCTGGTAGTATCCATCTCTTCTCTCTTTGAATAAATGCAAAACACTAGATTACTCAAAGTTACTTCAGGATTCAGAGAAACAAGTGATTACTCAGCTTTCAGAAACAAGGACCACTTGGCATCAAAGAAAAAGAGCCAGCAGAAAGGCCACTCACCTAGTAATAATGAAGCTGCAAAAGGCAACTGGATGAGGCTGTAGTCCTTGCCCTAAAGACACAACAGACTCTGCAGGAACCCCAAGACATCAGTTCCTTTCTCCTTTTTATTTTACAGTATAAACTTTAGATTAGGTGCCTTCATGAAGTCTCTGAGATCTTTCATTTATCCTGCTTGTCATAATCTGATGTTGCATAAACCTCACAAAAACTAACAATCAGCAGAACATGCAAGACCACCGATATCACCTCACTGTTTCTACAGAAGAAGGGAAATGGAGGCATGGTTCCCGTCATCTGGCCTCTTTTTCTGCATTTGTGCCATGACTGCTACAAGCTCAACATCTAAACTCAAAAAGCTGGGCACAGCCCATCCATGATGCAGTCCCAATGTCCTGTATCTCTCAGAGTTAGCAACAGGGACGTATTTCAGAAATAATCCTCTGGAAGTCACTGCAACAAGGAGTAGTGTTTGGTCTACTTGATCTCTGGGAAGTCAGAGCAAAGCTGGACTGACACAAAGATTATTGCTTTGCTGAAAAGAAGCCCTTTAACTTCCTATTCCACTCCATTAGCTCAGTACCGAGGGTTCGTAATAACAGGATGCTTAAACTGTGGCATTACTAAATTAACAGATTTTATAGTGTCCACAGATCTCTCATAAAGGTCCCCTTCTCCACTTCAGCTAGAAAGAAAATCATGGCTAGGAGTTACAAAGGACTGTAGAGGGAACTAAGCTCTGAAGTCCTATTGAATTAGCATTGTTTACAAAGCAGTCATAAGTATAATGGATGTTAATGAGTCTTTAATGAGTGAAGTTACAATGCAACAAGGGGTGCAAAAAAAGGCTGTGTCTCCCTCCCATTTATTTTGCCTGACACAGGTGTTGAAGTTCTGAACCTAAATGAATCACATCCTATTGAGTATAGGATAAAAGAGCTAAATCTGTTCTGTAACTTAAGAAAAACCCACAAACCAAAACCAAATCAAACCAAACCAAACCAATCCAAAAAAGAACATTTCTTTTATGCCAAACCAAACTGAGACTGAATTACATCAGGACGAAACGTGCACCCAGACAGCTCACAGAATTACAGAACTAGAGGATGACTGAGGTTGGCAAACACCTCTGGAGGTCATCTAATCCAGCCTCCGTGCTCAAGCATAGCTGCTTCCCTAGAACCACATTCAGACAGTTTTAGAATATCTTCAAGGACAGAAATCTCACAACCCCTCTGGGTAACTTGTTCCAGTGATTAACCACCCCCACATCAGAAAAGTTTTTTTGCCTGTTTAGGCAGAAACTGGTGTGTTTCAGTTTGTGCCCGTTGTCTCTGGTCGTGCCACTGGCCACCACAGAAAAGAGCTTGGCTCTGACTTCTCTACAACCTTCCTTCAGGTATTTATACACATTGATAAACTTAACAAAAATAAACTTAACTTAACAAAGATGTTAAACAGAACTAGATCCAGTCTTGACCCCCAGGGTATGCCACTAGACTTCACGCCACTAACCGTCCGTCTCTGAGCTTGGTAATTCAGCCACTTTTCAATGCATCTTACTGTCTGCTCATCCAGCCTGCACATCATCGGCTTCTCTATGAGGATGTTACAAGAGGCGATGTCAAAAGTGAGATAGACAGTATCTGCTACTCTTCCCTTATCCACCAAGCCAGTTGCTTCTTTGTAGCAGGTTATCAGGTGGATAAAGCACAACTTCCCTTCTGTGAAGCCTTGCCAAGGGAAAGTTTTTACTTTCTTTAGTTTTTAGTTTTGTCTATGACTGGAAAGGAGGAGGTAGACATTTATCGGCATTATACATGCCATTGCAGAAATGTACTTTTTGGACCAAACCTTTCAGTCTTTATTCACTCCAGGCAGCCACTAAGTCTCACTATTTAGATCACCTTAGTCACAAACAATCTAAGGTACACCTCACCAAAGATTCAAGACTACCTAAATCACACTGAAATCAAATTTTAGTGTTCAGTTGTTATTTTGACAGGCTCGTCATTTAAAGAGAAACTCATCCTGTCTCAATGGAGATGCAACTGAGCAGATAGCTGTCATCAGGAAAACCATAAACATCTCTCCACCACTTTGGAGGACTCACCTTGTACAAACACACAGCACACTGTCTCAAGTTTTGCCATATATATGCATACATATATATATATACACAAACATTTGATAGGTAAAAACTGAGTCAGGTCAGGTCTTCTGCTAAGATAAATCAATATAACAGATATAACTACCTCTGGTTTTAATGAGTGAAGCATTATTCCCTATATAATTCTGTACACATAAGCTATATCCATATAAGCCTGACATAAAAGGGTCCACAAAGGAGATATTGCAAATTACAGGACCATATGAAAGACAATAACTCAAATAATCTCTATTCCAACAATCATTACCTTTTGAAGCCCTAGTTTCTGCAGGTGCCACCCAGCAGTTTTCTTTTCTAATTTTTAAGTACAGGAGATATCCTGTCAGACTGTCAGACTGCACAATGCTGTCAGACAGACTACCAAGCACGACTGTTCCAGAAAGATGGTCAATAAAAGATCATAGTCAGTTCAGCAGAGAAAGAATGAGACTGCAGGCAAGAGAACGGTCACCTCTGTGTGATCTTGGGGAAAGATCGTTTTGGGGATGACCAAGTCAAGCTGCTGAGTGGGTGGTTTAATGCATTTTTTTGTATTCTATGTACCCACTGAAACTTCTGTTAAAGTCCTTAAATAAAGTGAGGCCTTTCTTAAGTGTCCCATTTCTAATCTCCCTCTTGTGCCACCACAGCCACCCACAGCGTAATGATGCTGAGGGTGACACACAGACTTCAGATTGCAACACGTGTTTAAATCAGTAAGGATAAAAATGTGTAAAATTGCGGAAAGTGGGTCTTAATGAATATAACAACCTTCTAACTAGTATTCATACAAACCAGACTAATCCAAAAGCAAACCAGATCAGATTTAACATTTATTAAAGGCTTTTAATCCTGAAGAATAAAGTGCATTATATTGACATTGTGCTACAAAACATACTTAAAATGAAATGTGCTTCCTCAGAGGTGGAATATGACAAGCACATAGTAGCAATTTGGAGCACTATGAACGTGGAAGTCCTGTCTGCCACCACAAGCACTTAGAGAAACTTGATGAATTCTTATGACAAGGATGAATGTTTTAGAGTTTTTAGGGTCAAAATTTATTTTATGGGCATTGTTGTATCTCACAACACGAGAACACCAACATCTGCTGAAGCCCAAACAGAGCTTCCTAGAGCTGTCTGAGCTTTTGAGGAGAATGCCCCATAATCAACCTAACAATGCCAGAGAGTCATGACTACAAATGAGGCTTCTGTGAATGACCAGCTCGAGATGGAGTTCCAGGTTGTGTTATCACCTCCCCTCTGCTGATGTTATTGTTCATGGCAGGTAAGCAAAGTAGAGGTCCTTCAGCTGGGATGGAAGAGGAAGACAGAAGCGGACTATAGCTGGAAGCAACCATAACATTGAAGAGGTACCTCTGCAGCTGGGGAAAAAGATGACAATCAAGCAGCCCCAGACCTGTTGTATAGCTGAGGGTTAAACTACTAAATCACAGAATCATAAGGTTGGAAGAGACCTCTGAGATCACCCAGTCCAACCATGCCTGTTTCCCTACTAAATCATGTCCCTAAGAAACTCATCCACCCGTTTTTTAAACACCTCCAGAGATGGTGACTCCACTACCTCCCTGGGCAGCCTGTTCCAATGCCTGACCAGAAATGAAATGCCTTCTCTGGTGGTTCAGATCACGGCTTCTTCACAGATCCAGAACTGCCAAGTAATAAAGCTCCCCCTGTAAGAAGGATCTGTTGCACCTTTTGTGTTATCCCATTCCCTACCAACTATGAGATCAGCCAGGAGTGTGGCTGCCTTGCTGCATTACACAGCAGGACCTCCAGTACCACTCTCCAGAGCCCTACACTAGACCAGAAGGCACCAGGCCAACTGCAGCCCCAGCCACCCTGTGATGCTTGACTCTATACTCGATCCACCAGTTGCATGGACAACATTTTCCATGGGAGACTATTTAGTTGGCTTCTTGCGTGCACACAGTACAAATTATTTATTTGCAAGCCTAATATCTGTAGCTTGGTGAAGTGATGGTATGATCTGCGGTTTCAGTACAGGATGGGGGATGATGTGATTGAAAGCATCCCCGTGGAGAAGGACTTGGGGTGCTGATTGATGAGAAGCTTGACATGAGCTGGCAATGTGCACTTGCAGCCCAGAAGGCCAGCCGTGTCCTTGGCTGCATCAAAAGAAGGGTGGTAAGCAGGGCGACGGAGGGGATTTTGCCACTCTGCTCTTGTGAGACCCCACCTGGAGTACTGTGTCAAGTTCTGGACTCCCCAACCTAAGAAAGATATGGAACTGTAGGAACGGGTCCAGAGGAGGCCACAAAGATGATGAGAGGGCTGGAGCACCTCTGCTATGAGGGCAGGCTGAGAGAGTTGGGGTCGTTCAACCTGGAGGAGAGAAGGCTCCAGGGGGACCTCATAGCAGCCTTCCGGTACCTGAAGGGGCTACAGGAAAGCTGAGGAGGGACATTTTATAAGGGCAAGTTGTGATAGGACAATGGGGAATGGCTTTAAATTGGAAGGGGGAAAATTTAGATTGGACATTAGGAAGAAATTTTTCCCAATGAGGGCGGTGAGGCACTGGCACAGGTTGTCCAGGGAAGCTGTGGCTGCCCCCTCCCTGGAAGTGTTCAAGGCCAGGTTGGATGGGGCCTTGAGCAGCCTGGTGTGGTTGGAGGTGTCCCTACCCATGGCAGGGGAGTTGAAACTGGATGGACTTCAAGGTCCCTTCCAACCCAAACCATTCTATGATTATATGTAAAACCAGGGTTATATAGGAGTCGAAAAAGAAAAGGTGGGCGAGGAAAAACGGGGAGATGAAAAAGGCAAAATATATAGGCAAAACCAGATGCCGCTGCAAAGCAGCTCACCACCTTCCAAAGGCAGAATCCACGCAGGGCAGAGGGTGGTAGCGCTAGTGCGGAGAGGACAGGAGCCAAAAGCCGCAGCCAGGCTCCCGCAGCAGCCGTGCGCCTGGGGCGCACGGAGGGGCCAGGCCGGAGGGCTCCCCCCGCGCGCAGCCCCACCACGCGAAACTCCTGGCCCCGGGGAGAGGGCTGCGGGCGGCGGGGGCCTGGGCGAGGGCGGGAAACCGGCGGTGGGAGGTGGGGACAGGAGTCCCCCTTGGGTTGCCAAGACGCGGCGCACACCTTTCCCGCCAGCAGCTCCGACAGGCGCTCCCGGCCAGAGCAGAGGTGCTCCAGCCCTCTGATCATCTTTGTAGCCCTCCTCTGGCCCCATTCTAACAGTTCCATGTCCTTCTCATGTTGGGGATTCCAGAACTGGACACGGCACTTCAGGTATCTCAGGAGAGCAGAGCAGAGGGGGAGAATCCTCTCCCTCGCCCTGCTGGCCACGCGGCTTTGGACTTAAATTTAAAAATATTTTTAAAGCCTTCTCTTGGCTTTTTTGGTTTTGTCTTTTTTCACTCCCACAAGGGAGCGGGGCAGAGCCGGGTGAAGTCCCGCCGCCTTCAGCCTCGCCGAAAGCGCCCGAGGACGAGGCTCGAAGGACACGCGATGGTGCCAGGGCCATCAGCCCCGCATCCCCCGCCCGGCCCGGCCCGCGAGGGGGTCAGCGGGAAAATAAACAACTTCCCTCGAGTTAAAAAAGTTCTCCCGCAGGTGCCCGCAGCTGGCGGTTAACACAGACAGTAAGAGGATCAACTCCATCTCCGCCAGCGCAGCGAAGGAGGAGGAGGGAAAGAAATAAAATCCCCCGCGTTTGGCCATTCAGAGTTTAGTTAATTTGGATGATAACGGTCAGTGTTTAATCCCATTGTACGAGAATGAATATGCCGAAACCTACACGGCTCCAGGGAGAATAATGCGGGCAGCAGCACCGCACGCGGGGCCGCCCGCGCGGGTAGCCGGCCCCGACCCCCCCGATGCCCGCGGCACCCGCCGCCGCCTCCCGCCGGGCCGCCCCGCGCTCCTAGGCAGTCCCGGGGGGAAGAGGGCAGCACTGCGCCTCTGCCTTCCCCGGCCGGTGCTGGGGAGATGGTGCCGTCCACACACCGGGGAATCACGGAATCGCTTGGTTGGAAAGGACCTTTGAGACCATAGAGTCCAACCGCGCCTGTCCACTACTAAACCCTGTCCCTGACCACCTCATCTCCCTGTCTTTTGAACACCTCCAGGGATGGGGACTCCATCACCTCCCTGAGCAGCTGTGCCAGTGCCCGACATCTCTTTCGGAAAGATAAGGAGCGGGTGGGGTTTCCCCCTTTAACTAGCAAAACGAGTGGGAAAATACGGGACGCGGGAGGAGACCTAGAGGTTCCTGAGAAACCGCCTCCCCAGGCTGACACTGATACCGAAAATGCCGGCAAATAATCTCTCTAAGACTCCTCTTGGAGTTTTAGAAAGCAGTATCCTTTAATTCAGCTCTGGACACACGAGGGAATGATTTCCATCAATCGTGCATAACAAGACACGAGCTGGGCGCAGAATGTATTTTCCACTTACAAGCATATGTATAGATTTTCCCAGAAATCTTATGCATATTCTGTTACTTTCCAGGAATTAATTTTAATTTTATTATGAACTTCACAACGGCCAAATAGGTTGCTAATTGGAGATTTGGAACAAGTTCTCCGTCTGCCCTTGCATTTTAGATAGGGAAAGACTGCAAACAAAGGTGATTAGAGAAGAAGACACATCTGTTCAGCACATATCTTACTAAAACAAAACGTTATCATTTCTCAAAGAACAGTGTCTGGAAAAACAAAAACTATTTGAAAAAAAAACCTGCTATGAAGAAAACGTGCTGTCAGAGGGACATTCTGTCTAACTTTCAAAAAATACAGTTACTTAAATGAAACTTAACTCTCTTCACGGTGAGGGTGGTGAGGCCCTGGCACAGGTTGTCCAGGGAAGCTGTGGCTGCCCCCTCCCTGGAAGTGTTCAGGGCCAGGTCGGATGGGGCCTTGAGCAGCCTGGTGTGGTGGGAGGTGTCTCTGCCCATGGCAGGGGGGTTGGAACTGGATGGACTTCAAGGTCCCTTCTAAACCAAACAGCTCTGTAATTCTATGATTCCATGATTCTATGACTTTACTTCAGCTTAATTCAAAACATTCCACTTCTTGTAACAGAGACTATTTCTTGTACCGCCACGGCTGCAATAAACGCCGTTCCCACAGCGCTGCCCCAGGCCCTGCGGCCTCGCCCGGGCAGGCAGGACCCGGCACCGCACGCCTCCTCCGGCCCCCCCGCCGCTTTCGGCTTCCCCCCACCCCGGGGCAGCGCTGGGGCTGGGGTTGGCGGCAGGGCTGGAGAGGGGGGGATGCTGACGGGCAGCCCCGCTGCCTGGTGCCGGCCCCGGAGGCGCACAGCCGGCCATGGAGAGAGTCATAGAAACATAGAATCGCCTGGTTGGAAAAGACCTTTGAGATCATCGAATCCAACCCTATGTGTCCACCACTAAACCATGTCCGTGAGCACCTCATCTACCTGTCTTTTAAACATCTCCAGGGACCGGGACTCCACCACCTCCCTGGGCAGCTGTGCCAGTGCCTGACAGCCCTTTCGGTGAAGAAACGTTTCCTGATGTCCAATCTGAACCTGCCCTGGCACAATTTGAGGCCATTTCCTCTCGTCCTATTTCCTGTCACTGGGGAGAAGAGACCAACACCCACCTCACTACACCCTCCTTTCAGGCAGTTGCAGACAGTGATGAGGTCTCCCCTCAGCCTCCTCTCCTCCAGGTTAAACAACCCCTGTTCCTTTAGCCGCTCCTCATAAGACTCGTTCTCCAGCCCCTTCACCAGCTAGCAGAGAAGGACCCCCCAGAGAGGCCCGGGGGCAATCGGTCCCGCCGCCCCCGCTGCCAGGGAGGGGAGGGCGGCGCGGGGCGGCGCGGGGCGGCGCGGGGGGCTCGGTGCGCCCGGCGGGCTCGGAGCGCGGCTGCCCGAGCGGAGGGCGGCGGAGAGGAGAGCTGACAATGCTGTGAAAATATGTTTGCGGAAAATAGACAATTGTTGGATTAAACGTATTCAAGTATGAAATAATGCCTTTTTGTGTAAAAAACCTCAGCAATGTGAGCGTACAAAAGTTCCCCTGTGGCAGTTTCGTGCTCCCTTTGTGAGCTTGTGCGCTCCGGCGTCTCCACTTGGCGCGTTTAACTCGGAGCCCCCCTTTAAACGCGATTGTTTCTTTCTTTTTAATGACATTTACCGGATCAAAACATGCTGTTAATTCGATCAGAAAGCTTTACCCTCCTTAACAATGCCACAATAATTTCTCCTGAAGTTTGTTAAATTGACCAAAATTAGGCAAATGAATAGGGGGTCTGTCGGCGACCCCGCTCGCAGGTGACACCGAATAATGCACTCTCGGACCAGCTGCGATCCCCTCTTTATTTGCCCCTCTTTTCTTTGACCCGCATTATTAAAATTTAGGCCCAATGAAACTATTCATACTTTTCAATGGGACATTTTCCTATAGGATAATAGGCTACAAATTGAGCCTCTCCAAAGGAGACGGGGGGAGCAGGGGGGGTAAAACAACAACGCACAGACGCGCACACCACACAAAAAAAGGAGCGTCGTGTGCCAAAGGCTGGCGAGAGCCTCCCCGGGCCGGCGGAATAAAAAAAAAAGGAGGGGGGCGGGGGGGTGGGGTGGGGGGATATCGTGTGCCAGCCCCCCGGTCCCACACCTGCCGGGGTGTCCCCGGCGCATAAAGCGGTGTAAACAAAAAAAAAAGCCTCGCTGCCATCTCTTATAAAGATGGACGTGTCACCAAGTCGTGTGAGAAAAGCCTGAGAACAAACGGGGCCACTCCGTCTCCAAGGGTTCTCCCTTGAACTGGGCGGAACAGCCTATTAAGGGCTTACTTAATTACTTTAATGACTCTGGACAGGCTTTAAAATGCAGTCAGCGCCGGAGCTGAGGGGGGGGGAGTGGGGGGTGCCGGGGATTTGCAGGCAGGCGGCGGCGATGGGGCCGGGGATGCTGCGCGCAGGACGCAGCATCGCGCCCTGCGCCCCGCTCGCCACGTCCCTGTACCCATCCCCTATTGTGGCACCGTCACGTGTGTCCCCGAGGTCCACGTGGGACGACACAGCTGGGCCGTGAACGGGGAGGGGGGGGAGGAAGAAGAGAGAAGGAAAAAAAAAACAACCCACAAACTCTCATCTCTCTCTCGCCCCCTTCCACCCTGATCTTTAATGCATACATTCCCTCGGCGCCGCTCGCCCCTAATCCTATGGGATCAGCGGGCCCGTGGAGGCCCCCCAGGGTCCCCCCCAAGAAGTGATGGCTTTATAAGGGGCCTGGAGGGAGCGGGGAGGCAGTGCCCACCATGGCCTCCAAGCTCAAGGAGCGGAGGGTGAGTTCGCCGCCCGTCTTGCGCGCACGATTCTGCGGGGTCGGCTGCCGGAGCTGGCCCCTGCTCCCTCATCGTCCTTCCCTTCAAAAAGCCCCCCCAAAAACCAATACCCCCACACACCCCCTCTCAAACCCGCCCCCCCCCCCCCTCCCCCCAACCTGCCCGGGCAGCCCGCGCAGACGGGGAGCCGCCAGAATGCCGCGGAGGGGACTAAGGGCCGGAGCACCCCTCCCGGGCCCGGAGCATCCCTCCCGGGGTCGGAGCATCCCTTCCTCAGCCGAAGCATCCCTCCTGGGACCGGAGCATCCCTCCCGGTGTCGGAGCATCCTTCCCGGGGTCGGAGCATACCTCCCGGGGTCGGAGAATACCTCCCGGGGTCGCGTCACGCCCAGTGCCGCTGCTTGGCACACACTGCCCGAGAGGGGTCGGGGCCAGGGCGTTTGCCCCGGCGAGGTCGAATCCTGCTGCTTCCCCCTCCCAACACACACACTATAACCCGCCCCGTCTGTTTGGCAGAGAACGCCGGTTTCCCACAAGGTAATCGAGAAGCGGAGGAGGGACCGCATCAACCGTTGCCTCACTGAGCTGGGGAAGACGGTGCCCATGGCTCTGGCCAAGCAGGTAGGCTGGAGGACGAGTGGCTCCTATGCCTCTCTCCCTGGTGGGGGACCGACCCCCCTGATGCAGGGCATGGTGGCTTGGTTTGGTTTGGGTTGGGTTGGTTTGGGGAAGGCGACCCCGGCGTAGCGCAGCGCAGCCGCAGGGGAGAAGTGATGCCCCTCTCCTCCCCGCTGCAGAGCTCGGGGAAGCTGGAGAAGGCGGAGATCCTGGAGATGACGGTGCAGTACCTGCGAGCCCTGCATTCGGCGGATTTCCCCCGCGGCCGGGAGAAGGGTAGGTGGGCGGGCGCGGTTCCCGTGCCGGGACACCCGCGGCGTGGGGAAGCCCCGGATCCATTCGGGCAGACCCTGAGGAGCTCGGCTCCACTGCCTCTTCCTTTCCAGCAGAGCTGCTCTCCGAGTTCGCCAACTACTTCCACTACGGCTACCACGAGTGCATGAAAAACCTGGTCCACTACCTGACGACGGTGGAGAGGATGGAGACCAAAGACACGAAATACGCCCGCATCCTGGCTTTCCTCCAGTCCAAAGCGCGCTTCGCCACCGAGCCTCTCTTCGCCTCGCTGGGATCCCTCCCGGAGCCGGACTTTTCCTGCCAGCTGCACCCTGGGCCCGAGTGCCCCGGGCACGGCCACAGCCCCGGCGAGGCTGCGCTCCAGCCGCCCCCGGGGGGTCCCTTCCCCTGGCACGGCGCCCCCCGCAGCCCGACCCTGCCCTACCCCCTCCCCAGCGCGCCCCTCGCCAGCCCCGGCCAGCAGCGCAGCACCTTCCTCTCCTCCGTGCAGGGGCTGGACCGCCACTACCTCAACCTCCTCGGCCATTCCCACCCCAACGCCTTCGGGCTGCCCCCGGGGCAGCATCCGGCTATGCTATAGAGACTCGCAAATCCTATTTATGGACCAGGGGGGCTGTCGGGGCGGGAGATGATCTCCCTGCCCTTCTTTCCCACCTCCGGGTGCGGTGCCTGTACAAACCGTGCCTTGGAATAAATCATAGAACCAATCGCTTGGTTGGAAAGGATCTTTGAGACCACCGAGTCCAACCGCACCTGTCCACTACTAAATCCCATCCCTGAGCACCTCATCTACCCGTCTTTCAAACGCCTCCAGGGATGGGGACTCAACCACCTCCCTGGGCAGCTGCGCCAGTGCCTGACAGCCCTTTCGGTGAAGAAATGTTTCCTGATGCCCAATCTGAATCTCCCGTGAAAGATGTTTATGCCCGACCTCCCCGAGCCCCGGCTCTGCCCCCGCCCTCCTTTTCCACCTCCGGGTGCGGCGCCTGTACAAGCGATGCCTTGGAATAATAAATGTCTATACTCGACGTCCCTTCTTGTTTCGGGCAGGGAGCTTCCTCGAGTGGCCGTGTGTGTGTCTGCGTCCTCGCCCCTACCCCACCCCGCGGGACAAAACACTAGCGAGATGTGGTCCGTGAGGGCGGGGAGGATGCTGCACCCACGAAGCGGGGCGGGGGTCCTCGGTGCCGCCCTTGCCTGCTCCGAGGGGCTAGAAGGGAGGGAATGCCCGAGGGATGGAGTGAGTGCTGGGGGCGATGGAGTGGCAGAAGGGTGGAATGCCAGAGGGATGGAGTGCCAGAGGGATGGAGCTGCGGGGATGCCCCTCGCGGGGCGGGTGCTGCCTTCCCACTGGTCCATGCGGGGAAAGCTCTAAGGGCCAAGCGTCCAACAAGCACCAGGATCTCCCTCGTGTTCTGTCCGCAATGTTCCCTGCGGCGCAGCTTCTTCAGAGCGGGAGGAGTTAGTGAGGAGGTGCAGGGCGGTGTGCAGAGGGAAAACGGGCGCTGCGGAGGTGCTCGGCGCCAGAATAAACCAAATAAAAGCCCTTCATACTGAGTCCTGGGGCAACTTCGGCCCCACCTGACCCCGCTTTCGTCCCTGGGTGTCCTCGCATCCTCTAGGGGCGCAACTGGATCCCAGCGCAGCCCTGGCAGCCCCGGGTGTGCCCGGCGGGGCGGGAGCCGCAGAGGGGTAAATTAACTCATTCATGTTGGGTGGGGAGGCTTTGAGGAGATTTGACCCGGGCTGTTTGCCCAGGCCATGGAATGGACTGACCCGCAATTTGTAAACCAACCCGACGCTTTATTCGGAGACAGACAAAAAGATCTTTGTCACAATGAGTAAAAAGTAGAATGTGTATCTTCCATTTAACCTGTAAATACAGGAAAAGCTGCTGTTTAGATTAGTGGAGAAAAGGTCACACGGCTGGATGATGTACTGAGTCAGCCGGGGGAGAAGGAAGCTCATTTCCTTGGGACACCTTTAGGATGGTAAATCCAGTGGGAAACTCTCTTCTTGCTCAGTGTACACAGAGCAATATGGGATGAGTCAAACACATTCAACAGCAGCAGGATGGCTGGTGCCTGTTATGATAACGCATGTTCTACACTCATTTTCACCAGTGTTGAGTGTAAAATCCTACATTATTTTTGTTTTCTGAGCAGCAAGCTCTTGTGAACCCCCTTTGGCACTGAAACATTAAAGACAGAGCAATATGGTCCCTGCTAACCAAATTAAACAAAACTTCCCTTTGCTAAGTAGATTTTCTCTCTGAGATTAGCAGAGAGCCACCACAGTCAGAACTGGGGTCATTTACATATAATTTTGCAAATTTGCAGTGGTCCATGACAGTCTTTGTATCACCAGTGTTGCTATTCTGGATTTTTTTCTTTTTTCCCTTTCGTTTTCATTTAGTTATGGAGGATAAAAATCCTGCTTTGGCTTTACAATGACTTTGGGATTAAAGTTTACCCTCTCTGCCCTTGCAGGGCTCTGAGCTCATCCTTTGGCCCTGGAGACCCTAACTTTTGCCCCAAAAACTATTTTGGCATCCACCAAAGCCAGTGGTACTGGGGATGGGAGCCAAGATGACTTCTCAGGTCCAAGCACGGATCCTCACAGGCAGAGGGTGCAGAGCTCCCCTGGGACAGGCAGCCTCTGTGGTTTTGACAGAGGTCCTGCTCATTTTTTCATACTTCTGTGCTTGGAGACCAAAGCAGTTTAGGGGTTTTTTTTGCCACATTTCTTTTAGCTCTGTCATGAGCATCGCCCAACAACTCTGGTGGGAGAAGGCAGGAACTGGATGTCACCTCTGGTGGGAGCAGGTAGGAACTGGATGTCACCTCTGGGGGAAGCAGGTAGAAACAGGATGTCACCCGTGATCAGCCAGTCAAAGGCTGTTCCTGGTCTCAGGTGGGTGCCCATCTGGGTTGATGATGATCATCTTCTGACATGGCAGTCCCATTTACTGGTTTCTAGCAGCAGCTAGCACAGGAATGAAGGGTTTGTTCCTGAAAAAAAACCCTACTTTACCTCCCAAAGCCCCCTCAAATATAAGCTTCTCTGTTATGCACCTGCTTGGCTAAAAATGCTTATAATGAATGACTTGCTTTATCATATCTTGTTCCTTTCCTTCAGCTAACATATTTCTCTTTCTTAGACATTCAAATCTCTCTTGCCTCACTTGGCCTTGCCTTCCTTCCTCATGCCTTTTCTGTTTTCTTTTTTACCTCTTCTTCTCCTTGTTATCCAGACTCCTCTTTTTTTCCTCAGACTTTTCAAGCAATTCTGCTCCTTCCAGAAAACAGTTGTACAGAATAGTCACATCTCAATAGTTTCTTTGCATTGAAGGGAAAGAATCATTTTGGGATCGATGGTTTACAAAATGGGAGTTTACAGTTCTGCATCTGGCACTGACTCTCACTTGTCATTTATTCAGAGTTTATGTTGAGCTTAGTAATAAAAAACATTATTGAAAACATCTCTAACTTGCTAAATTATCAAAAGGTTTTATCTGCCCCATCATGACAGTAAAGCATCATCAATTAGATGAAAGAGACAGAAGTAGCCTGTGCACAATCTCTCTACCTTAAACATTTAGGTTTTAAACAGGCAATACACGAAGCCTGGGAGGAAGTGTTACTGTGTTGCTCTTAATGTGTAAATAAGTAGAAAAGATTTATAAGCTTTGAGCATACATAACACAGATCAGATCTCTTCTTTCTTTTCATGGTTTGCACCAGTTCAAAGGCATCATTCAAAGATCCAGGGGCTTTGCTGGCAGTGCCACACTGTGGAGCTGCCAGCCTTGGAAACCGAGCCCAAGCCGCAGAGCACAGACTCTGAATCTATGCCAATACAGTCATTTTGGGGGGCAAATTATCAATCAGGTCACCAGCTAATAAGAAAATATTTTTATTTTACCTTGGGTCAGTGACCCTGCTTACAGCATAGGACCACAAAGAGTTGTGTCAGCAACATCTGTAGGGGATGAGCCATGGGTTAGGAAGAAGCAGCTGAGAGGAGGAACAGTACTGAAGAAGGCTCTTCATCACAGATCCATTCCAGTAGGGATGCATGTGATAGCAGGCTTTCTAGTGGTATGGGTATAATCCCTTTCCCATGGTACCAAAGATCCTGCTAGTTTGTAAGTCGTGCTGTCCCACCGTTCTGTGGGAAGGCACGACTCTTCTTGTTCCTCTCAGGCTCAGAGACATCCGGGGGGTAGCCTGCACAATTTGACCAGAAGTGCTTAGGAGAGCAGAAGGTCTCAGGTGCCAGGGTACAATGACCACCCTATCCAGATCAGCTTCTTTCTCTGATACTGTGTCAAACAGTGTCCAGAAGCCCAGATGGGTGTTTTCCCTTCATAAGGTGACCCAAGCATAAGGAGGAGGAGACCTTTTGTTTGCCTGTGGCTCTTGCAAACAGGCTGTGTATTGGATGTAAACTGATGAAGCAGCTACAGGCTTGTCCAGCAACACCTTTGCAAAGGCAGTCTTTTGGAAAGAAATCTTCCAGATGACAGTTTCATTTTTGCTGAGTATGAGCTGCAGCATCTGATATCATAGATTTGACTTCTGCCTTGGATGTGTCCATCTCCTGTCACCTCATCGTGTTTATTTCTATCAAACTTGCCTACAGACTGCGTAACAAACACGAGAAGGCTCCTATAGCAAAAGAACACCAGACTCTCTCTAAGAGAACATGCAATTGTGGCAAGATGTATAACGGCATTTTAATATGTATATAGGTTAAAGGACTGATATCTACCTACATACCACACTGCACACAGAGGGGCAAGTCAAAACAAACAAAGCTGATTTTAAAAGAGGACAGAGAGCCACGCCAAGAACAACTGGATGAAACATCAAATGTGAGGACAGAGGAGTAGTCTGGAGGATTCAAATTTAAAATATTAAGTCCAATTCAACCTAAGAAACAGACTGTTTAACAGTTATCTTCAAGCTACAGCAACTGAAATATGCATTATGTTTCATCAGCAATAATGCAGTTAATTAGGCCAAAAAGAGATTTTGCTATAAAGAAATCAAAACTTTTGCATGTATGCCCTGAAAAGTTTAAAGAAAACGTAATTTTTAATTACTGTAAGAATGCAACACCGAAAAGTGCAGTCCTAGTCCATGTATGGATTGTGTAATTAAAAAAATTAGTCTTTGACGAAAGGATTCCTGCAAGTTAATATGGAATGATAGTGTCTATAACTCAGTTGTTTTACTTTTGGTGAACATTATGAAGAGGGCTTAATCCAGAGCATGTAGAAGGATTTACATTAGCTCATTTTGTGGTCCTTTATTTAGAGACTATCTCAGTCTCCTGCTAGCTTTGTGGAAACCTGGCAGCTCCTGAGCTCGGAGCTCATCTCCAACTCTTGTGAATCACAGCTCTAAAATTACACTTTTAATCCCATGAAGAGTGCAGGCATTGAGAGTAGGATGCAATACAACTGAAACCCTGCAGACCAGCATTACAGCAGAAAGTGCCTTCACTCCGATTCAACAGCCTGTGCCTTCACCTCCCAGCCCCCAAGTTCCTAGCCTGAGGCTTAGACAACCTTCTAGGAAGCTGGAGTCTCAAGTTTGAAGTCTTTGAAGCTAAAAACTGTGTGTCCTTCTTCATAACCACCCTGCCCTTATAAAGTGTCTTTGAAGGAAAGAGTGTGTCCTGGTTAGTCCTTTGAAAGGAGTGATTAGATGGTAGTACGCTAGGAGAGAGATTGATCTCAGGATATCAAGTAGAATGAAACATCTGATTCCAAGTTGCAAGCACGAAGCTGAGCTCCTGATAGTGACAGGGTCAGAGTGCTTTCTCCATGCCAGTGAGGAGTGGGGACTATGGCTTTCACACTGCTGGAGGTATATGTGGTCTGTGTATCATGTGCTTTGCTTACCATGCATATACTAATTTGTATTAGATACATAGGAAGCCAATACCGGCCCTTTTCTGTAGTACAGCTGGATTTAGTTCACTTTTTCTCAATATTTCCCAGTCTTGGTTGTTCTTTGCTTAAATGTGGCTTTGTTCCTTTGATGCTCATAACTTCCTATGCATGCTTACAATTGCGCCGTTCCAGTGGATGAATTCACACTGCCTTTAAAGAGCAGTCTTTTATGACCAAGATAGAGGATTGGTCTTTTTTTCTTTTCCTTCAGAACTAAAATGTCCTTTAATTTACCCTTGGGCAACCTCACGGTTTGATACAGACAGAAAATTGATCCACCTCTAGAATGTTACTTAGTATGACAGGTGATGCCACTGTAGGTTTTTTCCTACCAATGGTGGTAGAACATAAATCACTACACACTTGCTATCAAATTGACTGCTGGGTTTTCAGGAACTGTAGAAAGAACAATTACAACAAAACCTATAGAACAACATAGCTTCAGTTTAAAAATGAGAAAAAATAGTTAACAAGGAGACAATACATATATTATATATAACACAACTCTATATTGCAGTGTTCTAAGGAAATCAACAAAACCCAAGTCTTGCATATTCTCTTTATCATAGGATTTAATAGTGATTTTTCTATGCCACGAACTTTTCATACAGTACCTTCTCCTGTCTTAAAGAAATAAGAAAAAAACATATCTTGGAGTTTTATTACTGAAAATATTGTAAAATCTCTGATGTCTGGAGAAAAAGTAATTGAAAAAAGAACAAGAGCAAGAGTACATCCTTTGCTGCATAATGACAAAGCCTGATAGACAGTAAAGATCTATGAAAACCAGTAAAACAATGATTAAAGGTACCACTGTTTACAGTAGGTTACAAACCACTGTCTGCAGGAAAGCCAGTATGTTAAAGCAAACAAGAGACTCCTATGAGCTTGTCATTCATATTGTGGACCAAATCCTTAGCTAGTGCAGATGGGTAAACCTTCCTGGAGATCCCTGAAGCTATAGGTGCTTCCATGAGGAGGAGACATGACGGAGTTGCTTTAGCAGAAAGCTTACCAAACGGGTGAGACATATTTCAGTGCATCCTCACGCTCATTTTATTAACTCAGCTATGCAGCCACACAACCAAAACTAATTTGTAATCAATTTACCTTTTCAGATTAGGTCAAATTTAGAGACAGAATGATAAACTTTATCTTCTTTTGGGGTCGGAGTTCTGGAACAGAGCAGTAACCCCTGCTGCCAGTACCAGTTTCCTACAGGCCCTTCAAAGAGTCTTCCAGGCACTGTAACTGCAAACAGGAGAAAATCAAGGTGATAAGATATTTCAGGCAAATGCCAACAATTTGGAATACAGAAAACCCCTTTGAGCATCTCATCACAGCTGCTAGGGTGTAAGGTGAGGGCATAGCCTGTAGGTCCACAAACGTACAGGCAGGATGCTGGCAAGTTTCATTCCTTACAAGGAATACAAGGATGGGATGGAACCAATGGGATTTTTTTAGTTCATGTACATGGAAAAAATATTTTATCATAAAGCACCATCATACCATAAAGGAAAAATCTTTTCAGTGCTCTGATAATAGAAGGACATACTGATGTTTATGAGCTCGTCACTTAAAACGGTTATTTATCTCAAATGTAGCAGTCTAAGAGTGAAATAATCATTCTAAGCAATATTTCTAGTCCAGAGGGCCAAACAGGCATCTTCAGAGGACAACTTATCAGACTGATTTTAGTTTCTCCCTTAAAAATGAGCTAATTTTCCTTTGAATATGTATCTTTGCTGTTTTGAATCAGGAGACAATGCAGGATCAATAGGTCAGATTCAAATATACAAGTAGGGGAAAAATCAGGGCAGCTGAATTCTACACTCATTGCCGTCTGGCAACTGGCCTAATTTATCTACTCAGATATTTCAGAGGGGCTATACATTTCCATGCTAAAATAGCACATTTAATTAAAAGAAGTTCAGCTTCCAGTGACTCAGCCAAATAAAAATTTCCTGTAGCTCATCTGCAAGACCTGTTTCTCATTTTAAAAAAAAATAAAAAACAAACATCATTTTTTGTGTGGCCGTAATTCAGACAAGTCCAGCCACTGAACTGAAACAGCTGATGAGTGCTTAAGGGTCCCAGCAGCTGGTTATCCCGGGTGACAGACATTTTTATTTTTAATGTACAGTTGCCTGTACTGCTAGAACAGGTGGAAAGAATTTTGGGTGGGGACAAACGAGTTTTTACTATTTCCCTCCAGCAAGCGCTGTTTCAGGAAAAAAACACGTGAGCCATCCAAAGAAAGTCAGTGTCCTTTCTCCATAGTTTGGTTGTCAAAACGTCAAGCTTAGAAGCTGGGGCCCCTCGGCAGCACTGGTTTAGCTCTGAGATGCCTGCATCTTATTGCCCTGCCACCTTATTGTGTAGCCACCTTACTGCTCTGCCATCTTTGTGAACATGAAGCAAAGGGCTTCAGGAACTTCATGTATAAAATGTCTACATATAAAATCAGAAAATTAGTATTCTTAAGTACACGCATACTAGGGGAAAATTCTGCCAATGATTTAAATGGAAATCTGTTCTCCTCTCCTTCTCTCAATCCTCTCATCCAGATCATCAATGAAGATATTGAACAGGACTGGACCCAGTCCTTCTCCTTTCAATTTGTCTCCTGATGTCTTCAGCTGCTTCTACAGATTTGATATATCACAATATCACAATTTCTATGTGGTCCCAATGTTGTGTTCCAGGATCCACTGTAGTCCTGAAGTTTTCCAGGAGATAAGATTACCCAGGTTACAAAGAGTGGAATGAGTTTTGACAGCTACTCAGTAGGCAGATGAGAAACTGGGAGCAGGACCCTACTGACAGAGGAACACAAGTCGAGATTAAGCTCCACATTACTGCCAGGTTGCAGTACAAAATTCCCTTCTGATTTATCACTTCCTCTTCTTTCTGCTGCTTGCCAGACCATAATGTAACTATAACTTTGTGCTACAGAGCAGTTCACATAGTTTCCGCATTGTTTTACACTACATCCAACTAACCTCTGCTCAGAATTGATGCAGTTCATAGTGCTGACCCAGCAAGGGTTTGCATATAAGATCAGCCTTATGCACTTGGATTGCTTTACTTTACTGAGGGCTGCTTACCTCAGATTTTGGAGGAGCTAGATTGAGGGGAAGTCTTGGTATCACAGGGATTTCAGAGGAAATGGCAAGTTAGGTTAAAGAATATTGGTCATAACGGTGCATTCTTCCAATCTAACCAGGACAACACCTCTAAAAAGGCCAACACCAAGATTAGTGGCCACAAAACTGTCCCCTGTATGCTTTCAGGTAGGACCTCAGATGCAGCCCTAAGCTTTCTTACTGAATTTTAACCCAGAGGGACCATAGTCAATTCTACCCCAGTGGAAGACAAGCTGCTCTTCAGAACAAAGAGAAGTCGTAGTATTGCAGCAGCAAGGCACCTATTTTTCTATACCTGACCAGGATACCTTCCATACATGCTTTTTTGACCTGCTTATTTTCCTTCTGTTCATGTGCATCTTTCTCCTCTTTACATGGCGTCTCTTCTTAACTAATATACCAGAGTCTGGGTAAGTGAGAAACATTCCTTACTGTAGTACCTGCTGGTAGAATTTCAGGCTGGTTGTCTCCTTAAAAGGTAACCACAGGTATGGCATTGCTGGGCAGCACCATTTAAGTACAGCAGATCAGATGCTGTGCTGGTTTATAATTTCTGCCAAGCCAAGTGAATACAGGAGCTGATAACTTTACACATTTGTTCTGAAGGGCAAGATGCCCAGATATAATGCATTTGAGGACACATTTTTAGGGAGCCTTTCTAGGCCACCTGGCATGGGTCAGGAAGGTAACTCAGCCTGTATGTATTTACCTTATTGTCTGGAAAAGAATAAGCACACCAGGGCACAACGCAGCCCAGCCATGGCAGGTTCTCAGGGCTGTTCTGCCTTAGTCTTGCAAATCCCTCTGATGGCAATAATGGTTGCGTGACTGAGGCACAAATTTTGATTTCATATTTTAATCACAAAGTGCAAAATCACAAAGTGGAGTCTATTGGCAGCTGGCAGCCTTGCCTGCCTTTCCACCCGCACTCTGCGGGAGTGTGGATTCAAAGTGCAAGAGCACACTGAACTGTCTTCTGCTCACCACGAAGCAGGGTGTAAAGCAGCTTTTTAAAAGATGAAGCATCTCCAGGTGGTTAAGGGCACAGAGCTACAGTGAATGTCTGCGGTGGGCATAACCGCAGACCGGCAGGGTTAAAAGGGAGACTGTCCAAATTCATCTAAGACCTGCAAATCTTGAAACACGTAAACCCTACATGCGTCAGATAAAGAAGCCAGAAAGAAAGGTGCCCCCTAATGAGTTTTTTTTGCGCTTGGGTGAGCGAAAGGGCTGCTTCAGGAGGCTAATAACTGAAAACCTTCCAGGCTTTTGTCCGGAGAAATGGCAGGCACTTTCCATCCCTTTGAAAAAAAGAAGGCCTTTCGGAGTCTTCACGAGAGATGTGGATTTTAAGGGCGACCTTAGGTCATACAGAACTAATCAAGCGAAAACAATAAGAAAATTAGACTGACAGTCAGCAAGTATCTGAGGACTTTATCAAAAAGAATTAGGAATGGACAAATTCACTGAGAGCAAAGGATCAGATCTGCAAGGTGGCATTGTGTGGTGGGATTAAATTATTTATTCATTGTTAATTTATTTATTTATGTATGTGCAAATGACCTAGCTGCTGCAGGTGCTGAGGAGTTTCTGAAAAGGCCCAGTTTTAGAGCCAAGGCTAGAATATTGGTCCATTTAACTCATTCTTTTCCTTAAGGCGATCAAACAGTGACTTTTATCTAGGAGATAGAGGAGGAAAACCATATGTATACTGGGAATGATGCGGGGTCTGAGCAGCACTAAGTACCCAAGTATTCCAGTCTCATTCAAGAATGCTGTGCAGTTTAATGTCCAGCAAATTAGCAAATGAATGCTTATGTCAATATGTGAAAAATCCCTAGTTGGTTTAAACAGATAAAAAGCCTCTTGGGAAATGGCAGAAAATGCAGGCTTTCTCTCTCTGTCTTTTTTAAAGAAAGAAAGAGAAACAGTACTTACTAAATTTTCACCAAACTTACAAAAAGTTGCAGAAAAAAACAACGGTTAGCATGAATGCTTGATCTAATACATGCACAAAATATTTCCAATGCTGCTACCGCAAAAATACAAGAAGCTTTTGCCAGGCACTCTTTGAATCACATACTTGCTATTCAGAAGAAAACAATTAAAATCTAGGACAGCTACAGATCCTGTTAGATGTCATCTTGCTACCCCTCTCTTAAAGGTACAGGAGGTCAAAAGCCCTGGAGAGGATCCATCTTTATATTTTGCCCTGATATATAAAATCAGTCTTGAAGATGAAATCCACAAACACCTCTTGCTTTTCCTTCTCCAAATTTGATGATTGATAGGAAAGGGTAAAAATTGTCATTTAATGTTTCCCTTGACCCAGCAGAGCAAAGCCACAGTGGGGCCTCTGTGTACGACATGACCCTGGGGAAAAAAGGAACACGAGATCTCAGCATGGGGGTTGGAGGCAAGAAGTCACACATATCGAAAATGACAGCATCACCTCAGTTAATGCCATGTGATAAGGGAGTCCTGCTGGGTTTTACACTTTCTGCAGAGATACGCTTGAAGGTTGACTGGTACGGAAGATTTTTCACTAAATCCAGAAAGGGGTTGTAGACATTAGAGCAGGACAGATTGTAATGAATACTCTTCCTCCAAGACAAGCATTGGTAACTATGCTGGGGATAGTAAAACTGCCCCATGAGAGATATGGAAACCTACACATTTGGAAACCACACAGGTTTGTGTAAAATGCCATCTTATATACTTCTGCTTCATCCATGGCCCTTCCCTCCTCTTGGCCATTCATAGGCCCTCTTCTCAAAACCAGACTTCATGTCCTTTAGGACTACTAAAGAGAAAAACAGAAGGTCTTTTAAGGAACGAATGTCTTTAGTAATACTAAATCTGAAATATTACCCCAAATTAAAAGTTCATTGAAAGAATTTCCCAGGCCACGCATAAAAACACAGCTCATGTAGAAAGTCTGCTTCCTCCTTGGAGCCAAAAAGTCATCCTTTCTCCCTTATATGTTAACATGTGAGGATGAATTCAGCCAATACAAATGTCAGCGTGTCACTAATAACCTGTCACCTTCACACAGTGACCAGGGAGCCTGCTGAGCTATGGTCTTATTCCATGGGCTGTCAGGGTGCCTTTTAAAACAGCAGGAGCCAAAAGCAGTTACATAGTACTGAGAGCTTCATTATCTCAGGAGCAATCAGCACAGCCCAGATCTTCTTTTGCTCATCATTTCAAATGGATGGAGTGCTATCTCCAAAAGAAATACTTATTATCAGCATGCAAGGGCATGCTCTAGTACTATCACTGAATTTCATGTCCTTAAGACTATCCAATGCCCAAGAGACCTTCCCCTTTGCTCTATGCATGTGCAGCTGCCCTCTGAATGCACAGCAGCCATTCATTAATGTTTTCTGGCATCAGAAATTAATATGGGCAAACTAGAAGAGGGAGACCCTGCTGCACCTGGAGCTCTGCCCATTAACATGTACAAAGAGCTGAATTCACGCAAAACAACCCCAACAGAATATTTTTCCAGGAATTTCAAGAATCTCAAGCCCAGCCTTGAGTGAGGTCCCATCAACTAATGCCCTTGTTATCATTACCTATGAAGTCCTATTGGATGTGTTTGCAAACTACAGGATATAAAATTACCAGAGGTTTCCATAGCCTTTCACACGGAGTACATGATTGAGCTGAAAGTAGAGGTTTCATATTGCTTATTGTTATTAAATTTTGGCTTCTCTAACATTTTGGGTTTGTTTCAATGTCCTGTTGTTAAAATAACTCTTTCACTTCAGACACTGTGTGGACAAGTACGTGGGATGCTAAGCTCAGAGTAAGAAAGTCCCATCTTTGCTGTGGAAATCAAGGATGAGTTCAGGTACAGTTTCTGCCTTTGTTTTCCTGTAGGTAAATCAGATATCTGTCACTGAGTTCAAGGTGCAGCAGCTATAGCCTAGCTGTTACAGACTTCTGGAATGTTTGCATTTTACAAATAACAGCCTTCACTATACAAACAAGTGGAAAGTCACTGTGTAATTAGTGCAGTATTTCCTTATTCAGCTAAGTGCATGGCTGTTTACACCTTCTGAAGGGAGAAAAAAAAATAGCAGTGATTAAAAGGCAGACTAAGTGATAAGTTAGACAAAACAGAAAGTCAGGCTACCTTAAGCATCAAATTAAAATTTTATCTTTTTGAGAAAAAACTTTTCCAAACAGATCCACAGATTTACTGAAATACAAAGATTTCTTCTTAATGAGAAGCAGAGTAAATTTAAATGGATGGTGACTATTGTTATCACAGTTTTCAACAGAAAGACTAAAAGCTAAGTGGAACAGAAAGCAGAAGATCATAAAAAGAGATGTGCAAAAGCAGGACATAATTAAGAAAGACATTACTAAAAATGCTTGTCAAAGCTAAACATATAGTTTGCACTAATAAATAAATACATCAGTAAATGACACAAAAGAATCCTCCTTCAAGCAGAGGAAGTTTGGCTTGGATGATCAGACACTCAAGACAAACATGAAGGTGGCAAGTGCAATGTAAATTTGCCCTTTGGCATCTGGTCTGTGATGACAGCTGCTACCACACAAGTGCTTGCAAGTACACCTTATATTTTCCCTACCTCTCAAAATATGCAAGTACTACTTACTGAAACACTGAGTTAGTTCCCAGCTTCAAATATCAGAGGGTCCAAGATGCTAGAGCACTCTGAACTAGCAATGTATCCCATTCCCTGAAACACTGCTCTGCTTAATCATAAAAAATAAAACATTTCAGAACTTTTAATAAATATTATAGTATTATACAACCTTCATGTTGTATGGAAGGATAAATCTTTAATATTCTTGATGTGTTGTTGGTCACAATTTCTGTGTGCTCTTTAATACAGTATACTTCTGAACAGTGTGTCAGATAATAGATAAAATACATATAGTAGGGAGAAGTTCAGACGCTCAGCAGCTCAGCCCTATTTAGGTGCCTTCAGGAAATGAATCTGGGAATTAGAAAGCTGTTTGGCTGGCACACATGCATATAATAGCCTTCCTCTCAGTTTCCTAGTGGTCCCACAGAATTTGGTTTGGTTTACTTTAAAGGGAAGACATGGAGGAAAGGAAGTAATAGGAGTAATTATTTTGCTGGATACCACCCGAACAGAGTCCCTTAAAAAGCCTACAAAAGTAATATTATTCTATAGACACTCTGTACCTTCCAGACACAACATACATATTGTTTCTCATACTTTTATCTGGGATAAGCATATGAAAATACAATTTATGTACAATCAAATATATTATTGATCAGAAGAATGGGTATTTTCACATTTCATATTGATTAGAAGATGTCAGGGGAAAAAAAAAAAACAAAAACAACAGAAAATCTTATGACAGGCTACTAAGTGAAGGGAAAGAGCTTCACAAGTTCTCACCAGCTGCTGAGATGCTGTTGAGGTAAGTATCCAAAAGTTAATTTAAAGTCAAGTGTAAGCAAGGTGTTTGCCCAATTCAGAAAGCTGGATTAAATGATTTGAGAGTTTTGTCTAGAACCATCATCATCATCTTTGACTCTTTTTTCATGACACAGCCCATCTACAGCATCTAGGGGAAAAGAGGGGGGAAAAAAAAGAAGGTATGGTATCACACATCCCTCGGATGGAGAACGCTTCTTTCTCCTTCTTTACATAAACACAGGAAGTGACAGTGGTAATTTAAAGCCACATTAGAAATTCAGCATGAAATAATTAAATAGAAGTGAAAGAAATATTTTATACTCCTCAACTGTTCTTGGTCTATTGGCAATTCAGGTGCAAGTGTTTGAAAACCAGGACCAGAAACTAACTAGTTTATCCACATGTTCACAGTACATTAAACAAAAGGCTGATGGTGAAAATTGAAGTTATTTTCAAAGATCTTTAAAGATTTTTTAAAGATCCCAGTTATAATAACCTAGTTGTTAGCTGTCACAGAGAAATTGAAACAAATTCCAAAATACTTGATTCTAAACTGCACGGAATTGGTGAAACCATCTGAAGGTAGTGATGGCATTATATGTGGGATACACTCTGTACTCTTGACCTAGAGTGGTTCTAATGGTCATGAATGAACTTCTGAGGCCACTGACATCAGCAGAGTCAGGCATCCAGGTGCAACTGCCTGTGACGTAGGTACCAGGTCGCCTGGTACATCAGCAAGAGGGAGATGGCAGGGTTATCTTCCCATGGACTGCCACTGCTAAGATTCCCTGGTCTATAATTGCTTTAGCCCTCCAGGCTAATTTAGTTAGATTTATATGAGAATCAGATGAAGCAAATTACGAAGAGATGGAATTACAAAAAAAAGCTCATACCAACATCCCGTTCACAGTACGACTGCTTCAAGCCTTTGGGCAGACTCAAATCATAGAATCATAGCATGGTTTGGACTGCGTTTTGCCCAACTAAAATCAAAACTAAATCAGAACACCCAGAGATGTGCACAAGTCAGGTCTAAGTGGGACAGAGCACTTCACAGGCCTCTACACTTCACTGGTAGTAAAAAGGGCAAGGATTATTGAAGACACACTGGAAAATGGGAAGACGTATTGTGTTTCTATTTTTGTAACAAACTTGCTTGGCAATGCACTGCTGACTGCTGCCTGTGCATCCACACACCGTTGGCTGATG
Organism: Neomorphus geoffroyi; assembly: GCA_033558235.1. Lineage (NCBI taxonomy): Eukaryota > Metazoa > Chordata > Aves > Cuculiformes > Neomorphidae > Neomorphus > Neomorphus geoffroyi. The sequence continues at coordinate 19,520,635 of JAUMJM010000020.1, read as the reverse complement.
GCTCAGGGATGCCAGGTCAGTTTGAGGAGGACATAGCTCCAGTGGCTGTGCCAGGCGGCTCCAGCAGGGCTGTGCTGTGAGTTGTGCTATAGGCTGGAATTAATTGCTTTTGTGCACTTATTTCTAACTTAGCTTGGCTCATGTCAATTGGGCATGTCACATACCTGAGGATGGAAACTGGACCCTTCTGTTTGCCCTCTGATCTCCTGTTAAGAGTCAACTTAAACCACTCTGGGTTTAAAACATCTTAGAGCAGCCTTAAGTCTGCTTTAAAGTTTCATCAGCTGGAAGAGCCCTCTCTCCTCCTTTTTCACGCCCCAGCCTTGCCAGGTCACTCTCCAGAACAAGGGTCACAGACTTTAGTGCCCCCTGGCCACTTCCAGTTGCCTCCCCCTCTCCTTCTGTTCTGCAGGGTATAGCAAGTGGATGCACCAACATGAGCACTTTGCTCACCACACATTTCTCTTCCAAGAAGAGATACCCAGATACAAACTAGGGTGGTTTTCTAGATGTTTAGTAATTCAAGATCTACCCACTACATGGACAGAATAGATAAGGTAGGAAAGAAGTTTCACATGAATAAAGAGCAGAAAACAAGGTTAAACAAGGGTGTGCTGAGTGGGCAGTGAAATGGACTCTTGTTTAAGGCTATCCTCAGGCATAAGCCAGCTGAAATCTGAGAGCTGGAAATGTCAACATCAGAAAATCTGGCAGGGGAATGTGTTGCTGCCCCGAGTTCCAGGCTTCTACTGGAGTTCCCATACTTAGAGCTGCCTGAACGGTACAGATTCATCTACTGTTTAGAGCACCCACAGCCATCTCAAAGAAAATACAGAATCAAAGAATGTCCTGAGTTGGAAGGAACTCACAAGGATCTTCAAGTCCTACTCCTATCCCTGCACAGGACAACCCCAACATTCACACCGTGTGTCTGTGGGCATTGTCCAAATGCTTCTGGAATATTGTCAGGCTTGGCACCATGACTGCTTCTCTGGGGAGCTGTTCCAGTTCCCCACCACCCTCTGGGTGAAGAACCTCTTCCTGATATCCAACCTAGACCTCCCCAGGAGCTGATGGCACGTCAAACCTTTGCCAGCACTTCTCCAGCAATCCAGCTAGCCTAAAAACAAACAAAGGAAACCTAACAAAACCAGTCCTTCCTGATGAGGGTGGTGAGGCCCTGGCACAGGTTGCCCAGGGAAGCTGTGGGTGCCCCCTCCCTGGAGGTGTTCAAGGCCAGGTTGGATGGGGCCTTGAGCAGCCTGGTCTGGTGGTAGGTGTTCCTGCCCATGGCGGGGGTGGGATGTGGAACTGGATGGCTTTAAGGTCCCTTCCTTATGAAAAACAAAAAAACCAAACACCCGCTTTTCTACCCCAAAGCATAAGGGGTTTGGGAAGCTCGAATGTGCCTTTCTGAATTCACAAAGAAGAGCTTTGTATCAGGAGGAAAAACAACGCACGCCCTTCCCCTCGGTGCCCCGCGTTCGGGGATGGTTTGGGCGGGCGCGGGGCGGCTGCGCCCTCTGCAGCCCCGCAGTAGCCACGAACCTGTAAAAACGATGGAATCAGAGGTCACTTCGGCATCTATAAAAACCAGCCTTTTGCGTTTTGTTGTCCCTCCCTCTAAGTAACTAATGTAAGATGACTGCATAACACACCCTTCTGCTGTCAAAAATAAACCCAAAATAAATGTCGCAAATTCTAATTTTGATCTAAATCTTTTGGATGAATAAGAAAGAAGCCAAGTCATGGATTTGAAATTTATTTGCTAAAAAAGTTCTGCCGAAAGGAATCCTCCACTCCCTGTCGGGCCCTGTTTTCCCACCTCATTTTACAGCTGCTGTGACTGAGGTCAAGTGATATGTCACTCTGTCAGATCACACAGGGAGTCAGTGGCTCTTCCCGGATTAGAATGATTCCACACGGCCCTCTGAAAAGATTTGTAACAAATGTCAGCACTGAACGTCCGCCGTTTAAAGCATATGTTTAAAGCTCTTAGACATCTCAGTCAAAAGGTATTGTAAATATAGTGACAAAGCTAGTAAATGCCTCACTGTGGAGTTCCAATAACGGCAAAACAGAATCTAGCAGGGATAAAAAACCCCTTAAAACAGATCACCTTCAGCAGGGAATATGCACTCTGATTTGGAGCCATTCCAAATCCAGGAAAGGATTTGGATGTTTTTTCCTCCAGTAGCAGCCAAAACGGTCAAGATGTTGGTGACTCAGCACAGGTTGGTAAGGTCACAGGGCCAGACAGTGCAAAATAGCTTGAATACAACTTTCCCTTTCTTGCTTGTTTGCATCCCCAGCCACTGCTTTCAGTATGGTTTTTTTAATAAAAAAGGAAGCATGCCTGAAGTAGTCATCCTGTTACACACAATGAAGACAAAAATGCCTGATGCTGTGGTCTTGCATTAATTCTTTACCAATGTCATCAAAATACAAGAAATTTCCTTGCAGATATCTTACTTGTGTAGAGAGACTAAACATGACTTTTAAGTGAAATCAAAACCTAATACAAAACAGCACCCCTTTATAAAGTCATCATTTTAGCAAGAAAGAAATATTTCAGCTATTTAGAAAAAGACCATCAAAAGGCCCATCAATACTCAGGTCCCATTGGGAACTTGTTTGAGGTTTAGAAGGAACACAGAAATTTAGAATGGTGTAGAAGGAGCATGACTAATGTGATGGTTCTGTGAACAGAACTTGAAAAAAGAAGCAAAGATAAAGTCGGGAAGTCTAAAGTGAACTCCTTTCAAAATTTCAAGACAACATCAACAGATGTACAAAACACAAACTCTTTATTGCATCATGTGAAGTCTTGCTACATTATCATTCCCTCTGTGCTTTCCAAGAATCCCCTGGTCTTCCTGAGCTTCTCTCAGATATGCCACATTGTGCCTGCTGTCCCAACGTTTATGCCTGAAATGGCCTATAAAAACATGGTTGTGAAGTGACCCAAGAACATACTGTTTACATGAAGATAGGGAAAGATGAAGGCAAAAGAAAAAAAGATTTTAGACTGAACTTCTTTATAAATATTTACTGAAAACATCAAAAGCTACCAAATCTTGCAAAGATATGCACCTTGCAGAGAGTACATTGAAAACCTGAATTAATGTTTATTTC